>CM069524.1:39431125-44231125 GCA_035773235.1 Eospalax fontanierii
GTAGCCTTCAGCTATACACATGGGCTCATGCAGAGATATTGTATGTGTAATTTTTCAGTAGGTTTTTGGATTAATATGATTCCCTCTGGTTTTTTATACTGGCTAGATATTATTTATCTCTCCTCTCTCTCCCCCAGTCAAACCCTCCCTACTCACCCTCCTCATTTCAAGAATCCCCATTTTTCCCATTTCTCCCTTGATAATTCCTGTCTGCTATGGTCCCACCTCTCTTGAGCTCGTTCTTCCTCTTTATCCCTAAAGTTCCTTGATTAACCCTCTCTCTCCCCCGTCTATTTAAATACCCTTATTTTACACATTTCTCCCTTAATAACACCTGTCTCCTACTGTTCTTCGCTCTCAGGTTCCTTCTTTCCATTTTCCTGGCTCCTGCAGTTACATCAGGATACATACTCACATATAAGGATTTGGTGCTAGGATCCACAAATGAGGGAGAACATACGTTGTTTGTTTTTCTGAGTCTTTGTGACTTTACTTAGTATAACAATTTCTAGTTCCATCCATTTACCTGCAAATTTCATGATTTCATCTTTCTTTACTGCTGAGTAGAACTCCACTGTGTAAATGTACCACATTTTCATTATCCACTCATCAGTTGAGGGACACTTAGGTTGCTTCCATCTCTTAGCTATTATGAAAAGAGCAGCAACAAACATGGTTGTACAAGTATCTCTACAATAGGATAAGTTCTTTGGGTATATGCCAAGGAGTCGTATAGCCAGGTCAATGGTAGGTTCATTTTCAGTTTTTAAAGAGGTCTCCACACTGCTTTCCATAGGGGTTGAATGAGTTTGCAATTCCTCCAGCAGTAAATGAGCACTCGCCCTTCTCCACAGGCTCCTCAGCATTTGGTATCATTTGTTCTCTTGATGTTAGCCAGTCTGACTTGGGTAAGATGAAATCTTAAGGTGATTTTAATTTGCATTTCCCTAATTACCAATGATGTTAAACACTTTTAAGGTGTTTCTTAACCGTCTTTATTTCTAAGATGCAGATTTTTGAAAAGATCCTTACAGGGAAGACCATCACACTTGAGGATGAACCCTGGGTTGGACACTATAGAAAATGTAAAAGTCAAGATCCAGGATAAAGAAGGAATTCTTCCTGATTATCAAAGGCTAATCTTTGCTGGTAAACAGCTGACCAATGGTTGAGCTTTGTCTGATTACAACACTCATCTTGTGTTGAAACTTAGTGATGGTGCTAAGAAAAGGAAGTCTCACACCACTCTTGAGAAGAATAAGTCGAAGAGAAAGAAGGTGAAGTTGGTGGTCCTGAAACACTATAAGGTAGATGAAAATTAGTCGCCCTCGTCAAGAATGCTCTTCTGATGAATTTGGTACTGGAGTTTTCATGGCCAGCCACTCTGACAGACATTGTGACAAGTGTTGTCTGACTTACTGCTTTAACAAACCAGAAGACAAATAATTGTGTATAGTTAATAAAACGATAAGAACTGGGAGGAAAAAAGGAACAGATCCCAGTGTATGTGATCTATAAAATACTCACTAAGATCCATGAACACACATTGGAAACTGAAAGGAGGGAGAGAGTGATCAGTGTAAGTAATAAGCAAAAGAGAGGGGGCTGTACCCATATCAAGAGACTCAGTGTTTGTTAAAAATGGTCACAGGAGGCCCAGTGTGGTGTGGTGATGCATGCCTTTAATCCCAGCACTCAGGAGGCAGAGGCAGGTAGATCTCTGTGAGATTGAGGCCAACCTGGTCTACATAGTGAGTTCCAGGTAGGCTGGGGTTACAGGAAGACTATCTCAAAAACCAAACCAAACCAAAAACCCAAAATTGTCACAAGAGACAAAGAAAATGATATGAAAGGGCCAGTTGTGGGCTGGAGGAATAGCCCAGCAGTTAAGAGCACTTGCTGATTCCACAGAGGACTTGGGATTGGTTCCCAGCACCAATACGGAGGCTGGTAACTATCCATAGCTCCAGTTCCAAGGGATCCCATACCCTTATCTGGCCTCTGCAGGCACTGCATGCATGTGTTATACTTACATACAGGCAAACACATAAAATACAAGTAAACTGTAAAAATCTTAAAATAAAAAGGCCAGTTGCTAAAAGGGCCAATTCAAGTAGATGTTGTAATAATTAAATATTGCACTGAACTCCATAGCTTCTAAATAGAGCAAAGAGAGCAGAAGGGAGAGGCATACACACTAGAATAATAGTAGGACTCTTCAGTGCTTACTTTCGGTATTAGAAACAACAGACAGAGGGCAAAGTACTAGAGCCAACAAGCTGGTACAGGTCATATCTCAGAGTGGCTATATGAATAGCACTGTTCTTAAGTCATAGGGAACACTCTCCCAGACAGGACGGGCGGGATCCCCAAATCATTTACTACACTGTGAGAGTAGAGCAGTGTGATATTAATTTTCTTTCTTATGTATGGGGTATATGCATGTGTAGATGGTTATGTGTTTGCATGTGTGTACATATGCATGGCGTAGTGACGAGTGGTCAGTGTTGGGTGTCATCCTCTATCATTCTCCAACTTATTTTTCAGACAGGGTCTCTTCACTGAAGCCAAAGCTTGCCAACTGACTGGGGAGCTCCAGAAATCTGCCTGTCTCCACCCCTCCCCCACTCTCAGCCACGGGCTTACAAGCATGCACCACCATCACTCTTGCCTTTTTACATGGGTGCTGGGGATCCGAACTCAGACCCTCATGCTTGCATTGCAGTCACTTTCCCCACTCAGTAATCTTCCCAGCTCTTGTGACTGATTGGCTTAAGAAACACTTAGGATATTAGTGAAACACACTTCTAGGGATGTCTTAAAGGCATTTCCAGAGACCTGAGGGCTCTGATCTGATCAATGGTTAATCCCTCAATGGAGTCATAATATGATGGCATTAGTGGGAGTGGGTGAAAGGTTATAGGGAGTAGGTCACTGGGAACATGTCCTTGGGGCCAATCTCTTCTTGATTCCTTCCTGTTGTGTGATATTATTCCTGGAGAGATGTGAACAAAGGCCTACTTACCCCATGTGACAGACCAAAGTAAGAATACCACCGAAGTCTAACTTGGTAACTAATCAGTTTTATTGGGGTTACTTACAGGAGCAGAAATGACTCAGAGATAGCTACATCACCAAAAGCCCACCCTTTCATGGGTGACAGCTCACAAAAGCTGGGAATCTGGATCTCACTTTACAGCTTGCAGGCAGCTGGACAGGTTGGAGAATGCCTTTTCCAGGCAGCTCTGTTGGTCTGAGCCTCTTCCAGGTACCCCTAGCTAGTGGTTTGAGAATGCTTCTGAGTAGTCCTTATTGCTTATATGAGCTTGGGGAGGGAGGAGCTTAGTGCAGTTTCAGGAACTTCCTGAAGCTTCTGCATAGCTTACTTCCTGAGTCTTAAGGAAACTTTGTTTAAATTGTCTTGAGTCTTAGTGAACTTTCCTGCAGGATGGAATGCATCAACAATCCCATTTGGCTCTCTGCTTCCTAAGGAGTAAAGTACAGCTCTCTTCTGCCACATTCTCCTTCCACCACGATATTCTGTTCAAGTGCTTGGGGCCAGATGACCTTAGACTGAAACTTCTAAAACCGTCAGCCAAAATAAATCCTTCCTTTCTTAAGTTGTTTCTGTCTAGTGTGTTATCACAGTTGAAAGTAACTAATACACACATTGAAGAGTATGTCTTATTTAGAATCTAGTTATTGCAGTTTTCTAGTTACTCATCTTCCCAGAAACAGGTTTGTTCATTACAGAACTGTAAGCAGTAACCTGGAAATTAATCCATCCCAAACAGATTCTCAAAACTACCCATTTCATGTGTTCTCTAGCCCTTTTACTCAGCCTGAATTCCTTTCCTTCACTCTCGACATTCCTTCGCAATTTCTGTCCACCTGGCTTCCAGAATGCCCTGTGGACCCTCTGAGTCCCCCAGTGAACTGAGTTCAATTGCTCTCTGATCTGAAATAAACAATTGCAAATTGAAGGATGTTGGCATCTGAAGTCATTCCTTGTATTAGAAGACCCATTGTGAGTGTTCCTTCCCATGAGGAGGCCAGGATGCCATATTTGCTTTCCTGATACCTGGGACAGGCGAAGGGAGCTAGGGAATTGGAGGACTGTCAACCATTTAAAGGCTCCTATACATGACTTCAATTCTGACACACATAACAATGTTAATTAAATGTTTGGCAGCTTAAGAAGGTGGAGATTAGCTGAAGAGGTAGGAGCAGTCATAGTCAGCATAAAGGTGGTTAATTGTAAAGCCATGCAAAGTAGGGGTGTCCAGTAATAATATGTTGCAAATACTGAGTGAGGCCTTTGGTCTGTGCTCCTCAAAGCTCTTCACAAATGTTAATTAGCCCAGAATTTGGTGCAGCCCTGACCTCTGTATTATTAATCAGTTGGCTGGGATCATTCTGTTCTACCCAGATACACATGAGCAAGGAAGGAAATTTTCCAGTTCTAGTAATCCCAGACCTTAAGTGTCCATGGTCTAGGTCTGAACTGATAGATCCAGAGGCTTTAAGTTCTATTCCCTGAGAGGTAGGGCCTATTGCTCCAGACCTTAGAAGCCATAAACTTATGAATCAGGTTGGAGGCTTATATTATTCTGGGCTTTAACCACCAGCAGCCACAGCTCTTGACAGCTTCTGTAATCCTTAGCTTCCAGCAGCAGCAGTAGCAGCACCAGCAGCCAGCAATGACAGTGTCTTCTAATGCTACAGCTCCTGAAGGGAGTTTGGTGCTCCGAACCTCAGCTCCTATATGACTAGTCCTGCAGAGTTAGAACCCAGAGTGTTGGGACCTTCAACCCTTGATAGTTTCGGTTCTAGAGTGAGACCCTTACCACTTAAGGCTTGGCAGCTCAGTACCAGAGACTGGTACTGAGTTTCTCTGCTCTGGCTCCTCATAGCCTTCTTTAATCCTGGCTCTTCTTTCAATGTCTCCCTACTCTCACTGTCCCTTGTTGTTTCCACCACCTTTGTACCCTCCTGTGCCTGCCCCACCTAGTCTCTACAAGTCTTCAGAGACCCTCTGGCTGCTGCCACTGCTCTGTGGCTGCTTTTATCGTTCCTTCATTTTACTAGTCTAGCTATAGAGGAAACTGGCTACTACAGTTTACCAAGATTTGCGATGGCAAAAAAGTCTGGTGCATGCTATCTGAAACAGTCTTGCCTTCTACAGTGCCCCCTGGAACCAGAGCTGTGCTTTGGTCACAAGCAACTGTGGTTGCAATGCGGCTTCCTCAAAGCATATGAGGAGTATTAAAAGCAGGACAGTAGCCATGAGGACAATTTAGCCAGGTGCCAAAGAAGGGTGCCTGCCTGAGTCCAACCAGACACCAGAGAAGCATCTTTCAATTCGGGAATTAAATTGCCCTGGTTCTCAACATTTTAGTGTATTTAAAAGAAATGTAAACATTTAAAGGGTGTTTACATTAACAGCGCTCAGATAATATTTAACAGTGTCCTGCATATAGCCAAATACCCTTACGGAGAGTTGGATCATTTATCTGTCCCATTTGGATTGACTTAGGAGGCCTAGCCTGCTCTCTGCCAAGGCTCTCTAGGGTATTGGTCTGAGTGGACAGTCTTCAGACTCAGAGTCTACCAGGCCCATCCTGGAAAGAGATAGATTCTGAAGTGAGAGGAGCAAGCACACCATGTTCTTTTACTGCCAGACTCCTTTAGACTGCTTTCTGCCCTGAAGCACTGGGAACTCCAATTCAGGCCATGTAACTGCTGAGGTCAATAGTTGAGGAGCCGCAGGGGTCGTAGGTGTTCAGGACACAGATGCGCACACACGTGGCTCCTCTCCAGGCGCACACACAAGCGCGCGCACGCGCGCACCACTCTTCGGAACAGGCCGTCTCCAGCCGAAACCCGTTGCACGCGCACGCGCGCTTAGGCCCCTCCCCTGCCCTAGGGCGCGTAGCACCGGCGGGAGGCGCGGGAGATCTGCGGCGGGAGGAGGAGGAGGAGGAGGAGGAGGGCGCCGAAGGCGCGAAAAGGCACGCAGGCGCGCTGGGCGGAGCGGGCCTGCTGCCGCCCACGTCACCGCGCCGCGCGCACGTCACGCCGGCCCGACGCTCGGCCCACGGTGAGCCCGCGTCCCGGCGCCGCTGGCCCAGGGGAGCGACCGCCAGGGCCGGACCTCGGGGCTGGCGCCCCCGCGCCCCCGCCGCCCGCCCCGCGCGTCCCGCCGGCCAGCCAGGTGCGGCGGGGCGCCGGCCGGCTGCGCAGGGAGGGCGCGGGCTGCGCGCGCGGCCCCGTTCTCGCCCCAGCCCGGTTCCCGCGTCCGGCCCCATCCCGCTCGCTGCCCGCCTCAACCCGGAGCCGGCCGCCGATTCTGGTAACCGCGGGGGCGGCGGGCCGGGGTCGGGCCAGCCTCGGGCGAAGGCGGTGCTCTGGGCAGGGCGGCCGGGCCTAGTGACAGGTGGGGCGGGCGGGCGGGCGGGCGATGGGAGCCCACCTGTCAGAGTGGCCCGGGCGGCCAGGGTCTTCGAGGTCCGAGGGCCTGCGCGCCTGCGCCGGCTGGGACAGGGCCGCGCGCCCAGGTTGGGGGCCAGGGCCCAGGTGGGGCCTGTGCTCGGGCGGGGCTGCGCGCGCAGGTGGGATGAGCCCTGACTGCTGCGCCTGGCTCTGCCAAAGGGCCGGGGTCCGACCTCGCTGCTGGTGGGCGCTGCTGGTGCCCTCGGGGAGCGTTTGCATTTGGAGAGGTGACTTAGATCCCCAAGTGGGACTTGCTTGGCCAGCTGTCCTGTCAGGATTGGGCAAGGAATGTCTCTGCTGCCTGGAGGCCTGCCTCGTGCTGGTGGGGAGACGTTCCCTTTGAGAAGTGATTGTTAAACTTCTTCTTTTGATTCTCTCTCACTGCTTGTCTTTCCTTCCTTTTTCACCAGATAAGTCCGGTTTCTTCTGTGGAGGGTGTGCAGTTACAACCTTGATTTCCTGGATCTGGTAACATGGTAAAAGATGTAAGTATGTTTGGTTTATGCTGCAGACATGTTAACATAGCACTAATCCTTTGCAGTTTTCTCTCTTCAGAGTAGCCATACATGTACCACAATGGTTCCTCCTCAGACTTTTTACACATAGGAGCTATGATGGAGGTGAGGGATGGAGAACCAGTAGCAGAGAGCTTTGCCTCTTCGCTGGTGTCATCTGAAGCCTGACACATTATATGTACTTGAATCGTGATACTTGATTTTTCCTGAATCTGTCCAGGCTTCCTTAAATTAAAGTCTTTGCAGTCACAATGAATGGGGAGAGCTGTTGTTGGTTAGTGGGCTCCCACACAGGGGGGCTGTCAACACGGATGGCCTGGAGCTTATGCTGCACTTGTCCAACTTAGTATGTAGGATCATAATTCAGCCTTAATGGATCAAAACCAATTACTTGTTTGGGCACATTTTTTCTCAGAAAGATGACATTTGGTGATTAATGAAACGTGGTGGAAATGCCGGTTGGTTTTTTACCTTCATATTTATGAAGCTGTTGGATATTCTGAATAATTTTTTTGAAACTGTATGGAGAGATTGGCTTTTAGGTACCAAAACACAGTCTGTATCATTGGTCATGGATATCTTTATAATATCACTTTTACTCTCTAAAACTCCAGTTGTATCCTTTAAAGTGTTTCTCAGCATACAGTGTTCAGTGGATGGTAGTATAGCATCTGCCTATATGTTTACATATTTTTTGTACAGCATTGGAAATACAAGAAAACATTCTGCATCAGCCAGGGGTGTGCCCATATGTGGTGAAGATGTGTCTATGGTGTGGGGTCAGTTACAGGTGCTGAGCCCTGTCCCCCAACTCCAGGTTCTAAGGACTCAACCATGCTGAATGACCCACATGGGTCAGGTACCTCTCTCCCCGTTGTTATGCACTGGGCCTACTCTTGGGAGACTTGTCACACCCTGGGGGACCCTGTGTAGATCACTTGAAGTCACAGTCATATGTGGTGTGGCTTGATCTTGTCACCTCCAGTTGTTTGTCTACAGCCATGCCTGACTCTCATATGTGTGCCTTGATGAGAGACACTCTGCTCAGCACGTGCCTGAAAAGCAACTAGATTGTTAAATAGGAAATGGGGTCCTGGCCTCCATGCTTTGGTGAGGATGTAGTTTCAGGGAACATTGCATTTTCAGTGACTAAACAAGTTCAGAGACAAAGTGTAGCACTGGTTCTGTCATTTTTGGCTCAGCATTGTTCTCTCAGCCTTTTCTGTTCCTGTATCCCTGAGTTGGGGGCGGGCACTGTGAATATGCTGACATATGGTCAGGTTCTCCCATCTAGGTGGAAGTGTGAGGCCAGCCACCAGCTGGTTTTGGGTTGTCCATTGGGATGTGATAGCTGGGTTGGTGCTGTGAGGGGAAATGGTGTTGTAGCCTGAGAGACACCTGAGCAGACGTAAAGCAGCCCTTCCTGTTTTCTGGCTGGGTGAGGTCAGGGTGCCTGGGTTAGACTGGAGATTGTAGACAGTCAAGAATTGGGCCTTTTCTGTAGCCAACCGTGTTTTTAAGTAGGATGTGACATTTTGAGTTTCAGAAAGGGACTTTGCATCATGTGCTGGAAAAGAAAATAGAGGAGCTGTTGAGGATTTCTAAGCAGTGATATTTGGAATGTAATCCATCTATAAAGTACATCCTATATACCTGAGGGGGCCATATCCCTGGGATGAATTGGGGTGTTAAGCCTAGGGTTCCATGGAAGGCCAGGAAGCCAGTGAGAACAGAGGGGCAGGCAAGAATCAAGTTCTAGGTCATTATGGAAGAGAACTAGCAGGGCTATAGAAAAGACAGAGAAATGACTTAAGAATATCCTGCCTCAACTGAGGTTCTGGCAGACCAGCAGATGAGGTTTGCTTTCTGTGAGCTACATGTTAAGGAGCAGGGTGAGCAGTGTCCAAGCACGAGTCATCAGTGAACAGGATGGGGGTGGCAGGAGCTGATAGGTTGATCTGGCAAGATGTAGGAAAGGGCAGGAAAGTAGGGAGTGATGGTGGCAGGAGTGGTAAGCCCCTGCAGGTACTGAAGGATGCCCTAAAATGCCCACTTGGGATGATTTCTTGTAGTACTGTAGATCGAAAGTGAGCAGAAGGAGCCATGGTGTTACCTTGCTGTACTGGCTAATGGGGCCTTAAGTGAGGGGGTATGTCTCAGAAAGTGAAAGTCCTCTCCAAGGTCACTGCCAGCACGTACTGCCTGGGGAGTTGAGACCTCTGGTGCTGTACTGGGAAGACTGCATTCTTGGACTTTCCCAGCATCAGAAAGGTTTGTAAATGGTGAGGGAAGTTGGATGGTTATTTCCCAAATGTTACAGGGATGCATATGCTGAGATAAGGAACCAATGGTCCATGTCGTTCCTGCACCAACCCTCCAAACACCATGTTCTGTTAACAGGAAGAAAGATACAGTGAATTCTGACAAAATGACTCTCGTTTGTAAGTTCTGCATCTGCAGATCAGCCAGCCATAGATGGAGAATATTTGGAAAAAGTTTGTACTTAATGCATACTGACTTTTGTCTTGTCATTATTCCCTGGACAACTTAGTGCAACAGCTGCTTACAGAAAATTTTGTGTTGTCTTGGGTGTCAGGCCATATGGAGACAGTTTAAAGTTTCTGGAGGATATGTGGAGATGCTATACAAACAATGTGCATTTTATATAAGGATCTTGAGCATCTTTGGATTTTAGTATCCAGTGACAGTCCTGAACACTTCCCATCTATCCCTCCCCCCATGATATGGGTTGTGTGGGCTCTGGAAGCATGTGAGAGTGGGTGGGTGGGTGTCTCAGGTCAGCTGCTGGGCCAAGAGTATGGTTATATAAATTAGTGCCTAAGATTCATATCCCTTGGCTTTGAGAGATGGTCTGTGCTGCCACTTAGTTTGTTATGGATTTATAGAAAAAAATCTTTGTGTTGTATTATTGAGTGCTGGAGGTCAAAGAGAAGTGGATCCCATCTTCTCAACTGCTGAGTTATCAGTCCCTAGTTTTATATCAAAGACCCCTATGAACCTCTTCTTAAAATGTTTGCATTTTGGTCTCCTAATAGAAATCCTATATCTACGTGTTCCAGGTTCACAGGGAGGGAGTTTATAGGTATGACATACATGTGTCCCCTGTGATCTTTTCATAGAAATCCTGTGTCTACATGTTATAGGCTCATAGGGAGTTTTGGGGCGTGACACACATGTGTACCCTGTGGTCCTGGTGCAAGGCCCCTCATGACATAGGTGTATGTGTTGAGAACCCTGGTCTCCTGTCATGTTACAGATCTGCAGTCTTAAGAAAATGAGACACTGAGCTCTGAGATGGTGGCAGATGTCTGCTCTGCCTCCCTTTCTGTGATGTCCTCCTGCCAGTGTTCCCCTGGCAGCTGGCTGTTCTCCTTTGTGTATCATTGTATTGGTTATTTTCCTTGTTTCTGAGACAAAATGTCTGACAAAAGGAACTTTAAAAGAGAGTTTATTTTGGCTCACTGCTTGAAAGTATGCAGTTCATCGTGACAGGGCAGGCATGGTAATGGAAGGATAGGGGACTGGTCACATAGTATTGCAGTCAGAAAGCAGAGAGTTCTGGTGTTCAGCTGGCTTCCTCTTTTTCCACCTTATATTCCGTCTGGGACCTCAAACTTGGGATGATGCCGCCTACGTTCAGAGTGCGCTTCCCTCCTCAGCTGAACCTCTGTGAAAACAGATATCTAGATGAGTGTCTTCTAGGTGATTCTAAATTCTGTCGAATTGGCAATGAGGATTAACAGTCAAAAGTCCATCCCTTGTTAAATCGACACCCAATCATTTCACTTTAAATCATAATAAATATTTCATTCTGGTCTCAAAGGCTCATGGCCATTTTATAACACAAAGTAAATTCGTTGGTACAAGCTGCCAAAGTTTTAGCATTTCTAACATTGTTTAAAAGCCCCAAATCCTGGGCAGTTGAAATGGCTCAGTGGTAAGAATACTTGCTGCCAAGCCTGATGACCTGAGTTTGATCTCTAAGGCCCACATGCTAGAAGGAAAGAACTAACTCCCACAAGTTGTCCTTTGGTCTCTACATGTATATTCTGCATGTGCACACACCTCTTCAATGAAATATGTATAAATATGGTAGATATAAATGTAATTAAAATCCAAAATTCAAAGTCTCTTCTGAGGTTGAAGACAGTCTTTTAACCGACTTAGTTAAAACTAATTTAACTAAGTTAAATAATAATAACTTAGTTAAACTGATTTAGTTTTTTAAGGTCAAAAACTAAATTTAGTACTTCCAACATTCAGTGGCACGGCTAAGTATTTCCATTCCAAAAGGAAGGAATGGAAGCATAGCAAGGAGAAACTAGATCGTATAAGACCAAAATCTCGTAGGGCAAACACCAAACCTAGCAGGTCCATGTCTTGTATCTTGAATTTATAATAAAATTATCTAGGGTCTAACAACTGCCACCTATAGCACATGCAGGCCTTTTCTTACCAGCTCCATTCTGTGCCTGCAGCTTCCCTTGACAGATATCCCCTCGTTCTAGCATATTCAGTATCCTGAGGTCTCAATTGCAATTTAGTTTTCCCTTCCCAGCTTCATGCAGTGGCCTCTCAGCTTCCTTGCAAAGTCTCCAACCCTGCCTACATTGTCTGGCCCCAGCAACAACTTTCTAGAACCTTGGTGTATGCTTCCATGATCCCTTATCTCTTAACATGTTTCATGCCTGCAAAAACCATCTGGATCAGTAAGAGATATATTCTGGCCCACTTCTACCACAGCTATAGTGACCTCTTTGTGTCTTGTCAGCTAAATCTGGGAAAATACTTCCCTAAGGGGCCTTGTCAGTTCAAGTTCTCTTTCAAATAGTTTTCATTTTCTTATTTTTAAAAAATGTCTAAAAACTATTATTGTGTGGGTATGTTTGTGCATGTGGGCATGTGTATAGAGGTCAGAGGACAACTTTGTGGGGCTGTTTCTCTCCTTCCCCCTTTCTGTGTATTCTGGGGCATTGAACTCAGGTTGTCAGATTTAATTTTACTGGTTGTGCCATCTGGCCTGAGTTGGCATTTTCACAAGCTGCACCTTCCTGAGTGGTGCCTTAAGGATGCCTTTCTTATTAATGTGAGATCCCTCCTTAATTGTGCCAATCTCTAACGATTACAGATGATCTGTTATATTCTTCTCGTTTAGAACTTTAAACATACTCATGTTCCTTTTCTTGCCAGATTGCACATTTTTTGTCTTTCTCTTTCTTATTGTAAATCTAAGAACAGTGGGCTGTAACCATGCCACAGCCTGGATGCTATGCTGTGTTGAAATTTCCTTCACCAAACAGTTCAGTCTATTACTCTTGAATTTGGCTTCACTTAGATTTTATGGACATGAGCAGGATGCGCACAGATTCTTTGCCACCATGTAATATAAATGGTCTCCTGCCCACTTCCCAGTAGAGTCCGTGTTCCCTTTTGAAATCTCATGAGTCTGGTCTTCACTGTCCATATTTCCGTTGACATTCTAGTCTTTCAGATTCCCACAAGATGGCCTATTAAGCTTTGCTTATAGCATCTTCCTCAAGGGTTTCAAGTGTTCCAAGTTCTTTATAATGAATAGAATTGATGTTGATATTGATATTGATGGGCAAGTTTTAGCTGTTCAAAACCCAGGGTGCAGGTTGTTCAGGAAGCCCTTTTGGCATTCTGGGTAGGGGGGCTGCAGTCTGGAGGTGAATGAGTACCTGGCTTCTGCTGTGAACATGTGCATTGCTGAGCGTTCTGTGGTTTTCAGATAAGTCTTCTCAGATGTGCGCAAACCCACCAGAATTCCTGGAGTGGTGATTGTGCATGTCTGTGGATGTATGTGCCTACTTATACACTTGCGGGGACTTTAAGATGTTAGATTCATTCTAGTAAGACTGCCAGGTTACTCTTGTGTCATCAGGCTTTGGGGAAGACTCATTTTAACCTCTGTCCAGCATGGATTGCAGTAATAATACTTTAAAAAGTTAGAAAACTTGCTCAGTTTGATATGTGAAATATTAAATTGCACCTTGTTTTCAGAATTTAGAAGTGAATATTTTCCTTGATTCTCACTAATTTGCATCCATTTATTTATAAACATAAGGAGAACATACCTTGAATTTAAAAGCTTTAAATTACATTCATTTATTGTGAGTGCACACCATGGGACATACGGTGGTCAGAAGGTACCTTTCAGGAGCTGGTTCTCTTTCCATCAAGCAGATACCAATGGTTGAACTCAGATCGTCAGACTTTAACATTAAATACAGGCGGTGTAAGTGGTATTTCCCTCTACCCTTCATTTGCTTAATTAAAGTATATTTGTTTATTTTATTTTTGTGGTGCTGGAGTTTGAATCTATGACCTCACACGTGCTAGACAGGTGATCTACCATTGAACTACATTCTCAGCCCTCTTTTTATTTTGAGACATGGTCTCAGTAAGTTTCCGAAGCTGTCCTTGAACTCATTTTGTAGTCCATCTAGCCTCAAACTCCTGATCCTCCTGCCTCAGCCTCCTGAATGCTGGGATTACAGACCTTTGCTGTGATGCCTACATACAGTTGTTCATCTTTACATCATGTGACCATTGAGATTCTTTGAGGCCCAAGTTCACCCAGGTGGTTGATGTGGTCTTAGGACATGGCATAGGGTATGACCTGCCATCCTCTCAGCTGCTGCACTTCTGAGCCTTGGAGGTCTTATTTGTAGGCACTGTTGTTTTGCCTTTTAGAAAAAAACAGAGGTTTAAGGTGCTGTTTAATCCCCAGTCCTAAAGGTAAAACATTTTCATTTTTGTTTGTTTTGTTTTATGGTGTTGGGTGTTGAAATGAGTGCCTCATGCATGCTCAGCATGTGCTCAAATATTGAGCAACTTTCTCAGACCCTGGGATTGAATTAAGATATTTTAGGCCATATTGTGCAGGGGAAAGGTGAAAAGGGAGAGGCTGTGGTTATGAATGGCTAAGTTTGGGGTCAGCTGTGAAGTCACACCTGTCTGTCTTGGTGCACTTTAGAATCAGTCCAGTTATATATTCTTGAAGATGATTATTGTTTTAGAACTTTAAAAAATTCTGTCATTCTTACTTCAATCACTTGTTTGAAACAGTATGGCTTAGAAGACAATGTTATACTGAGTATTGATGCTTGTAGGTTGATTTACTTCGATATAAGTACTTGGTATATTCTTTCATACACACTCAGCCTGTGTAGGAGGGCAGGTACAGAACTAAACACTGGGTTTTGCATCTGTAGGAAACTTTGAGGTCAGCTTTGTAGATTCAGAGTTGGAGGCTGTGGCCCTCAGAACACAGTTCTTGCCTAGTGTAGGAAGGTGGAGAGGACTGAGGCAGCAGTTATATTCTCAGTTAGCCTCTTGTCACTGTCAGGAAAGTGAAGTTCTGGGCTGTGGGGCAGCCACATCCTGCTCAGTGAAGCCCCGCTGGCCTGGCTATTCTTCTATGGCCTACCCATCCCTCCTCTCCTGAAGCACTTCATCCTCCCTGCCCAACGCTGCCCTGGGACACCCGGAAGTGGACCATAGCAAACCTGGGCACTTAGTTGTCTGGCACCTCTCCCAGGTAGTTTTGCATTTGGGTCTGTTGTGTAATCAAGTATCATTTCGTGTTTTCTGGCAGAGAAGCAGGAGTTAAATGCCTGTAGGAAATTCATTGGATTTGGGGCAGCAACAGATAATGTGGAGTGTCCTCATCTCTTTAGGAGGCAAAGTCTGCAGCCACACCACCTTGAATGCAGCCCACTACCCTGAATGCACATAATCTTGCCAAGAAGGGCTGAGGATGGGAGAGAGTGCTGAACCCAGCTGAGGAAGCCCTTGGCTTCCTCATACACCGGAGAGCAGAAGTACTGATGATTCAGGGACATTGGGCTTGGTAGGCATTGTGGTAGAAAGAGAATGAGAACACTGCTGCTCTGCAGATGAGCGCATACAGGGCTGAGAAGGCCATGTCTTGCTGAAGAAGCTCTCTGGGCCTGCTGATCTGGCTTGTTGGTCCTGTGCCTGAGAGGAGAAGTTACCATAGCTGTGCATGTGTGGGATGTGTATGACCTTTCCAACCATTCTCTCACTCTTTGTGTTTGTTTTTTTGTTGTTGTCCCCCCCCCCCCCCCCCCCAGTATTGGGAAGTGAACCTAGGGACCTCAGGTATCCTGGGCAAGTGATCCACCACCAGTTCTCAAGGGCTTTCTCTTGTTCATTGTTGATGACCTCTCCTGTCCCTGATCCTGGGTCTCAGTAACATTACCTTCTTTGAAATTCATGTTGGTTTCCTAGCTTGGCCTCTCCTGATCTGCCAGCCTGTGGAAATTAGCATTTTCAAAAATATTTTTATGAGTTTATTTGCCAACTCTCAGCTAATCTCCACTTAAAGGCCTTAGACTCTTCCCTAAGGGCATGGGTTCTTGCTGCCCACTTGGGGTAGAGGTACTTTTTTTATGCCCTGAGCATTTCCTAGAGACCTCACAACCTGGGGCTTTCTTACCTGGCTAGTTCTGCCTCGCACTGGACATGCTTACTTGCTCTCTTTGGACTGTACCCCTCTCCAGACAGGTCTGTCTTCTCTGTAGAAGCGAGCCTGTGTTTTGTTGACTCTATAATCATCTGTGGATGACCATCGGGGTGGGGATGGGGGCCTCCTCTGTTCCCTCTCCACTTCGCACCAAATCCTGCCATGTTGGGACCCCGGCCTTTTGTTAGGAAGAGAAGTAGCCTAATTGCTTCATCCAGTTATTCAGGATTCGGGTGGTACACAAAGGATCAGAAAGGCAGTGTTTGGGGCATCTGGTGTCATTGCTGAGGTGGCTGTGGTGTCAGTGCTGGCTGTAGTTTTGTGGTAATGGCTAGGGGTGTGTTCAAACATGCCTGTGTGTTCCATAGTTTTACTTAAATGAACTCACTTGTTCCTTGCTGTTTTTGTCAGTATTTTGCCCTAGGCTTTATCATGGCAGCAAATATAGATATTTAAGGTTCTTTAACTTTTTATCATACAGGTTCTTGTTGTATAGGCCATACTGGTCTTGAACTCAAGATCTCCTGCCTTAACCTCCCAACTGCTGAGATTACAGGTGTGCACCATCACACTTAGCGCTAATAACTTTGTAAACATGTATGTGTGTGTGTATTCCTATGTACATGCACATGTGTATGGAGCCCAAAGGTCAACCTTGAGTGTTATTTGTGAGGTGACTCCCATCTTGTTTTTTGAGGCAGGGTCTTTCACTGGTTCAGAGCTCACTAATTAAGAGACTGTCTTACACACCAATCCCAGGGATCTGTCTGTCTCTGCTTCCCCAGTGAGGGGATTATACAGTTGGCTTTTTTATGGGGATTCTGGGGACTGAACTCAGATCCTCATGTTTGTGGCAAGCACTACAGATCTAGCTGTCTCTCCAGTCTTGAATAATAACCTTTAAGGAACATGTATACAAACACAGAGGTAGACAGTGCTGGTGGCACTCATCCCTGTTGTCCTGTCTTGGAATAGTCATAAAATGGCTCTGTATGCACCTCTCAGTTGACTTTAAATACTCATGGCATGCATGGCTAGGGTGTGGCATATCTTGCTAGCATGCATAAATCCCTGAGTTCCATTCTGTAAAAAAAAAAAAAAAAAAAAAAAAAAAACAGACCTGGTTAAAATACCCAAAGGAAATTAAGAGCCATTCATGATAATCACATGGCAGCTCTGGGATTCCCCATGGTCTCCAAGTTTGAAGTTTGCACAAGTCTACATGTAGAAAATTTTTCCTGACTGCTTTTGCTTGGAGGCATCCTTGTTGATTCCATCTTCAGGCTGTTCCTTTACTGGAACCTCCTCCCAAAGTTGATAATGTTGGGAGGGGATTGGTTGAGGTCAGAGGGTGTCTCTGGCATGGGCACATCCTTCTAAATAGGCAAGACAATGAGGACCAGTCACAGGGCAGGTCCTATAGCCCTGACTCAGGTTCTGATCCCAGAATGTGAATAGATTCTTGTTTATAAGGTGGCCTGTGGTTGTCTTCTGCCAGACATGTTTGTTTGATATAGTTTGCCTTAATTTAAACAAGTCTATGATGAGTGGTCTTGTAGGTTAGGACTTGATTCCTTATGGATTCTTGGAAGTGGCATTTCCAGGGAAAGGATAAAAGGATGGGAGAGAGGATAGGTGAGAGCCAGTGCCAGTCTATTTTGCTTTCTGCCAATGCACGGACTTTAGAATTCCTTCAGTGCTGATGGGAAGGACAGCTTGTCTTTATTTTTCTATCAGCTGTCTTTTAATCAGTGATGGTTCTTGTCTATGAAACAGGTTTGACTTTCCATTTGCATCAAGTTGGTCTTTAGTTTTAAAAGATTATGACCTTCAAAGAAGTTTTAGTTTTGCTGGTAGAGACCTTGCATGTGTACTGGTTCCTTGCTATTAGATATCTGTAGAAATTCCCACTATTAATGGCTTTTTCTCTGTTTTTTTTGTTTTTGTTTTTTACTGGATATATTGCTTATAAAGGTATTTGTCTATTTCCTCTAGCATTCTTACTACTTAAAAATACCTTAGCAAGGACTGGGCCAGCGATTAACAGTACTGGCTACTCTTGCAAAGGACCCCAGGTCAATTCCCAGCACCTGTGTGGTGGCTTACAACTGTCCATAACTCCAGTTCCAGAGGAGTCCCGTGCTGATTTCTGGCACGTGAGTGTCACATGACATGGGTGCACGTACATTCATATACATAAAATAAATTAAAAAAAAAACCTTTAGTGAGTAAAATGTACTGTAAAAGACATGGCTGAAGCTCAGTAAATCTAAAAAGCCTTAAGTACAGGTCTCTCGGCTATGCGTGTGTGTGTTATGTGTATATGCCACATGTGTGTAGAGACCAAAGGTTGACAGTGAGTGTTCTATCACTCTCAACTGTTTATTCATTTTTCTTTCTTTGTTTATTTCTTCTACCCTCCCTCCCTCCCTCCGTTCCTCCTCTTTTCTTTTCTCTTTCTCCCTCTCTCTTCAGGGTCTCTCTAGTCCTAGTTCACCAGGAAGTCTCAATCTTGTACAGATCCATGTGCCTCTGCCTCCTGAGTGGAACTCACTATGTAGACCAAGCTGGCCTCAGATTCACAGAGATCTACCTGCCACTAAGTCACAATATGGGCCAGGGTAGCCTCAGTTTCAGTCTTGTATAGATCCACTGGCCTCAGACTCACAATCTACCTGCCTCTGCTTCTGGAGTACTAGGATTAAAAGTATGTGTCAGCCTGGTGTGACGGTGCACGTCTTTAATCCTAGTACTCAGGAGGCAGAGCCAAGTGAATCTCTGAGATTGAGGCCAGCCTGGTCTCCAAAGCAAGTTCCAGTAGAGCTGGGGCTACAGGATCCTGTCTCAAACCAAACAAACAAAAAAGTGTGTGCCACCATGCTGGACTACCACCTTGTCTTTTTGAGAGTCTTTTACTTAATGTGGAGCTTACCAGATGGCTATAGACTACCTGGCCAGCAAGCCCCTGGGATCTTTCTGTCTCTATCTCCCACTGCTAGAATTACAGGTGTGTGCCACCATAGCCTACTTTTTATGTGAGTTCTGGGAATCCAAATTCAAGTCCTCTTGTTTGCATGGCAAACATTTTACCCTCTGAACTATCTGTCTATAGTTGTCCAGGCTACTTGGTCCCTGAGCACACCATCATTAGACTGTGCTACTAGGAGGGGATATTTGGCTTTTTTCTATTTCTCAGTGGCTGTAAATGATTCCTCCCTCTCCCAATACTAAGGATGAAATCTAGGACACATGGAAGAAGACAAGCATTCAACTACTGAGCTAAATCACATCCCTGTAAACACCTTTTAACATCTCACATGGGATTTACTATACATTGGGGTTTGTTCTTTTAGGTACTTACTTGGGGTGGACTGTGCCGGGGATGGCTACCCATGGACTCTCACCCCTGTCCAGTTGTTTCCCAATGGTCTGCATGTGGCCCCTCCCTCCCACCACATCTATGATGATAAGGCCTACATACTGCCAGTGGGTTGTGACCTGGCTTTTTGGTAGGTGTACCTGTGTTACTTGGGTGTATGTTGGTAGCTCTGGGGTATCAGTTTGCATTTCCTGATGACTAAGCATATGAGCACCCTTTTTAAAATACTTTTTTTATTACTATTTTGTGTATTAGTGTATTGTCTGCATGTAGGTAGGTACACCCATGTCATGCAGTGCTTACAGAGGTCAGAAGAGGGTGTAGGATCACTTGGAACTGGAGTTAAAGATGATTGTTATCTGCCATGTAGGTGCTTGGAATTGAACCCCGGGTTCTCTATAAGAACAGCCAGTGCTCTTAACTGATGAGCCATTCCTCCAGCCCCAAATCTTCTTTTTCTGGTCTGTTTGATATAGGGTCTCCCTGTAGCCCCAGCTGGCCTGGCACTCACTATGTAGACCAGGCTGACCTTGAACTCACAGAGATCTACTTGCCTTTGCCTCTGAAGTGCTGGGACTAAAGTCATGTGGCACCAAGCCCGGCTGTGAGCACCCTTTTGCTTGAGGCATGGGTGACATCTGTTAGGTGCTTCCTTGAATGTCCTGTCAGATGGAATTAGTGTAATTGTTGTTTGACCTGGTCCTGGATCAGAGCTAGGTATGGCTTACGCTCTCTATTTCTTTTCTTATTTTTTGATACCAATACTCTTCATCCTACCCAGATTGCCTTTGAGCTTCTGGCCTCAAATCATCCTCCCACCTCTGGAGTAGCTAGGACTTAGGTGTGTGCCACTATACCTGGCTTCTACATTTTTTAGTGGCTCTTTTTGTGGTGTGGGGGATTGAACTCAGGGCTTTGCACATGTTAGGCAGGTACTTTTGATGTTCAGATTGTAAACCTTTAATGACTAAGCCATCTCTTCAGCCACTAAATGCCTGTTTTTAATGAGACATTTTATTTCATCAGTTTTATGCCATTGTCAAATGCTTCTGCCTCTCATAGCTTCCTGGAGTCAAATTCTATATTTGTTAGGCTTTTTTATTTTTGCACAGTACCATATATTTCCTCTTCTGGTTCCTCTGTTTCACACTGGATAGTTGTTTATTTTCACTGTGTTTAATGAGTAGCTCTGCTTTTGCAGTGCAAAAGCTTTTCTTTTCTGAAATTGTAGAGCTTGATGTTAACATCAAGCATGTCACCTGTGGTCATCTTAGGACTTGTCCTTGGATTGTGGCCAGCTCCACAATTTGGATTTGGGTCTTAGTCATGCTTTCACTATTTGAGGGCAGGCTTTTGCCCTCTGTTGGATATGGTGAGCAGAAAACAGTAGTAGAAATTTGAGGTTCTGATGGTACTTCCTTTAGAGGTATGGCTTTGCTATTCTCAGTAGCTGGGCAAGGATGGCAGTGGTCAGGGCCTTCTCTCCTGATGTCTTGGACTCTAGGCTTTATTCTTCCAGTTTTGAGATATCTCCTCAAGGTGTGAGGAGTCCCCACATAGGGCTGGGTCTTTAGAGCCTTCTTTTTTGGACCTCAGTTCTATTTGGGTTTTCCCAGGGAGGGGAGCCCTGGGGCAGGATGAAGAAGATACCTCACTTGATTCCCTCCCTATTGATCTCAGCATACAGATTTGATTCTCTTCAGTAGCTGACTTGTCCTGCTGTTGCAGATCTGCTTTGCTTGGCCCTGGACTTCTACTTTCCATTTCTGTACTTGGAGCATGTTTGTAGGATGAACTTTGAATCATCTTCAGACATGGCAGCTTTCTTTGACTGACTGGCCTGCTGCTCTGGCACAGCCCTAATGAAGACGTAGGTGGCTCAGAAGACTGAGCTAGTGGTTATCTAGCATCTGCAGCATCCTTCACCTCAGTTTGTTGGTATGGAGCTGAGTTCCCAATCAAGGGCATGTGTGGGCTGTAGGAGGATATTGGCTGGTGTAGAGTTACCTGAGCCTATGGGAGGACCCAATTCTGAGCTCACTGATCTAGTTCTTAGTGGGGTTCGGTTCCTCACAAGCTATGTTGGGAGGGTATCCTGAGTTCTTTCTGAGGCAGCTTACTTCAAGCAGCTTCTCAGAATGGAGAGCAGGAGAGACAGACAGATGGATGCAGTGAGCTCAGAACTCCCTTCTGCTAGATCTTGTGGTCAGAAGTCAGTTTGTAGGTCAACCTATGCTTTGGACACAGATGGCTTCCAGAGGTGGCATTGGCTCCCAAGGGCTGACTTCCTACTTAGGGCCTGACTTCCCACTTAGAGGCTATGTAAAGCTCTACTCAGGTGCACCGGCCTATAGTGCAGCATGTGGGGGTCAGGAGAGGACTGAAATGTGATTTCAGGAATCAAGTGGTGCACTGCTGTTGGAGGGAATGTCTGTCAGGTTCACAGTGCATAAAGAAAAGATTAAGGAACAGTGGCTACCTGTGGTGTGTGTCCAGTTGCTGGAAGCTGGCTGTGGATGAAAGCTAGCTCTGGATAGCACCATTTGACCTGAACTGGAGTTGCAGCTTTGTATGCACCTTGGGAGAAGCTGACTAACCATCACAGCAGCCATTGAGAGTTGGGAGGAGGTGGCACATGAGGATGCTGGAAGACAGTGGCCATGTTCTCACCATGTGTGGAGGTTAGCATTGCGCCAACCCTGCCAAGTCTCAGCTCTTGGTCAAGCTCTGGAGTAAACATGTACTTTTGTGTCCAGTAAGGTCAGTGGCCACCTCATCAGCATGTGGGATTGCTTCAGTCCTACCTGTGGAGTCTAAGGAGACATCACTTAAAGGAGGTGTGCCTACAAATCAGTCCTTCTACATATACATTCCTCCTAAGCTGCAAGATGGTACAGCCTGGCACCTGGAGCCAGCTGTTCCCAGAAAAGTCTGACTCTGTTCAAGTAGATGGAAAGTGCTTGCATCTGTGATCCTGTCTATTCTGTGACCTGAAGGAGGGTGATCTGGCAACTGCCAGCACAAGCAAGTAGAGGTCCCAGGAGAATTCAGTTTGTTGCTCTAGGGTCATGGGGTTGCTCAAAGGCAGCATCTGGGCGTGTGCCACCAGCTCTCTTGACCAGATAGATGTCTAGGGGTCTCCTCTCTAGGTAATCCTCAGAGTTGGATCCGATTGTGCTTATGATATGATGTGGTGTCACTTGTCTGTTCATTTGTCATCTGTATCCCCGGTAACAGCAGAAGGTCTGCCTGCCTGGACATGCATTTCCTAAGATTGTTGCATTTTCATGGCTGTTATGGAAGGGACTTAATTCTTATCTCTTCTCCTGGGGTTTTGGCTGGTGGAACAGGAAGCTACTGAGATAATACTTTTCCTAGTGGTTTTTATGAGGGTGTATATTGGTGACCTTATGCCTCTATGTCCTTGTGATGGAAATAAGAGAACACAGGACAAGCTGCAAGGTTTAGAAAGTGTTAGGACAGGAGAGCCCAGAAGTGATGCCCTAGCAAAGGACTGCAGCAAAAAGCTTCCTTGCAGGTTCTCACCACATGGCCTTTGTGGTAGGCTTGCTATTCCCTCTGGGTGAACACCAGTGCACACATGTGCTTCTCAACCTCAGAGCCAACATTCCTGGCCAAAGGTCAGTATTCAGGCTGCCAGGTGTTGCCCACACCCATCAGACAGGGTGTCTAATGAGGAGAGATAAGCAGTAGAAAAATAAATCAGTAAGTTGTGAACTGGGAAGTGCATAGGAAACAGTCATGCAGGACACTGTCCTGGACTCATACCTGAGGAAGAACCACCTGGAATGAGCCTTGGGGTGCAGATGGGAAGGGGCAATGGTATGAGGCAGCCATACCTTGTCCTGTTCCATCTGTTTCCCTTAGAAGTTTGCTCTTGGTCTTTGATACGCTTAGCTGCAGGGCTGTGATTGTGATTACTGGTGCCTTTATAAAAGAATGGTGATAACCAGGTCCCTCTGGACTGTTACAGAGTTGGTGCTTTTGTTTTTGTGAAGCTGGTTGGCAGGCAATAGCAAGGTTGCTGAATGAACAGAAGTGGCCTGTAGTTCCCTCGTGTTTGCTGTTGGTGGGTTCGCTGTTCCGTATGCCTTGATGTTCTGTGGGAACATGGTCCTGCTGTGCTCCTGCACCTGGTGCAGTCCTGTCTAGAGCAGGGTAGCAGAGATCAGTTGGTGTTAGTAGATTTCCTGAAAAAAGTTAATGTTGTCTATCTAGGAACATACCTACTTTGGTCTTAATCCCAGGTGACTAAGGCCTCCTCTCTGGGGGTTGTCTGGTCTCTCCCAACCTGAGGCTATACAGGACCACAAGTCCCATGCACATATCTTAGAATCATTGCCAGTTTCAGCAATATATACAGGAATTGAGCAATTGTTGTTTTCAGGACTGCGGATATAGCTCAGTGGTAGTGTACTTGCTTAGCATGTGTGAGACCTTGGGCTCCATCTCCAGCACTGAAAAAATTAGCCAGGCATATCAGTACCTGCCTGTTATCCCAGCACTACCAAAGACTAAGGTTCGGAGATCACCAGTTTGAGCTACATGGTGAGAACTTTTCTCTAAAAACCAAGGAGGGTGTTAGGGGGATAACCTTGGTGTTTTAATGCTCAGCTTGGTGTGACCATGGGAGGTTGCAGTTCCTGTAGAACAAATGTCATGAATGATACTGCTATCAAGTAGTGTTTCTATGCCACATTTCATCACAGGAGTCTGGCCTCTCCATAGTGCCCTAGCCTGTGACCCTAGGGAGGAGATGGGAGCAGCAGCAGGTCATTTCTACAGGGACCCCGAGAACCAGGAATGAACAAGCAAAGGGTGGCAGTGATCTCCATTCCAGAGAAGGCTAAGGTCGTTTTCTGCCCTCCATGGGTTCTTGCTGCCCTCACCATTGGTCATCCTGTCTGGTTCACCATCCTTATCCTTTGAAATCACTTCCAGGGCGATTAGGTTTAGAGAACAAATGCAGTCTGAGTATATATATGTGTTCTTGTGTGTATGTAGCTCTATGTCCCAGGTATGGAGGGTCCCAGAGCTGTGGTGGCACAGTGTCCTCCCCATGTGGAACTAAGTCTGTGGTTCAACAGACGGTTGTTAGCTACCATGTAGGTGCTGCGAACTGAACCTGATCCACTGTGAGAGCAGCAGTACTCAACCTCTGAGCCATTTTTCTAGGCCCCACCCCCTTTAGTTTTTTGAAGTAGATTCAGGGTAGATTTATTAAGGAAAACTGAGGAAGAACTGAGAATCAGAGGTGCTCCAAGGGAGAAATATCTGACTGGTTCCTTCTTGTTGTGTCCTCACATGGTAAAAGGTCATGCAGCTATCTGGGGTCCCTCTTTTGGGGGCACTAATCCTCACAAGAATTCTGTCTACTGGCCTCCTGGTCTCTTAACAGCCTACCTACCATCACTTTGGAGGTTGCAGTCAACATGTGAACGTGAGGAGCAGACATTCAGAAAGCAGCAGAACCCTCCAGGAGGCTATCTGTTTCTGGTGTACTCTGTGGTCTGGGGTGTTGGCCTAGGGTCAGCAAGCTCCCTGGCAAGGTCTGGTGTCTTAAGAAGGCTGTTGACCTCCATTGTGTAGAGACTGGTAGAGACTTTGCATAGATGGTGTTTAGATCTCTGTGAGGAGAACCCCAGTGGTTTTGTTTTTCTTGTTTCCTTTATGGAAAGAAGAGCTTGCATTTCCCTGTGGTGTTGACACTTGTGGTGTGTTATGAAAGAGTTGCCTCTGTGCCCATGGCACATTGGTCAAGCTGTGGTGGGTCTCATCTGGCCTCAAGGGCCTCTGCTGGTTCCTTCAGTCAGATTTTCTTTCTACTGGCCCTGCTTCAGAAAGGGCTAAGATTAAAGCCAGGTGTGTATTTACTGCAGGTCTGGAGAACAGAGCTGTTAGACGCTGTATGCTTCTGAAGTTATGCCTTAAAACCAGTGGCTGTCAGTCGAGGGCAGTTTTGCAATCTAGAGGTAATTTTGTCACACTGGGAGGTATGACTGGCATGTATTGAGTAGAGACTAGGATGCTGCTGAGCACACTGTAATAAGGGATGAACTCCTTTCAGGAATTCTTCAGGGACCCCTGGATTACAGGTGTGCATTAAGTCTCTAGCCAGACTGGGGCTGGTGGTCAGTAAATCAGAAGACTGAAGATTAGGTTTCCTGTGCCAGCCAAAGTTCCTATGACAGCTTCTTAGTACAGTGACACAGGAATTGACTCGGAATAAAATGATGCTTATTTTCAGACATGACTGGAACTGTGGATGACAGAATTCAAGTTTGGCAGTCACCTGTGGCTTCATGTCATTCTCTCTTGTGTCTTGGTTCATTACTTCCTGTTTACATTTGACCTTTATGCCTCCAGACTGAGCCTTGGTGAAGAAGTCTGCCCCTTTACTACTGTATCTGATTATGCAAGGACCCTGCTGGCCATTCATGGCCAGTGAGTTCTTGAGCAGCTGTTGCAGGATATATGGGGTTGCGTTGAGGAAGAAGGTCTTACCTCCTGCCAATTCTAGCTTGTAGGTCTTACCCATTTGACTGTAATTTCTTGACCCAAAGAAAAGCCTTTTCCTTTGGCCTTTGGGTTAATGGGATCTTTCCCACCTGCTGTTTCTAATCTCTTGGCCTTATCGTGCTGGTCTTCCTGACCTGGTCCTGTTACCTAAAGTAGTTTTTAAATGTTTACTTATTTTGGTGGTGCTGGAGTTGGAACCCAGGATCTTGAATATGCCTGGCAAGCAGATGCCCTACAGTTAGCTCCACATCCCTGACCCAGACCCAGGCCCTACCTATTTTAGGCTCCTAGCCTTCTTCCTTTGGTTACACTGGATTTTTTCCCACCTGGTTTACCTCACATAGTTTTCCCCACTGGCCTCGTGTAGTCATGCAATCACAGCTCTATTAAGTTCTTGCATTAAGTTCTTCTCTCAGCCTCCTGGCTTTACCAACCTGCCTTGCCTACTGGCTTTACACACCCAACTTTGCCAACTTGGCCGCAGTCTCTTAGATTTGCCTAGTATCATCTGAACTCATGACTTTAAACTTGGGCTCTATATACCTTGCTTTAGCCAGACATCACTAACCTAGTTTTAACCTGTTTGCCTTATTCACTGGGCCTTATCTAAATCCTGCCTTACCCATTCTTAACATCCTGGTGCTTCCATTTGACTGTTGTGCTGTCTTTATGGCTGTGCACACCTGTGTTACCAGCTGATTTTGTTTAGTTGGCCTTACCTGCATGACCTTTTTTGGCTCAGAAATGTGATCTTAGCTCAGCTGTGTTGAATTCTTGACCCAGCCTCCATGTGACACTGCATCATCCCCAGGAGCTTATGGCAGTTCACTTTATCATTCTGTGGGAGAACAGGGACTCTGCTGGAGTTTTCTTGGCTAGGCCCTTAGCTGGGGTCTCCCTTCCTTCTCTCTGTCTTTTGTGGAATTCTCTTTGGACATACGTTCAAGCAGCTCCGTCGCTACAGGCCAGTGGGCCCGAGTTGACGTTGGTGTAAATGTGGCTTCCCTTGGGATGGGGCTGGTCATCATGTCCTTCCCAGGCCTGACATTTTGTTGGTGGAGGATATAAAAGGTTTCCTCTGTGTCCTGGAGGGGGATGAGGGTAATGATCTGGTAAGCTTCCCTCCTAATGTGTTCATGCTGGCTTTATCAGAGATGTGCTGCCTCTTACATGCGACCTGAGCATTTCTTTCTGCCATCAAAATCCTAGCTTTTTGGTGATTGGATCTGCAGATCAGTGTTCCCAGCAGTGGTGGCCACTGGGGGCAGTGCAGCATCGGGGCTGTGAGCACTGCCGAGCTGTCTGCGTGGCAGTGACCTCTCTGCCTGTATGTGTAATTTAGGCACAGTGTGTTTAACAACTTTGGCTGTGTGGCTCTTGAGATGTTGTATTTACTGTTGTTGTTGTTACTCTCTGCAGGCCAGTCTAATTGAAGCCAACGGAGAACTAAAGGTCTTTATAGACCAGAATCTTAGTCCTGGGAAAGGTAAGGGAGCCTGTTCTGGAAGTGTAAGTCTGTTGATGATTGTGTAGTATGTTGATGCCTTGCTGATTGCAGGGCCCACTGCAGCACTTTCAGACTCCTACACCACTCCCAGCAACTTTGCT
The DNA here is from genome assembly GCA_035773235.1 of Eospalax fontanierii. Classification (NCBI taxonomy): domain Eukaryota; kingdom Metazoa; phylum Chordata; class Mammalia; order Rodentia; family Spalacidae; genus Eospalax; species Eospalax fontanierii. Next base: position 39,458,190 of record CM069524.1, read on the forward strand.
GTTCTGCCTTCCAAGTAGCACAATTCTGTTTGGAGGTCAAAAAATTCAGGAAAGTATGAAGCGAAAACTATAGACATGTATTCTTTCTACCTGAAGATGGGAACCTTGCCACATGAACCCCTAGGGCACAGTGTACTTGGTGTGGAGTGGGCATCTTCTCAGATTATGTGTGTGTGTCAGTGGCTCCCACAGGGCACTGTCTTTGTCTTAAGGAACCAGAGTGGGCGACAGATGGGAGGCTGAGGCCCATTTTATCAAGGTCTCCGTGTGTTTCAGCCTCAGTCTCTGGCAGCAATACATAGGTGCAAGTGTCCTCCTCGCATGGTGGCTTCCTCAGATGAACCCCTTGACTATATTATTTTCTGTATGCATGTCACTTGGTGTGCTGTGCTCATCTCCCTGCAGGCCCAAGGCCCCACATCCTTGCTGCTCTGAGCTGTTTTTGCAAAGCACTGTGTGTTATTGATCTGCTCTGATCCTTCTAAAGGACACAGTCATAAAAAAGTCCTGTTGTCCTCAGAAGCATTTTCTCTTTAGGTCAAGCAAGGGCCTTGTGGGCATGCAGCTTGTCTAGGAGCCAAAGCCTTGGCATGTCAGGATTCTGGGTTCTGTTGAAGCATTCCTTATTTCTGGTTTTCCTAATTGTTCGCATATGTAAAATTAACTACTTTTTGCTTAATAGTGAGGCCTAGGAAAATGACTGCTACCCACTGAAGCTTTGCAGGCTTGAGAATGGTGACCTGCCTTATTTGTTCTTCTCTGTGTGTGCCCAGTCATGCCACTTGTTTCTGGTGGTCTGTGCTCTGCATGTGTGGGAGCCCAGGAGTCATCTTCCTCCAGAGCCCAGGGGCCAGGTCCAGATGTACCTGGGCCATTATTGTATATTCTCTGGTTCTCCTCTGCCCCCAACCCCATTCCCCCACAGGGCACAGTAGCATGAGGACTTGACCTCAGTCTTCAGCTCTCTCCTTAAGCCTCTATTTCCTTGGTACCTGCATGGCCTTGGCCTTTCACAGTGAAACACACTGACGCCATGGTCATAAGAGATGTGCTGGGCCTGTGTGTCCACCAAAGCTGGTTCTTCCTTGCTTTTTGCAGGCGGGGGGGTGAGGCAGTGCACAGAGCCTGTTGGGGCAGGTGCGGTAGCCTTTTGTCTTCATAGTTGGTGGCGGGGCTTGCAAGGAATGAACTTCAGTATCATTCTTGGTTCAGGAGGGTTTCAGGAATTTCAGGAACGACATTTTCTATCCTAGTGATAAAGCAGAAATAACTGAGAGTAATCTCTTTTCCTTGGGAATAATGTTGCTTCACCTGGTGTTTACTTTGAATTCTGCTGTGGTCTGCTACACCCTAGGCAACTGCTGCTGCCTTCTTAACCGTGCTGTTCATAGTCTGACTGTGAGCCAGAGTTGACCTGGAGGGTTAGGGTATAAGATGTGTACCTGACACACATTTGAGATGTTCTACATATCATGGGCAGGCTGTTCACTCCTTCTCTTCCTTTCTTTTGGTGCTGGCTTCGTTGTCAGCCACTGGCAGTCAGGTTCTGCACCTACATGAGCTTTGGGACAGGTTGGTGCTGTTAACTGGTTTGGCTGACTCCCTTTGTGGCTCAGTGCTCTGCTTAGCACTTCAGGACATATTATCTCACAAGCAGTTGCTTGAACTTACTGTTGTGTACACTGTATATTGATGCTATTTGAGCATTCTGATGTTTGGAAAATGCACAGCAATGTCTCCCCTCAATCCACACCTACTTCCCTCCTGAGCAAGTGAGCATGACTATTAGTTTCTGGTGAACATTCCAGAGAATTTGCCTAGGTGGAACTGCCTGTGTATTGGGTGTGAATCTTTGTTTCTGACAGGTGTCCTAGGGAGTGGAAATGTGGATTTTAGAGAGGCCCAGGGTAGACACATTTGCATAGAGGGGGTGCCGTGAGCCTCAGGAACCCAGGCACTTCCTAGGAGGCAGCTAATGTAATATTTCTGAATCTTTGTCTCTGTACTGCCCAGATGCTGGGCCTTTCTTGAGCACATGGTGGGCCTTCTGTTTCTTTACTTGTTAGCTGTCTTCATTAGTGGACCGTCTTTGCTTTCCAGCCCAGGCATCCTGAGGATGGAGGGTAGTGTGCTGCTTTCAAGCTGTTCACTGAGCTGTTTCTTAGTCACTGAGGTGAAGACCCTGTGGTATTCTTAATGTCATTACATTGGAGCTTTCATTCTTTTTTTTCCCCTTTGGTGCTAGAGACAGAGCCAAGGCAATCATTAGGTAAGTGTTCTACTACTGTTTCATGTCCTGACCTTGGAACAGCCAGCAATGTCTGGGTATACAAAGAGAAAGACCCCAGCCCCATTTGTACCTTATAACCAGAGAATAGTCATACTTTACACTGGAGCCATCTTTTGAGTCAGATCTTGAAAAATGAGCAGAAGCTGGTCCAGAGGAGAGGAGAACCTGAGGCAGCTGGGGGCAGGACTCATTCCTCATCCCATGGCTAATTCAGTTTCCCCAAGGCTCTGAGGCAAGATGCATTCTGAATTCACCAGGGGAAGTCATTGAACGGAGTTCTATCTATGAGTGACCTGAATGACAACACTGTGACCTACCTCAGAAGGTGGTGCTACCCTGATGAGGTCAGCCAGATGGGATTCCTGCTTTGTTGTTGCGTTCGTGCTGCTGAGCTTGGGCCATTGTTGTCTGCTGGGTCCTTGTCCGTCTGAACCCATTCATATCACAGCCTACCGGGCCTGTGGGAGGCTGACGGCCACCTGTGCCATCTCTTCCTCTTTGTCTTCCTCTGCTGTAGAGGGGCCCTTTTCAGAACAGCCCACAATGATCTTTCCCTTAAGTTTGGGCATGAAGTTTGTTCCTTACGACCCTTGTAGCAAGTGACTTTCTTAAACCCCCAGTGCCTAATTCATTTGGGAAGAATGGCAGCTGAACTTCAGGAAGTGTTAATTCATAGTCCATTTAAAAGTTAATAAGTAACTTTTTAGGGTTCGATTATTGGGTTATACTTTCATCTTTGTCACCTTAATAAAAAAAACCTATGTGCATTTTAAAATGAAGAGCAAGGTTAACAAGTAGAATTTTTATTCCCAGGTTTTGGTGCAGTGTTTTTAGTGATACGTTTTGTACTTCTGGGCCTGATTCCAGTAATAATCTTTGTAATAGCATTTTCTATATTTAAAAGTCCCCAGGGTTGGAGTACTGGCTCAGTGGTTAAGAGCACTTGTTGCTCTTGCATAGGACTCAGGTTCAATTCCAGCACCCACATTGTGGCTACTAACCAGTAACTCCAGTTCCAGGGAATCTGATGCCCTCTTCTGATCTCCATGGGTATTGCAAGACACAGGTGAACTATGTGCAGGCAATACATTCATACAGGTTACAATAAAAGAAGTCCCCATTCAATGGTTAAGAGACCTTGCTGCTCTTTCAGAGGACTTGAGTTCAGGCCCTAGCACCTTCATGGGGAGGCAGTGGGGCTCACCACCACCTGTAACTCCAGCTCTAGGAAATCCTACACCCTCTTGACCTTAGTCAAGTGGGCAGCTGCACATACATTGCATACATTCACACACAAATGAACGCACACACACGCACACACAAATTAAAAATAAAATCTTACATCCCCATAGATTGGCATGGAGTGTGCCTCAATCATTAGAGAGCTTGCCTAGCAGCGTGAAGCTGTGGATTCAATCCCCAGCATCACATAAACTGGGTATGATGGTACATACCTCAATCCCAGCACTTGGGAGGGTAGAGGCAGGAGGATCATGATCAGAGGCTCCCCTGACCTCTATTTACCCCCCCCACTCTCCCCCCCCCCGCCTGCCTTTTTGAGACTGGGTGTCCATCACACAGAGATTCACCTGGCTCTGCCTCCGAAGTGCTGGGATTAAAGGCATCCCCTACAATGCTGGTCTCCCTCTCTAGCAAATTTGACACTAGCCTGTGAGTTATGTGAGGCTTTGACTCAAAAAAATCCCCCCAAAAGAAAAACACAAAACAGCCAGGTGTGGTGGCTCATACCTTTAGTCCAAGCACTTGGAAGGACGGGCAGGTGCTGGTGGATCTCTGAGATTGAGACCAGCCTGGTCTCCATAGTGAATAGTAGGCCAGCTGGGGCTACAAGGAGACCCTGTCTCAAAACACAGAAAACACAGGGATAAATAGGTTTTTTCTTTTTCTGGATTTGTGTTTCTTTTTCTATGAGAAATATTTTGCAGAGCAGGAAATGTGGCATTGTGGTAACACACTTGCATGTGTTCTAACGAAGAGGTTGAGGGGTGGAGAGAAAGTAATGTATTAAATAAGGCACTTTTTTAGAAATTTAACCTTGGCCCTTGGTATACCATTTATAAAACTGCACACTATTTATATTTTTTCATCTCTGTTCTTTTTTGTTGTTTTGTTTTGACACAGGGTCTCCCTGTAACCTTAGCTGGCCTGGAACTCCCTATGTAGACCGGGCTAGATTCATTTCACAGAGATCTGCCTGCCTATGCCCTTCTGAGGGCTGAGATGAAACGTGTGCACCATTACAGTCGGATCATGTATGTTTTAAAATCAGATTTGTGTGCCACATTATGACTTTCCAGTCAACAACATTTGTGGGGATCTGGGTGTTGAGCAAGGCAAGCAACTCCAGATACCCTAAAAGGATGGCAGGTGTCTGACCTGCTCTGCCTGTGTGATAACCTGGCCCCAGGAAGCTACTGTAGATATGAATCTTCCTTTCCCCCACCCGAGACCAGAACCAGGTTTTTGGGTTTTCTTTCCTCGTTCCTGAACTTCCACAGCCTTCCCACCCTTTACCCCCAAAACCCCACCTTTAACTTTCCCACCTTCTGTAACGGTCAGGAAGGCCTCCGTATATAAAGCCCTGCATTGGCACTAATAACCGAACTACCCACCCACGTAGTCTCCCGGGAGGGAACTCCTCCCGCCGCACTCTGAGCCACCTGAGGTTCCGTTCCATCGTCCTCCATTCTCTGGCATGGCTGGAGCACAACAGCCGTGCTGGAGATGGAGACCCACCCACAAATGGCACCCAACGTGGGTGCATAGAGGCCAACAATGACAATTGAACAAGGGACACACCAGGACGCGCTGAAAAACGTGAGTGCTCCCCACAAGGGACATCGGCTTCGGCCCCCGCCATCCCACTCTGAGGACAGGCATGGTTTCTTCTAACTTCTGTCTTTTCTATTAAGCTGCAGGTGAAGGACTGAGATCCATTAGTTAGAGCTTGCTTTGCCTCAGGGCAGGTTAAAGCTGTATTGTCTGTGTCCATTTTGGTTTTGACTTAAGTGTTGTGACTGCTTCCTCGTGGGCCAGAGTGAGTCCGAAAATGTCAAAATATCGCTACTTTTAAATGTATAGTGACCAACTTTTCTAAATGCCTTTATCTAGTTTGTTATCTAAAAATGTAATTGCCTCTTTACAGAAAAAAAAAAAACCATCCATTGTAAAGACTATGGTGCATCTGCTCTCAGGTTACCTATATACCTGTTAGTAACACCTCACCCATCTGTATATGTAAAGTCATTCATTCCACAGGGTGAACTTTAATATGATCAAACATTGGTTTGATACTAGAGCCCTAGAAAGAGAATAAACATTGCTTAATGCACCCAGGAAGAAAATTTTCTTAATGTTATTATGTCTCATGATCTTAAGAAAAGAAAATAATGATGAAAAATATATATATTTTATGAAAAGATTTTTTTGTATAAGAAAGTCTATACAAGTGATTAAAGATCTGATTTTATATGTTATAATATAGGAAATATTAGATATATAATGTATAAATAGTCTTAAAGTTTCTAAAGTAATAGTTCAGTCAAATACTTTAAGGAACACAATATATGTCTAGTCAAGGTTTATTCAAAAATGTTTAACTTTTGTCCAAGCTTTAGCTACAAAACATATAGTGATTAACAGTTCAGTATTGGTGGAACTAACCACCTTGGGTGTCTAACCACCATATTTAATGGCCTCTAATCTGGTCAGAGGGAAATAAAGGGACAATTTTTTGTCTCTGGCCCTCCAAGTCAACTAAGTTCCAGGAGACTATGGGGCATCTCTTGAAATGTCCTATAACTGTGATGTGTCACCTGTCTTCCTGTTCAGGGAGGTCATGGAGACCCCACTAGAAGGACTTGAACCAGTGTCCAGTCTGCAAAGAAGAGGGTCAGCACAGGAAAACATTTCCTTGATTTGCTTCAAAGTGAAGCTGTGGTCTAGCAAGACCTTCTGACTTATCTTCACATAGATGGAACTGGCAAAACAAAGGCCTACGGAGCCAGGGGCTCCTCTCTAGCTCATGTGATCACCCTGAGGAACAGATGCTCATCTGACCTTAAGAATCAAATTAAGTTGCTTTATTTGGGCCAAATTATATGACCTTAAATACCCAAAAGGAAAGTATAACCAAAACATTAAAGTGATTAGTATGCTTCTTTAAGACTATAAGGAATTACACTTCCCAGACATTAGGTTTAAGTTTATATAAGATGTTATTTACACAATTTCTCACTAGTGATTTTGTTCTTAATAAGAAAATGTCACTCAGATGTAAGACTTCAATTCTTGACCTATCTCAACACTACAGAGAATACCTGTGGCCAAGAAAGGCAAGCCCACCATTGTTCTAACCCCCAAATTAAATGATTTCTTTTCTCTCCATTTGGGAGGGAAATCACCCTGATTCTAGCCACTACAGCTATCAAGGTACCTAAAAACAAATCCTGACTTCAAGACTCTCAAGTTCAGCCTTGGCAGTCAAAAAGAAAAACAAAGAGGAACCCAAAAGATGGAAGTCTTTGAAAGTCCTTAAGCAAGATATTCTAATGGACTTTGAATTGGACATTTGAACTCTTCCCTGTTATGACTATTTTAATTTCATCTTCCAGGGACAAGTTAAGGACTTTCTTTTCCCCTACAGCTAAGAGTTATGCAATTCAGGGGACTTTTAGATAGACTCACTGAAGGGGTACCCTTATTGCCACAACCTACGACCCTATTCAGCCTTGAAGAAGCCAGAGCGGTCTGCGCCCCAATTCCCTATTGGCAATTAGGGTGACCTCTTCAGAGGGTGGTGTGATGAGAACAGGAGGTAGAATTTGGCTAGGCAGTTTAGGGTAAAAAGACCCCAAAAGACCAAAAACTGTCCTTGAGTCCTTCAGCAGCCTACTCTATATCAAAGGCCAAATATGTCCAAGGCATTTGGGAGCGCTTATCTAATTCCTAAAAGATTTTAGGGTTACATCTTCAAAAGAAGAATGTGAGAAAACAAATAGCTAACTGAGAGACTATAAATTCTCTCACTTATACCTTTCATAAACTCAAGAATGAACTTAAAACACATTATCCCCCCTGGTTTGTCAATCCCCTCATGGCCTGGCTCCTCCCTTTACTGAGGCCTTGTACACCTCCCCATTATATATAAAAAAAGGGGGAGATTGGGGATCTGGGTATTGAGCAAGGCAAGCAACTCCGGATACCCTAAAGGGATGGCAGGTGTCTGACCTGCTCTGCCTGATGTGATAACCTGGCCCCAGGAAGCTACTGTAGATAGGAGTCTTCCTTGCCCCCACCCCAGACCAGAACAAGGTTTTTGGATTTCGTTTCCTCGTTCCTGAACTTCCACATCAGCCCTACAACCTTCCCGCCTTTACCCCAAAACCCCACCTTTAACTTTCCCACCTTCTGTAACGGTCAAGAAGGCCTCCGTATATAAAGCCCTGCATTGGCACTAATAACCGAACTACCCACCCACGTAGTCTCCCGGGAGGCAACTCCTCCCGCCACACTCTGAGCCACCTGAGGTCCCGTTCCATTGTCCTCCCTTCTCTGGCGTGGCCGGAGCACAACAGCCGTGCTCGAGATGGAGACCCACCCACAAATGTCTCCCAACGTGAGTGGATAGAGACCAACAATGGCGATTCAACAAGGGACACTCCAGGACGCACTGAAGAAGGTGAGTGTTCCCCACGAGGGACATCGACTTTGGCCCCCGCCATCCCACTCTCAGGACAGGCCCGGTTTCTTCTGTCTTTTCTATCAGCCTGCAGGTGAGGAACTGAGATTCCATAAGTTAGAGCTTGTTATGCCTCAGGGCAGGTTAAAACTATATCGTCTGTGTCCATTTCGGTTTTGTCTTAAGTGTTGTGAGTGCTTCTTCATGGGCAGGAGTGAGTCCAAAAATGTCAAAATGTCACTACTTTTAAATGTATAGTGACCAACTTCTCTAAATGCCTTTATTTAGCTTGTTATCTAAAAATGTAATTGCCTCTCTACAGAGGAAAAAAAAAAGGTTTTAAAAGTCATTTCTTGCCTTAGACCGTTTCTCCACCATGATTCTCTTCATGGATAGGGAAAAAGAGCAGTTACAGTGCCTGAACTTTGGACTCAGTCACCATGGTCCCCAGACAGTTGCCTTTCTAACTAGAGCTAAGCATTTTAAGTTTTCGTGAACAGGAGAGTCATATATTATGCTGTATAGAACATTTAACTGGGTACCTTTTAAAAGTAGAAAAGAGGTTTCTATTATATACCTTGTGCTTGTTCATGCCCTTACTAGGAGAGAGGAAACCATGTGGTCTGGTCTCCATATCTTACGTGTGTAATTTCATCAATGTGGTGACAGTCACATGGCCTGACTGCCACCTTGGACAAAAATTTTCAAAATGGCGTTGACCTGCTTGACCTTGTCGCCATCTTAATCCAGCCACATGGCATAATCCAAAATGGCCACACCCAGGAATTTGCTGGTTCTCAAATTTAAAAATAGACAATAACAATAACAATATTTTAATATCATTTTGGTCTGTTAATGAAAAGTATTTAAAATTCTAACTTTTAGTATGGTGTATACTGGTTTTTAAATGACTATTTTTACATGGTCTTATGCATTTACTGGTTTTTACAAGGAACTATTTTAAATTCTGGTATTTGTTTATATAACATCTTTATCTGTTTTTAAAGGAAATTATTTTGGATTGTAACATCTTAATATGGTATATTTGTTGATTTCTAAATGTAACTATTTACAATCTTACATTGTTTTGCATAATGAATTTGTCAGTTTCTAAAGGGAACTTAAAAAGGTTTTTCTAGCCATAGCCCTCCAAGACTAGCTAGGTACATAGTGAGCTGACGTTTTGTGATGGCTAAACCTCGGAAGCTCATGTGAATTTGCAGTACTCCGGTACCAAACTTTGCACGAGACAAGCTGCTACCAGGAAAGAGCTACAGCAATTGGGAGGTAAAGAGGAATAGCCTGCTTGGATGGGAGTTAGGAGATTCGGCCTTCACTGGTTTTAATTCCTGCTTTTTGCATCATGATTCAAAGCCTGATTTTCTGAAATAGAGTACTTGCCTCTCTGATGTCTAGTTGCTTCAAGTTTGCTTTTCCATGTTCTGAGCATCACTGCTTTTCACTTTCTAGTTACAATTCCCTACACAGACTAATGCAAATGTATAGATAGATAGACAGCACCCTCTGTCAAAAATTCCTCAGTCAGTGATTACTGTGGTTATGTCCCCTCTGAGTTTGTTTCCTTTATTTAGAAAATGTTACATTTTACTGGGGCTGGAGAGGTAGCTCAGTGGTTAAGAGCCCTGGCTGCTCTTGCAGAGGTCCTGCGTTTGTTTCAGACCACCCACATAGTGGCTAACACCCATCTATAACTCCAGTTCCAGAAGATCGGACTCATTCTTCTGACCTCAGGGGGCAGTTCAGGCATGTGGTGTGCTTTCATACATGCAGGCAAAGCACTCATATACATAAAAAATAAGTTAAATAATTATTGTTACACCATTTTATTTATATGGGCCCTGAGTGGGGTCTACTCAGTGGCGTGATGTCTGGCCGGTGGTGCGGCGGCGTGGGCGTGACGCAGCAGCAGCGTTATGGTCCCTGCTGTAGACGTGAAGGAAATGGCAGAGGTGGAGACATAATATTGCTACTTGTATGAATATTAAAACCTTCATCAGGTCCAGGTCTGTGATGGGGCACATGTTGTTCTCCTGTTTGGGTGGAGTTGGGACTGGTGCCAATCCATATACCTAACCCTTAATTCCCTCCAGGATTCCTACTTAACCCTAACGGTTAATTCCCACCAGGATTCCTAACCCTAACCCTACTCCTGAGCCTGGCCTCAAACCCTAGAGCCACCTGAGGTCTGATGTGTGTTATAATACTAAGGACCTCAAGTACTCAGGTGGCTCTAAGGTTAGGCTCAGGCTGAGGAAGCAGTAGGTTGTAGGTTTGAGGCCATGGTCAGGAGTGTGGCTGGGGCTGGGGAATTCCAGAAGGAGTTAGGGTTTTGTTTTGTTTTATTTATTTTGGAGCCCCGCCCACCTTGCGGCCTAACGGAAGTCCCGCCTTCCGGGACTGTCCTACCCTGGGGAAAGCTTTGCGGAGCACTGATTGGCTGCCTCGCCCTGCCCTAGGGGAAGGCAAGCTGGAGACTGAATCCTGGTCACCTTGTCTCCTTTCTGGGTCTCTTCGAGAGCAGCTCGAGGCGCTTTATAGAAAGCATGACCCTCCCTGATGCAACCATGTCGCCCCAGACAGGCAGGCGCTGTCGCCTTCCCTCAGTTCCTGGACAGACGGAGGGGAGAGGCGGGGGGGGGGGCGGCGGTGGTTGTAGTTGTTGTGCAAAGTTTCAGACTTCCTATTGGCGAGTATTAGAAAAGGGGTGGGGCTAGAAGACTAAGATAGACATGAACTGACCGCCCAATGCCTTGGCAGTAGTGAAGTCGAGAGGGCGGGAGAACAAGGTGTTGTGTTGAAGGTCTGCCGCGGCTCCGGGTAGCTCAGCGAGAAGCAGTAGGGTGGTAGTGACAGCCAATGGTTCTGGAAAATCGGGGAATGTGGTCAATGCCACAGCGAGGCCAGGGTATCTCCAGCCTCCGCAAGGCTGTGTGGGGAAACGGCGGGGGCGGGGCGACGTGACGGCCAACCGGCCAGGCCAATGGTCCTGGGAGGGCTGGCGGAGAGCGACCAATGGCGGCGGTGCGTCTGGGGGCGGGGCTGCGCGGTGCGGTGCGGGAAGCAGCGGGCGGCGGCTGAGGTGAGGCCGGTGGCATCCTGGTGGGTGCTGGGGGTGGTTGGCGGTGGCCAGCCGGCGGGAGCATTCACTTCCAGACCGCAGCGCAGCTCATCCGCCTTCGCCTGCAGGTCCGGCTGCGGCGCCGTGGGCCGCGGTGCAGTGGGCGGGAGGATGGGCACCCAGGTCAGCCCAGTGAAGAGCTACGATTACCTGCTCAAGTTCCTGTTGGTGGGCGACAGCGACGTGGGCAAGGGCGAGATACTGGAGAGCCTTCAGGAGGGCGCGGCTGAATCCCCGTACGCCTACAGCAACGGTAGGCCGGGCGCCCACTGGTGGGCGCGCGGGGCGGGAGCAGCCCGGCGCGGGCGCCGGCGGCCTCTGCGCGTGCTTGCCGCGGCATCCTTCAGCCCGACCCCGGGAGCAGTAGGCTAGCGGGCGCCGGCCTGGGTGGTGGCGTCCGACTGGCGAGAGGTCTTAGCCGCAGGTCTGTGGAGTCCCGTAGGGCCTGGGTCTGCGCGGTAGGCACCGCGGGTCCTCGCCGCGCTACCTCCGAAGTGGTTTGCTCCGAGACACTGCACCTGACACTGCACCTTGTGCAGGGTGAAAAATACCCTGGCCGGGAGAATCTGGGAACCCATCTTGGTCAAGGGTTTGGGAGGGTGGGTGGCCCCCAACTTGGGGTATCAGCCAGGGAAAACCATCTGCTGTCTCTAGAGAGCAGACTGTGGCACTGCTGCCAGTCAGGGACCGACTTTCTTGGGGCGGGTGCTGGTTAATTAGGCTTCCTCGGCTGCCGACTTCGGGGCCTTGACTTAGAGATTCCTCACTTGTGTCTGCAGTGGGTGCCTCTTTAGCTAGGCTGTCAGACTGTCCCCAGGCCTGAGGCACCGGGTAGTTGGCCTGTCCATGGCCCACGGTCTGTCCCTGTAAAGTCAGGACACCAGACTTCCCAGGGCTCCCTGGAGTGGCTAGGTTCTTGCCAGCCTGGGAGCCATCTTCTTGAGTTGGGCTCCCTTTCTGCCTCCCCAGTGGCCTCAGTAGCTGTTCCTGGCCCTTGATCCTGTGATGCTGGGGCTTTTCCTCCACTGGCATCTTACTGTTCACTACCAGATCCTGAGCATCCCACACCTGAGGCTCTGTCACACACAGCACAGACTTCTGTGCGGAAGCATCTGGCTGTCCAGCCTGGTACAATCTTGAATGACCCATACCAATTTCCTCTGACATAAAGTGGCCCTGTGGCCCCCCTATGTCCTCCTGTGTCAGTAGACTCTCTTTGGCTTTGCTCCCCAAGCTTTTTGCCTTGGGGATAGCCCTATGCTCTGCCTGCTGTGTAGGGACCGTAGGCTCTCGGTCTTCATGCATGGTCTCTGTCTTCATGGCTGGCCCTGTGGGCTGCATAGGGGAGTGTCCTGTACCAGGAAGAGGGTGTTGTTCTCTTTCAGGACACTTTCCTTCCAGTGCCTGTTGGCTCCTAGAGGGCAGCTGTGCCCAGCCCAGGCATCCTGCTGGGCTCTTCTGCGGACTTGGGGCTGCTGTACTGTTGTGCAGAGGGTCACCTTCCATGGGTATGTTTCTGTTCCCTGCCCCTTCACTTCTTTGGCTCACTGCTGGCTCACTGGAAACACACGGCTGGGACTCAGCAGGCACCAGGCAGGAATCTGCAGTCTCCCCTGGCTGAACTGTTGGTGCTGCCAACTCTAGGCACTGACTCTGCACTGCGCCCCCCGGGATGCTTCTTTGAATGGCTCCACTCTTGTGCTCTGAGGACCTGCTTGGTGCCAAGAAGGAATGGCTGCTGGCTTCTTGTGTTATCTTGTCTCTACAGTCCTGGACAGAACCTGACCATGGAGTTGTCTTGTTTTCAGGGTTCTGGGTACCCTGTGTCCGTGGTGTTATCTGCTCAACATCCTCGGCAGCACCAGCCCGTGGTGTTTTCTTGTATTCAGTATCCAAGGCCCCACCCGGCTGTGATGCTGGGTTGTGTCCAGGGTCTCGGGCTCCACCTGCCCGTAGTGTTATCTTCTGTTTAGCATCTTGGGCACTATCTGGTTGTGGTGTTGTCTTATGTTCAGCACCCTGAGCATCAATTGCCCGTGGCATTATCTTGTGTTCATCGTCCTGGGTACAACCTGGCCATAGTGTTTTCTTGTGTTCGGAGTTCTGGGCACTACCTGGCGGTGGTACCGTGACACTGGTGACATTTCCTATGACTGACACCTCACCAGAGGTGTTGATACTTGGCATAGACCGTTTATCTAATGAGGACTGGCTGCTGTTGCCCAAATCATGGCTTATGTTTTCCTGAGCAATCTTCAGGGGTGGAACTGACTCGTTCAGGGGCCTTTTGCACTCTTCCTGCCCAAACTGGATGCTCTTGCCTGTTGTGATAGAACTCTTGGGCTTTATGCTGTCCTGGGCTGGCATCAGCACAGTGATGGGTTCTTCTTGCTGTGGGCCAGCAGCAGAGCAGATGCCTACTCCTGGATGGCTTTTCACGTGGGGGGAATAACTTGAGGCATCATTGTTAGGGTTAGGTGCTTCATTTGACTTCAGAAACGGATGTTGTTCCGAGCTGAGGTCAGTGGCACTCTGTCTTGAAGCACCACCGCAATTCCTGAGGTCATGTGCATTCTCAAGGCTGTGTTTCTTCTCCTTCCCACCAGTAACGTTTTTTGAATGCACTGTTTTCAGAAACTTTTGTGGGATATCATAGTCAATACTGGTGGCTCTTAAGTCTTCCTCGAGTTCATGCTCTGCAGCAGAACCAAGGCTTGTTGGCATCCCATAGGATTTACTCGGCATCACTGGGGCTTGGTGACTCTTCCCATCCTCAGTTACAGTGGAAAATGCCACTTGTGGATTTTCAGTCATGTTCTCTCCTTGCAAAATGTGAGAACATTTGTCTTCACAACTTGCTGCACTTTGCAGAGCGGCTGGAGGGGCTGGAGGGGCTGGAGGGGCTGGAGCGGCTGGAGCGGCTGGAGGGGCTGGAGGGGCTGGAGCGGCTGGAGGGACTGGAGGGGCTGGAGGTGCTGGAGCGGCTGGAGCGGCTGGAGGGGCTGGAGGGGCTGCGGAGGCTGGAGGGGCTGGAGGGGCTGGCATTTCATGAACAATGGGAAGCTTCATTGTTAATTGTGGAGGCTCGATGGCAGGTTGTGTCCTCCGCTCAGCCTGAACTGCTAGAGGGGCCAGGAGTGAGAGCTGTGCCACTGTTTCCTGTTCTGGCAGGTGTCTCTGGATGGCAAAGAGGGGCTCTCTTTCTAAGTCTGAGGGCATTCTTTCTGCCTCATCCTCTGAGCTGCACACAGTCATGGTGATTTCAGGGGCCTCCCTCATGTCTTCCTTCACCCCCTGGGCATGCTCTGCCCCCATTTGTGCATTGGGCTCCTGTGTTATGTCTTTTCCAGCTGGCCCAGCTTGTCTGGGGCTGGCCAATCCAAGTGGGGACCACTGTGGTACTTGGGCAGAGAGGGCTCTGCCTTCATGGGACACACCAGAACTTGGTAGGAGTGCACACTCTGTCTTCAGAGCCATGAGACTGTCTACATGAACCAAAGCCTGGGGCACTGAGGACTTTGGCTGTTCTCTCTGACCCTTGCTCAGGACTCCTGATGCTTTGCTCCCTCCAGCCTCCACGCCCTCTGAGTTGGAGGACAGGCTGGATCCTCGACGCTTGGACTCCAAGTGACTAATTTTTGCACAATGGGACAACCAGCTCTGGGGACCACAGACAATGGTGGCAACGTTGAGGGCTGGGAGCGGCTCAGCTGTGCAGGCCAGAAAGCGGGCGGGGGGAGTCCTGGTACAGCTGGTGGCCATGGTGGCCACGTGGAGCACCCGCACTTGTGGCCTCTGTACTTTCTTCTTCTGTAGGCTCTTGCTCTTCCGTCCCTCCCTGTGCAGGGGCAACACACCAACCTCCGAGTGCAGGCAGCTGCTCTGCTCAAATCTCTCTCTCAGCTTGGAGAGGATGGAGCTCCGGCCCACAATTCTGGGCAGGAGGCCCCTGGCAGCTCCAGGCCGCTGGGCAGGGGGCTTCCCGTGTGCTTCTTTCTCCTTAGCTTCTTTCTCTTCTGCAGCTAAGAACTTCTTCAGGATGTTTTTCACAGTGCTTTTCCCACTTGGGGGGCTCCATCGGGGCTTCTCACTGGTTGGTGGCCTCTGGCCGGTGCTGCTGGCTCCTTCCTTGGACTTTTCTAAGAGCTTGTTGATAGTGGCACTCACAAGGCTCCTACCAGGTCCTTGCTTATCCTTGGAGATCAGCCGGCCTACCTCCCGTGTCCTTTTGAGGTGGGGCTCCCGGCCAGTGCCCATGAACTTAGCCTGACAATACTAAAGTTCATAAAATGGGCAAAGATTTTTAATGAGTAGACTGTTTAGCTTTAGACCACAGGCCAGCAGTGTTCATTTCCTAATGATAATGTATAGTCCATGATATGCTTATTTGCTATATGTGTATTTGATTTTGTGATACATTTGTCCAGATCTTTTGTCTGTATTTAGATTTATTTCCATTGTTGAATTTTCAGAGTTCTTTGTATATTTTAGATATAAGTTCTTCATCAGATTTATCTTAAATATTTCCTCTAAGTCTTTGGTTTCTGTTTGCATTTTCCTACCAATATCTTGAACTATTGTTTAAAAATGTTAACACTACTGCTATTGTGATTTGTTTCTATATCCTGCAGCTTTTAGAAAGAAAACTAATGGTAATAATAAAATCTTTTCTTTGATGGACATTTAAAAATGATATCCATGAATATGATAGAAAACAGCAAATTTTTTATCCTGTCACAGTTTAATCTTCAGTTTGAAGATTAGTCATTACAATAAGTCTAGACTCACAGATCTTCTCGATCATATTTTTAATTTTGAAGATCTTTAAATCTTTGAGAAGTGACAAAGGAAACCGACGCGTGCTGCGTCATTGGTCCGCGTGCTGCGTCATTGGTCCGCGTGCTGCGTCCCGTCGCTGGTCCGCGTGCTGCGACGCTGGTCCTCGTGATGCGTGGGTAGTCAGCGTGGGAGCGGAACGTGCTGAAGTGCGTGTCACCGGAGACCGGGCAGGGCTGCGGACGCGCGGGGACCGCAGGCGAGGACGAAGAAGGCTCTGGCCGCCGTCGGGGCTCTGCTGCCGGGGAGACCATCCTACACGAGGGGCCAGCCGGAGGGTGAGTCATAGCGTCCGGGGCTGCGCTGATGGGGGAGACAGAGGCAGTGAGTCCAGTGTCCGGCTTCCACCGCGGTCCGCCTGACCGAAGGGCGGGCCCCTCCCCCAGCCCCGTCGCGGCTGGGCTCCCGCGGCTACCGGGTCCGGGCCTCGGCGGGCAGCCGGAGCCCGACTGTGCCCCCGCCGGCCCGGACCCCGGAGCTGCCGCCCCCGCGGGAGTGCCGGTCACTCGTACAGGTTGTTGCCCCGCGCCCGCTGCCGCCTGGGTGGTGTGGACGGGGAGCGGCGCACGGACCCGGTGCAGCTGGAAGCCGGTCCCGTCCACGGGCTTGGTGCATAGGCTGCCCTGGTGGCCGAGGACTAGCTTGGCAGGAGGAGTGGGGCGGCGATGTGCGGAGTGCGGACCCGAGACGTTCGGGGGCTGGGAAGGAAGCTCGGTGGTAGAGACCTGGCCTGCGGGAGGCCTGCAGCTCAGTATGTAGACCAGCCTGGCCTTGAACTTTTAGAGGTCCGCCTGCTTCTGCCTTCCGAGTGCTGGCATTAAAGGCGTGCGCCCCCACGCGGGGCTCATAGGGGGTGTTGATCCATACTCAGCTATGACTAGCGTTGCAGAGAATCCGCATGAGATGTGGAAATTTTCGTTTTGAGAACAGTTGGTATATAGTTATTTAACAGATCTTATTTGTCACCATTGAAAATAATGGAGACGATAAAGAGGTGTCCGGATTGTGTTTTGAGGTCCCTTCTTCTGACCTCAGGGGGCAGTTCAGGCATGTGGTGTGCTTTCATACATGCAGGCAAAGCACTCATATACATAAAAAATAAGTTAAATAATTATTGTTACGCCATTTTATTTATGTAGACCCTGAGTGGAGTCTACTCAGTGGCGTGATGTCTGGCCGCTGTGCGGCCGCGTGGGCGTGGGGCGGCAGCAGCGTTCTGCTCCCTGCTGTAGACATGAAGGAAATGGCAGAGGTGGAGACATAATATTGTTCCGAATGATGAAGAACTACACAGAAATGGCTCTGTATGTTTATATAACACTTCATAGTTTTTTTTCAAAGAAATTTCACATTCAGCATTTCCTGGAATCTTTCTAACGGCCCTGTTAAGTCTGCTTAATGTCCCCCATTACCAAGTGAGACACCAGAAATGAGAAGCATGCTCTCACTCGCACAGTTGCATAGGGCTGAGACCCTGGTCTCAGTTAAAATTAAATTTTAATTAAAATTTAAAATTTTAATTCCTTCCACCACCATTCTCAGTTTGATAATTAGCAGCCAACATCTACAATGCGATGGGAACTACTCTAATAGCTGAGGACTAGAGCTGCAAACAACAGATTCAAATCCCATCCACAGAACTACCATTTTAATGAGCACCACCATATGACTTGGGTTTGTTGTTTTTAGCTTGATTAGTAGGATGTCACTGAATACCAAATGTTCAATGAAAACTGGTTCTTTCTGCATCTACGAAAACTAAATATATCAAGTTAGTCAATTATAAAAACCAATCAACACCTAAAATATGTTAAAAGCTGTACTAAGAATTGGTAATTCAGAGTTGGAGAGATGGTCTTGCAGTTAAGAGCACTGGCTGCTTTTGCAGAGGCCCCAACATCCACATGACAGCTAACAACTAAATGGAACTCTGGTTCCAGGGCCAACATCCTTCCATGGGCCAAGGAATGAGCCACTTACATACATGTAGGCAAAACACTCTTACACATAAAACAAAAATAAATGATTTTTAAAAAAAGATTCAATGACTCAAGAGAAACTTGAGGCACATATTCTTAATCAACTCAGATAAAAGGCATATGTGGTAAATATTACATGAAAGAATTAACAAAGTAGAGTTTCTCCAAAGAAAAAAATGGAACATTCATATGACCATCTTCAAAACAGGAAAACCACACCACAGGCTTTACTAACTAACTTTATACTAACAGACTACAGATTTAAGATGTTATGATTATAGCAATTATTTTCTTCTCAACATTAGTTATTTTTTTTTACTTTCAACATTAGTTCAATAAAATATTTACAAGAAAAAGAATGTAAAAAAAAATTTCAATCTCACAAAGTATCTTTCCTATCTCATTTTCTTGAGAAGGGTTAGATTTTAAAGATGATCTCATACCTTCAAGCACAGCTAGAAGACCTCCCATAAATTCTCACATGATTTACCATGTTTTGATACTTTGGGTCACAAAGTCAAAGGTGGGTGGCAAGAAGAGGCTTAGAGACCCTTCATGAAGTTGGAAACTGAATTAGCTCAGTAGCAATGAGACCAAGATAGTCCTGAGAGCAAGGCAGTCAAATGCAGCTACAGAACCAATGACGAGACAGGGCTGTGGTTCAGGCCTGTGGTCTCAGTGCTCTAAAGGCAGAGGCAGGAAGATTTCCACTTCTAGGACACCTCAGCTACACAGTGAGTTCCAGGCCAACCTGGGCTACAGAAGGGGAAATCTGTCTCCAACAAAAGGCAAAGTGGGTGGGGACCAAGCATGACGAAGTCTTCCTGACACTCATTCCTGGGGTCACCTACTCCTTACACACAGGAGAGTTAAGTGATCAGCACAGCTCATCTGTAGAAGCAAAGATTCTAGGACAAAAGAGGAAGGATAAAGGCCCGCCAGGCCCACAGAAGTGCGTCATAAGTATGCCTCTCTCCACACAGTCTCACCAGATTAAGTCTTTATATTCTGAGTAATTTTCTTTTCATAAACATCAAGGCTGGAGGCTGCAGAGATGGCTCAGCAGGTAAGAACACTGGCTGTTCTTCCAGAGGACCCAGGTTTGATTCCCAGCATCCACATGGCAGCTAACAACCATCTGTGACTCCAGTTCCAGGAGAGTCAACGCTCCCCTCTGGTCTCCGAGGGTTTTGCATGATACAGGTGCACTTAACACACACGAAGGCAATACACTCATACACATAAAATAAAAATAATAAAATAAAAAATTTTAAAACATCAAGGTCAAGAAATAGGAACCAAATAAAATATCTGTTTGCTGACAAGCAGTGTCTGACTCGAAGTTACAGGATTACAAACAAAAGAAATTAAACGCTGTTTAAGTTTTACTCTGCTTTTATTTGTTTTGTGTTATATTTCTAGCCCAGGTTTTGTTTTGTACATTTGTGTGTGTGTCTACCCACATGTGCTACATGTACATGTGGAGGTCAGCGGACACCTTGTAAGAGTCAGTTCTTTTCTTCAACCGTATGGATTCCAGGGATCAAACTCATGTCACGAGGCTTGGCAGAAAGCACCCACTAAGCCAATTCACCTGGCCCTTACATTGTTTGTAATAGGCACATAAATACACATACTTAAGGAGTACACTTTGATATTTTAACATACATAGACAATGATCAAATCAAGATTAATAACATGTCAACATCGACACCTCAAGTACTTGTTACGTATTTGTGGTGGGAATATTCAGAATACTCTCTTCTTGTTTAGCTTGAGCTGAGGAAAAAGAACTGAAGTCTTATCTATCTGTTGTTGAGAATGAAAAGCGCAAGAGGCAGGAATCAGGGGAGAAGAGCAGGGAAAGCAGAACAAAGGCTAGCTCTGCCCTTTCTTCAAATCCAATCACCCCTAGTCACAGGACAGGTTTTCCAAAGATGAATAGTCTAAATTCCATGTATTGGGAGAGTATACAACCATTGAGGCTTTCAGTCAATTACTGCACAATAAAATACATAAGGTAAGTAAAACTGATTATTTGAAAATAAGCATGCTTGCTAATGGGAAAGCGACACCGTGAGCTGGCCCTGGACTGACACAAGCTTCTATTTTAAAAGCAAGAGGTGTCTGATAAGGAAACTGATGCAAGGTGCCCACATCACCTTCAGTGACTCAAGTTCAAAGCTGAATCAGAACTGCAGTCGCTATGATATCGGGTTCAAAAAGAATCAAATGTTCCCAGCATCAATGTCTATACATGAGGATCGGATCCTTCTAGGAATCAAGGAGTTGGTGATGGACACAACATAAACTGCCCAAAGAAATGAGAGGAAGTCACACCAGTCTCAAAGTCTATTATTTAGTCCCATAAGTACCTGCTTTTGAAAAGACTGACTGTCCAAGACAGATATGAAACCTGAACAAAAAGGAAATGCTGTCTTAGACCTACTGAAAGTTCTAAAACATGGAGAGCTTACATTATTCCAATATTTACAGTTAGTAAAGTTTATGCTAAAAATCACAATTTCTTATTTCTATTAACTATCACTGACAGGTAATTCCCTTAATTAGAAGCTGGTAACAAAGTACTAAATAGAAATCCCCTCCCTACCTTCTTATAAAACCACATAGGGTTGAAAAGTAAAGTTTTAAACCCAGAAGGAAGGCTGTGAGTGCACAGATGAGGCTGAGGAGAGTCACACTATTGTAAAGGACACATAAACACTAGGTAACACATTTGGATTGCAGCACTCTCCCTAAGGGACCAAGAAAAGGAAATTAATAAGAACCTAGAACGGTCTGGAATTACTGGCAAGGTACTACAGAGAGCATTGAGTTCTGTGGTGAAATAAATATGTAGGAAAATACTTAAATCCCTCCTCAGCCCAGGCAACTGCTCCTCTCTTAATTAAACAAAGACTTAAATATCTGAGTAAACTGAAATAAAAACCAGCAGATGCCAAACACAAGCAAGAGTACCTTACAACAAAGAAAAAGCAAAAAAAAAAACAACAACTGAAAACCTGTACACTAAGAATGACCCAGTAGCTGACCATGTGTACTGTTCACCACTGTGTCCATTACCTACAATGGGGCCTGACACATGGGAAGTGCTTAAACACCCAGCAAAAACCTTGGAAGATGAGGTTTTAAAATGTCCAAGAAAGAAGATCAAAAGTAAAATCAAGGATATTAAAGCAAAAGAGAAAAATAGAAAATCTGGAAATCAATCTAGAAAGTCAGTATTTAGTCATCAGAGGTACACAGAAAAGAGAAAGTGGGATGGCCAGAGGACTTATGAAGAAAGAAGGCAAGGAATATTTCAGGATAAAAGTGACACTAAATGTATAGCCAAAAATATGAATAAATGAATTTCAAAATACCACAAATAAAGTACATTTTAAAATATCCATGTTATTTTAGGTAGCAAGGGTACAAATAATCAGAAACATGAACAGCATTGGAATAACTCCAACAGCAATCCTGGAGCTAACGCACAATGGAACACTGCCTTCTGAAGTTTGCAGGAAGTAGTTTTAACTCAGAACTCCTTGCCTAGGCCAACAATGTAAGGGTAAGCACACAGCAAGGACATTTCCAGCTACACAAGTTCGGGGTCCCCTCCTGCCACCTCCTTTCCCTCTCTACTGCCAAATGCAAGTGGACAGTACACTGCAATCAAAGAGGGGAAGATGGAGAAGGATTCACATCCAGGAACCAATGAACCACTGAGGAGAGGCCAGGGCGATGCCCAGGACAAAGGGGCAGAGATCCCACCATGACAAGTTGGAGAAACAGAGGTCTGGAGAGGTAACAGGGAGGGACCCAGCAAGAGCAGCAACAAATCACCCTTCAGCCCAGGGTCCACCTGGAGAGTCTGGGATAAACTAATGACAGAGACTAAGAAAACTAAGCAACTTTCTGCACTTAAATATGTAAAGTAATGCAAAGCTCAGGCATGAACATCTCTATCCTAAAAAATATTCATGTATCCTAAAACTAAAAGGCCAACCTGGGAACCTATGCAAATGAAAAAATACAATGGGGCTAAAAGATTAAGTCTCACCATCCAAAGTCAAAAGCCAATGAATGCTTCAAATAAGAACTTGTCAATAGCCATCTAAGAAATGAGTTTTAAAAGAAGTAAACAGAAAAACAAAAATAAACAGCTTTTGCTAAACAATGTATCTGGGAAATAAAATATGCAGGGAGTCACAGGACACATATCTACAATTTTTTCTTAAAATATCCTTCAGACTAATATTTTCCAAACTATAGACATTGTTTTATATAATAAATGCTCATTTAAATAATTCTCTTCCAATATTTTTATCCTTTGCATAACGCCGGGAAGGAGCCAGGTACTCATGCACACCAGGTAAGCGCTCCACCACTGAGCTATTACACCTCCAGTTCTACAGCCCAAACAGTAACGTATCCCATAAAGGATTACAAATCTGTGGAACAAGAGCATTTAGTCTTACAGCAAAAGAGTTTTCAGATTTATAGTCAGGCGCTAATCTTGCTTTTGAATTAGTTCTCTGCCTACAAGTTTTTCTATGAAATTTAAAGAAACTAAATCACAAATAAAACCACATATATCACAGCATGTCCTCAGGATTTCAAGTGTCAGGAAAAGGACCAGACATTTGACCAAAAATATCAATTAGATGTATATTAAGTTTACCAGGAGCATCTCTTCTGCTTTCTGAAAACAACCTTTGCAATCTAGCTCATGCATCAAGCAGCTGAAGCAGCTGAGGCTGCTTTCTGTGGCCAGAGGTGGGCCACACCCAGCCTTCTATTTCTGTAACATCCATTGGCACATAGTGATCTCTACATTTAAGGGGCAGAGGGAGAGGAAGGGGGCATTTCACAACATGAAACACCTCCTGAAACTCCAATCTCAGTATCATAAATAAAGTTCCATTGGAACACAGCTTTGTTCACAAATTTTGCACCTACAGATGCTTTGCAGTGAGGAACAAGCTGAGTAGTAACCACAGAGTTTGTGTAGCCTGAAAACTTGAGATACTTACTACATGGCACTTTCCAGAAAAACATCGATTGATCTCTAAGCTACAGTAGTACTATAATTTGGAATCATATCTGACTCTTGCTTCAAATTACTGGGCCAAATTCATATACCAAAATGTATACATAATAAGACCAAGAACCAAGGGTACTTGAGTAAGAAGCTGAAAGTCCAGAGGTGCATCATGGTTTACTTAGGGTCAGAATAAATAGGAGCAGAAACAATGCTGGAGGCTACTGGTGCCGAGGCAGCTGCCGCAAGGAAGAGAACTTTTGGCCTGTTTCACCCCTAGTATATACTACCTTCAACTCACTACTATTAAATCAATGTTAATAAAACATGTGCCTTATTTATACCTTCCTCTACCAGATTTCTGTTGATATAACTTGTGGCCATTCCGAAAGAGCAATACAGAATACTACTTAAGTAAGGACAGGATCTCTGGTATCAGGGAGACTCCAGCTCTGACCCTGGCCCCCAAGTATCATTCTGGCCTTGCAATCCTCCAAATCACTCAACCTCATGATTCTCACCTCCACAGCTGAGTGTACTATCTTCATCAGGTCAAGAGATGCTACCTATGCTCTGTCATCCACTGAAGCATCTCGCAGTCACTCATTATCCTAGAAGAACCAGAGAAGCAGCATTCAAATGTCACTGTGCCTAAGCATCACATTGGTGACCCTTCTCCCACAAACTTTCATTCTTCACTGCAGAGGCAGGAATCTATACGTTCAAGTTCAGACTTGATTTGAGATGCAGTGGGTACGCGGAACAGACAGTGCTCCTACATCATGAAGCACATACTGAGAGGGAACAAGCCTAAGGCTTAAGTGTTCACAGTTCAAGTCATCTAATACCCAGGAACGAGCTGAGAAGCTCTCGTGCTCTCACTGCTTCTTTTTCCTTTCTCTGTGTGGGCATCTGGGAGCCTGTACTTACACTTCTGTTGGTCTCCAAAGTTAACTAACATAGTTTATGACGGTTAGGGCTTCTGGTTCTATATCCAACTCAACACTGAAGGAGCTCAGGAAGGCAAGGACTCACATTCCAGTGGAATTCAGTGTTCTGACTTAGACTGAGTCACAGATCTTCATTACCAATTCAGAAACTTGAAGACATCCATTTCACCTACTGACATGTTTTATTAAATGTGCAATGCGTGTGTGCATGCACCCACACCTGCAGAGCCCAGAAGAGGAGGAAGGATCCCCTGGAGCTGGAGTCTCAGGCAACTGTGCACTCCTGACATGAACTCCAGTCTCTCCAGCTCCGGTGTGTTTTGAAATACAAATAAAAAGAGGAAAAAAAACATGTTCCCATGTTAAAAGCTAAAAATGTGGCTGAAAATAATTCCAAAACTCCAAAATCCCAAAGGAAATCTTATGTTAATACAAGTGAAAGAAACTGCATGAGACATTGGCACCACGAGGGTTTTCAACTAAGATCTATTCCCAAACAGCAACAAAAGCAGAGTGGAGAGTTCGAGAACTGGAGAACGAAAATGCACATGTTCACAATACCTTGCTCCAGTCTAAAGCACAGGGACCGTCTGGCTGCTTCCATCTCCGGAGTCGGGTTATCTAGGACGTGTCTACACCACTGCAAAGGACTCAGGGATTTCTCTGATGAGGTGAATGTCTTTGAAGAGTCAACGTATAACCTTAAAAAAAGAAATCTACATTATAGGTATGACATAGGTATAGAGAGGGGTGCCTCTCTTCTGGGTAAAACAACATGTATTTAACAGTTTCCATAGAAACAGAACTCATTTTGAGCACTTCAAAGTATCAAAAAGTCATTTTTAACAGGTAAATATCCCCAAATAAAATTGGACACTTCCCACAACCTACTGAGGACTACTTCAAAACAGGCAGTGATTTCCCCTTTGACTTTGTTTCAGAGAGGCAAAGGTTGGGAGCTTCCGCCACTAACCAAACTGGCACCATGACCATGAGATTGTATGAACTCACTCTACATGTCTAGAAATGAACACCATCTTTCTTTTCCACAACGTACTCCTTTAAAATTACTGAAATACAAATTAGTATCTATTCTTGAAATACCAAACGTCACTATTTACCTTTTGCTACTGTAGATAGTATTTCCACCTATCAGAGCAACTGATCAGACATCCGCAAAGGTCGAGAATGTTTCTGCTTTGTAAACTTGCAGACTAGAGGTGAGCAGTTTCTGTTTAGCACT
The DNA here is from genome assembly GCA_035773235.1 of Eospalax fontanierii. NCBI lineage: Eukaryota > Metazoa > Chordata > Mammalia > Rodentia > Spalacidae > Eospalax > Eospalax fontanierii. Next base: position 39,483,375 of record CM069524.1, read on the forward strand.
AGCTAGTAAAGATCCATGGCTCTGAGGACACAGTATGTGACAACTATTCAACTCTGCTGTTGCAGCCCACAAGCGCCATAAACAATATTTAGCTAAATAAGTATGTCTATGTACCTATAAATTTTGCTTATAGACAGTGAAAGTTAAATTTCCCCTCATCTTCACAAACATGTAAAACTATTAAAAAAATAAAATATAAATATAAAAATATTTAAAAAACGATCTTTCCAGCCGTACAAAGCAGGCACCAGAGCAGACTTGTTCTGAAGACAGTTTGCTGATTCCTGTTACAAATGAATAATCTAAAATATTTCTCCTAATTGATTTCATGGTAAATGCAGTATCTTATACTTTCCTTGGAGCATCACCCATAGTCTTGTATCCACTAAACATCCAATGATACAGCACAACTTCACAGTCCAGGTACCACCTCTGCCCTACTACAGCACAGGTGGATTAGGACCCCTCTACCCTTCCTTGCCAAGAGACGCCTGCTGTGTCCTCTACTGAGGTCATCTCTGTAGTCCAAGTAAACTTCAGACTGAACCACTTATTCTTTTTTATATAATTTTTTTAATCACTGCGTGTTTCATACAGAACATCTCAATCAATCCTAATCATCTTTATCTCCCTTTCCCCACCGGCACCTCCCATAAGCCCCCAACTGCAATCCATACATTCTTTCATCTGTGTTAAGTTAGTGTCCCCAAGTGACCTCAGTGCAGTTCATCCACTGAGGTCTGGTCAGCCTACCCTTACTTATTCTTAACCTTTGGGGTTCAAACATGAATTGCAGGGGAACACTGCACCAGGTTTCTAACTCAGCAGGTGTGGAATTTGGTACAAAGAGTCTAAATTTCTAACAAGTCCCCAGATGATGTTGGTATCACTGATGTCCAGAATACACTTGCAATGCCCCACTTTGTCCAGGGTCTGCCTGGTTCACGCCAAAGCACCAGGTACAATCCACACCAATCTAAACCAATCCAAGGCAACTTTTTCCTCATATCTAACAAGGATATAAATAGCATGCTTACAGAAAAAGAACTTAAATGGAGATACAGAGAAAGGTTGAAAAGTGAAGTCAACAACAGCAGTAACAACAAAAATCTACAAAGAAAAACCCAAGATAGGAAGGTCGATGGTTGAATTCTAACAATCATCTAAATAAAATGGCAACTGTTCACAATCTCTTCCTCAAAGGAGGGACTACGTTCTAACATATTTTATGAGCAGTGTTTTCTGGATTCCATAACCACACAGAGATGACAAGGAGGGACAAATTCCTATGCCCTTTGTCATTCATGAACAGATACAGAGTCTAAACAGTTTAGCAAGTTGAGTCTAACATCATAAGGAAACTTCATCATTATCACGTAGCTTATTCCAGAAATGAAAGATTGTTTAACATTAAAACATCAATGTAACCTACTGCTTCAACTAAAATGGAAAAACTCTTTGACAATCTCAATTGACAAAAAAAAAAGTTGATAACCATTTTAAAAAAAAATCCTAGTAAAACTGGAAACATCCTCGATCCAGCTGCAGAGCTATTACAATATGCCAGAAAGCAGCACTCTGAACGGCGAGAGACTGAACACTTCTCCTACAGAGCAAAATAAGGGCACTGGCTCATCATTTTCAGTCAATGTTCTACAGAGGCAGGTTCTAGATGTATAGTTCAGCAACAGAACATTTGGACTGGAAAGAAGTAAACCTATCTTTATTCATAGATAACATAATCTATAAAAATAAGCCTAGTGAGTTCAGTAGTAATATTGTGGGACACTAGATTAATGTAGTTAGTTGTGCATTCATATATATTAGCAACAAAAATATTGCTATTTTTACATTTTTGTTTTCCATTTGCAATAGCATTAAAAAAAAACCTACACACAAATCTAACAAAATATGGTCAAGGTTTGTCCACTAGAAACTACCATTTCTGAGAGAAATTAAAGAAGACAGAAATTTATGGCACTATATGCTAGGTTTATTTATGATTCAGAGACTAAATAATGTTGAGATGGCAATTCTCCTTAAAGTTAACTTTATAATTAACCAAATTCCAATCAAACTCCTAGCAGAATTTGTGCGTGAGTATTTTACAGAGAAACTGATCTTAAAATTCACACAGAAATGTGAAGATCCTAGTATAGCCAAGCAATTGCTTAAAGGAAACAAAGTTGGGGAGCAGTCATCATTGCACTGCATCAGGACAAAACAACAGTAATGAAGACAGCTTAGTTTGCCATGAAGGTAAGTACAGCAATAGAAACAAATATAGTTCAAAACAGAACCACCCAGAGAATGATGAATGTTAACATGCTGCACAGAAACTTACAAGGGAGTCTTCTGAACAAATGACAGCAAGGAGCAGACTATTCACACACACAAAAGTGAACTGTAGTCTAGAATTCACATAACAGCCAAAATTAACTGGCAAAAAAAGTAGAAACTATAAAAAAAAAAAGAAATGTTAGCAGGACTGGAGAGATGGCTCAATGGTTAAGAGCACTGGCTGCTCTTGCAGAGGACCAGGATTCAATTCCCAGCATCCACATGACAGCTAACAATGGTCTGTAACTCCAGTTCCAGGGAACCTGGTGCACTCTTCTGGCCTCCATGTGCACTGCACAACACGGGTATACTTACATATATGCAGACAATACACATACACAAAAAATAAAAATATTTTTTAATTGTTATGAGAAACCATAGGTGAAAGTCTGTGTTTTTGCGCTGGCAAATGTTTCTCGACCATATTTTCTAAGACTGAAGCATGTATGATCCAGGAAAGAAAAAAAGCTATCAGATGGCTTTATCAAAAATGAAATCACTGGGGCTGGAGCCACAGCTCAGCAGTTAACAGCACTGCCTGATCTTGCAGAGGACCAGGTTCAGTTCCTAGCACCCACATGGCAGCTAACAACCATCAGAAACTCCACTTCCAGGGGTCCTATGCCCTCTTCTGGCCTCCGGAGGCACTGCACAGCAGGTGCACTTATATACATGCAAGTAACATACTCATACTCATAAAATAGAATTTTTAAAAAAGTAAATGGAATCTTTTGTCTTTGAAGACACTGTTAAGAATAAGAGACAAACTGTGGGTATGGGAAAGACATTTGCAAACCATGTGCCTAACAAACAGCTTTAATTTAAACCATATACATACATACATCTGCAAACTCAATAATAACAAAATAATTTGGAAATGGGTAAAAGATTTCAAGAGATATTTTACCAAGAAAGGCCAACTTATGGCAAGCAGGACATGAAAAGATACTCATCATTTGGGAAATACAGATTAAAACCACAATTAGACATTATCAAGCATCTCTTAGAATAAGAAAGAAAAGAGAGGAGCAGTCACCAGGGCTGATGAGCACATGCAGAGCTGCAGGTTCACTGCTGGGTCGAGTGTGAGCTGCTGCTGCCACTCTATGGGAGTCTGGCAGCATCTCCAGCCAACACACACCTACTCTCCCAGACATCCAGGGGAAAGGAAACCCATGCGTGCATACAAAGACAGCACGAAAGTTCACAGTAGCTTAATTTGTAAACTACAAACAACCCAAAAAACATGAGTGGATAAAGCCAGGTTCTATCCCAACAATAAATAAGCTCACACAATAAAAGGAAAGAACTACAGATTTATATAATAACACAGAACATGTTCAAACCCCAGACCAAACTAAACAAATGTTTAAGAGTACATGCTACACGATTTTATTAATTGAAAAGTAGAAAGTGCACACCAATTCTTACTGCCAGAAAACCTCAGTGGTTGCCTGGGCTGCGAAGTAGGCAGGATTAGAAGGGAGAGATACAAAGGGTCACAAGGAAACAAGTTGAAGCGAGTTCATCAACTTGATCATTGTGACAATTGCAAGAAAGTCACATCAACAATCTATCAAACTACATTTTAAAATGTATGATTCATGTAATAGTTACACCTCGATTAACCATTTTTTACAGTGCCACAGGAATGAACCACTTCCTATCCCTCTGTTTTCAGAGTTGTCATCCAACTATGTACATGAAGAAACAAGGAGCAGGAGCCACTGCTCAAAGAGACAGAAGCCAGCACTTGGTCAATTATGGAACTTCCTTACCTCATTAATCAATTACCCCCTTGCTTAGTAGATACACAAAGGCACGTCTCTCTGAACCTTTGCTTGCTGCTCTCAAATTCCTCTCACCTGCATCCTAACAGGAACTGTTCAACCTACAGGATCACACTGACAGTTTCTGTTCCTAGGAACATTCCACAAACCAGCTTGCCTCCAGATTTCAGAGACTCCCATCATTTATGTGTGCATATATGCATATACATATATATGTATGCATACACACATGGGTGGGGGGGGTCTTTGTGGTCTTTGTTATAGTGGAATCCCACTGGAAGCTATCCTTAATCTCTTAAAGTCTACATACCATAGGTCTTTCACTTGACCATGCAGCATCCCTGCACATTAAAAAGTGGCACTTACTTCCCACACCCAGTCCCTAAGTGACCCACTATACCATATTCACTTAAGGGGATTTCCCTCTTTCCTACTCCATCATCCACCTCTGCATCTGCTACTATGTCTCACATCTGCCCCACATTTCGCAGAATATTGGGATGACTCTGACTCTGAAAGCATAAGTAGAAAACCTATACAAAGAACAACTAGTGTCTCAGACCTCCTCACATGGAGTTTTAGGTCAACTTCAATTCCTCCTTTGGGCATAAACAGACAATCAATAACACCTAATATTTTAAATATTCCTAACAGAAAAATGCATGATTAAATGCAGAGGAAAAAATGGAGAATAATGGAGAAAAACAACCCACGGAACATATGAAGTCCTTAGAGCCAGTTCTTCCCTACCCGCATCATAACCTCAGACTGCAAGTTACTATCCAAATAGCTGACCCAGAGAAGCCCTGACTTCAGACCCTTCAAACTTAACCAAAGGTATAAAAAACTGCCTGAATGAACTAGAGACTAAAAGTTCACTCCATCACTGGTGAGAATCCTGCCTTCGGTTTTTCTCTTTGCATTTCTCAAATTGACTGCTTTCCTAATTTCACCTGGAGTACAAAAGCTAGTTTCAGGTCTTCAGGAATAAAACTTGGATTGGACATCCTCCTGTGCTCTAAGAAAATGCACAAAGGAGCTCCACTCACATGGAGTTTTAGGTCAACTTTAATTCCTCCTTTAAGTATAAACAGCCAATGACATCTAATATTTTGAATATTCCTAGTACATAAACATGCATAGATTAATCATAAAGAAAAAAATGAAGTACCAAGGAAACAAACAACCCATGAAACAGATGAAAATACCAAGGCAACTCTAATAGGTAACATCTAAGAGAAGCTGTATTCACCCATGCACAGGCACACACATACAAACACAAACAGAGGGTACTAAGAAACAGAATCTTCCTTTTCATAAAACTAGTGTAACAAAAACAAATAAAGGAGTTTCAAGTTTAAGAAGTCTCCCAGCAGTAAAATAAACACATAGATTAGCAAAGAGAGAAAACAAGAAAAAAATCATTGCACCAAGCACACCTAAATCTTACTCTTAAAAGCCTTTTTCAAAAGAAAAAGAAGGGGCTGGAAAGATAGCTCAGTAGTTAAGAGCATTGGCTGCTCTTGCAGAGGCACACAAACGACACAGGTTCAATTCCCAGCACCTACATGGTGGCTAACAACCATCCGTACCTCCGGTTCCAGGGGATCCAATACCCTCTTCTGGCCTTCACAGGCACTGCACACATGTGGTACACTTACATGAATACAGCAAAAACACTCATATATAGAATAAAAATAAGTAAACTGAAAATAATTTTTTAAAAAGAAAAAGAAAGAAAAGGCTAAACATGATGACACACATCTATAATCCCAGCACTCAGGAGGCAGAGGAGGCAAGAAGATCATGACTTTGAAACCAGCCTGGCCTAGCTATACAGCCAATTCCAGTCCAGCCTGGGTTGGATGATGAAGGATGGATAGACAGATACACAGATAGACATACTGAGATGCTGAGGGATGAAAGAAAGAAAGGAGGAATGGAGACAAGGAAGGAGCAATGTTTTTTTAAAGAACTGGTATCAGACTATACCAGTCACCACTCATCAAAGAAGTTTCTTTTGCAACTGACAGAGACTAGTACAGAGTTCCACAATTGGCCACACACAGAGAATAAGTGTCTGTGAGATGATCAACCCTATGTGACACTATACAATGGAAACTCTACACACACCTAAGGCTCATGGAACAGAGGAACAAGGGGTAGAGAGAACATTAATACATCCCTCAGCTCTCATCAGTGAAGCTCCCTTAAGCAACAGAGAACGATGAACACAGAAGGCCACAACTGGCCAAAGTATAGAGAATAAGAGTCTGAAGAGTGTGGGTCCCTGGATGGGGTTGGGATTCCTATATTAAACTTCACCCACCCAGGGCTCAAGCACCACTGCAGAAGAGGGAGAAAAATATTCTAAGAGCCAAGGGAGAAGGTGCATGACTATAAGAAAACAGAGTCTTATAGGCTCCTGGGACCTTGCTTATATGAACTTACAATGGCGTCAGCGTGCACAAGAGCCATGAAACTCAAGCAGACAAAAACCCTGCATAGAACTGGGAAAATGGGCTGCAGGTCCCAACCTTAGCCAAAGAACTAAGCCAAAGAATTGGCGGAAGATTACTGCTGAGTGAGGGAGAGTTGATCTTCAGGGGAGAGACTGTAGATACGCCGACTAAATCCCAATGAACTTGCACTGAGCGATGTCTAGGTACACTAACTTGACTCAATAGGCCTTAACATAAATAATAGAATGTATGAAATTCAGTGGGAGGGGGAGTGAGCAGGGGGCAGATGGGGGTATTAATATGATTAAGATGTTTTATATGAAATGCACAGAAATTCAATATATATATATATATATATATATATATATATACATTAATATATATATTTAAAAGTGGTATCAGGGTGATTTCCCCTGAGTTGAAGGCTGGCCAAGAGATTCCAGAATGAAAGCCCCCACAAAGGTCAGCTAAAATCATCAACTACAGAGACCTCTGCCATGGTGTAACATGACACACTGCAATACCAGGAATAAAGAAAACAGAAGAAAAAGGAAGGACGGCCTATCAAATTTACAGTGTACTTCAATAGCTAGAACATAATAGAAGCTCCAACAGAATAGAAAATACCTTTGAGCCTGAGGAGAAATTATTTAAGTAGGGCTTTTATACCCAGCTCAATTCTGAATTCCATGAAAGGAGGAAGACACTTCTGAAATGCAGGATCTTAGAAAGTGCTCTCATTCATGTTCCCATTCTCAGAATGCTGTAGGGGTTATGTCCTAATGAAAACAAGTCAAATATGAAGACAAAACACTTAAGACTCCCACACAGGCAAGAAACTGCAGGAATTCCCAAGACCACAGTACTATGCATCTCTCAAAAGCAAATGCTAAAGGCTGGAGTGATGGAATTAAGAATTTCAGAAGGGAAAGCACTATGAAATAAAATTCTGGAAACAGACTTAGGAGATTATCAAATGTGTAGGATCATGCTGATGAATTCTATGGCTCCATTACAGGGCCAGGAGATACAATTTGTGATAAGGAATTTTTTTTTAATGAGGGAATGGCAGAAGAAAGGATTTGAGAAAATTAATAGCACTCAATCAATTATCATCATGCAGACATTTAAAAAGATTTCAAAGAAAAACTATAAAAGCTCTACGGAAAGTACAGTGGTAGACAGAGGTGAAAGAAAAATGGCAAAGACTTCACTTTCTATAACAAATCTGGATGTCTCAGGCTGCAAACGGTAAGGACTATCTAGAAGCAAAGAACAAAGAGGGAAAACGAATAGTTGTCTATGTAAAGGACCTGGAGGCAGGAAGGAAATGAGGCAGCCCATTAAGTAGTGACAGATGCATTTTAAACAACCCATAGAATACGTATTATATGCCATACTGATAAAACTGTAGAAACAATCTGCAAGTGTATGTCATGGGAACAAAAGTGACTATTTTCAGAGTCAGTCTCTAAGCGATGTGTCCAGGGCAACTCAGAGTCCACTGTGTCAACCATGAGGTCTAGGACTGGAGCCTAAGAACAGGGGCAAAGGGTCATAAAGAGCGTGCAACTAAAATTCCTTGAGTAGAACCTATCTCCAAGATTAAAATGCAAGAAAATTTCTACTCCTCTTGAATAGTTCTAACCTCCTAAACAGTCATAAAACCACAGTGAGCATTTCTACCACAATGCCAGCAGCATTTACATTCTACTGTCCCTCTCTAGTGAGTGTGGGCTTGTGGCGGACTACCCTTCAACTTCAGGAGTTCCCTTAACGGCGCACTGCAGTCTGGCAAAGAAAACCTTCACCTGAAACTTCTGAATTCTTGAAATGCTAGGAAAACTGCCTTTTGAAATGGCACTCACTAACATTCTTTAACTTTTCGTCAATTACTTTCAAAGGTGCATGCCTAGAAACTACCATCCTCAAAGAATTATTAGTTCTTTTTTATACATTTCACATTCTGGACCTCAACCTGATCCCTGTGGGAACAGCAGAAGAGCAAAAATAATAGAAAGCCTGTGGCAATCACCTTAGGTGTTTCAAATGAAGTATTATAACTGACTAGAAGAGAAAAAAATACCAGTACTGTCAAAAATGTTTGGCTCTAATGTCATCCTTTTGTTAAGAATGCAAAACGAAAGGGACAGAAAAAAAATACATACAGTTATCTACATTTGCAGACCCTTCAGAACCACAAGGTGATTATTTTCAGCAAAGTAATTTGTGTGTTATAGGCAGTATGTGTGGTGTATATAAGGTATAGGGGGAGGTGTGATGTGTGTTTTGTATATATGAGGTGTGTATGTGTATAGCTATGTATGTGGTATCTGGGTGTGTATGTGTGTTGTCTGTATGAGGTATGTGGTATGTGTGCTGTATGAGGCACGTATGTTGTATGAGGCTATGTTTGTTGTGTGTATGAGGTGTGTATGGCACATATGCGATGTGTACATGGTGTGAATGAGGTACATGTGAATGAGGTGCATGTGTGTGTGCATGTGAGAGAGAGAGAGATGTATGAGGTGTGTGAGTGCTAAGACAAGTCAGTCACCTCCAGTTTATTTGAAAGGAAGTGAAAGCATCCTTATTGATCAAACACACTAGACGGGTCTTTTCACAAACAGTGCTGGATTCTCTATCACCTGCTGGATTCTCTATCACCTGGGGATCAAACTGACCAGTCATTGCAGAACTCAGCATCACCAGCTTTAAGAGGAAGGGAGAAGTCCACATTCTAGTTACCAAAGCGGTTACTGAACAGGTTATGAAAGCACTCCTCTATGCACCCTACCTGCCTACCAGCCAGATCTACACTCCACCTTCACTGTCTCAATACACTGTTTAACATTACTCAGTCAAAATCCCCATTTCTTCTATTTCAGTCAGTTCCGTTTGCTCCTAGATAACACTGTGCATTTTCAATTAGCATTGTCAGAAAGTGAAGCACCCTGTGGTCTTTCTACTGAAAATCAATTATGCAAAAACAGTTTAGGTGGGCTAATTTAGCTGTGCCATATGTACAGTACAAGGTGCTCAACAGCTTTGATGAAGAACTGGCAATGATTCATGCCAGCTGTCCAGGGTCTAAGTATTACACATGGAAGATGAATCTTTAATTCATTAAATTTCCTTTAATTTGTACATATTACTACGTTCCCTTGTATAATTAATTACTTTTTTTTTGTCCCTTCCACTTGAGCAAATCTGAAATTTCTTCCACATCCCATAAGCCTAACTGCTGTCTTCAAAGGACAGTCCCCTTACAAGGCTGTAGCATCTCTTTACTGTCCTATTTTCACCTTGGCATCTGACTTCTTGATTGAAGTGTGCAAGACCTGACTTACACCAGGATGTTACACTCTCCTCAGAAGGCTGGGTTTCTCCACCCATTTCTTCAAATTCACCATGCCTTCAAGCAGAGAAAATAGATGTGTGGGCCCGTTTATTTTTAACCATAATATATACAAATGCATTTAACATTTCAAACACGGACACACATGTAGCACTGAAACAACTTTAAGACAACTGAAGCACTGTAAAATGCCAAGAACTGTCATGTTTTATTCTAATGAACACTGTTTTTTTTTTTAAAAAAAAACCACTAATAAAAACATGAAGTTGACTTCATAGTAGGTCAGTGCCTGACTTGTAGGAAAAATATCAACAGTGTAAACACTTGTGAATCTGTGAACATGGGTTTAACCCCAACTCTTTCAAGAATCAATAGCAGAGTTCCCAATAGTCACTTTACCAACAGCTCCTGTCCCTCAAAAGTTCACAGAAAGATCTTCTCTGCAGTTAATTGATGCCTCCCTTTGCCACTTCGCACCAAACACCAATCTGCCTTCCTCTGTGGCTCCTCAGCCTGGTGACAGTGCATAGAGTCCTTTCACCAAGACAGGACATGATCCAGGCACATTCATTCATCGAGATTTAGTCCCATTAATCACTGTGTCTTCCTTTGATCCTCAAACTCCCCCCTTTACTAAATGAACTATGGTCTTCGAAAAGCATAAACTGTCAAATTAGTATTAAGATAATTAGGAATCTGTACAGCAAGATGTGAACTTTTACTGCAGGGCCACAGAAAAGAGACTTGTGGTGCCTAGGCGAGTAAGATGGCTCAGCAGAGAAAGGCGCTTTCGAGGCCGATGACCCAAGTTTGATCACTGGATCCCACTTGGTGACAGGAGAAAATAGACTTTCCAGAGCTGTCCTCTGACCTCCACATGTGCACTGCGGCATATGCACACAAGCATACACACAATAAACACAATAAAATTTAAAAGAATTATAGTTCTAGAAATAATTGTCAGCCTTAATTTTCTAAAATATGGAATGTCAGCAAAACAATTCTAGGATTAATTGATACAACCTGTTCAACACTTTAATCTCAATTGAGATAAATCTTCAAAGAAATAAAATTCTGTTTCCAAAAGAAATTAAGTGAAACAGAACTCTTCTTAAAGACCCCCCCCCCAAAGAAAACACTACTTAAAAGTTAAATAATTGTTCCAAAAGAAGAAAAACATAGGAGATCTGACTGACCCATTCATTAAAAAATTAACTATCCCATTTAAATGCTGATTCTATTTTTCATGACTTTCTTTGCATGTATGATTTTTTTCAAATTTAGACATACCTTATTATTTTGTATAATTTTAAAAATACTTGTATTGTTTAAATAATTCTGTACAATGTATGACATTTCAAACCTATTGTGGAATTCAAGTGAAAGGCAAGCTACTGTGAAACTACAGGGTGGATCCACAGAGAGTCTGAGATGATAAAAATCTGGAGTGCTCTGTAAGCAATAACAGGTGGCTTAAATTTTAAAAATTAAAACCTGTTGGTCACTTTTCCATTTAAAAAATTCCAAAATTTTTCGATACAAGAATGTTATGACAAAAATTTTATGTAAATCAGGTGACCTCAAATTTTTTAAGTGACTTCCACTAAGATTAATGATCTTTCTTTGTTTTCCCACCTGGGGTCTCTTCCTATGTTTAAAAAAGGGACTCTATAAGTACTGTGCCATGTGTCCACAGAAACACTTTTAAAGCATTGAAGGATTAATTTCATTTATTTTCCTATATACTCAATGAATGAAATTAAACTTACTTTAATTTGGACTTGCTTCAAACCACCTAAAGGACTAATATGGTAATCTCATGGGATAGGTGGTGTTTTTAAAGTTATTTCAATAATATTTGTATATTTTCTAATGTTTTATTTTTTTAATATATGTGAATGAGTATATTGCCTGTAAGTGCACCTGTGTCGTGCAATACCCATGAAGGCCAGAAGAGGGCATCAGCTCCTCTGGAACTGGAGCAATGGACAGTTGTCAGTCACCATGTGGGTGCTGGAAATCAAATCCAAGTTCTCTAGAAGAGCAGTCAGTGCTCTTACTCACTAAGCCATCTCTTCAAACCCAATTATTTTGGTGGTTTCAAGACAAAAATAACACAAAAAGCTAGATAACAAAATACTAAAAATAGTTGGATAATTATATAAATCCATTCAAGAGAAAAGAGATAGAAATTATATCAGGTGCATACTATTACTAACCAGATAAATGGTAATATCATAACAAGTTTAAGAGACAGGTGTGGGGATCAATGTCTATACTCCAGCACTCAAGAAGCTGAAGCAAGAAGATCAGAGAGTTTGAGGACAGCCTGGGCTAGAGTGGAGGACCTTATCTCAAGAAAGCCCAAATAATAATAATAAAATTTTAAATATGCCACTACTTTAAAGCATGGGACTGTTCCCCATAATTTCTATCAAAATTATAAATTTCTTCCCATTGTTAATGTATATAATCATCACTTTAAAAAATCTCAAATAATTTGAAAGTGGCATAAGGGTTTACAGGGATTAGTGAACATCTAAACGTCATCATAGAACCATCTTTCAATACTACATTCAGGCTGAACTGTAGTTGGGCTTTACTAAAATTAAATGTAGTTTATAAAGAATGGCTTAAAGTTCCAGGAAGTGTTGAGTTGTTTCACTTGTACAACTTAAGATGCCTGCACAGCTCCTCCAAAAGAAAATGCTAAGGTGGATGATAAAGGCACCTGTGAAAGGTTTATTACAGCTCTATGTATTTTAATTCTCTAATCAAAGAAATTAATTAGAGCAGTTTACAGCTGGTTGCCATATAAGGGTGTACATTAACAGGAACACTGTACTTCTCAATATCAAACCAGTAAGAGTCTACATCTAGAACTTCCCTTCTACGAAATCAAGAAACAGCAACACAAAATGAGGAAAACCCAGTTTTCCTAAATAAAATCATAAAGGACTACTAGTATCACCATTACACGGTGAGAAGGCTCTGTTTCCTGGCATGAAGTTCCTCCTCATCTAACCAATCCTAGTGTATGTCTAGTGACACCAAGCAAACATACAAAGTCAACCAAAAGAAACCTTTAAGGACTATTATTCCATAAGCCAAGCATCCGGAAAGCACATAACAAGGGACCTAGATACCTGCCTCCTCAAAAAAAGTGCTCATTCACAAGAACAGGAGCACACAGCTAACCAGATTTAGCTAAATAAATGCTACCAGTCTCAAGATTCCTAATAAGCAACTTTAAAAGTTTCGAAAAAATAAAAATGTAAATTTTCTCTAAAACCACTGTTCTACAATCTAGTTTCATTTTTTCAAAAATAAAAATCCCTGAGTTCAAATTTTTATACGGCAGCTCCGGGGTCCAGGCCGGCGGGGGCACAGTCGGGCTCCGGCTGCCCGCCGAGGCCCGGACCCGGTAGCCGCGGGAGCCCAGCCGCGACGGGGCTGGGGGAGGGGCCCGCCCTTCGGTCAGGCGGACCGCGGTGGAAGCCGGACACTGGACTCACTGCCTCTGTCTCCCCCATCAGCGCAGCCCCGGACGCTATGACTCACCCTCCGGCTGGCCCCTCGTGTAGGATGGTCTCCCTGGCAGCAGAGCCCCGAGGGCGGCCAGAGCCTTCTTCGTCCTCGCCTGCGGTCCCCGGTGACACGCACTTCCGCACGTTCCGCTCCCACGCTGACTACCCACGCATCAGGAGGACCAGCGTCGCAGCACGCGGACCAGCGATGGGACACAGCACGCGGACCAATGACGCAGCACGCGGACCAATGATGGACCACGCGGACCAATGACGCAGCACGCGGACCAATGACGGAGCACGCGGACCAATGACGCAGCACGCGGACCAATGACGGAGCACGCGGACCAATGACGCAGCACGCGGACCAATGACGGAGCACGCGGACCAGTGACGGAGCACGCGGACCAATGACGCAGCACGCGGACCAATGACGGAGCACGCGGACCAGTGACGCAGCACGCGGACCAGTGACGGAGCACGCGGACCAGTGACGCAGCACGCGTCATTGTGGTTTAGGGCTGACCACTGGAGATTAGATTACCTATTAGGAAAGTAGTACCTAGAGAGAACCTGATTCTACTTCCTTCAGCATTCCTTAATTGTCTGTAGCTCTTCATCTAGAGGTGGGACCCATAAAATTACCTCTTCACATTGGCATGCCATTGGTTTGTCAGCTTGTCATCGTACAGGTCTCATTAGGCTATCATACTGTGGAGATTTCATGGGTGCAGTGTTCCTATCATGTCTAGAATGCATAAACTAGCAGCAGGCACCCTGATGCTCTGGTTCTTATAATCTCTTCTTTGCAATGCTCCCTGAGCCTTAGGTATAGAGGTTGCACTGTAGATATATTACTTAGGGTTGGGAATCCTAAAGTCACTTTTTCTCTGCATTGTGATCAGAGTTCAGATTGTTATAGACTGACATTAAATGATGATGGAGTGGGTGGCGGGTTTGCAGATCCTTGTATTAAAACTATTCTAGTTGTTGATGTCCTCCCTGCTTATTTCCCACCCATCCCTGCCAGCCTCTTCTCTTCCAAAATCTCTTTCCCATATGTTACTTTTTGTTTTGTTTCATGTTGTGCAGTGTTTAACTAAGGCCCTCTGTGTGACTCTGAGTTTGGAACTGGAATCATCAGAGCCTGGTGAGCTAATCAGTGAGTCTATAATTGGATACAATACCCCTCCCTCCCCCAGTAGCTGCCAGTAGAACAGCAGTGAGTGTTGGGTCTTCTGAACACCTTTCCCTTTGTATTAGTTACTTTTCTGTAACTGAGTTACACACCATGAATGACCAAGGCAACTTACAGAAAGGAGAGATTCTTGGGTTCACCAGAAGGGTTAGTTCAGATGTCAGTGGCAGATGCTGCCAAGGCAGAAAGCTGAGTACTCACATCTTCAAACAGGCACAGGAAGGAGACACAGAAACCCAAAGTTGAGCGAGGCAGATGAACTCTCAGTCTGCCTTCCGTGCCTTGCTTCCTCCAACACGGCCATCTGTCCTAAGATTCCGTGATCCTCCCCAACAGTGCTACCATCTGTGGAAAAATTTCGAATACTTGAAGACTAGGGGGCACAATATCATTCAACCCACCACATCCTTCTACAGCTGACTGTTAGGTTGTGTGTGTTAGGTTGTGTGGGCCCAATGCCAGTCGGCACAGATGCTGTGAATTTATGGATTGCCATGGTTGTGTTATACTTAGAAGATGGCATTTTACACTTCTCTTTATCTTCTGACTTTTACATTCTTTCTTCCTCCTCTTCTACAATGTTTTCCATCCTTAAAGTGGTGGTGTAAATGTGTTTTGAGGGGCTAAGCTCCCAACTTTCTTTTGTTCTCAGCATCAGGTACATCCATGAGTCCTTACGTTCACCTCTGCCCACTGCAAGGAAAGGCTTCCTTGTTTTAGGCTAAGAGTAGCTTTTGTCTTATTTGTTGATAAATGGAAGTTTGCACTTGAATCCCAAGACCCTCTATCCATGGTAATGGGTTTGACCTGAAATCTGCCAGACCAACACCATCCAGGAATATTAGAAATATGAATCTGCAAGCCCTACTCCATATCTACAGCATCAGAATCTCCTAGTCATAGATTTTAGAAGGAAAGAAACTCCTTATACTCTAAGGAATATATTTAAAATTGTGAAATATCAAGTGGTATGGAAAATTCATAAATGTGTATTAAGACCTGCTGTGTTTCAAGCTGGATGCACAAAGGCAAAGCCATGACATCTACTTTAGCAATGATATTTGTATGTAGTGACCCCTGGCTTTTCCCCCTGTAGTCTAGTCAACAGATGAGACTATCCCTAAGTCCAATGAGAAGAGGTATCTCAAAAAGCTATGTCGTAAAGGACTGGATTTAAATTCTGGCTCTGTTACTTTCATACTCATTTTCTTTGGTAAATTTTCTTAACTTTGATGAACCTCTTACCTATAGAGAATAGATTTTCCAATCCCCAAATAGTTCTGGCTTGTACTTATCTTGAATTAACAAAATCTTTCTTTCCCTCTCAGCAGCTTCTCGTGTTTCTTAATTATATATACGATGACCCCATGTTTGAATTCATCAATATAACTGGGATTGATCACCCTGGTGTCAGAGTGATTATAAGAATTAAATGAACACATGTGTATGTGTATAAAAACTTTTAAATCAAAATGTACACATGAATATACAAACTTGCTAATGACTGGAAAATGGCTCAGTGGTTAAGAGTACTAGCTGCTGTTGCAAAGGACTTGAGTTCGATTTCCAGTACTCACATGGCAGCTGACAACTGCTCATAACTCCAGTTCCATGGCATCCAATACCCTCTTCTGACCTCTGCAGGCATTGCATGACATATATGCACTTACATATACATAGGCAATACACTCACACACACACACACAAATAAAAATAATAAATTAATTAAAAGTTCCAAAAAAAATTTATATTCCTAACAATCAAGAGGTAGAAAGAAGAGGACCAGGAGTTTGAAGCCAGCCCAGCACTCCAGGTTGCACAAAAACAAAAATAAACTGTCTCAAAGGACATGCAACAACAGAAAGAAGATGAAAGCAAAAAAAGCTTCCAGGTTTTAGAAAATGAAAAATAAAATAAGAAATAGAAAGTGGATAAAATGAATTAAAACTGAATTCTTTGGACATTTTAAGAGATAATCATTTGTAATCTCAGTATAGACACAAGTTCATTGCTTGGGTCCTGAATATAATTTTTCCAGAATGAATATGTGGTGGATATTTTATTCTAGTGTCCTTATGTAGTATAAATAATTCATATTCAAATAAGTATCTCACAGGTATTTATGACATTGATTTAAAAGTCATATAATATGTAAAAATATATAACAATGTAAATATCATTTCTTTGCAAACCATAGAGCTTGGTGATCAATTCTTTCTACTTCCCTAGAAGGTAGCATGCAATATTTTCTCCGAAATACATATGACAAAGCATAGGCTTTGCTTCTCCTACTGAGGAACTCTAGAGGATTATTCTGCTAGAACAACAACTTGTAAAAATCCTTCTACAAGGTAATGCAACTTGAAAAGGAGGCCCCGAGATGACCATTTAATTGCCATCAAGAAAACTTACAGTTTTCATAGACACAGGAGTCTTCCTCTTCAATACTTAGCTAAATCTGCTAAAATTATAGAATAGCTCAAGAAAATTCAATATTGATATTGTTTGAGCAATCTGTAGAAATATGTAAGTGTACCTCTAATGTGGCAGCCATAAAAATTCCTCTCATAAAGAGCAAATACTTCTTAGACCTTTGTCACAATAATCTAGGTTTATAGCTTACCTGTTCACCTTGGGAAGTAGTAATAGCTATCATTGACTAAGGAAAAGAATGCCTACAACAATATCATCCTCTGATAAATCATAACAATCACATATTATCACATCAATGATTATATTAAGTCGTACCATCACTCTGTCAAATTACAAATGAAGATTTTTGTATGTTCTATTAATTATTTCATTACTATGAAACTAATTAAGAAACAGTAAACCTCAGGTCTGAATTTGTTGTCCTTTTACACTTTTGATTTGGTTCTGATATAGTCACATACACATATAGCTCATGTGTTCTATTACTTAGTATGGTTATTCTTTCATTAACACACAGATGGCTATGGACTACAGCAGGTCTTAACAGAAGATAAACATAGTATTATAGAATAAAATGATAGCCATAATTTGGAAGTCTCAATGTATTTGCAAGCATTTTAGGTATATGGGCCTTATGAAAAAGCTTTGCTAGTGTAATATAGTCTAGGAATCTTTAGAAATAAACAAATTTGGTAATAAATTTTAAGCGATTCTTATAAACAGTGATGGGGGTACGGAATGAGGAAAGGTGGTTATCGTGAGAAGCGTCATCCAAAACTAAGAATATGTGAAAAAGCCATATAGAAACCTAATACTTTAAAAGCTAACTAAAATTTCTTAAAGAAAAATGAAAAAAATAGAAGCTTGAAAGGCATTGCCATGAATAAATGGATACTCCTGAGCCTGGAAGCCATACGTTTTTAAACCAAAATCCCACTGCCACATGTGGAATACCTCCCTGTAAATTGTTTGCAAGGAGCTATCAGAGTGCCCTGAACAATACAAGATGCTGCCACTGTCCTTGATTGCCCACCACAACTAGATAGTAAGATCCCATTGCTGAGGACATCACAGGACACAGAGAAATCAAGTTGTAGCTAAGTTGGAAGCTTCATCTTTGTTGGCTGTCCTTTGTAATGCTGGAAGATGCTATGCAGGCTGCTGGAGGAGAAAAATCACCAAGATCTTACCCAGCTATAGACCATGAGTGTTACATTATCAACCTGCCAGGCAAGATATTCTCACTGGTGTAATAGTGGCATGACTGTCCCAGGAGTAGCCAACCACATTCTGATCGGATTTGAGACCCACTCCATGAGAAGAAATACATACCTGGTATTATAAATCCAGTCAAAATTGTATTATCTTATTGTATTGAAGGATGGAGGACTTCCTGATGTTAGGAAGCAGTTTTAACCTTCTCTAAGTGGCTGAACTCCCAATAGCCCCTTCCTCTGAGTTCCCAGGTTGTTCACGGCAGTGGCTTTGCCTCTATGTTGGACGCATGCTGGAGACAAGGTAGCTTTCTGTCTGTCATCTGAAGATTTTAGTCTTGAGAGGACTGATTCTCAAAAATGGACTTCCCATCTCCCTAGATGGTCAGTGATGGTCTTGACTGCACACACGGTCCTGGGCACTCAGGCTTTGACACTGGACCTTTCCCATTCCCAGGCACCAAGAGGTTTTTCAACATTTTTATATTGCCTTTCTGCAGCCCTGATGTACCTTGATCTGTGGCTTGCAGACAATATAAATTATCAAATTGAACTTCTAGAGAAGAGCAAGACATAAACGCAGGAGGAGAACTTGTTGGCAAGAAGAGATTGGGAGAGAGTGGAAAGGGGAAGAAAGGATAACTGGGGCGTGACTATCATCAGAGCACACTACACCTGTCTGAATCTGTAAAGGAAATAAAAATATTTTTTCTAAAAAGCTTAAGGCTAGGACCCTTACAAGCCGTAGGGGAGAATCTACTACTAATAATTTGGTGGACGTGTTGTTCAGTTGCCTTCTAAACATTTATGTTTATAGCCATAGATTAGAATAGCTCTCGGACCTGGTCAAAGAAGCCTCTTATGGTAACGGAACAAACAGAGACTTAAAACTGGTCAAAGAACTGGTAATGAGTGACTGCTGAGTACATCATGTATGTAACACCCTCCAGTGGCCTGGGAACATCGAGGAAAGGGATTGGAAAGACTGTAGAGCTGTAGGACAGGGAGGAGTGCTGTAAACTCTCTCTTCTGGATGACATGGCCATTGCAAACGTGAGTTAATGGCAGCTACATAGAAAAAGAAAGACATGAAAGGAGAGGGACCAGCTGGGACGAAGAAAGAGTGTAAGCAGGGTGACAGAGGGTAAGGAGAGATTGATATTATCACAATGACATATAAGTATGAAATTGTTGAACATAATAAAAATAATATGTAAAAACTTTCTATCTAATCAGAATAGACAGTAATACTGTGGGGATTTTACCATACATACATCAAATGGAAGAAATAGTTGAGACACATTTTGGAAATTTTAAGTCCAATGATTAGAGAATGTCAGCCATCCACCAATTCCTAATGGCCTCTTTCTCAAATAGCACACATCTCAGTTAGTGTCTGTTCAAGTCACATTCATTCTAACTAATATTATTCAGTTCATATCAGATTATTCAGTTATTTTATCCTTGCAACATCCTTATAACTTAAGTGTTTCCATTTGTACAGTATACATATGATTGGAACCAAGATTCAGAAGGGTTATAATACTCAAAGTAGACTTTCCCAGTATGTGGTCACTCTAAGACTGGGGTACATGAGTTTTAGTCAAAGGTTACCAGTCTCAGAATTGGAAAACCAACTTTACTCTTTATTAACTGCAGTATTTCTTATTTCTAAAATGGGGATTCTGCCACCTGCTATAGTTGTGTGAAATGACATGCGTTAAAGCACTGTTTGTTACATACATAAATCAATTTAAAAAGAGGAAAGATTTTATTTTCTTTAATTCATGGTTTCAGAGGTTTTAGTGACCAAACCTTCCTGGTCATGTTGCGTTTATGCCTCTTTTCAGGCAGCACGGCACAGTGTATAGTGGAAGAAGCAGAGAGAGGGGAAAGGTTCAGGAACAAAATGCAATCTTCAAGGTTATACCTCCAGTGACACACTGCATTTACTAGGTCCCACGTACTGAAATTTCTACCACCTCACAGGAGACCATTACACTATAAGTCTCTAAGTGGATTAGTCCATTGATGAGGTTAGAGTCTTCATGATCCACCCAACTGTCTATCACATACCCCACCTCTGAACACTACTGTACTCAAGTTCAAACATTCCAGACAGGAACTTCTGAAAAACATTTGAGACTCAAACCATCGCACGGCAGTATGGCATGTTTGACCACCTCCACTTAGATAGCTGTAAACTTGGGATTCTTTGTGCAGAATTAATTCATTAGCAGAACACTAAGTAGCACCTGATAGGTGTTATATTGACTTCATTTTCTGTATCACGGTACATCTTTATGTAGCCTGTTTACAAGTAGCTTCCATATCTTTTAATTTAATTCTCATGACATCTCTTTACTGAAAGTATCCTTGTTCTCTATTTGAATTAATTCTATCACTATTGACTCCATCCTGGACACACAGAGCAGGAATAATATTTTTGATTTCTCTCTCTACTTGATTACCAAAATCTGATTAGGCACCAAGTTGCAACTGGCCAACTCCAGCTTTGAATACCACTTACATTCTTCTCTCTCTTTGTGTTCGCACCACCGCCCCCACATTCTGTTTCAAGCCATTTAGCTACACACCAGACTGTTGTAAAGTTTTTCCACTTTTTTCATCTTGTCTACATTTCCCGCATATCTACCTGTGCTGGATAACTTTAGATGTACTTGATACACGTGGGTTGAGGGATCCTCAACTGAGGAATTTCTTCCATCAGACTGGCCTGTGGCCATCTCTGTGGGATATTTTCTTGATTGCTAAGTGATGTGGAATGACCCAGGCCCAGTGTGGGTGTTGTCATCACAGGACAGTTTGTTGTGTAATACATAAGAAAGCAGGCTGACCATGGGCCAGGGGAACAAGCCAGTAAACAGTGTTCCTCCGTGCCCTGTGTTTCAGCTCCTGCCTCCAGGTTCCTATCTTGAGGTCCTTAAATGATGAACCTGGGAGATGTGGGCCAAATAAACCCTTTCCTCTCCAAGTTGGTATTGGTCAGAGTGTTTTGTCACAGCAATTGAAAGCAAACTAGAACACCGACTAATCATGTTTATTTCAAAAGTAACCACCTAAAACAGTACTCTACACAGTCATTTCTTGAACTGAAAGTCTCTGGATATTTTCTCATTGCTTCTAAGACTGAGTCCAACTCTTTAGAAAATACTGAACATTTATATACTTTTATGTAATTTTATCCCCCTGTAACTATTTTAAATGATCTAATATTATTTCCCAAACATATCTTACAGTTGGAATTTTATTCTCATCATGTATATCTTATGGTTACTTCACTACTTCTCCCACACATTCTAATGCTAAGTTGCTCTTCAAAACTCTGTGCAGGTTTCATGGTTTCCATAAACAACTGAGACACTGAGCCATTATTAAGACTCTTGGACTGGATAGCTTTGGTGTCAACTTGATACACTTGGAATAAGGGAGCCTCAACTGGGGAATAGCCTCCATTAGACTGACCTGTGGCCATGTCTATGGAGTATTTTCTTGTTTGCTGAGTGCTGTGCATGGTTCCATTCCTGGGCAGGTTGTTCTACATTGTATAAGAAAGCAGGCTGAGGATGAGCAAGGGAAGCAAGTCAATAAGCAACGTTCCTCTACAGCCTGTGCATCAGCTCCTGCCTCCACGTTCCTGCCCTGACTTCCTGATGAACTCTGTGACCCATGAAATGGAAGCCGAATGAGCCCTTTCCTCACCCATGTTGGTACTGAGCAGAGTATTTTTGTCACAGCAATTGGGAAGCACACTAGGACAATTCTATAATGGAGTAATGCAACTGGTATGGAAGTTGGTTTTCTTCTTATCTAAGTATTTACAAGTCCTCTAATCATGAGTCTTCTGTGACCCAGATACACAACTAAAAAATATGGAACACAAACTGCAGAAGCCACATTTTATTTATTTATTTATTCAAAATATTTATTTTATGTTATGAGTATATTGCCTGCATGTAGGTAAATGCACCTATGTCCTACAATGTCCACAGATGTCAGAAGAGGGCATCAGATCCCTGAAACTGGGAGTTAGGAACAGTTATTAACCACTACGTGGGTGCTGGGATTTTAACCCAGGTCTTCTGCAAGAGCAGTCAGTGCTGAGACATCTCTCCAGCCCTCCCCTTGCAGTGTTTAATTTTTATTTATTTTTATTTTATGCATATGGACATATTGCCTGCATAGATGTAAGTGCACCCATGTCCTGCAATGCCCACAGATACCAGATGAGTATGTCTAGATTCCCTAAAACTGGGTTACAGATGCTTGTTAGCCATTATGTGGGTTTTGGGAACCAAACCCAGGTCCTCTGCAAGAACACCCAGTTGTCTTAACCAGCACCCCCAAATTTTATTTTAACAAAATAAAAATAGTATGTTTTTTTCATTCTTGCCTGTTTTCTTTCTCCTCTGCTCTACTTCCTCCTCTTCTCATTTATACACTAAAGCTGGTGAAGATTATGAGTTTCCTGAATCTCCAACTTTGAAGCACTGTGCCTAGCGTCATGTGACCAAGAAAACATGCTAATTACATTGTAAATGACAACATATCTATCTAAATGAACAGGGAATGGATTTACAATAAGCACCAGGAACTTAATTTAAAATAATTCAACTCCTTTACAAAAGATTAAAAAAATGTAAATTTAATATAAACCCTAATTACAAGCAAGGACAATCATATCGTCTACCAGTCTCTTAATTTGTACCAGAAATTAGCCCTATGTTTCACACAGTCTAGTTTATTTAATAATTATGTAATAGGTAGTTTAACTGCTGTGTGGGTGTTCACAAGTGAATGAGAGAACAGTCAATGTAATTATCTTGTCAATTTGAGAAAAAAAAAACAATAATTTTAGGTCACTTTGCTCTTCTCACTGTCTTGAGGTATAAAAGAACTCTTGTTGTGACCAAAGTAATTGATAATGTCTGAAGAAGTTGTGTCCTATGAACCGGAATGCTTCTGTACACAGTCACTTGCCCTTTCAACGGTCACTGAAAAATCAAATGCTTAGTAATATATATCCAGCAGTCTATCAAGATCATCTTGTAAATAGTTTTTCAACCAGTGTGTTAGGCAGTATTCTGACAAGTTGTTAGAGCTTTGCTGTTGCTCTGAATGCCATTTTCTTCACATCTCTCAAGTGGGAAATCACCAGAGATCTAACCAGAGATTTAGTGTTCATCCGTGACTGAGCGAGGCTTCAATGGTTCATTAATGTAGGCTCGTTCCCTTTACTGCTGCCTTTGATTCTGGCTTTAATACAAGCTTCCTATCTGTGTGACTGTCATGGGCATAACCCAAGCACAGAGCTGGCGGCTAGGAAACCAGAAAGTTATTTTCAATCATATATAGGCAGTCTCATTAGTTATACCAAAAATTATAATAAAAAAAACATGTAACCCCTTTATTTCATCCAAGTGACAGTTCAGTGCATTGTTTATAAGCGGTTATCAGCAAGCAAAGATCTCTCCTGTTAAATACGGAATTAAAGGTGAGTTTGTTGTTTTGGCACTTGAAATAAAATGCTTGTTTAGAAATTTACACACCTTTTTTTACTCAATGCAAGTCAATTATTATTTTGTCCAAGGTATAGAGAGTTGTACCACCATCTGTGTTGAACCTGAATGACTCAGGATGCTGGAAAACTTTGTGAGGAAACAAAATGCAACCGCCAAATCAAGAGCACCTAGTTTTATATCAAAGACACTGTAATACTAAGACCTCTTTAGTAGTCTTCCCAAAGAAGTGCTGACCGACTTACAAGATAAACCAATACATGAAAAAGGGCAGTTTAAAACAGGATGTTTTCAAAATCCACTTCCAACCCCTCAACAGCAAAGCACTACTTGGAGGCTTTTTATTTGTTTGCTTGTTTGTTTGACAGAGGAGAGTCAATGTTCTCTCTCTCTTTTTTTTGGACTATCTCTTCACAGTAAAGAAGCAGAGAAGTTAGGGATGAGTTTAAGGTACTGTTAATTGCAGTAAAAAGAAAGCTTGACATGGAGTTCAAAGGAAATAACACATATTTAGCAAGCAGATTGAGCGCACTGAGTTTGTGCAGCTCTGAATAATGTCCATTTAGACAAATGCAAGGGAGGATTTTAATAGGGGATTTTCATAGAAATTGTTTTCAGATGCAAATCATTGGCTGACCAGAAATCTTAAATTGTGAATCCATTCTGATTGGTTGATGAATTGAGAAACTCCCAGCTGAGCAAAGTTTGCAAGCAGTATGGACATCCAAGTCTATCCAAAAGTTCTGTGGCTTGACTTTGTGAGTGCAGAACTCTTGCTCAGTCTCCAGCTCTACATTAGAAAGCCATGGGCTTGATTACTTCATTTTCTTTCATGACACCAGCCAATGTGAAGAGCTATGGCTCAGGTCTGCACACACAGGGTTCCCATTTGGCTCAGCATCAGTGAGGTGTGCCTGAATTCCTTGGGGTTTACAATGGTTGATAGCAAGACAAAAGGGGATGGTTTCATCTTACCACATTTCAACACTGATTAGATAGACAGAGAAAGGAAAGCTACATCATGGTGTCCCAGATTGTATGTGGAACAAAGGATATTGATGGAAACATTTGTCAGTCTAAATACTGTATTTAAAGCATAGTTGATAGACTTTAGCAAAGTTAATGTCTTACTTCGGGCCATATTTAGTGACATAAGTCAAAACTAGATGAATGGCTCATGGGAACTCTTCAGTTCTTTTTGAAACTGTTTTCTAAATGTAGAATTAATTGCAAAAGGTAAAGGGAACGGGCAAGAAGAGCAGCTCTGATTCTGCTGTTGGGTCCTTGTAGGAGACATAGTAGATCTACCATCATGCTATCACTCAGGAGCATACTCTGAGCATAATCACAACAACTGCAAAAATGAAAGACAGCGGGCTACAATTCAGTCATATCTATTCATATCTAGCTCCATGTTCATCTTGAAGCTTTGACTATAAAGCAGTCTAATCCACTATTCCATGTTTGTCCAAAAAAGATGAGTTCGATGGTCTAGATCACAATGAATTAATAGACAGCCCATAGTGTATACTAGCTACTTTTCAGTGCATGCATAGATCATTTACTTACGAATTACAAAAAGAGTATATACATTTGGTCCTATCTACAACCATGAAGTATATTATGATGTTTATGATGTTCAAACTTAACTAAGAGGAAAACAAGGAATGTATTGTTTAGTGAGGAAACTTCTAATGGAAGATTTAAATTTTCTGAATAATTCTTTCGTTTCTATTTTATAATCTCTAGCCTCACAGTTTTCATGAGTCTCTTAACTGCTCTATGCCTCAGTTTACTTGCTGAAAAGTGAAACTGATCATCGCATTTGGTTCCTAGGTGTTGTTTGTATAACAAGTTGAAATAAAGAAATGAAGGCATATTCCTGATAGGAAGCATTCGGAAACATCAGTGGTCACTGGGAATCCTGGTGATGCTCACACAAAGCTGCAGGTAAAAGGAGAAAGTATAAGCATGGGCTAAACTCCAGACCCTGCAGTACTGTGTGTGTTCTCGTCTAAACAGCACAAAACCATTAAGTTGAACTGGCTGAATGAAATAACTCAGTTTATAAATACACATTAGATAAACAAATTAGCACTCAACAAAATGTAGAGTGCATTTCGAAATCTGGATTTTTAATATTTTTTCGCTGTGTTAGTTTAATCTTAAAGTACTCTGTAAAGCTGTTGAATGCAAAGGACACAATGAGTAACAGTTGTGTAAACTCAAGCTGAAAACTGGATCACGCATCGGTTAACTAGGATCTGAACCTAGCCAGTTTCCCGCAACGGAGAACATGGAGTCTGTAGATATGATTTCTCTAAACGAGAGATATGTCAGTATTCTTCTTGGGACAACACCTAGCAAGTGTTTGGCTTTTTGGATGAGTGGACCAGAACTTTAGAGGTACCATTTCTTGAACTAGAACCTTCGGAGGGAATCTCTTGCTTCCAGTGACAGCACCACGTTAACAGGCAGCTAGACGCTAGGATGTCACTCCCTAAAGAGCCACTTCTGTGGAATGCAAAAACAGTGAGACCAGAAACAATTCAGAGCACCTGTGGATAGTTCAGAAGTCACACTGGGCAAAACGTGGAGGCGCCAGTTCTCAGAGCATTCTCTTCTGATCCATCTGGATTTTGTACCTGCAGCTCAAGGTCTCAAAGCACAATGCACTGTTCAGCTTAATCAATTCTGCCATCTAGTGGGCACTTTCCATCTTCGCTACCTGTGGTCTCCGACTTTCGCAGTCTGATATAATTGAGGGGCAGGTAGTGATGCTCAGAACCTGGGGTGCTAGCTGGTAGTGGGTGGGAAAGAGGAGAAGGGACATTGTAACCCTCTCATAAGAAAAGTAATCACGGAGTGTAAACAAAAAAATTTTAAAAGAGAGGTTCCTGGGGCCTTTCCTCCAGAAACCCAAGAAGATAGGAGCCATGCTGGGCTGTGTGGTTTCAGATCAGCAGAGAGAGCAGCAGGCGCCGGACCACCTCTTAAGGGAAAATCCAAAAATCTTCAAAGACCTTCCAATGCCAAAAACCTGTGATGAAAACCCCCTGGGTTTCAACCACCTTTGAAGGCAGCCCCTTGTTAGCTCTACCCCCTCCCTTTTCTGAGAGCTGAGTATGCCCCCTCTCTGGGCTCCAAGCTGATTTTTTTGAAGAAAAAGAACGGTTATTTGTACTCCTACAGAAATACAGGGAAGACATATGATTACTTCCAGCTCAGAACTCTGGTTTCTAATGTAACTCCACTGCCCTGTGTTTGCAAACTCTGATATTAATGAATTACCATATAGTTTAACTATATTATCTGGACAATGTGTTATAGCAATTAAACATTATTTTATAATTCAGAATGCCACACCCTTTGAATTGCTGTCAAAGACAAGGTTTTAAAGTGCACGATTGGGTGAAGAAAATAATTATTCCCATAATGTCAATGAACATTTCCATGATTGCCCAAGCATTTCCAGAGAAGTGATTTAAAAAAAAGAATAGAAGGTTTATTCAAAAATAAAAATAAAGCTTTTGGCGGGAGTGGGGCATGTGTCTTTACTCTCAGCACTTAGGAGGCAGACGCAGGTGGATCTCTGAGATAGAGGTCCATCTGGTCTACATACTGAGTTCCAAAACAGCTGTGGCTACAGGGAGGCCCTATCTAAACAAAATAAACTTTATTATAAACGAAAATTCTAGCTAAATCTAGAATTGATTGAGAAAATTACACATTTCCATTGCTTTTCAGCTGAGAACAGCCTTAACGACTTTCCTGAGTCAGCCTAGAGCATGAAGTAAGTTTACAGCCTTTCCAATACATACCTTATTTAAAATAAGTTTTTGTCAAAAATTTAATGAGCTGGAAGAATTTACAAAGTAGAGAATCACCAGTATGATTCTTGCTCTCCTGACTTGCACATCATTCATACCCATTTCAGTGTAACCTTTGGATCATTCCATGACTGAGGCCATTCTTGCTTTCTGCTGATTTTCCTCATGATCTCAGTTCTTCATAGTTTATGCTTTTATTGTGATGATGTCATTTATTATTTAATTGGTAAATAAAACAACACAATGTTTTAAAATATGCATACATTGGGAATGCCTAAACAAGCTAATTTATATATGCTTTATCTCAGCATCCTTATTTATTTTTAGTGAGAACTCCTATAATCTTAATATTCAAGCACTCAATACTTTACTATTAACTACAGTTGCCAATTTTTATATTAGATTTCTGAACTTACTTTGTCTGCCTCACTAAGATTTTGGTTCTTTTAGTCAACGTCTCCCCAATCCTATGCTAAGCCTCTGGTGAGCTCTCTTCGTTCATATTTTGTTGTTGATAATTACCCCCAGGGAGGGGTCTTTTGCATGCTATATGTTATGATTGAAGAGTCCCTATATTTGCCCACATAGAATGCTCCAGAGATTTTATTGGCTTAGGCACAGACATTCCATCTATTCGTTTCTCTGGGGTGATGCACAGCACAACAGCATGAATTTGAACTTGAAGTCTTGGTTTCTTCTGGTTGGGTTATTGATTCATCTAGAGATAAGGTCTTTAACTCTTCTCAAGGTTGTTCTTTTAAGAAAAAACAGTAGACTGCTGAAGGCTGCGTTAGAGTGCATGGGGCTTGCTATTCTTCTCTTCTTGAAACTGTATTTGATTGCCAGTATCTCTATGACCACAACTCCAGTTCATATGCCTCTGCTCTGCCTGGTATCATCCTTGACTCTGCACTTAGAAATTTTCTTGTTTCTAGTTCATCTTTATGTTTTTACTAGAATAATATTGCTATATTTTATATAGCATCTCATGAACTTTAAGTGGAAACGTATCTCACTGCCAGTCTGTCTGCCATGTTACTAGAACTCAAATATTTTCCTGTCTGGACAGTGCTTCATATAGTTCTCATTATGCTTGGACCATAATGACCCTCTTCAAATTAGAGGGTCAAAATGTCCTGTCATTCAACTCCTTCAAAGCTTCCAGGGTTCGACTCTAAGTCTTTCTCCATCTGTCCTTCTACTTAAAGATACCCACATCAACACCATCTGCTTCTAACATGTTTTATAGTATGGTGCTGTGGCCATTGCTCTTTGATATGAATCATTATGACATGAAAGTACCAAAATTGCACAAATTACAGTATTATCTAGCAATCATTTATCCCTCTGTCTTTGCACTTGGTATTTTAGATTTGGAATCCATCTCAAAAACTGTTTTACTCTAACCAACCGCTATTTACAAAAGCTCAAGAAGAATGTCCTAACCAAGGTCTCCTAGATCTGAACTGTCTCAACAACAAAGTGGCTGCAAGTCATTGAGTCTAATGTCAGGCTTAAAGTAACATACCAGTGTGAAAGTGTCAGGACAATCTCTTCATTAATTTACTAATTAAAGAAACTGGGAGTGAAGAAATTGCCTACATAGCATGACATGTTGGTTTAACTTAACAGTATATTCATCTCCTCATTTTGCAGTCAGTTAAAGTAATTCTATAATTGATTTAAAAATTTGTAATACAATCACAGAATTATGCTAATGTCTAGCAACAGCATATAAATGAACACAAGGCGTTTTCATCCACTTTTGTATTTAATCACCACTTTGCTCTTTAATAAAAGCTCCAAATATATGAGTCACATTTTCCCTTGTTTTCTTCTCAGTTTTAACTTTGTGTCATTTGTGTTTCTTTTTGTTATCACTTTCTTGTTCCCACATGAATTTTATGAGAGGATAAAATCCTATGAAGATGACTAGACAAGTAACAGCAGTCTATTTCACAAGAGTGAAAAAGGATCTCTAGACATTATTTTACTTTTCCCCAAGGGACATATATTTTATATCTGAGATCTTAAGGAAATTTCTTTAAAACTTTTTATTACTGTTTCCATGGATAATATAATAACTATGCCAATTGTCTTAATATCTCAGAAACGCAGTTGTGATGTGAGCCACAAAGTTTAAATAGATCGATTTTTAATTGAGTACCTGAAAGGAATTTATGAACAATAATTTTCCCGAGGGCCAATGCTAATGCTGGGCTAGAATGACAATCTAAAATTCATTTGGTATTTAGATTAGGGCAGATATTAGTTCCCCCACAGACACATCACCTCCCGGCAGGCATTTTGAATTTACTCTCATTCAAGAGGTGATATTTGAATGTGGTGTTTCGAAACCTGGCACAAGCATAAGAAAACTAATATGTGAAGAGGCTCATTGATACTAAATGCTACAGGAGGTCTGGCTCTCCGAGCTTTGCTTTTAGAAAGTAGAACATGCCAGATGTTTCAGGGAAAAAGCATAAAATCCCCATTATGTGCCTAATTGTGCAGTATTGCATCACAGGAGTGGGGAGGGTTTTTTTTGTTTTGTTTTGTTTTTGATTTTGGTTTTTCCTGACCGCAGCTGGTGATAACAATATGGCCTAGAGCATCAAAGAGTCAGTCCCTCAACACAAGGCAGCCCCTTGGTGAGAATCTTCAGGAAGTGTGGAAGAAGTTCAGCTTCAATACCCATCACAAACAGGCCAGGCCAGGGAGATGGCTCAGCAGGCAAAGGCACTTGCTGCCAAGTCTTACAATCTGAGTTGGATTCTGGAGACTTACATAATGGAAGGAAAGAATCATCTCTTGCAAGTTGTCTCCTAACCTCCACACACAGACACTGAAAAACACACACAATAAAGTAAATGTGATTTTTAAAATCACCACATATACAAATCGTAATATAAGAACATCTTTTGGGTGTGTGCTAACAGAACGAGATAGGCTAGTCCAATATAGAAGGCAATTTCTTAGGGAAGCTTCACCTGGAAGTGAAGCTTGTTCCACTGCAGATCTGGGGACTGGACAGGCTCCTGAGGGGATATGGCTGGGTGCCAAAGTGTCCCGGCATTAGGAAGTTCTCACCATGGTAAAACCTCTCATGGATTTTGCCCCCACAGGCTTCTTTTCTCTCACTGTGTCAGAAGCTGGTCACAGAAAGGAAGGAATGGAAAAATGAAAAGTTTTAAACTGAAAGGCTATGATGCTGTGCTCATGAAAACTTAAGTCTACTATTAGCCAATTCAAAAGTAAATGCAGCGTTTGTAGTTTGGGTAGTTTCCACATTCTTATGTAGAAATACTGTCTTTCAACACAGCACATAGAAAAATAACCAGACATACAGTTTGATGTGCCTTATGAAAATAACTTCTGATGCAAAATTTTGGTTAATTTTTTTCCCTCCTAACAACACATTTCATACACGATGTCTATCTACCAGGTAACACAGGCGTTTAGAATAAATTAGATCCCATTTAGTCAATATAAATTTTGTATAACACTTGCTTCTAAAATTGAAATGGATTTTGAAAATAGATTTATTAAACGGAAGTATTTTATTTAAAGTGATATTTTTGCATGCAAAATTATTATCCTAAAAATACTATGAAAATGTCCAACTCTTAGAAACTCAAAATTACCAATTTCTGTCTAATGACAAAGAAGTGTTTCTAAATATTTCTTGA
Organism: Eospalax fontanierii; assembly: GCA_035773235.1. Lineage (NCBI taxonomy): Eukaryota > Metazoa > Chordata > Mammalia > Rodentia > Spalacidae > Eospalax > Eospalax fontanierii. The sequence continues at coordinate 39,514,756 of CM069524.1, forward strand.
GAATTTCATACATGAGTACTGTCTTTACTCATGTATGAAATTCAAAATTTTTATTGTAAATTTTAAGAAAATATCATAAAGTAATTAAATTGCTTTCCTTTTACTGTTTTTTCAGTAAAATAATTTTGATCAAATATCAAGCACTGCATTGCCGCCTGTCCCATCAAGTGCCTTGCACGTTACAGAAGCCCTCCTGGTATCCCTGGGACCAGTCTTTTAACTGTCAGTAGTTTTTCTCGCTCATTCTCAGCTGTTCTCCTCTTTCTCTCTGAATGTTGTCTCTACTTTTATCAAGTTTCCAATTTTCACTTCATTTTCTTAAATTTAAAAATATGATCAACAGAATATTTACTGCATATAAACTGCTTGTATGGCAAACTTACTTTGACAATTTATTAACAGCATCTTTTTATAAATGGAAGCCATAGTTTTGTATAATACTGCCATCTAATGGTGTGCATGATATTCTGCCTCTTCTATGGTTAACTAAAGATCCCATTTCATAGAACAAGATATTAAGTATGAAACAGATCACATATTGTAAGACTTTTGTAATAATGCTTTTCCGGGCAATAACAGATTCACTTGGAAACAGTCTTAGCATTTTAAATTGTTTGAATATTTAAACAGCGGATTCTGTGCAGCTGATTTAAATATCAAATCCAAGTTATCTTGTGGCTTCTACTGTGCTAATTTATCTCTGAGCTTTATCTAAAGACCTTCAGTAATTTCCAGTCATTTTGTTGTTTTTCTCATTCACAAGGGGCAAGCAAACATATTTATTCATTTGTACAGATTTCCTGAGGTTCACATCAGAGCTGTAGGTATTTGCTCTTAAAGAGCAAGGTTATATTTGTTTCATTGGTCCAATTATATTTGCATTCACTCACAGTCTTGTGAGGAGTAATAGAAGAGCATTCTGACTAGCTGCAGTTCTGGTCTCTAGCTACTTCTAGGACTTGATAATACTTTAGCTAAGATCTTTACTTTTCTGAACTTTAGTAACCTTTTTCTTGATTGAAGGGTACTGTGTTAGATAGATACCTTTGGTTTGTGTGAGAAAGTGCCAGAGATAAATAGCTTTAAAGGATGAAACATTTATTTTGGTTTATTTTTTCCTGGTTTTTACTTTACTCTGTCACTTTAGACCTGTGCTGAGGTAGAGCATCATGTTTGGCAGTACAAGAGAGAGAAGGTGCAGGTGTTCCCTAATCCCCTTTGAGGCACATTCCAGAAAACTAAATTTACTTCCCACCCTCTGAAATGTTCCACCAGGCACCAATAGCACCACCAGCTAGACACATGAGTCTTTGAGAGATACAAACACTGAAACCCTAACAGGCAGAATAGTTGTGTTTTTAAGTTTCTATATAATTTACAAAGCATGCCATTTTAATGACATATCCAACAAGATTCACATATGGTGATCATTTAATTTGAGGTCATGAGTCCTGTTGTTCAACCCATTTGAGAAAGTTGTAGAAAAAAAACAGTGACTACTTATTTGGTAAATCATTTCTACCTAGTGAGTAAGACCACTGTTATCCTCATGTTGCTAATTTAGCCTATAACATTATCTGAAAAAGATAAGTAACTAAAATTTTTTAACCAAGAACGAAGAGAAGGAAAATGAACTTAGCAAAACCTAGACAACATATCTACACCATGTCTGCATCTTTGGAGAAACAAGGGAGCATCATAATTGTTCTTACACGTCCTGTTTTAGTTCTAGTAGACTTTGACTCTTAAGATATCATCAGTGGAAAATAGTAAGGAGAAGAAAATAGTAGTATGTAGCCAGAAATAAGAATGCAGTTACAGAACCAAATCAGGATTACAGAAGCCCCTTATAGCTTAAGCAGACAGGCAGCTTTCTCTTTCACAAGAAGGAGCTCAACTTAGAACAACATTGGGAAAATTTTCATTTATTTCCCTCCAAACCCTAGCTGAGAGACTTCTCTTTAAAAAGTGAACCTAAAATATTTGTATCCATCTTATAAGGTCATGATTTCAAGAGTTTTATGCATATAAAATGGCTTCATAAGGAAAGTTCATGTTTTCAATTAATCCATATAGTTAGGAAGAAGGAAAAATGGAGAAATACCGCTGTGCAGCTTTGAGGTGTTTCACCCAAAGAGAATTAAATACTCTTTATTCAAGGACTAGGGATAGCAAAGCATAGTGAATGTTACATAGCAAAATATTCAATTAGGACTATGTTTAAATACTTACACACTTCCCCCTTCTCTCTTCTTTCCACCCTTTGCTTGTTGTTTCTTTTCTATTTATCTTTTTTTTCTCTCCCTTTTCTTTACAGATTGTTAATCTGCAGATACATTAAGGAAAAACCAGGACATGTTCTTAAGGAAAACAGAAAGTGAGAAGAGCCACTTCGTTTAGTGTTGTCTGCCAGGAGGTGACCAGGGCTCAGCTGGGAAGAAATCAATCATGCTACACTCTGCCCCTGTGTATATCATAAATGCTTGTGTATTTATAGTGAAATAAAAATGTTTACTGCTTGTCTGGATGCATTTCCCAGAAACAGAGAAACCAACATTTAACTCAGAGTGCTAGGAATGTTATCTGATACCACAGAGAAAAGAGCAATATGTTTTGCAGGCACAAAAGTAATAAAATACTTAAGTAAGTTCTGAAGAGAGAAAAGAGCCAGAGGAAAGAGGCAGGGGCTAGAAATCATTAAGAAGATTTAGGTTATGAGCCAGAGCCTAGTCCATACTCCATAGGAAGAAAGAGTCCAAGAAAGAGGAGATTAAAATATCTCAGAATTTGGCAGTCATTAAAACTACAGTTTCGCCTGCTTTGGGTGTCTGTGTTCCCTATTGTGCTTTTCTGACCTAGATTAGTCTGGTTACGCAGAGCACAGCAGTGTAGCTTTGCAGTAACGTTGCCCCATGGCTTAATTTCCCAATTAAACTTAAACAAATTTCTCAAATGCTCATAAAACCCTTGGTGGCAAGATCAGTGCACCTGAATATTTAATTATTTGAATGTCAGTCTGAGACATAGACAATTGGCAGCTAATAGAAAATGCCTAGGACCTGAAAACAAAAGAGTCTTCTATGGCTAATCAGGGAGTAAGTGAGTAAATTTATTAAAATACAGACAGTGTTTTGTTTTTCTCTTAAAGAAGTAGAAAGATACTAGAAAATAGAAAATATTTAAAATAAAAAGAAAAGAGAAAAATATCACTGAGTTGCAATTATATTCTAGATTATGAACTTTTACTGCAGTTAAATGATAGAATTAATACTAAGAGACTCCAGAATAAGAGCTCACCTAATGGAAAAGGCCAGGGTTAGTCTGACTGACTGAAAATATTCTTTTCTTATTGGCTATAATGTTTCAACACAGGTAGACACAAGGCCAAGTCAAATGAGTATGTATCTCAGACAGCATTTTACAAAACAGGAATTAATCTAGTGATCCTCCTACATCAGCTTAATTACATGCAGAGTAAGGTAGATGGAGCTTTGGCTGAGGTTGATAACCATGGGTGGTGATGAAAGAGTCATGGGGCTCAGGAAAGGACCCAGTGGGAAGCCAGGGAATTAGTCTTGGTCTCAGTCTTACTTTACATCTTAATTACTGATTTCAAAGAAAGGCTAAACTGCACATTAACTAATTTGCAGATGGTCCTAAATTGGCAAACACTGGGAACTGCAGATTAAAAATCCAAAGGAATTTTCAGACATGAGAAACAGGGATCTGTGAAATCCAGTCCTTTAAGTAATAATAGCCAGGATGATGATGGAGATACATAGAAAAACCGAAATTTTGGCTGGATTTTTTTGTGGAGGCATCATGAAGAAAGGTGGGAAAGAAAATCTTCTTTAAGACACTGAGTTTTGAAAACTAATGCACAGAAGCAAGTTTAAAGCAGAACAAATACGAAGAAGATGCAGTTGAAAGAATGGGAATACAATGTTCCAAAATACTAGGAAGATATTTGTTTAATCCAATATCAGCTCAGCCCACTTCCCTACAGGAAATTGGGAAATATGATCGGTACCCTCTTAGGAGCATGCAGTCATTTCCTTCATTTCTTCAAGTGGCAGCTGCTACTTACTGAATATTCATATCCATATCAAAACATAAAGATACCTATTCTAAGCTAGGTGATGTTATGAGATTTTTTTTTTAAGTGACTGACGTCTCTGTTTGCTTCCCATCTTCTATGAAACACCAATGACAGCGGACGTGAGATGGGCTAGGTATAAAGTGCCAAAAGACACCCTTCCTGAAAAGGTGATGCCTGGGGATTAATAGTTATCAATGTGTAAACATTCAAAAAAATTTTAAGCTAGAGATGATGAAGCTGAATCTTTAAATGCAACGATAAGTAAAGTCAGTACAGAACATAGTATCAGGGACTGAGGAATTCCTCTGAATTGAAATTAACGATGGGCAAGTCTGGGAAAGGGAAATGAAGTTTTAACAGAGACTCAATGAAAGATGTTTTGTGGACCGTTGCCCTAGTCTGTGTGCTCATCTCCAGTACACCGTCCCACAGCTGGCTTTCATCTGGGGAAGGTAACTTTGTTACTTCGGTAGCCATTGAAAACTCTCTAAATTCTGAAATTTGGTGAGTGGGTTCTTCCTCTAACATTAAACCTCTTAGCCCTAGAGCCATAAGAATAGTTTGGTCACGTGAAAGAAAAGAAAGTAGTTGCTATTGTTTCCTCCCACAGTGAAGAAGGATGGAACTGCATCACTGGTATCATTATTACCCACAGAGATGAGCCTGGCTCAGCCAATTGTAATTTCAGGGAAAAGCGAAGCTTTAGTTGAAAACCTGAAGTCAAACACCAGCAGGAAAGAGAACAACCAGAACACAGGAACCGCCACATTTTCAGGCAGATCAAGGGACACTGGAGGCATAGGAAGGACGAGGGAGAAAATGTGTTATAATAAATATGCCCAGCACAATTAAAAAGAAAGGCAGTTAAAAGCATCAAAGAAAACAAACAGAACCCGGGTCATGAAATTCATTGTCTAGATTTCTCTTTCCCGTTGCTGTTTTCTCTCATACACCTGGTTATACTTGGTTCTTCATGTAGGGCTTTCACGGAAAAAAGGGGGCATTGTGTTTTGACTTCAGGTTTTCAACTTAAGTTTCACTTTTCCCTGAAATTACAACTGACAGTTTACTGTGTAGCTGAGCCAGGCTCATCTCCATGGGCAATTATGATACCAATGATGCCATTTCATCCTTCTTGGCATTGGGAGGATAAAATAACAACTACCATTTTTTTCTTTCAGTTGATCAAACTGTTCTTGTGACCTTAGGAAAAGAAAAAGAGAAAAGCAAGGGACTCCAGGGTAGGTTGACTGGAGCTCAGTGGATGAACCTTCGCTTAGGTCATTTGGGGACAATAACTTGACACAATGAACCTTAACACAGGTGGAAGAATGGATTCCAGCTGGAGGGTTGTCGGGGTGCAGTGCCAGTGGGGAAGGCGATATAAAGATATTGATTGATTGAGGTGGTCTATATGAAATACACAATGATTCAATAAAAAATCAAGTTAAATGTGTCAGAAACTTAATGACTGATGAAGTATTTAAAAAATATATCACACTGATGTTACCTAAAGAAGAATTTTCTTAGACTGACCTAGAGGTAAAGACCAAAAGGTCTGGCAAGAAGAAACCTACTTAGATGTACAACTTGGTCCAAAATATTGAATAATATGGGTACAAGGAGACCCGTGTAAACATTCTGCTTTTCAAATGTCATCACCTCTGTGAAGTCAAAACATGAATGATCTAGTTAGCATTGCTGTAGAGACTGTGAATGTCACTTTCTCAACCACTGAAAACCCTTCATTTATGGCAACTTGGTGAGTGGGCTTTCTTCCTCTAAAGTGAAATCTCTCAGCCCTTATGCAACTGTTAAAGTGAATGCGAGTTTACATATAGGAAAAGAAATCTTGTGGGGAGAATGGTAGAGAACTCATTTCCCCCTCTTATGAGAAGAGAGTCCAGCAATGTGGACAAAATTTTATGGGAAGATAAGCAGAGGTTAAAGATATTATTAAAAGTTACAAAATAGCAAAAAGAAAAAAAGAACTAAAGCAGCCATTGGGGAAATACTAAAATGGATGACATGAATTGCAATAAGCTGTATCTTAATATTTTGAATTATGAAGGCAAGAGAGTCCCTAGAGATTTTATTAGACAAAACATGGAGACATAAGCACCTAGAGTTATTGTCACACCAACTAACACAGCTCAGTGTGGCATGCAGAACTCCACTGTGGATCCTCTGCCTGACCCCAACAGAAGAAGACAGAGCTGGCGGCCTCAGGCTCACTTCTCTGCCAGTGGGCCCATACCTCACACACATACATCACAGGCTGCCCAGCTGCAAGGACAAGGTGGCTGGGAAGTGTAACGGAGTAGATTATATGATGCATGGCCCTCCCCTCTCTGCCTCAGATAACGGGGTCTGTACAGAGAATGGCAGCAAGCAGATATCATCCAAATGAAAACACAAAGCTCATAAGTCATTTCTAGGATCAGATTTCAGAAATGTAGATTTTTGAAGCTCTGTTGGTGAATCAAATGCTTTAGCCTAAGAGACATAGTTGATATCACGTCAGGAAAACAGTCTCCAGAAGATTCTGTTACTCCTCCTGTTTTCAATTTATGGTTAGAAGTTTTTCAGGGACCAAAAATGGAAGAAATCTTGTTTTTACAATAACAGGCTGGTATTAATTAGCAGTTATTCTCTGGAATACAAAGGAAAGCTGCACTTCTTACTTGCTACGAGCAAGGGGAGTTGTAAGACCTCTTAAGCTTCCCCACCAAAGTATTGAAAAGAGAATTGAAATGGATCAGGAAAAGTTACAAATTAATCACTTTCCCCAAATCAGCAAGGTTTGTTAAGGAGGAACAGTGATTTTCTTGAAGAGTTCTAGAATATACATTCATTAGAATGGTATTAAATGTTTTATTTTGTTTCTGGTTCAAAGATGCCCCTAATTTATTTTATGCTTTGTTTTGTTTTTCCAAATAAAAATTATGTTTGCAGCCAGCCAAATTCCTCTATAATCATGTCCTCTACTTTCTGCTATGAGAACACAGAAGCATGTCACCTTTATCTTAACTTGAATTCCAACAGAGAGGCTGAACCTTCCCTCTATCTTCCTGTTCCTCACACCTACACTTTCCTCTCCAGGCCTGACAATAACCACAGCTGTCCCTTTGTGACTCAGCAGGTCCATTCCCTGGACTTGCAAGGAACACATCACCCTGGGAGCCAAACATTCTCATGCTTCCGTCAGCAATGGGTGGAAATCTTTGGTTTGTTTTGATTTGGGGTCTCTTTCTCTCCCTCATAAGAAAGTGATCTGACTTATATATAAATTTTATTCTTCCCTTCTATTACGTTTATGTGTACAATATAAAGAAAAGAAAGAACTAAAACAAAGGAATGAGAAGCAAATAAAATTTGCATCTATCTTAAGAATTATTTCGTGTGCTTTTTGTTCATTTGTTTTACTTTTCTTCTGACATTTTGTGTCAATTTTATATAATCAACCCAAATCAAATAACAACACCATCTTTTTCTTTTACTCTAATTCTCACATGATCTAGCACTTAGTTAAAGTTTTTGGCATTTTAACCTAAATACTTTCCTAAATGTCCCATTTCACTTTGACACAGTTATGAGTTCTAGATATCGAATGCAGCAAGAGATACATATTTTGCTTACAATGCATTTTCACAAATACATACAGAAATGTATTTATTTCTAGAATTACAAAGAAGAATACTAAGAATTTTCAAAAACATGTTCATCAAATAATTCTGCTTTTCATATATAATTTTGATGAAAATATTACTAAGATAATTTGTTACTAGTATGTTTTGTTTAAATATTTTTCATTAAAATGTCTTAAAACTCTCCTCTTTTCTAAAAAAGGGGATTTCTGAAAATACTTTCTACCAAGAATGAAACCTAATGATATACCTATGCAGCTTATATTAGACGATTAGGCCAAATTCTCTTGAAAGTCCAAATGGTCCTGTAAGATAGAAACAGTGTCTTCAGTGTGGAAACACCTGTTCATATAGCTGGAGCCCAAAACACTCAGTCTGGCTTGACAGCCTTCTACCTTAAAATGTTGCCTGGGTATCATGACACTCTATTCTGCTTTTTTACAACCTCCCCCGATACCATGGGCCCACACACCTCTATTCAACAATTCATGTATTACTGTTTTTTTTTCTTTTTTAAATACTTTAATTGAATTTTTGCAATTTTCATACACTATAACTTGATGGTGTTTAGGTCCCCTCCCCAAACCTCCTCTTGCTTCCCCCACACAATTTAGTGTACTTTATTATAGGTATAATATGATCTATAGATTTTGATATATGTCTCCAAGTGTCCTTCAGTGTGGGTCCATCCACTGGAGGCCGATTAACCAACTAAATAAGAGTCTTGTCCTTGTAAAAGACTGTCTCTCGCCCCTCCAAGCCATCAGTTGCCAAAAGTTCCCTACATTTGGTTGGGATTTCTTATCCACTTCACCATGTCCATGATGACATTTTGTCTGGTTTGAGCTTGGGGTCATTCACCTGCTCTGGCTCTTACAATCTTTCCACCCCCTCTTCTGCAATGATCCCTTGGCCTAGGGCAGAGCATAAGTTTGAAATAGATTCCTTATTCAGGGATAAGCACTCTGCAGCCTCTTGTTCTCTGTCCATTGGCCAATTATGGGTTTCTGTGTTAATCACTATCTGCTGCATAAGGAAACTTCTCTGGTAAGAGCTGAGAGATGCATTCATCTTAAGCATAGAGGCTGCATTGAACATATGTCACTTAGAGTTGTGCTTCACAGGCAGTTATTCTCTGCATTTGAACAGTGGTGGAACCAGTATGTATTAGTCTCCATCAGTTACAAAAAATTAAAAGACGTCTTCGTGAATGATGAGAAATATAATCATCTATACACATGAGGATGCATATTTAGAATACAGTAAGAAAATATGTTGCTTTAGGATTGTGGCAAAAACAGGTTTTTCTTTAGGATCTATGACCTCAGTACTGCACCAATAATGATAGTTTTGGGGTCAGTTATTGTTATTAGGCTTTACAGATGGGCAAGACTATTAATTGTTTTTCTCCCTTGTCAGTTTGCATAGTATCATCCAATACCATGAGAGCTAGTCTTTAGGGAGGAGGCTATCAGGTCAATTCCAAGTCTTTGCTCTGAAATTCCAAGGCATGTCTGAAATATGGCCTGTCTTTAACAATAGGGTCTTAATTTCAAGTTCTTGGAGGCATCAAGGTCTGTGGCATAATTGGTCAGTATGACTATCAGGAGGAGGAGGAGGAGGAGGAGGAGGAGGAGGAGGAGGAGGAGGAGGAGGAGGAGAAGACAAGAAATCCTGGTAAAGATGCAAGCAAAAAGGAACCTTTAGTCACTGCCAGTGGGAATGTGATACTGGCGCAGCCACTATGAAAATTATTATGGAGGTTTTTATGAAAAATCTACAAATAGAGCTATCATATAATCCAACTGTAATATTCCTTGATATACATCTGAGGGAATCTAAGTCAGTAAACAGCAGTGATACCTCCACCTCCATGTTTATTACTGCACTATTTAGCTGTAAAGAAGAGTGAAACTGTGTCATTTTCAGAAAAACTGATGAAACTGGAGATCATTGTGTTAAGCAAAACAGACTACATTTAGAAAGACAATGTTGCATGTTTTCTCTCATGTGGAATATAAATACATACATATATATACATCATATTGCATATATATTCATGTGACAGGAAAGTAGAAAGGAGACTCCAAGGGGGAGAAAGAGGGCAATGCAAAGAAATAAAGACAATATTCTATATTTTCCCTCACATGTGGAATATAAATTTAAAAGGTTGTGTGTGGTATGAAAGCAGAAGGGGGCTAATTGGGAAGAAGAAAGGGACCAGCAAGGACAGGGAGAAGAGGAGGTGAAATGAGGATAGAGGGGTAAATATGAACAAGGTCCAATGATGCATGTGCTTGAAAATGCTACAATGAAGTTTATCATTGTGTACATTAACCATACTAATAAAAATGCAAACAAGTTTAAAATTGCAATCACCCATATGAATGATATAGATATTTCTGGTGTTCTGGTTTTGTTACACTGACCCTCGTGGTCCTGTCATGTGCTTCTTCAGTATAAACTGTGTCTGTTATTTTCTAAAATGGCAAACAGCTCAGTGTTCCCCACCTATCTGTCAGATAGCCTTCCGAGAGTAGCACCTGTCTTTTTTTGCCATTTTATTCAGGTAAGCATTGTTTTTTTATTGATTGATTTTTATTTTATACATATGAGTGCTTTTCCTGCATGTATGTAAGTACAGCCATGCATACAGTGCCTATAGAAGTCAGAAGAGGGTAATAGATTCTCTAGAACTGGAGTTATGGGTGGTTGGTAGCTGCCATGTGGGTTGTGGGAACCAAGCTGGGTTCCTCTGCAAGAGCAGACAGTGATCTTAACCTGTGAGCCATCTCACCAGCCCAGCATTGTCTTTTAACTTTGAATGTTCAACCTCCCCCTCTGAACTCTGTTATTAGGGTGTTTTTACTGTTGTGTTGTTTTGTTTAAATAAGGAACTGAAGGAAGAAATGGGGTTTTCCATGTGCTGTGGAAAACAAGGCAAGCATCTTTTCTTCCCAGACCCAGGTCAGTGAATCTTGATATACTAAGATCTCAGGCAGAACTGCAGTCACTGGGACCTTGATGGAAAGGTTGACAACTGAATATGAGGCTGAACTCCTTTCCCTAGTCTCTGTCACTTAACCAAAGCATTGTCATGGGCTTGAGGAGTCCATGGCTCAGCCAGCTTTTAGCCAGGGAATATATGTCAGTTTACCCCTCTTCATAGACTTCCCCATCTATGCGTATAATTAGGCAAGGATCTGTTATCACCTCACAGGAAAACCCTTTCTCCTCCCTCACAGGGTATTGGGGACAATCTCTCCTTTCTAACACTAAACTGCCTCCAATGCCCGTGTCCCTGGTAGCCTTTCTCTTTTTGGATTCCTTGCCATTCTTCTGAGAAGAAACATGTGGCAATATCTGTTGTTAGCTGTGCTGATTCTTCTGCAACCTGGTAGTGTTATCCCTGAGCCAGGAGGGTTCTAGAACCATCTGCTTTCTCTCTTCATAGGGTGGGCCTGAGCATTCCTGTTTTCACCTATAGATTCCTATCCCAGTTCTACAGCAAGAGAAAAACCACTTTCAATACCCTATTAACAGACAGTAGCGGTTTCAATTCGGCAATTCCTTGAGCTTTATTCAGTATACATAAACTACTTCAGTCAGGAAACAGTGAGGCACATGACTTTCCTCGCTCTTACAGCCCCATCCTGAGCTCTGCCTGAGCCCCAGTCCACATGCCTCCCTTTGCTGCTTCATCTGGCCAGTTATCCAACATCTGTGGACTTCCTTTTCCATGTCTACAAAGTCATGAGAATGAATTGCATATTTGTTTTGGTTCCTTAGACATAAAATAGTTGCTCTTACTTGGATACATTTAACTAGATATTTAAAGATTGAATAAATATCTGATTTTCTTTAATTCATTTAATATTTATAAAATCTTCAGTGATGGCAGATACTATGGTCTGGGCACTGTTCTGAAGATGGATATTACAACACCAGAAAAACAAAGTTCATATTTTCCATTTTTATTCATATGCATGTATATGTACATGTCAGTTGAAAGGCTTTCAAATATGTCATTGATGTATTTATGATGCATGTAAAATTTCATCTTTAAAATACACACAAAACATGAATATATTATGTCATCCTTATATATGACTTATAATCAATAGGGGTATATTTCTTGAAAACAGAGGGACAGATAGAGAGTGAGAAAGAAATAATTTTGTATTTTGAGTAATTAATTAGAACCTTTCTGACTTAGTGTTATTTATATACAGAAGGTCACTGCAGGCAGATGGAGCCCACTGGTGCAGACACCTTGCTCAGCATGTTCCAGAACCAGCAAGCAGGACAGTTTGACTGGAACCAGTAAGCAAGTAAAGACAGAGTAGGTCAAAAACATATGGAGAGAATTACAGTCTAGTACTGGTTCTGGATTTTATTCTGGAATAACATGGGAAGCCATTACTGCACTAGAATAAAATTAAATGGCTCTTTTGTGTTTATTTGGCTCCTGTATTGAGATCAGACTGCAGAGGGAGCAGGAAGATAAGTGGTGACTCAGACTGGGGCACTGTACTCAGAGGCAGAAGGGATACAGATGGGACCTGGAGATCAGCGGGGAGACAGGGCGAAGTGGGAAGATTCTAGATGCGTATAGAAGGACGGCTAACAGAACATGTTGCTGAGTTAGATGTAAGATGCTACAAAAAGGAGAAGAGGTGAATAATAATTACAAAGAAAAGTCCTACATGTAGAGATATGCAGAAGAGTGGGGTGGAGTGGATTCTAGGAGATGCTGTGGAACAGGTGGAAACCTAAACTAAGAAGGCAGGCCAGAGAATGAATCAAATACAGACAAAACTGATGAGCTCACTCAGGAGTATCCAACCTTTTGACACTGTAACAGGATGTTGTCATCTACAAATGGGTTGGACTGCACCCATAGTTTTACCGGGACACATACGGCCCATTCATATGCTGTGAGTGGGCAACACCGACATTCCTACCCAGAAAACCCTGTACATCCCTCCATCTTTCCTAAGCTGTATCCTTTATCATGTAACAGCTAACTAGACTAAGTATTAGATCACTTTTTTCTTTATAGTAAATTAATACCTTGGCTACTTATACTATTTTAAATAATACATTCTTCCTCTTAACAAAGTGGGAATTATTTTCTAGCATCAATTTTTAGGAGCCAAATTGTCATTAGATGAAAATAAACATACCAAAACACATTTAATCTTTCAAAGTCTTTGAAGGCAACCTTATGAAATGTTTGTAAATAATATGGTGTGTGTTTTGGTCTTTGTCCTCCCTCCATTTCTGATACAGACCTCCTAAAAGCCATCAGAACTGTCTGGACGACAGGAGTGCTAGGGCATTTTCTTTTTGTTTTTGAGACTGGGTCTCCCTGTAGCCTCCGCTGGCCTTGAACTTGCTTTGTAGACCAGGCTGGCCTTGAATTCACAGAGACCTGCCTGCCTCTGCCTCCCCAGTGTCAGGATTAAAGTCATGCACCACCATGCCTGGCTGGAAGCAATTTTTCAAATACTTGTTCTTTGACCCTGGTTCCCAATACTGTTTTCCCTGGACAAAACAATATCAGGAACGAGGATGAAAATTAGCAGTTTTGAACAAACTTTATGTGATAGTGGTACCCTTTACCAGAGTGTATCACTGAAATGGGTATTATGCATGACTGGGAATGGCTTTGCAAGCCTACTACTGTGAAACAGAAGGCATGCAGGGGTGGGCTCAGACTGGTATTAACTGCCTGCTAAAGAACAGTGAGAACCACTTGAACTTCCTGAGCTCACACAGGTGAATAATTGAAAACAATCTAGGATACCTGATAGGCAAAACAGTATGACCACTTTAATTAATGACACACTAGAAGCTACAGTGCTGTTCCCACTGAATTTGCTGAACCACTGTCCTATAAAGTCTATGAAAAAGCATCTGGTTCACAGAGCTGAAGAGTAGACTACTGGGGCTTAAATAAAGTTTCACATCCAATAGTCTCAGCAGCCCGTAACAGGGTTTCAGCCATAGAAAGAATAACACACCAGGCTAATGCTAGTAGTAATCAGCAATGAACTTTGAAAATGCTTTCTTTTTTATTTTAATACAAATAAAGGAGTCAATTAGTGCCTGACTCCAAGAACTTGGGAAACAAAGTTAAGCAGATCTCTGTGTGTTCAAGACCAGCCTGGTCTACATAGTGAATTCCAGGCATCCAGGCAAGCTGGGTCTACAGGGAGACCCTGTCTTAAAAAGACAAAAAAAAAAAAAAAAAAAAAAAAAAGGAGTCAACTGTACTTATCTTTATATGGAAAGCATCCTAATTTACATTTTCTATACTACTCTAGTTTCATTTAGACTCACCAGATTGCTGCCATAATCAATCAGAAGGAATTTAGACTAGCTGTAGATCTCAAGTGCTAGGATTCACTATGTTGATGACATTATAATCATTTCAGAAATCAAACAGCAAGGACAGAGTGATTTCAATGCAATGTGTATCATATGACTGATGAAGATCCATATATCCTGCAAAGGATTGTCATGATATTAACATATCCAACTCCTCCTATAGGGAGCAAGTCCTCTCTAAGACAAGTAAGGCTGTGAGAACTTTATGGCAGACTCAAACTGCCATAAATGTGTGACTGCCACGAGTTTAACACTACATTAGGGCATCCAACATTTTAGAGTATAAATGATGTATCCTGTTTGCACACAGATACAATGGAAACAGCATGCGTGGTGGCTAAACAACACTGGCCTATAAGACAGAACATAGCTATAAGGAAAATAAGTATCAGTTCAGGTATCCCAGGATGAGCTTAGTTTGCTTTCATTGGGGGGCAGCATTGCCATGAAAAAAAAAATTTACCTAGAACAGGCAGATTGGAAGAGTGCTGGATAAACGGTGCTGGATAACGCTGCAGCCCAGTGTTGGGGAAGGGCCTGTGCCCAGACCCAAAAGAACCCTTAGTGTTTTAACACAAAGGGCCGCTGGTGTAACCATGGGTCAGTGCTCCTCTGTTCTCACTACTGAGACTCAGTGGCCCCACTTATGGACTCTGTTTCTTTTGTTTATATTTACTTTATCTTTTTGGTGTAAGGAAGGGAGTTCTGGAAGTTGTTCCCACGCCCCATCCATGCCTAGAATGTGCTACCACTGAGCAGCACCTCCAGCCCTACTCTATAACTGCACCAGTCTGATTTTATTTTCAACAAAATGTAATTTTAAAATGTAAAAGAGATATGACTTGATGTCTTGATGTATGTATATATTGTGTAAGGATCAAATCAGGGTAGTTAACACACTCATAATTTCAGGTATTCATCATTTTTTTAAGGTGAGAAAATTCAAAATCCCCTCTTCTAACTGCTTTGAAATATAGTATATACATATGTGTGTGTATATATATATTAATGTTAAATATAGTCACACTACCATGCACAGAAATCTGGATTTAATTTCTCCTATTTAATTGTAACATTCTACCTGTTGATCTGTCTTTCCCTATTAACCTCTTATTTATTTATTTATTTATTTATTTTTGGTCTCCTGTAGCTATTATTCTTCCTTCTGCTTCCAGGAAATCCTTATAAGATTCTACACATGAGGAAGACCATCTGTCTTTCTAAATTTGACTTATTTCACATATGAAATTTCCTTAATATTTTTCCATGCTCTTTCAAACGGCAGATTTCAGTTTTTGATGGCCAAACAGTATTCCCTTGCATATATTATTTTCTTTCCATTGAGTTGCTGATGTTAGGTTGATTCCAAATCTCAGTTATTGTGATTAATGATGTGACAAGCGCAGAAGTCCAGATATCTTTACAAACTGATTTTGTCCCTCTTTGGCTATGTACCTAGTAATAGGAATGTTGATTCACATGACATTTCTATTTCTAACTTTTTGTAGAAACTCTACACTGCTTCCCCTAATAGCTATACCCATTTACATTACTGTGTAAAATTTTCTCTCTCCACATGCTCTCTAGCAACTGTCATTTCTTTTTTTTTATTATTGTTATTTTGTTTTGTTTTTTATTATAGTTATTTAAACTTGAGTAAGGAGATATTTCCTGTGGTTTTTGACCTTCATTTCCTGATGATTAGTGATGACGAGTTTTTTATAGGCATATGTAGCAAAATCTAAATTGGACAAATGATATTGCATTAAACTGAAAAGCTACCTGGAGCAATCAACTGAGTGAAGAGACAACTCACAGAAGAGAGACCGTATTTGAAAACCATTTGATGAGGGGTGACTCTCCAGTATATATTAAGAACTAAAAATAACTAGATAGCTAAACAAACAGACAAACAAATTGATCTGATTTAAATGTAAGGTTTCTCCTTGTTTGCTCTGTGACTCATGAATGTAATGTCTGCAGCAGTAGGATCATATTGTCAAGGTCTGCCAGGAAACCAAAGAACAAAGGCAATAGCCAGTATTGTTGAGGGTCTTTGGGAACTTCTTAGTCAACAATTCTAAAACAAGGAGTTAATTCCCAGCTTTGGGATTTGGATTTGCTAGCCTATCTTGTCTTGTAGGGGTATCCCTCCCATTAAAGAATAACTCTACTTAAACTCATTTTAGATTGTATTTGTATATATTTTAAAATATTTCTAAAGTAGCAGATTACCATATGACCTTTTCAAAAGACTTTGAAGCTTTATCTCTGCTAGCTGACTTTCATAGTACTGGAAGGTACTGTGAAAGCTTCTGAGAGATAAAAATGATCATCAGCCTTACCCAGCTGTGGACACTCTGAACTATGATAACAACTGGCCTTGCAAGGTATGTCCACTGGTGCAACAGTGATAAATGTTAAGTGAGTAACCAACCACTTTCTGATTGAATTTAAGGCCCACTTCACAAAGGAGAGGTGGGAGGGGGCATGCCTGGCACTGTTATGAGGGCTAAAAACCTGTGGCTAGACAGGTCACAGGTTATAAGAGAGAATCTAGTACTATTACTCTGCTAAATGGACATAGGATTAAACCGACTCCTAATGACCTATTGTTATATCCACAGATTACTGCATCTGTCATCTTCCACCAAAGAACTTTCTTCCTACAGCAGATGGAGATTAACACAAAGGCCCACAACTGGTCTAAGAGCAGAGAATAAGAGTCTAGGAGTGCTCAGCTTTAAGTTGGACACTTCTACCACACCCTCTTCTCCCATTGTTCAGGGATCTTTGTAAAAGAGGGAGTGGAACGATTGTAAGACCAGAGGTAGTGGATGAATACAAGAAAACTGTGATTTTTTTTTAGACCCAAGAGGGAAGTTGCACATATTATCTCACAGTAACTGGGACAGCATGCACAATCTATTCAAGCTCAGGTCAGACAAAATCACAGTACAGAAGAGGGGAAATGGGCAAGAAACTCCAACTCTAGCCGAGGAACTCTTGGCAAATGGTTGCTGGGAGAAGAGTCAGTTTTCTTTAAGATTATGATGCCAGGTCAGTTGAACAGGCTCCAGGGGATGAATCCAACTGCATTTGGGGAACACAGGTTGGACTTAAAATACTAACAATAACAGAGAACATGAAGTTAGTTGGTGTAGTAAGGTGGGAATAGCAATGACAGAAAGGATCTAAATTTGATCAATTTGTATGACATTCTCAAAGAAGCAATAAAAATAAAAATATTTTAAAATAAGTCCAAACAAAAGAAACATGCAAATTGTCAATCTTAGCAGAATGAAATATAGACCATAAAGCCTTTATTTTTAAAAAAGTATGAGTTTGACTTTTTCAGAAGGCTATTTACAAATAGTCAACAAGCCTAGGGAGGTACTGCAGTCTTACACAGGTTCTCTAAACTGAGACATTTCTAATTCATATAAATGTACTATAGCTACTTTGGTCTCCAGAATAGTGTGCTAAATGCTATTTGTGTCTTCCTCATCAAATGGAAATTCACCCTCTATAGACTAGCATACAAAGGAAATCAGGTTCAGTACAATCCTGTAAGATTTGAAATGGGAGATTGGCTCTGTCTTCTAACATAGATTCTATTGAGAAGGCAAAATAAGTATCTCTGTGTTGCTTACTGATATGTTTTGTAATGAAACTGAATTGTACTTTCATCACACTGATGTAAATCAATACTTGTATTGCTGGCAAGATTAGCCTGCCTCATGCAAGTAAATTTTATGACAATACTGATATTGATGATCAAATGTATTTGGGGGATTGAGTGAAACTTTGGGATATAAAACTCCTGTAGTACCATTGGCATGTTATAGAAAAAGATTGACCTGAGGAAAAACTGGATCTAGCCAATCAACTGATTTCTCTGTTACAAAGTTCTACACAAGCTATCATAAGACATAATATCATAAGACATGGGGCAGAAAGTAATCAAATTAATATAAGAATATGAAATATACTTGATGGCTTTGTAGAACAAATTAGTAATGTCTTAGGTCTATCCCTAGCCCACACTGGTATATTCATGATGGAACACTGCTGTATAGATTCTGTAACTGCTGCATTGAAATCAAATGCTCTGAGAGGTATAATCATTTTATAATAAGGGCTCTATTGTTAGAGACCACTGGGGTGGACATTTCCATTGTTTTCTGTTATTTATTGTTAGCATGAACTAAACAAACTATAATTTTGTTTCTATTCTTCAAGGTGATTATTGGGTTTATCTTATGCATGAAAACTTTTCTGTCCTTGAAGTTCAACAAACTAAATGAGATACTTTTCACTGTTGGTCACCTGATGATTGTACTGATAATGATATGACAGTTTTTGTGTGTTTCCTAAAACACATTATCTTCATTCTGATCGTCACGTTCAATTTGCTCTTCATCAGTTGTTCTTTTCATGCTCTTA
Organism: Eospalax fontanierii; assembly: GCA_035773235.1. NCBI lineage: Eukaryota > Metazoa > Chordata > Mammalia > Rodentia > Spalacidae > Eospalax > Eospalax fontanierii. Next base: position 39,533,341 of record CM069524.1, read on the forward strand.
TCTACACTTCCTCTTATCTCAAGACTTTGGGAACAATAATTTAATAATCTGTGATCACTTCTGCCCCTTGGTGTTATCTTCCATATATATCTTCTGGACAAGTGTATTTGCATCTTCATTTCACTAATAACTTCTTTCATTGTTCACATTCACTGTTACTAAGCTCTTCTATTGTGGGTGGAATCTGAAGGGAAATTTCATTTGTTCCAGGAGTAGTTGTATGAGATATTTATTTGGCTATTTTTTATTTATTTATTATGCTTGTATATACATGTGTGTATGGTAGGGTACATATGTCATAGTGAATATGTGGAGGTCATAAAACAACTGTAGAGTCAGTTATGTCCTTCCACCTTTACATCAGTTCCAGGGATGGAATTCAGGTCCCCAGGCTATGTAGCAAGGGCCTTTATTCTGTGAGTCATTCCAGTCTGACATATTTGTATGTAATGTATCTTCATAATTTCTTTTTTAAACTCTACCCTTTTAATTTATTTTTTTTATATTTTTGCGTGTATGGGTGTATTTCTTGCATATGTGTAAGTGCACCTGTGCTCGTAGAGGTCAAAAGAAGGTGTCAGATTCCCCTGTAACTGGAGTTATGGATGGTTGTTCTCCACCAACTGGTGCTGGGAATCAAATCCAGGTCCTCTAAAGAGGGGCCAGTGCTCTTAACCTCTGAGTCATCTCTCCAGCACATATTTTCACAATTTTTATGCAAGTCTTTTTATTTTATTTCTGGTGGATAAGAGTAACTTATCCCAAATCTATTTCTAGAGCATATATTAATTTTTTATACCAACCTTATGGAGTATGTATAGAATCTGTTCACCCCTCTCAGCCACATGGCCATATTAGAGGCTAAGCTGAGATATTTCATCCTCTTTATGTGTGTCTTTCTTTTCATTATATTTTGAGTTGACTCTGCAATTTACAAGGTCTCTCTGTAGACATGGCTGACCTGGAACTCACTATTGTAGACCAGACTGACTTTCATCTCACAGATATCCTCCTGTCTCTGTCTCTCCATTGTTGGGATTAAAGGTACATGCCATTCTGCCCTATACAATGTATGTCTGTCATATCTATCCCTAATCTATCCATCCAACTCCCCCCAGAATTCCCTCACCATGTCCTCCTCCTGTGTGTCATCTTTTTTTTTTTTTTTTTAAACACACTCAGTCTAAGCAGTGCTATATACTCATGGGTAGCTTTCATGGTAGTGGAAGGGGCTGTGTTGGTTGCTGGGGGAGAAAAGTCATCAACAGTCTTATGAAGTGATCTGTAAAAATGACTGACTTAGAACTGGAGAGAAGGTTCAACAGTTAAGAGCACTGACTGTTCTATCAGGGGACCCAGGTTTGGGCATAGTGGGTGACAACTATCCATAACTCCAGTCCAGGGAATTAGATGCCCTCTTCTGACCTCCAAGGACATTGCAGGACACAGATGATCTTACATACATCCAGGAAAAAACACGCATACGCTTAAAAATAATAAATAATTTTTAAAGACAGACTTGACAAGACATGTCCATTGATACAGTAGTGTCATGAACGTTGTAGGGTAATCAGTGGCGTTCTGATTCAGCTTAAGGAGAAAACACATGCCTGGTACTACAAACTTCACCATAAACCTGTGGCTGGGAAAGTTATAGGCCCTAGGGGAGAACAAACTACGATTAATTTTCTAACTAATATTGTATCACACTGCCTTCTAATTACTTATCTTTATACACATAGATTAATGCAGCTCTCAGCCCTCCCCAGAGAAACATTGGCAGTGGAAATCAATCAATACAGAGACTCACAATGGGTCAAAGAGCAGAGAATAAGTGACTGTGGGTGCTCAGCCCTAAACTGGACATCTTTATCTTTTTTGTATCTTGAAGACAGTAGTGAGTGCTGTGGGAGCAGAGTGGAAGTGGGTCACATCCTTCACAGGAGGTCATCAGCTCTGCTGTGTCCTTTGAGATTTTCTCTGATGTTCTGTATCATTTTGCCTCATTGGGAAAAAGAGGTTAGCACTAAAAAGAATTCATTAGGGTTTTGAGTTTTTCCAAAACTCATCAGGAAGCCCGGAAAAATACCTCATGCTTCTCCAGAGGTTTCCAGTTCTGTTCTCTTCGCTCTGTCTGTGTGCCTTTTCTCTACAAAATTTGTCTTTTGTTTTCTGGAGTAACTTTGACCTCTTGTAACTTCAGTTGACTTGCTATCCTCTAACCCAGAGACGCTGAGAACACAACTCGATAAGAAAGAATACTGGAAATCTGTAGAAACCAACTGTTCTTTCCAGAACTGCTGAGATGTGGGTGTGAAGACCAGAGCCACAGCAGATCATTCTAGGCAGGATGTGGTTTTGCCTCAACCATCATATTTTGAACTTGATGACATGTGGTTGGTTGCTTCCTTTTTCTTGTTTGGCTGATGAATGAACTTTATACTTTTACTTATTTAAAGGGAACTCCATTGACTTTGTTATCTACCAGATGCCTGAACTTCTGTATTCCAGTGTTGTTCAACTTTTCCACACTAAAATCTATAAATTCTAGCATTACTTTATAATTAGCATGAACAATGACTGTTCATGAAGATACATCATGTACAAGAAAAATGCTGGCAATTCCATAATAATTGATAACTGATTTATTTCACAAGACAATATTCTTCATGATGATAGAGGAAAAACTTTTATGTCTCATATTTTAATAAGTATACTATTATATGTTTATTTTGGTTTACCAATTTTATGCACAGTTTTGGATTGTTGTATAGTTCCATCTATACTGCTTTTGAAGATTGATTTTTTTGTCAATAAATACTTTACAGTTTTTCAATTAATATTACATTACAAGGTGCTTGTACCATTTCCAATGAATCCTACTTATAAACAATGTTGAGATGCATAAGTTTATATACCATATTTAGTATGATTGCTTTATGTCTTTCAGATAGCGTCTAAAAAGGCAGTTCAAAGAATTATTTAACAAGGATTCTACATTCAAACTGAGGCTACAGGTAAGATTATCTTCTCTAAGTAGACAGATATCACAGACACATATAATTACTTGAACATTTTCTTCATTGCTTTGAGTCATAAATTCTCTTGACCAAGATCTTGAATTTTTTTTAAGTAGCTATACAGCTAGCATTTGCTACATGTTCTGCCAAATCTGGAAACATCGAGCATTAAATGTCTAAGACTATGTTTAGGAGACAAAAAGATGATGTGTCATATTGACATTGCTGACGTAACAAAGGACAATGTGTGATGAGGCAGTTAATCCTCAAAAAATGACAAGCTCATGCCTTGTTTCTTGTTTTGAGCTTACTATCAGGATACTTCCCTTTCTCCTCAGCACCTAAGGAGAAGGAAGGAAGAGAAAGAGAGGAACTCATGAATTCACAACTTTGCCCTGATACAGCCATCTGCAGGGTCACCCCCCCATGCTAACATCTGCAGGGACTTGGGTGGAGTTGCTTCAAAGGGAAGTTGGGAGAGAAGAGGGCAGGAGCTGTTGCTCAACCTTTGTTTGGCTGTGGTGCTGGATCCTCTATTAAATACCAGTGACCTAGGGGATCAGCCTGTATTGACCAACGTGCTGTCATAGTAACAGCACACCAACAATCTTGAAGTTCCCAGTGACAGGGTGCACAGCTTACCCTACCTAGGAGACACTGATTCATTATTGGTAGTAATCCTAGGGCAACTTCCCAGGTGCATTACAGAAATTAAAGTCTCGTGTGTTTGACTTCTAGAATTTGTTTCCCAAACTGACAAGGCTATATTGGATCCCAAAGTTCTATCTCTAAAGGAAATATGTGCTTCTGATTCTAAGCTAAGTATCTCATTTTTTTTTACAGCAGAATTTAATTTTGTCATTCTGAAGGTTTTCTCTACAATATTTTATTACTTCAAAATTTCAGATCAAAATAGGCATGCTCCATAAAGTGGCTTTAAAATCACAAAATGATCAGATGCATCCACAACTCCCCTAAGACCATCATGTGTGTGCAGAGATACATGTTAATATATCATAACCTCAAATAAACCCTAGCTTGTTGAATGAACAAAACAGTGAATCAAGAAAGAAGATAAACAGAGGAGTTGGCTTCTAAGAACAGAGACAAGAGATAGTTGAGGAATTCCTGCTTGTTATAACTGATTAACTTCTGTTATCCAGGACTCCTTTCTCTGCTTCATACGGAATAGACTTTGTTCAATTGATTGCTGATTCTGCATGCTTGACAGTCTCAAAAGGAAGGTGGTAAGATGGTGGATGATTACTAAGTGAGACTTAGAATTTTGAAGACCCTTAAGACTGGCTGAAATATAACATACTTCATTGACCTTAAAGAAGGTTGAATGAGAGTTGTTGGTCACATAGTCTAGTCTTTAAGACCTCCATATCTCTGTTTGTTGCTGGTGTACTTTAAATATAAGGCAGACATTGAGGTTTAGGTGTTCAAACAGTTCATGAGAGGAGCAAATAAAAGAATCATGAAAGTGGTAAATTTTTGTTTGTGCTAGAAACTTTGGTAGCTGGTCCTATCCATGAAAAACATCAACTTTTTCCTGGAAATTTTAAGTTGCATTTTAAATTATATGAATTATTAAGTTATATTAATGTTTATTCACATTAACTAGCAGAAATAACAATGATAATCCTTTAAATTTTTTCCTAGTTTCTCTGAATAACAACAAATTGCAGAACTATAAAACCATATTGAAACTAGTGTATTAACAATGATACAGCTAGATACAGGACATTTTTATTATCAAAAAGACTCCCAATTGTATTAGTTGGAATTCTACAGAAAAATAAAGCAAGATGGATGGATAGATAGACAGATGATAGGATGGGATGGGACGTGACCAGACAGGACGGGACAGGACAGGATAAGATAGGATACCTACTGGAATTGCTACATGTAAATATGAGTCTCTAGATGTCCCATAATATATTTTTTTATCTGCAAGCTGGAGAACCAGGAGAGCAGGAATTCAGTCTGAGGACAACAACACTTAAGAACTAAGGAGACAATGGCATAATGAGCACAGAGGACTGTGATTTTGAAAAATGCAAAACAAGAGAAGATGAACGTTGTATCTGATGGAGAGGAAGTCTCTCCCACCCTGACCCTCCTCCATCCCCACCCCCATTCCCTCTGCTTCCTCTACATTTTTGTTATATTGGAGCTATTAAGGAGCTAGATGGTAGTCATTCTAAGGTAAGAATGAATTTTCTAATTCAATCTACTGATTCAAATGCTGAGCTTTTCCAGAAATATCTTCAGAGACAAACCAAGAAATCACATTTTACTTGTTGAACATAGTCAACATGGTTGCACATAACAGCAACCAGGCGTTTATTGTCACACTCATTTCTGCATGTTCTCTGTAGCTCACTAATCTGCTCACCATTTCCATGTTTGTGCCATTTCAGAAAAGTGTAGAAGGAATCATCCAGTACATAGCCTTTTGGAACCAACGTCTTTACTTCCATGACCAGAATAGACGAGACATGGAGTTCACCACCATAGTGTTCCTTGACTCAGCAGATCCCTGGAAGAGGTGCAGCTTCCGGTCTCTCCATCTCCAAGGCATCTTATAATACCCAACGTTTTAAAACTGTACTTAATGGAAGGATTAGGAAAATTATGCATCCTCTCCACTTTCCTAGAAGTGGAAGTATATTGATATATTTTAAAATATAGCTTATTATTGTCTGTAAAACGAAGTCTTAGTATATATTCTTTAAGCCCCATCACGAAATTTCCAAACACTTATTTAAGTGAAGTCTTAGTGGGATAAGTCTTCTTCTTTGAAGGAAATTCTTTTGTGGTCAAATACACAAGTTTACTGAATTCAAAGTATTGTGAATTTATTTTCTTTCACTACTTCTTTTGCAGAATTAATACAGGTAAAGAATGTACATCATCATGCCATATACTAATGAGTTACTCTTTTTAAATGACCACCTTCTCTAATTAGATAATAGTTTCAAGATATCAAGCTAAAATTAACTTACCGAAATACACTTATTTCAAATACCCTTCTTCTGCATTAATTTAAAATTACATTTAAAGTTAGGGAGTATCTGTTAATACATAAGGATATTATGTAAATAATTAAAATCCACAAAGTTGTTGGATATGGTTTTACACATCTTTGATCCCATCACTTGAGAAGCAGACTGATCTCTGTGAGTTCAAGGCTAGCCTGTTCTACATAGAGAGTTTTGGGCTGGCCAAGGCTACATAAATGATACACTGTTTCAAAAAAATATCCATGGAGTTCAGTCATTACAAACATACAACCATTTAAGGAAGAGCTGCATCAACTTTTAAATTATTTTTATTGCTTCAGAATTTCATATATGTATATATTGTGTCTTTATCAGATCCATCTCCCTTCCCTCCCCTCTAATTCCTCCCCATCCCCCTCTAATTTTTCCTCCCAACTTAATGTGCTCATTTTTTTAACCTACTGGATCGACCCAGTGCTTCCTGTATGCACATCGGTACAGGACAATCTACTGGAGCATGAGCAGTCTCTCCCAGGCTGGATCCTTGAAGAAAACTGCTGCTCACACAGTTGCCAATAGCCCCTCAGCTAGGAGTAGGGCTTCATGAGCCCCACCCCATGTAGGTTAATATTTTTCCTGGCTTGAGCTTGTGCAGGCACGTGTATGCAGTCACTGCCACTGTGCAACAACCTGATCATGTCTGGCAAATACTGTTTCCCTGCAGATATCTCTGGCCTGTACAATCTTTATGCCCCTTCATCCTCAATGATTCCTGTGCTTTGCAAGGAAGGGCAGAAGATAATGGTTGAAAATTCCATAGTCGCTTATTTTCTGCAACATTGTTTAGTATGTGAGGAAAGAGGAATGGTTATCTATTGGTGGCAGACATGTAATCTAGTGTAGTTACTTCGGAAATCAGTGTGGAAGCTTCTCAAGAAATTAAAATTACATCTATCTTTTGACCCAGTTTCAGCACTCCTAAGCCTATACCCAAAGGACTCTATATCTTATTATACAGATACTTACACATTCATGTTTATTGCTTCCCTTATCTCATTTTGTCATTGAATAACTTTTAAAGATTACCTTATGGGTAATTTTTTCATTGTCTTTACCATAATATTGCCTTTCTAGCTTTGTAAGTTATGTAACTATATCAAATTATTTAGCCTCATACCCCTTAGCTAATCAATTGATAATGCATTTGAAAATTTTAGTTATTTGAAATAATACTTTTCGAAGACTTATTTACCAATACACAGCCATAGATGCGTTTCAGAAATGATTTATTAATGTCTCAATTTTCATTTTTCCTGGATGGTAGTCTATGACACAGTTCCTTTACAATTATCTAGGATATTAATAAAGAGTTTTACAATTTCCTGTTTCTCTCACTTGTGTATCTTCTTTTGTGCTCTAGTTCATATATGAACATTGCTTTAAACATACAAAACTGTGTGGCTTATCACATTACCTTCATTCATTAAAGTACTAATATTCACAAAAATTTCACTGCAAAGAAATAGATATTGATGCCTATGGAAAATGTCCAGTAACATAGTCCAGAACAATTTGATTAATTCACAAGCCAAATGAGTAAAGTAAGTCAATCAAAGGAGGATCACCCATTAGCTAAATTTTTTATTGTACTGTTAATTGCTATAGTTTGTGAAAAACTTTAGGACAGTTTTGGTAACTTGTAAAATGATACATCGTTTGATTAGCTGAAACTTCCACAGCACTATGAGGCTAAATGGCTTTAAGAGTCACTCTTTAGTTGGTGCTTTAGCTTCTAGCCCAGTACCTAGCAAATAAAAGGTTGGTAAATAACAGACATTAAATAAATCAACAGCATTTATAGTGATCATTAATCATAGAACATGTAGATAATATCATGTGATACGCATGAACACACTTAATATACTTGTATCTAGTACTTGTATTTCTGTTACTTAGTACTTACAAGTAGCTTTGATCATGACATATTGGATGTCATTTTTTAAATGTAAATATAAGTTGTAAAAAGGTCTACTATTCCTGTTCTCCTGAGGAGAACACTTCCTCAGTCAATAATGAGAACACTTCATTATTGCACATACAGATGCCCTGTCATTTGACATTTATACCTGAGATTCATACCTCACCTGTAAACTCAACACCTTTTGGACTGTCCAAAGGCACTTGAAACCAGTGTGTCCAAAATAAAATTCAAGTTCTCTGAAACTTTTCCTATCATTTCCCCAACCCATCCCAGTGAATAATGGTCAAACCTTTCAATCTATCACACAGGCAAAGAATAAAACTCATTTTTGGCTAGTTAAGTAGATAAATAACATAATAATCATTAAAAATGATGATGATTTCAGATATGAGATTACAAATGATTATTTAAAAATATATGTATTTCTTTAATTGGTTTTAATTTGGTTTTAATTCTAATTTATGTTATTCAAGAAAACAAACACAGGGCTGGACAGATGGCTCAGCAGTTAAGAGCATCCTCTTGCAGAGGATTTAAATTTGTTTCCCAGCACCCACATGGTGGCTGACAACTATCTTTAACTCAAGTTCCTCTTCTAACCTCTGTGGGCATTGCACAACATGGGTATACTTACATACATGCAGACAAAACACTCATATACATAAAAATTTTTAAGAAAAGTAATGGGAAAAAGTAGGATACCTTAAAAATATTTTGGAGGTAAAATAATCAAAAGAAAGTGAGTATTTAAGGATCCTACTTTGACAGGAATGCTCAGTTGATAATACGTAGCACTATCTGTGCCTAAACACTGCATAATGGATGTGATTTCTTCTGCTCCTCCCAACTGTTTCTCAGCCAAGTGACTTACACATTCAGGAAAGACAATGTGTTTTTATGCATGTTTTAAAAATAAGTTTACATAACTTTTGTTACATCAGCTTCTCTCTATCATTGTTTTCTTTTTTTTTAGTTAAAATACTTTATTAGTATTGTTTTCTTCAAGAAGCAACATGATTAACATTGAAAGATTTTATTAGGTTGGAGAATCTGGAGAGTGAATGACAGACTCACATTATAGGGATAGTGACAAATTTTGCTTTATGGTTAAGGCTTGATAGTAGTTTAGTCATTAAATAATATTCAAAAATTATAGTGAACACATAGGATTGTGAATTTATATTTGAAGATATAGCTGCATATCTTAGAGAATTATAGCAGTTTCATTTTTACAGCACTTGATATTTCTTTTCTTTTTGTTAACTTCCCAGATGGTGATTTTATCTCTAAAGTTAACCACAGGTGAAGGCATACTGGGACTGTAGAAGAGTAATAGAAAAATAATGCAAAACTTGGTGGTTGTTAATGGTAGAGGTTCAATCTCAAAGCCTGGATACACAGGACCATGTGTGGAGGAAGGACCACAGCTGGCCCACACGGGAGGTGGGAGGTCCGTTCTAGAGAATCAGTCCTCCCAAAGTCAGATTCTGCAAATGACAAAGACCTCCCCTGTCCCCAGCCTAAGAGGCAAAGCCTCTGCCATGAACAAGTTGGATCATTAAGGAGGTGGGGATCCTTCAGTCACTTCTCATATAAGACTGAAATTGCTGCTCAATATCATTAAGTATTCCATCCCATCCTCCACTCTGCTCTATCCGGGTGCCAGAGGGATGTGGAACCACAGTTCATGGTAGGGGATCAAAGCTTCAGATTCATGAGAGGGGACCACAGCTCCAGCTCAAAGCACAGTACCAAAACTCTAACTCTCAGGAAGGGACTACAGCTCAAGTTGACAGCAAGGGACCACAATTCTGGTTAACCGTCCAGCTCTCAGGACCAGACCACAACTCCAGACTCACGAGAGAGGACCACAGCTTCAGGTTCTCAGGAAGGAGCACCAGTTTTAACCCCTAGGAGGAGACAGAGGCTCCAGGATCATGGTAAGGTGAGATGTCTGTGGACTGGCCCTGGGGACCTGTGACGTTGGTCCATTCCTTGGTTTCGGCAGTGAGCATATTTTTGGTTTCCTTGGTCATTGGTCACTTCCCAGGCATCTCCTTCCCTTGAAAGTATTTTTTCCTTGCTTTCCTAGTCAAATAGTGTGATTTCAAATGAAGATCCTTTTGTGGAGAAGCACATGAGAAACATCAAATTACTATTTCAAAATATTGTGCCATCCGTGGGGTCATTGATTAAAAGCTCCCACAACCAGTCCTTTAAGTGTCCATCAGAATAACATTGTGTAAATTTATCACATTCAAGTGCAATGAAACGCTACAGAGGAAGCTCTACTCTGCTCCTGCTTTATGCAAAACAGTGGTTCACTACCAAAAATCCACAAAGACTCTAATATAGAATGAGACAAAGTTCCATTCTGTTTGTTTACTTCCCCAGAATACTTTCTATTCTTGTCAAATAAACGTGATTGCGTTTTAATTGGTTTGAATTTGAGTTCACGCTCTCTGCATTAGAATTTCCTTTGCTAAAAAGATGTCTGCTATTTCAAAGTTCACATGCTCCTTAAACAAGAAACAGCAAATACCTCTGGAGGATTCATCTGCAAAATGTGAGACCCCAAGGGACATTGTACTGTGCTGTACTTTAAAGTGTTTGAAAAAAATTTAACATTCTGACCCAAGATTGTTCTGCTGAAATATGTCTAAAAGAAAAATAAATATTTATGCAAATCTTGTTGAGCTATTTATGATTTGTGATAGATATGCTTATGAAACAGGCTTTTGAAGAAAGAACTAGTTTGACGTACTTTGGCATCAACAATTGAACTTTGAGTATAATGGATGAGCTTGTCAGTTTTAAAATGGCTTCACATGGACAAAACAAAGATTTTCTTGTATCTTATAATTAAATATAAATAACAGAAAGTTTCTTTATTTCTTATAAGTAAATGATCAAATTAAACTTGAACCCAGTGTAAGTATTTCAAGATGGTTAAGATTAAGTCATGAGAGTTTTACATCCTAAAATGATTTACAAATCAATGCTTTTTATGACTAAATCCTATTAATTAATTACTTAAGATTAGAGAATGACTGACAATTGACCCCCATTTCACTGGAAGAAACTGCATTCTTTAGACTTGACTAGTCATCTGGATCATAAAAACGATCATAAAATACACCTAAAAGAGCATAAAAATAAAGTTTAACAGAGCATCAAGCAAAACCTGTCCACTAAAACTGCTTTCCAAGCAAGTTAATTTCTAAGTAACATTTTCAGAGTATTCACAACATATAAAATATTGTTCAAAGCCTGAAAAGGACACAGAAATGATACAAGGCATATTTCTAAGGCATACCCTTAGAATAGAATCTTCTAAGATGGGATATTAATAAATACAATGAATAATGTTTTGTTAACATTACAAAATTATAACAAAGAGTTTAAAATTAGCTTTTAAAGATTTATTTCAATTGTGTGTGAAAGGGGTTGAAGGGGTTTTATGCATTTAACTGACAGGTATCTGCAGAGACTAGAGACATCAGATCCCAGGGGAGCTGGGTTACAGGTTGTTGGGAGCTGCTAGGCATGGGTGCTAGGAACAGAATTTGGGTCCTCTGTAAGAGCCGTATGAACTCTTAGCAACTGAGCTATCTCTCCTGTCCAAACTATAACAATTCAACTATTGTACAAGCTACAATAATAAGTATTTCCCATAATTTTTCAAAAATCTTATAATCCAAGGTCAGAAAAACCAGAGGCATAATTTGGATGAAGGCAGGACGTGTAGAAATCAGAACAAATTTCGGAAGGTACCAAGTACAGTAAGCGAAGAAAAGAATGAGATTTGCAGATTTCAGTTTTAATTAGGACACTTTTTTTGACTAGCTGTGTAAACTGAGTAAATATTAAAACATGCCTTCTGAGAGTAGAGATATCAGTTATTCGTAAGGCTACCATATAATTAGATATTTAGTTATAACAAACCCTGTATAGTATACTACTGGACTCCTCCTTCCAGAAGCTATACTTATTTAGGTCTTATATCCATTGAGAATAACAGTAACCCCAAAATAACAGTGGCTCAAAAACTCATGGATGCATTTTCTCACGAACAAGAAACCTTGGTGAGAAAGTTTAATACTGTTATGAGCACTCCTTGATATCACCAGACACCCAGACTCCACGGTGCTTCTGCTCAGCCATTTTTGGTATATTGCTTACAAACTCCTCAAGGTAGCCACATGATCCAGGCTAGATGATGGAATTCCTGCCAACTCACATTCCAAAGAGCAGAACAAAAATAGGAGAGGGCAGCATGAGTTTGATCCGCTATGGTTTGTGTTCCAGGGGTCCAATGATAGACTTGGTTAAAGATTTGGCTCTCAATGTGGTCCCGAGAATGGCAAGGATTTGTGAGAGATGGAACCTAGAAGAAAACAGGGGCAGAAAGAATGAGAAAGCAGTGTTTGGGAGAGGAGTGCTCTCCCAAATTGCAAATAGAATATACCTCTGTTTGTTTTCATTCCATGAGTTGGCCACTGAAAACCTGACATGACTTACAAAAATTCAGATAAGGAGGTCACTGCACCCATGAACTCAGTGCACAATCCTGCACAAGGTTGGACTGGTCACAATTTCATCATGAATGGAGGAAGGGCTTATCTCATTCATGGCCTGGGGCAGTTAGTGGTTGCAAAGGGAGGAGGACTCATTTTCCTCAGTGGTGTAGCCACTGATAAGGAGCCCACGCTCCAATAAGCAACCCCTGCCTCATGCTTGTGTACGCAATTATAATTTATCTCTGAATGGGGGGTGTGGCATCAAAGTAGGAGGACGGCATGTGGGAAAGAAAAAGGCTTTCATTTTAAGGAGAGAGAAAGGAAGACGGGAAAAGAGGGCCATGAGGTGAAAATGGCCCCAAACACAAAATAGAAACCCAGGAATTTGCCAAAGAACAATTTTAAAGGAGTGGAGCCTTAGTGGGAAGTGTTATGCCTGTGGAGAGGGTGCTGAGTCCCCGCTCCCCTTCTCCCTCTGCTCCTGGGCCAAGATGGAATCACATCCTCGCTTGTGCCTATGTCACCACTGCTCTCCACCATGAGATGACACCTGAGAACTGCAGGCACGTGCCCTGAATCCCCCACACGGGGAACTAAATAAACTTCATCTTTCTCATTAGTAGCCTGTGTCGAGTATTTCACCATCATAATAAAAAAGCTGACTCATACAGTTCTTTTAAAGAATTTCTTCTGAAGTTCTTCACAATACATCAACTCTCAGATGTCTAAAGTAGATGGAGACAACAGTTGAAAGCCACTTGGAAATTGCCATCTGTTAAGAAGTAGCATAGTTAATTAGGAAGTAATAGGGCTAGGGATGCAACTCTGTTGTTGGCTAGAATGTAGGAAGCAGGTTTGAATCACAAACATCCCAAGCTGGGTGTGGTAATGTTTGTCTGTAACATAAGCTCTCAGAAGTTACAAGCAGGCTGCTCAGGCACGGTAATTCTCAGCTATATATCACATTCATGGTTAGTCTGGACTACATGAGATCTAGACTCTCTCTCTCTCTCTATATATATATATATATATATATATATATATTTATTTATATATATAATGATAAAAATAATGTAGAATAAGAAATGAAAGGCAGGGCATTGAAATGGCAGTGACACACTATTTTGTGACTCTGATGAGAATACTAAAAATACTGTTAAAGAGTGAGAAGAGAAATCATTACAGCCCATTTATTCCTTAAATAAGAACACACTAACATACACTTACCTACTTTTACCTTTACTCTATAATCATGGAGGATAGGGAAGTCACAGAGTCTGACTCTGAGTTTTTGTATGTCATGTCAGGTTTTCAGTGGCCACCTCATGGAACGAAACCCAAACAGAGGTAAATTCAAAACTCATATATTCGATTTGCTGTAATTAGTTGTTTTGTCCTGTCTGACCTAGGTGTTTGGGAAAGTAAAAGGTAATTCATAGAGATTATCATTCAGACTTTCCTTCCATCAAAGCTCTTTTCCTAAGCAGAGTCAGAAGTAATCCCAAGAAGACTCTGCAGGGGGAGCAGAGCCATGGTAAAACTTTTGTAGAAGCCTCCCTTGGTAATTTATCCTGTTTCTCATGCTCCCATTCCCATCTCTTAAAGTTGAGTTTGTGGTTTTTCTGGTCATTGGAAAGAATAGAATCACCTTTACACACAGAGGTTGTGAAAGTTGGGGTTTTGGCTGATGGAACAAGACATACAAATTGAAGAGACTGGCTGTGCGAACTTTGGGGCTGTTAGTTGTTCACTTTAGCCTTGGTCTTTGCCTCTGCAGTACAGAGGACAATAGGAATAGTCCAACCTCTTGGGATCACGTCGAGGATTCAGGGATTGGGAGATTTTTTTCATATTCAGGTAATGATAAGGTATTCTGTACCTTGGAGTAAGATTGATGTTCCATGGAACCTAGTTAAGTGAATGACATTTCCATGTTTTAAGTTTTTTTCAGGTGACTTCTGACAGGTTCTGAATAAAATATAACTATTTTGAGGATATAGAGTCATTTTAGCTATAAAATATAAAACATATGTAAGCCAAATGAAATCATACACATCTGTCTATATGCATGTACAAATGCATTTTTTCTTTCTTCTCATGTATGGAGAACTATCAATTATACTAAATCATTATAGAAACTCAAGAGATTTTGCAATTTACATTTTGTCTTTTTATTGCTGCTTGCCCTATAACCTTCTAAGAAGAGCAATTGAGTTTTCTCAGAACGAATTTTGGAAATATTCTGTTACAAATTCCTGCCAGTGTACTTTATAATAATATGCCAGTGAAGTCCCTCAATACATATTCTGCTGCCCCTTGCTAAGAATATGATATTTCATTTAAAGTGCAGATATGGATTTGAGTCAGCACTAAAGTAGTGATATGCAAGGTTCTTGCCTCATACATCTGATTAAAAACTGCTCTCTGTGGATGTCAATAAGGAATTTTGGAGTAAGTCTGGATGTGTAAGCTTGTGTTTGGATCCCATCAAAACATATAAAACTCACTGTATTTAGCCTGTAGGCTCAAAAGAGATCATCTCATACTTAGTCTCCTAAATCTTAGTCTCTCCATCTCTAAATCCCAGAAAGGAGTTCAATGACACAGGTATTTGGAAATCACAGAAATGCATTTAAAACACAAATGAATAAATTCACCGTCCGAGTTTGCTTCTTCATTGCTGTGACAAAACACTCTGACCAATAACACTGTGGGGAGGAAAGTGTTTATTTGACTTTCATCTCTTGGGTCACAGTTCATCACTGAGGGAGCCCTTTCTTGGGACAGGACCCTAGAGGCAGGAGCTGAAGCACAGGCCATGGAGGAACGCTGCTTACTGGCTTGCCACCCTGGTCCATGCTCACCTTTCTTTCTTATACAATAGACAAAAACTTGCCCAGGGATGACACTGCTCACAATAGGCTGGGTCCTCCCACCTCCCACATCACTCAACAATCAAGAAAATAATTCACTGTTATGGCCACAGGCAGTTCCCCAATTGAGGCTCCTTCAACTCAGGTGTGTCAAGTTGACACTAAAGCTCTCCAGCATATTCATCATAATAAACCAGTCAACAAGAGATAGGTTGCCCTTGGACTAAGTACATTTGAACTTACATATGATACATTAGTTGATGACACACTATGACAGTCACAAAAGGTACCGAAGTCTAAGACTATGCCCAGAATAGAGTTAATAAACTCATTTCAGGAACCAGGTTGTTTGGTGAAATGGTTTGGTTGTTTGGGATTCTGCTTTCACTCTTCATGTGGACAAAGCACCAACTGTTTCAAGATTAACTGCATACTTTTATGGTAAAAATGCAGGTAGTAGGAAACTGTTTGAATTATTTTACAGATGACTCATAAATCCAGAGGTCAAGAACTTATTCCAATACCAGAGAAAATCCACAATATTTTAGTTTGGAGTTCCTTTAGAATTATTTGGATGCAAATAATGTTTCTATCCCATACACCTGTTTGATCACATTGTTCAATAGAAATTCAGGGCAGGATGGACAATCACTTAAGGATGTAAGCTCTAGGTTTCAAATCTTAAGGCTATCATTGTCTGTAGAATTCTCTTAACCAACCAACCAAC
This sequence comes from Eospalax fontanierii, assembly GCA_035773235.1. NCBI lineage: Eukaryota > Metazoa > Chordata > Mammalia > Rodentia > Spalacidae > Eospalax > Eospalax fontanierii. The sequence continues at coordinate 39,549,470 of CM069524.1, forward strand.
CAACCAACCAACCAACCAACCAACCAATCACTCCTTTATTTTCCCCAATAAAGAGAGATTTTAAGAATCACACAAAAGTACTGTGCTATCTTTAATGACTAGAAAGAATTTTGAATTTGAGTTTTAAAACTGAGATTAAATTCTGTGATCCTGAGTTGGTCTTTAACTCCTAGTTCATTATTTATTAACTTATGCATTTGCTGTACACCTCATACCTGCTAATCACTGTTCTATGTGATACAGAAGAGACCAGTTTTCTGTGCCCCTGAATCTTAACAAAGACAAAAAGACATTGAAAAAATATAGCATCGATTTGTGGCAAGTTCCAAGAATAAAAATATAGCAACAAGGGTGGACACCTTTAATCCCAAGCACTGGGGAGACAGAGGTGTGAAAATCTCTGTGAGATAGAGCCTAGCCTGGTCCACATAGTGAGTTCCAAGCCAGCTGGGGCTGCAGGGAGACCCTGTCTCAAAAGACAAATATATATCAATGAAATATTGGACTTAAGCTGCACTTTAGACCAAAAGGACTAACGGACATTTATAAATCATTTTAGCATAAAGCAGCAAAATATACACATTCTTCATACATGTACATGGAACATTCTTCAAGAAAGATAATATAAGACCACAAGCCTTAACAAATAGAAGACTGAAATTGTGTCAAACATCTTTTCTCATCAAAATGGTACTTTACTGGCACTAAAGGCCTTTTGAAAAATAATAATATGTAAAACTGCTACTGTAGAAGCTTCTCAAAATACATACACATAAAAAGCATTTAAATGGAGTACCTATAATGGGGGACAATGCCTGTTCCAGATACCACAGGCTAGCAAATAAAAGCACAGTAAAAGGAATGGGTTACTTCTTTTGGAGTTGTTCACCAGAGAAGTACTGTAGACCTCCAAACCTTGCTGGGTATTTCCAATGCTCTAAACTACCCTCTAGAACTCAATGGTAAGACCCTATTGCTGAAGATTCTAAAGTCTTAAGTAACAGAACACAGAGAAATCAATGGTACTGATCTCAGAGCTTCATCCCTGCTGGCTAGCTTTCACAGTGGTGGAGGGTGCTATGCATGCTACTAGAAGAGAACAGTCATCATTACTCTTATCTAGTTGTGACCCCTGTGAGTTACAATAATGACAAGCCTGAAAAGGTATGTTTACTGGCACAATAGTGACGTGAATATTCTGTAATCAATCACTTTCTGATTGGACTTAAGGCCCACTTCATAGGATGGGACATAAAGCTGGCACTGTTATTGGGGCCAAGAACTTGTGGCTAGATTGGTTGCAGATCCTAAGGGAGATCCTACTCATATTACTCCTATAAATAAAAGTGTATCAAACTGATTCCTAATGACTTATCATTTATATTTATAGGTTAGTATATTTCTCAGCCCTCATCAGAGACACTTCTTTTTGCAGTAGAGATTAAACTGGAGACTTATAAGTGGACAATGTGCAGAGAATAAGACTGAGGCATGCTCAGCTCTAAATGAGACAGCAACATCATTCCCCTCACCCCATCAAGGCTCAGAAATCTCTTTTGGAAAGAGTGGAAAGATTTTAAAAGCCAGAGGTTGTGGGACCTAGGCCTATTGCAAAAGACATTGAGTGGGCAATGTGACCCTGGAGACTCTGAAGAGATGGCAGGTGTCCAGCCTGCTCTGCTTTGAGGCTATGACCTAGGCCCCATAAAGACCACTGCAGACCAAAGTCAGATCTGAGGCTTCATTTCCTCCTTCCTTAATTCTGGCTTAACTCCCTTTCCCCACCCTCTAGGCCACATCAGTCATAACCTTCCCATCTTTACCTAAAGACCCCACCTTGAACTTTCCCACCTTCAGTAATGGCCAGGCAGGCCTCTGCATATAAACCCCTGCCTTTGTTTCAACAATTGAGCTGTCCACTGACACAATCTCCCAGAAGTTCTTTTCTGTCATACTCTGGGCCACCTAAAGACTTGTTCATCCACTGTCCGTCTCTGGGACGGCTGTTGCGTGATGGCTTCCCATGCAAACAGAGACCCACAAGAGGTAATAAAGGGCTTCAAGGAAACAGTGCTTCCTAGACACAATAATGCAGCTGCACATATGAACTCACAGCAGTTTGTGTGGACCCACATGGTTTAAAATAAAATGAGGACACAGAATTGAGTTGGCAGGGAAGGGGACTGGATCTGGGAGGAGACAAGTGGTGCATGAATATGATCAAAAACCATTGTATAAAATTCTGAAAGAAAATATTTTAAATGGTATGAAATTGTAAATAACAAGAGGAAATTTGGAATATTCACAAATTCATGAAAAAAAAAAACATTGTCCAGAGAAACCCATGAATCAATGATGAAATTAAATGGAACCATATCCAGATTTTCTCAATATTTACATGTCATATGTAATATATACAAAAGTCACTTTACATTCAGTGTCACTTCTGTTTCAATCATCCCTAAGGATCTACAGTTTAGCCACATGAAAATCCTCTACATATTGAGTATTAGTCTGAGTTTGTCCTGATTCCAGTCATTTAGACCTCTGCTTCTCCACTTCAGTTCTTGATGGCAGAGTTTTTTGGTCCTTATTTTGATAACTGCTTTACTCAGTGAGTTCATCATGTTAATAGAGATCTAGCGTATAGATGCTGCTTTGAGAAATAATCTAATCTCCCTTCACTTTGATTTATTTTGTAACTCTAGGGCTACAAGTTATTTTTGTTTTGGCTTAGTCTTCTAGAATATTCTGCCATTATAAAACACTGAGATGTACACTGTAGCAAACAATGCTGTCCTTAGTACAGAGAGCAACCAGATGACCTAATGTGTCTTTTCAGTTTCTAACTTCTATGATATCTTACAGTATGGAATCTCTTTATATAATAGTGCTTTATATGAAGAAATGAATATATTATCTAATTCTTTATTCATTTTGTTTTGAACTACAATATAGCCTCTGATTAAGCTACACATTAAAATTAGAAATCAGATGAACATCTTTCAATGTCTTCTGCAGTCTTTTGGTCACAAGGTGGAATTCAAAATTAATGAACTCTGCATATTCTGTAATTTTTCTGTAGACAAAAACATAGCCCAAGAACGGATGCTTCTCTTTCTCTAAGCCATGTTTATTTTTGTTCCCAAATGTTCACACAATTTAAAATCAGTTTTAAAATCAGTAAGGAATCTTATGTCATTTCAATTCAGTTCATTTTACTTCACAAACGCAATACATGAATGAGGTATTTTTTCTAAATCGTTATCAGGGTTTAATTCTGCCACTTTAAAGCTTCAAAGGTATTTCCAATGTTAATTAAAATGACATAACTAGAAACACAACATAATTTGATCAGTCTGAGTAGATTTTTCTTGCTCACAGTATTCCCAATTTTTTAAGTAGTTTAAGAAATTCCTGTGTGTGTGTGTGTGTGTGTGAGACCATATATGATGGGTGTGCACACCCATGTGCACACATGCAGAGGCCACAGGAGAATGTAAAGTGTCCTGGTGTATCATACTCCACCTTACTCTCACGAGGAAGTGTCTTTCAGTGAATCTGGAGCTTGACATTTCAACTAGACTGGCTGGCCAGTGAGCCATAGTGATGCTGCTGATTAATTTCCTCTGCCTCCTGGTATTTATGTGGTGCTGGAGATCTGAACTCAGATCCTCATGCTTGCATAGCAAGCTCTCTTCACCACTGAGTCATGCCACCATCCAAGAAGTTCTTAATTCATTTTCCAGCTGGCCTGGAACTCACTATGTAGACTGTGCTGGCCTTGAACTCACAGAGATCCAACTGCCTCTGCCTCTGAAGTGCTGGAACTTAAAGCATGTACCACTACACCCAGCCAAGAGTCCATTTGTTTCTTAAGCATCACATAAGATAAATGCTCACCATAAAATCTACTCAGGACTGTCTGTACCTGACCAACGATATGATTTGATATACAGCCATGAATATTATTTTATTGGATGGTATCCATCAAAATTATCAAAGGATGACTGTGTATTATAGAGTATTAAATCTCTATGTTTGTTAATAAACTTTAGTTTTTAGAGCATTTTAGTTTCACAACAAAATTGAATAGTAGAGAGGACAAAGATTTTCTATTAATAATTTTCTACCAATCAAGTCTGGAACTGTCAAAACCATAATAATTCTTTCCCAATTGTATTATGTGTAATACATTTATTCAAGGTCAAAGGAAAGAGTAAAGGTAAAAATAATTGTCCCAGAAGCTGAGTAAAGAACAGCAGACATCATTCCCCTTTTCAATATCACCTGTAAGAAACTGCTTGTTTTTTCAGAAATTTGAATATATAAAATAGCTAGTCTATTCCTGTGGCATGGGGCTTATTGTACTGGGAACAGAAATGAGGCTGAGAAGAAGGCTGTCAAAATCTCAGAGAAGAGATGCAAAGCAAGGTCTTTAGGGTTTCGTAGAATCCTCTCCACAGCCATAACACCTCTAGACATTTTCACTAGGGAAATGTCCAATTTGGGTTATGCAAGTTGTTTTGAAGCTCTGATACTCCTACCTACCTCATGAAGGAAAAATTCACAGCAGATTGATTAAAGATATCTGTGAAAAGCCTAGTGTGTTTAATTGCTGAGTCTGAAAGATAGTTATTCAGTAACGTTCAAACTCATATGATTTCTTTGTACTGCTCTAGAATTCAATTTGGCCAGAGATGCCCAGCTATAATGGAGTCACCAAACCTTCTTTGGTGAATTAGAGGCACTGAGTATTCGGTCACTGACACTGTAGGTGTTTGTATAAAGACCATTTTATTGCTTCTCTCTTCATTGCTCCCACAATTCCAACTCAAAGATACTTCTTTTAAGCTTGATGTAAAGATTACTCAACTAGGATGTGTCAATCATTCAGTTTTTCTACTCATTTTACTTGGGCGAGAAAACCTCGCACTAAATCTCTACAGAACGTGCAAAGACACAGGAGCTGGAAAACTGAAAGGGTAGAAGCCACTCTCCTTAATTAACAAATTCATAAACTCTCCAGGAAATGAGCTGGCGCAGGTAGCATGGTCAAGCAGCATGGCACGCTTCCAGTGTTCTTTCTGTAAGCTGCTCATTCAACAGGTCAGAGAGAATTAATTTCAGATTTCTCTATTTCAAAAGCACAGATACAAGATGCTGTAATTTTGCAACATGAGTCAACAAACCAAATTAGTGTACTGATAGGCTTAAAAGTCCTTTGCATTTATGCTTTTATATCGTCATGACCAATCCTTTATTGTCCCTCAAACACTGTGCATTTGTCAAAATCATTATGGACAACTGTCATTAATCTAGTCTGAATACAGAAGAGTATTCATAAAACATAAAAACTATTTTTTTTTGTTTCAGATCCCATTATAAGCTTTTCTACACACACACAAAAAAATCTCCAGTGACTTTTCTTCATGACTATTGTGTCACATCAAATTCTATCACGGTATTTCCAGCTATAATACATGCCTACCACCTTGGGTATATAGTCACCTTTCCATGGTCCATACGTCATCATGGAGAACTGGACAACTGTCTTCTAAATTTGCCGAGCCTTTTCCGTCCTTGAACTTTGGCTCAAACTCTTCCCCCTCATCTCCAGTATTCTTCCGGTCTATTCCTGAAATCCCCACAAACAAAATCCTCAGTCACCCTTACTGTTTTTCAAAATCCACAAGTCTGAAATTCTCAACTTAAGTTTTACATCATCTTTTAATGACAAGAGATCTATTCACTAAAGTTTTCATTTTTATTTTTAGTATTTATACAAATTCTTTGAGAAGTTCATACAACACACTTTGATTATATTCAACCCTCTCCTTCCAGATATCACCCCCGCGATCTTCCTACCCCGTATTTCACGTCCTCTTTTTTTAAAAGTCCATTGAATCCAGTTTGCGTTCTCCAAGTACTCTTGGGTGTGAAGATACCCTCTGAAGTATGGTAAACGTGCCAGGACTCACACCCTTAAAGAGAACGACTCCCTCCCCCAGCAGCTATCAACTGCCAGTAGCTCCTCAGCTAGAGGTGAGGCTTCATGACTCTCTCCTCTTCCCATGCTAGGATTGTGTCTGGCTTGAGCTTGAGCAGGTTTGTGCATGCCGTCACAGCTTCAGTGAATTCTTATCTCCAAGTATCCTGTTGTGGATGGAAAGCATTTTTGTTGTGGCCATTCCTTGCCTCTGGCTCCCACAGTCTTTCTGCTCCCTCTTCCTTGATGATTCCTGAGCCTTGTGGGAAAGGGTTTTCTAAACCCTGAAGCTGTCCATCAGTAATGTCTTCATCCTTCAGGCAGGCTATAATAGCAGCTAATATCTATGTCTCTGATATCATTGATCTTGTACACAGCTTGTAAATACTTGTATGCAGCCACTGACTTCAATCAATATGTTGCCTACATTAGGCTTTGAGTACCTTGGTGTTTGATTTAATTTAGAGTAAGTATAAGAACTAAAGGAAGTTTTAAGACAGTATTATTGTCTTAAAAGTTATTTCTCCTTAAAATATTATTTCTCTCCTTGGCATCTGTTTTCAATATTTAATACCCAAGTTTGATACCTAATATCCTAGTAAATATGGTGTTTGTCCAATTCCAATGATTAAGCAGCATTAAAATAATATCATTAGTCACAGAAAGTCTAATATTAATAGTAATTCCTAGAATACAAAAAGATCCAATAAAATCACAAAAGCCCAGAGCATTACAGAGATCACTGAAAGCCATTCCCTACAACCTCAAAGAGAATTACACACTTTCTACCCAGTTAGTAAATGGAAAACAAATCATTTTAGCACAGAACAGTAAGCTGCCACCAGTCTCTGAAGCTGGCTTTTACAACTTATTCCGCCCTGGTTTCCTGAGGAAATACTGCCAATCTGAACTGTCCTAATGCTTTCTGGCCCTATCAGAAGGTGGAAGGTCTAGCAAAGATTTCAAATGTTCCCCATGTAGTCAACATTCATGATGCAGTTACACAGAGACTTGCCATCTATTAAAACCCTTTTAACTTGTATTCCTTTAGAAATTATACAACAGTTTCCATTCAGACATAGAACTCTTTCTTTTAATTCACTTACACCAAAAGCAGTATTAGGGCCAGAAGGCTGGGAACATTTTCACTGCTGTTAAAAGCATTCTGGCCTACACTTAAGTTCTCAGGACATTTTCCCTCTCAATAAAGCTTGTCCTTTTCCTAACTCCTCAGCCTTCAAACCTTTAGGAAGCACAATTCTCAGTGTTTATATTTCCCACCCTTGAAGGCTAGGATCCATCTCAGAAATATTAGGGAGATAAGAGTACCTATAAAAGCTCTTAAGATACTTTAAATTTAGAGCAAACAATGGAGTATTTACTTGGCTTATCTGAGGATGGGTCTTCCCTTCAGTTCATTAGAGAAGGCTAGGGTAGAGGAAATTTACACAAGGGACTCTGGGCCTCACAAATCTCCTAGGAAGTGACCAGACCTTCAGGGTACCAGCCCTTGTGACCTCAGCCAGGCCAGCCAGACTGCAAACATATTGTTTCACTTGAACTCTTCCTCTTCTTGTTAAAGTTGTGTTTTATAACTGAAATGAGAGACATGTAGGTAGATTAATAGACTTAAGAATTCTATGTCACTGAGGCATAAGAAATAAATGAAGACAACTCTAATAAGAAAAGGTCGAGGCTATTTATTGGGAGCTGACTATAGAAATGGAGCCAGCCACTATCAGTAGCATCTCTCAGTAATTCAGGACAGGGAAAACTAGAGTAATTAAAAGGAAGCCTTCACATACATGGCCTGTTTGCAAGATTTTGGAACAGGGAATGTAGTAGACAAACTAGAAGCAGAGCACCCAATGTAATTAATTTGAAGAATACCTTTAGTTTCTTGATTTGAAAGCAGGAGCAAAAATTAGGGAAGCTGGAAGTTACTGATCAAATCCTGACTGAGGTTTTGTTGCAGAGGTTGCTGTTCAGCCTCCTCGGTTGGTTGCTATCTAGGCTGTGGGTCAGAGTTCTATATATTAAAATTTCTTGCTTCCTTTTACGTGCTTTTGCTGTTCATTTTTAATCATTCTAAAATGAAACAGTATACAGGAAATTTAGGAGAAGAACGTGTCTAGATATAAAGTCTAAAAAAATTTTATATTTTAAATGAAACCTTGATTTTCTAACCCAAGTCATTTCCTTAAAACAGATTTTATAAAATAACATCAAAATATGCAGAGGAAAATTCTTTGATTATGAACTAGAGATAAAAGATGCACATATAGGGTCTGTTTTTGTTGATTCGGTTTTCAAACGGTATGTAAAAGGATCAAGTGTTTGGTGGGCGATCTTGCAAACAGTTACTATAAAATAAGCAGTTCCTTCAGGACTGAGAAGCAGAGGAGTGATAGGACGCGCCACACAGGACTTCAAAGTTGCTGTGAAGATAGAAATGTACATGCATAACTGCCTCTTCAAGGAAACCACAGGACCTGAGATTGCTAAGCTGTTGAGAGGAGAAAGAGGACTCCAGGATGCCTCATAGACGTCTATCTAGATGCAACAGAGATAGTAAAACTGAGAGCCAAAACTGCTTGTGGAAGAGAAGGAACGTTCAGAGCATACATTGAAGAAGAGGAGAAAATATGGTCATGAAAATCCATAGAGAACATAAAACGAGACACACAGATATGAGTCATTCATTCAGTAAATGTTTTTGAGTGGGAAATTCAAATAATAAACAAATAGCTAATTATAGTTGCTGTGCGTTCTATGGTGGAGCAGCCAGCGTTTTACCAGGGAAACTGACCACTATGGAAGTCTTGGGAATGCAGAAGCAATACATGAACCCTAAGCAATGTATATACTGATGGAAATTAGCTGCTCAGTAGGGGAGAGACTATTTCTGGCAGAATGTTGGTAAAATTACCCAGACTGGTGGAAGCATATTCAAAGACCTAAATAATAATAACGCAATTTGAAAATAAACTTATGTAGCTCAAGTAAAGTAAATAGAATACTGAGTTGCTTCAGATGTGACCAAGGTAGACATATATCCCCCAAGAACTTGTGATCCATATTCAGAAATTGGGAGTTTTTATTTCAACATAAGAAGGACGCTATGAAGGCATTTTAAACAGAGAAAATACATGAACACATAAAACTATTTTACTGATTTCGACCACTTCAGTCTTCATGTACAAAAATAATAGCTATTGATTCTGTGGCTTTGGATTCAAAGTCGGAAGGTAAATATGAAGGCTGGTCACCATAGCTTTTGATTGTTTCTCAAATGCAGCTATTTCCATGTGTGTCCATGACCAAACTGCCTGCCGTCGTGACTGTCTCTCCTCCCTTGACCTCTTGCGTGGCTTTTCTGCTGGTCCTCTGCCCATCTGCAATACTTTTTCAACAGTAGTTTTCTCCATCTATAAAAAACAAGGGCGAAAGAACAAAATGTAACTCTTGGACAAGTTTAAAGAAATAGTAAATTTTCTTGTCCCTGACCTTAGTCCCAATTATCCACACATAGAAGCTAAATGGGGAAGAAGAGGAGCTTTCGAATAAAGACTTGGAAACAATTAGAGTTCCACTTCTGATATGTCATCCTTAGAAGCTGTCTTGACCCAGTCTCCAGCAATACCACACAGTGACCAACAGTGTGAGAAAAAGAAAATGAAGTCTTTAAAACTGCCTGAATGGTGCATAGCAAAGACAAAGACAGAAAAACCTACAGGCCTGTCACTTTCAGCCATTTGATGCACTCTCTTTCTCTCTTCTGTTCTTTCTCTTTCCCTCCTCCTCCTCTTCCTCCACTGCAAATCTCAAGTATAGAAAAATAATCATGTATAAATATTTTATCTTGTCATTATTCTCCAAGCAATACAATTATTTGCATAATACTTATTTTATGCCAGGTATTATAAACAATATGAAAATGATCTAAGATATACAGGAGCGTGTGCATAAGTTATGTGAAATCACTATGCCACTTTTATGAGACTTATCTGCAGAGGTTGAAATCTCTAGTGTTTGTGGAACGCTGAGGGGGCAATGTACAGATACACTTATAGTCTGAAACACTTTAAAATACAAGGAGATAATCTGGTAATTAGTGCAGCCTAACTGATAGATGTACCATCTAAGACAGAGAGGCAAATACAACAGCTAAGGAGACTAAGAGGGCCCTGCTAAAACCACTGCCATCCTGAGTAACTGTTCTCTCAGGTGAGACACCAGAAGTTTCACAAATTGAGGGACATAAACTTCACTGAAGTAGCCTAACATGTCAGCAGGTAAACACAGAAATAAGCTATGGGTGGGGGAGGGAAATCATGAGTGCTTCCTCTGGACTGAAAGAGGTGACCTAATCGGAGCTGTATTGACTGTCTGTTTACGTACCAAAAGGCTTGAGAAAATTCACTCAGAGAGAGAAAGGTTTACTAGGACTTATGGTTTCAGTATCAGACTATAGTCAGTTGTTTCCATGGGTTGGGGCCTGTGGTGAGACCGCACAACGTTGCAGATCACACATGGTACAGCAAAGCTATCATTTCATGGCAGCCAGGAATCAAAACAGAAAATAAGAAGGGGCCCGACTCTGATTATATACTTTTAGGACGAGCTCCCAGTGACTGAACTTCCTCCAACTAGCCCAGCCTATGAAATATTCCATCACTTCCCAATAGTTCTACAGGCTGAGACCAGGCTTTTAATATCAGATCTGTGAGGAGCATTCCAGATCCAAACTACAGCAATGGGTGATGGCAAAAGGGTTCCAAGTTCTCTTTTTGGAGTGATACAAATGTTTTAACATTGATTATGGCAGTAGCTTAACAGCTCCATGAATATGTTAAAAACCCCAGGTACTTTGCATGCTAGAGGAATTAAATTTCAATAAAGTATTTTTTAAAGACTTAAAATACTTTGTAGACATAGCCAGTGACAGCTCACCCTCAAAGGCTCCCAAGTATATTTAGACTGCCAAAAGAAAGATATTTTTTGATCACAACAAGAATTATAAACTTGCCTGGGTTTACTCAAATAATTTGGCAGAGGACGTGTGAGAACTGGATTTGGGGTTGATGTTCAGCCAGCATTTCAAGTGACCAGTAGTGACAATGCCAGAGCAGCACATCGCCTGTCATGTTTGTTACTATCTACAGTAAACATTGCTACCTCTGAACTCTTCACCAGCCATGTACAAACCCCCCAAGTCTAGGGAGTGATGAAGTCTTGTTACAAATCTCACCATAACTTCAGGCCCCTGCAGCCAAGGCTAGGCTAGTAAGGAAAGGGGGAGCTTTCAGACAGGTGAACTTGATTAGAGACATCTGATGTCCTAGGTTTTCTAAGAGGTAAGAACTGTTTGGAACTGTGTTAGCTGTGGTTTTCCAGAGAAACAGAACCATGTCCATACTATAAAGAGGAGGGAGGTATAGGATTGATTCACATGGTATGGTTTGGGTTGTCCAAAAATGGCCATCTACATGTGGGAGAGGTCAAAAATGCAGAAGTTGTTCAGTCCAAGAAGTTGGATGCCTCAGCAGTAACAGCTCAGTGTTGAATGGCACAAAGGTCACTGGTAGTCAGTGGCATTTAATCCATCTTAAAAGGTCAAAGAAGCTGGTGTCTGAAGCCAGTGATAGATGGCAATAACCACATACACATACTCAGTGAGCGTGCACATGCGTCCATATGGCTTTGCTTCACCTTTCTTCACAGGCCCATTGGACAACACCATTCAGGGGAGGTCTTCTCTCTAGTCACTTCCCTCCATGTCAGTGTTCTCTACAAATACCACGAATGACACACAGAGGCAAATTTCACCCATTCTAGACATCTCTTAATCCAGTCAAGTTGACAGCTAAGGCAAACTATCATGAAAATATTTACAATATTCACTTTTAGGTTCAATTTTTAAATTCTTTTTAGGGTGATGCACATGCTGTAAAGTTGACTGTGATGACAGTTTCACAACTCTGTGAATACATTAAAAGTCATGGTTGAACTGTGTGACATGTGAATCATGTTTTATATTCTTATGTAAATATGCTTCTACATAACTAGAATGAGTTCCTTCTATCCTTCATTGATCTTCTTCTTCAAAATGGAGCCCAGTTATCTTGCACCTACCTTTTATGTGACTGAGAAAAAACTCAGTGAGGAGATGTGTTTGCATCAGTCCTTGTTTATTTAGTCTTGAATGAGGAAAAGAATTTCTCTTCAGAGATGGCATTCTGTGACTCTCAGTGTGTACTCAGATGTATTTAGGAGAAAAAGTTTACCTAATAGAGAAGATTCATCAAGGGCAGTCCTTGAGGCGGCATTCGATCAGTGATCCAAATGCCAGCCATGGCTTGAGACTTTTAGGATGCAGAGGCAAAAGGTAATCCCATCTCTCCACCTATCACCATGGTAGTTCCAACAAAAAAGGCAAAAGAGCAACAAAAAAGTATGTCATATTTATTTAACAAAATATTCTATGACATCTGGGCTTTCAGGAGTGATCAGAGAAAACTGTATGTGTATGTCGAGGTTCCGTGAAGAAAGAACCTGTGTGGAAGTGATTGGACAGCAAGGTACGACCAAAGTGTAACAGCCTCCTGAGGATAGGCTCAGTAAGTCCAGCCTGTTCAGATTATCCTCGGCCCCTCTATGTAGCATTCCTTCCAATTACAGAGAATGATACCTGTCATATAAAGGTCTTCAGAAGGGAAAGGACAAGAGGAGAGTGATATTTTTACGCTTACTTTCAAGGAGAGCTTTAGTTTTTCTAACTCCCTTAAAACAAGAGCTGGGGGAGGAACTAGAAAGGGGAGTAGGAGAAACTCAGGAGAACTTGTTTTTGAGGCCCTTATTTTCTTCAGTTCAAAATATTCAATATGCCAGAATGCCTTACTTTGGGGTCCCATGTTACCCATCGTTTGAATCACCACAGAGCCATTATATCAACTCAAGTGTCAACCTGATGCCTGTGGTAAAGTTATTGCTTCATTGCCCATGAAGTTTGCTTTCCTTTCAGTCAAACAGAAGAATTATCCCAAGATTGTATGTAGAGTTTCTGTTCAGGCTCATTTCTCTGAATGTCCGTCTAAAATGATCAAAACAATAATGGCATCATTAAAACTAAGACACATCTGGATACAAACCTACCAATATATTGGCTGTCTTTTACTGTGAATTATCTGTGAAACTGAAATATACAATTTTCAAATTCTGAAAGTGCTGTTAAAGTTGATTATTACAAACAAAAGTGAAACGTTGGTGTTACTAACAAGAAGCTATTATCTAGGAAAAAAAACATTCCAAGTAAACTAGATTTTCATTGCAATAGGCAAATCTCAACAGGAAAATTTGTATTGAGTAGAGACATAAAAATTGGAATCTTAATGACAAGTTAAATAATTTATGGGCTTTTTATTGCATCACATTTCTTTTTTTAATTTTTTACATTGATTCATCCATGTGCACATGTGCCACATTGTACTTGTAGAAGTCAGAAGGCAACTTTTGAGAGTTGGTATACTCCTTCCACCACGTGGGTTACAGGTCTCAAACACCTTCCTTTCTTTCTCCCTCCCTTCCTTCTTTAAATTCGTCCTTTCTTCCTTCGTTCTTTCCTTCTCCTTTTCTCCTTCTTCTTCTCTCTCTCTCTCTCTCTCTCTCTCATTTCTTTCTTGGTAGAATCTTTCAGTTTTTAAAAAGTAGTTTACTCACTGAAATAAAATTTAATCTATTTTCCTCTGGTCTGGAATACTTAAGGAACTTTAAGATTATATGAGTTATGAAGTCTGCTTTAGAAAATAAAGCAGAAAGTCTGTGAAGCCACTGAGGTCCGATGCTTGCTTTCCAGAGGAGCTTTCTGACCACTCTACACACTTCCTTTTCTCCATGGCAGTTTTTCTCCTTAGACATTCTCATTACTGGAAGCATTTTCAGGAAGGAATATCTTTCTATAAAATTATTTTATCTACAGTTCATAATTAGTTACCCTGGAGGCTTGGGGAATATTGTTAAATTAACACTATAAACATTAAACACAGACACTGCCCATTCTTGATATTTTGTGAATACTAATCATCTGCTATGGTAATATCATTGTAACAATTTTTAAATTTTACTCTCTCTATATATGTATATTACATAGACATATATATGTACGTGTGTGTGTGTGTGTGTGTGTGTGTGTGTGTGTGTATGTATGTGTGTGTAAACTAACATAAACTTTCCAGGGATAGGCTGGCTACTTACAGACACATGCGGGTTTTATTTATGTGCTTTTATATTGCAAAAATCTACAGAACATCTGCTAGAACAACTCCTATCTTTTTCAATGAATTATACTCTGGCATGTGAATGAAGTATGAGAAGACACGCAGAGCCAAGCAAAACTTAGCATATCTCTCTTCTAATCCAAGCTACAATGAAAATTGCTTTCTAAGCCAGAGTAAGTCTTTTTGGTAATGCTATCAGTTCATTCTCTCAGTGCTTCCTCCATGATGATTCTCTGAGTCGTTTCTTTATCTCTTCCTTCTGAAAATGACCTACTCTCTCAAATGCATTTATCTATCGACTGGAAAGAGATTCCCAACACTGTGTGTGTGTGTGTGTGTGTGTGTGTGTGTGTTTGTTTTGACTCATGCTGTCAACGATTCATGATTATAAATCAAAACTTCTTAGAATCCTTACCGATCCTTTAGGAACATTTAAAACTCTATACATTCCAGTTTCCTTTGGTGATATTTTTCCAGTGTCCGCTTTTCCTTTATGTATTTAAGGATTCCTGGATTCTAGGAATCAATACTTGGAAGTGTGGTGTGGTAGTATCTAGTTCTCAAATCATCCCAGTAAGTAAAGCACAGGAAAGTGACAAAGTTGAGCTCCCAGAGTACATAAAACCGTTCCATTATGTAAATAGCTTTCCCTTGCACTGGCCTGCATTATGATTGAGTATCTGCTAATTATACCAGAGGGCTAATCTACCAAGGCCAATTTACTTTCTCTTGTAGTGTTCTCTGGGTTTTTGTTTCTTTGTTTGTTTGTTTGTTTCTGAAAAGCCATCAGTAAAAAGTGCTACAGAGGATTTAATTATCAACTGTTACCCTGTTAGGGTCTCTGGCTCATCTTGCCTCATGGCCTTGGCCCTCTTTCCCTGTGGGAGATTTACAGGATCCTCTTAGCTCGGATACAGGGTCAAGTCGCTTCCTTCACCACTGGCTAACACTGCTCAACATGCATACAGTCCTTGACTCAAGAGTTTTCAATTTTTCAACTACAATATTATAAAGAGTACTCCCTGAAGCAAATCATACTTTGAATTTGAACTTTTCTCAGGCTACTGATGTGTGTTACAATGCTGGGAAAAGACAGAGGTCCTAAGCATTCCTTCGTATACAAACACAAGAGGAATCAATCAGGACTCTACAGTGTGCTGACTAGGCTACGATGCTCAGTAGGATAGATGCAGCAAGTGCATTGTCCTATTCTTATATTGTCTTTTTCTTTTCTTCTTTTCCTACATGTGTATATGTGGAGGGTGGGAGGATGCTGGGGTTAGAATCCAGGAAATTCTCTAGTATTGAGCTGTATTTCCATTCCAGCAAGTATTTTTCAACTGGGCATGAGAGCTGGTGGAATCATTAAAGACTCTATCACAACCAAAAAGGCAAGAAATTCACTTCCCAGATACCTCCAACTCATGATGGTTTTGTCAGCACATATGGTATACTGAGTAACATATATAATGAAAATTAAAATGAAAACTGATAAGACTCCTATGCCTGCTCCCTGTGTACTAATGAAGTCAATTGACAAGGTATAATAAGACACCATGGATTGTTTAGTGTGTGTTTTGTTTTGGTTTGATTTGGTTTGATTTTGAAACAAGGTGTCCCTGTAGCTCCAGCTGACCTGAAACTTGCTGTGTAAACAATGATGGCCTTAATCTCACAGAGATCTACCTGCCTCTGCCTCCCAAATGTTGAAATTAAAATTGTGTGCCGCCACACCCAATGACACAATGGATGATGAGCTGGAGCATCAGTGCTGAGACTTGCACCTTAGCTCTGATGACTAAGTGACTTTGAACAACCTGGGTTTCTTTGTTTGTTTGTTTTTGTTTGATTGTTTATTTCCTCAGAGTTCATATTTGGAATCCATAGTCAACAATACACAGAAATACTTGATTTAATATTATACATGAAAATATTCATTAAAACTAAATCAAAACTAGTCAAGATACAAAGAATAAGCGACTATGACCCTTGGTGCCCAGCCCTAAGTGATACGTCTACAATGCAACCTCTATACATAAGGTTCAGGGAATCAGAGAAGAGCGGGCAGAAAGAATATGAGAGTCAGAGGGACAAGACACCTGCTGCTAGTTAACGCACTCTAGACATGATAGGGAAGCTACAGCAATGAATCTCCACAGTATGGTAGTCTGATAAGTTCTGCATAGTGACAAAATTGGTTGACAGGCCAAGGTGGATGGAAGAATGTCATGGGGTCCTTTTTCTAGACGAGGAGCTACAGGCAATAAATGGATGCTGACGGAAAGAGAATCTGTTTTCTCTAGGAACCAGCTCTCTGAGAGATTATCTAACTCTAAGTAGGTAGCCCTAAATACAGGTACATGCACTAAATGAACTCAGTGTATTTAATATAAATGTATATTTATAAATATAAGTATATGTAACAATAATAAGGAAGAGAACAAGAAATTGAGGGGGACTGGGGGGACACGGGAAGAGTTGGAGGATAACTGCAAGGAGTGAAAATAACACAAATACAATATTCATGTATGAAATTCTCAAAACAAATACACTGCTTTAACAGCCCCAGCATCCTTGGTTATTGACCAGGTCTGTTTTTAGCCTTCTTTAACCAACTTTCTGATTAATGAAATATAAATTGTAATAATTATTTCATATCACTATGGTTTTAGTGTGTCCTCTTAATTTCATGTGTTGGAAACTGAATCCCAAATTCATCTGTTAAGGGTATTTTGAGGAGATGACTTTGACAAGTAATTAGAATCAGATAAAACGGTGAGGTGTCAACCTCATGAGAGACTGGTGGCTTTATAAATGATGGAGCAGTCTGAGATGGCACATGCTTGACTGTCCCACTATGTGATGTCCCCATCAGGCCATGGTCTGGCCAGAAGGCCCTAGCCAGACGACGAGCCAGTGCTAGTTCAGTACTGTTAGAATTCTCAGCCTCTAAAACCACAAGCCAAATTAGCTTCTGTTCTTTATAAATTACTCAATCTCCAGCACTTCACTAAAAAGAGAAACAGATAAAAACACATACTTAGTTTCACAATTATTTATAAATGGCAGGTATTACTGAACTTTTTGTGGATGTTATATGTAGGTACCTTCTAAGTAGCAATTCACTCAGAGCAAACAAATATTTCAACCAAATTGTCACGAATGCTTAATTATTTTTAAATCAACATTCACTGGAAAATTATTTCACTTACTTATGAGTTACAACTATGAAATATATTCTGAGTATAAAATTTATTTTAATATCATTCCTATTCATTCAGGAAAATACTTTCATTTTCATCTAGTTCTGATCTTGAGAAATATACATCCCTTTATCTCCATAAACAGGCCTGTTAGGTACTTTTCTTCCATGATTTTGTCTGTGGTTAGTGCTTGTGAATATTTGTAAAAGTGGGTAGACTGCTTTCCAAGCCAGCTTTATCAGTCAGAACCACTTGGGACCAGTATACCTTCCCTCCCTGACTCAGCTGTCACTGTTGCTTGCTCCCACACCCTGTGATTTTACTAATTATGTTTAACCTTCCCAAGAATGTATTTTAGGTGGCCCGAGTTGGGAACTTTTCTCCTGTTTCCTAAAATGACTCTAAAGTTTCAGATTTCTTAACATAGGGCCTTGTGCTTTTCTATCACTTGTTATTTGAGACCAAGGGTGACTTATTCAATGCAAAGTAAACATCCTTTCTGGTTTTTGCATATATTGTGGTAGATATAGTAACATATTTGGTGGAACTGGATAAAGGAATGAATCCTGTAACCAATGCTTCACTGCCTCCCCTCCCACAAGTTTTTACCTGAGTAACTGATACATTTATTCATTATAGGATAAGTGTCATATAAAAATAGTTTTGAAAATCAAAACTACATTGAGATTCTTTCTCAGTCTAGTCAGAATGCCTATCATTGACAAAACAAATAAAAAGAAACATTGGTAAAGATTTATGGAAATAATATTTATTCAGTGTTGATGGGAGCATAAACTAGTACAGCCATTATGGAAATTAGTCTAGGGTATTATCAAAAAGATAAAGATAGTGTTATGTGACTCAGTACACTACGCCTGGACAGATACCCAAAGGAATGTGCCACAGAAATCAGTGCACATCCATGTTTATTACTGCCACATTCACAAGGGCAAGACAAGGAAACCAGCATAGATGTCCATCAACAGAAAAATAATAATGAAAATGTGGTACATATGCACAAGAAAATTCATTCATCCGGCCATAAAAATGAAATTATGAAATTCTCAGAAAAATGAATGGATCTGCAAGTTGTTAGTTATATACAAGGAAATATAAGAAAGACAAATACAGCATGTTATCTCTCATATGTAAATCCTAGCTCTTCACTTTTATATATGTTTATGTATGCAGATGTAAGTGTAAGTATAGGCCATAAACCTGGAAAAGAAACCACAGGAAAGGAAAAGAGTTTTTGAGAAGAAAGGAATGTAACGGAATGAGTGTCATATGGAAGAGGAAAGAAGGCCTGGGAACAGAAGCGTGCAGTGAGGGGACAGGAAGGAAATGGATGGAGGGCCAAAAATTGTGCTTGAACACGCTGTAATAAAATCGAATATTTCATGCAGCAATTTATAAATAGCTTTGAGTCTCTTTCCACCCTGAAATTGTGAAACAGTACTTATATTTTGGAGACCTAAAGTCCCAGGCTCATCTTCTTCTGTTGTTTGTTGTTCCTCTGATAAGCAGTATGTGTCCAGAGCTGTAGGCGTTTGGAGACTGGTTTCTTCACTTTTTCTGATGAATATGTAAAGTCTGAGATGACTGGCTGAGGTGAAAGTAATAATTATATTACTTATATATACATATTATATTATATATACATAATTATATATATGTATATATGGATATTATATATACATAATTCAGCCAAATCTCAGCTGTAGTGAATTTCATCACCCCTGTTTTATTCCATAAACAATTTTTCCCATGGTTTTCCTGGTAAAAGAAATCTGTGCAATAATGACAGCTGTTTAGCAACTTGAAATTTTGTTTAGAGAAAAAGTTGGTTCACATGCTATGTAAGATGCTAGCTGTCAAATTCAGAAAACAGAACATGTTTTAAAACAGTATATATGAAGTCGCTCTGAGTTGATGGCATTTGTTTCTGACTAGAGCAATAAGAATGTTTTAAACATTTTACCTTGTTGGCCCTTCAGAGGGCTCTCCAACCATGTTTCCTGAGATTTCCATTACAAATATGTCCTCAAGCATGAAATTCCCACAGTGTTAAAAGGCTAAGGACAGCCTCTCATTGTACATATTCTAAATGTATTCCAGCAAAAAAAATAGTGAATCTTATAACACGTAAAATCTCAGTAGTTCTGGGGCCAACTGCTATGATAATTATTTTGTAAACAGTAATGAAGCATTTTTCCTCCTAAGGACACTCAGCATATTACCCAGGGGTGGGGCATGGAAAATGGTCCAGGGTTATCTCTGGTTCCCTGACATCTATAATTCCTTTCCTGACATGTTCATTTGTAATATACAATACACAGTGATAAGCCATCATCAGTTAAATGAACATTTGAAGGAAGAAAAGTATTCATTGAATGAAAGACTGATAATCCTTTATGATAAAATCTCAACACATATTCTGGTCCTATTCCATGAAGAACATCTGACCTTTAGAAGACTATTAGGCATTAAGCCCATAGTTCCAACAAATAAAATTAAATAAGATGCCATTAAACTCCTCAGCAAACAAATATTTACATTACATTGAATGTGGTGTATATAACAGGTCATATATTTCAAAAGTCATTCAGTTGTCCCATTTTTATAACTAGGGGAAATTGTGTTTCATGTTCTGTTCAAGAGCCTCAGAACCACTGGCAAAATGAGTACAATATGGGCATCAAAACTAGCATCTGTGGCATGCAGTTTGTGGTAAATGAGTTTAATGACATATATCTAATTATCCATTGTATCCCACTGAACAATGTCTATTGTGTGCATTGAAAGAAAGCACCTATCATGAAACTTTAAGTGACATAAAATAACAGCAATTAGAAAGAAAAATAAACAGTCTCAATGACAAATACATGTTATTGGTCAGAAATGGAAAAGAAATGCAAAGAATAGAGCTTTTTGGTTCAGAAGTGGAAGGAGGTTGAAACTGCTGTCACATTTGGTTACCACTGGGTTCAAGGTTGAAAGTGCCCATAGATAAGATTAAACCCAAGATATTTCCTGCCGTGAATGCAAGGTCAGAAGAGCAATGCTCACCATTTATATGAACCAATGGTTACTGCATTTCTAAAAATGCATCACTCTAAGGAAAGAAGCAGATGTGGCCTAGAAATGAAGGTAGAGACTACAGCTTCAGAAGTTGTATTGTTTGTAGGATGAAGCCCCACACTAAGGACAATGCGAGACATCAAGCTCACATGAACCTGAAAACCAATATTCCAAAATTCATGAAGAATTCAAGTTTATGAGTAATTATCATGTAATTAACTTGGTCTAGATAAAATGAAAATTAGTCAAAAAATAGGAAAGTTGATTTCAAGTACATTAGTTAAGGATCCTCAAGATCACATGAGCCATAAAGTCACTGGGAGAAAAAGGAGAAAACATAAAATAATAGCAAATAGAACAGAACAAAAAAGAAGGAAAAAGATGAAAATAATATAGTAACTAAAAGAAAAATAAAAGTATAAACTCTCTGGATTGGTTCTGGAAATGTATGTAATTAATTAACAAGGAGAGAATACTGGTGCATTCTGGCACAACAATAAAGAGAGATAAAGAGATTAAAAATATAAAAATATAAAGAAACTAACAGTGATAGAAAACAGTTTAAGAGAGCTTTCCACACAACACTCCATATGACAGGAGAATATCAAGAAGAGTACTACAAATTTTAGATTTGAAGAGATGAGCAGTCAGACAATGAGCATTCAGTGTAGAGAGGGTAAAATAAAATCAGTAGGGTTTTTATACACTGTGGTGTAAAGCTCCTGTAAAGAGTAGAGCTACCTTTCATTCAAAGGAATCCCAATCAGATGGCAATGAGGATGGGGATGGAAGAGAGGGGCAGTGCAGCATCTCCTCTTATTCAAGAAGTGGAAGACACAAGGTCATATTTTGAGTTTGAGAAAATGCTGGTGAAGAGTGTGTGTGTGTGTGTGTGTGTGTGTGTGTGTGTGTGTAACTAAATAGAAATACAATGTTTGGATTCCAAATAAATTGAGGAATTATGAAGAAAAATATTACCACGCCAAAGGAAACCATGAAAGAATAGAGATGGTGAAAGAGACAAATCAGCAAACAAAACAGAAACAAGAAACGGAAAGAGAATATGGAAACATTACTAGGCAGCTTAAATTCCAAACAATGAGTAAGCACGTGAAGATTGGTGGATTAGATGCTGTGATTGAAAGGAACATAAAAAATCAATATGCATCTATAATAAAATGACTCAAAATATTTAATAAAAGGAGAAAATAAAAGATTCCAATACCTGGCAAATACCAAAAGCTAAATTACTGGTATTATATGAGACATAATTCATTATATTTCTTTCTAATCAAGGACTATCAGTTTCCTAAATGCTGTTACAGATATTTATTTGTTTAGTGATGTTTTCTTCACAAGTATAGCTTGCAGATGAACAGTTCATTTCCCCGGAGATTAAGATAAAAATTTTGATATTTGTTTTATGAGGACTTCTGAAGGGGAAAAGAACAAAGACACTTAGGATAACAAGACTATTTTTAAATGTGGTTGCAATATTCAGAGATTTTTAAAGGTGAACATATGTATGTGGTGGGATGGATCCATACATGTGAGTTCAGGTACCTATGGAGGCCAGAGGCTTCGGGTCTCCCCAGAGCTGTAATTACAGATGGCTATGAACTGACCATCATGGGTGTTGGTAAATAAACGGAGGTCTTCTATAAAATCAGCAAATGGTTTTAACCACTGACACATCTCTCCAGTTCCCATTTTTTAATTGGATACAAAATGCCTTTCATTTCAAAGCAACTCAGATCCATTTTCTTGGTTTCATAAAAGCTTCACTTCACCGTATTGTGTTTGGGGCTGATTTTGGTGAACTCCCTCTGGTTCTCTTACTACACTAACAGCCTGTGAGCAGAGATCTTGTAGTCTGACTACAGAGGATGTATTTCTACCTATGGACCTTATGTTCATGCTCACAACTTAAATAGAATGCTATTGGGTCTCACGTGACTGGCCTTGTGTTTGCATTCCCAAGCTACCCTCTAGTCAATCTTTCCCACTACGTGTGCAGAACAAGTCTAATTGAACAGAGTTCCACCATTCCAGCCATATACAACAGATATCAGCTAAGCTTTGGCCTTAAACACAAGACCCAGTCACATTAACCACAGAACTAAGTCTATACATCAGTGAACCCACAAACCTGTGAGGCTAAATGATTGTCGTTTTAACTCCCTAAGATTTGGACATAGTTGGCTGTACATCGTCATGGTAGCAAAGGCTGATTGACACATACTGCATCATGACTTAATAGATGACTTAAATAGAATTTAACAAAGAACTAAATCAAGCAATATAAAGCCTATATCTATATTAAAGAAAATGAGATTTAATTGCTGTAGTTTGGATCTGGAATGTCCTTAGCAGGCCTGTGTGTTAGAAACTTGGACTCTATCTAGCTTGGTGTTATTGGGAGGTGGTAGAGATGTTAAGAGTTGGTCCCTAATGGGAGAGGGCACATTAAGGTGTAACCATGATAGGGACTGTGGGACACCAAGCTCTTCCAGTTCTTTTTCCTTCCTTCCTTCCTTCCTTCCTTCCTTCCTTCCTTCCTTCCTTCCTTCCTTCCTTCCTTCTTTCCTTCCTTCCTTCCTTCCTTCCTTCCTTCCTTTCTTCTCTCCTTTCTTTCTTCCTTTCTTTCACTGTCTAGTCATAAGCTGGGCAGTTTACTC
Organism: Eospalax fontanierii; assembly: GCA_035773235.1. Taxonomy (NCBI): domain Eukaryota; kingdom Metazoa; phylum Chordata; class Mammalia; order Rodentia; family Spalacidae; genus Eospalax; species Eospalax fontanierii. The sequence continues at coordinate 39,572,697 of CM069524.1, forward strand.
CACCACAGTCTCCTCGTCACGATGGGTTTCCTTGCTAGATATCCAAAAGCAGCAGAGTCACCTAAGCAAGGACTAAAATCCCCAGAAGGGCAAACTGAAATAAATCTTCTTTCTTTGTAGCTTATTATTTCAGGTATTTTTGATAGTGATGGCTAGCTGACTAGTACATTTTCTCTTTCCATAACATTCAATTAAGTAGACAGAAGAGAAATGAAGTAGAATAAATGAAAATATGAAGAGTAGAAATCAAGTTTCCTTTCCTTTCTCCATGCAGGCGTTCGCAATGTTCAGAGCAGGAGCAGGTTGTATTACGTTGTATTAGGGTTGAGGTGTTACCTTCTTCTGTGGGACTGGTGTTTAGGACTGTGGGCACTACCATAGTCTTCCCTCTAAGAGTCTACTGCTGCCTATAATAGCAATCACTATCCAGAAGTCAAAACACTCCTGGTCAGTTCCCCCTGTCATGTGGTGTGGCTTCCTGTGCCTGGGCATCTCATCCAGGGTCAGTTCTGGTCACTTCTCACTTTTGCAGCCTTTGCTGTTGTGTGATGTGGGTCCTGCTCACCTGTGGGCCCTCCTTCCAGTTGTCTGGTACGTTCTCTGCTTTGTCATCTTCCTGTGCTTGTTGTCGGTCCCAGCATGCCTACTTCACACAGCTGAATTTCAGAATACAGAGAGAAACCGTACTGTAAACTGCCCTCATAGTGGTAGTCCATGGCTATAAATATAAGCACATAGAGACTTTTTATTCTATTTCAATTAGCAATCTAATACTAATACGTTCTCCCCTAGGGCCTATGACCTACCAAACCACTGCTTCTTGGTCTCATTAATAGTAGCAGGTATGAATTTCATCTTATGAAGTGGGCCATAAATCCAAACAGAAAGTAGCTAGTTGCTCCCATACCATTTGTGCCACTATTCCACCAGTGAGCTTACATTTCCAGGCCACTTACTACTGTAGTTTGCAGGGTTTGAGCTAGGTAAAACTGCTGACTGCTTTGCTTCTGTGGTAGCATACAGAGAACCTTCCAGCATGATAGCTTCTCATTAGGGATGAAGCTTATAACTTGGTACCAGCTTGATTTCTCCATGTTCCATGACTAAAGTTTATGTCCTCTTCAGCAATACAGTCTTACCGTGAAGTTCTGTAGGGTAACCAATAGCAACAGCAATACTGTGTAATGTTTTGAGGGGGCCGTTATGAGATGCTTCTGACCGCAACTCATTTTCTAAAAGGAGATAGCTCACACCTGGTACTGGGATTTTTATTTGTTAACCTATGGTGCCTGGCAAAGGCATTGTTCCTACATTATAGATGAACAATATTTAAAACCTTTTATAAATGTAAATGTATATATTCCAGGAGGCTTCTACAGTACTAGGCATCACATGACTTTTTCAACAGGAGTTAATGTTAGCTACCCGTCCCATACTCCCCCTTCTAGGCTGCCCTCCCAGCATCTCCCCATTAAATCCTTCTAGCTTCATTATTCCTCATTTTCCTTTCATACCATCTGCATTCTACCTCCCCTCCCTTGAAAGACCACCCCCTGTGGCCACTTACTAGTTTCCCGATTTCTATGGATACTCCAACTTAAGCATACATATCTAAAGATTAAAAGCTAGTATCCACATATGAAAGAAAACATGGCATTTGTTTCTCTGGGTTACCTATGAGAAGTTTCTTAATGGTAGCCTAAATACCCTCATGTTTTATTTAGTAATTACATATTTATTCTGATTTCCATTTTTCTAAAAGGCATCATATTGCTTTCAAAAAAGCAAACAGCATATTAAAAACTAAACAAAGTCAAGTCCATGTCTTACTGATTTAACCTTGGATATTTGTAATTATATCTTCATAGATTATTCATAACCTAAATATCCCTTTCTTGTTACCAGGAAACAGCAATTGAAAGAGAATATTGAACCACTCTGAATAATTTTAAAGCAGAAGTGAATTTAGAAAGAAAAAGAATTTCTGCTGTTCAGGTTTTAATAGATATTTTTATTCTATTTGACATCAACGCATAGTATATGATTGGGATTAACTTAATGAAAATTTCATTATATTGCTATGAGAGACAAATATACAAATCATGTGTAATATATCTGGTGGGAATCAGTGAAATAAAAAATCAAATGGAGAAAGAGAGCTTTGAGAGGATACATGTAGAGTGCATTGGGAGACTTTTTTTTTTTTTGGATCAAGGACTATTTTAAACAAAGGCTTGAAGAAACAAGGGAGCCAGCCCTGGCTAGCTGAAGGAAAAACATTTTCATAAGGACAACAAGTCAAAGGTCCCAAGAGTTCTGCCTGTTTGGTAAAAGCAGTCATAGCACCAGAGAGTGAGTAGACTGATAGATTTGAGATGAGATGATACAGCAAGTTACAGGGGGCCTACAATGGCTGATGTCTGGTAAGGCCTATATCACTGAGTTAGATGGGAATCTACTGATGAAGACACAGTATATAGACCATGCTATACTCCATGGCCAAGAAGAAAGCCAGAGCATCACATATTTGAATGATCCTAACGACACATTTAGTGAACAAAAAAAATGACATATTTTATTCTCTATGAAAGTGAAGAAAACTCCTCAACAAGTATGTTTTTCCCAGTGATCATAAGACAATGATGAACAGAAATCTTAGGTTAAGGAAATCAGCTTGTTAAACCCACCAATTTTTTTTCCTTAATAGGAATATACAGAGAGCCAGGTGTGGTAGCACACACCTTTATTGTGGAATTTGGAAGGCAGAGGCAGGTGGATCTCTGTGAAGCTAGGCTGGTCTACATAGTAAGTTCCAGGGCAGTTACAGCTAGCTACAGGGAGACCCTGTCTCAAAAAGAAAACAAAGGAATACACAAATATAAAATAAAATACATGAAAGATGAATATAGAAAAGAAAGAGAAAACATTTAGCAATATACCTGAAGGTTAGGTAGGTTTACATAAATTTGCATAACAAAGAATGCTACTTGGATCATCATGGATGGTACTAATGAGGTTAACCTGGAAAAAAAAAATGTTTTCAGTTTCCCTAATCACTGTAATAGCTGTGTTGATAAAAATGAAAAATCAATTACATACATATTTAAGAACCTTAATAGATACTTTGTGTAACAGACATGTTTCAAAGAAAAATTTGTTGAAAATTCTTGAAAGTCTGAAGTTTTGATAGGAATCATAAGAATTCAAACTATCAGAGCTAGAGAAATGGCTCAGAGGTTAAGAGTACTCACTGCTCTTGCCGAGGACCAGGGTTCCATTCATATCACACACGTAGTGGTTATCAATCATCTGTAACTCCAGTTCCAGGAGATCTGACACCCTCTTCTGACCTCTGTGCTCACTGCATGATATGGGTGTACTTGCATACATGCAGGCAATATATCATATACATAAAACAATAAAATAAAAATAATAAATAAAATATTAAAAAATAATTCAAATCATAAAAGTTGATTGAATGACAGAAAATATATTCCCTAGTATTCTAGTCTATTACTATTAGTAGCTTTTTAGAATTAAAAAAATATACTATATATATACATAGAAAATATCAACTTGTCTCCAAAGATCCTCTAAAGTATAAAAATTAGAGCAAGTCTTTATTATCCTAAAACTAATACTAAAGAACTCAATTTATTTCTCTCTGCAAGGGAGTGAAATTCAGAAGCCATTTTCAAAAAAAGAAAGATATACAGATGTAGTCTGAAATTTTAACTATTTTAAAGTCTCATAGAACATACATTTGAACTAATAAATACTTAAAACTTTCATATGCTGGCTTAATCTGCTTACATTCAAATTTTGCCAGTGTGGTGACTAAAAAAGCTTAGATCTTTTACTTGGATAAAGGAAGAGTAATATAGGGCTCAGCAGTAGAATAAACATTCTTATTTAAGGTACGTTAATGCAGGAATTTTAGAAAATTGTGAAAGTACATAGAATAAGACACTGATTTTTTGATCCTTATGACAAGAAAATCACCCTACTATGAATTTGGTTGCATGGAAACGCAATACTGAAGCTCTTTGACTCTATGTCTTGTCTAAGAGTTTACTATCTCACAGCTGTGGCTGGAGCTCACCTTTCCCTCCTTCAGGCCACCTGTTTAAGTGAGAGGCTATTGCCATGGGAACTAGCTCCTGGCACTGGCCTACCCCTTTGTCCTCTTTAAATCTCAGGAAAAGTCAAGGAAGCAATATCCTGGCAGAACAGACTAGATCTTAACGCCACCCTTGACTTCCTTTGCACCTGCAATGCACATTGTATTGTTCAAAGAGAGGGGATGGGGAGCGGGGATTCGCTGGAAAAGAATTATACCTTCTAGTCAATCACAAGGAATATTCTTATTCCATGTATTAAGATGCTTCAGCATAGACAGCCTTATGTAGCTAGCAAGCAGGAAATCAGCCTTCCTGCCAGCCATGGTTAATGTTGTCCTCTCTCTGTGAGGTATGATAATTATATTGTGCTGTTGCTAACGCTTCTTTTCTTTAGTTAGTGATTTATATACGGATCTAAAATTGAAGTAACTTTTCCAGGTTAAAAATACCAATCATTCATATGAACATTATATTTAAAGGACAAAAAAATAAGATCTTTGATATTTATAAATTATAATATTGACACTAGAGAAACTGCCTTTGTTGACTAGAACATCGAGCACAAATAACATCTGCACATAAACATCTGCCTAGGTACAGTTTACAAAACAAAATCTATTCATAGCCTCTCAGATAAACAAGATTTGTTTTTTTAGCTAAACAATTTTGTCAACGTTTCTTGAAAACCACAGTCTTCCACCATGAAACATACATGCTCAATCACTTTCCTAAGTGTTCGGGTCACCTTCCTGCTCTGACTGAAATCTGCCTTTCCCCCAAGACTGTCCCACAGCAACCCTCCTAAGTGGAGCTTCTTCCTCCTTCCATCCCCTGTGAATCTGACAATGATAAACCATTCTTACTGACAATGCCATCTCCATGTGTTTGTCCTCCCTTACTGTGCACAAAGCTTCATTCCTGAGGTTCTTGATCTCAAGGTTTGTCACTATGATTTTATTTCATGTGTGAATCTTCAAGTCGTGGGCTCCTCTCTTCATGTGTTTAAGGTTTCTTCGAGAAGATCATGTTGTTCACTGCATCCTCCACGGCTGTCATCATTCTTAGTAATTTTCTCGTCTATGCAAACCATCTTGATATTTTCAGTCTCTCGGTTTCAGGATTTCTTTGCTCTGAAAACCATCCGTGATATTTCCAGTCATTGCACTCCCTTACCAATTACTTTCTGTCTTCCAGCTCACTTTCCCTGGTACCAAATTTCATCAGTTCTTTGGCTGCAATGGGATGTTAGTCATTAGTATCATTATATACTTGTTACTCTATAAAGTTGTGGATGAGTTAGATTTACCCTCATGACAACCAGTTTTCAAGCACTTTGCTACTGACCATTTTTCACCTTAAATTTTTACCATCTTGTCTTCAGCTTATATTCCTTGCTCTCCGATCATAACTTCCTGTCGTGTACTCCTCCTTCCTCCTCTCACTCTTAGACATGTTCTCCTGGCAAAATCCCAAATGTAGTTCAACTCTGCTCTTGCTTCCTCCATATATACCTTTATCTGAACCTAATGGAAAAAAGTACTCAACCACACTGGTCTCAATTTACATTTACTTCTTGACCTGTATCGATTTCTGATGTTTTAATTACATCTTACTCCTCACTCTTCAATTTAGACATTTCATAATATTCTTTTTTGCTTAAAAAGCTTCTGAAATAGTTCACAGAGTAACAGGTTTTGTGACAATTTTGTATATACTTAGTTTTAGTTGATCCTGTCCCTTCCCCTTAATTGTTATTCTATTTTAAGTTTTATTGTTATGTTTATTTTTTATGTGTATGAGTGTATATTGTCTGTATGTACGTAAGTGCACCCATGTCATGCAATACCCATAGACTTCAGATTCCCTGGAACTGGAGTTACAGACAGTTGTTAGCTACTATGTGAGTGCTGGAAATTGAACCCAGGTCCTCTGTTACAACAACCAGTGCTCTCAATCACTGAACTATCCCTCCAGTCCCCTTAATGGTTGGTTATTCTTCATGTTGTTTTTAAAGTTGATGATGAATTAAATTAACCCTTACGTCAACCAATTTTTATTTTAGTTGAACCACACAGTATGTACTTTTTTTGGTCTCACTTCTTCTACTTTGTATAACTATTTTAGACTCTTTCATATTTATCAATAGTTTATTTTTTGCTGAATAGTGTTTTAACTTAATCACTTCAGTCTTGCTTTAAAGATTTGTTGAGTGGGACTTGAACAGTGCTCTATCTGGAACTAATGATTCTATACTACCAAGTTGATAGGCCCTTCTCTCTGTATTTAAAAGTCATGTGAATTGTGAACATTTCCTGACTGCCTTGTAATGGGAATAGACACAATCCCAGCCCTCCCTGAGTATCTATTAGGCACTGTTGCCTCTAGTGTTTCTGAGTGCTCACTGAATTCCAATCTCATTACCTTTGTCACATGCATGCATTGTCTGACCTGAATCCTCTGATGAACACTCAGTGGGGCAGGGCTTCTGAAGGTCTCCAGAATTGGAAGATAGCCACTGATGAAAAGAAACAAGCTGTCAAATGATTCACTGGCATGGAGGAGTTGCATTACTAAATGAACTGAACAAGCCAATTTGAAACTGTACAATTCCACTTAAGTGACTTTTCTACAGTATTGGGGATTGAACCCAGCTCGAACCTTAACACATGGCAAGCAAATACTTCCCACCGAATGACATGGTCTCAGTAAGTGGCCCAGGCTTGCTTGTTAAAGAGATATTGCTCAAGATCAGCCTGAGCAAGTGAGGGGTATATGGGATGAAGTAAAAGTCTACATCTGAAGTTTAATGTCTTCATTAAGCTATTTACTTCAATAAGAGGTCTTCTGGAATATGTTTGGCTAATTTTCAATCATTTTGTTTATTTTTATGTCTACATTTTTCTTTTTTTCCCATTTTAAAATTTGTTTTTTCCATTTCAAAAACTGATTGTGTATTCTAGCTAATATTTCAATTATTTAACATTGTCAAATAACTAATTCATTTTTCATGATTAGCACTAAACTTTCTGTATATTAGCCTCTTTGAGTGTTTTATTTGCTTGCTGAATGGATAAATACTTCCAAGTTTGGCAATTATAATTACGGCTGCAATATACATCCATGTGCAAGTTTTTATATGAAATTTCAACTCATTTTGTTAAATACCACAAAGTGTAGTTGCAACGTCACATTATCAGAATTGTATTTGCTTCTGGTACACTTCACAAGTACCATAAGTCTCTGACCTTTTTTTTTTTTTTTTTTTTTTTTGCTTAGCTTATTATTATCTAGGCTTCTATGTGGCACTAAATTCAAACTATGAAGGGAATTTGGTAATTGCAAGTTCTTGGGGGAAAATTCTTTTCCTGTGCTGAGTTGAAGCTGAGGCTGATAAACACCCTTGTCATTTCTCTGTGAAGATAAGCTTCTTGATTCTGCACTTTGACTAAAAGATACAGCCCTTCAGACCCTTCAGTTTTATGGCGAGATCTCAGTTCCGGTGTCTTGTCTTGCTTGCTTCAGCCCAAGGCCTTGTTTCCTGGGGCCGCTTAGCTATTAAAACCTAAGTCTGTGTGGGAGGCAAATCTAGAAAGTCACCGAAATAACTGCAGTCTTGTGTTCAGTTTGGGTTTTTGCTTTTGTTTCTGGGAGCGCAACTGTTAAATTCAATGTGGAGTTTTCTTTTCCACGCTTTCCACATTTTTGCTAGGGTTTGTTTTATGTCAAATCCACTATTGTGCTTAAAAGATAAGATCAGAGAGTTTTTAACATCATGCTTAAAATTAGTTTCTTCCAAAGCTAACAGCCTATGTAAATTTCTACTGGTTGTCTCTAAGTAATGATTAATTGGGGGTTTTTCCAAGGCTATCATGTTTGTTTTACTACAACCTGAGAGCAGGATCTTCATCTGGTTACTCTGTGCACCCCTACATCCCTTATGCAGAGTAGGCATTGAAGGGTAAATTTTAAAATGCCTAATATTGAATGAAGCAATATTATGAATGAGATGGCTAACCCTGGATGTTGCTAAATCAAGTAACCTCTTATAATCAGGTTTACTTCTAAGCCACGAGTTTGGATTTTAGTAGTAATTAAAAATACAGTCTTGAAATACAGCTGAACATTTCTGTTTGGGGAAGAGCTTATGAGACTTGGGAACAATGTTATATATTAATTCTGTGGGAAGGGTTGGGCTACAACTACCATACAGGTGTTTCCTGTTGAAACTTTGAGTTCCCATATAAGAACTTAGAGGACAGCTGAGAACAAGCCTGAGCCCACTTAATTACATTTGCCCAGTGTGCAGTATTGAAAGCCACTGACCAAAAATAACATGTTTAAGTAGTACTGTTGGAATTGAGATACAAACCAGCAGCAGTCAGGAAATTCAAAATTAAATCTGATCTCCACCCTTCACTCTCCCCATTGTGCCCAAGCAGCACCAGGGTCAGAAATTAATTGGAAACACTGCAAAACACACACAGCCTGCAATACTGCAACACAGTGAGGTCAGGAGGAAAACTTAGTAAAACCTTATTAGACCAGTTTACAGGAGCACATTACTGTGAATATGAAATTAGAGTCTTGCCTTGATGGATTGTCACCTACCAAGGTAATTTGTTGGGAATAATTTGAAAAAGCAAGTGAACATAATTAAGCTTCTGTCTTATGACAGTCTTGTCATTTGTCTCCAGGTACACTTGTCTCTGTAGATTTAAAACTGCAAAGTCCTACAGTATAATGGGACACATTTCAGCCATTTGGTTCTAAGTTAATATTCAGGTGTCTTTAAATTAAAAGAGAACTTTAGAATTGACAGCAAATCTACATTTAATTTTTGCATTTTTTCCTTCTGTGGAACTACAAATATAAAACAAACCTTAATATTATGACAGAAAACAGAAATATATTGTAATGTATTTCCTACTACAATACATACAATAAATGTATTTCCTTCCTACATGAAGATGTTGGCCAGTCTTTCCTAAAATTAAAGCAGCCACACTTGGCTGCCTGGCTAGTTGCTGAAACACATGCAGAACAGTATTTTCTGGATTTTACACTTCCTGCTGGTGTATTTATACCTTCCTTTTAGAAGACTCTGCAATACCTAGACAAACTCATTAATTTCTTTTCATTTATTTGAGACACTACAACTTAATGTTAATCATGTTGTCTTCTCAGTTTATGTCTGTGTTCACGGTTATGCACATGTGTGTACATGTATGTGCTTGTGAAAGAACTCAATGTCTGGTGTCTCTCTCAATCTCTATCTTATGTTTTAAAACCGAAGGTCTCGCTGAATCTGGATCCTGCTGATTTACCTAGACTACCCGTCCAACAAGCCCTCCTCTCTGGGATCCCTACCACTGAGATTGCAGGTGTGCTCAGTCAGGCTTGGTTTTATGTGGGTGTGGGGAACTAAACTCATGTCCTTGGCTTGCATGTCAAGCACTTTACTGACTTGGGCCATCTACCGAACCTCTCATCCTATGTTCTTGAAAACAGAAAAGAGAGTGTTTTGTCACGAAAGAGGTAAGAAAATTTTAAAAGGTAAATAGCTGTAGAAAATCTAACAGAATTAGTAATGTGATTTATTTACTATCATATTAAATCATCTGTGAGATGAGATGAGGCTACTACTATACAAAGGTTTCCAATTCTTTTCAGATTGGAAAAAGGTAAGAATATTATTAACTCAGAGTAGCTATTTCTTGAATTATTTTATTTTGCATTATGGAGCTTAAACTAAAATAAATTATTTTGAAGTTAAACTATATTTTAGACATTGTGTCAAAATAGATTTATATGGTTTTTAGAAAAAATTAATTGGTAGTCATATTTATAATGGGTCTTTCAAAGTGAGATTGAGAACTTTAAAGACATGGTGCTCCAACATGCAACTATTTAATGGATCCTGCCAGTGTCTACATCAGTTAATAAGAAAAGCATAAAATTCACTGGAAAAAAATACCATAAATTAAGAATTCTTAAAAAGTCCGAGTTTGTAAGAAAATGTTTTATTACCTGATAAGATTTTTAAAGTAATCAATCATGTCTTGGGACTGAGCCTACTGTTTACTTTTTACATCACAGGCTCAGATCCTGGGCTTATTCTTTTCTCAGAGGTCTGGGCGAGGGCTCCACAGGAGACTCTGCCACGTCACCAGGCAAATGTGTTCAGTACTTGGCTTCTTCTCACATCTTTTCAGTTCTCTGATTTTCCCATTAAATTTTTGTCTATTGACATCCATTCCTCTAAACAGCAGAGCAACACATAAGACAAGTGCTCTATAGCAATGACTGGTTCTCTCACTACCGGGGAATTACATAAAGCAATTCTGCACTCACCATTATCAGGCACAAAGGAAGAGCAAAGCCCACCCCAACATGACCTGCTGCACAAAATACCTTTTGTTATCAACTTAAATGCTTTTCTGGATTCTCAAACCACCCATTGACAGATTTTCTTTTTCCCACATACATAATTTATAAGTCATCTAATTAATATTTCATAAGTTAAACAATTGTTAATATTAGCTACTGGCTTCCATGAATGGCAAAAATTAATTTCTCCTGAGTCTACTTGCAATGCATTTTCCCTCTCTCTAATTCTATGCAGAGCAGAGCCTTGAATGTTTACAGCCTTACATTGAGGAGCAGCTTACAATTAGGTCTCTCACCAGACAAAAGCTTGCACACTGTGAACAAGTCTTAGCCGACAAGTGCTTAAGGGGAAATCCTATACCGCATGATAGATCACTGACCTTTCTCCTCTGTCCTTGCTACGCAGTTCTGAACTCCTCCTCTGTCTCCATTTATATAGTATTTGACAATGACAGATCGTTCTATTTCCCACTGCTCTTGCATTTCCATGCAATTGCAGCTACGTGGGAGGTTTGGAGAACACAGAATGAAGCTGAAAGGAGCCCGAGAAACTTTCCAAAACCTCCGTCTACAGGTACATCAAGATCATTATCCCAAATTATGAGTAGTTTTAAATTCCCATGCATAACAAGAATTTGGAACAGTCATTTACTACAGCAAGTTACTTGAAATGCAAACTCAGGCTGCTCTCTGGTCCCTTGGACTGAGAGTTTAGATATCATCCTCTAGAGAGTTTGGTGACTGTCTTTACTTGAGCACCCGAGATAAGGCTAAAATCCTCTTTTTCGAATCAGATGAGGGTTAGTATGAAAAGAAGCTCTGGTCTCAAAAGATAAACAGAACCACACTGTCTTAAAATATGTGAATATATAGAACAAGCAGACTTCAAATCCTGCCTTTTCTCTCTGAAGTCACCAAACTGAGCTCATATAGCTTGTGTGTCTCTATCTACATTTTCTATAGCAAAAGCTACTGCCCTGCAGGGGCCATCAATTTCTGTTCTCTCGATGCCTTCCCATGTTGCTAACCAGATAGCCCATCTCCCTCCCTGGCTTCTTAGAGCAAGGGTCACCATCCTACAGCCAAGACTTGCCATGTCTGTATCATCTGTACAACTCACTTAATGACTTCCCATTTCTCCCATAAAGTCTTAAGACCTCTACCTGACTTAGAATTCTTTGTGAACTGGCTCCTACTTACACCCCAGCTTTGATGATCTGTGCTTCCCTTCAGTTGTCCCTGCACCCTCCCCTGGGAAATGTACCTGGTCAGCTCTTGGTCAGTGGCTGGGCTTCAGAGAGAAACAGTTTACTCCAGGAGACTCTCTGACCTCTGACGGGTGCTTCTGCCCCTGTGTTTTCTTATTAACTTTCTTACTCATAGAGAGCTTCACACTGCTCTGTTCTTAGTGCCTCAGTCATCCCATGTCTGTTTCAAACACTAAATCCGAAGTGAATTGTTTATAATGAGGCTGCCGGGGCTCAGAACAATGCCTGAACTATTTAATATTGAGTGAACAGAGAAAGGGAAAATGGGAGAGAAGAAACCTGACAGGTCAGCCTAGAGAAGTCAGAGTCAACTCATCTTAAAGATATATCCTTTCAGAAGCCCAAATGAGTCAGAAGACAAATCCACAGGAAAGTTAAGCAACAGCAAAACATTACTGTGAGTTCTTATTTAATAAATTTTTTGAACTGACTAGGCTAACACAGGTCACTTTTTCTGATTCCCAAAGTCCTTTGAGAATAATGTATAAACTTCTTAATTCTCTTGAAAATAATTTGAGAGCAAATTCTTTTTATTGACTGTTATCTTTGACAAAATATACTGGTGAATCATGCAGTGCTGCCTACATTCAGGGCAATACTGGCCCTAAGTCTGAACATTCCTCTGCAAACTGGCTGAACTGACAGACTCTTTCATCTCATCTTACTATGACATGACCCCGAATTATCTTCAAAATAAATAAACACATCACTTTCTTGTTCATAGGACTTTAGCTTATGAATTACTACTGCTGCATTCAATCTAGGTTCTAGTTTGTCTTTCTTGACTGTGGCCATTTTTGACTGCTATATAGCAAAGAAGTGGCCTTCAGTAAAGAAAACATATAATATTTCATTTTAGAGTAGTTCTTTGTTAAAGGGCTTATGTCATAGTCTTTATTAGAAAAAACTCTAGATTTAAAAAATATATTGAATTTTTGTGATTTTTAGTACAATATAATTTGAACAAAATTTGAAACACCTCTTACTGTTCCTCCGGATTAATGCACTCTATTAGGTGTATTATAGTATACAGAGTCTAATTTGTGTCCCCAGATTTCCTTCAGTGTGGGTCCATCCATTGGAGCCTGCTTAACCTACTGAGTCCCAACCTTTAAGGAGATTGTCCCTCCCTCCCAGCAGTCATTGGTTGCCAAAAGTCCTTAGAGAGGGTTGTGGTGTCTTGTCCACTTCCTTGTATCTATGCTAAGATTTTGTCTGGTTTGAATTTGAATGGGACTTGTGCGTGCTGTCACCATTGCTGCAAGTTCACATGAGTGACTGACAGCTGTCTGGAAGACTGTTTCCCTACGCTCATCCACCCGCTGTGGCTCTAACGATCGTTCTGCCCTCTCTTCCACACTAGATTGTTTCATTGAAATGATATATACTTATTGATTTACTATAAATCAGTTATGGAAAGAGAAGGTGCCACTTGACTATAAACTTTGTTTAAATACCTGCTATATCATGTTTGGTTTGGGAGACTACTGAATAAAGTAGATTTACAGTTTACTATGCATTACAGCGTCAACAGTTAAATCTTTCCTACATGAAAGACCTTTGCTTAAAGTTAAAAGAATCACCTGTTTATATTTCACTAACTAAATACATGCAAGGGTGAGCTTAACCATGGCACATCTCATGTAAATTTGTCTTATTTTTCCAAAATAGGAGGCCAAACCTGATGTCATTTTGAATATACTGTGCTGATGGCAAGGAACAGTGTCACTCCGAGGCCGTCTTAAGAGGATTGGGAGTAGACTTGGGAAACATTCATATCACTAGAGCTAAACTTTCAGAATTATTATCATTTTATGCTACACACACACAGTTTAACATAAAAAAATATATTTGCATCCTCTCAATAGCCCAGTGTGGGTATCCCCGACTGCCGTCTTCCATGTGGTTTACAGACAACAGTTCTTACCTGAGGCACGGGACACCCATCCACTAAGTTAGCCACTGCTGCGTCCTTCTATCCAGCTTCTTTCCAGCAGAAAGTGACCATTTAAAACTGAAGTCTCACTATCTACTTCACTTTGGCTTCTTTCCTAACCTTCACAGAGCCTCATTCAATCTGAATAAGTTCTAAAAATCCCTGGCCTACATGCTCGCTCACACTCTGGATCTTGATGAACTCTGAACACATCCAGCACCTCTGTCCCTAGGGTTCAGCCACCCTGAGGGTTTTTGACCTTCAAATCAGCTATGTTGTTCCCATTTCAAGGTCTTTTTCTCAGCAATCCCCTCTGCCTGAAGACCCTTTCCTTAGTCTCTTCATTATTCTGGCTTCAGGGAAATTTTGCTTAGAACTACCAAACAACGACAACAAAAACCGTTCTGCTCTTGTCTGTCATATGACCATTCTTTGCTATAATTTTATCATTGATATTTAGGTAGATAGTACGCTAATCATCTAGTTTTCATTCATTAAATGTAAAATAGAAGATAGTCTTTTATCTTTCACAAATTTATGCTTAAAATGTTACACAACAAATATTTATTTGTATAAATCAATGAATTAATTTACATAAACTTCTGTTCCAGTTGAATACTTGGTGAACATTAAATGAAATTTCATTCCTTCTCTTTGAACTCATAGTACAAGCAATTGATCCCTCCAGTAGCTCATAAATTCATTCTAAACCATTCTTCACACTGTGGTGGATGCTATCTTAACAAGAACTAGATCATATTGTGCTGGTACTTGAAAACCTTCAACAGCTTCCTGCTGCTCCTTAAGATGCTCTGCCAGGCCTTGTGAGATCTGGCCTCCTTCCAGTTCTCTTTGTGAGATTCTTTCCCAGACACAACTGACTCTTAGGTCCTTGCATACCGTTCTCTGTCTACAATGCCCAGTCTCGCCTCCTCCCACAGCTTTTTCAAACTTATTCTTGGTATTTTCCAGAACTTCCTCAGACCAAGTCAGACTCTATCTTCTCAATAGTCCTTTCTACTGTTAACAGAACTTACCGCATGTACATATGTATATTTATTCAGGTTTGTGCAATACATGATTAATACCTGTCTTACTCTTGCCATGAACACAAAGACCATGTTTGTTTTTTCTTATGATGATTTGGATATGAAATGTCCCTCTTCCCCAAAGCTTTGTATGTTGAAGGCTGAGTTCCCAATGCAGCACTGTTCAAAGGCGGCATTTTTTAGAAACGATTGAATCATAACAATTCTGACTTCATCCGTGGGTTGATCCAATGATTTGTTGATAATTTGATGTTATGGGAGCTGACCATAATGTAAGAAATAAGGACTAGTTGGAGGAAGTATGTTACTACAGGCACGTCCTAGAACAAGCGGTGTCTTTTAAGTCTGTGTCTGTCTCTCTCTCTCTTTTTCTCTTCTCTGCTTTTTGGATACCATAAGGTGACTATCTTCTTCTACCTCAAGCTCCCACCACCATGATGTTTCCATATGCATCAGAATATGCTATGTAGTCAGCTAGTATGGACGAACCCTTTGAAACTGAGATAAAAATCTTTCTTCCCTTAAGTTGAAATATATCAGATATTTTGGCATAGAAATAAGAAACTCACATATCCACATATCGTTGTATAGCATACTATTAATATAACTAACATATTTAGAACTCAATTCCCATATCTATATATTTTATTAACTATAATAAAAAAATTAATAAAGAAATTAATGAATAAATTCCTATACTGTGACCTGGCATTTAGTCAGCCTTCAATAAAGACACTGTTTTAGAATAAAAATGGTGGTTGTTCTCTTCACATTACCCAAAAGTACTGAGTGAAGAAGGACATAGAGCCAGACCTCTAAAGCTGGCATGTGTCTCAGATCCCCTTGTTGCAGGCAGATAACTGGGCTATGGACTCCACACAGCCCTGGATGGCCTGACTGGCCTTTCCTCTGTCTCTGCTTCTGCCGTGGCAGTTCCAGCTTGCCTGCCTGCTGTACCACTCTACTTCTGTTTTGCTTCCTCAGTATTAAACTGCATCCTATTTTCTATATTTTCCCATCAGTCTGGTAATCTAAAAATACTCTGATTACCACCTGGCTTTTTTAGAGTTTTAAACCTTGCCCTAAACTCAGAGTCAATACACTGTATCACCCCCATAAAGAAATAAAGAAATGGTGTAGTAGGTACCGGGGTTGGAATTCTGCTTCGGCAGAACAGAGCAGTGAGCAACTCTTCCTGAGATCTAACACACTGGCCAGATCATAGCATCTTGCTACCATATCTAACTTCTTTTATGTTCTTTAGTTGGTGCATCGACAATTGAACTCACTATGTATCTATTTAAACATCTTTTTCATTCGCCTTATATTGGCCCTCATTAAATGCTGATTTTTTTTTTTAGATAAACTAACTCAACCAAGACTATCTCATATAGTTTATTTATTACCAGAATATGGGCACTCCTGCTGAGGTAAATAGTTTTCCTCATGAGCACTTTCTTAGCTGTACATTTATTCTTCAAAATTAGCATTTTAGATAAGTATGACTGCTAAATTTTTTAGCTAAATAACATTAAATATTCCAGGTATTTGAAATGAGAGTGGAAAATCTTTCCATAACAGTAAATGTCGCTTTACAAATATACTTGAACTTTTTGTGTTTATGAATAACAAAGTATTTAAGAAATATTCTCTTGTTACTTTTAGGGTTAGATTAAATGACAAAATATTTTTGTTTAATTTTTTACCTAATCATTTAGATTCTGTATCTTCTGCAAGGAATTTCAATCTGTGGACACACTTTGTGTGCAAGTTATTCTACTTGCATACAAACAGCAGTTTCTATCCTAACACAGAATACTGATTTTAACATTTTGAGTCCTATTTTAAGACCTGTGCACATAGAAAACCTGATAAAACATTTTTATCCAGCCTATATGAATATTCCATTTGAAATGTATATAAAGACAAAATTATTCCATTTGCTTTAGAACGATTGTCACATCTTTGTTAAGAAAATAAGAAGCCACATTGCATGCTGGGATCTTGGTCTTGAAAACACTCCATGGTTATATCTAAAGTCACATAAAGAGATCCACAGACAGCTGCAGACTCGTCTCACAGCTGAGAAGAGGTTCTATAGACTCCCAGTGAGGCTGCTGACTGCAGTGCATGGGGCAATGGCTGATCTCTGACCTCGTCTGACAGTCAGCACCCTTGTCATCCTGCTGCACAACAAGTCAAATTAGGCTGTAATTATTGTGCAGACAATGGCTATAATTGCATATTCAAGAACCACTGTTTGGCAGGAGGATGACTGTGGCTGGCCGGGCAGAAAGAGAAGTCAAAAAGTCAAAAGACAAACCACTTTTTGATACTTTTCTCCAAAGCATGTCTGTACTGTGTACTCCCCAAAGAGGAGAAAGAATCAAATTACACTAGAAACACCCACTCATTCAAAATACCAAAAGATGTCACTCTCCTGGATATCAGTGGATTTCATATACCAACATACCCAAGGCTTTGTGTCTAGTAAATTAAAGGAAAGACAACCATACTTCCCAAGGATTTCTTTGCAGATGCTGTCTTCTGTCATTGCTTCATTTTAATTAAACTAAAAGTTGAGGGGGAAGAAAAGTAGGAGGAAGGGAGAGAGGAGGACGAGGAGGAGGAGGAGAAGGAAGAAGAAGAGGAGGAGGAGGAAGAAAAGGAAAAAGAGAAAGAGGAGGAGAACAACAAAAACAGATAGCAACTAGAAGAGGCAGGACAGGGCTGTATCTTCAATATTTTTTACCAAGTCAACTGTTTTGTTTTGTGTATTTGTCCAAAATATGAGAATTATTAACTCTGCTACAGGGTAGAGTTATTCTGAGAAAAATAATTGTAAAGACTTGTTTTTTTAAAGATGCACCATCACACAGCTCGGAAGGACCCACAGGAGTAGCTCTACTACTGCTCCTTTGAGATTGTCCACAAAGTTGTTGGCACCCTTGAGCGTCTGCATTCCATGTTCCAGATGTACCAGTTTGACCTTTACACCAAGGATAATGTTTTGTTTGCCAGATTTTGAACAATGGCTCACTCTCCATCTGCTTGCCTGCCTCCAGGACTAGCACTCCTACCATTTTGAAATAGTGCTGGCACTTAAAATTATCTTCATGTTAGAACGAAATGCTTGGTTTAGCTATCATTCAATCTCCTCAGCTTTAGGATCTGCATAGCAGTCTTTACACATGTTTTACTTAGAAATGTTTCTAATATTTAAAGGTCACTATAATGATCCTCCTGTCTTTCCACAGAACATTCTCTGTTTCTTCTGTGATACAGTTTTACCTTCTTAACCATTTCTAATGGATACATACTGGTATGGTGGTTTTGAAACAGTTCTCCGGAGGGGTTCTGACGGGGCAGCTGGGTACTCTATTTTTCTGTCTCACTGTCCATAATCCTACAGTGACAGAGCCTCTCTGAGTACCCATATCAGAGTGTAGCATTTCGTAGAGTTCAGCATGAACCATAGCCTTCAAGTTGTGCTTTTCTTCATGCCTGGCACTGAGTTGCTCTTCTCTCATGTGTGACTATCTTGCTTTCTTAGCTCCACAGGCCACTTCTTACACTGATTTTCATTAAACTTCATTGTTTAACCTACTATATGAATTCTAATAAAGTTTTAGAACATACAGTGATATAAATGAACAATTTTGTACTAGTAAGTTACATAAAAGTTATAAGATTATAACTCTGGAGTTAGCTCTCCATGTGTCATTCCAGAGAGAAGTTAATCTGAATTTAGAAGACTCAGTCTCAACACTAAACAACTTAATCCAATATGAGAGTGGAGGACCTTGAAGTCAAATAACTTTTGCCAGTATCTTGGAATCTTCTTTTCCTTGTGGTTGGTGTGAACTTAGAAATGTATTTTTCATCTCTAACCTGTAACTTCCCGGTCTAATACATTAAACTAAATAAGACCTGTGGAGAAACGGTTCCACAGTTAGGAATGCTTGCTGCTCTTCCAGAGGACAGAGGTCAGTTCCCAACACTCACGTTGGATGGCTCACAACTGCCTGTAACTCTAGCTCCAGGGAATCCAATGTCCTCTTTCTTGCCTCTGTAGGCACCCACACATGTGTGGCATACATTTACCAGGCATACACTCATACACATAAAAATAAGATTATTCTTACATATGAAACCTGAGTAAACTCATTTGAGACTTTTAAAATATATTCATGCTTAATCTTAGCATATATTTTCTAGTTCTTTAACATCTCTTAAGAAAATATCAAATGTTTTGCTAATGTCTCTATACATTTGTCATATAACTGTTATATACCCTTGGTCAGGTAAATTCATGGAAGATGGGCACGAATTTAGTGTAGTAGAAATCCTTATAAATTTCTTGGGAATCTGTGTGATATTCTAGTAATTATTCCTTAAATAGTCAATCCTTTAAATGTCCACTCTTGATTTTGCCTAGTATAAATTTCAACGTATATGTGTCTGAAATGGGAATTAATGTCTTATAAACTTTTTAGTTAAAACATTTATTTTCTAAATATTTATTCTTCTGTTTAGTTCTTTAACCAAAAAATAATGAAACATTTTATTGACATGAAATAGTAAAGGAACAGTATATTAAGAAGTTCCTACTATCTATTATTTAATTTCCAATAAACTTTTCCACAAACTTTCACAAAATTAATTTTCTGCCAGGAATCTGGAAACCAGAATTGATTAATATGCCAGCTAGAAAATTTTATTAATGTGTTGATTATAATGCAACAAATTTATCTCTAGTAGAGAAAATTCTAAAACTTAAAGATATTTGATGTTATAAATTCAAGTAGATAAAGAAATAAATTTACTGTCTATACTTGCCTGCTTAAAAAAAGGAAATCTCAAGGAAGTATTTGTGTCATGTCCTGAGACTCTGGTTTTACCACTAACTTTCAATTAACTCTAATATTATTTCATCTTGAAGACTCATTATTTCTCATATATTAAATGAAATGAGATATTTGATAAGGTGGAATTGAAATAAACATTAATATTAATGGAAAAATTAATAATTATTATTATATAACTAGTAAAGCTTCTTCCATTTTCAAATTTTGCCTGATTTTGTGAGTTTCATGTTCAGAATGACTTAAAACTCATTAAGCACAAGTTGTCAGACATCTTTCACTTTGTCCAAGATTGATGTGAATCTTAATAGATCATCACCTGACTAGTTTTTAAAGCACACAAATGTATGTAGATATAACAAATAACTATTTTTAAAAAAGACAGATTTTTCAATCACAATACCCACTTCTCAGCTCTCATAATTATTTGACATTTCAGGAAGTAAAGCTCAACACTATCTCCTGCTCTTTCTACCTTTGTCTGCTTTCCAACCCTTCCCTGTCCATTACTTGCATTACTAGCTGCAGAAAAGTCAGTATCTGATTTAGTGAATATCTGAATCAAAGTGAAGTCAGACCAAATGTTGTAACTATAATTTATTTGGTGAAAGAGGAAGGGAGGATATAATGTTGGGGGACCTTGATTCTGGCTACTGCCAAAGGACTTGTCTGTGGAAGAAGATAACCTCCCACTGTGTCTGATAGAGAAGCACTAATCCATTCAGTTCATTTTCTTAGCAGCTAAACAAGCACCGTCAGGAGCAAACCACTATACTAATGCACTTTGCAATGTCTTTTCCTTTTTTTTTTTCCATATAAAATTATATAATCCAAGTTTAGCATGCCCAGAAATGTTCTTGTCCACCATTTTTCTACACAAACTGAATGTGTCCAGAAGTGTTCCTGTATGGCATTTCAGTTTCCTAACGTTGGTTCCATGACCTTGCACCAGTCATGCCCCAGAACATGTCTGTCCTTCTTTCCTTCTTAAACTCTAATCTTTAACTGAGTTTACTCAGGAATGTACTCCTTAACTGAGCATACTTAGGAATGGGACTGGCTCTAAAGTGCTTTCTTGTATGATTGTATATAGACTTCCTGAATAAAATCCTAACATTTCCTTTGTTTGAAGAGGTCATTGTTTAGAAATAATGCTTCTTCTCCATCTGCTACAGGTAATCAGTCTTTCCTCACTCTTTTATTTGGTTATGTTCCTTTGGCTTTGCACTCCCCAAGATGCACACAGTTTTAATTCGATCTACTACAAACTTAAACTATGTTATCTATATAAATCTGTAAAGCATGAAAGACAAGAGTAGGCCCCAGGGTTCTTTGCTCATCTGCATGCTTATAAATGTCTTTGAATGAAAGTTAAATGACAATACAAGTTCTCCCTTGTAATTTGAATGACATCAACACTGTCGAATCAGGCTGGGATACATCAGTAATACTTTCATCTGAAAAACAATGTAGAAATAAAAAGCAATAGTAAAACACAAAAATAACAATCTATGACTAGGTCTATTAGGGGTGGAGTTGAGACAGGGTCTCACTATATATGTCTGGCTGGCCTTGAATTCAATATGTAGACCAGGCTGGCCTTGAACTCACAGACACCCAACTGCCTCTGCCTTCTGAGCGCTGAAATTAAAGGCATGCAGCACAACACCCAACCCAAACTAGATCTGCTTTACACATTAAAGGTTTTTCAGCATGGCAAGGCCAATATCTGAGGCAAAGGTCAAGAAAATACTTAATAATTATCAGGTATGCATCCTTACATACAGTTCATTTGACATCATGCTTGTTTCTTCTTGCTACTGAGATTAAGTACTATACATCTAAAAATATAAATCGACAAGAAAAGTGGGAAAAGCAATGAGCTGATGCAATAACAGCAAATGTCAAAATGTGTGTTGCAGATATCCCAAGTTTTAGTTTACGCTCCCATGTTTACTTTAACGTTTATAGAACATCTGCTCTAAATTATGCATTAAGCACTATGGAAATGTTGAGATGAGACGCCTTTCCTTAAAAATGAACAATCTAGCAAAAATACTTAGTATCTGGCAAAACTGGCAGTTGAACTTTGCTTAATTAGAAAAATACTTAGATTAGCTATTACCCATAAATTTCAACCAATGGAAACTATTATAAAGCTTTCCTGAGAGGCCAGGCTTAGGGACATAGGCAGAGAAGGTACACAAGTCCTCCTGGAAAGTCTGGGGCAACAAGGGCATTTGCTTCACTTGAAAATCTAGCAACGGTTTCCTCTTGTGCTGTTTAAGAGTGTTGTGTCTCAATTCTATTGCAACACACATGACTGAGAAAACTGGAAAGAGAGCAGCCAACAGTGACTCCTCAGAGCACTGGTGAGGGAGTTAGCTTTGATTTCTCACCTGATAAAGACTGGACTGCTCCAACAGATGCTTGTTATTGTCCAGTGTCCGAGTACGCACACTAAGCCACTAGAACTACAACTTGTACACTGCGAAAACCCATTGCTACAAACAGATACCAAAGTGAGGCTCGGTAACACTTGATTAATCCTCATTGCCAAATTACATACGCTTGAGAAAAATGTCCTTTTTCTCCCCTACTTGGAAAAAATGACAGCTTTTTATTAATTCTATCTCATAAAACTTAAACATTTGCTCTTACGTCCTGCTGCCAAACAGTGGAGCTAAAGCTTCTGGGGGTTTATTTATTTATATGGCATTTGCCTTGATGTTTCCCAAGTAATAATACATAGTAACTGAGACAGATGAGAATTCTGCATCTTCCTTTTCCTCAGGGCAAACCAAGTGCAGTAGACTCTAAGGAAAAAAAAAAAAAAAACTCCACAGAGCAGGACAATAAATAACAGAGGATAAAATGCATGAAACACTTTCCCACACATTCCTGGAATATTCCAGGCCAGAACAATATCCTACTCATAAGAAAGCCTTGATATCTTTTATGTAGAACTGATTTTTGCTTCAAAACTTGCCCCCCCATCAATCAGGTAATTTCTAAATTGGATGACACTTTCTTTGGCTTCAAGATATAGCACTGACATCAAGAGAACTTTACTCATAAAAATGGTGTTTGTTGCTACAGAGTAGCTAAAATATAGATTTTTTTTAATGAACACAATTGTTCAAGATGTGGTTACTTTCTGATAAGCAATTACTTATTCGGTACAATACAACGTGCATCTTACTCTGGGAACTTCAGTGTAGAGTAGGAGAAAAATACCTAAGCAGGCTAGAACCCACACAAGTGGTCTACCCAAGCTAGAGCATTAGAGAAGTTATTCAGAGGTAATGCCTGGTTAAAGACAAGAAAAACGAATGGAAAGGGAGAGATCTGAGGAACCAGGATGAGTGGCTGTGCAGGACCTGTCCTTAGGGATGCGGTCCTAAAGCACAGGAACATCAGTGATGAAGGCTTGAAGAGCCAAATGTAATCCAGAATATTCAAAACTGAGAATAGGAAGTGAGACCCTCAAGACCATCGCAGGTTCAAGTATCAGATATGTTATTGTGTCTTAATCCACAAACTATTATCCAACAATAGTAAAGACCCGAAATCTGTCTTTTTCTTACCTCTTTTTCAACAGATAGGGAATGGCTCCTTCAGCTGTGCCCCTAACTCATACGGCGATGAAGCCACCAGGGGAACCTCCAGGAACAAAAGAGTGCTATGATGCCTCCCAAGCATGAACTGGCTGCCACTCCACATCTTACATGAGGAATAAAAAGACGTCAAAAATGCCCTACATATGACCAGTGGAAACTTTCCACACCCCAACCCCTAGTCCACCCCATAAATTGACAAAGGATGTATCACTTTTTCTGTTTTAGGGCAATATAATCCCTATTAATAACCACCCACACACATACACACACATACTTCTTTAAGAAAAATCTCCGTTTAAGTTTTCCCATGTGTTTTTCTTTGTTTACAAAGTTTCTTTTTACCTTCTCCAAGCCAGAATTTAGTGCATAGTATTAAAATCCCACAACATTAAGCATCGCTGTACATGCTTCCTGTCTCTTATTTTCATAACTCACATTTTACCTTCTTGTTGGCCTAAGATTTTCCCCAATTTCATATGTCCACCATGTCCAGTTATTTTCAGAAGTCATGAGAAAGAATTAACATTGTTCTCAAAGACCAATGGTTCTCAACTAGGTATGCTTTCACATCCTGGAACTATTTGGCAATGTTGATAATAAAACCTTTCTGGTTTCATTAAAACTAAGGGACACTGTTTCTAGCACCGTCTAAAGAGAAGCAGAAAGACTGCTAATTAATCTTTAATGAACAGATTAGCCCCTATCAACAAAAAACTATCAGGTCCAAAGTGTCAAATAAAGAAACCATCACCAGTCTATCTGGAGTGTCAGGCAAATCTAAACATGGAACCTGGTTTGCTCGAACAGGATATCACTATGCAGCTCAGGACAGCCTAGAAAGGACACCTTCTCTGATATCCTATATGTGGAGCTGTGAGGAACTACTTCTCCAGACCCCAGACTTTGTTCTCCTCCAGTGGTCCTTGGCCTTGCATCCAGATGAGTTTCTCCCCTGATAGCTGCAGTTTCTACCTGGTAATATATCTTAAGAGATGTGATAACAATTAGGCTTTCAGGGACATATGTTCCTTAGGAGATTCTGTTCTAAATATCTTATAGACCATATTTCATTTATTTCTGAGGCAAACCAGCTATATTCATTTGACAAGACTGTGCAGTAGTTTCACCAAAGAAATAGACTTTTAGATTGGAACAAGTCTTGTCTGAATCATTCCTTTGATCTCTATCAATGAACTAAAAATTACATGAAACTCAAGCAGATGACTGTCTTCCATGACTGACTGTGAGTTTGCCTTGTGTCCATGAGACCCTTCTTACATTTCCTACAGTTTTAATTCTAAAGCTGATGTAGCATAATAAAAACATTAGTTAATAAAATAAATTTATCAGAAAATAGAGTTTGCTTCACTTAAAATTTTTTCTTAAAACCTCATTTGTTCTTTCCTTAATACAACTGAATTCGCATTCCCCGCCCCTAAAGGCTCAGCGTTTGGATACTTGGACATCCATTGACAGTGCTATTTTTTGAAAATGTGGAACCTTTAGAAAGTGGAGCCTACCTTGTGGACTTGAGCTATGGGGATGGGCTTTGAGGATTATAGGCCAGTTCCCCCTACAGTGCGATCTCTTCTTCCTCATCTGCTAGGTGTGAGCAAACAGCCTCACACCCCAAACACCACAGAGAGGATCTGGTCCTGCTGCGATCTTTCTTGTCATAATGGATTGTATTCTCTAAACCAGGAACCGGGATAAATCTTCCCTCCCTCCCGTATGCTGCTTTTGTCAAGTATTTGGTTACAATGACAAGGAAAGTAGAAAGAATGCGTCTCGAGGCCCCTTCTAATCCCAGTTTCTCTCCTCTTGGCTCTATGCCCATCTGTTCAGGACACACATAACCCTTATAATTTCTTCTGCTGTCCTGAGCATCTTAGCTTTGACTCTCAGCTTGCAAACTGCAAGAGGTTTTTTTAAAAAAAAAAAAAAAAAGAAGAAGAAGCAAAAAAAAGAAATCAGAAGTTAGTTGCTCCTTGCTACTTTAAAAGGCATGCCATCTATTGTTTAAGACCGTCTCTTGGGGGTTTCTGCCTCAGTCTTCATCAAAGTTTTTTTTGAAACAAAGAATACTCCTTCATAAGAATAAGGGAATTGGGGAATAGCAAGGAATTCTATTGCTAAGAAAATAAAAATACATTCTTTTTATCATTCTTACATGCATAATTTAACCAGACTCTGAATTAACTTTTAAGATTTACTCCTCCGAGTGAAATATCCTTAAGAAATGATGATAGTTATATAATCTATCACTCATTATATGTCTACCACATATTACCATTATGTGTCAAGCATCAGGCCAATTCATTTGTTTAAAGTGAGGGTCCCAAACTATAGACCTCAAGGCATACCTGCTCCACTTCCCATGTTTGAATAGAGCACATGCCAAGAATGACTTTTACATTTAAACAGTTACATAGGCATCTACATAAAACCTCAGTTGTGCCTCTTGGTCCACCTCTGATTTATTCAGCACATAGAGCCCAGTCTACTTTCCTCGCCTTTCTCCTTTTCTTATAGAGTTGACTAGAAGAGTATATTTCTAGTCATTTTGTAAGAAGATCATTATGAAATGCAAATCACCATCAAAGAGTCCTTTTGTCATAGTCACAGATTGTCACAAATAGATGACTTTGGCCTGCCTGGGCTCAGACTCCATCTTCATAATTCTTGGTGACTAACACATCACTCTTGTTTGCCTATGCATGAAATGGGGATAGCAATCATCCTGTTGTTTATAAATGTACAGCACTCAAAGTTAAATACGGTATTATCTGTCATTAAGGATATGCCACAGAGGAGGCAGTTTTAACACTAAAAATAAAACTTTTACATAATTTGCATTTATTGTTACAGTACCTGCATGCTCTAAGATGTGTGGGAAGTAAGTGCCAAATGAAGGGCTACAATGAAGACACAACATCCTCCGTGAGCCAGCACCTGGAAGGCCAGGAAGCTATCAGTACAGGGAGGGGTTTCCAAAGAACAATTCGACCATTGTAAGTAGGCCTAGCAACAACAAGGCATAGGCTAGAGACAGGTATTGATACTGGTGAGATGTCTCTTCAGATAAAAAGTGCTTGCCACAGAGGCCTAATGACCCAAGTTTGATCTCCAGAACTCACATAAGGCGGAAGGAAAGGATCAGCTCCACAAAGCTGTCTGACCTCCACATGTGGCCATGGTTTGCACACACACACACACACACACACACACACATATACACACACACATACACACACACACATCAAGTACACACATATACAACAATTTTTTTCATTTATTTTTTAAGACAGAGTCTCACTGTAGCCCCAGCTGGCCTGGAACTCACTATGCAGACCGGGCTGCCCTTGATCTCACAGAGATCAGCCGGCCTCTCTCTCCCAAGTGCTGGGACTGAAGATGTGTGCCACTATACCTGGCTATCACAATAATTTTTAAAAATGAACTTGAGTATTAGTGAAAAGACTAGAAAGCAATTTCTATAAACAGAAACTAATTTTCTCATAATAAGGCTGTTAGAGTTTGGAGGTAAAATGTACTTCACAGGCTCACGTGTTTGAGTTCCTGGTCACCAGATGGTGACTGTTTAGAGAGATTGTGAGATGGAGGTGTGGTATAGCTAGCAGAAGTCACTACAGAAGAGGGTTGCTGCAGATGGACCTTGACGTTTTATCTTCTTGCTCTCTCTGGAACTCTCTGCTTTCTTGTCTGCTGCCATGATGAGACCAGCTAAGACATACTCCTGCTGACATAAACTATCCCTGGTGCCATGGTTTCTCCTCTATGATGGAGTGTTCCGTCTGAAACAATGAGCCAAAATAAAACTTTCTTCTCTTACATTTCTTCTGTCAAGGATTTGGTTACAGTGTTGAGAAAAGTAACAATTACAGAGGCCAGAATCAACTCTTTAGTACTGGGTCAAAGTGAAAAGTCATTACAAAGGATCCTGTGTTCCATAACTGAAGACCAGACCTTAGACATTCTTTCTCAACAAGGTTAAGATGCATCTTAGTAAACTGAATTACTCAAACCTCTGTCACACAATGTTCAGAGATCATTGTGAAAGAAGGGGTAGAAAGATTATAAGACTCAAAGATGACCACAAGGAAACAGTTTTCCAGACTGCTGGGAAGGTGCTCATGTGAACTCACAGCAATGAGGACAGCATCAAAAATACCACATAAGTTCAAACCAGACTAGATCCCAGCATAGAAATGGGGAAGTGAAAAAGAAACCTCAACCTTAGCTGAGGAACTCCTGACAACTGATAACTGCTATTGGGGGAGGGAGAGTTAGTTTTCTTTAAGGATGTGACTTAAGTTGACCAGATTCTGGTGGATGGACCCACACTGAAGAACATTTAGGTACACAAATTTAACTGATGGGCTTTAAAATATAGATGATGGAGGACATGAAATCCATCTGGGTGTGTTAAGAAGGGCGCAGAGAGGAGAAGTTTAAATAAGATGAACATATATTGTATGAAGTTTATAAAAATTTTTAAATGTTAAATCAAAAAATAAAATAGCACAAAACTAAAACAAAACACAAGTTACATTATAGTCACATATATAGGAAGAGATAAGTGTATGTTAAAATTTTGAAAACGTCTGACAGCAGACACTTAGAGGAAAGCGTAATAAAATTCCCACTGGGGAACAGGAAAGATGATGTTGGATGAGATGAGTAAAACTGAGATAAGGGCACTAAAGATGGAATGACCACAATATCAGTGAAATGAAGAGTCACTTTTGAGGAATGATGAGCTTATTTATGACTCAATAGCAGTTAGAGCCTAGTACCAGTCTGAGGACATTGAGCAACTGCATTTGGGAAATGACAAATAAGCAAAGGCTGGCAATAAGAATATGTAGAAATAGAGTGAATCCAAAGACTGCTCAGTTTGGATGCTAGCTTGAGCAGTTCAACTTTTATTCAGCTGGCATCACTTAAGAGACAGTGTGACAAGTGTCATTCTAGTGCAAGACATGATAAGCATAAGGAGTGCTACAAATAATCTTCATAAGCAAAGATCCACTAGAATAAATAATTGAGATCATTCAAATAACTAAAGAGAATCTATCTTCAACTCTTGTCTCTTGATAAGACACCCCAGACTCTCCCTGACTTGTTTTACTGCTGAGATTCTGATTCATGTCTTCTGGGGGATTCTTTATTTTGACCAATAATTTGGGGAAAATAATTGAATCCCCTGCTCGATGTCTGACAGATAAAGTGCAAAAAAAAAGACCTGAGAGGCAGTTCCTGATCCAGAGAGCGGCCATACGATATCCACTTACTACATATACACTGTTCACTGTGCAGTTTAAATGTCTGCTAAAATTTATTAAAATACATGGAAGACTACTTGAGCAGCAATATGTTTTGCTTTTTAATTGGTAGTCAATCTCATATTTTCGTTAATACTTAATTCTAATAAATAGAAATATACTATGATGGTTAACTTCATATGTCAACTTGTCTTGAGAAAGAGATCCCCAGATAACAGATCAGACATTGAGCCTGGGTGTCTGTGAAGGTGTTTCCTGAAGAGAAGAGAATTTGGATTGATAAATTGAGTAAAATAATCTTCTCTAGTGAAAGGGAGTATCACCTAATCCATCAAATACCAAAATGCAACAAAAGCTGGAGAAGGGCAAACTCACCCTGATTCAGATATCCATCTCCTCCTATCCTTGAATATCATCACTTTTCAGAATTGAGCTGAGATTACCCCATACTTGCTTTTCCTCTTCCTGTTTTGCATTCTTAGACCTCCAGACTGTGACTGAACCACACCACACATCTTCCTGGGTCTCCAGCTTGAGGAAGGTAGATCACGGGAATTCTCTGCATCCCAAATGAAATTACCAGGCTCTTCTACTCTCTTCTATATGTCTCTGTATGGCCTATTCACCACTTTTCTAAGAACCCTAACTAGAGCTGGGCACATGGTAGCACACACCTTCAGTCCCAGCACTCTGGAGGCAAAGGTGAAGAGATCACTGTGAGATCAAGACCAACATGGAATAGTATACATAGTGAGTTCTAGGCCATTTGAGACTACACAGTTGGACCATGTCTAAAAACAAAACAAAACAACAACAAAAAAAACCTAACTAACATGCACACTTAGGTGGAAAATTGTGTCCCACGGTTTTTTTTAATTTAATTCTTTTTCAAATATTATTTTAATATCATCACACATTAATTTTATATAAGATCATAATAAAACCCTTTAATCAAGAAAATGTCAAGAACATATTCTTTTGCCCCAATGTAAATGTTTTCATAATTAAAAATGAAAAGTGACTGAATTAAGTATTCAGTGTCCGAAGTTACAAAAGAAAGATGAACAGAACTAAGTCAAAATAGGGCAAGACAGTTATCCGTGGGTTTCAAAATAGAAAAAAAGAAAAATTTGTGTAAAGTGCCTTCATTTTTGAAGTTAGTTACTACTGTACTAGACAGAAGTGGCTTCACAGAGGTTCATCAAATTAAAAACCACATCATGTACATAGAATTCAAATATGAGATATGTGAGTGGCATGTTAAGTACATTATTGAGTTAGGCATTCATTCTCCAGATCATTGCAATAGAAGGGATGGAAAAGGCCCACTGACTACAGACACAAAGGACGTTATACGACATGAATATTTAGGTTTAGGTCTAGGTTTTGTTTTTTAGTTTTGACAGGGTTTCCCTATAGCCCCAACTGGCCTACAACTCACTATTTTGATCAGGTTGGCCTTCATCTCACAGAGATCTGCCTGCCTCTGCCTCCTGAGTGCTGGATTAAAGGCGTGCAACACCATGCCTGACAGACATGAATGTCTAAATGCCATGGAAATAGCAAATAATGAATTAAAAAATAAATCTTAAAGTAGAAGTTATGTCAACTCATGATACTTTTATTTTTTGACGATGAGTTACTTCTCAGATAGGTAATGCTAGGTTGTATGCCCTAGGAATGGAGTAGCTAGAAATCACAGTTCTTAGGATAAACTATTTGTACCTAGGGAAATACTTAACACATCAATATCATTAATCATTTGGAAAATGTTGACTAATAACATAGTGAGATAGAACTAAATACTCATTTTGAATGACTGAAATTAAAAGAATTAACAATTACAAGATTTTTTTTTATTTTTATTTAGACTATAGAAACTTTATTGAAGGATAGAAGAGTGTTGGCTCTTAGTGTCACGTACAAATCCATACTAAATAAGGCTGAAAGAAGGGGTGTTCTCATCAGAGAAGAAGTGGGTGGAGACCAGAGTCATCTGGATAGCCCTGTGGGACCACAGAACCAATTGGAATGAAACACAGGGACCATGCCATTTGAGTAACAGGGTTGGCACAGTCCAGGGTGGACCCTAGAGGTGGGGTTAGGCTGGTGTAGAAGGCCCATTCGTGATCCAGAGAGCCTCGTGACCGTGACAGTGGAAGGTGGTGAGACAAGCTTTAAGGTACTACCTCAAGGCCAGGGTTCAAGGGGCCAGACAGCTGGGGCCCGACTGACCTGTCTGGGACCTCAGACACTGGAGTGAGCAGATAAGATGACTGGTACAAAGTGGGCTTTGTGATGAGAAGGTCAAGCTCGTGGCGGCTGGAGGCCCTTGACTGCAGCAGGGCAATGGGCTGAACTCTGGCTTTTAGCTTCCAGAGAATGGGCTGCTGATGCCCTCAGCTCTATCCTAGGGCAGGCCTCACGTGATCCAACCTACCCTTGGGGACTAGGCAGTGATGGAGGGCAGGACTCTGGGACCTCTGGCTGTTCCTAGAGGGCTCTGATGGCTCTAAGGGTCCTGGCTCTCTGGAAGAGTAGGGCTGAGCCACCTTAGTCTCCCCAACAAGGCAGGACTGTGGCTCCCCACACGCTTCTACAAGGCAGAGCTCTGACAGTTCAGAATATTTTGATAGTCTAGAAAGGTGGGAAGTTCCATAATTATGTTCTGGAGCATTCTGAGTTCTAGAAATTGTAGCCCCAGGGGCTGGAGTTCAACCATATCTAGAGCAGAGCCTCCATTAAGAGGGGCACACTTGTCTGCTGATAGCCCCTCTACCTCCTGTTGCAAGAGCTGCTGCATCTTCAGTTCCTGGAGGCTGGGGATTTTATTGGGACAAGGTTCAGAAGCATTTGCCACAGGTACTTTCCCAGATCCCTCCTGCAATGTGACCCAACTGTCTTGGTCAAACAACCATACACCAACCTGCTCCCAGGGCAAAGGAGGCTCTTCAGGAGATTCCTCAAAAGAATGAGGAGAGAGGCCTCTTAACCCCTGGGGCTTTTGGACTCTGGGAACTGATCGGATGAGTGTGAACTGGGTTTTGGGTCAATGTCAAAGCTTCTCAAGGATGAATATGAGTTCACAGCTGAGAGGCCTGGGGAAGGGACATGCTGCGCTTGTCCAAAGGGTGATGGGTGGGTAACAGGTGGCTTCACATGGACAGACATGAGCTGGACCACAGGGGCAGGAGAGGGCATCGGATGAAAGTCCCTACTGCCCCTGGTGTGCATTACCTTATCTCTTGGTCTCTTTTAGTTGTACTCAGTGGGCCAGACAAGGAGGGCTCCTCCTCCTTCATCTGAATGGGGGGAGGGATACTCTCGTATTCTCCTTCAGGGAGTGAGAAAGCAGGCTGAATTGGGGTTTCTGGGTATAATCTTGAGGCCTGGGTCACTAAGGCTCACAGCTGCCACATGTCTCTCAGTTCCTGTAAACTGAGGTGGGTGGAGGGTGAAAGGAAAGTCCTGAAGGTGGATTCAGAGCTTCTAACCTGTGGGGGCAAAAAGTCTGGCCTTGAGGTCCTGGTGTCTCTAGCCTTGAGAAGCAGGAAGTCCTGGCAAGATCCAGTTGATAGATGAGAGTTCTGGGGGCCAGGTGTGCTGAAGACTAAGCACTCTGGTCCTTCCCGATGGTGCCTCCTTTGCTCTCTTGAACCAAAACTTTCTGAACCAAAACTGGACTGGTGCCCCAGGGGACAACTCTTTACCTCTCACCCGACACACTGGTGGCCAGGGCTGTAGGATCAGCAACAAACTCTACTGCTTCTGTAGCCTCTGTGGGGGGAGGCAAGGATGAGCCCCACATTTTGTCGCCCAGGTCTAGGCTAGAGTTCCTCCAAGTGATTCCAGAGTCGAGTGATTCCCATTAGTCTTATCTTTTGTCTTCTTGATGTAAAACTGTGGCTCTGAGGTCTAGTGAGTCAACAAGGGGATGCTAAGTACTGAGCGGTGGCTTCAGCACCAGTCTCCTTGGGTCTTGGTTCTCCTAGAACAGGGAGCACAGATGACTGGAAAAATCTGAGCATCTCAGAGAATGTCGGAATCTTGCTAGTGATGGGATAAATACCTTTCGGGAGTGGACCTTTCGTGCTTTAGAGGGTGGTCATGGAGGCTTCAATTGAAATGGAGAAAGAAGGCTGACAGGACTTTCCAGGAGCCCCTCAGGGCCACCTCCACTTTCTCAGCTTTTTCATCCACTTTCTCAAGATGCTTTTATTTTTAACGATTTATTTTATTTGTGTGTGTGTGTGTGTGTGTGTGTGTGTGTGTGCCTATGCCTGTGCCTCTGCATGTCTGTTGTGTCATGTGGAAGTATGTACACATGAATGCAGGTACCCACGGAGACCAGAAGAGCTGTCAGATCCTCTGTAGCTGGAGTTACAGGTAGTTGTGAGGCTTGTAACATGAGTGCTAGGAGCTGAACTTGGGCCCTCTGGAAAGTATCAAATCTTCTTAATCATTGAATTGTATGTCCAGCCCCCAACTACAACTTTGTTTGTCTGTTGTCTGAGATGTATTTATTTATTTATTCACTCATTCATTCATTTAGTCTATGTGGATGAGGCTGTGTAAGTTTATGTGTATTACATGCGTGCAATAGTCTATAGAGCCCAGAAGATGGCATCAGATCCCTGTAACTGGAGTTAAAGGTGGTTGTGAACCCCATGTGGGTGCTTGGAACCCAACCCAGGTCTTCTGCAAGAGAAGTAAGCACTTTTCATCACTAAGATATCTCTCCAGAGCTGCAGTTACAAATTTTGATGAGAAAATTCATCTCCCACATTACTGATGGAATCTAATATATTCTTTTTTAATATTTTAATTTTTTGTATGTATGTGAGTATATTGCTTGCATGTATGTAAGTGCACCCATGTCATGCAATGTTTAGATCTGTGCTTAAAATGCATATATTTTATTCTACATATTCATCAATAAAACTTCTGTTAGGTAAGAGGAAGAGAATTCCTTGCTTTGATAAAATACCTGGCAAAAACTGCCAACGGGAAAAAATGCTTACGTTGGCTCACAGTCATCTTGGGGGATTTCAACTTGTCATGTTATGTTGGCTCCCAGTCATCTTGGGGGACTTCAACTTGTCATGTTATGTTGGCTCACAGTCTTGGGGGATTTCAACTTGTCACGTAGGGGAAGGTGGAGTGGAATCTAAACATTGTTCCTGTCACCGGTAATGACAGCTCGCAGCTGCTTCATTTGACACAGGTAGAAAGCAGAGATCGTGACAGGAAGGATGAAGGGGTTGTGTATTCCCCAGTATTCAGCCCTGATGTAATACTTCCTCTAGCTAGTTTCAAAGGTTCAGCAGACTCCCAAAATAGTGTCATCACTTCTGAACCAACTGTTAAAACCCATGAGCTTGTAGGGAGTATTTCATATCCAAGCTATAACGAAACTGATTTTCAAAAATTTATCTAAAAGTTTAGACTCCATCCTTATACAGACATATTTTATGTAGTAAATAGACACAAATTATGGTTTATCTTTTAGCCATTAAATTCTATAAAACCAAGCCCATTTATTTTTTTAAGAATTTTAATTGGAAAAGTAAAACAAACAATCAGGTTCATACAACCCTGTACTATTTTTAAGGAGAAAATTCAGTCATATGCATAGAAAAATATTCAAAAGAAAATACAAAAGCAGTCAAAGAAATGTATTCTCACAAAGTTTCCAGAAAGAATGCAAAAATTTCACTACAGCCTGATGGAACTACATTCAGACTTCTGACTATACATTCAGATTTCTAGAACCATATCAAAATTTATTTGCATGGCTTTAAGTTTGCAATTTTTGTTGTGGTAGCCACAGGAAACAAATGTATTAATCTGCCTAGAAAATATGAACTTGGTAATAAAAAAAGCAGAAGAAATAAAATTGCACAGGTAGGATCAAGAAAGATTTGCACAAACAGTGGAGCCAATGAAAACAGTAACTATTAACATTAAGGCATGAGAATTTGCAGTAAGGACTGTCTATGGTTCTTTCCCAAGTATCTTTTCAATTGACTCTTTACTAAAGACATTTGGAACTTTCATATCTCCATTTCATAAATGAAAAACACAAAGGCTCAAAAGATTAAGTTATCTAATAGACACCAGACTAAGAAATGGAAGATTCAAGATTTGAACTCATCTGTCTGATTAAAGTCAAGATGAAGTAGAAGACAAGACTATTCATATTAGTGTAAGATAAATATTACATTATATCTAATCTTATTTCCAGGTACTGTTTCAATTGATCATTACAATAATCCTGCAAGAGAGTTAGAGTGGATGTTACTGTTTATATTTGGGGATGAATAAATTAAGAATGACGTGAATGATCAAGGTTACAGGCCTGTAAAGTGTCTAAGTCTAGAGCCTAATATGCTCATGTAAGGGGGTGAAAATGAAGGCAATCAATATACATGCACCACATGGAATATGTTGGAGCCACAAGATTCTTATTTCCTGCCCAGCAATTCAGTGTTTCTCCTAAGTACAAAAATGATAATGATTCCTTAAGGTAGGAACTGATGAGACTTGGTGACTGTGTTGGTTTACTTTTGTTGCTTAGACAGAGTATATATTTCTGAATAATATATAAAGGAAAGAGTTTTATTTAGCTCATGATTCTAGTGCCTGGAAGGTACAAGCAGCATGGAATTGGTGTCCTGACTAGGATCTCAGCTTCATCACAACATGACAGAGAAGCAGAAGGCCAAGTACAAATAGGGCTGAACTCTTTCTGACACTCATTCTTATGGGCACTAATCTGGTCTCAGGAGACCTGACCCATTCTGTCTAACAGCATTAATCCATTCAGAAGAGTCAAGTCCCCAAGACCTAGTTCCTTCCCATTAGTTCCCACCTCTTCAAGACTCTACCACCTTGACCCTGGAGACAGGCTTCTAACTCATGAAATTTGGAGATTTAGAAAAAAATCCAAATCACAATAGTGGAAACTACACTATAAAATGATCCCAGAGATTAGAGTAAAAGGCTTTGAAGCAGGTGCAGAGAGATATCCTACTTTAAATATATTTCAAGTATTGGTTCTAATTTCCTCATAAATATCCCTTTAACCACTTGAAATGTCCATTGAAACACAGAAGCAGAGATTTGGGGGGATAAAAGCAAATATCTTTTATCCGTTTAATTTAAGAATCATAAAGAATAAGTAGAAGATAATTTAATAAGAATAGATGAGTTCTTCCAAAGAAGAGCACAGCTCTAGAGAAGAGTCTTCCTCATAAGGCAGTATAGTGTTGGAACTGAAAACTCCTGTGTGTTCAAGACCTAAATGCAAAGCAGTTCTTGAGCTAATAGAGATTTAACAGGCTCAGCATACCTCACAGTCTTTACTTCCTACTTAGTTATGTCACTTTACAATGTTGGGCAGAAAAAGAAGCTCCACAGCGTTAGACTGTGTGTACTGACATCACCTACATGGGAAGTGGGAATCTGAGAAAACACAGATGGAGACATTTCTGTTTTGTCAGAGGCAGATTTTGCTCTTAAATGGAATGAGTACAAGTTAATCAAATAGAAATTTCTTTATGAGAACTACCTTTGTTGATGTTTAGCAACCTGTAGCTCTGCTTAGAGTTTCAGTTATATATTTCAGAAGGAATGATTTATTGTGCTATTAGAAATGTATAAAGAACGTTAGCTCCTTCCATTGTGAAGCGTAAAGTTATTGTTTGCTGGATGACGCCTTTGTACCCCTTCCTGTTCCCTAGCACATCACCACAACTCCTTCACAGCTCTGCTGCAGGTGAATGGATAGCACACACTCTATACAGAAGCTCAGCGCTCACTGGATGGTATCAAGGTTACATAGCTGCGAGTGCTAGAGTCTGCCTCATTCCAAATTAAGTCCTCGAACACTTTTCTTAAGGGTGTAGGCATTCTTAAATTTGAAATAAATTGAAATTCAAAACATAAACAGGAATGACATACTAGACTAAATTTCTAAAACATCTCTCAGCTGTAGCTGGTCTCATACATCATCAATGTCCACTTTGTTTTGTTGAATTGAATGGTAAACTTATGGTTGATTTTAAGCCCTTCCTGACTCTCTTGTGATTAACAGATCCCTCAAACTAGTGTGGTCAAATAACGCTTCAGCACAAACCCTCTCTCTGATAATATCTACAAACTTTTCACTTTGTCATCTCTACTGAAATAATTTATAAGAAAATACTGCACTGGAGATTACCTACTAAAGAAGAGATGCTCCCCATCCTCAGTAGATCCAGGAGGACAAGCTGTGGATGTTGCTTTTATTTACTGTCTGTACAGTTCAGAAAATGTGTACGCATATGGTAAAAACAAAATATTTGTTCAGTGCTCTAAACAGTTACAGTCTAGACTAAGAAAACAAATTACAGCAGGTCCAAAAGATAATACCCAAGGGAGTGGCTAAACGTTAGGGGGGCGGGCTAATTATTATTTATTTATTTTGTGACTGGGCTGTGGGAAACTTCAGTCCTGATTCCTCAGAATCATGATGTTCAGGAAGAGACTCCAACCCTTAGGAGTCTCTAATCTTAGCTCAGGAAACCAAGGAGGTATAACTACACGTCAGGATGTTTTCTTAACCCTTAGCAAAACCTTAACCACAGGAGAGAGGATGCTTCTTAGAGAGACAACACTTTGTGTCCTCTGTCTGATTTTAAGACTTATGACAAGGAGTCAATACGTCCCTTGGTTGAGACCATTATTATTGAGAAAAAATCCCCTGGTTTTAATATCAAGGGAGAATATTAAATCCATGAATCAGAAGTGGACTTGGTGAACTCTGTAATGACTGTATGAGTAAAGGGGCCGGAAAGAGCATTATAACGGGAAGAGTAACATCCAGAGGAATCTCAGCATAAAAACTGCTTCATTCTTAGGCGATGTTTCTGAATCAGAAATTTTAAATTAAAATGTTTAATGCCTATGCTTCACAGAACTCCACACAGAAATTTCAAGTCCTCCTCACAATAAAAGAAGTTACTACACTTCTCCTACCTTTTGAGTCTTCAAACCACAAAACAGACTTTGAGTCTGAGCCCTAGGGAAAGAGTAGACTCTCTGCTCTAATATTAGGCACACTTTAAAAGAGGTGATCTTTTTGTTGTGTTGGGTAGTATTTTTGGTTTGTTGGGGGGAGGGATTCTTTGTTGTTGTTGTTCTTGAGACAGGGTCTCTCTGTAGTCCTGACTGGCCTGGAACTCACTATGCAGACCAGCTGGCCTTGATCTCACAGAGATCCACCTGCCTCAGCACCACTAAAGTGCCCGGATTAAAGGCATCTGCCGCCGTGCTTGGCTAAGAGATGGTCTTCTTAAAATAATACACCACAGGCATTCAAGTGGTGGCACAATGTACTAAAAGTGTACTCTATTTGAGAAACAAAGATGGTTCAAAGGGTTACATCCTCCTCTTAATGCAGAACAAATGTGCTTCTAAAATAACTTGCATTTTAATTTTGTTCATTTATTCTGTTTTGTCAAGATTTTGTTTTCTGCATTATTTTAGTTTTTAAGTATTATGAGTGGCTTTTTAAAACCTAGCTTTTTAGAATGTTTCTTTAATAATGCAACTGAGAGGCAGGAGAGATGGATCAGTGGCCAAGATTATTAGCTATTCTTCTGGAGTTCGTTTCCCAGCCCTCACATGGTGGCTAATTCTGATGCCTAACTGCAGTTCCCAGGGATCAAATACTCTTTTCTGGCTGCTACATGCGATACAATTACATACTTGCAGGTAAAACACTCTTGCACATAAAATAAAAATACATAAAATCTCTAAAAATGCAACTGAAATTTACAAATTTAAAATCTCAAATTGAAAACATTTATTGATCTTTTCTAACCCAGAGGATGTGAATTATATGACAGTCAACTTTCAGAGTCTTAAGTTCAGAAACGCATCATGTGGTTCTATGTATTGTTATATATACACACACACAAGTACACATAGTTCCCACTTCATATGTATTCATATGTGTGTATGTATGTATGTATGTATCCAGTTGGTCTTATCTATAATCCACATGTCTCTTTCCCTTTTAACAATTAGTGTTAAATATGTCTTAGCAATAACATTTGATATTGAGCAGTGACCATAATTTAAACAAAAGGAAATTAGAATAGTTTATTTCCATTACTGACTATAAATATGAAGAATTTTAATTGTGATAAGTAATAATCAAGATTGTATTGAACTTGAAAAATGTACACTTGGGAGGGTTACAAGCCCTGTGAAGAACAATTACTCCATAATAAAAGTTTCTCTTTTTAAGATTTATTTTATTTTTACTTGTGTGTATGTGTTTGTTTGTGTTTCTGTGTGTCTGTTACTTATGTTCAAGTGTTCCTGGAGACCAGAAGAGGTATCAGATCTCATGGAGCCGGAGTTACAGGCATTTATGAGCCTCCTGACCTGGGTGCTGGGAATCAAACTTGGATCTTCTGGACAAGCAGCCATCTCTTCAGTACATAATAAAATTTTCTATATAGGCAAAAAGTTTACATTTTCACTAAGATTTTTGTTTAACAGATTAAATTTTTTTCTTTAGATGCACACACACACATACACACACACACACACACACACACACACATATATATATATAGAGAGAGAGTTTAAATCAAAATCTCAGTGAATAAAGAATTCAACAGCAATAAAAACAAACAAACACAAACTTCTAATTTTCATTCTCTAGGAACCATATATGAAAAAAAAAAACACAGAAATAAAGTCATTTAAACATATTGATATCACTGTCCCAAAATACTTAAAATTTTTCCAGAGTTTTCTGGTCATTTTAGTGTGTAACAATTTTCAATGAAGGCTCATGACATTGTGTCTTTGATAAAGAAAGTGTAATGTTAATATAGTAATGATACCAGCTTTTCATTGTTTCCTGTGGCGGAGAACATTCTTACGTGGTTTCTGCTGTCACTTTGACAGTCCTCAAACAGTGGAAGGAGAATTTAACACAACACATTAAGGAAATGTGGATGGAACTCATGCTTTGTCAGATGTACTAAAAATATCCTCCTGCTGGGAATTCCTTCTTTCTCAAACATCGTGGGGCAGTGTCTCATCCTGTGAACTCCAGCCTGTTTTGTGGGAAAACTCACCTTCTGTATATTTAAACCTTTACTGTGCCTTATCAGGAAATCTAAACAAAAGTATCACTGTATTAAAAGTTCAGTTGCAACTTGTCTCCTTCAACTGTAGAATAAGGCTGTTCAGTTGGAAAACTGAACAGTTTTACAGGAAAAAAGGAAATAATTTCAAGACATAAATAATTTCCTGGAGACACAAATCACATCTCATTATATCCAATCTACAGAGTGAGTGTTGTTACTGTCAGCTAAATTTATTAAATTTACTTAATTTTATTTAAATTATTTTTACTAAAATAAAAGACAGCAAGTGATTACCTTATTGATGCTAAAGTATAAAACATGGCCCTTACGCTATAATAGTAAACAAAAACCATTTTCCTTCAGAACACTCCTACCCCTGAGAACCACAGCAGATCCATCACCTTCATACATGAGTAATGACATCAGATGCACTCAGATTTTCCTCCCGCTGACATTTGCCATCAGCATGAATGCACTTTCTGAATGCAGTTTTCAACCCCTACTGCAACAGTGGCCCCATTCCAAATGACTCATACATCACAGAACAGCGCATTCTAACTTGTTTGAAAGTATTTTCATTCTAAAGCAAAGTTTATAATAATATTAAAAACTTGGTTTCCCATTTATAAAAGGAACCCATTATTCAGAATTAAGTTAATGAGCCAGAGAAGAACTCATTACTCTTTTGCAGGGATATTTTTTTTTACAAATATTAGGAAGTGAAGAATAATAATAATGTAACTCTCTTGAGTAGCATTATTACATTCTAGGTTCTTCTTTAAGTGTTTCATCATATTGAATCACCAAAGCATCATAAGAACAGGATTTAGATACCTTGAGTCTTACCACGAAGCAGATAAAGAAACTGAGGCAATTGGAACAATATTTATTGCATAGAGCTCAGTGATCAAGTCAGACTTTAAACCAGACATTTTGACTTGAACACTCCTGCTCATAACAACTGTGCAGGGTGTCTATGATCTCCTAGAACAGAATTCTTCCCTATCCCACCTGTCTGATGAAATCATGTATTTTCTGAAAAGCAGTGGTTGCTATTCGTCTCTCAAAATATTCCATTGGGATTCCTATTCTGTCATCCTCTAATTTTATTTTATGATTCTGTAAGGTTTTTTCCATTGAATTTTTTTAAGTTATTGGGCTTTTTTATCCCCCAAAACAGTCGTGGAGTGACCTATTGGAAGCACAGAATAATATTTGCATTATTTTAATTTTTGTTGTATGTTTATATTACCTATAAAACAGAATGTTAACAGTAGAAAGCTTAGAGTATTACACTGAAAAGTTAGCAGAGAGACCCAACTTACTGTCATTTCCAGTTACCATAAATTTGCTTCTTTTAGCACTGTGTTAATCTAAGTTTTCAAAGAATTTATGAGAACTGGGGCTGTAGCTGAGCAGTGTAGTACTTGTTTTGCGTGTGTGAGACCTTGGTTTCAGTCCTCAGTACTGTCTCACACCCCCTCCAAAAAAGATCTTTTTGATTGATTTCATGTGAGTCACTATGGGGAGTCCTGTATTTTTCCAATTCCCTAAATAAATTAAAAGCTTCTGGATGGAGGAAAGTGAATAACAATACTGTTTGTTGAACCTCTCCTAGGTTTGTCGCTAGAGGGGAGAAAAGCAGCTTAGAACTAAAACTAGTAAGTGGCTGTGGTTTCTCTAAAAATGGAAGGGCTTTCCACCACCAGTCACAATGGGCAAGACTCTAATGGGACCACCATGAAAGATGGGTAGAGGAAGCACTGGATTACTCTGTAACAATGAGAGAAGCATGCTGGAGACTGTAAACATTAAGTTGTGCATAATACAATCAACTAAATCAGAACATAATCCCACAGAAATGGTGCATGTCAGTATTGTTGTTACCTTCTACTGCAGAGTCAGGAAGGATGGGGGAGGCGAGACTATGCTTGTGCCATGTTATAAATGTCAAGAAGTGTTGCAGTAATTTTTTATTTACAATAGCTAGATGGTTACCCAGTCCTCTGGTGTTTTTGTTATTTAAAACCAGCTGACAATAACCTTAGCAAGTATAAAAATAAGCAGTATTCTTTCAGACAGAATAGGTGTGCCTCACAGATGTTTTCTTTTCCTCTGAAGCTAATCTACAGTTATTTTATTTAGCAACTATGAAACAAATGTTCCTGCATTCACTCCATTTGAATGAATTTGAAAACACCCCGTTCCTCCAATGCTCTTCCACTCCTGTCCTCTTCACCTCTTCACCTCTGCATTTGTTATCGTGCCACGAGACCAGATTATTTGAAAGAATAAATGGAAAGAACTTCAAATGTACCTGTTCTACAGGTACCTGCATTCCATTGCTGTGATGTTCCTCTGGGTATCTTAGGGTGCCAGTGAGTTTGTACCATGTGACTAAAATGATGGAAGAGGTCACTGTTCACTGTGACGCAATCCATTTCTGACAGTAGAGCATTCTCATTTACATGCAGGAGATAGACTTATACGCAGCTGGCCTTCAGCTTCCTTTTGGCCTGTCTTGGCAGAGGCTGTAGTTTACTAGTAATAACTGGACATGGAGGAGGTGCTCTCCACGTGATGAGTGCAGGAACTCATTCTGCTCTCTTGGAGGCCCTTGTGTGGAGTATCATTGGAGTTTGATAGCTTTGGAAAATACTAAGATGCAGCATAATCATTAAACAAGACTATGGTAAAAAGGCTGGAGTTTAGAAGGTGGCACTTTAATAGTAGCTTTAAGTGGTAATGATGAGAAAAGATAAACAAGTGTTATGACAAGATCACCTGAAAAACACACTAGACCATTATTTGCATGTTAATGAAGCTATCATTATTAGGTACATTAAGATTCTTCCTTAAAATGATAGCTTAATGCTGAGAAGCAAGATGTAAGAATATTGGCCTCCATCTGATTTTATGTAATGAGTAAAATGAGTGTCTAATAGGCTAAGT
Organism: Eospalax fontanierii; assembly: GCA_035773235.1. NCBI lineage: Eukaryota > Metazoa > Chordata > Mammalia > Rodentia > Spalacidae > Eospalax > Eospalax fontanierii. Next base: position 39,615,351 of record CM069524.1, read on the forward strand.
TAAAACCTATCTCAAACACTGGATAGGAGAGATGGACAAATGGCACCTGCTTCAGGAGAAGACCACCTAGCAACAAGTCACAAAAACAAACAGGAGGGACTGGAGAGAGGGCTCAGTGCTGAAGAGCACAGGCTGCTCTTCTGGGGGACCTGAGTTTGGTTCTTAGAACCCACATGGCAGCTAACAGGCACCCACTACTCAAGTTCCTGAGGATCCAACAATGTCCTCTTATCTCCATAGGCATTGAACAACATGTGTGCACTTACAAGCATGCAGGCAATACATTCATACACATAAACCTAAATTAAAATTAAAAAAACAAACTGAAGGAGGAAAATTAAATTCTTCATTTAGTAGGTATAACATCATTAACATTTGTATGAATTTAAATACTAAGAGAATTTTTAGGAAATTTTTCAAATGCAGTAAATAGTCATTGAGAACAGATAAAGCTGACTGCTCACTGGAAGACTACTGATATTTTAATGAGATAATGTATTTTTGTGACTTCTAACCCTTTAAATATTAATCTTAAAATACATGCTTTACCTGAAAGCTAGTGTTGAGGTTTTTTAATATTTATTATTATTTTGTGAGTATGAGTGTATTTCCTGCTTGTATGTAAGTGCACCTATGTTGTGCAATGCCCTCATTGATCAGAACAGACCATGTTAAGAACCAGTGCTCTTAACTGCTGAGCCATCTCTCCAGCACTAAATTTAATGAATTTTTTCAATGAAAACAATGTGTTATATCACAAATATATAGTCATGATTATTTATAATCATAATAGCACACAAACATTATGACTATAAATACAGTATATGTGTGGGAACACAGGGATTCTTTAGTAGCTGTAGACATATTGTATTGCTGCTAATGTCTAGGAAAATATCCACTAGGCCAAAGCAAAGTTAGCATACCTACATTGAAATTTCAAACAGTTCTAAACAATAGTATCTCTTAATTCACCAAGCATTCTTTATGTATATAGAGATATTTTCTGATGCTCATAGAAGGAGGTTACTTATAGGGCTGTTTTTGAAATGTAAAAATATATTTTACAAAACTCAAGCTTATCCACTCAAAATGCTACAACTATTCTTTATTTGGAATATTTTGTGTGTACATACATACTCCTATCCACATGACTTAAGGATATTTCTGTTGCCATTTACCCAATATGGATTATTAGCTAGGTGATTGATACAATGATGTTGAAAGACAATGGAGGTATGTTGTTAGAGAAAAAAACAAAGAAGGCATCTAAGGCACTATGAAGCAGAAAAGCCATATCTCTAGAGCAATTCATGTTTAAGACCACAGAGTAGGGAAATGCAGGCTCATTTTTTCAAATAACACATTATCAATGGTTTGTCTTCATATCCTGTAGAAGTCAGGTAATGCAGTATTATATTTTTTAAATTTATTGTCATTGCGTGTATGTGAAGGTCAGAAGACAACTTGTGACAATCCATTTCCTCCTTCCACCCTGAGGGTCCCAGGAATCAAACTCAGGTAGTCAGGCTTGGTAGTAGGTACCTTTTGCACCGAGTCATCTCACTAGACTAAGTTACTACATTTTAGAAAAAAACTCTACCCTGAAGTATGAAAATAAAGAAAGAAAAAAATAAGATAGCTGGTTAAATACTGAAAATACTGCCTTCTTCAGGAGAGCAGTGAGTCCTGACTGTCGCTAGTGCCATTTTTTAAATGAGAAATTTCTCTAAAAAAAAATAAGCTCCTGGGGACAAAAATTGAATTTCTTACTAGTAATTATTTAATTAGTTAAACTAGAAATAAACTTAGCTGACTGGGAAATATCAGTTTGGGTTCTCCTGGTTGTCAGGTTCAGGGTTCGAGAGACGCAGCAGACAGAAGGGACCGGACTCCGCTGGCAGCTAACAGGACCCGACTTTATTGAGAGAAGACCAGATGGGACTATCTCCTCCGCACCCACGAGTGGAGAAATGCTAGCCTCCCTTGGGGGCTAGCCTCCCCGAAGAGATGGGGGAGGCTAGCCCCTCACCCCCATCTTGGGGCTGGGGCTCCAGGGAACCAGGCTGGCCGCGCAGCACCAGTAGCACCAGAAGCAGCAGAAGCGCTAGCACCAGAAGCACAAGCACGTTGTCCAAGTCCTCAAAACCTTTTAAACCTTCAGTCCCATCCTGGCTTTTAGGGGAGGGGGGTTGCCATGACATCTGATTGATGTTTCAGGCAAGCTTCTGTCCAGGAAGTAGTCCTTTTCCAGAGCTGCTCGTGAATTCCTTGCTTATCTGCCAAGGAATTTGGGATCTGGAACCGGTTTGCAAGGCTTAGATAAGCTCTGGCTCCAGGTTTCCAGAGTCCGAAACTGTTGGGGGTCTCATTCACACCTTACACTTGTCACCAAACACTACACTTTTGCTGATTTAGAAATGCGTTGCATTGACTACTTGAATAAAAAAAAAGAATTAGAAAACTTTGCCTTCAGACCATTACGTTTATAGGTGGTTGGAAGTGCTCAGAGGGTGGATGCCAATACTGGAAATTTTCCTCTTAAACCGTGGAAGGAGAGGCTGCCAATAGAGGTTTTCTGTAGAACCGAGTAAGATGTGTCATACCGTCTTGCACAACACCCAGATTTAAGACTTTCCCAAAAGTCTGTTTCCAGGGTCACAGCTTTCATCTCTGTCCCCAGGGAACATATCAGAGCATCTGACGCAAAAAAAGGGGCTGTCCCTCTGCTTCGTTCCTGAAAAATCCCACATGAGGATTGATGACTTTTGCCGTGACGTCATAAAACAATGTACCACTCTGGAGTGTCCCAAGGGGTCTATGTTTCTCCATCCCCTGGGCCTCTCCACCCAGTCAAACACAATCTTTTTATCATCTAAGCCTCTGTGAATGTTTTAGTCCATCTGCTATTGCTGTGCCCAAACAACTGAGAGGACTACTTAAAAGGTTCATGGACTGAGAAGTGTCCATCCGCCATGGCAGGGAGGGCACGGTGGAGCTAGGCAGCTCACATCATACCAGAAGGGAGCAGGACAGAGGGCGTGCCTGAATCCACGACTCCCTTTTGTACCCTTTTGTGCCACTGAGACCCTAGACGATGGGTTGGTGCTACCCAAATTCAGAACATGTCTTCTCCCCAAAGCCAGTCCTCTCTGGAAGCAACCCAGACCTATGCTGATCTGCTCATTTAGGTATTTCACAGTCCAATCAAGGTTGACAAACAAAATTAACCATCACAATGACTTTTTGCTTAAAGTCCTATTGCAGTAGTATAATATTATAACAGAGTAACTAGATTTTATATTCCTTGTCTGTTTGTTTTAACAGGGTCTCCCTAGTCCCAGCCTACCTAGAAGTCACTATGCGGACCAGGCCGGCCTTGATCTCACAGAAATCTGCCTGCCTCTGCCTCCGGAGGGCTGGAATTAACGGCCACACCATGCTCTGTGTTGGATTTTATGTCTTAATAAATAATCTACTCTGAGCCAGCAATTAGATGTAAAATGAATTTGAACCATGCTGGTAAACATTAATATACACCCAACATTTTTTGATCTAGCAGAGAAATCAGACATCATCACACACAGAGAAATGTGTTATAATAGATTAGCACAGGGTGCGGTAGGGAGGGCCTAGGGGAGAGAAAATATCAGAGAAACTTCCTCAAAGAGATGATTTCTAAATTGAAATTGTAAAGACAGTGAGGATTATGTTAGGAGACAAGGCTAAGGTGTGGAAAATTAAGATCAGTGTTAGCTGAAAGGAGGAAGCTTTCAGGTTAGAGAAACCTCATGTTCAAGGTCAGTGGAGCAGACCATGCCACAGTTAAACAGGCTCAGTTTGCAATAGGTAGAATTGGAGGCAAAATTACTAGAACGGAGAGCAAAGGTCTATCATGAAAATATTGACTCAAACTATGAAGTCTCAACGTTGTTCTTGGGACGTTATTAATCACTGAATGATTTTAGGCACAGTGTGATGAGAATTTGAGTTCAATTTTAGAAAGATCATTTTAAAAACTTTTGAGGTAGTATAACTAAGTCAAAAGAAATATTATGAAGTAGAACAGATTTATCTCAAAGATTGAGTTGTTGAGACCAGTTTTGGTAATGAGAATAAGAATAGAATAAATGATCCTAGAGGAATTTAGGAGATAGCATTTCAGCCAGCTGTGGTCACCCCTGTTGGGCAACTGGTTTAGTCACTGAATTTTATTAACTGAAGTTTATTTCTAAGAGTTTACTTGAAAACAAAACTCCAGCAGTATTCTTTATGTTTTAAACAGAAGTTTGCTTATAGTCTTTCTAGAAAACAAGAGCCCACACTTCTTAGAGAACTGGTAAATAGACAGTGATAAATAGAGCTGATGTGACCACCATTCTTTAACCAGTGTTTCCAGATAAAGTCCTTATAGTAACACAGTCTCCTTTCTCTTTACCCAAACCTGAATGGAGATCAGTATAGCTACTCACGCCATGACTCCTGCTCTTTGTAAGCCACTTAAATCAAGGCCTTGAGGATGACAGTTTTCCCAAACAACCCCTTCTTGTTGACTTTAAGGTAGCACCAACTACTTACAGTGACAGAAGTTCTGTGAGAAGTTTTATATTATTTGACATGACTGTCAGTTAAACACAGTATTAACAGACTTTCCTTCAGACTATCCATTTTGTTCAAATGTCTCAGATTGTATCATCCCCATTAGAAGATTGTAGAATTTCTCAGTACAATTTCTCACCCACCCAGTACAAGGGTGATTTAAAGCAAACCCTTAGGAATAAACTAGAACTTGATTTAGGATGTGTTTTCATAGCACCATTGTCTAAGAGGGCTTGTGAGGTTCATTGACATTGTTGAAGTCAAGATATTTAAGCAAATATAAGAACAACTGAATTTCTCAGTGCAACAGGGTGATTCTCCTGTTACTCCTGCATAATTCTTGGTTTCATGTGATTCAAACCTCTTGATTATTTCTGTGATACTTTGTAACTGTATCTCTTACAGCTTGTCATCCTGTGTTCTTTGTTTACCCATAAACTGTTAAATCCTCTAAAGATTGTCTTTCAAAAAATATTTTACTTTGTGTATATGAGTGTTCTGTTTGCATGTATGTAAGTGCACACATGCATGCAATGCCCATGGAGGACAGAAGAGGTCATTGGATTCCCCTGGAACTAGAGCTATAGATGGTTGTTAGGTACCATGTGGGTACCAAGAACTCGATCAGGATCTCACAAAAAGCAATAAGTGCTCTGAGCCATCTCTCCAGCTTCAAGACTGTCTTATTTTGTGTGAATAGTATCTAGCTCTGCTCCCGCCATAAAATAAGAATATAAGAAATATCCAATGAACAAATGTGTAAAGGAATGAGTATACTTAAATATTAATATTTGCCAAGATCACTTTTAAATAATTTTCTTTCCAGAATTCTCAAAATGCTCTCATATAATGGTATGGATGGAAATTAAAACATTGGATTAATTTACAGCGCTCTTAAAATCATAAAATATGGCACCAGGAAATGTCGTGTATGTCTTTAGTCCCAGCACTCAGGAAGCAGAGGCAAGTGGATGTCTATGATTTGGAGGCTAGTCTGGCTTACATAGTGGATTTCAGACCAGTTGTAACTATAGGAAGATCCTGTCCAATATAGAGAGATAGGTAGATGATAGATAGATAGATAGATAGATAGATAGATAATCAAAGAATAAACCTAATGACAGATGTATAAGGCCACTACATAAGAATCTACAAAAATTAACTACCAGAAATCAAAGATTTCTTAAAAAACCAATACAGTGTACTATGCTCATGAAACAGAGGGCACAAAATTTTTTAGTCATTTCTAAATTCACCTATGAATTCAGTGTAATGTAAATAAAAATCTAGGAATTTTTTATTAGTCCTTCCAATAGTCTTTCTTATTTTATAGCAGATATCCTATGAACTATGACAGATGAATTCTAAAATGTGTTTGAAAGTGAAAATTGCTAAAAAAATATTCAGTAACATAAAAATAAATAGTGAAGCCTTATTGCAAAACTATCTTACAGTGTGATAGTTTGTCAAAGACAAGTATATAGACCAGAGGGTATAAGAGAAAAATTAAGAAACCGACCCATAATTAGAATCATCATCTAATTTTATACAAAAGACAACACAGGAAGTATGACCAGAAAGATGGGATTTTTACATAAATGATTTGGAGTAAGTTGGTGTCTATATGGAAAATGGGAGAGTTATGGCTCTCTTTCCAACCTCACATCATGTACAACATTAGTTTTAGGTGTTCAGGGGAACTGAAAGTGAAAGTGAAATAATAATACTCAAATGTTTTAGCAAAGAGAGGCACTGATCCTAAAAGAAAAGATTTTACATTAACTTTCTCTACTAGAATGAAGAGTTCACAATCATCAAAACACAACTATGGTATGTGAAAGGGCAGTACAGAAACTATCTGAAGATGTCTGTTAGGCATATGTTCAACAAACATTATTTGATTTTCAGATATGTGAAAACTCCAACAAACCAATAACTGACAATGAAATAAAAATGGTCCCAAATTTTCAATAGACACAGATGACCATTGCATGAAATAATGAAAATGAAAAATATAGCCAGATGTGGTGGCACATGCCTTTAATGCCAGCACGTAGATCTCTGTGAGATCAAGGCCACCCTGATCTGCACAATGAGTTCCAGGCCAGCTGGAGCTACGGGGAGACCCTGTCTCAAAAACAAAGCAAAACAAAAGAATATTAAATTTTAATAATCATCGAAACTGCTAATTATCCCATAGTGATTTATAAACCTATCAGAGTGGCTACACTGAAAAAAGGCAACACCATAGTACCAAGATCTGGAAGCAGCTGCAAGCCTCATTTCCTGCCTCTGGAATACAAATAAGCGCAAGCAATTTGGAAAACTCAGTGTCTACTAAAACTGAATGTTCCCACCTCTAATAACCTAGTATTTATTCCTAAGTATATAATCCCAAAACTGTTAGGGGATGAATTGTATCCCTTCTAAAATTCAGTTATTGAAGTCCTAATACCCAGTATGACTGAAGTTCTTGTTTTTCATTGTTTTGTTTTGTTTCATTTTCTTTTGAGTTTGAAAATGCAACTTTCTAGGAGGTAGCTACAGCAAGGAGGAAGAAAACCCCAGGAGTGTGCATGGGGAGGAGGCCGGAAGCCTGCATGAAGACCTAGAATCCAGCCACCTGCAAGCTAACCTCCAAAGAAATCAAACAAGCTATGTTAACTTTAGACTTCATTCTCTGAATTCTGGGATAATTAATTTCCATTGTTTGAGCAACCTAGTCCTTCTTATTTTATTATGGCTAGTCAGCAGGCTAAGACAACTTTATTCAGATGTTTGAAAAGCAAAGGCACATGAACGTTCCTGGGAGCACTAAGAATATCCAGAACTTGGAAGCAGCCCATTAAATGTTGATTGGACAAATTGTGGTGATTTATGCAGTAGAATATAATCAGGGAGTAAAACCATCAGACTGCAGCTAGACACAACATGAATGAGCCACACAAACACTACATTGAGCAGAAGAAACCAACTGTGAAAGTAATGTAGAAACGCCAAACTTAATTCATGGTGTTGGATGTTGCAGAATGAGGGCCAGCAACAAGAAGAGAGGGTAAGTGGCCTTTCGGAGAGGTTACCGGAATTATGGTTCTCAATTTTTGTGAAACCTGGACACATACCTATGTACCTTATGAAAAGCAATGAAATTATGCCATCATTTATATAGTTTTTACATGCATACTTCAATAACAAGAAGTAAATATGCAAACTGGGATTCAAATCCCAACTGTTCAGGTCTGTTCATTTTACAAGTGAATTGATTTTCTAATCATATTAGATAGTCTTGGATACATGTGTACATTTTTTATCAGTATTTGAAACCAGTAATTCATGTCATTAAAAATCTAAAACTTTTGTCATAACAAAATAGCTCCCTGTGATAAGGTTTTCTTCTGCAAAGTAGTCCCTCCTCTTCTCTTTCCAGAACAGCTTTAATCTGTATCCTCAGTTCAGACAGTTAAGGGTCTTCTCTAGTCAGGGTTTTCTCCCATGAAACTCAGATCAAAACAGTTTTTACCAATCTAAAGAAGCCCTGCATAGTTCAACTGACTGAAATTTCCCAGGCTAAGCCATCCTGGGAATGTCTCAAGGTTCGTGGCTTCCAGAGTTCTCAGAAACTATCCAAACTTGAACTCTTCAGTCACATCCAGAATCTGATAAATGGCTGAATGAAGTGCATGGATTTTTTTTTTTTTACTTTTAGTCAAAAACTTTCCATTCAAAACTCAAGTACTTATCCTTTGGCCAAATAATTTTCATTTCCGTCAAACCAAACTTTTTTTTGTAATAAAGCCATTTGAAATTTGTTTCTCACAATCCTAAAGAAGAGAAGTCATGTCCACAGATACTCTGTTTATTCATTTAAGACTGATTAAATCCCACAATGTTTCAGGTTAAAGCTTTAATTGGCTTTCAGCAGTCTGTAAATATACATTACTTTATGATAAAAACAACAACCTCATTTTACAAGAAATATAAGCAAAGCCATTGATACATAAAAATTATATATTTGTATATAATATGTATTACTGTACTTTTCCACTTTACCAGTTTGAAAGAAAAAATGTAAACCTCAGATACTGTTGACTCCATCACTTCTTTGCTTCTGTTTTACCGATCTTTTGTTGTCACTGGGTATGCCCACCTGTCACATCCTCAGAAAAGGTAATCACTTTCAGCTGGGTCTGTTGGCACAAGCCTACAATCCCTGGACTCGGGACGTCAAACAGGAGAATCAAGTTCAAGGTCATTCTCCTTAGCCTGAGATCAGGAGAACTGTCTCAAAAAACAAACAAGCAAAAGACAACAAAGACACAAAAAAGTCAAACACAAAACTGGAGGCCAGCCCGGGGATAGCCAGTGAGGCCAAGGTGTCTGGGTGAATTGTGCGAGATCCTACCTGTAAATAAAAAGTTGAAAAAAATAAAATAAAAGAGTGCTAGGGATGTAGGTCACTGGTAGAACAGTTAGCTGGCATGTGCAAGGCCCTCGCAGCAATTCCCCAGTATCACCAAAACAAGCAAAAGAAAGCAAACAGATAATGTTGTCCTCTCGGCTTATGAACAGTCTTCTCTCTCACTCTCGGGAACTTACCTTGCACCTATTGATCAAAGAAAAAGGTTAATTCTCCTCCCTCCCTCCTCTCTTGCCTTCCCCTCTCTAACTTCCCTCTTTCTTTCCCTCTCCCTCTTTCTCTTGATGTTTAGGAAAGTAACTCTCCAAGACATAAAAGTCTAAATATATATTTTATAAATATCAAAATTATAAAAGACACACCATTTTATTGTGCCTCAGGGTCAATGAAACAAATGAATATTTGTGAGTGGAATATTAAACACTTGGAAGTGTTTTAAAGGCAAGAAGTTTAAAATGTAACTGGACCAGGTATTATTGAAGTCTAGACCCCTTAAGGGCTGTAATCTGCGGGCGGGGGGGTATTTCTAAGGTAAATCTAACTCAGTTCCAGAGTTTCACTTCTGAGCCACAATTCCTGTTTCCCACCCCTTTCCTTATCTGCTCCCTTGGCTAGCTTTGCTTCAAACATCCTGAATGGAATTACCATGCTGTTTCCCCTTGTCATTTCTATTAGCTGAATTCATTGCCTTGTGCATCTTTGAGAGCTCACATCCAGTAAGAATCCTTCCTCTCAGGTGCTGCAGCTGCAGACTGAATAAAATAGATGTTAAGAAAGAATAATGCTGACAAATGCATCACACAACACCACAAAATGATTTAACTACCAAAAATGCACACTTTGCAAAAGAAATTTTTTAAAAAGCTCACATTTGCACCCCAAACAGTAAAATATTTAGAAAAAAATTTAAATAAGAATATGAAAGACTTGCTGAAAATTATAAGACATTAATGAAAGAGATTAGAGCAAACAGAAAGAAGTGACTTCGAAAACTGAAAAGTTATTGTTAAAACTCAGCCTTCAAAAACTGAAAGTTATTGTTAAAACTCAAAGCAATCTACAGACTCAAAGCTATCCCTGTCAAAATCCCAAGGATACATTTTACATACAGGAAAATATGAAGATTTATATGAGGCCCAAAAGACCACAAATACACAAAGCAGTCTTGAATGGTGGAAACATCCCCTTTCTTGATTTCACTATGTATGGTGAGGCGATCGTATTCAGAACAGCATGATACTGCCAGAAAAGCAAACAGATCAGTGCATCAGAACAGAGTCCAGAAATAAAGCACACAAGGAAGTCAGCTGATCTCCAAGGATGCCAAGATGCAAGAAAAGACAGTCACTTCCATAACCTGTACTGCAAAAACTAGATATTGTGATACAAAAAGAATGAAATTGTACCTTTCTCTTTCAACATATACAAAAATTAATGCAAAATGGATATACAATTAGTAATATCTGAAACTATAAAACTCCTAGGAGAAAACAGGAAAAGTTTCTTAATATTGATCCAGACAATTATTTCTTCAGCAGAACAACAAAATCTCAGGTAATGAAAGCAAAAATAGGCAAGTGACATTGAATCAAAGAAGCAAGCAAGAAATTGACAAGAAAATCCAGGGGACAGGAGCAAAGATTCACAATCTACATGTCTGATAAGGGGTTAATGTCCAATATATAGGGTATTCCTAAAACTCGGCAACAAAACTGAGTCATTCTTCTGCTGCTGTGTCAATGGGAACTTCTCAGCCACTCTCTGCTACTATGGAGCAGTCAATGCTCACAGTCAACCTACAGTAAATGTGAGTGCTGCGCTTTTATTCAGAAATATCAGCAGGGCACAGAACCGTGTTAGAATCTTTGTATCTCAAATTTAATATTCCTCATTTTTCAATAGATTTAAGATTTAAACTTTCTAAAATGAAATCATATGATAAGTATGTATATAAGCATAACTTTATTTTAGTATTGGCTTTGAAAACATAATGAAAAAGCAAATATTCATTTTAAGCTTCCTAGGTAAACACACTGACTTTTTCTTTCTTTTAAAATTATTGTTTTAGATTAGTCAACAAGCAAATTTAATATGTTGTAAAAGTTCATTAGAGAACTGAGTCTTGTCATCAGTTCCTAAAAAGTCCTGGAATTCCATTTTGATACATAGCCTTTCAGAGAGGAGTATTAGAGAAGCATTCCAATCAATTTTTCACAAGTCAAAAAGATTTTTTTAAACATCATGTCCCTTATTTATTTACAACCTCAGATATGTGTGGGCTTCTGGTGTTGTTGGAATGCAGCTGACTTCACAGAAACATTTCTGTGTGCTTAGTTACGCTTTGAAGATGTTGAAGTAGTCCAGAACAAATATCCCAAATCTGTGATAACATGAAGCTCGTTGTGCACAGCAGAAGTGTTGGTTTGGAACAGATTCAAACTGAAAGCAAGATGGTAGGTTCCTGTGATAAACACATTATTCCTATTGAATCAAATGGAAACAGTGGAGGTGGGGAAGGCTTTGAAAGCAGGATAAAGGTTCCTCATGACTTTCCTTGTGAACAGGGGCCTCAGGTCAGCCTGCAGTGGACATCAGAGAGATTCACGTTACCCCAGTGTGATAAATAATGGAACACAATGCATAATTGTCAGCAAGTTCTTAGAACCTCCTCAGACCCAAGCTACCATGCAGAATGCATTACCGCAGGCTCCACGGGGTCACGAGGGAGGTAACCAAGTGTCAGGATGAGTAAATAGACATTATTGTTGTCGTTATAACAACCCTCTAGAAATACTGGAATTCCATTTTCTCAGCTGCTTTCCGTACTCTGCGGAGAAAAAACAAATAGCCTTTGCAAACATAATCCTGGGCATACAGACTTAGCTTCTCACTCTATAGTTCTATCATAGACCTGCTTACAGAATTGACTATTGAAATATGTTTTTTTTAATTTGTTCACAGAAAATATCCCCAAAATGCTTTTGCTATATGAAAAGTAATTAATGATATTTAACTTTTACAAAGCGAAATAATGACCAGGAAATCTATGTCACAATTATATAACCGATAGAGGCTCCAGTATCACAGGGCTAAATCAAAATTCTCCTCCTTCAGGGACCAGTGGGGTATCTTTCCACAATACCAAGGACTGAAGGAGCTGTAGAAACCTCCACCTAGTGTAAAGGTGATGGAAGTCAGCCTCCTGTTGCTCCTCCCCCTGTGTCCAGATCTCAGATGGATGTGGGAAAAATTAGTATCACTTGTATAGTAGCCCAACTTCTTTTTAAGGGAAAGAATATAACTTTGTCTAGACATCAAGGTGAAGAACATTACATACTAGCTCAGGAGGCAGAAGTCCTGAGAGCTGTATGACTCACCAATGACCAGATGACTGTGTCAGTTTAATTGTCTTGCATAAGAGCAGTCTCTGCTATTCTTATCTTAAGCTTGTAATCTAGTCCCTTCATAGAACTTAGTAAAAGTTATCTTTATTTTCCTATCTGTGTGCTAATTCTGCTATTAAATGTAAATTTTATTGGGCCAGAAAACTAGTCTGTCTTATTTAACTTTCTATGTCTCAGGATCTAGAACTTACACGAAAGAAAAATGCGGTAACTATCTGTTAAATGAGTTAATTAATGAATTTTCTAAACTTGTTATAATATTTTTAATACTAAATTGTATCATATATTCGAAATATTTTATGAATTATAGAGTTAAAATCAACTGCTATAATTTAAGTACTCAACATAAAAGTGTTTTAATTCCAGAGAAAACAGCAACTCTTCCTCTAAAACCCAAGAAGATATTCTTTTCTAAAATATTTTACATTTATTTATTAATGAAGTGTGTGTGTATGTGTGTGCAATTGTGCCACAGAGTGTGTGAGGAGATCAGAGGATAACTTGCAGGAATTAAATCCCTTTTACCACCATGTGGGTCCTGAAAATCAAACTCAGATTAGGTATCAGGCCTGGCCACAAGCACCTTCGCCTACTGACCAGTCCAAGGGAGTAAATATTCATAATATTACTAATGTAACAGAGTTTGCATCTATAGGCTTCTTCTTTATGAGCTAAATTTTACATTTAAAAACAGAGGAACTGAGGATGTAGCTCCATGATATAGCTCTAGAAGTCTCAAGGCCCCAGCGTATAAGGAAATTAATGTGATAATTTCATTATTATATATACATACATGAGAGAAAATTCTGCATTTGAAATTCATTGCATAATCGAGTATAATATCACCTATAAGGCAAATCTTTATGTGAGTTTGGATACAATTCCTCATGAGTTTAGGAATGAATTTGAACTGTTCATGGTATGCTGGTTTTTTGTTTCCCATTGCATGAAAAAATGCATTTGGATGCAGAAGTTTTCTTCCCGGGGAGAAAACCCAAGCACAGCAGAAAAGACGGATCAGAGTGGTGTACTGAGGAAGGCGTGTCGTGCGGCAGAACCAGTCCACCTAAGGGATCATCTGGCTTAGGTTTGCAGTCTCAAATGAGCAGCTACATGACTCTCGACTCTCCAGGAGGAACAAACAGCAAGGCAGGACAGGAATGTGAGGGAAGACAGCAAAAGAGAGATGATCAACCAATAATGCTGAGAGCCAATAAACCAGTGTTTTAGAAGAAAATTTAAAATATATCTTTTAAAAAATAGCATCAGTCATTATTCTGTCATTCTCTTCTCAGGTAGTCTTCAGTTTTGAAATATACCCATGAGTTAGAAATAAAGTAAGCTTTAACAACAGAAAACTCAACTTGCATTGACTTAATGATAAGGAAGTGTTTTGTAGCAAGAGGTCTTGTGGTAGTTGACTGTGGGAAATAATTTAGTGAAGCAAGATATTCTGTTTGTCTTCTTGGTGGCTTTCGTTCTGGATCATAAGACAAATGCTAACTCTGAAAAATTCAAGGTTCAAAAAGAAAAGCGCCATGGTGCTAATGGCTTAATGTTTTCTGTGGGGTTCCTTGAACCTCCTATCAGTCACACTGAGTTACATGGCTCTCCCGAATATAAAAGAAGCAGAGAAACTATTTAGGCCCTACCAAGGAAAAAAAGAGAAACATGAATCGAGGGGAGAGAAACAGGGAATCTCTCTATAATGTCTCTTTGCTATCATTTTATGTGCATTTGTTGTTTGATTCCAAAATTATCTTAAAAGATTTCCAGAAAGAGAAAGTATATTTCATTTTTTTAAGTTGAGGAGCTAGAGAAATGGCTCCACAGTTAAGAACACATACTGCCCCTGGAAAAGATGCAAGTTCAGTTCCCAGGACCCACATTGGGCGGCTCAGAACTATCTCGTACTTCCAGTTTCAGGGGATCCAGTGCCATTTCCTGGCCTCCATGGGTATCCAGGCATAGATACACACATACACATAATGATAAAATAAAATCTTTTAAATTTAATTTTTAGAGAATATCAAACATGAGAACTGTATTTCCATCATTTCCACCCATCCCTCTTCCCACCAACTCCTCCTGTGTCCATTCTTCACTCACTCCCATGACTTCTTCACCTTTAATTATTGCTGTGTGTATATGTGTGTGTGTACATATGTATCTATATACATACAGCCTTCTGAGTCAATTTAGTGTTGCTCCTATGTACATTTATTTAGAGATGACAATTTGCAATTGGATAATCTATCAGGAAGGTCACCCCTGAAAAAACTGATTCTATTTCACCAGCCTTTGTATAGTTTCACATGTAAAGATGAGGCCTTGTGAAATTCTTCCCATCCACACTGGTGTGTCAGCAGGTGCTGTCATCATGTGGGTCTTGTTTAGGCTACAATATTGTTGAGACTTCACAGGTGCTGCTTCTCTGTCATGTCTAGAAGACACTGTCTCACAGCACATGTCCTGGTACTCTGGCTCCTACAATCTTTCTGTCTTATCTCTGCCATGATTTTCCCTGAGACTTAGACATAAAGATAGTTTGTAGATGTATCAGTTGGAGCTGGGCATCCCACAGTTCAACTATTCTCTGTGTTTTGACAAGTTGTGGATCTCTGTAGTAGCTTCTGTCTGTTTCAAAAAGAAGCTTCTTTTTTACCTTGTTACTATTTTTATTTTTTGTGTATGAGTATATTGCCTGCATGTATGTAAGTGCACCCATGTCCTGCAGTGCCTGCAGAGGTCAGAGGAGGGTGTCAGATTTCCCTGGAACTGGAGTTACAGACGGTTGTAAGCTGCCATGTAGATGCTGGGAATCAAACCTGGGTCCTTCCTCTGCAAAGGCAGCCAGTGCTATTACCACTGAGCCATCTCTCCACGGCCGCACCCCCACAAAAAAACGAAGATTCTTTGATGAATGATGAGAGCTACACTTATCTGTGGTTCAAGGATAAATACTCAGAATACGCTTACAAATTATATTGGTTTTAGGAAAATGGCAGTAGTAGGTTCTCCTCTAAGATCTGTGGCCTCTCCAGTCATGGGTACTTGGCTATGTTCATAGTACCGTGCATGAATTTCCTCCCATTGAATGGGCCTTAAGTCCAATTGGACAGTTGTTGCCCCCTAGGAAAAGTGTCACTTTTGCATCATTAGGAATATCTTATCAAGATAAAATGTAAAATAAAAAATTAAATTTTGATTTGTCCTTCTCTAAATTAATAGAAACGTCAGCAAATATTCTCATATATGATTTCCTTTAGTTGTTAAAACTCTTGCTAATATCTCATTTGAAAGTAAAAAGATTGAAATTAAAACTAGAATTTTTAAGCCGTAGTGGTTAGAACATGGATAATTTAGAGGATGTCCTAAGAATCTTGAATAAGATAAACATGTTTTTTTTAAAATAAAAAAAACCTTTGCTGCCCCTTTTGGAATTCAAGCTATTTTGGGTTACATAATATTACTGCAATACATATGTAGTTGGCTGCTGGTGAACTGCAGAAATGCTACCATTTCAGTGCCGTGTTTTCAGAGGAACACATAAATACAAAAGTTTGAAATATAATTTTCTGTTATAACAACTCTGGCTAGATCTCAGCTTATCTATGTTGAAAGGTCATTTGCGTAAAAAACGTTTTCAAATTTTATTTTTAGGAGGCTACAAGGAAAGGCAGCCAAAAAGACGCTCGTGAGACATTTCTTCCATATTCTTATTTAAAATTAGTATCCAATTTGCTTAACAGTGTGGTTCTTTTGAAAAGTCCTTATTAGAATTCATCAAATTTTGTTACCATAAAATCTAATTCAGATCAACTCAATTTCATTTATGAGAGACTTATTAAGCACTTACTACGTAGTAATTGTTACTATAGCCAGAATGGGAGACTATGGTGGAAATGAAATATATGCATCTGATATTGGAATGGTATGATTTGTGAAATATATAAGAAGAATCAAAGATTTTTAAAGGACACAGGACAGCACTACACAGGTGACACAATTCTAAACAATATAAGAAAGTCCCAGAGAAAATGGATGATCCGAATTTCTTGAAGGGTGGTGTTCTAGTTTGCTTTCTGATGATAAAACGCCTTGACCAAAAGCCACTTGGGAAGCAAGGGGTTTATTTCATCCTACACCTCCAGGATGTGTCCATCAGTGAGGAATCAGGGCAGGAACTCAAACAGAAACCAAAGTGGAAACCATGAAGGACTTTGCTCCAGTCTTCCAGTCTCATTTTCATGTTCAGCAACCTTTCTCGTACAGCCCAGACCTTTCTTATACCTTTCCTGGGGTGGGACCATCCACAGTGGTCTGGGGTCTCCTACATCAATCAATGATTAAGAACTCACGCTGTGAGGAAGCTTCTCTGGTGACAGTTGAGAGATGCATCCATATTCTTTCCACGCCCTGTTCTACCATGTTCTTAGAGCCTTAGGTGTAGAGATTGCATTGTAGATGCATGATTTAGACCTGGGCACCTCATAGACATTTATCCTCTGCACTTGATCAGTTGTGGAACTCTGTAATAGTCTCCATCTGTTGCAAAAAGAAGCTTCTTTGATGAGTAATGAGAGGCTCACTTGTCTGTAAATATAAGGATATATATTAGAATACAATAAGAAATTACATTAGTCTAGGGATGTAACAAAAGTGGGTTTTTCTCTAGGACCTATGACCTCTCCAGTCATGCGTTTCTGGCTATCTTTAAAACACCACACATGTGTTTCCTCCCAATGAGCAGGTCTCAAGTCTAATTAGATAACTTTTGATTATCTCTAAGATAAAAGTGTCACTACTGCACCAACAGAGATTACTTGCTGAGCTAATCATTGCTGTGGTTCATAGGCTTTACAGCTGGGATGGACCACTGGTTAATTTTTATCCTTTAGCAGATTTCAATACAATGACAGCTAGTCTTCAGGGAGGAAGCTTCCAGGTCAGTTCCACTTGATTGCTCTAACTCCCATGTCCAAAGTATGTTGGGTCTTCAGCAATAAAGGTCTTACCTTCACTTCTGAGAGCAATCAAGGGTAGTGGTGACAGTCTGTGTTATTTGGGGAGTATCCTGGGGTACCCAGACCAACAACCATGAGGGAGATTTCCCCTGCCTGGCACTGTATTCAGTCTCTTACCAGTAAAACTTCTTCATGCAACAAATGGTGATTAACTTGGAAAGCCACAACTAGCTAAACTGTAGAGAATAAGAAACTGCAGAGTGCTTATCCTTGAATAGGACACCTATATCTAGTCTAACCTCTGCCACTAAAGGCTCAAGGACAATTTTGGAAGAGGAGGTGGAAAGATTAAGAGTCAGAGCTGTTTGACCACAGGAAAACAAAATGCTCTGAGCAGCTAGGAAGTAATTCACAGCAATGGTAACAGCATGCACAATACCCATGCAGATTCAAGCTGGAGAAAAATCCCAGCATGGACGTGGAGAAGTGGGTAAAGGGCACACCAAAGGACATTTGTGGATACAAATTTAACTCACTAGGCCTTAATATGTATGGCAGAGTACATGAAATTTACATGATATTTAAGAGGAAACTACAAGCAAAAAGGGTGCAGATAAGGAAGGGGGTCAAAATATGACCAAAATCTGTTGTATGAATTATGCAATAATTCCATCAAATAAAAGAATATAAAAAGGTAATTATATATATATATAATATATACATAATATATACTATATATATATATATATATATATATATATATAGAGAGAGAGAGAGAGAGAGAGAGAGAGAGAGAGAGAAGATTGACTGTTTAAGACCATGTAAGACCATGTACTGCTCTGGCAAAGGCTCTGAGTTCAGTTCCCAGTACCTACATTATATGGTTCACAATCACCTGTAACTGTAGCTAGAGGGATCTGATGCCCTTTTCTGGACACTCCATGCACCTTGACTCACATGTGCACACATGCACACACATACACATACACACACACACACATGTAATTAAAATTAAATATTTTTTAAAAAGAAGAAAAAGAAAAAAGAACTTGCTCCACAGATATGTCTAGAGGTCAGTCTAGTAGAGGAAATTCCTCAACTGATGTTCCATCTTCCCAGGTGTGTCAAGTTGCAAACCAAGATCAGTTGTTACAAGGTGATCATACTTAGAAAAATCACTGTAATTAAGATAGCCCATTATTTTCTCTGCCACAGGATTTACTGGTTATAGTTAAGATGTGTTATAAGTGCCTCAGTATTTAAATCTTCATCAGTCCCCTTCTTCTGCTTTCCTTACCTATGTAATGATCCCAACTACAGTATTTTTAATTTCTGCAGATCGATAATCTATTCTTTATTGCTTCTATTTTCACAGAAGGAGTTTTTTTACAAAAGGATGATTTGGAAGAGAAATTGTAATTCATTGTTACTCTTATGATTATTATTTAGATTGCCCAAACCTCCAAGACAAATAAAAATTACCAGAGAATCACAGAGTTCCAAACAATAACAAAATTACATCTAGTAAATTTCCAACCAGTTCTTTATTCACTCCAATTTCTTCTCCTCATACTTCATTATTCTGTCTGGTTGTTTAGGCTTTACTTATTCCGTTAAAATAAAAATGGCAGAAAATGAATGTGAATTTATTAATTCTCTCAAGAAATTAACTTAAATGAAGAAGAAGAGACTCTATAAAATCCAGCTTAGCCATTTCACAAAAACCAAAAGTAGTCCTGACTCCCGGTATTTCTCACATCTATAGTTAAGAATGGAGTGATACTGACAGTCAGTCCAGTGACATGGGTTTGTGAGATAATGGCAATGACCAGTCTAGTGATGATTCCACAGGGACTCTGAAGTAGGTACTTTTCTATTGCTGTGATAAAATATCAAGAGCAAAAATCAATGTGAGGAATAGTTTATTTTGGCTATGGTTCCAGAGGGCTAAGTGTCTATACGGCAGGGAAAGCACAACAGCTGAGAAATTGTCTCTGAGCTACACACAGGAAAGCAGAGCAGGAACGAGAAGTGGTACAGAGCTACAGGCTCTCAAATCCAGTGACGGACTTTCTCTTAACGGTTCCAGAGCCTCCCCAGCCAGTGCCACCAACTAGGGACCGTGTGTTCAAACACATAAGCTTATGGGGTTATTTCTCAATCAAACCACCACAGACTCTAAGAAATAAATGTATGTGAACCTTTTGGTATGTGTGAACTGTGCATTTTTCTGATAAGAAATTGATAGCTCTCACCAGATTCTCAGAACATTCCAAAAAGAAAACAAAATGAAGAATTACCAAAGAGGGGAACAAAACATTCAGAACTATTTTATGAGTGGTGGTCCTTATATAAATAAAGGGGCTTCATTTTATATCATCAAGTTCTTCAGTATCTTTCAGTACACATTTATATTCTGTCTCTGATTTCAGTCGTTTGTCTCATCCAATTGATAAGAACAATTCCAGGCACTAAAAAGCCACCATGGTAATATCTATCATTTTTGGTGAGGTGTGGTTCACAGAGGCATGGAATTGATGAATCATATTGCCTAATCTAGTCAGTTACTCTGTACCTTTTTACTGGGAAGTTGAGGCCATATTGAGAGTTATTATTAGCCAATATTCATTCCTGATATATTGGGGTTGTAATGTTGCTTCCTTACACCTCTTTTTGCTAACTGTTATAGGATAATTTATTTATTGTTTGTACCCTCTTGAGGGTACAGAATAAAATATTCTATTGAGCATGCATGGGTTAAATTTGCTAATGGTTTTAAGGTCTCCTTCATAAGATGGAGCCCATACCTGACACGGACATGGCCTACACAACCTAGATAGAACACAGGCCACCAGGGAAAACCAAACATTATTGTTTTGCTAAACTGGCATGTATAGTAGTAAATTGACTTCCGTGACATGACTTCGTGTTACATCCACAGGTTAGTACAGCTCTCAGCTTGAAGCAGAGACGCTTCCTGTGGTCAGTACAAAAACCCACAACTGCCCAACATTCAGAGAATGAAACTGTGGATTGTTTATTCATGATTTGGACACCCGTATCAAACTTCTGCCTCCCAAGGCTCAGGCATCACTGAAAACGAGGTGGTGGAAAGATTGCAAGAGTTAGAGGTTGTGGATGAACATAAGGAAAGAGTTTCCCAACAGCTGGGATGTCACTCATGAACGCACAGCAATGGTGAAAGCATGCACAAGTCCCATGTAAGCTCAAGTCAGACAAATCCCAAGTATAGACATGGGGAGGTGGATCAGAAACCCCAAGGAGCTATTGGCAACAGGTGGCTACTGGGATGGAGAGTCAGTCTCTTTTAAAGGTGTGACTTTTGGTATGTTAACTAGGTGTCAGTAGATGGAACCACACCAAACAGTATTTGGAGACATAAATCAGACTCTAAAGCTCTCTCTCTCTCTTTCCCTCTCTCTCTCTTCTTCTCTCTCCCCCTCTCCCTACTCCATATATATAATAGAGTACATGCAATTGGGGGGAGGATGGTAAGAGGGCATGCAGATAGGACAGGATCTCATTATGGCCAAAATACATGAAATTCACAAAAACTCAATCAAAGTACACCGTTTACAGGTATGTAGACCAAGGTAACAGATTATAGATTTTAAAAACAAATTCATATACGTATATATAGTGAAAAAGAAACTCATTGCTTAAAAGTAAACGCATATATGTTATATATATTTGCATTAATCCTTAACAAGTATACATGTGTGTATGTGCGTGTGTGTGTGTGTGTGTGCGTGTGTGTGTGTGTGTGTAAAAATATAGTCTCTCCCAGAAATAGTATTGGGAAAACTGAATGTTATAATGTGAAAGATTGAAATTGAATTCTTATGCCATACACATAAATCAATTAAAATTGTAATAAGCACAAACATAAAAGCTAAAAGTATAAAGTTTTAGAAAAATGCATAGGGAAATATCTTCTTGATAAAAGGTAACTGAATTAATCCTCATTCCTTATATGTGACACCAAAAGTATAGACCAAAAAAAAAAAAACCAATAGTAGATAAGTGACATATAACAAACTAAGGAGCTTCTGCAGAGAAAATGAAACAAAAAATATTTTCACATTCAGAAATATATAAAATCTCTCCAAAGAAGATCTGCAAATGGCCAGAAGGTACATTAAAAAGATGTGTGACCTCACTAATCACCAGGGAAATGCAGACAACCAGACACCATTTCACTTCTGCTAGTATGGCTATTATCAAGAAGACAAAGAAAAAAAAGTGTTAAGAATATAAAAAAGTGAAATCTTCATGTTGGAACCATATTATAGTATAATATTGTTGGAACATAAAATAGCAAAGTTGTGATGGAAAACGGTATAGATGTACCTGCTAGAACCATCATAGGGTCCAAGAATTGCACTCCTAAGATATCCATCCAGACATTTAAATCAGGATCATGGGATGTCTACCTGCCCATGTTCATTACAGTATAACTTACAATAACCCAGATCTGGAAACAGTATAAATGTCCCCAGTAGATGAGAGGATATAGATCAAATGTATACACATACAACTGATTGATTCATCCTTTAAAAAGAAGGAAATCTTATTGTTCATAACAACATGGATGGATCTGGAATACTTCTTGATAAGTGATATGTTACAAGAGGACAAACATTACAGAATACCTTTCATATAAGGAACTTCAGACAGTTACAAAATAAATGTAAAAGGCAGAGTGATGGTCCCCAGAGTTCAGGAGAAAAGGAAATGGAGAATGGCCGGTCAATGAATATGCAGCTACAGTTATTCATGATTAGCAAGTTTCTGATATCTACTGTACAAACTAGTACTTGTAGCTTAACAATGAGGAATTGTGTGGTAAGAGGGTGAAGCTTGTATTAACTGTTATTACCACAAGCAAGCAAACAAACAAGGAGACACAAGGTTGGGGCAGCAAATGACAAGTGTTTAAAGGGAGCATATCTGGGGCAAAAGATAGGGGCACACTGCCTGCAGGGTGGCTGAGTTAGAGTGGGATTCATTACAATAGTCATTTCAGTATATGTATGGAGCTCTTCATAAAATGATAAAAGATATTGTAAGTTGGGAAGGGTAACCATTTTTCTTATTTGAGACTAATTGAGACTAATTAAAGGAAAATTGTAAACAGTTAACTTTGTCCCCTGTGAAATGGTTCTTGTTTGTTAATTTGGGTTTTTATTTGATTACTTGATATTTGCTTTCTTTTGTTTTGAGATGAGGTCTCATGTAACCCAAACCAATCTCAAATTTCTTGTCTTTCTACCCTTACTTCAAATGCTGGGACTGCAGGTATGCTCTACCATGATTAGCTCTAAAATGACTTGTGTATCTGTCCATGTTTTTTCTGTTTTATGGTCACAGTCACCTTAGTACAAATAGTGCAAATATCCAGTACTTGGTTCCTCATTTCTGTAATGCAGTTCCATCACGTACCCTTATATCATCTCCCGAATCCATGCTTTGACCGTTGCCACACTAGTCTTTACCCAATTCTAACAAACATATACTGTCCTAGGACAATTTGTAAGTAATTCCTTTGTTCTATTTAAAAATTTTTCTGTTTAGGGCCCAATAGATTTATTTCATTCCTCCTTAAGACACTAGAGACTAGAGAACACAATCTCTTTATACATCTGACGATGCTGTGTTTGTTCTTGTAGCTGGCTAATCCTTCCCTCTGTGGATTCACATGCAGTGGTCTTCTAAGATTGCTTTATTTCTGGAGTGGAGAGATGGCTCAGAGGTTAAGAGCACTGGCTATTCTTGCAGAAGACCAGAGTTCCAGTCCCAGCACCTATATGGTGGCTAACAACTATCCTTAACTCTAGTTCCAGGGGAATTTGATGCCTTCATCTGACCTCTGCGGGCATTGCACAGGACGTGGGTGCACTTAAACACATGCAGGCAATAGACTCATACACAAAATAATTTTAAAAAGAGATTGATTTATTTCCATGAAGAGTTGTTCTGCTGTTGGATATTGAAACAAAAGAATTATAAAAGATAAATGTGTTTATATATTTTATCCCAAAATATAACTTATTATGCTTCTGGTATTTATTTAGTTAGATGAATGCAGTAGGATCAGTTACTCAGAATCTGGTTATTTCAATATAAAAGTGAAAGTATTTACTAGACTTCTGTGCATCCTCAAGTCTAGTTTGGGGCATTAAATCTAAGAAAACTTGATAAAAATCTACAACTGTAAGGTACTTTCAGGATAGTGCTTTAAATTTTAGTTGTGTAAAAACATCTGTAAAGGGGCTGGAGAGCTGGCTCAGCAGTGAAGAGCATCACAGCTCTTGCAGGTGACCCAGGTTCAATCAAGCACACACATGGCAGCTAACATCCGTAACTCCAGTTCCAGGGGAATCTGACACCCTCTTCTGACCTCCATGGGCATCACCCAACATGGACACACTTACACACATGTAGGCAATACACCCATATATACAAAATAAAATAAAAATAATACATATGTTTTTTAAATCTGTAAAATGAAAAACTAAATGATGAAAAGGTTGAAAATATAAAATAAACAAGATGCCCTTGTTTGCTGAGGACTAAGCGTCCCAAACTGTGGTGGGACAGCTCTAGAAGCTTTTACTCTGGGTCTGCTATTCCTTGAACAGTACTTTCCTAAAAGCTCTACTAGTGCTAACCCAGAGGAATGTAGTTTGCCTGGGGCCAAGGCCTCACAAGCATATCCATGAAAATGAGTATCTTAGCAGAGTGTATAATACTAACCTACACAGTAATACAAGGGCCCCTTGATTTGATAAACAGCATTTGAGATGCAATGTATCATGAGATTAAGGGTAAAACTGGCTTTCTGCTTTAAAAATATACTTGGATTATCTTAGAGTCTCTTTAAAAGTTTTTTTTCACCCAGAACATTTTTACTCTAAAACAGCAAGTATGGTACTTTAGTTTCTTCTTTTTTCTGAGATGAGCTAGTTTTATGCATGTAGCCTATTGTAGTTTGCCTCCAATTTCTCTGACAAACACTCTGACCAGGAAAGGGTTTATTTGGCTTACATTTCCTCAGTCATAGTTCATCACTGAGGGAGCCTAAGGTAGGAACTCAGAGCAGGAGTTAAATAAAGCACAGGCAATGGAAGAACACTACTTACTGGCTTGCTTCCCTGGCCCATGATCAGGTGCTTTCTTATACAATGCAGGATGACCTGCCCCTGGGGGTGGGCACAGTGGGCTTGTCCCTCCCACATCATTCAACAATCAAGAAAATGCCCCACAGATATGGCCACAGGCCAGTTCAATGGAGGAAATTCCCCAGATGAGTGTCCATCTACCCAGGTGTGTGAAGTTGACAACTAAAGCTATCTGGCAGAATTGACTCCTTGACAACTTGGCACACAACACAAAAGTATTAAACCACAAGTCTTCCATTTCTTATCCCCAAGTTATAATGCTAACATTAATATCATGGAATCAAATAGTACAATTTTAAACATCCCACAGTCCTTAAAAAAGCCAAACACTTTAATAATCCAAGGCCTCTTTTAAAAGTCTTTTAACTGTGGGCTCCTATAAAATCCAAAACAAGAGAAGTACTGTCTTATTTCAAAAGGAAGAATCAAGCACACTTAAGCAAAACTTAAGTCCAGCAAAGTAGCTCAAGGCTGAACATCTGGGACTCACCATCTTCTGGGTTCCAAAGGGTTTCAGCAGTTGCACTTTGGCTCTGCCATCCACAAAGCACACAGCTCATCTGGCAGGCCCAGGGCAGCTTCATTCTACATCTACTTCCATCCTTGGTGGTCACTCCATGGTCCTGGCACCTCCAAAAAGCCAGGGTCTCCACTGAAACGGACGCTGCACCTTCACCAATGGGTTCTTCTGGCTTCTCAGGATGCCAAGCCTCAGCTGTTCTCTGTGACCCCTCCATGCATTCAACACCAAAACCATGCAGCAGACTCTTACACATTACCAAGTCCTGCTTCCAGCTTGAGATGTAGACTCAGGCCCCCTCTGGACCATAGCTTCTATGTGATGACCCTGAGGAAATACTTCCCAGAAGTATCTTCCCAGAAGATTCTGCCACCATGATGTTAGTCTCTTGTTACTCACGGTTGATTCTTCAGACTCATCTAACCAGAAAACAACAGATTCTCAATTCAGAATGTCATACAAACCCTGATAGTTTCTGCTTCCCTTTTAAGCTTCATGAGTCTACATCTATTTCAGCAGAACTGTTCCACACTCCACAGCATTGGCTCACTAAACTCTTAGCACTCAATGGCTTTTCCAGCCCAAAGCTCCAAACACTTCCAGAATCCTCCCCGAAAAACTGGGTCAGGTCTGTCACAGCAACAGCACACTCTCTGGTACCAAGTTTTGTTCTAACCTGCTTTCAATTACTGTGATAAAACACTCTGACCAACACCAACTTGGGTAGGAAAGGGTTTGTTTGGCTTACACCTCCTGTGTTAGAGTTCATCACTGAGCTGTGGTAGTAGGAGCTCAAGGTAAGAACTCAGGGCAGGAACCCAGAGACAGCAGCTGAAGCACAGGCCATGGAGAAACACTGCTTACTGGCTTGCTTCCCCAGCCCATGCTCAACCAATCTCTTATACAACACAGGATGACCTGCCCAAGGTGTGGCACCACCCAAAGTGGGCTTGTCCCTTCCACATCACTCAACAATCAAGAAAATGCCCATAGGCATGGCCACCGGCCAGTCCAATGGAGACAGTTCCCCAGTTGAGACCCCACCTCCACCCAAGTGTGTCAAGTTGACAACTAAAGCTATCCAGCACATAGCCTTTACCATCCACTTGCTTTTTTTGAGGACTTGGATACCTAAATAGATGAAGACGTGGCAAAATTTGTGAAATACTTTGGAATCTATATGAATATGGCACTTTGAAACCTTTATGTCTCATACGGTGACTTGAATACACAATTCTACAAATGCCTCTCAGCGCCCCCTTTTTGGATAAACTCTTCCTTTTAGGACCTTGGTGTTACTCTTCTTATTCTTCCGTTTGGCTTCAGTCTTCTTTTGTAGTCCACTCATACATGTCGAGTTTTCTAGAATTTAACCTCAGCACACTCTTTTTCTTAGTTCCTTTTCAATAACTTTTCTACTTTATCCCCATTCTGTCCAGGAATGTTCATTCACTGCAATGATCTGCCTAGGAACCCCTGACACATTCTCCCTTTCTACTTCTTGTCAAAATGCCAATGCTGTTAACAAGAATGTGGATCAACAAGAATGCTCCACCATTGCTAGAGAAGAGGGTGAAAAACAGTACAAACACATGGTTAAACAGTTCGTCAGTTTCTTATAAAACTAACCGGGGGCTGGAGAGATGACTCAGGGTTTAAGAGCACTGACTGTTCTTGCAAAAAGACCTGAATTCAGATCTAGCACCTACATGGTGCCTAACAACAATCTGAAACTCCAGTTCCAGGGAATCCAAAGCCCTCTTCTGACTTCCATGAAAACTTCACAACGTGGGTGCACTTATACATGTGAGCATAATGCTAATATACAGAAAATAAAAATAAAATAAATTTAAAAAAATTTTAAACTAACCGTAACTCTTACCATATGATCCAATAAACTCTTTCTTCTTATTTACCAAGATAAGGTAAAAATTTTATGTGGACACACACACACACTCACACACACAACTAAAATAAAAATTTAAAAACTAAGAAAAACCTACTACTGAATGTTTATAGTAACTTTATCTCCTTTGATGACTGAGCATATAAGGTGCAGTACAATGGATTCATTATTATAACAAAAACTGAAATTTCAGCCCATGAAAATATATGGAGGAAATTTACTTATATAGTCATAATGGATAGAAGGCAACCTGAGTACTATATGACATTCAGAAAATGGTAAACTGTGGAGATAGTAAAAGACCAATGGTTGCTGGGGGTGGAGAGAAGGAGAAATAAGTGGGCAAAGCACATGGAATATGTTAGGGCAGCAAAGCAACTCTATGTGTCAGCACAAAAGAGATGCTACAGACCCACACGGAAATGCAGTACCCGGGAGATGAGTGTTGGAACAGAGAAAATAAACTTTCCTAATGACGCTCGCAGGCAGTCTGGAAGGAGGCACACTAGTAACTTCTGACTCCACGTCTTTGGATAAATAGAGAATATTTACATGAGGACAAACTGGGAATTGTGTGGGACTTCACTACTTCCCCCAAATGTGAGTCAGATAGTCGAGTATTTTGACAATGACCAAAGATGATAATCTTCTGCTGTTGGCCTATTTCTATCTTAAGAGTAAAGTGCTCCAGGAATCTAGAGTAAAAGCCACGTCCTGAACTGAAAGCAGGGACAGGAATAAAGCAAAATGAAGGCACTGATGACAGCAGCCTGTGACAGATACTTGTCAAGCATGCATCCAAACCCAGAGGACATATCCCAGAATGAACCCTAAGATAAACTAAGTGTGGGCATGGGTGATACTGGGTGCCCATAGAGTCCATCAATTGTAACCAATATCTCAATCTGCTGGGGACTATTGGTGCTGTGAGGAAGACTGAGGAAGGCAGTGGAATACGGGGGCACAAGGGCACTTTCCACACAATTTTGGTCCACATCGTGGCAGAGGGTTGATGTGGATATAGTAGACTATAGCCATGTATCCTCTTATGTGCTCTAAGCACTCAGTGCTTACCTACACATCCTGATAAGAATGTTCAGTTGTGAAGAAAATGTAACTTGAATTGCCTTCCTCAAAGGCAGCTTGGGGGGATGAGATTTCTTTGTTCCTCTAACTTAAGGACATGATTAACCACCAAACTGTGAGATGGAAATGAATGTAGCCAAGACTTAAGAACAGAGGTTGAAGTACCTGAGCTCTTTTCTTCCAGTCTCTACACCTCTCTTATGCTGGCTTCATTTCTCCTGATACATAGACTTTCTTCACATGGCAGGAACTAAGGTTTCTGAATTTCATAATATATAATTTCTGTCTTGGCACATCCGGGCTTCTATATCAAAATACTATGTAGAAACAAAAATGTACTCCTCACAGTTAAGTAGGCTGAGAAATCCAAGTCCAGGACATTGGTAGATTTAATTTGCTACCTAATTCATTTCCTACTGTCTTCTCACTCTTCCTTCCACAGTGGAAAGAGTTCACTCTGGTCTCTTCAGACTTTGTAAGACATCAATCACATTCCTGAGAGCTCCACCCTCTTGATCTAATAATCTCCCAAAGACCCTACATCCCAGCACTATCACATTGGGGGTTAAGTACCAACATCTGAATTGGGGGGAGAACACAGATATTCAGTCCATAGTGGCTTCTAACATCAGGGAAGGCCTGAGCCTGAGCTCTGTTCTTTAGCACTCACATTAAAGCCCCTCTAGGTACCAATTGGTTTAAACTGTCCCCATGATCAACAGGATTAAATCACTGTGTTATGGGGAAATGCTGCTAGTTGCCCAGGGACTCACTCTTGAGCCAAACAACTGAGGTCAGGAAAGACGGCATGTCCTATTGTATCAACCCTAGGGTGGCTATGTGAATAACAGTAGTTCCAAAGAGAAATAAGGAATCTTCAGCAGCTACTACTGTAGATATCTACCTGAGGAATCCTCGCTGAAGAATGGCCTTTCTCTCATCACTCGCCCAAAGGTCTCCTGACAGGGTAGCAGTACCTCTACATTGGCAGATGAAATGGAGTGTAGGACTCGGGCCCCCCTGCATGCCCTTCTCTCTTGGGGCTAGGCTCTCAGCCAAGAGCTAGCCAGATCTTGCAGCTGCATCAATCTGTGGGGCAGGGATAGCCTGGACGCCATGGGGGCTGTCCTTACTACTCAGCCAAAAAAATGTTAAAATTACAGGGATTTTGCCCAGGCAGAGGCCTTGGAAAAAAATGTACAAGGTGACCTTGTTCCAGTTTTGGAAAAACCTTCCTCGATTAGAACAAATAATGATAGAACAGGTCTGGGCCATTTGTAATGGGGGCCATTGCACCACAGCCTCCTGATTCTCCCATCATCCCTCCATAGCTATTACCTGGAGGAACGATACACCTATATGGGTAGAGCAATGGCCGCTACCAAGACCAAAGCTAGAGGCTGCCCACACTCTCATTCAAGAACAGCTAAAATCTGCCCATATCATCCCTTCTACGTCTCCTTGAAATACTCCCATATTTGTTATTAAGAAAATGTCTGGTGCCTGGAGGCTGTTGCAAGATTTAAGAGAAATCAATAAGGCTATGGTGGTCATGGGAGCCACACAGCCTGGACTCCCATCTCCTGTTGCCATCCCAAAGGATCGGCACCTATTTGTTATAGATCTTAAAGACTGTTTTTTCACCAAACCTTGACATGAAAAAGATTCCCCTCGCTTTGCCTTTAGTCTCCCTTCTCTAAACCTAACTGAGCCATATAAGAGGTGTCGATGGGTAGTTCTGCCCCAAGGAATGGCAAACAGTCCTACTATATGTCAAATGTATGTGTCCTTAGCTATTAAACCTGTTAGACAAAAATATCTTAATTTGTATGTTATACACTATATGGATGATATCCTTATGGCTGCCAAGGACTCTAGTTTATTACAGTTAGCAGTGGGAGACCTACATGATGCCTTATGCAAAGCTAATTTAATAATTGCTCCCGATAAAATCCAACAATCTTTTCCTTATCATTATCTTGGACATCAATTGTTACTAAATGCTATTCGGCCTCAAAAAATTGTTCTCCATATGGACTGTTTAAATACCCTAAGTGATTTTCAAAATTTACTTGGTGATATAAATTGGATATGCCCAAGCTTGGGACTCACTACTGGACAACTCAAACCACTTTTGATATTTTGCATGGGGATCCTAACCCTGCTTCCCCTCAGATTCTTACTGATGTGGGATGCGCATGCATACAATTGGTACAGCGAGCCCTTGAGGAGGCCCATTTAAATTACATTGACTATTCTCAACCACTGTTCTTTTTAATATTTTGCTCAGCCCTTTCCCCTACTGGAGTTTTTTGGCAAGCTGGCCCCATCCTTTGGGTCCATTTACAATCTTCCCTTGCTAAGGTTGTTCAGTCTTACCCCTCATCTATAATTGCCTTACTTTTTAAAGCCCCAAAAATTGTTATTCAAATCTTCGGCAAACAGGCTGAACACGTTGTTTCTCCCCTTACCAAAAAAGAACTTGAATGGCTACAAAATAATGATTCAGATTGGGCCATCTTTCTCTCCTTCACTCAGAGTACCTTTGATTGTCATTACCTGCCCAATAAATACAGAGAGTTCTTTAAGATGCATCCTCTTAAAGTTATGTCTCTTCAACCCATCCCTCAGGGTTGAACTGTCTTCACCGACGGTTCGGCCAATGGTATGGCCAGTGTAGTTTCCTTACCTGTCACTCATAAAGTATAGACACAGTCCAGATCTGCCCAGGCTTCTGAAATTCAAGCCCTTATTTTGGCTCTCCAATAATTTCCCAATGTACCGCTCAATATTTATACTTATAGTCACTATGTGGCTAAAATCGTTTTCCCTTTGGAGACCGCTGCCTGTGTGGCTCCTCTCTCTACCATTCATGCATCCCTCTTACAACTACAAAGCTTGCTTTGGTTATGCAACCACCCAATCTTTATTGCTCATATTAGGGCCCATACACCCTTGCCTGGTCCTCTAAGTCAAGGTAATGTTTTAGCCGATGAATTGGCCAGGTCTCCTTCTTCCCCCACTGTGTTTGCTTTGTCTGCCCTTCCTGGGAAACCCTTGACTAGGGCACAGTCTCTGCATGCACACTTCCATTTAAATGCTGGATCTTTACAATTTCATACCAATATAACTAAAGAGCAAGCAATCCACATTGTTAAAAACTGCCCTACTTGTGTAGACTTCCTCCCTGTCATGCCGTTGGGGGTAAATCTTCGCGGCCTTTCGCCCAATCATATATGGCAAATGGATGTCACCCACATTCCCTCCTTTGGCAAGCTTCAGTATGTTCATGTGACAATCAATACTTCTTCATCCCTGATTCTTGCCTCTGCGTGCTCTGGAGAAAAAGTTAAAGATGTCAAAGCTCATTGCCTCCAGGCATTTTCCTATATGGGGGTCCCCAAATGCATTAAAACTGATAATGGTCCTGCTTACACTAACTCTGGCATTGCACAATTTGCTGCCTTCTTTGATATATCCTTAAAAACTGGAATCCCCTACAACCCTCAAGGCTAAGCCATTATTGAGTGCAGCCATAGTACCTTAAAAACCTCTCTTAGTAAGCTTAAATCAGGAGATTTTAAAGGGGAGATGCTTACTCCTCATCCTGCCCTAGCACTTGCGCTGTATGTTCTTAATTTTTTGACTATCCGTGATGATGGGCTAACCCCTGCTGATAGACATTGGAGGGTGCCAAAAAATAAGACAGCCTTAGTTAAATGCAAAGATGTCTCTTCCGGCTTATGGAAGGGGCCTAATCCAGTGCTTGTTTGGGCACAGGGATCAGTTTGTGTCTTTCCTCAGGATTTTGAAAACCCCATATGAGTGCCTGGACGCCTCGTGCGTACAGTGTCTGCTCCAGCACACACCCCTTAGGGTCCCTCTTCACTTCCTTCATTTCAGGACAATGAAACCGCTGGACCTCTGGACCCCTAACCCTCACATACACCGCTGTATTGCTGCCCTCCTTACGATTTTGTTTTGGATTGCCTTTTTTTCCCTATTTTTCTGGATCGTTTACCTTATTCTTAATGACATGTGGATGGGTCTCCATCTTAATAATACTCATGCATAAAATACCTGTCCTGGCTTTTGAGGGGCCCACCTTTTTTGCCTATAGATCATGAATCCCCTGAGTCTTCTCCATTCGATCTTTTGGCTCGTTGCCCTCCTTCATTACCCACCTGACAGACTTTTGGCTTCCACTTCCACCCAGTACTGAGCCAACTGAACACTTGTTACATCATCCAGTGAAGAGATTCTTCTTAATTCCTCTCTGACAAATAATGCTTCAACCTGGTTTCCTCTTTATCTTTTGACCTTTGCAACCTTACTGATGCTCCCTGGGGCACTGACACCCTTAAGGGCGCAGCCTTTACCCCCGCCTATGGGTGCCAGAATAATTATACCACATATCAACGTTTTCAATATTATTATTATGTTTGCCCCTCTTTTGATTCAAAATGTTATAATCTGTATCATTATCATTGTCCACTTGGGATTGTGTCTCCTCTGGTTATGTCGGGTGGACGCCTCCCCATCACCCTAAATTGATTACTGTTTTGTGCCCCACAGGCCTCTCATCAGGAGACGCCTGGAAAGGCACAGTTCCTACTCCAAATACTGTTAATATTACCTTCACAATAATGGTACACTTTCCAAATAGTATAATCATTGGACTACAGACAGCTCATGGGGCCTCCGCCTGTACGCCTCAGGGTGGGACGCTGGCACCACCTTTACAGTATGGCCTATGGCTGACCCCTCAGTGGTTCCCCTATAATTGTCAAGACCCTTGTTCAGAGTTCTCCCCACACCGTTAATCGTTCGCTCCCTGACGTCCCCTCTATCCCCCGATGGAACCCTTTTCTTCCTTTGTTGGATGGGCTTTTTGATGCCCTCAATTCTACATCTTCCTCTCTTGTTTCTGACTGTTGGCTTTGTGCTGATTCCCGTCTCCCCTTTTATATTGGCATGGCCACTCCTGCTAATGCCTCTACTTCTAATGATTCCAGCCGCTGTTCTATTAAGACCCCTTCTCATATTTCCAAACTTACCCTTTCTCAGGTTTATGGGTCTGGTTCTTTCTTTTCCTTTTGCTCTGCTAATATTTCTCACTTCTCACACCTTTGCAATTCTAATAGTACAATTACAATAAATACCACCAACTTTGAGGGCAGGAGGTCCTCCCATTATATTCATGGCCCTAATTCCACCTACCTTGCCTGCACTCTTGGGACCTTTTCATGCCTTTCTGCTTCCACTATATCACAATACCCTATGTTTTGTGTTCTTATTCAAGTTTACCCTCATTTTTTTATCTTTCCTCTAAAGAGATGCTTAATTATTTTTCTCCTCCTCATCGCTTCAAACGTGCCATTGGTACGGGTGTTGTGGTTGTAACAACAATCCTTGGTGTTGATACTGCTGTGGCAGCTGGCACAGGAATGGCCGTGCTCGTTCTTCAAGATCAAAACTATCACAAACTACAATCTGCTGTTGATCAGGATTTACGAACCATAGAGGATTCCATTAGAAGTCTGGAAACCTCCCTTTCATCCCTTGCAGAGGTAGCTCTTCAAAATCGCCATGGCTTGGATTTGCTTTTATTGGAGAGAGGGGGAATATGCACTGCCTTGAAGGAACAGTGCTGTTTTTATATAAATAATTCTGGGGTAATTAGAAATTCAATGGATGAGTTATGAAAGATTAGATAATAGAGAAAACTGTTTAAATCTACACAAAATTGGTATGAGTCGCTTTTCTCTGGATCCCCATGGCTTACTTCCCTCGTATCAGGCATATTAGGGCCACTCATTATTCTCCTGCTTTTAACTTGTGGCCCATGCATTTTAAATTGCTTGCTCATGTTTATAAGGGCTCGTTTGGATTCAGAGCAGCTCATGATCCTACAGACTCAAGATCTCTGACTGTTATATTACAGCATTTGTGTCTTGTTGTTTTTTCATGATCTAAGGCTTTTATCTTTGACAGAGCTGATAGCTGTGAGAGAATTTGGGAGCTTGTCAAGGAATAAGGAATTCTCTCCTCTGATAGCCGTGGGAGGATTCCTTGTTCCTCTATAAGTTCTCCAATCAGGAACATCTTCCGCATTCCACCAAAGTACGGGATCATAATAGTTGTGAAGCCTCCAATATCACTCAGTGCATAAGTGATGCCGATCTTATAAACATGTAGCCAGAGATGGATAAGTCCAAAGGGGTGTCTGCCAACCTAAGACAGGAAGTCAGCCTCTGAGGCCAGAAATTGTGGCTGTCTCTCCAATGACCGGTAAGGCAAACACTGACATCCTTGGCAACCTAAGACAGGCCTTGTTTTATATAAGAGAAAAGGGGGAAATGTAGGGCTCTGGGCCCCCCTGCATGCCCTTCTCTCTGGGGGCTAGGCTCTCAGCCAAGAGCTAGCCAGATCTTGCAGCTGCAGTTTCTAAGAAACATCAACTTTGAGGCTTAACCACAACTTCCCTATACCAACGGCTCAGACCACATCCTGTCCCCCAATGTTCCAAGAAAACCCAAATTTCTGACTACAGTGACACATGCTACCACTGTCACAGAGCTGAAATCAATGACATTTTTTTCCTTCGAACAGGAGAGACAAATGAGGCACGAGCTCAGCGATAAATCAGGGCGAAGCAAAACAACTAAGCAGTGAGACCAACCTTAGCTAGAAAACCAGAACTTTCCAAAGGAAACCATATTAAATATAAACTCTTTCCTATGTGTTGATAACTGCATTTGTTTTCTAAACCATTGAAGAGATGACATATCTTGCCTCAGAACATGCCAAATGCATCATTTCCTTCCCTCTGTCCTCTACACCCTTTACCCTATACACATTCAAGAAAAACACTGAGGACAGCAAACTGCAGGGCTGTATTCTAGAACTTTAGTCTGGTTTGTCCTAGGAGGATTCAGGTTTCTTTAGGTTACAACCATTCATTCAACAGGGAAGCAGGGGTTCAGTTTTCTCTGTGATTCTGCATTTGAATTCTATATATTTCCACAAATATTATAAGTCAGATACTACTTTTATACAAGTCATGCTTTTAATTATTAGCGCTTCAATCATGAGTCAGGATTTGTGACACAGTAAATTTCACAAGAAGTAACCAAGTATGCCAGCTTGTAGGAAAAGCATGACTTTCATTGTCTGATAACATATAAATCATAACTAAACTGATCATGATGGCCTCTCTATCTCTTTGTACTATGCCTTTTTGTGGTCTTTAGGATGCTTTGGAGTATTTTGTTAAAATCCAAACAAAATGTTTCCAGATAATAAGAACTGAGGGAAACAGGCCTTTGGTGTCATACTTTATATTAACCTCTTTAGAAGGTCAGCTATGTTTCATATCATTAATATGTGTTGTAGTTGTAGTTGCCAGGGGCTTCAAGACCATCATTGTTCTTATTTTTGCCTTCTGTGTTAGCTTGGGTTTTCCCTAGATATGACTTCAAGGAGAGTGTTATCTGCAGCTCTCTGTCAATTGCAACCCTCTTTTCTAATAGCTCCCAGTTTAGTTAGGTGACTGCTGACACAGGGGATCAGAAGCCACCAATGACTCTGGATTTGCCTTTCTAGATTTTGCTGCAACAGTTTACCCTGTGATCTCACTTCTCTTACGTGTCCAAAGAAAGTTGTTAATTTTTCAAGATGGCAGGATTTTTTCTGGTAGGAAGAAGATTACTTTGATTAGTCCTAAGCTCTTTAAAAAAGATTGGAGCTGAAATCAAAACCCTGTTACTGTCTTGAGCATGGTAGGTTTTTAAGCTTTGTCTACAAGAACACAGTGATTGTCTCAGCATCTTTCTAACACTTTAGTTATTTCTCTCGGCCTCTCCTCTGTCTCTGTCTCTCTATCTCTGTGTGTGTGCATGTTTGTGTGTGTGCATGTTTGTATGTGTAGTTTTCATTTTTATTGAATATATGTGTATTTCATAAAGAACATCTTAATCATCTTTGTACCCCTTTCCCTACTGAGACCCTCCCGTAGCCCCCCTCCACTGAATTTCATGCATTCTGTCAGTGATGTTAAAGCCTATAGAGTCAAGTTAGTGTCCCCAGAGGTCTCTCAGTGCAAGTTCATCCACTGGGGTCCATCAACCTATGTAAAGTCTCTCCCTTTAAGAAGATCAGTTCTTCCTCACTCCGCAGTAATCTGCTGCCAATTATTCTTCAGTGAAGATTGGGGCCTGCTGCTCATTTCCCCATTTCTATGCTGGGTTTTTGTCTGCTTGGATTTGCAGAGGACTTGTACATATTGACATCATCCCTGTAGGTTCATATGAGTAAAGTCCCAGGAGCCTGTAAGCACTGTATTCCAATATGGTCATGTACCTCCTCTCCTGGCTTTTACAACCTTTCCACCCCCTTTTCTACAATAGTCCCTAACCCCTGAGTAGATGAAATTCAATAAGTTTCTATGTTTTCAAAAATAAAATATTGCCGTACAAAAACATAACTGATACATGCAGTCAAATCCACAGCTCCTTGGATGGAAAGTGTCACTACAGGGCAGCAGTGCCACAGACCCCAGATCTGATCTAATAACATTCTAAGTTAAATGGCATTGTGCTCACAGGTACACAAATAAATTCATGATGTGATACAACAGCTACATCCCTTTGAAGACTTCACACTTCTACATTTCCCTACCAAACACAGTTCTTTCCTTCCAGTTCTTTCCCTTCTTCACCATCGGTAGCTATAACAAGAATATTTTCGTGCTGGCTCTTATAACCCAGGCTCACTACTGAGTAGTCAAATGAAATTCATTCTAGCTTCTGGGACTGGCTCCCATCTTATTTGTAAATGTTGATACCCAACTTGCAGGTACAGAGGATGGCTTGTTGTTTATTGAAATAGTCCCTGGCTCTTGTTCTGCTGCCTAAAATTCTGGCTTCTGAAACCCTCTTCCTCTATTAACTAATCACAATGTCAGAAATATACTCAATGTGTGATAGTTTCTGTCTTTAAACTACAAAGATTTTATTTATATACTTTCCATACATGCTTTTCATCAAAATTTACACACACCTAATTTAGCTCAGTTACTGAATTCCAACATCTCTGAAGATGTAAATTGTACACTGTGACTTAGACATTGTAAAACTTTGCCAATCTGATAAATGAAGGAGAAAAGTTAAATTTGTGTTTGGAACTGTGAGTTAGTAAAATTTATTGAATTATGCAATCTCAGAGTTAACAGCAATCACATAGACTAACGCAACATATGATGGGTTCATTCAGGAGATGGAGTCTAATCATAATCATTTCCTTATTTGAGATTAGTTAGAAATTCAAGACCAATTATTTTCTAACAGTCTTTAAATGATATTCTCCTTAGAAATGCATTGTTGACTCTGAGGCTGACTGGCTATCATTCTGTCCAGTTACAAAGTTTCTAAATTTCCCCACAAGATTAGCAGTTTTGCATCATACAAATAAAGTTTGAAATTTTAAAGATCTCACATGACAATCTGGCTTCCAAATGGTTTAAATGTGAATTAAGACAGATTGCCTAATAACCCTCACTGTTTAGATTCTGCTAAGTGATCAATTAATCTGAATCTGACCACCTAATTAACGTGTTTGGGTTGCAGTTTCTTGGATTTTTAGCAGTTTCATGTATTTTCCTCAAATTATTTCAGTGCAAAAGAAATATGCTATGATATTGAAATTTAGCAAAGTTCTGGTAACTGTATTTATAGAGAAGAATAGGCTAGAAAAAATCTGTTTACATTTTTAAAAAATGACGAAGAATATCTTAGCTGAACTCCAAATAGAAGGTGTCTTTCTGATCTCTGAAGTCAGGAAGAAAATAATGAAGCAGAAAATGCTCATGAAGAGAAACTAAGACAATGAAGGGGAAACTGAAGCTTCTAGAAAGAAAAACCAAGTGTAACTGAATCGGGAATGATAAAGGATAGGAATAGGATGTGATAATGTTCACAGAACCTTTGCGTTTTTAAATACGGCAACTATAACTAACCACTTTAAAACACTAAAACTAAGAAATCTATTTCAGAGTTTGACTAGATTTAAAAACCCATTTTAAGTACTATTTATGAAATGATTAAACTGGTAAAGTCATGGGAATAAGTGAGACTGCAATGAAAAACAATAAGGTCAAGAAAGTTTCAGTACAGTGGTAGACAAGTTTCATGGATTCTAAAGAGAGAGATAGAATCTATGAGCCTATAAGAAACCTCTGCTGCAATGAAGAATTCCCCTAGTCCAAACATTCAGACCTTTTCAGGTCATTGGGTTTTTTTTTTAATTTAATGTGTATGAATATTTTGGCTACATGTGCATAAGTGCTCCATGTGTGTACAATGCCCAAAGAGCCCAGAAGAGTGTGTCAGATCTCCTGGAACCAAAGTTATGGACAGCTGTTAGTTGCCATGTTGGTGCTGGGAACTGAACCTGGGTTCTCTGCAAGAGCGGTCAGCACCCTTAACCACTAGCAATCTCTCCAGCCCCCCACATCATTGGTTTTAAAATAGTGAAGGCATACATAAATATTTACCCTGATGAGTTATGTCTAAACTTACAAGTTCAAGACTGTATTTATACCAGATATTATTTAGGTGGTCATTGTTCTCAGGTCATTGTGCTGACACAGCCGTCTACAGGGTCTTTCTCTGGTATTTATGACATTTCAATATAATCCTACGCCAGCATTCTCCTTCTTTACTCGGTGTGTCATTGCATGGGATTATGTTGGTATGCCCAGGAAGCTTTTTTGCTTTGTTAGTTAAGTAAATGTTGAATGTGTATTTACTGTGTCCAGAATGGATTCCAGGATGTAAAATAAGTGTCCCTGTCCCTCTGTACATACTTGTAAAGCTTCCTATTACCAGCATCCTTAAAACTTTTGTTAAATTTTAAACCATGGGTCTCTTCCAGTTTTCCTGTTCTGCTTCTGGTCCATGTACTCTCATTTTACCTGTTAAAGAAGCATTTCTTCATTTATAAAATAAACAATTGTTGTGATAGACAAATATACTCTTGCTTCCTGCTCCTAGCCACATATTAACAGCACGGGAAAATAAGACACAGTCATCTCAACTTGTGTATTGGAATCTTGATGAACTGATTCACAATCCTCTATAGCTTTTTCCTCACACTTAGTATACTGAAAACCCCTCCACTGCAGCCATACTGAGATTAAGTTTCTAATGTACATCGAGGGATTTTATAATAGAGATTCATCTCAACACTTTCATTTTTCTGGAATACCTTTGTTGTCTGGGGAGTATCTGCTCATCTTTTACTGCTTGGATCCATTATTTATTACTTTTTTTAGACAGGGTCTCACTATGTAGCCCTCACTTGGCCTGAAACTCACTCAGTTTCATGGAGATCTTGAATACATAGAGATCTACCTGACTCTGCCACACAAGTGCTGGAATTAAAGGCATGCACCACTTATGCCAGGTGTCAGCTCCATTATTAAATTCTCTATGAAGACTGTCTTGTCACATGACCAAACATATCTCATTTCCTTCTGTATGTCTAACTCCCAGAGCCTAGCATGGCATCCTCAATGCAGCAGCTTATTTGTAAGTATGTGCTTGAGTGAGCAATGAAGAAATTAATAAATTATTATTTGTAGCAATGGCAAATAACGTAGTATATATTCCAAAAGAATAGAACCTGTACATAAGAATTTTAAGGGCAATGAGCTAGTAAAACATAAAAATGTCTAGAGAAGAGAGCTGCATGTTTTTGTGTACGAGTAAATCTTTCAGCATTTTACCACATTTAATTTAAACAGGGCCTAGGCAAGCTGAAATACGTGCAGTGTACAAAGTAGCCTTATTCATGATTTCAATGAATCTTCCCAACAAGTTCATAGAAAAGGTATTATTTTAGCAAAATGCAAATAACAACACCACCACTCAGAGAAGTTGGATAACTTGCTGAATAGTCTGTTATAATTTATAAATGCAGGATATCGATCTTGTTCTATGCTTACATGCTTACAAGAATAAATATTTCCCAAGGTAAACATTTGAATGCACACTATCTGTGATATCCAAAGGTGTTTTGGAATGGGCATAAGTTGTTAGTATTTTAGGACTACTTCAGTAACAAATAATTCCAAGAAAGGATATTTGAAGAGCCTTCAAAATAGCCCATGTCACCACTGTTTGTTAAAAACACATGGATGCTGCACAGAGGAAATTTGTATGTTTCAATATTTGGCTACACATAAAAGTCTTTCTCTTTAACATGATGTGTCTTTTACTTGGTTTTGACAGATTCATTACAACTGGGTGCTCTCCAAACGTCTTTGACTTCCTGATTTATTCAGTTGTTTTCATCTTAAACACAGTGAAACTGTACTTAAGATTTGTTTAATTAAAATGTGCAAGTTGAGCAATGTCTAAAAAGGGACTAAAAGTAAAACTGTTTTGGCAAACATTAACTGTCAAAAGATTCGCATGGTGATTTTGGTTTGGATTATAGTTGCTGTCTTTTCCAATGAGTGTGTCAGTGAAAGCCAGGGAAAGGAGCTGTGAGTGGACTCAGTTGTGGTTATGCTGTGTCAGTGTGAGTCTGACAAATATATTTGATTAAGACCGTAAGATTGGAGACAGATGGACTTGGTCAGACACTCGATCTGTCATTCACTTGCTCTCTGACCACAGGCAAAGACTTTACTTTCCCCAAGACTTAGTGCTCTCGTCTTTAATGCTGTGTAAATAAATATCTACTGTACCTGGGTTTTATAAGATTTTCATAAACTAGAAACAGTAGTTACGTGTGGCATGGTGGCTTATTCCTATAATCCCTTTATTTAGGCAGGAGGTTGTCATAGCAGAATTGCTGTGAGCTCCAGGTCAACCTGGGCTGATGTAAGACCCTGTCTCCAAAAGACAAAGCAAATAAAATCAAGGAAGTTAAAAGACCTATACATCCTTAAGATTTCAACCAATAAATGGAAACTATTTGTACTATTAATGCTTCTTTAATGAAATCTATTAGATAAATCACAGAGGTCCATGGAGATTTGCTCTGGTAGATTCAACCCAGGGAAAGATACCAGAAATACTACAAAAGAGAAAAACCTGTCTTGGATTTCCAGTTTACTTTAGAGATTTTGCATATCTTTGCTCCCCAATCCTGGCTTTATCCCCTCATGTAAAGAGGAATGTTTTTCAGCCTTCCTCTTCAGAGGCAAAAAGTGTTTGAAGGCCAGGCACCCTCTCCTCTTAATACTCTTAGGTCTATCTGTACCTTGCTCTCCACTGACTCTGCCTTTACTTTTTCTCTGATGATATAATCTGCCTAGACAGTTATGTTGATGTAAAACTGAGTTATATTATGGATTTATCTTATCTTTATATACAAAAAACAGAACTGAATCTTCCAGGATATGGTTGCACACAGCTAAGTTTGTGAATGAGTATTTCTTGTAGCAGAGAGCTGTTATTTTGTGATATGAGCTGCACTAACCGACACATCATTCTAGGGATAGTTATTGATGAGCAGAGGCGTATTTAGTGATAACATGGGAATTAATTCACTTTAAGTAGGCATAATGTTAAGGTAAAGAAATTACATGTTTTCTTTGTTTTGTGTTTTTCTCACTCTTCTTCTGGTCTTAGTAAATAGAAATACATAGAAGATACTAAGCAGCAATACATAATTTAAAATCCATTTACTTAGAAGTACAAATGCCATCCATTTAAATAATCCAGACCATCCAAAAACACACACCAGAAAGCTGCTCAGGGAAGTAGCTTGAAGTTTGATGTTAAATTTCTCTACAACTTGGGGGTTAAATCTTGGTCATAGTGAAGACATTATTCAAGGCATGCTTCAGAGTAAGTTAATAAACCAACAAGCCAATCGACAGTCAAGAATAGGGTCATGGTTAAGCCATTATTAAAAAGCTACAAATTACTTACCAGGTTCCACATATTACTTGAAAATGTGTTTGTGTAAATTCTTATGTGTTAAGAGGATATACTCTGCTGCTATTTCCTCACTCAAATGTTTAGCTTCATCCAACTTTTATCAGTATAGGACAATTTACTGTTGTATTTTATGTCTGGAGAAAGGTCAAAGTGCTAGTGCTGTGTCACAAAGGCAATACAGGACATGTTAGGAATTCAAAACAGATTTCTCAGATGACAAGGGAAATTCTCCTCTAAAAACTAGTACAAGCCTTTCTAGGGATTGTAACAAGAGTTCCTGACAGGGAACTATTCACTGTCTTCTGATAGATCAGATTCTCTATATAGAATTTATATCTTTAAATGTAGCATGCCAGGACTCTGTCCCCTCATTTCATTTGCAGTATTGCCACTGTCTCTTCTAGGTGGACTCTACTGAAAAACACTACTTTGAGACTGGATAAGACTTTCCATCACAGATAAAAAAAAATACAGATAAAACTTTCAAAGACTGAGCATGCTAAAACCATTGCTGTAAGTTCATGATCATGGTCCCAGGAGCTTGTAGTATTCTATTTCCATATGGTCACAAACCTCTTTACAGGCTCTTACAATCTATCTGTCCCCTCTTTGGCAATAGCCCCTGAACCTTGGGTGTGTGAAACTTAATATAGAGTCCTATCCAGAGACCCATGCTCTGCAGGCTCCTAATCTCCACTCTTTGGCAACTTGTGACCTCTGTGTTACTGACCCTCTATTGCAAGAGGGAGTTTCATTAATGAGAGTTGAAGACCCATGCAAACTCAAGCAGACAAAAATCCAGCATGGAACAAGAGAAATGGGCCATAGACGCCAATCTTTGTTGAAGAAATATTGGCAGCTGATTACTGTTGGGTGAAGAAGAGCTAATCTTCCCGAAAGCAAGGAATTCTGTATAGGCTGACTGGATCTCAGTGGATGAACCTTCACTGAGGAACATTTGGGGACACTAACTTGACACAATGGACCTTGACACAGATGAAAGAATGTATGGATTCCAGTTAGGGAGCTATGAGGAGGCAGTGAAGAAGGGGCTACAAAGATGATTAAGATCGATTGAGTTGTTCTGTATGAAACACACAATGATTCAATAAAAAAAAACTTTCAAAGACTAAAAAATCTCAAGAAAAGTTTTAAACATGAGAAAACAAGAATAGTGTCAACTGCGAAGATGATGACCACGATGCAAAAAGAGTGTCTTCAAGATTGTTTTGGCATCCATGTCCTAGAATTAACTGTCAAACAAAAGACAGAATTTGTGCTTAGATGGATACTTTCTCTAATCTGCCATACTCTACAATTTTCTACGGAAGAGACAGCAAAATCATGTAGAACCTTAGAAGTGAATAAGAACTAAGTGCAGTAGAAGTCTCCAAGTTCCTAACCAAAGGGGAAGCCGTCCAACAGAAAATGTCAACAGAGAAACGAGAACACAGCCTAAGACAGGTTCTTCTGAGGTGCCTAGACCATGCCTACCTCACTGTTTTATCACCCGTGTGCTTGTAGTTAGCTCCTGTATGACCACTAAACTATGAATAAAGCAAGGAAATGGGGAGAAAGAGTCTGAGGCTGAGTACATTCTGCCACTACTTCCAAGGTCTAGAGCAGTTTTCTAGAAATGTAAAACTTATGTCTGTACACATAGCTGTACTGGCAGTTATAACCATTTAATGCTCATACCTGCTTGTCAACTTGTTTTAACTATTTTTTATTACTTACTCCACAATGTTAAATTATCTGACATATTAATTTGGTTTTAAGATTTCCTTTATTATACTATTGGGCAAAGAACTTGAACCTCGCAGAATCATCTTGCAAACTGAGTTTTCCCAGATAATAAATGACTGTTCAGAAAGTCATTGTGTATGCTCTCACCAGGAGTAGATAAAATGAACAAAATGAAGGGAAACAGGTAGAGAAGTGTTATCTGATTAGGAACAGTTTCACATTTACCAGCTGGATGAATTCTCAGAAGCTTCATGATGGATAAATGAACAAAATTAATGGATGAATTTCATGATTTTTAACAATAATTTTATTAAGAATGTATTTAGGAAAATAAATATTACCTGAATGATATGAGGGAT
Organism: Eospalax fontanierii; assembly: GCA_035773235.1. Classification (NCBI taxonomy): domain Eukaryota; kingdom Metazoa; phylum Chordata; class Mammalia; order Rodentia; family Spalacidae; genus Eospalax; species Eospalax fontanierii. Next base: position 39,659,506 of record CM069524.1, read on the forward strand.
GTTTTATGAAGTAGAAACTAATCATCCATTATCTACCATCTCTGATGCATGGCCCAACACCCCCAAAAGGGAATCTGCGGATCCGAGCAAAAAATTGAAGCTACCAAGAAAATGCTCAAAAATCACAAAGCAATTTAAGCATTGACCCCTACATAGCAGAACCAGCTTGTCATGATGGAACTTTTCCTAAATTATGAATCAATAATCGTATGCTATTTTTGTCTGGTAATATATTGGTATAGTTTGCCAAATGTTTCTTCCTTCCCCCAAATCAATATCACTAGCTAGTGAATTTAGCCCACGTGATCCTATTGGAGAAGTTTCTCCAAAGTACCCTAGCTTTCAATGCATTGAATAAGCACTGAACTGAAAATAGATGGATTTAAAAAAAAAAGCACATCGTTTCCTTATGTGAAAAATCATTAATATATAAAATGTTTTCATTGATTATTGTAAGTCAGACTATGGTTTTTACTTTAAATAATGTAATTTCTACTAAAATATCAAATATTTGAGAGTCTTTGCTTATACACACTTATACTTGAGTACACATATTATAAATATTTATGTATGATTATACCAGTTTACAAAAAGAAATGGAGTTTCTTTCCATGTAAGCCAGAATCAATTCAATTTTGTAAACAATGGTCTATGACGTTTCTAAGTCTTTCAAATATGATGTTAATACATATGATGTTGATATAGCTCCTAAACCTTTCCAATGTAACAGTAGTTTTCCTTCCATATCTCAATATAGATTGAGACGACACATGACGGCACAAAATTCCCTTAAAGGCAGCAATTTCACAGTGGCTTTCTCATTCTTTGTGAGCACTTGTCTATGTGTAGATACATAAATCCAATGTAACTCACAATCATTTAATAAAATTTTCTAAGTAATTATAAGAGCTATTTGTGCATTAAAATTACTGCAAACTTTGACAGCTTAAAAATGTCAAACATTTGGGGCTGGAGAGATGATTCAGTGGGCTATTCTCCCCAGGTTCAGTTCTCAGGATACACATGGTGGTTCACATGCACCTGGAACTCCAATTCCAGGGAATCCAATATCGTCTCTGATGTCTCCTGGCTCCTGCACACATGTGGTGCACATGCATATACTCAGGCACACATATTTACACATAAAACAAATAAATGTTTAAAGGATTGAGAGTGGTGTGCCTGAGTTATTCTGACCCGAGGGCCCTCATCGGGCTGGGGACTGCAACTTAGCCATATAAACCTTGATTCTGTCTTGAAGATCCACTTACAAGTTCATGCTCATAAATATTATCCAATGCATCACTGTCCATTAGCCAAAGCTTTCGGTTACTTACTATAGGGGCTCTCATACGGGGACAACTGAGTTCTCTCAGATCATGATGAGGTCTGAAAACAGAGAAGGAGGGAAGGGCACGGTGGGAGGAAAGGAGAGAAAGAGAAGAGAGAAAATGCAGGGTTTCTTGAGGCTTAAACTTGACTTCACCACATCCTTTTGTAAGCTTATAGTTTAGTGATGTGAGATAGACAAACAATTTAAGAGACATCTGTATAATTTTTCAGAGTAAGACAAAGTGACAGAATACAGGTTTTTTTAAGTAGGTAGCTATCTAGTAAAGTTCTTATTCATGGTTTTGGATCAGACATAAAGTCATTTAATTACAATACCTATGGAAAGATACACTTCTGAAAATAACTTGACAAAAGAAAGAGTTATTTAGATACTTGACTATTTCAACACTTTAAGATGTAAGTACTACAACTGGGCTTTAATAATGCCATAAGAAGACTGAATGTCAACAGAGCTCTCCTCCACTCCTCTGGGCTAGGTGCCACATTATTCTAATCACACATTGATCCGTACCATTTGATGGAAGTCACCAGTATCTCCTGTGAAAAGGTGCTTCTCTGCTCTACTTTCAAATGAATGAACACAAATAACAATAAAAGACAATGTCAAAGAAGAACTTTTGTAGGACAGTATGGGTCAGGAAACCTCACCAATCAGCTAGAGCTAGTAAGTCTAAATCATATTTACAAAAATGGTCTTTCAAGTTAGAGTGGATGGTCCAGCCTTTTCTCCTCAAGACAATTCTCAGAGGAAAAAAAAAAAACATCCAAGAACAAAGAAGCTTTTCTAAAGTGTCAGTTATATCAGTTATAAGCAGGTTGAGTAGGAGGGTTTTTTTTAAATGATTTCCAGCCAAATTTCTCTATAATAAAAGAAAAGTCAGATTTGAGATCATGATTTTAAATATAAACTCCAATAAAACTGGGCAACTTCATTAATGTCCTTATAATATTTTCATTTCCATTTATTTTAGTTTCAACTATGCATTTAAGTGTTTTAGTCATCATATTAAAAAAAGAAATAGAAATAAGGCTTTATATGTTACCTTCAGGAAAATAGACTCAAATTATCTTCGCCAACAACATTATCATGACATTGGGCAGCAACTATTTAGATGCTGCCTCTCAAAAACAGCATCTGGAGACTGAATTCCTATTTCTTTTTGGCTTGCAAAAAGCACATTTTGTTGTTAAATATAGAACTATGTATAATAGACACTTAGAGTTTGGATCTTTACCTTATAAGGTAAAAGTAGGTGTGGGTCTGTCATAAAACAGATAGTGCTACAAATTCCACTGGCACCATTAACAAGACCCAGCTGTGCATCTTAGACTCCCCAAAGATCAAATCATAGGCAATGCATGCCTTTAGCCAAGTCCCACTATTTCTGGGACTATTTCAGAGTTCCTAACAGCTCTATTTCAGCATGTAAACAGATGTATCAACAAAAGTGGAATTTTTTAATTTAACTTTTTATGTACTTTTAAAACTTCATTAATTCACAAACTAGCAGTATTTGTGACATGATGTCGGTCACAGGTCTTCACTGATGAATGGTTTATCTCCCCCAATGCAGAGCTTTTAGCAGAAACCATTTTATCGTCATATCAATACTGCCTTTCTGAAAAATAATGCAAAGAATGAAGAAAGCCATCATTTTAATCCATAAGACCGTGATATAGATATGTGATAAGCATGTTAAGAATATTAAACATAAAATATAAGATGCTGTTCTGGAACTGGTGAGGTGGGTCAGTGGGTAAAGACACTTGCCATGAAGCCTGACAGTCTGAGTTGTATTCCTGGAACCCACATTGTAGAAAGACAGAATAGACTCTAGAAAATTGTCCTCTGAGCTTCACACATGTATTGTGGCATGAATATGTACACACACACACACACACACACACACACACACCACATTCAGTGTAAAAAAATTAATACTGGTGCTCTGGAATAAAATTTGAGACTGATGCTATCCGGAACCAGGTATTTGCAGACACTTCTGTAAAAGTAGCTTCCTGGGAGCAAAATTCATGCATAAAATAAGCAAGTCATCTAAACTGATGTAACTTTGAACTTGATGCAAAATTTGCTGCCTACTAAACTATTTTATTACTGCTTTCAGTTTCCTTGACTTGCTTTCAAAAAGTTATTGTTCAACTGTCTGTCTGGAAGACCTCCACCATGCCTTTTTAACTAGTGAACTAATCACTGAACCTCCTCTCCCTTTCCCCTGCTCCTGGGTCATCGATATAGTTGCTCATCAAAAGAAAGCAATCCAGCTCAGCCACTACTGCCAGTAATTTCACAGACAGCTATCAGAATATCCATGACTAAAGCAAGTATGTCGGAAGCACACTCTTCCTACTCCACGTGCACTCTAACAGAGTCAGCATATTTACCTGCCAAGGACCAGAAAGTGTTATCTCAAACCTGGATACAGTGGTTCACACAGGGAATCACAGTGCTTGGGAGGTGGAGGCAAGAAGATCCAGAGTTCAACATCATCCTCAGCTACATAGGAGTTCAAGACCAAGCTGGACTACATGAGACCCTGACTCCAAAACACCACAAAATATCAACAGTGAGAAAAATCTCTGATATTTCTTCCAATCACTATATTTAATGTTTTTCAAATGCAGAATTTAAGTATTATAGTGGAGACACTATTTCTCCCTTGTTCCTAGGAGAATTATTGAGGTAAAATGATTCAGGAAAGGCTTCACAGGTAAGTCATGGCCAATATTTAGAGTAGCTGAAGGCCATGCTCTGCTCTTATTTCCAAACTCCTACCCTAGCTGAAGGGCTGGATACTTTCCTATACCTAATGCAGAGATTTAAGAGGAAGTTTGTTACCCAGAAGGGCTGGAATATTTGACAACCATATACAGGTCAGTCTTTGAGACCTTGACTAGATTTTCATAAAACTTTTTTACAGTTGATTTTTCAGACTGCACCTTGACTCCCCTGCAGACTGAGGAACTCCATTCTCCTTAACCCCACATCCTGTTCTTCCAGCCTTGGGGACAGGCCTACTTTTGCTCTTAGCACCCAGGTCTCTAGACTACCCTCTTAGCATCTCCTGGTAGTAAACTCTCCAATCAGACCAGCCCAACCCCCTACATTGAAAACATCTGCAGCCACTATCTCTCCTGCAGGACTGGACTTTCCTTCCCTTTAGTAGGAATCCAGACCTTTGCAGACTCCGTGAGAATGTCTGAATCCAAGCTTTCCAAACTCTGCTGTACCTGCTGGCTAGAGGGGCCCAGACCCTAGGAGGAAGTCTGAGAGCATCTTATTCTCTCCTGAATTGGGCCTTTGTGGGAACTCCTGAGTAGACAGACTAGAGTCATCTGGTCCTTCCAATATAAAATCAAAAGAGAGAACCTGAATTCTAGATAAAGCAACCTTTCATACCAAATTAAAATTTAAAAAACCAGTGCACATCAAGTATACAAACAGAATTAGACTTTCACTGAACAAAGGAAGGCTTGATTATCACACCAGAATCACCATAAACAACAAAAGAAATCCACATACCAAAATCACAATGAAAAAAATATGAAAAACCCAAATATTATGTCCCTACCAAACACTCCCAGTCCTATAGAAGAGTTCTACAATGAGAACTCCCTAGAGATAACCCAGGACACACAATTTAAAAGAACAATAATAAGCATCATCAAAGAATTCAACAAATTGAAAGAACACACAAACAAACAAAGAACTAAAAGAAAATAGGAATAAACTTATGACTGAATTCACAAAAGTGACAGAAATACTGAAGAAAACTCATGCTGAAATGAAGAAGGAAGTGAAAAACTCAGTAAGCCAATATGAAACAATGGGAAAAGGCTCACAAATAGAATGAATGAAATGGAAAACAGAGTATCAAGACTGGATGATAAAGTCAAAGAATTGGATTACGCAAGCAAAGATTATGAAAAATTGTTAAAAACAAAGGCATGGAATATGCAAGAAATGTGGAACACTATGAAAAAGACTAAATTTATTCCTTACAGGCATAGAGGAAGGAGAAGAAACTCGGGATAATGGTATTGGCCAGAATTGCAACAGGACTGTAAAAGAAAATTTCACAAAATTAAGGAAAGATATGCACATACAAATACAAGAAGCACATAGAACATCAAAGAGACAAGACAAGAAGAGAAACTCCCTACAGCACATCATAGAGAAATTACTAAACACAGAGAACAATGAGAGAATACTGAAAATTGCAGAAGAAAAACAAGCTACATATAAAGGAAAACCCATCAGAATTAGAGCTGACTTCTCAATGCAAGCTATGAAAGCCAGAAGAGACTGGACCAAAGTATTCCCACTTTCAAATGACCATAGATGACAACCCAGAATACTTACACAGAAAAACTGTCTATTATAGTTGAAAGAGAAAAAAAATCTTCCACAGTATGAATAGGCTGAAAGAATTCATGTCCACAAATCAGCCCTTCAGAGAATTCTTGAAACAATACAAAGAGCTGAAGAAAAGAATGACTACACCCAAGGGGCAACAGAAACAAACTAAAGGAAAGTATAACTGTGGAACCACAAAGTTAGAATAAGAATGAAAACAGAAATTAAAATGATGGTAACCAATACACATCTTTCAATAATAACTTTAAATATCAATAGACTGAACTCCCAAGTCAAAAGACACAGTCTCATTGAACAGATAAAGAAAATAAATCCATCTTTTTGTTGTCTGCAAATAACTCATATCACCTTCAAGGAAAAGCATTCTGTTAACGTGAAAGGATAGAAAAAAATATTCTAAGCAAATGGCACTAAGAAACAAGCAGGAGTTGTCATTCTAATATCTGACAAAATAGACTTCAAACTAAAAGTAATGAGAAAACATAAAGATTGGAACTTCATTCTGCTCAAAGGAGCAATTAACCAAGAAGATATTACAATCATGAACATATATGCACCAAACACTGGTACACCCAACTTCATTAAAACACTACTACAGGACTTTTAGACACAGATTAATCCCAATTCACAAACAGTAACTGACTTTAATACCCCACTGTCTCCATTAGACAGTCAGCTGGACATAGAATAAACAGGGAGATATCTGAATTAAACAATACCATGCATCAAACGAAGCTAACAGACATCTACCAAATATTCCACCCACTCACCAGAGAATATACTTTCTATTCAGCACCTCCACTGAACTCTCTCAAAAATCATGCACATACTGGGGCACAAAGCAAACCTCAACAAATTAAAAAAAATTGAAATAATTCCAGGGATTCTATCAGACCACAATGCAACAAAGCTTAAAATCAACACCAGAAAAAGCCCTAGTAACTACGCAAACTCATGGAGAATAAACAACACATTCCTGAATGATGAATGGGTCAAAATTTAAGGTGAAATTAAGAAAGAAATAAAAGCATTCCTAGAATTAAACAAGAAGGACAATAAAACACAACTAAACCTCTGAGACAATTTAAAAGTAATCCTAATATGGAAGTTTATAACTCTAAGTGCCAACATTTAAAAAATTCAGAAAGAGCACAAATAAATGTTCTAACATTACAATTGAAGAATCTTGAAAGGTAACAACAAATGAAACTCAAACCCAGAAGGCAAGAAGAAATATCAAAACTTAGAGCCGAAATTAATGAAATAGAAACAAAGAGTACAATACAAAGAATCAATGACTGGAAGAGCTGGTTCTTTGAGAAGATAAACAAAATAAACAGACCTAGTTAACCAAAAGAAAAAAAGAGTAACTCCAAATCAGCAAGATCAGAGATGAAAGGGTAAACATCACAACAGACAACAAAACGATCCAGAACATTATAATACTTTAAAAACCTATATGCCATTACATTTGAAAGCCTAAAATAAATGAATGTGTATCTAAGATCATGGGACTCACCAAAGATAAACTAAGAAGGGATCAACAGCTTAAACAGACCCATAACATATAAGGAAATTGAAACAGCAATATAAAACCTCCCAACTAAAAAATCCCAGGCCTAGATAGATTCAGAATTCTACCAGACATTGAAAGACAGAAACAGAGTGAGAACTCACAAATTCTTTCTATGAAGCCAGAATCACTCTAATACCAAAACCAGTTAAAGAGTCAACCATAAAAGAAAACTATAGACCCATATCCCCAATGAACATAGATGCAAAATTTCTCAACAAAATTCTTTCAAACAGCACACATCAAAAAGATCATCCACCATGATCGAGTCTACTTTATTCCAGAGATGTTAGTCAATAAATATCATAAATCATATAAATAGACTTAAAGACAAAAATCACATGGTCATCTCAATAGATGCAGAAAAGGCCTTTGACAAAATTCAACATGAATTTATGTTAAAAGTCCCAGAGGGAACTGGACTAGATGGAACACACACACCTTACCATGATTAGGACTTTATATAGCAAATCCATAGCCAACATCATTCTAAATGGAGAAAAATTGGAAGCATTCCCATTAAAATCAGGAACCAGACAAGACTGTCTATATCTCCACTCCTTTTTAATATAGTGCTTCTAACTCTTGCTAGAGGAATAAGACAAGAGAAGGAAGTTAAAGGAGTACTAATGGGAAAAGAAGAGCTCAAATTATTCCTTTTCACAGGTGATATCATTGTATACCTAAAAGATGCCCAAAATTCCTCCAGAAAACTCCTAGAATTTATTAACACTTTCAGTAAAGGTTCAGATTACAAAATTAATCTACAAAAATCAGTTACCTTTCTATATACTAGTAACAAACAACTGGAAAAAGAATACATGGAAACCCTCCAATTCACAATAGTCTTAAAAAAATACCTCAGAGTAGACCTAACCAAAGATGTTAAAGACTGCAATAAATATTTTAAATCTTTAAAGAAAGAGATTGAGAAAGACACCAGAAAATGCTCATGGAATGAAATAATTAATATTGTGAAAATGACTACCCTACCAAAAACTATTTATAGATTCAATGCAATGCCAATCAAAATCCCCATGATATTCTTCATATAATTGGGAAAAAAATTCCTAAAATTCATATGGAAACACAAAAGACCCTATATAGGCAAAGCAATCCTGAGCACAAAGAGTAATGCTGGGGGGATTACGACAGTAGATTTCAAACTGTATTAGAGAGCCATAGTCATAAAACAGCATGGTATCAGCAGAAAAATAGACATGTAGCTCAATGGAACATAACTGAAGACCTGAACATGAATGCATATAATTTTAGTCACCTGATATTTGACAAAGGGGCCAAGAACACTCACTAGAGGAATGATAGCATCTTCAGAATATGGTAGATTTTCACAACAGTCTGGATCTCCACCTGAAGAAGAATGAAACCAGATCCTTATCCTTCACCTTGCACAAAAATGCACTCCAAATGGATCAAAGACTTCAATGTGAAACCTGAAACTCTGAAACTGTTAGAAGAAAACATTGGCAGTAACCTGTAAGATGGACATAGGTATAGGAAAGGACTTTCTAAATCAGACATCAGTTGCTCAGGAATTTAGCTCAAGAATCAACAAGCGAGACCTCATTAAACTAAAAATTCCTGTACAGCAAAACAAACAACCAAGGAAGTGAAGAGAAAACCCACAGAGTGGGAGAAAATCTTCACCAGAACACATTTGGCAGAGGATTATCATCTAGAATATATAAAGAACTCAGAAACAAAGAATCAAGAAAACAAGTGACCCAATTAAAAGATGGGATAAGGATTCTTCTCAAAAGAAGAAATAAAGATGGCTGAGAAACATCTTAAAAAGTGTTCAACATCTTTAATAATTCAGGAAATGCAAATTAAACCCACTTTAAGATTTCATCTTGCCTCAGTCAGACTAGCCAAGATCAATAAGAACGCTCATTCACTGGTGGTGGAAGTGCAGACTTGAACAACCCCTATGTAAGCAGTGTAAAAACTCTTAAAAAACTAAAAATGAACCAACCATTTGACCTAATTATACAATTTCTTGGCATATGCCCAAAGGAATCATCCTATTGCTGAGATTCTTGTACATCCATGTTTGTGACTGTTCTTTTCACAACAGCTAAGAGATGGAAGCAACCTAAGTGTCCCTCAACTAACAAGTGGATAATGAACATATGGTCCATTTTTCACAATGGAGTTCTGCTCAGTGGTAAAGAAAGATAAAATTTACAGGTAAATGGATGGAAGTAGAAAGTATTATTCTAAGTGAAGTAAGAAAGACTCAGGTCCTAGCAGCAAATCCTTAAATGTGAGTACATATCCTGATGTAACTGCAGGAACCAGTATAATAGAAAGGAACCATGGAGGTAAAGGGAAAGAAGGAACCTGAGAGAGAAGAACAGTAGGAGACAGGGGTTACTAAGGGAGAAATGGTTAAAATGGGGGTATTTTAATTGGAGTGGAGCGAGGGCTGTACAAGGAACTTAGGGGATAAAGGGGAAGAAGGAGTTCAAGAGTAGTGGGACCATAGGAGACTGGTATTATCCAGGGAGAAATGGAGGAAATAAGGCCCACTTTAAATGGGGAAGGCATGAAGGAAAGGGTTAGACAGGGAGAGAGGAGAAATAAATAATGCCTAGCTAGGTTAAAAAAAAAACAGAGGGAATCATAGTAGTCCAACAACCTAATGACAAATTATACATACAATATCTCTACATGAGCCCATGTGCATAGCTGAAAGCTACATAACAAGAAACAGTGACAGACAGGAGAAACCTTCCTTTGAGTTGTTGGCCAGGATGGTCCAAGTGACTCCCAAAATTACACAGTTTATTGCCATAATTCTTGATTGCCTCCCAGAACTTGAAGATAAGATCATATTGCTGAAGACAGATCATACTTCAGACACAGGATTTGGAGCAATAGAGCTAGAACTGACCTGGAAACCACTTCCCTGAAGGACTATGCAAGCTGCTAAGGGAAAACTCCAATTGATGGTCCAACACCAACTTCAAGATCAAATAACCACATTGATGACCAGCACAGCACAGGGCATTGGTGCAGTAGAGGCACTTTTATCTTGTGGGCAATCAACAGCTACATAGTTGGTTGAAAAGCCCACTCAATGGGAGGAAACTTATGTGTGGTATTATAAACATAGTCAAATGCACATGGCTGGAGAGGTCATAGATCTTAGAGAAACCCCCAAGACTGTCACATCCCTAGACAAATGTAATCTCTTACTATGTGTGAAATATGTATCTTTATAGTTACAGACAAATATCCCAGGCACCACTCATCAAAGAAGCTTCTTTTTCACCAGACAGAGACCACAACTGGTCACACCCAAACATTGTCTGTGTATTGCCCAAGCCTGAGTGGCACATCTACAATATAACATCTACACCTAAGGCTCACAGAGCACAGAACAAGGGGTAAGGAGGACACTAACGAAGCTCTCATTCTCCTTAATGAAGCTCCCTCATTCAACAGTGTGTTCAACAGGAACACAAAAGGTCACAAATCACCAAGGCAGAGGGATTGTCCACAGAATGCTGGTCCTTGGTTAATCTTCACGCACCCAGGGCTCAGGAACCATTACAGAAGAGGGGGACGAAAGATTGTAAGAGTCAGGGAGGAGGTGCATGACCATATGGGAATAGGGTCCTACGAACTCCTAGGACCCTGTTCATATGAACCTACAGCAATGGTGACAGCATGCACAAGCAAACTCAAACAGACAAAAACTGGGGAAATGGACAGCAGACCCCAATCTTACACATAAAGAATTATTGGCATTCAATTACTGCTGGACGAGGAAGAGCTGATCTTCCTAAAGCAAGGGAGTCTAGATAGTCTAACTAGACCTCAATAGATAAACTTGTACAAAGGTAAGTTTTGGGACACCAAAATGACACAATAGGCCTTAACACAAATGACAGAATGTATCAAGTCCAGTGGGGGCGGCGGGAGGGCAAGTGTGGAAGCGGGTATAAAGATGACTAAGATTGATTGAGATGTTCTGTATGAAATAATAAAAAATTCAATACAATTCTTTTTAAAGTTGATATTCCGTTACTCCAATAGGAAGATTTTAACACCAAAAATTAAAAAGTGACTATAAGCTATAGAAAGGAAAATCTATCATATAACATAATTCTAGGAAAATGTAGATGACCTAAAGAGGATGGGCATTATAATATCAAGCTGAACTCAATATAATATTGATAAATATCAGAGTGTTTTCATACAAATATAAACTAAAAATGTGCATCCAAATTGACCAAATCTTACGTCAAGTACTTTAACTTCTTCCTCCTTCCTATCTGTGACTGTTGGGTAAGGTAGGGTCCTGTAGATTTGGGTCCTTTCACTCATATGCTATGAGTATTTCTAACTCTTCTTACAATTTTTATTTCTTTTATTTTTTTCTGTGTGTATGTGTCTGTGTGTATCTGTGTGTGTGTGTGTTTGTGTGTGTGTGTGTGTCTGTGTGTCTATGTGTGTCTGTGTGTCTATGTGTCCGTGTATACATTCATGGACAAATGATGGAAGTCCACTCTCTCCTTCCACCTCATGATCTTTCCACGTCGTGGTCCTTCCACGTGGTGGAAGGTCATCAGGTTTGGCAGCAGGCACCTTTACCCACTAAGAGATCTTGCCTGCCCACATGCATTTCTAATGGCTGAAATAACTGTCGATTTTAATTCTGAAATATATTTATTCTTGCTGCAGAAATAAAATCTTCACACACAAATTATTTCTGTGTTCAGTCACTTCCAGAAGTTTTTTTGTAAGGAAAAGCATAATGGGGAGTACAGGAAATGAATCACTGACCTTTTGACCTTCATCGACATCCTAAGACTTAAAGCTCACACTTGTGAATGTGACAGTTTTTTGATTGAAAATGCCTGCTCTTGAAGCACTGTTGCTACTTCAGTCCTACTCCATCTTTTTGTTAATGTTCTAGGCTTTAATTATAACTGACAATGACTGAAATTAAATTATGGTTTGGAAGATGGATTTTGTTATTGCCAAATTAAGCACCAGAACTCTTAGGAAATACTTAGGAAGTCTTTGCTAATTCGATGAAAATGTTACTAAGACAATGACATTTCGCCTTTGCTTCTTACTCCTGAAGCAAATGCATCTTTCCCTAGGGTAAAGGTAAGAACAGCACTGTGTGCAGACAAGGTCTTCTTCTGACTGGGTGAAGTTCTGTTATGTCTGGAATTCCAGAGGAAAAGGCCAGTTTTGTTTTTTAGGCAATCTATTTGCATTTGTATATTTCAGATTAAATAACTTAAATATGTTGTTTTTTAGAGCTAATTTTAAACTAAGCACATTGCTGACGTTTCCAGGAACATTTTCAGGAAAGACATTCCTCTTGCAAACAAAAGCTCCTTAAAATATCATGTGTCCCAGCTAATTTTACACCAAATGAAAATTTTTAAAAAACACTACTGTGAAAAAAACCATATGTGTGTGTGTGTGTGTGTATATATATATATATATATATATATATAATACTAATACAAATGCTTCGTTGTGGTAATAAAAGGAATTAAAGATGCCCATTTGAGTCAGATCTTGCCATTCTAAAATAAGACAGTGGTTAATAAGACAGCTTTGGAAATATAGAGGAAAATATATTACTCACATATAGTAAAAATGACATTTAATCCTCTGCATTTTATAAACAATGAACTCTTTGTCTACTTGCATGTCTGTAAATGATTGTATATGCCTGAATAAGAGTAATACTTTTCCAACACATATTTCACCACAAGGATTATTCACTCCAAATATCTTAGTAATATTTTCAATAATAATTTAAGAATGTCTTTCCTAAAACAACTGTTTCCATTTAATTTGGCATTAGGGAAATCTATCTTCTAACTTGTAACTTACAAAATTAATTTCATAGTTATTTACCCAAGGCCATAAAGATTAATCACAGTTCTAGCAGAAGTAGAATTACAACAATAGAAACATTTTATTGCTCATGCTTCAAATAATTCCATCTAAAGCATCTTACTCACGATAACCATTCGCCCACTTTTTTAACCAACTTGGAATTAGAAACTTGTTGTGAAAATATTTCTATCACATTCCTGATTGTCAAATATACCTAAATACTGGCTCTATTTTCTCATCAAAATGTTTCTTTTAAAGAGAGGATTTGTCTTAGATTAGTCTCGAGCAGTCCCTCCTTATTTGCCCTTGCGCTAGTCACTTCATACAGACTTCGATCTTCAAATTCCATGATGGGTTTACTCAGACTCTTGGGCAATTTTTGCATTGCTCAAGGCCTTTATTAACCAAGAACAAGACAGGGTAAAGTTCAAAAGCCCAGCTATCAACCGACCTTAGCCATGGATCTGAACTTACTTTGGCTCCCAGATCTGATGGTTTGGTCCCTATCTGTGATCCTTCAACCTCAGACTTCTACAGAAAGAGGTATAGAACGAAACAATTATGAATAGCTTTGTGTCAAAGATGGACATATAGATGGCAAATAGGTGGATAGGTGGTGGATAGAGATTGTACATGCATAAACACAGATACATAGACCCATGTAGTTGGATATATTTCAATCTGTATGAAGCTATATGTTAGTTAGCTACATTTAGTTATTTTACAGGATATATTTGCTTCAAAACATCAAACTGTATTTAGTAAACATAATCTTATGACTCAATTTTTAAAAGCCATCAACGGTGAATTAATATACAAAATTCCCCCCAAAATGAGCCTGTCGTTTTTAATCCCTTTCTGCTACCTCCAGACATTGTCTAACCTAGGGCTAGGAAAAAGCAATCAGTGTTTCTCACTTTGCAAACCAAGCACAAATCTGGGAGTTCAGTATACATCATGAGTAAGGACATCTCCTACCTTGAGATTGAAACTTAAAAGTATGGTCTCTTATTTACTATAGTAACCAAAAAGGCAATGAACTCTCTAACTAACTGCAACTCAGCATCTAGCAACATCATGCCTTCAGGATACTAGTGACTCTCAATTTCAAGACAATTTTATCAACACTCCAATAACAGCTGTCTTCTGGGATTCCTGTCTTCTGGTCCCAGTCTGTTGTTTCCTAGAACAAACAGAGAAATCAAGATGGCTTCATCTCTACTGCCTAGCTTTCTTAGTCCTAGAAGATACTATGCATGGTAGCAGAAGAAAAAGGTAATCATCAAGCTTATCTAGTTGTGAACCCTTCAAACTACAATAATGATTGGCCTGGAAAGATCAACCCACTGGTGCAATGATCGCATGAAAGTCACGGGAGCACCCAACTCCTATCTAACTGGATTTAAGATCCAGTTCACAAGATGGAGGCCATATCTGGTACTGATAGCAGGACCAAGAACCTGTGGCTACACAGATCACAGGCCGTAGTGGAGATCCTACTGCTATTATCCTGTTAAATGAGCACAGTAGCAAACCCATTCCTAACGACTTATTGTTAAACCAATATATTAATGCATCCCTCAACTCTCACCAGAGACACTTCTTTCTGTAGCAGATGGTGATTAGCACAGAGACCCACAGCTGGTCCAACCTGAAAAAAATAAGAGACTATGGAGTACTTAGCTCTAAATGGAAAACCTATATGCCACATCCTCTACTCCCAAGGCTCAGGGATTACTGTGGAAGAGGAGGATGGAAAGGTAGTGAACGAATACAAGGAAACCATGTTTTCCAGACACAGAGGACATTACACATATCAACCCATAGTATTTTTGAGAGAATGCTCAAGACTTATGAAAGTTGAGGCCAGAAAGGAGTCCAGCATGGATGGAGTATGTGAACAAGATGCCCCAGTCCTAGCTGAGGAACTAATGGCAATTAATACCTACGGGGAAGAGAGAGAGAGACAGAGACAGAGACAGAGACAGAGAAAAAAGAGAATGAATATGCTTCACGGGTGACACTAAATCCAGTCAATTTGACAATGGAGATTAACCACAGGACAGTATAACTGAAAGTATAAATTACGTCATTATACGTCCTCATTGGTGTATATTCATTGTTTATGGTACTAAGTTACATAAGGACATTTTCATACAGTCATACAGAACATCATGCAGATATGCGAAATGCCCTCTCAATTCCCCATTGCCATATCCTGCCTGCTTGTCTACAGTCTACTTGGTACCTATCACCTCAGACATTTCTAATGTCACAGCCTTGCATCTTATGGCTGTTGTCATGGGAAATGAGTCTCCTGGGAATAGTGAGTAGTTTCATTGAGGTAACCTGGTTGTATATTGATAAAGCCATTTCAGGATCACTTCCACCATAGGTAGTGATAGGTCTTTTGCCTGCAGAGCCCAAAAGAGAAAGGGAAATTTCCTCTGCATGTACATTAAAGAGACTAAAACCAACTGAGGCTCTGACACAGCCCGGTGGTACCACTGATCCCACACCTTAACAAAGGTGTGCGGAAATCTGAACTCCTTGTTTTAGATCCTGACTTCAGGTCTCGCTATTCATTTAATGTCGAATAATGAGAACTTGCAGGAAAATCCTTGCTTCCCTTTAAATTTTTATATAAATAATTTTATACCCATACAGCTAAATCTCAAAGTGTGACTAGAAGCTTTTTAGGGACATGAACAGATTTTTGAGGGGAAGAGGTTTGAGACAAGACCTTATAGAAGATGTCTTCAAACTCCCAATCCTCTTACATCAGTCTTCTGAGCACCAAGATTATAGGCATTCACCACCACACCTGACTTCCAACAGATTTAGATTGAAAAGATTTCCATTAGAAGAGCTTAATAATTAGCAGAATGTCTGCTTGATTAAATATAGTTGTTAAAAGGAAAAAGCTGGCTGTGGGAATTCTTCTTGACATCTCCTAGGATACTCTATTCTGTGCTGAGAATTTTTCCTTTCTTTAAAACACAGAATCCTATTCACCACTGGATAGTTAAAGCCCAGCTTCTCCGTTTCTTTTTCTGACCTCCTCTCATTCAAGCTTCTTTGAATACTCCATTCTGTTACTGGAAAAATGGAGGAAGGTAAGTGAAAATTAAAGAAAACGATTGCAGGAGAATGTATAACCTCATCATACAGTATACAAGTGAAATCATGCCTCGCAAACTGCTTCACCCATAACTGGATTGCTCTGACCTAAAATTACGGCAGTGTTTTCTCCATGATTAAATGACCTCAAGTAAGTTTCATAAACATTACGTGTACTTACAAACACAGAAAGCACAGGTTTGGTCAGATTGGAATTTCTGTTACATTTTTTAAATTTTGCCAGAGTTTTGTACACAGCTTTAAGTTTATAGACGAAGTCATGTTTAATTTTCTTTTACTAAAATTTGTGTCAAAAACAGATCAAAATAAATACAAAAATTATTTAATACTAAAAAAATTCTAACTAATTTATGCTATAGCCTAAAGTAGCTGAATTTTATCCCTTTTCATAGATATTTCATAAAGGAAGGATGACTTGTCTCATTCTCCTATTTCCTATAAGCAGAAAAGAATTTGTAAATCGTGCTTCTCTTTTTAGTAAACTTACTAATTTTCACTATATTGGAGGCATACACTATAATAAGAACCATCAATCATTGACAAAATGTCAAATCTTTAATTCTCTCTCTTGCAAGCATACCTCTAATTTATGAAGCATGTTCCAGTTACAGAAGCTAATAATTTATATAAGTTGATAACACAGAAATGATATCATAATTAATGTTTTATCAAAAATCCAAGATATTCAAATTTTTCTACTTTGCAAGAAAAAGTGCAGTTTCAAATAGGCCCCTAGAATTACATGCCTCTAATCTCAGCACTCAGGAGGATTGCCACAAGTTTGACACCCTTGTATACATAAGAAGTTCCAGGCTGGTGGTACATACCAAGACATGTTTTTTTTTTTAAATGAAAATAAAGGTTGTTAGGGTAGGAATGTATTGACCACAGGGGTATACATGTTTGTCAGAATTCTTCAAGTTGCCAGCAATATGGCTTATCATGTAAAGGCACTTGCCATCAAGTCTCAACTTTCATTCAGTCCCTAGAACCCACATGGTAAAAAGAGAGAAGTAACTCCTGCAGGTTCTCTGACATCCACATATGCACTGTGGTGCATGTGCTCACACACATTCATAACATACATATGAAACCCCCACCATCACATATAGACATATATACACAAAGTATAATAAAAAATATTTAAATTGTGTATTTCTCCACTTAGCTGTATATAAATTACAAATTATAACAATCTTTTTAAATATTTATTCTTTTATGTGTGTAAGTATATTGCCTGCCTGTATGTAAATGTACCCATGTCATGCAATGTGCTTGGAGGTTGGAAGAGGCAGTCAAATTGCCCTGGAACTGGAGTTATGGACAGTTGTGAGCTGCCACGTGTGTGCTGGTAATCAAATGCAGGTCCTCTACAAGAGCAGCCAGTGCTCTTAACTCTGAGCCACCTCTCCATCTCCTAAAAACCTTTCCTTCTTATGAGGAAAAAAAACCCCTTGCCCTGGGCAAGCCCCCCACATCAAACCTCTTTGAAGGACAAATTATGAGGTGCATTCTAACTTGTCTTCAGCCCCTAAAGTACTTAAAGGAGATATTGGGACATTGCCCATTAATACCTTTCTGACTTTGGGTGGTGATCTGACTTCCATGGGCATTGCATGACATAGGTGCACTTACATACATGCAAGTAGTACATTCGTTCACATAAAAAAATAAAATCAAAAGTTTCATGTCTTAATATAAAAAGAAATCTGTGTCTGTAGCAATACTGTCAAATACACAAGTAGAGACAGTGACAAGGAAAAAGACACAGACCGTTCTTCTATTAAGTCAACAGAGCTACAGAAACTAAATAGAAAGGAAAAATCCAAGAAATAGAAATGTGTGTAGTTTGCTCTTGGTTCATGCAGTCACTTTAAATCTTTTTCGTGTTCTTACTTCAGCTGCCATTTGATCACTGGCTCTGGTCCTCAGGGAATGTGTGAAGAAGCAATTGAGCCAACACTGCTCTTTTCACACACCTTGTCCCTCAGCACTCATGATTTAGAGAATTCAAAATAAGCTTCAAAGGATACATTCATATCAAGAGGATTATATGAAAGTATTAGCTTTTTGTGGCTAAAAGAGTTTTTCTTTTATTTTCTTATGAGGAAAAAATGGTTTGCCCTGGGCAAGCTCCGCACGTCAAATCTCTTTGAATGACAAATTCTGAAGTGCATTCTAACTTGTCTTCAGCCTCTGAAATATTTAAAGGAGATATTGGGACATTGCCCATTACTACCTTTCTGACTTTGGGAGGTGATCTTAGCCCATGTGAAATCTTGACAGGTTCCCTAGAACACTTTGTAAAAGTATCTTCATGATAAAAATTTCCACATATATGTACTCCCCCAGAATCAGTCCTTCATAAATACAGAGTTAGTTCAACTCCAAAAGTTTGCAGAAAAGAAATCTTAAACTTTGATACATTTGACTCATATATGCAAATTAAATGTACACAGTACTGGTAAATCCATTAATAAAAGTGACCAGTGAGAGATTTCATGTCAGAGCTAGAGAAGATGGCTCAGCCATTAAGAGCATTGGCTGCTCTTGCACAGGTTCCAGGTTCGATTCCCAGCATCCAATGGCAGCTAACAACCATCTGTAACTTAATAATTTGCCAGATTATTAAGTCAAACAAAAACAAGGTTCAACCACTAAAGCTAATTTTCCCTCTGTTTTGCAAAAGGGGAAACCAAAGCCTAATTTCATGTGATTTGATGATGGTCATTCATGAGGACCAAAAATTTAATTACATTTTACATGTTATCTTTATACTGTAAGGTGAAATACTTAAGGTTAAACTTCAGTCGAATTTTACCAATGTATAAAAATACTTTTTACCAAAATAATGTTTTAAACCTATCTAGATCCTGTATAATTAATTAATCAAAGTACAGTTTGTATAATGGGGTAGACATGGATTCAAATCCTAGCTCCAAAGCCTAGGTTAAACCTAACTAACCATGTAATCTAAAGTGAATTTTTTCATGCCTATAAAACCATGAAAATAACAACGATACTGCAAAGAGGAAGTAAATGAACTCCTGTGAATAAAATGCCTAATTAGGTGATGGGTCCTATAACTAGTGGGTAGTCTACATGCACATTATGTTGAATTTAAAATACAAATGAGAAATAAAAATACACTCAGTTTAAAATTGTTTGCTTTGTTCTTGAGCCCTATGAACAGAATTACTAGAATATATCTATCAATCTATTTTTAAAAGTGTTTCTTGAGCTCAACATCTAACAGATGTTAAAAGATTCAGCAGAACATTTAAGTCATTGTCCTGACTTAATTAATTCACATGAAATTAGCAGTGACCCCCAAGAGTTTCTACATGGTAATTCTCGTTTTATTTCTGTTGCTGTGATTAAATACCCTGACCAAAAGCTACTTTGGGGAGGAAAGGTTTTATTCAGCTTACAATTCTAGAGTACAGTCCCTCATTGGAGGACGTCAAGGCAGGAACTCAAGCAGTTAATCACATCACATCCACAGTCAAGAGCAGAGGGAAACAAGTGCCAGGGGACGCCTGCCTGGTGCTTACACTTCTCTAGCTTTCTTCAGTCTGTCATAGCTCAGAGTCCAGTTGTGAAATGGGACCTACATTTTCAGGGTGGGTCCTCCTACCTCAATTAAAGGTTAAGACAATCCGCAACAGTTATGCCCCCAGATCAGTCTGATCTAGGCGCTCTCCCAGTGATCCTAGGTTGTAACAAGATTACATTTAAGGCTACCCAGCACAGTGGTCAAAAGTGCTGTGAAGACAGGGACAGCGAATAGGTCCATCTCAGAGGAAACTAGTAGGAAACTTTATGCCAAAAGAGGGACACAGGAATGGAGATGCTGAGGAAAAGAGAGACAGAGAAGCAGGGAAGGTCAGTAGGGAGCCCCATGCAGGAAAGAGAAGGTTTTGTAAGAAAGGCAGCTCGAAACTAGCTCTTAGTGAGCCAGCTAAGCATATCCACAGCCCCCAAGTGCACTCATAGAATTCCTTATTTGCCCAACTCTGTATGTTGTCACTTGACTCCACTGTGAAACAGCTCAATGTTGACCTTGTTTTCACTGAGACCCGGAGGAAAAGAATTGCCTTGAACACAGACAGATTGGGATTTAACACGCACACCCAGGTCATAATTCTCGTTGCTTACACCTGTTCTTAACTATATTTCCTTAAAGTTCACCTTTTAAAATTCATATGCTGCTTCCATTTTCTCAAAAAGCATTTGACAGGAGCCAAAAATCCAAGTTTCAGGAAATAAAAATAAATAAATAAAGGAGCACTCTGCAGCTTGGTCACTGGGAGAAGCTGTGGCATGAGATACTTGGTCTCTTCTGCGTTTTGAACTTCAGAGACCCGCAGGATTTCACAGGCAGCAAAGGAATACACCACACCGTGTACCTCACAACCCAATTTTCTGCGTTTTATAAGTTTTGCACACTAGTCAGAGTCGGTAGTATTCCCTTCTATTCGGTAAAAATATGGAATTCCAGAATGGATGGGCCGTACTGGTTTCATCGCCCTGGCTGGTAAAATAAGCACCAGATTGAGTATATCGGTTGGTTTTCCGATTTTATTCATTTATCTCCTGCATCAGATCTCTCTTAGGCACAGAAGTAAGATCCTACATTGGCCCGATGATGACATTTCAGGACAAGCAGGAAAGCGGAGAAGAGTTGCACCAAACTGAAAGAAGGGAGACTTACTATAGTCCTTTCTCAGAGCAGTTCATGAGCCTGAGAAAAAAGCATCCTGCTCTTCCTTGTTGACTTGAAACTTCATAACAATGCAAAAACAAAGCAAAATCAGCTCCCGGCAAACCAATCATATATCAAATATCACTATGGAACATTTATTTGAAAGAAGAATATTTAAAACACCAAGTTAATTCAGAAGTTTGTTTGGTCTGCAGCTCCCACAGTGCAAGGGATGCGGTAGGTTCTTGTTCAGTGACAAACAGCCTCCAGGAACTCATCCCTAGCCTAGCACCGCACCCTCCAGCGGGCAGCCGGGGCTGATACAGTCCAGGCGTCGCCCAAGGAGAGAGACGGTTGACACAGTCGGTCAGAAAGCTCGGGAAGAGTCTGGTGGTGATTGATGTTCGGGAAGGGGCGAATGAATAAAAGTACTTGTCTGGAGACAGCAGAGATTCGGAGCGAGCTGCAGAGGCTCCTCTGCCTGGCATTCCCTCTGCATTTCGTCAGAGCCCAGGCCGCCGGCATCTGAACGGGGAGCGCTCGGCTCCAGAAGCTGCAGCGATCCCGCGGTGAGCCGCGCCTCCGGGGCAGCTCAGAGTCCAGGGAAGGAGTTCTCCCCACCCGCAGGAGCTGGTGGCTCTGGTGTGTGGATCTCCAAGGTAACAACCATTCTAACTGGGAGCTGAATTAAAATCAGGGACTGAACTTTACCATGGGGCTTCCTGCTTGGCTTAGTAGTTTGGAATTTGAAATAACTAAAACTTAAACACATCAGCAATTTAAAATGAGATTTGGTTGTAAAGCTCCTGAGTGTTGGAAAGGACATAAGTCAGTCAAAGCTAATATTCCCTAGGTTCCTGCTTAGTTAATTGGTGCATGCCCTTGACCGCTAGGTGCTTTCAGTCCCGGTCCCCGAGTTCAGCAGAAACTGGTTTGTTCTTTCCCAGCATACAGAAGTGTTCTTTCCCTGGGGCACCCTCTCAGAAACACCCCTCCCAGAATGCTCCGCCCCTCTGAGAATGACCCACCCCAGAGCCAGAAGTCCTGGAAGAAAACTAAAGCGAGCAGGGTCAGGAAAGAGACTGATCGCGGGCGGGCGGGTGACGCGGGCCGAAGTTCCCCATCGGCGCGCGAACTTAAGTTACTATTGCACGCGGGTAGTGGCACGCGGGTAGTGGCACGCGGGTGGTGGCGACAGGGCTAGGGCTAGAGTTTGCAGAGGCGTGGCTGGGGTAGCTGACCAAAGTGTCCTGTGTTCATTCCCCTGTGGATCTCCAGACTGGAAACAGCAGAGCGGCCGCCGGACGCCCACAAGAGCAAGCTTTAACATGCAGCTGCCGGCCAGCCACAGCCGATGCGCCTTGGTGGCGCTGGTGATTGCCTGTGGCGCGATGGGGGTCTGGGGAGAGGAAAGAGGATTCCCACCGGACCAAGCCACACTGTCGCTTCTGGGGACCGGAGAGATAATGACGCCACCCACTAAGACCTCCTGGCCAAGTGGTTCCAACTCCAGTCTGCCGCGTTTGTCTGCACCTGCGGAGGTCCCCAAAGGAGGGAGGATGTCTGGAGCCCCACCGCAATCCATCCCACCTCCCCCGTGCCAAGGAAACACTGAGATCAAAAAAACTTTCAAATACATCAACACGGTTGTGTCCTGTCTCGTGTTCGTGCTGGGCATCATCGGAAACTCCACACTGCTGAGAATCATCTACAAGAACAAGTGCATGCGAAATGGTCCCAATATCCTGATCGCTAGTCTGGCGCTGGGAGATCTCCTGCACATCATCATCGACATCCCGATCAATGTCTACAAGGTAAGTGAGCCTAGGACGGGCTGTAGGAGGATCACAGCTGGAAGTCTGAACAGTCTTTTAAGTGTAGAGGGAACTTCCTCAAGATTGCTCCCCTCCCAATAGTGATCAATGAGTCAGATTTCCTGATGAATTTTCATAGCCCTTTGCTAAGTGCAGTGTTCCGATTAGCAGTATTACTACCATTAAGGACCTGTTAGAAAGGAAGATTTGGGAGCCCCAGCTGAAACATACTGAATCAGAAGCTCTGGGATGGATCATAGTAAATGTTTTGTTTGGTTGTTTCGTTGTTTGTTTGTTTTTCTTAACTCCCTCTGTGTAACTATAAAGTTTAAGAATCGTGAGTCCTGAAGTCTGACTTTCAGACTACATCCTCTTAAAAGTGTGGTCCACAGCTGGAATCATGGGCAACACCTGAAGTGTATTAGGAATGCAAATCCTCCCCAAACTTATTATTAGACTTTGCATCTTAAGATGCACAGATGAGTCACAGGCAAGGACACTTTGGGAAGCTCTGTTTTGAGGACAGGGGAAAAAAGGGAACTCCAGTAGGTTTTTAGGTGGCAAATGGTTTGGATGAAAGAGGCCCGGGCTAGGAATGGGTGAGATGCAGAGTTTTGCTGCAAGAGACCTCAGCTTCCTTTCAGGGAATAACTGCAGTGGTCCAAGTGCTGAGTTAGATGTGTCACTTCTGTTATCCACCCTAGCAGTCCACAAGTATCTATCTCCAGCCATTTATACATGACTGACAGGATCTGTAAAAACTCCTCCCGCCCACCAGGAGTTAGAGTTAAAGATCAGGTTCAAAGGCCAGCCTTGGCCTAGTGTAAAGTTAGGGGAGGTCATGTAGTATGCTACAGCCTAGTTGGCAGGAGTGGTTACCATCAAGCCAACTCGGAGTTTCCCTTCATGGTTCTCTGGAAATCCTAATCCCAGTAGCCACATTTTAAGGGAATTCCAGACATTTCCGAGGCTTAGAGATGGGACATAGATTAAGATCCAGACCCTGAAGAAAAAGCACTACCAGAAATACAAAGAAGAAATCCTAAAATCTAGGGCAGCAATTGCTTTTGAAGAACTCTGAGGGTTTGTTTAGAGACATATGAGCTGAAAATGAGTCCCTTAAGTACAATCACAAATCTGGCAGGACTAGCAATGACCCACTTCATTCTTATGGGATCACAGCTCAGGTGTTCCCGCAGCATTTGGGAGATGCATTTCAGTTCAGCTCTTCAAAATTGAACTGAGAAGCTTTCCAGTGGAAATATGAGAAATTTAAAAATAAGATAATCAAGATCCTCTCCAAAGGGAGATTATAATCTACGAGGTATGTGCAGAAGTTAGTGCAAGTTCTTTTTAGAAGTTGTGGGTGATCGATCCTACACATCTACCAAGTTAGAAACTTCCCCAAATCAGCTAATGCCTGAAGGGCTGTGCGGAAGGGGGATTGAGAACATATTCTTGCCTTGTGTGGCCTCCAGACCAGATATAAACAGACTCTTCTGAGACCACTGTACTTTCTGTCTGGTCAAATGACTTTTTTTGATTGACTGAGCATGCAGGTTTCCTTTCAAGTTCCTCTGTTATTTCCCTAGAAAGTTAAATTCTTTCCTATGAAGCTATCCAGTTTACTAAATCTGTGCTTTTACTTATCAAACAAATTGATGGATCATTATAAATCTAACCACTTCGTCAGCTGTATTGCTCAGAAACAAACTCAAGTCATCAAATTAGGTCCCACAGCTATGAGTTCCCAACATGAAATCCTTCAAATTCTATGTTATTGCCTTTGGTTTAGCTTGAGGCATGATACAGTAACAATGGCCACTATTTATTAGGCTCTAGGAACTTAATTTATGTCGTTAAATTACTGGGATGGCCTTACACAAGAGGTATTATTGCCATCCCTGATTTAAATCTAGGCAAACTACACTTTGGAGAGGTGAAGTGACTTGCCCTATATCACACCACCAGAAAGTGATTACCCTAGGCCTTGAACCCAGGCCACCTGGCCCTAAACTCTGTGACCCTCCCTATCACATAAGCATGCTCAGACACAGCATGGCCTCTTCAGCCTGGGCTTTATTGAGACCTCAGCTGAGTATATCAGTGAAATTGTGGGATGCACTCCATTAAGTTAGACAACCAGGAAATATTTTCAGTATTCATTTGAAATATTGAAGGATTGCTTTCTCAGAGTCTGTAATACATAATATTAGCGGACTTTTTTCTAAAGACTATTTGCCAGAACACCTAATCTAATTAAATGAATAGTTAAAAGTCATTTTTCCCCTAAATAATTGTGGCAGCATTGTTAAGTATTTCTAAATATGTAGTTAGAGTTTCAGAGCATCAGGTATTATAATTCCTAAAGAATAATTTTAGTGAATTATTAATGCTGTATTCTAAAGTCTGAGACTTGCATTAAAAGCAATTGTTTTTGGTGGATTGTTAATATTCACTTTGAAAATCAAATATACATATTTTTTAAGGATTCACAGTCACCCAGCTTTTCTATTGATTTGCCCTAGCAGCTCAGAAGTGTCTGTTTAAATCTGTTATACTCATACGCAGTTCAATAAATATAGAGTTCAATAAGGTTAATCTGGTTAGAAGCCACACTCCTCAACATAGCTCTGAAACAGGGACAGAGCGTCACCGTCCAGGAAATCTGCATGCTCTACCCTGCCCTGCCACGATTCTTACCGGGAGCTGAGTCCCCAGAAACTTTCAGGTATCGCCATTGTATTCTGCAGTCTCCTGTATCAAGAGCACCTGGTGTTGAAGGCCAGGGAGGCATCTCAGAGCATTGGGCAAACTGAGGTTATTAAAGCACTTCAAGTAAATATGTGGAAAACAATAAGCCTTTTAAACCCTGCACATCTGGATGCATATGAGTGTGCTTACACTGCACAACACAAAACATAAAAACAGGGAAAAATCCAATCACATTTAAAATGACATATGGACACATATTAAATATCATATGAATTTGTAGATAAATAAATAACATTTGGCCATGAGCCTGGCACGTAGTAAATAAACATAATATTAAAAGGTACATGTTTTTGTATTTGACTAAAAATGAAAATTTATGCTTGAAACATTCTTTGTTTTTCAGCTTTTGTCATTATAAACATGACTACAAACCTCATATTTGTACAAACCACTATATACACATTTGTGTATGACTCCATCTAAAAAGTAAATTTCTAAAACTAGAATGGCTAAGTCAAATAGTGCACGCCCTTGCAATTTTATAGATAGTGACACAATACGCTCCAATTATTACTGTACTCTTGGTTCTGGTCATTACCTTAAATAATATCTTCAGAGAGACATATATACATTAAGATCTCTAATTGGACTGGGAGTCATCATGCCCAGTCTTACATAGTATGCATATACACTTGAACCAAAGCAGATGTTTAAATACTTGCTGTTAGGTTGACTCCTCACTCCCAGGCTGCTTCCTCTGTGTCTTGCACAGGTACTGAGATTGATGGAGTCATCTAGTTTGTTGCATATAAGAACCTGCAGTCCAGCTGCTGAGCTGTGGTAGCCCAGGTGTGAAAGCTACGTAGAAAGCAAACATAAGGGAAAAATGTCTGGATGTGATGGTGCTTTTATGCTGTTTGTTGACTGGTTCACTGATTGGATTGGTTCATTTTAGCAGTGAATTTTAAAAGACTTGATGGCTGGTTGAAGGAAACCTTAAAATTCTTGAGCAAATAATGAGGTTTTGAATTATTTCTGTGTTTTATTTTTAAAAGTCATTCTCTTTGTGCTGTGCTTACAAGGAAAACTGAGCTTCTGTAAGTCTCAAATGTAGCTTCCTGTATTTGTAAGCAAGTTGAAATTTTAAAAATCTGCTTGTAAATGGGTAAGGCAGATTGGATATCTATATTAGCTAGTGTGATAAGGATCCAAGTGTAATCATGTGTGCAGAGGTGGCTAAAAGCTAAAAGTTAGCCTCGTGATCCACTGGCGTGCTTTCAGATGGTTTGGGTATTAAGACTTTGAAGGCCCCGTAAGAGAGAAAGAACTTTGAAGGCGTAGTTCTGAGAGGCAAAATTCCAGTCTTTAGCCATTAACTAGTTAAGTTGGAGCACACCTATCATCAAAATGCAGAATTAGTTCACAGAATGATTTCTGAATGAGGTGACCTTGGCAAGTATTCAGATATTTTCTATTTGCCTCACTGTCAAATTATCTTTCTAAGCAAACCCACTTTTCTCTCTATTCTACCTAGACCACTTAACAATTCTGTACGTGCAATTAACTAATTTTATACTTTAAGGTAAAAGCTGAGGGAGTGTCATCAAATTTGAAGTTGCAGTTTGCCCACAAGAAGCTGAAGTACAGGTATATCAGCAGTATAAGATGGAACAGCAAAGTTAGGAGGGATGTGTCATTTCTCCCAATTTAACAACATTGTCCTCATTACCAGTCAAGTAAATGAGATATCTCAGTGTACTTCAGTGATATTCAAAGAAACTTTAGTAGCAGAAGCAATTTTTTTGCCAAAAAGAAAACCGATGTTAGCTTTGAGATGCATTCATTTAAAGCAAAAAATAATTTTAATAAGAAGTAACCACCAACCAAGTAATCACATATATAAATTGTTATCTTTGAAAAAGTGCTAATAAAGGGTAAGGCTTTTATCTCTGGGTCACCAGGAGTCAATTAACAAATACTCACGGGTCCGTCATTTTCTCACTATGCCCCCTTTCCTCCTTCTCCGAGTGGGACTGTATATGCCCTGCCTGTTAAAGACTATGGAGACTTTAAAGGCAGACGAAATGCATTTTGCATTATGATATGATCATGAGACTATGGCACCAGGAAGTGGAATGTGGTGTTTTGCATGAGAAATGTCTTATATAGGCTCAGGTATTTAAATGCTTGGTCTTAAGGTGGCACTGTTGCGGAGGTCACGGACCCTTTAGGAGGCGTAGCCTTGATGGAGAAGGCATGTCACTTGGTGATGGGCTTTAGGGGTTATAGTCTTTTCCTACTTCTGGTTCCCGTTTGCTACTAGAAATGTGATCTTTAAGCTTCATGCTTTGTCCACCTGCGGCCATGTCCCCTCCTCATCCATAATGGACTTGTATTCCTCTGGAACCATAAGTCAAAATAAACTCTTCCATAAAAAAAAAATAAAATAAAAATCAGCCCTGCACACATTTAGCAGAGTGGCTGCATAGCCAATAATGAAAGCTCCTAGACCAATGATGTCATGCATAAGACCCAAGATCAGCAGACTTGCCCATTTACATTTTTACAAATATTCAGCTAAAGCATCAAGTGGGAAAGCTTGATCCCTTCTATGTGAGGTGTTGACTAAAGCAAATAACAGATCAATAACAGATGCAAGTAACCTAGAAACTTAAAACTTTATGTCCCCAGTGCACTGTTTCACATGTTGGCTTCAGATTCCTGTGACAAAATGGTTAGCAAACATTGGGCTCTGCACAGTGAAAGCTTATGTTTGCGTTTGAGCTAACACTTGACCACCCCATTAATCGAAGTCCCTAAAAATGTCAAGTAATGTTTCTTTTGATATTGTAAGGCTTATCTATCAATTTCTTTTTTTTGCACTTTTCCCTTTGTTCACTTAAAGTGAGTTGTTCAAGACTGAAGATATTTCCATAGTTGTACAAGAGGACAGTGTGGCCAAAGACTCCTTGTCTTAGGGCCAAGAAGCCATGTTCTTCATTTCACAAAGAAAGCCATATAAGGTTATTTTTGTATAGCTAATACGCTATAGTTGATTATTTTTAGAGAAACATGTCAAGTGCTAATAAATGATTAAGTGTTTTAAAGCATGTTGATAGAGAAAGCCTGAGCTGAAATAAGGTTTTAGAAATAATTTATGATGTGAAACAATCTCTTTCAGAACTTTCAAAGTCATGAAGAGGTGGTTATGTTTGGAAGACAGCTCACTGTGGTGTATTGGGTATACCTCAGCCAAATCACAGCTAATTTTAGACTTCTCTATTTTCGGTGCTTTTAGAGTCGAGTTTTATCTTTCTCTACAGCCCCTCTAGTGAAAAATACAAAAGAACCAGAAAATGACCAAAACCTGGTGGTAGAATGTGGGGAGATGAGTGAGGACTAGGGAGAGGGATGAAGGCTGATAAAGATCTACTTGAGTCACAAATGTATTAGCCCGATTTGACTGAAGCAGTTCCCAAGAAACACGCCCTCTTTAAGGCCCCTGCCTCCTGGGTGTCTTCCTCCTGCTTCTCTGCCTGTCAGATTCATTGTAGCTTACAGAAAGAAGGAAAACTAACCTCAGGATGTTTACACTGTACACAGCCTCTTCCTCCTCACTCTGTGCTTTATAGGATTATTAGATTCCATAGAATTTGGACATCTGACAGCAGACTGTTGGAGTCCCATAAGATATCATAAAAGTAGTCTTTGGCTTGCCTATAGCATAAAGTGACTTAATAAATTTGTTGAATTAATTCAGTTTTAGTCTGGGTCCTGAGGTTACAAGCCTATCCCCAATTCACCAGTCTCTTCAGGTGTCATAGCTATCTTCTTAAGACATACACTTCAGATAAATGCATCTAATGGCTTTGTTAGTTCTCTTAGTTGAATCCACCCAAAATAAGTAATATGTCAAGAAATCTTTTAAGCACAAACGGTGGATATGTTTTTAAGTTCATATAATAGGATAATAATAGTCCATTTTATGTAGTGCTAGAGGCCCTGCATATGCCAGGTGAGCACTATACTAATAAACCATATCCACAACCCAGCAATCCATTTAATTACAGGCCTTTTACAGACTAGAAATAAATTTCATTCTGATACCAATAATGGAATATAGTTAAAGTAAACTTCAATTTCACATAAGAAATATTTTTAATATTTTTAAATTTCTGCCTTTCTTGGAGATGTTGTTACACGTGCTTTAATTCATCTTACAGCCAATTTTCTACTTCAGTAAGTCATGGGAATCATTCAGAGCAGGGTACTCTGCTTTGCCAATGTGCTTGAAGCAGATCCCCAGGCTGCTGCTTTGCATAACTCCAGGGGTGCTGTACACACTGTGGTGTACTCAGGTGGTGTCTTTAGGGGAGTAAGTTGAAATTATTTCTGACTACATGTTTCTAACCCACATACCTAATGTATAAGTGACTAAGCACATTTTGATAGATTCCAAAATCTTCTAATTTATGTTTGTCCCTGAGGACAGGAGTACAATGACATGTTTAAAAAAAAAAACCTATGCACTTAAGTTCTCTCTACATATGAATAAGAACAATTCAGACATGAAAAATCTCTGAATAAGACTGCCCTATCTTATTAAAACAGTAGTTTAAGCCCAGAAAAAATTATCTACTACAGGAAACTGAAATTAAAAAAAAAAAAAAAAAACAACTTCCTTTCCTAAAGTGGAAATGTAACCACTCCATTATTTCTCTTTTATGTTTATGCAGTAAAAGCACTTCTGTAATACAAGTCATTTGAAAGCAGTATTTGTAATTGATAATGAGATGGAAGGGTCTGGTTGTTTTCCTTTCATACATTGCTCTAAAATGACCATCTCTTACACCTGTGTATAGCACCCTCCAAAGTCCCTCAAGGAGCCAAAGTTCCTCATAGGACCCCACCACAGTGAGAAACAGTCGGATCTGTTTTATATCAGTCATTTTCTTGACAAGTCTAAGTAGCAGGAGGATAATAGTGGGAGAGGAATTGTCTTTCACTTTTTCCAGCCAGTTTGAAAAGTCAGAACTCCAATAAGAGCACAGCTGACCACCAAGCCTTCATCCCAGAGGCCCTGGCTCTGGGCCAAGACAATCTGATAAATTTGGACTAGAAAAATACAAAAGGCAACTTCGCAGTCCTCCCAGTTCTCTAAGGAATATTCAGAATATGAGACTTAAAGTTCATTTATGATGAATTTCTGCCTTTGAATCAAGTACATTCATTCATTCACACAGCTTCATTCAACAAACATCTGATGAGTGGCCACTGCATGCCAGGTACTATCCTAAGCACTGTAGTTGTTGTAAAATATTCTAAGCCAATCATCACTTAAAGCTCAGCATACACTCTGAACTTTAAGAATGTAAAAAGAGAATGGTATGTATGGTTAATGAGGCGAGTGAGCATTTCCTAGTGCAAGACAATTAACTTTGGCATTTCCTGATTTTATAGTCCTCTTGGTATGAGCTGGGTATTAGCAGTTACCCCGCAACCTATTTAATTTGTCAAGAATGTAACTTTTAATTAAAGAGACAAATGAAAAATGTAAATCTCCCAGTTGGGGAGATTTTTTTAAATTTTTATTCCTTAAAGAAATCATTTGTTTCCTATTCATGATACTTATTCTTTAGAAAAATTTAGAAATTTGTAATATAACAGTAGTTTTATGATATCATATTAAAATAACTTAGTTGAATTCTCTTGCCTTTTTCCTTTCATCCAATATAAACTTACACAAGTTTATAACTTATAAAACATAAAAGTGTACAATATGTGTCCATTCTAAGAAGCCCTGTAATCAATCATTCCAGTCATATCTTTTTTGAATTTAATGTTTATTTGTTTGTTTTAATCACTCAAGAGAAATGTACTGTGAAAGCAGAATAAGGTTTAGGGGAATGGGCCAGGTCAAACATAAGATGGCATTTTGTGAAGTATCTGTAGAACCTATCACCAAATAAAGCTTTTAAGTTAGATGGAGCAAAATATTGTGAAAACCAGTTACAGGAGTATTTGCTCACTGGCCTTCCCTGGTAACAATTAGATAATACACACTCAAAGCTAATCTTTGAAAGTATCTGTAAGTTTAATTCCTACAGAAAAGACAGGATGTCAGTATAGAAGTTTAACAGTCATTTTGTCAAAGACTTTCTTTTCCTCTTGTGATAGCAGCTAAACCTAGGACTTTCTACCTGCTAAGACTGCATTCCACAAATACTGAATAATAATCTCAGTTCAAAACTGATTTTTATTGCATGTTTGATTCATCTTCAATATTGGATCTTGTCCTTAGGTTATCCACTTAACTGGGTAAAGTCCAAAGATAAAAACAAAATAGGTATTAAGAACTGTGTTATTGCTACATTTAAAGTAAAGTCTCTTCCTCTTGCATTTGAATCCATTTCCAATGACTGGTAAGAGAAAGAATTTCTAAGTGTCATTAAAAAATCTTTTACCACATTTTAAAGACGTTATCTTGGTTCAGAGCAGTTTCTTAGAAAACTTCACAGATCCATACCTAGGACATTAGTACTGAGTAAGAAGTGGATGCTGCTTCAGCTTCAACAGTCCCTAAATACTAACTTACATAAAAACTGTCCTGTTACAGACCATGTGGGTGACAGAGCTGAGCGTCAGTCCTGAGCATGGATTTTGCCACAAAGCCTTCTGAATTTACCTCTTTAATTAGTTAACTAGTAAGATCTGAATATTGAAGATGAATCAAGCATGTCATCACAAAAGTCAGTTTGGGTTTTTTTTTTTTTTTTTTTTTTTTTTGAGTAAACACACTTAGAGGCCAAGCACAGCTTTCCTTTTGCTAGACAGTAATAACAGCAACAGTGAGATCCCTCTCTGGCCTCTCAGAACCAGCAGCTGCCAGTTTGGGATTGAAAGCCTGAGATACTGAAAGCCAATCAGAGTTAATGCTCTCTTCTTTGCAGCCCCTTTCCCACCAAATTTGTAGATTGGAAAGTTGTAATCTCTCAGTTATGATTAGGTTCCTTACTATCTCTCTGTTGGACTTGAACAGCATTGTAACAATTTTCAGCTTACATTTCCCTGTCTTCTGTGATAACTTGGGTCAGAGGTTGGGCTGCAGGCCTCCCAGTGGTATGAAGAGCAATAATCCAACTTCTGGACTGAGCCAAAAACAATAGAAAACCCAAAACAGAGCCTAGATTCAGAAAATTGGTCAGCATGCTTCCCCTTTGATGGCCTGAACACCCACCAGTCTTGATATCTTGATTTTTCTAATGATTATACCTACATGATAGTAATATTAACATATTTGGAAATAATTTGAGACAGATTAAAATTTTTGAAGACATTCAAATTTGTGAATGTTATATGAATAAAATAGTCATGGGTATGTTTCTCCACAGAGACAGCCAGTAGAATAAACAAGTGAGTTGAATAGAAAGATAATGATGATGATTAATAGATAGATAGAAGATAGATAGATGGTAGATAGATAGATGATAGATAGATAGACAGATAATAGATGATAGGTAGATAGTAGGTAGATATAGATAGATAGAGAATTGACTGAAGAGATTATGAGACTGAGACATCCCACTATCTGCCATCTATACATTGGAAAGCCACTGGCATATCTCAGTCTGATTCAAAATAGCCTGAGAACCAAAGGAGTCAACAGCACAAATCCTGGTTCAAAAGCCACAGAAAATGAGAGGAGAAGCCTCAAGTAAACCAGTAGGAAGCCAACAGGGGTGAATTCTTCCTTCTTTCTCTTTTGTTCATTCAGACTCTCAATAAATTGAATGATGCCCACCCACATTGTAGAAAGCAATCAACTAAATCCACAAATTAAATGCTAATTTGGGGACCTTCTCCAGACTCACTGATCCTAGAGGGAGCAATGAGGAAGCTGCATACCTTTTATCAACAAACATCATCATTTTTGTCACATTTTTTTCATTAAAAACAATTTACTAAGTTCAACCACAATCAAGGGAGGGAAATTAATTCAGGGACTAGCTCAGTGTTAGAATGCTTGCCTAGAATGATTTAGGCCCTGAGTTTTAATCCCTAGTACCACAAATAGTATTTCACTCAAAAATAATGTTTAAGTGGGAGTGAAGTAGACTTTCTAAATTAACCATCACACTAGGTGATTAGGAGAAAGGCTTATGTTGCATGCAGGTAGATATTCACCATTATTTAACACATAGCTATGACCTTTAAAATTCTATTATTCAATCCATAGCTTGGTTTTTTGTAAGGCAAGCTTTAAAAGCACTATTTGGCAGATGTCACAGTGATTATAAACATAGACTCTGGAGACATGCCAGCTGGGTTCAAATGTGGATGTGTTACTTCAGTGAGCATCCAAATACAGAGATATTGGTTATCTAATGTAGAACAGATTGTCCTGCAAGTCCATGGCTTAAGCAGTAAAAGAATTTGTTGTCTCAGTCTGTGGGCAGGGTCTTTCACTAGGATGTACTGGAAGGCCGGGCTGGCCCTGCACATCCTGGAATACTTGCTGAAGCATTCCCTGCCTCACACACCTAGCAAAGTCTTACTTCTTGTTCCTAGGAGGCCTCATCTCTTTGCCATGTTGGCCCCTCCAAGGAAAAGTTTGGGAGTCCTTACGACGTAGCAGCTGGCCTTCTCCAGACTTGGTAATCCCAGAGAAGCAATGAGGAAGCGGCATGCCTTTTATCAACCAGCAAACATCATCATTTTTGCCACATTTTTTTCATTAGAAACAATTCACTAAGTCCAACCACAACCAAGGAAGGGAAATGAAACTTCATTTTTATAAAGGAAATGTATCAAAAAATATGTGGGCATATTTAAAACCAGCATAGCAAGTCAAGTAATGTCTAAGTGTCTCAGCTTTCTCTTCTGTGAAGTGGAGCAGCAGTAAAAGTATTCCAGGATTGCTTTGGAAATACAGTAATACAGTATGTATAACATGTATAGCATCTGGAACATTGTAGGAAACATGTAGATGTTCTTCTTATTTCATTGATTTATTTATGTGGGAATGACATTTACAATATGGATAGATTCTGGACAAATTACTTCTATCTAACATTGCAACCAAGAGTTGAGCTTATGTTTTGAGCTCACTAAGCACTCAGTGATCTCAGTTTGATTCTAATGTAAAACAATGTACGAGGCCTTGTCCTTTTCTTGTGACCTAAAACCTAAACCCTCAGGACCATTCCTTGCCCTTGACCCAGAACATGTACGAATGTGTGTATATGATTTGTATATCAAGTGCTGATGAAAACAGGAAATATTCATGGGAAGCAATGAGATAATTATTCCATTTGTTTGGGTTGCAAACAACAGAGATTAAATTGATAACATCTGTTTGTGTTTTGTGTGCTGTTCTAGGTCAGTAGGGGTCAGAATTAACAGATTCTTCTGATTAGATAAGAGTCTGCTTTTCCTTCCCCATTTCATGCTGGAGGTACAATTCAATAAAAGAGAGAGGAAGACCTTGGTTCAAGAATGCATTTCAAAGAGAATTCTGAAGAAACAGGTTCTCAGAGCAGTTCAGCTCCCCCTTGGCTAAAATAGATGCTAAGAGTCCAGCTATTTTTGTTCAACCATAGCCATAGTGTGGCATGGCACAATGCCATACATTTATAGCCAGTAAGAATGATTAGACAGAATACTGTGTGAACAATTTATGGCAAGTGGGATTTTCCAGAGTCATCTAATCAGTTGGGACCTTTATTTAAGGGAAAATAGCAGTTCTTTTAAAACAAATTGATTTCACAGATGGGTCAGAACTGAGCAGCTCAGAGTGTTGCCCTTCTCCTTGACTTCATCATCCTTGAGATGAAGTTTCATGAGTATACTGATTATTCATATCTGTGTCAAAAGACCAGCAACCAGTCCTACCAGTTCACCATGCCTTCAAAATATATATGACTCATGACCTATTATTCTCAACTCCTATATGTTACTGAACCCCAAATAAGGTTTACATTCTTTATGCTCAGTAAACATCAAACACTGAACACTAGTGCTTAGAGGAGAGAAAGTTTATCAAGAAGGAACAAGCTAGGTTGACAAGATAGCTCAGTGGGTAAAAGCATTTGCCATGCAACCCTGATGACTTGAGTTCCATCTCTAGAAGCCAAGTAAAAATGCCAGGTGAGGTGACTCATAAAGCACCCCTGTGGTAGAGACAGGCAACTGGTCAGAGAGAACTTTGTCCTCTGATCTCCACATCCAGGTACCCCTTCTCAAAAAGATAGTTAAAAATAAATCTTTAATAGAGAAGATGGTAAAAACTGGGCTAGAGAGATGGCCACTGAGTTAAAGGCTCTTGCCACGCAATTCTGACAACCTGCTTCAGTCCCCAGGATCCACCGTGGAAGGAGAGATTCAATGGACTCCATGAGCTGCCCTCGCCACACACACTCACTGTGGCCCTCTCTCTCTCTCTCTCCCTCTCCCTGTCTCTCTCATACAAAGAGAACACACACACACACACACACACACACACACACACACACACACTAACAATTCTTTTTTTATTTTAAATGTATAAGCAAACCAAGAAGACACAAGACAAGGCTCAAGTCTGCCTTCCCCCAGCAAGTCTGGCTGTGTGTGACCTCAGGGGAGAGGGAGGGAGAGGCAAAGGAAGCCAAGGTGGGAAGCTGGTAATTACACCAGTTCCAGAAATAGCATTTTCAGACTCTGACAATAGTGGACATCTGGTGGACCAGTGAGTTTTAAAATCATCCTGTAGTGTATCACCTCATCTCTCTGCAATAAAGATAGTATGTCTACCAATGATTTCTGTCAGATATATTTTATCTTTTACTACAGAAGAAGAATGATGTAAAATCTCTTATGAAAGAAAATATTTTACTAATTTTGTCATTGAAGCTCAGTTACAAATCCACAGTGTCTATTTTTAAGATCTTTTTTTATTCTGTGGGAATAGAAACTACCTCTTTCTGAGAAAGAATTAAATTATTTCACCTGAAATTTGAAGTATTTGAAGGCTGCTGGGGTAAATTCAAGGTTCTGTAAAACAATAGCTTTAGGATCAGGGAAAGGGTTCAGCAAGTTAAGTCAACTTGCCGGAAAGACTGACAACCCGAGTTTGATCCCAGGGTCTCACATGATAGAAGAGAATAACAGACTCCTGCAAGTCTGTTATCCCCTGACCTCCATACCTAAGCGGTGGCATGCACAGGCACACACGCACACACTGTGTACAGAAAGGCAAATAGCTTAAGTTCTTTTAGCAATACTTTTATTGTAAGCATCCTAAAGTGCAGTTAATTATAATATAAATCATAAGATGATTAAAACAAATGTTCTTCATTTAAGCACTAGGAAAAAAATAGACTGTAAGTCTTGGTAGGCATACTGGGAGGGAAGACGGTGTCATGGAAACAATCCTGGGCAGCAGTTATTTATTCCTGGATACCTAGATGTCTGTTTTTAAATCTCCTTTAAGAAAGTTTCAGCTTCAAAAGAAGGGTTCAGGTAAACACAGTAGGACTTACTTTCTGTAACACAAATGCTTCCTGTCCTGATAGGGTATCTTCTAGACCTCTCTAGTTATACACTGCTCAGCTATTGATTCTATCCTTTCTTGCTAAGGGAGAATAGTCCAGACCATTTTACCAGCTACAGTTTCCAGCATGACTGACAGATTTCTCATTATGTGTTCATAGGTTTCTGATCCGTATTAGCACAAGGTTATACTTGGTGAAAGAGTACCAAAATCCGTCTTCCAGGCATCTCAGTAAAGAGCTACAAGACTCCCTCTTACTTTCATTTATTTACTTATTTACACACTTATTTGCAGTAATGGGGGAAACTCCAGAGCTATTTGCAAATTCACTACATCCCCAGCCTCTCTCTTAGATCTTGAGAACAGTTTTAGAGACCTCGCCCAGTTCTTAGCTTCTTGGAACTTCTTGGAATAGAAAGAGGCTGGAAATCCCAGTAAATAAGTTCCCCCTAGTCTGTAGCTAATCAGAGATAGCCATACCCCTAAGATTCCTTCAAAACTCCCACAAACAAATATCAAATTGGACAACATGGGGTGCCCCAATAGATTATTTAAATTGAGCTCTAAATCTTAAAACAGATTTCCCAGATTAGGTCAAACTAGGGGTCTGTGCTTTGAAATTTCGATTGATGTTTTATTTGTTGGATTTGCTGGTACACAAGAGTCTAGAGTTACTGAACCGACTTTTAAAAATTATTAATTTCATTTGTTCTCTGACAGCTCATTCATGTGTATAATGACTCTGACTGCCCTCACCACCCCTCTCATCTCCTCCCTCTGCTGTCTCCCCTCCCTCTTTCCTACTCAGCTTTTCCCCACATTCATGTTTTTTATTTTGTTTATGTTCCTCTGGGTTAGATCATGTCCACCTATAAGGCTTTGGATTGGAACTATCTGTTGGACTCTGGTGGGTACAAAACTGAAGACAGTGCCCCCCCAATAGTCCACTAGTATGTAGACTAACACCTACATACTTCAGAAGTAGGTGTTAGGGTTCCACAAGTCCCACCTCCATCCATGACTGAGATGAGAGAGCCCATCTTGGACAGGCTCAGTACAAGCAATTGCAACTTCTGTGAGTTTGTGATTCCATTAGCCGTGCCGTATCTAGAGGACGGGATTCCACTGCCCCTTCCCTACGCCCATCCTCCAGCACTTTCATTCTTTCCGTCCCCACTTTCACAATGCTCCCTGAGCCTTGGAGAATATAGTATAAATGATTTGTTTAGGGCTGAGCCCTCTTCCATCGCTTGTTCTCAGGCAGTTTTGAGTCACTACAGTCACTGCCATTCACTGCAACTAGAAGCTTCTTTAATTAGGGTTGAGAGTGGCCTTTGTCTCAGGATAGAAACACACATATTTAGAAGGTAGTTTAATGTCATGTCTACTGAGTTAGATAGTAGTAGCTTTCTAGTAATTCAATACTCATTTCCCTCATAGGGCCTATGACTTCCCAAAGCATAGCTTTTTTACCAGGGTTACAGCAGCAGACACGGGATTCCTTCTGTGGAATAGGCCTCAAATCCAATCAGAGAGCTAGTCATTCCTTATCCCCATAACAGGCAGGCCACTATTTCACAGGTTGGCACATCCTGCCTAGAAGATTGATGGTGTAGTTCATTGAATTCACTGCTGGGAGGAGGTTTTCAGCTAAATTTCTTTGTACCTTGCAATGTGTGATATCCTCAGCTGAACTAACCTTTAAATAATTATTGTGGGAGGAGTTTGGACACTAGTATACCAAACACTAAGTCCTCTATAGGTCAAACAAAGGGACAGGTACAGTTATTTTCCTGATCAAGGTAATCCTGGAACACAAGAGCCTCATAATGTTGACTTTCCATTACATACAAAGTAGCTGAACTGTTAATGCCATCAACTGGAGACAAAATGTCCAAATACTTAGCGGCTATGGGGACATTCTCATTCAAACCACCAAAGGTGGTTACCCATATTTTGGTGTGTTACTTAGGCTAGCCACTTTATTTATCATGTCTTGCAGTAAAGTTAGGAAGCATGGAAAAGTTAGTTACATGTAACAAGGAGCTAGTACAGCTATGAATCAAGAGGGATTTTGGATGATATATATCCAACAATTAGTAAATGTCTTGCCTAAACCAAAGTGGGTTTGGGATATCCTAAACAAAAAGTTACCAATTCATATGAGTTCAAATTTGGGAAAGAAATAATATAAACATAAATCATATTGATTAGTTTTAAGGAAAATATTTTAAAATGTAGCTAAGAGCAGTTGTATTCATAGTAATATTGAAGTCATACATAGTCTTTAGCTCATTATAGATGCAGTACTTTTGAAGAGAAGTTTTAGTCTGTGGTCACATTGCTTTCCACTGATCTTTGGTCACTAAGAATCAAACTATGATGGGGAAGCCCTAATTCCCATGTGGTATAGCCAAGGTGTGATTGCTACACACTTAAAAGGCAAGCAAAGCATCATAGCTTCTGCCCTGTTTGAAAGTCCTAAGGTCCTTGTTACTTTTAGGACTTGAGGAGTTATTTTCAACCCTGAAACTGTCTGAACAGTAACTGATGGGAAGCAAATTCATGAATCAAACTTGCAACTCATTTAAGACTTTTAAACCACCAGCGATTGAGCTTTCTCTCCCTAGAATTGGGTGTCCCTTTGTAGATGTGGCTGGAACAGCCTCCCACACTGACTCATATGGGCAGAACTGGAGCCCACTCCTCGTGCACCCTTACCAGAAGCAAAGCAATAGGCAGCACCTCATTTCATGTCAAGTTGGTTTTGTGGCTGATCCTTGAAATGATTCTTTGCAAAGCATGGTCCCTCTCCGCTGCCTTCCCTGTAGATTGCATTCTCCTTTAAGCGGGTCCTTTCCAGGTGATGTTAAGACCTTCAATACTTCCTGAGATATTAAATCACAAAAACAGCCCCGCTGCCATTCATTAGACCACTAAATCAACCCTGAATAATTGCAGAACGGAACAGTATACACTAGAGATGTGGAAGGGGAACAAAAGGAGAGAAAGAATTAGCATGGACTTCAGTGACCGAGAATGGTGCTGGGTGGAGGGGACCCTGAGAAGGGGAATGGCTAGAGACGGTGGTCAATGCACAGTGTGTGCACATGTGTATAAACACTGTGGCTTCTCAAGAACCATTTGGCATTATTTAGCTGTTAGCATAATATTCAAAAAGCCTGTCAGCCCAAATAGATAGCAAAAATGAAGGCAAACACATTTTCTACGTAGGAAGGGTAATCTTAATATGAAGGACCAGCATTTTCCAATTAAGTGAGTCAGAAGTAAGCAAGGAGAGATGCATCAAAACAAGTTCAGCTGATTGCACACGTATTCCAGGCCCTCCAGTGGGGAAATGATATAGCTGGTATTACCCTGCCTCAGCATCAGCAGTACTCTGGCCAAACTGGGTACTCTTCTGGGTGCAGGAAGAGGAGGCTACTCTAGGCACCCCCTCCCTCTCTTCCCTGAGTGGTTTTCTTCCTCTTGAATACTGTGATATTGAGGTAGAGAGATCGCCACCACCGACTGAAAAACTTGTGGCAACAACACTATTGGTGAATTTAGGGCAGTTACAGATATCTTTCTCCCATTTTATATCAGGAGCAGCAGGTTATGGTTCTAGGCTGCTGAACCACAATTTTGCACTCGCTTTATTTTGATAAAGTATCATGAAAGCTCCTACATAAAGGACATCTTCACAGTCGTCTTATGTCTTATAAAATAATTTTAATTGCCAGACGGCATAAGAACTTAGGGTCCTGCCTGTGAGTCGTTTTCTTCTTGAATCTGAAATATATGGTGGGCAATATCATTACAAAGAAAGACCATTTTCCACCTTGTCATAGATGCATAAGTGAAAGCAGCCTGCCCCATAACTGAAAGCTACAATCTAGAACCAAACTGAAGTTGCTGGTGACAGAGACAGAGAAAACACACTACACAAAGCAAACAACTGACAGAAGAATGGAAGGGTGAACTCCAGCAATTCTTTATAGTTCCACCAAGCAAGGGGCCGGCTATCAAACTGCTCGGGGTGCTTCTCTTACTACAGCCTGAGAAACTGCATACAAATGAGAAGACAGAGAATTTTGTGTCCCTGAGTATGGAGGCAGCTCTGACAACTGGTTCAAATCAGAAGTGCACTGAAGCTTGAGGTTTCATTATTCTGAGTGGTTTCGGCTTTTCCCTCAGAAAAGAGACTCTTAAGAAATCCCCAGAGACAAGCAACACCCTTGAAGCTTCAGGATCGCGCAGGTGTTTAACCTCTAATCAGAATCTGCATACCTGGTCATAAAACTCCTGGCCACCTCACTCTATTTTGATACCAAACTCCAAATTAGATTCAAATGCTTAACATGTGGTAAAAGGCGAACTTGAAGTAGAGAAACGGATGCTCAGAGAAAGCCTAATCAGGAAGGCACCGATCGAGAATGTCTGCAACAAGGCCTCAAATCCACCTCTGCCATGACTGTGGGTTATATAAGGAAAAGGTCACGGGGACAAAACTGGTAGAGTCACAAGTTTTCATTAAAAAATCCAGGGTTTCAGACTATGCAACACCAGTGGACATCTGATAGACCATTAAGCAATGTATACTTCTGGAAGCAAGCTTGTAAATTATGCTGCAACACGCTTAGCTCATTTTTCTGCAAAAGGATAGCAAGGTTATCAGATAACTGTAAGAGTGAAAGAGGAACTACAGGCTCAAATTTGAGCAGTTTGATGAAACAAAGGAAAGAATGTGCTCATGTTTTGTTTTGTTTTTAAGTTTAACCAGGGAGGAAGAATGGGCCAAGAGGAAACAGTTTACTAATTTCAGAATGATGGCTTGGGCTTAGTTACATGGTCCAGTCCACCACTAGTTCTCACCAACACTTCTTTTCCTGACTACATTCTAAACAGCCAAAGATACGTTTTAAAAATAACATCCTGCCATTTTCCTATGCAGAACCTCCCAGAGGATGCCATCAAGAAACCATCCAAACTCTTGCAGCATCATCTATGCATTTGGCTGGGTCACTAGATTTAAAGCCTTCTTACTATGCCTCCAGTTTACCAAGCTTGTTTTAATTAGACCACAGGGCCTTTGCACTTGCTCCTTTCTCTTTCTAGAGGGGTTTGTGCAGTTTCTTTAGTCAAGTTTCTACTTAAGTGTTATCTCTCAGGAGGAGAAGCTTATTAAGAATGCACCTCAAATCTCACCAGCATTCTATTGATAAGGCAGTTCCTCTTTGACACCATATCAAGATGTAATTTTTACATCCATCTCTAGATCATAAGCTCGATAAGATATAGGAGTTTGCTTTGTTTGTCGATAAGTGCCCTCTACTCAGAATGGACCTTGTAGTAAATTCAATAAACCTTTGTTGAATGAATTATCAGTCAAGAATTAGTTGACTAATCCAGAAGTCCTAAAATAGATTATAGAATCTATTCTGTTCATGCAGTGTTATGTGATGGTGTTTTTAAATACATAAATTAACTGGAAACATTGATAAATTATAAGGTTTTATATAAAAATTCTAATTTCTGACTTCTGAAAAATTAAGGGACCTTATGATTGGGAGCACCT
The DNA here is from genome assembly GCA_035773235.1 of Eospalax fontanierii. Classification (NCBI taxonomy): domain Eukaryota; kingdom Metazoa; phylum Chordata; class Mammalia; order Rodentia; family Spalacidae; genus Eospalax; species Eospalax fontanierii. The sequence continues at coordinate 39,702,206 of CM069524.1, forward strand.
TAACAAAATCATACAATGATTATTAGCAGCCATTATGTCTAGACAAGGTTCACCCCAGACCCCACCACTCCTCATTATCTTCCTGACACCAAAGATTTGCTTACATGTGACTCTCTTAGGAAATGTGATTCTCCTAATTAATGTGTCTGTCCCTGTCAGTTTTCAGGGCTCTACATTAAGCACATATGTGGGAAATCACTCAGCCTTTGTCCCTTGAACCAGTGTAAATTTTCATGTCTGATTTATAAATACAACTGGTTCTGTGTTCAGTCTTAAAATCACATTCATAATAAAATACACATTTCAGCTTGTGTTATGTTCTACTTTCAGAACAATCAACCCCGCTTGACACACTCAACTGAGTCTCCATTACTAGTTAAAAGGGCAGATACACCCAGTTTTGTTTCTGAATCGTTTTCACTCTTGTAGGGTTATTTTTAAAAATGTTTTTCAGGACCCATACATTTGAAACAGTTTTCTTTGTTTTTAAAACCTCGTGAACATTAGGTCCAGATGTTTACCTAAAGTGATTCATTTACCAGTGTGAGACACACCCAATTGTTTTAAGAAAGAAAATAGCCACGTTTAATAATGGAAGCTAAGTCAGATAAAGAAAAATATGCATGTAGATATGGGAGGGAGAGAGAAAGAGAGAGAGAGAGAGAGAGAGAGAGAGAAAGAGGTCTTTTGGTTCAATGTCTATGTATTTTAGCAGCATCAGTAGTTATTAAGCATCTGCTGTAGGTCAGGCAGTACTCTAAGCAATTGAGCAACTCACCTTCTTACACTCCAGGGCATCAGACAACAAAAATGAAGTAAATAATAAAGCAACTGTTATATGCAGCAGGAGTGAGTAAGAGCTGTCGATGAAAAGTGTAGTGAAATGGTGAAGGAGAGGATGCCTGACTAGTGGCTGTCGTTACCAGTGTGATCGAGGTAGGTCCTGCAGGGAGAGGAGGTCCCAGCAGTATCTGAAAGGTAGGAAAAGGCAGGTCCATCTGTGGCGAAAGGTCAAAGCACCAAGAATAGAGTCCACCAAGTGCCCCAAGCAGGAATCAGGGTGGCTTCTCTGGCTGACTTAGTTAAGTAAATGAACTACAGATAATAAGGATTTGACTACACACGCTGCTCTACAAAGAGTACTGTTCCATAGAGGCAGCCTAGTCTTCTCCACTAAAGAATATTACCATTTTTTTAATTACCTTAATTTTTGGTTTAACCATGATCTGAGCTTTGAGGTTGTATGACAGCATGCAGGTTCAGTGTTTTAAAGGGACACTAAGCAACTGGCCCCAACTGACCATGCAGACTCCCTTGACTAGCATCACTGACTAAGCTGCTGTGTACATATGATGAAGTCTCATGAGCCAGCTGCATTTTTGTCACTCTCAACAGTCTCCTGCTGTATATGCTGAACACTGGTGCTTCTCAAAAGAGTAGCACGTAAGAATAACAACCCAAATTCGTTATCTTAACTCTGCCTGTTAATCACTCTGCACTAAGTGATACCGTTCAGAGGGGGCCTTGAGAGTCTCTCTGACAGAATATCATGTCTCCTCAATGCAGCTACTCGCAGAGGACTGGCCATTTGGAGCTGAGGTGTGTAAGCTGGTGCCTTTCATACAGAAGGCCTCTGTGGGGATTACTGTTCTGAGTCTGTGTGCTCTAAGTATTGACAGGTAAGAGTCTGTTCCTACACCAAGAAGATCCTAAACACTCTATGACTGTTTTCTATGTGACTTAGGAAATAAACTATGTAATTCAGTCAAACCAAGTTCTACCAGTTTGAAAAATAATTCTGTTTACATCTTCAGATATCGAGCTGTTGCTTCTTGGAGTCGTATTAAAGGAATTGGGGTTCCAAAATGGACAGCAGTAGAAATTGTTTGAATTTGGGTGGTCTCCGTGGTTCTGGCTGTCCCTGAAGCCATAGGGTTTGATATGATTATGACAGACTACAAAGGAAAGTCTCTACGGATTTGCTTGCTTCATCCTGTTCAGAAAACAGCCTTCATGCAGGTAAGCTTTGCTTTGCTTTTTCTTTCTGCTCTTGTCTTATAAATATTTAACTATCTTCCCTAGCTCCCCTTCCTTGGTAAACTATTGATTTATGACTATCTTTGGTATAAATTAAGAGTGTAGATCCCAAGGCTGTGGGGTTAACCATGACTAATGACCCAGGATCGCTACTTCTCTAAGAACACCCTTGATTTCAGAGGCACAGGTAAAACAAATTCCCACGAGAGTGGCTATAACTTTATAGCTTTGTGTATCCACAGTCCCATAAGGGCTGATCACTTACTGTATAATCTACATAAGATGACCCAGCAGTCATCAGAGAAGCAGATTATTTAACCTGTGCTTAAATAGAAGCCATCTGATAGGAGCGGATTCTGAATGGTAGCCTGGCCCCTCATCTCTGATGCTAAATGGAAGGCTGCCTTTGGGAAATGTCAAATCTCAGCCACTTTTTAAAAAATGTTTGATCAGAAAACAGAAAAAGAATGAAGCTACTACTCTCCAAGAGACGGAACCTAATGTAAAAGACCTTTTCAGCAGACGAGATTAATACGAAGCCATTAGGCACAGCACAGTTTGGGAAGATTGCTAGTCAGAGGCTAGCAATCAGGCTTTCTCAGGCAGTCTGCAAAGGTCTGGGCCCTTCCTAAAGAGCACAGAAGCATAGCACTGCTGTAGTGGGTGGGGCTGCATAAGGTACCAATGTATGGGAATGTGCACAGTGCAATTTGGAGAGCTCACAGGCAGGCTTAGGTAAGAGAGTAGTTCAGAGATCTGGGGGACTAAGTGTAAAAGTGTGCCTGTGCTCCAGGCTAGAAGGAGAACAGGATGTGGGTTGGGGGATTTGGGCATTGTTGTGGCTTTAGGGGAGTGGAGAAGCAGTGGGCAGGATCTGATTTACCAGGTTTCCCTAGAATCCAAGGCAAGTTGGTAGTGGGCACTGCCAGGGTAGAAGGCTGGTCTCAAGCATGCAAAAGCAAGTTGGCTTGAGGACAGTCTGTGAAGGCTCTAAGAAACTAGATGGAAAAGTTGAGCTGGTCTGAGTAAAGGGGATCAGGACACGATGGGTGGGTCTGACCTAGTGTAGTCCAGAGATCTGGAATGCTAGGAGCAAGAGCTGCCTGTGCCCAAGGCTAGGAGAACAGGATATGGGGTAAGCATGAATATTTAGAACCAATAAGGTGAAAGCAACAAAAGAAAACCTAGGCAATCATGATGTTATACACTTAAAAAAAAAAAACACACTAAAGGTGCTGAGGCAGGAGTTCCTTGCTACATAGTGAAACTCTGTGAGGTAGAGAGAGAAAACACATTTCCATTCAATCCTGTTTGCCTCTCAGGACCACACTGGAGATGAAATCGATGATATGATATTTACTTTAATGGTCTTCAGGAGAAAGACTTTTTTTAAATTAAAACATCTTAAGGGTTTCAATATTTAAATTTAATTTATTTCAGTAATGATTATGCTTTCTTAAATGTGAATAATTTGATTGGAAGTTGTTTCCTCATTTTATATTAATTTCAAAAACAATAATAAGCCCCACCATATGGAATTTGTGTGTACTTCAATCAATATAAAAATTGCAAACCTTCTCATGGGTGAAGGATAAAGAAAAGAAAGTTTATAGATATGAAGTATCAAAAGTGAAAAACCTGAATCACATCATGTAACAATGAGGCTGCTCCTAAGCAGCATGGTACTTCTTGAGGGGGAATCTGAATGTTCAGGAATTGCTTTAGAAGTTTAGTGTGGGTCTTGGTGATATCATTACTGTGAGTTCATATGAGTAACTTCCCAGCTGTCTGGAAAACTGTTTCTTTGTGGTCATCCACCACCTCTGGCTCTTACAAACTTAAATGAGGAACCTACTGGCAAATAATTAGTGGGAGTGGGAAAGTTGGTTTTCTTTAAGGATGCGAAACTAGGTCGGCTAGGAGGGCTCAAGTGGATGGATGCACACCAAAGGACATCTGGGGACACAGGTTGCGTGGATAGGTATTAATATGAGTGCATGAAATCTGATGGGTAGGCTCTAAGAAGGGTGCACGTAGGAGAGGGGGGCTAAATATGGTCAACATACATTGTATGAAATTTGCAAAAATTAAATAAAAAAAGAAAACCAAAACTGAATGTGGTGGTTCACGCCTGCAGTCAGAGCAGTAAAGAGGAGACGGGAGGAATTCTGCTGCTTTTAGGCCAACCTGGGCTATTTCCCCAACAAGAGAGAGAGAGAGATTTTTAAAGAATCCCAATAGTATTTAAATTTCCTGTATTTTCCTTGATAAAAATGGCTGGTTTCTGAGCCAAGGTATGATTATACTAAATCATTGACAAAGCCACATTATAGGTTATGAAAATTTGTATAAGTTGATTTATCCCTTTTATGATGTCTTAATGTAAACTGCTAAGTAATAGAGATATCCTGAAAGTTCATTGGTCTCATCCAGAGACTCTAGCAAGTAGAATAGTTGATGAATCAACTGAACATGCAAATGACAGCGTATATAAAAACAGGCAGTTCAGCAGACTTGGTAAACACTTCAGATGCACTTCTCATTTAATAGAAAGGATTCAATAAGATTGAAACAAGTTGATTCAAAAGAAATTTAACTCTTCACTGATGATTTTACTTGTGAATCTTTTTCTTAAAGTAGCATTTTATTTGCAAGTGGATTATCTACAATGTGGAACAATAAAAGAAATTTATAGAAATTTAAACATCATTATTATTTTAGAGCAGATTGAGCTTTCCTGTGTGTCTCCAAATTACATTTTTCTAGAATGAAAACATAGACATTTGTTGTTATTAGAAAACTATTGGACAATATTAGAACCAGAAACAAAGCTTAGGACAATACAAATTAGCCCTAAGCCTAAAACTACCTAGTTAAATGCTGTTTTTTCATTTATAATAATGAATAACATGAAAGGTCTTAGATCTCTGAAAAGGCATGCAGACTACTTGAAATCAGGTGGAAGAGGCTATAAGAGGATGGGGGTGGGGGGCATCCCAAATGATCAAACTGCATGGCATGAAATTTTCAAAAATTAAATTTTAAAAAGTGATTATACTTTTGTTCATTGGAATACAGTTGAGATGAGGTTAAACTCCATCCTCAAAGTAGTCATTTCAAGGTCTTTAAAATAGAGATACTATTACATAAATAATTTGATGGTTGATCTTAATTATCTAGTCTACCAGATTTAGAACCAATCTAAGGAACACACTTTTGAATGTGTCTGTGAGTATATTTTCAGAGAGATTAAACCAAAGGAGGAAGACTTGCCCTCAAAGTGTGTGGCGCCTCTCAGCGGGGAGGGGTGGGGGCAGTATAAAGTACTCCTAGGAAAAAGCAGTGTTTCCTGCCTGCCTCTGCTTTTCTTGAACCAGTGCATCTATTGTTGTGGCTATTGCTGCTGCAGTCCTCTGCTGACATCAGCTTCCAGCTAGTTTGGGCTAGTAACATGAACTCAACACAATTAACTCTACAGGAATCCTCTAGTTCTCCAGCACTGGTTGGGGACTGCAAAGGTATCCAGCACTTCTCTGCCTCTTCAGCATGCAGATGGCCACTGTTGGAATACTCAGTCCTATTGCATATGCCAGTCTAGTAAATCTTTTTTTATGATAGATACACATTCTACCGGTTCTGCTTCTCTAGTGAACCCTACCTAGTTCAGAAATGGCAGTACATGATGATGTTTTTCACCCCACCATTTTGCCATTCCTGAACTTCACTGTTAGAATTTCAACTTTCCAACACACACAAAAAAAATAAGTTGAGTGGGCCTTCTCATGTTGGATTTAAATGAAATACTTATAGGGCACAGCATCCGGAGATTTCAGTTTTAAATATTCAATCCTAGTAACCCTGTTTTCTTGTTATCTACAAAATAGGGTCAATATTGCAGGCACAATAGTCTCTAAAATAAAATAAGATCATTTTGAAATGTATGCTTTATATGAATGTAACAGAGGAGAAACACTGTCTTTATGGTGAAGCAAACAATCTATAGTTTTTTGAATATATATATAAAACCTGAGACTTCAATGAAACATAGTTTGATAAGTATTGGAATAAACAGAGGACTAAGTAAAACCTCCCGTCTCACGAGACAGTGCAGAGGACTACAAACATAGGAACCAGTTTGTCGCAGAAATGAAGTGCTTCCTTGAGATTCCTTCAGGTGGGAGTGAAGTGGTAACAGCCCATAAAGTCATTAGCACTAAATCTTGCCAAAGATGACAATATAATTCAAGATGCTGCATCTCCCACCCCCGGGGCCTTCAAGGGAGGTGGGAGAATGAGTAAACAAAACAAGCAAATATTTGTCTGTGAGTTCATACGCAAGCGTGTATGTATATGTATGCATATATGAGTGATGGTTCTCAGCAAGGAGACCACAAGCCTGTGCACTCAGTGGTGGAAAACCAAGCTCATATTTTCAAAACAAAGACACACTGGGCAGCAGCAGGAGTCCTGACAGAGAAGCAACACCGCTTTAGAAACAGGAGGTGTATGTGCAATTGCTCCGCTCTGCAGAAAGATGGCTCTGGCAAGAGACCACAGTGCAGAATATAAACCTCTGAACAGTCACAGAATTGATGGGAAAGCATGCCTTTTGCTCTAGATATGCGTATCTGCAAGGAAGGGACACAGAACCAAAAGAGAAGCCCCAAGTAGTCTAGATCCTAGAGTCCAGGAGTATATCAGTTTCTTCTATATTTTCAAACATCAAGACAGAAGATTTTTATACTTACATGTGGCATTGAAATATACGGTCATTTCCGTGTTCAGGTCCAATAAAATTGTCATTATTATTATTAGCAGCAGCAGTAATAGTAGAAATAGCGGTGGTGACAGTATTTGCATGTGTGTGAGCTTGTGTGTATGTGTGTGTGCATATGTGTGTGTGTAGGCCTGAGTTTGACATCAGGTTTGTTTCCTCCATCACTCACCTTATACATAAAGGCAGGAGCTCTTGTTGAATCCTGGGCTTGCTGATTGGGCTAATCTGGCTAGTCGGCTTGCTTTGGGAACTCCCTGTCTTGCCTCCCAAGTGCTGGCATTTCCGGTGAGCCACCATGCCTGCCTGGCTTTTACACAGGCACAGAGATTTCAGGATGCTAATGCTGGTCTTCGCACTTGCACAGCAAGTGCTTTAGCTGCTGAGCCATCTCCCCAGCCCCTCACCCTATTTTCACCTGCGTCAAGTTTCCCCCTCAGAGTGGGTAATTAAAGGGGCCTCTTAAAGGAACCATCTACCCTAAACCTCTTCACCATTAGCATTAAGAAAGAGAAGCTATCCTCCCTCTAAGATTCTACAGCTATTACGTGCATAGTTAGAACTAAGGCCACTGCTATTTTCTAGACAGCTTATTGAGAAATATCATATACTTGTTTCATGAAAAACTATATTTACTTGCTGCCACTGATATGGTAACCATTCTGATTTTTAAGAGGAGCTATTGCCCCTCCTTTTATAGGCTAATAATTCAAGTCAGTTAGTACAGAAAATTTAGGAGGCTAAAGATGGGGTCTTTATCTCCTGATAATGTTCAAAAGCCTGCTATTTCTTTTGAAGTCCACAAGTGATGAAAAGTACCTTAAAGTTGGCCTAGCCAGGAAGTAGATCACAAAGAACTTTGGGGGCCTTGGGTATAGACTTCAGATTGATTGTTCAATCAGGAACACTGTTACAACATTGTCCCTATGAAGGTATATAAAATATTTATCTCCTGTTATGTTCTTTCTTAAAGTTACAATAAAAAGAGGTCTCTTACACAATGCCCAGAGCCCACAGGTGACAATGGCTGAGAAAGGAGCTGGACTTGGTGCAAAAATGAAGCTGAAACTCAGAGCAGACATTGCAGGTTTGCATAAAGCATTAGAGCAATGTTAAAAGGAAATATGTAGCCCAAGGTTATGAGACGTCAGCGATTCATTCATCAAGAAAAAGAGAAAAAAATAGAAATAGCTCATTGAATATTGTTGGTCTCAAATTTTGTAATAGATTTATGGCTTTATTTTAGCAAAGAGGGTAATAACAATGTCACTTAACATGCTATATTTTATATGTGTAAGTATGCCTACAGTTAATAGAATTCATCAGGCAGTAGGTTTGGGCACTATTTAAAACAAGGGTCAGAGGGGCATTAATTCTATTCAAAGTGCCCATCTGTTGCTGCCCAACTTGCACAGAGGGTTGCATAGCAACCCATACTACTGTATGGATATGGTTGGCCTCCCTCTGTTGCTTTTGTTTGCCCTCTGAGAGACTTGCCCTTGATGGAGAAACAGTAGGTGTTCTTTTATTTATATATTTATTTATTTTTTTGCCTGGAGCCTAGCCTGGTGAGTGGGGGCTCATTACAGCCTCCTGAGCTAGACAGCATTGTGAGGCAATGTCTGACATATGAATGTAATTTATCTTCCTGGCATGATTCTTAGTTCCAAACTAATCCCTAAATTCCTAGAACTACGGAAGTACTGCAATTAAAATGAAAATACCAGTACCTTTCACTTGTATACCCAGGAACAACACATAATAAAGCAAGCAGAAAGAAGGTTCTGGAAGTTTGGTTCAATGTTACAGCAGTTCCTCAAATCACAGTATTCAATTTTAGATTTCAGCATAGTTCTGAACATCTGGACTTTTTAAATGAACTTATGAAATTTGCTAAATTAAGGCATCCCTCAGGGAGTCAGATGCTCTTAAGGCCCCTTTGCAACATGTATTAATTGTAAGGACTTAACTTTTTCTTGCATATATACATATATATATATATATGTATATTATATGCCACTTAGTATGATTTGCAATGTATATGAGTACCTGTGATCTTACATAGACTATGTAATTACCTTGTCTACTTTATTTCTAATTTCATAGGTTATATGGGGGCAGACTAAATAGTTTCCATCTATAATCTGAACATCACAGATATACCTATGGGTCAGTGATAGTCAACTGTTTTAACAGCTTACCAAGCTTCAAAACTGTCAATCAACTGCTGTTGAAAAAAGTCAATTTTTACAGAATTGAAAACACCATATTTTAGAAAGACTATTATGTTGCATTAATTGAAGAATGTAATCAGGGCACCAGAATATTTTCTGTTAATTAGTTGCTATAGCTTGACTACTTCCTAAATATTTTATAAGAGGTTTAAAAATGTCTTTTATTTATCTCTGATGAGTCTGTGTATTTCAATTTTAACCAGTCCTAACACCCATTTTTTATAATTAATAAGCCTTAAATTACATCTTTATGGACTTAGCTGTCAACAGTAGGTAGAGGCTCTTGCTTCACTTCCTGTATTTTTCCAGGGATTCAGGCAATATGAAAAATATTGTTTACCTTTGTAAAACTCTATATGGTGTATTCTGAAATTTTTGATAAAATAAATACAGTGATATCACACCTGCATATATAGAATTTCTCATCTTTCCATAAATCAAAGAAATCACCAGGCCCTGAGTAGCAATGGGCTCATACCTGGGGCCAACACAATCCAACATCAGGTCAATTCTGGTTTATAGATTCATTGTTTTCAGTAACTGACCGTAGATTTATTTTCTACTTTTGATCCCTTTAGAGAACGAAGGAGGGGCTAACCAGACAAAAGTCCAAAACAACTGGCACAAACAAATACCTGTGGGTAAAGCAGAACACGGAGCCATAAAAAGTAAGAAAGACAGTACAGACTTACAGTTCTGTAAGTCGATACCAAGAAACATACCACTTTCTTATTCCTGGGTCTTCTAGGAAGTTGCTCTTGGTTGGGGGCTGTCAACCACCTAAGGCAAGAATATGATGGTCACAAAAAAAGGTTGGTAAAGTCTTCAGAATCAATCAACTCTAGGCTTCACCTTGTTATGAAAAGTGGAAAGTCTGTGCTGGGGTACGAACCAACTCTGAAGATGACCAGACAGGGCAAAGCCAAATCGGTCATCCTCACCAACAACTGCCTAGTTTTCAGGAAATCTGAAACAGAATACTGTGCCATGTTGGCCAAAACTGGTGTCCATCACACAATGACAATGATATTGAACTGGGCACAGCGGTACCTATCACTGACCCAGGTGATCCTGATAGTTTTAGAAGCATGCCGGAACAGACTGTTGAAAAAGTAAACCTGAAAAGATTTCCTTTAATAAAAACTTGCCAAAACTTGTTTGAAGCCAACAAACAACAGAATCATCATATGCAAAGTAGAAGTCAGGGGAAAATAAAATGCCATAGGATCTGTGCCCAAGAGCCTATGCTTTGAATTTGGCAGTCTAGCTTCAAATTCTGATTATAATTAAGTGTTTTGTGACCTTGATCAAGTCATTTCATGTATCTGAGATTTGGTGTTTTGGGTTTTTTTTTTTTTTTGAGGCGGGGGTGTTCTGTGCAATGACATCATTGTATCACTTCTTCTATTCTGTCAAATAGAAAACCTGAATTAAAGTGTTTAGTTAAAGACTTGGTTATGGCATGTCCTTAGTAAATAATACTTATTTTTTATGTATTCTTCTTATGTATAAACAGGAGCCAAAATAGACAGCCAGACTCAAATAGCAACATATGTAAAGGTGAAGTTTTGCTGTGGCTTTGCTGAGGTGGAGCTTATTCTTGATCCCTCTCTGTAATGAGTATCTGGACAATGTGACATCTTTCTTCTGCTGGAGAAAGTTATGCGTGTTAAAGGTACAACTTAGTCACAATCACTCAGCGAAAGCATCACAATGTAAATAAAAAAATAAAAGTTGTTTTCTCTACAAACTAATTCTAATGCTACATGGACTCTCCTATGCTCAAATTATTCACATATAAAATGGAACTCTTAATATGTACTTCACATTGTTGCTGTGAGGTTAAAGTAAAATAATGCATTAAAGTAAGCCCACAGGATCAGACACTGAGCGAGCCATTAAATGAAAGCAGTGATCCAGTGGAGAGAAGCAACGAAGTTGATGGGTTTCCACACAGCAGTTTCTATTATTCTCTGCTTCTATCTATTTGGGGTTTTTCACATTTGCTTGTAAAAATACGTCAAAGAAAAAATCTCCCTCTTCTAGAACTCTGCTTATTTTAAAATAAACATAATGTACTGAACACTGTGTAGTCAAAAGGAAGCCCCTAATGTCATACAATTGTATTAGTATTGTAATCTGGAAAACATAAGGTAAAAATTGCAGTTAATAAGACTGTAGCTTATTTCCAAAGACCAGTTGATATTAAAATGCCAAGCTATGTGTAATTTAAAGGAGAATCAGAAACTGATTATTCTTAATTTGTTGCACTTTGCACACAAACATCAAAACCACACATTTATAATTTTTAACAATTCTGTTTACTTAGAATAAATATAGTCAAGAACTAACAGATTTCTTTTCTCCCTCAACAATATAATTACTGTGAAATTAAAAAATACATACAGTCCAGAGGTGTTTTGAACTTGTAATTCTCCTGTTTCAAGCTCCTAGTGAAGAATTTACAGATATTTGATTAGTCTTATATTCACATATTTAAATTTCAAAGTCCTCAATTCATGAACTAAGAACATAGTGAAGATCATGGCTATATCTTTTTTGCATCAGTATGTTTGAAGAGTATATTTCTTCTCTTAATTGTTAAAATATTTCATGTTAAATATAGAATGTAAAAATATGTTTGTATTAGATGTAAGTTAAATGATAACTCTTAGTTACTTACGTACATATGGTTTATTTCATTTCACAATATTACTGAAATTACTTCAGTTGAAGATCAGCCCTATTCCTATCTCAAAATCCTCACATCAGTGGGTATTTTCCCCCACAACTGCGGCAGCATAGAGATGAACACCTAGCTTTTCTTTTTACTCACTCACAGTAGGTTAAGGATAGGTGATGATCCTGTCTGGTAAGTTTGTCAACAACTGGCCATCCACCAAGTTGCATTAAACAGGTGTATTATCACTAGATTGAAAAGACAACACAGTTATCTCTATTTTCTCTCTCATTGTCCTAATTACAAACATGTTAATGCACATGGGCTAGAGACATATTCATTCATTATCATCATTGCCAAAAGACCCTCAAACCTGATCGCAGTTGGGCATGCTTCTCTTGTTAGCCGCTCTCCATTTCCCATATTATAGACATGGGATTCAACCAGGAAACCTTGTTTAATTTAACACAAATGATGCCTCAGCAGGGGTCTAAGTTGGTGAAAGAAAAGAATAATTTAACACCAAAGATTAAATGTGAGGGTAAGCCCCACATGCATACTTGCAGCTCTTAATTACAGAGCAAGACTATCTGAGATAGTGTCTCACCCCACTCTAGGCAGCAAAGGGAGCTCTATTCATTTGTCTGGTCAAATGTTACACTAGAGGAGGCGTATTGAGTTCTAAAACTAAGAGTGTATTTTAAAAAAACACAAACCCCCAGATGAAACTTTGACTCTCACCAGAAAGTTAAAGTTCTGAGTTAATGAAAAGGTAGATAGTAATAATGTTCATTTTCTACCTAGCACTCCTTGTGCCCTTCCTGAAGATTTAGTAAATGCACATGCACAGAAAAGGTTCGTGTCTTCTATCAGTCCCTTTTCTAATCAATTAAAAGTTATATCTTTAAAATCTTTTCTCTTTTATGCATTTTTCTTGAATTTTGGTGCATTTCATGTGAAGCATCTTAATAGTCTTTAGACCCTCCTGCATCCACACCCCAGATAGCCCCCACTAGACCATGCATTCTGTCATACATGTTAAGGCCCATCTAGTCAAGTTTCTTACCCAGACATCCCTCAGGACAACTTCATGCACTTGGGTTTACTCAGCCTCTCTAGAGTCTCACCCTCAAAGAAGGTCAATGCTCCCTCATCCTGCAGTGATTAGCTGCCAATAGTTCTTCAGATAAGGTGGGTCTGCAGCTCATTTCCCCAGTTCTATGCTGGGTTTTTGTCTGCTTGAGTTTTCATGGGTCTTTTGCATGTTGACACCATTATTGTAAGTTCATATGAGCAGGGACCCAGGAGCCTGTAAGACTGTTTCCTTATGGCAATGCACCTTGTATCATGAATTCTCTCATGGTGAGGCCTGGCATTCAGCCTCACTCCACCTACCGGTTTGAACTGACTGAACGGATAGAGAATGTTCTTTAGAGATATTAGTTTATTCCATGTTGCTTACATGGAGTTCATCCCCAGATAGAGGAAGAGGGAGATTTCCTATGGAGGAGCTTGCCTTTTGCTCACGGGTCACCCCAGAACTCTGGAAAGTATGCCCAAGATAGAGACCTAGCACCACGCCCACCTCTCTCTTTCCCAGCCTTCCCTCCATTTCCATTAAATCTCCCCCTTTAAGTCATTGGATAGTTGGTTGTCAATCACATTTGAAGTCCATCCCTCGTAGCAGACAGAGAGAAAACTGCTTTATATGTAGCACACCTCTTCCCCTGTTTCCTACAATCTTTCTGCCCTTTTCCACTATGATCCCTGAATGCTGCGTAGGTGAAGTTTAATATAGGATTCCTGTCCAGGGACCCACAGTCTGCAGACTCTTCTTCTCCACACTTTGGCCAGTTGTGGCCTTTTGTGTTCATCACCTTCTGTTGCATGAGAAGGTTAAACTTCATTGATGAGTGTTAAGAGATGCATTAGTATTCCCTCTACTCCTTGTTCCACTATGTTTTGTGAGCCTTAGGTGTACAGGTTCCATTGTAGATGTGTCACTTAGGGTTGGGCATCTCACAGACATTTATTTTCTGTGTGTGTTCAGTTGTGGAACTCTGTAATAGTCACCACCTGTTGCAAAAGACATTTTTTTTTGATGAGTGGTAACAGCAAACTTGTAAGTAAATATAAAGATCCATATCTAGCATACAGCAATAAATTACATTTCTTTAGGGACGTGACGATCTTAAGGTTTCTGTAAGTTCTCCAGTCATGTGTATTTTGCTACATTTGCAGGGCTGCCCATGAGTTCCCTCCCATTTAGTGTGCTTTAAGTCCCCTTAGATAGCTGTTGACTGCGCACTACTGCACCTTTGCTGTGCTTGTCATTGTCGTGGTCATTAGACTTTAAAGCTTAAAACAGTGTCAGGTAATTTTCTGTTATACATTGTCTACACAAGGAAATTAGAACTAAGCAACTTGCTCAGGATTAAAATTTATATTATTAAAATTTATATCTTTTTGATTCAACAGTTAAGATTTCAACCCAGGCAATTCAATGTCAGAGTTCTTGTTTTTAAACTATTTTACCATGATGTCTTTATATATACGCCAGGGCCAACATTTACAAGAAAAATTCTGGCAGCAATCTTCCACTATCCTGTGACATAAATCCTATGAAGTGAAAATTACTTCCCTAATCAACTTAAAATCCAACTAACTGGCTTGTCCACTAAGCTTTAGTTTAAAACCTGAGTAAACATTTTCTCTCCACAAGTTACATTTCTGCTTCATTAATTGCTAATAACATATAAATCACCTCACATATTTGGGTTATTTTATGTAGTGATATGTAGAACGCAGAAAAATCTGATCAGCTTCATTTAGACACGGAGAATACCACAACAGTGCAAGAGAGAAAGAGCGCAGGAACAGACTGGCTAATTCTGACTAGGGTTATTATCATGTATACGCTTTTTCCTTGTCGCTTTTAATGCTTTATTTTTTCCTAATTTTCATCAATTTGACCATAAATATGCCTTGGTGTGATTTTATTTGCTTCTTCTGCTTGGTGTTTTGTGAAATTCTATGAAACTCGAATTCATAGCTTCCAGCAAACTCAAACAAATTCAGATGTTTTGATCTCTCTCTCTCTTTCTCTCTCTGTTTCTCTGCCTCCATTTCTCTGTCTCTCTGTCTCTGTCTCTCTGTCTCTGTCTCTGTCTCTCTCTCTCACACACACACACACAGACACACACACCAATCTGTGTTCTACAAATGCTATAAGCATGGACACACTAAACAATCCACAGATCTAGTTATCAAAATAACACTACTAAACTATTTTCTAAGATACAAAAATTGTCATAAGATAGTATTCCAGGCAATTCTTGTACGAACTAAAATTTATGTTAAGAATTTCCATTAGAAGAGATGTCTATAAGTAGGGATAAGAAAAAATTTAATGGCAGAGAATTGACCTATGGCCTATCAATATTCTAAACAAAGAATTCAATGTTCTGATAACATAATAACCCTGACCTAGTCCGTAGTCTATTGGAATGCTTCTTAGAAATCTGGGCCTTATCATGGCTTATGATAAGAACGTAAAGATAAAAGTATAGAACAAAGTGTATCAATCTCAAGCTGGTTAAGACTACGTGGAGAGATCATCTCAAAACAATACACATCTCCAAAGGCAAATGAATAAAGTATAGACATCTCAGAAGGGTAGAAGTCTCAAAAGTTGTGAATAGTTGTTGATTATTTAAGTTAACTTAAAAATCTACCACCTGGTAAGTGTAGTTGGCATTAGAGTACACTCTGTTCACTCAAAGCTTGAGAAATGTGCTCATAAAATTGGGTAAGAGCAGCTTTGAGAAACACCATTATTACTCTTCTCTGTGGACTCAAGTTTAACTCTAAGATGAAATCTAATATCGTTGATGGGTCCTGGAATTGCAAAACCCATGTGACAACACTTAGAAGTCAGAGGGAAGTCAGATACACTACTGTATTGAATGCTAAAGCCAGAGTGAGCTATCTGAAAGATTCTTTTATTCATCGGAATCTGGGATTCAGTTCAGTGATTATACAGTTATACAATCTGGAGGCAAAATAATGATTAGCTTATAGGAACTATGATCAAACTTCACAATTTTTAAAAAATGACATCTGGCTAATAGAATAAAAATATCATTCACTGACCTGGTCCACTAGGCATTTTCCAGATTCAGTCCCCAGTGACTGAAGGGGGAACTTGGCTCTTCTGTGTCCACTGTCCCTTTCTAGCTGTAGTGATAAAATACTCAGACAAAAGAGAGAAATGTTAAGGGAGAAAGGGTTTAGTTGTCTTACAATTCCAGGTTACAAGACTTTATTCCAGGACTGTAATCCTGCCACTAGTGAAAGAGAGAAAAGATCAAATGTTCAAGGCCATCCTTGACTGTTTAGTGAGTTCAAAACCAGCCTAGGGTAAAAACAACCCTGTCTCAAAAAGAAAAGGAACAATATCTAGCCCTAACTTTAAAAAAACAAGGAAGCTTTTTAAAAATGTGAAAAATATACTTAAATTACATACATATTTGTTGTTTATAGACTTGATGTCTAAAATTTTAAGTTTAGGGGCAAACCTATCTAGATTCTTTGAACTCATAATTGGTTCTATGAATTTTAAAAGAAAACCCAAAGTAAGACTAAATTGGAATGACAAAACTAACTCCATTTTTTCTAGTTGACTTTTGTTTTACCCTATGTTTTTTGTCAGCCATTTCCACTGCAGCCAGCCAGGGAGAATGTCTCATCCAGGCAAGTATATTGTTTCTACAACACTCGGAAACTTATAAGTAACCAGGTAACATGTCCTTCCTTCCAGCTATACCTGCATTTCCACAGAGCCCATCATTCTACAAGTCTGAGAAATTTGTTTTTTTCCTTATTGAAACTTTTTGTTAACTAAACCTGTTTCTTAACTGACTTGCCCCTGGTCTGGTATAACTATGGTGATCTGATGTAGCTATGGTTATTATGATTATTGTCTTTGTCCCTGGCATGATGTAATTGTGATTTTAAGCTTTATAAAACCTTCCCAGCTTCTCTGCAAGGTAAAGAGTTATAGTATTTGAAGGGACTTGAAATTCTAACCTGTTATTCTGGTCAGAGTAAGAGTCTATGAAGGACATGTTTTTGAAAATAATTTAAGTCAACATTGGGGTTTCCAACTCACTCTGATTATTTAAATTCCAAATGTAAAATTTGGACATATAGACTTAGAACCTGACAGATTCCCTTACAGCCTGGAAAGTAAGAGCCATTCTAGTAAGAATGAACAAGTAAAAGACATGAAAGAATTCATTATGTAGTCAAAACAATTAGAATAAATGTTGAATCCAGGGAGCAAACACAGTCTCATTTCCTAAGACTTAACATATTACAGCATGTTGGTCACTTATCACCATTCATTTGATTTGATTTTCTTTTCCTGTTTTTCTATTTAAATTTTTTTTTGAGAGTTTCACACATGACTATTGTGTTTACATTATTTCTGTCCCTCCAAATCCCCTTATAGCTCCCCATGCCCTCTCAGTTTCTTGTCCTTTTCCTTGATTATTGCTGCATATACATACACATATTTATGAATGTCATACACACATGTACTAAGTCCATTTACTGGTGCTTTGTATACCTGTGTTTAGGACTGCCCGCTTGGAATTTGATAGCCTTCAGGGAACCAGTCCCTGAGAAAACTGATTCTCCCTCCATCAGCATCCATTGCTTGCCTGAATCTCTTCATCTTGACATGGGATCTCATGGAATTTTCTCCATCTACATTAGTGTATCACCTGGTTTTGTCATTCTGATGAGATCTTGTTAGATACCATACTGTGGAGATTTCATGGGTGTAGCTGCCTATCATGTCTAGAATGCATTAAATATCATCAGGAATCTTGTTACTCTGGCTCTTACATTCTTTCCACCCCCTCTTCCCAGATTGTTCCCTGAGCCTTAGGGGCAGAGCTTGCATTGTATATGTATCTCTTAGGGCTGGGCAACTCACAGTCACTTATTCTCTGCATTTGGCCAGTTGTGGAAATTTGTAATAGTCTCCATCTGTTTCAAAAATAAGCTTCTTTGACGAGTGGTGAGAGATATACTTGTCTGTAAAAATACTGATTTGTATTTAGAATATAATCACTGAAAAAGAAAATGACTGTTGGGTAATAATGGACCATCATAAATTTAAAAGCACAATAATTTCACTACAATAGTAATAAGCAATGGTACTTAGTTAGCAGATGTTTATCTGGTGAATGCCTTCATCTTGATTCCCCAATAGGGAGGCAGGGCAAGGATAATAAGACATGTTTTTTTTCTCCTGATTCAAGCCTGTTAATTCAGATTTCTTATGAAACATAGTATTTTAGAGATACTATTTTTTTATTTCCCCCAAACACCATATAGACCCACTATACTAATGCAATAATGATATTAAGCCTGGTAAACAGAAAAAGATAAGCATCTCAATGCCATAGTGTGACATATGCAAGTCATAAACTTAAGACATATTAGACAAAGGTTTGAGACCTTAGTGTATTAGTGGAACATTTTAGTGGTCCAATGATCTGAGGCAAGCCAGGTTATCATTTCTCTGATACTCTGTGTGTGTGTGTGTGTGTGTGTGTGTGTGTGTGTGTGTGTGTGTGTGTTTTGTCACCACTTCCAGGCACACATCTCCTGAAATCTTTGGAATCTCCAGAGTGCTCATTTTCTTCTATATGAGAATGATATGACTAGTAATTTACATGACTAGTAATTTCTAGATAGCTTCACATTCAGGGCTGGTCTCCAGACAGACCAAAATATAATTAGAGGTTCAGGACAGCCATTCCCATGTCCCAACCTCCAGAGACCGGAAAGAGGTTGAAGGCTGGGCTGATTGCAAATAACCCAGAATGCTCTTGGTCATAGCTATGGGAAAAAAAAACTTCCACAAAACCCAAAACACACAGTGTTCAGGAGAGAAAGCTTTCAGAGGTCTGATGGGTAAAAGGTGCAGCAGATGGTACATGGGTGCCCTGCACCACCGCACACATTCTCTGTCCCAGGTGCCACTGCCACCTGGATGTGATCCATCTGCCTCTTTTAAAAAAGTATTCTGTACAGTCAGAAAACATAAACAAACTGTTTCCCTCAGTTATGCAAGCTACTCGAGAAAATGAATATAAAACAACAAGGGATTATGAAGCCTGGGTTTTATAGCCTGGACATTAGAAGTAAAGATCACAATATAGAATATGTGACTGGCATCTGGAGATGGGAGAGGGGGCAATCTTGGGGAACTGAGACACCAAGGAAATCTAAGTATTTGACATGTAAAGTATTTGACAAATGGGAATTGAAAGCTGGCAAACAAAAATTCTTCTTCCCCTCTCTTCCTGAGCTGACTGTCTTGAGACTCAGTTGTCCATGGAGTTTCTCAGGAGGCACTCAGGGAGACTTAGTGATCAGCCACATTTATAAGATAACCTAGAAAACTCCTTACCTTGGGGGCTGGAGAGTTGGCTCAGCAGTTAGGAGCACTAGCTGTTCTTGCAGAGGATCTGGGTTCAGCTCCTAGCACTCACAAGGCACCAAACAACCATCTGTACCTCACAAGGCATCTAACAACCGTCTGCACCTCCAGTTCCAGGGGATCCAACACTGATCTCCGTGAACATTGCACACATATTGTACACTTATATGCATGCAGGTAAAATACTCATACACTTAAATAAAAATAAATCAATTAGTTTTTTAAATTCCTCAGCTTGGCATGTGTACTTCATCTCTCCTCCTTACACAGCTGTGGCTTGATCACAGTTTCTAATAAATGAATACACACAAACTTCGTGCCAGTTTTTGGCTTTCTGAGAATATCACACACAGGACAACTCTCCTCAAGACTGCAGTGGTTGTTTCAGTTCTGCCTTTCAAGTCAGCTTTTCCAATACTATTTGTCTTTTACTTTAAACTCAACAGATCTCAATTGTTTTTCATTTCTTGCATAAAGAAAGCTGTTTTATAACTTTCAACTTTGCATGCTTGTTCCTCAGTTAAGAATGCTGTATCCCATTCCTGTGTTCCTGTGAAATTATCCTGTACTAATCTGCTCAGGGGTGATTTTCTTCTATTTTTTTTTTTTTTACAGAGGAGAAAGAAGAGGCAAGGGGTATAATCAACCATCATTTACTTTTGGTGGATTTCTTGGTATGCTCTAGACCAATAATAAAACACTCCACCAAAATACCTTGACCCTGAATCTTCCCAGCATTTCTGTCCCATGCCCTGATATGCATGTATCACAAGGGGGCGTTTAGGACAAGCTGGACAGCCGCAAGAGGACGATAGGAGACAGAGAGAAAAGTGTCTCTAAGGAAATGGAAAGAACCTTTTGAAGCTGTTTTAGTTATCTGGAATCTGGAATTTAGACGGTTGACATCAGTAAGAGACAGCCACACTATCTCCTGACTTTTAGACAAGAAGGGAAAGCACTGAGAATACGTAAGATTCAAGAATATTTGCTTTGCTCAGGGATGAAGGAAGGAAGAAGCCAGCAAGGGCAGATTTCTGACCCAGATGTTGCATACTTGGAAAACTGCTCAACAAGGATATCAAAGTAACATCTAACAAACCTAATGAGTGCTGCCAATTTTAGCTTGAGCGATTTATATTTGGTTCAAAGAGGCACCATATTTGCAGTAAACTTCACCTTTCACTTGAAGCAGAACAAATTGGTGGTTCTGTTAGTTAAAAATATTTTTCAATGTTTTATCTTTGCTCCTTGCTTGTTGCAGAGCGTAGAGGAAAAAGATTACTATGCAATCCCTTTGCCATTAGAGTAGTTATGGGCTAATATGAGGCACACATCAATGTCTGATAACAGTTGAATTTTCTAAGTGTTGCAGAAGAGCTATGCCCAAGGTTCCTGAGAAGGTAGGAGACAAGACCTTGTCCAGGGTGCATGTGCAGATGAAGCCAACTGTCATGCTTGTTCTCATAAATAGAGTGGAATGGGAACATGGTCAATGTGGACAAAGGTTTGCTGTAAAAAGATCCTTAAACTATATTTCATGATTTCAGAGTGTCCTGATACAAATAATTCCTAGATTTTGAGGAAAATTGAGCTCATTTAGATCATTTTTATACTTAGCAAAACCTTTGATAACATTTGTTCTTTCTTTGGCTCTTTTCTAGGTCAGCAAAATCTCCTGGGTATGATAGAGTGGTTTCTGTGCCTGTGATGACTTGAATGAAAATGCCCCCTATAGGCTCTAAGTATTTGAGCACTTGATCCCCAGTTTGTGGTGCTTTTTGGGGAGGGTCATGAAACCTTTAGGAAGTGTGGCCTTGCAAAAGGCTGTAAGTCACTAGGGGCAGGCTTTCAGAGTATATAACTTGCCCTCTTCCAGTCTGGCTCTCTCTGTATCCTGTGCCTCCTTGAAGATGTGAGCTCTCTATTTTCTGCTCCAGACACTTCAGCTTCTACCATGCCTCTCTCTGGAGCATACACCTAATAGTCTTCCTTCTGTAAGTTGCCTTGCTCATGGTGTTTTATCATAACAACAGAGAAGTAACTAATCCCCTGCAAGGGATTCACTGTATGTCATAAAGAAGTCTCTTAACCTTATGATATTTTCCTTTATAGTCTCCAAATGAAGGATAATAAAGCTAAAAAGAAAAATCACTTAATATCCACAAATAAGAACATTCATTTCAATCTCAATATCTCTCTCTCTATCTATCTTTCTATCTACTATCCATCTCCCTCTCTATTTTTCTGTCATCTATCTATTTATCTATCATCTATCTATCATCTACCTATCTATCATCTATTTATCATCTAGCTCTCTATATCTGTCTATCATCTATCTATAATCTATCTATCATCTATCTATCTCTATTATCATCTATGTATCTATGTATCCATCATCTGTCTGTCTATCTATCATCTATCTATCTATCTATCTATCTATCTATCTATCTATCATCTTTCCAAGCTTCCTCTAACAGTAGCAATTCTGCTTCGTCCAACTTAAAGTAATTGAAGAGTGTTCCAGAACACTGCTCTCTGGACAGCAGAATGATTTTTTTTTAATGACCATGAGCGTATTTCTGGCTAATGTGTAAGTGCACTCCTGTTGTGCAATGTCCTTGGAGGCCAGAAGAGAGCACTAGCCTGGAACTGGTGTTATGGGTGGTTGTTAACCACCATGTGGATGCTGGGATTCAAATCTGGGTCTTCTGCCAGAACACTCAGTGCTTTTAACCACTGAATGATCTTTCTAGCCCCCAAAATGGTTTTTAAAATATTATTATATTCATTAATAAGAATTTATGATAGAAAATATTTTAATTGTTCTTACTATTCCTGAATCCTTTCTATAAGTGACAAAATAAGACTTTCTCCAAGGCGGACTTTTTCTGTACTGCACATATGTAATTTTACAAATGGAAAATAAATATGAAGTCGGTAGCAATACTTCACGGTAGAAATATAAATAAAGAAAACTTTAAATTTTCAACATTTGAGTTTGTTCCATGATGATGTCTTACAAAATTTAGTAAACAGAATAATACCAAAACTGGGAGGGAAAAGAACCAAAAGGATAGATGGACCTTCACCCAAAAGTGTTTCCATAGTGGCTGCACCAGTTTGTAATCCCCACCAGTGGGGTAAGATTAAAACCTTAAAGCTGTATAAATTTGAATTTCACTAATTACTAAGATGTTGAACAATTTTTAAGGTAGCCACTTTTATTTCTTCTTTAGAGAATTATTTGGTCAGATCTGTAGCCCATATTTTAATTGAGTCATTTGTTTTCTTGATTCTTTGTTATTTTTCTTAGTTATTTTGTATTCTGAAATTGAATCCACTATCAGATGTACAGCTTGCAAAGATTTTCTCCCACACTGTAGACATCCTTTTCACTCAACTGACTGCTTCCTTTGCTATATAGAAACTTTTAAGTTTAACGAGGTCCCATTTGTCAATTTGGGCCTTAATTCCTGAGCAAGCAAAGTCTAATTTAGAAAGTCCTTTCCTGATCTATATCTGGTAAAGTACAGCTTATCTTTCCTTCTAAAACACTCAGTGCTTCGGGTTTCGAATTGAGGTCTGTGATCCATTTGGAATTGATTTTTCTGTGGATAAAAGAAATGGGTTTAATTTAATTCTTCTACATATGGAGATCTAGTTTTCACAGCATCTTTTGCTGTCTTTCCTTCACTGTGTATTTTTAACATCTTTTGTCTAATATCAGGTGGCTGTAACTGTATGCATTCCTATTTGGGTTTTCTATTTTGTTCCATTGGTATACATGTATGTTCTGGTGCCAGTACCATGCTGGTTTTATTTTTATAGCTCTGTAATGTAGTTCGAAATCTAGTATGGTAATCACTCAAGCATTGTTCTTTTTGCTCATTATTGCTTTGGCTATCCAGGGTTTCTAGTGTTTCCATATTAATTTTAGTATTGTTTTCCCCATTTCTGTGAAGAATGTGATGGGAATGTTGATTGAGATAGTACTGAATTTGTAAATTGATTTTGGTAAGATGTTTGTTTTTGCAATATTAATTCTACTAATTTTACTAAGCCCAGGAGGTCTTTCCATCTTGAAACCTGAGCAATGAGACAAGGGAAGGAAATGAAAGAGATACTAGTTGGCAAACAAGTCAAATTATCCCTATGTACAAATAATAATACTTTAAATGTAGGAGATTCCAAATTTTTCACCAGAATGTGAACAACACTTTCAGCAAACTTGTAGCATATAAAAGCAATTTACTAAAATCAATAGCCTTTTTATATACCAATAGCATGAGATCAGAGAAAGAAAGAGATCATGGAAATACTGCTATACACAATATCTTTTTTAAAAATCTAGGACTAATCCTAACCAAAGATGTGAAAGAATTGTACAATGAAGACTTTAAATCTCTAAAGAAAGAGACTGTGGAAGACACTGGAAGATGAAAAGACCTCCTGACACCCCATGCACATCAGAACTTTTCAATGTTGACAGTAATCTAAAATGGGATGAGACAAATGAAAGTTGGTATAAACTAACCAATGTAGTACAGCACAGGTACAAAGATAGAGTATAAAAAATAATATGGGTTTCTTCAAACATTTTAATTGATACCATTGAAAATATGCCTTGATTTCTTTTTTTTTTTTCTGAAACCACATGCAGAGCACATTATGGACATTCTAGTGGTCCATAGGCATCGTTCAGAGTCACTAAGGGGCTGGAATTTGTGCTGCCAACCAATGCCCGCCCTTTTTCCCAAGTGATGAAATTCAGATGTTCCCATGCAGATGATTGGGAAAAGAAAGAAAAATGGTTATTTGCCTGGGATGTAGTTCAGTGGAAAAGTACTTGTTTAGCATACACAGGCCCAGCATCAGAGGCTCAGAATTACCACAAAAATACAAATAAAAAGAATTAGTTTAGATTTCCATCAACAAGTGAATAGATAATGAATATGTGGAACATACACACAATAGAATTTTATTCACACGTAGGGAAAAATGAAGACATTTTCATGACGTGAATAGAACTGGAAAACATTAAGTGAGCTAACCCAGGGTTAGAAAGACAAATAGTGTATTTTCTCATATACGCATCATAGCTTTTAATGTTTATACATGTGTATTTATACGGAAGTGAGCGTGGGGAAAATCCATGAAACTAGAAAGGGGAGGGGAAAAAAGAAGAAATAAAGAGGCTTTAATGGCGGAAGAGGGTGGGGTTAATAGAACATGTGTGATGTGAAACTAGAAGAGGGGATTCTGGAGGTAGAGAATAGAAAAGACAAGGTAGAGCAGAGAGATGCAGAAGACGAGTTGGGGGAAATCAAGTAAAACTAAGTATGTATGCAAACGCCACAAGGAAGACTGCTACTTTGTGAGGTCATCAAAAAAAAGAAAAAATATTTCCAATATAAGAAATGACTAAAAATTTTCATAACTATAAGAGAGTTGAAAGGTTTTCTCTTCTTTGTGAAGTTCCTTTTGGTCTCTTCGAATAAATTCACCCTCCTGGAAAAGTGCTCATATGTAAATACCAGCATGAATCATCTTCTATTTGAAAATACAGAGTGGTATCTACTATGTCATTAGCAAAGCATCACTCCTCTTTTGTTAAATATAAAATGGTAGAAATTTTAATTTCTTATATTGCCACTAGTTTAAAAACACTTTAAAAATGCACAGCCAATAAATATCATTGAGAAAGCACAATACACTCCTAAGATGAAACTAAAATTTAATAAAATGGAGACTCCCCCCTTCACTTAGTCATATGAAGTCTTCGTCAGCCAGTAACATTAATTACCAGCATAATCACTAAATATGTTCTTTGAATTCAATCAAAATAGAATGCCTAGCTTTGACCTTAAAAGATCTTTCTAATAAGTCTCCATTAACACAGAAGGACTGAAATTCAAAACCCACAGTGATTTCACAAAGGTTTCTACAGTCAACCAGCAGGGCAACCAGGAAGAGCTCAGAGTGGAGCCTGAAAGTGCTAGTTTTGATTTCAACACAATACTATACTCTATCAACTTTCCCTACACCCTACCATACAAGAAAACAGTCCATGTAGACCAGAATCAAGGACTGCTGAACACATCAGAGTGTGAACTAGAGCTCAAGTCCAGATATTCTCACAGGGATATTTATTGCTCCTAACCTTGAGAGGCCCAGAAGGAGTTGCCTGAATGACTAGAAGACCAGGAAGCAGAGCTCTGGACCTGTTTCCTATGGTGCTTTGAGAAGAGCCAGACTGTATGCCTCTCCACCACTACAGTACTCCCAGTCTACTCAAAACAGAAAACATGAAGGCCTGACAAATTTAGCCACCCCAGTAGTTTCCATCCTTTGAGAACTGTAGACTTGAAACAGTAGGCAGAGCGTTAAAAATAATCCATCCAGGGGAAAATTTTTCAGAACCAACAGAACCCATGCACAGCCATCTGAGTAGTTTGAACAAAAAATCAACAACTTGACTGAAAAGAAAGAGTAAGAAAAATTCTGGAACTTTAAGCTCAGCGTTCAGAAGATTGTGAGGTAAGCAAGAGTAGCCTGGAAGATCAGAAGGGCAAATGGGCAAATGTTTCCAAAGACAGAAGAAGAGAAGACAAGTAAGGGAACAGGAGCCCAAACATGTACTAGATTCTCCACAAGGAAATGAAAGAACTGAGGAAGAAAGGGATGGGAAGTGTTAGTGAAGCTTTTTATACGTTGAAAGGTAAAATCCACTCATCTCAAGGAAGGATGAAAAGACATACATGAAGGGTGCAAATTGAGTCAATATACTCAACTCGATGCACCAAAATATAATTTAAAAATGCCCAAGTAGAACAGATTAGTCATATTGGAAAAGAAACTCTTAAGCACTGAATCCCCATTAGTGATATCTGAGATGGAAAACGGTAAAATACTACCTTGCAACTGAGAAAAGTTATTGCATCATTATATCAAAACCCTTAATAAATCCACTCTAACTCAATATAGTGTTGGTATAAAAGTGATGAAACAACTATAGAAGAGTTGAACAACAAGTAAATAGTTGAGTAATACGTTGAGTGGCAAGTAACATGTAAATCTACAGACATCAAAATTTGAATATATGACCAAAGTAGAACTTTAACTTCTTGAGAAAATTATGATGATACAACTGGCTTCTGATTGAAAAGATATAACATTTGTATCATTATTTTGTGCTGTCTTCAAAACCAAATTCCAAGTTAATGAAAATACTAAAATAAGCAAAACATTTGCAATTCAGATGAGAAACAAAAATGATTAGTGTTTATAATAAAGCAGACTGGCAATAGTAGAAATGTCCATTAATAGGGGAATTATGTGAAAATTTCTGGTCTATAAAACTCAAAGATTATTATAAAGTCTTTAAACATGAATTAGGCCAGTGTTAATTGACTCTAAGGAAATTTTATGAGCCATAAAGAGAAAAACCAACCAAAAGTGAATAAAAGCTTAACAGAAAAATGGTGTTACCCTAAGATGTTTATAGAAATTTTCAATAATCAAGCAGATTTCTTATTAGAAAGCATGAAGGAAAATGTATGTGTTTATCTGATGGTGGCCCTTTTAAGGGGTTTGGTGACGGTGTGATGGTATCTGAACTGAAGTGAAGAATCAAACACAGATTAATCAAAATAATCACATACAAGTTCCTATTTCGCCTCAGCATCAACTTTTGCAAACAGAATCATAAAATAGAAATAACTAACTCTAAGCTACATTTAACAAGTTTATAAAGGAAACCTGAGCTTTAGAATATGAAGTTCCTGGCTTATCCATGTTATCTAATAAAATGCATGCCTTTTACCTTCTTCATATGTAGCTCTCTTAAATAAAAAATTGGTAACTGGACTAGTTGTTTTTTAATATTTCATGGTATAGTTAAAAAGTCCTTTCCCTGGAGTCAAAGACTAGCATCTTCTGCACAATGCTTATACAAGTTCCAAAATTACAGACGTTGATCTATCAAATAATACATTTAGTCTATCTTTTACAGTTGAATAGGAGTCAGAGTGCACAAACCCATGCTACAGCAACAAAGTAACACTGAATCCTCCAGGTCTTGTCAAAATTATGATCTCACTCCTACTACAGACTCTTTAAAACTTTACTCCAAACAGTTATCCAAGCACTCTGGTTTTCCAAATCTCTGCTGTTTTTATGGAACATGTAGACTCTCTTCCTTGGAAGCTTCTATGAGAAGACTTCAGGATGGGGAAATACATTGTAGAGGCTCCTCGTTGTAGCTACATGAATTATTTGGCTTCTTTCCAACTTGAGTTACTGGATAGAAATAGTAACACAGTGTCAACTGACTATAGGGGTCTATGAAGGAAATTCTCCATGTACTCCGTTGAACATAGGATTGGAATTGGCTAATTCCTCGAATTCTTTATCAATGTTTGTTTTGAATATTTGGGGTTTTACTTGAGTTTTCATGTTGTTCAATTACATTCTAACTCATGGTGGTACAGGAGAGAAACTAAAAAATAACTTTATTTGGTGGAGAAATTTATTCAAAGAGAATTAAGGGTTGGAAAGAAAGGACATGAGTTGGACATGGTGACACACAATTGTGATCCCATCACTTAGGATGCAGAGACAAGAAGATTACCATGAGTTTGAGATCAACTTGAGCTAGACAAAGACTGTCTCAAAACTCCAAATATGAGACCGTGAGGAGAGAGAGGGAGGAGAGGAGGGAAAGAGGGAAAGGAAGAAAGGGAGGGAAGGAGAGAGAAAAGACAGAGGTGGAGAGGAGAGAAGAGGGGAGGGGAGGGGAGAAAGAAGGGAGAGGAAGGAGAGAGGGAGATGAGGAGAGGAGAGGAGAGAATGGTGTTTCCTGTTGGATGCTATAAAAGGAACAAATAAGGCATGGATTTGGGTTATAAGAACAATAGAGGGACAAAAGGCAGCTACCAAAGATAAAGGAAGGAGAGGAAACTACTATCAAAATGACACACCTCAATATGACATTTGGAAAAGTGGAAAAGAATAGAGCTGGTGCTGAGCAGCTGCATACTGCTGAGCCTTCTGTCGATGGCATAGCCTAACAGCAGTAATATAATTTGGCATCTCATGTTGTAGGATATAGCTTGAAGTCAGGCAGTTAGCTGCAGCCCAGAATTCTGAATAAGGCATTAGTTTGTTAATGTTTCAAGTACTGAGATCTTCCTGAAGCTCTTTTTTTTCTCTAAAAGAACCAGTTACACAAGCACAACAAAAGAGTTTACATATGCCTTCGAATTAACTTCAACAGATGTCATATTTTCATTTTCCAAAGGTATCTTCAGATATTTCATTTCAGACCCTAGAAAAGCATATCAATAAACAAATTTCCAAGGAAAATTAAATGTAAAGTTTGATGTCATCACATTGACTCTAAAATTGGACATCATCATATAATCAAAATTTCAAAATATGTCTATGCTTTATCAGTCACTAGCTTTCCCTCTAATATAAATATGTAAAATAATATTTAAAACATTGTTGTCTGTACATAAATTTATTGATCACATACATAAACATTTTAATATAAATTGTTCTTTCTACATCTGCTTCCACAATAATCCCTGAGTCTTTGGAGGCAGAGGTTTGAAATAAGTGTCTTGTTCAGGGATAAGCACTCTGCAGCCTCCTGTTCTCTGCACATCAGACAGTTGTGGGTTTCTGTGTTAATTACCATCTGCTGCATAAGGAACTTCCCTGGTGAGAGTTGAGAGGTGTGTTCATCCTATGTAGAGGTGTGGAGGCTGCGCTGAAGATGTTTCACTTAGTGTTAAGCATCTCGGAGACACACTTTCTGTGCTGAACCAGTTCTGTAACTTTGAAATAGTCTCTATTTGTTGCAAAAAGCAGCTTCTTTCATGAAGGGTGAAAGGTACGTGTATCTGTGAAAATGAAGATGCATATCTATTTATTTATATTTTATTTATTGTGTTTATTTTATGTATAGAAGCATGTTGTCTGCATATACATGAGTGTACCCATGTCATACAATGCCCATCGAAGTCAGAAGAGGGTGTCAGATCCCCTGGAACTGGAGTTAAGGACAGTTGTTAGCCACCATGTGAATACTGAGAACTGAACTATAATCTTCTGCAACAGCACCCAGTGCTCTTAACCACCCAGCCGTCTTTCCAGCATCAAGCATGCATATGTAGAATAAAGTGAGAAATTAAGTTGATCTAGGCATGTGGCATACTGGTTTTTCTCCAGGATGACCTCTCCAGTCACATGTATTTGGCTAGTTCACAGTACTACTCATGAGTTCCCTTCCATTGAGCAGGCCTTTATTGCAATTAAATAGCTGATTACCCTCAAGATAAAAGTGGGACTACTGACCCAATAGACACAAAGTGTGGAAGATCACAAGGATACAAAGTCTTGCAGACAGCTGGTCAGTTACTCATATGAACTCACAATAATGGGGAGAGCATGCACAAGTCCTTTGCAAGCTCACACCAGACAAAATCCGAGCATAGATATGGAAAAGTAGGTAAGAAATCCCAAACCAACCTTATGGCTGCTGAAAGATAGTGTCTTATAGGGATAGATCTCTTGGTGGGCACAGTGGATGGACTCACACTGAAGAACAATTCAAACTCCAGAGGCTACTCCACACACACACACACACACACACACACACACACACACACATTTAACACACAGGAACAATATACATGAAAATATTGTTCATACACCACAACAATTGACATTACTGTGTACTAAGAAAAATTGCTCTTTTGGCATTGTAGTTTGAGAAGGCGTAGAGCAGTCTTTCTTACAGATTCTTCTTGCCTGAACAGCTTCTCAATCATAGTGTTCTTAAGTTCCTTAGCAACTGTCCTGGAAAACCAACACTACTGTCCTCACTCTACTGGAGGAACAGAATTCATTCCTCAGCTTTTCACTGCTATTTGTGTTCCTGAGTTCCTGATTCTGAGTGTTAAGAATCAGAATGTCAAGAACACTCCTCCCACCAGTGACACAAGCTTCATTGCTTCAAAGGCAATCTCATAGATTTCTGTCCCCATTACCCCCACCTTGATTTTAAGAAACAGTCCAATAAGATATAGAAACGATCTGAGTGCCCACCAACTGATGAATGGATAAAATATGTTATATACAAGATAGAATAAAATTAAAGGCAAAAATTCCTTAGTGCTTCTAATGTTTCCAATTGTTGTATACTTAAGAAATATTAGTCTAATACTGTTTAGTTCCCTGTATATGTATAACAAACAATATAGGGATTTTTGTTTTGTTTATTTGGAGCAGGGTCTCCAGGCAGCTCCAGCTGGCCTGAAACTCAATATGTAGACCATGCTAGCCTCAGTCTCACAGAGATCTGCCTGTCTCTGCCTCCTGAGTTCAGGGATTAAGGGTGCGCCTAGTTCAGTACAGAGATTTTTTTGTATTTGTATTTTTTCACTTTTTATTGAATTTCTGTACTTCTTATACACTACATTTTGATCACATTTATATTTCCCCCTATCTACATCCCCCATAGGCTCCCACACTGGATTTCATGCATCCTGTCATTTATGTTAGGACCTATTGAATCAAGTTTCTGTACCCATGTCTCTCAATGTGTTTTCATCCATGGAAGTCTGGTCAACCTATCTAGCATCACTCCCTAAAAGAAGAACAAATCTCTCACTCAACAGTGATCAGTTGCCAATAGATCCTGAATTAAGGTTGAGGCTTCTTACCATTCCATCCACTTCTTCTTGCCAGGTTTCAGTTTGCATGGTTCTTTGGCATGCTGTCTACACTGCTGTAAGTTCATGTTAGAAAGTTCCCAGCTTCCTGGAAAACACTGTTTCTTTGTGGTCATCTACCACCCCTAGATCTTAGTCTTTTTCATCCTGTCTTCCTCAATGATCCATGAGCCCTGGGTGGTAGAAGTTTAATATAGGGACACACACTATGCATTCTGCTATTCTCTACATCTTGACCAGTTGTAACCTTCTGTATGCAATATACTCTGTTGCATGGGGACGCTTTGCAGGTTGAGAGTTGAGGGATGTATTGGTATTCTCTCTACCCGCTGTTCCACATTTTCCATGAGCCTTTGGTACAGAGGTTGCATTGTAGACATGTCACTTAAGGCTGGGCATCTCTCAGACATTTATTCTCTACTTTTGACTATTGTGAAACTCTGTAATAGTCTCTATTACAAAAGAAGCTTCTTGATGAGTGGTAAGACATATACTTGTCTAAAAATATAAGAAATTATATTTGTCTAGGGATGTGATAGACATTTTTCTCTAGGATCTATGACCTTCCCAGCCATGTGTATTTGTTTATGTTACAGTACCACACATGAGTCCCCTTCCATTGAACAGACTCCAAGTCCAATTAGATAACTGCTGATTACCCCAAAGATAAATAGAGATAGTTTACTGTGCTGGTCATTGTTGTGGTTATTAAGCTTTATTTCTGGATTGGAAGCTTGACTGGTTTTCTCTTTTAGCAGTTTGCATAGTACTTAGAGGTGACAGAAGAGTAATAGTTTTTACAGTAGATTATGAAGATCTCTGCACATTTCCAACTCTCAGGTCATTTGTCATGTCTCACTCCAAGGAAAGACAGTCTGTCATCTTCTGCCATGGAGCTTTCTTTACTAAATACTAGTGCAGTACCTGTTAAATCAACTGAACTGAAAAGACAGCTCACTGAATACATAGACTGCATAGCATCAATCCCTCACCAAGGAAAGTTTCATTAGTGGTATACCACTTAAAGTATAACATTATTTGCCATATTTTGAAATTGGAAGCAATCTACTATAGAGGCTAAAATAAAATGTCAGTTATAATACACCTTCATAGTGGGCTATTCTGTACACACAACATGTTTATTTATTATAAGGCTTTTTTTGTATTTTGAGATAAGTTCTCCCTATAGCCCCTGGCAGTCACTATATAGACCAGATTCACCTGGATCTCACAGAGATTCATTTGCCTCTGCCTCCTCAGTGCTAGGACTAAATGTATGCACCACCATGCCTGGATTTATTGGCCTTTTATAATAACAGAAATGAAGGACTGGATACAAAATTTTAAGTTTATAATTTTGTGTAATATATATACATACAAAAATAATAAAAACTCCAGAATAAAATCTTTTATAATCATACATGAGCTTAAGTCTTTGGGAAAGCTCAGCTGATACAGAGCTGAGAATGTAAAGCTGTGAGACTATTGGAGGAACCCTATGGGTGTGTCAACTCCTGTGGGTTAGAAAGGAGAGGAAGCAACTCTGAGTAGCAAAATCACAGATATGAAAATACAAAGGAGGAGCAAAATTTGGCAGAGGGCATCAGGCTACTGTGTAGATCTGACAAACTTTGCCGATCCAATAATTACTGATTAGCAGAGTCCAGTGTGGGGATAAAATGACCAAAATCCAGATAATACAATAATATAAGAAAATTCAACATTAAATTTAGCAAACCAAGAACAACTTAACTGATATCTGTGAACAAAAGTAAACAAAGAATGAGCTGAAGAATTGGCTCAGTGGTTAAGAGCACTGGCTGCTCTTGAAAAAGACATACCACATTATTTCCAAATTAGAAAGACTTTTTATGCTTTCTAAATGTTATATGTGTTTTAATCCTTTTTCTTTCTGTTCTGGCTGGTATTTCTTTGCAAAATTAAATAGAAATTGTAACATTGTCACAGTACTTTCTTTTTGGCATTGTTCTCAATGCATCATAGCTAATATAATATTTAGCCAGTTCTTAGAAAAGGGCCAAGGTTCTGTAAGATATTTCCAAGTTTATAAACTAAATAAAGAGGACTGACTAACCAGATATCAGGACTCATTGTGAAGACATCATCATGAAGTCCAAGGAGCATTGGTAGAGGGAGATCGTCTGACCAATAAAACAGATAAGAACACTTTCAAAGTACATAGGGATGAAGAACCCCTGGACATAACAAAGTTTATATGTGACAGACAAGGAAACATTGGAGATCAACAAGAAAAGGACATATTTTCAAAACTGAGCTGCAGTATTGGATATCCAGTGCATGAAATTTTTTAAATAAACATAATTTTCAAATTAGGGTAATGAATGAATTCTCATAGTTATCAAACTTTTAGGATAAAAGATACTTTAATTATACATTATAAGCTTTAAGTAGGAAGCTAAGTCTTTGGGGGAGGTACTGAATAGAGGGCCTCACGTATGTTAGATAAATGTTCTCCCACTGAACTATATTCTTAAACAGGGTAAGAAGTGCAAACAAATAACCAGAAAATGCTACTACACTGAAAGTGAAAAATTCTTATCCACAAAGACAGGGCAGACAAGCTGAAGACAGGTAGAAGATATTTGTAGTACTGAGTAGGAAAGCCTTCTTTAAAATCTATCAAAACCTTCCACCGAGATGGCTCAGGGGCTAAAATACTTGACACAAAAGTCTGATGATCTGACTTTGGTCCCAAGAATCTAGGTAAAAAGCCAGATGCAATGGCATGCATCTGTAATCCAGGATTCTTATAGTGAGATACAAGGTAGAAGCCTATATATACAGCACACCAGAGACGAGAAAGACCCTGCCTCAACAAGGTGCAAGTAGAGAACCAACTCCCA
The DNA here is from genome assembly GCA_035773235.1 of Eospalax fontanierii. NCBI lineage: Eukaryota > Metazoa > Chordata > Mammalia > Rodentia > Spalacidae > Eospalax > Eospalax fontanierii. The sequence continues at coordinate 39,736,070 of CM069524.1, forward strand.
TATGCTAGCCTCTGACCTGCGCATACACATCGTGGCATACACACACACCTCACAATAAGTAAATAAATTTACTTTTAAACTTTCACAAATTGAGAAGAAAATGTCAAATACAGCAGCATAAGGATGAACAAAAGTCTTAAAAATTTCACAGATAGGAAAAGTCAAGCCATCTTTAGGATATGAAAAATGTTTCCACACCAGTAATTTAAAAAAGCAAACTCTAATCAATGTGTTGTAATAGTCCATAGTCCCCAATTATGAATTTTGAATATTCACAGTTGGGGTAGTTATAGAGACTACTTTTTGGATAACTAGATAGGTAGGTAGGTAGGTAGGTAGATAGATAGATAGATAGATATATGATAGATAGATAGATGATAGAGAGATAGAGAGATAGAGAGATAGAGAGATAGATAGATAGATAGATAGATAGATAGATAGATAGATGTGTGTGTGTGTTTGTGTGTGAAAACTGCCTGCATAGCAAACTACTCCATCCGTAATAAATAATGAGCCAGAAATCTCTTCTTTTCTCTTTGTGTCTTGCTGGGTTTTGTTTTGTTCTGTTGACAAAGGATCCCATAATGTTGCTCAGTCTGTCCTTGAACTCATAATCCTCCTACTTCCATCAGCTGAATGCTGAGAGTTCAAGTAAACTCTGCCCTTTTGGGCTTGAAACATTTTTCTTGTTTGCATAACAAGCCAAAATCCATATCCCAATTGTCAAATGGCAGGTACCCAGTCTCTTTTTATTGAGCACATTTGTCCTCTTCAGTAAGTGGCATCTAACACCAGTCTGAGGTAGTCTCCAGAGGAGGAAGTTAAAGGGATTATATTTGGCAGGATTTTCTAGCCAAATTTAAGAGTCACAATTTCTGCAGCTTCAATTCCACAGGAAAACACTTAGTCACATATTTCTTAAATAAAGGGAGGATGCCATATTTCAAATACCTGTCTTCACAGATAAGAGGTAAGAAATAACTGATTTCTATTACACTGTGTATATCTCAAAGCTATCTTTACAAAATAAGTTAGTATAATCTAGTAAGATTTAAAGTTATACCACCAATTGCTCCCTTTTTCATATATGTGTATAAGCAGGCACGGTCAAGAATGTTTCCACAGTGCTAAAAGGTACTACATATGCTACCTGGAAATAAAATTAATATCATCTTTCCCCAGCTGTGAATCCTGCATCAGCTGGCTGGGCAAAATGCACACTGATACAAAAGTTTCTAATTGAACTTAAGGTCTACTTCATAAGATGGAGCCCATGCCCAACACTGATATCAAGTCTAGGAATCTGTGTGTTAGACACATCACAGGCCATCAGAAAGAGCCTAATACTACTATTCTGCTAAATAGACATAGTATTAAACTGAGCTCTAATTACTATAATACTCCTAGATTAATGCCTATCTCAACTCTCAGTGGAGAAGCATATCATAACTCTGCAGCAAATAATGATTAACACAGAGAATCACAACTGGCCAATGTGCAGAAAATAAGAGGCTTTAAACTGCTTATCCAAGAATACGACACCTTATCAAACCTCTTCCCTCTGGGCTCAGGAATCATAGCAAAAGAGGATGAGGAAAGATTGTAAGAGCCAGAGAAGGTGAATGACCACAAGGAAACTGAGTTTTCCAAACAGCTGAACAGATACTAATACGAACAATGGCGATAGCATGCACAAGCACCACATAAACTAAAGTCAGACAAAATCCCAGCATAGACATGGTAAAATGGGTAAGAAATCCCAACCTTATCTGAGGAACTATTGGCAACTGATAGCTGCTGGGAGGGAGATAGTCAGTCTTATTTAAGGGTGAGACTCTGAGTAGGTTGACCAGGCTCCAGTAGATGAAACCACACCAAAGGGCATCTGGGGACACAAATTTGATGAGGGAGGCAGGCAGGGAGGGAGGGAGGGAAAAAGAGAAGCGAGAGAGAGAGAGAGAGGGAGAGAGAGGGAGAGGGAGGGAGCAGAGAGACAGGGAGACTGACTATAATATACAGCATAATATGAAGTTAGAGCAGGCTCAAGACCCATGCAAACTCGGACCAAACAGGAACCCAGCATAGAAGTGGGGAAATGGATTAGAAGCTCCAACTTGAGCTGAGCAACTATTGGCAACCGATCCCTTCTGGGTGAAGAAGAGTCAGTCTTCTTTAAGAGTGATGTCCATAGGCTGAAGCCTAGGCTCCAGCAAATGGACTTAACACTGAGGGACATCTGGGGACACAAACTTGACTTGATAAGCCTTAATATATATGACAGAATACGTGAAATTCTGCAAGGGGACTTTGGTGGAGCTACAAAGAGAGGAGGAGGTCTTTTTTTCCCTTGTTTCATTGTATGGATAATACATTATTTTTCATCAGTCAGGAGGTATCTGGGCTATTTCTTTTTCACTTAACACTATAGTGAACGTTTGTGTACAGATTTTTTATATGACTGTACATATTCATTTCTGTCAAAAGTGGAGCTGCTGGGCCATGTGACAACTATATATTTAGCATCTTAAGACATTGCTTGGGGGCTGGGAAGATGACTCAACAGGTAAGAGCACTGGCTGCTCTTCTAGAATTCCTGGGTTTGGTTCCCAGCACTCGCATGACCAGCTAACAACTGTAACTCCAGGTCCAGAGATCTGACACCCTCTTCTGGCCTCCACAGGCATTGCATACGGGTATGCACTTAGATACATACAAGTAAAATACTATAAAAGGTAAAAATTAATTTTTAAAGTTTGAGTTAAAAAATCAGCAATGTATACAAGGCTCTAGGTTCTCCACTTGATCTCTAAAACTTACTACTGTTTCTGTTGACTGTAGCTGTTCTTGTAGGTATGAAGGGATATCTCACTGTTTTTTATCTGTTTTTCCTAGATAACTAGCAATGTTGAACCTTTTGTGGTTTTTTTGTTGTTGTTTTTTTATTTTTTGTTTTTTGTTCTTCTCTTTTGAGACGGTCTCCCTGAAGCCTCAGCTAGCCTGGAACTTGTAGACCAGGATGGCCTTGAACTCATAGAGATTTGCCTGCTTCTTCCAAGCCTGGCCCTTTGTATTACTTCTTTAAGGATATTCTTATTCAGAGCTTCTTCCTATTTTAAGTGAGGTTGTCTTTTTAGTTTTACAGCATAAGAATTTTTATAATATTCTGGATAAAAGTTATTAGAGATATGATTTCCAGATACTTTCTCCCATTCTGTGGACTGTGTTTCACTCCTCTTTTTGACAGACTCTTGATAGATAACTTAAGCTGCCCTCAAACTAGTGTTCTTCCTACTTCAGTTCCTGAGTTGTGAAAGTACAGGCATGTGGTTCTATACCTAGCTTACCATTTTTATTTATTTATTTTTCTCTCTGGTTTTAGGGGTTTTTTATTATTTTATAGGGTTTTTTTCTCTTTTTTAATTGAATTTTTGCAAATCTCATACAGTATATATCTTGTTCATATTTGGATCCCCTCCCGTATCTGGACTTCTCCTTAGAAACCCTCCACCAAATTTCCTGTACTCTAAATGTATGTGTGTATAGCACATTTGTGTCCCCAAATTCTGTTTGTGTGGGTTCATTCACTGGAGCTTGATCAACCTACCGAGAGTCTCACTTTTAAATGAGACTGAATTTCCTCTTCCAAGTTGCCATGGGCTGTGAATAATTCTCAGATAGGTCTTAACATCTGTGTTGGGATTTTGTCTGACTTAAGTATACATGGAACTTGTGTCTGCTGCCACCATTGCTATGAGTCCAGATGAGTAACTGACCAGTTGTCTGAAAAACTGTTTCTTTGTGGTCATCCACCACTTCTGGCTCTTACTATCTTTCTGTCCCCTCCTCCACAATGATCCCTGAGTCTTGGGAGGCAGACATTTGATATAGTTGTCCTATTCAGGGACAATCACTCTGCGGCCTCCTCTTCTGCATGTTGGCCAGTCATAGTTCTCTGTGTTAATCATCATCAGCTTCTCTGCTGAGAATTGAAAGATGCATTAATCAAATCAGGTCCAGGAATCCATGAGAGTCCCTATGGAGCAGTGATGTTTGATGCAGAGAGGTTTGGGAAAGAGAGTGTGGGTAGTTACTGTTTTAATGGGGAACATATTTATGTGATTCCAGTAGATGGGTCTGAAAATCAGGCGCTCACTCTTTAGCATTCCAGCATTCCACTCCCTCAAGGCTGCAGTGGTGTTTGAAGTTAGATTGCCCTGAAGTTTTGCATCACTATATAGCCCTGGCTGGGTCATGGCTAGGACCTATCAAGGACATCCTGTCTTGTTTCTAGCCAGGCGCCTCACATGTGACAGTTCAGTGTGATTACTTGAATTGCCACATTCCATGTATTTGCCATGACCTAGACAGTAGGGCCTTCCTGCATCCACTCCCCCATGGCAGGGCAAGGCTTTCCCCCAACATCACATTAAGAGGTTTTGTTTGCCACTGGGAAGGCCATAATAAGAAGAGCACATCCAAGAGGGAGAAACAGACAGATGTGCTCTAGATATGCTCTATGTCTTCTGTCTCTGCTGCTCAGAACCTGCTGGGCATGTGATCTGGTCTTGTCCTGTACTCCACTAAGGCATAAGATAGAAAGTTGCCATGATTGGGGGCGGGGTGGTGGTGGTGGTGGTGGCGGCTGTGGCTGTTCTACAGAATTCAGAGGCGTGTTTTCTGTTCTGAAATGCACTCCAGTAGCTAGTGTAGTTCTAAGCAAGCTGAACTTTGAGCTTCCTTTCATGTGCCTTTTTTTCCTGACCTGTAGAGACACGCTGCAAGCAGGATGAACCTTCCCCAACCACTGTACCACCCAGCCCCTTGCCGCCACTTGTGCCCACGAACCCCTCTGTGTCCAAGTACAATGTGAGTGGTGAGAATGGAACTTGCCTGCTGGCTCGGATGGCACTGCAGCTGAACGTCACCTACCTGCGGAAGGACAATTCGGTAGGGAGAGCTGAGGGTTTGTTTTTGCTTATCAGAGGAGTGTGTTGCTGCCTTGTTCACCATTGGTTGTGCAAACTAAGAACCAGTGCTGATTGACACCTTTTGTATACTATGTCTACCCACTGCTCTGTGACTTGGGCAGCATTTGTTTAACGTGCAGTGCTCGTTAGAAGTACCTTTATCTTGGATAGAGCATTATATTTTCCTTCAGCTTTTTACCATGCAAACACTGCATTTTTATAGCTTCTGAAACCGTGTTTGTCCCCTAATAGGAACCGTGTATATGGGGATGGGAGAGCCTGCTAGTGTGAATTTTTCGGTGTTCGGCTGAGCTGGAGAGGACTGTGTGCATCTGTAGTCCAGCTACTCAGGAAGCTGCGTCAGAAGGACTAGTTGAGGCTGGGAAGGGTGCCAGAGTCCAAGCTTCCCATGTCAGTCACAGCAGTCTGAAACATGGGCACTATTTTGGAACCTGGCAATCTTCACAGGGGTGGATTAAGACTTCCTTCTGATTTGTTCATGTGGATGAATCCATTCCATTACTATTTAGGATGTTTTCTGTTTTTTTTGAGAGGATGAGACGCAGAGCCAAAAGTGGTAACTTACTTGCTTTTCTTGCTTAGACTGTCATCAGAGTGTTTAACATCAACCCAAATGACACCACAGCTACTGGGAACTGCAGCACCCACATGGTGACCCTGAACCTGTGGTACTCAAAGAATGTCCTGGTATTGGAGTTTGGGATGGTAAGGCTCTGCTCTCCTTCATCATGTGGAGCACACTCACTGGGCTGCTCTTCTGCCACCTATTCTCACACTCTTGGTATGGTAGCAGTCAGAAATAAGGGCTGTTGGAAGCTAGAGTGACCTTGAAGAAGAACCCAGCAATCACAGAGCTTCCTTGGGGAGGAGGTGACTCACTTTTTTCTGCTTACCCTGTATGATAGGATTTCTTACGTTCCCTTCCTCACTTCTCATCAGCAAACACCCATCAGCTCATTTATTTTGCAGACATTTGGGGAGTGTCTATTGTGGGCTTCATAGTTGGTAGTTGCAAGGAACAGAGGGCTGAGCCCAGGGCTGCCCCAGCCTGCACAGGCCACATGTCTTCTGGAGTCAGGCTTTGCCACATACTCCTAGGTGCCAGCCTTTTACTGTCTCCTGGGATGAATTGTGTGTATAATGAGCAAAGTAAAATAGGAGGAATGTAAATGCCACTTTGTAGATGTCTTTACTTGCTTTAGTGCTGGCTCGTGTACATGCCCAGAGCCTCATAAATACTAGGTGAGTGCTATGCCACTAAACTATACCTCAGCCCTCATAAATATTTGTAATATGACATATGGAATGAGTTGATTAACAGTTGTTTCTTGTAATAGATCTTAACTTTGCTGTACCTTTTGGAAAGCTCTATTTTAGTAATATGCCCTGCAGTTTAAATTTTATTGGATAATCTGATTCTACGTAAGTCTGGGAGGAGTTGGGTATATACTGGTGCATGCTTATAATCCAAGTACTTGGGAGATAGAGGCTCAGGTGAAGCATGAGTTCAAAGCCTGACTAGACTTAAAAAGAAAGAAAGAAAAGAAAACCTAGAAACAGCTAACCAAAATGTGGGCTTTGTTCTTGTGCCACAGACACAAAAGTCACATTGACCAAATGACTGTGTTTTCTATAAATGAGAATCTCTGAAATGACTCAGGGTTGTCTTCTCTTTCAGAATGCAAGTTCTAGCCTGTTTTTCCTGCAAGGAATCCAGTCGAACATGACTTTTCCTGATGCCAGAGGTGAGACATGCCTTCTCCCTCCCTGCAATTGATGTGCTTCCCACCGAGGGTGGCATGCAGTTACTGGACTTCCTCTCACATTGCAGAGCCCACATTCAGAGCTGCCAACAGTTCCCTGAGAGCTCTGCAGGCCACCCTCGGGAACTCATACAAGTGCAGCAGTGAGGAGCACATCCTTGTCACCAAGGCATTTTCCCTGAATATCTTCAGCGTTCAGGTCCAGGCTTTCAAGGTTGAAAGTGACAGGTTTGGGTCTGGTAAGTAGCACAAATGAACATCCATTGTGGTAGTGTGGAAGCTTGCTGAGTTGTATGGGAGCTGGCTGGCTGGCTTTTGTGTCGGCTGTCAGGGCAGAGAGCTTCCCCCCTTCCCAGCTTCAGATTTCCCTTTGTGAGGAAGATACCACCGGCATGGGTGTGAGGGAAGGGTGCTCTCGATGAGGCAGGTAGTCCACGCTCAGAGCAGTGTTTTCTCGTTCTTAAAAGTGGTCCCTGAAGTAGTTAATGTCTGAGGACCCAAGGCCCAGGTGCAGCACAGCTGACCAGCTCCACCCCAGCGGTCCACAATGGTTGGCACCCTCAATGGCTCCCTGGAAGGAGCATACCCATAATTTCCCACCTGGGTAGAAAGCAGCACTCTTATCTATTAGACTTCCCAGATATGGTGAACTGAAAGTCCCCATCACGGCCCCGTCCTTTCCTTTCTGGTTAGTGAGGAACAAGTGGGTAGAAAGGCAAGCCCCTGTGGTTGAGCACACTGATTCATCTTTCTTGCAGTGGAAGAATGTGTGCAGGATGGGAACAACATGCTGATCCCCATTGCTGTGGGAGGTGCCTTAGCAGGCCTGGTCCTCATTGTCCTCATCGCCTACCTCATCGGCAGGAAGAGGAGTCACGCCGGCTACCAGACCATCTAGCCTGGTGGGCGGGTGCGCCACAGACGCACTGGGGCCTGTTCTCATAACCCCGAGCTTAGATAGGTGTGGAAGGGAGGCACACTTTCTGGCAAACTGTTTTCAAATCTGCTTTATCAAATGTGAAGTTCATCTTGCAACATTTACTATGCACAGAGGGGTAACTATTGACATGATGGTGTTAATTTTGCTAACTGGTTAAATGTTATTACCAAAGTAGAGCTCTAAGGAGGGCAGGAGTGCTTTTCTGAATTGGCACGGACTCTATTCATTTGACTTCTTAAGATTTGGTATTTGGTTTCTTCATTCTTTACTCAGATTTAAGCCTTACAAAGGGAATCTCTGGTCCAAACACTTGGGCCTGATAAGGGTGGCTGATCAATAGGCTGCACGCTTAGGAAGCTAGAAACAGGAGAGCAGGGACGGCCTGCCATGCAAGCGAGCGAAGGGTGAATCTCTGGATGCTGCCTGGGGGCCAGGCGAGGGCTGGAGCCTGCCATCTGGCTGGGGTGTGACCACCAGTATTTTCCATGCTCTGCTGCCCAAAAGCTGACACTTTTCTAAATAGAAAAAGGCATTATTTTTATTTACTTTTTGTAAAGTAATTTCCAGTCTTCTGTTGGTGTTCAGGGTGGCCCTGTTTCTGCACTGTGTACAATAATAGATTCATACTGCTGACCTGTCCTCTGCGGCTTGGGTGGGTTGTACACTGAGGATCAGCTCATGTAACGCATTGCCTGTAACAATGCTAATAAAAAGTCTCCTTCTTTGTCTGTCTGGACCTTGTATTTTGTGAGCCACCGAGAGAGCCCAGGGAATGATGCTGAATCTGCATGGGAGGCATTGGTGCTGCTCATGTGCTCTGCATTTGGGAGTGCTGGGGTAGCCTGCTTTCTGGGCAGCACTTGAGAAAACTGGATGTTTTTAATAAATGTGCTCATCACACGTTGAGGTGCTAGGTGACTCATATGTGGGTCTTTTTTTTTTTTTTTTTTTTTGAGACAGGGTTTCAGTGTAGCTCAGGCTGTCCTGGAACTTTTCTATATAACAGAGGGATGACTTTAAACTGATTCTCCTGCTTCTGTCTCCCAGTGCTGGGATTAGAAGCTCTTAAGTGGTAATATGGCCCTATGATTGTAGTCTCCAGATAAGCTGTACCCATGTCACAAGCACTGTGCACACATTAAACATACGTGGCAGGTTGGAGAGAAGAGGTCAGTCAGTGTTCACTCTCCTTGAGGTTCTGATCTACAACCCCTCCTTTTTTGTCCTGAGGCACAGGCTGTGCAGAAGAGTGAATGGCTGTGAGCCCTGCCATGCTCGCACAGCTTCACCAACATCCTCTGCTTGCTCGGGAGATGTGTGAAAGGCTGTGAGACCCTCATTTCCAGTCACCATAGCAGCTGTATTCAGAAAGGCCCAATGAGGTAGGACATGTGGCACATGCCTGTAATCCTAGCAATTTGGAAGCCTGAGGCAGGAGGATGCCTATGTAGTTAGTTCAAGTCTAGCTAGAAAGGCTCATGATGAGAGCTCACCACCTGAAAGTGCCCCACTGCCATGGTGGGCGTCAGCTCCCTTCTCTAGGCCCAGGAGACAGAACAGGAGCCCTGCCTGTGTTCATGCCTGTGGCTGGCAGCCAAACCCTATGCACTGAGAATCCTGTGAGGCCCAGTGCACTGAGAAACCTTCCCACTGGTCCTAAAACTTGACCTTCCCTGACAGCTGCCACTCAGGTCCTGGCAGTCAGGCCCCAGGTCTCTTGCCTGGGGAAACCAGTCTTCAGCAATACTTTGGAGGTGCAACAGCTTTCCCTGAAAACAAATCTGAACAGTCGTGACAGTACAGCTCTGAGCCCATTCACTCCTGGATGGGGTGGTAACGGTGCATCGGGATTGGGGACCACCCAGCTGCAGCCACTGGAGGATGTCCTTTCAAGGAGACATAGCCATGTCTTACTGCATGACCTAGTACTAGATACACACCCATCTCCACTTACTACTGTGACTGGCTGCAGGATAAAGGGCCCAGTGCCCACGTACAATTGACAGCAGCTTCCAGTGCCGAGAACCTGATGACCCAGCTTTGTGAATGGCCTGTCCGTAGGGGAAACATACCTGTGATAGCCTGCCAGGCTGTGCTGGGTGTTGGGGGTGCACTGAGGTAGGACCACCGTGTGACCCCTTGGCTACCCAGTCTTTTTGGAAGGTGGGCCTTTTGAGGAGCCCGTTTCCTGACAGAAGACAGAAGACTATGACCAGCCTAACTGGAACTGGTCATGAGCCTGCTCAGAATGTGAGCTGCCCTCCGCCTCAGCTGCCCCTCAGGACACCAGCTTCACCAGCGTAGACACAGGCTACGCTCTTGGGCAAGGAAGTGTTGTGTCCTGCATGGGGTAGGACTGTGCTCTCAGCACATCGCTCAGGATACATGGTGATTTTAAAAACTATTGAAAAAAACACTAAGAGATCACACAAGACAGCCACCGGTTTAAGTAACTGACATTGAAAGTGCTGACATCCTTTATTCAACACAAATGCACATTTGTCCTAAATATTTTTGTTTTGTGTGTATGAGTGTATCGCTTGCTTTTGTGTAAGTGCACCCATGTTGTACAATGCCCGCGGAGGTCAGAAGAGGGCATTGGATCCTCTGGAGCTGGATTTACAGATGGTTGTTGGCCAACATCCGGGGGCTAGGATTAGAGCCCAGGTCTTCTGCAAGAGCAGCCAGTGCTCTTAACCCCTCAGCCATCTCTCCAGCCCTATACTTCACATCTTGATATTCCAGACATCTCAGTAGAAATAATTCATTAATTTGTATGTGTACATACACAGCATGTGTGTGGAGGTCAGAGGACAGTGTGAAAGAGTCTGTTCTTTCATGTGGAGTCCACGAACCAAACTCAGGGCATCAGGCTCAGTGGCAAACTCTTTTATTTGCTGTGTCATCTCTAGATCAAAATCAATTCATGACTCCAAAGATGATAACTGAAAAGCCACAGAACACCATGATTTTAAATCACTACAAAATTCAGCATTAAGAGTGTCAGGATTTCAAGTATTTACAACAGGAACAGGAAAAGCAGTAGGAATTGGTCAAGTGTCAACTGTGGAGAGCCATGCCAGCACTCAGCCCTGCGCTAACAGTGTGGCTCGGCAGCTCTCTCGGAGTCTGGTGATGGTCGTCATGGACAAGCTCCCCGGTTCTGAGAATATTTTCTAGAGGAGAAACAAAAACCCAGTAACACATTTTTATCTTGGCTATCCCACAAAAGTTAACACCTAGCAGACATGTCAAAGTCCCCAGCACATGGCAGTCCTGACTCCCCCTGGTGCACTTTCACCTGAAGCTCTGGAGCTCCGTGTGTTAAACAAGTCACCCAACTACTAAAGACTTCGGGGCAGTAATGTTAGCATGATCCCACAAAAGAACAAGCTGAGGCTCACCAGGAACTCTGGTGGAGCACAGTGGCACTGCCGGCTTTTCCTGTAGAGCTGGTTACAAGAAGCCAGGCCAGTGGGCACTACTTCCACACGCAATCAGGTCTCAGCCAGCCACACTCCTCACAGCCAGAGGAAGGATCCTTGGGTGCACTGGCCAGCCAGCCTAGTCAATAGACAAGCTCTAGGCCAACAGGAGATCTTGTCTCAAAAACCAAGGTGGATGGCACTTAACAATGAGGGCTGTCCTCTGGCTGGCCTCCACACATGCATGTGTGCACATGCACAGTCAAGTGACTGCAGGTGACCCACCTGTGTGCAGATTTGGCTGTTCTGGAGTGTATGCCACACCCCAGTGAGAAGGATGAGTAATAGAGCTTTGTGGGGGGTGGGGTTTGCTAAGGCCTGAGGATTCAGTCTCCCAGAGGGCATGGCAGCACAGATCTTTAACTCGATGGGCTGCCCCTGAGACTGCCACAGGACTGAATTCATTTGATCTTTGGTTTCTGCAATTCAGTAGAACACTGACGGCTACAACCCTGAGATGTGGATGCAAAGCAAGCCAGAACCCCGGAGACATGTATGCTCTGCCTAGCTAAATCCACATGCTTACCTAGGGTGCCTGGAATTTTTGCTCAGGGTCTGGCCATCCATGGAGCAGATGGTGAAGGCTACAGGAGTGCCAGGTGAACAGGGACCAGCCAGCTCCTCCGATGTGGGCCTGGGCATTCCTGATACTCCTGGACAAACTCCTCGTCACCACAGGAAAGCTTGTCTGAGATTGTTCTGACTTGGCATCCTATCCCAAACTAACCCAAAGTACATAGCACAAAGCACACTTAAACCTCTACCCATAAATGTAGCCATGCATATCAGGTCTGTGGGAAGATATGTGGGCCCTAAGCCTGCAGGATATACAGCAGGGGAGGAGTCATTCCAACTCCTGGGAGAAGAATCTAATCACACTCGGAGAAGCACTAAGAGAAACTGTCTTGGTTCCAGGAATCAAACTCAAGATGGTAGGCTTGGCGGCAAGTGCCTTCATTTGCTGAATTAATCTCATTGGACTGTATCATTTAATTTATGACTCCAAAGATAACTGAAAAGCACAGAACTCCATTATTTTATAGCACTGTCTTTTTCATGGGAGCAGGAGCTGGGTGGTAGCCACTACCAGCCAAGGATCCTTCCTGCACAGTGTCAAGGGACAAGGTTGTGATTCATGTTGAGACCTACCTGCATATCTGGAGGAAGAATCTCCTGGAATCTCCTCTAAGGGTGTCTGCCCGCCCGCCTCACCTTGTCTCCCTCAGGCAGCCTCATACTTTCTTGGTTCACTCTCAAGCATTTGAATCCATCAGTTATTCAAATTCAAATGTTCAGCGGGGGAAAAATCCTCTGCACACTCAACCCTGGTTCCGGGGAAGCCCAGAATCCTGGTCATGGTTTTTGATTCCATGTTGCTCTGTATTTAACTTCTGGATGAAGTACCAACTCCAAGAAGCCTGCTCCAACACACCCAGAACTCCCTGACTTGGCTTTGGCATCACCATGGGAAGATGCCACGGAGGCATTTCCCAGGGTCCCTGCTGGATCCCACCACAGGTTCCTGTCCCTCTACCACTGAGGAAACCGTACCTACTTTGTCTGGCCAGCGCTGGCCAGAACAAGGACTAAGCATACTGAAGTTGATGACCCCGATGGTCTGTCTTGCCAGTAGCAGGCTTCAGACCTTTGCCTTTATGGTGGCCAGCGACTGAGGTCCCCCACCTTCAACTCAGGCTGGAGACTCTACTAGTCATTTTCTCTTCTCTGGACAGTCTCTGTGACCAAAACACTTTCCTCATACCTGCAGGGTTTCTCCAGGCTCCAGTCCCAACCAGGCCTGCCTGAGGTCACAGCCCTGCCACCTGTTTAGATTTCCATGAGAATGTTCTCTAAGGGCCACAAGCCAACTGCAATCTCAGGGCAGGTGGCAGGCCTCTGGAGGCAGCTCTTGTCCCTGGTATCCACAGCCAGTTCCAGTGGACAAGCTCTCCCAGTGTACAGCTGACTCCACAGGTGGGTTTGTATGTGAAACCACATGCACATCTCCCTGGCTGTGCTTTAGACAGTGTGCAGTGCCAAACTGCCCCGGCAGTAGACGGCAGTGGAGTGGCCTCTGCCAGAACAGGCAGACACTCATCGCCTGGTCTTAACTCATTGTCAAGGTCCACTCTCCCTGTACCTGGGCCCCTCCCTGGTGCCACCTGCAGCCAAGAGCGTTGAAGAGAGAGCCAGTCACCGCTTTCCTGGCCCAGTGCTGCCACTCATCAGCAATATTCACTGATCTAGCACTAAAGCCTCTCTCCTGGGCTCCTAACTGAGGCTTGGCGGAGCGGAGCCCCAGAGACCTCTACCACATCCTCTGAACTTATAACTATTTCAAAATAAGTTTAAATGTGGACTGCAGCGATGGCTCAGCTGTTAAGAACACTTGCTGCTCTTGCAGAGAGCTAAAGTTCAGTTCTCAGTACCCACTCAGGGGCGTCACAGTTTCTTGTAACTCTAGCTCCAAGGAATCCAACACCCTCTTCTGGCCTCCACACACATGCACATGTACACACACACACATACACACAAATCATAAAAATGGACTGAAAAGATGGCTCAGCAGTTAAGAGCACTGACTGCTCTTGCAAGAGGACCCAGTTTAGTTCCCAGCACCCACATGGTGGCTAACAACCATCTGTAACTCTAGTTCCAGGGGATCTAATGCTCTCTTCTGACTTCTGTGGGCACTGCACAACACAGGTGTATTTACATACATGCAGGAAATACACACATAAAGAGAATAATTTAAATAATACAAACTTTTTTTAATTTAAATGTGCTGGGCATAGTGGCACATGCCTTTAACCCCACTACCTAGGAGGCAGAGACAGGCTGATCTCTGAGAGTTTGAGCCCAGTCTTGTCTAGTCAGAAAGTTCCAAGCTACCCAGGGCCTCAAAGTGAGACCTTGTCTCAAAAAAAAAAAGAGTAAAGGTGAAAGGAGCCCCTCAGGTTCTGCCATGTGCCAGATCTTGCCAGGGTCACTCAGCTATGGGCTCAGCTGGCCCCTCATCCTCCAGCCTAGACCTCGTCAGGCCTTATTCCTACCTCACACTCAGTGGCTTCTGAGTTAGTCCACATAGTCTGCCAAGTCAGGACCCAGTGACAGTCTATGCCTCATGAGCTGCTCTCCTAGGATAAGCACAACCCCTAGGACAGGGGGCTGTCCACGGCCTGTTGAAGGCTAGTGGCCAGCAGTGACTGAGACCAGGCTCTATGCTAGCTGAGGACACGGAGGCCTCCCTGGGCCTGAGGAAACCAGAGTATAGGTAAGCAGGTCTGTGCTCCCATGCTAGCATCTCCAACCAGAGCAAGCCAGAACAGCCCTTCCAGGTGGACAACAGTGGCCTCAGACATGAGGTCAGGGGGCCTCGGACTTCAGCCAATGGTTCACAGCTTTGCAGAAATGTGAGAGGAGGGACGGAGGTACAGCAGCCACAGAGTCCAGATCAGCGATGGCCACAGCAGCCACAGAGTCCAGATCAGCGATGGCCACAGCAGCCACAGAGTCCAGATCAGCGATGGCCACAGATCAGAGAAGGGGAGAGAGAGCGCCTCACGGGCAGAGGGAACCAGAAGAGGAGCCAGGACACATGGCCCAACTGCTGGGTGGGGTACCAACATACAGACCATGTAGCTCAGAACTCACCTGCATGAATGTGTGACACTCTGTCACAAAGCCCCCTTTGGTGATCTGCTTGAACTTGTCACAGATGTCTGGAACACTGTTGGCTTCCAATATAAACTCCTGGTGTTGCTTAATTAAAGTAAGAGCAACCCGGAAGATGATTTTGGAGCCTTCATTAAACAAACAGTCCCATATTCGAAGCACAGTCTACAGAGACACAGAAATACCTTATTACTTCCACAGTAGCCCACATAGCTCTTGAGGTTGATCGAGGTGCTCACCTCCACAGGTAGGATGTCCACAAACAGGCAGATGAACCAGCGGGACACCAGCAAGGTCCACAACACACCATGGCCGTCCATCAAGGCCACCACTGCTGGCAACTTCATCCTCACCAGCTCGGCCAGGACCTCTTGATCTGTCTTCAGGCCCAGCATTGCTGGGCTATAGTAATCTGCCCAGCAGGAAAAGGAAGAGAGGAACTGAGAGACTCAAATGGATTGGGCCTGGGAACACAAGCCCATGCTCCCAGCTACTTGGGAGACTGAGGCAGGAGGATCACAAGATCCATGCCAGCTTGAGCTAGAGAGAAAGGTCAAAGCTGGCCAAGACACTTCATGAGCCCCTATTTCCAATGGAAAAGAGGGCTGGGGGTGCAGTGGTAGGTACTTGCCTAGCACGCACAAGGTCTTGGGTTCCATCTCTAGTACCCCGCCCTCCAGAAAAGGACTCAAATCACCTGAGAAAGGAAATTCTGACCTAAGCTACTCCATGGAGGCGCCCTAAGGACATCCGACAGCGAGATGAGCCCTCCAAGCTGTGTGGCTGTGCTTTCAGGAAGTTCCAGGGCCATCAAGAGTCAGGGCTAGGCTGGATGAGGGAAGCGGGGAGGGTCAAGGGGACAGCTTCAGTTTGGGACATGTAAAAGTTCTGGGGCTGGAGTTGTAACTCAGCTGGTAGAGTGCTTGCCTGGCACACATGAAGCCCTGAATTTGATCCCTAGTACTGTGTAAAACTAGGCCTTGTGGCACACACCTGTAATCTCAGTACTTAGGAGATGTAGTGCTGGGCTACACAGTAAGTTTGAGACTATTCTGGGTTACATGAGGGAGGGAAGGAGGAAGCACAGGATGGGGAAGGGAGGGAGGGTTAGGATGGCAGATTTTCTATTATAATACTAAAGATATTGGGACTGGAGAGAAGGCTCCGTGGTTAAGAGCACTGCCTACTCTTGCAGAGGACCCAGGTTTGATTCCCAGCCCTCACATGGCAGCTAACAACCATCCTTAATTCCAGAAGATCTGACCCCCTCCTCTGACCTCCATGGGCACTGCACAACATAGGTCCACTTTCACACATGCAGGTCTCTTACACAGAAAAATAAAAACAGAAAATAATAATAAAATTCACATTTACTGACAAATGCTTTCTCTTTTTGTTTTTGTTTTTTTTTTTTGAGACACGGTTGCACTATGTAGCCCTGGCTAGACTCACTATGTAGACTAGGCAAGTCTTGAACTCACAGAGACCCACCGGGCCTCTGCCTCTTAAATAATAGGATTAAAGACATGTACCACCATACCTAGTCATTCCTTTCTTTTAAAGACACTTGTCATAGCAAAATACTTTTGGGTTTCTTACTAAAATTCTCCTTAAGTTTTCATAATTATTTATTCATTGTGTGTGTATATGCGTGTAGGCCAGTGGGCCACAACATACTCCAGGTAGAGCTCAGAAGACAACTTTCTGGAGCCCGTTCTCCTTCTACCATGTGGGTCCTGGGAACCAAACTTAGGTCATCAGGATCAGCAGCAAGTGGCTTGACCTACTGAGCCATCTCACTGGCCCTTCTCTTTAGTTTTTTAACTTGTTAATGTGATTTGTTATCAATTTTTTTTAATGTGTGTTTTGCCTGAATGAATGTAAGTACACCCATGCATGCAATGCCCTTGGAGGCCACAAGAGGGCATCAGATCCCCTGGAACTGGAGTTACAGATGGTTGTTAACCACCATGTAGGTCCTGGGAACTGAACCTGGATCCTCTGCAAGAGCAATCAGTGCCCTTAATCACTGAGCCATCTCTCCAGCCGGTTTGTTATAAATTTTAATTCTTGATTTCTGCTACAAACGAAATCAGTAAGTCACTTAGTAATGTGTGACAACACAGAAAAGTGTGGCACATTCACTGTACACCAACAGTGTCCTGTCCATGTCATGTACACACAGTAGTCATTTGTCATGGCAGAGGATAAGCTGGTCAAGTCCACTTAACATTGTGGTTGGAAAAGAATCATTACAAATACTGACATGGTGAATTTCAGGCTGACCTGTTTCAAAATTAATTAATTAATTAAATTTAATTAAAAAGTATTCTCTTAATACCCTTCTTTGAATCTGGAGCCTTTCAGCCATTTGTTCTTTCTCTTGTTTGTTTTTAGTTTGTTTGCTTTGTTTTTGTTTGTATTGTGGGAGGTGGGGAGGAGGCTGTTGTTTTGTTTTTCTGTTGTTTGAGACAGGGTCTTACTTTGTATCCCTGGCTGGCCTAGAACTCTATGTAGATGAAGCTGGTCTTCAACTCGGAGATCTTCCTGCCTCTGCCCAGAATGCTGAGATTAAGGCCTGAACTTCCATTCCCAGCCTGTGCATAGTTTGAGACAAGATCTCATTCAGTATCCCAGGCTGACCTAGAATCTGCTGCTATACCTTGCACGTGCAGGGATTACATGCCAGCTTTCTGGGAGAGGTGGGCACAGAGATGGCTAGGGAGAGGAGCTGGGCATGAGCAACAGGAAAGATTTGCAGAGAAGTTCTGCACGACCTTGGCCCGGTTACACAGACGCTTATACTGAATTCCAAAAATAGACATGCTAAACTTACGCCTGAATTCCGGGGCACTGAGACGCTCTCCAAGGGAAGGATTACATTAACCCTCGGCACCTCTCCGCTTTCTTCTGGAAGCCAAGCCAGTGCAACACCACCCCAAAACATTAGATCTGACTGCTGCACAGGCTGGGTCAGGGCCATGCACAGCCCTTCTTCCTAGGAGCGCCCCGCCTCAGCCTTCTCCCAGGGATGTCCATGCATTTGCGACCCCATATTTCTACACCCAGGCTCAACCACAGCACCCTGCCTGCCCCAGGACAAGGCAGAGTCCCCAGAGTTCTAACGTCAAACTACGGAAGAGCCACAAAGACAGCTGTGTAGTCACCAGGTAGCTATGATTTTCACCTTTATACCTTTCATTCTTCATGTTTCCCATAATGAACATGTGTGTGTTCTATATCACACATGCTCAAACTCTGTTTGCTTCCAATTACAAAAAAAGGACAAGTGTCAAAACTATCTACCACTAGCAACAATATGCAGGAAGTCCACATCTGCTGGCAGGGGTAGGGAGGTGTTGCCCTTTGGTATAAACCACCACGAAGGCCAGGTTGGCTCTTCAAACAGCCCCAAATGAAAAAGAAGGAACCAGCTGAGGACTGAGGCAGACTTCTGCAATCCCAGCAAGTTCCTGACCAGCCAGAGACATTAGCAAGATCTCGTTTCAGAGAGTGAAAGGAGGGAATAGGAGAAGAGAAGAGATGTGAACAGTCCAGGAATGGTGCTGTCCAACAGGCAGAAAACTGGGGCCCAGGAAAGCAGGAGGATTGAAGCCCAGGTCTTGAGTCCATAATGGACCCATTAGATAGAGGCCTTGGAGCACCTGGTCCACCGTGATGACACATCTCATGCTGGAAAAGGTGAGACACTTGTCTGAGGATAAGGGTTCTGGGGAAGTTCTGTGCAGAGATGCCAACTCCTGGACGATGAAGAGTGCTGAGCCTTGGGCCCGAGAGCTAGCACATCAGTCAAGCCTATGAGACACAGATACTCACCCTACATATCCAGCCTGACCTTGAGGTAGTTCTCTACAGCCCTGACTGGTATCAGTGGAGACCCGAAGTCCAGAGGCTTGGCAGCACAGGAGGCCAGTGCCTTTCCCCTGTTGTCACTGGGGTAACCACTCTGTCGCCCTACGCCCATAGCTCCTCATCCCTAGCGCCGCCCACCAGGACACCCACCTACACATGGCCACAAAGTCGAAGGACGTCCTGAGGGGTGCCCCCAGATCTGGGACTGAGGGACTGGGACAAGGGAGCTCGATGGTATGAGCCACCTATGGGCTCCTTGAGATAAGGAGTGTAAGTTCCTTCCTTTTGCCCCAAACTTGAGCCACCACTCAAGTGGCTGCACATAAGACAGAAAAGGGATAACCTTCAACTCACTACTACAGGAGCCCAGTCCACACAGAGGGTGTCACCTGTGTGTGTCTAGTTCAGTCCCACCTGGGCCATCACGATACCTGGGCTGGGCTCCTCAGTCAGAAGCATGACTTCAACACAGGAAGGCATTCTGAGAGAGGCCACCTTCCCAGCATGTCTCACAGTGTGTTGCTGAAACTTCAGCCTTATCAGTTATTCCGACTGCTGCCTAACTACACATTACTCTACTGCTGCCTGTGTGCACAGGAAATAACAGGCGCCAGGTCCTCACTGCCGCTGCCTCCAGCAGCCACGGTCTCGACGTGAGCCCCTCGGTTCGAAGTGACACTGTCTTCTCTCATTCTCTCATTTTTCTGAGACAGGAGCTCCCTATTAGCCCAGGCTGACCCTTACCTCATGACCACCCTGTCTCCATCTCCCAGGTACTGAGATTACAGGCATGCGCCAGCACACCCAGCATACACTACTTTTTTTTCTTTAAGATTTTAAAATTTTATTTTATGTGTATGAGTGTTTGCCTACATGTATGTGCACCACGAGCGCACAATGCCTACAGAGGCCAGAACACATTGGATTCCCTGTAACTAGACTCATAGGCAGTTGTGAGCTGCCCAATGTAGGTGCTAGGAATTGAATCTGGGTCCTATGCAAGGGCAGCCAGTGTTCTTAGGCACTGAGCCATCTCTCCAGCCTCCCACATTGCTCTTTTTAATGGATGTTTGGGCAGAGCTCCTGTGGGTGTGAAGGGCCTACATCTTCCTTTTGTTCTCTAGTAAGAGAACTTGAAAAAGTAACTAGCCAATCATGAACAACAAAAAATGAAAAAAATTTTTAATTTTATTTAATTTTATGTGTATGTGTTATGCCTGCTTGTATGTAAGTGTACCACATGCATGCAATGCCTGTAGAGGCCTGAAGAACGTGTCGAATTCCTGGAACTTCAGTTACAGGCAGTTGTTAGCTGCCATGTGGGTTCTTGGACCTGAACCCAGGTCCTCTGCGAGAACAACCAGTGCTCTTAGCCACAGAGCTGTCTTTCTAGCCCCAATAAACAGACTTTTAAAGAGATTAAACAGGATGGTGCACCCGCAGTCCCCGCACCTGGGAAGCTAAGGGGAGCATCTTGTGAGCACAGGAGATAGGCCTGCCTGAGTGAAGAGCAACAGCCTTGTCTCATAAGTAAGGGGCTGGGGACGTGGCTCGGTTGGTAGAGTGCTTGCCCAGCATGTACCACACCCCACCCTAGCTTCTATCCTCAGCACCTCATGAACTGAATGCAGTAGTGCATGTCTATAATCTCAGCTGGGAGTGGCGGCAGAAAGAACCAGAAGTTCAAGGTCATCCAGTACAAAGCAAGTTCAAAGCCAGCTTGGGTTACCTGAAATCCCGTCTCAAAAATAAATAAATAGAAGCTGGAGATATAGCTCAGTAGTTAAGAGCACTGGCTGTTCTAGCAGGGGACTCAAGTGGTTTCCAGCACCCACATGGCAGATAATAACCATCTATAACTCCAGTTCCAGTGGATCCACTACCTTCTTTGATACCCACAGGCATTGCACAACACAGGTCCACTTACATACATGCAAGCAAAACACACACGTAAAAAAATAAAAAATTTTAAATTAAATAAATAAACATTTGTACTCTGTTAATTTAATTCCTAAATCCATTATTTAATAATGACAGAATTTTTTAAAAGGCAAAATGGACACTGAGAAAATTAACTGGAAAGAAACAAAAACATGCAATGTTCCTGGAGGGGAGCTCAAACGCCAAAACCTCCTTCCAGAACGAAGGCTCCCCAGTGTGTGGGCACAGCACAGTGCTGGGGTTCCCCCACTTCTTTCTGAGATGCCATATCTGGAATAGAGGGGGCAGGAGGATCTTGCCAAGATTATTTCTGTTGCCTGGTTTCAGGAGTAGAGCCAGACTCCTAGAGTCTGATTCCCAAAGGATGCTTCTGATCCTAGGGATGAATGTGTGTTACACATAACCTTCAGCCAAGGCAGGGGGCCACAGGGAAGCCACCAGGAAGATGCAGAGTCCTGCTGAGACCTGCTTGAGATCAGGAGCCACATTCTGTCTCATCCACTTGGGGCTGGACCTGTGGCCTGCAAAAACCTAGCATCCCTTAGTGTTCCCATCTTGCTATTCCTCTGCCTTGGGCTGAGGTGTTCCTGTGACCAGCAGTTAGTATTTTCTTGCACTTAAGGGAAACTGATGTAAACAGTTTCCCGAGCTTTTGGATCCATTTATTAAGGGCTGGGAAGTTACTAATGAGGTCTGTAGTAGATAGATGGGTTGTCTAAGCAGACACAGGGATTCTTCACTCCAGGGAAGCCTGGTTTCAAGGTCCTTCTACATGAAGACATGGAGTCCCCATTTGAGCAGTCATAACCTGATAGACTAGGCTCACATTCAACACTTGCAGACCTACCATGAAGATAAGAATTTGTGTTCTGGGGCACTAGTGGGAGAGGAGAAGTCACAGATAGTAAAAGCAAGGTCCTCAGTCAGAAGCCAGGTGTGGTGACATATAGGTGTAGCCCCAGCAGCTAAGAGGTAGAGGCAGGAACATCAGAAGTTCAAAGACAACCTCAGCTACACAAAGAGTTTGAATCCAGCCTGGGCTACAAGAGACTATGACTTAAAAAATAAAAGGCAAGCTGGGCCTGGTGGCATGTACCTTTAATCCTAGCATTCACGAAGCAGAAGCAGGTGGATGTCTGAGTTTGAGGCTAGACTGGGCAACACAACAAGTTCCAGGTCAGCCAGGACTACATAGTGAGACCCTGTCTCAAAAAAACAAAACCATGGACTGCATTTTGGTGCATGGCTTTAATCCCAGCACTGGGCAGGCAGACAAAGGCAGATCTCTGAAAGTTAGGCCAGCCTGAACTACATATCCAGTTCCCAGCCACCCAGGGAGGCTTTGTCTTTTAAAAAAGGAGGGAGTTAGGGCTCTGGAGAGATGGCTCAATTATTAAGAGCAGTGGCTGCTCTTGCAAAGGATCCAGGTTCAGTTCCCAGCACCCACACGGTGGCTACCAACCATCTGTAACTCCAGTTCCAAGAGATTCGATGCCCTCTTCTGACTTCCACAGGTACTGCATGCCATGGGTGCACTTACATACATGTAGGCAATATATTCAAACACATAAAAAAAATAAAATATTTTTTAAAAATCACAACCAAACTCCCCCAAAATGAAAAAACAGAACTCTCCCCAAAAAAGAACAAAAGTCTTCAGCCAGCTTCTTCTGTTCAGCTGCTGAACAACAGGCATAATTACTGGGGGACAGAGGAGGGAGGGCTGGCCTCGGGAAGGCCCTGGGCGGGCTCGGTGGGAACTCCTAAGAGGCCTGGAGGTAGGGACAGCCCTAGGCTAGTCTGATGACAGTGAAAGTTAATCTCTCATGCCCAGCTCCCCTCCCTAGAGAAGTCAGGGCATTTCCAATAGCTCTCAGCAGACTGAACCACACCTGTGCCCTTCTGGGACCAAAGGCCACCTGACAACTTATCACAGAGTGAACCGGTTTCTTCTTGCTACAGGGGCTCTCCTCTTTGGAGGGCCATCCTGGTCTCTCCCACCAAGCTGCTTCCTTGTGTCTCAGACTCTTAAGGCTTCTTTATACAATCCAGATACGGAGCCTATTGCCTGTGTGGCCCCCACACTTTCTCCACACTAGGCAATACCCGCCTCATGATGTCTTTCACCAAAACCGGCTTCAAATTTTCATATACTTAAACCAATCAATGTCTTACTTTTGAATTGTGTTCAAACAACTTCTTCCCACTCCCTCAGATGTTTATATATTATTCTCCAAGTTTCAAGCTTTGCTTTTTCACAGTTGGTCTTGAATCTAACTGAACTGACGCAGGAGTCAGTTTTGTTTCCCTCCCTGTGGTCAGTTGTTACAGACATGCTTTAGTCTTTGCCTGTTTTTTTAAAAAAATATTTTATTTATTATTTTTATTTATGTGTATGAGCATATTGCATGCATGTGTGTAAGTGTACCTGTGTCATGCAGTGCTTGAGGAGGTCAGAAGAAGGCACTGGATCTCCTGAAATTGGAGTTACAGATGGTTTGTTAGCTACCAGGACTGTGGGTGGTAGGAATCAAACCCAGATCCTCTACAAGAGCAGCCAGTGTTCTTAACGCTGAGTTATCTCTCCTGCCCCCCACTAGGCTCTTCCTGTTAATGGATAATGTATCAGTGTGGGCTCCTCAATGCTGCTCTACAGAGCTGCTTATCCCCCTGCCGCAGACACCTCTATCCCCAGCGTCCTCGTTCAAGCCATCTTCACTTGGGCTTGCCCTTGACTCATTCATACAAGTAGCTATCCTTACAAACTGAGAAAATGAGAAAAACTGACTACATAAGATGAATTACTTCGTACAGATCTCAAGATTCAAACTGATAAACCGGGTTCGGCATGCTTCCTTTAATCCCAGCACTCTGGAAACAGAAGCAGGCAGATCTCTGTGAGTTCTAGGCTAGTCAGGGCTATATAGTGAGACACTATCTCAAAAGTAAATAAATTAAATAAAATAAATAAAAACAAACTGGCAGACCATTGAGAACAGCCTGTGGGCCACCCTGGTCAGAGCTGCGTTCTCTGCGCTGGTAAACATTTGATCTTTTTTATTTTCTACAAGACTTACTTAAAGTTTTTTTTCCAAGTGCTGGGGATAGGACTCAGAGCTTCACCCACGGTAGGGAGGGATTCTGACCCTCTGCTGTGCCTCTCCCCCAAATTTTTTCAAAAAATTTTCCATTTTTAGATAGGTTCTTATATTGTGTTGCTCGGGCTAGTTACAAACTCCTGAGCTCATTTGATCCTCCTGTCTCAGTCTCATGGGAGCTGGGACCATACGGCACCCTCAGCCCAGATTTTCTAAAAAGAAGGAAAGAAAAACACAGCAGAGACCACCTGTGGCTTCAGCACTGAAAGGTGTAAATACTAGCTGTCTCTGCACAGTCAGCTGTGCTAGGCTTGGGCGTCATTCTTCTCAAAGGACCTGTGCATTAAGGCAGAGAGGATGTCCGAGCAAACGACTGGCACGTTTCATCCTAAAATCAGTACTATATATTTTCAATTAACAAATGAGAATCTGGCTGTGTTATTTCTTATACAATTAAAAAAGACACAATGAAAAGCTGTAACAGAGACACTGCTATGGCCCAGAATCTAGAGCAGGTGGCATGGACTGCCTCTGGAGAGCTCTGCGATGACAAGAATGGCTCTTTTCCTCCATGGCCTTTCCTTCTACAGAAATTCTCCTTTCTCCATGCATGGGGTCTCTGTGTGGTACAGTTTGGTCTTACAGGATAGACTGAGAGACCACCGCCACCGGGACCCCCCTCCTGTATTGTACGTGTGTGGCTGCAGTCCGCTGCTGGACTGCTTTCTGCAGGGAGACCTACAGAGACAAGGGTATTTTGGGCCCGGATGCTGCCCAAACTTCAGAGCTGACCTGTCCTGCCCACTCAACTCTACCCAGGCTCTTCTCTTACTTTCTATCTCCCAGCAGCTTCCTCCTCAAGCCCAGCTGAGCTCCGGCATCCCTACCTCTGCACCTCATGGACTAACAGCAGCAGCAGAATGAGCTCACTTGCATCTGGTGGGCTCAGACTCAGAGAAGGCACGAGCCCAACATGTCCCTATGTCTGCAGTCTCCTGGGTCACTCTGAACAAGTGCCTAGCAGGTCTCAAAATGACATGATGGTATGGGCACAGTTTAGCAGGAACCACCCCAGGCTACAATCATACACCCTCTCACACTCCAAACACCCTTTCTCCAGGCCAGGAATGCGACTGCACAGGCAGGAAGTCCTCTCTGTCCCTAGAGCTGCTGGCTGTACCCAAAATGACCCTCTCTATAGAGCAGTGGCTTTATTTACCTATTAACAAAGAAAATGACAGAAGAATTTGAAAAGAAGGACTTTGACCTTAAAATCAATACAGCAATACTGTGCTGAGTTCTCGTTCTATAACCAGCCCATTCATGAAGCCACAGCCAAAGAGACCCGATTCTCCTTCACCTCAGTTTCCAGAGGCCAACTGTGTTTCCATGTATTTTTCCCTCCTCCTGGGGTGGGGCTTGAACCCCAAGCCTTACTTCAAGCAAGCTAGGGAAGTGCTCTATCCCTGAGTTAGATCCCAGCCATTTCACTCTGTCCTGACTGGCCGGCTAGACCTTTTCAAGGACACCAGAAGCCAGGCAGGTAGAGAGTGCAACTGTCAACTTACCAGGTAGTATTCTTCCAACAAGAGCATCCAAGAGCCAAAACGATTCTTCTTCATTCTTTGTTATAAGAATTAGATAGCCTGCTATGAAATTCATTCCCTGAAATATCAGAAAAACAAAAAACCAACTTCACCCCGAGTTCTAAACCAATATATGACTTGAAACTGTTCAGCTCACAGCTAGGTTTCCATCCTTCTGCCCTTGTGGGAAACTTGTGAGACTCTAGACCGACCTTTCGGGAGCACAGAAGAGACATTAGCCTGCTGTCTGCATTGTTCAGCTAGTCCACATGAAGGAAAGAGGTCAAGCTGAAAAACCCTCAGAATGTCACTCAAAGGCTCTCTCTTCCTAGTGCTGACCTGTGACAAAGCAATGTGACCATCATTAGCCCCTAAACCATCAGTCTAACATGTTTGACCAGCACAGAGCTCGGGCAGAGGGGAAACCCTGCCAGTGACTGTTTACAACAGCAACAGGATCACTCAGGCCTGGTAACACACATCTATAATTCTAGCAAATTGGGAAGCTAAGGCAGGAGGATCACAAGTTCATGACCGGCCTAAGCAACTGAATGAGACTCTGTGTCAAAACTAAAAAGTAAAAAGAGGGTACAGCTCAGGGGTAGAATCCTTGCCTAGCATGGGCAAGACTTTTGGCTTATTTAACTCTCAGTCGCTTAAAAAATGACAAACAGGGGCTGGAGAGATGACTCGGCAGTTACGAGCACTGGCTGCTCTTGCAAAGGATCTGGGTTCAACTACCAGAACCCACATGACATCCAACAACCACCTGTAACTTCAGTTTCAGGGGATCCAACTCCCTCTTCTGACCTCCATAGGCACTGCACAACACTGGTACACTTACATACATGCAGGCAATACACTCATACACATAAAAATTAATGAATTAATGAATTAATTTAAAAAAATTTAAAAGACAGGCTAAAGAGATGGCTCAGTGGTTTAGAGCACTGGCTGCTCTTACAGAGGATCTAGCTTCGAATCCCAGAACTCACATGGCAGCTAACAACTGTCCTTAACCCGACACCCTCTTTTGGCCTCCGTGGGCATGGCATGCATGTAATGCACTTAATACATGCATGCAAAACACTCGTAAACATAAAATAAAAATAAATATTTTTTTTAGAAGAGATACACAACAAAAAGCAGAAGGACGAGGACGTCCTGACATGGAGGGGTGGAGCAAGTGGAGAACTTTGTATGGGGACCATTTGGAAAAATTCACAGCACTTAGTCCCCAAACGGCAGATCATGAGGCCTGGCAGGTGAAGCTGGCAGAAGACGTGGTCCTCTAGCTTACCATGACGCCAAGGAGAGGGTGCTGATGTCACCTCCAGGAGACTGAGTTCTGTACCACTTCTCCTGTCCTCCTTTTTGTTCATTTAGACTTTCTAGATAAATCTGCATTTCTTTAGAAGTTAGAAAAGAAATCCAATTCTCAGCAACCAACAGGATGGGTTTAAGGGACGCTGAACAGGCACTGCAAGTATGGTCTGCATGCAGGTGGGGTTGTTAGATGTTAATAGACTTATTAGAAACAAAAGCTCAGGACTAGACACACAGCCCCCAACATCTCTGATCAGGACCTCCACTCAGAGTGTACCCAAGAATGAGACTCAACTCACAGGAAAGACACATGCGGACAGGAGGATGGCTCAGTCAGTAAGGTAAGGTGCTTGCCATACAAGCAGGAGGATCTGAATTTGGATCCCCATGTAAAAAAACGAGCACTGAAGCATGCTCCTGTTAGCCCAGCACCGGGGAGGTGGAGGCAAGAAGATGCCTGGGACTTGCTGGTCAGCCAGTCTAGCCAAATAAGTGAGCTCCAGGTTCAATGAAACCCAGTCTCAAAAATTAAGGTGGGCCAGGCGTGGCTGTACATGCCTTTAATCCCAGCACTTGGGAGACAGAGGCAGGCAATCTGCCTGGTCTACATTTCAAGTTTGAGTCAGCTGGGGCTACATGGAGATCCTGTATCAAATAAAAATAAAAAACAAACAAAAAACAATTTAAAAAATTAAAGGTAGAATATGAGCAGTAGTGTTCTAATGAAATTATGGCCACTGTTGTTTGAGAGAGAGGTATACCGATAGCTAAAGTTGCCTAGAACTCACGGAGGCTGGCCTCCATCTCACAGAGATCTGCCTGCCTCTGCCTCCAAAGTATTAGGGTTAAAGTTGTACACCACCACAGCCAGTCCTAATTAATTTATTAAATGCATTCCTGATTTAATGGCTTTGAAGCAACTGTTTTAATTTTTTTTTTTTTAATTTATTTATGGGATGGAGAGATGGCTCCACAGGTAAGAGCGCAGGCTGCTCTTGGAGAAGACCTGGGTTCGAACTCAGCACCCACATGGCAGCTAAAAATAGTCCATAACTTCAGTTCCAGGGGATCCAATGGCATCTTCTGACCTCTGTGGGCACTGCACAACACAGGTGCACCAACCTACATGCAGGCAATACACTCATACATATAAAATAAAAATAATAAATTAAAAATATATTTATTTATGGGCTGGAGGGTTAGCTCTGTAGTTAAGAGCATTGACTACTCTGGCAGAGGGTATGGATTCAATTCCCACCCACATAGCAGCTAACAACCATCTGTAACTCCAGTCTCTGGGAACTGATGCCTTCTTCTGCTGGCATTGCACAACACAGGTGCATTTACACACATTCAGGCAATACACTCATAAACATTAAAAAATAAACATAAAGCCGGGCCAGCACTAGGGAGACAGAGGTAGGTGGATCTTTGTGAGTTCAAGGCCAGCCCTACATAGCAAGTTCCAGGCCAGCTGGGGCTATAGGGAGACCAGGTCTCAAAAAAATAAATCAAAAATAAATAAATAAAATAATTTAAAAATCTAAAAAAAGTATGTATATGAATATACCCTCTACATATATGAACACTAAAAAGGAAAATATTTAAAAATATTTATTTATTTATTTAATGTACATGAGTGTCACCTGCATGTATATAAGTGTACTCGTGTTGTGCGATGTGTGCACAGGTCAGAAGAGGATGTTGGATCCCCTGGAACTGGAGTTACAGTCATTAGCTGCCAGCTGGGTGATCCTCTGCAAGAGGAGCCAGTGCTCGTAACTGATGAGCCATCTCTCCAGCCCCTCTTTTTTAAACTTTTTGAAAAAGTTGCTAGTAACCTTTTCTTGAGAATTCAGTAGATCGTTTAATGCAAGACAGTAATACATAAAGATGCTTGAAATGCTTTTGTTATTTCAGGCAAACCAAATTAAACTATCAAACCACATATAAGAGAACCTTAGTTCTTTTGGTTTGGTCTAAATACGCTAGTTCAGTGATGTCTTGATGAACTGTGAGTAAACTGTTTTTGTTTTTCTAATAAATCCTCAGAGACTTTCACACAGCACGAGGGCTGTTGGCATTCTGAAAAAGGTTAATAGGTTAAAACATCCATGTTTTTCTTTTGTCTTTCAAACTTGTTTATAAACGTAAGTAAATATGCCCTTTTATTAAATTTTTAAAAATTGAGGTGGAAAGCTATCAATAGTGTAAAATACCCAATGTCAACCTCTGGCCTCCAGATACACATGAATGCACACACTCATGACCACACACACACACACACACACACACATGCACGCATGAGCACACAGGGCTGTGGAAACAGCTCAGTGGCAGAGAGCTTGCCTAGCCCACAAAAGACCCTTAATTCTACCCCCAACATTGAAAAAAGAAAAAAAGTGCACAGAGATCAGGATACCGAAATGGAGCAGAGGCCCGTACGAGCTCTGTGCTCCTGAGTCACAAGGGTCAGAACACCTGGAAAGACCCCAATGAGTGAACCCTGCTCATCATGGAAGCTCCTGTGGAAGTCAGCCTGGGTCAAAAGAGAGGCTATTCGTATACACTTTATGATTCCAAGTTATGGGCAGGACTGTGTCTCCAAGTCCAGGAGTCCCCTGCCTCAGAGTGTGGCCTTATTTGGAGACAGGTGGGTACAGATGTCACCTGTTAAGATGAACCTCTTTGGAACAGGGCTGTTATACTCCAGTAAGACGGTGTGTGTTCTTATAAAACTGGAGAAACCAGACAGTCACCAAGCAGGGGGACATCTCATGGAGACAACAATTCCAGGATTTGGGGAAAAGCCTGGGAGAGGAAGCAGGAAGGACCATCCTTCACAACCCCTGGGCAGGGGCAGCATGGCACACACCTGAGTCTTATGATTTCAAAATGTGTCACCGTTTAAGTCACCGGGTTTGGGCTCCAGCACATTCCCAGGAAGGAAATTACTCACCAGCTGCATGTTTAGACTCACTGGCAACACAAACAGGACCAAAATTTATAGGCAAGATCTTCCATTAGACCAGGTTTTCAGAAAGAACATCAAGGAGGTTGGCCCTGCAGTGCATGGCCCCACAAACCCACGAAAAGTGCACAACACTGCTCTGGCCTCAAGCTCCTACTCTGTGCTCACTCGATTTCCTTCTCATTATTCGTCCTCAACCTTCTGTCCTCACCTTGTCTACTACCTGATACCGTAAAGTTACCAACAAGTGTCTCCTGCTTTTCTAGCAGGGACACACTGCATGCCAGGCCTGCTGTGAGGGAGGAATTATGACCCAGACCTCATGAGTCAGGTGAATAAAGCTCATACCTACAGAATGCCATTACCATGAGATCTGTGGGGTGCTGAATGATCCCCAGGACATGCCAGCTCTAAGGCCCTGGGGGCTCACCTGGCAGTACCCCACACCTCGGTTGTGCAGCCCATATGCCAGGAGTACGTTGTACAGGGTCTTCTGCAGACAGGGTTCCGCCGTCTTCCGGAACCTCACGTTGTCCGGGAAGGTCCGGTTCAGGTCTGCACAGAAATGTACCAGTGTCACCTCCCAGCCTCTGGGCATATGCCAAGGTGGCTGTCTTCTGTCTAGGACTTCAGGAATTGTTGCCACCCTGGCTACTCCTGAATCACCCCAAGAAAGACCTGGCCACTTCCTCAGGTATGAAACACACCTAAGCCTTGTTGTAGCCCAGGATATGGCACTCTGTGCCAAGAATAGCAGTTTTGGGTCTGACCATTCTTTCAGAATCCAAAAGGTCCAGATTCCAAATGTCAAAAATACAAGGCTAGGGATAATGGTTCACACTGTAATTCTAACATTCAGGAGGCTGAGGCAGGAGCATAGCTAGTTGAGTTCAAGCCAGCCTGCGCTGCAGAGTGAGATGCTGTCTCAAAAAGTTGAAAATAGATTTTACATTTCTAGACATTGAACAGACATGCATTCTGGATGCTGCATGGAAACCATAGCAGCTCCTCCAGGTGGCCTCTCCAGCCAGCTGGGCCCCTTGGTTGAGAGCTGCTCCCGGGCCAGCACCTGCAGCTCAGCCTGCAGTGGCTGCTGTACCACCTGTAGTTGGCTCACCTGCTGTACCCCGGCAGCCAGGCCCAATGGCCCAGATGGCAACCACCACAGCCAGTGTGGCTGTGGGCTCTGCAGAAGAGCACACTCTGGGGCACATCACTGGGCGCCTCAGTAGAGGTGGAGTCCACAAAGTCTGATCTCACCTACCAGGAACAGCGGGGAGCCCAGCTGATGAGCAGCAGTCTAGTGGCCCTTGCCTCTTTGAGGTCAGATAGTTTCTGAGTGTGCCCAGAAGCAGAGTGACATTGAGCTCTGTGAGGGTTGCAACAAGGTGCTGAGACGATGCAGGCTTGCAAATGGAGGACTTCTCTAATCAAGAGGTTTAAACTGAAGAACTGGAAAATCGGCTCTGATGATCTACTTTCATGTAAGAATGTAATAGATAGTGGTAGTGTGAATCCCAAGCAAACCTGGTTATTAAAACTGGTTATTAATCTTCTTTCATGTAAGAATGTAATAGATAGTGGTAGTGTGAATCCCAAGCAAACCTGGTTATTAACTGCTCTGGAAGGGTCGTGGAAGCATGTGTTCACTGAACAGTTCACTGAGATGTGTGGAGTTTGGGCTAGGTAAACATGTGACTTTATTTATTTCTGAGACTGGGTCTCCCTGTAGCCCCAACTGCCCTAGAAATCATTATGTAGTCCAGGCTGACCTCAGTCTCACAGAGATCAGGCTGCCTCTGCCTCCAAGTTCTGGGATTAAAGGCATGGGCCACCATGCCTAACTGCATTTGGCTTTCTTTTTAAAAAGTATTTTATTTATTATTTTTATTTTATGTGTATGGGTGTATTGCCTGCATGGATGCAAATGCACCCTGTCATGCAATGCCCAGGGAGGTCAGAAGACGGAGTCAGATCCCCTCAAACTGGAGTTAGGGACGATTGTTAGCAGCCATGTGGGTGCAGGGAATCAAACCCAGGTCCTCTGCAAGAGCAGCCAGTGCTCTTAACTGCTGAGCCACCTCTTTAGCCCCTACATTTGGCTTTCTTAAACCAGCTGTGTGATGTTTCATTGGAGAGTTAACTAAAATAAAGTGATTTTTTTTTACAAAAATTAAAAACAAACAAAAACACCCAGAAACATAGGAAGGAGAATAGACCAAGACTCCCTTCAGAGATAAACAGACAAAACCCATACCAGGAACTAAATAAACTCACGGCCGGCTTTTGTGTAAGGAGCTTCCCTCCTGGCCCCTTCCTGCTTACTAGTGCCCCATAGCCTCCCAGGCCCAAAAGAGACATCTCCCCTGGAGCTGTAAACATTCAGTAGCATGGAATGCTCACAGGAACAGCAGAGTTCTTTATATTTCTGACTAGAGACACAGGCTGCGTTCATCCATGATACCTTTAAAATTTTCCCATGTCTGGTGTCTTTCTATGGGTGATACAAAGCCAAGTATGGATGAGACTTGTGACTATATTTATAGTTCTGTGGACATGGAAAGTCCACATGTGGCTCTCTAAGATAGTTTATTCAGATACTGTAGTTCAGTTGGTAGAGTGCAGGCCTGCATGTAGGAAGCCCTGGGTTTGATCCCTAACACAACATAAACCAGGGATGGTAGAGTACACCTGTAATCCCAGCACTTGGGAGATAGAGGCAAGCAGATCATCCTTCCAAGGGCATTTGTAGCTACATGTGGAATTCTACTCTGGGAAATAAAATTTTTTTAAAGAGCCAACTGGATGATTCAGCAGTTAAAAGTGCTTACCTCCAAGCCTGACACCCTGATTTCTACCCCTGGGACCCACAAAGTAGAAAGAGAGAACTAGCTTCCACAAGTTGTCCTCTAACTTCCATACACAGACAGACAGACGACACACAAATAAAATAAAATTAAATAAATAAATAAATAAATAAAGGTTGAAGAGATAGTTCAGTGGTTAAATGTACATACTGCTCTTACAGAGGATATAAGTTCACTTCCTAGCAATCCTATCAGGCAGCTCATAACCAACCACTGTCTCTCCAGCTCCCTCTCCTAGCCTCCTCAGGCAGTACATTCAACTGCACATAATGAACAGACACAAAATAAAATACGTCTTAAAAAATCCGAAGTATGTGTATCCTTGCAGGGACTGGGGCAGGGATGGGGCAGATTATCTGTGCTTGTTCATGCTGCACTTCGCACACACCCAAAGGGGAGAGCAAACCAAAGGTCCATCAGTGGTTAAACAAATGAGGCATCATCACATGTGGAATACTATGCAGCCTTAGAAAGGAAGGGGCAGTTGACACATACTAGGCTTCAGAATATTTTGGAGAACTTTACACGGACACAAATGAACCCATCGCGAAGGGCTGTGCAGTGCCTCTTATACAAGTCCCACAGGAGCCACTGTCAGAGCCAAGAATAGAAAGGCAGGTACCAGATGCTGGGGAATGGGGCATTCATGTTTAATGGGGACAGCTTCAGTTTGGGGGGGAAAAGGTGAATTCTGTTATACCTCTTTCCCCACAAAAAAAAAAAAATATTCCAAAGGGCTAGAGAGATGGCCCAGTGGTTAAGAGCACTGGCTGCTCTTGCAGAGGACATGGGTTCAATTCCCAGTACCTACATGGTGGCTAACAACTGTCCCTAACTCCAGTTCCAGGTAACCCAACACCGTCTTCTGGCCTCCTCAGGCACTGCACAACATGGGTGCACTTACACACATGCAGGCAATACACTTATACACATAAAAAAAATTCCATAAACTACACCAAAGAAAACCTTTAAAATCACTTTCCAAAGAAACAGCAAGTTTATTTTATCTAACATAAACCTCCCCTTCCCAGCCTGAGTCAGCAATGCTGACCCAGCCGAGTGAGGGCCACTCTGCTCTGGGTTCCATGACTGGGAGGCAGCCTGCGCCCCTCACGGGCAGCCCCAGCCCACCACGTGGAGGGCGGTGGGGGCTGCAGGGTGGCTCTGCTGATGTCAGAGACATGCCATCCCCTCACTCTCTGCTCTGTAGAGTAACTGGATTTAAGCAAAAATTCAGCATGTTGTGTTCCACTGGTACTGCTCACTTGAGTTTGCATAGCACCACGCTAAAGGTGGAAAGGCGGCTATAATTCCTGAAGATCTAGCATTCAATTTATGCTGAACTTTGAACTTTTGGGGAGTCAGTGACCCTATCACTGGGGGCCCTGGAGGACAGAAAAAGAAGTATGGCACGTAGAGGGCACTCAGGTCAGTCACAAGAGTCAAACAATCCTGGCACCAGGGTGCAGGGAGTAACCTCCACAACGACACCAGGTGACCATCACCAAGGCCACTGCCACTTGTCCTATGGTGACACCAGCTGCTGCTGATCTCAAAACCCCTCACAGAGAAAATACGATCATTTCAATCCATTTCCTCATGAGGCATACAAATATCTACCATTCTCCCTGTGAACACTTCAGTTTTGATTCTCCACCCAAACACCATTCTAAAACTACACCTGCAGGTGCATCTTCAGCAAGGCAGACTTCCTCACTGCCTAGGACTTGGATAAGGGCAGAGCTCAGCTCCTGAGAGGAGCTTAGTCCACCCTCTCCACCCAGGGTACACAGGCACCAAGCACCGGCCTTCCCACCTGTCCTGATGGCTTCCTCCAGGCTGGGGCTGCCCTCTTTCTCCAGTAGTTGCTGGTAGTATCCAGGGTTCTGGTCCATCTGGGCCTGGGCTCCACTCACGGCCATCCAGACACGGGCCCGGTGCTCCAGCGGGATCCCCTTCCGGACGTAGCGCTTCACTGAAACCCAGGGGGAGATTGGAGATGAGCTCAGAGCTCACGGGCGTTAGGACAACCCTCCAGTCTGCCTTCTCCATCTTGAGTGCTTGTCTTCCTAAACCAATTCAGAAAGGAGCCCAAACTTCCTATCTGCTCTTAACTGACACAGTCCACAAAGCTCCTGAAGTGGGGCACAAACCGATATATGCCCTAGCCACCCACTTCTACTACACTGTTCAGTCAGAGAGAGGACAGGCTGGGCCCGCGGGCTCCTCTCCATCCCCCTCGCCCCCAGCTCTTCAAGTTATACGGCCCAGCTCTGAGCACAGACGGACTCGACTCCAGGTTCTTATTGAGAATAACTTGGCTCTAGGCAGTCACTGTGCCCACTGTGCTGATTAGAACCAGTGCAGGACCAAAGAGCACTGGTCCAGCTAGGGTGTGGTTCAGAGGTGGGTAGAACATGTGTTCTGCACGTACAAGGCCCTGGGTTTTATGTCCAGCACCAAAAAGAAAAAAAAAAAAAAAAAAGGAGGAAATGCCTCTGTGGGGCTGGTAGAGGTATGGATTCTCTGCTGGTCAGAGTAGCAAAGGCTGAGGGACAACTTCAGGGAGGGACTTCTCCAGGACCTTGGGTACCAATCAGGTACTGGCCCTAACCTGGAAGAAAGGAGGTAAGTCTGGTAGCTACTTGGCATATGTGCCACAGGTGGAGAAACCAGTGTGAGGCCAAGATGCTCACTTGGCAGACCCCACAGGCCCACAAGGCCACAGCTTCAGCACAGGCCTACATTAACTCTCTCATGTTGAGCAGTACTTTATCTTGTAGGGATATTTTTATTGAAAATAGGTAAATAAGGCCTGGCGTAGTGGCACACACCTTTAATCCCAGCACTTGGGAGGGAAAAGCTGGTGGAGCTCTGTGAGTTCAAAGTCAGCCTGGTCTACATATTGAGTTTCATGCCAGCTGGGGCTACAGGGAAACACTGACTTTAAAAAAGACCAAAGAAAATAGGTAAATAATTTCTTTTTTAAGTATGGGCCAGATGTGGCGCCCGCCCTTAATTCTAGCACTTAGGAAGCAGAGGCAGATGGATCTCTGTGAGACTGAGGTTAGACTGGTCTACATAGTAAGTTCTAGGCAGCTGGAGCTACAGGAAGACCCTGTCTCAAAAAGAACCCCCCCCCCAAAAAAAGAGTATGCCCAGTGAGATGGCTCAGTGAGAAAAGGTACCTGCTGCCAGGGCTGATGTCTTGATATCTGTAGTTCAATCCCAGGACTCCCACAAGCTGTCCTCTTACCTGCACACCCTCCTCTGACCCAACACCCACCCCTTGGTCCAAGGATCGTTAATAACCTCTTTAATAACTGCTTCTTCAAAAATATTTAAAGCTTTGCTGGTTTTCTTTGATTTTATATTATAAATACCATTACTTTAAAATTAACCAACTTGGAGCTGGAGAGATGGCTCAGTGGTTAAGAGCACTGGCTGCTCTTCCAGAGGAACTGGGTTCCGTTCCCAGCACTCACATGGTGCTAACAACACATTAGTAACTCCAGTTCCAGGGAATCAGTTGCCTTCTTCTGGCCTCTGTAGGCATTGCACACATGTGGTGTACTTACATGCAAGCAAAACACTCATACACCTAAAATACAAATAATTTGGGGGGTCTTTTATGATACAGGGTCTCCCTGTAGCCACAGCTGGCCTAGAACTTGCTATGGAGACCAGACTGACCTAGATCTCCCCAAGATATGGCTCCTCTGCCTCCCAAGTGCAGGGATTAAAGGCCCAGCAAAAAATATTTTTTATACTGTTTTAAAATAGACCAATTTTAGGAAGTGCCATCATTTGGATGTTGACTGTCTTCCCCAGACCCATGTGTCTTAAGACTTGATACCTAGGGCAGAACTACTGGAAGATGACTGCACCACTTAAAGGAGAGTCCTACAAAGAGGTCTGTAGGTAACTAGGGGTTCTGCCTTTGAAGAAGGCTGTGGGAGGTTCACCTTTCTCTTCCCCTCTACCTGGCCAAGTAGGTGTGCTCAACCATGTGTTCCTGTCATCATACAATGCCCAGCCCAAAGCAATGGAATCAACCTTCAAACCTACAAGACACAATAAACATTTTCTCTTTAAAAGGCAATTAATTATCTCAAGTATTTGTTATAGTGACAGAAATGTGGCTATGTGACTAACACTGGGGGGAAAAAGAAAGAGAAGTGGATATAACTAGTAAATTCTACAAGCCATCATGAAAAGGAAAAGCCTGGGAAAGAATGTAGCTCAGCAGCACAGCACTTGCTTAGCATGCGTGAGGGTCCCAGATTCAATTACTAGCACTAAAAAAAAGAAAGGGAAAAAACTGTGAGGCACCAGCTGTGTTAACAGATAAATTATAAAAATAATTCCACATGGGTCAGCGAGATGGCTCAGTGGATAAAGGGTTTGGCCTTAGAAGGACCAGGCCTCATCCCCTCTGAATGTTAAGGCCACTCCTAGAAGAATACTAAAAAGGCAAGAAATGCCCACACACACAGTTGGATGAGTCTCGGTGACCAGGAAGGCAAGCACAGGGCAGGGGAAGAACAGGGGAGGCATACTGGCACTGTCCACTGACAGCAAGGGCACCCCTCAGGAGCTTCACCTTGCCAGCCTAGGTGGCACATCCAAGATCCAAGAAGCTTTTCCCTGCAAGGGGTCTTTGCCCACATGGTCTACCACTGTGCTGTGGAAACAGAAAGCATGAACTCAGCTTCATTTTTAAAATTCTAGCAAAGACATTGACAACTCAGTCCAACCTTTCCTCCAAATCAGTATGATTTATGCTCCAGTTTGGCTAGAGTTCTCTTGACTGTTCAGTGGCCAACATGACCGGAAATGCTCTGACTGAGATTTTAGTCATTCTTTGCAGAATGGCAATAGGCAAGGGTCAATACAGGTAAGGGTCATTCCAACTTAGGACCATAGTCAAAAGCAAAGAACATGTAAAAATCAAGGGCATTTCTACAAAGTCAATGACTGGAAAGCAAAAGTTTTAAGAGTATCTGGAGCCAGAGAGTTGGCTTGGTGGTTACAAGCACTGGCTGCTCTTAAAAAGGACTGGGGTTTGCTTCCCAGCTCCCACATGGCAGCTAACACCTGCCCTTACCTCCAGTCCCAAGATAATGAATGCTCTCTTCTGCTCTCTAACCAAGTATACTCACAAGTGCACTCACATCATGTAGACAAAACACTCATATACAAAACAAAAATAAGCCAGGTGTGGTGGCCCATGCTTTTAATCCCAGCACTCAGGAGGCAGAGGCAGGCAGATCTCTATGAGATTGTAGTCTATGTAGCAAGTTTTAGGCCAGCTGGAGATACAGGAAGACTATGTCTCAAAAAAATCAAAAGAGGAGTTGGAGAGATGGCTCAGCAGCTAAGAGCACTGGCTGCTCTTGCAGAAAAACCAGGCTGGAATCCTAGCATCCATATAGTGGCTAATAACTGTTTTTAACTCCAGATCCAATGCCCTCTTCTGGCATCCACGGGCACAGCATGACACAGGTACACTTACATACATGTAGGCCTAACACACATACATATAAAAGAAATAAACAAAAAATTTCAAAGGGGCTGATGAGATGGCTTAGCACATAAGAGTGTTGGCTGCTCTTGCAGAGGACACACATTCAATTCCCAGCACCCACAGGGCAGCTAACAACAGTCTGTAACTCCAGTTTCAGGGAATCTGACGCCCTCTTCTGAGCTCTGCGGGCATCGTACAGTTCAGGTGCACTTACACACATGCAGGACATACACTCATATACATACAATAAAAGTAATAAATAAATTTTAAAAACAAAAGAAAAAATAAAACAAATAATTTTTAAGAATATCATTTATAGTAATATCAAAAATAAAGGGAAATCAGGCATGGGGACACACGCTTTTAATCCCAGTTCCTAGGAGGCAGAGGCAGGTGGGTCTCAGTGAGACTGAGGCCAATCTAGTTTACACAGTGAGTTCCAGGCCAGCTGGGGCTACAGGAAGGCCCTATCCCAAAAGACCAAAAGAAAAAAATAGATAGATAAATACATAGATAGATACAGATACATAGATAGATACATAGACAGATGATAGATAGATGATAGATGATGATAGATAGATAGATAGATAGATAGATAGATAGAGGGAAAGATGCATTGAAAGATGTCAGTTCTTCCCAAATTACCCATGGAATCCCATATACGCAGCTCCTATCCATGACCACAGACAATGGCAAGCAAAGAGAACCCGTGCAATTCTGAACATGAAGTGGTGAGAGGGGGCAAATTATCTGATGCTAAGACTGACTACAAACTCACAATAGTAAAAACAGTGATTATATAAGTGGGTCAATGCTACACAATAAAGGACGGAGACACAGGGACTGGAGAGATGACTCAGAGATTAAGAGGGCTGGCTACTCTTGCAGAGTTCAGTTCCCAGCACCCACTCACTCACTTCAGGGAGCTCACAATTGCCTGCAACTCCACCACCAAGGAACACACACACACACACACACACATTTTTTAAAATCCTGAAACCGCTGAACATGGTACCGCACACTTTTAACCTCAGCCCTCAGGGAATACATTTCCATGCTATTCAGGACTACACACTGAGACCCTGCCTCAAAAATTGAGACGATAAAAAAATAAAAAGAATAAAGAAGCAGAGTCACATAAAGAAAGCCAAGTACTTTTTGACAGAGTTGCAAAGGAACTTCAAGCAGACAGAATAGTCTGGTCAAACTGAAGAATGGCTAAAATAAAAGGACTCCAACAGAGTAAAATGTGCGGCCGCAGAACCTTCAGGCACCACGGGGATACAAACTGTACAGCTACTCTGGGAAAAGTTTGCAATTTGCTTTTGGCTTTTCACTATCTCTTTTATTCTTTTTTTGATGTTGGGGATCGGATTCGGGGACTTACACATGCTACGCAATACAATTTATTGCTAAAATTTTATAATCCAGCAATCCCACCAAGTGTTTACCCAAGAGAAACTGTTCCTACAAAAGCCTTCACAGGAGGGCTTTTATCATTGGATTTGTACTCTCCACATGTTGACTGACAGGCAGATAAGTTGATAAACTCCTCAGCAACAGAAGGAATAAGCCACACATGACTCTAGATAAGTCTCAAATGCCCAATGGAAACCAGATCAAAGGCTGCAACGTGGCTGAGCATCCTGGGAAGGCTGACTACAGGATTGGATAGACTGACCAGGAGTGGCCCACAGAATTCTGAAAGTGATGGAACTCTTCTTTTTTTTTTTTTTAGTCTGTTTTATTTTATATTTTATATAATATATGTTTATCTATTATTTATTATTATTTTATTTTATGAGTATGAGTTTATTACCCGCATGTGTGTAAGTGCACCTATGTCATGCAATGCCTGAGGAGGTCATATGAAGGCATCAGAATCTCCCGGAACTGGAGTTACAGACAGTTGTTAGTCCCCATGTGGGTGCTGGGAATTGAACCTCTGTAAGAACAGCTAATATTCCTAACCACTGAGTCATCTCTCCAGCCACCATCCCCCCTTTTTATTCATTTTTTTTTTTTGAGACAGTGTTTCACTATGTAACCTTAGCTGGCCTGAAACATACTATGTAGACCAGATTGGCTTTAAACTTAATAAAAATCCTCCTGCCTCTGCCTCCTGATTATTGGGATTACAAGTACCTGTCTCTGGTTTGAATTTTAACTGTGATTTACTGTGTGTTTGTCTAAAATCCTAAAACTATACACTGATAACTTGAGTTTCACTGTACATTTTAAATGCAATTTAGTAATATAAAGTTTGTTTGTTTTTGTAAGCAAAGCGCAAAATGGTTACATCAACTCTGGCATCAGACACCTGCTCTGCTATGACTTCCTAGCTGCATACCCAAGCATGCCTCAGTTTCCTCATCTGTGAATCAGAAACAGCACTTAATACTCAGTCCCTGCAATTCCAGAGTGGGACTTAACAGCTACTGTAGCAGAAGCCAGTCTCGGATGTGTGACAGATCCTGGTTTCTCCAAAGGGAATACAGACATCTTTCTTATTCTCACAGACTGACTTCTTTACAAGGGCAGGGTTCACCCCCTGATGGTCACCAACCTTTGCAAAGAACCCCCAGAGAATTAGCCTCCATCTGTCTGCCCCAACCAAGCCAAACAAAACCCAGGTTTGGGCTCTGAACATGTTTCTGCAATTCACTTTGAGTTCAGGTATGACACATTAAGCCCCTAAGGAGGGCCAAGAAGCAACTGGCTATATTGCTTCCTTGTTAGAGTCACTGCACCAAGAAGGGAAACCGAGCAGGGAAAGGCAGAGGGAGGGGCTGAGTTCAGTCTCCCCAAGCTAAGGAAGAAACATACTCTATTCTTAGGAGTTCCTTGTAGATCTTTGCCATAGAAAAGGAAAACAGTGTTCACTGTATCCACTCTTGCTCAGCAGAGAAATGTATACCTGTCATCTGAGACATCTTGGATGACAAGATTTGCAAGTAACTGGAGACACTCAGATGATAGGGGATGCTGGACAGGGAGAACACAAATGAAAAGAGCATTGTGCAGCCAGCTGCCTCCCAGGCTGACCATTTTGGATTCATACATATAGACATACGTCAGCCTCCTCTGGTACAAATGGCATGATCCAAGACCTAAAACATCACTTCTGATATAGACAGAGGGGCCTCTTGAGTCAGAAACCCCCGCTTGAGGCACTTCAAATGCCAACATGGTGACACAAATACACAGCTGATAGCCAGTGACCCTCCTTTATAGATGGCCTGGTTATTGGTCAGTAATACTCTTTGATATAGGAGTAATTTCCTTACCTAGATAAAGCTAAGACTAGCCTCAAGCCAAGTAAGAAGCAGCCCAGTACACCTGAGAACTTAAGACAACAGAAGGCCCTGCTCCTTAATGAGATGTATGCATACAGACCCCCAAAGCCCCTCCCTGGATCCAGCTGCAGACCCCTATGATAAATTCAAAAAGTCTAACCTGTTCTAACTCAGAAACAGTAACTTTCCCTTTTCCATCTCCTGGTAGCTGCTGAGATCTGTCCTGTCTGCCCTGCTGTTTCCTCTCTCAAATGCCAATAAGACTGTCCTCAAGTTTCCTTCTGAGTCTGGGTTTAAATTCTTTTGTCAGTGAGATCAAGAACCTCTGAAGGGACCCATATAGTTGGACCTCCTCCCCAAAAAAGAAAGGGAGAAAAATGGAATCCAGCAATCAGGAGGCCAAGGCTAATCTCAAGTTCTAGCCCAGCTTGTTCTACACTGCAAGACATTGTAAAAAACAGAAATGAGAGACAGCCAGGCAGGCAGGCAACGCATGTGCACATAAACACACACACACACACACACACACACACACACGAAGGGGAAGGTGGAAATTCAACGTGAGAAACACCAGAGGGGTACTTTCTGAAACTCAAGAAGAGTGAGTTTGCGACAGACCTGGCAAATGCTTTTAATCCTAGCACTTGGCAAGCAGAGGTAGAGGAGGCAGACAGATCTCTGTGAGACTGAGGCCAGCCTGGTTTACATAGTGAGTTCTAGGACAGCTGGGGCTATAGAGGAATAAAAAGAGAGACAGTAGGTTTGACACCGAGTCCCTGGCTCCTGTTCCCACACATGGGCTCATCTTTCTGGGTCATGTGATCTCTCTCCTGGCACTGTTGCCCCGATGACACTACAATCATCCTAGACTATCTGGCAGGAAAAACCGGATTCCCATTTCTGGAATAACTTGTCTACTCCTGTTTTATGCTTAACAGTAAATTCAAGCTTTGTCAGCACTAAGGGCTCCCTAAGTGTAGCATCTAGAGACCACACTAATATCAGCAGGGACACAGAGGCAGACTATCTGGGCCCCCAACCAGACTAACTAGTGTTGTTTCCTGCCAGAACATCAGGATGACTCTCACCCTGTCTCGGAGGCACCCATCCTTCAGACTGAGGGCTCATCAAGAAACAGATGCATTTGCTCCTATTTACA
Source organism: Eospalax fontanierii (assembly GCA_035773235.1). Lineage (NCBI taxonomy): Eukaryota > Metazoa > Chordata > Mammalia > Rodentia > Spalacidae > Eospalax > Eospalax fontanierii. The sequence continues at coordinate 39,778,565 of CM069524.1, forward strand.
CCAATTAACTTGTTACCATAATTACAACCTAATGAACATTATGTATTTGAAATAGTATTAAAGCAAAAAGGTGTTGAACCAAGTCAAATTTGTTTAAGATTTATTTCTATTTTTAATTGTGTGTGTGTGTGTCTGTGTCTGTGTCTGTGTTGGGATATGTACATGTGAATGCAGGTGCTCCCAGAGGCCAAAGGTGTCAGATCCACCCAGATCTAGATTTACAGGTGATTGTGAGCCACCCAATATGGGTGCTGGAAATCGAACTCAGGTCCTCTGAAGAGCAGGAAACACTCATAATCACTGAGCGGTCTCTCCAGCTCCTAAATTAAACTTTTACAGGATTGTGACAAGTACTCAAAAGCAAAGCAAAACAAAAAAGCTGCAGAATTAACAGGAAGATAACTGCAAAGCAGGCCTAATGGCTGAGGCCCTGTAATCTTAGCTACTCACTAGGCTCAAGTAGAAGATCACAAGTTCAAGGTCTGTCTGGGCCACGGGAGGATGAGCACATGGCTGGTTTGTGTAAAAACAAGAGGTCTGCACAGACCTGTATCTTCCCAGGATAATCAGTGTGGCATTAATTATACCACAGCCACAGAGGCCACTCACTGTCTGCACTGAAGGCAGCCCACAGAGCAGCTGGGCATTTGTGTGTAGGTACACATCTGCTCTTAAGGGACACATTGAGACGGTCCCCAGTTACCTCATTAGTAGGCTAGAGCCTGGAATGAGAGAGAAGTAACTTCATTTTGTATTCTGCAGTATGATTAAAGTGATTACCATTTGCATAAATTATGTTTTAAGTATATATAAAACTTCCCAAAGTTAAAACACCAGTTAATTAACTTTCAAGAATAAATGCAAAAGAAAGAATAAAAGTAGATGTTTGCTGGAAACATGTTAGTAACAGAGACTACCCCCCCCAACCTTAAATGCTTGGGTCATCCAGCTCGACAGTAATCACTAATGTTCAGCAGGCAACGGCCCAAACACACTTCACACAACCCTCATGGTTTTACTGCTTGTCTGTCTACATGACCACCTGGCAAGCACCTTCATACCTTTAACAAGTTATGTTTTATATTGGAACAAAGCAGTGTTCACTGTATTCAGGATTCCAGAGTGAAGAAAATGAAATCCCCTGCAGAGGGAAGGACCTTTAATTCTAATAAGGAAACACATGGCTATCAAATAAGATCCAGGAAAGAGAAAAATGTTTGGGAAAAGGAGGGGAAGTCAGGCTCGGTGGACCCTAGGGCTTGCTTTAAAGGTGAGAGGAAAGTTTGTCCTAAGACTGAACCAACCAGAAGCCCGCTCTGTCTGATTTTGAAGCTTGAGACCTGTTTGGTCCCCGAGTTTGTTTGTAAAGGACATTCCCAGGGCCCCACCCAGAGTGTCACGCCCTTAGCTAACTCCTAAGGTTCAGCTCTAAAGCTCTCACAGGACACCCCACTTCCTCTCTGGGAAGCACGGACTTTGCCCATCCTCAGTAAGAGAGAGAGGTGGCCATGACGTGGGCAACGAGGTATAGTGCTTCAGCGGCCTTGCTCTGCTGCACCACGTCCCCGCCCTCATCCCAATCCCCATATTTCGGGGCTGACTTGGGGGAGGAAGGAATTGGCTATAGGGGGTCCAACTCCTAGAGGGTTAGGAGAGGGGGGATTGGCTTTTGGAGGTCTGGCTGCTTGGAGGTCATACTTAGGTCCTGCTGATGGATATCCGGCTGTTGATGGGTTGCGCTTTAAGGGGACCTCAGGCTGTAGGACGTCAAGATCACAGATGGCTTTATAGGGGATCCAGCTGCCAAGGAGGAGCACTATAGGAAATCCTGCTGCTGGGGGGCTGTCATGCTCATGCTTGTGGGTCGCTCTGTAAGAGGGCCGGGTTGCTGGGGAGTCGTATTATGGGGGGTCCGGCTGTTAAGAGGGGTCGCGCCATAGGGGGTCTGATTGCTGAGATGTCCTGCTGCTAAGGGGTCCCTCTATAGGAGATTCAGCAGCTGGATGAGGAGTCACGTTCTTGGTTGCAGGGGGCGATGCGAGCATCGGGGTGCCTAGGCGTCGGACTCACCTGTCATGCTTTTTCGGACGCCGCCACTTCCCTTTAAAAGTTTGGACCATTTTATCGCCCTCTTAGTGAGTATCACCAGGTATGTGGAAAAGAATTCTTCATAAGCCGCATAATCAAAGTCTTCGGGCCTTTCAAACCCATACGGATCGACCCTATAACACGGAAAGAACCTGTTTCCCGAACCAAGTTTCCGAGCCCTGGAGTGCAGCTGGGGTCCAGGAGTTCCGCTCCGCGACGCCCTTTGGTCAGTGTTCCCGGATCCCCTCCTCCATCATCTCCCCTCCTCCGTGCCCTCCCCTCCCCTGACTCTACCCGGACAGGCGCGACCCGCTCGAACCCGGCCCGGGAGGGCTCTGGGCACAACCTCCGCACCCACCTGGGCACCCGGGCCCGCGCCGCCTGCGCGCGCTCGATAGGATCCATGCGGAGGACACAGATGGAGCGCAGACCCGAGCGCAGGACCGCCGGCCGCCAGGCGCCGGGCGCGCCAGTGCTTCCGGCGGGGGCGGGGCCGAGGCGGGGCGGGGCCAGAGAGTGGGTGGGCGGGGCGATGGAGAGGGGACGGAGGGGGATGTGGTCTACCCCTGGGGGGATCGTGGAGCCCGGACCCGGTGCACCTGCTGTGACAGCCTGGGATGGAGGATCTGAACTCCGGCCCGCAGGACCGGAACCCTCGGGGAGGTCAGAAGACGGATCCACGCTGGATTCTTCCGAGTATCGTTCAAGCCTCAGTACCTGGCAGGCTGAACTTAGGACACAGAGCTCCTATTTTGTTTTCCTATGCAAAAATGAGCGAGTCTTATTTTGGTTTGCTCCCCTGCATTTCAGGGGAGCATCATCCAGGCACTTGCGCTGGGTTTCCACATTTCCAAACCCAGGGTCCAGCCTCGGATCTGGTGCTGGGTCGCTCGAGGAAGGCGCAGCTCGCAGGTGGACGCGCCTTGCGAGCCCGCAGAGTCGCTGCAGCCCCGCCGCACAGTCTCGGCTCCGAGCTCTACTAGCCTTCATCCACCTCCACTGCAGGGCCACAGCGCCACCGTGCCCGCCCTATTTGATATGGTCAGTTTCTTGAGATTTCAACCTCTGGGCTTGGAACCTACACCGGACCGCCCTTCGTAGCGAGATGTCATCAAACTTACAGGGAGAGGTTTGAATTATGCTTCATCATGAGGTGAGGTAAAGCACCGGGCTTTGGCCCTTCGGCCGTTGGGGTCTGCAGTGGGGATTCAGTAAGGAAGCCCCCTTCCTCCAGTGTTCTGTGCCAGTCCTTGCTAACTGCTCACCTACAAGAAGTCCCTTTTGAAAGAGTCCATGAGCTCTGGTGGCTGTGGTAGAAATGACCCTCAGCTGGACTTCAGGAACTAAGACACTGAGCTGTTTCAGAATGTGTCCTCCAAGTGCCTAACAGGAAGCCTGGAGAAGATTTGTAGAATTGGCCTGGCACTACACTGTTCTGCCCTGTCCACCCATAACCAGGTGTAAGTGAGCCTGGTCTCAATACCGAGGATGGAGGCAGCTAGGTAGGACCCCAGGAGAGCCAGGATGGAACCCATAACCCCTTCTCACCACATACATTTATTACCCAGCCTTCCTTTCATCTTCTGTAAGCTATAAGCCTGCCAAAAGAAAGGTGGAAAAAAATAGGTATTTATTTTTTTTCTTCTTCTTGTTTGGACCAAACTGTAGTAAACAAGTTTCCTAGGCTGGAGAGATGGCTCAGCACTTAAGAGCACTGGCTGCTCTTGCAGACAATCCACATGGGGGCTAACAACCAACTGTGACTCCAGTTCCAGGGGACCTGATGCCCACTTCTGATCTCTGTGGGCATTGCACAAGGCAGGTGCACTTACCTACATGCAGGCAATACACTCATACACATAGAATTTTTTTTTAAAAATTTTTTTAAATGAACAAGTTTCCTTTGCTAAGTTTTGGTGTCCCCATCTTTTTTAGAATGCTATAGACCTGAATTCCTCTGTTAACACTGGGGGAAATTTAGTGCTGGCATAAATGGAGCCCCAAATTAAAGTTTCATAGTTGCCCAGTTTGCTTGCTGATTTTGAGAGAAACTTTTCAGGAATCAACTCAGTCCAAAAGTGAGTGGCTTTTTAAAAAAATTAAGAATGCTTTTATTTGTACAAATGGACAGTCCCAGGCCAGTCCAGGTGTCCTTGCCTTCCTACTCTGCATGACCTACTGTGTCCTGAAAACTCAGCTCTGTCCTGTCTCTTCCTTTTCTTCCTCATCATCATTCACGTTGATGAGATAGTCCTGGATTTCCTGGGTAACCAAGACCCTCTGGCTTTGAAGCTGAGCCCCAGGCAGGACATGGGGTGGTAGTGGGTCCAGGTCCTCGATTCTCACCCCGTAGCCATAGTACAGCTGTTGTAGGATACATTTCTATTGCCTTTTGCTGACTGCTCCATGGCAGCTCCGGGCTTGGCCCTCCCCTCAACAGCAGTTGGGGGTAAAGCAGGCAAGCATCCCAACCTCAGCCAGTAGCATCTGGGAGAGATGTGAGGAGGACTGAGCCCCAAAGGCCTTGGCACTATCTGCAGTGTCAATGTCCAGCACACATATGCAGAGGAGACTGCTGGAGCCTGAGAGGCCAGTAGCACAACCCTCCTGGGGTGGCATCTCACTTGTGCTGTACACAGAGCTGACTGTGGAGGGGATGGGTCTGTAGCATCAGGATAAAGGTCTCCATCAGCCAGTGGATGCTGGCCTTTTCCAGAGTCTTGGTGTCAGTGGCAACGGGCAGTTGTAGAAGCCCATTTTTTTTCAGCATGCAGTTCTGCATGGACTGCATCATATTCTTGCCATTCCTCCAAGGAGCCTGTGTTCCAGGAAAGAAAGGCTTCTCTCTCCAGAGTCAGATTGGTCATGAGCTTGATAGTCAAGTGGGTGTAGCTCCGCCTAGTCTCACCTTGCAGTAGCTATGGGCTCACCACATGCAGTATCAGTTGGGTTCTTGGGGTCTACAGATGCTGTCTCTTTGGCTGTCAGAATCCTTATGGAGTGTTTGTTTGTTTTATTTTTTGTTGTTGTGGGTTTTTTGAGACAGGGTCTCTCTGTAGCCCCAGACATCCTGGAACTTATATAGTATACCAGGTTGGGCTTGATCTCACAGAGATCCACCTGACTCTACCTCCTGAGTGTTGAGATCAAAGGTGTACACCACTACTCCCAGCTCATCCTTATGGAGTTGAATGACCTAGACAGGGCCTCAGTCTGAGTAGCTTGGGGACCCAGTCATGCCTGAGGGGTAGGTCCTGGTTGTGGGGTAAGTGAAGCTGCTTCTCTGCCTGAGCTGGACTAGCACATGCAGCTGTTACAAAAAGCTGTCCACAGCCACTTTTTAAGCCTCCTCGGCTCCTGCTGGCTTCTGGGCATCACAGCAAAATACTGAGAGTGGCAAGCTGAACCACATGCCAAGAGAAGCCAGTGCTTTGTGTAGAATCAGCCAGGGTTTTACTCTGGGTTCTGGCCACAGGCCACTGCCTTATCAACATAGATGACCCCTGGCACAAAGCATAGTCTTTTGGCAGAATCCTGACCCAGGCCTCAAGAATGTGCCAGACCTCAGAGCTAGACAAAGGCCCCCTAGACCATACCTAGAGTACCTTCTCCCCAGGAAAGATGAGCTGGTTCTTCCTCAGCATAGCTCTCAACTTGTGGACATAGAAGGCCTTGAAACAATCACTATAGAAGACATCTCCTGCTCCAACCAGCAGGCCTTCCATAAATTAATGTGAAGCATCCCCTCTCCCAAGATGTCCAGGTAGAGAGAGGTAGAGGTAGGTGGATCTCTGTGAGATACAGGCCAGCCTGGTCTACATAGTAAGTTTCAGGCCAGCTGGGACTACAGGGAGATCCTGTGTCCAAAAAAAATGTTTTAAAGAGATCTTTCTTTGCTGAGCTCAGATCTAATGGTCCGTCTCCAGGCTCCAGTTACTTACCTATTCCTGTCTCTCCATCTAGCTCTCCAGCCCCTAAAGGAGTCCTCAGCAGCCCTCTTTCTGTAACTCCTTCTATTGATGGGGCTTGAGGGTTCCACCTTGGTCCCTCTCTTGGCTTTGAGAAGTGACGGCCTGTGGCTCTGATTCAGGCTGGGAAACAAGCTTGGGCCTCCTGCACTTGAACTTGAGACTAAAGGCATACCCTCTTCCTTGAGAGTTTGAGGGCCAGATATGATCACAGTGTGTGATGCTGGCTCTGGCCAGAGTACATAAGATAAGAGCAACTGCCCTCCAGGAAGAGTAGGGAGGAAAGCTCCAAGACTCCATCAGAGTTGTGAGTATGGCCACCCCTCATCCAGCCAAGCACTGTCTTAGAACCAGGAAACCTGAAGGCCACACGTCCTTGAGTAGCCTCTGTCTTTTTGCATTCCCATAACAAGTGCTTTAACACAGCTGAGCCACAGTAACCCACAGGGATCACTGTTCACACTCCCTCCAGTCCCAAGTCACCCGCCAGGGCAACAAAGCCACCCTAAAACTCAGCGTGATCACCCAGAGCTTGAGAGAAGTCCAGCCCTGCTTCAGGGCTTTCCAGGGCTATTCCCTCAAACGAAAGGAATCAAGACATGCTCCTGATGCACCCAAGACCTGTGGACAGGACATTGGTGGAGAAGATAGCAGCAACTAAATTTACTAGCCAGCCTTATAGAACTTTCAGAACGGACAGATGGGATGGGTTAGTCTCATCTTCCTCATATAAACTGCACAACGAAACATTAGAAAACCTGAGGGGCCGCAGGTCACGGCCTGTGGAACCTCAGGTCATCACGCAGCAGTGCTGCCCTAGGGCCCGAGACTCTGCATTGCCAACAAGAGCCTGATCTGCTGGTCCATGGACAGATGTGTGGTGGGGCTGTAGACCACGTGCTTTAGTTTTCAGCAGGAGGCCTGAGACAAGGGGAGGAGACAGCAATTGTAGCTTGAAGGAGACTTAGAAGATGATACATTCTACAGACTGAAGGCCTCAGGGACAGGAGGACTAATCCTGGAAGAATCTAACAGGCAGGAATCTGAACACGGGGGTTAAGGAGACACCCTCCCTGGGTATATGGGTGATACTGTGCCAACGTGTCCAGCCTTCTTATTTGGTGAGTGTGGTTAAGAGCACTTGCTGTTCTTGTAGAAGACCTGGTTTCAGTTCCCAGCATCCACATCAAGCAGTTCATAACAACTTATAACTCCAGTTCCAGGGAACCCAGGTCCCTCCTCTGGCCACCACTGTACCTCTACACATGTTGTGCACATGCATATACTCAGGCCCACACACATAAAATAAAATAATTTTTAAAAAAGAAGGGACTGGAGAGATGGATTAGTGGTTAAGGGCACTGGCTGTTCTTGCAGAGGACCCAGGTTCTGTTCCCAACACCCATATAGCGGCTAACACCCATCTGTAACTTCAGTTCCAGGGGATCTGATGCCCTCTTCTGACATCTGTGGGCATTGCATGACATAGGTGAACTTACATACAAGCAGGCAATACACTCATAAAATTTTTAAAAAATCAATTTTAAAAATTTTTTAAAAAGGAAAAAAAGAGAAAGAAACTGCTTCCTGCCTATGTGCTCTAGATGAGACCCACCATGGTCCCTTGTGACAGGCCAGAAATAGGTCCTCCAGCCCTACACTCTGCCTCATAAAGCTTGCAGTGGTGTCTGATCCACAGGCTTTTCTGTCTCTCACCTTTGTTTACCCTAGCCTGAGCAAAGCCCTTTGGGAAGCAGATTCTCTGGCCCACCCATCAGCCAGCCCTGTGTCCTCCCTGACATACAGATCTCCTGTCTTTGGTGTCCATTCAAAAAGAGACCTCCTTCTGACCACCCCTTGGGCTTGGAGCCAGGCCAGCTGGAGCTTCCACACATGAATGTTTTATAAATTTGTGTTTATCACTTATTGCCCCAGCAATCACCTTCAGCTCTCAGCTTCTGTGAGTTTGGCAGATTTGTTTTTTATTTGACAAAAGAGAAGAATATAAAGTGTGGACATGGCTTTAAAGGTATTCCAGTTGAAGAGGCTGAGGGTGACATTGGAAGGGGAACAGATCAGTCCGTGGTACAGCACTTGCCTGTGATCCCAAGTTGGGGAAAAAAAACTTAAGCTAAGAAAAAAAGAAGAGAGCAAATGATAACAAACTCCCCGTGGATGGATAATGAGCCCCTGGAGAGATTTTTGTATGTATTTGAAATTTCCATCCATCCTTCCTTCTTGGAACCAGTCACTTATTTCTACTCCAGCCCTGTACCCTGGACAGCATACTGTCCCATTTCTTAATCTGGGAGTCAGGCCGAACTCTGCCTGTCCAGAGCCAGCTGACGTCCTGAGGACCTAGGGTACCTGCCCCTCACACTGTCTCCCTGGAGAACTCAGGAGACACATTGCTGCTGTGTCCAAGCCACCCTCCTGCCCGGAAGCCAGTGGGGCTGTGCAGAGCCATTACCAAGGGACAAAGAGATGGGGTGGAGAAGGTCCCTGGTGACCTTACAAAATGCCCAAATTGGGCCTGGCGTGGTGGTGCATGCCTTTAATGCACCAGCTCTTGGAAGGCAGAAGCAGTCTGATCTCTGTAAGTTCAAGGCCTGCCTGGTCTACATAACGAGTTCCAGGCTAGCTGTCTCAAAAAGACCATAAAAAAAAAAATTGATCCTTTTTGTAGTGAATCAGGGTTCAGTTCCCAGTGGCTAACAACCATTTATAATTCCAGTTTCAGGCAAGACACACATACACATGTACACATACAAAAAATAATAATAAATAAATAATTTAAAACCCCAGCAAGACAGCCCAACTGGCAGGTATAGTGGCATACACCTTGAATCTCAGCACCCAGAAACTCTGTGAGTTTTAGGCCAATCTGGTTTACATAGGGAGTTCTAGGCCAGGCCTATATAGTGAGCATTTGTCTCAGAAAATAAAGTATCTCGAGATCTCAGCAGAATTTGGGGCCTTTCCCTCCGCCAGTACCCTTGTCCTTTGCTTGAGGCCAGAAATGTCAAAAGTGTGTCAAAGATGTCAAAGATGTCTCTGGTTCCAGCATCACCAGAGTCTAGGGATGCCAGAAAAGGAATCTGGTGTTTTCCTTATCACATTTCTCTAAAGTGCTGCCCTTTTCTTGGAAACCATACCGAGGATGTGACTGGAGCCTCTAGGGACCTAGACACTTGGAATGGATATTAGACTAATCAGCTCATCCCCCCTTCCCCGGTCCTCCTTTCCTGTACCCCCTAAAGCCTCCAAGGCAGTGAGACGCAATGGTATCTCAAGGTTCCTTTCTGCTGTACAGGAGTTCTGCCTTCTTTCTCTCCCCTAAACTTCCTATAATAAAATCTCTTTCTAAAATTCACCTTTGTGGTCTGTGAATTTCATTCTTCATTGAAAGCCTCTAGCTTGAGGTAGCTTTGGTGTTCATTGACTTTCTGGGACACTAGTCTCTCAAGCTAAGCACAACAGAGTCAAGAAAGCCTCATCACTCTCAAAGATACCCCAATAGTCCTGTATTAGTCACACTTGTGGGGGTAACTCCAATTGGTTACCTAACTCAAAGGAGTAAGGGCAGAGGTGACCATATGGCCAGCCTTGGGTTCCTGGGCCTTTGGGCTGGTGGCTTCATCCCAGTCACAGCCCAGGCTTGATCCTAAAATTCAGGGGCTTCCTTACCTGATTTAACTGAAAAGAACTCCCAGCACCTGAGAGTCCCTCACCTGAGAATTGTATACCAGACTGCCTTTGAAGAAGGAAAACAGGTCCAGGGCAATGAATGGGGCAGGGCTTAGGGAAGATGGGTGGGTCCAGGCCTGCCCGTTCCCGGAGTGGAGCTGGCACAGCTCCAGAGGTGCCACCATGAACTAAGGAACTAACTCCAAGTGCGGCTTGTAAAACAGACTAAGCTTTCTTTTTCAATTTAATTTTTATTAGTATACATTATTATACAAACTAATAGGATTCATCCTGTAGACTGAAGTTGCCAGAAAGAAGTTGCATCTTGAAACTGAACTTTCTGCAAGACTAATCAACTGATTAGAACTTGGGTGATTGTGGAGAGTTTGGAATGTTGCAGGTCCAGAGCCTAATTACCATTTACCTTGGGCCATCTTTAACCCCTAAATAGCCATTTCTAGCCCTCCATTTCTCACTTAACAAACTATGACTAACAGACAAAAATCTTTTGGAATGTGTTAACTTAGTAACCCACCAATGTCTATCAACCAAAAAAGACTGTCTTCAGAAAACATCTGAGGCCTGTAAGTAAGATTTCTCTTTTTGCAACAACTGCCTATGTAATGTTTCCACCAATGTATTTGAAAAGTGTCTTGATTTATGACTTTCTTTGTTCTGTTGCTGTACAAACTTCATGATGCTGTTATCACATCAGAACATGGAATTTGAGGTAATCTGAATCTCTTATCTCCTTTGAGGTGAAAGTTGTGCTTTTGTGTGAACAATCCTCACATATTCATGCATTTACAGAATGTACATTGAAATCCTTTGGCCCAGAGCTAAACCCAGTCCAGGTGAGCAGGCCTCCATGGCCTGTTTGATCTCTCGAGTAGAGAGGAGGGTGGGAGCCAGGATACAACCACGACTCCCCTTTAAAGATGCACATTCTATCTTAGCAATATTCTTGTTTGGTCTAAATAGCCTTGACAGCACCAGTATTTGGAGCTCTGAAGCTTGAAGGCCCTTGAGATAGAGAATTGAAATGGAGGAACCAGTTCAGTGGCATCACCTGTAACCCCAGTACTTGGGAGGCAGTGGGGAGGGAGAGACATTCCAAGTTCAAGTTCAAGATCAGCCTGGGCTATAAACTAAGACCTTGTTTCGGGATGGGAAAAAAAAGAAAGGTAGGTTTATTCTTCTTGGACAACTGGGTAAACAATTTCTTGAAAATTTCTCATAGGAAGGAAAATCTACTTCTCTGTGTCTCAGAGCTAGGGTCACTAGGGTCCTGTGTCTCAGGGCAGCATGGCCATTTCTAACCACACCAGAGGAAAAGCAATTCCTTCTGGTGACCCAGTGGAAGGCCTGTGGTACAAATGCTTGTGCCACACACTGCATCTCCACCTGGTGGTTCCAGGGCCCCGGGAGACATCATCCGCTCATTGATTCTCCATCTTTTTTTTTTTTTTAAGGCAGGGTCTCACTATGTAGTTCCAGTTGGTCCAGAGCTCACTATGTAAACTTTCCTAGGTTGGGCTTGATTTCACAGCGATCCATTTGCCTTTGCCTCCCAAATGCTGGAATTAAAGGCATGTCCATCACACCCAGTATGATATCATGCTTCTTAAATAAAGTGAAAAATACTCAGAGAATATGTAATTTTGACATTCCTGCTGTTCACATGCACCTAATCCATCATGACAGTGCATATATTTAAAACACAAAAACCCTAAATGTGCTTACCTATAAAATGATACTACTGCGTAATCAAATGTCTGGATACTCCCTGTCACTACTGAAACAGTGATTATGAGACACTTCAAGTATATGGAGATTTTAAAAAATGATGTTAACTCTCATATACTCTAAGACATATTCCTCTCTCCCTTTAAAGACCAGACATAAGATAGGTGTGCTACCATACATCTTGTTCCCAGTCATTGGAAGGTGGAGGCAAGAGGATCAGGGGTTCAAGGCCAACCTAAGTGAGTTGCATAGCAAATCTGAGACCAACCTGGGTTTGAGACCTGAGGCCCTATCCCAAAGTAAAATGAAATAAAATACTAAAAAACAAAATAGCGTTGTTGAGATGGCTCAGTAGGCAAAAAACGTACTGGTCGTGCAAACCTTGTGATCAGAATTCCATCCTCAGAACCCACATAAAAAAGTCAGATACAGTTGCATGGATCTGTAATCCCAGTACTCCTACAGGAAGATGAGCAGTGGAGACAGGAGAATTACTGAGAAACTCTTGAGCCAGCTAGCCTAGAGTACACTGCACTGCGTGGCAGAAGAAACAGCGATACTGCCTGAGAAAGAGCAGATGGATCCTGAAAGTTGATCTCTGACCTTCACACTCTCTCTGAGGCATACATGTACCCACACTCGTGCATACCATGTGACACACACATGTATAGGATAATAATAAAATTAAGTAGATCAGGCATAGCCAGCTGGTCATGGTGTCTCGTACCTGTAATTCCAGTACTGAGGCAGGAAGGTTACGAAGTTGAGACCTACCCGAGCTACAGTGGGAGTTCCAGGGCAGCCTGAGTCACGTAGTGAGACCTAGTCTCAAAGAACAGAAAAAGTCTTAAAAAGAAAATCAGGGTTGGAATTTTGGCTGCTGTGCTCTGGGTGTGAGCGGCCAGTCTTGCCAGTACATTCTTAGACACGGGGACTGCACTTGTGCGACTGTACTGCATCTGGCTTTCTGTCCCTGCCATTGAACAGTGACTAAGCACATTTGGGGGATGGTGGCCAGTGGAAGAAAATGCTATTATTTGTGAGCTACTTTAGTATGGAGCCGGACCTGGCACAGTATCTGTCAGCCAGACAACTCTGGTCTCAACAGAGTGGAGGTGGTAAAAAGGAAAGGTGTCCCGCCCCCAGGCCCTGGGTTTGGGTGTGTTTAACAGAACCAGCGCTGCTCTGGATGACCTGAGGCCTCCAGGAACGCCTCACCCTGTTCCTTGAAGAGATCACCTGCTCTTACCCACACCGAACATCTGTGCTGGGTCAAGAGGCCCCACCACTGAACAGAATGCTATTTTTTTCATGCCCTTCCTCCCACTGCTTGCCAAACTGACCTCGGGAGCCACAGATTTTCTTTTCTTTTCTATTTAGCTTTAATTATGACTATTCTTTATTAAATTCTTTAAAATACATACCTATACTTTTGTGTGGGGGAGGTTGTAGGAAGCAGCCCCTGTACCCGGCTCCTGTTCAGTGGCAGCTTCTTGTTCATAGGGTTAAGGAAGACTCTGAGGAAATAAAAGTTGTTTTCAAAAATCCAGATGTGGTTGCTTTGTATGCGGTGATGGGTAGGAGACTGTATGCCATGATGGGTAGGAGAGATGAAGCGTGAAGGCCCCTCGCACCCTCCTTCTTGCCTCAGACTATGTCCGGGAACCCTGGGGCACAGAAAGACCACTTTCCCATTCCCGCTTCTTGGGCTTGTGGGCTACCACACAGTGATAGAGAACCACAAACAAGAAGCGACACACCACTCACACTGGTGAAGATGGACGAGGGGAGGAACTGAGCCTGGGACTTAAGTACTCCTTGTCCTCCCTTCAATAGCCCTTGCTCCCATGGTCCCTCCAAGTGCTGCTGGCTTGCTAGACCATGCCTGCCTGCTTCTCCTAACTCTATCTAGCAAAGCTTCCTTATACAACAGTGTGATGCACAGAGAAGTCCACAACTGGCCAAGTTCCAGAGAATAAGTGACTGCAGAGTGTGTCCCTGGATAGGACTCCGATACTGAACCTCACCACAGTTCAGAGACCACTGTGGAGGAGAGGGAGGAAAGACTGTAAGAGCCAGGGTTGGTCCATGAGCATAGGGAAACAGAGACTTTCAGGCCACTGGAAGCTTCCACATGTGAACTTGTGGCAATGGTGGCATCGAGCACAAGACCCATGCCTCTCAGACAAGGGCCCAGAGTGGAGCAAGGGAAATGGGCAACAGGCCCAGCCCGAGCCTGGGAACTGTTGGAGACTGATTACTATTTGGTGAGGGAGAGTCTGCCTTACTTATAATCTCTAGATAGGCAAACTAGACTCCAGTAGATGAATTTTTACCAAAGGACATCTGGGCACAAATGCTTGACTGGATGGGACTTAACTTGTAATGCATGAGGTCTGGCGGAGAAGGGGTGGATGGAGGGTGTCAAAATTTGATTAAGAACTTTGTATAAAATGTATAAAAACTCAAAAAAAATTTAGGAAAAAAAAATTGAGACAAGGTCTCATTATGTAGCAGGCTGGCCTGGAACTCCCTATGTAGATCAAGATAATCTCAAACTTACAATTTTCCTGTGACACTAAAAAATTATTTATTACTTTTATTCTATGTATTAATGTTTTGCTTGCATGTATATAAGTGCACCCATGTCATGCAATGTCCTTGGAGGACAGAAGAGGGTATCAGATCCCCTGGAGTTACAGTGGGTTGTTAGCTGCCATGTAGGTGCTGGGAATCAAACCCCAGTCATCTGCAAGAGTAGCCAGTGCTTTTTACTGCTGAGCCATCTCTCTAGCCACCTCTTGTGGCATTTTTAAAAAGCATGCTTAGTTTTGGATAACCCTCCTCTCTGGGATCTGCCTGGGTTGTTTTTCTCTTTTTTAACATCTTATTAACTGATTTATTATTATTATTATTTGTGTGTGTGTGTGTGTGTGTGTGTGTGTGTGTGTGTGTGTGTGTGTGTATGTCAGGAGTCAGTTCTCAGTTCTCTTTTTCCAACACTCTTCACCATTCCTTCTACCTTGTGAGTTCCAGGGATTAAACCCAGGTTGTCAGACTTAGTGGTAAGCACCACTGAGCCACTGTGTTATCCCCAAGTAAGAAAATTACAGATCACTACCACACTTAAGCCCATTAAAAGGGGAAGGAGCCCTTTTTTGATTAGCACGAGACTGAGAGTAGCTAATAGTTCTAAAAAAATCTCGGCACTGAAGCTCAGGGATACAGAGTTTGTAAAGGCAAAAGCTGCAAAAATCATAATACTTTGGACCCGATGGAGGTAGGGAGACCTTGCTGCAGTCGTTATTTTGGTTGTGCTTTAGCAGTAGTTTTGGTTACATTTGTAGGACATAGTCAAGGGCGTGGAAAGCCCTGGATATGTTGCTGCGGTAGGCTAGTGGCTGGGAAGAATGTCAAAACAGACGAAGCTAGAATCAGGACCGGCCCAGGACAGAATGGAAAAATGGAGGTTTTCTTGTTTCTTCCATTTGGACAGACTTGAAAAAATTTCTTCTTCTGATTTATTTATTTTTATTTTATGTGTATGAGTGTTTTGCTGGCATGTAAGTGTATCTTGTACACACAGTACCTGCAGAAGCCAGAAGAGGTCAAGAGGTCATCAGATCCCCTGGAACTGGAGTTATAGATGGTTGATAGCTACCACATGGGTACTAGGAACCAAACCTGGGTCCTTTGCAAGAGCAGCAGTTGCTCCTAACTGCTGAACCATTTCTCCAGCCCTGTTATTTTGGTTTTTGTTTGTTTTTATTTAGTTTTTTCTTTTGGTCTTTTTGAGGCAGGGTCTCCCTGTAGCCCCAGCTGACATAGAACTCACTATGTAGACCAGGCTGTAGACCAGACAGAAATCTGTCTGCCTCTATCTCCTGAATGAACCTATTCTTTTAAAACTAGCCAACTGCAAAAAAGTTCAGACCCCAACCAATGGAGAAAAGGCATAGTGCTCTTGCTATTCAAATGAGCCATCACAGGCTTTTGCAAAAGTAAAACCTTCCTTATGAGGAGTGGTTTTTGTTCGGTATTAGTGGGGTCTTTTGACCTCAGATTTTATTTCTAATATAAACTGGAAAGCCAGGGAACCAATTTGGATGAAACTGATTTCATGTGTAGTCCAGTTCTTGAAGTAAAGCCCACGGCTGCCTGCATTCTCAGGGCTTGCCCAAGGCAATGGCCGTGGAAACTAACTCCACAAGCTCTGAGCAGTAAGATTCTGTCCTGCTTATTTTTAGAAGCTGTTGACATTTAACAACAGGCAGTTCCACACTGCCACTCCTTAAGCCAAAGCCCTACAGCTGTCCCCAAGCCTGAGAAAAGGACAGTGGCTGCTCCCAACTTCTCCCACGTCTACTCGACCCTGTCCACCAATGCCAGGCCTGCAGAATCTCCTCTTTTTTAAAACAAAACAAAACATTGTTTGTTTATTTTTTCAATGCTTTATTATTTTTATTTTTATGTCTATGAGTGTATTTCCAACATGTAAGTGTAAGTGTACCCATGTCATGCAGTGCCTTCGGAGGTCAGAAGAGGGCGTCGGAACCCTGAGTCCTCTGCAAGAGTAATCAGTGCTCTAAACCACTGAGCCATCTCTCCAGTCCCTTTATTATTCTTAAAAAAGATTTATTTATTTATTTATTTTGTGTGTGTGTGTGTGTGTGTGTGTGTGTGTGTATTTCCAAGTATCTCGGTAAGTGAATAAGTACAAGTGTGTGTGAGTGCCTGAGGAGACCAGAAGAGGACATCGATCGCTTGGAGCTGGAGTTACAGGCATTTGTGAGCCTCCCAACGTGAGTTCTGGGTTCCAAACTTCAGCCCTCATGATTGAGCATCAAGCTCTCTAACCACTGAGCCATATTTCCAGCCCCTCCCCTCTTTAAAACTGGCAGAATACACAACACATCCGAACCTTACCAAGTGTGTACTTCCGGCTGATCCACACAGCTGCGCAGCTGTCACCGCCATCGCTGTCTCCCCACACTGCCCTCAGCCTCATGCCCTACTCCACGCTCTTCTGTAACTGGGACCACCACTCCTGACGGTAATGTGCCCACTCTAGGGTTCTTCACACGATGGAATCCAACCCACTGCCCTTTGTGTCTGCTTATCCTTCATCTTTTTGTTACCAAGGGCCATCAAGTGTCAGGGCAGGAAGTGTGAACACAATTCTGCGACTTTCGTCTCAGGGAGGTAACCAGATACATGCTGGTTGATCATCTTCCGAGTTATTGAACAAGCTCCTGCTTGATTGGTCAGGGTCTGCAGAAGAAAGCTTCATTGGAGGAGATCGAGGAAGGCCTCCAAGGGGCTCAGCAATTCAGAAGGGGCTGAGTCTACGTGTGCAAACAGCATGCTTTGACTTTCTTCTATCAGAGCAATTGGAAGACAAGCATGCTTTAACATTAAAAAATTTTAATTGTATGTATTTATTTATCGGGGGTACATACTATGGCACATGTGTAGATATCAACGGATGGATTTAGGGGACCAGTTCTCTTCTTCCATCATGTGGGTCCCTGAGATCCAACTCAGGGTCCTCAGGCATGGTAAATTCTTGTTCATATGTGAAACTTGCTGTGCATCTGAGAATGTCCTTGAACTCTTGGTCCTCCGGCCTTAGCCACAGTTGGCCTCTCTTCCTTAGTCCTTTCATTTTGTTTTAGTACTTTATTTGTTTTTGCAAAGACAGGATTTTAGGATGACTTTGAACCTATGGTCCTCTCCCACCTCCTGAGAGCTAGGATTTGGGGGAACTGAGGCAGACTCCCATGCCTAGATTTATGTGATGCCAGGGATGGAACCTGGGGCTTCGTGAATGCTAGGGAAGTACTCTCTCAACTGAGCTAATCCTTCTTTTTATATTCACTTCTTGTTAAGACACCCTGCAGTGCAGCTTTCTCTCTGGTTATTTCTACCCGAGTGAGCGCTAGAGGCACTAGACAGCGCCTCTAAAGAGGGCCCCGCCTTCCCGGTCAATCCTGGCCCTTTCTCCTGCTGTGGCTTTCCCTTGGCATTTCTTCTGATCGAGTCACTTCTCAAGTGTCCATTCACTGAGCCGTCAAGTTCTCTAACTCATCACTGTGTCCTTGAATGTTGTAGGAATGAATGAGCTCACCCCCTTGGGCCTGGTCCCTTATTATATACCAGATACCGCCTTTCTGAAGCAGATTACAAAAAGAGCCTGAGGCTAAGATATTGTTCTCGGCAGTGGCTTTTTCGTGTCCAGGAATCTGGAGTCCCTAACATCAAACTTTAGGTCTGAGAGGCCCCAGCTGAGAGGACCTCTCTGCTTCTATCTTCCAGCCCTGGTGCCCCTTATCCCTGGTGAAACCCGCAGGACTCCAGTGTTGTTTCCCGCTGTGCCCCCAGCCTTCCGTTGTATGTCCCAGAATTGCAAAACAGCTTTGAGAAAGAGCAAAAAACAGCAGGACATGGCCCTCGGCTCCACCCAACCTGGGCCCAGGATTTTTCAACTCCCTAAAACTTGAGAACACTTCACCATCTCCACAGAGCTTAGCCTCCCCACATCCTCACAGGGAAGAGAGTCAGAGTAATGAGTTCTCTACCTGGACGTCAAACGCTGGTGCTTACCGACAGCTGCACCGCACAAAAGCCCATGCTGCCCTCACTGGAAGAGACCAGCCCTGTCCTGGTCGAGCTCAGCCCTGACCCTGGTCGAGCTCAGCCCTGTCCTGGTCGAGCTCACAGGCTCAATTGCAGGGACCTTGCCCAGGCCCCCTCAGGGACGCACGGCCAGGCAGGGCTCCACACGCGGATTTAAGATTTTAGCAGTATTTCCGTCCTTCTCTACCTCCCACTTTTCCTCCCTTTTTTCCTCCGTCCTTTTTTTTTTTAATTTATTATTTTTATTTTATGTGCATGAGTGTATTGCCTGCATGTATGTAAGTGCACCCATGTCATATAATGCCCACGGAGGTTAGAAGAGGGCACCGGATTCCCTGGAATTGGAATTACAGACAGTTGTTAGCCACCTTGTAGGTGCTGGGAACTGAACCTGGGTCCTCTGCAAGAGCAGCCAGTGCTTTTACCTGCTGAGCAAACTCTCCAGCCCCCTCCTTCTTTTTTTTTTTCTTTTGGTGTTTGAGACAGGGTCTGCTATGTAGTCCACGCTAACCTAGAACTTAGTGTTCTCGTCTCTTTTCTATTACTGTGATAAAGCACTCTGATTAAAAGCAACTTGGGAGAAGAGAAGTTTATTCGGCTTATATTTCCACATGACTCTCCACAACTAAGGGAAGCCAGAGCAAGAGCTCAAGGTGGGAACCTGGAGGCAGGAACTGAAGCATAGAACACAGAAGAACGTTGCTTATGGCTTGCTTCTCTGGCCTGTGCTCAGCCTGCTTTTGTATACAACCCAGGCCCACCTGCCCAAGGATGGCATCACCTGCAGTAGGCTTGAAGGGGAAAAGAAATACAGCCATGCATTTAATGTCACGTGTGTGTGTGTGTGTGTGTGTGTATATATAATATTGTTTTATGACTGATTTTATAGTTTAGAACTTAGTACTCATCCTTCTGCAGAAGTAAAACATAGTGGTTTTTGTTGAAAGGAATCAAAGCAAAAATACAGAAAGCTATCCTGAGAACCGAATACCACAGTTAACTAGTGGAACATTCATTTGATACTCCCTTGCTTGCAATAAATTCTATTGCTAAAGACTGTCTGAGCCCTTGCCTTCAATCCCTGCCTCTGCAAACATGCCTGCAGAAGGAATTCCCCTCAGTGGTCTAAGGGTCCATAAGTACCTATGCTGTTTATCATGTAGGCTGTAACTTAAACCCATCAGCGTTGTAGCAGTCTGGTCTGTACTCTCGTCTCCATAACAAGTCCAGGCCAGCTGGGGATACAGCAAGACCCTGTCTCAAAAAGGACACACTCCTCCCCCGAAAAAAAATACTGTAAAGGAACTAAACTCAGGGCTTGAGTTTTTGGGGAGGAAACTCTGCTGGAATCTGCCAGTGGGAATAAACTTTCCCAATTTCTCCAACCTGATCTCTTGGTATCTTTTTCTGTGCATGGTGAGTCCTGTGCCTCAGTTTTCCTTAACAGGCTGGGTCCTCCCACATCGCTCAACAATCAGGAAAATGTCTACCCGACATGTGAAATTACTCAGCTGAGGTTCTCCATCCCAGGCCTGTCAAGCAGACAACTGAAGCTATCCAGCACCCTGCGGGGGCGGTCCTCTGCGTCAGCCTCTCAAGCACTGGGCTTAGAGATATACACCACTATTCCCAGTCCAAAACTGGATTTTTTGTCTTGTTTTATTTTGTTCTCTTTTTCTTTTCCTCTCTCTCTCTCTCCTCTCTCTTTCTTGAGAAAGAGTCTCATATATCTTAGTTTGATCTTGAACACAAGATGTAGCTGAGGAGGAACTTAAACTTCTGATTTTTCTATCTATCTCCACTTCCTGAATGTTGGGAATAGCAGTGTGGTGTGCACCACCAGGCCTCCTGAGTGTATGTGGTGCTGGGCATGAAACCCAGGGCTTCATACTCTACCAACTGAATCACATCCCCAGCACATTCTGTTTTCTTTTAAAAGTGTGTGTGTGTGCATGTGTGTGTGTGTGTGCATGTGTGTGTGTACATGTGCTAAGAATCTAACCTAGAACATACCCTGGCCATGATGTTATCCAGGTGCTTTTCCACTGATGTTCTACTGAGCTATATACTCTCTCCCTCTGTCCCCCCTCCCTTCTCTCATTCGTTCTTTTTCTTTCCTTTCTTTCTTCTTTTTGAAGCAGTCTTATACTATATGTAGTCCAGGCTGCAAGGAGGCCCAGGCTGACCTTGAACTCATAGCAATATTCCTGCCTTAGCCTCCCAAGTAGTGGAATTACAGGTTTGAGTCACCTACATGCTTTCTTCCTTTCTTTCTCTTTCTTTCTTTCTTTTCTTTCTTTCTTTCTTTCTTTCTTTCTTTCTTTCTTTCTTTCTTTCTTTCATCTTTCTCTCTCCCTCTCTGTTTCTTTCTTATTTTTACCCCACATACTTTAGTAGGGGGCAGTTTAATAAAATAGTAACATAATAACAATAATAATGACTGTGATCAATAAGAAAATGTCTGTGGCTAGAGAGATGACTCAGCAGATTGCTCTTGCAGAGGACCCAGGTTTGATTCCCAGTATCCACATGGAGGCTAACAACCATCTGTCACTTCAGTTCCAGGGATCTGGGCCATTGCACAACACAGGTGCATTTACATGCACACATGCAATACATTCATACACATAAAATAAAATACAAATAATAAATACAAAATTTAAAAAAAAAAGAAAATTCCCCCTCTGTTCCTCTAATACATTTGGTGGAAGCTTTGAGAAAAAGGGCTCCTCTTGCTGGGAAGAGCCAAAGTATCCTCCTGAAGATCCTCTTGTCTCCCAAGAAACCCTTATAAATACTGAAAGAAAAAATGCATGGACTTAACAGGGCCCTGAGCTAACTTCCAAAGGACCCCATACTGGGCTGAGTAAACTTTAGGTAAACTTCAAATCCAAGGTAATATCTAACCCAGTTACTGTGTAAAGCCTCCAACTCAGAGCCCGAGTTATCCGAGTTATCCGGGAAAACAAATAACAGCCCCTCGGAGCCATGGCCCCATGGTACCTGCACTAATCCTACCCGTCCATTATAAGCAGCCCACCAACTGTGCCTGAGCTGGCGCAGTTTCAAATCCCATGGAGAATTTGTCACCACCTTCGTTGTTCTTAATAAAGCACAATCTGCTTCTAAGGTCAGTCTCTCATCTTTCATTTTCACGTTGCTCTGGTCAAGCCCCATCTAACATTTTCTAACAAATACCTTCCCATTTCCTCCCTGCCTAGGAACAATTTTCCCTGAGCAGATTGGCTGGCAACAGTCCTTGTCCTAATGTCAAGCCCTCCCCAGAGAAAGGCCCCTGGTCTGGGTGCTCTCAGAGCTCGCTCTCCCAACGTACGCTGCCTCCTTCAGTCTCTCACCTCCTCTCTTTCCTCCTGTGTCTCTCCCCCCACACCCCAGGTTAGGTAGGTGTCTATCTCCCGACTATACGGCCCCTCCCCAGCTTCCTTTACCCCTTGCCTCCCTGTCTCTCTGGCCTCCCTCACCAGCATCCTCCTTCTCCCTTTCTACCTTTTCCTCCGAATCAGAGCTCCTCTTTCCTAGCCAGACCCTGAGCAGAGACCCTGGCATGCCCCATCTTGGCCTCAGCTGGGGGCCAGGCTACACAGACAAGACTCCCAGTGTGCTCCCAGGGACCTGCCTTCCTCCATCTCTTGTCCTGATTCCTGTGATCCTCCAAGGGCTTGGCCCTGGAAAGCACAGCATAATTACAACCCGCCCCCCACCAGCACCAGGGCCATGTGTGAAATATAGAAGTGAAATGTATTGTCTTTTTTTTCAAAGGGAGTTTTACCTTTGCAGAGTAAAATAAGAAGCTTCAGGAGTTCATCACAATGTGCATTTTATCTTCAGTTTGCTCTTCCACTGGAACAGGGAGGGGACGGGGTGGGGGACATGTCAACTGTCAGAGACTGAGTTCTGAACTCACTATGTAGACCAGGCTAGCCTTGATCTCATAGAAACTGGCCTGCCTCTGCCTCCCAAGTGCTGGGATTTAAAGTGTGCACCGCCATGCCCAGCACAGACTAACATCTGTGTAAGGTTAAAGTACGAATTCAAAGTTGCACCCTGCTCTCAATAGCTCCCTTTTGCTTATTGCCCATACCATTTTGGTATTTTGCCTTTTGCCAACATGTAAAAATACGAATGTAAGAGATGCAATGCATTCTGTCAAAAACATTTTAAAACTATGTGCTTGTCTGTCTTGTTGGTACCCTGTTATAGAGCTAACATCTAGCTCAACGCTTTTTCCTCCTGAACATGTCAACTGTAACATTATAACTTGTTTTCTCATCCACAAACCTCCTCCTTTATGACTCTGGCTATGTACTGGACCCCACACATCTCTAAAATTTAAAGGGTCTTACTAGAATGCCCCTTTCCCTTTAAGTTAGCTAATTGGGGCTTGACTTTGACTAATGAGGGACAGTCAAGCTCTCTTTATAAAGGGAGAGGCCATCTTAACAAGGTGTACTTGCTGGATTCAGAGTGACTTTATACTTTTCTGCTGAAGTAAAAACTTTGCAATGCTGAAATACTTTGGATTATGTGGTCACTTTGGGCCCCCGCCCCGACCCATTTATCATGCATGTCTCAACAGCCAGTCCAGCCCTGGGTTGGAAGCCCAGAAGTAAGGGAACGTGGATGGGGAGTCAGGACTCCTAGACCTGAGGACCCAGGCAAACCTCAGGGTTAATACTCCACTCAGGACAGTCTAAGTTTCCACATGTCCAGGACCAGCATTCTACAAGCTGTTGGATCCCTCAGTCCTTGTGTCCTAAACTAGGGTGGGCACTGCTAGAAGGTGTCTGGGAGCTCCCTCTGACTCAGGAGCTGGGGTATCTCTGAGACCTGTAGCAGGGATGCTCCGGGGCTCGGGTACATCTAGGGGGCAGAACACTGATTCACTAGACAGAGATGCCCAAGATTTCCTCTTTACTGTGAGGGTCTATGCCTCCAGGGAGCTGATATTGACCAGGGATGCTGGGTGCTATGATGCCTCTGAGAAGCTGTGAGGGGCCACTGTAGGCTCTACAGTTCTTATGGTCCTGAACCCAGGGTCCCTCCCAGTGCTGAGTCTCTAATGAGTAGGGCCAACATGTATCAGGTGGTTGAAGTTAGTAGATGGTGAGATAAGCTTTGAGTGCATAAAAGTGTCCTTCAGCGTCTCCCTGAAGCCAGAGGCCTTGTCATAGGCATCTTCTTAAAGACTCACTCAAATCATATGAGCTGCAAGTTCCTTACCTGGGTTTGTTTCGTCTCTTTTCTTTTTCCATTCATAATTATTGTTTAGAGACAGGATCTTGCTGTGTAACTTGGGCTTGCCTTGAATTTTGTCATCCTCTGGCCTCTGCTTCCCAATGTTGGAATTTACTGGTGTGTGCCACCATTCCAGGCTTTAATTTTTTTATTTATAAAAGTAGGCCAACACAGTGTGACGGCTTTGCCCCCTCAAATTGTGGTTAAAGATGGGAAGTCTGGTTTTCACATTCTCCCGGCATAGAAGTATGATTCACATACAGCAACATCTACCCATTGAAGTTTCTGGTTGGCGGGGTTTGACTGGTGGCTTTGCTGTGTGACCCTCTAAGTAGCAATCATCCTTTTCAACCCCCACCCAGGTTGTCTGCTGTGATACAAACCATCACCGATGACTGTCACCTGGAGGCTTTTCAAGGGCAGCTGTGAACACTGACTCTGTCTATGCAGGCAAGCAGTGCTATAGTTTCTGCAGTCACCAAGGCCGTGCTGAACCGGGGATTGTGCACACACGGAATGCTGACCATGCTTTCACGGCGAGGCCTTCTAGGATTACAGGAATGCACTCCTTTTCTCCACTGATTTAAAAAATGTAAAAGGTGGGAAAGCAGGGTCTCAGCACTATGTCAACTTTTATTGAAAGCAGATGCATACACACACATACACAAAGCACACACACACAAAAAACAGACCTCCCAGTGCAGGAGGGTTCCAAAGACAAAATCTGATTTCGCCTGGCAAAGATAAACTTTCTATAGTTTTGGAAGTGGGATGAGTTCCCCTTTCTCTCAGAATTTGCTGGTTTGGGCTATTTCAGGGGAATGGGTAATCTAGACAAAGAAAGAGAAATTGATGGATCCCATCATAGAAACACTCCCCACCCCTTGTGATTTGAAAGTCCCACTGAACATTTCCCTGGACGGGGGCAGGGAGACCACCAAGTCTTTGTCTTGGAAAGGGAGAACCAGGAAGTTGGCCATCTTAAATGTTTAAGTGGAAAGTACACTAATCTACCTAGAGCCTCTATCCCCGTGTGCTTACCCAGGACCTGCCTGGCCCTAGCGCTTCACTGGCGCTGTTTATTTATTTTTTGTTTTTAAACATGGGACACTTCATGAATCTGCATGCCATCCTCGTCCAGGGGCCATGCTAATTTCTGTATCATTCCAATTTTAGTATTTGTGCTGCTGACAGGAGCACAAAAATGCGTTTATTTTTTCAAGGACAGGGTTTTCCTGTAGCCCCAGCTGGTCTGGAGCTCGCCCTATGGACCAGGCCAGCCTCGGTCTCACACAGAGCGCTGCGATTAAAGGAATGTACCACACAGCCAGCTTCCTTGCTGGCACTTTTACTGTTTCCGCCTCTGCTGCTTTCCTCCCGGCATGCTGGGCATCACCTCAGTCTTTGCCTTGTTTCTCCGAGGAGCAAGCTCCACTATGCCCCTGAGCTTGAGTTTGGTCCCTTTGGCAGTGCCGTCCAGCTGCGTCTGACTCCTCGTGGAACTGTTCCAGTCTGCCCTCCGTTTCCTTTTCTGTCCCTTCACGCCCTTCTCACTGCCTCCCAGATTTCTTTGACTGTCGGTGCTTTGTGGACTTTCTGTGCTGTGGTCTTTCTTCTAGCTTACCACTGTTGGTGGTCCTGCGTATTTTCCTGGCACACAGGAAACTGTCCCATGAGCTAAAGTCTGCCTCCTTTCTCCTCTGGGTTTGGGTTTTCTTGGAAATGCCCTGATTTCAAGTGCTCTCAGGCTAGAGGTAAGGTAACCCACAATGTCATCTGCAGAGCAAAGGCCTTGTGGTCCTGTCAGTTGTGGCCAGGAGGTGCAACCCAGCATTGCTACCAGTAATCTGAGAAGTTCCCCACCTAGGGACCTTCTTTCACGTAAAGCTGGGTCTTGACTATGCTGCCCCAGAGGATTTCAAGTTGGGCCAGAAGCTAAGTTATCGAGTTTAGAGACAAAGAAGAGCATACACTTCAGATTTAAGTATGGGCATTCAGAGAGACTAAGGACAACAGAACCTGAGGGAGGATGGCAGCGTCTCAAGATGAGGATCACACTCCGAGTTCACACAGAGGCTCTGTACGTGATCTTGTGGTTTTAGAAGTTATATTGCTCAAAGAAGGTAATTTACAACAAAGTTTAAAGATTAAACAAAGATGAATTGTGGTGGTGAACTGCAATCCTAGCACACGGGAGGTGCAGTTAGAAAGATCTAGACGTTCAAATACAAAAAACATTATTTAATGTTTATCATTCTTTTCTGTTAAACACTGTAAACCTTTGGTTTACAACAAGAAATTCAAATCTTTTAAAATTAATATATTTATTTTTATTTTATGTGTATGACTGTATCGCCTGCATGTGTGTAAGTGCGCCTGTGTCATACAATGCCCATGGAGGAGGACAGAAAAGGAGTTATGGATGGTTGCTAGCTATCATGAAGGTGCTGGGATTCGAACCTGTGTCTTCTGCAAGAACAGCTAGTGCTTTTAATCTCTGGTACCAAGAAATTCAAATCTTTTACTCTTCCCATGTAAAACTTTTAAAAAATTATTTATTTATTTACTTATTTATTTTACATGTATGAGTGTTTTGCCTACCTGTATGTAAGTACACCCATATGTGCAATGCCCAAGGAGGCAAAGAGAAAGGACCAGATCCCCTCTGGAACTAGAGTTAAGGATGGTTGTTGGCCAGTCATGGGGATGCTAGGAACCAAACCTTGGTCGTCTATCACAGCAGCCGGTGGTCTTAAGTGCTGAGTCTTTTCTCCAGCCCTTTATGCAAAAGTCCCGCTGCGTTCCCAGACCTTGATGACGGGGCAGCTGAGCCCTTTTGCTTCCTTCCAATTCTTTTCCCTTCATTTCTTTTGTGCTGATTCTTTGAAAACTAGCCAACTGCGAGAGACTGAGGATGGGCTCCAGCCAATGAGGAAAAGACCCAGTTCTCTTGTATTAAGGATAAAAACCTACCAAACTTCTGGACTAGGTAGACTTCATCTTAACTCACCTTTTTGCAAAAGTAGGCTGCCTTGCTGGGTTACTTTCATTATGTCCATGTGCTTTTTTGTGTGGTATCAGTGGGGTCCTTGGACCTCAGACTTTATTTCTAACATCAAGGCTGGCCTCAGCTTTACAGTGAGTTTGAGGCCAGCCTCAATTACATGAGCTCCTATGTAAATACACACACTGCTCCCAAGGGAGAGAGATTAAGCAAATTTTAAAAATTAAAGATTAAAAGTATTAGCTGCTTCTTGTTGTTTTTAAATCTTTTTTTAAATTTTTGTGTATGAGTGTATTGCCTGCATGTATATAAGTGTAAAAGTGTCATGCAATGCCGGAGGAGGTCAGAAGAGGCATCCAGATCTCCCGGAACCGGAGTTACTGACAGTTGTTAGCCGCCACATAAGTGCTGGGAATCAAACCCAGGTCCTCTGCAAGAGCAGTCAGTGCTCATAGCCACTGAGCCATCTCTCCAGCCCCAAGAAGTTGCTTTTATAAATTAAATTGTAAGGTGGTTTTATGAGGTATAATGTTTAAACTTGAAGATGAAGACAGAGTTAACCTCCAGACCATAATAAGTCTATCTATAGCATCCTTGTCTGCTATTCCTACATCTTTAGGAAAACACATCTGAGGGCAACCTTGGCTTCACTTGCTGTGTGAAAGAGTCTGACTCTGAGCCAGTGGGAAAGGAGACCTCGATTCCAAGGTGGGGCACCTTCCCCTCCCCCCTCTTGTTCCCTTGGTTTTCTCTGTCCTTGCTTGCACTTCAGTCCAACTCTTTATTTTCATGCGGGTCTCTGCACCTGTGTTCATTGACCGTCTGTCCTATTGTCTCCCAGTCAGAACCTCTGGTGTCAGAGATGTCTGTCTCATGCGAAGGAGTGACAGACTGTTTGGCAGTCACATGGTGGAACCATGATTGCTCTTACTTCCGAGCTCATGGATGAGTCCCCTGACTTTTCAGGCTTCTAGGAAGGGCCACCATGACCAGCGCTCCTGAGCTCGCCACTCTCCTGCTCTTTACTGTGGCTAGCTGCCATGTGGTGCCAGCTCACCTTGGTACTCAGAGGCTCCTGGAAGCGTTCAGACCACTATTTTGTGCTGGGCTGTCTCACCTGTGGTGGCTTCACCTCCATCCTGTGGCCTTCCACTGAGCTGCCCAGGGGTGCTAACTGAGGAGCCTGACAGAAGGAAGCCAAGGGGGAAGAAGTGGCGACTTCCCATCTCCTTATGGCAGAGCAAATCCACAAACGCACATCTGCTAGGTGTGGGATGGGGTGGGGCAGGGCGGGGGCATCACAAAGGTCAAGAATCCTGTCCCTCCATAACAAAGAGAGGCTGGGTTGAGCTGACAGCATGTCCTGTGTCTGTCACAGTGACACCAGTAGGCACTGTGTCCAGCACTGTACTGAGTGCTGAATGCACAGTGACTCATTTAGAGCTCTGGGTCCTGCACCACCTCCCTAGGAACTTAGGGAGTCAGTGACCTTCAAGGGCATAAGCAAAGGGTGAGAGACCTAGACACCAGCACTGTGCTCAGAGGAGATGCTCTGCCGGTCTTTGGGGACCTTCATTGAGAGACAATGGTCACTGAGGTGGTGTAAGTGTGTGTGCCCAGTCCCCCCACCCATGCTTCCACTTATCTTCGTTTTCTTCTGGCAAAGCCACAGGGCCGAGGACACGGGTAGCAGCCTTGCATGCTCGCTGCATGAGCTGGAGAGCTCCAGTTGTCAACTTGACACTACTGGGTGGAGGGAGTCTCAAGTGAGAAGTTTCCTCCATTGGATTAGCCTGTGGCTGTGGCTGTGGGTGTTTTCTTGATTGTTGAGTGATGTGGGAAGGCCCAGCCTACTGTGGACTGTGCTGGGGGTCCTTTGCTATATAAGAGAGAGGGCTAAGCACAGGCTAGGGGAACAAGTTAGTAAGCATTGTACCTCCTTGGCTCCCCTTGATGATGGACTGTGAGCTGTAAGTCAAATAAACTCTTTCTCCCCCGAGTTGGTTTGGTCCGTGTTTTATGACAGCAATAGACTATAGACTAGAACACTGAGTTTGTGCAATTGCTGTCGCATCCTGGACCTCTGCAAGTGCTGCCTTCTGGAGGCTAGCAGTGCCCCCTGGTGGCCCCTGGGCACCAGGTGTCCACAGAGATAGGTGCAGAGCTGGGTGGATACAACTGGCCCATTATATGACCTCAGGGTCTGCCAATCCTTTACAACATCCCTGTCCCCTGCTCACAGGTGAGCCCAGATCTGGACAGCTTGGGAGTGTGGGTAAAATCACGCAGGGGAAAAGAGACATATAGGGTTTTCAAAGACAAAACAAAGACCATAAACTCACCATTTACTCCAATGCTAACATTTGCATACATACACATATTTGGAACGACTATTTACATTGGCTCTTAAACATTAGATGGTGTCTTAGTTACTTTATGTTGCTGTGATTAAAAACACTGACAAAAACCAACTTGGGGAGGAAAGGGTGGCTTTTGTCTGACACCTCCCAGGTCACAGTTCATCACTGGGGTAAGTCAGCACAGGAACTCGGGGCTGCAACTTGTAGCAGGAACTGAGCACAGGCCATGGAGCAATGCTGCTGACTGACTCACTCATCTGATCCATGCTCTGCCATGGCTTGCCTTTTCCTCCCAAGTGCTGGGATTAAGGGTTTGCATTGCCACATCAGGCATAGATGCCGTAGTTTATTGGATGATAGCTTTGGCTTTATTTCTGGACAATCTGGAAATTCTTCTCTAGCTACAGATTCACTGGTGAGCTGACCACCTTCTTCAAGTGTGGGATTAAAACATGATTTTCAGTGTAATAGACTCATGGAAATGGCCCTTACACAGCTGCACCAACCTCACTCTGTTCATGGATGCAATTCTGCCTGTGGCCTTCTGTGCTAGTGGGAGGAGTGCCTCAACTCGTTCTCAGAGGTAGGAACCTACAAGGGGTCCTTCCCATAGATCTCACACCTTCTCGTGGATTCAGAGGTACCATTTGGGTGGGTTAGTTAGCTGTGGGCTTTGAGGTAAGTTATTTCAGTTTTTACCAGAAATCCATTGTAATCCTAGAGTCAGCTACATTGTAGCAAATAGGTTAGAATTCAACCACACATCCTCTGGTGTGGTCAGTGCTTCTTCCTTTTGTTTAGAAAACCTCTGTAACCCAGGGTGTGAAAGATAGCGCAGACGTGGCTCTTCCAATGAGAGCTTTCAAAATTAAAACCTACGTCATGGAAAAGTTGTGCTGCATCTTCATTGATAGGGCTTTCCTCTCTGATAGGAGGTTCCCAGATCATTTCAAATCTTGGCCACAGTGGGTCCTCGGCTTCCTGGGTACTGCCAAGCTTTTGGTGACTCTGGGATGGTCTCTCGTTTCAGAGTGAGCTCTCCTCCCTAGATTCTACGCTGGGCACAGACTCTCTCGGAGGGAAGGAGGTATTCCATGCATTGCACCCACTAGCTCTGCACTCTCTTCACTCCTTTTCTGTTCGGTTTCCCTGGGGTCACTTGGCTCTCTTGCCACCTGGTGTCGCCAGTGAAGTGGCACATCCTCGGCTTCAGAGTGGACTTGAGACCTGTTAGCAGACCCCACCTTTCTCTAGGTAGCAGTTAACATTGTTAAAGTACTGTTAGTTGATGTTGAAACACTGCTAATGGGGCTGGCGATGTGGCTCAGTGGTTGAGACCACTGACTGCTCTTGCAGAGAACCTGGTTTCAGTTTCCAGCATCTATATAGCACTTAACAACCATCCATAAGTCCAGTTCTAGGGGATCTGATGCCTTCTTCTGACCTCTATAGGTATTGCATAACGTGAGTACACTTACATACATGCAAGCAAAACATTCATACACATAAAATAAAAATAAACTTTGGGGCTGGAGAGCTGGCCCAATGGTTAAGAGCACTGACTGCTCTTGCAGAAGACTCTGATTCAAATTCCAGCACCCACATATCAGCTAATAACCATCCATAACTCCAGTTCCAGGAGATTCAGTGTCCTTCTCTGACCTCCTTGAGCATTGCATGATAGGGGTGCACTTACATATATGCAGGCAATACACTCATACACATAAAATAAAAATAAATCAAAATAATAAGAATTTTAAAACATTGCTAATGATATATCCTGTAGTAAGCACTCCCTTTTTAATGTTAAAAAAAGCTCCTGGCCCCCAATTGACATATGTTAGCTCTTTCCTTGGTGCCCTGGCCATACTGAAAGAGTGTCTGTCACACAATCAGCTGGACTTTCCTTACGCGGCACCAGCTGCTTTGTGCGCTCCAAAGAAACTTTGAGGAAACAAATGACCATCGCAGCTGCCTTCTGCTGAAATGCAACTCCCGCAGGATACAGTCCCAGTCAAAGCTGTTTGCCTTTACAAACTCAGTGGACCCTAGTTGATCCTGCAACCTTTCCCACCTATACCAGAAAGGGCGCACTTCCCCTGGTGGCCCAGCTGAAGGCCTGTGACTGGTGCGAACCCAGACCTTCATTTGCATGGGGGACCACTATAATTGGTCCAAATGTAGTCTCTCATTTGCCTGAGGGACTGTGCCATGACTGATGCAAACACAGCACCAATTTGCATGAAAGGTTTGCTGTGATTAGTACAAATGCCCCTTCTCCACTGTGATTAGTTCAAATGCCCCTTCTCACTGTGATCAGTACAAATGCCCCCTTCTTACTGTGATTAATACAAATGCCCCTTCTCAGTGTGATTAGTACAAATGCCCCTTCGGCTATCTGAGCAGGCTGTTTGGTTCACTTCGTGAGCTGGCTGGGAGACACCTTTCTGTGCTGCCTCCCTTGATACAATGCTAGGCTTGATAGAATGCTTTTCTCAGTTGGGATCTTCTTGTTTGCTTTTAGAGCTAGCTGAGCTAGTAGGAGAAAGGGAGATGACACAGAAGCAGTGGCAATAGAACCAGTAGTGGCCAACAGACCCAGCACAGTCACAGTTGCTTTGACAACCACAGAAAGGGTGGAGCTGTGAAACCAGCAGCAGCCCCAGGATCCTGATACACAGGCCTGGAAGCTAGGAAGGATGTGGATTGCTGCTAAGGGCCGAGGAATCACAACTTCCTAAGACTACACAACACCTAGGAGGCTTGTAGAGCTAAGGGTTCCCCGGTACCTGAGGCCTGCCACAAGAGCTGTTAACATTTGTCATCCCAGGGCTAGGAGGTCCAGTACCTAGACCTACACAAGGGCTGTAGCAACAGAGGGAGTCACCTACTGCTGCTCTTAGCTGTCTGTTACCAAGACCCACTGCTGTTGCTACCAAATGCTGAAGAATACTGCGGCTGCCAAAGACCAGCTCTAGGAGAGTTTCTTGCTTACCACAATTTCCATTCAGTTAGAGCCAAGGAACCTCAGCCAGCTGATTGGTGATGTTCTTTCCTCTACAGCGGGCATGTGAACTATTTAAACAGACCCAGGGATGGGATGGTGTCACTGTCTCCATCCCTAGCACATACCTGGCATCTTTGGACAAAGCCTGCTGACCCTGGTACTGACCCCAGCTTTTCATACCTTGCTCAGCCCAGGCTTCATCCCACTGTGTCTGCCCCTCCCTTCCTGGCTCCTTCCTGGTATGTGAGTCCTACTTCATCTGTAGCCTGCTTAAAGATGCAAGTCAGAGATCTATAATGGGAAGTATAATTTATTTCCTTTTTAAAAAATTCCAGCTGTATCAAGTTAGTACAAATTCAAAGGAGACAATACAACAAAATATACATTTTTTTTCTAGAAAATCCACTAGTTTATATACAAAAAGGATAGAAAGAAAACCTAAAAGGTAGCCACATAATTAAAGTGGCAAAGACATCTTTGGTTAAAAGAATTAATTGTGTGCCGGGCATGGTGGTGCACACCTTTAATCCCAGCACTTGGGAGGCAGAGGCAGGCAGATCTCTGTGAGTTCAAGGCCACCCTGGAACATGAAGAGTTCCAGGCCAGCTGGGGCTACAGGGAGATCCTGTCTCAAAAAGACAAAAAGAAAAAAAAAAGGCATTTATTATTACGCCAACATCATAATCACTTGAACAAATAGCCTGACTCTTAATTTAAGTTTTTAAGAGTGCCCTGAACTCAGAGGACACTAGTTCTCCTAGCTATCTGTTAGAACTGTCTCTCCCAGAACTGTGCCGATGGATGGAGCTCTCTCATCCCGTCAACCTGTGCAGATGGAGCCATGTGTCCTCATCCTGTCTGCATCAGGCCACATGAATCATTTATTTAAAATGGTTCCCTCCGACTTCATTGAGGAAGTGCAAGTTCAAGTTCCACTCCACCCTTAATCTTTTTTTTCAATGTGCTCATGTAGGCAGGTGCACCCATGTCTTGCAATGCCCACGGAGATCATAAGGCAGTGTCAGATCTCCTGGAACTGGAGTTGGAGACTCCAGCCATGTGGGTGCTGGCAATCGAACTCAGGTCCTCTGCAAGAGCACGCCGAGCCATCTCTCCAGTCTCTCCACCCTTAATGCTAACAGACCACCTGATCTTTTCATCCCTAGTTCACATTCATCCAAAGTCACATGTCCTTCCCAACCTCCGTTGTGTCCAGTGGAGATGGATGGCTGCGCTGCTTACAGCGAGCGCTTCGATATGTTAATTCTCAAGCATACCCACGTTTCCGTTATCTTTTTGAGTGGAGTACCAAACTGAGGCTGCCAAGGAGACACCCTGGTCATAAAACCTAAGAGTGCATGGTTTTGCTGGGGTTAATTAAAAGTCATTAGTCTAAATTATGTCATTAATGTCATTCCCCACAGTAAGTGATATTGACTCTGCATAATTCTGAGAGTGAGAGTCTCAAGCAAGTACCTTACACTCGCTCACAGTGTCTCCTGCCAGGTAGTGTGCAGCATGTGATGGGCTTACCAGCCAGCTGTGTTCACTGGGTCTGCATAGGGTCTATGAACAGCAGTGGAGCTAAAAGCTTACAGCTAGGTATAAGCCAGTGAGTAGCTCCTGTACATTAATTGACCTGTGAGTCAGAAGTTTAAATAAATGCTTTTATTGAGGTCTTATGGGGGATGGTCTGCATCCCACCTTTGATATTAGTTGCTGATGCTTCTTAAAGGGACACCGGTGAGCATAATGTTTTTATTTCTTGTCTGTCATCACACTCTTTGCGAAACATGACTTCATGTCCTTTGTGGAACAAACTATAATAAAGAAAATAACTGAAATAAACGTTGAATTTACATGGTGGAGGGGCGGCCCTCCCTGAGCACCGCGGGGGTTGGAGCTACTGCCATGCACCCCCTGGTGTGAGCAGGCCCATTCCATAGCTCCAAAAAGGAGGTGTGCGACCTCTACTGGAACCGCTTCTACCCTCCTGTCTCACGTCCCTAAGAGCTCACTCTACTGAGACGGTGGTAGGGCAGGAGTCCTGCACCCTGCAGTCCCGAGCAGCCTTGGCACTGGCAAGGCTTGAAAAACAAAGACTGAGGCGTCTCCTCAGGACCCCAGGAGACGGGTGACCCCGGGCACAACCAAGCCGCCTGACAACGGACACAAGAAGACAGTGCCATGTTTAGGAAACTCAACTACCAATATCTGCTGGTAAGAACCCTGTAACCCCAGCAGAAGCCCTATGAAGGGGGCTAGGAGCACCACCTCCTGCGGAGGAGCGCGGGGTATCTGGAGGAAGCTGTGGAGTTGACCCCGTGTGGAGGACAGCACATGAGAATCTTGTGTTTCCTGCTTGACCAGGGAACTCAGGTTTCTATGCAATGGCCCATTTGCTTGCTTAGGTGACCTTGAACTGGGGTGGGCACGCCATACCCAGCCTTATCAGGGACAGGACATTCTTGTTAGACATGGATATTTGAGTCAGAAAACAAAAGAAGTACCAGTGTATATAGTGCCACCTCTAAGGGGAGGAGGGCATTTGAGCGAATTTTTTGGTTGTGAGGGAAGCAAACAGACGTCTTCAAAGGGCAGCAGGTAGTAGTTCAGAGAGGATGTCACCAAAGGAGAGTATGCCGGGATGTTAGTAATCGTCACCTCAGTTCCTCTGTGGCTCTGTGGGAGTGGAGCATCCCTATGAGTCAGGAGGCCATGCTGAAACCTGAATGTCAGAGCTTGAAGAGGCTGAATTGTTGCACACTGCTCCAGTGTGCCTGGGTGGGTCTACTCGGGTGTGTTATAGTAGACACACTAAAGGACAGTTTGGAAACCGTAAGGTGTTAAATGATCCTCAGGCAGTGTGGCAACAGCGGATTAGTTGCCTTCCCCATACGTTCTCATGACGGCAAACGTCTGAGACAGAAATGCTTTAGTGGCTGAAAACAACTGGATTCATGTGCAGCTCGGCTGACAGCAAGAAGGAAGACAGTTGATCACATCAGGGATTCAGGAAGCCGCAGGGATGGTGAAGGCTACAGTATCGTGAACAAAATGTGCTTGGAATCAGTGTTGGGAAAGCCTCCTGTGCTTCCCTCTGGTTACCTTCTTGGTCATTTCCTGATGTCTACCAGAAGACAAGCCAGTTCATGACCCCAAGGTCCTGCCAGCTGTGATCCCAGGAGCCTGTTTCCAGTCTGGGAGTCCATGTAGCTTAGGTAAGCACTGCTTTTCCCACATATGCAAGGCTCAGATTGCACGTCACAGGCACTGACTTTGGACACTAAGCAGGGACATGGTCAGGAAGCCTTGGGGAACAGGAGGCCAGAGGACATAGAAAGGTCAGCCTGTGACATTGACCTCTGCTCTCCCAAGACAGAAGCGACTGCTCTGTGCCCTCCAAGTCACAGTGTAGATCAAACACCATGCATACCCGTGTAAGCAATGGGCCACAGCAGACAGCCATGGCCAGCACCTTTCTCATCTCAGGAAGCCTCATAGCTGCAAGAAAGCATACAGTGCCTTGGACATGAGCAGGCCCTCCCTGCATTATCCCCAAGATAAGTTCATATAAAGTGAGAGGAAATAAGGGACCTTAATATTTCTGTTTTCTCTATAGGGTATGCTCAAAGACATATTCATTTGGAGATAGGTGCCACATGGAATCCCACCGTTGAGCACTGGAGCATTATTGGCTCATGGTGAGATCTCACTTTGGGGGCTCAAAGGTGTCACTGGCCCTGAAGACTGTGGGCCTGAAGGATAGATCAAAGGCTCTCTGGTCACTGAAACTCTGGGCATGATACTTTGCAAAGTGCACTGACTTACGATGCCTGCCATCTGACAGGTCCCTTTTTGCCTCGGGAGAATCTGGGAACCCATCTTGGTCAAGGGTTTGGGAGGGTGGGTGGCCCCCAACTTGGGGTATCAGCCAGGGAATACCATCTGCTGTCTCTAGAGAGCAGACTGTGGCACTGCTGCCAGTCAGGGACCGACTTTCTTGGGGCGGGTGCTGGTTAATTAGGCTTCCTCGGCTGCCGACTTCGGAGCCTTGACTTAGAGATTCCTCACTTGTGTCTGCAGTGGGTGCCTCTTTAGCTAGGCTGTCAGACTGTCCCCAGGCCTGAGGCACCGGGTAGTTGGCCTGTCCATGGCCCAGGGTCTGTCCCTGTAAAGTCAGGACACCAGACTTCCCAGGGCTCCCTGGAGTGGCTAGGTTCTTGCCAGCCTGGGAGCCATCTTCTTGAGTTGGGCTCTCTTTCTGCCTCCCCAGTGGCCTCAGTAGCTTTTCCTGGCCCTTGATCCTGTGATGCTGGGGCTTTTCCTCCACTGGCATCTTACTGTTCACTACCAGATCCTGAGCATCCCACACCTGAGGCTCTGTCACACACAGCACAGACTTCTGTGCAGAAGCATCTGGCTGTCCAGCCTGGTACAATCTTGAATGACCCATACCAATTTCCTCTGACATAAAGTGGCCCTGTGGCCCCCCTATGTCCTCCTGTGTCAGTAGACTCTCTTTGGCTTTGCTCCCCAAGCTTTTTGCCTTGGGGATAGCCCTATGCTCTGCCTGCTGTGTAGGGACCGTAGGCTCTCGGTCTTCATGCATGGTCTCTGTCTTCATGGCTGGCCCTGTGGGCTGCATAGGGGAGTGTCCTGTACCAGGAAGAGGACGTTGTTCTCTTTCAGGACACTTTCCTTCCAGTGCCTGTTGGCCCCTAGAGGGCAGCTGTGCCCAGCCCAGGCACCCTGCTGGGCTCTTCTGCGGACTTGGGGCTGCTGTACTGTTGTGCAGAGGTTCACCTTCCATGGGTATGTTTCTGTTCCCTGCCCCTTCACTTCTTTGGCTCACTGCTGGCTCACTGGAAACACACGGCTGGGACTCAGCAGGCACCAGGCAGGAATCTGCAGTCTCCCCTGGCTGAACTGTTGGTGCTGCCAACTCTAGGCACTGACTCTGCACTGCGCCCCCCGGGATGCTTCTTTCAATGGCTCCACTCTTGTGCTCTGAGGACCTGCTTGGTGCCAAGAAGGAATGGCTGCTGGCTTCTTGTGTTATCTTGTCTCTACAGTCCTGGACAGAACCTGACCATGGAGTTGTCTTGTTTTCAGGGTTCTGGGTACCCTGTGTCCGTGGTGTTATCTGCTCAACATCCTCCGCAGCACCAGCCCGTGGTGTTTTCTTGTATTCGGTATCCAAGGCCCCACCCGGCTGTGATGCTGGGTTGTGTCCAGGGTCTCGGGCTCCACCTGCCCGTAGTGTTATCTTCTGTTTAGCATCTTGGGCACTATCTGGTTGTGGTGTTGTCTTATGTTCAGCACCCTGAGCATCAATTGCCCGTGGCATTATCTTGTGTTCATCGTCCTGGGTACAACCTGGCCATAGTGTTTTCTTGTGTTCGGAGTTCTGGGCACTACCTGGCGGTGGTACCGTGACACTGGTGACATTTCCTATGACTGACACCTCACCAGAGGTGTTGATACTTGGCATAGACCGATTATCTAATGAGGACTGGCTGCTGTTGCCCAAATCATGGCTTATGTTTTCCTGAGCAATCTTCAGGGGTGGAACTGACTCGTTCAGGGGCCTTTTGCACTCTTCCTGCCCAAACTGGATGCTCTTGCCTGTTGTGATAGAACTCTTGGGCTTTATGCTGTCCTGGGCTGGCATCAGCACAGTGATGGGTTCTTCTTGCTGTGGGCCAGCAGCAGAGCAGATGCCTACTCCTGGATGGCTTTTCACGTGGGGGGAATAACTTGAGGCATCATTGTTAGGGTTAGGTGCTTCATTTGACTTCAGAAACGGATGTTGTTCCGAGCTGAGGTCAGTGGCACTCTGTCTTGAAGCACCACCGCAATTCCTGAGGTCATGTGCATTCTCAAGGCTGTGTTTCTTCTCCTTCCCACCAGTAAGGTTTTTTGAATGGACTGTTTTCAGAAACTTTTGTGGGATATCATAGTCAATACTGGTGGCTCTTAAGTCTTCCTCGAGTTCATGCTCTGCAGCAGAACCAAGGCTTGTTGGCATCCCATAGGATTTACTCGGCCTCACTGGGGCTTGGTGACTCTTCCCATCCTCAGTTACAGTGGAAAATGCCACTTGTGGATTTTCAGTCATGTTCTCTCCTTGCAAAATGTGAGAACATTTGTCTTCACAACTTGCTGCACTTTGCAGAGCGGCTGGAGCGGCTGGAGCGGCTGGAGGGGCTGGAGCGGCTGGAAGGGCTGGAGCGGCTGGAGGTGCTGGAGCGGCTGGAGCGGCTGGAGCGGCTGGAGGGGCTGCGGAGGCTGGAGGGGCTGCGGAGGCTGGAGCGGCTGGAGCGGCTGGAGGGGCTGGAGGGGCTGGCATTTCATGAACAATGGGAAGCTTCATTGTTAATTGTGGAGGCTCGATGGCAGGTTGTGTCCTCCGCTCAGCCTGAACTGCTAGAGGGGCCAGGAGTGAGAGCTGTGCCACTGTTTCCTGTTCTGGCAGGTGTCTCTGGATGGCAAAGAGGGGCTCTCTTTCTAAGTCTGAGGGCATTCTTTCTGCTTCATCCTCTGAGCTGCACAAAGTCATGGTGATTTCAGGGGCCTCCCTCATGTCTTCCTTCACCCCCTGGGCATGCTCTGCCCCCATTTGTGCATTGGGCTCCTGTGTTATGTCTTTTCCAGCTGGCCCAGCTTGTCTGGGGCTGGCCAATCCAAGTGGGGACCACTGTGGTACTTGGGCAGCGAGGGCTCTGCCTTCATGGGACACACCAGAACTTGGTAGGAGTGCACACTCTGTCTTCAGAGCCATGAGACTGTCTACATGAACCACAGCCTGGGGCACTGAGGACTTTGGCTGTTCTCTCTGATCCTTGCTCAGGACTCCTGATGCTTTGCTCCCTCCAGCCTCCACGCCCTCTGAGTTGGAGGACAGGCTGGATCCTCGACGTTTGGACTCCAAGTGACTAATTTTTGCACAATGGGACAACCAGCTCTGGGGACCACAGACAATGGTGGCAACGTTGAGGGCTGGGAGCGGCTCAGCTGTGCAGGCCAGAAAGCGGGCGGGGGGAGTCCTGGTACAGCTGGTGGCCATGGTGGCCACGTGGAGCACCCGCACTTGTGGCCTCTGTACTTTCTTCTTCTGTAGGCTCTTGCTCTTCCGTCCCTCCCTGTGCAGGGGCAACACACCAACCTCCGAGTGCAGGCAGCTGCTCTGCTCAAATCTCTCTCTCAACTTGGAGAGGATGGAGCTCCGGCCCACAATTCTGGGCAGGAGGCCCCTGGCAGCTCCAGGCCGCTGGGCAGGGGGCTTCCCGTGTGCTTCTTTCTCCTTAGCTTCTTTCTCTTCTGCAGCTAAGAACTTCTTCAGGATGTTTTTCACAGTGCTTTTCCCACTTGGGGGGCTCCATCGGGGCTTCTCACTGGTTGGTGGCCTCTGGCTGGTGCTGCTGGCTCCTTCCTTGGTCTTTTCTAAGAGCTTGTTGATAGTGGCACTCACAAGGCTCCTACCAGGTCCTTGCTTATCCTTGGAGATCAGCCGGCCTACCTCCCGTGTCCTTTTGAGGTGGGGCTCCCGGCCAGTGCCCATGAACTTAGCCTGGAGAAGCTGGAAGCGTGTGGGCCTCCGACCAGCCTCCTGGAACTGAGATGGGTGGCTGGCCCTGTGCACCCCATCTTTTGCCTTCTGGGGTCCGTCTTCATGATCCAAGATATAGAGCAGGAGGCTGCTGAGGAGGGTACGGATTGTCTCATCACATGTCCGGCTGATCTTCTTCTTCAGCACCTGTGCATCGATGGACATCTTGTCACTGCTAATCCTGATGCTTTTAGAGCTAGAGGGGGGAAAAGATGGTCAATATTTTGTCATTTCCCTAAGATGACTCTTTAACACACGTTTTCTGGGTGATCTCATACCCTATGTACCCAAGTCTTGTAGGAAGAGCACAAGATGAGGCAGAATCTATCTGTACTGTTAGCGCTGGGCTGTCCAGTACATCCACAGCCTTTCTCGGTCTCTGCTAAGTAGCATAGACTTACTCTGCTCTTGAGGGTTTAAAAAAAATCTGCATTTATTAGACTTTATTGAATACACCTTGGAAAATTTTGTGTATAAAAGGTATGCTTAAATAATAATGATGTATTTTACTTATATAATAGACAAAAAACTAAATAGGAAATTTGTACTTTCTGTGTGGTCTGTAATTATCTCAAGTTTTAAGTAGGAAAGATAATGTTAGGTTATATTCAACCATAATCCTCAGGACCTGTGGTCCCAAGGGTGGAGAATTTGATAGCAACTGCAAACCCTTCGCGTCACTAAGAACCCATTGCTGCAGTGGGTGCTGCCCCCTCACCCAGAGCAACTGCAACCTGGAGGAAAAGAGAGTTAGGGTGCTTGCTGGCTCCCAGGGCAATCCCTAGATTGGAGGGGACCTGTGAGACACCCCATAAATTCCTCCCCACCAGCCAGCTGGCCTAGAGAGATGAGTTCTGGTTATCTTATGGGTTTGTTCTATCCTCATCAGGCTAAAAAGTCCTGATCCTCAGCAGCCTGGACCATGCTGTGAGTGGCAAAGTCTTCTAGCCAGCAAGGGGGCAGGACTGGAGCTAGTTTCTACTTCTCTGGGTGGTAATTTTATGAAGATGTACTCAAAATCTTGGCTCCACCATGTGCCTATTCATTGTTACATACTAGGGAGATAGCCAGAGATGTAAAACAGAGATTCAAGTTCTACAAGGAAGATCTTCACAGTGCCATTTATAATACTTAAAAACTGGAAACATCCCAGACTTCTAACACCAGAGCTGCTTAAGTTGTGGGTCATCCACATTATGGGGAAACAAAACAAGTCTACTCCAGATGTGATGGTCAGTGATAAACTGCAGCTAGAGAGACCTACCCAGTGAAAACAGCCTAGAAGGAAGTATGAAAACTGTTACATTTTCTAGGAGAGAGCTGTCTTCAGAAGCCACATGCAGACTTCCTTCTAAAAGACTATTACACTAGGCATGGTAGTACACGCCTTTAATCCCAGCAGTTGAGAGGCACAGGCAGGAGGATCTCTGTGAGTTCAAGGTTAGTCTGGTTTATATAGTATAGTCCAGGCTAGCCAGGGCTACACAGAGAGGCCTGTTTTGTTGTTGTTTTTTAAAAAATATTGTTACTGGGCTAGTCACATGACTCAGTGGATAAGAGCACTTGTTCCCAAGGTTAAGGACCTGAGTTTGATCCCCAGAACTCACACGGTAGAAGGAAAAAACTGACTCCTCCAAATTGTCTTTTGACCTCCACACATGGCCCACTGCACCCCCTCAAATAAGTGCAAAAAATAAAATTTAAAAGCTGTTACTGAGTGAGCCCTGGTGTGACCAGGGAGAGAGCAACAACCTTGTTCCCTGCTTGTGTCCCAGATCTCATGGAGGATGCGAGCTATGGCCATGACATTGGTCCAACATCAAGGAATGGATTCCCATAGGGAGCAGAGAGCCCCAAGATGTGATGATGAGGTGCTACAGACTGCGGGCACTCGTGGCACTCGTGGCTCCGGTGATGTGCACATTTACAGAATGTGCCCTCTGATGTGCTTCCAAAGTCAGAGGGCATCAGAGCACCTGGTGGCCCTGTGGATTCTCAGGAGGCAGGAGCACTTTGACAAGCCCCTAGGGAGGCCTTCGTGTTGGTGCTGGTCCTAAGCACCGCCAGGGATAGGGAGGCTTCTCCAAGTCTCAGACAAGTGTGCACTCAGAGAGCTGACAGATGGATGGCGGTCTTAAACAAGAACTATACTCTGAGCATGCCCAAAGCCCTGGTGGGGCGTGAGTAAGCGTGGCACACAGGAATGACGGCTGTGTAAAAATAACTAATCGGAACAGCAGCTGTGCAGTCCACCACTAATAGCATCATTGTTCTGAGTAATCAGGACATGAGGGCCAATGCCCCCAGGAAGGAGCATTTGTGTCCTTGCAAGGGTAATCCGATCTGGGAGCAGCCCCCTGGATCGCCAGCAGCAACTCACGCTCCCTTGAGCCCAGGGTAGACAAGACATCAGCATCTCAGGGTTGGAAGAGCAGAGGAACCAGCAGTCTCAGAGCTCAGGCTTGCTGTCTGTAGCACCTCGTCATCACAGTCTGGTCGCCTGGTCTCTTATTCAGATGGCCTGAGGACACTTCCCTCCACTTGATCAGATTGGCCATGGAAGCTGTTGTGAGTAGAGAGAGACCTCCTTTGACCTGAGGGTGCTCACCCCTCGGGACAGTGTCAGCTGAGTGACGCTGAAGGCTTTTGTGGTCTAGGAAAGCCTTCCAGCTGCTTCCTGCAAAGCCATCCACATGCTCTAACAGCTGTCAGAGGCAGAGGACACCCGGAGCTGGCTGTGTTCTATGATGGGCTTGGGGAGCTGCATACAGCTGCATGGATTTGAGGCTCCCAGACTCCCGTCTCTGAGGTAAGATGGTGCTGTAATCCATGATGTCTCGGAAGTGGGCTGCTTCAGTTTCAGGTGACGTTTTGTTGTTCATTTTTCCTTCCCCAGAGCATCTTCTAACTGGTAGCCATTAGATTCTACATCTTGGAGTTGGCCCCGGCAGCTGCCCAGATCTAATCCTCTGTCTGGACATCTGGGGGCTCATAGGCACATTGCATGCCTACAAACCCAACCCTTAGACCCCCAAATTCCTCCTCCTCCTGTTTACCCTGCTCTTCCAACACACAGGAACTTTCCTGGCTCCTACTCCCTAAAGCAATAAGCCCTGCAGCCTTAGGATGTGCCAGGATATTCCTGGCCCAAGGAAACACACCCTGCCCTCCTCCAGGTTCGCCTGTCTCACATGGGCTCCACTGACCCTGACAGTCAACAGTTGTTGGGCATAATGCCGGGTGGGCCAAGCTAGGCCAGCTCCCAGGAGGAATGAAGGAATGGCTCTCATGGGTGTGGTGCTCCACACTGGTTGGTTGTGAAGCCAGTTTCTGCCCAGCACCTGGAGGGAACCTGATCCACCTAGGAACAAACTGCGATTGGCTGTAGTCAGGACCCCACCCCATAAGGCTATTGGCTAACAAGACCTGTAAGATTCTCTGCTCTTTCTTGAATAAATGAGTTTGCAGTAGACCACCACTGCTGGCTTTCCGCTCAACCCCGGAGTCGGTGTCTTGATTCCGCGCCTACTCACCCCCCACCATGGCGGAGTGCTGGGCCCCCCAACAGTGTCTATGTTTTGACAGCCAAGTGATCAGTCCTTCTCTGCCAGCCACACCCAGTAGCCTCCTGCTCCTGGACCTTGCTGCACTGCTCTCCCTGGGTGTTCTTCACACTGCCCAGAGGACATCACCCTCCCTCTCTGATCCTCCCCACCCCGCCTGGGTCCCG
Organism: Eospalax fontanierii; assembly: GCA_035773235.1. Lineage (NCBI taxonomy): Eukaryota > Metazoa > Chordata > Mammalia > Rodentia > Spalacidae > Eospalax > Eospalax fontanierii. The sequence goes on from CM069524.1 coordinate 39,821,659, forward strand.
CCACAGCTTTCCTATGTCGTCCCTGTTGTTGCCACTGTCCTCTGTAGGTCTGCTATCAGGACGTACCCACCATTCCACTGTGAATATCTGCACACAGGATCTCAAGCGGGGCTTGAGACCCAGTGCAGACTGAACTCACAGAGTGTATGCCCTTCAGCAGAGGCTGAGTGGGCCCGTCTGTCCTTCACTCTATAATCTCCATGAGGGTACTCAACAGTGACTACTATCAGCCCCCAACCAAGTGCCCCATGCCAGGCCACAGGAGTTCTCCTATGTGAGGTCCCAGGAACCACAAGGCATGAAGAGTCGTGTGGTGGAAGGTCTTGCTCCCCAGGCATGTGATACCAATTAACTCACCTTAGCTCAAGTGGGATGAGGAGGCTCAAGGAACCTGTGTCCCTCAGAGAGCTTTGTGGTCACACAATCTGAGAGACTGACTGGGCTATTTTAACTGTCTTAATGACTCCTCAGGTGAGTCATTAAGATGACTAAAATAACTTCACTGAGAGCATGTGGTGAGGATATTCTGATCGACTGACTAAAAGGCCACGAGGCTCAGCCACTCAGGACATTCCCACATTCCTCTCTGAGGGCTCCTGAGCTCCATGTTCTAAAGGGAGAAATGAGAAACCCACCTGGTATTAAGAAAGCTAACTGCTCTTCTTCTCCAACCCCAAGAGGGTGGCCCCTTCCCCATGCCCCATGCCATGGTTCTATGGCTCTCCTCTGCTCTGGATAATGCCTGCTCCCCAGTGGTAAATCATAAGCAGGATGATGTTAAGAGGACTTTATGAGTGTCCTTCTTATATCAAGGATATGTCTAATCAGCTTGGCTGACTGGGCCAAAGTTGTGCTACATCACATTTCAATTCATCAGCAGTTGTAAGCTAGTGTGTTGCCAAGGTGTTGTCCAGAAGCTCACCACCTAGGTCCAATGTCTGAGGCAATTTGGGGCATTCAGACTAAGTCCTGCACAGCAGATATGAGAAGGGGTTTTATTTACCAGCCCCACATAAGAGTTTCTGAAAGTTCCCCAAAGCTCCCAAGATCATCTAAGACATCTTCACTCACAGAGCAGGTCAGATGCTTTCCTGAGATTTATAGGCCAAGATTAGCAGATTAGACCAGGGACTTAAGTTCTTTTCTGGTGAGCCATACCTGGCTCTGTCACACTGGGGCCCTACGACAGGAAGGAGTGATGAGTAGAGGAACTTCATAGCCCTCTCCAATGACTCACTTGTGTTTAACAACCATTACCAACCAAAAGTCTTTCTTCCCATGGATCTTTGCTCATCACACCCCCAGGACATCCACTGTGGCTGCTGAGTGAGCTTCTGTCTCCCAGGAGGCCTCTTCCTGGTCTCCAGGCCCAGCCTTTCATGTCCTACCAACTCCTAGTGAGTTCTAGATGCACTAGTCAGCTTCAGGAAATGGAATTCTGGCCCCCTCTCATCTGGAGCTGCTGTCAGTGCCTCAGTGTCCCCTCTTGGGGGACACTGCTCCAGTGTCCCCTCTTGGGGGCAGTCCTAAACTCATAGGCCATTGCTGCTTCCTCCCTGGTACATCATCAGGGATGGCTAGGTATAATAAGACCGCCATGAGACCCCAGCGCAATTTCAAAGACTCATTCTATTCCCCCACAGGCTTCATATGAGTAGGAAGCTTGTCTATCTTTTTCTCTTCTTCCCCTCAGTGACCATGAAATGCCCAGCATGAGGACCAGACCTTGGCAGATGCCTGTGAATGGAGTGGATGAGCCCTGCGGATGCCTGGCTCATCTCCTGTCCCTGTGAGGCCAGCTGCAGCCAGCATCCTTTTACTCTCCCTGCTCTAGCTCCAGCCTTTCAAACCTCTGTTTCCCTCCCCAGCAGGGCAGCTCCTCCTTCTGCTGGCAGGTTACTGCTCATCCTCCTCATCCCACTTCAGGGCCCTTCTCACAGAGCCTCTCCTAGCTGCCCAGTCCTGTGAGTCCTATGCCATGATCTTACAGAGACCTCTCTGTGTTCCTATAGTGAATGACACTAGCACCCTGAGAAAGTTTCTGAATCAGAGGAAGGGTGGCTCTGTGTGTTCCTGAGTCCCAAGCTCCTCTCCTGTGGTTTCTTCCCACCTGTCTCAGTCCCTTCTGAGCTGCTGGCCTCTCTGGCCTAACCTATGCTAGGACACCCCAGAATCCTCACTGCATGAATACACCCTATATTTGAGCACCAGGAGGGTTTATGGGTGTTGTGTTGCTAGTGTGGGCTATATCTTGCTCAACAGTAAAGTGTGGACGTGACTGAGCCTATCCTCCATGTCCCTTAGGCCCTTGGACAAACTGTAGAGCCTGAATCTACCCCTCCAGGGCCAACACAAACAGGGGGCCCATAAACCTTCCTAATTTAGACATCAGCGGCAGGCAGGCAAGGTCATCTAGGATAGAGAGATTGGATAATCATCTCAGGATATACCCAGGCTGCTCTGTGGGAACTGAAGCTACTCCACAGTTCACTGTCCCCATCTGCCTATTTGCCTGTCCCTTGTTTCCTCTTGTAGCTGTAGTTCAGCAGGAAATATATGTACCAAGATGGTGTGTGCTCAAGAGGGCCATGCTCCAAGTCAGAACACCTCTGCTGTGGACTTGTTTTATCTCTCCTAGTTAGCTTCAGCAGTCAGTTTGACTGAGGAAGCCCCGAATTATCTGAGGGAGTCTCAGCTGGGAGACTGCCTCATCAGATTGCTCCTGTGGACATGTCTGTGGGGCATTTTCTTGATGGTAATTGATGTAGAGGGCCCAGTCCACTCTGGGTGGTGCCATTCCTGGACAAGGTCCTGGGGTGTATGAGAAAGTTCGCTGAGTGTAGCCAGCGAGTTAGCCCGTAAGCACTGACAGTTCCTGCCTCCAGGTTCCTGACTTGACTTCCCTCAAAGATGGCTTGGGACCAGGAAGTGTAATCTGAGATAAGCTTTTTCCTCCCCAGGTTGCTTTTGGTCATGGTGTTTATCATGGCAGCAGTAAAGCAAACTAGAGCAATCTGATTCTATCACTCTTCCTTTACCTGAAACTGTGAGGCTCGAAAGCCACAGCTTCGTCCTGCTTTTCCTGTTCATCCTGCTAGCATGGTGGGTGAGCACCAAATGTCCTGATTCACCACTGTATTTTTATGGCTGCTTCTTTCTGGAAGGTCTTTCCTCAAAAAGCCATGAACACCAGGGAATCAGACCGCCCTTGCTCGAACTTGGCACGCCAGTCCAGTCAGGGGCCAGTGACCTTTGCCTGCCATTCCACAATCCTTCCCTCAGCCCATAGACAGATTCCCAACTACTTCATCAAAAGCCACTGGGTCCTCGTCACCACTCTGGAGGGACAAAGTGACCCTGAGACAAAGCCCCTCTGGGGCACTGATCTGGAGATTTTTAACAAGCTGCATGCGTAGCCTGACCAACTTCCACAGACCAACAATCATTTGTCACAAAAGCCCGTTTTCTCAGCCAGTAACATGCCCAAGGCCTCCACAGATGAACTTGCCAAATTAATATTATGAAGAGAGAAGTAATCTAGGTTCATTTGTACTTTTACAAATAAGATTATACTTTAGGGGCTGGAGAGATGGCTCCGCAGTTACAAGTGCTGGATGCTATTGCAGAGGACCGAGTTTTGATTCCCAGCATTCACATGATGGCTAACAACCATCTGTAAGTCCTGTTCCAGGGAATCCAGTACCTTCTTCTGACCTCCACAGGCACAGCATGACATGAGTGCACTTACATACATGCAGGCAATACATTCATAAAATAAGACAAAATAATAAATAAAAATATTTTTTAAAGATTGCACTTTACTTTTTTGGGTTTTCTTGTGATGGAATCTACTCAGTCCCTCATGCATGCTAGGTATGCACTCTACCACTGAGCCGCATTCAGCTCAGTAAGACTGGTTTTAAATAACAGGGCCTTTTAGATTGAAGTTCTGAATATGTTAGAAATGGGTCTAATACTAGGTTTATGAATAATAAAAACTCCAACCCAAAGAGAAAAGATGCTTTCTAAACAGCCCAGAAAAACAGGGTCAAACAGGGATGCACTGAAAGTATCTGTCCTGTGGCCATGATAGTTTTAGGGTGAGCAAAGGGGCCAATGTTAATGTTGACTGTTAGCTACAATTTATTCTTTTATGTATCTGTTTAATGTGTGCATTTTACCTGTATGTACGTAAGTGCATCCATGTTGTGCAGTGCCCACGTAGGTGAGAAGAGGGTGCTGGAACCCCTGGAACTGGAGTTACAGACAGTTGTTAGCACTTTGTGGGTGCTGGGAATCGAACCCTGGTCCTCTGGAAGAGCAGCCAGTGCTCTTAATCATTGAAGCAGTTCTCCAGCCCCTTGGCTACAAATCTGTAAGCTCATTCTCACAGTGACTGCTGTCTAGGAAAGTCCAATAGCAGATGCTTGACAGCTCCCTTTTATTATTTTTGTAATTAGGTGGATCACAATGGAAACTGTAATACTGAACCAGAATCTGAATGTCAGTTCTATCCTCCTGGAAATACACTTGCCTCAGCTCTAATAACATTCCTTGGTATTGCACAAGAACTCAACATATATGGCTATAGGTGTGACAGAGAGGTGTCTGGTCATCAGGTTTTGAGGGACAGAGAAGTGCCTGGCTATCAAGCTCTGAGGCACAGAGGTGAGTCATAATTAGACTGAGACTTGGACACTTTTCAGTGCCTCAAGATATAAGAAGGAAGCTATAGGTTTGAGGGACATTATTCTGGTGAAAGCTACTGTCCCGTGCTGCCCTTCGGTGCCTGTGACAGGTGCAGGGCTAGAAGAGGATGTAGGGGCAAGGTTTCTGAGCTTCTGTGATGATTATGTAGCACGGACAAATAGATTAAAAGGGACCCCCATGTCAGGTGGTTACCAAGTCATATTATATACAACATAACACTATTTTAGAGTGAGTGATGGTACAGTGGACTATAGCATTATAATCAGTCAAATCTCCTGATTTACAGTGCCCAGGAAGAGCATGCTTGTTCCAAAACATTCGCTAAAGTATGGATGACAAAAGGACACAATTTTGTGGTTTGTTCTCAAGACATTCAGAAAAAAAAGTATGTGTTTCTCTGTCTCAGTGTGTCTATGAATCTGCATGTTTTTATGTCTGCTTCTGTGTTCTCTGTGTCTCTCATCATGTATGTCTGCATGCACATGTATGTAGTAAGAGAGACAGAGAAGACAGCTTGGCAGGCATTGTTCAGTATTGGCATTTGTTGAAGGTGGGTGGAAAGAATCAGGAGTTGTCTATTTTTGTGACTTTTTTGATTGTTTAAGACAAAGTCTTGCTCTGTCTGGAGCTGAGGCTAGTCTAGAACTTAACTATGCAGTCCAGATTGGCCTCAAGCCTGTGTTAATCCTCCTGCTTTAGCCTCCTGAGTACTGGGATTATAGGCGGGAGCCACCACACTTAGCTTTTTATGACATTTATTGTTTGTTTGAGACAGGGTCTCCTGTACCTCTGACTGGCCTAGAACTCTATGTATACTAGGCTGGCCTCCATCTCACAGACATTTGCGTGCCTCTGCCCCCTGAATGCTGGGTTCAAAGGTGTGCACCACCACACCTAGCTCTTTCTGTGACTTCTAAAATACATTTGAAAAAATAAAAGAAAATACATTTGAAATAGCTTGAGGTCAAGCATGATGGCGCACACCTGTAGCGTCGGTACTAGGAAGGGGAGGTAGGAGGACTGTGATTTTTGAGGACAGCTGGAGTTTTGAAACCTTGTCTCAAGAAGGAGAAGGAGGAAGAGGAAGAAGAAAGGAAGAAAGAAGTTGAAAACAATTAAATAGGGAAAGAAAGAAAATAAAGTCATAAAGGTATGACGTGACAAGTAGCATTCAAGGATCCTGATGATAAATGAGTCCCTGGAGGAGTCGGAGCTTTCCTTATTTTTCTGAGCACTAAGATAATTTGTGGGGGTTGAATGCTCTCCAAGCTGGCATCACCAGGGCTACTGGTCATGAAATCCAGGGAAGAGAGGTGGTGGCCCTGAGTGAGCTCCCTCTTCAGGGCTCATCGAGGGGCAGGTAAGTCACAGATATGCTGTCCAAGGGGCCATGTAAGGAGGTATAACCTTGAGGTCACCTGCTTTGGTCCCAGGAGAATATTAGATCTGTAGTGAGCTTAGCACAGGGCTTGGCACAAAATGAGTGCTCCATGCACCAGTGGCCGAATTTTCTACTGCTCTAGCCTCTTATTTATGAGGTGGTACAAAGTCCACTGAAGGGCATGAGTGTCACATATGTCACACCCATGTGGATTATCTCCTCATAATGTCCTGAGTGTGCTCTTAATTTATTTCTCTTTAACAACTAGAAAGAAGTTGACGTCTCAGGGCTTTACCATTGGAGAGGCAACACTGGCTCAGTTTCCTAAAACACATTCCCAACCTAACAGAACCTCTGGGATGGATTTTAATGATGTGCACTAACCCCACCAGGCCCTTGCCATGCGCTTCGGGAAGGGGTGGCTGTGGGAGGACACAGAGGCCTCCTAGGTCAGGAGGCAGAGGGAGAAGGTGGTGATTGTCAGACACACTGGGTTTAGTCTCCTTCCACTGCTTTGCTCCAGATGAGACACTAGCCTCTAGATCCTGGTCCTTCGACCTACAGAACAAGGTCTTTCGACACTGCCTCCCCATAGAGAGACCACATGCTTATTAGCAGTGGCTGTTATGATTTAGTTACACCAGAGGTTGGGGAGCCAGGCACTAAAACAGCTCTGTAACCTAAGATCTGGCTGCAATCTGACTGTGAGTGGCAAAGGAGTGTTTATACTTGATATTACATAAGCTTTGCCAGTTGTCTCATAATTTTTTTTTCTTTCGAGACAGGATCTTGCCATTTAGCCTTGGCTGGCCTGGAACCTGCTATGTAGCCCAGGCTGGCTTTCAAACTTATGATCCTTGTGCCTCTCCCTCGCAAATACAGAGATTACAAGTGTGCACCACCATAATAGTTTAAGAGTTTACTCTTGTCAGTCTGAGGGGTCTATCTTGTCTAGTCAAATTACTTAATCTCCCTGGACCTGCTGCCTCCAGTTGTCAGAAAGGAATGACATCCACAACACCCACCTCTTATCTGCTTTCAGACATGAAAACCGTAGAAAAATGATTTTAAATATAAATGAAAAACCTTGGGTTCAGCTTGTAGCATCAGCAGCATCTAATTCTGAAGCTATGTGCACACACAGCTTTTGTAATCACAATAAAGTCAGCTAGTGTTATATTTCTAACAGGAGCTGCAGGCTTCATCTCTTTACCGTCATATGGTTTATTATTAGAGATATCTTCTCTTGCGCACCAAGGCCAGAGAAGGCAAAACCACTTTTACAGTAAGCCCATGAGAGGTTGCCCTTAAGTGCTAAGCTGTTTCAACTGAGTTTCTTTTCCAGAAAGATAATTATCCACTGCTCTAGACTGAGAGTGGCAGTATGGATGTGTATACTGCAAGACTTCCCCCCATGCCTGTATCTCTAGTTCTAAAGGGAAGTGTGTTAGGAGCTAGAGAGATGGCTCAGTGGTTAAGAATACCTGCAGAGGACCTGGGTTTGGTTCCCAGCAGCTACATGGTAGCTTATAACAGTCTGTAATCCCATCTCCAAGGGATCTGATGCCCCCTTCTGGCTTCCACAGGCACTGTATCCACATGTTGTACTAACATACGTATAGACAAACTATCATACACATAAAATCAAAATCAAAAGAAAACACACACACACACACACACACACACACACACACACACACAGGACCTTATCTGCTCAGTATAGAGCACCACAGATTCTACTGCCATATGACTCTACTCTTCTCTATGGAATAGAAGGTAGGGTACACTTAAAATACAAGTCCCATGCCCCAAGACATACCTGCTTCTCCACTGATGCAGGGTAATTCCCCAAGAATGAGGAAGAAGAGGACAAGATGTCTGAGACAGGCAAGTCCAGGAAGTTCCAACACAGCCCTGAGCCTATGTCAGTGGCCTTTGCTAAAACAGTATACAGCCACCTGTTCAGCTATCTAGACACACATCCCCAGAGGAAAATAGAGAGGGAGGCATTCTTGAATCCCATCTTCTCTAGCCCACAGAACAGGTGAGGTCCTTGGAGAGTTTGCATTTGAAAGGCTGTGCAGATTCTAGTTGGGGCTTTCTGCCCCGCATCCCACATTTAGCAGAGCCTCTCACTGCAGAAGACTGCTGCCTTTCCCCAGAGACAGAGCCATATGTGAAAAGAACACAGCATCAACAAGAAAGGCCCAGTGTGCTGCCTAGGAACAGCATCAGCCATCAGTCGTCAACAGTAGCTGACTTTAGAGCTGACACTAACCAGAGAAAACTCATGTCCAGAGTCATGGTTTGGAACAGGAACACGTGTCTACCTCCTACATATTCACAGCCACCCTTCGATGGGGGGCCTTTATAGAGCAGGGCACCGTGGAAAAAAATCTCCTCCTATAAGGACCTGACTGCCCCCCTCCAAGCATGACACGTGGAACAAAGAGAAGTGCAGGTGACATAGGAAACCAATTGTGGCCTGGCTGTCTCAGGAGGTTGCTCCAAAAGATGCTGATTTCAATAAAGATTTAGTGACCAAAATCACAACAGAGAGGTTAAACGTACTGCCTTGGATATATCTTGAAGCCACCACCATGTATCTCTACTATGAGACACTAACATATTTGGTTACTGATGAGAGATGCCTCACCCCACAGTGTGCTAGGTAACAAGTAGAAATATACTAGGAGATAGAAAGAGCGAAGAAGGTTCTCAAGGGGCTGGAGAGATAGCTCAGCAGTTAGCAACACTGGATGTTCTTTCAGAGGACCCAGGTTCAGTTCCCAGCAACCACATGGCGGCGAACAACCGTCTGTAAGAACCCATACTCTTTTATGACCTCTTCGGGCAGTGGGCACTTATATACATGCAGGCAAAATGTACACATAAAACAATTACATACAAAATTTAAAAAGAAGGTTCTCAGATGGAGAGCCACTGAATCTAGTGTTTGAGTTAGTGAACGGACAGCACTAGTTTGGGGACAGAATAAAATACACCAATTGTAGGGGAGACTACTTGTCATTGTGTTATTTGGAGGTTTATGTACAGCAAACCCAAGGCAATGGAAGCATTATACCTTCAGTGAAGGTAAGGACAAATATTCCCAGAGGACAATGTACAGGATTCTGAAACTGGGGGGAAAAGTTAAAATTTAATTATGACCCATGGGGCATGGATTCTCTGTGCAGAAACCACGTAAGTACACCCTCACCTAGGGGAGGCTACTGAGTGCGGACACTACGGGCCGCCTTCTGGGAGGGGAAATGGCATAAACACTTTACTTCTCCTCTGTGGACAGGCGGTGCAGGGCTGTGCCCAAATCCTCTAGTCTGCCTTTGTGCTCCAGTTCCTGGTACAAGCCTTGTGGAACAGTGGCCAGGCCATGCACCAACCCGAACAGGCATCCAGCGATCATCCCTGTGGCTCCACTCTCACCTGAAACAGCAAACACAAGTGTGTTCCAGGAGGCTCCCCACTGACCAGGCCCGCTCCCCCATGGCTCTGAGATCATCCTGAGGAAGACAGGTGTGGTGGTGCACAAGTTGTAATCTGAGTACTTAGCAGGTAGAGGTGGGAGGAGTGACGTGAGTTTGAGGCCAGCCTGGGCTACATAGTGAGTACCAGGCCAGTCAGAGCTATATAGCAATATCTGTCTCAAAATAAAAAGAAATAAATAAGACTTTCTGGGCTTCCAGCTCCTGTGGCAGCGACAGGTCCCTGAGCCAGGCCCTGATCTTTCCCACAGATACTTCCCTTCTCTTTTTCTATACAGGCGATGCCCCATGTCATTTTGCCACCAGAAGCCAGGGCAGAGTTGTTAGGTAGGAGATAGACATGATAGACTGGGAGAAGGGAGTCCTAAAAGACAGCCTAAGCCCTATTTCTGTTTGTACAGCCTGAAAAGCTACTGTAAAACCCTGGCCCCAGCTTTCATAATAAAGTCTCAAGTTTCTCAACTGATAGATAGCCATGAGATCAGTCACAGGACTTTGGACAGTCTCATAAAGGAGTTGTATGTGAGGCAACCAAGAACACTTTAGGCAATGCCTACAGAAGCCAGAAGAGGGGACCAGAGTCCCTGGAAATGGAGCTGCAGATGGTTGTGAGGCACCATGTGGTTGCTGGGTTCCGCTGCAAGAGCAACAAGTGTTCTAAACTACTAAGCTATCTCCGTAGCCCACTGTTTTTGAGACAGGGTCTTATGCAATTCAGGGTAGCCTTGAACTTAACAAGTAGCTGAGGCTGTCCTTGAACTCTTGATCCTTCTGATTCTCCCTAATGCTGGGAATATAAATATGTACTACCACTATGTCTGGTTTATGTGGTGCTAGGAATTGAACCTGGGGTTTCATGCATGCTAGTCTAGGACTCCTCCAACTGAAGCACACCCCTCTATGCTTAAAAAATATTTTGGTACATTTATTTATTTTGCATGTTTTTGTGTGTATATGAGTGTGCACATGTGCCACAGTGCCTGTGTGAAGGTGAGGAGATAACTTGCAGGAGTTGATTCTCGCCTTCTATTCTGTCCTGGGATTAAACTCAGGTTAGCAGACTTGACAGCAATTACCTTTACCTGCCAAGCCATCTTATTACCCGCCCCCCCCCTTATTGTGACAGGGTCTCATGTAGACAAGGCTAGTCTCAAACTCATTATATTACCAAGAATGACTTTGAATTTATAATCTTCTTGCCTCCAGCTCCCAGGTGCTGGGATCACGGGTTTGCAACACCATATCTGATTTTTTAAAAAATTTTTTGGTTTCTATTTTACTTTAATTAAAAATTATTTTGATTTTGTTTTTTGATTTACTTATTTTTAATGTGTATGAGTGCTTTGCCTGCATGTATGTAAATGCACCTGTGCATGCAATGCCTGAAGAGGCCAGAAGAGGGCATCAGATCCCCTGGAACTGGAGTTAGGGATGGTTATTGACGGGAACCAAACCTGGGACCTCTGCATGAGCAGCCAGTGCTCTTAACTGCTGAGCTATTTCTCCAGCCCTACCATGCTTGATTTTTATGTGGTGCTGGGGATCAATCTCAAACTTCATGCATATCAGGCAAGCACTCTACTAACTGAGCTACATCCCTGGACCACAGCCTGTTTTTCAAAATTTCAGGGCCACTTGCTTCCTGCAGTCTCAGGCAGTTTTTAAAATCTGTAAAATGAGGATGGTGAAGTGTACATAAACAGCGTACAAAGCTTTAGGAATTTGCTAGTTCTTAAAGAAAAAAGCTGAACTATGATCTCTAGGCTAAACACCCCCATCTCTTTGCCTGGGAACTTTGAAATGGCCTCCAATTCTTCCTCTCTTGACCTATGACCCTAAGCTTTTCTGAGTCTTGGCAATGTTTCAGACACACTCATGCACTAACAAATGGACACTTGTGTATGCAAATGCATGACACAGTGAGGAAAGACACTGAAGTGAATGAAGCTAGGACCACAACGGTAAAAGGATGGAACTGGACAGGCCAGGGCAGGAGCTCTAGGGGTAGACAGATCTAGAGACCTGGGAAGACGGGTGCTGGTCCTGAGAGAGGATTAAACATAAACATCGAGAAACAAACAGAACAAGGGGCTGCTGTAGCCAGGCCCATGAGTTCTTGCAATTGTCCTTTCTCTCCACCAAACCCTGCTCCCAAGATAGCTCTGATACCAGCTGTTCATTCTCAGAAGAAAGCTGAGCGAATGCCAAGGAGACCATCATGACTGTAGAACAAAGTTCTGGTCCCATACAGAACTTTCCATTGGCAGCTAAGGGCTCTGACTATGTGCTCACAATGATACAGAGGTACATTTGCTGGGGCATTGGTCAGAGGCAACTACAGGGATAATGGCTTTTCTTGTCAACCAGTCAAGTCTACTCATCCTCTCTTGGCCATACCTGGCATCCTATAGTCCTCCTTGTGATACAGCCTGCCTCAAACGGTCCATATCCCAATGCTCTGAATTTACTCTCTCCTGCTTGCAGGACAAGGGGATACAACTGTGTGCATTTTTCCTTCCGGTCTTTACAAGATGCTCCAGGCCAGCTCTCAGTAGGCTGTGTGAAGTGACTCTGTGCACTCTCCTTAACTCTCCTCATAGCTGAGCTCCAGCAGAGCTCATAGCTGCTCCAGCAGTGTGAGGGCCCCACCACTGGCTTGGTGTATCCCAGCAGGAGAACTGTGCGCACCACCCACCAAACATCAGTGCACCTAGTGCTTATGGGGTTCTGCATGGGCGGGAGGGCGGCATCTCTTTCATCATCTGCTTTCACACTCAGCAAGCCCATGGGGTGGAAGCTACCAGGGAAAATGGACTTCAGAAAGTGAAGCCACTCACCACAGCACCTGGTCACCCCAAATACTACACTGTCCTCCTGATAGTGGCCACGTGGATGAGACTGGCAGGCCTGTGGGCTACACCAAGGAAGGTGACTGCAATAGTACCTATTGCCTGTAATGTCTGTATATGTATCACAGTCAGAATCTCCAGAGTGTGTCTAGCAATAGAGAAGGATCTGCATTCTGGGGTTGGGGTTGTATCCCATGGTTTTGGCCTCAAAACCCTATAAGTGCTTCAGCGTACAGGAGTGGTGCCCCCTGGAAGCCTCTACCACAGAGGAGGACATCTCACCTCCATGAAACATGGCCCGCTGGCACAGCTCGGTCCAGTTGCTCCCTGCAGCGAGGAGGGCGTCATAGGCTATCATGGGAGCATCATGGCCTCGCCGTCCCCCTCGGCCTTCTGAGCTCCACTTTTTATAGGTCTGAGGAGAACTATAGGTCAGTATGTGCCCAGTCTGAGATCCCAGTCCATCCCCATGTCTGCTCTCCATCCACCAGTCTGCCCACCCACTTGTTATGCCCTGACTGAACTCCGAAGAGTACAGGCATACCCTAGGGCTGGAGTCAAGCCTACCTTGTCTCTCTCCTCTGCATCGTAGTTGTCAGGAAAGGTGGCTTTGTGTTCTGTGTCTTCGCTGATTTTTCTTTCCTCCAAGTAAAACTGCCATTTAGCTTCGAAGTAAAACCAGTGCTCCTGGTACTCTAGATGCAAGGAAAGGGTGAGTGGGCTGATAGTGCCTGGTGGACGTAGGTATGGGAACAGGGAGAATGGGTAGACCCTTCTTCCGGCTGTTGGTTTGGGGACAGAGCACCTGCGCCAGGAATAAGCAGCCTTGATAGGTGTGGCTGCTTTGAAGAATAAGACAGAAGGTGGGGACGAAACATGACAGCAACACCACAAGTCCCTGACCACACTCTAAGACAGTGAGTGGACTTTATTAAATGCAGTCTCCAGATAATTCAACACCTATAATCTTAATTAATTATGTCTGGGTATGATATAGTTCAGTGTCAAGAGTGCTTGCCTAGCATGCATAACGTACTGGGGAAAAACAAACAAAAACCAGAAATCCAAAATAAAATCAACAAAGAATTGTGTATTTCCATTAACACTGTCCTTGTTCAGTAAGGAGAGACGTTTCATTATTACTAACTGATAACCTGAAACCTAAGGCCCAGGAAAGCAGAAGTGACTTTTCGTGACTTGAGTTTTGATGAGGGAGACACTGGCTGGGCAGTGGCTAGCAGCCACTCATCTTGCAGAGGACCAGGTCCTCCAGCAACACTGAGCAGCAAGAGATGGACATCCCTGTTCCAGGAGGATCTTGGAGGCAACAGAGAATAGAGAATGCCTTGACCTTTAGAAACTGGTAAGGTCTGGGGGACACATCTGAAGACAAAAGATACAGATTCTGCTTTCCTGTCTACGGATGGAGAACTGAGAGCACTGGAGGACAGAGCAGAGGATGAAGGGCCACAGGGTGGTAGGCAGGGCCTGCAGAGGGGAAGCCAGGAGGTACTGGGATAGCTCCTAGGATCAGCACACTGGACTTGCTGGTCTTCCCAAAGCTGAGGCACTGCCCACTTAAACGCCACTGCCAAAGTACCATAAAGGCAAAAGACCTGGGAAAGGCTGGGTCTCAGCCGTGCTGCAGACCTGCATGGAGTAGTATGGGCCACTTTGGAAACAGCTGTCCAGACTCAGAGCCTAGGACCAGCAAGGGCTGTTCTGAGTCCTCTAGCTGTCCTGTAGACACAAGGAAGCTCCAGGGGATACCTCCCAAGGATGTTTATGAATGATTTTAGGGTCTGTTGTAGGTTCTATGTCCTAGAACTCTGGGTTAAGTAAACTTAGAATCAAACAGATATTACAGGACTGTTTCTCAGGGGCCACCTGGTTTACATGCATTTCAAATCCTCCCAGAAAGAGTTAAATCTCAAGATGGCCTGGCAGTGAACCCTATCCTCCAGTTCATACCCTCATGGATGGCTGCCCTTCAGAGCACACTTCAAAGACAACCATTTGGGCTCTAAAGTCCTAGGTGAAATATGGTGACCTCATTCAGGTAAGGCAAACAGTCCACTGACTGCGGGTAGCAACGGTGGGACCTTCAGAGGAACCAGGGATGATGGTTTAAACCAAGCAAAATGAATGAAGCATGGTGCTACTGACTAAGCCCATTACTGTACTCCTTAGGTGGCCTAGTGAGTGAGGGCTGGACAGCTGGGCAGCTGCTCAGCGACTGCCTGGCTGGAATGCCAGGTGCCATTACTTAGGCCCAGTTTTCTCCAGTGATGACACTAGGGGGTTATCCTCCTATGTGTCCTCCTTGTACAGTTGTTCTGGAGTCCTCTAGGCGAGTTAGAACACGCTCCACCTCTTACACCTCAAAGTGACCTTGAAGAGCCTCTTGGAGCTCTCTCAAGAACACTTAGCCTCATGCTGTCTTGGAGAAGCAGCAGCCCTGGCCCTGTGCTTATACCACGCTTCCACACTTCTGCAGGACACCCTGGATAACTTGTTTTAGAAAGTTTCCTCCTGCTTAAGAGCATAGCGGTGCACACGGAGCCGCCTGCACTCCCCACTCACACATGTCCTTCAGAGCCAAGAGCAGCTTTGTGGGAAAAGAATCTTTTAGATATTCAGTCACCCGGACAGTGAGACTTGGTTTTCCTGCTCCTGCCCCTGGACCCCTGCACCTGCACTCCTGAGCCAGGTGGGCAAGGTGGTTTACACCTTACTGGCTGTATACCCAAAGCCTGGGAGCCTTAATGCTCCTAGGACCTTTGTTTGACAGGCTGACCCTGTTCAAAAGGAGTGATAGACTTTGGGTTAACAAGGACAGACGGAAACCTTGGGAGCACATGCCCCTTAGTGGACACAGATCTCTGGGGACTTGTGGCATGAGGATACAGCTCCTAGGTCAGGCACAGATGGGACCATGTGGCACAGTGCACATTTCTTCAGTCATGTACAGGTTAGGTCTCGGCTGTGTGGAATGCAGGTGCAGCTCATTCCTCTGTAAAGATAATTCTCTATTATACTAGACACAGGGTATTAGCTTGTGAAGGGTCTGGAGGACTCGGCAGAGACCTCGGGTTCTGAGGAAGAAGTCACTGATATGGCTCTGGCCTTCCTTGAATCCCTGGTATCGCTTTGAACAAACTTCTACCCTCTGCAAATCAAGGATTTGTGAGGTCAGCTCTGCCCATGCTGACGAAGGGATTCTCTAGGCTTTGGCTTTGGGTGAACATACGTAGAGCTGCCGGGCAGCAGGTGCAGGACCTGAGTTGGAGTGTGAACACACGTGCTTTGAGCAAAAAGCAGCAGGGAGGGAGGAAGCCAGGCTCACCTGCCATGTGCCGGATGGTCTTCCTGCAGTATTCCTCAGCCAGCGGGACCACCCTCAGCATGTCTCTGCCCCACTGCACAAGTGGCTTTCCTTGTACTGCGTAAGAGGCAAACAGGGCAGTGCACAGAGACCCGAGGAAACCTAAGGGGTGGCAGGAAGAGAGACAGCTCTGTCACTTGGGCCACTGTCTTTCTGAGACCAAACAGACCACCCCCGAAACTGCGAGTTCTGTCTCTCCATCTGTGTAAGAGGTGAGACATCCAGCTTTTCAGGGCTGATGCAGGACCTGGAGACTCTAAGCAGGGGAAAGCACAAGCCAGGCCACTGGGAAAGGCAGCATCCCACAAAACTGACCCTAACCCCGAGTCAGCCCAGAGTCCAGTTTCCCCTCAAGGTCTGCTCCTGTCTTTTGTTGTGAAGTGCATTAGAGAGGACAAACGAGAATTCTGTGCCCCCCCCCCTTGTATGCTGTCTTCACTATCACTGTACTTCACATCCGCTCTGTTAGGTGGAATATCAGCCGTGCAGGGCTTGCACCTGCCCAGACCTGCTTTACCTGTGGGATGGTTGTGGGTCATTCTGCCGCACTCAATGCTGACTTCGACAAGGGTCTCCAGTCGCTCTGGCTTCCAGTACCGCATGCCGATACACATTGCTTTAGTGGCAGCTCCGAATCCTGAACCTATGTGGATGATAAACACCCAGATTCATGTTTGCATTCATGATTTCTAAAGTATAGAAATTTACATAACATGTTCCTTAGAATGTCATTTAAATGAGTGAACAGTAAACATGTCACCTACATGCTCAACAAAAGAAGAGATCAATAAGTTAGATTGCAAGGAAGTAGAGTTATGTAGTCCCTAAAAAATGGATTTTATTGTTGGCCTGGGGGCAGGCTTACAATATGCTACTTGGGAAAAATGAAAGCAGAGTTATGTTCACAGTGGTTTTAATCAGATATTTTCTTTCCCTCCCTCCCTCCCTCCCTCCCTCCCTCCCTCCCTCCCTCCCTCCCTCCCTCCCTTCCTTCCTTCCTTCCTTCCTTCCTTCCTTCCTTCCTTCCTCTCTTTTTCTGGAAACAGTCTTGCTATATAGCCACAATGCCTGGTAGATATGCCTTTTCTCTTTAAAAAACAGCGTCAATGAGTCATAACTGACATACGGTGACACATATTTAGAGCATGGGAGCTGATGCTTCAATGTTTGTATATACCTGAGAAACCAGCACAGAGGCCCATGCTGCATCCTTCCATGATCATGACCTGAGTGTCAGATACATTTCATTTCTGGAGTTTCCTATAAGAGGAACCACACAAAATTGCTCTTATTTTGTCTGGCTTCTGTCACTCTGCCAAACTCTCTTGAACTGCATCTGTGTTGCTATGTCCAGTTTATTCTTTCCTGGTGCTGAGCAGGACCATTATGTGGACATACCACAACTGTTTGTCTGTTTCCCTGTTGATAAGCATGTGGATCGTTTCTACTCTGGGGCGTTTGTAATTGAAGACATTGTGAACATTAGTAAACAGGCCGTTGTGCGGATATATGCTTTCTTTTCTCTTGGGCAAATCCTTGGTAAGGCGTGCCTAAAACAACATTTTCGTGCGTGTGATGGTAAGGATAGATTCAGGGCCTTGAACCAGGTAAGGGCACTGACTGATATACACCCCAGCCCTGAGTGTTTAGCTTTTTAAGGAACTGCCATTCTGGTTTCCAAAATGGCCACAACATTTAACCACCATCAGCAGCTCTTCTGCCCCTTGATAACATTGGTCATGGCCAGCCTTTTAATTCCAGCAGTCCTACTAGGTATGCATTATGAGCTTATGTGTACATTTTCTCTTTCTTTTCTTCCTTCCTGTTTTTCTCCTCTTTGTTTTGTTTCTAAGGATAAATGATGTTGCACAGTGTCTGTATCTGTTCACCATTCATGTGTTTGACTCTTTGAGACATTTTAGAGTGGGTTGCTGGTATCTTATCAAGTTCTTCATGTGCTTTGGGTTCAAGTCTTCCATCAGGTGCTGCTTAACACACATTTCCCCAGGCTGAAGCCACCTTCCTTTCCTCTCCAGAACAAGAGAATAGTTGGAAACATTCCTCCTCTTCAATATTCTGGACGATTCCTGCTCACTTTGTGTTATTTCCTCCTGAAATGTTTGGTAGGATTTTTTAGTGCAGTCACTGCACCTGGAGCTGCACTGTGATTTCCCAATGAGAGACAACCCTGCTCCAGCCTTCTGCTTCCTTGCCAGTGAGGCTGGTAAGTTGTGTCTTTTAGGAAAGTTGTCTGTTTCATCTGAGTTGATATACTTCTTGCTCTGAAGTTGCTAATAATATTCCCTTGTTTTCCCTTCCTCTTTTCTCCCTCCTCCCTTACTTCCTTCCTTTCTGAGAGAGGGTTTGGCTATCACTCAGTCTGGTCTCCGTCTTGTAAATTCAAGTGATCTTCTTTCAATTCCTGTAGAATGCATAGTGGCCTTACCTCCCTCATTCTCAATAGTGGTGATACATCTTTTACTCTTTTTTAAATTGGTCAGCCTGCCAGAGGATTATCAATTAAAAAAAATTTTTTTAAATATAGGGTCTCCCTGTAGACACAGCTGACCTGGAACTCATTATACAGATCAGGCTGGCCTCAGTCGCACACAGATCTGCCTGCCTCTGCCTCTCACACGCTGGGGGTGTGGGGATTAAATGTACCACAAAGCCTGGCAAAGAACCGGCCTTTATCTGGACTTAGTGGTACGCCCCTGCAGTATCACCTACTTGAGAGGCAGGGCAGGAGGATCCCACGAGCTCAGGAGTGCCACGTCAACCTAAGCAACACAGTGAAACCCAACTCTGAGAACAAGTCAGCTTTAGATTTGTTGATTTTCTGTCATCTGTTCTGCCGCCGATTCCCACTCTGATCTTCCTGGTTTCTTTCCTTTGGGTTTTATTTGCTCTTATTTTCTTCTCTTCTCTTCTTTCTTTTCTCTTTTTGCTTTTCCGTCCTCCTTCCCTCCTCCCCTTCTTTCAAGGCAGAGTCTCGTGCAGCTGGGTTGGCAAACTCCAGATCTTCCTACCTGCACCGTCTAAGTGCTGGGATTACAAGTGTGTGCCTCGGCCGGCTACTTCCTCGCTACCTCAATCAAACCTGAAGTCGTTGCTTTCTGACCTTAATACCCGAATCTAAGCACAGTCGTGCATTTGTCTGTTTCTCCTTGCAGCATGATTGTTTTGCTTTGCATCTTGAAGGCCTGTTGTTAGGTTGAACACATGCAGCCTGTTATGTGCCCCTCTTCAGCTGACTGGTTCATCAGGAAATTGCCATCTTTGTTCTGGGCGACAGTCTATGCCACAAAGTTTACTGTGCATGTTCTTAATACAGCCGTCCTAGCTTCCATGGATCAGTGCTGGTCTTGGATCTTCATCTTTCACTGCTATTTGTCCCTTTGTGTTTACGCTGCATTCCCGATTCTCTATCCAGTCTGACAGCCTATGCCTGCTACTTGGGGTCTTTAGTTCCTTCACATCTGACATCACTACCAGTATGGTAGCTTTAAGTATATTATTTATTTTGTATCTACTATTTGTACAGTTCCCTCTTTTCTGCTTTTATGGATTGAATGCTTTTTTAAGTATCTAGCATTTTCTTTTCAGTTTATCAACTCTTTTGTTATTTTGGAAGAACTACTGAGGGCTGCAAGGATAGATCAGTCTATAAAGTGCTAATCACGCAGGCATGAGGACCTGAGTTCTATCTTCAACACCTTTATAAAAAGCTAGGCATGTGTACCTATAGCCCCAGCATTGAGGATGGAGATAGGCTGATTTCAAGAGCTCTCTGACCAGCAGCCTAGCAAAAACATCAAACTTCTGGTTCAATGAGGGATCCTGTCTCAAGGCAATAAGGGAAAAGTAATAGAGGAAAACAACCAATGTCCTCCACATGTTTGCCTGAGTGACACATCTGCATACTGTTACTATATGCCTGCAACAGAGAGAGAGAGAGAGAGAGAGAGAGAGAGAGAGAGAGAAAGGGGGGAGGAAGGGAGGGAGGGAGAGAGAGAAAGGTGGATGGCTCCTACAGAATGACACCTGAGGTATCCTCTGGCCTCCACACACATTCTCTGTCTCTCTTTCTCTGTTTCTCTCTCTCTCTCTCTCTCTCTCTCTCTAACATATACATAGAGAAAGAGACTCTTTATCCTCTAGAACTACATCTGGAAATAGTTATGGATAAACTGATAATACTCAGTTTATCTAAGTTTATCTATGGGACGGAAAGCTGACTGATCTCTCACCTTCAGCCATGAAAGCTGTCTATTCTCCTTTGAGAAATTTCCTGAATGCACACACAAGCCCATCGACTCTCTCCCCAAGCATGTTCTTTCCATAAATACAGCTAGGATAGAGCCAAATGTACTGGTTGGCATCTTGCTTTCTTCATCAGTCTGTAGCAGAGGGCTTTGCACACATTAACTCATAGATTTCAATTCATTCTTTTAAACAGTTACATAGCATTACATTATAAGATATACCATAATTAACTTTCCCATTCTCTTACTGAGGGACAATAAGCTGCTTCTATGTTTTCACCAATACAAATGATGATGCAAAGAGTATCTTCATGAATACATTTCTGCTCATTTGCTTTAGTTGTCATTATGGGTCCTTAAAAAGTTCTAGAAGTCAAACTGAAATCAAAAGGCATGTCCATTAAATAATTTTGACAAGATAATGCCAGGTTTCCCTCTCAAGAGTTTGTACCATTACCCTGCCCAGCAGAAAGTCCTTTTCATGGACCACAGTGATGACCCCGAGGTCTTTCTGATAGGTAGCTGTGATGGTTAGTTTTAACTGTCAACTTGACACAACCAGAAATTAGCTGGAAAGAGTGGGGAATTTTCTACATTGGGTTGGCCTATCTCTGGTTGGCATGTCTGTGGGAACTGTCTTACGTGAACTGCTATGAGAAGATCCCACGTACTGTGAGCAGCACCACCCCTTAGGCAGGGAGTCCTGAAGTCTGCGAGAACAGAGAAATGGAGCTGAGCCCAAGCAAGCCAGTGAGCCAGTGAGCATGTGTGCACTCATTTCTCTCTGCTTTTGACTGGGTGGGATTAACTGTTTGAAGCTCCTGCCTTAACTTACCCATCATGATAGACTGTAATATGGAACTGCAAACTGTCCTATTCCCTCCTAAGTTACTTTAAAAATATTTTACTATTTTTATGTGTATGACTGTGTTGCCTACATGTGTGTAAGTGCATTTGTGCCGTGCAATGCCCACACAGATCAGAAGAGGGAATCAGATAGTCTGGAACTAGAGTTTCTGACAGCTGTTAGCTGCCATGTGGGTGCTAGAAACTGAACCCAGGTCCTCTGCAAGAGCAGGCAGTGCTCTTAACTGCTGAGCCATCTTCCCAGCACCCCCAGATTGCTATTCATCAGGGTATTTTATCATAGTAACAGAAAGGACACTGGAACAGCGGTATGCTGCACCTGCTGGAACTGCCCTCCTCGTGGCGTCCTTTGAACTGCTCAGATTGCCTCTCCTGGTAGGAACATTTACACCTGCTCACACTGCCTTTTTCAGTTCTCCTGGCTTGCTTTTCTTCTGCCTTACTGGAGGGCGGGGAGCTGTCAGAGCAGCTTGCCTGTTCTGCTGTTCTCCCAGTGTCCTTCCTCTTCTGTTTGGGAAAACTGAGCCCAGGTCCTCAGGGGGAGGGCTGACAGCTATGGTACCCACGGTGGAACCTGTCCTCTGCTCCCTTCAGTGTCAACGAAGACCAGCAGCCTCAGTATTTATGAAGGAGCACCAGGATATGACCAGGAGGAGAAAGGTGGAGACTAGGGCTGCCTACATGCTGCACCCCACGAAAGTAGCATAGCACACTCTAGTCATGCACACAGATGACATTTCTCCTTAGCAAAACGCAAGCTTTAAGGAAAGGCAATGGAAAATAGCCCTTAAAGTAAACCAGAGATGGAAACAAAAAATCTATTTGGGGAAGCCTGGCACCACATAGCTCAAATAACACCCTGCCCTTTAAAGGCTCCCACCCAAACAAATGGGAATGCCACGGTGAGTGGCAGGACAGGCGGTCAGCATCTGCATGGTCCCTAGCAGCAGCTCTATGAACAGAAAGGTTTCTGACCCTTTTCACTGAAGGGTGTATGCCAGGCCAGGAGGTAGTTATCTGGCTTCAGTTGTGAGCAGCCCTCAATAGTGGAAGGGTCCGGCCGATGTTCCCGAAGCTTCTCCACAGTCTCCACGTAGCTCTTTACCATCTCACGATACAGGTCATCCAGGCACCAGTAATCTACGGAGGAAGGGGTGGGACAGATGTTAGTGGAGACAGTAAGCATATAAGGTGGTTGGGTATGTGAGCAGCTTCGGTCAACGGCAGGGGCACATGGCTGTGCTCAGGGAAGAAAGTTTGGTGACCCCATGCTGCCTGGATGAATCCAGACCTTAGCTGGCTGTCACTTATATTCCGTTCCCCTGCCACTCTCATTTCTGCTTGTAGTTTTATCTCTTCAGAAAAAACAACATCAAAATCCATCTGGCTCCAAGCAGATGGTCTAAGTGATGGAGGCTGATTTTCACTAAGCTCCAGCTCTCGCCTGCCTCCTGGGAAACACAGGCTCTGCATGGCCACTATAGCCAAACTGCCTTGGTCCCTGAAGTGCACTTTGGAAACCAGAATGGGGCCCAACCCTGAAGATCATGGGGTACAGGGGCTGAAAAGAGCTAGGCCATCTTGGACATCTGCCCTAGGCCAGCGCTATGCATCTGTACCTCAGATGCCCCTGAACAGTCCATCAGGCCCAGTGTCATTTTCTCCAAAAAGGCTGTTTACCATGGTCAGAGCTCCCTGATGAATTTTGACTGCAAAG
Source organism: Eospalax fontanierii (assembly GCA_035773235.1). NCBI lineage: Eukaryota > Metazoa > Chordata > Mammalia > Rodentia > Spalacidae > Eospalax > Eospalax fontanierii. Next base: position 39,844,336 of record CM069524.1, read on the forward strand.
CTAGTGACTTTTGGTCTCTAAGCTAATCCATAGCTTGATGGACACACATTCCCAGACGGTGGAATCCAGGATGCCTGACCATCTACAGAACAAGTTGTAGCTGTGGGTCACTGCACCTGGTAAGGCTTTAGGTGCTGCCTTCTGATGTCCTTTCACGGGCACCAATGGGTTTTCAGTCTGTCAAAGCTACGCTCAGGGTTTAGGGCTGCCAATGGCAGACAACCACTGACCCTTTCCTTGTCTATGGGTGATCTGTCTTTGCTGAGGGCTGGGTGGGTGTGGGGATCTGGGTATTGAGCAAGGCAAGCAACTCCAGATACCCTAAAGGGATGGCAGGTGTCTGACCTGCTCTGCCCGATGTGAAGCTGCTATAGATATGAATCTTCCTTTCCCCCACCCCAGACCAGAACCAGGCTTTTGGGTTTCGTTTCCTCGTTCCTGAACTTCCACAACCTTCCCGCCTTTACCCCAACTCCCCACCTTTCCTGCCTTCTGTAACGGTCAGGAGGCCTCCCTATATAAACCCCTGCATTGGCTCTAATAACCGAACTACCCACCACCGACGTAGTCTCCTGGGAGGGAACTCCTCCCGCCGCACTCTGAGCCACCTGAGGTCCCCTTCGATCGTCCTCCATTCTCTGGCATGGCTGGAGCACAACAGCCGTGCTGGAAATGGAGACCCACCCACAGGTGGGCTGCAGGAAGATGGGCGATGATGGGACTTGTGAGCATCTGCTCTAGGGAAGAACAGGCTGGAAACCTCAGGGACTTCTTCATGCCAGCCAAGTGAGGTATGGTGCCTGTCAGAACTGCTCTCTTGTACAGGACAGAGCCTTTACCCACAGCTGTGAACTGCAGAAAGAGCCCTGGCCCAGCTGGGTCTCAGTGCTCCTAGGACAGAGGCTACTACTATTGTTCTTCCCTTCAGGGCCCATGCCTATCACTGAATTGGGGCAGGAGAGGATGGGCAGAACCTTGTTGGGAGGAGGGAGTGCTGTATGTCCCAGGCAGGCTCCATGTGGCAACCCTGCAGGAATAAAATTAGCTTTGTCTGCTTGAAAACCCCTGCTGGGAGTCAGAACTCTGGCCTGGGCAGTGTCTGGCACTGGCTCACAATGCTATCTGTTTACAGGCCTTTCTTTTCTCCACCTTGGCACAGCAGCCCGGCCCTTCCATAGCCCTCCAAAATAATTACTTTATTACAGGATCAGATAAAACAAAGTCTTTGCATTCAACTGAAATAGGCTTTTCAGAGTAAAAGGGGTCCATAAAACTCAAATAGCTGCGGCCTTGTCTTTTCAGGTTGGAATGCAAAGTAGAAATAAGTCTGCAAAACTGCTAATCCTTCTGGCCTGTACAATCAATTTTCTACCTTCCTCTCCAGCCTCCTGAGTGATAAGTCAGTTTAGGAAACTGAGTGGTAGCTCGATTAATGTAATTTTTTAAAAAGGCAAAATGCCGCAACTGAGTTTAATATAAAATACCATCTGATTCCATTGGTTCTGCCTGCTTTAACTCATCTCGGCTCTGACCTGTGACTACTCTTAACTCAGCTGTCAGGGAGCCACTGAGAGGAAGAGAAGGCACAGTCTGGTTCACCCGCGTTCTACCAGCTCCATGTTCCCTGCAGGCTGTGCACGGGGCACTTCTGGCCAGTCTCTCCTCCCTGCTGCACTGATTGGCTCTGGCAATCACTAATCAGAACTGCTGACCCCAAGCCCAGTCTGTTTGACCTGTACCTCCACCAGGCTCTTCAGACTCTTCAGCACCCCCATAGCTCTGCTTGATTCCCACAGCCCCAAGGACTTTAAGGCTCAGGGACATGAGCACCTCACCAGCTTCCTAGGAACATGGACAGCACACCTGAGCCTCAGAGCAAATGGTTCCAAAACGAGCCATACTCAAAGCCTAGCACCTGGGCCTGTGCTCACTAGACGCTCACCTAGTGAGATGACAGAACTGCACCAGCTTCTGTACTCCTGACTGATGGCTCTTCTATGACACTACTGATATGTCTTACAGAATGTCATCAGACAAGGCCCTATGCCAGTTGTTTCTGCTCTTGTGTCCTGAAAGCTATATGCTGTCCTTGACTGAATTGTGTCTGTGGCAGCAGAGCCACAGCTTTACAGACCTCTAGGCAGGGTGACTGTAGCATGATAAACTCGTGAGTGACACTTGCTTAAATGTATCGAGTGGGTCCATTCTAGGGAACAGGCTGCAGGGTCTCCAAACACTGCAATAAGTACCTCCATGGCCACCTTAGGTAGTCAGCAGCGTGCGTAAGGACAGGGTCGGGGGGCTAGGCTGCCTGGTGTGCTCTGTCACATGGCTGTATAGTATTGGACAAGTTACTCAACCACCCCGAGTGTCTTCCCTTCACCTGGGAATGGTAACATTAAAGTTACCTTTCGACTTATGAGGATGACAGGGCCCTGGGATCGCACATGTACGCAGGTTGGACATCTCCTTGCATACTTCTGCTGCAGGGAATTGCACCTACCATTAGTAACATGGCTCCATGTTAGTGGACTGAAGTGAACTGCAATTGTTAAAAACAGGACTGTTTGAAGACTAAACTTAAAACTTTGAGCTTCAGTAAATGAAAAAACAGGTATAATTTATAGAAGATCAACTGTAAAGGGGATGTTTAACAAGTTTTTTCTTATGACCTATGATAAAAGGCCATGACAGAGCACAATACAGCAACTCATATCTTACTACACCTGGTGACTGGCAGGTAATTCACTTCCTCCTTAAAAACAGCACAATCAGCTGGGCGTGGGCTTTTAGTCTCAGCACTTGGGAGGCAGAAGCAGGTGGATCTCTGTGAAACAGAGGCCATCCTGTTTACACAGCAAGTTCCAGGCGAGATGGGTCTACAGGGAGACCTTTTCTCAAGACCGAACCCCCCCCCCCAAAAAAAAACCCCAAACTCAGAAGAACAAAAACCAAAACAACCAATGCAATAGAATGGTTCTAACCTCAGCAAGTATACACACTTCACCTTGGGTGGACTGTGTTCCAGGTTCCCCGTGTCATCACACCTGTGCCAGGTGCTCTCCAGGGCAGTCCCAGAGACATACACATGGCTAGGACTCTGTATCCACAGAACACCTGTCAGAGCACCACACTCTGTGTACACATGGGGACTTTGTGGCCGTGTACCAGTATACACACAGAATCAAAGGAAGCAGACATCAAGAATAATCTGACTGCAGTTTTATTTCAAAAGTCTTGCTCTCTAGCATGCTATTAGCTGGGGAGGACTCTGAGATGCACTGTTGATCATAAAGGTACATGGTCTGTTCAAAATTTTAGAGGCAAGAAATACTTGGAATTCACAATTTTGTGAACCCAGGAAGATGCTTCAGTGCCTTCCAAAGGCTATGACACTATCTTATCAGTGTGCTTTGCTTCTCCCTCAATTAGGAACTAGTTGTTGATATTCCTATACAATGACAGCAGGAGCCATAAATACTTGGATTTCATAATTATGTGGACTCAGAAAGATGTTCCATCACTTTTGACAAGCTGTGACGCCTCATCTTATCAATGTAATCCAGCTATTTAGAGACATGACATTGTCGGCATTCCTATACAATGACCACAGAACTAAGCTGGGCACATTCACAACAGACTAATGGAATGGTGAATGCATTACTGACACCCATTGACTTAATCACTGCCCTCAGATCTTAATCTGCAGGACGGCAGAGTGCATAACATGTGTAGGGTAGACATACTGTTTCTACATTTACCATTTCTCTGAAATCCATGTGACATGTTTTGATCCTAACAACAATCTGCTCCTAGGTGAATAAATTTAACTTTGTTCTCCCACATCTAACACCTCTTTTTTAGAACATATTTATGTATAACAATGTCCAAACGGAATCATTTTGGCAGATATTTCTTTTTTGTTGTTCTGTTTTTTTGAGACCGGATCTCCCTGTAGCCTCAGCTGGCCTGGAACTCACTATGCAAACGAGACTGGCCTCAATCTCACAGAGATCCACCTGCCTCTACCTCCCAAGTGCAGGGATTAAAGGTACTGTACCACGCCTGGGGCTATTTTGATTGTAACTGTTTGGAACTGAGATGTGATTCCCAAATAGTGTTTTCTCAGGTCCAAACTTAAAGTTGGATAATATATTCTTTTAGAATAAACTTAGAATAAGAAGCCTCATCCTATGCCGTGGGTAACTGGTGCTACATTCTGATTCTACCAGAGCAGTTCCCACACAAGAGGCTTGCTTGTTGTGCACCAGCAGAAAACAAGTGAGAGTTGCTAATTAGCAGCTGAAGCTTAATTATCTGCAAAGCAAAGCGCTGCCCCAAAGATACACAGGAGAAACTTGACTCGCTGCCTGGCTGGCTGACTGTGGGGCTTGGGTGAATATTAAATCACCACTTTAAGCAGCAGCATCAGGTAACATAGGACACCAGTGCACCACTTTCAAGGCTCTTGGTACACAGGAAGCCACATGACGTTCCTTCTACCCCACCACACTGGAGCGGGGTGCACCGGCCAGTCCTACCTGTGGTGAGGGCTTCGGCAGTTGCCATGTGCATGATGGTGTTGTCACTCACTGGCCACTTTCCAGGTGAAAGCACAAGGTTGTCCAGTCCCCCTGACTTTTGCAGCTCCTCCTGAATTGAGCCTAAAGCACTGTTCTCCCTGCAGACATTTCCATAGCCAAGAGCATCGCCGACACTCCCCAACAGCATCGCAGCCTTGAACTTCTCCATCTTGGAAGGTGACTCTTCTTACCCTGCAGTTCTCTGCGTCCTTCCCTGGCCGCCCTTAACCAGCCCTGCTGACATTTATACTGGCCATTGTATCACCGACCAGCACTCCAAATGGCCAGGCGTTCCTTTCCTGCCTTGGCAGGTGGCACCAATGAGATAAAGCTCCGAGCTCACCACGTGGGCGGTGTTCGGACAGCACTGGCTCTCCTGCTAAGGAGCCTGCTGGCACCAGTCCATATCCAGACCCATGCTATTCCATCTCCTTAAAGGAGTCTGCCCCCTGCTGGTGGAACAGCACATGAGGCAACATGAACATTATTGTTCCAGCCCAAGTCCTCCTTACCTTCTACTCTGTCCCACTTCCAGTCAAATCACATCTGGTCTCAATTTCAAATAAATGCACCTATCTTGCCATTACACTAAAAGGACTTTTTCAGATACTTCTAATACATTATATAGCCTTTTTATTTGCCTCCTTTCACTCAGCATACTGCTGAGATTCATCTTTTAGAAAACGTTTCTGACTATAAAATTGTGAGGGTCCTGAGAGTATCTCAGCTGTACAGCAGTTAGGTAGGGTATTTGAGCCCCTTGATTTGATCAGCACCACACACACACACACACACACACACACACACACGAATAAGAATGCTGTAGTAGAAAACGTTTAAAAATGCAGCATTCCTAGACCCTGTGAAAGAATATTTTCTCACAGTTCAGTACTCTCATTAAAGAGTGTCAGTGCCAGATTAGTGTGCTGGAGCAAGCACAAAGTGGGATCTGGCTATGCTATCTTAAGCTTCATGTGCTGAAAAATCCATGCCTGCTTATGAAAACATTAACAAACATGAGGCTGGAGTAGAGCACAATTTGTAAACACACAGCTCTTGGTTTGAAATTGCTACCCCCCACCCCCAACATCAGTTGCCTCAAGCATAACCCCTGTGGGGGGGAAGACACCAGGCAGCCCTCCTGGGACCAAGTCCATCAAACTCAGAACTGGCAGGGGTCACCTGGACTGAAGAAATGCACTTGGTAAGAATTTTTATGTAGTAAGATGCCCTTAAACAAATATAAACTGTATCACTTAGCCCTTGTTAAAACAAGATTCTGGAATTTTCCAGCTAGCACAATTCTAGGATTCTGGTGTAGTACTTCAAAACCAGGAGGTATATAGTTCCTATCCAAATAAGACATACAGCAACCAGAAGCTGGCAAGAGGGACAGTCACCCTCCTCAGGTAGAACAGCACATCGACCAAAATGTTTTAAATGTCCATGGTACAAGTCCAAGGCTGATTTGACTCCCAGGAGGGAAACTTTGTCAAGGATGCTGGGGAACAACTTCCATACAATTTAGTTTACACCACAAATAAGATATGGTTATCTCACCAGTTTGCCCATGTGACAAGTATTGCCAGAGCACCCACTTTTACAGGAATCGTGGCTATATCAACAAAAGCTGGAGGAACGTTTACCTTTGTCCTCATTGAGTATCAGGTTTAGAATGTATTTAACAAGTAACACAGCACTGCACTATGTCACTTAGGCAAGGATGACAATGTCTGTCCTAGAAATTCCTGGTGAGTAATCTGTGGAAGAAGAGATCATATGCATTTCCTAAACCTGTTGTTATTGGGCAAATTTGTTTCAAACATATCACAGCTATATTGGTACATTCTGATACACAACTCACACATGTCTAGCATATTATGTACTGGGAAAGGAAAAGGAATCTAGAAAGGAAACTGTCTGCCTCCAACATGCTTATTTATCTGCCAGGGTGCCAGATGGAATGTGGCAAAGGTTTACTCACTGGCTGCCACAAGGGGGATGTTCTGTCTGCCTATAACAAACAGCAGGGGCTTGATGTGCACAGATAGTATTTGTGCAACCAAGAACAAAGGATACTGCAACACCAGGAAAAAATACTTTATTGATGGTTTCTAAAGTTTCCAGCATTTCTGTAGCATGCACAACCCAAGTGTAAATATAGAAGAAACAAAAAGCACAATTCTTTGAAAAGCTTTTATCCAATTACTAGTATTTCACAGCCTATTGATAATCCCATAGAATTAAAAAATTTTTAATTACATTTATTTATCTTGTTATGTGTTAGCACATTCATATATGTGTGTGGGTCTACGCATGCCATGGTGCAGAAGTGGAGGTCAGAGGATGACTTGAGGGAGTCAGTTCTCTCCTTCTACCATGTGGGTCTTGGGGATGGAACTCATGTTTTCAGGTTTGGTGGCAAGTGCCTTAATTTGCTGAGCCACCTCACTGGCTCCCTGTAGAATTTTCAATCCTAAGAACAAGAATGTATCACAGACCTCTATAATTATTAATTATTTGAATTCTATAAACTTCTCTGAACAGAAGTTAACTACGTATGAAGAATCCACAAAGCCTGTAAGGATGCTTTGTTTTCCGAGGTTTTATTAAAGCCAGTGTTCATTATATAACACTCTGAATCAGAGCTCAAAGGAGATGTCCCAGTTTTCCTTTACAGACTTAAGGTTACACGGCTTGCCCTTATGGATTACTAGTGATGTTGTCTCACACAGTGAGGGGTTGGCCCGTGGAATCTGGTCTCCTGTTCTAATCGTCCACCATCTCTGAGATTCCTGTTCAATATCAACAGTCCATCTCATTGCAGGGCACACACATCTCATAGCTGTCTCCTAAATCAGGAGAATGTCCCATTATCAGGAGCTGCCTGAACAGCACATTTGCAACATGCTTTCTATGTACAGGCATTGAATACACCACCTTCCTGAAGTTGGCCCAGCATATCTGCTCCAGGGTCATGTTGCAGGCAAGGCAGCAAGGCACGCTTGTGATGCCAAGTCTTGGCAAATGTGAGGTAGGGTCAGCACAGTGATGTTCAAAGCTTGACACCAGATGAGCAGGCAGTATCCAGGCCCTCCGTGCTTGTGGACATGAGCAGATCTTGACCAGGCAAACGCAGGAAAAGCAGGTGGTAACACAACACAGTGACATGGTGCAGGGACACAATGCAGACAGAATGCGGATTACAAATGAGATGGAGGCTTTGCGTGTGGATTATATTCAGACGATGATATATGTTTTTTCTTCCATGTGCATATGGCTATCCAAGGGCTGGACACTGATATTATAGATAAGGGGAATCAGTGCATTTGGTTTGCAAGACTAATTCATCACTCAAAAAGAAATTATTTTTCATGGAAAAATTTCCTTTTAAATATAATAAAATATCTTAAGAAATAATAAACTTCTTAGGAGGCAGCATCCAGGTCTAATAACAACCTTATTAGAAGTAAAAAACAGGCCCACCAGTTTGTAAACAGTTTGAGACAGAACTGCTGGAATCACATCCTACATGTACCATCACTGTGCAAACATAACGATGTCTTCATAACATCTAGGGAAAATGAAACAAAACAGCTAGCAAATCTAGAGATCTGATAATTCAAAAACTGGTAATCTTGAATACCTGGCACCAAGATTAGAAAACATTATGCTCTCTGACAGGCCATCTTCATTAGGGCACATTTTTTAACACCTTTGAAGTATAAAAATAAAATACCCTCCCGAGGACACAGATATTGTTTTAGAAGTATAATTACAATATGATTTGGCAGTTTTGGTAACTGCTGGTGCTCACCTTAAAATCATGAACCGAAGAGCATGCTTTGCAGCCCTGCAAACAGGCTCTATGTTGCTTTCTGTAGGTAAGTCATGCAGGAGTCTCCTAAAGCAATAGCTTTGATGATGCATCCCTAACACCCCGAGCAACTGTCCTCTGAGGAGCTTCTCAGTGTCCACACACCAGCCATTGTGACCTTTAAGCAGAGTAAGGATTCCCATTTCATAAATGAGCAAGTAGGACTTCTGAAGTCAGCAACAAATGCACACACTTGTCTCCTTGTAGGATGCAACTCATCTCGTTCTCCATCCATCCAACTTTTCCATCTAGAAAGGGCCACGCTTCCCACCTGTGACTACTGGTCTTGCATATTCGACAAAATCATCTATAAGTACAGGCCATGCTCCTAAAGGAAAACAAATGGATTTCTTTTTTAAAGTAGTGTACCCAGCATTTTTTTGTTTGGTCTTTTTTGAGACAGTGTTTCCCTGTAGTCCCAACTGGCCTGGAACTCACAGAGATCAACCTGCCTCTGCCTCCTGAGTGCTGGGATTAATGGCGTGCACCACCATACCTGACTATACCAGTATTTTTTTATTCAAAAACTGTTTCCCCAACTCTAACATTTAAAGAACCAAAATGATTTGAAGTTTATGCAGCCTGTTTCGCCAAATGACTAGCTGCAGTCACCCAATTCTGCTCCAGGAGGGATAGTCAGTGAGTGGCAGGTGTCAAGTTCCTGGAGAACAGACCATACTCTCACTGACTGGGTCCATACTGTGGCCTCCCAGGCCTCGGTCAGCCACTAGGCAGTCAGAATCGGCTGACTGGAAATGGAAATAAGTGGACCCGTTGGTTCCTGGGGTTCAAGGAACTGTCTTCCCAGTCATGGGCATTCTTGCCCTGACTCCTTAACAGGGACCCCAAATCCTCCCAGTGCAGATCACATGGCTCCTCTGCTATGTTAGCACTTACTGCCTCACATTCTTCTGGCAGACAGATAAGTCTTACCAACAGCAGCTATGGATCCTACAAACCAAGTTGTCTACACTCCAGTATCCTCCTTTCATACAGGAAGCTTTCACTAAGCGTCTGTTTTTAGCTGGATACCGTATTAAGTGTAAAGGACACAGATGAGCTAAACCACTGAGGGACACAACATGAACTGAATGTTGTCAGTGATGGAGTAAAACACACCCAAAACAGGAGAGAGGGTGTCCCAGAAAAAGTCCAGGCCAGGTGCATCTGGGGGTGAGGAGATCATCCACTCAGGATTAGGCCCTTCTCCCAGGGAGGAGTATACTCCATGGGAGGACCTTACATGTCTCTGATGTGGGATCCTCAAGTTTGGGGAGGGTGTATGCCAGGCCACGAGGTAGTTATCTGGCTTCAGCTGTGAGCAGCCCTCAATAGTGGAAGGGTCCGGCCAATGTTCCCGAAGCTTCTCCACAGTCTCCACGTAACTCTTTACCAACTCACGATACAGGTCATCCAGGCACCAGTAATCTACGGAGGAAGGGGTGGGACAGATGTTAGTGGAGACAGTAAGCATATAAGGTGGTTGGGTATGTGAGCAGCTTCGGTCAACGGCAGGGGCACATGGCTGTGCTCAGGGAAGAAAGTTTGGTGACCCCATGCTGCCTGGATGAATCCAGACCTTGTAGCTGGCTGTCACTCATATTCCGGTCCCCTGCCAGTCTCATTTCTGCTTGTAGTTTTATCTCTTCAGAAAAAACAACATCAAAATCCATCTGGCTCCAAGCAGATGGTCTAAGTGATGGAGGCTGATTTTCACTAAGCTCCAGTTCTCGCCTGCCTCCTGGGAAACACAGGCTCTGCATGGCCACTATAGCCAAACTGCCTTGGTCCCTGAAGTGCACTTTGGAAACCAGAATGGGGCCCAACCCTGAAGATCATGGGGTACAGGGGCTGAAAAGAGCTAGGCCATCTTGGACATCTGCAAACGACTCAGAATGACATTCGCAATGACATGACTGGGGAATTAAAGAACTTATTAGAAATACATAGAGAGAGAGAAAGGAAAGGATGAGGGCCCTAAAGACAGTTTACTACTCCCTTTCTGAAGCACACCTCTTGACCTGTACCAGCATTCTTGTGTGTTAGTGGGCGTTGGGGGTAGGGGAGAGGGGGAGATAGATAGATAGATGATAGATAGATAGATAGATAATAGACAGACAGATAGACAGAACAATTTCTTAAAGATTTATTTTTATTTGCACAGTGTTTCAATTGCCCATATGTATGTGCACCTAGTATATGCAGTGTCTGCAGAGACCAGAAAAGGACCACAGAGCGACCACGTAGGTGCTGAAAATTGAACTCAGGTCCTTTTCAAGAGTAGCAAGTACTTTTAACCCCTGAGTCATCTCTCCAACCCCAAAATAACATTTCTTATATTTTATTTATTATTTTTATGTGTATAATTGGATTGCCTGCACCTGTGCCATGCAATGCCCACGGAGACCAGAAGAGGGCATGGAATCCCCTGGGACTACAGTTACAGATGGTTGGTAGCTGTCATGTGGGTGCTGGAAATGGAACGTGGGTCCTCTGTAAGAGCAATGTATTAGTTACTTTTCTGTTGCTGTGATAGAAACACTGACCAAGGGAACTTATAAAAGGAAGAGTTTATTTAGCTTACAGTTCCAAAGGGACAAGAGTCCATCATGGCAGGGAGGCATGGCAGCAGAGGTGGCTGGAGTAGGAACAGAAGCTAAGTGCCCACATCTTCAGGCAGGCACAGGAAGCAGAGAGTGCCTGGAGTTCCAGCAAAGCTTAAGAACTCTCCATGCCCACCCGCTGTAACGCGCTTCTTCCAGAATGACCACACCTTCTAAGATCTCCCAAACAGCATTACCAACTGGGAACAAAATGTTCAAATACTTGGAGCCTATGGAGGACATTCTCATTCAAATCACCACAAGCAGCCAGTGTTCTTAACCACTGAGCCATATCTCCGGCCCCCCAAAATAATAATTTTTAACTCCAACACGATGTGAGAAGTGAGAAGTAAGAAGGCAGGCATCAATGTGTGCCAGCTATGGTTGGTATTATGCTGTTCATGCACAAATGCAGCTCCTGGGGTTGGAGAGACGCTCAGCAGTTAAGAGCACTGACTGCTCTTGCAGAGGACTTCTGTTCAGTTCTCAGCACCTACATGGTGACTAACAACCATCTATAACTCCAGTTCTGGGAATCAAATGCCCTCTATTGACCTCTGAAGGCATTACAACATGGGTACACTTACATACATACAGGCAATACACTCATACATATAAAATTAAAGAAAAATAAATACTTATTTTTTAAACCACAACTCGGAACTGGAGAGATGACAGCTGTTAAGAGCACTGGGTGCTCTTGCAGAGGACCCAGGTTCAATTCCCAGCACCCACATGGTGGCTAACAACCCTCTGTGACTCCAGTTCCAGGGGATCTGACATCCTCTCCTGACTTGCTCGGTCACTGTACAACAGGGGTGCACTTACATACATCCCAATACATGCTCATACACATAAAATAAAAATAAATAAAATATTTTTAAAAAACATAGCTTCCTCCTCAAAAACAGCAGTAAATACAGCTTCCTGAGGATTTTCCTGTTGTGTTTCTATCAATGGTGTCTATTGCTTTTTTGAACTTTTGTACTAATTCCAATCTAATCAATACTGCCAACCCTGCAGCCTGGGCTCATTGTTTCAAATACAACACGTGATAAAAGAAGAAATGGAACAAGTTCTTATATGAAATGAACTTGTCAAAGTCAGTTTGGTTGTGTGCAACTGACAGTTTAGAGCCAGGGGAGGTGGTATGTAACATAACCCTAGCATTCAGAAGGCTGAGGCAGGAGGATCACACGTTTCCAGTTTTTTGGGGGGTGGGGGGCACTTGTATGAGCTAAGTAGTGAGACAAACAAGCAGGGGAGGGGGCACTTGAGGCCCACTTTGGATATCTAGCCTTTCCTGAATGGTAAAGTGAAGGTAAGCAGCTGAGGAGACAGAGGGGCCCACAGGATGCAGTGCGTTCGTGGTATGTGCAGAAAACAAAGGTTTCATTTAAAATTAATTAAGATTTTTTTAAACTGTGATTTTTTCTTCACTTTTTATTTATTTATTCTACTATCTGTGTGTGTGATGTGTGCGTGTGTTGTATGTGTGTGAGGGTATGTGTGTGCCACAATGAAGAGTGTGGAGGTAGTCAGAGAACAACTTTGTGGACTCAGTTCTCTCTACCTTTACATGGCTTCTGGGGATCAAACTTGGATCATCAGGCCGGCGTCGTGTGCAGCAAGCACCTTTACCTGCTGAGGCAACTTGCTGGTCCTGGAAAGACTTTATTTAGGTTCCAAAAATGACCCTTAGTGAAACGGGGAGAAAGAACAGCCCTAAGAGGGTTCTTAGTCTCATTCATAAAAAGGAACTTAAGAATGGACCCAAACGGAAGCTTTAGGACAATTTTATTAGAATTTAAAGAAAAATCCTCAGGGCAGGCAAGCTGGGAATCTCAGCAGCTGCCTGGGGAGGAGAGGAGGAAAGAAAGTCATGAAGCCACGCAGGTTTAGAGCCCGTTTGGGGCGGGCGGGCACAGACACGTGGCGGACTGGCAGCCACATGGCTGGGAGAAGGAAGCTTTAGAGAAAAAGTAGAGAAATACAAGATGCTGGGGCGGCCCAAAGCATTAAAGAAAGCATGTTTAGAAAAGGAAAAAGAAAAGGAGACTTACAGAGACCTGCATGTCTGTGGTTGGGACCAAAAGCCCTGCCCCAGAAGGCGGGATTCCAGGCAGGAAAAGTTCACTGTCTCATAACACATTTGGTATTCCACCTGTCTATTTAGTATACCTTAAGGTGAACCCACCTTCTGAGGGCTGGTTCTATGATCAGGTGATTGACCAATGAAACTGGTAATGTGGGTCTTTCAACAGATAAACTAGAGAGTTTATAGTCTACCCCAGCTAATCTTCTGGGGCTGTTTGTTATCTAACATTAGGAGAAGAAAAGAGTAATGCATTCTACAGGATTCTTGACCAAAAGTATTCAGGCTTTAAAATAGAAATACAGCTACCCATGTTACCATTCCGTGTGCGTCGAGGTGGTAAAACAGAGTTGTCCAGGGATGTGACATCACTTTTACTGCTGTAAAAATCTCTCCCTGAAGCCATAGAAACACCCTACAAATCTAAACTCTGGTTTCATGGTTCTGTTCAATAGTGATTCTGTCTAATATTGCTTGTGGCAAAGTCAAGAAAACAGGCTGCTGCAAGCAGTTTCTGGTTCTGGTCTGTGGAGGATATGTCTAGACATGCCAGCTTCTTGTGTACATCTCAAGTTCCCATCTGACGAACAGTAAGCAAAATGTCAGTACGTGTGATAGCTTTTTTCTATGTTGTTGTAATCAAAAGGCCCGACAGAAACAATCTAAGGGAGGAAAATTTTGTTTTGGCACCTGCTTTCAGTGGGATGCAGTCCACCATGGCAGAGACGATGGAGCCAAACAACTTAACTCAAGCAGCAGAAGTGTGCAATGGAAGCTGTTCACATCATGGTCAACCAGGAAGCAGAGGGTGAAATAGGAAGCAGAGGCAGATGTAAGCTTCAAAGGCCCACCCCTAGTAATCCACTTCCTTCAGAACATCACCACACCCCCCAAGGGTACTACCAGTTGAGGAACATGCATCAAGAACATGAGCCTGTGAGGCACATTTCAAGTTGAAGCCACCACATGATAAAAAGGTATGCTCCAAGGAACAAAGGACTTTACAACAGATGCAGCAGACCAGACAACACGAGAGCTTCCACCTGTCCGTCAGTTCTACGTGCTCCATTCAGGCATCTCATTAATTGTGTAATTCAAAGGTGGGCGCTGTTACCTCTCCTTTCTTACAGGAGGCCACATCACATCCCTGAGATGAGAAATGACTGGGCCCAGGACCCACCGCCTGCAGGTGAGGCTGGAAGCTGCAATTGTGATTGTAGTTGTAAGTTACTCCGCAGTGTCAGCCATTTCCCATAATCACCGAGTTTTATTTTGTTTTGTTTTAATAGCATCTCATGTAGCCTAGGCTGGTCTCAAACTTACTATAAGCTGAGGATGACCTTGAACTTCTGATTCTCCTGCCTCTACCTCCTGGTTTGGGGATGACAGGCATGTACCATCACATTCAGTTTTATTCCATGCTGAGGATGGAATGCAAAGCCTCCTGTGTGTGTGTGTGTGTGTGTGTGTGTGTGTGTGTGTGTAGATGTGCATGTGAGTACATGTGCATAGGTATGTACATGTGTGTAGAGGCCAGAGGTCAATCCCAGGTATCTTCTTCAATCACTCCACCTTATCTTTTGAGATAAGATTTCTGGCCAGGCGTGGTGGTGCACGCCTTTAATCCCAGCACTTGGGAGGCAGAGGCAGGAAGATGTCTGTGAGTTCAAGGCCAGCTTGGTCTACATAGTGAGTTCTAGGCCAGCTGAGGCTACAGAGAGACACTATCTCAAAAAGACCAAAATAAAAAGATTTCTCCCTGAACCTGGAACTTACTGACTCAGACTAGTTGACCAGCAAGCTCCAAGAATGTCTCTGTCTCTACTCACCCTCCACCCTCACTGCTGGGGTTACATACGTGCTTGGCTTTTTTACATGGGTTCTTGAGACTGATTCAGTTTTCTTGATTACACAGCAAGTAGTTTACCAATTGAGTTATCTACCATTCCCTATGCATGTACACACACATACATAAGTGAGAAGACAACTTTCAGGAAGGAGTCAGTTCTGTCTTCCAAGTGGGTTCCAGGAATCAAACTCAACATGCTCAGACTTGGAGTGAAGTGCCTTCACCCGCAGAGCCTTCTCCCGGGCCAGCCCCATTTCTACTTTTGGACTAATTTTCATTGATTTCGTTGTTTATGTGCATTTGTGTATGTCTATGTATCCATAGAATCCAGAAGACGATGTCAGGTCTTTTGGAGCTGTGGTTACAGGCGGTTATGAACTTCACAGCATGGGTACTGGGAACTGAGCCTGCGTGCTCTGCAAGAACAGCAAGGACTCTTAACCACTGAACCATCTCTCCAACCCCGCCACCCCATTTCTATTTTTAAGGTAACATCTTTTGAGACAGGGTCTCACTGGGTACCTCTGGCCAGCCTGGAACTTGCTATGTGGACCAGGCTGCCTTCTAACTCACAGAGATCTGCCTGCCTCTGCCTCCTCAGTGCTGGAACTAAAGATGTGCAACACCACGCCTGGCCAAAGGTAATGTTAGTAAGAACTCCAGTTATCTTCTTACGCAATTAATGCTGCACTTCATAATTGGGCAAAAGAATGACTGGGTCAGGATTAGGGAACGTCCCTGCCTGCGCTCAGAGCACATCAGATTTCTTCCTATGCTCCACGCTGCCTCCTAGGACCTAGCTAGATCTGAAAGGAAACAGCAGTCGACTGGCCATCACCTGAGCGGCACTAAAAACCTGCTCTTATCTCTTCATTTCTTCTTGCCCACATTTTCCAAAAAGCTTTGAAACAAAGAAAGGGAAAACCTTGATAATGCCAGCCGACTGAACTAATTCTAAAGAATCTACTCCAGACAATGCCGGGAGGGCCGAGTCTCCATCTCATCCCCTCACCACCTTCTTTTGTGTTAAGTACTGGAATTGTACTTAGGGCCTCATACATTACATACTAGACAAAGACTCTCTACCACTGAGATATATCCCCAACCCTCCCTTTATTTTAAGAGATAGTCTTTAAGTTTCCCAGGCTGGCCTTGAACTGTAGTCTTCCTGCCTCAACCTCCAGAGTAGATGAGACCACCGCCTGCAGCAGTAGGCCTAGCTCTGAAGTTTTGCTTGATCCTAGACTGGGGAAATAGCTCAGACAGTAAAGTGCTTGCCATATAAGTTTGAGGACCTGAATTGGATCCCCAAAACCCACCTAAAGAGCTGGGCATAGTGGCACATGCTTGTAAACCTAGTGCTGGAGCAGTAGAGACAGGAGGATCCCTGGGGCTCACTGGACAGACCGTCTAGGCAAGTGGTGAGCTCCTGGTTCAGTGACAGACTCTGTCTCATAAAACTAGGTAAATGGCTCTTGAGGAATAGCAGTTGAGGTTAGCCTCTGGATTCCATACCCTTGAGCTCACACACACACACACACACACACACACACACACACACACACACAAATAATTTAAATAAAATACTTGATCCTGTGTAAATACAGGACTGTAAATTCCCCTGAAATATCTCTACTAACCCCTAACTTAACCTGAAAAGCAGGCATCAGTCCCCACCCTACAGAAAAGGAGCTGAGATTTAGAGTGATTCAGTGTCTTACCCATGATCATACATACTAAAGGACGTAGGGCGGCTTCTAAATGGCAGGTCTCTACTTCCAAAACTCAGCTACTGCCTTGGATATTTAAAGATAGATTTATTGAACAAGACCGTCAAAGCCTGGGGGTGGGGAGCAGAGGATAGAAGATGTTTTAGTTCATTTTCTTCACAATAGTCTATGTGTTTATTAAACTTCAGATCCCGCTTGCTGGGAACTATGACCAATTAAACAGTTCTCTGCTCCATGCTAAGCTGTGTCAGTCGTGTTTGCAAGATTGGCAGGTCAGCAGAGAGAGGATCATAATAAACTCAGAGGCCAATCACTAAGACTCTTCAGGCAGACAAAGGCCAGACCAGCACACTTAGGAAATAGGATTTGGGAAAGGCCATTTGTCACAATCCTATGAAAACCTCGGGTTCCAGTTTCTTTCCAATCAATCAGAATGGGACATGTGAAAAACTGTGGTGTTATTTTTTTTTCCATGTTAACATAGATCAAGCGGTGACATTAAGCCTCTCGGTGGGTGTCATTTCTTTCTGGCACAAGCACATTTTACCACATTTCATCATAAAATCTCTGCAACTAATGCCTGCTCATGGAACACTAACCACAGTATATCAAAGGCTATGAGCCGGTTTCTGTTCTGGTTGAAAATGTTCAAGACTCCTGAAATAGACCACTTCTTCAGGGTTTTCCCAAGGTCATTCTGTTTCCTGGACCCTCAACACAAACTGTGGAGGTGAGAGAGGGGCTGGGATGTGCTAATGTCAGAGTCTTCCGAATGTCTGGACCAGAGTTTAAAATTCTTCTCTTAATCAAATGAAGTAGTTTTGAATAATGGTTTTGTGTGTAGATTGCTCTATTCAACATTGGGACCAGAGCAAAGAGGCAGAAAGAAGGCAGAAAAATAAATTAAGAGGGGCTGGAGGGATGGCACAACAGTTAACAGCACTGGCTGCTCTTGTAGAGGACCTGGGTTAAGTTCCCAGCACCCACATAGCAGCTAACAATCATTCATTGTTCCAAGGGATCTGACGCCCTCTTCTCGCCTCTATCGGCATTGCATGCATAAATGCACTTAGGTACATGCAGGCCAAATGCTCATACATAAAACAAAAATAAATCTTAGGAACTAAAATAAAATAAAATAATAAATTAGGGTCTTTGCAAGATAGTTCAATTGGTAAAGTACTTGCTTAGCATGAACAAAGCCTGAGTTGATCCCCAGCACATTAGAGGCGGAGTCAGGAAGATCAGGAGCTCAAGGTCATCCTCAGCTACAAAGTAAGTTTGATACTAGCCTGGGCGACATGAGACCCTGTCTCAAAAACATCTGGAATAGACAGAATTGTATCCATTTAAGAGTTATGCTCAGAATATTGCCACACACCTTTAATCCCAGCACTCTTAGGGAGACAGAGGTAGGTGAAGTTCCAGGTCAGCCTGGTCTACACAGCAAGTTACAAGCCAACAAGGGCTTATAGTGAGACTCTGTCTCAAAAAAGGAGGTGGGGCATGGTGGTGCATACCTTTGATTCCAGGGCTACAGGGGGACCCTGTCTCAAAAACCAAACAAAATAAAACAAAACAAACAAACAAAAAACAACAAAGAAAGTTATGTTCAGTTGGACCTGGTAGTGCATGCTTGTGATCTCAGGACTTGGGAGGCAGAGGCAGGAAGACCAAGAGTTCAGCCTCACTCTCAATTGGATAGTGAGTTTGAAACTGGCCTGGATTACATGAGACTGAGAAAAAAAAAAGAGCTGTCCAGTTCCTAATCCCACATACTTGTGTCAGTGATCTTATGGGAAAATAAGGTCTCCACAGTCAACAGTCACATTAATCTCCTGGGTTAGAATGAGTCCTAAATCCCATGGATGATGGATCTCTTGATAAGAAAAGGGAGATCTGAGTCATCAGGGTGGCTCATCAGGCAAAGGTGTTTGCAGAACAAGCCCGAGTTCAGTCCTCAGAAACCAAGTGGGGAATGGAGAGAACTGACTCCCACAAGTTGTCCTCTCACCTCCACAGTTGTGCCTCATGCACACACACGTGCGTGCACACACACACGTGCACACTCACACAAAGGGAAATGGGAAAAGGAAGGGGAAATTGACAAATAGCCATGAGTGCAGGAAAAATGTTCAATATATTTAGCCATCGTGGAAATACAAATTAAAACTTCAGAACTGTGTAGAGAAACAAGCATGTATGTCTAGCACTCAAGAACTAAAGGCAAGAGGACTGGAGTTCAAGGTCACTGTTACCTGTATAAAGAGTTCCAGATGAGTCTGAGTTATGAGACTGTTTTTTAAAAAATAGCTGGAGAAATGGCTCAGCAGTTCAGAGCATTGACTGCTCTTGCAGTGCACCTGGGTTTAATTCCCAGCACCCACATGGTGGCTAACAGCCGTCCATAACCCCAGCCCTAGGGGATCCAACATCCTCTCCATAGGCATTGCATCACACGGGTGTATTTACATACATTCAGGCAATATACTCATACACGTAAAACTAATATAATAAATAAATACATTTTAAAAGGAACCCCAGCCATATCTCTGAAAGGCAGACGCAGCCAATTCTCTGAGGTACCAAATTCTCTGACGGCCTTCCAAGCAGTGGTAAAGTCAACCCCTGTAGAACTGCAGATCCTCAACCAGCACCCCAACACAATCCTGGTCATCAGTGAGAGCGACCATGTGAAAAGCGGCTGCCTGTCCTAGATAACACTAAGTTCCTGGTCCCAATCATGTCAATGGGAGCAAGTTAGCCAGGGTCATCCAGCACACCTGCAGATGAACCCGGCACAGGCCTTCTTCCCTCTGTTAAGCAGCACAGTTTGGTGAGCAGTGGGGGTGGCAGAGGCATCAAGAATGAGGGGTCCTGGTCAGGCACTCCCCAGGGAGCTCCTAGCTCCTGAACTGAGCTACCTCCAGGTCCTAGTGGGGACAGAGATGTGGCCACTAGCTAGAAGACACCAGCGCGCCCACCATATGCCCTGGGGTAGATCTCAGGTGGGTGTGGTCACACACTCCTTTAATCCCAGCACTGGGGACACAGAGGTAGACAGATCTCTGTGAGTTCGAGGCCAGTCTGGTCTACATAGCGAGTTGCAGACTGGCTGGGGCTATGGAAGACCCTGTTAAACAAACAAACAAACAAAAAAGAATAGAGCTTTCTTCTTTCACAAATGATTAACTTTTTAAAAATTTTATTTATATTTTATTATTTTATGTGTATGAGTGTATTGCCTGCATGTATGTAAGTGCACCTGTGTTGTGCAGTGCTCTCAGAGGTCAGAAGAGGGCATCGGATTCCCTTGGAACAGGAGTTGTAGACTGCCATGTTAGCATGTCCTCCCAAGAGCAGCCAGTGCTCTTAACCATTGAGCCATCTCTCCAGCCTGACAAATGATTAATTCTTACTGTGTGCTTGTATTTGTATCTGCTTGTGTGGGGATGTTTGTGCAAGTGAACATGGAGGCCAGAGCACAACACCCTTAGTGTTGTTCCTCAGTACCCATCCACCTTTATTTATTATTGTTATTTGAGTGTATGAGTGCATTTCATACGTAAGTACACCCATCTCGTGCAATGCCCACAGAAGTCTGAAGAGGGTGTCAGATCCCCTGGAACTGGAGTTAGAGATGGTTGTTAGCTGCCATGTGGGGGTTAGGAATTGAACCTGGGTTGTCTGAAAGAGCACCCAGTGCTCTTAACCCCTGAGCCATCTCTCCAGCTCCCACCTTGGTTTTTGTGGTTTGCTGTGGCTGTTTGTTTATTTGTTTGTTTGCGGGAGATGTTCACATGCCTACTGCCCTGCTTATCATTCTCTGCCTTATTCCCTTGATTCCCAGTGAACCTGGATCTAAGATGATGGCCAGCAAGCCTTTTTGATCCTTGTTTCCACGCCCCACAACACTGGGATACAGGTGTGTGTTGCCATATCCAACTTTTTACATGGTGCTAAAGATTCTAACTCGGGTCCTCATGCTTGTGCAGTAATCACTCTCACCCACCAAGCCATCTCCCCAGTTACCTAAAGTCCTATCTTGATGGGATTTGGCAAGTATGTCACGTGGAACTTATCTCTGTCATACAGGGTATTACTGAAGCACTACATAGGGTTTATTTTTACTGTAAGAGCATGAAAGAACATTTCAAAATCAGGAAGCAGAAATTCCAGCTTTCATGGGAGCTGGTGGCCTAGAACCCTGTGCTGGTCTTGACTTAACATTTTTAAAGGACCCGAAATCATCAAAGGTCACTGAAACTATAACACATCTCTTGATCACCTCATTAACTAATCATATTCACCAAGAATGACTGACCACATTAAGTAGGATAAACAATTAGGCAAATTGACTTTTTAAACAAGCAAAAGAACAGTTTGCAGACAGCTTCATTGACAAATGTCAGCTAGAATAATGAGCATTGATCAGTGTACATTTGGCATTTGGTCATGTGCTCCTCTAGCTGTAGAATTACACAACAAATATTCATTGAAAGTCTGTTGTGAGTTGAACACCAAGTGCTTTGGGCATCCCTTGGCAAACCTTCTTAAGAGCCCTGCAAACCTACTGTTACTATTTCCATTTTATGAATATTCCACCTAAAGTCTGGTGAGAACCAAAAAAAGTGATTTTAAAAATTGTACTTGTAGGCTGGAGAGAAGACTCAGCAGTTAAGAGCACTGGCTATTTTTGCAGAGGACCCAGGTTTGATTCCCAGCACCCACATGCCACATGGTAGCTAACCAACATTCTAATTCCAGTTCTAGGGGATCTGACACCTTATTCCAGCCTCCGCTGGCATTGTACAACACAGGTGCATTTATATACCTGCAAGCAAAACATTCATACACATTAAAAAAAAGATAACTTGTACTTGAAGAAACAACGGCATGTGCTAGGGATGTAACTCAGTTGGTAGAGTGCCTGCCTAACTAACATGCATGAAGCCCTGGGTTCTATTCCGAGAACTCCATACACTGAGCATGATGGCACACATCTGTAATCCCACCACTGTGGAGGTGCAGGTAGGAGGATTAGGAGTTCAAAGTCACCCTCGGTTATATAGGGAGTCCAAGGCTAACCTGGAATACATGAGACTATGTCTCAAAAAAAGAACAGAGAAGACATGTGCCATCTAGATAGTCTCAGAAAAATCCGGAACATGTAAAATTCTCTAATATCAAAGAGTGTTCACTTTACAAAAGAGAAGAAAATAACATACTTGAATTCACTGTCCATTCATCATCATCTTTTCTGAAAAAAAACATGTATACCCCTCTAATTCTAGCACTCAGAAGGCTAAGATAGGAGAACTACCCGGTTGAGGCCAGCCTCATATATAATATGAGACTCTGTTTCTGAAAAAAAAAATGAAGTCAGTAAGAAGAAATAAAGTATAGAGCAGGTATTACTGGATCATAAAGAGTTCTTGTTGGTTCTGTGAAATGTGGGTGCTGAGGTTACTGAAGCGTCTGGGGTCTGAACACTCAACCTTCATTTAAAGAAAACAGCACAATATACTCAATATGCTCAGAAATGGTAAATGAATTTATTTGCAGTTGTGGACAGAACCAGGGAAAGAGAAATTCTGTCTGTCTCTGCCTTCCTCATGGCAATGGCGGTGCTTATAGAAAAGATGAGCCAAGAGTTAAGAAATGTCCGTATGGGGATACATCTTTCTCCTGGAAGATGACTCTTCTGGTAACAGGGTTTTCCCAGGGTGGCCTAGCTTCACTCCCAGCACAGAGTTTGCAGGAGGACTACTCATCCCTCTATGATGACATACCTGGATAGAGGAAGCCTCAGTTGGAAAATTGCCTCCATTGGACTGGCCTGTGGCCATGTCTGTGGAGTGTTTTCTTGATTGTTGAGTGATGAGGGAGGGCTTAGCCCACTGTGGGCAGTGCCACCCTGGGAAGGTTGTTCTGTATTGCATAAGAAAATAGACTGAGAATGGACTGGGGTAGGGGGCAGCAAGCCAGTAAGCAGTGTTCGTCTATGACCTGTGCAACTTCCTGCCCTGAATGCCTACCTTGGACTCCCTTACTGATGAACTGTGTGATCAGGGAGATGTAAGCCAGATAAACTCTACCTGCCCACCACCCGCCTCCAGCCCCATTAGAGTGTTTTGACACAGCAATAGAGAAGTATAGGACTTGTGCTTCGGCTTCTGCCTCCAGGTTCTTGCCCTGAGTTCCTACGTTGGGCTCCCTTACTGATGAACTGTATGATGGGGAAGATGTTAGCCAAATACCCCCCACCATTAGAGTGTTTTGTCACAGCAATGAAGAAGCAAACTAGAACATAAATTAGTACCAGGAGTGAGGCTTGCTGTGACAGATCTGACCTTGGTGTTTGGGGGAGGTATTGTGGAAGTATTTAGAACTTTGCATTAGAAAAGCCATTGAATGCTTAGAGTTTGTTGCTGTGGAGCTTGGAACAGTTATGCTGAAAAGAGTTGTAGATAAAGGAGGCCTGGTTTCTGAAGCTTCAAAGGGAATCTGAGAGTTTCAGGGCTGTTTGTATGATACTTGAATTGAGAATCTGTGGTTTCTGGTCATTTGGGGCTGGAGAATCAGTTGTGATTGAGAAGAGACCAGAATCACTGAAGTAAAACTTTGATTTACTTGGACAATTGATGCTGGTTAGCTGGGGCTGAAAAATCAGCTGTAACAAGAGACCAGCATCATCAAGGTGAAATCATCTGGGAAGTAGTTCCTCAGGGTTAGCCCACAGAAGCTGTGGTTCAGAGGGGGTCCCAAACCTCCATCTCAAACTGGAAGCAGGACTCAGTAATTTGTAAGAGTCGCCTGCATGGTTCTGGTCTTGGAAATGTGAAAGAGTCACAGAGAGAAGCTGAGGCTTGGCACTCTGAGAAGCCAGGACAGGCCATTGGTGAAGGTACAGCCTTGGTTGCAGTGAAGACCCCAGGACTGCAGGGGTTGTGGAGAGAATCTGAGGTTCTGCACCAGGAGGGGCCAGAAGAGCCCAGTGGTGAAGGTGCAGCCTTGGTTTCAGTTGGACACCCCAGCTTTTTGGACTTGCCAGGACCATGGGATGACCACCAAGGGTAGCAACAGGTATGGAACGGAGCCATCCTGGGCCTGGGAAGCAAGCTGTGTGTACTGTGAATGGCAGAGCCAGAAAAGTAGAGCGACTGAAACCCCTCAGAGTCCAGAAAACTGTGAGTAACTCTCAGATGTCCAGTCTTGAGCTACTTTGCTGGACTTAGGGTTTGCTTAGATGTGCCCAATTCTTCCCTTTGAAATAGACAGTACTAGTTTCGGATTTTACAGGAGTTCACAGTTAAGAGACTTTTAAAAGACTATGAACTTTTAAGTGTTTGAGTTTTTTAATGACTGTGGACTTTTATAGTTGTACTGCCTTGTGTTGTGATATAGTTAACAGCATATCTTGGGGACAAGAAACGGAAAAGCTGTGGTGTAATAGTGATGTGTTTGTGTGTCAAGTTGACAAGGGGTTAATTTTGCTGGATAACTTTAGTTTCAGCTTGACACACCTGGGTAGAAGGAGCCTCAGTTGGGGAATTTCCTCCGTTGAACTGGCCTGTGGTCATGTCTGTGGAGTGTTTTCTTAATTGCTGAGTGATGTGGGGGAGCCCAGGCCACTGTGGGCGGTGCCACCCCTGGGCAGGTTGTTCTGTATTGTGTAAGAAAGCAGGCTGAGCATGGACCAGGGGAGCAAGCCAGTAAGCAGCGTTCCTCCATGGCCTGTGCTTCAGCTCCTGCCTCCAGGTTCCTGAGTTCCTACCTTAGGCTCCCTTACTGATCAACTGTATGACCCAGAAGATGTAAGCTGAATAAACCCTCCCACCCCAAGGTGGTACTGGTTAAAGTGTTTTGTCACAGCAATGGGAAAGCAAACTAGAACAGAGACCCTGTCTCAAAAAGACAACAACAAAAGAAAGACAGAGTCTCACAACATAGCCTTGACTGGCCTGGAACTCACTCTTATAGACCAGGCTGGCCTGATATTCACAGACATCCACCCATCTCTGCCTCTCTAGTGCTGAAATTAAAGGTGTACAGACCATGACAGACTTATCCTGCCCCATTTGAGGTTTCCTTTTCCCACATGTGTCAAGCTGACAACTAAACATCCAACACAAAAGCAATATGAGATAATATACCCATTGTTAAATCTGAAACAAGACTACTTAATAAAACTCTCGACAGTCATGGATCTCTTCTGTATAATGTAGTCAAAAGCCCCACGTCTGCTGAGTCCTTGAAATGTGGGACTGAATTTTTAATTCATTTAACTTTAACTTTCATTTGAACATCTGCATGTGACTGGTCTCTACCATACCGGACTGCCTGGATCCACATGGGGGTTCATCACACTATCCACTTTGAAGATTTCTTTTTCTCTTTTTAAAATTAGTATTCATCAATTATAAATAATAGACTTCATTATGACATTTTCATACATGTATATAATATATTTTGATCATATTCACCATCGCACAAGATTTTTTTTTTTTGAGACAGGAACTCGCATAGCTCAAGCTGCCATCAAACTCTTTAGGCATCCAAGGATAACCCTGAACTTCTGATCCTCCTGATTTCACCTTCCCAGGGCTAGGATTATAGGCATACATTGTCACACTTGGTTTTATGAGGTATTATGCTTCTAAACCCAGGGCTTCCAAGCACTCTACCAACTGAACTGCAGCCACAGTTCTTTGAAGATTTGTGGGCGTACATACACGCACATGCACACAGGTGCCCATGGTTGTTAGGAGAATCAGATCTACTGGAACTGGAACTACAAGCTGTCGTAAGTGGGTGCTGGGAACCAAACTCAGGTCCTCTGGAAGAGCAGCAAGTGCTCTTAACTGCTAGGTCATCTCCCCAGACCCTGAAGATTTTTTAACAGTAAAAATGATTCTGATAAAGAAAAAAAAAAACAACCCACACATTCTGTCCTTGGGTCACCTTGGCCTTGAGACTTGTTCTTTCAGTTCAGTCATCTTCAAAATGATTATTTTTAATTGCTGTCCTATATTCTTAGTTTTGGAGGGCCTAAAAGTTCACATGCTGCCTGAACACCTTGTCTTGAGCTCACAGGATCCCAGAGGCCTAACTGTGAGTTCCCAAGTTCTTACCAAAGATGCCCCCAACCAGAGGGTGAGGAGAGTCACCTCCTTCCACCAGCTAGTTTCCCGTCAAGCTGGCCCAGCTGCGCCCACTCATCTTCAGTTTATTGGGTGTCACTTCCCAGCCAGACCACAAAAGAAATCAAGTCATAACTCCCAGTAAGGGCAAGGATCACTTAAATCTATTATTAATACAAAAGCTTCCCCTACAGCTCTTGTCTGTTTGTTCATAATCTCCTGCACGGTTGATCCTGTGTGACTTGCCTTCAGAGTTGTGAGTAGAAATTGCTATCAATCATAGCTGACCAAGGTATCAAATCCCATAGGTTTAGGGTGGGAGAATCCTCCATCACCAATAAGGTGAGAAGGCACTCAAAATGTTCACACACACACACACACACACACACACACACACACACACACAAAGTGTTCTTAGGGCTGAGGATATGGCTCAGTTAGTGTTTGACACACAAACATGAAAACCTGAGTTTGAAGTCCAGCATTCACATAAAAAGCTGGGCATGGTGACTCACACTTATAATCCCAGCTCTGGGGAGGGGAAACAGGAAAATCCCTGGAGTTCACTGGCCAGCTAACCTCGCTTCATTGATGAGCTCCAGGCCAATGAGAGACCTTGCTCAAAAGACAAGGTGGATGGTTCCTGAGGAATGACACCCAAGGTTGACCTCTGCTCTCCATGTCACTTGCACATATGTAAACATGCATCCACATGCATGCCTGCACCTGCACACACATAGACAGACATGCACACACACACAAGTATTCTTATAATTATATGAAGTACATATTGAAAAATGATTTCTGAATTGCAACACATAAATTGAATTCAAGGAGTTATAAGTACTAATGTTGGTCTTGTTAATTCCCTGCAAACTGAGAAAGATTTCTCAGGCTGTTATTGCTAATAGGTGGATGACTACCTTGCTCTATGTTATGAACACTGAGCTTTTGGGGCAGTTAAACAGAACTGTATCATGTATCACATTCTTTAATTCAAGTGCTTTTCAATCTGCAATAAAGCCCAAACATATCTTACTTCTTTTCAATTCCTCTTCAGAAAATTAATCAAGTTCCTGCTGGATTTATCCATTTACAGGGCTTTGAATGCCACATAAACATATATGACTTCTTATTTTATGTCCCTCCATCATTCATCGTGAAGTTTCAGACAGAGATGCCCCTTTATCTGCTTGACCTTTCCTCTCTGCTGTCTCACAGGCACTGCCAACCCAGCAAGCCCTGAGCAGGTCCCAGCATCCTCCTTTAGACCACCTTCTGTCATTAATAAGTCAAATGGAATTTTGGCACATTTACAACTCCTTTGTATGAGAACTGTGCTTTATAACATTTTGAGAATTACATTTGAACAATCATTATAAAAATATAGTAATCCCCACCCTCTTCTGTATATTACATTTTGTTCTTTCTAGATGATGTATGGGAAGAAAGAGTTCTAAGAGCCTGTGACTCACTCTTCCCCAACCAAAGCAAACCTGGAAGGAAATGTCTCCACCAGACCCTCTTGAAAGCCAGCAGCAGGAGGCCAGCAACTCTCTGTCTCTAAAATTCTTTCAGCAGGATGGACCTGGCCTATCTAGATCATTACTGAACAAACCTGAGGTTTGTGGGAAAGGACTGGCTAGAGAATGGGAAGTCCCCAAAACATGTGTTTTAATCAAATTAAAGAGGATAAAATGGGAAGCCACAAACCCAAAATCACTTGTGAGAGGATGATTCATACCCATCATTGGGTATTCATTGCAGCTCCATCTGACAGACCGGGGCTCTGCTATAACAGGCTGCAATATTTGTGCCTACATATGCTTTTAATTTTTAATCATTGGTTCAGTTTAGTGTTGGATTAGATGTGTGATTCACAAGTTGATTTGACAAGGCAACTCTTTGTGCTAACATAATTTCTGAAGGAAATCCCCCCCTCCAAATGAAACTCACTTGAAATTTTCTGAAAAAAAGAAGTTAAAATTTTTTATTACAATTTTATTTATTTAGTTAGTATGTTACCTGCTCACACATTAGTTGGTGCATGTGCCACAGCATACATGTGGAAGTGAGAGGCCAGCTCATGGGAACTGGTTCTTTCCTTCCACTATGTGTGTCCTAGGGATTGAACTCAGGTCTTAAGGTTTGATGGCAAGCACTTCTTTTTTTACTCACTAAACCATCTCACCAGTCAGAGAACTTTTTTTGTTCTTTTTGAGAGAGAGTCTCATGCATCCCAGATTAGCCTTAAATTTGCTCTGTATTGGATGCTTTTGATAAAGCAGAATAGAAAGACAATGGAAATTAAAGAGACATGGGAAGGGAAAGGCTCTCCTAACCCTGACCATCTGAAAGTCAAGAATCCAGCACAATTAACATTTCTTGTGAAGACTGCCTGTGTAGAAACAATATTACTTTTGTATAGAGATGTTTCAAATAAGAATGTTAAAATAGCAATTATCTATGCTTAAGGGCTAAGCTTATAGGACCACATGTGGTCTTTGTCCTTGCCCACCTATAAATCTGAGATTTTTCTAGGAATGTCTCAAGAGATCTTGCTTATAATAAAAGCCCTGTGACCTATGGTTTTATCGAATTGCAATCCTATTCCAGCACCTCTGGGTCACTACACACTGTCATTTTTCAAAAAAAAAAAAAAAATGGCAGTTAACTCAGAGATCCACAGCTGGCCAACATGCAGTGAATAAGAGGTTGCAGTGAGTGTCCCTGAATTCAACACCTATATCAAACCTCTGCCTCCCAAGGCTCAGGGATCATTTCAGGAGAGGAGGCAGAAGGGTTGTAAGAGCAAAGGAGGTGGGTGACTACAGAAGTTTCCCAGACAGAAGGACAGTTATTTATGTGAACTCACAGCCACGGTGACAGCATGCACAAGACCCACATAAGCTCAAGCCAGACGAAATCCCAGCACAGACATGAGGATGTGGGTAAGAAACTCTAACCCCACCTGAAGAAGCATTGACAACTGATGGCTGCTGGGAGAGGGAGAGTCAGTCTCGTTTAAGGATGAGACTCTCACTAGGTTGACCATAAATCCATACCAAAGGGCATTTGAGGACACAAGTTTGAATCTATAGTAGCTGGAGTATAGATGGAGAAGGGATCTAAATTCAATCAAAATATATTGTACGAAATGCACAAAAATTCAGTTAAAAGATTAAATGTTTTTTTAAAAAAGAGTCAGGGAGTTTCTTAGCAACTCTCTGAGATGTAACTTGAAAGTCACCAAAATTGTATGGTTACCGTAAAGATTCTGAAATTCTCTCCTCAGAAGCCCCTGCCCACCTTTGGGTATGGAGAGTTTGTTCCCTGAGCACCTGTCTTTCTCTTAACTGGCTTAAATCTATTTTTAAATTTCTTCTTTATTAAATTCCAACCCTGCTTCATACTGGCCCACCCCAAAATTCTGTTCCATGGCAGTCAATGATCCCATCTTCCCAAGATATAAGAATTCCTCAGACTGCTACAGGCCCAAGCCTTGTTGTATCTGACATAAGATGACAGGCATGCTCCACCACACCTTCCTTTTCTTTTCTTTCCTTTTAAGACAAGAATCCTAGAGTCCAGACTGGCCTTAAACTCACCATGTAGCTGATGATGATTTTGAACTTCTGATCTCCTGCCTCCATCTCCTGAGTGCTGGAATTACAAGCATATACCACTATGCCCAGTTTATAAGGTTCTGGAAATCAAACCCAGATAGTTCTGTCAGTAAAGTGTTCACATTGTATGAATAAGAACCTGGGTCCATCCCATGATACAACATAAAAAAATCAAGTGTGGATGCACATGTTTATAATCCCAAGCACTGAGGAAGCAGAACCAGGCAGATCTCTGAGGCTTGCTCGCCATCTAGTCTACTGGGTGAGTTCCAGGCCACTGAGAAATACTGTTTCAAAAACAGGGAGTGGGGTAGGGCATGGTGCCTGAGGAACGACACCTGAAGTTGTCCTCTGGCCTCCACATACTCCCCTGCACACATGTACACACAGACATATATATATATATGTCTCTCTCTCTCTCTCTCTATATATATATATATAGAGAGAGAGAGAGAGAGAGAGAGAGAGAAATACTTAGCCCCAGAAAATGAAGTATTAATGGTAGGATTCCAGACATTCATCAAGTGAAAATTTACTGAGCATCTACCATGTGCTAGACAGGGTGTTAACACAAGACTATGTACTGATTTGGATGTATGTCCCCCAAAGCTTATGTGTTCAAGCCTTAGTGCCATGATGGTGGTATTAGGAGGTAGTGGAACCTTTAAGAGATAGGACCTTGGGGCTAAAAAGGTGGCTTAGCAGTTAAGAGCACTGGCTGCTCTTGCAGAGGACCCAGGTTCGACTCCTGACATCCACATGGTGGCTAACAACAGTCCCTAACTCCGGATCCAGGGGATCTGACGCCCTCTTCTGACCTCCCTGGGCACTGCATGACACAGGTGCACTTATACACATACAGGCAATACACTCATACAACTAAAATAAAAATAATAATTTCTTTTTTTACAAAGAGGAGGGGCTCATGTTAGAAAGAGGTCATTGGGGCTGTATTCTTGAATGGATATCAAAACCTCAGTCCCTCCTCTTCCTCTGTCTTTGCTTTCCAGTCACCATGAAGGGAACAGGCCTTCCCCATCACACACTCCCACCCTCACTTACTGTGTCACCACAGGCCCAAAGCAACAGTCCAAGCAGCCATGGACTGAGAGCTCTGGAACCATGAACTACAATAATCTCATGTCTTTATAAACTGGTTTCCTCGGGTGTTCGTTACAGTGACAGCAAGCTGATGAGCATGGGATACAAGTGTGCTCTTCCTTCAGGAACCTGGCAGACAATTTCTGAATAAAATTAAATAACCAGGCAATGTTTAGAGGCCAAACATCCATGGCCACAAAACTTCTTGAGCAAAGACACAGATCCTTTCAAGAAAGGTTTTCTCTAGGCCCATTACTGCTAGTTCCAGCACAGAGTCTTACACACAGGAATCTTTGTACATAACTATCCAGCACTGTGAGAAGCTGATAAGAACCAAGACCTTGCAGCCGGGGCTCTGCCTCTTTCTGCATGATCCCTCCAGCTCTCTCCAGTGGTCCCTAAGGGACGCTCACTGGGGCAGGCTGAAGTGTCTTGGCAGCTGAGAGGGGCCCCCTAGTCTGTGGAACTTGTTATTTTCTCTGTGGTCTCTGCTTTTGTTATTAATGTTCTATTTTCAGACCAGTCGCCCGGCCGTCAACTCCCAGTAATTACTCAGTGTGCTTTGCACCGAATGCACAAACAAGAGGATGTGTTGTGGTTAAATACAGGCAGTGAGAACTTTGGTGTACAATTATGAAGGCTTAAAAGTAAAAGTCGGGGAGTAGCCTGGCCTCAGTTACCCTTAGAACAATTGTAAAGGAAGCTGGGAAAGTAGAGACAGGGTGGTTCATCCTCTCACAATGCTTCTCCAAGTTAATGAGTTACAGAGAAAAGCCATCCCCCTAGAGGATCCAACTGGAACACTGTCGAGTCTAAAAGGGAATCTCATCAACTGAAAAGGTATGGTGCAGTATTGCCAGCCAGGCAGCAAAGAGAAGAAGTTTTAGGCAGAAAATGGAAAGGCTCAGAGACACAAGAAAAAAAAAAGGATAGAAGAGTCAGACAGGCATGGTGATGCACCCTTTAGCACTCCAGAGACAGGCAGGAGGATCTCTGTGAGATTGAGGCCAACCTGGTCTTCATAGTAAGTTCCAGGCCACCTGGGGCTTCAGAAAGACTTTGTCTCAAAAAGAAAAAAAAAAGGGAGGGTGTGTGTGCTAGAGCGATGACTCAGAGATTAAGAGCACTAGCTGCTCTTACAGAGGACCTGGGTTCAGTTCCCAGTGCCCATATGGCAATTAACAACCATCTGTAACTCCAGTTTCAGGGAATGATTCCTTCTTTTGGCCTCTGCAATACCTGTACTCACAGTATGCACCTGCATACATGCAAACAAACCAATAAAATAAATTTTTTTTTAAAAGAGAGAACAGAGTAGGGTTTGGGAGTGCATATCAGCAATACCAGCACTCAAGAGGCTGAAACAAAAGGATGGTCTGGGCTACATAGTGAGTTCCAGACTAGTCTAAACCACATGGTGAAGCCCTGCCTCAAAGAATAAACAGCCAAGAGTGAAGAGTGATAGCACAGGCCTATAATTATTTTCTGCACTCAGGAATCTGAGGCAGGAGGATTGCCATCCAATCAGGGACAAACTGAACTATATATTGGAGCTTTCTCCTATTTTTTGTCTTTTTTTGAGACAGGGAATCACTGTAGCTCCAGCTGGCCTAGAACTTGCTATGTAGATCAGGCTGGCCTTGAATTCACAGAGACCCTCTGCTCCAGCTATGTAAGAAGAAAGAAGGAAAAAGGAAGAAGGAAGAAGGAAGAAGAAGAAGAAGAGGAAGAGGAGGAGGAGGAGGAGGAAGAGGAGGAAGAGGAGGAGGAGGAGGAGGAGGAGGAGGGGAAAGAATGAGAGAGAAGGAGGGAGGAAGGGAGGGAGGGAGGGAGGTCTGGTAATAGACCTGTAACTCGAGCTTATTCAAGAGGATCAAAAGTTCAAGGACTGCCTAGGTTACAGAGTGTGTTCAAGAACAGCCTGAGCAACTTAGTGAGACCTTGCCATAAACTAAAATATAAAAGGAGAGGTAGGGATAGGCTTGCCTTGCATGTGTAAAGCCCTAGGTTCAGTCTTCAGCACTGAAAAAGGAGAGAGGGGGAGAGAAATAGAGACAGAGAAAGAAGGGAAGAAAAAACATTAATGGATTTAAACTGTATCTTCAGGTGTGTGTGTGTGTGTTCATTCACTGCCCTAGGACATTAAAGACAATACCTATGGCCCATGATACTTTAAACATGGTGCATTAATTTTAATTTGATTTTAAAATCAGAAAAAAACATGTTGATATAATCATAGACAAGGATAGTGGCACATGTCTATAATCCTGGGACTTGGGGAGCTGAGGCAGGAGGATCATGAGTTCCAGGCCAGCCTGACTACATAGTAAGACTCCCTTTTCTTTGTTTCCTACTAACACAGTGTAAAATATTATTTTTCCATAGGTAGGAAAGGGCCCATGACAGCAAGCATGCTCCTATCGGTCAGGGTTCTCTAGAGGAACAGGACTGGCAGTAGAAGGCTCATATATTAAATGACATATTAAAGGAAATTAGATTGGCTTATACAGCCTGGTCTGCATAGTCCAACACTGACTGCACATTGGAGAGGCTGGGAATTTAGTAGCTGCTCCATCTATGAGGTTGGATGTCTCAGAAGTCCCAGTCTGGTGCTGAAGCCCTAGAGGATTCCTGGGGAGCTACTGGTCTTCAGTGCATGTTGGAAGGCTAAAGAAATTGGGTTCTGCTGTCAGCAAAGGATGGTGGTAATGGTGGTGATGGTGGCGGCGGCAGCAGCAGCAGCAGCAGCAGCAATAAGGTAGATGAACTCACCCGCACAGTGGAAAGGCAAGCAGGTAAAAAGCAAAAGCTTTCCTTCCCCAGGCATGCTTGCCATTAGGCAGCCACTGGGACATGCTGCCCACATTCAAAGTAGGTCTTCCCACTAGAATTAAATTGATCAACAAAATCCTTTGTCTATTAACTGATTGTAATGATTGATTCTAATGATCGATCCAATCAAGTTGGCAACTAAGGTTAATCATCACACATGCCTAGAGCCTGGTAAAGTTGTCATATGGCCTTCACCCCAGCCACTGGAGTACACCTGGCTCAGAGTCCTTCTTCAGGCACTGTCCACCTTTTACTGTTTGTTTTATTGTTTGTTTTTTAGACAGGGCCTCTCAGTGGCCTGTAACTTACCAAGTAGACTAGACTATATGACCAGCAAGCCGCAGGGATTCACCTAGCTCTCCCTCCCCAGTGCTGGGATTACAAGTATGCACCCTCATAGCTGACAATTTTTATATGGGTTCTGGGGATGGAACCCAGGTCCTCACGCATGCAATGAAAACATTTACCAACTGAGATAGCTCCCCAACCCCAGGTTCAAGCCTCAGCACCTTATAAACTGGGTATAGTGCATGCCTGTGTTCCCAGCATTCAGGAGGTAAAGGAAGGCCTAGAAAACAAGCAAACCAAACTTGCTCCAAGTTCAGTGAGAGACCCTGTTGCAAAGGGATAATGAAGAGGATGATAGAGTAGAACACCCAAGTCCACTCTGGGCTCTGCACTTGTGCATGGACATAAGCACCTACACATGCATGTGCATGTGCAATGTACCTTTTTAATGCTGGAACTACATCTCAGTGAAAGAGAGCTCACCTAGCATGCAGGAAGTCCTAGTTTCCACTCTTAATACAGAAGGAAAAAAAGTCAACTGTGAGGATATTGCTCAGTGGTAGAGTGCAGGAGGCTCTGGGTTTAATTCCCAGTACCTCAGCTGGAGAATGGACCATGCTGCCAAGAGCAAGGAAGCTTCTACTTTGTCATACACCCTCTTCTTCGGTGAAGAATACTTAACAGATGCAGGTGTTTCCTTTTTAAATATTTATTTATTTATTTATTTATTTTTATATGTATGAGTGTTATGACTGTATGTATGTAAGTGTTGTATGTGTTGAGGAGGACAGAACCAGGTCTTTTGCAAGAACATCCAGTGCTTTTAACAGCTGAGCCACCTCACATGTTTCTTTTTTAACAATGAGGGCTAGCTAATAAAAATAATTGAGCTAGGGCTAGAGAGATGGCTCAGTAGTTAAGACCACTAGCTGCTCTCACAGAGGACCCAGATTTAGTTCCCAGCATGGTAACAACCATCTTTAACTCCAGTTCCAAGAAATTCAACACCCTCTTCTGATACCTCGGGCACTGCGCAACATGGGTGCACCTACCTACGTATATGTAGGCAATACACTCAAACATATAAAATAAAAATAATAAATCAAATAATTTTCAAATATATATTTTTAGAAATTGAGCTTCAGGCTTAGGTTCAGAGCCTACAATTTAGAGTTGGAAAGAAAAAAATAGAATTGGAAAGGAATTTGGAGGATGTTCTTCACAAAGCAAACCAAAATATATTATCAAATGAAAAGAAGGGCAAAAAAAGCAGATGAAGATTTGTTTGACTACTACGATCCTGTTTGGTGTTTTAAATCGTACACAGGATATAAATACACACACGTAGGTGTACAGTTAGATAAATGTAACTACACCAAAAGGGAGAATCAAATCAGAGGAGTACACATCAAATTGTAAATTCAAGTTATCTCTAGTGGCCCAACATGTGGGTACGTCTGACTTCATATTTCACTTGTTTAAATATTGATATGATGATGATGATGATGATGATGATGATGATGATGATGATCTTAACTCAGCTTTTACTAAATAGAAAAAGGCAACATATCTAAAAATGGAAAGATTCCAAGCAATTTTTAAATTCCTTCTGCAATAGCTCTAGCATCCAGACTCTAGTTAGGTTCTTTCAAAAGAGAGAATTTATTCGTGGGTTCATGAGTGTTCTAGTCTGCCTTCAATTTCTGTGACAAAACACTCTGACCAATACCAACTTGGGGAGGAAAGGCATTATTTGGTTTACATCTCCTAGGTCACAGTTCATCACTAAGGGAGCCCAAGGGAGGAAGTCAGGGCAGGAACCTGGAGGCAGGAGCTGAAACACAGGCCGTGGAGGAACGCTATTTACTGGCTTGTTCCCCTGGCCCATGCTCAGCCTGCCTTCTTTATACAGTACAGAACAACCTGCCCAGGGTGGCACCGCCCACTCAAAAGCGAAGAAAATACCCCATAGACTTGGCCACGGGTTAGTCCAATGGAGGCAATTCCCCAGCTGAGGCTCCCTCAACCCAGGTGTGTCAAGTCAACACTAAAGCTGTCCAGGACATGAGGGAATACATTTCTATGACGCATCATTCACAGCATAAGGAATATGACTCAGTTTTCCAAAAGAGGAAGAAAATCTGAATCATATTTGAGAAAAAAGATCACACCTTACCCAAGATGACCCATAGTTAGAATTAGTAAGTGAGAGCATTAAAACGGCTTTGATAACTATGGTTAAAGACACAGGAGCTGGGGCTGGGGAGATGGCTCAGTGGTTAAGAACACCGACTACTCTTGAAGAGGACCCAGGTTTGATTCCCAGTACCCACCTGGTGGCTAACAACTGTCTGTAACTCCAGTTCCAGGGAATCTGACACTCTCTTCTGACCTCCGAGGGTACTGCATGGAACGAGTGCACTTATGTACCTTCGGGTATATACTCATACACACAAAATAAAAATAAAATATATTTTAAAAAGAAATAGGGGCTGGAGAGATGCATCAGAAGTTGAGAGCATATACTGCTTTTACATGACCTGAATTTGATTCCCAAAACCCAGATCAGGTTCTCATATCTGCCTGTATCTCCAGCTGCAGGAGATCCAACAACCTCTTTTGGACTCTGAAGGCACTTGTACCCTTATGTACACATACTCACACACAGACACATATGTATGCATATAATTTTAAAAGCAGTCTTATATAGGGTAGTGGTAAGGGGTTGGGGCTAAAAATGTGGGGAGTGAAGGACCAATCATTTTTCACCATGTAGGCTGTAGCCAGGTAGAGGCCATTTTTGTTATGCCTTGCTGAGTCACTCCTATGCGGAAGTGGAGTGTCAGAGACAAGCTGCAAAACTCGAATGAGGCTCCGGAAGTTACACTAGGCCACACATCTGGGCCCATGAGGCCCAACAATGGGTAATCATTTTCAGTATGCACTGGAATTTGTTTGACAGTTTTCTTGAGGATTTTTGCATCTGAGCTCATCAAACAGCAGTATAGTTTACTCTGTGTGTGTGTGTGTGTGTGTGTGTGTGTGTGTGTGTGTGTGTCCTTATTCATTTGATTCGGTATCATGATAGTGTTGGCCTTGGGGGATAAGTTTAAGTTTAGAACAATGCCATTCTTTTTCATTTCTTGGAATGAATTAAGGGAGAATTAGTATTTCCTCTTCTTTAAAATTTTGATAAGACTCAGCAGGCTAGCATCTCATCCTGGGCTTAATGGGAAGCATTTTCTTACCAATTTAATTCTCATTCTTTGTTACTGGTCTGTTCAAGATCTTTGTTTCTTCCTAGTTCAGTGGTAAGGTGTGACAAGAAATGTGCTTGTCACATAGTTTTTTTTTTGGTACTCTCTAATGATCTTTTACATTTCTGTTCTGTTGTAATGTCTCCCTATAGCTCTGATTTCATTTTTTTAGAGTATCTCTTACCTTTTTCTTAGTTAATTTAGTCCTTGCCTATTTTGTTCATGTTTTCACTCATGAACCAGCTCTTCAATTTCCTTATTGTTTGTGTTACTCATGAATTTCTGTGACATTTATATCTGAACTGATCTTTATTGTATCTTTCCCCATAGTAATTATAGGTTTGGTTTCTTCTTGTCTTTTAAGTATTCTTTATCTACTTTTTTGATGTGGGTATTAGATGTCAAAGACTTCTATCTTAGCATTATCTTTTGCTGTGTCTGGTAGATTTCAATGTGTTGCATTGCCATTTTTAAAATATTTTTATTTATTATTTTCATTTTATATGTGAGTATATTACCTGCATGTACGTAAGTGCACCTATGTTGTGCATTGCCCACAAATTTCAGAAGAGAGCATCAGAACTGGAACTGGAGTTAAGGAAAGTTGTTAGCAGCCATGTGGGTGCTGGGAATTGAACCAGGGTCCACTGCAAGCACAGCCAGTGCTCTTAATCACTGAGCCATCCCTCCAGGCCTATGCATCACCATTTTTATTGATATGATTGTTCAAAGATAAGTTGTTTACTCCCAAAGACTATGTAGCTTCAAAGCTGTTCTTGCTGGTTTCCAGGTTGATAGCACTGCTACTGGGGAAAACGCTGACTACTGTTCCAATTTTCTGGGACTTGTTTTGTGAGCCATTGTATATCTATCTTGAGAATGTTCCTGGGCTTAGGAGAAAAATGTGTATTTTGCAGTTGTTAGTTTAGATACAATGTCCTGCTGCTGCCTGTAACATTCTCTTATTCAGGACTTGAAAAGTGAATTCACAAAGGAGATAGAAATATTGAGGAGGAAAAAAACAAATTAGAATAGAAATGGAATTGAAAACTCAATAGGTCAATTGAAACAACAGGAGAAAGCTTCACAAGCAGATTGAATGAAATGGAAAACAGAATATTGAGACTTAACAAAGTTGAAGAACTAGACTCCTAAAACAAAGTTTAAATGGAATGGAATACGCAGGAAATATGGAATATCATGAAAAGACCAAATCTATGCATCATAGGCATACAGGAAGGATAAGAATCTCAGGTCAATGGTACCGACCAGATCTTCAACAGGATTACAGAAGAAAACATCCCCAAAATGAAGGAAAGACTTACCTGTGCAGATATAAGAAGAATGTAGACCACCAATTAGAACAGAACAGAAACTTCCCACAACATATCATAGTGAAATCACTAAATGTACAGAGCAAAGAGAGGACACTGAAAGTTGCTAGAGAAAACAAGTTACCTATAAAAAAAACCCATTAGAATTACAGCTGACTTTTCAGTGCAAACTATGAAATCCAGAAGAGCCCAGACCAGTATTCCAAGTTCTAGATGACCATGGATGCCTACCAAGAATACTTTATTCAGAAAAACTATCATAGTCAAAGGGGAATGAAAACTTTTCCATGACACAAATAAACTGAAAGAATTCCATGTCCATCAAACCAGCTCTCCAGAGAATACTTGAAGCAATACAAAGGACTGAAGACAGGAATGACTATACCCAAGAAGTTAAAGAAATAAAATGAAGGAAACTATAATAACAGAAACACAAAATAGACTCAATAACACAAACAGATTAAAATGATAGTAACAAATACACATCTTTTGATAATAATTCTAAACATCAATGGCCTCAACTCCCCAGTCAAAAGAGGCAGGCTAATGGAATGGATTTAGAAACAAAATCCATCTTTTTCTTGACTTCAAGAAACTCATCTCAGCTTCTAGGATAGAAACTGTCTTAGGGTGAAAGGATGGAAAAAAATTCCAAGCAAATGTCACTAAGAAGCAAGAAGGTACTACAATTCTAATATCTGATAAACAGACTTCCAAGTAAACTAATCCAGTGAGATAAAGAGGGTCACATCATTCTAATCAAAGGAACAATTGACCAAAAAGATATTACAACCATGAATATATATGCACCAAACTCTGCCGAAACCAATTTTATAAAAACAGCACTTCAGGATTATAAATCACAGATTAACCCTAAATTAGTAATAGTAATTGATTTCAATACCCCACTATCTCCAATAGACATATCAACTGGACAAACAATAAGCAGAGAGACATCTGAATTTAATCAAATTCTTACATCAAATGGACCTAAGAGATATCAACAAAATATTCCATCCAACTGCCAAAGAATACAGTTTCTACTCAGCAGCCCATGCAAAGTCTTGCTAAAACTGACCACTGGGACATAAAACAAACCTCAACAAAAATATTGAAATATCAATAGGTGCAGAAAGGGCCTTTGACAAAATCAAACATGCATTCATATTAAAAGTCTTACAGGGAATTGGACTTGAGGGAACATACTGAAGTATAATTAAAGCTATATACAACAAACCAACATGATTCCCAATGAAGAACACTCGGAAGCATTCCCACTAAAATCAGGAACCAGATGAGGCTATCCACTATTTCCATCCCTTTCAATATAGTTCTTAAAACTCTTGCTAGAGCAATGAGACAAGAGAAGGAAATTAAAGGAGTACTAATTAGAAATGAAAAGGTTAAGTTATCTCTATTTACAGACAATATAATACTATATATTTAAAAAATCCCAAAAATTCCATCAGAAAACTGCTAGAAATGATCAGTACTTTCAGCACAATGGCAAAATCAACTAACAAAAATTAACAGCCTTTCTACATATAACAAGCAAATCAAAAAAAGCATTCATAGTAACATTCACGATAGCCTCAAAAAATAAAGTAAAATATTTAGGAATAAAGTTAACCAAAGACATTAAAGATCACTGCAATGAAATTTTTAAATCTTTAAAGAAAGATATAGGAATACGCTAGAGATGGAAGGACCTACCATGCTCAGGGAATGGTAGAATTCATATTGTGAAAATGACTGTCCTACCAAAAGCAATCTATAGATTCAATGTGGTATCAATAAAAAAAGCTCCATGACATTCTTCACAGAGCTACAAAAAAATCCTAAAATTCATACGGAGTGTGAAAAGACCCCAGACAGCCTAGCAATCTTGGGCAAAAAGAGCAATGCTGGGGTATCATCATACCAGATCTCAAACCATATGACAGAGGTAAAGTCATAAAAACAGCATGGAACTGGCACAAAAATAGACACGTGGAGCAATGGAAGAATGTGAAGACCCAAACAAGTATCACCACCTGATATCCGACAGAGGTGCCAAGAACACACAGTGGAGCAAAGGCAGCATCTTTAACAAATGGTTCTGGCAAAACTGGATCTCCCCCTGTAGAAGAATGGAATTGGACCTTTATCTCTCACCCTACACAAAGGTCACCTCCAAATGGGAACAAAGACTTCAATTTGAAACTACTAGATGAAAACATAGACTGCACTCTACAAGACATAAGTGCAGGAAACGACTTTCTAAATCAGACATCAGTTTCCTCAGAAATTAACAGTCAACTAGTGGGACCTCATTAAACTAAAAAGTTTTTGTACTGCAAAAGAAACAGCCAAGGAAGTGAAGAGGAAACTCACTGAGTGGGAGAAAATCTTCACCTGCTATACTCAACAGAGGACTAATATTCAAAATATACAAAGAACTCAAAAAACAAAGAAAACGGCAAAAAAATGACCCAATAAAGAGATGAGCTGAAGATCTGAACAGATAGTTCTCAAATGAAGAAATAAAAATGGCTCAGAAATACCTTAGAAAGTGCTCAACATTCTTATCAGAGAAATGCAGATCAACACCACATTAAGATTTAATCTTACCATAGTCAGACTGGCTAAGATCAAGGGAAAAAAAGATACCAAATGCTAACAAAGATATGGAGAAAAGGTAATGCTCATTTCACTGCTGGTTGGAATGTAAACTCATGCAACCACTACGGAAAGCAGTGTGGAGGACTATCAAAAACCTGAAACTGAATTTGCCATATGATCCAGTTGTACCACTCCTTAGCATATACCCAAAGGACTCATCCTACTGTAGAGATATCTGTACATTCATGTTTGTTGCTTCTCTTTTCACCATAGCTAAGAAATGAAAGCCTAAATGTTCCTCAACTGACGAATGGATAATGAGAATGTGGTACATTTACATAATGGAGTTCTACTCAGAGGTAGGGAAAGATGAAATTATGAAATGTACAGGCAAACGGATGAACTAAAAGCTGTTATACTAAGTGAAGTAACACAGACTCAGAAAAGCAAGTGACACGTGCTCCCTCATTTGTGGATCTTATCACCAGTCCCTTATATGTGAGTACGTATCCTAATGCAACAGCAGGAGCCCGAAAACAGAAAGGAAATGTGGAGGAAACAGAAAAGAGGGGGTAGTAGTGAACCAGTGTCACCAAGGGCGAAACGGGGAAGATGAGGGTGTTAAACTGAAAGGGCAGAGGCAAGGGCATAAGACGAAGCATGGGGGAGGAAAGAAGGAACCCGAGAGGGGAGATGATAGGACACAGGCACATCCAGGGAAACACGGATGAAACGAGGTGCTGAAACACCCGGGGAGAGAAGAAGGCAGCTAGACTGGAGAGAGGGCGAGAGGAGAGAGAAAGTTCAGGTGGTGTAAAAAGCTCAGCACTTAGGTAGAGGCAGGTGGATCTCTGTGAGCTCAAGGCCATCTGGATCAACATAGCAAGTTCCAGGAGAGCTAGGGCTACAGGGAGACCCTGTCTCAAAAAAGACAAACAAAAGAAGCCCAGAGGAAATGTATTAACCGAAAAAAAACCTGAAAAATAAATATGCAATATCTGAACATGAGTGCATGTGTGTACCTGAAGGCTATATAACAAGAAACACAGTGCCAGACAGGAAAAACCTCCCTTTGAATTGTTGGTCAGCATAGTCCAAGAGACTTCCAATATAACACAGGCTATTGCCACAGCCCTTGACTGCCTCCCAGAACCTGAAGTAAGACCCTATTACTGAAGACAGGACATACTTCAGACACAGGACTTGGAGCAATGGAGCTGGAATTGACCTGGAAGCCTCTCCCTGAAAACTAGCTCTCATAATTCTAGAGGACACTATGCAAGTTGCTAAGGGAGAAAATCAGTAAATGGTTCAATCCAGCGCTAAGGCCTAATAATCACAATGACCGGTACAGCAAACTCTCTATTGATGCCATAGTGGCACGTTTATCTAGGGGTAACCAACAGCTGTCTAACTGAACTTCAAATCTCCTCAATAGGAGGGAACTCATGGGTAACAGGGTGAATATAGCCAAACACACACGGCTAGAGAGGTCGTGGATCCTAAAGAAACCTCTATCTCTGTCCTATCTCTAGACAAATTTCTTACTGTATGCTAAATATGGATCCTTATATTTATTGATATGTATACTGTACACCACTCAGTAAAGGAGCTTCTCTTTTGCAACATATGGAGCCATCACTGAGTTCCACAACTGGTCACACACATACATAAAATATAGATCTGAGGAGATGCCCAGCCCTAAGTGACACATCTAAAGTGGAATCTCTACACCCAGGGCTCATAGAACATATTCAAAAAGCAGGGAGGGAGAATACTAATAGGTCCCTCACCAGTGAAGCTTCCTCACATTAAGAGTGTGATACACACAGAAGGCCACAACTGATGGAGTTTTAGAGAACAAGAGGCTGCAGAGTGTGTGTCCCTAGGTAGGACTCATATTAAACCCCACCCACCCATGGCTCAGGGACCATTTCAGAAGAAGGGGTGGAAAGATTTGAAGAGTCAGGGTTGGCACATGAACATAAAGAAGCAAAGGCTTTCAGGCCACTGGGAACTTGCTCTTATGACTTGCAACAATGGTGGCAACATGCACAAGACCCATGCCAACTCAATCAAAAACTCAGCACCAAACAAGGGAAATGGGCAGCAGGCTTCAATGCTTGCCAAGGAGCTACTGGCAACTGGTAAGTGCTGGGTGAAGGAGAGGAGATCTTTAAGGGAGTGACTCTAGATAGGCTGACTAGACTCCAGTGGATGAACTTGTACCGAGGGACATCTGGGTACAAAACCTGGACTGGATCGGACTTAACATATATGACAGGATGCATGAAATCCAGGGGGTTATGTGAGTGTGAGGCACATGAAAGAGAGAGGGGTCTAAATTTGATCAAGATCTATTATATGAAATGCACAAAAACTCAATAAATTTTTTTAAACCTTTTGACCGTAACAAGTTATTTTATAGTGATTAGCAACTAAACATTTTCATAAGAACAGAAACAAACAAAAGGACAAGAGAAAATATGCTAGTAGTAAACTCCACTTTGTGCTCGGTTCCTAAAACACATTTTTAAATACTGATATAATTTCCATGTTTCTTTATCGTCTCTTTATATCTTACCAACTTACTGTGACTATTTTGTTTTTAGTCTTCAAGGTGATGATGGTTCGTATAGGGCATGAGCTTGTACAATAGCTCCGACCAGTGAGTTTTATACCTTCCCTTATTAATGTCTCTTTCAGTTTGAAGAATCCTTTTAGTGTTTATTGTAGGACAAGTTTGGTGGATATATATGCTCTCAACTTTTGTTTGGGAATGTCTTTATCTCTCTTTCATTTGTTAAGCGCATGGTTGCTCCATTCAGTACTTTTTGAAAATGGTTTTCCTTCAGTCCTGTGAAAATTCATACCATTGTCTGCTAAGCCAGTACGTTTTCCATTGAAAACCTCTCTGTGATGAACTGAGACATCTCTCTGTACTTGGCTCTTTTCCTTTGCACTCTCGAGACACTGAAAACATAGCATTTTACCTAGGAAGTAAAAAACATCTATCCCACTCCTATACATTTTAGCTTACCATGATAAATTTCATAGTTTGAGACTAATTCATTGATTTATTTATCACTGAGTTATCAGCAATAACAACTAAAGGCATCCAATTAACAGAGTGCCTACATGTGATTCATTTCATCTTGATAATATCTGTGCTAAGTAGAATTCTTTTTCTCATTGTGCGGGATAAAGAATAGAAATTGACAAAGGTTAAAACGAACTTTTTCTTGTTAAATGCCATTCTATGGAAAAATGGAAAAGCGTTTTTCTGTCTTGAAGACTTTGGATTTGGAAATATCATATTTAATAATTAGAGCAAGTGTAGCACAGTGTTCCTGTTTTCTCCATAATTAACAGCAGGGC
Source organism: Eospalax fontanierii (assembly GCA_035773235.1). NCBI lineage: Eukaryota > Metazoa > Chordata > Mammalia > Rodentia > Spalacidae > Eospalax > Eospalax fontanierii. The sequence goes on from CM069524.1 coordinate 39,888,633, forward strand.
CACTTATATCATGCTGATAAGATTACAGTAATTATCATACTCACAAGAATGGAACATACTGTAACAAAACTGGGAAACATCAATCTAAGCTTTCCTTAAAAGTGCTCAAAATGGCACTTCATACCCTTCAAGTCTGAGTTCCCTTCATGTACTTTTTCTCCACTCACAACCCTGAGTAACTTAATTTCCTGGTTTCAAAGCTCAGTCCACTGATGTACAGCTTCAAACTTGAGGGTTACCACAAGTCAGGAAAAAAATGGTTCATTGTTGAAAGGATATACTGAAATTATACTAGGTAAATTCCAAAATTAGGTTTGTTTTAATGCATGAGCTTCATAACCTAAAGACCTGTTTTCATCCTGGTTTCGGTTTGCTCTCCTTGGGATCAGCTTCTTGCAGAAGGAACTTGTGATTGACATAACTGACAGCTGTTCCATAAACAAAAGCTTTAAAACCCAAGTCCAAGAAAGGGACACTTTTTTTCCCTTAGCACTCTTAAGTTTTGGTGTGCATTATTAGCTCTTACTGAGAACTTTGGCTCATGGTAACTGATATTTTAAATGGTTGGATCTAAGTATCTAGTCAATTTTTTGAGGTAGGAAAGAGTTGAATGTCACACATAAAATGAGAGAGAAAAGGAGAGGCTCCTCAGAGGAAAATCATTAGAAAGCTACAAGAAGAAACTGTAATACCGTCTGGAGGACAGGAATACCATCCTCTTCTTCCCTGTAACTAATCCCACATTCACCTCTCCCTCAGTCAGCACCTTTGAGCCTAAAAGCATGATTGCAACGACTTTCTGCCATGTCTTTCCCAAGTGTGATCAACACTGGGCAATGGAAAAGCAAGAGATGATCAGAGGATCATTGATGAGTGCATTTTATGACAGTCTGACATTCTCTTATTCACAAACTCCAATTATCACATCCAGAATGGTACCTCTTAACTCACCTTCTGAATTCTCTGTTTAAGGACTCCAATGTGGTGACTAACCTCTTAATTATAGCTTAGAATTCAATAATATCTTTGTCATGCCCCTGATAGAAGCAGTCTTTGGGAACACTGATCTTTAGACCCACAGAGCCCAGAGTTAGAGGGATAAGAAAGAAAAATCCATAATACGGCGACTGAAAGTGAGTGCTGGTTATCTCTTACCACCAGTCTTTGGTTCCCAGAACTATGTTTCAAGAAATACTGTGCCACTGATGGTTGTTGATTAAGGGAACATAAGGTACTCCACAGCCAAAGTAGTAGGGTCGGGATGGAGAGGAGGGAGGGGCTTTGAATGTGATGATCTGGGGGGCCTGTTGAGGGCTGGAGACTCCCATCTGGCTGGGGCAATGACCATCAGGGTTTTCAATGCTCTACTGCCCACGAAATGGCACTGTTCTAAATGAAAAAGGCATTGTTTTATTTACTTTTTTGTAAAGTAGTTTACAGTTCTCTGTTGGTGTTCAAGGTGGACCTATTTCTGCACTATGTACAATAATAGATTCACACTACTAACCTGTCCTCTGTAGCTTGGGTGGGTTACACATTCAGGATCAGCTCACATAACACATTTCCTATAACAATGCTAATAAAGGAGTCTTCTTTAAAAAAAAAAAAAGGAAGAAAGAGAAAGAGAGAAAAAAAGAAAAGAAAAAAACTCTAGATTCTACTTCTCAACTAGGATTTTTACTTTGAATAGTAGAAATGCTGGCCTTGGAGAATTCATATTCCCTACAACTCAGTCCTGGGAAGCCTAGCTCTGGCTATGATACTGTTATCTTTTCCCTGGATTTGAGAAGTTGGACTTATTTCTATCATACTATTAGAGTCCTTTGACTTTCACGTGTAAGTTACTTATCAATTGGCCCCAGACTTTCATTGCTATTCTCCAGTGTGCCTGTGGCACTCAGCATAAGATCTCTAATTCCAGCCTGGCAGTGTTGCACACCTTTAATCTCAGCACTCGGGAGGCAGACACAGGGGGATCTTTGTGAGTTCAAAGTCAACCTGGTCTACATAGCAAGTTCCAGACCAGCTGGCTACAGGAAGACTCTGTCTCAAACAAACAAACAAAAAATATCTAATTCCACAAACACAATTACTGCTTCCCCCAAAACCATTCAAATAGCTGAGGTACTGAGTCTCCTACCTGACTCTTTTATCAGCATCTTCTTGGTCAATCAGCGATGGAGACTGGAAGGAGTGCACCATCACATCATACCACAGCCGCTTCGTTCAACATACTGCCTTCAGAGACGGGGTCCCCACCATCAGCCGACTGCCAAATAAATCAACCAAAATTGCATGTTAGGGTTTGCCTCTCATTTTGGGTCTGCTGGAACCAAGTTCCTCAAATCAGGTTCACCAGGAAACAAATGACTATACAGACAATGAACTTTGGTGACGTTGAACGCTCGGCTGATCCCAGGAGGATCTCTGAAGTTGGGATGTACCAAATAAAGAGAGAGGGTGGGTCCCTCAAGTTCTACCTAGCCAGTCTTTGGGTGAACTGTTTCTGAGTAAGGCGCTCTTGGGCAAGGAGAAGCTCCTTGTGCAGGCTCCACACCATGAATGCCAATAAATCAGAGAATTATGGAATGAATGTAACACTCAACGAAATACATATTGACAAAGAATAAAGCAAGACGTGGTAGTAAACTCTCTTAATCCAGGATTTCAAAGGGTTAGGGAAGAAGGTTGAAAATTTGAGGCCAGTCTGGGTTATGTAACTACTTTACCTCAAAAATAAAAAATAAGAAAGTATAATTCCAGCCAACTGAGTATTCTGGGGTCATGAAGAGAAGCATTCATCTGTTAGTTAAAATGAAAAAAGCTTATCACAAATAGTCATAAAGTAGAAGGTAAAATTGCTTGTAATGAAATAGTCATGCTGGCCTGGTTTCTCCCACTTACAGAACATTCTGTAGGCTTTAGCAATAATTGTAAATAATTACCTGGACTTGACAAACATAACAAATTTGAACTAAAAGTTCTAAATTATCTTTGTTCAGCATAGGTATTTATACATATATTTCTCCAAAGTGAAGACATGACTAATGTTACTCAGGATGAACATTTTGTACAAGGCCCTGATCTACCTGCATAATTCTAACCCACACTTACCTGCAAAATGACAGGTTCCCTTCAGACTCACATTGTTTCCCTAGTTTCTGACTCCCTAACCTAAGCACCTGTTTTAGTCCCAAAACTGGGTCTCTCTCTCTAACAGAACATTCAGTAGGGATATCTGAATCTATAGTAGAAACAGAAATCGTTAAAGTGATTTTCTTAAAAGCTGACTAGGTAAAGTAAGAGTAAGAATATATTGAACTTTATTTATTTTTAAATTTGAATATTTTCTGATTTTCTCATTTTACAAAGAAATGAGAAGAAAAAAAAATCTGATACTCCAACGAATCGAAACAATCTTGCAATAAAGATGAAATCTGAGGCATCAAACTATGTAATTTGGGCTGAGGAGGTATCTCAGTGGTAAAGTGTTTGCCAAACATATAAAGCCCTGGTTTTGATGCCCAGTATTGTAAGAAAATATCTTTAACTAATTTTAAAATATACTGTAAAGTTATAATAATCAAAACAGCATAAAATTCTGGGCATGATGGTACACACTTGCAGCCCCAGCATTAAGGAAGTGAAGGCAGAAGAATCAGAAGTTAAAGGTCACTGTTAGCTACATAGTGAGTTCAAGGCCAGCCTGGGCTACCTGACACCCATTCTCAAGCAAGCAAGAAAGAAATAAAGAAAAGAGAGAAAAAGAAAACATCGAAGGAAAAGAGAGAGAGGGAGGGAGGGAGGAAAGGAAGGAGGGAGGGAGGGAAGATGGAGGGGCTAAGGAAGAGAGGAAGGAAGGCAGATTTCACTGGCATAGAAACGGATGAACAGAAAAGAGGGAAGAGAGATAAAGCTACATATTAAAGACCAATTGATTTTCAATAAAGATACCAAGAATATCCAGTGAGAAACAGATCTCTTCAATAAAAAGATTTGCAAAATCTGAATGTAAACATTCAAAAATGAAATCAGACTCTCAACTCTAAATGAGCTAAAGACATAAATATAAGACCTAAATCTATAAAACTACTAAAAAAAAAGCAGAAAAAGTTTCATGGTATTGATCTGATTGTGATTTTAGATATGACCCCAAAAGTTTAAGTATGGAAGGAAAACTAGACTACTGAAAGACAGGCCAGTTAGGAAGTTTCTAAACAACAAAAGAAACAACTGAATAAAGAGCCAACCAACCCATGGGATGGGAGAATTACATTTGCAAACCATGTATCTGATAAGGAACTGATGTCTAAAATAAATAAGAAATTCTAACAATTCAATGGTGAGAGAAAAAGATAACTTGGTTTAAGAATGTGATGAAACCATGAAGAGACAGCTTTTAAAAGAAGTAGCCAACCATCCTATTTTAAATTTTTATTATTTCTGTGTGTTCATATGATGTCTGTGGTGCACATATGCCATGGTGTGTGTGCAAGGTCAGAGGAAAACTCTGAGTCAGTTCTCTCCCTTCACATTTATGTGAGTTCTGGGGATTGAACTCAACCAGCTCGCATGGCAAGTGCCAGTTTGCCTGATAAACCATCTCCAGCTCCAGTGTATTTTCAAAACACGTCAAACATGACTAGTCACCATGAAAATGCAGATTGAAACCCCAGTGAGATACTGCTGCACACCTCTTAGAATGACTACGGTAATAGTTGATCCTGGTTGTCAACCTGACTGAACCAAGACGGTAGGAGACAGTCCCTGGAGGGGAGGGAGGTGACAGCAACTTCCAACAGGTTCGGATGAAAAAGGAATATACATGCCTACCTTCCATTTTCTTTCCAAGCAAAAGTAACCTCCACTGCTGCAGCAATGATCCTCCACTAACATCAGAAAACAGACTCCTCGGTCTTTCAATGTGCAATCAATTATCAATGACTCTTCAAGGAGCTCAGGGGCTTCAGTGCCAGACTGGTACTACTAATGGTGTAAGCCAATATAATACAGAATTGCATTGTGAATGTTTGTGTGTGTGTGTGTGTGTGTGTGTGTGTTTGTGTGTATAAGTGTAATGCTGATTCTGTTTCTCTAGAGAATCCTGAATAATACAAATTTTCATGTGAAGAGTGTGGTTGTTTCTGTGACAAAACTGACCATATATGGTTCTTCGGCCTTTGGAGGAGGTTTACAGGAGAAATGTGAAAGTTTGAGGCTGCAGGCTACAGAAGAATCAGAAAACTATAAATCGAGCTTGATGGGTTGGTAAGATGGAAGTTCCGAATACTACAGTGCTGACTGAACACAGGTAATGAAGACTCAGCTCATAAGGTTTTATAGAGGACAAGGACTCTAGAATTAAACTAGTGGTCATTGGTATAATTTCCTGGCAAAGCATCTGGCTGTATTCTGCATAAGTCCTGAAGACTTTTAAATGAGGCTAAATTCAAAAGTAATGGACTAACTTGCTTGGCAGAGGAAATTTCAAAACATCATAGGATCTAGTCTGTAACACGTTTGCTTCTGGCTGCTTTTAGTGAAGTTTATCATGAACATTCTGAGCCAGAAACAGGGGGATGAAAGATGAAAGGATGTAAAAATTGTGCCCTTTAGGAAGAAAAGAAATGTGAGTTTAAAGCTGTAGATAAAGTGGTATGGACAAAGGGACTGTGATCGTTATAGATTAGTTCCAATAAAGAGAAACTAGGAGAGGAGGAAAAGATTCTTGCGAGCAAGACCCCAGATCCTATGCATTAATAGCCACAGGGTTCAAGAATTCAAATGCATTTGAAGAACTTCTACTTAAATAAAGAATTTAATGCCAAGTCCTGCTGCCAGTTCAAAATATAGGCTGCTGCCATTTACCACAGCTACAACAGCCTCAGAGCGCCTGAATGACTGAACCCGATGAACCCGAGAAAACACTGCCACAGGTGGCCTGACTGTATGTAGCAGAACTCCATTACTGTGACATTCTTCCTTTTCTGTGAGTAGTCTCCATTTAATACAGTTTGCATTATGAGATGGTCATGAGCCTATTGGAACTAGGAGAATGTTATGATTTGAGTGAAAAATGTCCCCCACAGGTTCATATATGTGAATATTTTGTCCCCAGTTTCTGTTGGAACTATTTGACAGGTTGGAAAACTTTTAGGAGGTGGGGCCTAGCTGGAGGAAATGTGTCATGGGGGTGGGGCAGTGAATGTACCTTATATCTTATAAGTTATAGTCAAGCCCCAGTTCAAGTCTGAATTCTGCTTCCTGGTCCCACCAAAATGTGAGGAGTCCTAGCCACAGGCTCCTACCAGTACAAACTCCACTATGCATTTCCCACCAGGTCACCCTCTCAAATTGTGAACCAAAATAAATCCTTCCTCCCTCAATAATTTTTCAAAAAGGAAACATTATTTTGCTTGGCATGATGGTACATACCTTTAATCCTAATATTCAAGAGACTGAGGCAGGCAGATCTCTATGAGATGGAAACCAGGCTGATCTACCTAGCAAGTTCCAGGCCAGCTGCAGCTATCCTAAAACAACAACAACAAAGAAACATTATTTTATTTAAAATATATTATACTGGTCAAACAAATAAGCATAAAATTTACATGTAATATATACTAAATATAGCTACTAGTACAAATAAACATTAAAATTTATACATGTGTGCATGTGAATATAATCAGTTTTAAGATGAGTAGAAATTCACTCACAGTCCCTGAATTGACTAGTTGTCAGTGACTATTAGTAAACTTCCTCCAAAAGCCTCTTCCTCTAATTACACCAAAGAAATAAATCAGAAGACTTGCTCCTCACTACATTCTGAAATCATCTTTGATGCATGATGCATGCGTTAAGAATTTGTCTCACAATGAGGTGGGACATTCAGCCACACCCCTCTAGGTGAGACCAGCTGAGATGAGGAAGTATGCTCTCCAGTTAGAGAAACCAGAGTTTATTCAAAGTTACTTACAAAGGACCTTTTGCAGGAGAGAGACAGCAATCTCATACTGAGGTCAGACTGTAAGTTTCTACATTTTGATCGGAACCACCACAGACCTCCTCCAAGATGGCAACCCACCGCAAAACCCCACCTCCTCCGGAGCATTCACCGCTTCTCACTTAGGGCCAGACCCTCAAGTCACTGGTTGATTAGACTTTGTCTCCATCAATTAAATTCCTAGAGGAGTGTCTTGCGCTGTGCTTGTGCCTCCAAGGGCGTATCCAGAGGGAAACTATGTAAATTTACCCTACACCACAGCACCCAGATTTCTCTTTATAACATTTATAACTCTTCCACCAAACTTTCATTGAAATAACTTTTTTCCCAAAACCAGGAACCAGAGAGATTCTAATTACTTTTCATCCATTTTTGAAGTATATATAACTCAGGCTTCAGTAATAACTGCACTTAGAAAAGATCTTTCATATTTCATACATCCTAGAGCTTATTCTGAACTCTCTGGCTAATGCATGTATGTTTCTGGGCTCAGTGCTGAAACCATGGCCTTTATATGCACTGGATATGGAAGGGAAATTGTTGGTCCTGATCAGCCCTGTCTGAATCTGGTTTATCTTTCCTAGAATAAACAGTAATCTGGTATATTTTTCCTGAAACCTGACAGATAAACACTGCATCTGCATTGTCTCCTAAAACACCAAAAATATACAAATCATTAGTTATCAGCTGTTAATGGCTATTATTTTTATTAGTTAAATTGTAACCTATAAAAAAAATCAAAATAAGCAACAGACAGAATGATCTTAACAGTTTTCTTCACACTTTTTGTAAAATTTGCTGTGCTAAGAATCTTTTTTCCTGTTTAACATTCAGGTGGAAAGCAATGTCCCTGTCTATAGGCCTTTTTGTCAAGAAATAACAGTATGAATGAGAGTCACATTTGAATAACAAGAGTGGACTAGACAAGAGAGAATAGAGCAGGCCTAGGCAGCTTCAATGCTCCATCTTAAAATTACTTACTATTGTAAGGAATAATAGAACATCAAAAGAATAGATTCAAAACTCAAATTTCCTGTCCTCCCAGGAAAAGCTGCTTGCATGATTCTGACTTTCATGTTGCTCTCACTCAAACTTACAGTTTCAAGGGCTAATGTGTCATTCGAATATGCAAAAGAGTATTGGCACTAAAGACAGTTATTTTTAGAAACACTTCCACTGTGAGATCAAATATTAAACTTGTGAATTTTAAGGTCATGACAAGGATATTTTGATAAGCTAAAACTTCAAATCTATCTAAATTAAGCCCTTTGATGGTCAAAGTTTTACAAAGGTTCTATCCAAATTAAAATGTTTGTTAAGTCTATCTACAAACAATGATCTGTCAGCATGGCCATGTTGTATGCAGGTAAGAGGCAAGTCCCAAGGGTCAATAGCTTTTAAAAACAGAGTTCCATTTCTCCTTCATCCCTGACAGTTAAAGTTGTACCCCTGGTACCAGGAACAGTGTCAAATACTGCTGTTCAACAAGAAAAAGGGAAAAATAGCTACAGAGAATTGCATGAGTGATTACATATTTCAGTCTAGAAGAAATTTCTCTGGTCTGCTTGGTGAGAAAAAACCATATGACCCCAGCCTACCATAAAAGGGCCAAGGTATATATTATCTTCACATACTTAAGTAAAAGATGCCAAACCAGATAGGAAACATAGTAACTACAAATGCAAACTATACAACAGAGAGAATTTCCAACCAGGAAGTAGCTGGTTGGGGGTTAACCAACAACATACTAAAGAATATAAAGGAAGAAGGTTAAATAAAAAGTTCACATACATTATCTCTACGTGAGCCCATGTGCATAGCTGAGGGTTACATAACAAGAAACAGTGCAAGAGACGGGGGGGGGGGGACCACTTCCTTTGAGTTGTCTGCCAAGGTGGTGGTCCAAGAGACTCCCAAAATTACATGGGTTATTCCACAGTCCTTGATTGCTTCTTGAAGGTAAGACCCTATTTCTGAAGATAAGACATACTTTGGAGACCAGATTTGGAGCAGTAGAGCTGTAATTGACCTGGAAGCCCCTTCCCCTGAAGACTAACTAGCACTCATAACTCTGGAGAGTACTATACAAGTAGCCAAGGTAGAATATCAATCAATGCCCAACACCAGCTTCATGACCAAATAACCTCATCAAGGACTAGCACAGCACAGCATTCGACCCTGGTGCAGTAGTATCCTGGGGCCAATCAGCAGCTACTTAATTAGTCTTAGAGCCCACCCAATGGGAGGAAATGTGTGGTACTGTAATCATAGCCAAATACGCATGGCTGAAGAGGTCATAGATCTTAGAGAGATCCCCAGGGCTTTCACACCCCTAAACTAATGTAACTTCTTAGTAAATACAAAGTATGTATTCTTATATTTATAGTCAAGTATCCCAGTCACCATTCAAAAAAGCTTCTTTTGCACCAGATGGAGACTAATACAGAGTACCAGAGCTGGTCACACACAGACATTGTACACGAATTGCCCATGCCTAAGCGGCACATCTACAATGCAGCCTCTACATCCAAGGCTTATGCAATATTGAACAAGGGATAAAGAAGACACTAATGAATCTCTCAACTTTCATTAATGAAGCTCCCTCATGCAGCAAAGCGTCAATAACACAAAAGGTCACAAATGACTAAATCACAGAGAATAGGAATCTGCAGAGTGTGGGTCCCTGGACAGGACTCCTGTATTAAGTCTCACTCACACAGGACCCAGGAGTCATTACAGAAGAGGATGTGGAAAGATTGTAGGAGCCAGTGAGAAGAGGTATGACCCTATGGAAACAGAATCCTACAAGCTCCTGGGACCCTGCTCATACGAACCTGCAGCAATCATTTCAGCATATTCACAATCCAAGCAAACTCAAGCAGACAAAAACCCAGTATGGCACTGGGGAAATGGGTAGCAGACCCCAATCTTTGCTTAAGAAGTAACTGATGACTGTTGAGTGAGGATGGGCTAATCTTTCTAAACTGAGGCACTCTGAGTAGGCTGAATAGACCTCAGGAGATGAATTTGCACTGAGGTCACTTGGGGATACTAACTTGACACTATGGACCTTAACACAGAAGAAAGGATGTATGGATTGCAGTTAAGAGGTCAGGGGTGGGTGGGGAGTGCCAGTGGAGAAACAGATATAAAGATGATTAAGATTGATTGAGATGTTCCGTATGAAACACACAATGATTCAATAAAAAAACATAGTTTTTAAAATTCCTAATTTAGATAAGTACTTTGCTTTCCAGATCCACTCCCTTTTCCACTCTGTTCCATGCCTTACAAGTTTGCAAACATGGACTTTATCAACAGATTTCCTTTCTAGTTTCCATTACTGAGAAGAAACACAGGAGAAATTAGAAGCAGGCAGAAAGGTGATGTCATTTGAGGTGTGATTGCTGCTAGCTGGCTATATCTATCAACAATGGTGGTATCTTCTGACAGGGAGCCTTCACCACAATCTCTCTCTCTCTCTCTCTCTCTCTCTCTCTCTCTCTCTCTCTCTCTCTCTCTCTCTCTGTCTCTCTCTGTCTGTCTCCAGAGCAGTATACCAACCCTTCTTAGTTCCTTTACGCTTGAGAATCATAACTTCCTGATGTTTCTGGTGCCAGAATACGTAAGTATCCTCTATGGTTTTTACAGTTGATATAGAATCAATTATGTGTCTAAAAGTTCATATATGAGGTCTGTAGAAGATTTGGTTTAAATAAACTCTGAGATGGGGCCTAATGCCTTTTTAAAGACACATTAAGAGCTTGCTCCCTCCATCACACACATACACGCACCCCACTCAAACACACAAATTGAAATACAGATAGCCATCTCCAAACTCAAAGAGTGGGCATTTATTATCCCTGAGTGTTGTCACACACACCTGTGATCCTAGTACTAAGAAGACTGAGGCCAGAAGATCAACAGTTCAAAGTTACCCCATGAGCTCCAAGTCAGGCTAACTATTTATTGTGAGATCCTGTCTCAAAAAACACACCGCCCCAAAAAGCAGAAAGAACAAAACTAAAGAAAAATAATGATGCTAACACACTGACCTCAGATTTCCAGTCTCTAGAACCACTGCTAAAGGCCCTAATTGTGATATTTTGTCAAGGCCTCTGGGGCAGACTGATACTAACGCTGCATGTACTCTGATACTGCCTTTACTAAACTCTTCTCAACTCCCCCAATATAATTATCCACCACTCTCCTACAGAGATCCTTACTAATGCAAGATATGTATTTTTAACCCTGGTTGTTGTTTATACCTATAATTTCTCTCAAACCTGCAATTTCTCATATGCATGACAGCTTAATTATGATTTAGAACATTAGGACAAATTTATTTAAAAGAGTGAAGTGTTTAACTCAACATACCACTTACAATTTTAAAGCACTCTCAGGAGAAACGGTACAGTATAATTGTTTAGATAATGGGACTTGGGTTTAGGCTAACAAGGGGTTCAGTTGCATCTCTACACATTTGGCAGAGTTCCTTGGCCTGTGAAATAAGAATGGCTATTTGCATTATAACTGAGGCAGGACAGAAAGTCAGGGAAGGTTAAGCAGACATAGGAAGGAAAGGAACACCTCATTCTGGAGTTTGGGTGAAATACCTCACCAACCAGGAGTCAAGAATTTCAGCATACTTAACAAAGATTCCCTATGTAGAGACAACAGTAATTTTTAAAGAGATATTTCAAAAGAATGTTAAATTTTCAGTGAATCACACTTTTAGTATCTACATGTTTATGACCTTTAAGTTTAACTTTTGTAGTTTTCTAGCTGTAAAGCTGCAATCTTAGGGGAATCTCACAAACAATATTACAAATTTTCCTTATTGTAAAATAAGCTTACCCCCAGCTCAGAATTGGAAAGCTTCAACCCATGTGACCTATGTTTTTATCTTATAAGTCTGAATTCTATTCAGTTCACCCCAATGAATGACCACACTATCCCCTTAGGGTACCAAGCTATGACCTCTGGGACCACAATATTACCTCAGAGACCACCCTATGACCTCAGCAACCATCCTATGACCTCAGGGACCACACTATGATCTCAGAAAACATCATATCACCTCTAGACAACCCTATGACTTCAACAACCACACTATGACATTATAGACTACTACATGACCTCATGGACCAACCTATGATCTCTGGAACCACTGTATGACCTCAGGGACTATCACATAATCTCAAGGAGCACCCTAAGACCTCAGGGACCACCCTATGATGCTGGGACCACTGTATGACCTCAGGGAATCACCGTATGACCTTGGGATAAGGTCATTGCTCCCTCCGTCACACACATACACACACCCCACTCAAACACACAAATTGAAATACAGATAGCCATCTCCAAGCTCAAAGAGTGGGCATTTATTATCCCTGAGTGTGGTCACACACACCTGTGATCCTAGTACTAAGAAGACTGAGGCAAGAAGATCAACAGTTCAAAGTCACCCCATGAGCTCCTATGAGCTAATGGCCCCTATGGCCTCATTTATGGAAATAAAAAGGAGTGCATCTCTGAGAAACTCTGAAAAATGTAACTTCAAAAGCCACCATAATTGTATCTACATCCACAGAGCTGTTACTGGTATACTATCTCTTGAGAAGCTTAAGCCCACTCCAGGATGTATACTATCCTTTTCCCAGTCACCTCTATTAACACTCATGCTTAAATCTATATTAAAGCCACAACTTTAATCCCAGTACTCAGGAAGCAGAGGAAGACAGATCTCTGTGAGACAATGGCAGCTGGGGCTATAGGGAGGTCCTGTCTCAAAAAACAAACAATAAAAATCTATGTCAAAATGTCTTCTTCATAAACTTCATCTCTGCTTCATACTGGCTTGTGCTGTGTGGACTAGTCAAGAATCCTCTCTCCACCTAAGAGAATTTTCTAAAGGAACTCTTCAGGCTACCTACCATAGTCAGCAGTTGACTGGAATTATATTTTCTTATTTTTTATTTTTGAGGTAAAGTAGCCATATAACCCAGCATGGGGCTGCCCTCCTGCCCCCTCCGCTTCTGACAATAACCAGCTTACATAATTGCCTTAAAGCTACAATAGTTCCTCTGGCCAATAATCCTTTTATGATATTGTTTATTTCTATGATATTACTGCCTTTGGTAACTTCTTGAAATGAGCATATCTATGGGCATTAGGTTTTGTAACCATCAAAGTCTACAGGAATTTCATGTTAAGCAATTGCTGAGTCTCCATCAAAGGAGTACAAACACAGCCTGAATGAAGGCTGAGAGGCATCCATAGTTTGCTGATGAAACGTTTTCCTCATAGGAGAAACTAATCAAAGTTAAATTCAGGACATATGAAATAATTTAGCTTAATTCATGTTTACGCTTACAAGAAGCTAGTTGACAAAGTATTTGTCTTGCTAATAAGTTCTCTGTCTGTAGTTCTGTCTGTTGCATTAGACATAGGCATGACCTATACACACAGCTGAAAATTGCCAACAACCCTTCAAGCCATGAACATAAAACATTCATACAAGTTCTAACTTAATTTCTTTCATAACATAGGATTTCTACAGATTAGTGAACAAGTACTTTAAAGAGGAGTCAAGCCAGGCTCTGCAGCCTTCATACATCATGAGGTTTTGTAAAAGGGAAAAAGATTTCTGGACAGAAAGAGTAAATCATGAAAGATCTGAAAATTAACTATTGTGGATACATGCCATAAATTTTTAGCTTTTTAGATCACATGTCCAAAAATAATTTCTAACAAATTGGTGCTTATACATGGCCTCAAAAGGAAACTAATCAGCTCATACTCCCAAGATGAAACTACTGAATAATATGACCTTAATCAACTTCTTTAACCTATCTAGTTAGAGTCCTCATTACAATAGCCTCATTACAATAGAGAGCATGACAGAACACAGAGCACATGCTGCTGAAAACACAGAGAAAAATAGGCATACCAAGTACAATGCATGATCAGTAGGAAAATATTTTTGAGAATTTTTATGCTATCAGTAAACTGTACTGATAGCTGCTGTTTCAGTTAGAGAAAAATATGAACCCACTGATGTTTGGAATTTTTGACCTTTGCTATAATATAAAGAGGTTACTCCTGTTGTTATATGACCAGTCTCAGTTGAAAGCTTTCCTCTATTTGGATTATTCGCAAATTTGACAGTTTTCAAGTTTATTCCAGGTGGATGTGAAGATCATTGGATTATTAAATAATTCCTTACTGTTAAACAAAGTAGCCTTCTCTGATTTCTGCTTCATTACAGTTCTAGAATGCAATATGATAAGGGCAAGCTTTACCCTAACGAGCATTGAGAACCCAGAAGGTCAGGTTTTAAACCTGATTAAAGTAATTTAAACTAATTTGCAGAATTTAATAATAGCTACTAACTGCAGAATTTATAACTTAAGAAATAACAAAGGAAAAATGAACACAGAAGTTCTTATTCATGTATTAAAGTTTCCTACCTTCATAATTCCAAAGTACACTTTTGAAAGTTCCATGGGATGTTGTATGATATATCTTTAATAATGTTCTATATCCTAGCTTTATTTGCTAGCTTTAAGATGCATTATTTTTGTCTTTTAGGTTCCATTACTACAATTTGCAATTTTATTGTTTCTTGACTGCTGTTTTTGTCTGAATGAGCTATCTATAGCTGAAAGTGGGTTATTTGTATGAGTCCTGTAAGCTTATTATGATTTGTTTTATATATACATATATATATTGGTGCTACAATATTGGGTACACAAATATGTGTGTTGTTTCCTTTTATTGACTTGACACCTTCATCATCATGTGACCCTGTTCCTTCTTCCTTTGCTGTTTTTGATTACAGTGTATTCTATATAACTGCAGCTGTTCTTACTTTATTTTGGATACTATTGACATAGAATACAGTAGTCTAATCCTTCACACTTAGTCTATTGTGAACATGTATATATATATATATATGTATATATATATATACATATATATATATATGTATATATATATATACATATATATATATATGTATATATATATATATATGTATGTTTATTTCACAACCATCCGGTCTTGTCTTTCAGTTGGAGAACTTAATTCATTTACATTTGATTACATTTGAGGTAATTACCAGTGTGTAAGGCTTTACTTGGAGGCATTATGTAAACTGCCATCTAGTTTTACTAGAACTGTTCTCTTTCTTTATCCTTTCCTTATGGTCTTCCTCTGTCATGATTTCCTCTAGTACTGTGTTTTTATTCCTTGATTATTGTTTGTTTCTTTATGATAGACTTTTTTCCTTACTCTGTTTATAAAATATCATAATGAACGACTAAACACTAGCACATAGATAAGACTGGAAACTAAACATGAAAAAGATACTGTAAAAAGGAAACTGCTTATTTGCCATTCCTCCCATTTTCAATTTTTGGATATTTTGTATCTTTTATATTGCTTATCTTATGATAAAGTTCTCTTGTTTTCATGTTTAGTCTTCATACCAGAGACTAATGGTTTCTATCTATGCTTATGATATTGGAGCATTCTGAATGTGTTGGTCTAATCCCTTTTACCTGTGAGCTCTTTATCTTTCACTGTTATCCTCTTACTTATTAATGGTACTTTCAGTTTAAAGATCTTCCTTTGGATTTCTTGTAGGGCAAGACTGATGGAGATACATTCTTTCATTCACCATTTTTTGTTGTTGTTGTTCAGGAAATGTCCTCATATCTCCTCCATTTCTGAGGGATCAGTTTTTCTGAGGACAGTATTCTTTGCTGACAAAGTAGCCTGGACCTGGGCTACTTTGGCTTGTTTTGTTTCTCTTGGCTTGGATCTGGCTTGACTTGGTTGTCCTTCAGTATGGTGAGGATTCTATGCTACTGTTCCAGTCCTGTAAAGCTTCAGCTGAGATCTGTTGTCAAGTCAGTTAAAAGACCTATATTTAAGCTTTTTACTTATCATTTACAGTCTAGAGAATCTTTCAACTATTTAGGATTGATTATACAATGTTTTGAGATAGAACTGGCTAAATTTTACTGGTGATTTTTGGCCTTCTTATACCTAGATATTTATGTACCTCTCTATGTCTAAAATTTTTTTCTATTCTTAACTCTTTTTTATTTTATTAGTATTTTTATTTTAAGTGTATGGGTGTTTTGCCCATGTGTATAAGTGCACGACATACATGCAGTACCCACAGAGGCCAGAAAAGGGTTGTCAGATTCCGTTGAGCTGGAGTTACGGATGGTTGTTAGCTGTCATGTGGGTACTGTGAATCGAACCCAGGTCCTCTGGAAGAACAGCAAATGTTCTTAAATCACTGAGCCATCTCTCAGTCCCATATTGTTAATTCTTTCATTAAGCTTTCTAGGACTGAAGAAATGGCTCAACAGTTAAGAGCACTGACTGTTCCTGTAGAGGACCAGAGT
Organism: Eospalax fontanierii; assembly: GCA_035773235.1. Lineage (NCBI taxonomy): Eukaryota > Metazoa > Chordata > Mammalia > Rodentia > Spalacidae > Eospalax > Eospalax fontanierii. Next base: position 39,905,058 of record CM069524.1, read on the forward strand.
TTGGGTCCCAGTGCCCACGTGGCAAATAGTAACCATCTGTAACTCCAGTTCCAGGGAATCCAGTACCCTCTTCTGACTTCTTCAGGCATTTTACACACATGTGGTACACTCGCATACATGCAGGCAAAACACTCATACACATAAAATTAATAAATTATTTTTTAGAAACTTTATACTCCTTTGGTATTCAAGTCCTTGAACTCCAATAACTGAATATTTTCTCTGAACACTGTCTCAAAGCTCCTGCAAGCTTTCTTCCTTTCTTTTTCTTTTGGTTGTCCTCCAGTCATGTATTTTAAAATAGCCTCTCTTTGAGCTCAATGATTCTTCTGTTTCCTCTATCCTGACATTGATCACTTCTATCACTTGTTCAATGTCACTTGGTATATTTCTCAGGTCAAAGATTGCTGTTTGGTTTTTTTTTTTCAATTGTTTCTATCTCTTTGTTAAGATTGTTAGGGTAGCGGATTGCTTTTCTGTATTTTCTTCAAGCTCATTGAATTTCCTTATAAGAACATTTTCAAATTCACTCTCTGAAAGCTTTCTCATGCTGATTACAATCAAGTCAGTTTCTGGAAACTTATTTTAAGTCTTCAGTGAGGTCATGGTCAGCTGAAGGCTCTCAATGCTTGTTTCTATGCAATATTATCTGGGCAATGAAGGATTCTATGCTTACACAAGTATTTTTCAGTTGGCTTCTTTGCCCCTGTCTTTCCAGAAATTCTAAGAAGGCTGTTCATTTTCTCCAAGTCTATAGTCCCTCTCACAGCTTCAACACAGAATGGTTCCCAGGTCCACATTTGCTGGACACTGGCTATTAATGTCATCTTGCTTCTTCAGAACTACAGGTCAATTCAAGGTCAAAGGTTACAAGCCTGTGGTCAGACATATCAAACTTCTGCCTAGTTCTAGAAAAAAAATCACCATGGACAGAATAACCTGAAAGTCCTTCACCACCTTTGTGCTCACCACTGCCGCCAAGCTTTGTCACCAGAGCCCTCGGTCCGCCAATGCAACACAAAACTGGGCCCATACTACTTTCTATACACTCCTACTGCTAAGATGGACTGGTGGCCCACGAACCCTTCAAGCCACCACAGGTGATGTTACCTAGAAGTCAGATAAACTGGGTCCATTTTTTTTCACCTTATACTAAAGACCCTAGCTACCAGCAAGCTTGATAATGGAGGCTATCTAGATCTCAGTATCAGGTTTCATAAGGCCAGCATTATATATATGCTTACTGTGCTATCAGATTCCAGGCAAATTCAATCATATACTATGCTGCACTGCCAAAGGTTGAGGTACTAGTGATGAAGACAATTCCCAGGCACCATGGGTGGTGCTAAGCAAAGTCATTGTCTCCTAGGCACAAGGAACTGCACTACCTTGGGGGGTACATAAAACAGAAGCTTATGGCTCTGCCTGTTGGCAGGACAATTCCAGAACCTTATCTATGAGCCCTGGGATCAAAGTAGTTGTGGATCCGATTGGTGGTAGACACAGTGGTGCAATGTTATATTATGGTGGTGACTGAACAATGTTAGCCTGATGCCTTGGCAACAGTTAAAATCAAGAGTGAGCCTGATCTTGTTCCTTCTGCTTTCTCTTGGAATTGTTCTTCTGAATAGAGAACTTTCTATTTGTTAAAACATTATGTTGCCAGCATGATACGGAAAAAGCAATGAAGTTTCAACTTCTCAGTGAAGGATTTTCTTTCTGATTCCTACTGACCCAAAACAGCACACACAACCACAGATACTGTAAATCAATTCCCACCCATTGTTTGCAACACAAACTGAATAATTCGTTACTTTTGATCACTGCTTTCAGTCCTTCATGTTTTCACAACATACACAAACACACACACACACACACACACACACACACACACACACATTGATCTAGATCAAGGGTAAGGAAGGGTCAGGAGGGATTAAAACTATATGTTTAGGTTACAAGAGGTATGTAAAGCCTAGAAAGATTACATATTGTAAACAAGCTGAGAGAGGTAAAGGATCTCAAATTAACTTTTGTTACAAGGTTAGGTAAGAGTCCCATTTGAAACAGAAATCATTCCCAAAAAACTCTTTCCCACCACAGAGACAGTCCTTTGACCACCAAAGTTAGAACTAAGCTATGTCTCACCTGCATCTCCCAACCACAAGATACCACACAGTCTCAAGAGGGTGGTGGGTCTACACAGGCCAAAACCCAACTGTGTCCCACAGCACTCAGGTATCTACAAGTTCTAGGCTAGTTTGGATATGAGCCCCCTTTTGGGCCCTGTTCCCCAGTGAATAGCTGTTGGTCTCTGATCTGTCACCCCAAGATTGGAGATGGTAGTTACCATCAGTCACCTAGCCCAAGACAGTTCCAGGAACTTGGTATGTAGGTTATCAGTCTGTCAACAGGACTTCTGGAAAGTTGAGTGCTTCGCTTAACAGAGTAGGCCTCGTGCTGCTTTTCTCCTCTGGAATATGGACTAATTCATTCATTCATATTCTCTTCCTCCCTCCAGGCTGAGCTGTTCAGGGCAGAGGGATAAGATAGCATGAGAATCTCTTGTCTTCCTGCCTTTTCCTTGTTTCTTTTTTATTTTTTATGCTAAAGCAAGCACTGTGGTCTCTTCCCTGATTCCCTTAGCTCTTGTGAAAGTACTTGAGAGCATGATCAGTTCTTCAGCTGGGTCCCTCTATGAGGAGAAGATCTAGGGACGGACTTTTCTGCTACCATTTTGGTCCACCCCTTAAGGAAAGAAATTTAAAAACATCGGTACTCAGGAAAGGGTTTTATGATCAGATTCATAGAATACTAGTAGGAAAAGAATTATTTTACCAACAAGCAACTGAAGGAAATCTAGCCCATTTATTTTACTTGTTTTGACATCAGCAAATAATGACAAACTGGAGGGAAAGACAAGTTTAAGGACTGTAGCAATTAGTTAATTTGCGACTGATTATTTTTAAAATTATACATGCAGCACCATGCTTCTGCAGAGACAAGTTACAAATTACTTTGTCTTTCTTGTTGCTGATGCCACTGCTGATGTTCTGTTGTTTTTAAAGGACTGCAGGTGCCATATGTTTGTGAATATTAATATTGTTTGAAATCTTTCAGGTTGCTATAGGCACTTCATTTCCTTTCTTCCAGAAAGCACCTGATGCACTGGAGGCAGAATTCTGAAGGAGTCCGCATATGTAAATGCAGCTAGAGAAGCTGCTCCTTCTTCACAGTCCCCAGCCTCACTGGTTATGATATAGTGACCAAAATGTACATGCTTCTAGTCCACTAATGCTATTAAGGTTGTATCCCCACCATCATAATCATCCTTAGCCCACGTGCTCTTTGTAACCCAGCAAACATATTCCTGTCTTACCATCCTTTCTCTTTTTAAAGATGTTTTTATTCATGTGTATGCGAGAGAAAGAGAGAATATGCTTGTGGATGCAGGTGCTCATCAAGGCCAGAGAAAGGTGTCAGATTCCCGGAACTGGACTAGGTTCTGGGCACTGAATTCAAGTCATCTGGAAGAGCAGTTCATGCTGTTAACCACGGAGCTGTGTCTCCAGCTCTCCCCACCCCTCCATCTGATCGCTATTAAACTCAAACGCTTGCATATTCTATTGATGTGACTTTCTTCCCTCTCCCACCACTTCATTCCATCCAGTGAAGACTGTGAAGTAATTCAGTATCTGCCTCATTTTCCTCTCCTTTGTCCATGGTTGTGTCATTTCTTTTCCGATCACTTCACCTTTGAAATTTCTCCATCTAACCATTCCAGTAAGTCCTCCTTTTCCTCTTGGTCCCACTTATGTGTGACCCTGAAGCTTTCTCATTCTTCCTGTCTTCTCTCTTCTTCATGGGATTGGACCCCAGCCTCAGCTGTTTTATCATCACTGTTCAATGTTATAACTTCACTCCCAGCCTTGGTCCACTTCAGCTCTGCCCTCAAGTCTAGCTTCAATGCTGCTTCCACTAAGATGTTTTCCACAATTTAACTGTCATTCCATTATGCCCACTGCATGTAAAGTTATAGGGTGCAGCACTGAAGAATTAAAATGCAGGATTGGAGAGATGGCTCAGTGGTTAAGGGCACTGACTGCTCTTACAGAGGACCTGGTTCATTTCTCTGCACCCACATGATAGTGAAAACCACCCATAACTCCAGTTCCAGGAATCTAATGCCCTCTTCTGTCCTCCTCAGGCATTGCACACATGGTACAGTTATGAACATGCAGGCAAAATATTCTTACACATAAAATAAAAAGAAATAAATCAAAAAGTTTAGAGAATTAAAATACATAGGCAAAGTCATAGCTTTACCATGTAATGATAACAGGGCTCAAAACAGGTATCCTAACTCTCAGTTTCCTTCACTCTAAAATGGTAATATCAATTTCATAGAGTTTTTATAAACATTGGAAGAGAGAACATCTGGGCAGGATTTATTGGACTGGTTAAAGGTAATAGAAAGTCTAACTCAGACTGGCATTTAAAAAAATGGCCATGACTGACTCAGTCATCATCAAGTTGGGAGGAAAAGTCATTTTCAGGGTTAGTCTGGCTCAGTGACTCAGCTACAAGATCAATAACTCATTCCTTTTGCTTTCTCTGCTCTGTCTTCTGAAGGGTCAGATAGATAGATAGACAGATAGATAGAAAGATGATAGACAGACAGATAGATAGATAGATAGATATCCGATGGTCAGAGTTTGGTTTGGTTTCCTTCAGAGTTTCAAAGGGCTATTCCTGGGCTATTGAGTTTCTTCTTCAAAATTAAGAAAAGAACAAAGTGATCCCTTTAAGAATGTCTCCAAGAATAGTAAGGGGAAATCTCAGGAAACATCCTATGGTTTGTTGTCCAGGTGTGAAGAGCAAGTTTATATTTAGACCACTGCCTGGGCACAGGAATTCTTGTAGCACTTGGCTCAAACATCCTCACATGAAAAAAAGCACCGTAACATAAGGAAGCAGATGGTATATCCTAGAAAATAATTTTCTCCTTAAGTTGCACACAGTAAGTATAAGATACGAAAAAAACAGCGCACAGACATTGGAGATGCTTACCATCTGCTGCGGGGAGTCGAGTCCTTAGCAAACGGTGCAAACCATACTACAGCATGCAGTTACTATCATGCTTTTCCATGCCTTTGTCCGCTTTTCCATGCCTTTGTTACGCTGGCGACTGTCCCTCACCAGGAAGGTACCCACGGGCTCCGACACAGCACGCTCAGAGGTCCCCAGAAGAAGCCGCAGGTGTCCAAGAGCGCGCTGCGCCGCTGATCCGCGAGCTGCGCCGGTAGTCAGCGTGGGAGCGGAAGGTGCGGAAGTGCGTGTCACCGGGGACCGGGCAGGGCTGCGGACGCGCGGGGACCGGGGGCGAGGACGAAGAAGGCTCTGGCCGCCGTCGGGGCTCTGCTGCCGGGGAGACCATCCTACACGAGGGGCCAGCCGGAGGGTGAGTCATAGCGTCCGGGGCTGCGCTGATGGGGGAGACAGAGGCGGTGAGTCCAGTGTCCGGCTTCCACCGCAGTCCGCCTGACCGAAGGGTGGGCCCCTCCCCCAGCCCCGTCGCGGCTGGGCTCGCGTGGCTACCGGGTCCGGGCCGCGGCGGGCCGCCTGAGCCCGACTGTGCCCCCGCCGGCCCGGACCCCGGAGCTGCCGCCCCCGCGGGAGTGCCGGTCACTCGTACAGGTTGTTGCCCCGCACCCGCTGCCGCCTGGGTGGTGTGGACGGGGAGCGGCGCGCGGACCCGGTGCAGCTGGAAGCCGATCCTGTCCACGGGCTTGGTGCATAGGCTGCCCTGGTGGCCGAGGACTAGCTTGGCAGGAGGAGTGGGGCGGCGATGTGCGGAGTGCGGACCCGAGACGTTGGGGGGCTGGGAAGGAAGCTCGGTGGTAGAGACCTGGCCTGCGGGAGGCCCCGAGTGGCCGAGTTCCCCACCCCCATCCCTACCTCCATCCGCATCCGCACCCTCACCCCTTGCTGGAAGCGTTTATTAAAGAGCTCTAGTACATGCTCAGTAAAACATGGGAGCAAATGAATGAATCTCGAAACGTCAGACAAAGCTAATCTCCTATGCAGTGAGACTGGGCGCGTACCCTGTTGACTCAGGTGAAGAAGGAGAAAATCAGAAAAGAACACCTAGTTGTGTCCATATGCCTGTCTGTTTTTCCCCAGCATACACCTTTTTATGTATGTATTTATTTATTTATTTATTTGAGACGGGCTTAGTGTCTACCCTGGCTGGTCTGCAGCTCAGTATGTAGACCAGCCTGGCCTTGAACTTTTAGAGGTCCGCCTGCTTCTGCCTTCCGAGTGCTGGCATTAAAGGCGTGTGCCCCCACGCGGGGCTCATAGGGGGTGTTGATCCATACTCAGCTATGACTAGCGTTGCAGAGAATCCGCATGAGATGTGGAAATTTTCGTTTTGAGAACAGTTGGTATATAGTTATTTAACAGATCTTATTTGTCACCATTGAAAATAATGGAGACGATAAAGAGGTGTCTGGATTGTGTTTTGAGGCGTAACTTTCTATTCACGAATAAAGACATTTCAGCGCCTGACACTGAGCCAGGGATTGCTTTGAACTTGGGGGAGAGGGACCTGCTGCCACCCTGGTCTTGTTAAACACTGATGAGTTTCCGAGACCTGTGGTAGGTGCTGCTTCTGGAGGCAAACAGCCCACAATGATCTTTTCCTTAAGTTTGGGCATGAAGTTTGTTCCTTACGACCCTTGTAGCAAGTGACTTTCTTAAACCCCCAGTGCCTAATTCATTTGGGAAGAATGGCAGCTGAACTTCAGGAAGTGTTAATTCATAGTCCATTTAAAAGTTAATAAGTAACTTTTTAGGGTTCGATTATTGGGTTATACTTTCATCTTTGTCACCTTAATAAAAAAAACCTATGTGCATTTTAAAATGAAGAGCAAGGTTAACAAGTAGAATTTTTATTCCCAGGTTTTGGTGCAGTGTTTTTAGTGATACGTTTTGTACTTCTGGGCCTGATTCCAGTAATAATCTTTGTAATAGCATTTTCTATATTTAAAAGTCCCCAGGGCTGGAGTACTGGCTCAGTGGTTAAGAGCACTTGTTGCTCTTGCATAGGACTCAGGTTCAATTCCAGCACCCACATTGTGGCTACTAACCAGTAACTCCAGTTCCAGGGAATCTGATGCCCTCTTCTGATCTCCATGGGTATTGCAAGACACAGGTGAACTATGTGCAGGCAATACATTCATACACGTTACAATAAAAGAAGTCCCCATTCAATGGTTAAGAGACCTTGCTGCTCTTTCAGAGGACTTGAGTTCAGGCCCTAGCACCTTCATGGGGAGGCAGTGGGGCTCACCACCACCTGTAACTCCAGCTCTAGGAAATCCTACACCCTCTTGACCTTAGTCAAGTGGGCAGCTGCACATACATTGCATACATTCACACACAAATGAACGCACACACACGCACACACAAATTAAAAATAAAATCTTACATCCCCATAGATTGGCATGGAGTGTGCCTCAATCATTAGAGAGCTTGCCTAGCAGCGTGAAGCTGTGGATTCAATCCCCAGCATCACATAAACTGGGTATGATGGTACATACCTCAAGCCCAGCACTTGGGAGGGTAGAGGCAGGAGGATCATGATCAGAGGCTCCCCTGACCTCTCCCCCCCGCCTGCCTTTTTGAGACTGGGTGTCCATCACACAGAGATTCACCTGGCTCTGCCTCCGAAGTGCTGGGATTAAAGGCATCCCCTACAATGCTGGTCTCCCTCTCTAGCAAATTTGACACTAGCCTGTGAGTTATGTGAGGCTTTGACTCAAAAAAATCCCCCCAAAAGAAAAACACAAAACAGCCAGGTGTGGTGGCTCATACCTTTAGTCCAAGCACTTGGAAGGACGGGCAGGTGCTGGTGGATCTCTGAGATTGAGACCAGCCTGGTCTCCATAGTGAATAGTAGGCCAGCTGGGGCTACAAGGAGACCCTGTCTCAAAACACAGAAAACACAGGGATAAATAGGTTTTTTCTTTTTCTGGATTTGTGTTTCTTTTTCTATGAGAAATATTTTGCAGAGCAGGAAATGTGGCATTGTGGTAACACACTTGCATGTGTTCTAACGAAGAGGTTGAGGGGTGGAGAGAAAGTAATGTATTAAATAAGGCACTTTTTTAGAAATTTAACCTTGGCCCTTGGTATACCATTTATAAAGCTGCACACTATTTATATTTTTTCATCTCTGTTCTTTTTTGTTGTTTTGTTTTGACACAGGGTCTCCCTGTAACCTTAGCTGGCCTGGAACTCCCTATGTAGACCGGGCTAGATTCATTTCACAGAGATCTGCCTGCCTATGCCCTTCTGAGGGCTGAGATGAAACGTGTGCACCATTACAGTCGGATCATGTATGTTTTAAAATCAGATTTGTGTACCACATTATGACTTTCCAGTCAACAACATTTGTGGGGATCTGGGTGTTGAGCAAGGCAAGCAACTCCAGATACCCTAAAAGGATGGCAGGTGTCTGACCTGCTCTGCCTGTGTGATAACCTGGCCCCAGGAAGCTACTGTAGATATGAATCTTCCTTTCCCCCACCCCAGACCAGAACCAGGTTTTTGGGTTTTCTTTCCTCGTTCCTGAACTTCCACAGCCTTCCCACCCTTTACCCCCAAAACCCCACCTTTAACTTTCCCACCTTCTGTAACGGTCAGGAAGGCCTCCGTATATAAAGCCCTGCATTGGCACTAATAACCGAACTACCCACCCACGTAGTCTCCCGGGAGGGAACTCCTCCCGCCGCACTCTGAGCCACCTGAGGTCCCGTTCCATCGTCCTCCATTCTCTGGCATGGCTGGAGCACAACAGCCGTGCTGGAGATGGAGACCCACCCACAAATGGCACCCAACGTGGGTGCATAGAGGCCAACAATGACAATTGAACAAGGGACACACCAGGACGCGCTGAAAAACGTGAGTGCTCCCCACAAGGGACATCGGCTTCGGCCCCCGCCATCCCACTCTGAGGACAGGCATGGTTTCTTCTAACTTCTGTCTTTTCTATTAAGCTGCAGGTGAAGGACTGAGATCCATTAGTTAGAGCTTGCTTTGCCTCAGGGCAGGTTAAAGCTGTATTGTCTGTGTCCATTTTGGTTTTGACTTAAGTGTTGTGACTGCTTCCTCGTGGGCCAGAGTGAGTCCGAAAATGTCACAATATCGCTACTTTTAAATGTATAGTGACCAACTTTTCTAAATGCCTTTATCTAGTTTGTTATCTAAAAATGTAATTGCCTCTTTACAGAAAAAAAAAAAAAACCATCCATGCTAAAGACTATGGTGCATCTGCTCTCAGGTTACCTATATACCTGTTAGTAACACCTCACCCATCTGTATATGTAAAGTCATTCATTCCACAGGGTGAACTTTAATATGATCAAACATTGGTTTGATACTAGAGCCCTAGAAAGAGAATAAACATTGCTTAATGCACCCAGGAAGAAAATTTTCTTAATGTTATTATGTCTCATGATCTTAAGAAAAGAAAATAAAGATGAAAAATATATATATTTTATGAAAAGAGTTTTTTGTATAAGAAAGTCTATACAAGTGATTAAAGATCTGATTTTATATGTTATAATATAGGAAACATTAGATATATAATGTATAAATAGTCTTAAAGTTTCTAAAGTAATAGTTCAGTCAAATACTTTAAGGAACACAATATATGTCTAGTCAAGGTTTATTCAAAAATGTTTAACTTTTGTCCAAGCTTTAGCTACAAAACATATAGTGATTAACAGTTCAGTATTGGTGGAACTAACCACCTTGGGTGTCTAACCACCATATTTAATGGCCTCTAATCTGGTCAGAGGGACTTAAAGGGACAATTTTTTGTCTCTGGCCCTCCAAGTCAACTAAGTTCCAGGAGACTATGGGGCATCTCTTGAAATGTCCTATAACTGTGATGTGTCACCTGTCTTCCTGTTCAGGGAGGTCATGGAGACCCCACTAGAAGGACTTGAACCAGTGTCCAGTCTGCAAAGAAGAGGGTCAGCGCAGGAAAACGTTTCCTTGATTTGCTTCAAAGTGAAGCTGTGGTCTAGCAAGACCTTCTGACTTATCTTCACATAGATGGAACTGGAAAAACAAAGGCCTACGGAGCCAGGGGCTCCTCTCTAGCTCATGTGATCACCCTGAGGAACTGATGCTCATCTGACCTTAAGAATCAAATTAAGTTGCTTTATTTGGGCCAAATTATACGACCTTAAATACCCAAAAGGAAATGATAACCAAAAAATTAAAGTGATTAGTATGCTTCTTTAAGACTATAAGGAATTACACTTCCCAGACATTAGGTTTAAGTTTATATAAGATGTTATTTACACAATTTCTCACTAGTGATTTTGTTCTTAATAAGAAAATGCCACTCAGATGTAAGACTTCAATTCTTGACCTATCTCAACACTACAGTGCATACCTGTGGCCAAGAAAGGCAAGCCCACCATTGTTCTAACCCCCAAATTAAATGATTTCTTTTCTCTCCATTTGGGAGGGAAATCACCCTGATTCTAGCCACTCCAGCTATCAAGGTACCTAAAAACAAATCCTGACTTCAAGACTCTCAAGTTCAGCCTTGGCAGTCAAAAAGAAAAACAAAGAGGAACCCAAAAGATGGAAGCCTTTGAAAGTCTTTAAGCAAGATATTCTAATGGACTTTGAATTGGACATTTGAACTCTTCCCTGTTATGACTATTTTAATTTCATCTTCCAGGGACAAGTTAAGGACTTTCTTTTCCCCTACAGCTAAGAGTTATGCAATTCAGGGGACTTTTAGATAGACTCACTGAAGGGGTACCCTTATTGCCACAACCTACGACCCTATTCAGCCTTGAAGAAGCCAGAGCGGTCTGCGCCCCAATTCCCTATTGGCAATTAGGGTGACCTCTTCAGAGGGTGGTGTGATGAGAACAGGAGGTAGAATTTGGCTAGGCAGTTTAGGGTAAAAAGACCCCAAAAGACCAAAAACTGTCCTTGAGTCCTTCAGCAGCCTACTCTATATCAAAGGCCAAATATGTCCAAGGATTTGGGAGCGCTTATCTAATTCCTAAAAGATTTTAGGGTTACATCTTCAAAAGAAGAATGTGAGAAAACAAATAGCTAACTGAGAGACTATAAATTCTCTCACTTATACCTTTCATAAACTCAAGAATGAACTTAAAACACATTATCCCCCCTGGTTTGTCAATCCCCTCATGGCCTGGCTCCTCCCTTTACTGAGGCCTTGTACACCTCCCCATTATATATAAAAAAAGGGGGAGATTGGGGATCTGGGTATTGAGCAAGGCAAGCAACTCTGGATACCCTAAAGGGATGGCAGGTGTCTGACCTGCTCTGCCCGATGTGATAACCTGGCCCCAGGAAGCTACTGTAGATAGGAGTCTTCCTTGCCCCCACCCCAGACCAGAACAAGGTTTTTGGATTTCGTTTCCTCGTTCCTGAACTTCCACATCAGCCCTACAACCTTCCCGCCTTTACCCCAAAACCCCACCTTTAACTTTCCCACCTTCTGTAACGGTCAAGAAGGCCTCCGTATATAAAGCCCTGCATTGGCACTAATAACCGAACTACCCACCCACGTAGTCTCCCGGGAGGCAACTCCTCCCGCCACACTCTGAGCCACCTGAGGTCCCGTTCCATTGTCCTCCCTTCTCTGGCGTGGCCGGAGCACAACAGCCGTGCTCGAGATGGAGACCCACCCACAAATGTCTCCCAACGTGAGTGGATAGAGACCAACAATGGCGATTCAACAAGGGACACTCCAGGACGCACTGAAGAAGGTGAGTGTTCCCCACGAGGGACATCGACTTTGGCCCCCGCCATCCCACTCTCAGGACAGGCATGGTTTCTTCTGTCTTTTCTATCAACCTGCAGGTGAGGAACTGAGATTCCATAAGTTAGAGCTTGTTATGCCTCAGGGCAGGTTAAAACTATATTGTCTGTGTCCATTTCGGTTTTGTCTTAAGTGTTGTGAGTGCTTCCTCATGGGCAGGAGTGAGTCCAAAAATGTCAAAATGTCACTACTTCTAAATGTATAGTGACCAACTTTTCTAAATGCCTTTATGTAGCTTGTTATCTAAAAATGTAATTGCCTCTCTACAGAGGAAAAAAAAAAGGTTTTAAAAGTCATTTCTTGCCTTAGACCGTTTCTCCACCATGATTCTCTTCATGGATAGGGGAAAAGAGCAGTTACAGTGCCTGAACTTTGGACTCAGTCACCATGGTCCCCAGACAGTTGCCTTTCTAACTAGAGCTAAGCATTTTAAGTTTTCGTGAACAGGAGAGTCATATATTATGCTGTATAGAACATTTAACTGGGTACCTTTTAAAAGTAGAAAAGAGGTTTCTATTATATACCTTGTGCTTGTTCATGCCCTTACTAGGAGAGAGGAAACCATGTGGTCTGGTCTCCATATCTTACGTGTGTAATTTCATCAATGTGGTGACAGTCACATGGCCTGACTGCCACCTTGGACAAAAATTTTCAAAATGGCGTTGACCTGCTTGACCTTGTCGCCATCTTAATCCAGCCACATGGCATAATCCAAAATGGCCACACCCAGGAATTTGCTGGTTCTCAAATTTAAAAATAGACAATAACAATAACAATATTTTAATATCATTTTGGTCTGTTAATGAAAAGTATTTAAAATTCTAACTTTTAGTATGGTGTATACTGGTTTTTAAATGACTATTTTTACATGGTCTTATGCATTTACTGGTTTTTACAAGGAACTATTTTAAATTCTGGTATTTGTTTATATAACATCTTTATCTGTTTTTAAAGGAAATTATTTTGGATTGTAACATCTTTATATGGTATATTTGTTGATTTCTAAATGTAACTATTTACAATCTTACATTGTTTTGCATAATGAATTTGTCAGTTTCTAAAGGGAACTTAAAAAGGTTTTTCTAGCCATAGCCCTCCAAGACTAGCTAGGTACATAGTGAGCTGACGTTTTGTGATGGCTAAACCTCGGAAGCTCATGTGAATTTGCAGTACTCCGGTACCAAACTTTGCACGAGACAAGCTGCTACCAGGAAAGAGCTACAGCAATTGGGAGGTAAAGAGGAATAGCCTGCTTGGATGGGAGTTAGGAGATTCGGCCTTCACTGGTTTTAATTCCTGCTTTTTGCATCATGATTCAAAGCCTGTTTTCCTGAAATAGAGTACTTGCCTCTCTGATGTCTAGTTGCTTCAAGCTTGCTTTTCCATGTTCTGAGCATCACTGCTTTTCACTTTCTAGTTACAATTCCCTACACAGACTAATGCAAATGTATAGATAGATAGACAGCACCCTCTGTCAAAAATTCCTCAGTTAGTGATTACTGTGGTTATGTCCCCTCTGAGTTTGTTTCCTTTATTTAGAAAATGTTACATTTTACTGAGGCTGGAGAGGTAGCTCAGTGGTTAAGAGCCCTGGCTGCTCTTGCAGAGGTCCTGCGTTTGTTTCAGACCACCCACATAGTGGCTAACACCCATCTATAACTCCAGTTCCAGAAGATCGGACTCCTTCTTCTGACCTCAGGGGGCAGTTCAGGCATGTGGTGTGCTTTCATACATGCAGGCAAAGCACTCATATACATAAAAAATAAGTTAAATAATTATTGTTACGCCATTTTATTTATATGGGCCCTGAGTGGGGGTCTACTCAGTGGCGTGATGTCTGGCCGGTGGTGCGGCGGCGTGGGCGTGACGCGGCAGCAGCGTTATGGTCCCTGCTGTAGACGTGAAGGAAATGGCAGAGGTGGAGACATAATATTGCTACTTGTATGAATATTAAAACCTTCATCAGGTCCAGGTCTGTGATGAGGCACATGTTGTTCTCCTGTTTGGGTGGAGTTGGGATTAGTGCCAATCCATTTACCTAACCCTTAATTCCCTCCAGGATTCCTACTTAACCCTAACCGTTAATTCCCACCAGGATTCCTAACCCTAACCCTACTCCTGAGCCTGGCCTCGAACATACGACCTTCTATATTCTAACGCTAAGCCTAAACCTAGAGCCACCTGAGGTCTGATGTGTGTTATAATACTAATGACCTCAAGTACTCAGGTGGCTCTAGCGTTAGGCTCAGGCTGAGGAAGCAGTAGGTTGTAGGTTTGAGGCCAGGGTCAAGAGTGTGGCTGGGGCTGGGGAATTCCCGAAGGAATTAGGGTTTTGTTTTGTTTTATTTATTTTGGAGCCCCGCCCACCTTGCGGCCTAACGGAAGTCCCGCCTTCCGGGACTGTCCTACCCTGGGGAAAGCTTTGCCGAGCACTGATTGGCTGTCCCCGCCCTGCCCTAGGGGAAGGCGAGCTGGAGACTGAATCCTGGTCGCCTTGTCTCCTTTCTGGGTCTCTTCGAGAGCAGCTCGAGGCGCTTTATAGAAAGCATGTCCCTCCCTGATGCAACCATGTCGCCCCAGACAGGCAGGCGCTGTCACCTTCCCGCAGTTCGTGGACAGACGGGGGGGTGGGGGGTGGCGGTGTAGTGGTTGTGCAAAGTGATAGACATGAACTGACCGCCCAATGCCTTGGCAGTAGTGAAGTCGAGAGGGCGGGAGAACAAGGTGTTGTGTTGAAGGTCTGCCGCGGCTCCGGGTAGCTCACCTAGTGAGATGACAGAACTGCACCAGCTTCTGTACTCCTGACTGATGGCTCTTCTATGACACTACTGATATGTCTTACAGAATGTCATCAGACAAGGCCCTATGCCAGTTGTTTCTGCTCTTGTGTCCTGAAAGCGATATGTTGTCCTTGACTGAATTGTGTCTGTGGCAGCAGAGCCACAGCTTTACAGACCTCTAGGCAGGGTGACTGTAGCATGATAAACTCGTGAGTGACACTTGCTTAAATGTATCGAGTGGGTCCATTCTAGGGAACAGGCTGCAGGGTCTCCAAACACTGCAATAAGTACCTCCATGGCCACCTTAGGTAGTCAGCAGGGTGCGTACGGACAGGGTCGGGGGGCTAGGCTGCCTGGTGTGCTCTGTCACATGGCTGTATAGTATTGGACAAGTTACTCAACCACCCCGAGTGTCTTCCCTCCACCTGGGAATGGTAACATTAAAGTTACCTTTCGACTTATGAGGATGACAGGGCCCTGGGATCGCACATGTACGCAGGTTGGACATCTCCTTGCATACTTCTGCTGCAGGGAATTGCACCTACCATTAGTAACATGGCTCCATGTTAGTGGACTGAAGTGAACTGCAATTGTTAAAAACAGGACTGTTTGAAGACTAAACTTAAAACTTTGAGCTTCAGTAAATGAAAAAACAGGTATAATTTATAGAAGATCAACTGTAAAGGGGATGTTTAACAAGTTTTTTCTTATGACCTATGATAAAAGGCCATGACAGAGCACAATACAGCAACTCATATCTTACTACACCTGGTGACTGGCAGGTAATTCACTTCCTCCTTAAAAACAGCACAATCAGCTGGGCGTGGGCTTTTAGTCTCAGCACTTGGGAGGCAGAAGCAGGTGGATCTCTGTGAAACAGAGGCCATCCTGTTTACACAGCAAGTTCCAGGCCAGATGGGTCTACAGGGAGACCTTGTCTCAAGACCGACCCCCCCTCCCCCCAAAAAAAACCCAAACTCAAAAGAACAAAAACCAAAACAACCAATGCAATAGAATGGTTCTAACCTCAGCAAGTATACACACTTCACCTTGGGTGGACTGTGTTCCAGGTTCCCTGTGTCATCACACCTGTGCCAGGTGCTCTCCAGGGCAGTCCCAGAGACAGACACATGGCTAGGACTCTGTATCCACAGAACACCTGTCAGAGCACCACACTCTGTGTACACATGGGGACCTTGTGGCCGTGTACCAGTATACACACAGAATCAAAGGAAGCAGACATCAAGAATAATCTGACTGCAGTTTTATTTCAAAAGTCTTGCTCTCTAGCATGCTATTAGCTGGGGAGGACTCTGAGATGCACTGTTGATCATAAAGGTACATGGTCTGTTCAAAATTTTAGAGGCAAGAAATACTTGGAATTCACAATTTTGTGAACCCAGGAAGATGCTTCAGTGCCTTCCAAAGGCTATGACACTATCTTATCAGTGTGCTTTGCTTCTCCCTCAATTAGGAACTAGTTGTTGATATTCCTATACAATGACAGCAGGAGCCATAAATACTTGGATTTCATAATTATGTGGACTCAGAAAGATGTTCCATCACTTTTGACAAGCTGTGACGCCTCATCTTATCAATGTACTCCAGCTATTTAGAGACATGACATTGTTGGCATTCCTATACAATGACCACAGAACTAAGCTGGGCACATTCACAACAGACTAATGGAATGGTGAATGCATTACTGACACCCATTGACTTAATCACTGCCCTCAGATCTTAATCTGCAGGACGGCAGAGTGCATAACATGTGTAGGGTAGACATACTGTTTCTACATTTACCATTTCTCTGAAATCCATGTGACATGTTTTGATCCTAACAACAATCTGCTCCTAGGTGAATAAATTTAACTTTGTTCTCCCACATCTAACACCTCTTTTTTAGAACATATTTATGTATAACAATGTCCAAACGGAATCATTTTGGCAGATATTTCTTTTTAGTTGTTCTGTTTTTTTGAGACAGGATCTCCCTGTAGCCCCAGCTTGCCTGAGACTCACTATGTAGACCAGGCTGGTCTACATAAATACATAAATACACATACACATTAAAAATAAATATTACAACAAAAGAAAAACAAAAGCAAGAAAACACTTTAAGAGTTTACGAAGAAGACCAAAACACAGGGGCACATCCACTCGGGGCACTGGGTGAGCCCCCGGAAGCTCAGCCCAACCTCTCTCCTGATCCAAGGGATTAGGACAGAGGGCCCCGCAGGGGAGTGAATGTAAAGAGCTTACAGGTGAATACTCAACCTCACTGCTCACCTGCCCACAAAACTAATTGGGGGCCGTTGGACATATAAAGGGCCCCAAGGCGCCTCCTTTCACACTGATGGTGAGTTCCCACAAGACACTGCTTCATGCAAATGAAGCGGCAGCGTCGCTATGGCAACCAGAGCCCCACAGACATGGAGTGATGTCGCTATGGCAACCAGAGCCCCACAGACATGGAATGAAGGGGCAGCGTCGCTATGGCAACCAGAGCCCCCCAGACATGGAGTGTCAGGCCAGTATGGGCTATATAGTAAGACCTCAAAAAACAGGGCCCGAGAAATGGAGAGAACTGACTCTACAAAGCTGTCCTCTGACTTCTGCACATGCTTTACCCCATTACATCTCTCTCTCACACACACACACACGAATTTTTTTTTAATTAAAAAAATGTACACTACGCCTTTAATGCCAGCACTCAGGAGGCAGAGGCAAGCTGACCTGTGAGTTCAAGACCAGCCTGGTCTACATAGTGAGTCTCAGGCAAGCTGGGGCTACAGGGAGACCCTGTCTCAAAAAGACCCCCCAAAATAATAATAAATTAAATCAAAAATTAGCTACATACAAATTTAAAATAATATGAACTGGGTGAGGTACTGTACCTCTGTATTTCCCCCGTCCTACTGAGAAGGAAGCAGAAAGATTGCAAGTTCAAGACCAGCCTGGGCTCTCAGGTGGGATTCTGTCTCAAAACAGACAAAAAACAATTAGAGCATATTATTTGCCTCGCATGTATGGAACTCTGGGTTTGATCCCTAACACCATAGGTATAGTGGTGTATGTCTGAAATTCCACCGCTCGGGAGATGAAGGATCAGAAGCTGGAATTCTCCTGGAGCACACAGACATACTAGGCTTGAGACTCTGCCTCAAGAAATAAAACACAACCAAAATCGCCAAACAAAAAACCTTCAATGTGGGCAAAAAGTAGACCATAAGGGAAATCAAAAGCCAATGACAAACTTGGAAAAATATGAGCAATTTATATTATAAAGATATTCCCTAAATCCCGGGCAGCAGGATGGCTAGATGGGTAAAGGCCCTGCTGCCACGTCTGATGACCTCAGTTCAGTCACGACGATCCACATGGAGAGAAGGAGAACTCTCAAGTTGGCTCCTGACCTTCATACAATTCCCATTGCACAGGCACGCCATACACATACACATTAATTATTAAGTAATTAAAAAGAAATTCCCATAAGCAGAACAGTTCCTAGTCTTACTTGATTTAGCATGACATCATAGACATCATCGCCTTCACAATATACGTGCGCCTAGGAGAGAAAGCAAACAAATGGCACTCGTACACTCCAAGTCCTGGGATCAAAGTGGGGCTCTAGGTTGTTTTATGCCTTAGGTCTACTCTCCAGCATCTCCCAGGAAGAGAAATGGAATGTGAGTCCTATATACAGCCTGTCATTATTATAACTAAAACACACTGTCTTCCAATTATAGAAGCCCTGAAGAAACCTACTCTCCTCATAAGTAGCTTTTCCTCTGGATCCTTCCAAGTCCTTTTCCCATTCATCAATAACTCGTGCCATTCCAGGTCAGTTTCTGATCAAATAATACAGTTATCACAATAATCACATTTTCTGAGTGAGACAGAAAATGAGTTGTGGAAGGAGACAGCAACCCCTATCGTAATCGTGTTAACACTCCGTTAATGTCCAACCCTGACACTCCCACGTCTCAACTCTGTAAAATTTTGCTAGTGATCTATCTTCTTCAAAGTATTTCCAAAATGAATGATGAGCAACATTGTCGACAGGAATCATAACAGCAAAATGGTACCCAGTTAAATGTTCTATACAGCATAATATATGACTCTCCTGTTCACGAAAACTTAAAATGCTTAGCTCTAGTTAGAAAGGCAACTGTCTGGGGACCATGGTGACTGAGTCCAAAGTTCAGGCCCTCTAACGGCTCTTTTCCCCTATCCATGAAGAGAATCATGGTGGAGAAACGGTCTAAGGAAAGAAATAACTTTTAAAACCTTTTAAATAGGATACAGTATAAGCTCTGCTGGCCTCTGAGTCACTGATGTGACACCATTACCCTGACTCCAGCAGGGACTTCACAGCATGCTGTGACACAGATACACAATATCCTCACTCTATCAGGTATATCATCTGATTCCACAGGCATTCTCATAACCATCAAGCCCCAACGTTCACAGCAAAGCTTGTCAGCCCTGCTTTGTGCAGTCACTTGCTTCCTTCCCAGTTTTCTGGGCTCAGAGGACAATGGCACCACTCTGCAGCTTTCTTCCATAAACAGTAACTCCCAAAGGATCAGAGAAATGAAGTAACACCAATGGACCTACCGATGCGTATGAATCTTTCAAGCCATGAGCATATAAGGCACAATGGACTTTCATGTAAGCCCTAACACTCAGGAAGCTCTGTAGGAGGTAAAACAAGATGTAATTGTCTTAACTGTGTGTAGCCAATGCCCACAACATACATAGAGACAGACTGTGTGCTGTAGAGGACATTTCCTGGGCCCAAGGGTTAGAACCAAGTAGACTGACGTGGGGCCAACATGAACATACCTATCACCCTAGGGCTAACGTCAGAATCAGAGAGAGGCAGATCCACTGGTGGTATGCTTGTGAGAAGCTGCTCACAGAAAGCACACCTTTCCCTCTTTCTGTCTTCTCCCACAACAGAGAATTCATGGCTCTGGAGCATAATCCCCCAGTGGATGCCCAGGTGGAAGCTCTGTGCAAAATGAACAGGCTGTTCTTCTACAACCATTGCCGTACAGAAACTAGTTATTGCTGTACTTTCAAAGCCCCAAAGTTTCTAGCTTCACTAGAATTTCTAGCTTCAGCAGAGATTCAAATCTTTGAGAGCATCAGCATCACTAGATCCAGGACTCCAGCAGATGCTGGGCATGTGATCACAGTATCATCACTGTTTCAGTGCCAGTGCTAATAATAATAAAAAAAAAAAAAGTCATTTTGATGACTCACATGTTTGTGAAGTCAGACAAACCAATGTACACGCCTGAGGAACAAGCTAGACAAGACATTAAAACAGGTAAATAACACAGCTGTGATCAGAAAAGAGGTTAGAGGCAACTATGGAGTAGCATAGGACCTCTCTGTCCCTGATCGGAAGAGCCCTGAAACTGGAAAGGAAACCATAAACTAAAAACATACATACTGAGAATCTTTAATAATGATATGGGGAAAACATACATCTACCCTTTAAGTGAACTAGAAATCTAAAGCTACTAAGTATTACAGCTCTTTCAAAGAAGAGCGAATTTACACTATGCTCAAATCAATCTCAAGAAAAAGCTGCTTCTGCACTTCCAAATCACAATAGTCTCTTTGAGGGGCCCAAATGGTCTCATACTCACCAACTTCACTAAATGAAGAATGCTCCCTGGGTCAGTGAGTTGATGCCCTGACCATAAAGACCTGATACTTGTGCTGTGTGCATTTCAGCCTCAAGGATCCCTGACATAGAGAGTGTGCTGCCATAGCTCAGGCACTCTTCTCTCTCTGCTTCATACAACAGGATCCCCACAGGGACCTACAAATGCACCCTAGCTTTACAGCTCTGCAGTGTAAAAGCATCTGGTGAATGGTATTCTGTGGTAAGGAGCCTACTAAGTCTCATATCTCTATACCTTTTATGTACCACCAACATGTCATAGGAAATGTGGCAATATATGGCTGATAAGAGATGAGGAAGGAGGGTACACCTAGGGGGCTGTGTGTACACAGTTGAAGCTAGCAGAAGGCAAGCTAGCTCCAAAGCACAAGTTAACACTAAGCACTTCTGAAGCCCAGCCCAGCCCCACTTCTGGAAAATCAACTCCAAAACGTATTTAAGCAAGATTGTCACACCTGGGACATCCAGTCAAAAGCCAGTCAGGGTAGCCTAGCAGGTGCAGAGGACCCCTCACATACTCCTGAAAATAAACCCATGGCTCTTCCTCTCCAGCACTTGAAGATGTCTGTTCTAGACTGAAGCTGAGAGAGCTTGAGGAAGCAACACAGAGAGGACCAAGCCTTGCTGCTTACAAGAAAGGGTCTTCCACCAAAGTCCTGGTGGTCATCACCCTTGACAGGTCCTAAATCCAAAGGGTAGGAAATGTCTTGACACACGCTCAGCTGCCCAGAGGCAAGTTATTTTATTTACATCAAACGCGCAAAGCCGTGGGACAGGACTAACAAGACACAGAGAACCAGGTAAAGAAGCAGAAAAAAAGGACCCAGGAAGGGACCAGGGAGGTAAAATGCTTTACATCTGGTGATACAGCACTTCTAGAGCACAGAAGACCCATTGGACACCAGTTCATCCAGAGTCAGCAGTCCCTGGATCATCTAAGGGCACACCCGTAGCCTATGATCCAGTCCCACCCACTGTTAACTACGATTTTACTTTAAATACCTTAATTAATAGATAAGCTCAGGCAAGTGACGGTGATGCAATCTACCTAGTGTATTTTTTGCCATGCACCCGGAAGTTAACCAGAATCACATCGCGGCCAGGGTATTTTTCACCCTGCACAAGGTGCAGTGTCAGGTGCAGTGTCTCGGAGCAAACCACTTCGGAGGTAGTGCGGCGAGGACCCGCGGTGCCTACCGCGCAGACCCAGGCCCTACGGGACTCCACAGACCTGCGGCTAAGACCTCTCGCCAGTCGGACGCCACCACCCAGGCCGGCGCCCGCTAGCCTACTGCTCCCCGGGTCGGGCTGAAGGATGCCGCAGCAAGCACGCGCAGAGGCCGCCGGAGCCCGCGCCAGGCTGCTCCCGCCCCACGCGCCCACCAGTGGGCGCCCGGCCTACCGTTGCTGTAGGCGTATGGGGATTCAGCCGCGCCCTCCTGAAGGCTCTCCAGTATCTCGCCCTTGCCCACGTCGCTGTCGCCCACCAACAGGAACTTGAGCAGGTAATCGTAGCTCTTCACTGGGCTGCCCTGGGTGCCCATCCTCCCGCCCACTGCACCGCGGCCCACGGCGCCGCAGCCGGACCTGCAGGAGAAGGCGGATGAGCTGCGCTGCGGTCTGGAAGTGAATGCTCCCGCCGGCTGGCCACCGCCAACCACCCCCAGCACCCACCAGGATGCCACCGGCCTCACCTCAGCCGCCGCCCGCTGCTTCCTGCACCGCACCGCGCAGCCCCGCCCCCGGACGCGCCGCCGCCATTGGTCGCTCTCCGCCAGCCCTCCCAGGACCATTGGCCTGGTCGGTTGGCCTTCACGTTGCCCCGTCCCCGCCGTTTCCCCACACAGCCTTGCGGAGGCTGGAGATACCCTGGCCTCGCTGTGGCATTGACCACATTCCCCGATTTTCCAGAACCATTGGCTGTCACTACCACCCTACTGCTTCTCGCTGAGCTACCCGGAGCCGCGGCAGACCTTCAACACAACACCTTGTTCTCCCGCCCTCTCGACTTCACTACTGCCAAGGCATTGGGCGGTCAGTTCATGTCTATCTTAGTCTTCTAGCCCCACCCCTTTTCTAATACTCGCCAATTAGAAGTCTGAAACTTTGCACAACCACTACAACCACCGCCCCCCCCCCCCACCTCTCCCCTCCGTCTGTCCAGGAACTGAGGGAAGGCGACAGCGCCTGCCTGTCTGGGGCGACATGGTTGCATCAGGGAGGGTCATGCTTTCTATAAAGCGCCTCGAGCTGCTCTCGAAGAGACCCAGAAAGGAGACAAGGTGACCAGGATTCAGTCTCCAGCTTGCCTTCCCCTAGGGCAGGGCGAGGCAGCCCATCAGTGCTCCGCAAAGCTTTCCCCAGGGTAGGACAGTCCCGGAAGGCGGGACTTCCGTTAGGCCGCAAGGTGGGCGGGGCTCCAAAATAAATAAAACAAAACAAAACCCTAATTCCTTCTGGAATTCCCCAGCCCCAGCCACACTCCTGACCATGGCCTCAAACCTACAACCTACTGCTTCCTCAGCCTGAGCCTAACCTTAGAGCCACCTGAGTACTTGAGGTCCTTAGTATTATAACACACATCAGACCTCAGGTGGCTCTAGGCTTTGAGGCCAGGCTCAGGAGTAGGGTTAGGGTTAGGAATCCTGGTGGGAATTAACGGTTAGGGTTAAGTAGGAATCCTGGAGGGAATTAAGGGTTAGGTAAATGGATTGGCACTAGTCCCAACTCCACCCAAACAGGAGAACAACATGTGCCTCATCACAGACCTGGACCTGATGAAGGTTTTAATATTCATACAAGTAGCAATATTATGTCTGCACCTCTGCCATTTCCTTCACGTCTACAGCAGGGACCATAACGCTGCTGCCGCGTCACGCCCACGCCGCCGCACCACCGGCCAGACATCACGCCACTGAGTAGACCCCCGCACAGGGCCCATATAAATAAAATGGCGTAACAATAATTATTTAACTTATTTTTTATGTATATGAGTGCTTTGCCTGCATGTATGAAAGCACACCACATGCCTGAACTGCCCCCTGAGGTCAGAAGAAGGAGTCGGATCTTCTGGAACCGGAGTTATAGATGGGTGTTAGCCACTATGTGGGTGGTCTGAAACAAACCCAGGACCTCTGCAAGAGCAGCCAGGGCTCTTAACCACTGAGCTACCTCCCCAGCCTCAGTAAAATGTAACATTTTCTAAATAAAAGAAACAAACTCAGAGGGGACATAACCACAGTGAGACTTTCTCTCAATAAAACAAAACCAAAATGTCCATCATAGTTCCTCTAGAGTACCAGGTGGGTGAACTACCAGCTCTATACGTTGCCTTTTGCATTAAACACTGAATCTCGGAGACCATTCCCTATGACCCTCTCCACCCCCACGCCCACCCCCACCCCCACAGTGCTTCCTGATTCAATGATAGCAGAATTTAGCTAGGCCCTGGTGTGGATATTCCTGTTGTTTATAACCTAGCAAGTTCACCAGGCACAGGGCACGTCTCATGTATGTGCCAAGTAACACTACCCATCAATATTCATGAAGGTTCATGCATCACCATGCCTGACTTGATGTCAATTTTTTTACTTTGCTCATGGGGCTTTTGACCGTAAGCATTTTATTTTTCAATAGCTGATCAAGCAATAGCTTCATCAATCTTTTGTGCTTTCTGGAGCTTGACATACTCATGAATTTGTGTGTCATATTGGGACAAAGGCTATGCTAATCTAGAAACCATTCCAATTTAGTTTATGTGCTGTTGAAGCAAGCACTTGAGCCTGAATACTCTGAAATTATAAAATACTCCTCTAGTATTTTCTTCTATTGTTTATTGCTTACTTTTAAAAATCTGATCTAAGGGCCTGGAGGGATGGCTCAGCAGTTAAGAGCACTTAGCTGCTCTTGCAGAGGACTCAGGTTCAATTCTCAGCACCCACATAGTGGCTAACAACCGCCAGTAATTCCAATTCCAGGGGATTCGATGTCCTCTTCTGCCTCCTCGGGCATTGCACAATATGGGTGAACTTACATACATGCAGGCAATACACTCTAACACATAAAATAAAAATAATTTTGTTTTTAAATCTGATCTAAGCTGAGCATGGCGGTGCATGCCTTTAATTCCAGCACTCAAGGAGCAAGGCAGGTACATCACTGTGAGATCAAGGTCAGAAGGTCTACATAGTGAATTCTAGACGAACTGGTCTAAAAACCAAAACAAAAAAGACTGCCCTCTTCACTAACCTAGCCAGTTGCTCAAGTCAGAATCTCAATGTAGAGTATTCTCTACCATTTTATATCCATCAATCCCAAAGTCCACCCATGACCCATGACAGCATCAAATCCCATGCCTGGCACCCCAGGTCTCACCTGTGAGACCACTTCTGCCACCTTCCACCTGGACCACTCAAGACCGCCCTCCTAAGTCCAAGCTCCCAGCACAGTCCTCTGCACTGCGCCTTAAACCATAAGCTGAGCTGTAGAAGCATTCAGAAACACTCCCCACCACAAGGAGCATAGGCCAGGGAATGGACCACATTCAGGTTTGGAGCTTGTCTGTTTTACAAATACACAATCAGAGGTATCAGAGCCTTGTGGTTTACAAAACACTCAAGGTCAAGGATTCTTTGCTGAGATTTAAATACAAATTAAGAATCATAAAGAGCTTTTTTATTTAATTCCCTGGGTGACCTGGAAAACTTGCATAGACTCTGACTTCTGTGGATTCATTTCTAATGAATTGTTTTCCCTCTGCAATATTAACAGGGTCTCAGGAGTAATATTCCCAGAACCCAAGATGGCACTGAGCATGTTGATTGCTCAATGAATGTTCCTACTACATGGGCAGAGGAGCAGACATTCAAATGGACAGATGGATAAATGGATAACTAGAGGAGGGAGGGAAGGAAGGAGCAAAGCAAGTGATCTAATTTACTAAGAATGGACATCTAGTTTCTTTCCAAGTAATTAAGATGCTTAGACAACATATGTACAAAGCCAAATATACAGAGACTTGTACTGCAGCACCACGTATGGTGATACTAGCCGAAATAAGTCATGAATAGTTATATAAAAACATGGCACAGTAGAGTCAGACTGCAAAGCTACCCCTGCCAAAAAAACACTAGGCCTTCTCTGCCAATAGGGCCTGGCCTCTAAGAAATGCCAAGAGCCAAAACAGGATGTCAGAAGGCTGCTGCTTTTATGAAAAGGGGGGAGAACTGTGCACCTGCATGCATGGACTGGAGACTTTGCAAGCAAGCCACCGGAAACAAAGGAGGGAAGAGTGTTTCTCTTCTGTCAAACTTGGTACTTTATACATTTTTACCATGTACAACTTGAGTTGTTAATCTTTTTCCAAACAAATTTAACAACCATGTAGTTTTAAATTAGATCCATAACGGAAAAGAAAAGAATCCTTTTCTGGGGGAAGAGTAAGGAGGAGACTAGGTAGGATGCAGGGTGAGGTGAAGTTCAAAATGTGTCTTTAAGTGTTTTGGAAGAAATGTGTGCTGTCAGCAATTTAACTTGAAATGAGTATTTAAAAACAACAAATAATGGATGGATGGATAACGGGTGACGGGTGGATAAGTGATGGGTGATGGATGGATGATAAAGGCAGAGGGAGATGCCAGAGGTAAAAATCTAAGTGGTGAGTACATAGCTATTTATTGAAAACTTTTTAAACTCCTTAAATTTTTCATATAAAATGTTGGGAAAGTTGTATGCACTCAGGCCAGAAGGACAGCCAAATACTGCTTCTTTTCTCTGTGTTAGAGAATCCAGCTGAAGAAAGTAATAAAATATTAGAAGTGTGGCAGGTGGTTAATTGATAAAGTTACGTTTTTCTGAATTATACAGTATTCATAATAGCATTAGCTCTTAATAAGGACAATTTGTTTGCTTTTCTTTCCTCATCTAAAAAAGCTAGGTTTTGTTTGGTTTTGCTTTCTAAAAGACCAGCTCTGACTCAGTTGTGTGGCCTTGAACAAGCGATAATCTTTCTCTGGGCTTCACTCTCCTCCTATGAAGCAAGGCAATAGAAACTGCCCTGGTAGGCTCATGTGGGGCCTTGAGAGAAGAATTTCCTCACTGGGGCAGGGCAGAGAACTGGTCTCAGCCACCAGAAGTTACTCTTGTTACTCTTCTTCTTCCTCCTCCTCCCCCTCCCCCTCCCCCTCCCCCTCCTCCTCCTTCTTCTTCTTCATAGATGCAGCTCAAGGCTGGACAGGCCTGTGACATGGAGAATCTTTAGAAATCAACTAAGGGCCCCCAAGGTCTGGCCTCAGCAGCCCCCACACCTGACTGAGGGGCAAAATATACCTTCCACCAGTGGACATACTCCCCTGTTACTTATCCCAAATTTTATACCAAGTTCTGATCTGCAGTCAGGTCCTCCGCAAGTACAAAGGAGTGGTCAATTAAGGGAGAAGCCCTCTTTAATCCTAGCACTCAGGAGGCAGAGGCAAGGGGATCTCTGTGAGTTCAAGGCCAGCCTAGTCTACACAGTGAGTTCCAGGACACCTGGGGCTACAAAGAGACCCTGTCTCAAAAATACCAAAAAATAAATAAATAATAAAATAAAACAAAATACTATAAAGGAGAAGCCCTGAGGCGCCTGAGTGCACATTCATCAAGAGAGGCAGCTTCATACACACAACCCATCAATACCACTAATGACACATCAATGCCTGTGAAAAGACAGGGTCACACACATGGCTGGGAGGAACAGACAAAGGCTGAAAGGCAGCTAAAGGCAGAGAGAAGATAGCTTTGGTTTGTGCCCCTCGCTTTCACAGTGGTGGACCTCTGAAAGACTTCTTCCTGCACAGTAGAAAACAGAGCTATCTGTCAGTGTCTCTGCCCATCTCCTCTTTAATCAATAGAGTTTTAAGGCTCACATCTAAGAAAAATACAAGAAGGGGAGAAGGAGAAAAGGAAGGAGGGAAGGAGGGAGGAAGGGAAGAAGGGAGAGAAGGAGGAAGGGAGGGAAGGAAGGAGGAGGGAAGGAGGGAGGGAGGGAGGGAGGGGGGTAAGGAGGAAGGTAAGGAAGGAGGGGTATTCTAATCTTCATGTAGACACCAAGATGCATACTGATGCCTGTCAGAAGGCATAATAACAAGTTTCCTTCTATGCCAACAAAGGTCTAGAAGTATAATCACCAAGTTCATTAGGGCAGTTATTGGAGGACAGGGGAATGGAACCAAAGGTGGTGGACACAGAGATTTCTAACAATGTCTGATGGTTTCTATTGAGAATTTATTTATATTTTGTATATTATATACTTCATTAATAGCAGCTGTAAGGGAGTTGGATGGTGACATCCAAAAGAACATGTCTACATCAGAAACATCATAACTTGTCAATGTGGTCTTATATGGAAAAGACTTTGCAAATGTAAGTTAGGAACCTTGAGTTCAGAGTATCAGACACAAAACAGCCATGCCAGGAAGAAACTGACTTAGCTTTTCAATCTCCTTTGTCAGTAAGCAATAAGTAACTGAATTCTGCTAAAGACATCAGGCACACTGATATGTAATAGTCCTTAGACATCCCACCTCCCTGAGTGTGTGTGATGCATCCTCACCTCTCTTTGAACTTAATGGCTCTCATATGGGATACTTGGGGTGCTGAGACAAAGCAGCAAGAAGGTATACTTCTAGACCCTATTTAGAACCCTGACCTGTGCCAACTCTGTGTCTGCCAGGCTGAGCAACAACCTGGCTATTTAGCATGGCTATTTAGCTGCTCAGAGCTTCTATCCCCTCCCTCAGCAGAGGAAGATATAGAGAAAGGGGTGGACTGGGGTCGGCTGCTGCAGGACATCCACATGCCTCCTGGAAAACCGTCCACTGGGTGATTTAACCCAAGCATGGGCACAAAATAACTTAAGCCAACCAGCTTGCCCTATCTACTGTGGTCATAGAGACCAGTTCCAGAAGGCCCAGGGATCTAGGGCAACTTCACCACAGTGGTCTCCAGGTCTCTACTGGCAACACCATAGCCAAGTCATGCTTTCTCTTGCTAATGCACTGTGTAGTCCCTGAAATTGCTATTGTTTCCACAAAAGGACAGGACAGGACAGGAAGGGACAGTGAAAACAGAATTGTGTGCAAACAGGCAATTCAGGATCTCAGACCACAAGGTCACAGTGGAGCTGAAGCTCAGTGACTCAGAGCCTGAAAATTGCAGGCTTTGCTGAGTCCTATCTGGGCATGTTCTCTGATATTTCACTGGAAGCCTCCTAACTGATATGGACACCTCAACCCCAAAGGTCCCTCAAAGCTTCCACATTCTATTTTACTTTAGTCTGTAAGTTTTCCTAGCAAAGGCAAGACTTGAAACTGAAAATCCAATGGGAACAGCTCAATCCTGCTCCTGTGAGGAGAAAGTGAGTTCTTTAAGAACACAGACTGGTCAGCCTTGACTCTGATTCCTTTTCAAGCCTGGGGCTTGCAACTAAGGCAACTGAGAAATTCAGCTCACATGCAGAGCATGCGCAGGCGGGTGGGAGAAGTTTATGTCAGCTGTTGCCTGAGACAAACTCCTATCCTCAACATGCACCACTCCCACTGCCACCAGCAAGGGTGCCGGGTTTTGCATGTCAACTAAGTGAACTTTTCCAATCTCCTGGGAGACAGGTGACAGCTCAGAGCTCTGTCCTCCAGGTAAGCCCTCACTCCCCACAGTCAAGTATGCCCAGAGGACTGGCTTTGTTAATGAGATGGAGAACTGGCACATGTCATTTCTGGGTGGAAGCTTTGAGCAACAGGGTAGCTAAGCTCTCTTGCATCTCTACCACAGCTTGAGTCTGGGTCAAGGAAAATGAAAACATGGAGCAGAAGCCCCCAGAGGACAGGTAACAGTTTTCCCTTCATAGCATATTAGGAGTGTTTGTTACTCAACCCCATTTTAAGGATGTGAGACTGTAGGGAGAGTTGAGTATGGCCCCTACGTTCAGTTATGAAGCAGCAAGGCTAGTGCAAGCCTGGAGAACAGACTGGGCTAGCCCTTGCTCTTAGTATCTAGGGCCAGTCCTCCATCATGCCAGCTGACCCTATAAGTTTTCAAGAACAGCCTTGCCCATGTACCCTGATGAACAAGGTCAGGAACAAAGTCTCCACTTATCAGTCCTTGCTCTTTACCAGATTTTCCTTTTAGCACTGGCTTGTTCTGAAAACAATTCCTAAACACAAAGTTCTGTGACTGATGAATAATTTCATACCCAAATTGGAAATGATTTCAATTTAGACATCAGAAAAATCACGGGTGGGTGATACTTGGCATAACAGCTTCTTATACTCAACAGCAAGTGGAAAAAACCCAGCACTGTGGTCAGCTTAAGACAGCTCTACAGACCCCTGATGTCTTGAGGAGCTGGGGTAGAATACTAAGCTTCAGTGAACTTCACTGTGTTATTTTCTGGACATCAGAGTGAGGAAGCTATGGTGAGAAGAGGGAACTAATATTCACTCATTCAATAAATATTGAATAGCCCGTAGCAGGTGCTGGGAGCTCAGCCAAGTGGAGGAGCAACAAATTGGGAGGAGGCAAATAAACAATTTTGTGCCAAATGATGATAAACACTATGAAGGAAAACAGCAGGAGAGGCAAGAAATCTATTCAGGGCTGTGATGGGGTTGGGGGGACCTCCTCTTACTTGGATCATCTGAAAGCATTATCTGATAAGTTTAAACCACACACAACTCCCTGGTGAGTAGTTCTAGTCCTACCTAAGATGAAGACAGGAAGGCTCTGGAAAAGCAGGAGACCTATGGGTTCCCTTACTAGTCATAGCACGTGGAAATGCATCTTATCCAGGCCTTCGCATTCTGTAAATGGAGATGGCAATGGGCTCATGGGCTTGCTAATTCATAGATAGCTCTTGGAATGGAGTGTGCTGCATAGCAAGTGCTCAATAAGGGCTGCCTCTTATGGCAGGTGCAAGTGTGATTGCCATCCCCATTTCTAAGGATTGCATTAGCTCCTGGGGAAGCAAAACGATACATCTATATGGCCCTATTAGAAGAAACCATGTTGAAAAAAAGCATCAAGATGTAGTACCAACAGGGCCACTGACGGCTTTCCCAAAGAATGGGCTAGTAACCATGAAAGATGAGGGAGATGAAAGCACAGAGAGAGGGAGGAGCCAGCACATACTCATGAATAGAGAAGGAAGTCTCAAGACAATCTGAACAGCAAAAATTATCCTACGTGTGTTAAAAATAGATGAGGATAGCATATTTTACATGTGTGTGTATTTACACCTATGTAAAAGTACATGCATAAAAATACCTAGAAGGATGTGCAGCAACCTCCAGGCAGAGTCACCAGGAGAGTGCTGGGGCCCAGGCTGCGTGCTGTGTTTAAGTTCTGCGTTATTTAAATATATTTTTATGTTGTGCTGTTATTCAGGAAAAAAATTGGAAGTACACATTTTAAAAGACAAAAAACAGAAGAGCAAAGCTCTGCAAACAAAAGGATCAGCAAGAGCTGGTGAAGGGCGGGACTCCGCAGACATGTAAACACAAGGCGAGACCATCTGTCCTGCCAATATCCACCAGATTATTTTTGAAACCAACATAATATACTATTTACCATAACAGCTGATTGTCGTTCTTATGAACGTATACATACAACATCAAAACCACAAGTAATTTTCTTTCACATTTCAAAGTGTATCAAATCTCTAGAAAAAAAGTTTAAAGAGCATAGTTTTATTATGCTCTGTATAATGTAAGTTTTGATATTTAAGTATTAGCAAATGTCTTTCAATAAAATTTTAAGTTAAAAAAAAGGGCCAAGATTTTTGGCCAGATCTATAATTCCAACTATTTACAACTATTTACAGGGAACTCACAAGTCCAAAGTCACTCTAGACTACAGACTGAGCTCAAGGGCAGCTAGACAACTTGTCCCGCACGCATGAGGCCACGGGTTCAATCCCTGGGCCACTGAAAACATATCGAAACGCCTGGCTGCAAGCTCTACTCACTTTCAGGGTGGGGTGCTGACCTCCCCGGGGAGTATGCATGCTCATGCTGCCATATACAGCAGAAATAAAGAAAGCCACTTTATCAGAAAAAAGAATAAAAGCCTAAGGGAGCTCAGGTATTTCTGACAGCCATCAAGACCCTTGGCCAAGGCAGAGCTAGCCACATCAGCTGCATCTCAAACCACAGCCACTGGCTGCACTGCGAGGTTATTTTTTTTTAGTTTTTTTAGTATCTGGGAGTATGCCATTCAGGCTCTGGTCAACAAAATCTTCACCCTTAGAAACCAGAGCAGGAGCTCCACCGACCTCATGGGGTAATGGCTGCAGTGCCCAAATCCTGGAGGCAATACTGAGATGGTGCCATCTCCCAGGAAGAGGTCACATCTAGAAGGGACACAAAGGGAGCAAAGGTTTGGCTCTGCACCTCAATCAGGGATCCTTTCAGTAAGATGTGTCTGTTCCCATCTCATCACTTAACCTTCTTTCCTCCCAGAAAAGAGAAACAAATCTAGGTACAATTTGCCCTGGATTCCTGAGCAGCCGCTGAAGGAGTCAAACTCCACTGCAGCACACAGCAGAATCTGCGCTGGAGATTTGACGAGATGATGTATGTTCACCTCAGGGAGGAGAGGAAGCCTCCCAGAATGAACTGAAAGAGCCCCGCAATGCTCGCCACTCTGCTCATTTCTCAGTCCAGCAAGCCTAAGCTAATGAAAGTTCTAAAGATAAGGAAGGCAGAATAGGATTTTACTATTTCAAGAAAGTTTTTCTTTAACAGAAAGAATAAATTTTTTTGAAGTGTAAAAAGTCATATTCAACCAGTGGGAAAGAATGATTAATCAGAAAAGAACTCTATCAACAGAAAGAAATAAATTTATTAAAGGGGTTTGTACAAGTATAATTTTGTGGTTATGTATCCCCGAAAATACTATTTGTGTGGATTTGGCAGAGATGGAAAAAGTTAAATTAGGAATGGGAGACATGCCTTGGTAGGGAAGATGGCTGAGATGGAATGGAGAAGTTAGAGAATGCCACACTTCAGGATGACAGAAATAAAATGGTCAAGGTCAAGGCCACAGTCTGACCACCTGAAAGGGAAGGGTAAGCCAGACCAGTCCCCAGGAGTCCCGTGGAGTTTCATCAGTCTCGGGACCCTTCTCTACCCTGATGACATCATACTGAGACACCTCCATGCCAGAACACACAGTAGTCAGGAGGGAAGAACGCCACAGCTGTGGCAAGAGCTACTTGTGGGTGAGGCACATTGAAGTCTGGGAGATCAGACTGGATTCTTAATGGTCTGATGGTGGTAGATCAAACCAGGCCTTGCTTACATCACCAACAGGAGTGTGTCAGGAGCTCAGATTATGAAGAACCCACATCTGTGCGCCTGGGTACCTTACAGGCAGGTCTTAGGTGTCAGTCCCAATAGCATCTTGGCCATAGCTGTCTGTCACCCTTGCTGCTAGGTTGGTGACGAACAGCAAATTGACAGAAGCCTGCAGGAATCTTTGCTGGAGCAGAGATGAGGTAAATCACAGGGTACGGGGGCCTGGTAATAATCCTCACTGATCTTTCCTCAGAAATCAGTGGCAGGAAAGATTTCTGGCTGCTCTGCACTGACCTGTCTCTACACCATACCTCAGTGTGTCAAATAGACAGGCACACATCAGACAAAACCTTCGAGAATTTGACTCCCACAGGGACACAGTCTGTTTCTTCTGGGTCTGTGTGCTGCCCTCTCTGCAAAGGAGCAGCATGAAACGTGAGTGACTGGCAAGAGCATAAGCAGAGCAAATAATCCTCTGTCTGCCAGGTCATGATGAAGCGCAGAGTCGACAGAACTCCATGACCCTGTACCTTGCAAGGGCTTCATGGATGCACCAAGGTGGTACACTCCAAAGCTAGCTCTGAAGTGAATCTTGCACACACATTTCATTTGCCAGCAGACACTGGACCTCGAACTCAGTGAAAATATATTTCCAAAGTTCCACACCCATAAGTCTTGGGTTTCATGCACCATCCCCAGAGCCCACAGCAGCAACCAATTACCCAGGATGATGAGCAAAACAAGAACTCAACAAAGATCCAACAGAAAGAAAGTCAAGTCCGTACCCTAGTGTAGGACACACTGCACTCATCTCAAACGCAAGTGTTCACTGGGACAGTTATCCATCAACAACAACAACAAAACAGGACTGGGCTTTTATCCCCTGGCATGAAAAGTTTGAAGTGGGCTCTGCAAACATCTCCCTAGTCAATTATTTGTCAAAAACTAATATTTCTGTGTTAAGCCCCCATGTGAGATATATTTTTAGAAGCCTCTCTTAAATGGCACTTTTCAAAATAATCTCCTGCAAGACGGTAGACGATTAAAACACGGACATTCCGAATTCAAAAGCCTCTTAAATCTGGAATGTGCTGTTTAGAACTGCTAGGAGACTGCAGACAATTTGTGCTTGATCATTAGATATATGGCAAGCACCACCCAACTGAAAAATATACTTCTTATTAAGCTTTTGTCCTTAAATAGCACCAGCCCCAACAGGGGGTCAATCCCTCTAAAGATTTTAAAGATGCAGAGACAGGCCCAAGAAACATTTGATTTTAATGTGAACCTTATTACAAAATGTGGGATGGCTTCTCCTTCACTCTCATCTTTGAATCTTCAGTAAGTCATCTCTCTCTCCCATCACTGGAACACTTCAACAGTGGGGGGCTTCTCACCTGAGAGTCTGCTTCATCTAGCAGGGCAGGAGAGCACTCTCCTGGACAATGGAAGGCCCTGCTTAGCAGTGTTACCATGGCTACCGCAGGTGTGTGGTCACACTCATGTAGCACATACTCCGGGCTCTGAGACCAGACTCATGAGGACAGAGTCCCTGTCACATGGAAGCTCTGGGTCCACAGGGGAAAACAAAAGCAAAGACGAAGTGGTAACTCAGAGTGCCAACCAAGTGCTTCCTGCACAAAGAGCCACAGATATACACATCAAGGGTCAGCCTGCTGCACAGGGAGAGGTAAGGAGACTTGATGGAAATTAACTGAACTATACCCTTCTTCACGGGGGTGCGCACGCACGCATGCGCACGCACGCACACACACACACACACACACACACACACACACACCTCTCAGATGATGTATAGGAGAAAGGAAGGATGCACAGGTATGCAAGGCATTTGCTGTGAGAGCTGATACTACATTCATTGAGTGCTGGGGTCACAGGGGCCCCAAGGGCCTGAGAAAACAGTGCCATTTAGACCAAGACCCTGGGCAGGCTGTAAGGACAACTGAAAGGACTGCACTATGCAATCTCCTTTCCTCCAGACCCTGGCAGTCCCTGGCCCTGGCATACTTCAGACACAGAAGGCTCCCATGAGCTCACTGTAACCAGGACATCAGCAATGGGCAAAATGGCACAAAAAGCTCTGTCAGAGATCTTTCTGCTCACCTTCCTCAGAAAACAGTTGTGTGAGTCTCTTTTTAGAAAACATGTTCTTGGAGAAGTAATTTCTGGGAATGCTGCTATCTAGCGAGGCTGCAGGCGGCGCCTCATGTGTGGGCCTCTGAGAAGTCTTACGGTAAAGACAGCACTGCGTTGCCTTCGTGCTTACGCCCTCGGAGCCTCTTACGCACACTCTTAGGAATTGCTGTTCTGCTCCCAGAAAAATCTGCCTTCTTCAGGTTCCATGTCTTCAAAGAGCTCCCATTTAAGTTTAAGACTGAGCTCAGGAAAGTTAGGGCTTAAGGATTCCCAATTTTATAAAGAGAAAAGAGTCTCTGGGGTTTTGCAGGATGGAAGATCGTACCTGTGCATTCAGGGCCACATTGAGTTTCCTGTCCCAGGTTCATCCCTTTGATTTGATATCTTTTCTTCAGAGGTCAGCTTTGGCTTTGACTCCTACGTGGCTACTGAACACACTAATTTTGTGAGCACTGGAAAGTGTTGACCATTAATTAACACAGCCCACCATGGATGACACCATTCTCTAGTCTGAGTCCTGAACTACAGAAGAGTAAAGAAAGCTAGCCAAGCTTAAGCAAACAAGGATGCACATATTCTCTCTCTGCTCCTGACTGTGGATGTAATGTGACTAGTTGCTGTAAATTCCTGCCTTGACTTCCCCATCAATAATGGACTATAGCCTGGAACTGGGAGCCAAAACAAACCCTTCTCATCTAAAGTTGCTTTTGGTCAGAATATTTTATCACAGCAACAGAAATGAAACTAGAACAGGTGGTAAAGTTTAACATCTTTTGCCTTATCCCTGGCCTGGCTAAACTATAAATTCATTTTCCTTTACTAATTCCTGTTTCCAATTTCCTGTGTAATATATGGAAACTGAGGCAATAGATCTATGGTCCTCGGGCCCATGTGAGTCACGAGATCTCTCTGCGCCTTGGTTTGCTCAATTGAGTTGATGGCACAGCTGCCTGAGGGTGAAAGATGAAAAACACACACCAGACAATAAGTGTCCAGCCACACTCTGCCAAAGGACAGTGCCCTCGCCGCTCAGGCAATGCAGGAGACAGTGGAAGGAACGGAGGCAACAAGTCAGAAGGACTGAGGCTGTGTATCAGAATAGTAAGCCACAAAACCCAGATCACGTCAAACTAGGCCATCCTTCCTGCTTAAGTGGAGATGACCAGAAATAGGACTTAGGACAGAGGCACCCATCAAAGTGACAGACACAAAGAGGAAGCCAACTTCGCCCACTTAAAGAAGGAGGTATTTGCACCCTCTGTGGGAATGAACTGACATGTAAGGAGTCCACCCCCCATGACTTTAATTGACCTCCACATCTTGCCATCTTACAAGGTCTACTCCCCTCTCTCTGTTTATTATTCAGACTAGGAGCTGTTCTCCCACGGTGTAATCAAGCCCTGCTAAAAGGTAAAAAGAAAAAAAAACCAGCATTCATTCACATCTTAGACCAGAGGGGGAAATAACAAAGAGTCCTAAAAATAATCCCATTCACAAACAGAAAAGGAAGGAAATAATTCAACCTCAAATCCCAAGTCCTTCTCCTCCAAATGAGTAACTTGGCTTGAAAGTGTGTAACACTGTTAAATGATGCCCATGGGAGGACTCTGTGCCCCTACCTGCCCCTATCTTTTATCTTATTATCATTTGGTGTGTACAGCCAAACTCTGCTCTATGAAAACATGGTGATGAAGAAACAAGGGACAAGTGCCTACCAAAGGCATGTGCAAGTGCTGTTCTCATGTGGCCAGTGTTGACACACTGGCAATAGCCCTCAATGCCTCCTAAGAAGGCCAATGCCACCATGCTTGTTTCTACTTGTTTCAGAAGAGAAAGCAGGTTCCAAGCATAGCTGGGCTCCTGACCCTTGAGTCACATGAATGGTCTGAAGGCCTGGAAGAAGTCTCATCCAGGCCACTGGGAAGAGAGGCTGAGTGTGATTCTGGCAATGCTATATGCTCTGAGGAGGTGACCAGAGCAAACCTGAGGCAGTAAGGACAAGGCCAAAAGGGCACCCCTAGGGGAACAGGTCGAGTGGTCATGTCTTCCCAATAGCCTTTGCGCTCCCAATGATCTTTTTGTTCACCTCTGGCTGCTGGCCATGGCCACCTTCCTAGGCAATGACAATTAGAGCTGTCTTTATAACAATAAATGCCACAGTCCTGAGGGGGCCTTATCAATGAGCACAGTGGATAAAGAAACTGGTTCACCTGTCATAGGGGCCCAGGGGAAACCTGGACACTGCCACATACTACCAGTGAAACTCACTCATTCTCTCAATGAGCCAAACCACATTCACCAGGATCTACTGAGGGGGAACCATTCAATGACTAATTCATGGGAATCACATTAAGATTGGAAGGCATCAAGATACAGAAACATACTTAATGGAAATCTGCCCTTGCCCCGTGTTATCAGGAAGGTTTCCGGAGGAAGTGATGGATTGATACGGTGAGGTCTGAAGCCCAGGTAGGTTTTCAGGCAGAGGGAACAATAGAGGCAAAGACTGGAATGGAAGAAAAAGAAGGGCCTTGTGTGGAACATAATGGAAGTCCATTGGGACCAAGCTCTTCTGCATGGTGCCACATCTATAAAAGAGGGCAATTTCTCTGTGGTCATACTGGACAGATTGCTGGAACCACTATAGTGTGGCCTCTTACAGGGTGGTGGACCCTCCCGTAACAGAATGAAGAGGCTAAAAGGAGGTGGCAGTCCTTTCCAGTGCCACGCAATCTTGCAAGGCAAGAGATCTGGAGCCAACCAGTGCCTGCAACTGCCAAACAACCTTTCCGCGTGGATGCAGGATTTCATAAGGATGTCATTCTAACAGGGTTGGAAAAGCAAAAGATGAGAAGCCATACAAAATCCATCAGCAGGGCTCTAGCCTGCCCATGGGAACATGATGCTATTCTTAAACAACAGAGATTTAAGTGCAAAGTAAGAAGAAAGCATCTCAATGGTGCATTGTAAAGTGAGGGGAGTTGTACACAGAACAATGACTATAGCAGGTACCTAGTTACTAAACTGTGCAGGGGTGTGCAATGGTTTGGAAAGATAAATCCTTCTGCTTCTAGATAGGAAAACTAGAGAACCAGAGCGAGGGAGAGATCTGGAGATCTGTTTTCATTGAACACTCATTTGGTTACCTTTTGAAACTACTTGACTTTGTGTGCACTCATGAGCACACACATGTACAATGAATGTTCATGTGTGTGTGCATGTGTGTGGAGATCAGACATCAATCTTGAGTGTTCTCAGTTGTTTTCTACCTTTATTTGAGTCAGGGTTTCTCACTGAACCTAGAGCTCATTGATTTGGCTAGGCTGGCTGTCCAATAAGCTCCAAGGATCAATCTGTCTCCATCTCTCCAGTGCTGGGATTATAGACACAGGCCATGAGGGCGCTGGGGAGCCAAACTCAGGTCCTCATGCTTGCATGTCCAAAACTTTACTAACAAACCTATCTCCTGACCCTTTAACTATGTGACTTTTAAAATTTTTTGGTTTGAATGTAAAATATCCCTCATAGGCTCATGTGTGGGAACGTGTGGGTCCCTAGTTGTTTAGGAGGCCATGGAGCCTTCATGAGGTGGCATTAGCTGGTAGAGGGAGATGTCTAGGTGGGAGAAGGAAGCTTGAAGTTTATAGCCTGGCCTCGCTACTTCCTCACTGCCCATGCCATAGCCCCAGCCACCTTCAAGCTCCCACTGCCATGGCCACAAGCCTCTCCTACAGTCATTCCTGTTCTACCATGATGGACCGCATCCCTTTAAACCACAAGCCCAAATAAATCTTTCCTTCTTGAAGCTGCTCCAGCAAGTGTTTTAGCTCAGTGATGACAGAAGCAACTCACAGTAAGTTTTCCAAGAATGCAAAAAGTCATGTATATTATTAATTGTTAATAAAATCCAGTCTCTGAAGTGAGACCCAGGGCAATCATTCTCACTGTAGGGTAGAGGGTGAGATGTTTCGCATCTGAGCCTGTTTCTCTTGTGCAGTGTGTGAGAACACTGTTAGGGAGGAAACAAAGCGCTGTGCTTAAGGGTAGTGCATCAGATTCGGGCAGGTAATAGACACTCAATGAATGGCAGCTACTCAGATCAACAGTTCATAATTCGAACAGGTAGTTGACCAACTGTTTGCATTGCTCAGAGTGAGAAAGAGGCACTGAAGTTGCTTTCTGTAAGTATCCACAGGGACAGTGCTTACCTACCATTCTTTCAACATGAGAGGCACACAAGAACACTACCCAAGTCCAAACAGAACCTATGCTAAGGAATGGGCCATTGCTCACTTCTGCCTGCACACAGTTCCCTTCCAGCCAGTCCTACTTGGAGAAGGCTAGAATACTCAGAGCTGGGCAGGGACACAGGAACATCATATAGACCTGTCCCACCCATGGGACACTGAGGTCAGTTTTAGGACTCCTAACCTCACCACCCTCTGTGCTTTCTTAGCCACGGGCCTGCAAAAGCATCAAGAAGAGGCTCTGTTGACCTCAGGGGAACACTCAGTTACAGACCTAGAAAGTAACAACAGGTCACCATGAAGAGAGACAGAAGACTTCATGGGATGGCTGATAAGAAATATAGCCCAACTAACCAGAGTTACGCCAACAGTGAAATGAAATCTGAACCTGAGCACCTAGGCCCCATGTAAGGAAAACGAGGAGGAGAAGGGCATGTCACACAGTACTACTGAGAGGCCAGCAGCACAACCTGGTGTCCTCCATAAACAAGGGGGGCACAGAGAAAACGAAAATTAGAGAGTAGTCATCCCCAGAGACAGAGCAGCGTGGTGGGTGGTGAAGGCCAGGGGAAAAAGGAATCAGTCAGCAGTTCATTTTAGCTGGAGAAGATAAAACCGCTCCAGAGCTGGATGGGAAGCATGGCTGCACAACGCATGAAGGTACCAAATGCTACTCCACTGTCTGCTTAAAATGACTAGGATGGCACATTTAGACATGTCTATCTTACATAACGTAAAAACTAAGAGAAACACAAGAGACATATCAACCAGTTGCCATGTATAAACCTCGGGTGGACCTCGAATTTTTAAGTAAAAAATTAGATAATTGGAGTCTGAATAGTTATCTTTGCTGAGATAAAGCATTTAGTGGACATCAAAAGTGACAAAGACATAGTATTTACATTTTCTTTTAGACACATATGGTAGCTATCTCGACTTCAAATAATATCTAGTATTTGATTCAAATAAAACAGAATGAGGAAGCAGGAATAGGTAACTTGAAACAAGATTGGCTGTGCTTGGTAAGAGTTCATGTGGACAATGGCTACAAGAGTGTGCCAGACCTGCCTTGGAACCTGCCTTGGAACCTGGCATTTTACATAGTAAGTTTTCAAAGGCAGATGAAGTTTTGTGCACACATGGAAGGACCAGCATCCGAATCCTCCCAGCACCACAGTGTGCAATGTCAAGACATAGCAAAACAACTTCAAGTCTAACACACATGACTGATCACAGAGAGGGGGCATTGGTCACAGAAGGGGGCGTTTCATTCCACACAGAATGACTGATGGCCAAGGGAGTGAGCAAACTAGACCAGCAGTTCTCAGCAAGGGCAACTCTGCCCCCAGGGAACACCTGACAATATCTACAGACATTTGTGGTTGTCACAACTGGAGAAAATGAAGTTACTAGCCTCTATGGAGTAGAAATCAGGGATCCCAGAGGGCACAAACTGGCCCCATGACAAAGAATTATATGACCCAAACTGTTAATGGTGTGGCAAAAAAAAAAATAACTAAATAAAAATTTTAAAAAAATTCCCATAACTACGTCTAGGTGGGATGCTCCTTAAATGGACTATTGAACTAAAAACGAGCAAACAAAAACAAGTGGCAAACAGACCACGTGGGTACAAGTTAATACAAAACCAAGCCTGTTTCTTGACCATGTAAAACTGTCTACGCATCAGCAGAGAAACGTGGAGAGGAAGACTCAAGTCGAAAGGCAGCATGCTAGAAGCAGGAGAACCGAATGCGGCGTGGGACCGCAGAACTGCATGACTGTATTTATTCTACCTCCTCCTGCCCAGAGAAAGCGAATGTGGCAGAGGCTGCCACATATAAGCTCTCCACGGTGGGTATGCATGCATATTCCTTCAACCTGAGCTCTTCTGTGTCACTGACATCCCAGGTAATGAGCCCACTGAGCAGTAAGGCTACAGGCAGCGGAGGCTTAGTGGGCCCACAGTGAGGGTATGCAGACAGCAGGGGCAGGATCTGCTGGAAGGGAGCACTCACCGGGCCTCGGAGGTCGATCAGCTCTTGCCTCATCTGGGACACCAGAGATTCCTTGGCCACTAGGGCCCTGTGCAGACGCTCATTAAGCTCAATCAGCTCTCCATGCATCTCAGCAACCTGGAAGAGACAACAGGCAATTCTCAGATTCAAGGGCAGCCTTCACCCATGGGATACCTCTGCTTCTCTGAAGCCTCCTTCCTGCCAGGTTGCAGCAAGGCATAGGCTGAGAATCATGGTATGGCTTACCCAAGAGCAAACCCACCTTGAGTTGGGTAAGCTTAACATGCTTGATTTTAACACTTTGAAGCCATCAGCCCACAGTTTACAGTCAGAAGATGACTCTGTCAGACCATTTCCAGACCTTAACTAATAGCAGTTTTTTAGCAAGGGATGCGTCTGTCTGTCTGTCTGCCTGCCTGCCTGCCTGCCTGTCTAGATGTCTGTGTGTCTGTGTGATCTGAGTTATGCCTGTCAAGAATGTTCCTGCTGGGGCTGGGGATATAGCTCAGTGACAGAGTGCTTACCTAGCATATGCAACTCTGGGTACAATCTCTAGCAGTGCAAAATCAATTAATTAATTAGCTAATTAATTTATTAATTAATAGCAATGATGTACCTGCTAATGGTGTGATGGGAATAAATATAACCATTCATTCACTGAGTCTTTGGGTTCTTAAAAGGAAGCCGGGGCACACTTTATCCAGGACAGTGCTAACAATGATGACACACACCACAGCAGGGGCCACACCTCTTCAGTCACTGCTGACTCCACAGCAGGATAAATCTCCCATGCTCTTTGTGAGTTTCATGGTACAAGCTCTAAGAGATACATGCTATGGCTCCTATCTTCCAGAAAGGCAACCTAGAATCTAGGAGCTGAAACAGCTTGCTCCAGGCTATGCGGCTGATGGAGCGCAGACCTGAGGGCAGACGAGAGGACGGATCTTGACCAGACTCTAGGATCCTGCCATCACTACACCAGTCCAAATGCAACTGCTCGGGCTTGTGATGGACCACAGAAGCTTTCCAAATTCAATTATTCAACATGCTTGGCTTATTCCAAAGATATAAAAATAGAAGTACTATAAGGTAGCCTCTAACCAATGCAAGGGTTGCTCAACTATTACTTACATGATGTAAGTAACTGTGAGAAAGGTCCATATAGTTCTTTGCTGAGTGATCCACGATGAGGACAATTTTCCATGTATAAATATATAGCAATATACAGATAGATTCATTTATTCCTGACAGCTTAGTACATATATAGCCAACGTTCTCATCACTGGGTGATTCCATCTTCCTGCTCTGCAGATGCCCCTTATGGCTTCCTTCTGTCCCCAGGGTGTAAAATACTAAATGCAAATGGCATTAAAGATGTTGTAAAACAATGGGGGAATGAATGAGACTTTCACCAGTGTTTTTCTTTGCAGAAACCAAAGATTAATATTTCCTAGTTGTCTTATTACTTTTGTAAAAAGCTCAAGTTGATTTTTTTGCCTTCAACAAATACAGTATCACTAATCATGCCCATGGATCCTCCACATGAACTCATGGGACCTTAGCACACTTCCCCGGGGCAAGCAGGAAACCCACAGCTGCGGTCACTGCTCAAAGACCCTCCAATGGCTTCGAATAGACGCCACTGTCACTTCCGAGGGCAGAATGCAGTTCTGTGGGGTTTGTTTTGTTCTGCAGTGGCACCGGAATGCTTCAACAATTCCCCATAATGTATACAATACTAAAACATCTCAAGTTCACCTAGTGTTGGCGGCGAACTCTTAAACATTTGGGCTTTCTTTTGCAGCTGCAACAGTGATTTAAACATACCAACAACAACTTGGATTTCACAGGAAAATGGGGTGGGGGGAACATGACCCCAAGGGAACTAAGGAGACAAAACTTCATGAAACAATTTCACCATTAAGCTAAGATGTTCACAGCTAGGATGTTATAGGCTAACCAGCAAAACTCAAGAGTTTTGATACTGCATAGCCTTACATTCAGCTACTGATATTGAACAGTTTACATTTTACATAAGCCTCACCAGCTACTTGAATAACTATCTTCAAACTCTAGTGCAACTTAGAAACAACTTCAGGACTTAGAGAGATGACTCAAAAGATAAATGTGAGTCACAAATAGACCCCTGTCACAAAACTAAAAGTGTAGCATCCTCCCAGGTCATCCACACTGTGGCAAATGGCAAAATCTTAGCTGTTAGCTGCTACTTCACCCACTGTGCTGGAAGCACTTCACTAATCTGGTAAGGACGACAGAATGCTGCCAGTTTGCAAGAGTCTGCCTCAGGGCTAGTCCCTGCACAGTGCTGCCAGGCACAAAAATAGTTGTGTCACAGCTTTCTTCCTTCACACTTCATCAGTCCCACATGTACAGGTCTCCTATCTTACCTACTCTACCTCTCAGGCTGAGGAAAGTGGACTCTGCACTCTGTAGCCAACACTTGCTTTAGCTCAGGATGATCCACCCCACACACAAGCCGTCCTCTGGTGACATCAAAACCTTTCATTATCACTCATGTGCCCCAGGACCCCTTGACGAGGGCAAGGGATACCATCCCTTTCAGGTGACCATACAGACTATGGCTTATACAACACTTCACCAAAGGTGAAACACCATCCCTTGCCTCAGACAAGGCTTATTGCTGCAGAAATGCCACTACAGTACTAAGAACAGTCACTAAGGTTAAAAATAAAAGGACAGAAAAGCAAGATGTAGAAAGCCTCTCTTGAATGTCCCCTAAAGGGCTGGCTGTCAAGAAAAAGGATGAACAAACCTTGTGCCTTTCCACCCTGAGAGGTCCCTGCCTAAGTGCCACAGCTAGGCCAGGCAATGAATCCTGATTCATATTTGGGATACAGTTCATCATGGATAGCAGTTAACATATGTGTAGGGGCATGTCTGGCACACACCATCATTAAAGTTTCCCCTCTCCCTTAAGTCTCATTCTGAAGCCAAAAGACACAGTACTGAAGCAGAAGGAAAGCAGAGGCACCAAGGAGGCAGATGTGACCTCTTCAGGAGGTGAGGAGGACGGGAAGCAACAGGCACACAGGTCACATCCGGACCATGTGGAGAAAAACCAACCTAAGGCAGCACCTTAGACCAGGCAGGAAGCTGGGCAGCTCTGCACTATGACACTCTAGAGCAGTCAGGGAACTGGGAAACGGCTGCTCCACACACTATGATAGCTCTGGGTTTGTGTGCCTTTGAGTTTTCCAAGAAAAAGATGGAATCAAACAGAGTACTAGAAAAAATGATGAATAATGAAAAGCAAGCGACATCATAGTACCTTCAGAAACTGCAGTGAGAAGGGCCCAATGCCCAAAAACTACAGTCACTGTAGAAATGGTTACTGCACATCACAAATGTGTCCCAGCATACACCAGGGTTAGGAACAGCCCCAAAGCTTAGCACATGTAGACACTTTCACATGTACTCTTGGGCAAGCTGGTGACTCTCATACTCCTCAGTTACTAACCCAGGGAAAGATGTATGCATAACCAGCTATGTTTTCATGGTAGGTGCCCCTGGAAGCAGAGGCTTGAAAGACAGGCAGGATTGAACACGTCAGCAAGTCCAGTGGGCAGCAACCTTGGGGCACGGTGGGTGGCCAGGAAGGAGCCTCTTTTTTGATATTAAGGCCCTGTGGCAATAAGGCACCAAAGAACTAACAGGACAGACCACAAGTAGCAAGGAAATCTGAAAACCTAAT
Source organism: Eospalax fontanierii (assembly GCA_035773235.1). Lineage (NCBI taxonomy): Eukaryota > Metazoa > Chordata > Mammalia > Rodentia > Spalacidae > Eospalax > Eospalax fontanierii. The sequence continues at coordinate 39,949,907 of CM069524.1, forward strand.
ATCACCAAATGCTGGTGATGATGTGAGCAGCTGTAGCCCCACATGGTACTGCTAGGAGGTAAACAGTGCATCAACCAATGGCCCCCAGACTGCACAATTCCAAGGCCAAGTCATCATCTAGAAGCAGTCAACCAATACCATGCTTCAGTGTTGCTTGGGAGCAGCCAGGCAGCTATTCCAGGAAGTCTGCCATGTCCAATTTACCACCGAAACTAACTAGGGTGTGTTTGCTTCAGAGTCTGGGAATGTAAAATGATATACTTTTTGATATACTTTTCTGAGAGAAAGATGCTGTGAGTCTCAAAGACTGCAAGGCAGATTCATGTACCCATCCTGAGGCTGACTTGCCCAATACTCTCATGCACAGCAGTCTAGAAGCTGCTGCAGAGGCTCACATCTTCTATGGGCTTGAATTTAAGTAAAGGAGATTCTCCCAAAGCTGTTGGGCCTCATCTAACCAGATGAGGGCATGATAAATAAAGCCTGAGGTTTCCTGGAAAAAGTTCTCCAAGACTGTAACATCTATACCTGCATTGTAGGCTCTGGACCTGTTTCTCTCTCATTTGTAGACATACTTTAATCACTGTTTCTCTGGCTAAGTATAATAGGCATAGGGGGACTGAAAATGGCCCCTCTACAGCAGAGGAAGACAAAGAGGAAGAGATGGCACAGGTGGCCGTCAGCCTCCCACAGGCCCGGTAGGCTGTGATATGAATGGGTTCAGACGGACAAGGACCCAGCAGACAACAATGGCCCAAGCTCAGCAGCACGAACGCAACAACAAAGCAGGAATCCCATCTGGCTGACCTCATCAGGGTAGCACCACCTTCTGAGGTAGGTCACAGTGTTGTCATTCAGGTCACTCATAGATAGAACTCCGTGCAATGACTTCCCCTGGTGAATTCAGAATGCATCTTGCCTCAGAGCCTTGGGGAAACTGAATTAGCCATGGGATGAGGAATGAGTCCTGCCCCCAGCTGCCTCAGGTTCTCCTCTCCTCTGGACCAGCTTCTGCTCATTTTTCAAGATCTGACTCAAAAGATGGCTCCAGTGTAAAGTATGACTATTCTCTGGTTATAAGGTACAAATGGGGCTGGGGTCTTTCTCTTTGTATACCCAGACATTGCTGGCTGTTCCAAGGTCAGGACATGAAACAGTAGTAGAACACTTACCTAATGATTGCCTTGGCTCTGTCTCTAGCACCAAAGGGGAAAAAAAAGAATGAAAGCTCCAATGTAATGACATTAAGAATACCACAGGGTCTTCACCTCAGTGACTAAGAAACAGCTCAGTGAACAGCTTGAAAGCAGCACACTACCCTCCATCCTCAGGATGCCTGGGCTGGAAAGCAAAGACGGTCCACTAATGAAGACAGCTAACAAGTAAAGAAACAGAAGGCCCACCATGTGCTCAAGAAAGGCCCAGCATCTGGGCAGTACAGAGACAAAGATTCAGAAATATTACATTAGCTGCCTCCTAGGAAGTGCCTGGGTTCCTGAGGCTCACGGCACCCCCTCTATGCAAATGTGTCTACCCTGGGCCTCTCTAAAATCCACATTTCCACTCCCTAGGACACCTGTCAGAAACAAAGATTCACACCCAATACACAGGCAGTTCCACCTAGGCAAATTCTCTGGAATGTTCACCAGAAACTAATAGTCATGCTCACTTGCTCAGGAGGGAAGTAGGTGTGGATTGAGGGGAGACACTGCTGTGCATTTTCCAAACATCAGAATGCTCAAATAGCATCAATATACAGTGTACACAACAGTAAGTTCAAGCAACTGCTTGTGAGATAATATGTCCTGAAGTGCTAAGCAGAGCACTGAGCCACAAAGGGAGTCAGCCAAACCAGTTAACAGCACCAACCTGTCCCAAAGCTCATGTAGGTGCAGAACCTGACCGCCAGTGGCTGACAACGAAGCCAGCACCAGAAGAAAGGAAGAGAAGGAGTGAACAGCCTGCCCATGATATGTAGAACATCTCAAATGTGTGTCAGGTACACATCTTATACCCTAACCCTCCAGGTCAACTCTGGCTCACAGTCAGACTATGAACAGCACGGTTAAGAAGGCAGCAGCAGTTGCCTAGGGTGTAGCAGACCACAGCAGAATTCAAAGTAAACACCAGGTGAAGCAACATTATTCCCAAGGAAAAGAGATTACTCTCAGTTATTTCTGCTTTATCACTAGGATAGAAAATGTCGTTCCTGAAATTCCTGAAACCCTCCTGAACCAAGAATGATACTGAAGTTCATTCCTTGCAAGCCCCGCCACCAACTATGAAGACAAAAGGCTACCACACCTGCCCCAACAGGCTCTGTGCACTGCCTCACCCCCCCGCCTGCAAAAAGCAAGGAAGAACCAGCTTTGGTGGACACACAGGCCCAGCACATCTCTTGTGACCATGGCGTCAGTGTGTTTCACTGTGAAAGGCCAAGGCCATGCAGGTACCAAGGAAATAGAGGCTTAAGGAGAGAGCTGAAGACTGAGGTCAAGTCCTCATGCTACTGTGCCCTGTGGGGGAATGGGGTTGGGGGCAGAGGAGAACCAGAGAATATACAATAATGGCCCAGGTACATCTGGACCTGGCCCCTGGGCTCTGGAGGAAGATGACTCCTGGGCTCCCACACATGCAGAGCACAGACCACCAGAAACAAGTGGCATGACTGGGCACACACAGAGAAGAACAAATAGGGCAGGTCACCATTCTCAAGCCTGCAAAAGCTTCAGTGGGTAGCAGTCATTTTCCTAGGCCTCACTATTAAGCAAAAAGTAGTTAATTTTACATATGCGAACAATTAGGAAAACCAGAAACAAGGAATGCTTCAACAGAACCCAGAATCCTGACATGCCAAGGCTTTGGCTCCTAGACAAGCTGCATGCCCACAAGGCCCTTGCTTGACCTAAAGAGAAAATGCTTCTGAGGACAACAGGACTTTTTTATGACTGTGTCCTTTAGAAGGATCAGAGCAGATCAATAACACACAGTGCTTTGCAAAAACAGCTCAGAGCAGCAAGGATGTGGGGCCTTGGGCCTGCAGGGAGATGAGCACAGCAGACCAAGTGACATGCATACAGAAAATAATATAGTCAAGGGGTTCATCTGAGGAAGCCACCATGCGAGGAGGACACTTGCACCTATGTATTGCTGCCAGAGACTGAGGCTGAAACACACGGAGACCTTGATAAAATGGGCCTCAGCCTCCCATCTGTCGCCCACTCTGGTTCCTTAAGACAAAGACAGTGCCCTGTGGGAGCCACTGACACACACACATAATCTGAGAAGATGCCCACTCCACACCAAGTACACTGTGCCCTAGGGGTTCATGTGGCAAGGTTCCCATCTTCAGGTAGAAAGAATACATGTCTATAGTTTTCGCTTCATACTTTCCTGAATTTTTTGACCTCCAAACAGAATTGTGCTACTTGGAAGGCAGAACAGCAAAGTTGCTGGGAGTGGTGTAGGAGTCTGAAAGTGCTGCAGTGGGCCCTGCAATCAGCAAGGCATCAACATACTACACAATCATCAACAGACTTACATTTCCAGAACAGGCTCCCTTACCTTTCCCAGGACTAAGATTCTGGTCTATAAAGACCTTTAGTTCTCCGTTGGCTTCAATTAGACTGGCCTGCAGAGAGTAACAACAACAACAGTAAATACAACATCTCAAGAGCCACACAGCCAAAGTTGTTAAACACACTGTGCCTAAATTACACATACAGGCAGAGAGGTCACTGCCACGCAGACAGCTCGGCAGTGCTCACAGCCCCGATGCTGCACTGCCCCCAGTGGCCACCACTGCTGGGAACACTGATCTGCAGATCCAATCACTAAAAAGCTAGGATTTTGATGGCAGAAAGAAATGGTCAGGTCGCATGTAAGAGGCAGCACATCTCTGATAAAGCCAGCATGAACACATTAGGAGGGAAGCTTACCAGATCATTACCCTCATCCCCCTCCAGGACACAGAGGAAACCTTTTATATCCTCCACCAACAAAATGTCAGGCCTGGGAAGGACATGATGACCAGCCCCATCCCAAGGGAAGCCACATTTACACCAAGGTCAACTCGGGCCCACTGGCCTGCAGCAGGAGATGAGAGGTAGCGACGGAGCTGCTTGAACGTATGTCCAAAGAGAATTCCACAAAAGACAGAGAGAAGGAAGGGAGACCCCAGCTAAGGGCCTAGCCAAGAAAACTCCAGCAGAGTCCCTGTTCTCCCACAGAATGATAAAGTGAACTGCCATAAGCTCCTGGGGATGATGCAGTGTCACATGGAGGCTGGGTCAAGAATTCAACACAGCTGAGGTAAGATCACATTTCTGAGCCAAAAAAGGTCATGCAGGTAAGGCCAACTAAACAAAATCAGCTGGTAACACAGGTGTGCACAGCCATAAAGACAGCACAACAGCCAAATGGAAGCACCAGGATGTTAAGAATGGGTAAGGCAGGATTTAGATAAGGCCCAGTGAATAAGGCAAACAGGTTAAAACTAGGTTAGTGATGTCTGGCTAAAGCAAGGTATATAGAGCCCAAGTTTAAAGTCATGAGTTCAGATGATACTAGGCAAATCTAAGAGACTGCGGCCAAGTTGGCAAAGTTGGGTGTGTAAAGCCAGTAGGCAAGGCAGGTTGGTAAAGCCAGGAGGCTGAGAGAAGAACTTAATGCAAGAACTTAATAGAGCTGTGATTGCATGACTACACGAGGCCAGTGGGGAAAACTATGTGAGGTAAACCAGGTGGGAAAAAATCCAGTGTAACCAAAGGAAGAAGGCTAGGAGCCTAAAATAGGTAGGGCCTGGGTCTGGGTCAGGGATGTGGAGCTAACTGTAGGGCATCTGCTTGCCAGGCATATTCAAGATCCTGGGTTCCAACTCCAGCACCACCAAAATAAGTAAACATTTAAAAACTACTTTAGGTAACAGGACCAGGTCAGGAAGACCAGCAGGATAAGGCCAAGAGATTAGAAACAGCAGGTGGGAAAGATCCCATTAAGCCAAAGGCCAAAGGAAAAGGCTTTTCTTTGGGTCAAGAAATTACAGTCAAATGGGTAAGACCTACAAGCTAGAATTGGCAGGAGGTAAGACCTTCTTCCTCAACGCAACCCCACATATCCTGCAACAGCTGCTCAAGAACTCACTGGCCATGAATGGCCAGCAGGGTCCTTGCATAATCAGATACAGTAGTAAAGGGGCAGACTTCTTCACCAAGGCTCAGTCTGGAGGCATAAAGGTCAAATGTAAACAGGAAGTAATGAACCAAGACACAAGAGAGAATGACATGAAGCCACAGGTGACTGCCAAACTTGAATTCTGTCATCCACAGTTCCAGTCATGTCTGAAAATAAGCATCATTTTATTCCGAGTCAATTCCTGTGTCACTGTACTAAGAAGCTGTCATAGGAACTTTGGCTGGCACAGGAAACCTAATCTTCAGTCTTCTGATTTACTGACCACCAGCCCCAGTCTGGCTAGAGACTTAATGCACACCTGTAATCCAGGGGTCCCTGAAGAATTCCTGAAAGGAGTTCATCCTTTATTACAGTGTGCTCAGCAGCATCCTAGTCTCTACTCAATACATGCCAGTCATACCTCCCAGTGTGACAAAATTACCTCTAGATTGCAAAACTGCCCTCGACTGACAGCCACTGGTTTTAAGGCATAACTTCAGAAGCATACAGCGTCTAACAGCTCTGTTCTCCAGACCTGCAGTAAATACACACCTGGCTTTAATCTTAGCCCTTTCTGAAGCAGGGCCAGTAGAAAGAAAATCTGACTGAAGGAACCAGCAGAGGCCCTTGAGGCCAGATGAGACGCACCACAGCTTGACGATGTGCCATGGGCACAGAGGCAACTCTTTCATAACACACCACAAGTGTCAACACCACAGGGAAATGCAAGCTCTTCTTTCCATAAAGGAAACGAGAAAAACAAAACCACTGGGGTTCTCCTCACAGAGATCTAAACACCATCTATGCAAAGTCTCTACCAGTCTCTACACAATGGAGGTCAACAGCCTTCTTAAGACACCAGACCTTGCCAGGGAGCTTGCTGACCCTAGGCCAACACCCCAGACCACAGAGTACACCAGAAACAGATAGCCTCCTGGAGGGTTCTGCTGCTTTCTGAATGTCTGCTCCTCACGTTCACATGTTGACTGCAACCTCCAAAGTGATGGTAGGTAGGCTGTTAAGAGACCAGGAGGCCAGTAGACAGAATTCTTGTGAGGATTAGTGCCCCCAAAAGAGGGACCCCAGATAGCTGCATGACCTTTTACCATGTGAGGACACAACAAGAAGGAACCAGTCAGATATTTCTCCCTTGGAGCACCTCTGATTCTCAGAAGTTCTTCCTCAGTTTTCCTTAATAAATCTACCCTGAATCTACTTTAAAAAACTAAAGGGGGTGGGGCCTAGAAAAATGGCTCAGAGGTTGAGTACTGCTGCTCTCACAGTGGATCAGGTTCAGTTCGCAGCACCTACATGGTAGCTAACAACCGTCTGTTGAACCACAGACTTAGTTCCACATGGGGAGGACACTGTGCCACCACAGCTCTGGGACCCTCCATACCTGGGACATAGAGCTACATACACACAAGAACACATATATATACTCAGACTGCATTTGTTCTCTAAACCTAATCGCCCTGGAAGTGATTTCAAAGGATAAGGATGGTGAACCAGACAGGATGACCAATGGTGAGGGCAGCAAAAACCCATGGAGGGCAGAAAACGACCTTAGCCTTCTCTGGAATGGAGATCACTGCCACCCTTTGCTTGTTCATTCCTGGTTCTCGGGGTCCCTGTAGAAATGACCTGCTGCTGCTCCCATCTCCTCCCTAGGGTCACAGGCTAGGGCACTATGGAGAGGCCAGACTCCTGTGATGAAATGTGGCATAGAAACACTACTTGATAGCAGTATCATTCATGACATTTGTTCTACAGGAACTGCAACCTCCCATGGTCACACCAAGCTGAGCATTAAAACACCAAGGTTATCCCCCTAACACCCTCCTTGGTTTTTAGAGAAAAGTTCTCACCATGTAGCTCAAACTGGTGATCTCCCACCTTAGTCTTTGGTAGTGCTGGGATAACAGGCAGGTACTGATATGCCTGGCTAATTTTTTCAGTGCTGGAGATGGAGCCCAAGGTCTCACACATGCTAAGCAAGTACACTACCACTGAGCTATATCCGCAGTCCTGAAAACAACAATTGCTCAATTCCTGTATATATTGCTGAAACTGGCAATGATTCTAAGATATGTGCATGGGACTTGTGGTCCTGTATAGCCTCAGGTTGGGAGAGACCAGACAACCCCCAGAGAGGAGGCCTTAGTCACCTGGGATTAAGACCAAAGTAGGTATGTTCCTAGATAGACAACATTAACTTTTTTCAGGAAATCTACTAACACCAACTGATCTCTGCTACCCTGCTCTAGACAGGACTGCACCAGGTGCAGGAGCACAGCAGGACCATGTTCCCACAGAACATCAAGGCATACGGAACAGCGAACCCACCAACAGCAAACACGAGGGAACTACAGGCCACTTCTGTTCATTCAGCAACCTTGCTATTGCCTGCCAACCAGCTTCACAAAAACAAAAGCACCAACTCTGTAACAGTCCAGAGGGACCTGGTTATCACCATTCTTTTATAAAGGTACCAGTAATCACAATCACAGCCCTGCAGCTAAGCGTATCAAAGACCAAGAGCAAACTTCTAAGGGAAACAGATGGAACAGGACAAGGTATGGCTGCCTCATACCATTGCCCCTTCCCATCTGCACCCCAAGGCTCATTCCAGGTGGTTCTTCCTCAGGTATGAGTCCAGGACAGTGTCCTGCATGACTGTTTCCTATGCACTTCCCAGTTCACAACTTACTGATTTATTTTTCTACTGCTTATCTCTCCTCATTAGACACCCTGTCTGATGGGTGTGGGCAATACCTGGCAGCCTGAATACTGACCTTTGGCCAGGAATGTTGGCTCTGAGGTTGAGAAGCACATGTGTGCACTGGTGTTCACCCAGAGGGAATAGCAAGCCTAGCACAAAGGCCATGTGGTGAGAACCTGCAAGGAAGCTTTTTACTGCAGTCCTTTGCTAGGGCATCATTTCTGGGCTCCCCTGTCCTAACACTTTCTAAACCTTGCAGCTTGTCCTGTGTTCTCTTATTTCCATCACAAGGACATAGAGGCATAAGGTCACCAATATGCACCCTCATAAAAACCACTAGGAAAAGTATTATCTCAGTAGCTTCCTGTTCCACCAGCCAAAACCCCAGGAGAAGAGATAAGAATTAAGTCCCTTCCATAACAGCCATGAAAATGCAACAATCTTAGGAAATGCATGTCCAGGCAGGCAGACCTTCTGCTGTTACTGGGGATACAGATGACAAATGAACAGACAAGTGACACCACATCATATCATAAACACAATCTGATCCAACTCTGAGGATTACCTAGAGAGGAGACCCCTAGACATCTGGTCAAGAGAGCTGGTGGCACACGCCCAGATGCTGCCTTTGAGCAACCCCATGACCCTAGAGCAACAAACTGAATTCTCCTGGGACCTCTACTTGCTTGTGCTGGCAGTTGCCAGATCACCCTCCTTCAGGTCACAGAATAGATAGGATCACAGATGCAAGCACTTTCCATCTACTTGAACAGAGTCAGACTTTTCTGGGAACAGCTGGCTCCAGGTGCCAGGCTGTACCATCTTGCAGCTTAGGAGGAATGTATATGTAGAAGGACTGATTTGTAGGCACACCTCCTTTAAGTGATGTCTCCTTAGACTCCACAGGTAGGACTGAAGCAATCCCACATGCTGATGAGGTGGTCACTGACCTTACTGGACACAAAAGTACATGTTTACTGCAGAGCTTGACCAAGAGCTGAGACTTGGCAGGGTTGGCGCAATGCTAACCTCCACACATGGTGAGAACATGGCCACTGTCTTCCAGCATCCTCATGTGCCACCTCCTCCCAACTCTCAATGGCTGCTGTGATGGTTAGTCAGCTTCTCCCAAGGTGCATACAAAGCTGCAACTCCAGTTCAGGTCAAATGGTGCTATCCAGAGCTAGCTTTCATCCACAGCCAGCTTCCAGCAACTGGACACACACCACAGGTAGCCACTGTTCCTTAATCTTTTCTTTATGCACTGTGAACCTGACAGACATTCCCTCCAACAGCAGTGCACCACTTGATTCCTGAAATCACATTTCAGTCCTCTCCTGACCCCCACATGCTGCACTATAGGCCGGTGCACCTGAGTAGAGCTTTACATAGCCTCTAAGTGGGAAGTCAGGCCCTAAGTAGGAAGTTAGCCCTTGGGAGCCAATGCCACCTCTGGAAGCCATCTGTGTCCAAAGCATAGGTTGACCTACAAACTGACTTCTGACCACAAGATCTAGCAGAAGGGAGTTCTGAGCTCACTGCATCCATCTGTCTGTCTCTCCTGCTCTCCATTCTGAGAAGCTGCTTGAAGTAAGCTGCCTCAGAAAGAACTCAGGATACCCTCCCAACATAGCTTGTGAGGAACCGAACCCCACTAAGAACTAGATCAGTGAGCTCAGAATTGGGTCCTCCCATAGGCTCAGGTAACTCTACACCAGCCAATATCCTCCTACAGCCCACACATGCCCTTGATTGGGAACTCAGCTCCATACCAACAAACTGAGATGAAGGATGCTGCAGATGCTAGATAACCACTAGCTCAGTCTTCTGAGCCACCTACGTCTTCATTAGGGCTGTGCCAGAGCAGCAGGCCAGTCAGTCAAAGAAAGCTGCCATGTCTGAAGATGATTCAAAGTTCATCCTACAAACATGCTCCAAGTACAGAAATGGAAAGTAGAAGTCCAGGGCCAAGCAAAGCAGATCTGCAACAGCAGGACAAGTCAGCTACTAAAGAGAATCAAATCTGTATGCTGAGACCAATAGGGAGGGAATCAAGTGAGGTATCTTCTTCATCCTGCCCCAGGGCTCCCCTCCCTGGGAAAACCCAAATAGAACTGAGGTGCCAAAAAAGAAGGCTCTAAAGACCCAGCCCTATGTGGGGACTCCTCACACCTTGAGGAGATATCTCAAAACTGGAAGAATAAAGCCTAGAGTCCAAGACATCAGGAGAGAAGGCCCTGACCACTGCCATCCTTGCCCAGCTACTGAGAATAGCAAAGCCATACCTCTAAAGGAAGTACCATCAGAACCTCAAATTTCTACTACTGTTTTCTGCTCACCATATCCAACAGAGGGCAAAAGCCTGCCCTCAAATAGTGAAAGCATGACTAAGACCCAAATCCAAATTGTGGAGCTGGCCACAATCCAAGGACAAGTCCTAAGATGACCACAGGTGACATGCTTGATGTTAACATCAAGCTCTACAATTTCAGAAAAGAAAAGCTTTTGCACTGCAAAAGCAGAGCTACTCATTAAACACAGTGAAAATAAACAACTATCCAGTGTGAAACAGAGGAACCAGAAGAGGAAATATATGGTACTGTGCAAAAATAAAAAAGCCTAACAAATATAGAATTTGACTCCAGGAAGCTATGAGAGGCAGAAGCATTTGACAATGGCATAAAACTGATGAAATAAAATGTCTCATTAAAAACAGGCATTTAGTGGCTGAAGAGATGGCTTAGTCATTAAAGGTTTACAATCTGAACATCAAAAGTACCTGCCTAACATGTGCAAAGCCCTGAGTTCAATCCCCCACACCACAAAAAGAGCCACTAAAAAATGTAGAAGCCAGGTATAGTGGCACACACCTAAGTCCTAGCTACTCCAGAGGTGGGAGGATGATTTGAGGCCAGAAGCTCAAAGGCAATCTGGGTAGGATGAAGAGTATTGGTATCAAAAAATAAGAAAAGAAATAGAGAGCGTAAGCCATACCTAGCTCTGATCCAGGACCAGGTCAAACAACAATTACACTAATTCCATCTGACAGGACATTCAAGGAAGCACCTAACAGATGTCACCCATGCCTCAAGCAAAAGGGTGCTCACAGCCGGGCTTGGTGCCACATGACTTTAGTCCCAGCACTTCAGAGGCAAAGGCAAGTAGATCTCTGTGAGTTCAAGGTCAGCCTGGTCTACATAGTGAGTGCCAGGCCAGCTGGGGCTACAGGGAGACCCTATATCAAACAGACCAGAAAAAGAAGATTTGGGGCTGGAGGAATGGCTCATCAGTTAAGAGCACTGGCTGTTCTTATAGAGAACCCGGGGTTCAATTCCAAGCACCTACATGGCAGATAACAATCATCTTTAACTCCAGTTCCAAGTGATCCTACACCCTCTTCTGACCTCTGTAAGCACTGCATGACATGGGTGTACCTACCTACATGCAGACAATACACTAATACACAAAATAGTAATAAAAAAAGTATTTTAAAAAGGGTGCTCATATGCTTAGTCATCAGGAAATGCAAACTGATACCCCAGAGCTACCAACATACACCCAAGTAACACAGGTACACCTACCAAAAAGCCAGGTCACAACCCACTGGCAGTATGTAGGCCTAATCATCATAAATGTGGTGGGAGGGAGGGGCCACATGCAGACCATTGGGAAACAACTGGACAGGGGTGAGAGTCCATGGGTAGCCATCCCCGGCACAGTCCACCCCAAGTAAGTACCTAAAAGAACAAACCCCAATGTATAGTAAATCCCATGTGAGATGTTAAAAGGTGTTTACAGGGATGTGATTTAGCTCAGTAGTTGAATGCTTGTCTTCTTCCATGTGTCCTAGATTTCATCCTTAGTATTGGGAGAGGGAGGAATCATTTACAGCCACTGAGAAATAGAAAAAAGCCAAATATCCCCTCCTAGTAGCACAGTCTAATGATGGTGTGCTCAGGGACCAAGTAGCCTGGACAACTATAGACAGGTAGTTCAGAGGGTAAAATGTTTGCCATGCAAACAAGAGGACTTGAATTTGGATTCCCAGAACTCACATAAAAAGTAGGCTATGGTGGCACACACCTGTAATTCCAGCAGTGGGAGATAGAGACAGAAAGATCCCAGGGGCTTGCTGGCCAGGTAGTCTATAGCCATCTGGTAAGCTCCACATTAAGTAAAAGACTCTCAAAAAGACAAGGTGGTAGTCCAGCATGGTGGCACACACTTTTTTGTTTGTTTGGTTTGAGACAGGATCCTGTAGCCCCAGCTCTACTGGAACTTGCTTTGGAGACCAGGCTGGCCTCAATCTCAGAGATTCACTTGGCTCTGCCTCCTGAGTACTAGGATTAAAGACATGCACCATCACACCAGGCTGACACATACTTTTAATCCTAGTACTCCAGAGGCAGAGGCAGGTAGATCTCTGTGAGTCTGAGGCCAGTGGATCTATACAAGACTGAAACTGAGGCTACCCTGGCCCATATTGTGACTTAGTGGCAGGTAGATCTCTGTGAATCTGAGGCCAGCTTGGTCTACATAGTGAGTTCCACTCAGGAGGCAGAAGCACATGGATCTGTACAAGATTGAGACTTCCTGGTGAACTAGGACTAGAGAGACCCTGAAGAGAGAGGGAGAAAGAGAAAAGAAAAGAGGAGGAACGGAGGGAGGGAGGGAGGGTAGAAGAAATAAAGAAAGAAAGAAAAATGAATAAACAGTTGAGAGTGATAGAACACTCACTGTCAACCTTTGGTCTCTACACACATGTGGCATATACACATAACACACACGCGCATAGCCGAGAGACCTGTACTTAAGGCTTTTTAGATTTACTGAGCTTCAGCCATGTCTTTTACAGTACATTTTACTCACTAAAGGTTTTTTTTTTAATTTATTTTATGTATATGAATGTAAGTGCACCCATGTCATGTGACACTCACGTGCCAGAAATCAGCACGGGACTCCTCTGGAACTGGAGTTATGGACAGTTGTAAGCCACCACACAGGTGCTGGGAATTGAACTGGGGTCCTTTGCAAGAGTAGCCAGTACTGTTAATCGCTGGCCCAGTCCTTGCTAAGGTATTTTTAAGTAGTAAGAATGCTAGAGGAAATAGACAAATACCTTTATAAGCAATATATCCAGTAAAAAACAAAAACAAAAACAAAAACAAAAAAACAGAGAAAAAGCCATTAATAGTGGGAATTTCTACAGATATCTAATAGCAAGGAACCAGTACACATGCAAGGTCTCTACCAGCAAAACTAAAACTTCTTTGAAGGTCATAATCTTTTAAAACTAAAGACCAACTTGATGCAAATGGAAAGTCAAACCTGTTTCATAGACAAGAACCATCACTGATTAAAAGACAGCTGATAGAAAAATAAAGACAAGCTGTCCTTCCCATCAGCACTGAAGGAATTCTAAAGTCCGTGCATTGGCAGAAAGCAAAATAGACTGGCACTGGCTCTCACCTATCCTCTCTCCCATCCTTTTATCCTTTCCCTGGAAATGCCACTTCCAAGAATCCATAAGGAATCAAGTCCTAACCTACAAGACCACTCATCATAGACTTGTTTAAATTAAGGCAAACTATATCAAACAAACATGTCTGGCAGAAGACAACCACAGGCCACCTTATAAACAAGAATCTATTCACATTCTGGGATCAGAACCTGAGTCAGGGCTATAGGACCTGCCCTGTGACTGGTCCTCATTGTCTTGCCTATTTAGAAGGATGTGCCCATGCCAGAGACACCCTCTGACCTCAACCAATCCCCTCCCAACATTATCAACTTTGGGAGGAGGTTCCAGTAAAGGAACAGCCTGAAGATGGAATCAACAAGGATGCCTCCAAGCAAAAGCAGTCAGGAAAAATTTTCTACATGTAGACTTGTGCAAACTTCAAACTTGGAGACCATGGGGAATCCCAGAGCTGCCATGTGATTATCATGAATGGCTCTTAATTTCCTTTGGGTATTTTAACCAGGTCTGTTTTTTTTTTTTTTTTTTTTTTTTTTTTTTTACAGAATGGAACTCAGGGATTTATGCATGCTAGCAAGATATGCCACACCCTAGCCATGCATGCCATGAGTATTTAAAGTCAACTGAGAGGTGCATACAGAGCCATTTTATGACTATTCCAAGACAGGACAACAGGGATGAGTGCCACCAGCACTGTCTACCTCTGTGTTTGTATACATGTTCCTTAAAGGTTATTATTCAAGACTGGAGAGACAGCTAGATCTGTAGTGCTTGCCACAAACATGAGGATCTGAGTTCAGTCCCCAGAATCCCCATAAAAAAGCCAACTGTATAATCCCCTCACTGGGGAAGCAGAGACAGACAGATCCCTGGGATTGGTGTGTAAGACAGTCTCTTAATTAGTGAGCTCTGAACCAGTGAAAGACCCTGCCTCAAAAAACAAGATGGGTGTCACCTCACAAATAACACTCAAGGTTGACCTTTGGGCTCCATACACATGTGCATGTACATAGGAATACACACACACATACATGTTTACAAAGTTATTAGCGCTAAGTGTGATGGTGCACACCTGTAATCTCAGCAGTTGGGAGGTTAAGGCAGGAGATCTTGAGTTCAAGACCAGTATGGCCTATACAACAAGAACCTGTATGATAAAAAGTTAAAGAACCTTAAATATCTATATTTGCTGCCATGATAAAGCCTAGGGCAAAATACTGACAAAAACAGCAAGGAACAAGTGAGTTCATTTAAGTAAAACTATGGAACACACAGGCATGTTTGAACACACCCCTAGCCATTACCACAAAACTACAGCCAGCACTGACACCACAGCCACCTCAGCAATGACACCAGATGCCCCAAACACTGCCTTTCTGATCCTTTGTGTACCACCCGAATCCTGAATAACTGGATGAAGCAATTAGGCTACTTCTCTTCCTAACAAAAGGCCAGGGTCCCAACATGGCAGGATTTGGTGCAAAGTGGAGAGGGAACAGAGGAGGCCCCCATCCCCACCCCGATGGTCATCCACAGATGATTATAGAGTCAACAAAACACAGGCTCGCTTCTACAGAGAAGACAGACCTGTCTGGAGAGGGGTACAGTCCAAAGAGAGCAAGTAAGCATGTCCAGTGCGAGGCAGAACTAGACAGGTAAGAAAGCCCCAGGTTGTGAGGTCTCTAGGAAATGCTCAGGGCATAAAAAAAGTACCTCTACCCCAAGTGGGCAGCAAGAACCCATGCCCTTAGGGAAGAGTCTAAGGCCTTTAAGTGGAGATTAGCTGAGAGTTGGTAAATAAACTCATAAAAATATTTTTGAAAATGCTAATTTCCACAGGCTGGCAGATCAGGAGAGGCCAAGCTAGGAAACCAACATGAATTTCAAAGAAGGTAATGTTACTGAGACCCAGGATCAGGGACAGGAGAGGTCATCAACAATGAACAAGAGAAAGCCCTTGAGAACTGGTGGTGGATCACTTGCCCAGGATACCTGAGGTCCCTAGGTTCACTTCCCAATACTGGGGGGGGGGGGGGGGGGGAAGACAACAACAAAAAAAACAAACACAAAGAGTGAGAGAATGGTTGGATAGGTCATACACATCCCACACATGCACGGCTATGGTAACTTCTCCTCTCAGGCACAGGACCAACAAGCCAGATCAGCAGGCCCAGAGAGCTTCTTCAGCAAGACATGGCCTTCTAAGCCCTGTATGCGCTCATCTGCAGAGCAGCAGTGTTCTCATTCTCTTTCTACCACAATGCCTACCAAGCCCAATGTCCCTGAATCATCAGTACTTCTGCTGTCCGGTGTATGAGGAAGCCAAGGGCTTCCTCAGCTGGGTTCAGCACTCTCTCCCATCCTCAGCCCTTCTTGGCAAGATTATGTGCATTCAGGGTAGTGGGCTGCATTCAAGGTGGTGTGGCTGCAGACTTTGCCTCCTAAAGAGATGAGGACACTCCACATTATCTGTTGCTGCCCCAAATCCAATGAATTTCCTACAGGCATTTAACTCCTGCTTCTCTGCCAGAAAACACGAAATGATACTTGATTACACAACAGACCCAAATGCAAAACTACCTGGGAGAGGTGCCAGACAACTAAGTGCCCAGGTTTGCTATGGTCCACTTCCGGGTGTCCCAGGGCAGCGTTGGGCAGGGAGGATGAAGTGCTTCAGGAGAGGAGGGATGGGTAGGCCATAGAAGAATAGCCAGGCCAGCGGGGCTTCACTGAGCAGGATGTGGCTGCCCCACAGCCCAGAACTTCACTTTCCTGACAGTGACAAGAGGCTAACTGAGAATATAACTGCTGCCTCAGTCCTCTCCACCTTCCTACACTAGGCAAGAACTGTGTTCTGAGGGCCACAGCCTCCAACTCTGAATCTACAAAGCTGACCTCAAAGTTTCCTACAGATGCAAAACCCAGTGTTTAGTTCTGTACCTGCCCTCCTACACAGGCTGAGTGTGTATGAAAGAATATACCAAGTACTTATATCGACGGCGGCGGCAGCTCCGGCTCCGGCTAAGAAATGCAGATAAAAAAACAGAACTATAGAAAATCAACTAACAACGAAAGGAATGGGAAGCAGAACAGAAATCCCAGATGACCGGCAAAAGCAAACTTACTAATGACCCTACAAACACCTGCTCAAAGCCAGGGCCATGGCCCTCGGACTCCGAGGGAGAGCTGTCTGATGCCAAAGGAGGGAGCTGGTGGTGGCCAGCAGGGCGGAGAAAAGGGAAGGGTCCCGGCGGCCCAGGGCGGCTCAGAGGGAGCGGGCGGGCCGGATACTCACAGGCACTCAGCGTTGCGAGGGATGTCCCGGGGAACAGCGGAGGCCCAGCCCGTGGCAGTCCACGCTGGCGGCGGAGCAGGTACACTTGGTGGGTCAGGCGGCAGCGGGGGACCAGCTCAGGACGCTTGCCAGCCCCAAGGCCAGTGCTAGGCGGGCGCGCACGGCGGCGCCGACCCGGGTCCGCCCGGGAGCCATGGTGTGCAAGCGCCCGCGCCCGGAGGAGGTGGCCTGGGCGGCAGGGGACGCGGGAAGCCCGAGGAAGAGGGAGCGCGGGCTGCCCGGGGGGCGGGCAGCGGACTGGGCGTGGAGGAAACCCGGTGAGGCGCTCAGGTGCACGGGGCGTGGGCGGAGAGGAGCATGGTCCGCGACAAGCGTGAGCGGAGAGGGGCGTGGGCAGAGAGGGGTGAGCCTGGCGGGGTGGCTCCGGCTCCGGCTCCGGCGGCTCCGGCGGCGGCTCCGGCGGCGGCTCGAAGTAAGAAGCCTCCGAGCCTGACGTGGCCCCGCGCGGCACCCCCTCCCCTGGCCGCCAGCGGTCACCAATCAGCCCCATTTCCAGGCCGGCTGATCCGGTGCGCAGTCTGAACCTGGAGTCACCGTGGGAACAGAGACAAAACTTGTCTTCCCAAGTTCGGGGCAGCTCCCAGCCTCTCTGCACAGGGCTATCCCCGAGGTTCAAGAGGGGCCAGGTGCCCCTTCCGCCGGCCGGACCTTTGCACACCTCCACTAGGCTAACTGTCCACGACCGCGGCGTCCTCCCACCCTTTCCCGTCGCCAGATCCCCAAGCCTGAGCCCAGCCTTGGAAGATAGACTGCAATCAGTGCTGTTCGCAGCTCCCGAATAGCAAACTATCATGCTCTAGTTTCTTCCAGAAACCACAAACGCGGGTCGGCTCCGCCCACCAGGCAGGTGTCACTGGCCTCGCGCACGGCCTCGCTCCGCCCCGTCTAGGCGTCCAGTCAACCCTCCCAGAAACCCACCCCGGCTCTTCACACTCCACAGGCAGGGCCTCGCGTCTCCAAGTCCACGGTGCGGGGTGGACACCCCAGCGGGGATGACCCGAGTCCCAGCCCACTCATCCCCATTCTGCTCCCTTGTCCTGGAGCCGCCACCGAGCAACGACCTCCTAGCCCGGGCCCAACCCCACCTGTCCCGCGCCAAGCCTGTCACCTACCATGCTCGCCAGCACTACCGAAGCTGATTTGACTCTCTGCGCAGGCGCACGCCGCATGCCACTCCTTCGCGCAGGCGCTCCCGCCGCCGCTAACGGCTGGTATTCCCTGCTGGTGTTAGCCTCTGTGCCCTAGTGGACTGGGAAGGTGGCCCAGTCTTCGACTCTTGGTGTGTACTGCTGGGTAGGCGCCTCTTAGGTCCGCAAAATGCTGCCTTTTGAATGAACCATAGCCTCCCTTTCGGAGGCTGCCGCTATTTTGTGGCTCTAAGGCCACGCGCGGGCTGGGAGGAAAACGCCCGGTCGGCCCTCGGAACTACAACTCCCGGCGTGCGCCGCGCCGTGCGCGGGCCGCCGGAGCCGCCCGCGTGCTACCTTCTTAAAGGGGCAGAGGCGCGGGTCGGAAGAGCCAAAGTAGGCAGAAGGCGGTGCCAGCTTCGCCAGGGAGGGATGTAGGCAGGCTCATATCCACCCCTCCGCTATCCGTGCTGCGGAGCTCCAGGTCGCGGACTGTGATGCTGGGGCTTCAGGTTCAGAACGCGGCTTCTTGTGTTGGGTGAGCACTGCGGGTGCGGGATTCCGGTCCGTCCGAGACGCGCTCCGCCAGGGTCTCTATTCAGGGCTTTCGGTCTTGCACATTTCTGCCCGAGTGTCCTTCTTAGGGTACACCCTAACCAAGCATCCTTCCTGGGAGTCGCCTACAGGAAGGTTCTCCCTTTCCCAAGGCTTCACTCAGACTCAGCTATTCAGCTCCCGAACCCCGGTTTCCGCTGGTCTTTGGAGTTCTGTGTGCCCTCTGTGTCCAACCCTGCGAGGTATGGAGACGGATTCTTTTAAGCAACCCTCACAGTCTGTTTTTAAAGACGTACTTGGAAACTGACACCCCGAGATTCAGAAGGGACAGCGATGCTCTGCAACATCTGATTTAAGCTTATACAGCCTGGAAGGTGTCATAGTCAGCAAACAACCAGGTCGGTTTACACATTCCTCAGGCGATCTTAATTTTTAATTTAGGTGTGGATTTTTTGGGTGTAACCAATCAAATAAGTTGGAAGTGACGTGGAAGGTCACGCTAGCACATTCTCCTAGCCTGGCTGCTTCAGCCTCTTGTCGCCTCGTTGCAGCATCGGCCAACTCTTGAGGAAGAGGGTAGGACCAGAGAAATCCTTGGTGGCTTCATTTTCTGCATCCAACTTCCCGGGAGCCACACAGTGCAGGTTTCCTTACTGTTTGTTCTCTGTGGGAGAGAAATATTTTACTGCTGTTGAAAGAGGCACAAACAAGTCTATCTTTCCTCCTTTTTGGCTTTCCTGGCTCTAAAGAACAAACACAAGCGACTGGCTAATGGCTAGGCTCTTGTCTCCATGCTTCGCTGACCTTACCTGGTACTGTCTGAACAAATGCCGTAGTTATTTGAAAGCTGTCCAGACGCTGTGGTTCGTAGGCTCTAGTCAAATCACTATTTGCTCAGTCTCTTGTTTTTCTGGTCTTTGGATCAAATTTTGTTCATCTTTCACCTTGCCTGTTTTTTGTTTTCAAAATAGTTTCAAGGCTTGGTTAACTATTGAAATACTTGATTTTTTTCCCCCTCAAAGTTTAATTTAACAAATACTTTCAAATATCTTAGTGGCCACAAGAATTATCTTTATTTTTTTAATCCTTTTTCTGTTTTCTAACTCTTGTAAAATTAGGTATGAATAATATGCCTCATTTTTGCCAACTACTGGTTATTTTTTGGAAGTATAAGTTCTCTATCTTTACAAAATGTTCTTTAGAATTTAAAATGGGCTTTAAGCCAGATTGCTTAAGTTTTTCCATTGAGACTTTTCTTCCTTGTCTCATTGATCTCTTCCTTTTTCACCTACTCTTGTGAAAAACTTCTGATTTTAAATAATTTATTTCAAAACCTCTTATTTTTCCTTTATTCAGGGGAAGCTAGATGACTTTTAATCCCATTCTAGCCCCCATCTGCTTGCTCAAGAACTTTCCTGCCCACAGTCCCAGCCTGGCTATCTTGATGAACACCTGCTCCTTCCTATTTTGGATGCCTCCCCTCCCCTCCCCTCCTCTCCCCTTCTCTCTCTCTGGCGGGCACTTGGGGGCCTGGGCTCAGCTGAATGACCCAGGTAGCCACTAAAGCAGGTTGTCTCACATAGCTGCCATCCAGTGTGGCAGAGCTGTTTGAGGAGAGGGAGTCCTCAGGATAGCAACCTTCTCACTTTCTATTGCTTTCCCAGCCTCTGCAGGATATTACAAACGAAGTGGCAAATTCTCTAGCCACAGTGAAGGTAGTGTTCTCAAAGTCACATCTAATGCTAACCAGACTTTTACCTCTGTAAACAGAAGGGACTCAGTGGACCCTAAAAGCTTCTTGGCTCTGTATCTTCCTAGTTCTCCTGAAGATAGAGCCACTGGCCTGGAGGCAAGACAGAGCCTCAGGAAGTCAGAGTGTAAGAAAGAATTGTTTAATTTTGGTGACTTTGCTTTGAACCTGATCAAGATTTATGAATTAATAAAAATCCCCCATACAGAAAAAGTAATGATTTTCATATAAAATGATTTTGAACTAAGAGTATTTGAAGTTTTAGGGCCTTTGTTTTTAAAAGAGACTTAATGGTGAACTCACTTACCTTTTTGAAATAGGCTTAATGGTGAACCCACTTACCTTTTTGTTCTGAATTCTAATTTAAGGCATATGTTAAAATAGCTTTTTTTTTTTTTTCTGAAACAGGATCTTACTCTATAGTCTAGGTTGGCCTGGAACTCACTGTGTAGCCCAGGATGGTCTCAAATTATTGGCAATCCTCCTGCCTCAACATCCTGAATGTTGGAATTACAAGTGTGAATCACCAAACCTGGCTGATAGTTTTGTTTTTAAGGCCAGACATGGTGGTATGTAACTGTACTCCTCATACTTGGGAGGGTGAGGCAAGAAAATTAGAAGCTGAAAGCTGATTGCGCAGTAATACCTTGTCTCAAAAATGGAAAAAAAAAAAAGATTTTTTTCTTTTTCATGAGATTTGAAGTGTAATTTTGTGATGTGTTTTAGGGTTTTTGTTTGTTTTTTGAGGCACAGTCTTGCCATGTAGCCTTGGCTGGCCTGCAACTTGCTATGTATCCCATGTTATCTTTAAACTCTTATGTCTGGGGTTATAAAAAGAGCCATCATACCTGGAAAATTTTCTGATTCTTGTGCCCAAAGTGTTGGTGTTACTGTTCTAAATGAACAGCCTTGAATTTGACTATCAGAAAGTCTCTGCCTCTGTTTAGGGCATTTCATCATTCAAACATTAAAACTGCTGTGGTCCCAGTTTCCACACTCGGCAGTGTGAGTGGTGATTGCTCTGCTTCATTAGAGTTGCATATGAGCATTTATGGAACATTTGAAAAAGTCATTTTGAACCTGGCATCGTGGCATATCCTTTAATCCCAGCACCTGGAGGCAGAGACAGGCGGATCTCTGAGTTAGAGACCTGTGTGGTCTGTATATCGAGTGTCACGCCAGTTGGGATACAAATTGAGATCTTGTCTCAAAAACAACAGCAAAACCATATTTTGAGATGACTATAGAATCATGTGCAGTTGTTAAGACTAATATAGAGACATCGGATGGATAGATCCTTCAGTTGCTTTCTTCAGGATCATCTGTGTATAAGCAAGAAATTGTCCTCATTTGAATCTGGGACAGAATATCCAGACTGCCCAGTTGTGTGAGCCCCAGGTGAGTGAATGTATATGAGCGTCCCTGCCATTGCTGTTCCCGGCCTGTCCTTCTCTTGTGATAGTCAGAAGAAGGCATTGAATTCCCTGGAACTGGAGTTATGAACAGTCATTAGCTGCCATGTGGGTGCTAGGAACTGAACCCAAGTCCTCTATAAAAGCAGTCGGTGCTCTTAACTGCTGAACCAGCTCTCTAGCCCATCTGTAGGATTTTGTAGACAGATTTGATGGTAAAATAAAATGAGCTTATGGAAAAGGTGTGGTTTCCATGTTAAGGTACTAAATAATTTCACTATCATGTTCATGAGTACATTTCATGGAAATAGTGTCACTACAACTGAATCCTCAAGAAGTATCAAAAATTAACAGCTTTCTCAGGTATGGAACTCGGGAACATCTTCTTCCAGGACCCTGGTTGAAGAAGGAAACGGAAAGAGAGTAGCGTGCCATTCTCATTCACACAGTTCCCAGTGATTCTTCTGAAGCAAGAGACCCTTGAAGCAATCACATTCTGAGATTTGGGGGCTGATGAGGAGCACTGTAGCAAAGGAGCTCAGGTGTCTCTCTTAGTACAGTCCTCTCAATAGGGAGTCTGCCTTCCAGGGACCAGGAGGGACTTAGTCACAAGAGGTCCTAGATCTGCTGTATTGCCATGTAGGAGGAAATGGTGAGTTTGTTTTTGAGGTGGTAACGTGTGGGTGAAGTTGTGTTGGCATTGGCATAAGGTAAAGCCACTGCAGCAGCATGCCCTCCCTTCTCCCTTCCCAGAGGTGAGCCGTGTGCAGCCCCTGGCCAGGCTTAGCACCCCCGCCTCTCAAGCTCTGGTCAAATCCAATACTTGGTTTTTACCTAGCATATTGTTGTTTCGTTTCTTGGGACTTTTGATTGTCATTCTGACCACAGTGACTGTCCTCTCCAATCTCAGTATGATTTTGAGAGCTGACTGTTGAGGTTCACATCTGTAACCCTCACTAAGAGATCTGGCCTTGAGACTTTGAGTTCTCATGTTTGCTTTTGTCAGTCTTTCTCTGTTGCCTATCCCTTCCTAGTTTGGTCAGAATGTAATCTCTAAAAATTCCACCTTTATTTTTGTTAGATATAGCCTGTTTTGCTTGGAAAACTGGGTGAAATGTATTAATATTGGGGTTAGCAGTGAAATCAGAACACAGACACTCACGCATGCACAGATGCACGCTTGCATGCTTTAGGAGGTGGATTCCCAGGGAGATGGAATACTGGTGTGTTTCTAGGTTGAGGAGGTCTTCTGGGCATGACAGTCAATTGGAGTCTCTGTTCAGAGATTATGTGGGGCACGTCAGTGTTCTGTGGTTTCCTATAAGCTACAAATCCTGTGCACATGGTATATTTTGTTTTCTTTGGCGGCATGTTTTCTTCATGACCAGGGGTTCCATGGTCAACAGATACCATGGGTATCTCCTGGAGTTTAACTTGACCTCTCTAATCTTTGTTTCTTCTTCAGTGTTTCTCACCTTCTAAGATCATTCTCAGTGACCTTTACTGAGCACTACTGCCACCAGCTTCTCAAAACAGTGCTCTTGCCTGCCTTGGGCAGTGTCTTCCAGGTCCCTCAGCTGCAGCTGGTACCATGCTGGCACCGATACCCTCCTTACTCCGCAAATTTAGACTTCAGAAAGCATTTCTCTCTGCTATTCTTGCCAGACATACATATGTGTCGTTTTAGGTCTAAAAACAGAAGTAAAGAGAATGAGTTTGAATTTCAACGATAGAAAAGGTTCAAACATTGGATAAAGCCCTAGAATTCCAGGTGTGCTCATATATTTGTGAACATTTTTATCCTGATGTCTTAACTGTAGCTGACTTTGGAAAACTGGCAATAGGACATATGGTTTTGGAAAGCAAGCAGAGTGAGAGAGCATGCCACTCAGCCTCTCAGAAGGTATTTCGTGAATGCTCCTGAGTTTGGTCACTCAGCATGTATTAGTTACTTTTCTGTTGCTGTGCTAGAAACACTGACCAAGGGGACATAAAAAGGGAAGAGTTTATTTACCTTACAGTTCCAAGTGGGGGCACGGGTCCATCATGTGGGGGAGGCATGGTGGCAGAGGTGGCTAGAGTAGATGCAGAAGCTAAGTGCTCACATCTGGAAGCAGAGAGTGGCCGGAGATCCTGCAAGGCTTAAGAACTCTCTAAGCCCACCCTCACTGACATGCTTCCTCCATCCTGGCCACACCTTCCAAGACCTCCCAAAACAGTGCCACCAACTGGGGACAGAATGTCCAAATACTTGGAACCTATGGGGAACATTCTCATTCAGACCACTACACAGCAACTCTCCATGTGTTGGAGAAGTTGATGTTTTCTTCTGGCTTTTATCATGTGGCTCCTCTTTAGTAGAATAGGCTTTTGTCTTTTGTGCATGGTAGAAGCTGTGTATTATTTACTTATTGTTTTACTTTGTTATTGTTTTGTTTTTGAGACAAGAGCTGATATAATCCAGGCTGACCTTGAAGTCGTTTGCTGTGTAGCCATGGCTGGCCTTGAATTCTTGATCCTCTTCTCTCCATCTTCTGAGTGCTGGGGTTATAGACATGTGTCACCATACCTGGAAAGGCTATGTTTAAATTGCCTTCAGATTAGATGTAGCTCCTTTAATCTCAATTTAGAGTACTTCAACATTTGATATTTTTGTATAATCTGAGTACAAGAAGCAATTCAGACATTGATGTAATGTTATATTTATTTTTCAGTTGAAAATGTGTGTCTAAAATGCAAGCTGACTGCAGCGGAAGTTTCTGGACCACTGCACCCTGCTCCTTGTCCTTAGACCATGAAGGTACTGGATGAGAGTCTCTTCTGGATGCTGCTCCCATTCCTTCACATGATAGTGAGTGCTGCTGAGCACGAGGAGGTGGCAAAGCATGCCATCAAGTTACACCGTGGGAAGGGTGCCACTGCTACTCAGAGGAAGCAGTGGGTTCTGGACAGCTGCAGGAGGCTCACGGGGCTCCTTCGGCAGAAGAATGTGGTTCTGAACAAACTGAAAAGTGCCATCAGAGCAGTGGAGAAGGATGCTGGCCTGTCAGATGAAGAGAAGCTATTCCAGGTGCACACATTTGAAATTTTCCAGAAAGAGCTGAATGAAAGTGAAAATTCAGTCTTTCAGGCCATCTATGGACTGCAGCGAGCCCTGCAGGGGGATTACAGAGATGTGGTCAACATGAAGGAGAGCAGCAAGCAGCGACTGGAGGCTTTGAGGGAGGCTGCCATTAAGGTCAGCCACCAATCTGGGATGAGGGGGCCTGCCCTGTCTGGGGACCTGTCGGGATGGGGGTTGTGGACACAGATTAGGAAGGCTGGCGGAAGCAGTGCCTGTCTTACAGTCTGGTAATGCTATCACTTCTAGAGGGAGCCCACCTCTGTCATGTAAATCCTGATGCTGAACTCAAACTGATAGATACGGAAATAAATATGCAGCTGTGTGCATGATGATGTTCTGGCCAGCACCAGGCTGCACAGGTGATGGCAGACTCAGGATATTATCTTGTTCCATGACTTCCCAGCAACCTTGGTTTTTAAAGGCACAATGTAAACTACACATATGCCATCCTCTAATGACCCCTTTCTTAGAACAGTGCTGTTTACACATTATAGATGGTTGTTAGCTGCCATGTGAGTGCTGGGATTCAAACTCTGGAACTCACTATGGAGATCGAGCTGGCCTGGATCTCATAGAGATCTGTCTACCTCTGTTTCCTGAGTGCTGGGATTGAAGGCGTGCACCCCCACATCCAGCATGAAAGGTTTTTAATAAAATATAATTTGTGTAAAATATATAATGTACATGTATTAAATTCTATTACCGTCACAATCCATAAGTTTCCCAAGTAACCAACACTGATTCTGTTTTTGTGGAATATGCCTTTGTAATGGGGATTGGATTCTTATCTTACCTAGAAATTCAGGAAACAGCTAAATATTCTTGTGCAGCTGTGCCTCGTGCAGCATTGCTGTGCTTAGCACCTAGTTTTGTGTGAACAGAGGACCTTTGGGGTAGTGGGCTTCTTACAGTAGAATGCTCCTTTCTCTGGTGTGTCTGCAAGTGTCTGGCCCTACACATTTTGCGGAGTACATTTTGAGCAGTTTAGCATGCTTGACTCCCTCTGCTGGATAGAGGGGAATTGCACCTATACAAATTGCCCATTGACTTAGAGAAGTTCTCATGGGTCTAATCCAGATCAGGACCTTGAGTGGCTGTGAGGAAGTTATATCCTAGTCTATTTCTTAATAAATCTTCATTTCTTATAAATGACTAGGAAGAAACAGAATATGTGGAACTTCTGGCTGCAGAAAAACATCAAGTGGAAGCCCTTAAAAACATGCAGCATCAAAACAAGAGTCTGTCCATGCTTGATGAGATTCTTGAAGATGTGAGGAAGGCTGCAGATCGTTTGGAGGAAGAAATAGAGGAGCATGCCTTCGATGACAATAAATCAGTAAGAAGCACACCAGAGGGACCTCCTCTATCTGCTAAGCTGTTCTGACAAGCATGGGCCCTGGAAAGTGTTTGCAAGTGTGTCTTAGTGAGGTTCAGAATGAGAATAAGCTTCTGTGCCCATCTGAAATAGTTTGGGTCTTCAGAAGTAAGCTCACTATTCAGCTTTCTTATATCTTATAACAACTGTAACCACTCCTATGTGGTTGTTGATCTCTAGTCCCTACCTTTGCCATTCAGCATGGTGGTTTAACATTCAGTGCTCATCCCCTGGGAATTCTGCTAACCTCTGCAGAAGACAGTCTTATACGAGATACAGGATTCTCAGTGTGCTTACTTGTCATATGATGAGCTAGTAAGGGAAAATTGATACTGAGGCCAAGAACTGTGCGCCTTGGGTGGACCTACAAAAGGTTATGCAGTAACAGCAAATCAGAGTAAGAGTAGATGGGGAGAGGACAGAAACTGGGGGAAGGAAAGGGTGCCTGATTGGTTCTGGATCAGAGAAGAGCTCCTAATTTTTTTCAGGACTATGAATTTTTGAAAGAATATGCCATAAATCAGATAAACTAGATGTTTGGACATGGCATAAGTCCTGTGTTTCTATCCTTAAATTCTTTAGTTGAAGTGTCTTAATTCTGGTTAATGGATACGATTGGGTTTTGTTTGTTTGCCATGCTGGGTCTTGAACCCAGGGCCGTGCACATGCTCAGTAAGTGCTCTACCACTAAGTTATAAGCCTTCTTTTTTACTTTCATTGTGACACTGGGTCCACCAAATTGCTTATGCTACCCTTGAATTCATTCTGGATACCCAGGCAAGTCTTAAACTTGGAATGCTTGTGCCTTAGCCTCTTTGACTGGGATTAAAGGCCTGGGTATTAGATTTAGCTATTAATGATCTTTTTGTCAGAAAATGTTAAAACATTTCTGACATTCTTTTCAATCTTTACTCTTTAAACATTAATGTAAAAGCAGCTGAATGTAATTGTACAATATTGGTTATTCCAACAGGTCAAAGGGGTCAACTTTGAAGCAGTTCTAAGGGTAGAGGAAGAGGAGGCCAGTTCCAAGCAGAATATCACAAAGCGGGAAGTGGAAGATGGTCTGGGCCTCAGCATGCTGATCGACTCCCAGAACAACCAGTATATCCTGACCAAGCCCAGAGATTCAACTATCCCACGTGCAGACCACCACTTCATAAAGGCAAGCTGTAGCTGTCAGCCTTCCCTTCTTAGGAGTGGTCAGCAAGGCTGAGCTACATCTCCTGTCTCAGATTGGGTGCCAGTCTTCTTGCTGTCAGAAGAAGACTGGAACACTCACTTTCCTGCTTTGAAAAGCCTTGGTTTTGTTGAGACAGCCTCTTACTATGTAGCCCAGCCTGGCCTTGAATTCTCAGCATTCTCAGCAGTCCTCCTGTTTCAGCCTCCTAAGTGTTGTGATTGCAGTTTGCAGTACTACACTTGGCTTTTAAACAGCTTCTCTCTTGATTTTTTTTTTCTAAAGGAAAAGTTCATTTTAATTCAACTTTAAAGTGAGTTGAATTCTGTTTTTGAGAATTTGAAAGACTTTCTGAAATTGGAATTACTGTGTGAGATTAAAGCTATCTCTTTCTAAAAGCAGTTTTCACAGAAAGCTAAAGACAGGAGGATCACTTGAGTTTGGGAACTGGAGGTCAACCTAAGCAATATAACAAGATCCTATCTCAACAAAATAAAAACATAAACTGTTTTTGCTACAATAGAAAGCCCTTAAAAGACAGAGGAGTTATGGCTTCCTGCAAGGATTCCTGCGTGGCCACAAATAAGAAAGAGAGCTGAGACTTCCAGTGAGGAGAGGAAGACAGAGGCCATACAAGGACTCCTCCAGTCCTTACTGGAGATCCAAGTTCATGTCAAATAAATATTGCCATCCTTGGTTATAACTGGAACTGACCCAGAAGACTGTTTCTGCATGATGATGTAATCAGTGCCACAGTGAAGGACAGGGGCTCCTCTTCCTCTTGTAATGAATAATGATTTCTAGGTAATACTTGAGAACATATAGATATTCCAAGTCTCACTCTGGTTTCTGCACCATGCTGAATCTTACTAAGTGATGAGGAGTCCAGTGGCGACGGAATGTGAATTACAATTAGCACACCAGCTCTGAGGACCAGAAAACTCAGTGGAATTCAAATACTCAAGAATTGTAGAATGTTTTTAAAGAGCTTAAACAGGTTCTATCAGGAATGAACTTTATCTCTCAGAACACATCTTAAGGTTCTGATTTCCATGTGGGATATAGTAATTGTGAGAAATTGTCCTCTTAGTTTCCTTGTCTGTTTTTCATTACAATGCAGTGAGAGGAGAGGAAACCAGGGACCTCTGTCCCATTCTGCCCTCCCAGTCAATCACTCTGTACTAATTACTTTTATTCTGTGTTAGGATATCGTGACCATAGGAATGCTATCCTTACCTTGTGGCTGGCTGTGCACAACAATAGGATTGCCCACCATGTTTGGGTATATCATTTGTGGTGTGCTTCTGGGACCTTCAGGACTAAACAGTATTAAGGTAAGAGCAGCACGTCAATGTCTGTCTTAACAGAATGCAAAAGAAACGTGAATGAAGAATGAACAGATGGCAGCCTGAATCAGTCAAGATGCCTGTGTTTTACATACCATTACAAAGAAGAGGTCCTTGAAGCACTCTTTAATCCATGGGAATGTTCCATTCTTTGACGAGGGATGTCTTGACGACAGTCCTTTCTGTCTCTTTAAATTATATTAGTGTCAAAGAGTGTATTTCTGGTAATATGATGGCTATCCAGACCACCATTCAGACACTAAAGCAACGAGAAATGCTGGTTTCTGTGTCATTTTAAGCAGTTCCTGCTGGTTAGGGAAGTTGATTGAAGCCCCAGTTTCGAGGCTTCTTTTGCTGAGGTCATCTATGGAATAGGTTGCTGCTCCCTGTCATAAAGAGGTGAACATGCCTCTGGCAGGAAAGGATTCCTGACCATTTCAAGGTATATTAACTGAATACACTAAGGTGGGCACAACTGGAAGAAGATACTCAGAGTGAGTGCTATGAGTTCATCATGTGAATGATGAGGAGGGCAGAGCCACGCATCACTGAGGCACTGTAGTTGGTAGAAAGCGGCAGTGGACAGGGAACCCATAGGATGCTTTAGTCAGTAATCCTTGGACCAAGTCAGAAGAGCTCAGTGTTTCCCCATGCTGAAGTCTGATAAGCACAGGAGACTGTTCTGAACAGCAAATGAGTGATATCTAGCCAAGCAAAGAACTATCCGTGTTGCTTCCTCAAGCAATAAGCCTTGAGCCTTTCAGGGAGCAGTTAACCTGATGTGGAAGAAGCTCTACGCCCAATGAAGGCCTCACAGACTCAGTGGCTTACAGTGAACTGTGCTCCAGCTTCACTTTTTAAATAGACATTTCCATGTGACTAGAACAGTATAAATAGGTTTAGTTAAAAAGCCCCCTACCTCATCCCTCTCCTAAACAGAGTGTTGAGGATAAAAGCAGATACACAGGAGCAGAGATAGCTCACAAACAAGTAGTTAAGTCAAAATAACTGGGCCACACTTGGGTACTTAGAGTATTTTGATCTTAGTAAATCAGCTTTACCATGGGAAGGTTATGTAACTGAATAAAGACTAAGAACATCCTAGCCAAAAGTGGGAATTGATTTGTGGAACCAAAATAGTAATCTTCCTCATAGGAAATTGACAGGCTTTCATTTGCCAAGATGTGGAAGAGAGGTTTAAGTATTTTTTTATTTTACTTATTTTTATTTTATGTGTATGAGTGTATTGCCTACATGTATGTAAGTGCACCTATATCATACAGAAGACATTCTCCTGAAACTGGAGTTATGGATGGTTGTTTGCCACCATGTGGGTACTGAGAATTGAACCTGGGTCCTCTGCAAGAACAACCAGTGCTCTTAACTGCTGAACCATCTCTCCAGCCCCTTAAATGTGTTGTCTTGACATTGTAGCTATGACCTAAAAAAAGGGAAAAAAAATAAAAGTAACAGTAAGGATGTTAAAGAAATAAGAGCAAGCAAATAACAGCAAAAGTAAAACAAATTCCTCCATTAAAAGACAAAGGCTAACCCATGGTGTCTAAACAAACATGGAGAGAGATACAGTAAAATTAAAGCAGCTAAGGAATTGAAAGGGAAAGATACATCTGTATTACATGGACATTTAAAAAAATTAAAATGTAAATATATTTTACTGTTTATGTTTATCTAATAGGCAGTATTAAAAACAAATGACAAGTTAAAAGACATATGAACCCTATATATCAGAATTTCTCTAGGATATGGCCAAATGTGAAAACAAGCCTCATGAAAAAAAAAAAATCCTCTACTTAGACACGCTCAGTTCCAAACAAGAAGTCATTAAACTCATGTCTGATGCCTCTTTATTCCCTGGAGAAGGCTGAAGAAACGGACTAATGAAGATAGACATGGCCATGAACTTGAAACACAGTGGACCTTATAGCTGCTTTTTTTTTTTTTTTTTTTTTTTAAGCTTTAGGATAGTTTTATTAGAATTTAACGAAAAATCCTCAGGACAGGCAAGCTGTAAACCTCAGCAGTGGTCTTGAGGAGAATGAAGGGGGGAAGGAAAAAGCCAGAAACCAGGACTGTTGAGAGCCATCGTGGAGGTCAGACAGACACATGAAGAACAAGCAGCCAGGAGAAGGGATCTTTAGAGAAAAAGTAAAGACACGTAAGATGTTGGGGCAACCTGAACCCTAGGGAGCGCATGCTTAGAAAAGAGATGCAAAGAAGAAAATGAGGTTACACTGTTCCAAAAACCTCATGTCTGTGACGGGGTCCATAAGAACTGCCCCACAGCTACTTATTGGTTTTTGGTTTTGTTCTCATTTATTTGTTTTGTTTTTGAGACAAGGTCTCCATGTAGCTTTAACTGACCTGGAACTCCCTACATAGACCAGGCTGACCTTGATCCCATAGAGATCTGCCTGCTTCTGTCTCCCGAATCCTGGGATTCAATACATGTGCCTCAACACCCAGCTCACAGTTACTTCTTACTAGAAAACAGAATGAAAATAAATATTTCCCTGCTAATGAAGAAAACAGGCTGTGTGTGTGTGTGTGTGTGTGTGTGAGAGAGAGAGAGAGAGAGAGAGAGAGAGATCAGGAAGTCAAAAATCTCAGATGCAAGGGAAACTCACGGAATTTTTTTTCTTTAAAATAATATATATACTGTTTTTTCAGGAGTGGAGGCTAAGAATATTCTTTTATTATGCTAGCGTATGTTCATTTTGTTAAGTTATGCTTAGTAAGTCAAACACTAAAGGATGTGTCTTCTTGTTTTTCAGTCTATTGTACAGGTGGAGACATTAGGAGAATTTGGGGTCTTCTTTACTCTTTTTCTTGTTGGCTTAGAGTTTTCCCCAGAAAAGCTGAGAAAGGTAAGGACCTGTCATTACCTGTGAGCGACTTGGAGCCGTAAGGTTGGGTTTATGCACTTTGGCATTTGTTGGCAACTCAGCTATCAAGTAGGGATTTTTAAAATTTGAATTTGACATTTTAGTTTGATATCATTTTTAGAAAATATACTTGAGAAAGTTAAAACTTAATAAAAGGCATAAATGTTCATGTAGCTAATTCCAGCAAAGATCTGAGAATATTTGAACTTTAATAGATGAGTCTCTCTAAGAGTGTGGAATTAAGGGTGGAATACCAGAGAGACTAGGTAGTCACTGTGTTTAATAGATGAGTCTCTCTAAGAGTGTAGAATTGAGGGTGGAATACCAGAGAGTAGTCACTGTGTTTCCGTAGGAGAAAATTTCTAAGAATTTGAGATTTTTGTTTTGTTTTACCTCACAAATGAGGAAAAAATAGTTTCTTTTTTTTTGGTCTTTTTTGAGACAGGGCCTCCCAAGCTGGCCTGGAACTCACAGGGATCCACCTGCCTCTACCTCCCAAGTACTGAGATTAAAAGTATGTATCACATCACCATGCCCGACTTTGGAAAATAGTTTCTTAAAGATTCAAGGTGGGGCGAGGGGTGGCAGGTAAAGTGGGTTCTGTTGGAAGCTGGGCATGGTGGTGCATGCCTGTAACCCTTGTGTGGAGGCAGGAGGATTGGGAGTTCAAGGTCAGACTATGTGACTCAGTCTCAAAACAAAACAAAAGCTCCACTGTTAATGTTAAACAAATAAGAATAAAGGAAATTAAAGTTAATTACCATGTCTGCTTGCTTGTGAAGCTGTGCCACCAACAGTTAGCAATTTTTGAGTAACCACGAGAACTGTGATGGGCAGCATTAGCTGTGCGCTTTCTGAAGAGCAGGCTCACAGTTCCACCCAGGAGCCTTGACCCAGCATCCAAGGAAGGAACCAAATAAGTTTAAAAATATTTACCCATAGGGCTGGGGAGATAGCTCAGTTGGTAAAATACTAGGACCAGAACCTATATAAAAAAGCCAGGCACGAGTTGTCAGATGGCTTGGGATAAAGACACTTGCCATAGGATCTGACAGCCTGTGTTTGATTCCTGGGACCCACATGGTGGAAGGAGAGAACCAAGTCCTGCATTTGTCCTTTGACCTCCATATACACACACTGTAGCATGAGTTACACCGCACCCCCCAAAAAATCAATAAATGTTAAAAAAAAATGTTAGCAGAACTGGAGTCATGGCTCCAAAGTTAAAAGCTGGCTGCTCTTACAGAGGACCTGGCTTCTTTTCTTAGTACTCACGTAGCAGCTAACCATCCATAACTCTAATTCCAGGGGATCCAACACCTTCTGACCTCCACAGGCATTGCACAACACAAGTACAACTATCTACATGCAGACAATACACTCATACACATAAAATAACTAAAATATTTTTTAAATGTTAGAAGTAATCTGAATGCCTAGCAGTTATAGTTATACATCTACTAAAATATTAGAGTATAGAAACAAAAGAAAATGTTTGTTACAGCACCACCCTTAAGAAAAAAATTGAGGTATATGCAGTGGCATTCACCTGTAATCCTGTTTTGGAGGCTGAAAGAGGACAGTTCCAGTCTGGGTTCCATCTAGTAAGACCCAGTCTAAAAAATCAAAACCATATACTACATGATGATAGCAATGTAAGGAAGCAAGCACACATGGAAGACAGTGGGAATGACTACAGCAATCCCACAGTGGCACCCTTCTCTGTGTTTCTAAGTTTTCTGTAATAGTATGTGTCCTAGTTTGCTTTCAATTGCTATGACAAAACACTCTGACCAAAACCAACTTGGGGAAGAAGGGATTTATTCAGCTTACATCTCCTGAGTCACAGTTCATCACTGAGGGAACCCAAGGTAGAAACTCAGGCAGGAACCTGGAGTAGGAGCTGACACCTAGGCCATGCAGGAACACTACGTACTGGCTTGCTCCCCTGGTCCATGCTTAGCCTGCTTTCTTACATAATACAGAGCAACCTTCCCAGGGGTGTCACCCCCACAGTGGGCTGGGCCCTCCCTATGTCATGAAACAATCAAGAAAATACCCCACAGACATGACCACAGGCCAGTTCAATGGAGGAAATTCCCCAGTTGAGGTTCCCTCAACCCAAGTATGTCAAGTTGATACTAAAGCTATCCAGCACAATTGACCCCTTGTCAGCTTGACACACAAACACATCACTATTAAACCACATCCTTTCCATTTCTTACCCCCAAGGCATGATGCTAATGATGATATTACAACATAAGACAGCACAGCCTTAAAAGCCCCACAGTCCTTAAAAAATCCAAATGCTTAAAAGTTCACAGTCCCTTGAAAGTCTCTTAACTGTGGGCTTCTGTAAAATTCAAAGCAAATACTATCTTATTTCAAAGGGAAAAATCAGACTCACCTAAGCAAAACCTAAGTGCGGCAAAGTAGCTCAAGGCTGGAGATCTGGGATTCACTCACGATCTTCTGGGCTCCAGAGGATTTCAGAAGCTCCGCTTCTCTGACTCTGCCATCCACAGCACACACAGCTTGTCTCACAGGCCTAGGCCAGCTCAATTCCACACCTTCGGGTGCCATTGGTGATCATCCCCTGATCTTGGCATCTCCAAAAAGCTAGGGTTTCCACTGAGACTGAGTCTACACCTTCACCAATGGGCTCTTCTGACCTCTCCTGGTGCAAAACCTCAGATTCTATGACCCCTGAAATCCCAGGGTCTTCATTGCAACCAAGGCTGCACTTTCACCAGTGGCCTTGCCTGTCTTCCCACAATGCTAAGCTTCAGCTGCTCTCTGTGGCCACCTTCCCACTTTTCAGCACCAGGACCATACAAGAAACTTATACATTACTGAGTCCTGCTTCCAGCTTGAGATGCAGGCTTGGGCCTTCTCTAGACCATTAGCTACTGTGTGCTGACCCTAAGAAAATACTTCACAGAAGATTTCACCTCGATGATGATGATCTCTTGTTACAGCTGATTTTTCAGCCCCAGCTAACCAGCATCAATTGTCCCAGTAAAACAAAGGTTTGACTTCAAGTTCTGGTCTCCTCTTAATCACAGCTGATTCTTCCATCCCAGCAGACCAGAATCCACAGATTCACAATTGAAAATATCACACAAACAGCCCTCATAGTCCCTGCTTCCCTTTGAAGCTTCACAAGCCAGGCTTCCATCATCTACAACTCTTTTCAGCTTAACTGTTCAAAGATCCACAGCAACAGACTCTAAGCACTCAATGGCTTTTAGATTCCAAATATAAATGCTTCCACAATCCTCACCCAAACACCAATGTCAGATCTGTTACAGCAGTACCCCATGATCCTGGTACCAGTTTCTGTCCTAATTTGCTTTCAATTGCTGTGACAACACACTCTGACCAAAACCAAC
Source organism: Eospalax fontanierii (assembly GCA_035773235.1). Lineage (NCBI taxonomy): Eukaryota > Metazoa > Chordata > Mammalia > Rodentia > Spalacidae > Eospalax > Eospalax fontanierii. Next base: position 39,984,799 of record CM069524.1, read on the forward strand.
TTGGGGAGGAAAGGATTAGTTCGGCTTAAATCTTCCAAATCACAGTTCGTCATTGAGGGAGCCCAAGGTAGGAACTCAGGACAGGAACTTGGAGCAAGTGCTGAAGCAGAGACCATGGAGGAACACTGTTTCCTGGCTTGCTCCTCTGGTCCATGCTCAGCCTGCTTCCTCATACAGTATAGAACAGCCTTCCCAGAGTTGACAGCACCCATAGTGGGCTGGGCCTTCCCGACTCTGCAGACATGACCACAGGCCAGTTCAGTGGAGACAGTTCCCCAGGTGAGGCTCCCTCAACCCAAGTGTGTCAGGTTGACACTAAAGCTATCCAGCACAGTATGCCTTTTGTTGTTTGCTTGCTTGCTTGCTTTTTGAGACAGGGTCCTGTTATGTATCTCTGGCAGAACTTTGTATTTGCTGAGTAGCCCAGGTTAGTCTTGAACCTTCTGCCTCTGCCTCCCAAGTACTGTCATTACAGCTGTGTGCCACCAAGTTTTACTATCTTCTTTTTCATTTCTTTAGGGGAAAATTAACTTTCCTTTTAAAGTCTTGTGTGTGCTCCCGGTAGTGATCACTGACTTCTGACATTTGTCTTTACACTCTGCATTCTCCCCTGGAGGGGCTAGTTGTCAATAGAGCCTTTCATCTTCCTTCACCTCTTTTCTGCTGCAAGTTCTGCTCATCTGATCTGCCTGCCCAGGACATACTAAGATAGACTTCTTGAAGTGTTAGCACGTCTTCCAGGGACTTTTCTCTTTTCATGTGCTTTTTACAGCATAAGCCCCATATGTTAATTTCTAAACTCAGAGTTTAAGAAAAATTAACCACTTTTCTAGGCCCTAAGTAACAGAAGCCTCATTTTCCTTGTACTATCTTGAGGAGTTTGAGGTGTGGTGGAGGCTCAGCTGGTGGGGGTCTCTGGGGTGTCCTGCTTCATTATAGAGTAGGCGAGAACCAGCCAGCGCAGATGCCCCCTTGGGCAGGCTTCATGGAATCACGTGGCCTGTGTCTCCTTGTACAGGAAGCTCATCTGTGATTTTATAATTCGAGATCTTCATTGCAAACTGATTTGGGGCTAGCAAGGTGGATAAAGTTCTGTTATCCTGTAACTAGCAACTAGATCTTAACAGACTTTTACTTTCTTGGACATCATTTGTACAGTGGAAATTTGGGGAGATTAAAGTTTCTCCTGGTCTTTAAAATTAAATTTTCATGTGACCTCTTTTTCTGCTGCAATATTCAAAGCTTGATGGAAAAATGATGGTTTATGGCATACTACTGACATCATAATTATAAGCACTATAAGTATAAGCAGTGTGTTTTAATCTTGATCTCTTGTGGTGGGTGGCCTTGGTAAACTAGACAGGGCAGACCTGGTTCTTGCTCTGTCAACTGTATTGTGGATACTTGAGATGATAATGCACCTGATGAGGGGATAGTATTGGGCTGGAGATCTGTATTTCCCGAGTCCTTGTTGGGCCTTCATTTAGGCCAGCAGCCTCTCTCCTCCTGTCTGTGCAGGGTGGCAGCCCTAGGCAGGGACATGTGCCTTGGCTTTGCAATCATGTTGCCAAGAACACAGCTTGTTACTGTTTCAGTTCATGGGTTTGGAATGCAAAAGATTGGTACCTACTTAGCAAACCATGTTATTCAGTATTTCATTTATCTTTCTTGTTTCCTACATACATATAAGTAACTGGAAGGGCTTTAGAGTAACCTAGAGTAAGGAGGGTAGGCACTTCAGATTGGTAGGACTCTTCCTTGTAGGCAGCTTGTGTGTGGTGGAAAGCCCGTTAGGCTTTCCAGAATTGTAATGACTGCTAGAAGCCCTACAAGGACTCTGACTCCCCAGAGGGCTGATAGAAACAGCTGAAGACACTGGACTCCAGAAGAGTTGCTCAGTGCCCAGTGTGGAGGAGGGTGCAGTCTTCCTGTCCTGAGTGTTCATCCTGCCAATCACTGGGCCTGGGTTTGTGGACCCGTCAGGCCCTTCCTCACCATCTTTTTTTGAAATTGACTTAAACTATTCTCTGTTTTATTTGTTATGTGGCAAGGTCTTACTGTGCAGCTCCAACTGGCCTTGAGCTCAGAGATTCTGCTTCACCCTCCCAGACTGGGATTCCAGACCTGCACTTCTGCCACCTGCTGTTCACGTTTTCTGTCTTACCAGTTCACCAGTCTCCACCTCTCTCTGAATAGACTTTGAGTCATGGGGACCCAGAGTTAGGTTTCTTCTCTTGTATTACTGCTCTTCCCGCAAGTTCTTGCTGCACACCTGTGTCTTTAGCCCCTCAGCAGCTGTAGGTGTAGCACAGTGAGTATCATGGGCTCAGCCCTGCTCTGTGACTTGCCTTTCCAGTTTTGGAAGGATGCGTCTTGGGAAAGAAAAGGCAAAAACTTAAGACAGTCTGTTACACTGGGTTCTAAATCCCTGGGGATTAGGGCCATTGCTGAAGGTTTGTCAGGCTGCGCTTCCTAACCCTACCTAGCAGATATCACCTGGGGATAGATTCTAAGGATGATCTGACCTGGGGTGGCCTGTAGGTTGCATTTCAAAGGCATCCTGGGTCCCATGCTGACTAGGAACTTCTGATTGAACCTATTTATTCCCAAGTCTTTCCTTGAGTTGTTTTCCCCTGGGGCCTGCCATACCCTGTTTCCCTGGAGAGGTACTAGATACTGAGGCCAGAGAAGATCTGTTCTGGTGAGGACTCCAGAAATCTTTCAGTCTTACTGAACTTCCATATACTGGAAAGTAGAGTTGTAGAGCATAGAGCCTATTGCCTATCTTAGTATACAGCTAGTGAGTGACAGAATCAGTCTTAAACTCTAGGCCCCTTGAAGGTTAATGAGATTCTAAAGAAGTAACTGCTCCGAACCCTGAGCTGTGGGGGTTGGCCTCCCAAGTGACCATGTGACTCTCCCTGTACATGCAACTTGCCTAGGACTTGCTGTGTAAACCACTCAGCTTAACTACACATTTTTTAAAGAAAGATTTGAGCATTGGAGGATTTCAGTATCTGGTAGGGGTCCTTTGCCAATCTCTTGGGATACTGCAAGATAATTGTGCATAGTATACAAGCATTTTGGCTTGGGATGAGTATTTATTGTGTCAAGACTAGCTAGGTGTATAGGCTTCAAGTTCCTTCCTGAAAGATCAGTAAATGTATGAACTCTGAACTCTGTGATTCTAGTTCAGAGATGGGCTGTGCTCCCTGCAGTATGCATGAATACCTGTGTTCTCTTTAAGGTGTGGAAGATATCTTTACAAGGACCTTGTTATATGACACTACTGATGATTGCTTTCGGCTTATTGTGGGGACACCTTCTGCAGATCAGACCCACTCAGAGTGTCTTCATTTCTACCTGTTTGTCCTTATCGAGCACACCCCTGGTGTCCAGGTTTCTTGTGGGCAGTGCTCGGAGTGATAAAGAAGGTATGTAGCAGCATGTTCTACCTGTATGTGCAACTAATATGCAGATTTATGATTGGAGGCCTGTGAGCAGAAATTGCAAGCCCTCCTTCTTAGGACTGTCTGTCCAGCTGATAGTGGCTACTCAGGTACATGTTCACATCAGCGAGGAACTAACCCACCTTTGAGCTCAGTGCCTCTTCTCTGCTGAATTAAAGGAAACATCCATTGTGTGCTTACACACCTAGCATAATTTGAGAGCCTGAAAGAAACTAGACCAAGATCAGAAGAAACTGGACTGCACTGTGCAGCATACTGGAGGAAGAGGGTGACTTCTTGAAGAAGCCAGTGTCGCTAACTGTGGCAGTACTAGGAGCTAATATACTTGGCACAACTTTCTGTAAAACTAGAATGTTTCAGCAAGGAAGGAACTGCGAGTGCTTGTATTTGAATTGGTTTCATCTGTGTGTGAACTGTTGGCCTCTCTGAGTCACTGTTTTGTGTGATAAGATCAAAGCAGTATGGGGCAGGCACAGGTGGCTCTTCCTTCAGTTGTGTATCTTCTATAGCATTGTGTATTTCCATATATACTGTTGCTGAGACAGTCATTGTTTTGTTCTTTGTCAAAATAAAACACAAGATTAAAATGTCATAGTAACTTCACACTGATATCCTGAATATACCAGAAATAGAAAACAAGAAAAGAAAGCATGGCTAACCCCTCCCGTGAGACTGAAGCTGCTGTGCTGGGCACAGGGAATATGTAGGGCATTAGTGGAGCTGGCCCTGGACCTCTTGATCTCTAAGCTAGAGGCTGGGGCTCTGTAGCCCCCTGGGGTTGCCCGGAGTATACTTATCATATGACCCAGAGGTGGCGGCTTCCCACCAGAAAAGGCCTCTGAAAACTCTGGGACTTGTGGGATATGGATGTAACCCTTCCTTGGGTGACCAACCTAGCAGTCGGTACCTTAGTGGCTCCATCTTTGGTAATCCAACAGAGGTCCATTATCTCTGTCACTGATACCTAAGATACCTAGCAGCACTGAGAACTGGAGCTAGGCCACACAGGCAGAGACAGAGTGGGCCAGCTCCTGACGAATAGTCAAACACAAAGAAGCCTACAAGAGAAAAGACAACTGTCAGTGTCAGTTTGAGGCCCTCCACAAGAACCCTTCCTAGAGCATGCTCAAATGACTAGAATTATAAATGAGGGCATCACATCTGTGTAATTAAATCAGACACAAAGAGCACAGAACAGACAAGAAATGGGAAAGAACATTCAGGCACATGTAGACAAGGTGGGAGATTCGATGTTTATATATAGGAGAGACTGGAGAAAATGGCTGGTAATTTCTTAGATTTAAAGTATATCTCCAAACCTGAATGGGGAGAATGAAAGACACAAACTCTTAGATTTAAAGTATATCTCCAAACCTGAATGGGGAGAATGAAAGATTTGCTGTAGCCAGGTCAAAATACAGAAGGAGTATTTCCAGTCCAAGAAAACTCAGCTCTAGTCAGAAGAGATAAGTACTTTAAAGGAATTGCACAGATCATCTCTGAAACACTAGGTCATGGAAAAAGACAGGGAAATGCCTGCTGAGAGGGACAGTCATAAGAATATACAGACATGTGACTGAGGGGTGGAGCTACTGAAGGTGGTTTGTAACATCCCCAAATCCCACAGTATAAGATAGCAACAGCAAAGGGGTCAAAGCGAGGGAAGCAAGACAAGGAAACAGTGAAGAGCATGAGATTCCCAGAGCTGAAATGACCCAGTAGACTGCTTGGAAGGGAGACTATTTTTGTTCTGTTTTGTTTTGTTTTTAAGGCCACACCAAAATTGTAGAAAAGGTCAAATGAGACATTGCTGTTGGAGTGTGGAGGTGGTGGCTTCCACACTGAAAGATGTAAACTCTGACAAGAAGTTTATAATTAAATGTGTTTAAAAGATGATGTACCTGTGTCACAGTCAGAAGATGTAATGGGAGGGTTGGGGGCTAGGGATGTAGCACAATTGATAAGAGTATTTGCCCAGCATGCTTGAGGCCATGGATTTGACCTCCTGTATGGGATAAACCAGGCATGGTGCCTTGCACTTGTAATCTTAGGATTGAAGAGGTAGAGGCAGGAAGAACACAAGTTCAAAGTCATTTTCAGGAATATAGAGACTTTGAGGCCAGCTTAGGCTAGAAACCCTGTCTTTTTTTTTTTTTTTTTTTTTAAAGAAGTTTTAATGTATAATAGCAGCAAAATATACAAGGAACTTAAGAGGAAATCTCTCAAAAGATGTGCAGTTACTTTTTAGGGTAAAAAGAAAAATAGTACCAATATAGTGTTACTGCAGACTTAGTTAGAAAATTGGTGTTGGTGGACAAAAAGCCCTAATATATAACATGGTCTTTTTCCCTGAATTCATAAACTCATAACTATTCCAATAAAAAAAAAATCTGACAGGACCTCGTAGAACTTGGCAAAGGGATCTTCAGATTCACTTATGGACAAAAGGCTAAGAATAGCCCTTATAAATTTGAGTAAGGAACCCCTTAGATATCAGGATTTTGAGCAGAGTCTTGCCACAGGCATGGATGGAACACAGCAGGCGGCCCAGGTGCTGCAAGTAAGTGAGAGAAAGTGGTGAATCACTGGATAAGAATAGCTGCCCAAAGGGAAGAATGAAATTAGAGCCCTACCTTGAACCATAGAAAAGTCAGTTCTGCATAGCCTAACAGTAACAGGAAAAATAGAACTGTTGGATGAAACCTGGCATAATATCCTGTGACCTTAGGGTAGTGTGTATTCCTAAAATATAGAATAATGAATCCCCCAGAATTACTGATAGATGTGAACACAGTAAATTTAGTAGCTTTTTAAAATGCATTTTAAGAACTATAGGCTAGGGGAAGACATTTGTTTACTCTATAATGTACACAGTTTGTCTTAGTTGATTTTCCTGTTGCTGTGGCAAAATAACTCTTGCAAAAGCAACTTAAGAAAGGAAGAATTAATTTGGGTTCACAGTTTAAGGGAACAGCCCATCATGGTGGGGAAAGCAAGGCTGCAGGAGCTTGAAGCAGCCGGTCACGTTGCACCTGCAGTCGGGGGAACAGTGAATGCTGCTTCTCAGTTCCCTTCCTTTTCTTTGTTCTTTTCTTTTTTGATTTCTTTTTTCTTTTTAAAAATTTTTTAATTGAATTTTTTTCAATTTTCATACAATATTGTTCATTGAAACTTAGATCCTTAGATCCTGCCCACCTCCCCCAGACACCCCTACCCAATTTAATATACTCTCATATATATTTATATAGACACAAGGTATATTTATCTATATAAAAAATATGGCCTGTAGAGTCCAGTTTGTGTCCCCAGATGCCCCTCACTGTGGGTCCATCCACTAGGCCCAACAAGAGTCCCATCCTGGTAAGCACTGTCTTTCCCCTCCCAGCAGCCCAGGACTCGGATACAATGGTCCCACCCACATTAAGGTGGGTCTTCCCACCTCATTTAACCTATCAAGATAATCATTCACAGATGTGCTAAGAGACTAACCTGATCTCGATCCCTCACAAGTGTGCCTCGCAATTTGTCTCCTAGATGAGTCTAGATCTTGTCCAATTGACAACCAATATCAACCATCACAGGGCTCATACCCAGAGCTTTTATAAATCCAGACAAAAAACTTAACCGTGGGAAGCCCAGCAAAGCATATCTTATGGAAGAAGATACCTGAGAGAATATGAAGATGCTGCTTCCCAGGAGGCCCCTGAAGAGACAGGCTGCTCCACCATTGTACCATTTCACTTGGCAACTGGCATATCTTTTTTTTTTATTTAAATGTTATTTACATACAATATCATTTTTCAAAAGTATTGCTGGGGCTGGAGAGATGGCTCAGTGGTTAACAGCACTAGCTGCTCTTGCAGAGGACCCAGTTCGAGTCCCAGCACCCGCATGGTGGACAGCACTGGTGCAAATTCCATTCCCTTGTCTCCTTCAGGCACTGGGTGACGCAGGTGCACTTTAACATGCCGGCGTAACACTCAGACACATAAAGTAAAAATAAAGTCTTTATTTTTTAAGTTAGTTTTTAATATGTATAAGTGTATTGCCTGCATGTGTATTTGTGTATTAGTGCATTTGTGTTGTGCAGTACCCACAGAGGTCAGAAGAAGGCATCAGATCCCCTGGAACTGGAGTTACAGATGGTTGTTAACCATCATGTGGGTGCTGGGAATCAAACCCAGGTCCTCTATAAGAGCAGTCAGTGCTCGTAACTGCTGAGCCATCTCTCCAGCTCCAAAAGTATCTTTTTAAATCAAACTGGCAGAATAGTTATGTTTGTTTGGTTTTGGTCTTTTTGAGACAGGGTCTCTCTCTGTAGCTACAGCTTTCCTGGAATTCATTATGTAGACCAGGCTAGCCTTGATCTCACAGAGATCTACTTGCCTCTACCTCCCAAGTGCTGGGATTAAAGGCATGTACCACTATGCCCCAAACTATCAGAATGTTAATTTTAGAAATGTATCTTTATGTTTCCACAATTGTAAACATTAAATAACAGGAAAATCAAAAGAAATCAAAGAAAAATTGGAAAAATTAACTGTATTAAATAACATTAAAATATATGTATGCAAAATGAGCTGGCATACTTTTGAGCAAAGGAAGAGACACTGTTTTCTTTTTTTTTTTTTTTGATATATGGTCTCAAAATGTAGCCCAGGCTGGCCCCAGACTCAGTCCTCCTACCTTAACCTCCTAAGTTCTGGTATTAATGGGGAGGTACCACTATGCCTGGCATCAGCAAACATTTCTAAACATGGCCTGCACATTGGCAGATTTCAAGTTCCAGGCGCCCTTGCACTTTCAGTGGAACTGTAAATGGATCCAGCTTCTTTGGAGAAAGATTTCACAGGAGAAAATTCTTCCTAATTAAGTGCCCTAAAAAGTTCTTGTAAACAAGAATATTAAGGACAGCTTTACTTTTAATAGCAAAAACTGACAAGCAGCCTACATATTCACTGATGCACTGGATAATGCAATTGGTGGCATATTCACTGGAATGCTGTAAAGCCAATGTGAGCTAATCACAGGGTTAAGGGAGAAATAGGAGGTGCAGATATGATACCATGTATGTAAAGTTTGGAAGCATGAACTTTAACAACCTAAAGAGGCATCCGAATGATAAGCACAGGTATGCTGTGTGGTGTTGGCTCTGCAGGGAGGGGAGGGCTTGTGACCAGCAGTAGCTGCTTGGAAGCTGGCAGTGACTGCTGCTGCTCATTACATGGTGCTCACTACCTCTTTTCTCCATCCACAGAGTTTTGCAATTGCTTATAAGAACATAAGGTAACCACGAAGGTGGAAATGCAATCCGTAGTTCCTGCATTTACTGCTGTAGGTTTGTGCTGGTTAGGAAGAGTTCCCTCCTGCGAAAGGACGTGCCAGTGGAGGGGGAGGGAGGCAGAATGTGGGAACCTGTAACCGGAAAGGGCTGAGTCTGACTTGTCGGTGCTGGGGTAGGGATACTGGGTCCCATTTCTAGGACATAGGCTATGGGTGCCGTTATCTAAGCACGTCATCTTGTTTGCCACTGAGTCTTGGATAATGACATTTAAAAACATTAGTATTTTTATTTTATATGTATGAATGTATTGCCTGCATGTTTGTAAGCACTCTCATACCATGCAGTGCCTGTGGAGATCAGAAGAGGGCATTGGATTCTCCTGGAACTGGAGTTAACGGACATTTTTTAGCTGCTATGTGGGTGCTGGGAACCGAACCTGGGTCCTCTGTAAGAGCCAGTGCTCTTAATCACTAAACCATCTCTCATTTTGCAGTAATTGTATTATAGAAGTAAAGTATTTTGGTGATTTTCTTTATAAAAAGTTTTTCGCATATATTAGACACTTGTACTTCCTGCTACCTGGGAGACTGAGGCAGGAGGATTGCTTGAGACAGCGAGCCAATCTAGGCAACATAATGAGAACCTTCCCAATCTCAAACAAAACTGAAAAAAGAAAAATTCTTTCAGAGAAAATATTGAAGTGTTTTAAAGATTATAAAACCTTGTAAAATTTATTTTGAGATGGGCTTCATTATATTGCCCAGGCTGGCCCCAAACTTGTACTCAAAGGATCCTTCTGCCTCAGCTTCCTCAGCAACTAGGACTACAGATGTACTCCACCTTACCAGCTCCAAGGAAATTTTAAAGTCTGTTTTTATTTAAATTGCCAAGATTATTTGAATTATTTTGAAGATGTGCAGGACTTGTGATTTTCTTGGTTTTGTTTTGTTTTTAATTTTATTGCTGCATGTGTGTTTATGGAAAGGGAGGGGCATCTGTGTGCCAGTCAGAGGACAACTTTGTGGTGTGGGCTTTCTTCAACCTTTTCATGGGTTCAGGATTGAATTCAGATCATGCGACTTGTGAGGCAAGTGCCATCTGTCCAGGGCCTTTGTGTTGCCTGGGGTGCTTTGAGTTACTGAGTCTTTCTTCTGAGTAGTTGTTTCTCTAGCAGGTGACATTGACTACAGCACAGTGCTGCTAGGCATGCTGGTGATGCAAGACGTGCAGCTGGGGCTGTTCATTGCTGTCATGCCAACACTCATACAGGCAGGAGCAAGCACCGCTTCTAGGTACGTGTTCTGTAAGCTATCTTGCTCATCTAGCTTAGAGACATTTGTTTATAAAAATGCTACACAATACCCACATTGGTGCCCAGAGTTCATGTTACATGGGTTTCCTAGCATAGGCTGTGGTGGCATCACCAGGCTGATTCTGGCTTTGTTGCATATCATCCCCTGTACAGGAGAGTTATGTGGCCTTGCTGCTCTCTGCTGCCTGTAGAGTGGGGCTGGACTACACCCATCCTAAGGCAACTCAGGTGTAAATGAGTCAATCCATGAACATGCTGAGGACAGCCTCTAGAAAGTAGTGATGTGTGTGCCGCTGCATGCATGCTGTGCTGTGTGATGATGTCTGAGAGCTATTGTGGTTGTTACTGTCATTGTTACTGTATCATCTAATCATTCTTTCCATTCTCTCAACAAAACAACCCCAAACCTAGTCTGCACTTGTTTGATCTATATGGAGGAGAAGTCACTTGGAAAAATTAACTTGGTCCAGATATCCTGCAGGAACCCCAGGTGGGATTTAAGCATAGTTGGAAAGTCTAGGAAATCCTACAGAATGAAGAGTAAACTGTGTGGGTAAGGTGAAGCTCAGTTTTTTTTCCTTGAACAGAGGTACTATAACTTATCCAAATAAAAACTGCTTCATCTCAAGAATAGACATTTACTGCACTTCTGACAATAGTAACAAAACTTATCAAAATTAATAGACTTTTGAAATCAGACCCTTTTGAATTACTAAGACTTAGCTTCATTTCTTTTCTTTCCCTTTTTTTTTGGTCTTATTGAGACAGGGTTTCCCTGTAGCCCTAACTGTCCTGGAACTCATTATGTAGACCAAGCTGACCTTGAATTTACAGAGATCCGTCTACCTCCTGAGTCCTGGTGTTAAAGGCATATACCACTATGCCCGACTATTTCTTCCTTTCTGATCTGTTCCTTCCCTTTTCTCTGGAGTGCTGCCTTGGCTAGAATTCCCAGAATATTACCAAATGGCTTGTGGGTTTATGTTGGAGGATGTCCTGCTGGGTGCTTAATCTTGGGTAACATTCAGCCTTTCACTGTTAAGTGTCACCTGTAGCTCTTTCTGTTAAGCTGATGAAATTTTTCCTCAGTTTTTCTGTTTGTTTAGTCTTGTGTTTTGACATGGTCTTACTGTGAGGCCAAGCTGATCTCAAACTCTCACTTCTCCTGGTTTAGCCTCCAGGATGCTGGGATTATAGGAACTCACCACCAAACTGGTCTCTGATGGTTTTGTTTGTTTGTTTGTTTTTAATCATGAGTGGGTGTCAGGCTTTGCCAGATGCCCTTTCTGCACCAGTTGGTATGATGGTATAATTTTCCTTCTTAGCTAGTTGACATGGCTTACATTGATTTTTTTTCAAAAACTGAACCAGCCTTGTATGCCTAGAATAACATCCTTGGTCACAGTATGTATGATTCTTACCCTCTGCTGTGCTTGACATGCTGACTGCAGGGGGCTTTGGAGTCTAAAGCCATGAAAAATTTGGGTACAGTTTCCCTTTTCTGAATACTCTGTATAGTTTTGATAGCACTCACATAAGGCCCATAAAATGGTCTGGGAAATCTTCCTCCCTCTTGTATTTTCTGTAAAACATTGAATTGATGTTAATTCTTCTGTAGGTGATTATAGGGTTCTCCTGTGAAGCCATCTGGTCTTGAGTTGCCTCTTGGGGGGTTTCTTGTCTTAGTAGTTGCAGAGTCCATATCTCTTGTCATTTATTCTAGTTTAGCTCTTTGAGGAAGTACTCCACTTCCTTGGGTGTCACTTCTGTCACCTGACTGTTGTTCTCCCTTCCTGACTTTCTAATGTCTGAAGGGTCTGCTGCAACATCCTGTTTTGCTCCTGCTATTTCTTTCTGCTTGTTTTGCGTTTCTTCTATTCTTCTTTTCCTAGGTTCATGTGATACGAACATAAGACTATTAATTGGGAACTTTCCTGTTTTTTGTGGAGAGTGGATGGGTTGAGAAGATTGTAAAAGGGAAGGGGACAATAGCTTAGACCAACAGTCACCCAGAGTTGGGCCTGTGGCCCCTTCCAGACCTAGTTGTAGAGAAGCCTGTTCAGAAGTGCAAGGTGGGGGCTGGAGTGATGGCTCAGTGGTTAAGAACAGAGGACCCCAGTTTGATTCCCAGAACCCACATGGCAGCTAACAACTGCCTATAACTCCAGTTCCTGGGGATCCAACTACCTCTTCTGACCTCCATGGGCATTGCACAATATGGGTGCACTTACACACAATTCAGGCAATACACTCATACACATAAAATAAAAATAATAAATAAAAGATTATTTTTTAAAAAAGAAGTGCAAGATGGCCTAACCTGCTTCACTTGGGAACAGGGAACAAATTTCCGTCTCTCCAAGGCTGAGGCATTGGTTTTCCCTTAGTTTGCAAACTCTTTCAGAATGAGTTTCCACTAGCCTGTGCTCATGTGCCTGTTGGTGTCTTTATGCCATCTTTGTTTGCTTCAAGCTCAATTCTTTTCTAAGTTCCCTGTGCCATGGTGCGGTGGTCTGAGATTGGTATTTCTGTCATTCTTTTATACCAGTCTGCAGTGATGTCCATATTCATTTCCTTCCATTGAGAAAGAAAACTTTTACACCAGAATTTCAGGCTGAGTGGTGGAGAACTGAGTCTAAATATACACATGATTGTAAATACTGTAAATGTACAGTCCCACCTTTCTGGTGACAGCCTGTACTCTGAGAACTTAATATTCTCTGAGATCTGAGTAGTACGTTGTAAAGAGTAAAGTATTACTTTTCAGCCCTGCATGGTGGTACATACCTGTAAGCCCAGTATTCCACAGAGGCTAGGGAAGGAAGAGTTCAAGGCAAACCTGGGCTACATGGTGAGGCTTGGTCTCAAGAAACAAGACAACATCATAAAAGAATCACTTTTTCCACACCTAAATACTAGATACAAATTCCAGAGTTGGGTTTGGCATCAGGAGTATGTTGCTGAAAATCAAAAGAATTCAGCCATCTTGCTTTTGATGGTGAAGCTGTAGGGTGAGGTAAAGGGAACCTGTTGCCTCACCAAGAACAAGTGGGGCTTATTCCTGATAAGGAACTCTGTCATTCCATATCCACAGAGATGGAAAATTGTCAGTGGAGACTTTTTATGTGTGTGTATGTATGTGGTATATGTGCATTTAGGGAGAGTTCCTCATGTCATAGGAAGACATTAGGTGTCCTGTTCTATTATTCTCTTTAATTCTCTTGAGACAAGGTCTCTCACTGAACCTGGAGCTACACTGACACCCAAAAAGCCCCAGTAATCCTCCTGTCTCGGCCCTGCACACTGCTGGGGTTACATGGATGCATGTCACCACATCCAGCTCCTGTCCTCATGCTTGTGCAGCAAATGTTCTTATCCACTGAGCCATTTCCCCAGCCCCAGTTGAGACTGTATGTTCTAGAAAATGTATTTGCTCCAAGGCATAGCCGCCCCCCAAAAATAATCCACATTTGATTTCACTTAACAATTTCTAAAATTAATGTAATATGTGTGTTTCCTTTCAGCATTTAAAAATAAGTATGATTTGGGCAACTTACTTTGTAGCATGTTAGAGAAAATATTGAAGATCATTTATAGACTTTAAAGAAATGTTTTTGAGGTGAGCAAGGTCTCTTTTTTTTCTTTCCTAGCATTGTCATGGAAGTACTGCGAATACTGCTTCTGATTGGACAGATTCTTTTCTCGCTAGCTGCGGTTTTCCTTTTATGTCTTATCATCAAGACTTATCTCATAGGACCATATTACCGAAAGCTGCATATGGAAAGCAAAGGGAACAAAGAAATCCTTACCCTTGGAGTATCTGCTTTCATCTTTTTAATGTTGACGGTAATTCTCAAGTATCCACATTATTTATGTGGCCCTGTTCACATTCTCACAGAAACAATCAGTTCTCTACCTTTTCACTATGGTTATGGTTAAAGTCTTTGAAACAAGTATTTTTTGTTTTATACACAGTTTACCATACCACAGCTAAAGCTGTTCAGTTATTATACTAATGTTCTTGGGTACTTTGCAAAAATATAATTTGTGAGAGTTGTAATTTAAGAACAAATACAGAGTTATGAAAAGCCACATAAACACATTACTGACTCAAGCTTTCACACAGCTTTGCATTTGAAATAGTGGATCAAGTTTAAAGCCGGTTTTCATCTCTTGGGTAATGACTAGCTAGTTAACAGTATGACTTCTGTTGCCATAGTAGGAAACACACTTTTAAAGGTTTATATTAGAAAGTAGGTCTCTCATGAGGGGAGAGGGAGGAAGGCCCCCAAACACCTGTTAAATAGTCTCAATCATAACAGCATAACCATATACTTTGTGCAACTCAGCAACTGTGCAATTCAACATTTATCCCAGAAAAAAGAAAGCGTATATTCACTCAGAAACTCATACGTGAATTTTTATAACACTTTAATTGTACTAACTGAAATCAATCCAAATATCTTTAAGATTAATGGCAAAGAAACTATGGTTATTGGGGCTGAAGAGGTGGCTCAGTTGGTAAAGTGTTTGCCTTGCAAGCATTTGAACCTGAATTTGGCTCTCCAGCACCCACATAAAAAGCCAGGTATAGTGGTAAATGCCTGTAATCCCTGTGCTTAGAATGCTGGGGAGGCACAGACAGGAGGATCTCCAGGGCTTGCTTGCCATTCAGTCTAACGGAATTGATAAACTTTAAATTCAGTGAGAGAGCCTATTTCAAAAACAAAATAAAACAAAAACCATCACCAACAAAAAAAGATGATGGAGACCGATTGAGGAAGGTACGTTATGTTGACCTCTGTCTGGCCCCCATACGTGCACACGTGCATTCATGGGCATGTTTACACATTGACACAAAGTATAAAAAACATGGTATATCCATACCAGGTGATGGCTGCCCTATAATGAAACTGCTGGTCCACACAGAAGTCTGTGTGCATCTCCGGAGAATCATGCAGCAAAAACGCTGGTCCGCAAAAGCTACATATTGTCTAGTTAATCCATTTGTATAATACTTATGAGATGGAAGTGTCAGAAATTGAGGAAGTGCGTGAGTACCAAGAGTTAGGGAAGTCTGGCAGGTGGTCTGGCTAAGCCACTGAGTTAGGCAGGATGCTGCTCTGGGAAACCTAAGGGCTCTTCTTGAAATTGTGTGTCTATCTTGAGATTAAAGGTTTCAGTTTTTAAAATAAATTAACAAATTATTTCCTTATCATGGTATTATTTTCTAACCTTGAGAAAGTACAAGATTTGCTTCTGCTCATGTAACTATTTCAAGAATGTTCCTTATTTAAACATTCACCACTCTCTGTTGAGTGTAGAGTATTTTCTTGAAGGTAACTTCTAGCAAAACTCTCTTATCTGGATGGGATCCAAGTTACATTTCCCAAAGCTGTACGAGCCAGAGTGACTCTTCATTGGTGCTTGTTTTTTCCCTCTGTTCATTTGACAGTGTTTGTTAGGCACCTGCTGTCAGGTGCCAGGGATGGCAGGAGATGCTGGCCTTTGCGCATCAGATCTTACAGTTCATATCTCTTTATCCAGTGATATTAGAGCTGCTATTCATTTCCTCCAATGGTTTTCCAACTGGATTTCAATTTTAAGGAGGTAGACTGGCTGGGCCATAGAGCACACATATACCTACCTTAGGTATTGCTGCTGGTTTGCCCGAAGTCGTCGTCCTGATCTGTGACATCAGCATGGGTGGGAGCACAGTTGTTCCTTGCTCTCTCCACTCTTGGTGTTGTCTGTCTTTAATCTCTACTCTTCTGTTGATGGCAGTGGCATCTCACTGGAGTTGTATGTAATTCCCATTTCCTTTGGGCTGCTAGAGTTGAGTGTCTTTTTAAAGTGATAATAGCCACCAGGGCCTACCTGCTCTGACGTGTGCCTGTGGTGGTGGTCAGGCTGATTCTCTGTGGGGACCTGCTCTGACGTGTGCCTGTGGTGGTCAGGCTGATTCTCTATGGGATTAGCACTTTTCTTGCTCATTTGCAGAATTTCTTTGTGCATGTGTATGTGTGTGTATGCAATTTTTGTACCTTCTTCTTAACTGAGAGGAAATTAATTTCAGTTAAGAGTCATTATTTGAACTGTTTTGAAGTATGTGATTTGGTAGTTTTCAGCATGCTTACAGTGTGGTGCCACCATCACCAATATTCAATCATAGAACATTCCATCACCCTCTTCTCTCCACCCCCCCATAGCTACTGGTGTACTTTATGCCCCTGTGGGTTTGCTGCTTCCGGTTTCAGGTAAATGAGATCAGGTACCATGTGGTGATTAGTGTCTGACTTCTAGCCTGATGTCTTCAGGATCACATGTAAGTGTGTGAGCAACACTTCAGTCCACATAGCTGCATAGTTTTCCATGTCGCATGTGTTCTTGCTAATGTCTTCCTGGCTTCGAATTGCCTTTCACTCTCTTAATGGCAGTTTTCTTAATTTCAGTGTAAGCCAGTTATCAAATGCTTTCTTTGTGGTTAGCGCTCATCCTATGAAGACCTCTGCCACTCTGGGGTCATAAGATCCTCTATGTCATCCTCTGAAAGTTTCATTGCTCTGCTTTTCTTATTTAGACCTACAGTCCACCTAGGGGTGAGTTCAGTTTTTGGTGTGAGGTGATAGACAAGGGTACACTTCCTATTTGCACTTCTGAATGCAACATATGTAAAAGTCCTTGCCCATTGTTCTATAGTGTAACCTTGTCACAGTAGCTGTATTGTATGCTTGCATGTACATGCTTTTGTGTTCATTCTTGTATCTATGTGTGACATACATGCACATGTGTGCTCTTGTAAATGCATGTGGATAGTGTATGTATATATATGTTTATGTGTGTGTATGTCTGCTAGTGCATGTGCATATGGTGAGTTGATGTGTGATTGCTCATGTGTACATGTGGTATTAATGCACAGATGTGTTTCTGGCTGTCTGCTTTGCTGCCTGATCTGTTTACCTGCTTTCACAGTAGCTTGACATTCAGTAGCATTCTGGCCCCAGTTCAGCTCTCTGTCAGAACTGTCATGGTTATATTTGTGATTTCTCCAATTTCCTCTTGTCTTCAGATTCACCTTGTTCTTTTCATGAATACACAAATCTCATCAGCATTTCTGAGTCTTTCAGTCACTTGGGGATATCGATGCTTCCTGCTGCAGGGCGTCCTTACCCTGGCTCCCCCTGGTATCTCGGTGACATCTTGCGTTGGATATGAGGGTCTTGCCCTTTGTAGCATCTGTCTTGATGTTTTATGCTGCTTTTTTGATGCCATTGAAAGTGGTGCTTCTTTAAAATTTTGTTTTATATTTGTCTGTTGCTGCTGTTTACCATAATTTTAAAACATCTTTGCATTTGTTTTGTCAGTTATGCTCTAGAAGCCAGTCTTGAGCTCTGTGCTTAACAGAGCAAGAGCTAAAGGACGGGTTTGTCATGACCAACCATTTAATCTGACCTGGATCACTGCTTACATTATTCATCTTCTGCATTTATGAAGCCTTGCTCTAGTGTACTGTCAGTGTAGTTGTCTGCTGGTGGCATCTTCCTTCTCGGTGATGTTTGAGATTGATAAGAGGAATAGTTTCAGTGACAGAATCTGGCTCCTCCCTGATATAAAGAAATTAATTATAAATAATCAAAATAAACTTTGGAAACTGTCTTCATTCAAAAATACCATAGTGGTCAACGTGAGTGACTGTTTGAAATATTAAATTTTTCCTCTCTGAGTATGATTAATTCAGCCAATGTTAGATTCTGTGTGTGGTCTCTTGGGTCACTCATAGACCCCAGCTAGGGCCTCACACAGGAACCTGTATCTATGCAGTGGGCCTAAGTATCAGCCATTTTCACTCTCCACCATGGTGCTTCTGCTGGATTTAGGGGTGTCTGGCTATGAACATCCTCTAACAATGATTTGTAACTCAGCTGCAGTACCAGTACCTGTGTGAAGCTGTTTCCTCTCATCCTCAGGTCACAGAACTGTTGGACGTCTCTATGGAGCTGGGCTGCTTCCTGGCCGGAGCATTGGTCTCTTCTCAAGGGCATGTGGTCACCGAGGAGATCACTGCTTATGTCGAGCCTATCCGTGACTTCCTGGCCATCATCTTCTTTGCATCCATAGGTAACCCCCCTCTGCACTCTAATCCCATTTGTTAATTTTCAGATTAGTCTGTTTGTTTGTACATAAATATGCTTTTCTAGAGCCTGAGGAGAAATCTTACCTAAAAAGAGGGAAAATGTGCAGAAAAAGACTAAGAATTAGATGATTGCTTGTCATGTTTCAGTGCAAACGTGAGCATGCATGTAAAGATGACTTTCAGGGAGGCAAGGTTTCATCCTCAGGTGCCAGTGCCAGGGGTCCTGGGAATGCCCCGCAGACTGTGGGAGCTCTGTGGATTCCAGTTCTATAAACTGGAGCAGATGGAGGAGAGACATCCTAATGTGCCCTGGCCTCCCTGCACTATGTTCTTTATTGTTTGGATGTTCATGTACTTTGCTGTGATCTGCAGATTCAGTGTTATCCCTGGAAGATGTGGAAACTGCAAGCTGGTCCCAAAATTTACATGGAAACAAAAGTGCTGTACATAGCCATGTGAGTCTTGACGGAGAGGCCAACAGTAGGGAGGCCCTACACCTTACTAGGGGTGAAGTCAAACTGTTTCAGTAGTTGGTTTGGTGTTCTGGGTAGAGCTTGATGCACAGGGCATCAGTCAGGAGCAGGATGACCCACATAGAACATGAATATGTGGCTTACCCCTTGTCTCCATGACCCATATCTTTCTTCTCATCTGTACTCCAGATTCACCCTGTGACACCCACTGAGCATGTTGACAGCCTCTGCTAGCCTGACTCCCTGATCTTCTGTTCCTACTTGATTCGCTTCCATTTAGGCCAACTCTAATAAAATTGATGAAGATCTATCTAACCCACGTCAACGTTTATTCTTCCAGGTCACCTAGCTAATGTGTGCTCCTCCTTCTCTCCTGTCAGCTGGGGTCGTTGAATATCCATATTTCAGAGGGGTTCTTGTTTGTTTTTAAATATTTAAAAAATTTTTTTTAATATGTATGAGTGTTTTGCCTGCATCTATGTAAGTGCACCACAGTATGCAATGCCTGAAGAGATCAGAGAGAGCATCAGATCCCCTGGAACTGGAGTTATAGATGGTTGTTAGCTGCCATGTGGGTGCTGGGATCCAAATTAGGTCCTCTGCAAGAGCAGCCAGTGCTTTTAACTGCTGAGCCATCTCTTCAGTCTCAAGATTTATTTTTAATTTTGTGTGCATATATGTCTGTCTGTGGGTTTGTGCACATTAGTACAGGTGCTGTGGAGGCCAGAAACATCAGATTCCCCTGAAGCTGGACTGACAGACAGTTCAGCCACCAGTGTGGGTGCTAGAACCCAACTCAGATCCTGTCCAAGAGGAATACATGCTCTTGAGCCATCGCTCCCACCCCAGAGTGGCTCATGTTAAATCCAGAGTTCTGCCAGTATGTTATTTGAACAGAATACTTGCTTTATTACCTTCAAATTAGAACTCTCATTATGCAGAGAAACCCTGGCTTTAGCCAATGTAACGAGTGCATGTGCTCATGTGTTGGTTCTTTATACTAAGTACATCAAGAGAAATTCTACCTCTATTCACCAGGACAGCTTTTTGCTCAGGGATCTAATCACATAAATGCCACCCACTCAACTCAGAAGGCATCTCAACCTTGAATTGAGTGAGTCAGAAGCATACCTGCACCCACTCTTTAGGAAGCCCAAGGACAACTGCTAGTCAGCAGCAGCCACAGGAACCGTTTACTGGCAAGTGGGCTCTTGAAAAGAGATTGCACTTGAAGGGCATGAGAAACATGGAGTGTTTTTTGGCTCACAGTGAAGAAGGCCTTTCTGTGTCAAAGGAAAGTAGAAGCTGATGGGGAGAGTGAAGGGTTGCCATGGTGAGGACACAGAGTTCATGATCTGGGATCATGTGGGTAGCAACCATAGTACAGATGTAACACCAGATTTTGTAGCCCAGTGACAAGGGTTGGCCCATGTCCTAATCTAGTCTGTCATCTGTTCTTTAAAAAAAAATCTTACTATTTTTTATTTTATGTGTATGAGTATAATACCTGTGTGCATACAAGTGCACCAGTATCATGCAGTGCCCTTAGAGGTCAGAAGAGGGTATTGGATCCCCTGGAACTGGAGTTACAGACAGTTGTTAGCTACCACATGGGTTGTGGGATTCAAACTAGGGTCCTCTACAAGAGCAGCCAGTGTTCTTAACCTCTGAGCCATTTCTCCAGCCCTGTCATCTGTTTCATAAATAAAGTTTTACTAGGACACAGACACATTCATTTACATTTTATCAGTTGCTGCTTTGTGCTTATGGTAGCTAGGGATGCTATTTAAAAAACTACCCTAGACTAGGCCCCTCAAATGGTAGATATCTCGCACTGCAAAGTTTGCTTATCAGAAAATGTTCCTGGACTCTGACCTTACCAGACGCAGTCCCACAGTGGGGCTCACTCCTACCTGTTGTACCTTGGTTACCTTTTTACAGATCTTTACTCCAGATAGTCTCCTGTGAAGAGGATTTCAACCTGCATTTGTGGGGCTCACAGTTCCGTCCATAGCATGCTACAGTGGCTGAACCAGCTGAGGGTCCTTAAGACACTGTCTGTGCTCTAGAGAGGAGAGGCTGCTGACTGGCATCCTCACCTGGTTCCTTGAGCAAGATGACAGTTTGGTTCAGTTTGTTCACATTCATCTGGGCAAGGAAATGCCATCCGCAGAAAGGAAGGCTCTGGGCAGGCTCTAGTATCTCAGAGGAGTTCTCAGCCTGCAGAGAAGGTGCAGGAACTCCTTTGTAGATGAGCTAAACAAATAAGATCACGTCAGGAGATTCATCATGACCCAGCTAGAAATAGGAAAGGCCAGACCAGTGCCCAGCATAGGGAGTCACAAGGGAGGGATGTGGGTCACTTAGCTGTTATCACAGTCCAGCCCCACCTCCTCTGGAAGAGAGCTCTGCCTGGATGGGCTGCAGGCAGGAATCTAGGAGGACAGAGTGCCCAGGTGCTCCAGAGTGTAGGTTGCACCTGTCCCATGTGGGTTCTACCTGGGGACTCTCTGCCAGCCCTGATTGTTGTGGGACAGGATAGATATCACCATATACCACGTTCTGCTCCTGAGCTCAGTTATACCTGTGTGGATGGGCTTTAGTACCAAAACTTCTAAGCTCTGGTATCACCAAGGAAGTCTGCAGGGACTGGAGGTGCAGGTCTTGGAGGGTTACCCAGGGCAGGTCAGCTTATAGAACTCATCTAGCCAACGAGGAGACTCCAGGGGCCCACCACAGGACTAAGGGGACATGAGCAAGTTTAGGGGAGGTGGTAAGTCCATGGATTATTTGCGGTAGTAGTCTGATTTGTGGTAACAAGCTCTGAAAATGGGTCCATAGAAGAACAGCTATAGCAGATGGGGCTGGGAGAGAGAGAGCTCAGGAAAGGCCTAGGACATACAGCTAGAGAGGAGGGAGGGCCAGGCAGCCATACACCACAGAGACTCAGATCAAATGGGGAGGCGTCTCTACCCTTAGGAAAGAGGAGATTATCTAGGAAAGAAAGAGGACTTTATTACTTTTCGGTTTGTGAGTAAACTAGAAAGAGGAGGCTGAGGAGTCTTTTGAGTGTGTTTTTTTGAGACAGAGTCTTACCAGACCTGGAACTTGCTATGTAGACGACTCTGACCTCAAACTCATAGAGGTCTGCCTCCTTGTCTCCTGAGTGGTAGAATTAAAGGTGTGAGCCACCACTCCTGGCTGCTGAGTAGTCTTCACTAGGGCTGAGGCCTTCTGATAGAGAGGGCCTCAGGTACTGATGTTTTCCCAGGAAGATGATGAGGCCTCGAATGGGCAGAGACTCACCTGAATGCAGCTGCCTGTCCTGCTTCTGCCCCTGTCAGGAGGAATATGGAACAGAGAGACACCTAGGGAAGGTATTCCCTGTGGTTTCACCATTGTCTGAGCCAAGTGAGACATGACAAGGACCGGGCATAGCCAGTTCCTGACCTATCCTCTGGCTATGTACAGACACGATCTTTGTGTTCCCTGGTCCAGTGTTCTACACGGAAAGCTTGGGTCCTGTGCCTACTTGAGAGCTGTGCTATGTTCTCTGCAAGCATGGCCTGTTGGAGGAGAGTGCCGTGCCATGCTTGTCTCTCCCTAGAAGAGGGAGAGAGCTTTGCCAAAACACTTAGAAGAATTTGGATTTAGTTTAATTCTCTATAAGAACAAATGTAATGGGCCTGGTAAAGCTGTAGATTTGTTTTTGAGAAATGGCTGAAGCCTGTCCTTAGGTTTCTTGTTCCTGTGTCTCCCACAGGGCTTCATGTGTTCCCCACTTTTGTGATATACGAGCTGACTGTACTGGTATTCCTCACCCTGTCTGTGGTGATCATGAAGGTATGAGGCTTTCTCTTAGCACTCAAAACTGATAAAGTCCACACTGCTCTGTTATATATTTGCACAACAGAGTACTTCCTGCTGGGCCTCATTTCTAGCCAGCTGCTCCATAAAGCCTGCAAAGGCCCATCAACACTCATGTCTCCAAGTATCTGATACTTTGGGCTGGTCTTCCCTGACCAGTGCCCTTGGCAGACCCAGGAGGCAGGTTTGAACCAGGGGTTTGGGTGTTAGGGTATTCTTTTTCTACAGAATTGAGATGTTCAGCTAATGTTGAGATACCTGCCAGTTCTGGGCTGCTCTCACCTGAAGAACATAACATCTCATGTGTAGAAAGAATTTCCAACTTGAACACTTAATATTTAATACTGTTTATTTAATTTGCTGGGAGGCTTGTTTTCTGCCAGTAAACCCACACCTTTTATTTTGCCATCTTCTGTGTAGATTTAAGATAGTTTGTATTTATTTGGTGCCTTCTGGGTATTTGACATGCCACTATGTATCTCCTACTTGATTGTGACTAGAAGTAATGGCAGCCCTCCGTGTTTTCCATTGCGGTTCTGTTTTATGGGAGTAATTTTGTCTGGCCCTTGGTCTTGAACAGTGATGTGATAAACAGCTCTTGTAGTTTGTATTGGCAGTTCTGGTCTTGTCTCTTATCCTGCCAAGGAGCAGCCAATACATCAAGTGGATCGTCTCTGCAGGACTGGCACAAGTCAGCGAGTTCTCCTTTGTCCTAGGCAGTCGAGCACGGAGAGCAGGCATCATCTCTCGTGAGGTGAGTTCATCAGGTAATAAATGTCCATCTAACAGAAGTGACAGTCCTATGGAGGATATTGAATATTTCAGTGTAAACATTTCTAACAGCAAAGAGTGGATACTACTAACTCCTGCTGGACCTGACTCAGTCCAGGTATACCAAGTCCCAGAGGCAGCAGCATGTGCCTTGTGGGCACTGAGCTGGCCTAGGAGGAAGCATTTCATGGGGGTCATGGAAGGTGTGCTTGGCTTCTCCCTTCTCATACAAGATGTGGAAATATTCAGGTGAAAGTTACTAGTTAATGCTGCCATTATATTTTATACTTGATCTTAGCCAAAAAGAAGTGATTCTGTTATCTTTCTACAATAATTATAATTAAAAAGCTGATAGTTTCTGAGAAGTTAAACCCACTTTTTAAAGCCAGGGTGCTGCCTTACACATTAGCAACATCCAAGAAACCTACAGTGTAGGACTCAGTGTTTCCCAAAGTTCCCATTGAAGCACAGGGAAGCCTGTAGGGTCTTCATAGTTCAAAAGCTGCCTTCTTGTGTCAAGAGTGTAAGGAATTTGCATTGTGAAGGACACTGTCAAAGTATAATAGAGGCCTTACTGAAGAATGACTTGAGGCATCACTGAACCTGCAGAGCTGTATCATGGAGTAAGAAAGGATCCTGTTTTGGTCCCTCTGACTTATATGGGGTCCTGTAGGATTCACTTTCAGACTAGCGGAGAATCCAGACTAGTACTCTAGGATTTATCAGAACTGACCAAAGCTTTCTATTAGTGGTCAAATCTCAGTTCTTCCCTGTCCAAATGTCTTCTCACCATGGCTATTCTTTGGCCTTAAAGGATGGCCAAGCTTCAAGCTGACAGTGTACCTTCTGACACTCAGTATGTGCTGTGCAGTGTCCTGACACTGATATCACACTCAGCATGTGCTCTGCAGTTGTTGTGTGACACTATTCTTGGGAGATGTGAACAAATATCTACTCACCCCAGATTAGGGAACTAATGACAGACCAACGGAAGGACCAAAGTTCAACTTGGTGAACCCAGTCAGTTTTATTGGGGTTACTTACAGGAATATGAATGAAGGTTACATACATGAGCAGAAATGACCCAAAGACAACTGCATCACCAAAGCCCACCCAGCATGGGTGACAGCTCGGAAAGCAGGAAACCTGTCACGCACTGCTTAACCTACAGGCAACTCAAAAGGTTGGAGAGTGTCCTTTCCAGGCAGCTCAGTTGGTCTGAGCTGCTTCAAGGTAGCTCCACCAATGTCTGTCTGCTTCTTCCGGTAGCTCCGTTGGTCCCTGCGTCTTCCAGGGGCTCAGTTTGTCTGAGGGAGACTTTCAGCATGCCTACAGCTTACTATGCTTCAGGAAGGAGAGGCCTAGTGAGCCTTGTCAATTTCGTGGACTTTGTAAAGCTGTTGAGAGTTGAGTTTCTGTGCAGGATGTACTGTGTTATCTCCCCTTGTAATGTCCTGTTGTTGGGGCTGGAGCTATGGCTCAGCAGTTAAGAGCACTGACTGCTTTTCAGAGAACCTGGGTTTGATTCCCAACACCCACATGATGGTTAACAACCATCTGTAACTCCAGTTCCAGGGGATCTGATGCCTTCTTCTGACCTCTGTGGGTACTGCCAACACAAATGCACTAACACACACATATAGTAGAATAAATAAATAAAAAGTGAAGAAAAAATCACAGTTTAAAAAAAATCTTAATTAATTTTAACTGAAACTTTTGTTTTCTGCACATACCACGAACGCACCACATCCTGTGGGCCCCTCTGTCTCCTCAGCTGCTTACCTTCACTTTACCATTCAGGAAAGGCTAGATATCCAAAGTGGGCCTCAAGTGCCCCCTCCCCTGCTTGTTTGTCTCACTACTTAGCTCATACAAGTGCCCCCCACCCCCAAAAAAACTGGAAACGTGTGATCCTCCTGCCTCAGCCTCCTGAATGCTAGGATTATGTTACATACCACCTCCCCTGGCTCTAAACTGTGTCAGTTGCACACAACCAAACTGACTTTGACAAGTTCATTTCATATAAGAACTTGTTCCATTTCTTCTTTTATCACGTGTTGTATTTGGAACAATGAGCCCAGGCTGCAGGGTTGGCAGTATTGATTAGATTGGAATTAGTACAAAAGTTCAAAAAAGCAATAGACACCATTGATAGAAACACAACAGGAAAATCCTCAGGAAGCTGTATTTACTGCTGTTTTTGAGGAGGAAGCTATGTTTTTTAAAAATATTTTATTTATTTTTATGTGTATGAGCATGTATTGGGATGTATGTAAGTGCACCCCTGTTGTACAGTGACCGAGCAAGTCAGGAGAGGATGTCAGATCCCCTGGAACTGGAGTCACAGAGGGTTGTTAGCCACCATGTGGGTGCTGGGAATTGAACCTGGGTCCTCTGCAAGAGCACCCAGTGCTCTTAACAGCTGTCATCTCTCCAGTTCCGAGTTGTGGTTTAAAAAATAAGTATTTATTTTTCTTTAATTTTATATGTATGAGTGTATTGCCTGTATGTATGTAAGTGTACCCATGTTGTAATGCCTTCAGAGGTCAATAGAGGGCATTTGATTCCCAGAACTGGAGTTATAGATGGTTGTTAGTCACCATGTAGGTGCTGAGAACTGAACAGAAGTCCTCTGCAAGAGCAGTCAGTGCTCTTAACTGCTGAGCGTCTCTCCAACCCCAGGAGCTGCATTTGTGCATGAACAGCATAATACCAACCATAGCTGGCACACATTGATGCCTGCCTTCTTACTTCTCACTTCTCACATCGTGTTGGAGTTAAAAATTATTATTTTGGGGGGCCGGATATATGGCTCAATGGTTAAGAACACTGGCTGCTTGTGGTGATTTGAATGAGAATGTCCTCCATAGGCTCCAAGTATTTGAACATTTTGTTCCCAGTTGGTAATGCTGTTTTGGGAGATCTTAGAAGGTGTGGTCATTCTGGAAGAAGTGCGTTACAGCGGGTGGGCATGGAGAGTTCTTAAGCTTTGCTGGAACTCCAGGCACTCTCTGCTTCCTGTGCCTGCCTGAAGATGTGGGCACTTAGCTTCTGTTCCTACTCCAGCCACCTCTGCTGCCATGCCTCCCTGCCATGATGGACTCTTGTCCCTTTGGAACTGTAAGCTAAATAAACTCTTCCTTTTATAAGTTCCCTTGGTCAGTGTTTCTATCACAGCAACAGAAAAGTACCTAATATATTGCTCTTACAGAGGACCCACGTTCCATTTCCAGCACCCACATGACAGCTACCAACCATCTGTAACTGTAGTCCCAGGGGATTCCATGCCCTCTTCTGGTCTCCGTGGGCATTGCATGGCACAGGTGCAGGCAATCCAATTATACACATAAAAATAATAAATAAAATATAAAAAATGTTATTTTGGGGTTGGAGAGATGACTCAGGGGTTAAAAGTACTAGCTACTCTTGAAAAGGACCTGAGTTCGATTTTCAGCACCCACGTGGTCACTCTGTGGTCCTTTTCTGGTCTCTGCAGACACTGCATATACTAGGTGCACATACATATGGGCAATTGAAACACTGTGCAAATAAAAATAAATCTTTAAGAAATTGTTCTGTCTATCTGTCTGTCTATTATCTATCTATCTATCTATCTATCATCTATCTATCTATCTCCCCCCCTCCCCTACCCCCAACACCCACTAACACACAAGAATGCTGGTACAGGTCAAGAGGTGTGCTTCAGAAAGGGAGTAGTAAACTGTCTTTAGGGCCCTCATCCTTTCCTTTCTCTCTCTCTATGTATTTCTAATAAGTTCTTTAATTCCCCAGTCATGTCATTGCGAATGTCATTCTGAGTCGTTTGCAGATGTCCAAGATGGCCTAGCTCTTTTCAGCCCCTGTACCCCATGATCTTCAGGGTTGGGCCCCATTCTGGTTTCCAAAGTGCACTTCAGGGACCAAGGCAGTTTGGCTATAGTGGCCATGCAGAGCCTGTGTTTCCCAGGAGGCAGGCGAGAGCTGGAGCTTAATGAAAATCAGCCTCCATCACTTAGACCATCTGCTTGGAGCCAGATGGATTTTGATGTTGTTTTTTCTGAAGAGATAAAACTACAAGCAGAAATGACAGTGGCAGGGGACCGGAATATGAGTGACAGCCAGCTATAAGGTCTGGATTCATCCAGGCAGCATGGGGTCACCAAACTTTCTTCCCTGAGCACAGCCATGTGCCCCTGCCGTTGACCGAAGCTGCTCACATACCCAACCACCTTATATGCTTACTGTCTCCACTAACATCTGTCCCACCCCTTCCTCCGTAGATTACTGGTGCCTGGATGACCTGTATCGTGAGTTGGTAAAGAGCTACGTATAGACTGTGGAGAAGCTTCAGGAACATCGGTCAGACCCTTCCACTATTGAGGGCTGCTCACAGCTGAAGCCAGATAACTACCTCCTGGCCTGGCATACACCCTTCAGTGAAAAGGGTCAGAAACCTTTCTGTTCATAGAGCTGCTGCTAGGGACCATGCAGATGCTGACCGCCTGTCCTGCCACTCACCGTGGCATTCCCATTTGTTTGGGTGGGAGCCTTTAAAGGGCAGGGTGTTATTTGAGCTATGTGGTGCCAGGCTTCCCCAAATAGATTTTTTGTTTCCATCTCTGGTTTACTTTAAGGGCTATTTTCCATTGCCTTTCCTTAAAGCTTGCGTTTTGCTAAGGAGAAATGTCATCTGTGTGCATGACTAGAGTGTGCTATGCTACTTTCGTGGGGTGCAGCATGTAGGCAGCCCTAGTCTCCACCTTTCTCCTCCTGGTCATATCCTGGTGCTCCTTCATAAATACTGAGGCTGCTGGTCTTCGTTGACACTGAAGGGAGCAGAGGACAGGTTCCACCGTGGGTACCATAGCTGTCAGCCCTCCCCCTGAGGACCTCGGCTCAGTTTTCCCAAACAGAAGAGGAAGGACACTGGGAGAACAGCAGAACACACGTAGGATTAGGCAAGCTGCTCTGACAGCTCCCCGCCCTCCAGTAAGGCAGAAGAAAAGCAAGCCAGGAGAACTGAAAAAGGCAGTGTGAGCAGGTGTAAATGTTCCTACCAGAAGAGGCAATCTGAGCAGTTCAAAGGACGCCACGAGGAGGGCAGTTCCAGCAGGTGCAGCATACCGCTGTTCCAGTGTCCTTTCTGTTGCTATGATAAAATACCCTGATGAATAGCAATCTGGGGGTGCTGGGAAGATGGCTCAGCAGTTAAGAGCACTGCCTGCTCTTGCAGAGGACCTGGGTTCAGTTTCTAGCACCCACATGGCAGCTAACAGCTGTCAGAAACTCTAGTTCCAGACTATCTGATTCCCTCTTCTGATCTGTGTGGGCATTGCACGGCACAAATGCACTTACACATGTAGGCAACACAGTCATACACATAAAAATAGTAAAATATTTTTAAAGTAACTTAGGAGGGAATAGGACAGCTTGCAGTTCCATATTACAGTCTATCATGATGGGTAAGTTAAGGCAGGAGCTTCAAACTGTTAATCCCACCCAGTCAAAAGCAGAGAGAAATGAGTGCACACACGCTCACTGGCTCACTGGCTTGCTTGGGCTCAGCTCCATTTCTCTGTTCTCGCAGACTTCAGGACTCCCTGCCCAAGGGGTGGTGCTGCTCACAGTACGTGGGATCTTCTCATAGCAGTTCACTTAAGACAGTTCCCACAGACATGCCAACCAGAGATAGGCCAACCCAATGTAGAAAATTCCCCACTCTTTCCAGCTAATTTCTGGTTGTGTCAAGTTGACAGTTAAAACTAACCATCACAGCTACCTATCAGAAAGACCTCGGGGTCATCACTGTGGTCCATGAAAAGGACTTTCTGCTGGGCAGGGTAATGGTACAAACTCTTGAGAGGGAAACCTGGCATTATCTTGTCAAAATTATTTAATGGACATGCCTTTTGATTTCAGTTTGACTTCTAGAACTTTTTAAGGACCCATAATGACAACTAAAGCAAATGAGCAGAAATATATTCATGAAGATACTCTTTGCATCATCATTTGTATTGGTGAAAACATAGAAGCAGCTTATTGTCCCTCAGTAAGAGAATGGGAAAGTTAATTATGGTATATCTTATAATGTAATGCTATGTAACTGTTTAAAAGAATGAATTGAAATCTATGAGTTAATGTGTGCAAAGCCCTCTGCTACAGACTGATGAAGAAAGCAAGATGCCAACCAGTACATTTGGCTCTATCCTAGCTGTATTTATGGAAAGAACATGCTTGGGGAGAGAGTCGATGGGCTTGTGTGTGCATTCAGGAAATTTCTCAAAGGAGAATAGACAGCTTTCATGGCTGAAGGTGAGAGATCAGTCAGCTTTCCGTCCCATAGATAAACTTAGATAAACTGAGTATTATCAGTTTATCCATAACTATTTCCAGATGTAGTTCTAGAGGATAAAGAGTCTCTTTCTCTATGTATATGTTAGAGAGAGAGAGAGAGAGAGAGAGAAACAGAGAAAGAGAGACAGAGAATGTGTGTGGAGGCCAGAGGATAACCTCAGGTGTCATTCTGTAGGAGCCATCCACCTTTCTCTCTCTCCCTCCTTCCCTTCCTCCCCCCGTTCTCTCTCTCTCTCTCTCTCTCTCTCTCTCTCTCTCTCTCTCTCTGTGTTGCAGGCATATAGTAACAGTATGCAGATGTGTCACTCAGGCAAACATGTGGAGGACATTGGTTGTTTTCCTCTATTACTTTTCCCTTATTGCCTTGAGACAGGATCCCTCATTGAACCAGAAGTTTGATGTTTTTGCTAGGCTGCTGGTCAGAGAGCTCTTGAAATCAGCCTATCTCCATCCTCAATGCTGGGGCTATAGGTACACATGCCTAGCTTTTTATAAAGGTGTTGAAGATAGAACTCAGGTCCTCATGCCTGCGTGATTAGCACTTTATAGACTGATCTATCCTTGCAGCCCTCAGTAGTTCTTCCAAAATAACAAAAGAGTTGATAAACTGAAAAGAAAATGCTAGATACTTAAAAAAGCATTCAATCCATAAAAGCAGAAAAGAGGGAACTGTACAAATAGTAGATATAAAATAAATAATATACTTAAAGCTACCATACTGGTAGTGATGTCAGATGTGAAGGAACTAAAGACCCCAAGTAGCAGGCATAGGCTGTCAGACTGGATAGGGAATCGGGAATGCAGCGTAAACACAAAGGGACAAATAGCAGTGAAAGATGAAGATCCAAGACCAGCACTGATCCAGGGAAGCTAGGACGGCTGTATTAAGAACATGCACAGTAAACTTTGTGGCATAGACTGTCGCCCAGAACAAAGATGGCAATTTCCTGATGAACCAGTCAGCTGAAGAGGGGCACATAACAGGCTGCATGTGTTCAACCTAACAACAGGCCTTCAAGATGCAAAGCAAAACAATCATGCTGCAAGGAGAAACAGACAAATCCACGACTGTGCTTAGATTCGGGTATTAAGGTCAGAAAGCAACGACTTCAGGTTTGATTGAGGTAGCGAGGAAGTAGCCGGCCGAGGCACACATTTGTAATCCCAGCACTTAGACGGTGCAGGTAGGAAGATCTGGAGTTTGCCAACCCCAGCTGCACGAGACTCTGCCTTGAAAGAAGGGGAGGAGGGAAGGAGGACGGAAAAGCAAAAAGAGAAAAGAAAGAAGAGAAGAGAAGAAAATAAGAGCAAATAAAACCCAAAGGAAAGAAACCAGGAAGATCAGAATGGGAATCGGCGGCAGAACAGATGACAGAAAATCAACAAATCTAAAGCTGACTTGTTCTCAGAGTTGGGTTTCACTGTGTTGCTGAGGTTGACATGGCACTCCTGAGCTCGTGGGATCCTCCTGCCCTGCCTCTCAAGTAGGTGATACTGCAGGGGCGTACCACTAAGTCCATATAAAGGCCGGTTCTTTACCAGGCTTTGTGGTACATTTAATCCCCACACCCCCAGCGTGTGAGAGGTAGAGGTAGGCAGATCTGTGTGCGACTGAGGCCAGCCTGATCTGTATAATGAGTTCCAGGCCAGCTGTGTCTACAGGGAGACCCTATATTTAAAAAAAATTTTTTTTAATTGATAATCCTCTGGCAGGCTGACCAATTTAAAAAAGAGTAAAAGATGTATCACCACTATTGAGAATGAGGGAGGTAAGGCCACTATGCATTCTACCGGAATTGAAAGAAGATCACGTGAATTTACAAGATGGAGACCAGACTGAGTGATAGCCAAACCCTCTCTCAGAAAGGAAGGAAGTAAGGGAGGAGGGAGAAAAGAGGAAGGGAAAACAAGGGAATATTATTAGCAACTTCAGAGCAAGAAGTATATCAACTCAGATGAAACAGACAACTTTCCTAGAAGACACAACTTACCAGCCTCACTGGCAAGGAAGCAGAAGGCTGGAGCAGGGTTGTCTCTCATTGGGAAATCACAGTGCAGCTCCAGGTGCAGTGACTGCACTAAAAAATCCTACCAAACATTTCAGGAGGAAATAACACAAAGTGAGCAGGAATCGTCCAGAATATTGAAGAGGAGGAATGTTTCCAACTATTCTCTTGTTCTGGAGAGGAACGGAAGGTGGCTTCAGCCTGGGGAAATGTGTGTTAGGCAGCACCTGATGGAAGACTTGAACCCAAAGCACATGAAGAACCCTCTCTACTTGATAAGATACCAGCAACCCACTCTAAAATGTCTCAAAGAGTCAAACACATGAATGGTGAACAGATACAGACACTGTGCAACATCATTTATCCTTAGAAACAAAACAAAGAGGAGAAAAACAGGAAGGAAGAAAAGAAAGAGAAAATGTACACATAAGCTCATAATGCATACCTAGTAGGACTGCTGGAATTAAAAGGCTGGCCATGACCAATGTTATCAAGGGGCAGAAGAGCTGCTAATGGTCGTTAAATGTTGTGGCCATTTTGGAAACCAGAATGGCAGTTCCTTAAAAAGCTAAACACTCAGGGCTGGGGTGTATATCAGTCAGAGCCCTTACCTGGTTCAAGGCCCTGAATCTATCCTTACCATCACACGCACGAAAATGTTGTTTTAGGCACGCCTTACCAAGGATTTGCCCAAGAGAAAAGAAAGCATATATCCCCACAACGGCCTGTTTACTAATGTTCACAATGTCTTCAATTACAAACGCCCCAGAGTAGAACGATCCACATGCTTATCAACAGGGAAACAGACAAACAGTTGTGGTATGTCCACATAATGGTCCTGCTCAGCACCAGGAAAGAATAAACTGGACATAGCAACACAGATGCAGTTCAAGAGAGTTTGGCAGAGTGACAGAAGCCAGACAAAATAAGAGCAATTCCCCTTATAGGAAACTCCAGAAATGAAATGTATCTGACACTCTGGTCATGATCATGGAAGGATGCAACATGGGCCTCTGTGCTGGTTTCTCAGGTATATACACACATTGAAGCATCAGCTCCCATGCTCTAAATATGTGTCACCGTATGTCAGTTATGACTCATTGACGCTGTTTTTTAAAGAGAAAAGGCATATCTACCAGGCATTGTGGCTATATAGCAAGACTGTTTCCAGAAAAAGAGAAGAAAGGAAGGAAGGAAGGAAGGAAGGAAGGAAGGAAGGAAGGAAGGAAGGAAGGAAGGAAGGAAGGAAGGAAGGAAAAGAAAGTATCTGATTAAAACCACTGTGAACATAACTCTGCTTTCATTTTTCCCAAGTAGCATATTGTAAGCCTGCCCCCAGGCCAACAATAAAATCCATTTTTTAGGGACTACATAACTCTACTTCCTTGCAATCTAACTTATTGATCTCTTCTTTTGTTGAGCATGTAGGTGACATGTTTACTGTTCACTCATTTAAATGACATTCTAAGGAACATGTTATGTAAATTTCTATACTTTAGAAATCATGAATGCAGACATGAATCTGGGTGTTTATCATCCACATAGGTTCAGGATTCGGAGCTGCCACTAAAGCAATGTGTATCGGCATGCGGAACTGGAAGCCAGAGTGACTGGAGACCATTGTCGAAGTCAGCATTGAGTGCGGCAGAATGACCCACAACCATCCCACAGGTAAAGCAGGTCTGGGCAGGTGCAAGCCCTGCACGGCTGATATTCCACCTAACAGAGCGGATGTGAAGTACAGTGATAGTGAAGACAGCATACAAGGGGGGGGGGCACAGAATTCTCGTTTGTCCTCTCTCATGCACTTCACAACAAAAGACAGGAGCAGACCTTGAGGGGAAACTGGACTCTGGGCTGACTCGGGGTTAGGGTCAGTTTTGTGGGATGCTGCCTTTCCCAGTGACCTGGCTTGTGCTTTCCCCTGCTTAGAGTCTCCAGGTCCTGCATCAGCCCTGAAAAGCTGGATGTCTCCCCTCTTACACAGATGGAGAGACAGAACTCGCAGTTTCGGGGGTGGTCTGTTTGGTCTCAGAAAGACAGTGGCCCAAGTGACAGAGCTGTCTCTCTTCCTGCCACCCCTTAGGTTTCCTCGGGTCTCTGTGCACTGCCCTGTTTGCCTCTTACGCAGTACAAGGAAAGCCACTTGTGCAGTGGGGCAGAGACATGCTGAGGGTGGTCCCGCTGGCTGAGGAATACTGCAGGAAGACCATCCGGCACATGGCAGGTGAGCCTGGCTTCCTCCCTCCCTGCTGCTTTTTGCTCAAAGCACGTGTGTTCACACTCCAACTCAGGTCCTGCACCTGCTGCCCGGCAGCTCTACGTATGTTCACCCAGAGCCAAAGCCTAGAGAATCCCTTGGTCAGCATGGGCAGAGCTGACCTCACAAATCCTTGATTTGCAGAGGGTAGAAGTTTGTTCAAAGCGATACCAGGGATTCAAGGAAGGCCAGAGCCATATCAGTGACTTCTTCCTCAGAACCCGAGGTCTCTGCCGAGTCCTCCAGACCCTTCACAAGCTAATACCCTGTGTCTAGTATAATAGAGAATTATCTTTACAGAGGAATGAGCTGCACCTGCATTCCACACAGCCGAGACCTAACCTGTACATGACTGAAGAAATGTGCACTGTGCCACATGGTCCCATCTGTGCCTGACCTAGGAGCTGTATCCTCATGACACAAGTCCCCAGAGATCTGTGCCCACTAAGGGGCATGTGCTCCCAAGGTTTCCGTCTGTCCTTGTTAACCCAAAGTCTATCACTCCTTTTGAACAGGGTCAGCCTGTCAAACAAAGGTCCTAGGAGCATTAGGGCTCCCATGCTTTGGGTATACAGCCAGTAAGGTGTAAACCACCTTGCCCACCTGGCTCAGGAGTGCAGGTGCAGGGGTCCAGGGGCAGGACCAGGAAAACCAAGTCTCACTGTCCGGGTGACTGAATATCTAAAAGATTCTTTTGCCACAAAGCTGCTCTTGGCTCTGAAGGACATGTGTGAGTGGGGAGTGCAGGCGGCTCCGTGTGCACCGCTATGCTCTTAAGCAGGAGGAAACTTTCTAAAACAAGTCATCCAGGGTGCCCTGCAGAAGTGTGGAAGCGTGGTATAAGCACAGGGCCAGGGCTGCTGCTTCTCCAAGACAGCATGAGGCTGAGTGTTCTTGAGAGAGCTCCAAGAGGCTCTTCAAGGTCACTTTGAGGTGTAAGAGGTGGAGCGTGTTCTAACTCGCCTAGAGGACTCCAGAACAACTGTACAAGGAGGACACATAGGAGGATAACCCCCTAGTGTCAGCACTGGAGAAAACTGGGCCTAAGTAATGGCACCTGGCATTCCAGCCAGGCAGTCGCTGAGCAGCTGCCCAGCTGTCCAGCCCTCACTTACTAGGCCACCCAAGGAGTACAGTAATGGGCTCATTCATTTTGCTTGGTTTAAACCATCATCCCTGGTTCCTCTGAAGGTCCCACCGTTGCTACCCGCAGTCAGTGGACTGTTTGCCTTACCTGAATGAGGTCACCATATTTCACCTAGGACTTTAGAGCCCAAATGGTTGTCTTTGAAGTGTGCTCTGAAGGGCAGCCATCCATGAGGGTATGAACTGGAGGATAGGGTTCACTGCCAGGCCATCTTGAGATTTAACTCTTTCTGGGAGGATTTGAAATGCATGTAAACCAGGTGGCCCCTGAGAAACAGTCCTGTAATATCTGTTTGATTCTAAGTTTACTTAACCCAGAGTTCTAGGACATAGAACCTACAACAGACCCTAAAATCATTCATAAACATCCTTGGGAGGTATCCCCTGGAGCTTCCTTGTGTCTACAGGACAGCTAGAGGACTCAAAACAGCCCTTGCTGGTCCTAGGCTCTGAGTCTGGACAGCTGTTTCCAAAGTGGCCCATACTACTCCATGCAGGTCTGCAGCACGGCTGAGACCCAGCCTTTCCCAGGTCTTTTGCCTTTATGGTACTTTGGCAGTGGCGTTTAAGTGGGCAGTGCCTCAGCTTTGGGAAGACCAGCAAGTCCAGTGTGCTGATCCTAGGAGCTATCCCAGTACCTCCTGGCTTCCCCTCTGCAGGCCCTGCCTACCACCCTGTGGCCCTTCATCCTCTGCTCTGTCCTCCAGTGCTCTCAGTTCTCCATCCGTAGACAGGAAAGCAGAATCTGTATCTTTTGTCTTCAGATGTGTCCCCCAGACCTTACCAGTTTCTAAAGGTCAAGGCATTCTCTATTCTCTGTTGCCTCCAAGATCCTCCTGGAACAGGGATGTCCATCTCTTGCTGCTCAGTGTTGCTGGAGGACCTGGTCCTCTGCAAGATGAGTGGCTGCTAGCCACTGCCCAGCCAGTGTCTCCCTCATCAAAACTCAAGTCACGAAAAGTCACTTCTGCTTTCCTGGGCCTTAGGTTTCAGGTTATCAGTTAGTAATAATGAAACGTCTCTCCTTACTGAACAAGGACAGTGTTAATGGAAATATACAATTCTTTGTTGATTTTATTTTGGATTTCTGGTTTTTGTTTGTTTTTCCCCAGTACCTTATGCATGCTAGGCAAGCACTCTTGACACTGAACTATATCATACCCAGACATAATTAATTAAGATTATAGGTGTTGAATTATCTGGAGACTGCATTTAATAAAGTCCACTCACTGTCTTAGAGTGTGGTCAGGGACTTGTGGTGTTGCTGTCATGTTTCGTCCCCACCTTCTGTCTTATTCTTCAAAGCAGCCACACCTATCAAGGCTGCTTATTCCTGGCACAGGTGCTCTGTCGCCAAACCAACAGCCGGAAGAAGGGTCTACCCATTCTCCCTGTTCCCATACCTACGTCCACCAGGCACTATCAGCCCACTCACCCTTTCCTTGCATCTAGAGTACCAGGAGCACTCGTTTTACTTCGAACCTAAATGGCAGTTTTACTTGGAGGAAAGAAAAATCAGCGAAGACACAGGACACAAAGCCACCTTTCCTGACAACTACGATGCAGAGGAGAGAGACAAGGTAGGCTTGACTCCAGCCCTAGGGTATGCCTGTATTCTTCGGAGTTCAGTCAGGGCATAACAAGTGGGTGGGCAGACTGGTGGATGGAGAGCAGACATGGGGATGGACTGGGATCTCAGATTGGGCACATACTGACCTATAGTTCTCCTCAGACCTATAAAAAGTGGAGCTCAGAAGGCCGAGGGGGACAGCGAGGCCATGATGCTCCCATGATAGCCTATGACGCCCTCCTCGCTGCAGGGAGCAACTGGACCGAGCTGTGCCAGCGGGCCATGTTTCATGGAGGTGAGATGTCCTCCTCTGTGGTAGAGGCTTCCAGGGGGCACCACTCCTGTACCCTGAAGCACTTATAGGGTTTTGAGGCCAAAACCATGGGATACAACCCCAACCCCAGAATGCAGATCCTTCTCTATTGCTAGACACACTCTGGAGATTCTGACTGTGATACATATACAGACATTACAGGCAATAGGTACTATTGCAGTCACCTTCCTTGGTGTAGCCCACAGGCCTGCCAGTCTCATCCACGTGGCCACTATCAGGAGGACAGTGTAGTATTTGGGGTGACCAGGTGCTGTGGTGAGTGGCTTCACTTTCTGAAGTCCATTTTCCCTGGTAGCTTCCACCCCATAGGCTTGCTGAGTGTGAAAGCAGATGATGAAAGAGATGCCGCCCTCCCGCCCATTCAGAACCCCATAAGCACTAGGTGCACTGATGTTTGGTGGGTGGTGCGCACAGTTCTCCTGCTGGGATACACCAAGCCAGTGGTGGGGCCCTCACACTGCTGGAGCAGCTATGAGCTCTGCTGGAGCTCAGCTATGAGGAGAGTTAAGGAGAGTGCACAGAGTCACTTCACACAGCCTACTGAGAGCTGGCCTGGAGCATCTTGTAAAGACCGGAAGGCAAAAATGCACACAGTTGTATCCCCTTGTCCTGCAAGCAGGAGAGAGTAAATTCAGAGCATTGGGATATGGACCGTTTGAGGCAGGCTGTATCACAAGGAGGACTATAGGATGCCAGGTATGGCCAAGAGAGGATGAGTAGACTTGACTGGTTGACAAGAAAAGCCATTATCCCTGTAGTTGCCTCTGACCAATGCCCCAGCAAATGTACCTCTGTATCATTGTGAGCACATAGCCAGAGCCCTTAGCTGCCAATGGAAAGTTCTGTATGGGACCAGAACTTTGTTCTACAGTCATGATGGTCTCCTTGGCATTCGCTCAGCTTTCTTCTGAGAATGAACAGCTGGTATCAGAGCTATCTTGGGAGCAGAGTTTGGTGGAGAGAAAGGACAATTGCAAGAACTCATGGGCCTGGCTACAGCAGCCCCTTGTTCTGTTTGTTTCTCGATGTTTATGTTTAATCCTCTCTCAGGACCAGCACCCGTCTTCCCAGGTCTCTAGATCTGTCTACCCCTAGAGCTCCTGCCCTGGCCTGTCCAGTTCCATCCTTTTACCGTTGTGGTCCTAGCTTCATTCACTTCAGTGTCTTTCCTCACTGTGTCATGCATTTGCATACACAAGTGTCCATTTGTTAGTGCATGAGTGTGTCTGAAACATTGCCAAGACACAGAAAAGCTTAGGGTCATAGGTCAAGAGAGGAAGAATTGGAGGCCATTTCAAAGTTCCCAGGCAAAGAGATGGGGGTGTTTAGCCTAGAGATCATAGTTCAGCTTTTTTCTTTAAGAACTAGCAAATTCCTAAAGCTTTGTACGCTGTTTATGTACACTTCACCATCCTCATTTTACAGATTTTAAAAACTGCCTGAGACTGCAGGAAGCAAGTGGCCCTGAAATTTTGAAAAACAGGCTGTGGTCCAGGGATGTAGCTCAGTTAGTAGAGTGCTTGCCTGATATGCATGAAGTTTGAGATTGATCCCCAGCACCACATAAAAATCAAGCATGGTAGGGCTGGAGAAATAGCTCAGCAGTTAAGAGCACTGGCTGCTCATGCAGAGGTCCCAGGTTTGGTTCCCATCAATAACCATCCCTAACTCCAGTTCCAGGGGATCTGATGCCCTCTTCTGGCCTCTTCAGGCATTGCATGCACAGGTGCATTTACATACATGCAGGCAAAGCACTCATACACATTAAAAATAAGTAAATCAAAAAACAAAATCAAAATAATTTTTAATTAAAGTAAAATAGAAACCAAAAAATTTTTTAAAAAATCAGATATGGTGTTGCAAACCCGTGATCCCAGCACCTGGGAGCTGGAGGCAAGAAGATTATAAATTCAAAGTCATTCTTGGTAATATAATGAGTTTGAGACTAGCCTTGTCTACATGAGACCCTGTCACAATAAGGGGGGGGGGTAATAAGATGGCTTGGCAGGTAAAGGTAATTGCTGTCAAGTCTGCTAACCTGAGTTTAATCCCAGGACAGAATAGAAGGCGAGAATCAACTCCTGCAAGTTATCTCCTCACCTTCACACAGGCACTGTGGCACATGTGCACACTCATATACACACAAAAACATGCAAAATAAATAAATGTACCAAAATATTTTTTAAGCATAGAGGGGTGTGCTTCAGTTGGAGGAGTCCTAGACTAGCATGCATGAAACCCCAGGTTCAATTCCTAGCACCACATAAACCAGACATAGTGGTAGTACATATTTATATTCCCAGCATTAGGGAGAATCAGAAGGATCAAGAGTTCAAGGACAGCCTCAGCTACTTGTTAAGTTCAAGGCTACCCTGAATTGCATAAGACCCTGTCTCAAAAACAGTGGGCTACGGAGATAGCTTAGTAGTTTAGAACACTTGTTGCTCTTGCAGCGGAACCCAGCAACCACATGGTGCCTCACAACCATCTGCAGCTCCATTTCCAGGGACTCTGGTGCCCTCTTCTGGCTTCTGTAGGCATTGCCTAAAGTGTTCTTGGTTGCCTCACATACAACTCCTTTATGAGACTGTCCAAAGTCCTGTGACTGATCTCATGGCTATCTATCAGTTGAGAAACTTGAGACTTTATTATGAAAGCTGGGGCCAGGGTTTTACAGTAGCTTTTCAGGCTGTACAAACAGAAATAGGGCTTAGGCTGTCTTTTAGGACTCCCTTCTCCCAGTCTATCATGTCTATCTCCTACCTAACAACTCTGCCCTGGCTTCTGGTGGCAAAATGACATGGGGCATCGCCTGTATAGAAAAAGAGAAGGGAAGTATCTGTGGGAAAGATCAGGGCCTGGCTCAGGGACCTGTCGCTGCCACAGGAGCTGGAAGCCCAGAAAGTCTTATTTATTTCTTTTTATTTTGAGACAGATATTGCTATATAGCTCTGACTGGCCTGGTACTCACTATGTAGCCCAGGCTGGCCTCAAACTCACGTCACTCCTCCCACCTCTACCTGCTAAGTACTCAGATTACAACTTGTGCACCACCACACCTGTCTTCCTCAGGATGATCTCAGAGCCATGGGGGAGCGGGCCTGGTCAGTGGGGAGCCTCCTGGAACACACTTGTGTTTGCTGTTTCAGGTGAGAGTGGAGCCACAGGGATGATCGCTGGATGCCTGTTCGGGTTGGTGCATGGCCTGGCCACTGTTCCACAAGGCTTGTACCAGGAACTGGAGCACAAAGGCAGACTAGAGGATTTGGGCACAGCTCTGCACCGCCTGTCCACAGAGGAGAAGTAAAGTGTTTATGCCATTTCCCCTCCCAGAAGGCGGCCCGTAGTGTCCACACTCAGTAGCCTCCCCTAGGTGAGGGTGTACTTACGTGGTTTCTGCACAGAGAATCCATGCCCCATGGGTCATAATTAAATTTTAACTTTTCCCCCCAGTTTCAGAATCCTGTACATTGTCCTCTGGGAATATTTGTCCTTACCTTCACTGAAGGTATAATGCTTCCATTGCCTTGGGTTTGCTGTACATAAACCTCCAAATAACACAATGACAAGTAGTCTCCCCTACAATTGGTGTATTTTATTCTGTCCCCAAACTAGTGCTGTCCGTTCACTAACTCAAACACTAGATTCAGTGGCTCTCCATCTGAGAACCTTCTTTTTAAATTTTGTATGTAATTGTTTTATGTGTACATTTTGCCTGCATGTATATAAGTGCCCACTGCCCGAAGAGGTCATAAAAGAGTATGGGTTCTTACAGACGGTTGTTCGCCGCCATGTGGTTGCTGGGAACTGAACCTGGGTCCTCTGAAAGAACATCCAGTGTTGCTAACTGCTGAGCTATCTCTCCAGCCCCTTGAGAACCTTCTTCGCTCTTTCTATCTCCTAGTATATTTCTACTTGTTACCTAGCACACTGTGGGGTGAGGCATCTCTCATCAGTAACCAAATATGTTAGTGTCTCATAGTAGAGATACATGGTGGTGGCTTCAAGATATATCCAAGGCAGTACGTTTAACCTCTCTGTTGTGATTTTGGTCACTAAATCTTTATTGAAATCAGCATCTTTTGGAGCAACCTCCTGAGACAGCCAGGCCACAATTGGTTTCCTATGTCACCTGCACTTCTCTTTGTTCCACGTGTCATGCTTGGAGGGGGGCAGTCAGGTCCTTATAGGAGGAGATTTTTTTCCACGGTGCCCTGCTCTATAAAGGCCCCCCATCGAAGGGTGGCTGTGAATATGTAGGAGGTAGACACGTGTTCCTGTTCCAAACCATGACTCTGGACATGAGTTTTCTCTGGTTAGTGTCAGCTCTAAAGTCAGCTACTGTTGACGACTGATGGCTGATGCTGTTCCTAGGCAGCACACTGGGCCTTTCTTGTTGATGCTGTGTTCTTTTCACATATGGCTCTGTCTCTGGGGAAAGGCAGCAGTCTTCTGCAGTGAGAGGCTCTGCTAAATGTGGGATGCGGGGCAGAAAGCCCCAACTAGAATCTGCACAGCCTTTCAAATGCAAACTCTCCAAGGACCTCATCTGTTCTGTGGGCTAGATAAGATGGGATTCAAGAATGCCTCCCTCTCTATTTTCCTCTGGGGATGTGTGTCTAGATAGCTGAACAGGTGGCTGTATACTGTTTTAGCAAAGGCCACTGACATAGGCTCAGGGCTGTGTTGGAACTTCCTGGACTTGCCTGTCTCAGACATCTTGTCCTCTTCTTCCTCATTCTTGGGGAATTACCCTGCATCAGTGGAGAAGCAGGTATGTCTTGGGGCATGGGACTTGTATTTTAAGTGTACCCTACCTTCTATTCCATAGAGAAGAGTAGAGTCATATGGCAGTAGAATCTGTGGTGCTCTATACTGAGCAGATAAGGTCCTGTGTGTGTGTGTGTGTGTGTGTGTGTGTGTGTGTTTTCTTTTGATTTTGATTTTATGTGTATGATAGTTTGTCTATACGTATGTTAGTACAACATGTGGATACAGTGCCTGTGGAAGCCAGAAGGGGGCATCAGATCCCTTGGAGATGGGATTACAGACTGTTATAAGCTACCATGTAGCTGCTGGGAACCAAACCCAGGTCCTCTGCAGGTATTCTTAACCACTGAGCCATCTCTCTAGCTCCTAACACACTTCCCTTTAGAACTAGAGATACAGGCATGGGGGGAAGTCTTGCAGTATACACATCCATGCTGCCGCTCTCAGTCTAGAGCAGTGGATAATTATCTTTCTGGAAAAGAAACTCAGTTGAAACAGCTTAGCACTTAAGGGCAACCTCTCATGGGCTTACTGTAAAAGTGGTTTTGCCTTCTCTGGCCTTGGTGCGCAAGAGAAGATATCTCTAATAATAAACCATATGACGGTAAAGAGATGAAGCCTGCAGCTCCTGTTAGAAATATAACACTAGCTGACTTTATTGTGATTACAAAAGCTGTGTGTGCACATAGCTTCAGAATTAGATGCTGCTGATGCTACAAGCTGAACCCAAGGTTTTTCATTTATATTTAAAATCATTTTTCTACGGTTTTCATGTCTAAAAGCAGATAAGAGGTGGGTGTTGTGGATGTCATTCCTTTCTGACAACTGGAGGCAGCAGGTCCAGGGAGATTAAGTAATTTGACTAGACAAGATAGACCCCTCAGACTGACAAGAGTAAACTCTTAAACTATTATGGTGGTGCACACTTGTAATCTCTGTATTTGCGAGGGAGAGGCACAAGGATCATAAGTTTGAAAGCCAGCCTGGGCTACATAGCAGGTTCCAGGCCAGCCAAGGCTAAATGGCAAGATCCTGTCTCGAAAGAAAAAAAAATTATGAGACAACTGGCAAAGCTTATGTAATATCAAGTATAAACACTCCTTTGCCACTCACAGTCAGATTGCAGCCAGATCTTAGGTTACAGAGCTGTTTTAGTGCCTGGCTCCCCAACCTCTGGTGTAACTAAATCATAACAGCCACTGCTAATAAGCATGTGGTCTCTCTATGGGGAGGCAGTGTCGAAAGACCTTGTTCTGTAGGTCGAAGGACCAGGATCTAGAGGCTAGTGTCTCATCTGGAGCAAAGCAGTGGAAGGAGACTAAACCCAGTGTGTCTGACAATCACCACCTTCTCCCTCTGCCTCCTGACCTAGGAGGCCTCTGTGTCCTCCCACAGCCACCCCTTCCCGAAGCGCATGGCAAGGGCCTGGTGGGGTTAGTGCACATCATTAAAATCCATCCCAGAGGTTCTGTTAGTTTGGGAATGTGTTTTAGGAAACTGAGCCAGTGTTGCCTCTCCAATGGTAAAGCCCTGAGACGTCTACTTCTTTCTAGTTGTTAAAGAGAAATAAATTAAGAGCACACTCAGGACATTATGAGGAGATAATCCACATGGGTGTGACATATGTGACACTCATGCCCTTCAGTGGACTTTGTACCACCTCATAAATAAGAGGCTAGAGCAGTAGAAAATTCGGCCACTGGTGCATGGAGCACTCATTTTGTGCCAAGCCCTGTGCTAAGCTCACTACAGATCTAATATTCTCCTGGGACCAAAGCAGGTGACCTCAAGGTTATACCTCCTTACATGGCCCCTTGGACAGCATATCTGTGACTTACCTGCCCCTCAATGAGCCCTGAAGAGGGAGCTCACTCAGGGCCACCACCTCTCTTCCCTGGATTTCATGACCAGTAGCCCTGGTGATGCCAGCTTGGAGAGCATTCAACCCCCACAAATTATCTTAGTGCTCAGAAAAATAAGGAAAGCTCCGACTCCTCCAGGGACTCATTTATCATCAGGATCCTTGAATGCTACTTGTCACGTCATAGCTTTATGACTTTATTTTCTTTCTTTCCCATTTAATTGTTTTCAACTTCTTTCTTCCTTTCTTCTTCCTCTTCCTCCTTCTCCTTCTTGAGACAAGGTTTCAAAACTCCAGCTGTCCTCAAAAATCACAGTCCTCCTACCTCCCCTTCCTAGTACCGATGCTACAGGTGTGCGCCATCATGCTTGACCTCAAGCTATTTCAAATGTATTTTCTTTTATTTTTTCAAATATATTTTAGAAGTCACAGAAAGAGCTAGGTGTGGTGGTGCACACCTTTGATCCCAGCATTCAGGGGGCAGAGGCAGGCAAATCTCTGTGAGATGGAGGCCAGCCTAGTATACATAGAGTTCTAGGCCAGTCAGAGGTACAGGAGACCCTGTCTCAAACAAACAATAAATGTCATAAAAAGCTAAGTGTGGTGGCTCCCGCCTATAATCCCAGTACTCAGGAGGCTAAAGCAGGAGGATTAACACAGGCTTGAGGCCAATCTGGACTGCATAGTTAAGTTCTAGACTAGCCTCAGCTCCAGACAGAGCAAGACTTTGTCTTAAACAATCAAAAAAGTCACAAAAATAGACAACTCCTGATTCTTTCCACCCACCTTCAACAAATGCCAATACTGAACAATGCCTGCCAAGCTGTCTTCTCTGTCTCTCTTACTACATACATGTGCATGCAGACATACATGATGAGAGACACAGAGAACACAGAAGCAGACATAAAATCATGCAGATTCATAGACACACTGAGACAGAGAAACACATACTTTTTTTTCTGAATGT
The DNA here is from genome assembly GCA_035773235.1 of Eospalax fontanierii. Classification (NCBI taxonomy): domain Eukaryota; kingdom Metazoa; phylum Chordata; class Mammalia; order Rodentia; family Spalacidae; genus Eospalax; species Eospalax fontanierii. The sequence goes on from CM069524.1 coordinate 40,029,378, forward strand.
CTTGAGAACAAACCACAAAATTGTATCCTTTTGTCATCCATACTTTAGCGAATCTTTTGGAACAAGCATGCTCTTCCTGGGCACTGTAAATCAGGAGATTTGACTGATTATAATGCTATAGTCCACTGTACCATCACTCACTCTAAAATAGTGTTATGTTGTATATAATATGACTTGGTAACCACCTGACATGGGGGTCCCTTTTAATCTATTTGTCCGTGCTACATAATCATCACAGAAGCTCAGAAACCTTGCCCCTACATCCTCTTCTAGCCCTGCACCTGTCACAGGCACCGAAGGGCAGCACGGGACAGTAGCTTTCACCAGAATAATGTCCCTCAAACCTATAGCTTCTTTCTTATATCTTGAGGCACTGAAAAGTGTCCAAGTCTCAGTCTAATTATGACTCACCTCTGTGCCTCAGAGCTTGATAGCCAGGCACTTCTCTGTCCCTCAAAACCTGATGACCAGACACCTCTCTGTCACACCTATAGCCATATATGTTGAGTTCTTGTGCAATACCAAGGAATGTTATTAGAGCTGAGGCAAGTGTATTTCCAGGAGGATAGAACTGACATTCAGATTCTGGTTCAGTATTACAGTTTCCATTGTGATCCACCTAATTACAAAAATAATAAAAGGGAGCTGTCAAGCATCTGCTATTGGACTTTCCTAGACAGCAGTCACTATTAGAATGAGCTTACAGATTTGTAGCCAAGGGGCTGGAGAACTGCTTCAATGATTAAGAGCACTGGCTGCTCTTCCAGAGGACCAGGGTTCGATTCCCAGCACCCACAAAGTGCTAACAACTGTCTGTAACTCCAGTTCCAGGGGTTCCAGCACCCTCTTCTCACCTACGTGGGCACTGCACAACATGGATGCACTTACGTACATACAGGTAAAATGCACACATTAAACAGATACATAAAAGAATAAATTGTAGCTAACAGTCAACATTAACATTGGCCCCTTTGCTCACCCTAAAACTATCATGGCCACAGGACAGATACTTTCAGTGCATCCCTGTTTGACCCTGTTTTTCTGGGCTGTTTAGAAAGCATCTTTTCTCTTTGGGTTGGAGTTTTTATTATTCATAAACCTAATATTAGACCCATTTCTAACATATTCAGAACTTCAATCTAAAAGGCCCTGTTATTTAAAACCAGTCCTACTGACCTGAATGCGGCTCAGTGGTAGAGTGCATACCTAGCATGCATGAGGGACTGAGTAGATTCCATCACAAGAAAACCCAAAAAAGTAAAGTGCAATCTTTAAAAAATATTTTTATTTATTATTTTGTATTATTTTATGAGTGTATTGCCTGCATGTGTGTAAGTGCACTCATGTCATGCTGTGCCTGTGGAGGTCAGAAGAAGGTACTGGATTCCCTGGAACAGGACTTACAGATGGTTGTTAGCCATCATGTGAATGCTGGGAATCAAAACTCGGTCCTCTGCAATAGCATCCAGCACTTGTAACTGCGGAGCCATCTCTCCAGCCCCTAAAGTATAATCTTATTTGTAAAAGTACAAATGAACCTAGATTACTTCTCTCTTCATAATATTAATTCGGCAAGTTCATCTGTGGAGGCCTTGGGCATGTTACTGGCTGAGAAAACGGGCTTTTGTGACAAATGATTGTTGGTCTGTGGAAGTTGGTCAGGCTACGCATGCAGCTTGTTAAAAATCTCCAGATCAGTGCCCCAGAGGGGCTTTGTCTCAGGGTCACTTTGTCCCTCCAGAGTGGTGACGAGGACCCAGTGGCTTTTGATGAAGTAGTTGGGAATCTGTCTATGGGCTGAGGGAAGGATTGTGGAATGGCAGGCAAAGGTCACTGGCCCCTGACTGGACTGGCGTGCCAAGTTCGAGCAAGGGCGGTCTGATTCCCTGGTGTTCATGGCTTTTTGAGGAAAGACCTTCCAGAAAGAAGCAGCCATAAAAATACAGTGGTGAATCAGGACATTTGGTGCTCACCCACCATGCTAGCAGGATGAACAGGAAAAGCAGGACGAAGCTGTGGCTTTCGAGCCTCACAGTTTCAGGTAAAGGAAGAGTGATAGAATCAGATTGCTCTAGTTTGCTTTACTGCTGCCATGATAAACACCATGACCAAAAGCAACCTGGGGAGGAAAAAGCTTATCTCAGATTACACTTCCTGGTCCCAAGCCATCTTTGAGGGAAGTCAAGTCAGGAACCTGGAGGCAGGAACTGTCAGTGCTTACGGGCTAACTCGCTGGCTACACTCAGCGAACTTTCTCATACACCCCAGGACCTTGTCCAGGAATGGCACCACCCAGAGTGGACTGGGCCCTCTACATCAATTACCATCAAGAAAATGCCCCACAGACATGTCCACAGGAGCAATCTGATGAGGCAGTCTCCCAGCTGAGACTCCCTCAGATAATTCGGGGCTTCCTCAGTCAAACTGACTGCTGAAGCTAACTAGGAGAGATAAAACAAGTCCACAGCAGAGGTGTTCTGACTTGGAGCATGGCCCTCTTGAGCACACACCATCTTGGTACATATATTTCCTGCTGAACTACAGCTACAAGAGGAAACAAGGGACAGGCAAATAGGCAGATGGGGACAGTGAACTTTGGAGTAGCTTCAGTTCCCACAGAGCAGCCTGGGTATATCCTGAGATGATTATCCAATCTCTCTATCCTAGATGACCTTGCCTGCCTGCCGCTGATGTCTAAATTAGGAAGGTTTATGGGCCCCCTGTTTGTGTTGGCCCTGGAGGGGTAGATTCAGGCTCTACAGTTTGTCCAAGGGCCTAAGGGACATGGAGGATAGGCTCAGTCACGTCCACACTTTACTGTTGAGCAAGATATAGCCCACACTAGCAACACAACACCCATAAACCCTCCTGGTGCTCAAATATAGGGTGTATTCATGCAGTGAGGATTCTGGGGTGTCCTAGCATAGGTTAGGCCAGAGAGGCCAGCAGCTCAGAAGGGACTGAGACAGGTGGGAAGAAACCACAGGAGAGGAGCTTGGGACTCAGGAACACACAGAGCCACCCTTCCTCTGATTCAGAAACTTTCTCAGGGTGCTAGTGTCATTCACTATAGGAACACAGAGAGGTCTCTGTAAGATCATGGCATAGGACTCACAGGACTGGGCAGCTAGGAGAGGCTCTGTGAGAAGGGCCCTGAAGTGGGATGAGGAGGATGAGCAGTAACCTGCCAGCAGAAGGAGGAGCTGCCCTGCTGGGGAGGGAAACAGAGGTTTGAAAGGCTGGAGCTAGAGCAGGGAGAGTAAAAGGATGCTGGCTGCAGCTGGCCTCACAGGGACAGGAGATGAGCCAGGCATCCGCAGGGCTCATCCACTCCATTCACAGGCATCTGCCAAGGTCTGGTCCTCATGCTGGGCATTTCATGGTCACTGAGGGGAAGAAGAGAAAAAGATAGACAAGCTTCCTACTCATATGAAGCCTGTGGGGGAATAGAATGAGTCTTTGAAATTGCGCTGGGGTCTCATGGCGGTCTTATTATACCTAGCCATCCCTGATGATGTACCAGGGAGGAAGCAGCAATGGCCTATGAGTTTAGGACTGCCCCCAAGAGGGGACACTGGAGCAGTGTCCCCCAAGAGGGGACACTGAGGCACTGACAGCAGCTCCAGGTGAGAGGGGGCCAGAATTCCATTTCCTGAAGCTGACTAGTGCATCTAGAACTCACTAGGAGTTGGTAGGACATGAAAGGCTGGGCCTGGAGACCAGGAAGAGGCCTTCTGGGAGACAGAAGCTCACTCAGCAGCCACAGTGGATGTCCTGGGGGTGTGATGAGCAAAGATCCATGGGAAGAAAGACTTTTGGTTGGTAATGGTTGTTAAACACAAGTGAGTCATTGGAGAGGGCTATGAAGTTCCTCTACTCATCACTCCTTCCTGTCGTAGGGCCCCAGTGTGACAGAGCCAGGTATGGCTCACCAGAAAAGAACTTAAGTCCCTGGTCTAATCTGCTAATCTTGTCCTATAAATCTCAGGAAAGCATCTGACCTGCTCTGTGAGTGAAGATGTCTTAGACGATCTTGGGAGCTTTGGGGAACTTTCAGAAACTCTTATGTGGGGCTGGTAAATAAAACCCCTTCTCATATCTGCTGTGCAGGACTTAGTCTGAATGCCCCAAATTGCCTCAGACATTGGACCTAGGTGGTGAGCTTCTGGACAACACCTTGGCAACACACTAGCTTACAACTGCTGATGAATTGAAATGTGATGTAGCACAACTTTGGCCCAGTCAGCCAAGCTGATTAGACATATCCTTGATATAAGAAGGACACTCATAAAGTCCTCTTAACATCATCCTGCTTATGATTTACCACTGGGGAGCAGGCATTATCCAGAGCAGAGGAGAGCCATAGAACCATGGCATGGGGCATGGGGAAGGGGCCACCCTCTTGGGGTTGGAGAAGAAGAGCAGTTAGCTTTCTTAATACCAGGTGGGTTTCTCATTTCTCCCTTTAGAACATGGAGCTCAGGAGCCCTCAGAGAGGAATGTGGGAATGTCCTGAGTGGCTGAGCCTCGTGGCCTTTTAGTCAGTCGATCAGAATATCCTCACCACATGCTCTCAGTGAAGTTATTTTAGTCATCTTAATGACTCACCTGAGGAGTCATTAAGACAGTTAAAATAGCCCAGTCAGTCTCTCAGATTGTGTGACCACAAAGCTCTCTGAGGGACACAGGTTCCTTGAGCCTCCTCATCCCACTTGAGCTAAGGTGAGTTAATTGGTATCACATGCCTGGGGAGCAAGACCTTCCACCACACGACTCTTCATGCCTTGTGGTTCCTGGGACCTCACATAGGAGAACTCCTGTGGCCTGGCATGGGGCACTTGGTTGGGGGCTGATAGTAGTCACTGTTGAGTACCCTCATGGAGATTATAGAGTGAAGGACAGACGGGCCCACTCAGCCTCTGCTGAAGGGCATACACTCTGTGAGTTCAGTCTGCACTGGGTCTCAAGCCCCGCTTGAGATCCTGTGTGCAGATATTCACAGTGGAATGGTGGGTACGTCCTGATAGCAGACCTACAGAGGACAGTGGCAACAACAGGGACGACATAGGAAAGCTGTGGCGGGACCCAGGCGGGGTGGGGAGGATCAGAGAGGGAGGGTGATGTCCTCTGGGCAGTGTGAAGAACACCCAGGGAGAGCAGTGCAGCAAGGTCCAGGAGCAGGAGGCTACTGGGTGTGGCTGGCAGAGAAGGACTGATCACTTGGCTGTCAAAACATAGACACTGTTGGGGGGCCCAGCACTCCGCCATGGTGGGGGGTGAGTAGGCGCGGAATCAAGACACCGACTCCGGGGTTGAGCGGAAAGCCAGCAGTGGTGGTCTACTGCAAACTCATTTATTCAAGAAAGAGCAGAGAATCTTACAGGTCTTGTTAGCCAATAGCCTTATGGGGTGGGGTCCTGACTACAGCCAATCGCAGTTTGTTCCTAGGTGGATCAGGTTCCCTCCAGGTGCTGGGCAGAAACTGGCTTCACAACCAACCAGTGTGGAGCACCACACCCATGAGAGCCATTCCTTCATTCCTCCTGGGAGCTGGCCTAGCTTGGCCCACCCGGCATTATGCCCAACAACTGTTGACTGTCAGGGTCAGTGGAGCCCATGTGAGACAGGCGAACCTGGAGGAGGGCAGGGTGTGTTTCCTTGGGCCAGGAATATCCTGGCACATCCTAAGGCTGCAGGGCTTATTGCTTTAGGGAGTAGGAGCCAGGAAAGTTCCTGTGTGTTGGAAGAGCAGGGTAAACAGGAGGAGGAGGAATTTGGGGGTCTAAGGGTTGGGTTTGTAGGCATGCAATGTGCCTATGAGCCCCCAGATGTCCAGACAGAGGATTAGATCTGGGCAGCTGCCGGGGCCAACTCCAAGATGTAGAATCTAATGGCTACCAGTTAGAAGATGCTCTGGGGAAGGAAAAATGAACAACAAAACGTCACCTGAAACTGAAGCAGCCCACTTCCGAGACATCATGGATTACAGCACCATCTTACCTCAGAGACGGGAGTCTGGGAGCCTCAAATCCATGCAGCTGTATGCAGCTCCCCAAGCCCATCATAGAACACAGCCAGCTCCGGGTGTCCTCTGCCTCTGACAGCTGTTAGAGCATGTGGATGGCTTTGCAGGAAGCAGCTGGAAGGCTTTCCTAGACCACAAAAGCCTTCAGCGTCACTCAGCTGACACTGTCCCGAGGGGTGAGCACCCTCAGGTCAAAGGAGGTCTCTCTCTACTCACAACAGCTTCCATGGCCAATCTGATCAAGTGGAGGGAAGTGTCCTCAGGCCATCTGAATAAGAGACCAGGCGACCAGACTGTGATGACGAGGTGCTACAGACAGCAAGCCTGAGCTCTGAGACTGCTGGTTCCTCTGCTCTTCCAACCCTGAGATGCTGATGTCTTGTCTACCCTGGGCTCAAGGGAGCGTGAGTTGCTGCTGGCGATCCAGGGGGCTGCTCCCAGATCGGATTACCCTTGCAAGGACACAAATGCTCCTTCCTGGGGGCATTGGCCCTCATGTCCTGATTACTCAGAACAATGATGCTATTAGTGGTGGACTGCACAGCTGCTGTTCCGATTAGTTATTTTTACACAGCCGTCATTCCTGTGTGCCACGCTTACTCACGCCCCACCAGGGCTTTGGGCATGCTCAGAGTATACTTCTTGTTTAAGACCGCCATCCATCTGTCAGCTCTCTGAGTGCACACTTGTCTGAGACTTGGAGAAGCCTCCCTATCCCTGGCGGTGCTTAGGACCAGCACCAACACGAAGGCCTCCCTAGAGGCTTGTCAAAGTGCTCCTGCCTCCTGAGAATCCACAGGGCCACCAGGTGCTCTGATGCCCTCTGACTTTGGAAGCACATCAGAGGGCACATTCTGTAAATGTGCACATCACCGGAGCCACGAGTGCCACGAGTGCCCGCAGTCTGTAGCACCTCATCATCACATCTTGGGGCTCTCTGCTCCCTATGGGAATCCATTCCTTGATGTTGGACCAATGTCATGGCCATAGCTCGCATCCTCCATGAGATCTGGGACACAAGCAGGGAACAAGGTTGTTGCTCTCTCCCTGGTCACACCAGGGCTCACTCAGTAACAGCTTTTAAATTTTATTTTTTGCACTTATTTGAGGGGGTGCAGTGGGCCATGTGTGGAGGTCAAAAGACAATTTGGAGGAGTCAGTTTTTTCCTTCTACCGTGTGAGTTCTGGGGATCAAACTCAGGTCCTTAACCTTGGGAACAAGTGCTCTTATCCACTGAGTCATGTGACTAGCCCAGTAACAATATTTTTTAAAAAACAACAACAAAACAGGCCTCTCTGTGTAGCCCTGGCTAGCCTGGACTATACTATGTAAACCAGACTAACCTTGAACTCACAGAGATCCTCCTGCCTGTGCCTCTCAACTGCTGGGATTAAAGGCGTGTACTACCATGCCTAGTGTAATAGTCTTTTAGAAGGAAGTCTGCATGTGGCCTCTGAAGACAGCTCTCTCCTAGAAAATGTAACAGTTTTCATACTTCCTTCTAGGCTGTTTTCACTGGGTAGGTCCCTCTAGCTGCAGTTTATCACTGACCATCACATCTGGAGTAGACTTGTTTTGTTTCCCCATAATGTGGATGACCCACAACTTAAGCAGCTCTGGTGTTAGAAGTCTGGGATGTTTCCAGTTTTTAAGTATTATAAATGGCACTGTGAAGATCTTCCTTGTAGAACTTGAATCTCTGTTTTACATCTCTGGCTATCTCCCTAGTATGTAACAATGAACAGGCACATGGTGGAGCCAAGATTTTGAGTACATCTTCATAAAATTACCACCCAGAGAAGTAGAAACTAGCTCCAGTCCTGCCCCCTTGCTGGCTAGAAGACTTTGCCACTCACAGCATGGTCCAGGCTGCTGAGGATCAGGGCTTCTTAGCCTGATGAGGATAGAACAAACCCATAAGATAACCAGAACTCATCTCTCTAGGCCAGCTGGCTGGTGGGGAGGAATTTATGGGGTGTCTCACAGGTCCCCTCCAATCTAGGGATTGCCCTGGGAGCCAGCAAGCACCCTAACTCTCTTTTCCTCCAGGTTGCAGTTGCTCTGGGTGAGGGGGCAGCACCCACTGCAGCAATGGGTTCTTAGTGACCCGAAGGGTTTGCAGTTGCTATCAAATTCTCCACCCTTGGGACCACAGGTCCTGAGGATTATGGTTGAATATAACCTAACATTATCTTTCCTACTTAAAACTTGAGATAATTACAGACCACACAGAAAATACAAATTTCCTATTTAGTTTTTTGTCTATTATATAAGTAAAATATATCATTATTATTTAAGCATACCTTTTATACACAAAATTTTCCAAGGTGTATTCAATAAAGTCTAATAAATGCAGATTTTTTTTAAACCCTCAAGAGCAGAGTAAGTCTATGCTACTTAGCAGAGACCGAGAAAGGCTGTGGATGTACTGGACAGCCCAGAGCTAACAGTACAGATAGATTCTGCCTCATCTTGTGCTCTTCCTACAAGACTTGTGTACATAGGGTATGAGATCACCCAGAAAACATGTGTTAAAGAGTCATCTTAGGGAAATGACAAAATATTTGACCATCTTTTCCCCCCTATAGCTCTAAAAGCATCAAGATTTGCAGTGACAAGATGTCCATCGATGCACAGGTGCTGAAGAAGAAGATCAGCCAGACATGTGATGAGACAACCCGTACCCTCCTCAGCAGCCTCCTGTTCTATATCTTGGATCATGAAGACGGACCCCAGAAGGCAAAAGATGGGGTACACAGGGCCAGCCACCCATCTCAGTTCCAGGAGGCTAGTCGGAGGCCCACACGCTTCCAGCTTCTCCAGGCTAAGTTCATGGGCACTGGCCGGGAGCCCCACCTCAAAAGGACACGGGAGGTAGGCCGGCTGATCTCCAAGGATAAGCAAGGACCTGGTAGGAGCCTTGTGAGTGCCACTATCAACAAGCTCTTAGAAAAGACCAAGGAAGGAGCCAGCAGCACCAGCCAGAGGCCACCAACCAGTGAGAAGCCCCGATGGAGTCCCCCAAGTGGGAAAAGCACTGTGAAAAACATCCTGAAGAAGTTCTTAGCTGCAGAAGAGAAAGAAGCTAAGGAGAAAGAAGCACACGGGAAGCCCCCTGCCCAGCGGCCTGGAGCTGCCAGGGGCCTCCTGCCCAGAATTGTGGGCCGGAGCTCCATCCTCTCCAAGCTGAGAGAGAGATTTGAGCAGAGCAGCTGCCTGCACTCGGAGGTTGGTGTGTTGGCCCTGCTCAGGGAGGGACGGAAGAGCAAGAGCCTACAGAAGAAGAAAGTACAGAGGCCACAAGTGCAGGTGCTCCACGTGGCCACCATGGCCACCAGCTGTACCAGGACTCCCCCCGCCCGCTTTCTGGCCTGCACAGCTGAGCCGCTCCCAGCCCTCAACGTTGCCACCATTGTCTGTGGTCCCCAGAGCTGGTTGTCCCATTGTGCAAAAATTAGTCACTTGGAGTCCAAGCGTCGAGGATCCAGCCTGTCCTCCAACTCAGAGGGCGTTGAGGCTGGAGGGAGCAAAGCATCAGGAGTCCTGAGCAAGGATCAGAGAGAACAGCCAAAGTCCTCAGTGCCCCAGGCTGTGGTTCATGTAGACAGTCTCATGGCTCTGAAGACAGAGTGTGCACTCCCACCAAGTTCTGGTGTGTCCCATGAAGGCAGAGCCCTCTCTGCCCAAGTACCACAGTGGTCCCCACTTGGATTGGCCAGCCCCAGACAAGCTGGGCCAGCTGGAAAAGACATAACACAGGAGCCCAATGCACAAATGGGGGCAGAGCATGCCCAGGGGGTGAAGGAAGACATGAGGGAGGCCCCTGAAATCACCATGACTGTGTGCAGCTCAGAGGATGAGGCAGAAAGAATGCCCTCAGACTTAGAAAGTGAGAGCCCCTCTTTGCCATCCAGAGACACCTGCCAGAACAGGAAACAGTGGCACAGCTCTCACTCCTGCTCCTCTAGCAGTTCAGGCTGAACGGAGGACACAACCTGCCATCGAGCCTCCACAATTAACAATGAAGCTTCCCATTGTTCATGAAATGCCAGCCCCTCCAGGCCCTCCAGCCGCTCCAGCCGCTCCAGCCCCTCCAGCCCCTCCAGCCGCTCCAGCCCCTGCAGCCGCTCCAGCCCCTCCAGCCGCTCCAGCCCCTCCAGCCCCTCCAGCCGCTCCAGCCGCTCTGCAAAGTGCAGCAAGTTGTGAAGACAAATGTTCTCACATTCTGCAAGGAGAGAACATGACTGAAAATCCACAAGTGGCATTTTCCACTGTAACTGAGGATGGGAAGAGTCACCAAGCCCCAGTGATGCCGAGTAAATCCTATGGGATGCCAACAAGCCTTGGTTCTGCTGCAGAGCATGAACTCGAGGAAGACTTAAGAGCCACCAGTATTGACTATGATATCCCACAAAGGTTTCTGAAAACAGTGCATTCAAAAAACCTTACTGGTGGGAAGGAGAAGAAACACAGCCTTGAGAATGCACATGACCTCAGGAATTGCGGTGGTGCTTCAAGACAGAGTGCCACTGACCTCAGCTCGGAACAACATCCGTTTCTGAAGTCAAATGAAGCACCTAACCCTAACAATGATGCCTCAAGTTATTCCCCCCACGTGAAAAGCCATCCAGGAGTAGGCATCTGCTCTGCTGCTGGCCCACAGCAAGAAGAACCCATCACTGTGCTGATGCCAGCCCAGGACAGCATAAAGCCCAAGAGTTCTATCACAACAGGCAAGAGCATCCAGTTTGGGCAGGAAGAGTGCTAAAGGCCCCTGAACGAGTCAGTTCCACCCCTGAAGATTGCTCAGGAAAACATAAGCCATGATTTGGGCAACAGCAGCCAGTCCTCATTAGATAAACGGTCTATGCCAAGTATCAACACCTCTGGTGAGGTGTCAGTCATAGGAAATGTCACCAGTGTCACGGTACCACCGCCAGGTAGTGCCCAGAACTCCGAACACAAGAAAACACTATGGCCAGGTTGTACCCAGGACGATGAACACAAGATAATGCCACGGGCAATTGATGCTCAGGGTGCTGAACATAAGACAACACCACAACCAGATAGTGCCCAAGATGCTAAACAGAAGATAACACTACGGGCAGGTGGAGCCCGAGACCCTGGACACAACCCAGCATCACAGCCGGGTGGGGCCTGGGATACTGAATACAAGATAACACCACGGGCTGGTGCTGCCGAGGATGTTGAGCAGATAACACCACGGACACAGGGTACCCAGAACCCTGAAAACAAGACAACTCCATGGTCAGGTTCTGTCCAGGACTGTAGAGACAAGATAACACAAGAAGCCAGCAGCCATTCCTTCTTGGCACCAAGCAGGTCCTCAGAGCACAAGAGTGGAGCCATTGAAAGAAGCATCCCGGGGGGCGCAGTGCAGAGTCAGTGCCTAGAGTTGGCAGCACCAACAGTTCAGCCAGGGGAGATTGCAGATTCCTGCCTGGTGCCTGCTGAGTCCCAGCCGTGTGTTTCCAGTGAGCCAGCAGTGAGCCAAAGAAGTGAAGGGGCAGGGAACAGAAACATACCCATGGAAGGTGACCCTCTGCACAACAGTACAGCAGCCCCAAGTCCGCAGAAGAGCCCAGCAGGGTGCCTGGGCTGGGCACAGCTGCCCTCTAGGAGCCAACAGGCACTGGAAGGAAAGTGTCCTGAAAGAGAACAACACCCTCTTCCTGGTACAGGACACTCCCCTATGCAGCCCACAGGGCCAGCCATGAAGACAGAGACCATGCATGAAGACCGAGAGCCTACGGTCCCTACACAGCAGGCAGAGCATAGGGCTATCCCCAAGGCAAAAAGCTTGGGGAGCAAAGCCAAAGAGAGTCTACTGACACAGGAGGACATAGGGGGGCCACAGGGCCACTTTATGTCAGAGGAAATTGGTATGGGTCATTCAAGATTGTACCAGGCTGGACAGCCAGATGCTTCTGCACAGAAGTCTGTGCTGTGTGTGACAGAGCCTCAGGTGTGGGATGCTCAGGATCTGGTAGTGAACAGTAAGATGCCAGTGGAGGAAAAGCCCCAGCATCACAGGATCAAGGGCCAGGAACAGCTACTGAGGCCACTGGGGAGGCAGAAAGAGAGCCCAACTCAAGAAGATGGCTCCCAGGCTGGCAAGAAGCTAGCCACTCCAGGGAGCCCTGGGAAGTCTGGTGTCCTGACTTTACAGGGACAGACCCTGGGCCATGGACAGGCCAACTACCCAGTGCCTCAGTCCTGGGGACAGTCTGACAGCCTAGCTAAAGAGGCACCCACTGCAGACACAAGTGAGGAATCTCTAAGTCAAGGCCCCGAAGTCGGCAGCCGAGGAAGCCTAATTAACCAGCACCCGCCCCAAGAAAGTCGGTCCCTGACTGGCAGCAGTGCCACAGTCTGCTCTCTAGAGACAGCAGATGGTTTTCCCTGGCTGATACCCCAAGTTGGGGGCCACCCACCCTCCCAAACCCTTGACCAAGATGGGTTCCCAGATTCTCCCGAGGCAAAAAGGGACCTGTCAGATGGCAGGCATCGTAAGTCAGTGCACTTTGCAAAGTATCATGCCCAGAGTTTCAGTGACCAGAGAGCCTTTGATCTATCCTTCAGGCCCACAGTCTTCAGGGCCAGTGACACCTTTGAGCCCCCAAAGTGAGATCTCACCATGAGCCAATAATGCTCCAGTGCTCAACGGTGGGATTCCATGTGGCACCTATCTCCAAATGAATATGTCTTTGAGCATACCCTATAGAGAAAACAGAAATATTAAGGTCCCTTATTTCCTCTCACTTTATATGAACTTATCTTGGGGATAATGCAGGGAAGGCCTGCTCATGTCCAAGGCACTGTATGCTTTCTTGCAGCTATGAGGCTTCCTGAGATGAGAAAGGTGCTGGCCATGGCTGTCTGCTGTGGCCCCTTGCTTACACGGGTATGCATGGTGTTTGATCTACACTGTGACTTGGAGGGCACAGAGCAGTCGCTTCTGTCTTGGGAGAGCAGAGGTCAATGTCACAGGCTGACCTTTCTATGTCCTCTGGCCTCCTGTTCCCCAAGGCTTCCTGACCATGTCCCTGCTTAGTGTCCAAAGTCAGTGCCTGTGACGTGCAATCTGAGCCTTGCATATGTGGGAAAAGCAGTGCTTACCTAAGCTACATGGACTCCCAGACTGGAAACAGGCTCCTGGGATCACAGCTGGCAGGACCTTGGGGTCATGAACTGGCTTGTCTTCTGGTAGACATCAGGAAATGACCAAGAAGGTAACCAGAGGGAAGCACAGGAGGCTTTCCCAACACTGATTCCAAGCACATTTTGTTCACGATACTGTAGCCTTCACCATCCCTGCGGCTTCCTGAATCCCTGATGTGATCAACTGTCTTCCTTCTTGCTGTCAGCCGAGCTGCACATGAATCCAGTTGTTTTCAGCCACTAAAGCATTTCTGTCTAAGACGTTTGCCGTCATGAGAACGTATGGGGAAGGCAACTAATCCGCTGTTGCCACACTGCCTGAGGATCATTTAACACCTTACGGTTTCCAAACTGTCCTTTAGTGTGTCTACTATAACACACCCAAGTAGACCCACCCAGGCACACTGGAGCAGTGTGCAACAATTCAGCCTCTTCAAGCTCTGACATTCAGGTTTCAGCATGGCCTCCTGACTCATAGGGATGCTCCACTCCCACAGAGCCACAGAGGAACTGAGGTGACGATTACTAACATCCCGGCATACTCTCCTTTGGTGACATCCTCTCTGAACTACTACCTGCTGCCCTTTGAAGACGTCTGTTTGCTTCCCTCACAACCAAAAAATTCCCTCAAATGCCCTCCTCCCCTTAGAGGTGGCACTATATACACTTCTTTTGTTTTCTGACTCAAATATCCATGTCTAACAAGAATGTCCTGTCCCTGATAAGGCTGGGTATGGCGTGCCCACCCCAGTTCAAGGTCACCTAAGCAAGCAAATGGGCCATTGCATAGAAACCTGAGTTCCCTGGTCAAGCAGGAAACACAAGATTCTCATGTGCTGTCCTCCACACGGGGTCAACTCCACAGCTTCCTCCAGATACCCCGCGCTCCTCCGCAGGAGGTGGTGCTCCTAGCCCCCTTCATAGGGCTTCTGCTGGGGTTACAGGGTTCTTACCAGCAGATATTGGTAGTTGAGTTTCCTAAACATGGCACTGTCTTCTTGTGTCCGTTGTCAGGAGGCTTGGTTGTGCCTGGGGTCCTGAGGAGACGCCTCAATCTTTGTTTTTCAAGCCTTGCCAGTGCCAAGGCTGCTCGGGACTGCAGGGTGCAGGACTCCTGCCCTACCACCTTCTCAGTAGAGTGAGCTCTTAGGGACGTGAGACAGGAAGCGGTTCCAGTAGAGGTCGCACACCTCCTTTTTGGAGCTATGGAATGCGCCTGCTCACACCAGGGGGTGCATGGTAGTAGCTCCAACCCCCGCGGTGCTCAGGGAGGGCCGCCCCTCCACCATGTAAATTCAACGTTTATTTCAGTTATTTTCTTTATTATAGTTTGTTCCACAAAGGACATGAAGTCATGTTTCGCAAAGAGTGTGATGACAGACAAGAAATAAAACCATTATGCTCACAGGTGTCCCTTTAAGAAGCATCAGCAACTAATATCAAAGGCGGGATGCAGACCATCCCCCATAAGACCTCAATAAAAGCATTTATTTAAGCTTCTGACTCACAGGTCAATTAATGTACAGGAGCTACTTACTGGCTTATACCTAGCTGTAAGCTTTCAGCTCCACTGCTGTTCATAGACCCTATGCAGACCCAGTGAACACAGCTGGCTGGTAAGCCCATCACATGCTGCACACTACCTGGCAGGAGACACTGTGAGCGAGTGTAAGGTACTTGCTTGAGACTCTCACTCTCAGAATTATGCAGAGTCAATATCACTTACTGTGGGGAATGACATTAATGACATAATTTAGACTAATGACTTTTAATTAACCCCAGCAAAACCATGCACTCTTAGGTTTTATGACCAGGGTGTCTCCTTGGCAGCCTCAGTTTGGTACTCCACTCAAAAAGATAACGGAAACGTGGGTATGCTTGAGAATTAACATATCGAAGCGCTCGCTGTAAGCAGCGCAGCCATCCATCTCCACTGGACACAACGGAGGTTGGGAAGGACATGTGACTTTGGATGAATGTGAACTAGGGATGAAAAGATCAGGTGGTCTGTTAGCATTAAGGGTGGAGAGACTGGAGAGATGGCTCGGCGTGCTCTTGCAGAGGACCTGAGTTCGATTCCCAGCACCCACATGGCTGGAGTCTCCAACTCCAGTTCCAGGGGATCTGACACTGCCTTATGATCTCCGTGGGCATTGCAAGACATGGGTGCACCTGCCTACATGAACACATTGAAAAAAAAGATTAAGGGTGGAGTGGAACTTGAACTTGCACTTCCTCAATGAAGTCGGAGAGAACCATTTTAAATAAATGATTCATGTGGCCTGATGCAGACAGGATGAGGACACATGGCTCCATCTGCACAGGTTGACGGGATGAGAGAGCTCCATCCATCGGCACAGTTCTGGGAGAGACAGTTCTAACAGATAGCTAGGAGAACTAGTGTCCTCTGAGTTCAGGGCACTCTTAAAAACTTAAATTAAGAGTCAGGCTATTTGTTCAGGTGATTATGATGTTGGCATAATAATAAATGCCTTTTTTTTTTTTTGTCTTTTTGAGACAGGATCTCCCTGTAGCCCCAGCTGGCCTGGAACTCTTTATGTTCCAGGGTGGCCTTGAACTCACAGAGATGTACCTGCCTCTGCCTCCCAAGTGCTGGGATTAAAGGTGTGCACCACCATGCCCGGCACACAATTAATTCTTTTAACCAAAGATGTCTTTGCCACTTTAATTATGTGGCTACCTTTTAGGTTTTCTTTCTATCCTTTTTGATTATAAACTAGTGGATTTTCTAGAAAAAAAAATGTATATTTTGTTGTATTGTCTCCTTTGAATTTGTACTAACTTCACACAGCTGGAATTTTTTAAAAAGGAAATAAATTATACTTCCCATTATAGATCTCTGACTTGCATCTTTAAGCAGGCTACAGATGAAGTAGGACTCACATACCAGGAAGGAGCCAGGAAGGGAGAGGCAAACTCAGTGGGATGAAGCCTGGGCTGAGCAAGGTATGAAAAGCTGGGGTCAGTAACAGGGCCAGCAGGCTTTGTCCAAAGATGCCAGGTATGTGCTAGGGATGGAGACCGTGACACCATCCCATCCCTGGGTCTGTTTAAATAGTTCACATGCCCACTCTAGAGGAAGGAACATCACCAATCAGCTGGCTGAGGTTCCTTGGCTCTAACTGAATGGAAATTGTGGTAAGCAAGAAACTCTCCTAGAGCTGGTCTTTGGCAGCCTCGGTATTCTTCAGCATTTGGTAGCAACAGCAGTGGGTCTTGGTAACAGACAGCTAAGAGCAGCAGTAGGTGACTCCCTCTGTTGCTACAGCCCTTGTGTAGGTCTAGGTACTGGACCTCCTAGCCCTGGGATGACAAATGTTAACAGCTCTTGTGGCAGGCCTCAGGTACCAGGGAACCCTTAGCTCTACAAGCCTCCTAGGTGTTGTGCAGTCTTAGGAAGTTGTGATTCCTCGGCCCTTAGCAGCAATCACATCCTTCCTAGCTTCCAGGCCTGTGTATCAGGATCCTGGGGCTGCTGCTGGTTTCACAGCTCCACCCTTTCTGTGGTTGTCAAAGCAACTGTGACTGTGCTGGGTCTGTTGGCCACTACTGGTTCTATTGCCACTGCTTCTGTGGCATCTCCCTTTCTCCTACTAGCTCAGCTAGCTCTAAAAGCAAACAAGAAGATCCCAACTGAGAAAAGCATTCTATCAAGCCTAGCATTGTATCAAGGGAGGCAGCACAGAAAGGTGTCTCCCAGCCAGCTCATGAAGTGAACCAAACAGCCTGCTCAGATAGCCGAAGGGGCATTTGTACTAATCACAGTGAGAAGGGGCATTTGTATTAATCACAGTAAGAAGGGGCATTTGTACTAATCACATTGGGGAAGGGGCATTTGTACTAATCACAGTGAGAAGGGGCATTTGAACTAATCACAGTGGAGAAGGGGCATTTGTACTAATCACAGCAAACCTTTCATGCAAATTGGTGCTGTGTTTGCATCAGTCATGGCACAGTCCCTCAGGCAAATGAGAGACTACATTTGGACCAATTATAGTGGTCCCCCATGCAAATGAAGGTCTGGGTTCACACCAGTCACAGGCCTTCAGCTGGGCCACCAGGGGAAGTGCGCCCTCTCTGGTATAGGTGGGAAAGGTTGCAGGATCAACTAGAGTCCACTGAGTTTGTAAAGGCAAACAGCTTTGACTGGGACTGTATCCTGCGGGAGTTGCATTTCAGCAGAAGGCAGCTGCGATGGTCATTTGTTTCCTCAAAGTTTCTTTGGAGCGCACAAAGCAGCTGGTGCAGCGTAAGGAAAGTCCAGCTGACTGTGTGATAGACACTCTTTCAGTATGGCCAGGGCACCAAGGAAAGAGCTAACATATGTCAATTGGGGGTCAGGAACTTTTTTTAACATTAAAAAGGGAGTGCTTACTACAGGATATATCATTAGCAATGTTTTAAAATTCTTATTATTTTGATTTATTTTTATTTTATGTGTATGAGTGTATTGCCTGCATATATGTAAGTGCACCCCTATCATGCAATGCTCAAGGAGGTCAGAGAAGGACATTGAATCCCCTGGAACTGGAGTTATGGATGGTTATTAGCTGATATGTGGGTGCTGGAATTTGAATCAGAGTCTTCTGCAAGAGCAGTCAGTGCTCTTAACCATTGGGCCAGCTCTCCAGCCCCAAAGTTTATTTTTATTTTATGTGTATGAATGTGTTGCTTGCATGTATGTAAGTGTACTCACGTTATGCAATACCTATAGAGGTCAGAAGAAGGCATCAGATCCCCTAGAACTGGAATTATGGATGGTTGTTAAGTGCTATATAGATGCTGGAAACTGAAACCAGGTTCTCTGCAAGAGCAGTCAGTGGTCTCAACCACTGAGCCACATCGCCAGCCCCATTAGCAGTGTTTCAACATCAACTAACAGTACTTTAACAATGTTAACTGCTACCTAGAGAAAGGTGGGGTCTGCTAACAGGTCTCAAGTCCACTCCGAAGCCGAGGATGTGCCACTTCACTGGCGACACCAGGTGGCAAGAGAGCCAAGTGACCCCGGGGAAACCGAACAGAAAATGAGTGAAGAGAGTGCAGGGCTAGTGGGTGCAACGCATGGAATACCTCCTTCCCTCCGAGAGAGTCTGTGCCCAGCGTAGAGTCTAGGGAGGAGAGCTCACTCTGAAACGAGAGACCATCCCAGAGTCACCAAAAGCTTGGCAGTACCCAGGAAGCCGAGGACCCACTGTGGCCAAGATTTGAAATGATCTGGGAACCTCCTATCAGAGAGGAAAGCCCTATCAATGAAGATGCAGCACAACTTTTCCATGACGTAGGTTTTAATTTTGAAAGCTCTCATTGGAAGAGCCACGTCTGCGCTATCTTTCACACCCTGGGTTACAGAGGTTTTCTAAACAAAAGGAAGAAGCACTGACCACACCAGAGGATGTGTGGTTGAATTCTAACCTATTTGCTACAATATAGCTGACTCTAGGATTACAATGGATTTCTGGTAAAAACTGAAATAACTTACCTCAAAGCCCACAGCTAACTAACCCACCCAAATGGTACCTCTGAATCCACGAGAAGGTGTGAGATCTATGGGAAGGACCCCTTGTAGGTTCCTACCTCTGAGAACGAGTTGAGGCACCCCTCCCACTAGCACAGAAGGCCACAGGCAGAATTGCATCCATGAACAGAGTGAGGTTGGTGCAGCTGTGTAAGGGCCATTTCCATGAGTCTATTACACTGAAAATCATGTTTTAATCCCACACTTGAAGAAGGTGGTCAGCTCACCAGTGAATCTGTAGCTAGAGAAGAATTTCCAGATTGTCCAGAAATAAAGACCAAAGCTATCCAATAAACTACGGCATCTATGCCTGATGTGGCAATGCAAACCCTTAATCCCAGCACTTGGGAGGAAAAGGCAAGCCATGGCAGAGCATGGATCAGATGAGTGAGTCAGTCAGCAGCATTGCTCCATGGCCTGTGCTCAGTTCCTGCTACAAGTTGCAGCCCCGAGTTCCTGTGCTGACTTCCCCCAGTGATGAACTGTGACCTGGGAGGTGTCAGACAAAAGCCACCCTTTCCTCCCCAAGTTGGTTTTTGTCAGTGTTTTTAATCACAGCAACATAAAGTAACTAAGACACCATCTAATGTTTAAGAGCCAATGTAAATAGTCGTTCCAAATATGTGTATGTATGCAAATGTTAGCATTGGAGTAAATGGTGAGTTTATGGTCTTTGTTTTGTCTTTGAAAACCCTATATGTCTCTTTTCCCCTGCGTGATTTTACCCACACTCCCAAGCTGTCCAGATCTGGGCTCACCTGTGAGCAGGGGACAGGGATGTTGTAAAGGATTGGCAGACCCTGAGGTCATATAATGGGCCAGTTGTATCCACCCAGCTCTGCACCTATCTCTGTGGACACCTGGTGCCCAGGGGCCACCAGGGGGCACTGCTAGCCTCCAGAAGGCAGCACTTGCAGAGGTCCAGGATGCGACAGCAATTGCACAAACTCAGTGTTCTAGTCTATAGTCTATTGCTGTCATAAAACACGGACCAAACCAACTCGGGGGAGAAAGAGTTTATTTGACTTACAGCTCACAGTCCATCATCAAGGGGAGCCAAGGAGGTACAATGCTTACTAACTTGTTCCCCTAGCCTGTGCTTAGCCCTCTCTCTTATATAGCAAAGGACCCCCTGCCCAGGGGTAGCACAGTCCACAGTAGGCTGGGCCTTCCCACATCACTCAACAATCAAGAAAACACCCACAGCCACAGCCACAGGCTAATCCAATGGAGGAAACTTCTCACTTGAGACTCCCTCCACCCAGTAGTGTCAAGTTGACAACTGGAGCTCTCCAGCTCATGCAGCGAGCATGCACGGCTGCTACCAGTGTCCTCGGCCCTGTGGCTTTGCCAGAAGAAAACGAAGATAAGTGGAAGCATGGGTGGGGGGACTGGGCACACACACTTACACCACCTCAGTGACCATTGTCTCTCAATGAAGGTCCCTAAAGACCGGCAGAGCTTCTCCTCTGAGCACAGTGCTGGTGTCTAGGTCTCTCACCCTTTGCTTATGCCCTTGAAGGTCACTGACTCCCTAAGTTCCTAGGGAGGTGGTGCAGGACCCAGAGCTCTAAATGAGTCACTGTGCATTCAGCACTCAGTACAGTGCTGGACACAGTGCCTACTGGTGTCACTGTGACAGACACAGGACATGCTGTCAGCTCAACCCAGCCTCTCTTTGTTATGGAGGGACAGGATTCTTGACCTTTGTGATGCCCCCGCCCTGCCCCACCCCATCCCACACCTAGCAGATGTGCGTTTGTGGATTTGCTCTGCCATAAGGAGATGGGAAGTCGCCATTTCTACCCCCTTGGCTTCCTTCTGTCAGGCTCCTCAGTTAGCACCCCTGGGCAGCTCAGTGGAAGGCCACAGGATGGAGGTGAAGCCACCACAGGTGAGACAGCCCAGCACAAAATAGTGGTCTGAACGCTTCCAGGAGCCTCTGAGTACCAAGGTGAGCTGGCACCACATGGCAGCTAGCCACAGTAAAGAGCAGGAGAGTGGCGAGCTCAGGAGCGCTGGTCATGGTGGCCCTTCCTAGAAGCCTGAAAAGTCAGGGGACTCATCCATGAGCTCGGAAGTAACAGCAATCATGGTTCCACCATGTGACTGCCAAACAGTCTGTCACTCCTTCGCATGAGACAGACATCTCTGACACCAGAGGTTCTGACTGGGAGACAATAGGACAGACGGTCAATGAACACAGGTGCAGAGACCCGCATGAAAATAAAGAGTTGGACTGAAGTGCAAGCAAGGACAGAGAAAACCAAGGGAACAAGAGGGGGGAGGGGAAGGTGCCCCACCTTGGAATCGAGGTCTCCTTTCCCACTAGCTCAGAGTCAGACTCTTTCACACAGCAAGTGAAGCCAAGGTTGCCCTCAGATGTGTTTTCCTAAAGATGTAGGAATAGCAGACAAGGATGCTATAGATAGACTTATTATGGTCTGGAGGTTAACTCTCTCTTCATCTTCAAGTTTAAACATTATACCTCATAAAACCACCTTACAATTTAATTTATAAAAGCAACTTCTTGGGGCTGGAGAGATGGCTCAGTGGCTATGAGCACTGACTGCTCTTGCAGAGGACCTGGGTTTGATTCCCAGCACTTATGTGGCGGCTAACAACTGTCAGTAACTCCGGTTTCGGGAGATCTGGATGCCTCTTCTGACCTCCTCCGGCATTGCATGACACTTTTACACTTATATACATGCAGGCAATACACTCATACACAAAAATTTAAAAAAAGATTTAAAAACAACTTCTTTAAGAAGCAGCTAATAATTTTAATCTTTAATTTTTAAAATTTGCTTAATCTCTCTCCCTTGGGAGCAGTGTGTGTATTTACATAGGAGCTCATGTAATTGAGGCTGGCCTCAAACTCACTGTAAAGCTGAGGCCAGCCTTGATGTTAGAAATAAAGTCTGAGGTCCAAGGACCCCACTGATACCACACAATAAAGCACATGGACATAATGAAAGTAACCCAGCAAGGCAGCCTACTTTTGCAAAAAGGTGAGTTAAGATGAAGTCTACCTAGTCCAGAAGTTTGGTAGGTTTTTATCCTTAATAAAAGAGAACTGGGTCTTTTCCTCATTGGCTGGAGCCCATCCTCAGTCTCTCGCAGTTGGCTAGTTTTCAAAGAATCAGCACAAAAGAAATGAAGGGAAAAGAATTGGAAGGAAGCAAAAGGGCTCAGCTGCCCCGTCATCAAGGTCTGGGAACGCAGCGGGACTTTTGCATAAAGGGCTGGAGAAAAGACTCAGCACTTAAGACCACCGGCTGCTGTGATAGACGACCAAGGTTTGGTTCCTAGCATCCCCATGACTGGCCAACAACCATCCTTAACTCTAGTTCCAGAGGGGATCTGGTCCTTTCTCTTTGCCTCCTTGGGCATTGCACATATGGGTGTACTTACATACAGGCAGGCAAAACATTCATACGTGTAAAATAAATAAGTAAATGAATAAATAATTTTTTAAAAGTTTTACATGGGAAGATTAAAAGATTTGAATTTCTTGGTACCAGAGATTAAAAGCACTAGCTGTTCTTGCAGAAGACACAGGTTCGAATCCCAGCACCTTCATGATAGCTAGCAACCATCCATAACTCCTTTTCTGTCCTCCTCCATGGGCATTGTATGACACAGGCGCACTTACACACATGCAGGCGATACAGTCATACACATAAAATAAAAATAAATATATTAATTTAAAAAGATTTGAATTTCTTGTTGTAAACCAAAGGTTTACAGTGTTTAACAGAAAAGAATGATAAACATTAAATAATGTTTTTTGTATTTGAACGTCTAGATCTTTCTAACTGCACCTCCCGTGTGCTAGGATTGCAGTTCACCACCACAATTCATCTTTGTTTAATCTTTAAACTTTGTTGTAAATTACCTTCTTTGAGCAATATAACTTCTAAAACCACAAGATCACGTACAGAGCCTCTGTGTGAACTCGGAGTGTGATCCTCATCTTGAGACGCTGCCATCCTCCCTCAGGTTCTGTTGTCCTTAGTCTCTCTGAATGCCCATACTTAAATCTGAAGTGTATGCTCTTCTTTGTCTCTAAACTCGATAACTTAGCTTCTGGCCCAACTTGAAATCCTCTGGGGCAGCATAGTCAAGACCCAGCTTTACGTGAAAGAAGGTCCCTAGGTGGGGAACTTCTCAGATTACTGGTAGCAATGCTGGGTTGCACCTCCTGGCCACAACTGACAGGACCACAAGGCCTTTGCTCTGCAGATGACATTGTGGGTTACCTTACCTCTAGCCTGAGAGCACTTGAAGTCAGGGCATTTCCAAGAAAACCCAAACCCAGAGGAGAAAGGAGGCAGATTTTAGCTCATGGGACAGTTTCCTGTGTGCCAGGAAAATACGCAGGACCACCAACAGTGGTAAGCTAGAAGAAAGACCACAGCACAGAAAGTCCACAAAGCACCGACAGTCAAAGAAATCTGGGAGGCAGTGAGAAGGGCGTGAAGGGACAGAAAAGGAAACGGAGGGCAGACTGGAACAGTTCCAGGAGGAGTCAGACGCAGCTGGACGGCACTGCCAAAGGGACCAAACTCAAGCTCAGGGGCATAGTGGAGCTTGCTCCTCGGAGAGACAAGGCAAAGACTGAGGTGATGCCCAGCATGCCGGGAGGAAAGCAGCAGAGGCGGAAACAGTAAAAGTGCCAGCAAGGAAGCTGGCTGTGTGGTACATACCTTTAATCCCAGCGCTCTGTGTGAGACCGAGGCTAGCCTGGTCCATAGGGTGAGCTCCAGACCAGCTGGGGCTACAGGAAAACCCTGTCCTTGAAAAAATAAACGCATTTTTGTGCTCCTTTCAGCAGCACAAATACTAAAATTGGAATGATACAGAAATTAGCATGGCCCCTGGACGAGGATGACATGCAGATTCATGAAGTGTCCCATGTTTAAAAACAAAAAATAAAAATAAATAAATAAACAGCGCCAGTGAAGCACTAGGGCCAGGCAGGTCCTGGGTGGGCACACGGGGATAGAGGCTCTAGGTAGATTAGTGTACTTTCCACTTAAACATTTAAGATGGCCAACTTCCTGGTTCTCCCTTTCCAAGACAAAGACTTGGTGGTCTCCCTGCCCCCGTCCAGGGAAATGTTCAGTGGGACTTTCAAATCACAAGGGGTGGGGAGTGTTTCTATGATGGGATCCATCAATTTCTCTTTCTTTGTCTAGATTACCCATTCCCCTGAAATAGCCCAAACCAGCAAATTCTGAGAGAAAAGGGGAACTCATCCCACTTCCAAAACTATAGAAAGTTTCTCTTTGCCAGGCGAAATCAGATTCTGTCTTTGGAACCCTCCTGCACTGGGAGGTCTGTTTTTTTGTGTGTGTGCTTTGTGTATGTGTGTGTATGCATCTGCTTTCAATAAAAGTTGACATAGCGCTGACACCCTGCTTTCCCACCTTTTAAATTTTTTAAATCAGTGGAGAAAAAGAGTGCATTCCTGTAATCGTAGAAGGCCTCTCCGTGAAAGCATGGTCAGCATTCCGTGTGTGCACAATCCCCAGTCCAGCACGGCCTTGGTGACTGCAGAAACCATAGCACTGCCTGCACAGAGTCAGTGTTCACAGCTGCCCTTGAAAAGCCTCCAGGTGACAGTCATTGGTGATGGTTTGTATCATGGCAAACAACCTGGGTGGGTGGGGGTTGAAAAGGATGATTGCTACTTAGAGGGTCACACAGCAAAGCCACCAGTCAAACCCCGCCAACCAGAAACTTCAATGGGTAGATGTTGCTGTATGTGAATCATACTTCTATGCCGGGAGAATGTGAAAACCAGACTTGCCATCTTTAACCACAATTTGAGGGGGCAAAGCCGTCACACTGTGTTGGCCTACTTTTGTAGATACAAAAATTAAAGCCTGGAATGGTGGCACACACCAGTAAATTCCAACGTTGGGAAGCAGAGGCCAGAGGATGACAAAATTCAAGGCAAGCCCAAGTTACACAGCAAGATCCTGTCTCTAAACAATAATTATGAATGGAAAAAGAAAAGAGACGAAACAAATCCAGGTAAGGAACTTGCAGCTCATATGATTTGAGAGAGTCTTTAAGAAGATGCCTATGACAAGGCCTCTGGCTTCAGGGAGATGCAGAAGGACACTTTTATGCACTCAAAGCTTATCTCACCATCTACTAACTTCAACCACCTGATACATGTTGGCCCTACTCATTAGAGACTCAGCACTGGGAGGGACCCTGGGTTCAGGACCATAAGAAATGTAGAGCCTACAGTGGCCCCTCACAGCTTCTCAGAGGCATCATAGCACCCAGCATCCCTGGTCAATATCAGCTCCCTGGAGGCATAGACCCTCACAGTAAAGAGGAAATCTTGGGCATCTCTGTCTAGTGAATCAGTGTTCTGCCCCCTAGATGTACCCGAGCCCTGGAGCATCCCTGCTACAGGTCTCAGAGATGTCCCAAAGCCTCCCTCCAGCTCCTGAGTCAGAGGGAGCTCCCAGACACCTTCTAGCAGTGCCCACCCTAGTTTAGGACACAAGGACTGAGGGATCCAACAGCTTGTAGAATGCTGGTCCTGGACATGTGGAAACTTAGACTGTCCTGAGTGGAGTGTTAACATTGAGGTTTGCCTGGGTCCTCAGGACTAGGAGTCCTGACTCCCCATTCACGTTCCCTTACTTCTGGGCTTCCAACCCAGGGCTGGACTGGCTGTTGAGACATGCATGATAAATGGGTCAGGGGGGCCCCCCAAAGTGACCACATAATCCAAAGTATTTCAGCATTGCAAAGTTTTTACTTCAGCAGAAAAGTATAAAGTCACTCTGAATCCAGCAAGTACACCTTGTTAAGATGGCCTCTCCCTTTATACCCAATACCAAAGAGAGCTTGACTGTCCCTCATTAGTCAAAGTCAAGCCCCAATTAGCTAACTTAAAGGGAAAGGGGCATTCTAGTAAGACCCTTTAAATTTTAGAGATGTGGGGGGTCCAGCACATAGCCATAGTCATAAAGGAGGAGGTTTGTGGATGAGAAAACAAGTTATAATGTTACAGTTGACATGTTCAGGAGGAAAAAGCGTTGAGCTAGATGTTAGCTCTATAATAGGGTACCGACAAGACAGACAAGCACATAGTTTTAAAATGTTTTTGACAGAATGCATTGCATCTCTTACATTCATATTTTTACATGTTGGCAAAAGGCAAAATACCAAAATGGTATGGGCAATAAGCAAAAGGGAGCTCTTGAGAGCAGGGTGAAACTTCGAATTCATACTTTAACCTTACACAGATGTTAGCCTGTGCTGGGCATGGCAGTGCACACTTTAAATCCCAGCACTTGGGAGGCAGAGGCAGGCCAGTTTCTATGAGATCAAGGCTAGCCTGGTCTACATAGTGAGTTCAGAACTCAGTCTCTGACCGTTGACATCTCCCCCAACCCCGTCCCCTCCCTGTTCCAGTGGAAGAGCAAACTGAAGATAAAATGCACATTGTGATGAACTCCTGAAGCTTCTTATTTTACTCTGCAAAGGTAAAACTCCCTTTGAAAAAAAAGACAATACATTTCATTTCTATATTTCACACATGGCCCTGGTGCTGGGGCGGGGAGGGGGTTGTAATTATGCTGTGCTTTCCAGGACCAAGCCCTGGGAGGATCACAGGAATCAGGATAAGAGATGGAGGAAGGCAGGTCCCTGGGAGCACACTGGGAGTCTTGTCTGTGTAGCCTGGCCCCCAGCTGAGGCCAAGATGGGGCATGCCAGGGTCTCTGCTCAGGTCTGGCTAGGAAAGATGAGCTCTAATTCAGAGGAAAAGGTAGAAAGGGAGAAGGAGGATGCTGGTGAGGGAGGCCAGAGAGACAGGGAGGCAAGGGGTAAAGGAAGCTGGGGAGGGGCTGTATAGTCGGGAGATAGACAGCTACCTAATGGGGGGGTGGGGGGGAAACACAGGAGCGAAGAGAGGAGGAGAGAGACTGAAGGAGGCAGCGTACGTTGGGGGAGCGAGCTCAGGGAACACCCAGACCAGGGGCCTTTCTCTGGGGAGGGTTTGACATTAGGACAAGGACTGTTGCCAGCCAATCTGCTCAGGGAAAATTGTTCCTAGGCAGGGAGGAAATGGGAAGGTATTTGTTAGAAAATGTTAGATGGGGCTTGACCAGAGCAACGTGAAAATGAAAGATGAGAGACTGACCTTAGAAGCAGATTGTGCTTTATTAAGAACAATGAAGGTGGTAAATTCTCCATGGGATTTGAAACTGCGCCAGCTCAGGCACAGTTGGTGGGCTGCTTATAATGGATGGGTAGGATTAGTGCAGGTACCATGGGGCCATGGCTCCGAGGGGCTGTTATTTGTTTTCTGGGATAACTCGGATAACTCGGGCTCTGAGTTGGAGGTTTTACACAGTAACTGCGTTAGATATTACCTTGGATTTGAAGTTTACCTAAAGTTTACTCAGCCCAGTATGGGGTCCTTTGGAAGTTAGCTCAGGGCCCTGTTAAGTCCATGCATTTTTTCTTTCAGTGTTTATAAGGGTTTCTTGGGAGACAAGAGGATCTTCAGGAGGATACTTTGGCTCTTCCCAGCAAGAGGAGCCCTTTTTCTCAAAGCTTCCACCAAATGTATTAGAGGAACAGAGGGGGAATTTTCTTTTTTTTTAATTTTGTATTTATTATTTGTATTTTATTTTATGTGTATGAATGTATTGCATGTGTGCATGTAAATGCACCTGTGTTGTGCAATGCCCAGATCCCTGGAACTGAAGTGACAGATGGTTGTTAGCCTCCATGTGGATACTGGGAATCAAACCTGGGTCCTCTGCAAGAGCAATCTGCTGAGTCATCTCTCTAGCCACAGACATTTTCTTATTGATCACAGTCATTATTATTGTTATTATGTTACTATTTTATTAAACTGCCCCCTACTAAAGTATGTGGGGTAAAAATAAGAAAGAAACAGAGAGGGAGAGAGAAAGAGAAGAAAGAAAGAAAGAAAGAAAGAAAGAAAGAAAGAAAGAAAGAAGAAAGAAAGAAAGAAAGAAAGAAAGAAAGAAAGAAAGAAAGAAAGCATGTAGGTAACTCAAACCTACTAATTCCACTACTTGGGAGGCTGAGGCAGGAATATTGCTATGAGTTCAAGGTCAGCCTGGGCCTCCTTGCAGCCTGGACTACATATAGTATAAGACTGCTTCAAAAAGAAGAAAGAAAGGAAAGAAAAAGAATGAATGAGAGAAGGGAGGGAGGGACAGAGGGAGAGAGTATATAGCTCAGTAGAACATCAGTGGAAAAGCACCTGGATAACATCATGGCCGGGGTATGTTCTAGGTTAGATTCTTAGCACATGTACACACACACATGCACACACACACACATACACACACACACACTTTTAAAAGAAAACAGAATGTGCTGGGGATGTGATTCAGTTGGTAGAGTATGAAGCCCTGGGTTTCATGCCCAGCACCACATACACTCAGGAGGCCTGGTGGTGCACACCACACTGCTATTCCCAACATTCAGGAAGTGGAGATAGATAGAAAAATCAGAAGTTTAAGTTCCTCCTCAGCTACATCTTGTGTTCAAGATCAAACTAAGATATATGAGACTCTTTCTCAAGAAAGAGAGAGGAGAGAGAGAGAGAGGAAAAGAAAAAGAGAACAAAATAAAACAAGACAAAAAATCCAGTTTTGGACTGGGAATAGTGGTGTATATCTCTAAGCCCAGTGCTTGAGAGGCTGACGCATAGGACCGCCCCCGCAGGGTGCTGGATAGCTTCAGTTGTCTGCTTGACAGGCCTGGGATGGAGAACCTCAGCTGAGTAATTTCACATGTCGGGTAGACATTTTCCTGATTGTTGAGCAATGTGGGAGGACCCAGCCTGTTAAGGAAAACTGAGGCACAGGACTCACCATGCACAGAGAAAGATACCAAGAGATCAGGTTGGAGAAATTGGGAAAGTTTATTCCCACTGGCAGACTCCAGCAGAGTTTCCTCCCCCAAAACTCAAGCCCTGAGTTTAGTTCCTTTACAGTATTTTTTGGGGGGAGGAGTGTGTCCTTTTTGAGACAGGGTCTTGCTGTATCCCCTGCTGGCCTGGACTTGTTATGGAGACGAGAGTACAGACCAGACTGCTACAACACTGGTGGGTTAAGTTACAGCCTACATGATAAACAGCATAGGTACTTATGGACCCTTAGACCACTGAGGGGAATTCCTTCTGCAGGTGTCGGGAGCCATTTGACTGCTTTGAACTTTGATCAAGCAGGGATCAGTCTTGCTGATCCCAGAAGTGCTGTTGGATTAGGGCATTTTGCAATGTGTAACCTGAAGGAGAGATTATCTTAGGCCCAAGGCTGAAAATCCTGTAATCCCAAGGCTGAAAATCCTGTAATCCCAAGGCTGAAAATCCTGTAATCCCAAGGCTGAAGATCTTGTAAATCCTTGTAGGAAGGTCTGATTTAATCACCCAGAGGAAAGCTTATCTTAAATCCTAGGCTTAGCACCTTTTGTTAAGTAGATGTAGGTGTTTTGAATAATCCTGCATATGTAAATGATGGTTGTATTGTTCCTATAAATACACTGAGCAAAATAAAGTCGAAGCCTCAGTATTGACTGAGAGCCCTCCCGAATCTGTCCTCGTGTTCTCTCTCCCTCTCCCTCTCTCTCTCTCTCTCTCTCTCTCTCTCTCTCTCTCTCTCTCTCTCTCTCTCTCTCATCTCTCTTTATTTCTCAATCCTAACTCCCCAATTCAGGTACAGTTCGATTTTCTGCCGGCGGGCTCCAGCATGCAGGCATGTTTGCAGAGGCAGGGATTGAAGGCAAGGGCTCAGACAGTCTTTAGCAATAGAATTTATTGCAAGCAAGGGAGTATCAAATGAATGTTCCACTAGATAACTGTGGTATTCGGTTCTCAGGATAGCTTTCTCTATTTTTGCTTTGATTCCTTTCAACAAAAACCACTATGTTTTACTTCTGCAGAAGGATGAGTACTAAGTCCTAAACTATAAAATCAGTCATAAAACAATATTACACACACACACACACACACACACACACGTGACATTAAATGCATGGTTGTATTTCTTTTCCCCTTCAAGCCTACTGCAGGTGATGCCATCCTTGGGCAGGTGGGCCTGGGTTGTATACAAAAGCAGGCTGAGCACAGGCCAGAGGAGCAAGCCATAAGCAACATTCTTCTGTGTTCTATGCTTCAGTTTCTGCCTCCAGGTTCCCACCTTGAGCTCTTGCTCTGGCTTCCCTTAGTTGTGGAGAGTCATGTGGAAATATAAGCCGAATAAACTTCTCTTCTCCCAAGTTGCTTTTGATCAGAGTGCTTTATCACAGCAATAGAAAAGAGGCTAAGTTCTAGGTTAGCGTGGGCTCCATAGTGGACCCTGTCTCAAACACCAAAAGAAAAAAAAAAAAAAGGAGGGGGCTGGAGAGTTTGCTCAGCAGGTAAAAGCACTGGCTGCTCTTGCAGAGGACCCAGGTTCAGTTCCCAGCACCTACATGGTGGCTAACAACTGTCTGTAATTCCAATTCCAGGGAATCCGGTGCCCTCTTCTAACCTCCGTGGGCATTATATGACATGGGTGCACTTACATACATGCAGGCAATACACTCATGCACATAAAATAAAAATAATAAATTTAAAAAAAAAAAAAGGACGGAGGAAAAAAGGGAGGAAAAGTGGGAGGTAGAGAAGGACGGAAATACTGCTAAAATCTTAAATCCGTGTATGGAGCCCTGCCTGGCCGAGCGTCCCTGAGGGGGCCTGGGCAAGGTCCCTGCAACTGAGCCTGTGAGCTTGACCAGGACAGGGCTGAGCTCGACCAGGGTCAGGGCTGAGCTCGACCAGGACAGGGCTGGCCTCTCCCAGTGAGGGCAGCATGGGCTTTTGTGCAATGCAGCTGTCGGTAAGCACCAGCGTTTGACGTCCAGGTAGAGAACTCATTACTCTGACTCTCTTCCCTGTGAGGATGTGGGGAGGCTAAGCTCTGTGGAGAAGGTGAAGTGTTCTCAAGTTTTAGGGAGTTGAAAAATGCTGGGCCCAGGTTGGGTGGAGCCGAGGGCCATGTCCTGCTGTCTTTTGCTCTTTCTCAAAGCTGTTTTGCAATTCTGGGACGTACAACGGAAGGCTGGGGGCACAGCGGGAAACAACACTGGAGTCCTGCGGGTTTCACCAGGGATAAGGGGCACCAGGGCCGGAAGACAGAAGCAGAGAGGTCCTCTCAGCTGGGGCCTCTCAGACCTAAAGTTTGATGTTAGGGACTCCAGATTCCTGGACACGAAAAAGCCGCTGCCGAGAACAATATCTTAGCCTCAGGCTCTTTCTGTAATCTGCTTCAGAAAGGCGGTATCTGGTATATAATAAGGGACCAGGCCCAAGGGGGTGAGCTCATTCATTCCTACAACATTCAAGGACACAGTGATGAGTTAGAGAACTTGACGGCTCAGTGAATGGACACTTGAGAAGTGACTCGATCAGAAGAAATGCCAAGGGAAAGCCACAGTGGGAGAAAGGGCCAGGATTGACCAGGAAGGCGGGGCCCACTTTAGAGGCGCTGTCTAGTGCTTCTAGCGCTCACTCGGGTAGAAATAACCAGAGAGAAAGCTGCACTGCAGGGTGTCTTAACAAGAAGTGAATATAAAAAGAAGGATTAGCTCAGTTGAGAGAGTACTTCCCTAGCATTCACAAAGTCCCAGGTTCCATCCCTGGCATCACATAAATCTAGGCATGGGAGTCTGTCTCAGTTCCCCCAGATCCTAGCTCTCAGGAGGGGGAGAGGACCAGAGATTCAAAGTCATCCTAAAATCCTGTCTTTGCAAAAATAAATAAAGTACTAAAACAAAATGAAAGGACTAAGGAAGAGAGGCCAACTGTGGCTAAGGCCGGAGGACCAAGAGTTCAAGGACATTCTCAGATGCACAGCAAGTTTCAGGTATGAACAAGAATTTACCATGCCTGAGGACCTGAGTTGGATCTCAGGGACCCACATAATGGAAGAAGAGAACTGATCCCCTAAGTCCATCCCTTGATATCTACACGTGCCATAGTATGTACCCCCAATAAATAAATACATACAATTAAAAAATTTTTAATGTTAAAACATGCTTGTCTTCCAATGGCTCTGATAGAAGGAAGTCAAAGCATGCTGTTTGCACACGTAGACTCAGCCCCTTCTGAATTGCTGAGCCCCTTGGAGGCCTTCCTCGATCTCCTCCAATGCAGCTTTCTTCTGCAGACCCTGACCAATCAAGCAGGAGCTTGTTCAATAACTCGGAAGACGATCAACCAGCATGTATCTGGTTACCTCCCTGAGACGAAAGTCGCAGAATTGTGTTCACACTTCCTGCCCTGACACTTGATGGCCCTTGGTAACAAAAAGATGAAGGATAAGCAGACACAAAGGGCAGTGGGTTGGATTCCATCGTGTGAAGAACCCTAGAGTGGGCACATTACCGTCAGGAGTGGTGGTCCCAGTTACAGAAGAGCATGGAGTAGGGCATGAGGCTGAGGGCAGTGTGGGGAGACAGCGATGGCGGTGACAGCTGCGCAGCTGTGTGGGTCAGCCGGAAGTACACACTTGGTAAGGTTCGGATGTGTTGTGTATTCTGCCAATTAAAGAGGGGAGGGGCTGGAAATATGGCTCAGTGGTTAGAGAGCTTGATGCTCAATCATGAGGGCTGAAGTTTGGAACCCAGAACTCATGTTGGGAGGCTCACAAATGCCTGTAACTCCAGCTCCAAGCGATCGATGTCCTCTTCTGGTCTCCTCAGGCACTCACACACACTTGTACTTATTCACTTACCGAGATACTTGGAAATACACACACACACACACACACACACA
Organism: Eospalax fontanierii; assembly: GCA_035773235.1. Taxonomy (NCBI): domain Eukaryota; kingdom Metazoa; phylum Chordata; class Mammalia; order Rodentia; family Spalacidae; genus Eospalax; species Eospalax fontanierii. The sequence goes on from CM069524.1 coordinate 40,061,959, forward strand.
CACACAAAAAATAAATAAATAAATAAATCTTTTTTAAGAATAATAAAGGGACTGGAGAGATGGCTCAGTGGTTTACTCTTGCAGAGGACTCAGGATTCGGTTCCAGCTAATTCCAGTTCCAGGGGAATCCGACGCCCTCTTCTGACCTCCGAAGGCACTGCATGACATGGGTACACTTACACTTACATGTTGGAAATACACTCATAGACATAAAAATAAAAATAATAAAGCACTGAAAAAATAAAAAAACAATGTTTTTTTTTTGTTTTTTTTTTTTTTTTTAAAGAGGAGATTCTGCAGGCCTGGCATTGGTGGACAGGGTCGAGTAGATGTGGGAGAAGTTGGGAGCAACCACTGTCCTTTTCTCAGGCTTGGGGACAGCTGTAGGGCTTTGGCTTAAGGAGTGGCAGTGTGGAACTGCCTGTTGTTAAATGTCAACAGCTTCTAAAAATAAGCAGTACAGAATCTTACTGCTCAGAGCTTGCGGAGTTAGTTTCCACGGCCATTGCCTTGGGCAAGCCCTGAGAATGCAGGCAGCCGTGGGCTTTACTTCAAGAACTGGACTACACATGAAATCAGTTTCATCCAAATTGGTTCCCTGGCTTTCCAGTTTATATTAGAAATAAAATCTGAGGTCAAAAGACCCCACTAATACCGAACAAAAACCACTCCTCATAAGGAAGGTTTTACTTTTGCAAAAGCCTGTGATGGCTCATTTGAATAGCAAGAGCACTATGCCTTTTCTCCATTGGTTGGGGTCTGAACTTTTTTGCAGTTGGCTAGTTTTAAAAGAATAGGTTCATTCAGGAGATAGAGGCAGACAGATTTCTGTCTGGTCTACAGCCTGGTCTACATAGTGAGTTCTATGTCAGCTGGGGCTACAGGGAGACCCTGCCTCAAAAAGACCAAAAGAAAAAACTAAATAAAAACAAACAAAAACCAAAATAACAGGGCTGGAGAAATGGTTCAGCAGTTAGGAGCAACTGCTGCTCTTGCAAAGGACCCAGGTTTGGTTCCTAGTACCCATGTGGTAGCTATCAACCATCTATAACTCCAGTTCCAGGGGATCTGATGACCTCTTGACCTCTTCTGGCTTCTGCAGGTACTGTGTGTACAAGATACACTTACATGCCAGCAAAACACTCATACACATAAAATAAAAATAAATAAATCAGAAGAAGAAATTTTTTCAAGTCTGTCCAAATGGAAGAAACAAGAAAACCTCCATTTTTCCATTCTGTCCTGGGCCGGTCCTGATTCTAGCTTCGTCTGTTTTGACATTCTTCCCAGCCACTAGCCTACCCCAGCAACATATCCAGGGCTTTCCACGCCCTTGACTATGTCCTACAAATGTAACCAAAACTACTGCTAAAGCACAACCAAAATAACGACTGCAGCAAGGTCTCCCTACCTCCATCGGGTCCAAAGTATTATGATTTTTGCAGCTTTTGCCTTTACAAACTCTGTACCCCTGAGCTTCAGTGCTGAGATTTTTTTAGAACTATTAGCTACTCTCAGTCTCGTGCTAATCAAAAAAGGGCTCCTTCCCCTTTTAATGGGCTTAAGTGTGGTAGTGATCTGTAATTTTCTTGCTTGGGGATAACACAGTGGCTCAGTGGTGCTTACCACTAAGTCTGACAACCTGGGTTTAATCCCTGGAACTCACAAGGTAGAAGGAATGGTGAAGAGTGTTGGAAAAAGAGAACTGAGAACTGACTCCTGACATACACACACACACACACACACACACACACACACACACACAAATAATAATAATAATAAATCAGTTAATAAGATGTTAAAAAAGAGAAAAACAACCCAGGCAGATCCCAGAGAGGAGGGTTATCCAAAACTAAGCATGCTTTTTAAAAATGCCACAAGAGGTGGCTAGAGAGATGGCTCAGCAGTAAAAAGCACTGACTACTCTTGCAGATGACTGGGGTTTGATTCCCAGCACCTACATGGCAGCTAACAACCCACTGTAACTCCAGGGGATCTGATACCCTCTTCTGTCCTCCAAGGACATTGCATGACATGGGTGCACTTATATACATGCAAGCAAAACATTAATACATAGAATAAAAGTAATAAATAATTTTTTAGTGTCACAGGAAAATTGTAAGTTTGAGATTATCTTGATCTACATAGGGAGTTCCAGGCCAGCCTGCTACATAATGAGACCTTGTCTCAATTTTTTTTTCCTAAATTTTTTTTGAGTTTTTATACATTTTATACAAAGTTCTTAATCAAATTTTGACACCCTCCATCCACCCCTTCTCCGCCAGACCTCATGCATTACAAGTTAAGTCCCATCCAGTCAAGCATTTATGCCCAGATGTCCTTTGGTAAAAATTCATCTACTGGAGTCTAGTTTGCCTATCTAGAGATTATAAGTAAGGCAGACTCTCCCTCACCAAATAGTAATCAGTCTCCAACAGTTCCCAGGCTCGGGCTGGGCCTGTTGCCCATTTCCCTTGCTCCACTCTGGGCCCTTGTCTGAGAGGCATGGGTCTTGTGCTCGATGCCACCATTGCCACAAGTTCACATGTGGAAGCTTCCAGTGTCCTGAAAGTCTCTGTTTCCCTATGCTCATGGACCAACCCTGGCTCTTACAGTCTTTCCTCCCTCTCCTCCACAGTGGTCTCTGAACTGTGGTGAGGTTCAGTATCGGAGTCCTATCCAGGGACACACTCTGCAGTCACTTATTCTCTGGAACTTGGCCAGTTGTGGACTTCTCTGTGCATCACACTGTTGTATAAGGAAGCTTTGCTAGATAGAGTTAGGAGAAGCAGGCAGGCATGGTCTAGCAAGCCAGCAGCACTTGGAGGGACCATGGGAGCAAGGGCTATTGAAGGGAGGACAAGGAGTACTTAAGTCCCAGGCTCAGTTCCTCCCCTCCTCCATCTTCACCAGTGTGAGTGGTGTGTCGCTTCTTGTTTGTGGTTCTCTATCACTGTGTGGTAGCCCACAAGCCCAAGAAGCGGGAATGGGAAAGTGGTCTTTCTGTGCCCCAGGGTTCCCGGACATAGTCTGAGGCAAGAAGGAGGGTGCGAGGGGCCTTCACGCTTCATCTCTCCTACCCATCATGGCATACAGTCTCCTACCCATCACCGCATACAAAGCAACCACATCTGGATTTTTGAAAACAACTTTTATTTCCTCAGAGTCTTCCTTAACCCTATGAACAAGAAGCTGCCACTGAACAGGAGCTGGGTACAGGGGCTGCTTCCTACAACCTCCCCCACACAAAAGTATAGGTATGTATTTTAAAGAATTTAATAAAAAATAGTCATAATTAAAGCTAAATAGAAAAGAAAAGAAAATCTGTGGCTCCCGAGGTCAGTTTGGCAAGCAGTGGGAGGAAGGGCATGAAAAAAATAGCATTCTGTTCAGGGGTGGGGCCTCTTGACCCAGCACAGATGTTCGCTGTGGGTAAGAGCAGGTGATCTCTTCAAGGAACAGGGTGAGGCGTTCCTGGAGGCCTCAGGTCATCCAGAGCAGCGCTGGTTCTGTTAAACACACCCAAACCCAGGGCCTGGGGGCGGGACACCTTTCCTTTTTACCACCTCCACTCTGTTGAGACCAGAGTTGTCTGGCTGACAGATACTGTGCCAGGTCCGGCTCCATACTAAAGTAGCTCACAAATAATAGCATTTTCTTCCACTGGCCACCATCCCCCAAATGTGCTTAGTCACTGTTCAATGGCAGGGACAGAAAGCCAGATGCAGTACAGTCGCACAAGTGCAGTCCCCGTGTCTAAGAATGTACTGGCAAGACTGGCCGCTCACACCCAGAGCACAGCAGCCAAAATTCCAACCCTGATTTTCTTTTTAAGACTTTTTCTGTTCTTTGAGACTAGGTCTCACTACGTGACTCAGGCTGCCCTGGAACTCCCACTGTAGCTCGGGTAGGTCTCAACTTCGTAACCTTCCTGCCTCAGTACTGGAATTACAGGTACAAGACACCATGACCAGCTGGCTATGCCTGATCTACTTAATTTTATTATTATCCTATACATGTGTGTGTAACATGGTATGCACGAGTGTGGGTACATGTATGCCTCAGAGAGAATGTGAAGGTCAGAGATCAACTTTCAGGATCCATCTGCTCTTTCTCAGGCAGTATCCCTGTTTCTTCTGCCACGCAGTGCAGTATACTCTAGGCTAGCTGGCTCAAGAGTTTCTCAGTAATTCTCCTGTCTCCACTGCTCATCTTCCTGTAGGAGTACTGGGATTACAGATCCATGCAACTGTATCTGACTTTTTTATGTGGGTTCTGAGGATGGAATTCTGATCACAAGGTTTGCACGACCAGTACGTTTTTTGCCTACTGAGCCATCTCAACAACGCTATTTTGTTTTTTAGTATTTTATTTCATTTTACTTTGGGATAGGGCCTCAGGTCTCAAACCCAGGTTGGTCTCAGATTCACTATGCAACTCACTTAGGTTGGCCTTGAACCCCTGATCCTCTTGCCTCCACCGTCCAATGACTGGGAACAAGATGTATGGTAGCACACCTATCTTATGTCTGGTCTTTAAAGGGAGAGAGGAATATGTCTTAGAGTATATGAGAGTTAACATCATTTTTTTAAATCTCCATATACTTGAAGTGTCTCATAATCACTGTTTCAGTAGTGACAGGGAGTATCCAGACATTTGATTACGCAGTAGTATCATTTTATAGGTAAGCACATTTAGGGTTTTTGTGTTTTAAATATATGCACTGTCATGATGGATTAGGTGCATGTGAACAGCAGGAATGTCAAAATTACATATTCTCTGAGTATTTTTCACTTTATTTAAGAAGCATGATATCATACTGGGTGTGACGGACACGCCTTTAATTCCAGCATTTGGGAGGCAAAGGCAAATGGATCGCTGTGAAATCAAGCCCAACCTAGGAAAGTTTACATAGTGAGCTCTGGACCAACTGGAACTACATAGTGAGACCCTGCTTTAAAAAAAAAAAAAAGATGGAGAATCAGTGAGCGGATGATGTCTCCCGGAGCCCTGGAACCACCAGCTGGAGATGCAGTGTGTGGCACAAGCATTTGTACCACAGGCCTTCCACTGGGTCACCAGAAGGAATTGCTTTTCCTCTGGTGTGGTTAGAAATGGCCATGCTGCCCTGAGACACAGGACCCTAGTGACCCTAGCTCTGAGACACAGAGAAGTAGATTTTCCTTCCTATGAGAAATTTTCAAGAAATTGTTTACCCAGTTGTCCAAGAAGAATAAACCTACCTTTCTTTTTTTTCCCATCCCGAAACAAGGTCTTAGTTTATAGCCCAGGCTGATCTTGAACTTGAACTTGGAATGTCTCTCCCTCCCCACTGCCTCCCAAGTACTGGGGTTACAGGTGATGCCACTGAACTGGTTCCTCCATTTCAATTCTCTATCTCAAGGGCCTTCAAGCTTCAGAGCTCCAAATACTGGTGCTGTCAAGGCTATTTAGACCAAACAAGAATATTGCTAAGATAGAATGTGCATCTTTAAAGGGGAGTCGTGGTTGTATCCTGGCTCCCACCCTCCTCTCTACTCTAGAGATCAAACAGGCCATGGAGGCCTGCTCACCTGGACTGGGTTTAGCTCTGGGCCAAAGGATTTCAATGTACATTCTGTAAATGCATGAATATGTGAGGATTGTTCACACAAAAGCACAACTTTCATCTCAAAGGAGATAAGAGATTCAGATTACCTCAAATTCCATGTTCTGATGTGGTAACAGCATCATGAAGTTTGTACAGCAACAGAACAAAGAAAGTCATAAATCAAGACACTTTTCAAATACATTGGTGGAAACATTACATAGGCAGTTGTTGCAAAAAGAGAAATCTTACTTACAGGCCTCAGATGTTTTCTGAAGACAGTCTTTTTTGGTTGATAGACATTGGTGGGTTACTAAGTTAACACATTCCAAAAGATTTTTGTCTGTTAGTCATAGTTTGTTAAGTGAGAAATGGAGGGCTAGAAATGGCTATTTAGGGGTTAAAGATGGCCCAAGGTAAATGGTAATTAGGCTCTGGACCTGCAACATTCCAAACTCTCCACAATCACCCAAGTTCTAATCAGTTGATTAGTCTTGCAGAAAGTTCAGTTTCAAGATGCAACTTCTTTCTGGCAACTTCAGTCTACAGGATGAATCCTATTAGTTTGTATAATAATGTATACTAATAAAAATTAAATTGAAAAAGAAAGCTTAGTCTGTTTTACAAGCCGCACTTGGAGTTAGTTCCTTAGTTCATGATGGCACCTCTGGAGCTGTGCCAGCTCCACTCTGGGGAACGGGCAGGCCTGGACCCACCCATCTTCCCTAAGCCCTGCCCCATTCATTGCCCTGGACCTGTTTTCCTTCTTCAAAGGCAGTCTGGTATACAATTCTCAGGTGAGGGACTCTCAGGTGCTGGGAGTTCTTTTCAGTTAAATCAGGTAAGGAAGCCCCTGAATTTTAGGATCAAGCCTGGGCTGTGACTGGGATGAAGCCACCAGCCCAAAGGCCCAGGAACCCAAGGCTGGCCATATGGTCACCTCTGCCCTTACTCCTTTGAGTTAGGTAACCAATTGGAGTTACCCCCACAAGTGTGACTAATACAGGACTATTGGGGTATCTTTGAGAGTGATGAGGCTTTCTTGACTCTGTTGTGCTTAGCTTGAGAGACTAGTGTCCCAGAAAGTCAATGACCACCAAAGCTACCTCAAGCTAGAGGCTTTCAATGAAGAATGAAATTCACAGACCACAAAGGTGAATTTTAGAAAGAGATTTTATTATAGGAAGTTTAGGGGAGAGAAAGAAGGCAGAACTCCTGTACAGCAGAAAGGAACCTTGAGATACCATTGCGTCTCACTGCCTTGGAGGCTTTAGGGGGTACAGGAAAGGAGGACCGGGGAAGGGGGGATGAGCTGATTAGTCTAATATCCATTCCAAGTGTCTAGGTCCCTAGAGGCTCCAGTCACATCCTCGGTATGGTTTCCAAGAAAAGGGCAGCACTTTAGAGAAATGTGATAAGGAAAACACCAGATTCCTTTTCTGGCATCCCTAGACTCTGGTGATGCTGGAACCAGAGACATCTTTGACATCTTTGACATACTTTTGACACTTCTGGCCTCAAGCAAAGGACAAGGGTACTGGCGGAGGGAAAGGCCCCAAATTCTGCTGAGATCTCGAGATACTTTTCTTTATTTTCTGAGACAAATGCTCACCATATAGGCCTGGCCTAGAACTCCCTATGTAAACCAGATTGGCCTAAAACTCACAGAGTTTCTGGGTGCTGAGATTCAAGGTGTATGCCACTATACCTGCCAGTTGGGCTGTCTTGCTGGGGTTTTAAATTATTTATTTATTATTATTTTTTGTATGTGTACATGTGTATGTGTGTCTTGCCTGAAACTGGAATTATAAATGGTTGTTAGCCACTGGGAACTGAACCCTGATTCACTACAAAAAGGATCAATTTGGTTTTTTTTTTGTTTTTTTTTTTTTATGGTCTTTTTGAGACAGCTAGCCTGGAACTCGTTATGTAGACCAGGCAGGCCTTGAACTTACAGAGATCAGACTGCTTCTGCCTTCCAAGAGCTGGTGCATTAAAGGCATGCACCACCACGCCAGGCCCAATTTGGGCATTTTGTAAGGTCACCAGGGACCTTCTCCACCCCATCTCTTTGTCCCTTGGTAATGGCTCTGCACAGCCCCACTGGCTTCCGGGCAGGAGGGTGGCTTGGACACAGCAGCAATGTGTCTCCTGAGTTCTCCAGGGAGACAGTGTGAGGGGCAGGTACCCTAGGTCCTCAGGACGTCAGCTGGCTCTGGACAGGCAGAGTTCGGCCTGACTCCCAGATTAAGAAATGGGACAGTATGCTGTCCAGGGTACAGGGCTGGAGTAGAAATAAGTGACTGGTTCCAAGAAGGAAGGATGGATGGAAATTTCAAATACATACAAAAATCTCTCCAGGGGCTCATTATCCATCCACGGGGAGTTTGTTATCATTTGCTCTCTTCTTTTTTTCTTAGCTTAAGTTTTTTTTCCCCAACTTGGGATCACAGGCAAGTGCTGTACCACGGACTGATCTGTTCCCCTTCCAATGTCACCCTCAGCCTCTTCAACTGGAATACCTTTAAAGCCATGTCCACACTTTATAGTCTTCTCTTTTGTCAAATAAAAAACAAATCTGCCAAACTCACAGAAGCTGAGAGCTGAAGGTGATTGCTGGGGCAATAAGTGATAAACACAAATTTATAAAACATTCATGTGTGGAAGCTCCAGCTGGCCTGGCTCCAAGCCCAAGGGGTGGTCAGAAGGAGGTCTCTTTTTGAATGGACACCAAAGACAGGAGATCTGTATGTCAGGGAGGACACAGGGCTGGCTGATGGGTGGGCCAGAGAATCTGCTTCCCAAAGGGCTTTGCTCAGGCTAGGGTAAACAAAGGTGAGAGACAGAAAAGCCTGTGGATCAGACACCACTGCAAGCTTTATGAGGCAGAGTGTAGGGCTGGAGGACCTATTTCTGGCCTGTCACAAGGGACCATGGTGGGTCTCATCTAGAGCACATAGGCAGGAAGCAGTTTCTTTCTCTTTTTTTCCTTTTTAAAAAATTTTTAAAATTGATTTTTTAAAAATTTTATGAGTGTATTGCCTGCTTGTATGTAAGTTCACCTATGTCATGCAATGCCCACAGATGTCAGAAGAGGGCATCAGATCCCCTGGAACTGAAGTTACAGATGGGTGTTAGCCGCTATATGGGTGTTGGGAACAGAACCTGGGTCCTCTGCAAGAACAGCCAGTGCCCTTAACCACTAATCCATCTCTCCAGTCCCTTCTTTTTTAAAAATTATTTTATTTTATGTGTGTGGGCCTGAGTATATGCATGTGCACAACATGTGTAGAGGTACAGTGGTGGCCAGAGGAGGGACCTGGGTTCCCTGGAACTGGAGTTATAAGTTGTTATGAACTGCTTGATGTGGATGCTGGGAACTGAAACCAGGTCTTCTACAAGAACAGCAAGTGCTCTTAACCACACTCACCAAATAAGAAGGCTGGACACGTTGGCACAGTATCACCCATATACCCAGGGAGGGTGTCTCCTTAACCCCCGTGTTCAGATTCCTGCCTGTTAGATTCTTCCAGGATTAGTCCTCCTGTCCCTGAGGCCTTCAGTCTGTAGAATGTATCATCTTCTAAGTCTCCTTCAAGCTACAATTGCTGTCTCCTCCCCTTGTCTCAGGCCTCCTGCTGAAAACTAAAGCACGTGGTCTACAGCCCCACCACACATCTGTCCATGGACCAGCAGATCAGGCTCTTGTTGGCAATGCAGAGTCTCGGGCCCTAGGGCAGCACTGCTGCGTGATGACCTGAGGTTCCACAGGCCGTGACCTGCGGCCCCTCAGGTTTTCTAATGTTTCGTTGTACAGTTTATATGAGGAAGATGAGACTAACCCATCCCATCTGTCCGTTCTGAAAGTTCTATAAGGCTGGCTAGTAAATTTAGTTGCTGCTATCTTCTCCACCAATGTCCTGTCCACAGGTCTTGGGTGCATCAGGAGCATGTCTTGATTCCTTTCGTTTGAGGGAATAGCCCTGGAAAGCCCTGAAGCAGGGCTGGACTTCTCTCAAGCTCTGGGTGATCACGCTGAGTTTTAGGGTGGCTTTGTTGCCCTGGCGGGTGACTTGGGACTGGAGGGAGTGTGAACAGTGATCCCTGTGGGTTACTGTGGCTCAGCTGTGTTAAAGCACTTGTTATGGGAATGCAAAAAGACAGAGGCTACTCAAGGACGTGTGGCCTTCAGGTTTCCTGGTTCTAAGACAGTGCTTGGCTGGATGAGGGGTGGCCATACTCACAACTCTGATGGAGTCTTGGAGCTTTCCTCCCTACTCTTCCTGGAGGGCAGTTGCTCTTATCTTATGTACTCTGGCCAGAGCCAGCATCACACACTGTGATCATATCTGGCCCTCAAACTCTCAAGGAAGAGGGTATGCCTTTAGTCTCAAGTTCAAGTGCAGGAGGCCCAAGCTTGTTTCCCAGCCTGAATCAGAGCCACAGGCCGTCACTTCTCAAAGCCAAGAGAGGGACCAAGGTGGAACCCTCAAGCCCCATCAATAGAAGGAGTTACAGAAAGAGGGCTGCTGAGGACTCCTTTAGGGGCTGGAGAGCTAGATGGAGAGACAGGAATAGGTAAGTAACTGGAGCCTGGAGACGGACCATTAGATCTGAGCTCAGCAAAGAAAGATCTCTTTAAAACATTTTTTTTGGACACAGGATCTCCCTGTAGTCCCAGCTGGCCTGAAACTTACTATGTAGACCAGGCTAGCCTGTATCTCACAGAGATCCACCTACCTCTACCTCTCTCTACCTGGACATCTTGGGAGAGGGGATGCTTCACATTAATTTATGGAAGGCCTGCTGGTTGGAGCAGGAGATGTCTTCTATAGTGATTGTTTCAAGGCCTTCTATGTCCACAAGTTGAGAGCTATGCTGAGGAAGAACCAGCTCATCTTTCCTGGGGAGAAGGTACTCTAGGTATGGTCTAGGGGGCCTTTGTCTAGCTCTGAGGTCTGGCACATTCTTGAGGCCTGGGTCAGGATTCTGCCAAAAGACTATGCTTTGTGCCAGGGGTCATCTATGTTGATAAGGCAGTGGCCTGTGGCCAGAACCCAGAGTAAAACCCTGGCTGATTCTACACAAAGCACTGGCTTCTCTTGGCATGTGGTTCAGCTTGCCACTCTCAGTATTTTGCTGTGATGCCCAGAAGCCAGCAGGAGCCGAGGAGGCTTAAAAAGTGGCTGTGGACAGCTTTTTGTAACAGCTGCATGTGCTAGTCCAGCTCAGGCAGAGAAGCAGCTTCACTTACCCCACAACCAGGACCTACCCCTCAGGCATGACTGGGTCCCCAAGCTACTCAGACTGAGGCCCTGTCTAGGTCATTCAACTCCATAAGGATGAGCTGGGAGTAGTGGTGTACACCTTTGATCTCAACACTCAGGAGGTAGAGTCAGGTGGATCTCTGTGAGATCAAGCCCAACCTGGTATACTATATAAGTTCCAGGATGTCTGGGGCTACAGAGAGACCCTGTCTCAAAAAACCCACAACAACAAAAAATAAAACAAACAAACACTCCATAAGGATTCTGACAGCCAAAGAGACAGCATCTGTAGACCCCAAGAACCCAACTGATACTGCATGTGGTGAGCCCATAGCTACTGCAAGGTGAGACTAGGCGGAGCTACACCCACTTGACTATCAAGCTCATGACCAATCTGACTCTGGAGAGAGAAGCCTTTCTTTCCTGGAACACAGGCTCCTTGGAGGAATGGCAAGAATATGATGCAGTCCATGCAGAACTGCATGCTGAAAAAAAATGGGCTTCTACAACTGCCCGTTGCCACTGACACCAAGACTCTGGAAAAGGCCAGCATCCACTGGCTGATGGAGACCTTTATCCTGATGCTACAGACCCATCCCCTCCACAGTCAGCTCTGTGTACAGCACAAGTGAGATGCCACCCCAGGAGGGTTGTGCTACTGGCCTCTCAGGCTCCAGCAGTCTCCTCTGCATATGTGTGCTGGACATTGACACTGCAGATAGTGCCAAGGCCTTTGGGGCTCAGTCCTCCTCACATCTCTCCCAGATGCTACTGGCTGAGGTTGGGATGCTTGCCTGCTTTACCCCCAACTGCTGTTGAGGGGAGGGCCAAGCCCGGAGCTGCCATGGAGCAGTCAGCAAAAGGCAATAGAAATGTATCCTACAACAGCTGTACTATGGCTACGGGGTGAGAATCGAGGACCTGGACCCACTACCACCCCATGTCCTGCCTGGGGCTCAGCTTCAAAGCCAGAGGGTCTTGGTTACCCAGGAAATCCAGGACTATCTCATCAACGTGAATGATGATGAGGAAGAAAAGGAAGAGACAGGACAGAGCTGAGTTTTCAGGACACAGTAGGTCATGCAGAGTAGGAAGGCAAGGACACCTGGACTGGCCTGGGACTGTCCATTTGTACAAATAAAAGCATTCTTAATTTTTTTAAAAAGCCACTCACTTTTGGACTGAGTTGATTCCTGAAAAGTTTCTCTCAAAATCAGCAAGCAAACTGGGCAACTATGAAACTTTAATTTGGGGCTCCATTTATGCCAGCACTAAATTTCCCCCAGTGTTAACAGAGGAATTCAGGTCTATAGCATTCTAAAAAAGATGGGGACACCAAAACTTAGCAAAGGAAACTTGTTCATTTAAAAAAATTTTTAAAAAAAAATTCTATGTGTATGAGTGTATTGCCTGCATGTAGGTAAGTGCACCTGCCTTGTGCAATGCCCACAGAGATCAGAAGTGGGCATCAGGTCCCCTGGAACTGGAGTCACAGTTGGTTGTTAGCCCCCATGTGGATTGTCTGCAAGAGCAGCCAGTGCTCTTAAGTGCTGAGCCATCTCTCCAGCCTAGGAAACTTGTTTACTACAGTTTGGTCCAAACAAGAAGAAGAAAAAAAATAAATACCTATTTTTTTCCACCTTTCTTTTGGCAGGCTTATAGCTTACAGAAGATGAAAGGAAGGCTGGGTAATAAATGTATGTGGTGAGAAGGGGTTATGGGTTCCATCCTGGCTCTCCTGGGGTCCTACCTAGCTGCCTCCATCCTCGGTATTGAGACCAGGCTCACTTACACCTGGTTATGGGTGGACAGGGCAGAACAGTGTAGTGCCAGGCCAATTCTACAAATCTTCTCCAGGCTTCCTGTTAGGCACTTGGAGGACACATTCTGAAACAGCTCAGTGTCTTAGTTCCTGAAGTCCAGCTGAGGGTCATTTCTACCACAGCCACCAGAGCTCATGGACTCTTTCAAAAGGGACTTCTTGTAGGTGAGCAGTTAGCAAGGACTGGCACAGAACACTGGAGGAAGGGGGCTTCCTTACTGAATCCCCACTGCAGACCCCAACGGCCGAAGGGCCAAAGCCCGGTGCTTTACCTCACCTCATGATGAAGCATAATTCAAACCTCTCCCTGTAAGTTTGATGACATCTCGCTACGAAGGGCGGTCCGGTGTAGGTTCCAAGCCCAGAGGTTGAAATCTCAAGAAACTGACCATATCAAATAGGGCGGGCACGGTGGCGCTGTGGCCCTGCAGTGGAGGTGGATGAAGGCTAGTAGAGCTCGGAGCCGAGACTGTGCGGCGGGGCTGCAGCGACTCTGCGGGCTCGCAAGGCGCGTCCACCTGCGAGCTGCGCCTTCCTCGAGCGACCCAGCACCAGATCCGAGGCTGGACCCTGGGTTTGGAAATGTGGAAACCCAGCGCAAGTGCCTGGATGATGCTCCCCTGAAATGCAGGGGAGCAAACCAAAATAAGACTCGCTCATTTTTGCATGGGAAAACAAAATAGGAGCTCTGTGTCCTAAGTTCAGCCTGCCAGGTACTGAGGCTTGAACGATACTCGGAAGAATCCAGCGTGGATCCGTCTTCTGACCTCCCCGAGGGTTCCGGTCCTGCGGGCCGGAGTTCAGATCCTCCATCCCAGGCTGTCACAGCAGGTGCACCGGGTCCGGGCTCCACGATCCCCCCAGGGGTAGACCACATCCCCCTCCGTCCCCTCTCCATCGCCCCGCCCACCCACTCTCTGGCCCCGCCCCGCCCCGGCCCCGCCCCCGCCGGAAGCACTGGCGCGCCCGGCGCCTGGCGGCCGGCGGTCCTGCGCTCGGGTCTGCGCTCCATCTGTGTCCTCCGCATGGATCCTATCGAGCGCGCGCAGGCGGCGCGGGCCCGGGTGCCCAGGTGGGTGCGGAGGTTGTGCCCAGAGCCCTCCCGGGCCGGGTTCGAGCGGGTCGCGCCTGTCCGGGTAGAGTCAGGGGAGGGGAGGGCACGGAGGAGGGGAGATGATGGAGGAGGGGATCCGGGAACACTGACCAAAGGGCGTCGCGGAGCGGAACTCCTGGACCCCAGCTGCACTCCAGGGCTCGGAAACTTGGTTCGGGAAACAGGTTCTTTCCGTGTTATAGGGTCGATCCGTATGGGTTTGAAAGGCCCGAAGACTTTGATTATGCGGCTTATGAAGAATTCTTTTCCACATACCTGGTGATACTCACTAAGAGGGCGATAAAATGGTCCAAACTTTTAAAGGGAAGTGGCGGCGTCCGAAAAAGCATGACAGGTGAGTCCGACGCCTAGGCACCCCGATGCTCGCATCGCCCCCTGCAACCAAGAACGTGACTCCTCATCCAGCTGCTGAATCTCCTATAGAGGGACCCCTTAGCAGCAGGACATCTCAGCAATCAGACCCCCTATGGCGCGACCCCTCTTAACAGCCGGACCCCCCATAATACGACTCCCCAGCAACCCGGCCCTCTTACAGAGCGACCCACAAGCATGAGCATGACAGCCCCCCAGCAGCAGGATTTCCTATAGTGCTCCTCCTTGGCAGCTGGATCCCCTATAAAGCCATCTGTGATCTTGACGTCCTACAGCCTGAGGTCCCCTTAAAGCGCAACCCATCAACAGCCGGATATCCATCAGCAGGACCTAAGTATGACCTCCAAGCAGCCAGACCTCCAAAAGCCAATCCCCCCTCTCCTAACCCTCTAGGAGTTGGACCCCCTATAGCCAATTCCTTCCTCCCCCAAGTCAGCCCCGAAATATGGGGATTGGGATGAGGGCGGGGACGTGGTGCAGCAGAGCAAGGCCGCTGAAGCACTATACCTCGTTGCCCACGTCATGGCCACCTCTCTCTCTTACTGAGGATGGGCAAAGTCCGTGCTTCCCAGAGAGGAAGTGGGGTGTCCTGTGAGAGCTTTAGAGCTGAACCTTAGGAGTTAGCTAAGGGCGTGACACTCTGGGTGGGGCCCTGGGAATGTCCTTTACAAACAAACTCGGGGACCAAACAGGTCTCAAGCTTCAAAATCAGACAGAGCGGGCTTCTGGTTGGTTCAGTCTTAGGACAAACTTTCCTCTCACCTTTAAAGCAAGCCCTAGGGTCCACCGAGCCTGACTTCCCCTCCTTTTCCCAAACATTTTTCTCTTTCCTGGATCTTATTTGATAGCCATGTGTTTCCTTATTAGAATTAAAGGTCCTTCCCTCTGCAGGGGATTTCATTTTCTTCACTCTGGAATCCTGAATACAGTGAACACTGCTTTGTTCCAATATAAAACATAACTTGTTAAAGGTATGAAGGTGCTTGCCAGGTGGTCATGTAGACAGACAAGCAGTAAAACCATGAGGGTTGTGTGAAGTGTGTTTGGGCCGTTGCCTGCTGAACATTAGTGATTACTGTCGAGCTGGATGACCCAAGCATTTAAGGTTGGGGGGGGGTAGTCTCTGTTACTAACATGTTTCCAGCAAACATCTACTTTTATTCTTTCTTTTGCATTTATTCTTGAAAGTTAATTAACTGGTGTTTTAACTTTGGGAAGTTTTATATATACTTAAAACATAATTTATGCAAATGGTAATCACTTTAATCATACTGCAGAATACAAAATGAAGTTACTTCTCTCTCATTCCAGGCTCTAGCCTACTAATGAGGTAACTGGGGACCGTCTCAATGTGTCCCTTAAGAGCAGATGTGTACCTACACACAAATGCCCAGCTGCTCTGTGGGCTGCCTTCAGTGCAGACAGTGAGTGGCCTCTGTGGCTGTGGTATAATTAATGCCACACTGATTATCCTGGGAAGATACAGGTCTGTGCAGACCTCTTGTTTTTACACAAACCAGCCATGTGCTCATCCTCCCGTGGCCCAGACAGACCTTGAACTTGTGATCTTCTACTTGAGCCTAGTGAGTAGCTAAGATTACAGGGCCTCAGCCATTAGGCCTGCTTTGCAGTTATCTTCCTGTTAATTCTGCAGCTTTTTTGTTTTGCTTTGCTTTTGAGTACTTGTCACAATCCTGTAAAAGTTTAATTTAGGAGCTGGAGAGACCGCTCAGTGATTATGAGTGTTTCCTGCTCTTCAGAGGACCTGAGTTCGATTTCCAGCACCCATATTGGGTGGCTCACAATCACCTGTAAATCTAGATCTGGGTGGATCTGACACCTTTGGCCTCTGGGAGCACCTGCATTCACATGTACATATCCCAACACAGACACAGACACAGACACACACACACACAATTAAAAATAGAAATAAATCTTAAACAAATTTGACTTGGTTCAACACCTTTTTGCTTTAATACTATTTCAAATACATAATGTTCATTAGGTTGTAATTATGGTAACAAGTTAATTGGTGTAAATAGGAGCAAATGCATCTGTTTCTTGATGAGCCCTCAGTCTGAAGGATGGGTGCCTCCGAGACAGGGTGAGAGTCATCCTGATGTTCTGGCAGGAAACAACACTAGTTAGTCTGGTTGGGGGGCCAGATAGTCTGCCTCTGTGTCCCTGCTGATATTAGTGTGGTCTCTAGATGCTACACTTAGGGAGCCCTTAGTGCTGACAAAGCTTGAATTTACTGTTAAGCATAAAACAGGAGTAGACAAGTTATTCCAGAAATGGGAATCCGGTTTTTCCTGCCAGATAGTCTAGGATGATTGTAGTGTCATCGGGGCAACAGTGCCAGGAGAGAGATCACATGACCCAGAAAGATGAGCCCATGTGTGGGAACAGGAGCCAGGGACTCGGTGTCAAACCTACTGTCTCTCTTTTTATTCCTCTATAGCCCCAGCTGTCCTAGAACTCACTATGTAAACCAGGCTGGCCTCAGTCTCACAGAGATCTGTCTGCCTCCTCTACCTCTGCTTGCCAAGTGCTAGGATTAAAAGCATTTGCCAGGTCTGTCGCAAACTCACTCTTCTTGAGTTTCAGAAAGTACCCCTCTGGTGTTTCTCACGTTGAATTTCCACCTTCCCCTTCGTGTGTGTGTGTGTGTGTGTGTGTGTGTGTGTGTGTGTGTGTTTATGTGCACATGCGTTGCCTGCCTGCCTGGCTGTCTCTCATTTCTGTTTTTTACAATGTCTTGCAGTGTAGAACAAGCTGGGCTAGAACTTGAGATTAGCCTTGGCCTCCTGATTGCTGGATTCCATTTTTCTCCCTTTCTTTTTTGGGGAGGAGGTCCAACTATATGGGTCCCTTCAGAGGTTCTTGATCTCACTGACAAAAGAATTTAAACCCAGACTCAGAAGGAAACTTGAGGACAGTCTTATTGGCATTTGAGAGAGGAAACAGCAGGGCAGACAGGACAGATCTCAGCAGCTACCAGGAGATGGAAAAGGGAAAGTTACTGTTTCTGAGTTAGAACAGGTTAGACTTTTTGAATTTATCATAGGGGTCTGCAGCTGGATCCAGGGAGGGGCTTTGGGGGTCTGTATGCATACATCTCATTAAGGAGCAGGGCCTTCTGTTGTCTTAAGTTCTCAGGTGTACTGGGCTGCTTCTTACTTGGCTTGAGGCTAGTCTTAGCTTTATCTAGGTAAGGAAATTACTCCTATATCAAAGAGTATTACTGACCAATAACCAGGCCATCTATAAAGGAGGGTCACTGGCTATCAGCTGTGTATTTGTGTCACCATGTTGGCATTTGAAGTGCCTCAAGCGGGGGTTTCTGACTCAAGAGGCCCCTCTGTCTATATCAGAAGTGATGTTTTAGGTCTTGGATCATGCCATTTGTACCAGAGGAGGCTGACGTATGTCTATATGTATGAATCCAAAATGGTCAGCCTGGGAGGCAGCTGGCTGCACAATGCTCTTTTCATTTGTGTTCTCCCTGTCCAGCATCCCCTATCATCTGAGTGTCTCCAGTTACTTGCAAATCTTGTCATCCAAGATGTCTCAGATGACAGGTATACATTTCTCTGCTGAGCAAGAGTGGATACAGTGAACACTGTTTTCCTTTTCTATGGCAAAGATCTACAAGGAACTCCTAAGAATAGAGTATGTTTCTTCCTTAGCTTGGGGAGACTGAACTCAGCCCCTCCCTCTGCCTTTCCCTGCTCGGTTTCCCTTCTTGGTGCAGTGACTCTAACAAGGAAGCAATATAGCCAGTTGCTTCTTGGCCCTCCTTAGGGGCTTAATGTGTCATACCTGAACTCAAAGTGAATTGCAGAAACATGTTCAGAGCCCAAACCTGGGTTTTGTTTGGCTTGGTTGGGGCAGACAGATGGAGGCTAATTCTCTGGGGGTTCTTTGCAAAGGTTGGTGACCATCAGGGGGTGAACCCTGCCCTTGTAAAGAAGTCAGTCTGTGAGAATAAGAAAGATGTCTGTATTCCCTTTGGAGAAACCAGGATCTGTCACACATCCGAGACTGGCTTCTGCTACAGTAGCTGTTAAGTCCCACTCTGGAATTGCAGGGACTGAGTATTAAGTGCTGTTTCTGATTCACAGATGAGGAAACTGAGGCATGCTTGGGTATGCAGCTAGGAAGTCATAGCAGAGCAGGTGTCTGATGCCAGAGTTGATGTAACCATTTTGCGCTTTGCTTACAAAAACAAACAAACTTTATATTACTAAATTGCATTTAAAATGTACAGTGAAACTCAAGTTATCAGTGTATAGTTTTAGGATTTTAGACAAACACACAGTAAATCACAGTTAAAATTCAAACCAGAGACAGGTACTTGTAATCCCAATAATCAGGAGGCAGAGGCAGGAGGATTTTTATTAAGTTTAAAGCCAATCTGGTCTACATAGTATGTTTCAGGCCAGCTAAGGTTACATAGTGAAACACTGTCTCAAAAAAAAAAAAATGAATAAAAAGGGGGGATGGTGGCTGGAGAGATGACTCAGTGGTTAGGAATATTAGCTGTTCTTACAGAGGTTCAATTCCCAGCACCCACATGGGGACTAACAACTGTCTGTAACTCCAGTTCCGGGAGATTCTGATGCCTTCATATGACCTCCTCAGGCATTGCATGACATAGGTGCACTTACACACATGCGGGTAATAAACTCATACTCATAAAATAAAATAATAATAAATAATAGATAAACATATATTATATAAAATATAAAATAAAACAGACTAAAAAAAAAAAAAAGAAGAGTTCCATCACTTTCAGAATTCTGTGGGCCACTCCTGGTCAGTCTATCCAATCCTGTAGTCAGCCTTCCCAGGATGCTCAGCCACGTTGCAGCCTTTGATCTGGTTTCCATTGGGCATTTGAGACTTATCTAGAGTCATGTGTGGCTTATTCCTTCTGTTGCTGAGGAGTTTATCAACTTATCTGCCTGTCAGTCAACATGTGGAGAGTACAAATCCAATGATAAAAGCCCTCCTGTGAAGGCTTTTGTAGGAACAGTTTCTCTTGGGTAAACACTTGGTGGGATTGCTGGATTATAAAATTTTAGCAATAAATTGTATTGCGTAGCATGTGTAAGTCCCCGAATCCGATCCCCAACATCAAAAAAAGAATAAAAGAGATAGTGAAAAGCCAAAAGCAAATTGCAAACTTTTCCCAGAGTAGCTGTACAGTTTGTATCCCCGTGGTGCCTGAAGGTTCTGCGGCCGCACATTTTACTCTGTTGGAGTCCTTTTATTTTAGCCATTCTTCAGTTTGACCAGACTATTCTGTCTGCTTGAAGTTCCTTTGCAACTCTGTCAAAAAGTACTTGGCTTTCTTTATGTGACTCTGCTTCTTTATTCTTTTTATTTTTTTATCGTCTCAATTTTTGAGGCAGGGTCTCAGTGTGTAGTCCTGAATAGCATGGAAATGTATTCCCTGAGGGCTGAGGTTAAAAGTGTGCGGTACCATGTTCAGCGGTTTCAGGATTTTAAAAAATGTGTGTGTGTGTGTGTGTGTGTTCCTTGGTGGTGGAGTTGCAGGCAATTGTGAGCTCCCTGAAGTGAGTGAGTGGGTGCTGGGAACTGAACTCTGCAAGAGTAGCCAGCCCTCTTAATCTCTGAGTCATCTCTCCAGTCCCTGTGTCTCCGTCCTTTATTGTGTAGCATTGACCCACTTATATAATCACTGTTTTTACTATTGTGAGTTTGTAGTCAGTCTTAGCATCAGATAATTTGCCCCCTCTCACCACTTCATGTTCAGAATTGCACGGGTTCTCTTTGCTTGCCATTGTCTGTGGTCATGGATAGGAGCTGCGTATATGGGATTCCATGGGTAATTTGGGAAGAACTGACATCTTTCAATGCATCTTTCCCTCTATCTATCTATCTATCTATCTATCTATCTATCTATCTATCTATCTATCATCATCTATCATCTATCTGTCATCTGTCTATGTATCTATCTATGTATCTATGTATCTGTATCTATCTATGTATTTATCTATCTATTTTTTTCTTTTGGTCTTTTGGGATAGGGCCTTCCTGTAGCCCCAGCTGGCCTGGAACTCACTGTGTAAACTAGATTGGCCTCAGTCTCACTGAGACCCACCTGCCTCTGCCTCCTAGGAACTGGGATTAAAAGCGTGTGTCCCCATGCCTGATTTCCCTTTATTTTTGATATTACTATAAATGATATTCTTAAAAATTATTTGTTTTATTTTTTCTTTTGTTTTTAAAATTTATTTATTACTTTTATTGTATGTATATGAGTGTATGTCCTGCATGTGTGTAAGTGCACCTGAACTGTACGATGCCCGCAGAGCTCAGAAGAGGGCGTCAGATTCCCTGAAACTGGAGTTACAGACTGTTGTTAGCTGCCCTGTGGGTGCTGGGAATTGAATGTGTGTCCTCTGCAAGAGCAGCCAACACTCTTATGTGCTAAGCCATCTCATCAGCCCCTTTGAAATTTTTTGTTTATTTCTTTTATATGTATGTGTGTTAGGCCTACATGTATGTAAGTGTACCTGTGTCATGCTGTGCCCGTGGATGCCAGAAGAGGGCATTGGATCTGGAGTTAAAAACAGTTATTAGCCACTATATGGATGCTAGGATTCCAGCCTGGTTTTTCTGCAAGAGCAGCCAGTGCTCTTAGCTGCTGAGCCATCTCTCCAACTCCTCTTTTGATTTTTTTGAGACATAGTCTTCCTGTATCTCCAGCTGGCCTAAAACTTGCTACATAGACTACAATCTCATAGAGATCTGCCTGCCTCTGCCTCCTGAGTGCTGGGATTAAAAGCATGGGCCACCACACCTGGCTTATTTTTGTTTTGTATATGAGTGTTTTGTCTACATGATGTGAGTGCACTTGTGAGTATACTTGGTTAGAGAGCAGAAGAGAGCATTCATTATCTTGGGACTGGAGGTAAGGGCAGGTGTTAGCTGCCATGTGGGAGCTGGGAAGCAAACCCCAGTCCTTTTTAAGAGCAGCCAGTGCTTGTAACCACCAAGCCAACTCTCTGGCTCCAGATACTCTTAAAACTTTTGCTTTCCAGTCATTGACTTTGTAGAAATGCCCTTGATTTTTACATGTTCTTTGCTTTTGACTATGGTCCTAAGTTGGAATGACCCTTACCTGTATTGACCCTTGCCTATTGCCATTCTGCAAAGAATGACTAAAATCTCAGTCAGAGCATTTCCGGTCATGTTGGCCACTGAACAGTCAAGAGAACTCTAGCCAAACTGGAGCATAAATCATACTGATTTGGAGGAAAGGTTGGACTGAGTTGTCAATGTCTTTGCTAGAATTTTAAAAATGAAGCTGAGTTCATGCTTTCTGTTTCCACAGCACAGTGGTAGACCATGTGGGCAAAGACCCCTTGCAGGGAAAAGCTTCTTGGATCTTGGATGTGCCACCTAGGCTGGCAAGGTGAAGCTCCTGAGGGGTGCCCTTGCTGTCAGTGGACAGTGCCAGTATGCCTCCCCTGTTCTTCCCCTGCCCTGTGCTTGCCTTCCTGGTCACCGAGACTCATCCAACTGTGTGTGTGGGCATTTCTTGCCTTTTTAGTATTCTTCTAGGAGTGGCCTTAACATTCAGAGGGGATGAGGCCTGGTCCTTCTAAGGCCAAACCCTTTATCCACTGAGCCATCTCGCTGACCCATGTGGAATTATTTTTATAATTTATCTGTTAACACAGCTGGTGCCTCACAGTTTTTTCCCTTTCTTTTTTTTAGTGCTAGTAATTGAATCTGGGACCCTCACGCATGCTAAGCAAGTGCTGTGCTGCTGAGCTACATTCTTTCCCAGGCTTTTCCTTTTCATGATGGCTTGTAGAATTTACTAGTTATATCCACTTCTCTTTCTTTTTCCCCCCAGTGTTAGTCACATAGCCACATTTCTGTCACTATAACAAATACTTGAGATAATTAATTGCCTTTTAAAGAGAAAATGTTTATTGTGTCTTGTAGGTTTGAAGGTTGATTCCATTGCTTTGGGCTGGGCATTGTATGATGACAGGAACACATGGTTGAGCACACCTACTTGGCCAGGTAGAGGGGAAGAGAAAGGTGAACCTCCCACAGCCTTCTTCAAAGGCAGAACCCCTAGTTACCTACAGACCTCTTTGTAGGACTCTCCTTTAAGTGGTGCAGTCATCTTCCAGTAGTTCTGCCCTAGGTATCAAGTCTTAAGACACATGGGTCTGGGGAAGACAGTCAACATCCAAATGATGGCACTTCCTAAAATTGGTCTATTTTAAAACAGTATAAAAAATATTTTTTGCTGGGCCTTTAATCCCTGCACTTGGGAGGCAGAGGAGCCATATCTTGGGGAGATCTAGGTCAGTCTGGTCTCCATAGCAAGTTCTAGGCCAGCTGTGGCTACAGGGAGACCCTGTATCATAAAAGACCCCCCAAATTATTTGTATTTTAGGTGTATGAGTGTTTTGCTTGCATGTAAGTACACCACATGTGTGCAATGCCTACAGAGGCCAGAAGAAGGCAACTGATTCCCTGGAACTGGAGTTACTAATGTGTTGTTAGCACCATGTGAGTGCTGGGAACGGAACCCAGTTCCTCTGGAAGAGCAGCCAGTGCTCTTAACCACTGAGCCATCTCTCCAGCTCCAAGTTGGTTAATTTTAAAGTAATGGTATTTATAATATAAAATCAAAGAAAACCAGCAAAGCTTTAAATATTTTTGAAGAAGCAGTTATTAAAGAGGTTATTAACGATCCTTGGACCAAGGGGTGGGTGTTGGGTCAGAGGAGGGTGTGCAGGTAAGAGGACAGCTTGTGGGAGTCCTGGGATTGAACTACAGATATCAAGACATCAGCCCTGGCAGCAGGTACCTTTTCTCACTGAGCCATCTCACTGGGCATACTCTTTTTTTGGGGGGGGGGTTCTTTTTGAGACAGGGTCTTCCTGTAGCTCCAGCTGCCTAGAACTTACTATGTAGACCAGTCTAACCTCAGTCTCACAGAGATCCATCTGCCTCTGCTTCCTAAGTGCTAGAATTAAGGGCGGGCGCCACATCTGGCCCATACTTAAAAAAGAAATTATTTACCTATTTTCTTTGGTCTTTTTTAAAGTCAGTGTTTCCCTGTAGCCCCAGCTGGCATGAAACTCAATATGTAGACCAGGCTGACTTTGAACTCACAGAGCTCCACCAGCTTTTCCCTCCCAAGTGCTGGGATTAAAGGTGTGTGCCACTACGCCAGGCCTTATTTACCTATTTTCAATAAAAATATCCCTACAAGATAAAGTACTGCTCAACATGAGAGAGTTAATGTAGGCCTGTGCTGAAGCTGTGGCCTTGTGGGCCTGTGGGGTCTGCCAAGTGAGCATCTTGGCCTCACACTGGTTTCTCCACCTGTGGCACATATGCCAAGTAGCTACCAGACTTACCTCCTTTCTTCCAGGTTAGGGCCAGTACCTGATTGGTACCCAAGGTCCTGGAGAAGTCCCTCCCTGAAGTTGTCCCTCAGCCTTTGCTACTCTGACCAGCAGAGAATCCATACCTCTACCAGCCCCACAGAGGCATTTCCTCCTTTTTTTTTTTTTTTTTCTTTTTGGTGCTGGACATAAAACCCAGGGCCTTGTACGTGCAGAACACATGTTCTACCCACCTCTGAACCACACCCTAGCTGGACCAGTGCTCTTTGGTCCTGCACTGGTTCTAATCAGCACAGTGGGCACAGTGACTGCCTAGAGCCAAGTTATTCTCAATAAGAACCTGGAGTCGAGTCCGTCTGTGCTCAGAGCTGGGCCGTATAACTTGAAGAGCTGGGGGCGAGGGGGATGGAGAGGAGCCCGCGGGCCCAGCCTGTCCTCTCTCTGACTGAACAGTGTAGTAGAAGTGGGTGGCTAGGGCATATATCGGTTTGTGCCCCACTTCAGGAGCTTTGTGGACTGTGTCAGTTAAGAGCAGATAGGAAGTTTGGGCTCCTTTCTGAATTGGTTTAGGAAGACAAGCACTCAAGATGGAGAAGGCAGACTGGAGGGTTGTCCTAACGCCCGTGAGCTCTGAGCTCATCTCCAATCTCCCCCTGGGTTTCAGTGAAGCGCTACGTCCGGAAGGGGATCCCGCTGGAGCACCGGGCCCGTGTCTGGATGGCCGTGAGTGGAGCCCAGGCCCAGATGGACCAGAACCCTGGATACTACCACCAACTACTGGAGAAAGAGGGCAGCCCCAGCCTGGAGGAAGCCATCAGGACAGGTGGGAAGGCCGGTGCTTGGTGCCTGTGTACCCTGGGTGGAGAGGGTGGACTAAGCTCCTCTCAGGAGCTGAGCTCTGCCCTTATCCAAGTCCTAGGCAGTGAGGAAGTCTGCCTTGCTGAAGATGCACCTGCAGGTGTAGTTTTAGAATGGTGTTTGGGTGGAGAATCAAAACTGAAGTGTTCACAGGGAGAATGGTAGATATTTGTATGCCTCATGAGGAAATGGATTGAAATGATCGTATTTTCTCTGTGAGGGGTTTTGAGATCAGCAGCAGCTGGTGTCACCATAGGACAAGTGGCAGTGGCCTTGGTGATGGTCACCTGGTGTCGTTGTGGAGGTTACTCCCTGCACCCTGGTGCCAGGATTGTTTGACTCTTGTGACTGACCTGAGTGCCCTCTACGTGCCATACTTCTTTTTCTGTCCTCCAGGGCCCCCAGTGATAGGGTCACTGACTCCCCAAAAGTTCAAAGTTCAGCATAAATTGAATGCTAGATCTTCAGGAATTATAGCCGCCTTTCCACCTTTAGCGTGGTGCTATGCAAACTCAAGTGAGCAGTACCAGTGGAACACAACATGCTGAATTTTTGCTTAAATCCAGTTACTCTACAGAGCAGAGAGTGAGGGGATGGCATGTCTCTGACATCAGCAGAGCCACCCTGCAGCCCCCACCGCCCTCCACGTGGTGGGCTGGGGCTGCCCGTGAGGGGCGCAGGCTGCCTCCCAGTCATGGAACCCAGAGCAGAGTGGCCCTCACTCGGCTGGGTCAGCATTGCTGACTCAGGCTGGGAAGGGGAGGTTTATGTTAGATAAAATAAACTTGCTGTTTCTTTGGAAAGTGATTTTAAAGGTTTTCTTTGGTGTAGTTTATGGAATTTTTTTTATGTGTATAAGTGTATTGCCTGCATGTGTGTAAGTGCACCCATGTTGTGCAGTGCCTGAGGAGGCCAGAAGACGGTGTTGGGTTACCTGGAACTGGAGTTAGGGACAGTTGTTAGCCACCATGTAGGTACTGGGAATTGAACCCATGTCCTCTGCAAGAGCAGCCAGTGCTCTTAACCACTGGGCCATCTCTCTAGCCCTTTGGAATTTTTTTTTTTTTGTGTGGGGAAAGAGGTATAACAGAATTCACCTTTTCCCCCCCAAACTGAAGCTGTCCCCATTAAACATGAATGCCCCATTCCCCAGCATCTGGTACCTGCCTTTCTATTCTTGGCTCTGACAGTGGCTCCTGTGGGACTTGTATAAGAGGCACTGCACAGCCCTTCGCGATGGGTTCATTTGTGTCCGTGTAAAGTTCTCCAAAATATTCTGAAGCCTAGTATGTGTCAACTGCCCCTTCCTTTCTAAGGCTGCATAGTATTCCACATGTGATGATGCCTCATTTGTTTAACCACTGATGGACCTTTGGTTTGCTCTCCCCTTTGGGTGTGTGCGAAGTGCAGCATGAACAAGCACAGATAATCTGCCCCATCCCTGCCCCAGTCCCTGCAAGGATACACATACTTCGGATTTTTTAAGACGTATTTTATTTTGTGTCTGTTCATTATGTGCAGTTGAATGTACTGCCTGAGGAGGCTAGGAGAGGGAGCTGGAGAGACAGTGGTTGGTTATGAGCTGCCTGATAGGATTGCTAGGAAGTGAACTTATATCCTCTGTAAGAGCAGTATGTACATTTAACCACTGAACTATCTCTTCAACCTTTATTTATTTATTTATTTATTTAATTTTATTTTATTTGTGTGTCGTCTGTCTGTCTGTGTATGGAAGTTAGAGGACAACTTGTGGAAGCTAGTTCTCTCTTTCTACTTTGTGGGTCCCAGGGGTAGAAATCAGGGTGTCAGGCTTGGAGGTAAGCACTTTTAACTGCTGAATCATCCAGTTGGCTCTTTAAAAAAATTTTATTTCCCAGAGTAGAATTCCACATGTAGCTACAAATGCCCTTGGAAGGATGATCTGCTTGCCTCTATCTCCCAAGTGCTGGGATTACAGGTGTACTCTACCATCCCTGGTTTATGTTGTGTTAGGGATCAAACCCAGGGCTTCCTACATGCAGGCCTGCACTCTACCAACTGAACTACAGTATCTGAATAAACTATCTTAGAGAGCCACATGTGGACTTTCCATGTCCACAGAACTATAAATATAGTCACAAGTCTCATCCATACTTGGCTTTGTATCACCCATAGAAAGACACCAGACATGGGAAAATTTTAAAGGTATCATGGATGAACGCAGCCTGTGTCTCTAGTCAGAAATATAAAGAACTCTGCTGTTCCTGTGAGCATTCCATGCTACTGAATGTTTACAGCTCCAGGGGAGATGTCTCTTTTGGGCCTGGGAGGCTATGGGGCACTAGTAAGCAGGAAGGGGCCAGGAGGGAAGCTCCTTACACAAAAGCCGGCCGTGAGTTTATTTAGTTCCTGGTATGGGTTTTGTCTGTTTATCTCTGAAGGGAGTCTTGGTCTATTCTCCTTCCTATGTTTCTGGGTGTTTTTGTTTGTTTTTAATTTTTGTAAAAAAAAATCACTTTATTTTAGTTAACTCTCCAATGAAACATCACACAGCTGGTTTAAGAAAGCCAAATGTAGGGGCTAAAGAGGTGGCTCAGCAGTTAAGAGCACTGGCTGCTCTTGCAGAGGACCTGGGTTTGATTCCCTGCACCCACATGGCTGCTAACAATCGTCCCTAACTCCAGTTTGAGGGGATCTGACTCCGTCTTCTGACCTCCCTGGGCATTGCATGACAGGGTGCATTTGCATCCATGCAGGCAATACACCCATACACATAAAATAAAAATAATAAATAAAATACTTTTTAAAAAGAAAGCCAAATGCAGTTAGGCATGGTGGCCCATGCCTTTAATCCCAGAACTTGGAGGCAGAGGCAGCCTGATCTCTGTGAGACTGAGGTCAGCCTGGACTACATAATGATTTCTAGGGCAGTTGGGGCTACAGGGAGACCCAGTCTCAGAAATAAATAAAGTCACATGTTTACCTAGCCCAAACTCCACACATCTCAGTGAACTGTTCAGTGAACACATGCTTCCACGACCCTTCCAGAGCAGTTAATAACCAGGTTTGCTTGGGATTCACACTACCACTATCTATTACATTCTTACATGAAAGAAGATTAATAACCAGTTTTAATAACCAGGTTTGCTTGGGATTCACACTACCACTATCTATTACATTCTTACATGAAAGTAGATCATCAGAGCCGATTTTCCAGTTCTTCAGTTTAAACCTCTTGATTAGAGAAGTCCTCCATTTGCAAGCCTGCATCGTCTCAGCACCTTGTTGCAACCCTCACAGAGCTCAATGTCACTCTGCTTCTGGGCACACTCAGAAACTATCTGACCTCAAAGAGGCAAGGGCCACTAGACTGCTGCTCATCAGCTGGGCTCCCCGCTGTTCCTGGTAGGTGAGATCAGACTTTGTGGACTCCACCTCTACTGAGGCGCCCAGTGATGTGCCCCAGAGTGTGCTCTTCTGCAGAGCCCACAGCCACACTGGCTGTGGTGGTTGCCATCTGGGCCATTGGGCCTGGCTGCCGGGGTACAGCAGGTGAGCCAACTACAGGTGGTACAGCAGCCACTGCAGGCTGAGCTGCAGGTGCTGGCCCGGGAGCAGCTCTCAACCAAGGGGCCCAGCTGGCTGGAGAGGCCACCTGGAGGAGCTGCTATGGTTTCCATGCAGCATCCAGAATGCATGTCTGTTCAATGTCTAGAAATGTAAAATCTATTTTCAACTTTTTGAGACAGCATCTCACTCTGCAGCGCAGGCTGGCTTGAACTCAACTAGCTATGCTCCTGCCTCAGCCTCCTGAATGTTAGAATTACAGTGTGAACCATTATCCCTAGCCTTGTATTTTTGACATTTGGAATCTGGACCTTTTGGATTCTGAAAGAATGGTCAGACCCAAAACTGCTATTCTTGGCACAGAGTGCCATATCCTGGGCTACAACAAGGCTTAGGTGTGTTTCATACCTGAGGAAGTGGCCAGGTCTTTCTTGGGGTGATTCAGGAGTAGCCAGGGTGGCAACAATTCCTGAAGTCCTAGACAGAAGACAGCCACCTTGGCATATGCCCAGAGGGTGGGAGGTGACACTGGTACATTTCTGTGCAGACCTGAACCGGACCTTCCCGGACAACGTGAGGTTCCGGAAGACGGCGGAACCCTGTCTGCAGAAGACCCTGTACAACGTGCTCCTGGCATATGGGCTGCACAACCGAGGTGTGGGGTACTGCCAGGTGAGCCCCCAGGGCCTTAGAGCTGGCATGTCCTGGGGATCATTCAGCACCCCACAGATCTCATGGTAATGGCATTCTGTAGGTATGAGCTTTATTCACCTGACTCATGAGGTCTGGGTCATAATTCCTCCCTCACAGCAGGCCTGGCATGCAGTGTGTCCCTGCTAGAAAAGCAGGAGACACTTGTTGGTAACTTTACGGTATCAGGTAGTAGACAAGGTGAGGACAGAAGGTTGAGGACGAATAATGAGAAGGAAATCGAGTGAGCACAGAGTAGGAGCTTGAGGCCAGAGCAGTGTTGTGCACTTTTC
The DNA here is from genome assembly GCA_035773235.1 of Eospalax fontanierii. Classification (NCBI taxonomy): domain Eukaryota; kingdom Metazoa; phylum Chordata; class Mammalia; order Rodentia; family Spalacidae; genus Eospalax; species Eospalax fontanierii. The sequence goes on from CM069524.1 coordinate 40,090,918, forward strand.
GTGGGTTTGTGGGGCCATGCACTGCAGGGCCAACCTCCTTGATGTTCTTTCTGAAAACCTGGTCTAATGGAAGATCTTGCCTATAAATTTTGGTCCTGTTTGTGTTGCCAGTGAGTCTAAACATGCAGCTGGTGAGTAATTTCCTTCCTGGGAATGTGCTGGAGCCCAAACCCGGTGACTTAAACGGTGACACATTTTGAAATCATAAGACTCAGGTGTGTGCCATGCTGCCCCTGCCCAGGGGTTGTGAAGGATGGTCCTTCCTGCTTCCTCTCCCAGGCTTTTCCCCAAATCCTGGAATTGTTGTCTCCATGAGATGTCCCCCTGCTTGGTGACTGTCTGGTTTCTCCAGTTTTATAAGAACACACACCGTCTTACTGGAGTATAACAGCCCTGTTCCAAAGAGGTTCATCTTAACAGGTGACATCTGTACCCACCTGTCTCCAAATAAGGCCACACTCTGAGGCAGGGGACTCCTGGACTTGGAGACACAGTCCTGCCCATAACTTGGAATCATAAATTGTATACGAATAGCCTCTCTTTTGACCCAGGCTGACTTCCACAGGAGCTTCCATGATGAGCAGGGTTCACTCATTGGGGTCTTTCCAGGTGTTCTGACCCTTGTGACTCAGGAGCACAGAGCTCGTACGGGCCTCTGCTCCATTTCGGTATCCTGATCTCTGTGCACTTTTTTTCTTTTTTCAATGTTGGGGGTAGAATTAAGGGTCTTTTGTGGGCTAGGCAAGCTCTCTGCCACTGAGCTGTTTCCACAGCCCTGTGTGCTCATGCGTGCATGTGTGTGTGTGTGTGTGTGTGTGTGTGTGGTCATGAGTGTGTGCATTCATGTGTATCTGGAGGCCAGAGGTTGACATTGGGTATTTTACACTATTGATAGCTTTCCACCTCAATTTTTAAAAATTTAATAAAAGGGCATATTTACTTACGTTTATAAACAAGTTTGAAAGACAAAAGAAAAACATGGATGTTTTAACCTATTAACCTTTTTCAGAATGCCAACAGCCCTCGTGCTGTGTGAAAGTCTCTGAGGATTTATTAGAAAAACAAAAACAGTTTACTCACAGTTCATCAAGACATCACTGAACTAGCGTATTTAGACCAAACCAAAAGAACTAAGGTTCTCTTATATGTGGTTTGATAGTTTAATTTGGTTTGCCTGAAATAACAAAAGCATTTCAAGCATCTTTATGTATTACTGTCTTGCATTAAACGATCTACTGAATTCTCAAGAAAAGGTTACTAGCAAGTTTTTCAAAAAGTTTAAAAAAGAGGGGCTGGAGAGATGGCTCATCAGTTACGAGCACTGGCTCCTCTTGCAGAGGATCACCCAGCTGGCAGCTAATGACTATAACTCCAGTTCCAGGGGATCCAACATCCTCTTCTGACCTGTGCACACATCGCACAACACGAGTACACTTATATACATGCAGGTGACACTCATGTACATTAAATAAATAAATAAATATTTTTAAATATTTTCCTTTTTAGTGTTCATATATGTAGAGGGTATATTCATATACATACTTTTTTTAGATTTTTAAATTATTTTATTTATTTATTTTTGATTTATTTTTTTGAGACCTGGTCTCCCTATAGCCCCAGCTGGCCTGGAACTTGCTATGTAGGGCTGGCCTTGAACTCACAAAGATCCACCTACCTCTGTCTCCCTAGTGCTGGCCCGGCTTTATGTTTATTTTTTAATGTTTATGAGTGTATTGCCTGAATGTGTGTAAATGCACCTGTGTTGTGCAATGCCAGCAGAAGAAGGCATCAGTTCCCAGAGACTGGAGTTACAGATGGTTGTTAGCTGCTATGTGGGTGGGAATTGAATCCATACCCTCTGCCAGAGTAGTCAATGCTCTTAACTACAGAGCTAACCCTCCAGCCCATAAATAAATATATTTTTAATTTATTATTTTTATTTTATATGTATGAGTGTATTGCCTGCATGTAGGTTGGTGCACCTGTGTTGTGCAGTGCCCACAGAGGTCAGAAGATGCCATTGGATCCCCTGGAACTGAAGTTATGGACAATTTTTAGCTGCCATGTGGGTGCTGAGTTCGAACCCAGGTCTTCTCCAAGAGCAGCCTGCGCTCTTACCTGTGGAGCCATCTCTCCATCCCATAAATAAATTTAAAAAAAAAAATTAAAACAGTTGCTTCAAAGCCATTAAATCAGGAATGCATTTAATAAATTAATTAGGACTGGCTGTGGTGGTGTACAACTTTAACCCTAATACTTTGGAGGCAGAGGCAGGCAGATCTCTGTGAGATGGAGGCCAGCCTCCGTGAGTTCTAGGCAACTTTAGCTATCGGTATACCTCTCTCTCAAACAACAGTGGCCATAATTTCATTAGAACACTACTGCTCATATTCTACCTTTAATTTTTTAAATTGTTTTTTGTTTGTTTTTTATTTTTATTTGATACAGGATCTCCATGTAGCCCCAGCTGACTCAAACTTGAAATGTAGACCAGGCAGATTGCCTGCCTCTGTCTCCCAAGTGCTGGGATTAAAGGCATGTACAGCCACGCCTGGCCCACCTTAATTTTTGAGACTGGGTTTCATTGAACCTGGAGCTCACTTATTTGGCTAGACTGGCTGACCAGCAAGTCCCAGGCATCTTCTTGCCTCCACCTCCCCGGTGCTGGGCTAACAGGAGCATGCTTCAGTGCTCGTTTTTTTACATGGGGATCCAAATTCAGATCCTCCTGCTTGTATGGCAAGCACCTTACCTTACTGACTGAGCCATCCTCCTGTCCGCATGTGTCTTTCCTGTGAGTTGAGTCTCATTCTTGGGTACACTCTGAGTGGAGGTCCTGATCAGAGATGTTGGGGGCTGTGTGTCTAGTCCTGAGCTTTTGTTTCTAATAAGTCTATTAACATCTAACAACCCCACCTGCATGCAGACCATACTTGCAGTGCCTGTTCAGCGTCCCTTAAACCCATCCTGTTGGTTGCTGAGAATTGGATTTCTTTTCTAACTTCTAAAGAAATGCAGATTTATCTAGAAAGTCTAAATGAACAAAAAGGAGGACAGGAGAAGTGGTACAGAACTCAGTCTCCTGGAGGTGACATCAGCACCCTCTCCTTGGCGTCATGGTAAGCTAGAGGACCACGTCTTCTGCCAGCTTCACCTGCCAGGCCTCATGATCTGCCGTTTGGGGACTAAGTGCTGTGAATTTTTCCAAATGGTCCCCATACAAAGTTCTCCACTTGCTCCACCCCTCCATGTCAGGATGTCCTCGTCCTTCTGCTTTTTGTTGTGTATCTCTTCTAAAAAATATATTTATTTTTATTTTATGTTTACGAGTGTTTTGCATGCATGTATTAAGTGCATTACATGCATGCCATGCCCACGGAGGCCAAAAGAGGGTGTCGGGTTAAGGACAGTTGTTAGCTGCCATGTGAGTTCTGGGATTCGAAGCTAGATCCTCTGTAAGAGCAGCCAGTGCTCTAAACCACTGAGCCATCTCTTTAGCCTGTCTTTTAAATTTTTTTAAATTAATTCATTAATTCATTAATTTTTATGTGTATGAGTGTATTGCCTGCATGTATGTAAGTGTACCAGTGTTGTGCAGTGCCTATGGAGGTCAGAAGAGGGAGTTGGATCCCCTGAAACTGAAGTTACAGGTGGTTGTTGGATGTCATGTGGGTTCTGGTAGTTGAACCCAGATCCTTTGCAAGAGCAGCCAGTGCTCGTAACTGCCGAGTCATCTCTCCAGCCCCTGTTTGTCATTTTTTAAGCGACTGAGAGTTAAATAAGCCAAAAGTCTTGCCCATGCTAGGCAAGGATTCTACCCCTGAGCTGTACCCTCTTTTTACTTTTTAGTTTTGACACAGAGTCTCATTTAGTTGCTTAGGCCGGTCATGAACTTGTGATCCTCCTGCCTTAGCTTCCCAATTCGCTAGAATTATAGATGTGTGTTACCAGGCCTGAGTGATCCTGTTGCTGTTGTAAACAGTCACTGGCAGGGTTTCCCCTCTGCCCGAGCTCTGTGCTGGTCAAACATGTTAGACTGATGGTTTAGGGGCTAATGATGGTCACATTGCTTTGTCACAGGTCAGCACTAGGAAGAGAGAGCCTTTGAGTGACATTCTGAGGGTTTTTCAGCTTGACCTCTTTCCTTCATGTGGACTAGCTGAACAATGCAGACAGCAGGCTAATGTCTCTTCTGTGCTCCCGAAAGGTCGGTCTAGAGTCTCACAAGTTTCCCACAAGGGCAGAAGGATGGAAACCTAGCTGTGAGCTGAACAGTTTCAAGTCATATATTGGTTTAGAACTCGGGGTGAAGTTGGTTTTTTGTTTTTCTGATATTTCAGGGAATGAATTTCATAGCAGGCTATCTAATTCTTATAACAAAGAATGAAGAAGAATCGTTTTGGCTCTTGGATGCTCTTGTTGGAAGAATACTACCTGGTAAGTTGACAGTTGCACTCTCTACCTGCCTGGCTTCTGGTGTCCTTGAAAAGGTCTAGCTGGCCAGTCAGGACAGAGTGAAATGGCTGGGATCTAACTCAGGGATAGAGCACTTCCCTAGCTTGCTTGAAGTAAGGCTTGGGGTTCACGCCCCACCCCAGGAGGAGGGAAAAATACATGGAAACACAGTTGGCCTCTGGAAACTGAGGTGAAGGAGAATCGGGTCTCTTTGGCTGTGGCTTCATGATTGGGCTGGTTATAGAACGAGAACTCAGCACAGTATTGCTGTATTGATTTTAAGGTCAAAGTCCTTCTTTTCAAATTCTTCTGTCATTTTCTTTATTAATAGGTAAATAAAGCCACTGCTCTATAGAGAGGGTCATTTTGGGTACAGCCAGCAGCTCTAGGGACAGAGAGGACTTCCTGCCTGTGCAGTCACATTCCTGGCCTGGAGAAAGGGTGTTTGGAGTGTGAGAGGGTGTATGATTTTAGCCTGGGGTGGTTCCTGCTAAACTGTGCCCATACCATCATGTCATTTTGAGACCTGCTAGGCACTTGTTCAGAGTGACCCAGGAGACTGCAGACATAGGGACATGTTGGGCTCGTGCCTTCTCTGAGTCTGAGCCCACCAGATGCAAGTGAGCTCATTCTGCTGCTGCTGTTAGTCCATGAGGTGCAGAGGTAGGGATGCCGGAGCTCAGCTGGGCTTGAGGAGGAAGCTGCTGGGAGATAGAAAGTAAGAGAAGAGCCTGGGTAGAGTTGAGTGGGCAGGACAGGTCAGCTCTGAAGTTTGGGCAGCATCCGGGCCCAAAATACCCTTGTCTCTGTAGGTCTCCCTGCAGAAAGCAGTCCAGCAGCGGACTGCAGCCACACACGTACAATACAGGAGGGGGGTCCCGGTGGCGGTGGTCTCTCAGTCTATCCTGTAAGACCAAACTGTACCACACAGAGACCCCATGCATGGAGAAAGGAGAATTTCTGTAGAAGGAAAGGCCATGGAGGAAAAGAGCCATTCTTGTCATCTCAGAGCTCTCCAGAGGCAGTCCATGCCACCTGCTCTAGATTCTGGGCCATAGCAGTGTCTCTGTTACAGCTTTTCATTGTGTCTTTTTTAATTGTATAAGAAATAACACAGCCAGATTCTCATTTGTTAATTGAAAATATATAGTACTGATTTTAGGATGAAACATGCCAGTCGTTTGCTCGGACATCCTCTCTGCCTTAATGCACAGGTCCTTTGAGAAGAATGACGGCCAAGCCTAGCACAGCTGACTGTGCAGAAACAGCTAGTATTTACACCTTTCAGTGCTGAAGCCACAGGTGGTCTCTGCTGTGTTTTTCTTTCCTTCTTTTTAGAAAATCTGGGCTGAGAGTGCAGTATGGTCCCAGCTCCCATGAGACTGAGACAGGAGGATCAAATGAGCTCAGGAGTTTGTAACTAGCCCGAGCGACACAATATAAGAACCTATCTAAAAATGGAAAATTTTTTGAAAAAATTTGGGGGAGAGGCACAGCAGAGGGTCAGAATCCCTCCCTACCGTGGGTGAAGCTCTGAGTCCTATCCCCAGCACTTGGAAAAAAAACTTTAAGTAAGTCTTGTAGAAAATAAAAAAGATCAAATGTTTACCAGCGCAGAGAACGCAGCTCTGACCAGGGTGGCCCACATGCTGTTCTCAATGGTCTGCCAGTTTGTTTTTATTTATTTTATTTTATTTATTTACTTTTGAGATAGTGTCTCACTATAAAGCCCTGACTAGCCTAGAACTCATAGAGATCTGCCTGCTTCTGTTTCCAGAGTGCTGGGATTAAAGGAAGTATGCCGAACCTGGTTTATCAGTTTGAATCTAGAGATCTGTACGAAGTAATTCATCTTATGAATTACGTAGTCAGTTTTTCTCATTTTCTCAGTTTGTAAGGATAGCTACTTGTATGAATGAGTCAAGGGCAAGCCCAAGTGAAGATGGCTTGAACGAGGACGCTGGGGATAGAGGTGTCTGCGGCAGGGGGATAAGCAGCTCTGTAGAGCAGCATTGAGGAGCCCACACTGATACATTATCCATTAACAGGAAGAGCCTAGTGGGGGGCAGGAGAGATAACTCAGCGTTAAGAACACTGGCTGCTCTTGTAGAGGATCTGGGTTTGATTCCTACCACCCACAGTCCTGGTAGCTAACAAACCATCTGTAACTCCAATTTCAGGAGATCCAGTGCCTTCTTCTGACCTCCTCAAGCACTGCATGACACAGGTACACTTACACACATGCATGCAATATGCTCATACACATAAATAAAAATAATAAATAAAATATTTTTTTAAAAAAACAGGCAAAGACTAAAGCATGTCTGTAACAACTGACCACAGGGAGGGAAACAAAACTGACTCCTGCGTCAGTTCAGTTAGATTCAAGACCAACTGTGAAAAAGCAAAGCTTGAAACTTGGAGAATAATATATAAACATCTGAGGGAGTGGGAAGAAGTTGTTTGAACACAATTCAAAAGTAAGACATTGATTGGTTTAAGTATATGAAAATTTGAAGCCGGTTTTGGTGAAAGACATCATGAGGCGGGTATTGCCTAGTGTGGAGAAAGTGTGGGGGCCACACAGGCAATAGGCTCCGTATCTGGATTGTATAAAGAAGCCTTAAGAGTCTGAGACACAAGGAAGCAGCTTGGTGGGAGAGACCAGGATGGCCCTCCAAAGAGGAGAGCCCCTGTAGCAAGAAGAAACCGGTTCACTCTGTGATAAGTTGTCAGGTGGCCTTTGGTCCCAGAAGGGCACAGGTGTGGTTCAGTCTGCTGAGAGCTATTGGAAATGCCCTGACTTCTCTAGGGAGGGGAGCTGGGCATGAGAGATTAACTTTCACTGTCATCAGACTAGCCTAGGGCTGTCCCTACCTCCAGGCCTCTTAGGAGTTCCCACCGAGCCCGCCCAGGGCCTTCCCGAGGCCAGCCCTCCCTCCTCTGTCCCCCAGTAATTATGCCTGTTGTTCAGCAGCTGAACAGAAGAAGCTGGCTGAAGACTTTTGTTCTTTTTTGGGGAGAGTTCTGTTTTTTCATTTTGGGGGAGTTTGGTTGTGATTTTTAAAAAATATTTTATTTTTTTTATGTGTTTGAATATATTGCCTACATGTATGTAAGTGCACCCATGGCATACAGTACCTGTGGAAGTCAGAAGAGGGCATCGAATCTCTTGGAACTGGAGTTACAGATGGTTGGTAGCCACCGTGTGGGTGCTGGGAACTGAACCTGGATCCTTTGCAAGAGCAGCCACTGCTCTTAATAATTGAGCCATCTCTCCAGAGCCCTAACTCCCTCCTTTTTTAAAAGACAAAGCCTCCCTGGGTGGCTGGGAACTGGATATGTAGTTCAGGCTGGCCTAACTTTCAGAGATCTGCCTTTGTCTGCCTGCCCAGTGCTGGGATTAAAGCCATGCACCAAAATGCAGTCCATGGTTTTGTTTTTTTGAGACAGGGTCTCACTATGTAGTCCTGGCTGACCTGGAACTTGTTGTGTTGCCCAGTCTAGCCTCAAACTCAGACATCCACCTGCTTCTGCTTCGTGAATGCTAGGATTAAAGGTACATGCCACCAGGCCCAGCTTGCCTTTTATTTTTTAAGTCATAGTCTCTTGTAGCCCAGGCTGGATTCAAACTCTTTGTGTAGCTGAGGTTGTCTTTGAACTTCTGATGTTCCTGCCTCTACCTCTTAGCTGCTGGGGCTACACCTATATGTCACCACACCTGGCTTCTGACTGAGGACCTTGCTTTTACTATCTGTGACTTCTCCTCTCCCACTAGTGCCCCAGAACACAAATTCTTATCTTCATGGTAGGTCTGCAAGTGTTGAATGTGAGCCTAGTCTATCAGGTTATGACTGCTCAAATGGGGACTCCATGTCTTCATGTAGAAGGACCTTGAAACCAGGCTTCCCTGGAGTGAAGAATCCCTGTGTCTGCTTAGACAACCCATCTATCTACTACAGACCTCATTAGTAACTTCCCAGCCCTTAATAAATGGATCCAAAAGCTCGGGAAACTGTTTACATCAGTTTCCCTTAAGTGCAAGAAAATACTAACTGCTGGTCACAGGAACACCTCAGCCCAAGGCAGAGGAATAGCAAGATGGGAACACTAAGGGATGCTAGGTTTTTGCAGGCCACAGGTCCAGCCCCAAGTGGATGAGACAGAATGTGGCTCCTGATCTCAAGCAGGTCTCAGCAGGACTCTGCATCTTCCTGGTGGCTTCCCTGTGGCCCCCTGCCTTGGCTGAAGGTTATGTGTAACACACATTCATCCCTAGGATCAGAAGCATCCTTTGGGAATCAGACTCTAGGAGTCTGGCTCTACTCCTGAAACCAGGCAACAGAAATAATCTTGGCAAGATCCTCCTGCCCCCTCTATTCCAGATATGGCATCTCAGAAAGAAGTGGGGGAACCCCAGCACTGTGCTGTGCCCACACACTGGGGAGCCTTCGTTCTGGAAGGAGGTTTTGGCGTTTGAGCTCCCCTCCAGGAACATTGCATGTTTTTGTTTCTTTCCAGTTAATTTTCTCAGTGTCCATTTTGCCTTTTAAAAAATTCTGTCATTATTAAATAATGGATTTAGGAATTAAATTAACAGAGTACAAATGTTTATTTATTTAATTTAAAATTTTTTATTTTTTTACGTGTGTGTTTTGCTTGCATGTATGTAAGTGGACCTGTGTTGTGCAATGCCTGTGGGTATCAAAGAAGGTAGTGGATCCACTGGAACTGGAGTTATAGATGGTTATTATCTGCCATGTGGGTGCTGGAAACCACTTGAGTCCCCTGCTAGAACAGCCAGTGCTCTTAACTACTGAGCTATATCTCCAGCTTCTATTTATTTATTTTTGAGACGGGATTTCAGGTAACCCAAGCTGGCTTTGAACTTGCTTTGTACTGGATGACCTTGAACTTCTGGTTCTTTCTGCCGCCACTCCCAGCTGAGATTATAGACATGCACTACTGCATTCAGTTCATGAGGTGCTGAGGATAGAAGCTAGGGTGGGGTGTGGTACATGCTGGGCAAGCACTCTACCAACCGAGCCACGTCCCCAGCCCCTTACTTATGAGACAAGGCTGTTGCTCTTCACTCAGGCAGGCCTATCTCCTGTGCTCACAAGATGCTCCCCTTAGCTTCCCAGGTGCGGGGACTGCGGGTGCACCATCCTGTTTAATCTCTTTAAAAGTCTGTTTATTGGGGCTAGAAAGACAGCTCTGTGGCTAAGAGCACTGGTTGTTCTCGCAGAGGACCTGGGTTCAGGTCCAAGAACCCACATGGCAGCTAACAACTGCCTGTAACTGAAGTTCCAGGAATTCGACACGTTCTTCAGGCCTCTACAGGCATTGCATGCATGTGGTACACTTACATACAAGCAGGCATAACACATACACATAAAATTAAATAAAATTAAAAATTTTTTTCATTTTTTGTTGTTCATGATTGGCTAGTTACTTTTTCAAGTTCTCTTACTAGAGAACAAAAGGAAGATGTAGGCCCTTCACACCCACAGGAGCTCTGCCCAAACATCCATTAAAAAGAGCAATGTGGGAGGCTGGAGAGATGGCTCAGTGCCTAAGAACACTGGCTGCCCTTGCATAGGACCCAGATTCAATTCCTAGCACCTACATTGGGCAGCTCACAACTGCCTATGAGTCTAGTTACAGGGAATCCAATGTGTTCTGGCCTCTGTAGGCATTGTGCGCTCGTGGTGCACATACATGTAGGCAAACACTCATACACATAAAATAAAATTTTAAAATCTTAAAGAAAAAAAAGTAGTGTATGCTGGGTGTGCTGGCGCATGCCTGTAATCTCAGTACCTGGGAGATGGAGACAGGGTGGTCATGAGGTAAGGGTCAGCCTGGGCTAATAGGGAGCTCCTGTCTCAGAAAAATGAGAGAATGAGAGAAGACAGTGTCACTTCGAACCGAGGGGCTCACGTCGAGACCGTGGCTGCTGGAGGCAGCGGCAGTGAGGACCTGGCGCCTGTTATTTCCTGTGCACACAGGCAGCAGTAGAGTAATGTGTAGTTAGGCAGCAGTCGGAATAACTGATAAGGCTGAAGTTTCAGCAACACACTGTGAGACATGCTGGGAAGGTGGCCTCTCTCAGAATGCCTTCCTGTGTTGAAGTCATGCTTCTGACTGAGGAGCCCAGCCCAGGTATCGTGATGGCCCAGGTGGGACTGAACTAGACACACACAGGTGACACCCTCTGTGTGGACTGGGCTCCTGTAGTAGTGAGTTGAAGGTTATCCCTTTTCTGTCTTATGTGCAGCCACTTGAGTGGTGGCTCAAGTTTGGGGCAAAAGGAAGGAACTTACACTCCTTATCTCAAGGAGCCCATAGGTGGCTCATGCCATCGAGCTCCCTTGTCCCAGTCCCTCAGTCCCAGATCTGGGGGCACCCCTCAGGACGTCCTTCGACTTTGTGGCCATGTGTAGGTGGGTGTCCTGGTGGGCGGCGCTAGGGATGAGGAGCTATGGGCGTAGGGCGACAGAGTGGTTACCCCAGTGACAACAGGGGAAAGGCACTGGCCTCCTGTGCTGCCAAGCCTCTGGACTTCGGGTCTCCACTGATACCAGTCAGGGCTGTAGAGAACTACCTCAAGGTCAGGCTGGATATGTAGGGTGAGTATCTGTGTCTCATAGGCTTGACTGATGTGCTAGCTCTCGGGCCCAAGGCTCAGCACTCTTCATCGTCCAGGAGTTGGCATCTCTGCACAGAACTTCCCCAGAACCCTTATCCTCAGACAAGTGTCTCACCTTTTCCAGCATGAGATGTGTCATCACGGTGGACCAGGTGCTCCAAGGCCTCTATCTAATGGGTCCATTATGGACTCAAGACCTGGGCTTCAATCCTCCTGCTTTCCTGGGCCCCAGTTTTCTGCCTGTTGGACAGCACCATTCCTGGACTGTTCACATCTCTTCTCTTCTCCTATTCCCTCCTTTCACTCTCTGAAACGAGATCTTGCTAATGTCTCTGGCTGGTCAGGAACTTGCTGGGATTGCAGAAGTCTGCCTCAGTCCTCAGCTGGTTCCTTCTTTTTCATTTGGGGCTGTTTGAAGAGCCAACCTGGCCTTCGTGGTGGTTTATACCAAAGGGCAACACCTCCCTACCCCTGCCAGCAGATGTGGACTTCCTGCATATTGTTGCTAGTGGTAGATAGTTTTGACACTTGTCCTTTTTTTGTAATTGGAAGCAAACAGAGTTTGAGCATGTGTGATATAGAACACACACATGTTCATTATGGGAAACATGAAGAATGAAAGGTATAAAGGTGAAAATCATAGCTACCTGGTGACTACACAGCTGTCTTTGTGGCTCTTCCGTAGTTTGACGTTAGAACTCTGGGGACTCTGCCTTGTCCTGGGGCAGGCAGGGTGCTGTGGTTGAGCCTGGGTGTAGAAATATGGGGTCGCAAATGCATGGACATCCCTGGGAGAAGGCTGAGGCGGGGCGCTCCTAGGAAGAAGGGCTGTGCATGGCCCTGACCCAGCCTGTGCAGCAGTCAGATCTAATGTTTTGGGGTGGTGTTGCACTGGCTTGGCTTCCAGAAGAAAGCGGAGAGGTGCCGAGGGTTAATGTAATCCTTCCCTTGGAGAGCGTCTCAGTGCCCCGGAATTCAGGCGTAGGTTTAGCATGTCTATTTTTGGAATTCAGTATAAGCGTCTGTGTAACCGGGCCAAGGTCGTGCAGAACTTCTCTGCAAATCTTTCCTGTTGCTCATGCCCAGCTCCTCTCCCTAGCCATCTCTGTGCCCACCTCTCCCAGAAAGCTGGCATGTAATCCCTGCACGTGCAAGGTATAGCAGCAGATTCTAGGTCAGCCTGGGATACTGAATGAGATCTTGTCTCAAACTATGCACAGGCTGGGAATGGAAGTTCAGGCCTTAATCTCAGCATTCTGGGCAGAGGCAGGAAGATCTCCGAGTTGAAGACCAGCTTCATCTACATAGAGTTCTAGGCCAGCCAGGGATACAAAGTAAGACCCTGTCTCAAACAACAGAAAAACAAAACAACAGCCTCCTCCCCACCTCCCACAATACAAACAAAAACAAAGCAAACAAACTAAAAACAAACAAGAGAAAGAACAAATGGCTGAAAGGCTCCAGATTCAAAGAAGGGTATTAAGAGAATACTTTTTAATTAAATTTAATTAATTAATTAATTTTGAAACAGGTCAGCCTGAAATTCACCATGTCAGTATTTGTAATGATTCTTTTCCAACCACAATGTTAAGTGGACTTGACCAGCTTATCCTCTGCCATGACAAATGACTACTGTGTGTACATGACATGGACAGGACACTGTTGGTGTACAGTGAATGTGCCACACTTTTCTGTGTTGTCACACATTACTAAGTGACTTACTGATTTCGTTTGTAGCAGAAATCAAGAATTAAAATTTATAACAAACCGGCTGGAGAGATGGCTCAGTGATTAAGGGCACTGATTGCTCTTGCAGAGGATCCAGGTTCAGTTCCCAGGACCTACATGGTGGTTAACAACCATCTGTAACTCCAGTTCCAGGGGATCTGATGCCCTCTTGTGGCCTCCAAGGGCATTGCATGCATGGGTGTACTTACATTCATTCAGGCAAAACACACATTAAAAAAAATTGATAACAAATCACATTAACAAGTTAAAAAACTAAAGAGAAGGGCCAGTGAGATGGCTCAGTAGGTCAAGCCACTTGCTGCTGATCCTGATGACCTAAGTTTGGTTCCCAGGACCCACATGGTAGAAGGAGAACGGGCTCCAGAAAGTTGTCTTCTGAGCTCTACCTGGAGTATGTTGTGGCCCACTGGCCTACACGCATATACACACACAATGAATAAATAATTATGAAAACTTAAGGAGAATTTTAGTAAGAAACCCAAAAGTATTTTGCTATGACAAGTGTCTTTAAAAGAAAGGAATGACTAGGTATGGTGGTACATGTCTTTAATCCTATTATTTAAGAGGCAGAGGCCCGGTGGGTCTCTGTGAGTTCAAGACTTGCCTAGTCTACATAGTGAGTCTAGCCAGGGCTACATAGTGCAACCGTGTCTCAAAAAAAAAAAACAAAAACAAAAAGAGAAAGCATTTGTCAGTAAATGTGAATTTTATTATTATTTTCTGTTTTTATTTTTCTGTGTAAGAGACCTGCATGTGTGAAAGTGGACCTATGTTGTGCAGTGCCCATGGAGGTCAGAGGAGGGGGTCAGATCTTCTGGAATTAAGGATGGTTGTTAGCTGCCATGTGAGGGCTGGGAATCAAACCTGGGTCCTCTGCAAGAGTAGGCAGTGCTCTTAACCACGGAGCCTTCTCTCCAGTCCCAATATCTTTAGTATTATAATAGAAAATCTGCCATCCTAACCCTCCCTCCCTTCCCCATCCTGTGCTTCCTCCTTCCCTCCCTCATGTAACCCAGAATAGTCTCAAACTTACTGTGTAGCCCAGCACTACATCTCCTAAGTACTGAGATTACAGGTGTGTGCCACAAGGCCTAGTTTTACACAGTACTTAGGGATCAAATTCAGGGCTTCATGTGTGCCAGGCAAGCACTCTACCAGCTGAGTTACAACTCCAGCCCCAGAACTTTTACATGTCCCAAACTGAAGCTGTCCCCTTGACCCTCCCCGCTTCCCTCATCCAGCCTAGCCCTGACTCTTGATGGCCCTGGAACTTCCTGAAAGCACAGCCACACAGCTTGGAGGGCTCATCTCGCTGTCGGATGTCCTTAGGGCGCCTCCATGGAGTAGCTTAGGTCAGAATTTCCTTTCTCAGGTGATTTGAGTCCTTTTCTGGAGGGCGGGGTACTAGAGATGGAACCCAAGACCTTGTGCGTGCTAGGCAAGTACCTACCACTGCACCCCCAGCCCTCTTTTCCATTGGAAACAGGGGCTCATGAAGTGTCTTGGCCAGCTTTGACCTTTCTCTCTAGCTCAAGCTGGCATGGATCTTGTGATCCTCCTGCCTCAGTCTCCCAAGTAGCTGGGAGCATGGGCTTGTGTTCCCAGGCCCAGTCCATTTGAGTCTCTCAGTTCCTCTCTTCCTTTTCCTGCTGGGCAGATTACTATAGCCCAGCAATGCTGGGCCTGAAGACAGATCAAGAGGTCCTGGCCGAGCTGGTGAGGATGAAGTTGCCAGCAGTGGTGGCCTTGATGGACGGCCATGGTGTGTTGTGGACCTTGCTGGTGTCCCGCTGGTTCATCTGCCTGTTTGTGGACATCCTACCTGTGGAGGTGAGCACCTCGATCAACCTCAAGAGCTATGTGGGCTACTGTGGAAGTAATAAGGTATTTCTGTGTCTCTGCAGACTGTGCTTCGAATATGGGACTGTTTGTTTAATGAAGGCTCCAAAATCATCTTCCGGGTTGCTCTTACTTTAATTAAGCAACACCAGGAGTTTATATTGGAAGCCAACAGTGTTCCAGACATCTGTGACAAGTTCAAGCAGATCACCAAAGGGGGCTTTGTGACAGAGTGTCACACATTCATGCAGGTGAGTTCTGAGCTACATGGTCTGTATGTTGGTACCCCACCCAGCAGTTGGGCCATGTGTCCTGGCTCCTCTTCTGGTTCCCTCTGCCCGTGAGGCGCTCTCTCTCCCCTTCTCTGATCTGTGGCCATCGCTGATCTGGACTCTGTGGCTGCTGTGGCCATCGCTGATCTGGACTCTGTGGCTGCTGTGGCCATCGCTGATCTGGACTCTGTGGCTGCTGTACCTCCGTCCCTCCTCTCACATTTCTGCAAAGCTGTGAACCATTGGCTGAAGTCCGAGGCCCCCTGACCTCATGTCTGAGGCCACTGTTGTCCACCTGGAAGGGCTGTTCTGGCTTGCTCTGGTTGGAGATGCTAGCATGGGAGCACAGACCTGCTTACCTATACTCTGGTTTCCTCAGGCCCAGGGAGGCCTCCGTGTCCTCAGCTAGCATAGAGCCTGGTCTCAGTCACTGCTGGCCACTAGCCTTCAACAGGCCGTGGACAGCCCCCTGTCCTAGGGGTTGTGCTTATCCTAGGAGAGCAGCTCATGAGGCATAGACTGTCACTGGGTCCTGACTTGGCAGACTATGTGGACTAACTCAGAAGCCACTGAGTGTGAGGTAGGAATAAGGCCTGACGAGGTCTAGGCTGGAGGATGAGGGGCCAGCTGAGCCCATAGCTGAGTGACCCTGGCAAGATCTGGCACATGGCAGAACCTGAGGGGCTCCTTTCACCTTTACTCTTTTTTTTTTTGAGACAAGGTCTCACTTTGAGGCCCTGGGTAGCTTGGAACTTTCTGACTAGACAAGACTGGGCTCAAACTCTCAGAGATCAGCCTGTCTCTGCCTCCTAGGTAGTGGGGTTAAAGGCATGTGCCACTATGCCCAGCACATTTAAATTAAAAAAAGTTTGTATTATTTAAATTATTCTCTTTATGTGTGTATTTCCTGCATGTATGTAAATACACCTGTGTTGTGCAGTGCCCACAGAAGTCAGAAGAGAGCATTAGATCCCCTGGAACTAGAGTTACAGATGGTTGTTAGCCACCATGTGGGTGCTGGGAACTAAACTGGGTCCTCTTGCAAGAGCAGTCAGTGCTCTTAACTGCTGAGCCATCTTTTCAGTCCATTTTTATGATTTGTGTGTATGTGTGTGTGTGTACATGTGCATGTGTGTGGAGGCCAGAAGAGGGTGTTGGATTCCTTGGAGCTAGAGTTACAAGAAACTGTGACGCCCCTGAGTGGGTACTGAGAACTGAACTTTAGCTCTCTGCAAGAGCAGCAAGTGTTCTTAACAGCTGAGCCATCGCTGCAGTCCACATTTAAACTTATTTTGAAATAGTTATAAGTTCAGAGGATGTGGTAGAGGTCTCTGGGGCTCCGCTCCGCCAAGCCTCAGTTAGGAGCCCAGGAGAGAGGCTTTAGTGCTAGATCAGTGAATATTGCTGATGAGTGGCAGCACTGGGCCAGGAAAGCGGTGACTGGCTCTCTCTTCAACGCTCTTGGCTGCAGGTGGCACCAGGGAGGGGCCCAGGTACAGGGAGAGTGGACCTTGACAATGAGTTAAGACCAGGCGATGAGTGTCTGCCTGTTCTGGCAGAGGCCACTCCACTGCCGTCTACTGCCGGGGCAGTTTGGCACTGCACACTGTCTAAAGCACAGCCAGGGAGATGTGCATGTGGTTTCACATACAAACCCACCTGTGGAGTCAGCTGTACACTGGGAGAGCTTGTCCACTGGAACTGGCTGTGGATACCAGGGACAAGAGCTGCCTCCAGAGGCCTGCCACCTGCCCTGAGATTGCAGTTGGCTTGTGGCCCTTAGAGAACATTCTCATGGAAATCTAAACAGGTGGCAGGGCTGTGACCTCAGGCAGGCCTGGTTGGGACTGGAGCCTGGAGAAACCCTGCAGGTATGAGGAAAGTGTTTTGGTCACAGAGACTGTCCAGAGAAGAGAAAATGACTAGTAGAGTCTCCAGCCTGAGTTGAAGGTGGGGGACCTCAGTCGCTGGCCACCATAAAGGCAAAGGTCTGAAGCCTGCTACTGGCAAGACAGACCATCGGGGTCATCAACTTCAGTATGCTTAGTCCTTGTTCTGGCCAGCGCTGGCCAGACAAAGTAGGTACGGTTTCCTCAGTGGTAGAGGGACAGGAACCTGTGGTGGGATCCAGCAGGGACCCTGGGAAATGCCTCCGTGGCATCTTCCCATGGTGATGCCAAAGCCAAGTCAGGGAGTTCTGGGTGTGTTGGAGCAGGCTTCTTGGAGTTGGTACTTCATCCAGAAGTTAAATACAGAGCAACATGGAATCAAAAACCATGACCAGGATTCTGGGCTTCCCCGGAACCAGGGTTGAGTGTGCAGAGGATTTTTCCCCCGCTGAACATTTGAATTTGAATAACTGATGGATTCAAATGCTTGAGAGTGAACCAAGAAAGTATGAGGCTGCCTGAGGGAGACAAGGTGAGGCGGGCGGGCAGACACCCTTAGAGGAGATTCCAGGAGATTCTTCCTCCAGATATGCAGGTAGGTCTCAACATGAATCACAACCTTGTCCCTTGACACTGTGCAGGAAGGATCCTTGGCTGGTAGTGGCTACCACCCAGCTCCTGCTCCCATGAAAAAGACAGTGCTATAAAATAATGGAGTTCTGTGCTTTTCAGTTATCTTTGGAGTCATAAATTAAATGATACAGTCCAATGAGATTAATTCAGCAAATGAAGGCACTTGCCGCCAAGCCTGCCATCTTGAGTTTGATTCCTGGAACCAAGACAGTTTCTCTTAGTGCTTCTCCGAGTGTGATTAGATTCTTCTCCCAGGAGTTGGAATGACTCCTCCCCTGCTGTATATCCTGCAGGCTTAGGGCCCACATATCTTCCCACAGACCTGATATGCATGGCTACATTTATGGGTAGAGGTTTAAGTGTGCTTTGTGCTATGTACTTTGGGTTAGTTTGGGATAGGATGCCAAGTCAGAACAATCTCAGACAAGCTTTCCTGTGGTGACGAGGAGTTTGTCCAGGAGTATCAGGAATGCCCAGGCCCACATCGGAGGAGCTGGCTGGTCCCTGTTCACCTGGCACTCCTGTAGCCTTCACCATCTGCTCCATGGATGGCCAGACCCTGAGCAAAAATTCCAGGCACCCTAGGTAAGCATGTGGATTTAGCTAGGCAGAGCATACATGTCTCCGGGGTTCTGGCTTGCTTTGCATCCACATCTCAGGGTTGTAGCCGTCAGTGTTCTACTGAATTGCAGAAACCAAAGATCAAATGAATTCAGTCCTGTGGCAGTCTCAGGGGCAGCCCATCGAGTTAAAGATCTGTGCTGCCATGCCCTCTGGGAGACTGAATCCTCAGGCCTTAGCAAACCCCACCCCCCACAAAGCTCTATTACTCATCCTTCTCACTGGGGTGTGGCATACACTCCAGAACAGCCAAATCTGCACACAGGTGGGTCACCTGCAGTCACTTGACTGTGCATGTGCACACATGCATGTGTGGAGGCCAGCCAGAGGACAGCCCTCATTGTTAAGTGCCATCCACCTTGGTTTTTGAGACAAGATCTCCTGTTGGCCTAGAGCTTGTCTATTGACTAGGCTGGCTGGCCAGTGCACCCAAGGATCCTTCCTCTGGCTGTGAGGAGTGTGGCTGGCTGAGACCTGATTGCGTGTGGAAGTAGTGCCCACTGGCCTGGCTTCTTGTAACCAGCTCTACAGGAAAAGCCGGCAGTGCCACTGTGCTCCACCAGAGTTCCTGGTGAGCCTCAGCTTGTTCTTTTGTGGGATCATGCTAACATTACTGCCCCGAAGTCTTTAGTAGTTGGGTGACTTGTTTAACACACGGAGCTCCAGAGCTTCAGGTGAAAGTGCACCAGGGGGAGTCAGGACTGCCATGTGCTGGGGACTTTGACATGTCTGCTAGGTGTTAACTTTTGTGGGATAGCCAAGATAAAAATGTGTTACTGGGTTTTTGTTTCTCCTCTAGAAAATATTCTCAGAACCGGGGAGCTTGTCCATGACGACCATCACCAGACTCCGAGAGAGCTGCCGAGCCACACTGTTAGCGCAGGGCTGAGTGCTGGCATGGCTCTCCACAGTTGACACTTGACCAATTCCTACTGCTTTTCCTGTTCCTGTTGTAAATACTTGAAATCCTGACACTCTTAATGCTGAATTTTGTAGTGATTTAAAATCATGGTGTTCTGTGGCTTTTCAGTTATCATCTTTGGAGTCATGAATTGATTTTGATCTAGAGATGACACAGCAAATAAAAGAGTTTGCCACTGAGCCTGATGCCCTGAGTTTGGTTCGTGGACTCCACATGAAAGAACAGACTCTTTCACACTGTCCTCTGACCTCCACACACATGCTGTGTATGTACACATACAAATTAATGAATTATTTCTACTGAGATGTCTGGAATATCAAGATGTGAAGTATAGGGCTGGAGAGATGGCTGAGGGGTTAAGAGCACTGGCTGCTCTTGCAGAAGACCTGGGCTCTAATCCTAGCCCCCGGATGTTGGCCAACAACCATCTGTAAATCCAGCTCCAGAGGATCCAATGCCCTCTTCTGACCTCCGCGGGCATTGTACAACATGGGTGCACTTACACAAAAGCAAGCGATACACTCATACACACAAAACAAAAATATTTAGGACAAATGTGCATTTGTGTTGAATAAAGGATGTCAGCACTTTCAATGTCAGTTACTTAAACCGGTGGCTGTCTTGTGTGATCTCTTAGTGTTTTTTTCAATGGTTTTTAAAATCACCATGTATCCTGAGCGATGTGCTGAGAGCACAGTCCTACCCCATGCAGGACACAACACTTCCTTGCCCAAGAGCGTAGCCTGTGTCTACGCTGGTGAAGCTGGTGTCCTGAGGGGCAGCTGAGGCGGAGGGCAGCTCACATTCTGAGCAGGCTCATGACCAGTTCCAGTTAGGCTGGTCATAGTCTTCTGTCTTCTGTCAGGAAACGGGCTCCTCAAAAGGCCCACCTTCCAAAAAGACTGGGTAGCCAAGGGGTCACACGGTGGTCCTACCTCAGTGCACCCCCAACACCCAGCACAGCCTGGCAGGCTATCACAGGTATGTTTCCCCTACGGACAGGCCATTCACAAAGCTGGGTCATCAGGTTCTCGGCACTGGAAGCTGCTGTCAATTGTACGTGGGCACTGGGCCCTTTATCCTGCAGCCAGTCACAGTAGTAAGTGGAGATGGGTGTGTATCTAGTACTAGGTTATGCAGTAAGACATGGCTATGTCTCCTTGAAAGGACATCCTCCAGTGGCTGCAGCTGGGTGGTCCCCAATCCCGATGCACCGTTACCACCCCATCCAGGAGTGAATGGGCTCAGAGCTGTACTGTCACGACTGTTCAGATTTGTTTTCAGGGAAAGCTGTTGCACCTCCAAAGTATTGCTGAAGACTGGTTTCCCCAGGCAAGAGACCTGGGGCCTGACTGCCAGGACCTGAGTGGCAGCTGTCAGGGAAGGTCAAGTTTTAGGACCAGTGGGAAGGTTTCTCAGTGCACTGGGCCTCACAGGATTCTCAGTGCATAGGGTTTGGCTGCCAGTCACAGGCATGAACACAGGCAGGGCTCCTGTTCTGTCTCCTGGGCCTAGAGAAGGGAGCTGACGCCCACCATGGCAGTGGGGCACTTTCAGGTGGTGAGCTCTCATCATGAGCCTTTCTAGCTAGACTTGAACTAACTACATAGGCATCCTCCTGCCTCAGGCTTCCAAATTGCTAGGATTACAGGCATGTGCCACATGTCCTACCTCATTGGGCCTTTCTGAATACAGCTGCTATGGTGACTGGAAATGAGGGTCTCACAGCCTTTCACACATCTCCCGAGCAAGCAGAGGATGTTGGTGAAGCTGTGCGAGCATGGCAGGGCTCACAGCCATTCACTCTTCTGCACAGCCTGTGCCTCAGGACAAAAAAGGAGGGGTTGTAGATCAGAACCTCAAGGAGAGTGAACACTGACTGACCTCTTCTCTCCAACCTGCCACGTATGTTTAATGTGTGCACAGTGCTTGTGACATGGGTACAGCTTATCTGGAGACTACAATCATAGGGCCATATTACCACTTAAGAGCTTCTAATCCCAGCACTGGGAGACAGAAGCAGGAGAATCAGTTTAAAGTCATCCCTCTGCTATATAGAAAAGTTCCAGGACAGCCTGAGCTACACTGAAACCCTGTCTCAAAAAAAAAAAAAAAAAAAAAAAAAAGACCCACATATGAGTCACCTAGCACCTCAACGTGTGATGAGCACATTTATTAAAAACATCCAGTTTTCTCAAGTGCTGCCCAGAAAGCAGGCTACCCCAGCACTCCCAAATGCAGAGCACATGAGCAGCACCAATGCCTCCCATGCAGATTCAGCATCATTCCCTGGGCTCTCTCGGTGGCTCACAAAATACAAGGTCCAGACAGACAAAGAAGGAGACTTTTTATTAGCATTGTTACAGGCAATGCGTTACATGAGCTGATCCTCAGTGTACAACCCACCCAAGCCGCAGAGGACAGGTCAGCAGTATGAATCTATTATTGTACACAGTGCAGAAACAGGGCCACCCTGAACACCAACAGAAGACTGGAAATTACTTTACAAAAAGTAAATAAAAATAATGCCTTTTTCTATTTAGAAAAGTGTCAGCTTTTGGGCAGCAGAGCATGGAAAATACTGGTGGTCACACCCCAGCCAGATGGCAGGCTCCAGCCCTCGCCTGGCCCCCAGGCAGCATCCAGAGATTCACCCTTCGCTCGCTTGCATGGCAGGCCGTCCCTGCTCCCCTGTTTCTAGCTTCCTAAGCTTGCAGCCTATTGATCAGCCACCCTTATCAGGCCCAAGTGTTTGGACCAGAGATTCCCTTTGTAAGGCTTAAATCTGAGTAAAGAATGAAGAAACCAAATACCAAATCTTAAGAAGTCAAATGAATAGAGTCCGTGCCAATTCAGAAAAGCACTCCTGCCCTCCTTAGAGCTCTACTTTGGTAATAACATTTAACCAGTTAGCAAAATTAACACCATCATGTCAATAGTTACCCCTCTGTGCATAGTAAATGTTGCAAGATGAACTTCACATTTGATAAAGCAGATTTGAAAACAGTTTGCCAGAAAGTGTGCCTCCCTTCCACACCTATCTAAGCTCGGGGTTATGAGAACAGGCCCCAGTGCGTCTGTGGCGCACCCGCCCACCAGGCTAGATGGTCTGGTAGCCGGCGTGACTCCTCTTCCTGCCGATGAGGTAGGCGATGAGGACAATGAGGACCAGGCCTGCTAAGGCACCTCCCACAGCAATGGGGATCAGCATGTTGTTCCCATCCTGCACACATTCTTCCACTGCAAGAAAGATGAATCAGTGTGCTCAACCACAGGGGCTTGCCTTTCTACCCACTTGTTCCTCACTAACCAGAAAGGAAAGGACGGGGCTGTGATGGGGACTTTCAGTTCACCATATCTGGGAAGTCTAATAGATAAGAGTGCTGCTTTCTACCCAGGTGGGAAATTATGGGTATGCTCCTTCCAGGGAGCCATTGAGGGTGCCAACCATTGTGGACCGCTGGGGTGGAGCTGGTCAGCTGTGCTGCACCTGGGCCTTGGGTCCTCAGACATTAACTACTTCAGGGACCACTTTTAAGAACGAGAAAACACTGCTCTGAGCGTGGACTACCTGCCTCATCGAGAGCACCCTTCCCTCACACCCATGCCGGTGGTATCTTCCTCACAAAGGGAAATCTGAAGCTGGGAAGGGGGGAAGCTCTCTGCCCTGACAGCCGACACAAAAGCCAGCCAGCCAGCTCCCATACAACTCAGCAAGCTTCCACACTACCACAATGGATGTTCATTTGTGCTACTTACCAGACCCAAACCTGTCACTTTCAACCTTGAAAGCCTGGACCTGAACGCTGAAGATATTCAGGGAAAATGCCTTGGTGACAAGGATGTGCTCCTCACTGCTGCACTTGTATGAGTTCCCGAGGGTGGCCTGCAGAGCTCTCAGGGAACTGTTGGCAGCTCTGAATGTGGGCTCTGCAATGTGAGAGGAAGTCCAGTAACTGCATGCCACCCTCGGTGGGAAGCACATCAATTGCAGGGAGGGAGAAGGCATGTCTCATCTCTGGCATCAGGAAAAGTCATGTTCAACTGGATTCCTTGCAGGAAAAACAGGCTAGAACTTGCATTCTGAAAGAGAAGACAACCCTGAGTCATTTCAGAGATTCTCATTTATAGAAAACACAGTCATTTGTTCAATGCGACTTTTGTGTCTGTGGCACAAGAACAAAGCCCACATTTTGGTTAGCTGTTTCTAGGTTTTCTTTTCTTTCTTTCTTTTTAAGTCTCGTCAGGCCTTGAACTCATGCTTCACCTGAGCCTCTATCTCCCAAGTACTTGGATTATAAGCATGCACCAGTATACCCAACTCCTCCCAGACTTACGTAGAATCAGATTATCCAATAAAATTTAAACTGCAGGGCATATTACTAAAATAGAGCTTTCCAAAAAGGTACACCAAAGTTAAGATCTATTACAAG
The DNA here is from genome assembly GCA_035773235.1 of Eospalax fontanierii. Classification (NCBI taxonomy): domain Eukaryota; kingdom Metazoa; phylum Chordata; class Mammalia; order Rodentia; family Spalacidae; genus Eospalax; species Eospalax fontanierii. Next base: position 40,114,383 of record CM069524.1, read on the forward strand.
AAATAACTGTTAATCAACTCATTCCATATGTCATATTACAAATATTTATGAGGGCTGAGGTATAGTTTAGTGGCATAGCACTCACCTAGTATTTATGAGGCTCTGGGCATGTACACCAGCCAGCACTAAAGCAAGTAAAGACATCTACAAAGTGGCATTTACATTCCTCCTATTTTACTTTGCTCATTATACACACAATTCATCCCAGGAGACAGTAAAAGGCTGGCACCTAGGAGTATGTGGCAAAGCCTGACTCCAGAAGACATGTGGCCTGTGCAGGCTGGGGCAGCCCTGGGCTCAGCCCTCTGTTCCTTGCAACTACCAACTATGAAGCCCACAATAGACACTCCCCAAATGTCTGCAAAATAAATGAGCTGATGGGTGTTTGCTGATGAGAAGTGAGGAAGGGAACGTAAGAAATCCTATCATACAGGGTAAGCAGAAAAAAGTGAGTCACCTCCTCCCCAAGGAAGCTCTGTGATTGCTGGGTTCTTCTTCAAGGTCACTCTAGCTTCCAACAGCCCTTATTTCTGACTGCTACCATACCAAGAGTGTGAGAATAGGTGGCAGAAGAGCAGCCCAGTGAGTGTGCTCCACATGATGAAGGAGAGCAGAGCCTTACCATCCCAAACTCCAATACCAGGACATTCTTTGAGTACCACAGGTTCAGGGTCACCATGTGGGTGCTGCAGTTCCCAGTAGCTGTGGTGTCATTTGGGTTGATGTTAAACACTCTGATGACAGTCTAAGCAAGAAAAGCAAGTAAGTTACCACTTTTGGCTCTGGGTCTCATCCTCTCAAAAAAAACAGAAAACATCCTAAATAGTAATGGAATGGATTCATCCACATGAACAAATCAGAAGGAAGTCTTAATCCACCCCTGTGAAGACTGCCAGGTTCCAAAATAGTGCCCATGTTTCAGACTGCTGTGACTGACATGGGAAGCTTGGACTCTGGCACCCTTCCCAGCCTCAACTAGTCCTTCTGACGCAGCTTCCTGAGTAGCTGGACTACAGATGCACACAGTCCTCTCCAGCTCAGCCGAACACCGAAAAATTCACACTAGCAGGCTCTCCCATCCCCATATACACGGTTCCTATTAGGGGACAAACACGGTTTCAGAAGCTATAAAAATGCAGTGTTTGCATGGTAAAAAGCTGAAGGAAAATATAATGCTCTATCCAAGATAAAGGTACTTCTAACGAGCACTGCACGTTAAACAAATGCTGCCCAAGTCACAGAGCAGTGGGTAGACATAGTATACAAAAGGTGTCAATCAGCACTGGTTCTTAGTTTGCACAACCAATGGTGAACAAGGCAGCAACACACTCCTCTGATAAGCAAAAACAAACCCTCAGCTCTCCCTACCGAATTGTCCTTCCGCAGGTAGGTGACGTTCAGCTGCAGTGCCATCCGAGCCAGCAGGCAAGTTCCATTCTCACCACTCACATTGTACTTGGACACAGAGGGGTTCGTGGGCACAAGTGGCGGCAAGGGGCTGGGTGGTACAGTGGTTGGGGAAGGTTCATCCTGCTTGCAGCGTGTCTCTACAGGTCAGGAAAAAAAGGCACATGAAAGGAAGCTCAAAGTTCAGCTTGCTTAGAACTACACTAGCTACTGGAGTGCATTTCAGAACAGAAAACACGCCTCTGAATTCTGTAGAACAGCCACAGCCGCCACCACCACCACCACCACCCCGCCCCCAATCATGGCAACTTTCTATCTTATGCCTTAGTGGAGTACAGGACAAGACCAGATCACATGCCCAGCAGGTTCTGAGCAGCAGAGACAGAAGACATAGAGCATATCTAGAGCACATCTGTCTGTTTCTCCCTCTTGGATGTGCTCTTCTTATTATGGCCTTCCCAGTGGCAAACAAAACCTCTTAATGTGATGTTGGGGGAAAGCCTTGCCCTGCCATGGGGGAGTGGATGCAGGAAGGCCCTACTGTCTAGGTCATGGCAAATACATGGAATGTGGCAATTCAAGTAATCACACTGAACTGTCACATGTGAGGCGCCTGGCTAGAAACAAGACAGGATGTCCTTGATAGGTCCTAGCCATGACCCAGCCAGGGCTATATAGTGATGCAAAACTTCAGGGCAATCTAACTTCAAACACCACTGCAGCCTTGAGGGAGTGGAATGCTGGAATGCTAAAGAGTGAGCGCCTGATTTTCAGACCCATCTACTGGAATCACATAAATATGTTCCCCATTAAAACAGTAACTACCCACACTCTCTTTCCCAAACCTCTCTGCATCAAACATCACTGCTCCATAGGGACTCTCATGGATTCCTGGACCTGATTTGATTAATGCATCTTTCAATTCTCAGCAGAGAAGCTGATGATGATTAACACAGAGAACTATGACTGGCCAACATGCAGAAGAGGAGGCCGCAGAGTGATTGTCCCTGAATAGGACAACTATATCAAATGTCTGCCTCCCAAGACTCAGGGATCATTGTGGAGGAGGGGACAGAAAGATAGTAAGAGCCAGAAGTGGTGGATGACCACAAAGAAACAGTTTTTCAGACAACTGGTCAGTTACTCATCTGGACTCATAGCAATGGTGGCAGCAGACACAAGTTCCATGTATACTTAAGTCAGACAAAATCCCAACACAGATGTTAAGACCTATCTGAGAATTATTCACAGCCCATGGCAACTTGGAAGAGGAAATTCAGTCTCATTTAAAAGTGAGACTCTCGGTAGGTTGATCAAGCTCCAGTGAATGAACCCACACAAACAGAATTTGGGGACACAAATGTGCTATACACACATACATTTAGAGTACAGGAAATTTGGTGGAGGGTTTCTAAGGAGAAGTCCAGATACGGGAGGGGATCCAAATATGAACAAGATATATACTGTATGAGATTTGCAAAAATTCAATTAAAAAAGAGAAAAAAACCCTATAAAATAATAAAAAACCCCTAAAACCAGAGAGAAAAATAAATAAATAAAAATGGTAAGCTAGGTATAGAACCACATGCCTGTACTTTCACAACTCAGGAGCTGAAGTAGGAAGAACACTAGTTTGAGGGCAGCTTAAGTTATCTATCAAGAGTCTGTCAAAAAGAGGAGTGAAACACAGTCCACAGAATGGGAGAAAGTATCTGGAAATCATATCTCTAATAACTTTTATCCAGAATATTATAAAAATTCTTATGCTGTAAAACTAAAAAGACAACCTCACTTAAAATAGGAAGAAGCTCTGAATAAGAATATCCTTAAAGAAGTAATACAAAGGGCCAGGCTTGGAAGAAGCAGGCAAATCTCTATGAGTTCAAGGCCATCCTGGTCTACAAGTTCCAGGCTAGCTGAGGCTTCAGGGAGACCGTCTCAAAAGAGAAGAACAAAAAACAAAAAATAAAAAAACAACAACAAAAAAACCACAAAAGGCTCAACATTGCTAGTTATCTAGGAAAAACAGATAAAAAACAGTGAGATATCCCTTCATACCTACAAGAACAGCTACAGTCAACAGAAACAGTAGTAAGTTTTAGAGATCAAGTGGAGAACCTAGAGCCTTTTATACATTGCTGATTTTTTAACTCAAACTTTAAAAATTAATTTTTACCTTTTATAGTATTTTACTTGTATGTATCTAAGTGCATACCCGTATGCAATGCCTGTGGAGGCCAGAAGAGGGTGTCAGATCTCTGGACCTGGAGTTACAGTTGTTAGCTGGTCATGCGAGTGCTGGGAACCAAACCCAGGAATTCTAGAAGAGCAGCCAGTGCTCTTACCTGTTGAGTCATCTTCCCAGCCCCCAAGCAATGTCTTAAGATGCTAAATATATAGTTGTCACATGGCCCAGCAGCTCCACTTTTGACAGAAATGAATATGTACAGTCATATAAAAAATCTGTACACAAACGTTCACTATAGTGTTAAGTGAAAAAGAAATAGCCCAGATACCTGCTGACTGATGAAAAACAATGTATTATCCATACAATGAAACAAGGGAAAAAAAGACCTCCTCCTCTCTTTGTAGCTCCACCAAAGTCCCCTTGCAGAATTTCACGTATTCTGTCATATATATTAAGGCTTATCAAGTCAAGTTTGTGTCCCCAGATGTCCCTCAGTGTTAAGTCCATTTGCTGGAGCCTAGGCTTCAGCCTATGGACATCACTCTTAAAGAAGACTGACTCTTCTTCACCCAGAAGGGATCGGTTGCCAATAGTTGCTCAGCTCAAGTTGGAGCTTCTAATCCATTTCCCCACTTCTATGCTGGGTTCCTGTTTGGTCCGAGTTTGCATGGGTCTTGAGCCTGCTCTAACTTCATATTATGCTGTATATTATAGTCAGTCTCCCTGTCTCTCTGCTCCCTCCCTCTCCCTCTCTCTCCCTCTCTCTCGCTTCTCTTTTTCCCTCCCTCCCTCCCTGCCTGCCTCCCTCATCAAATTTGTGTCCCCAGATGCCCTTTGGTGTGGTTTCATCTACTGGAGCCTGGTCAACCTACTCAGAGTCTCACCCTTAAATAAGACTGACTATCTCCCTCCCAGCAGCTATCAGTTGCCAATAGTTCCTCAGATAAGGTTGGGATTTCTTACCCATTTTACCATGTCTATGCTGGGATTTTGTCTGACTTTAGTTTATGTGGTACTTGTGCATGCTATCGCCATTGTTCGTATGAGTATCTGTTCAGCTGTTTGGAAAACTCAGTTTCCTTGTGGTCATTCACCTTCTCTGGCTCTTACAATCTTTCCTCATCCTCTTTTGCTATGATTCCTGAGCCCAGAGGGAAGAGGTTTGATAAGGTGTCATATTCTTGGATAAGCAGTTTAAAGCCTCTTATTTTCTGCACATTGGCCAGTTGTGATTCTCTGTGTTAATCATTATTTGCTGCAGAGTTATGATATGCTTCTCCACTGAGAGTTGAGATAGGCATTAATCTAGGAGTATTATAGTAATTAGAGCTCAGTTTAATACTATGTCTATTTAGCAGAATAGTAGTATTAGGCTCTTTCTGATGGCCTGTGATGTGTCTAACACACAGATTCCTAGACTTGATATCAGTGTTGGGCATGGGCTCCATCTTATGAAGTAGACCTTAAGTTCAATTAGAAACTTTTGTATCAGTGTGCATATTGCCCAGCCAGCTGATGTAGGATTCACAGCTGGGGAAAGATGATATTAATTTTATTTCCAGGTAGCATATGTAGTACCTTTTAGCACTGTGGAAACATTCTTGACCGTGCCTGCTTATACACATATATGAAAAAGGGAGCAATTGGTGGTATAACTTTAAATCTTACTAGATTATACTAACTTATTTTGTAAAGATAGCTTTGAGATATACACAGTGTAATAGAAATCAGTTATTTCTTACCTCTTATCTGTGAAGACAGGTATTTGAAATATGGCATCCTCCCTTTATTTAAGAAATATGTGACTAAGTGTTTTCCTGTGGAATTGAAGCTGCAGAAATTGTGACTCTTAAATTTGGCTAGAAAATCCTGCCAAATATAATCCCTTTAACTTCCTCCTCTGGAGACTACCTCAGACTGGTGTTAGATGCCACTTACTGAAGAGGACAAATGTGCTCAATAAAAAGAGACTGGGTACCTGCCATTTGACAATTGGGATATGGATTTTGGCTTGTTATGCAAACAAGAAAAATGTTTCAAGCCCAAAAGGGCAGAGTTTACTTGAACTCTCAGCATTCAGCTGATGGAAGTAGGAGGATTATGAGTTCAAGGACAGACTGAGCAACATTATGGGATCCTTTGTCAACAGAACAAAACAAAACCCAGCAAGACACAAAGAGAAAAGAAGAGATTTCTGGCTCATTATTTATTACGGATGGAGTAGTTTGCTATGCAGGCAGTTTTCACACACAAACACACACACACATCTATCTATCTATCTATCTATCTATCTATCTATCTATCTATCTATCATCTATCATATATCAATCATCTATCTATCTATCTATCTATCTATCTATCTACCTACCTACCTATCTAGTTATCCAAAAAGTAGTCTCTATAACTACCCCAACTGTGAATATTCAAAATTCATAATTGGGGACTATGGACTATTACAACACATTGATTAGAGTATGCTTTTTTAAATTACTGGTGTGGAAACATTTTTCATATCCTAAAGATGGCTTGACTTTTCCTATCTGTGAAATTTTTAAGACTTTTGTTCATCCTTATGCTGCTGTATTTGACATTTTCTTCTCAATTTGTGAAAGTTTAAAAGTAAATTTATTTACTTATTGTGAGGTGTGTGTGTATGCCACAATGTGTATGCGCAGGTCAGAGGCTAGCATATGGGAGTTGGTTCTCTACTTGCACCTTGTTGAGGCAGGGTCTTTCTCGTCTCTGGTGTGCTGTATATATAGGCTTCTACCTTGTATCTCACTATAAGAATCCTGGATTACAGATGCATGCCATTGCATCTGGCTTTTTACCTAGATTCTTGGGACCAAAGTCAGATCATCAGACTTTTGTGTCAAGTATTTTAGCCCCTGAGCCATCTCGGTGGAAGGTTTTGATAGATTTTAAAGAAGGCTTTCCTACTCAGTACTACAAATATCTTCTACCTGTCTTCAGCTTGTCTGCTCTGTCTTTGTGGATAAGAATTTTTCACTTTCAGTGTAGTAGCATTTTCTGGTTATTTGTTTGCACTTCTTACCCTGTTTAAGAATATAGTTCAGTGGGAGAACATTTATCTAACATACGTGAGGCCCTCTATTCAGTACCTCCCCCAAAGACTTAGCTTCCTACTTAAGGCTTATAATGTATAATTAAAGTATCTTTTATCCTAAAAGTTTGATAACTATGAGAATTCATTCATTACCCTAATTTGAAAATTATGTTTATTTAAAAAATTTCATGCACTGGATATCCAATACTGCAGCTCAGTTTTGAAAATATGTCCTTTTCTTGTTGATCTTCAATGTTTCCTTGTCTGTCACATATAAACTTTGTTATGTCCAGGGGTTCTTCATCCCTATGTACTTTGAAAGTGTTCTTATCTGTTTTATTGGTCAGATGATCTCCCTCTACCAATGCTCCTTGGACTTCATGATGATGTCTTCATAATGAGTCCTGATATCTGGTTAGTCAGTCCTCTTTATTTAGTTTATATACTTTGTAAATATCTTACAGAACCTTGGCCCTTTTCTAAGAACTGGCTAAATATTATATTAGCTATGATGCATTGAGAACAATGCCAAAAAGAAAGTACTGTGACAATGTTACAATTTCTATTTAATTTTGCAAAGAAATACCAGCCAGAACAGAAAGAAAAAGGATTAAAACACATATAACATTTAGAAAGCATAAAAAGTCTTTCTAATTTGGAAATAATGTGGTATGTCTTTTTCAAGAGCAGCCAGTGCTCTTAACCACTGAGCCAATTCTTCAGCTCATTCTTTGTTTACTTTTGTTGACAGATATCAGTTAAGTTGTTCTTGGTTTGCTAAATTTAATGTTGAATTTTCTTATATTATTGTATTATCTGGATTTTGGTCATTTTATCCTCACACTGGACTCTGCTAATCAGTAATTATTGGATCGGCAAAGTTTGTCAGATCTACACAGTAGCCTGATGCCCTCTGCCAAATTTTGCTCCTCCTTTGTATTTTCATATCTGTGATTTTGCTACTCAGAGTTGCTTCCTCTCCTTTCTAACCCACAGGAGTTGACACACCCATATGGTTCCTCCAATAGTCTCACAGCTTTACATTCTCAGCTCTGTATCAGCTGAGCTTTCCCAAAGGCTTAAGCTCATGTATGATTATAAAAGATTTTATTCTGGAGTTTTTATTATTTTTGTATGTATATATATTACACAAAATTATAAACTTAAAATTTTGTATCCAGTCCTTCATTTCTGTTATTATAAAAGGCCAATAAATCCAGGCATGGTGGTGCATACATTTAGTCCTAGCACTGAGGAGGCAGAGGCAAATGAATCTCTGTGAGATCCAGGTGAATCTGGTCTATATAGTGAATGCCAGGGGCTATAGGGAGAACTTATCTCAAAATACAAAAAAAGCCTTATAATAAATAAACATTTTGTGTGTACAGAATAGCCCACTATGAAGGTGTATTATAACTGACATTTTATTTTAGCCTCTATAGTAGATTGCTTCCAATTTCAAAAGATGGCAAATAATGTTATACTTTAAATGGTATACCACTAATGAAACTTTCCTTGGTGAGGGATTGATGCTATGCAGTCTATGTATTCAGTGAGCTGTCTTTTCAGTTCAGTTGATTTAACAGGTACTGCACTAGTATTTAGTAAAGAAAGCTCCATGGCAGAAGATGACAGACTGTCTTTCCTTGGAGTGAGACATGACAAATGACCTGAGAGTTGGAAATGTGCAGAGATCTTCATAATCTACTGTAAAAACTATTACTCTTCTGTCACCTCTAAGTACTATGCAAACTGCTAAAAGAGAAAACCAGTCAAGCTTCCAACCCAGAAATAAAGCTTAATAACCACAACAATGACCAGCACAGTAAACTATCTCTATTTATCTTTGGGGTAATCAGCAGTTATCTAATTGGACTTGGAGTCTGTTCAATGGAAGGGGACTCATGTGTGGTACTGTAACATAAACAAATACACATGGCTGGGAAGGTCATAGACCCTAGAGAAAAATGTCTATCACATCCCTAGACAAATATAATTTCTTATATTTTTAGACAAGTATATGTCTTACCACTCATCAAGAAGCTTCTTTTGTAATAGAGACTATTACAGAGTTTCACAATAGTCAAAAGTAGAGAATAAATGTCTGAGAGATGCCCAGCCTTAAGTGACATGTCTACAATGCAACCTCTGTACCAAAGGCTCATGGAAAATGTGGAACAGCGGGTAGAGAGAATACCAATACATCCCTCAACTCTCAACCTGCAAAGCGTCCCCATGCAACAGAGTATATTGCATACAGAAGGTTACAACTGGTCAAGATGTAGAGAATAGCAGAATGCATAGTGTGTGTCCCTATATTAAACTTCTACCACCCAGGGCTCATGGATCATTGAGGAAGACAGGATGAAAAAGACTAAGATCTAGGGGTGGTAGATGACCACAAAGAAACAGTGTTTTCCAGGAAGCTGGGAACTTTCTAACATGAACTTACAGCAGTGTAGACAGCATGCCAAAGAACCATGCAAACTGAAACCTGGCAAGAAGAAGTGGATGGAATGGTAAGAAGCCTCAACCTTAATTCAGGATCTATTGGCAACTGATCACTGTTGAGTGAGAGATTTGTTCTTCTTTTAGGGAGTGATGCTAGATAGGTTGACCAGACTTCCATGGATGAAAACACATTGAGAGACATGGGTACAGAGACTTGATTCAATAGGTCCTAACATAAATGACAGGATGCATGAAATCCAGTGTGGGAGCCTATGGGGGATGTAGATAGGGGGAAATATAAATGTGATCAAAATGTAGTGTATAAGAAGTACAGAAATTCAATAAAAAGTGAAAAAATACAAATACAAAAAAATCTCTGTACTGAACTAGGCGCACCCTTAATCCCTGAACTCAGGAGGCAGAGACAGGCAGATCTCTGTGAGACTGAGGCTAGCATGGTCTACATATTGAGTTTCAGGCCAGCTGGAGCTGCCTGGAGACCCTGCTCCAAATAAACAAAACAAAAATCCCTATATTGTTTGTTATACATACACAGGGAACTAAACAGTATTAGACTAATATTTCTTAAGTATACAACAATTGGAAACATTAGAAGCACTAAGGAATTTTTGCCTTTAATTTTATTCTATCTTGTATATAACATATTTTATCCATTCATCAGTTGATGGGCGCTCAGATCGTTTCTATATCTTATTGGACTGTTTCTTAAAATCAAGGTGGGGGTAATGGGGACAGAAATCTATGAGATTGCCTTTGAAGCAATGAAGCTTGTGTCACTGGTGGGAGGAGTGTTCTTGACATTCTGATTCTTAACACTCAGAATCAGGAACTCAGGAACACAAATAGCAGTGAAAAGCTGAGGAATGAATTCTGTTCCTCCAGTAGAGTGAGGACAGTAGTGTTGGTTTTCCAGGACAGTTGCTAAGGAACTTAAGAACACTATGATTGAGAAGCTGTTCAGGCAAGAAGAATCTGTAAGAAAGACTGCTCTACGCCTTCTCAAACTACAATGCCAAAAGAGCAATTTTTCTTAGTACACAATAATGTCAATTGTTGTGGTGTATGAACAATATTTTCATGTATATTGTTCCTGTGTGTTAAATGTGTGTGTGTGTGTGTGTGTGTGTGTGTGTGTGTGTGTGTATGTGTGTGTGTGTGGAGTAGCCTCTGGAGTTTGAATTGTTCTTCAGTGTGAGTCCATCCACTGTGCCCACCAAGAGATCTATCCCTATAAGACACTATCTTTCAGCAGCCATAAGGTTGGTTTGGGATTTCTTACCTACTTTTCCATATCTATGCTGGGATTTTGTCTGGTGTGAGCTTGCAAAGGACTTGTGCATGCTCTCCCCATTATTGTGAGTTCGTATGAGTAACTGACCAGCTGTCTGCAAGACTTTGTATCCTTGTGATCTTCCACACTTTGTGTCTGTTGGGTCAGTAGTCCCACTTTTATCTTGAGGGTAATCAGCTATTTAATTGCAATAAAGGCCTGCTCAATGGAAGGGAACTCATGAGTAGTACTGTGAACTAACCAAATACATGTGACTGGAGAGGTCATCCTGGAGAAAAACCAGTATGCCACATGCCTAGATCAACTTAATTTCTCACTTTATTCTACATATGCATGCTTGATGCTGGAAAGACGGCTGGGTGGTTAAGAGCACTGGGTGCTGTTGCAGAAGATTATAGTTCAGTTCTCAGTACTCACATGGTGGCTAACAACTGTCCTTAACTCCAGTTCCAGGGGATCTGACACCCTCTTCTGACTTCGATGGGCATTGTATGACATGGGTACACTCATGTATATGCAGACAACATGCTTCTATACATAAAATAAACACAATAAATAAAATATAAATAAATAGATATGCATCTTCATTTTCACAGATACACGTACCTTTCACCCCTCATGAAAGAAGCTGCTTTTTGCAACAAATAGAGACTATTTCAAAGTTACAGAACTGGGTCAGCACAGAAAGTGTGTCTCCGAGATGCTTAACACTAAGTGAAACATCTTCAGCGCAGCCTCCACACCTCTACATAGGATGAACACACCTCTCAACTCTCACCAGGGAAGTTCCTTATGCAGCAGATGGTGATTAACACAGAAACCCACAACTGTCTGATGTGCAGAGAACAGGAGGCTGCAAAGTGCTTATCCCTGAACAAGACACTTATTTCAAACCTCTGCCTCCAAAGACTCAGGGATTATTGTGGAAGCAGATGTAGAAAGAACAATTTATATTAAAATGTTTATGTATGTGATCAGTAAATTTATGTACAGACAACAATGTTTTAAATATTATTTTACATATTTATATTAGAGGGAAAGCTAGTGACTGATAAAGCATAGACATATTTTGAAATTTTGATTATATGATGATGTCCAATTTTAGAGTCAATGTGATGACATCAACCTTTACATTTAATTTTCCTTGGAAATTTGTTTATTGATATGCTTTTCTAGGGTCTGAAATGAAATATCTGAAGATACCTTTGGAAAATGAAAATATGACATCTGTTGAAGTTAATTCGAAGGCATATGTAAACTCTTTTGTTGTGCTTGTGTAACTGGTTCTTTTAGAGAAAAAAAAGAGCTTCAGGAAGATCTCAGTACTTGAAACATTAACAAACTAATGCCTTATTCAGAATTCTGGGCTGCAGCTAACTGCCTGACTTCAAGCTATATCCTACAACATGAGATGCCAAATTATATTACTGCTGTTAGGCTATGCCATCGACAGAAGGCTCAGCAGTATGCAGCTGCTCAGCACCAGCTCTATTCTTTTCCACTTTTCCAAATGTCATATTGAGGTGTGTCATTTTGATAGTAGTTTCCTCTCCTTCCTTTATCTTTGGTAGCTGCCTTTTGTCCTTCTATTGTTCTTATAACCCAAATCCATGCCTTATTTGTTCCTTTTATAGCATCCAACAGGAAACACCATTCTCTCCTCTCCTCTCCTCATCTCCCTCTCTCCTTCCTCTCCCTTCTTTCTCCCCTCCCCTCCCCTCTTCTCTCCTCTCCACCTCTGTCTTTTCTCTCTCCTTCCCTCCCTTTCTTCCTTCCCCTCTTTCCCTCCTCTCCTCCCTCCCTCTCCTCACGGTCTCATATTTGGAGTTTTGAGACAGTCTTTGTCTAGCTCAAGTTGATCTCAAACTCATGGTAATCTTCTTGTCTCTGCATCCTAAGTGATGGGATCACAATTGTGTGTCACCATGCCCAACTCATGTCCTTTCTTTCCAACCCTTAATTCTCTTTGAATAAATTTCTCCACCAAATAAAGTTATTTTTTAGTTTCTCTCCTGTACCACCATGAGTTAGAATGCAATTGAGCAACATGAAAACTCAAGTAAAACCCCAAATATTCAAAACAAACATTGATAAAGAATTCGAGGAATTAGCCAATTCCAATCCTATGTTCAACGGAGTACATGGAGAATTTCCTTCATAGACCCCTATAGTCAGTTGACACTGTGTTACTATTTCTATCCAGTAACTCAAGTTGGAAAGAAGCCAAATAATTCATGTAGCTACAACGAGGAGCCTCTACAATGTATTTCCCCATCCTGAAGTCTTCTCATAGAAGCTTCCAAGGAAGAGAGTCTACATGTTCCATAAAAACAGCAGAGATTTGGAAAACCAGAGTGCTTGGATAACTGTTTGGAGTAAAGTTTTAAAGAGTCTGTAGTAGGAGTGAGATCATAATTTTGACAAGACCTGGAGGATTCAGTGTTACTTTGTTGCTGTAGCATGGGTTTGTGCACTCTGACTCCTATTCAACTGTAAAAGATAGACTAAATGTATTATTTGATAGATCAACGTCTGTAATTTTGGAACTTGTATAAGCATTGTGCAGAAGATGCTAGTCTTTGACTCCAGGGAAAGGACTTTTTAACTATACCATGAAACATTAAAAAACAACTAGTCCAGTTACCAATTTTTTATTTAAGAGAGCTACATATGAAGAAGGTAAAAGGCATGCATTTTATTAGATAACATGGATAAGCCAGGAACTTCATATTCTAAAGCTCAGGTTTCCTTTATAAACTTGTTAAATGTAGCTTAGAGTTAGTTATTTCTATTTTATGATTCTGTTTGCAAAAGTTGATGCTGAGGCGAAATAGGAACTTGTATGTGATTATTTTGATTAATCTGTGTTTGATTCTTCACTTCAGTTCAGATACCATCACACCGTCACCAAACCCCTTAAAAGGGCCACCATCAGATAAACACATACATTTTCCTTCATGCTTTCTAATAAGAAATCTGCTTGATTATTGAAAATTTCTATAAACATCTTAGGGTAACACCATTTTTCTGTTAAGCTTTTATTCACTTTTGGTTGGTTTTTCTCTTTATGGCTCATAAAATTTCCTTAGAGTCAATTAACACTGGCCTAATTCATGTTTAAAGACTTTATAATAATCTTTGAGTTTTATAGACCAGAAATTTTCACATAATTCCCCTATTGATGGACATTTCTACTATTGCCAGTCTGCTTTATTATAAATACTAATCATTTTTGTTTCTCATCTGAATTGCAAATGTTTTGCTTATTTTAGTATTTTCATTAACTTGGAATTTGGTTTTGAAGACAGCACAAAATAATGATACAAATGTTATATCTTTTCAATCAGAAGCCAGTTGTATCATCATAATTTTCTCAAGAAGTTAAAGTTCTACTTTGGTCATATATTCAAATTTTGATGTCTGTAGATTTACATGTTACTTGCCACTCAACGTATTACTCAACTATTTACTTGTTGTTCAACTCTTCTATAGTTGTTTCATCACTTTTATACCAACACTATATTGAGTTAGAGTGGATTTATTAAGGGTTTTGATATAATGATGCAATAACTTTTCTCAGTTGCAAGGTAGTATTTTACCGTTTTTCCATCTCAGATATCACTAATGGGGATTCAGTGCTTAAGAGTTTCTTTTCCAATATGACTAATCTGTTCTACTTGGGCATTTTTAAATTATATTTTGGTGCATCGAGTTGAGTATATTGACTCAATTTGCACCCTTCATGTATGTCTTTTCATCCTTCCTTGAGATGAGTGGATTTTACCTTTCAACGTATAAAAAGCTTCACTAACACTTCCCATCCCTTTCTTCCTCAGTTCTTTCATTTCCTTGTGGAGAATCTAGTACATGTTTGGGCTCCTGTTCCCTTACTTGTCTTCTCTTCTTCTGTCTTTGGAAACATTTGCCCATTTGCCCTTCTGATCTTCCAGGCTACTCTTGCTTACCTCACAATCTTCTGAACGCTGAGCTTAAAGTTCCAGAATTTTTCTTACTCTTTCTTTTCAGTCAAGTTGTTGATTTTTTGTTCAAACTACTCAGATGGCTGTGCATGGGTTCTGTTGGTTCTGAAAAATTTTCCCCTGGATGGATTATTTTTAACGCTCTGCCTACTGTTTCAAGTCTACAGTTCTCAAAGGATGGAAACTACTGGGGTGGCTAAATTTGTCAGGCCTTCATGTTTTCTGTTTTGAGTAGCCTGGGAGTACTGTAGTGGTGGAGAGGCGTACAGTCTGGCTCTTCTCAAAGCACCATAGGAAACAGGTCCAGAGCTCTGCTTCCTGGTCTTCTAGTCATTCAGGCAACTCCTTCTGGGCCTCTCAAGGTTAGGAGCAATAAATATCCCTGTGAGAATATCTGGACTTGAGCTCTAGTTCACACTCTGATGTGTTCAGCAGTCCTTGATTCTGGTCTACATGGACTGTTTTCTTGTATGGTAGGGTGTAGGGAAAGTTGATAGAGTATAGTATTGTGTTGAAATCAAAACTAGCACTTTCAGGCTCCACTCTGAGCTCTTCCTGGTTGCCCTGCTGGTTGACTGTAGAAGCCTTTGTGAAATCACTGTGGGTTTTGAATTTCAGTCCTTCTGTGTTAATGGAGACTTATTAGAAAGATCTTTTAAGGTCAAAGCTAGGCATTCTATTTTGATTGAATTCAAAGAACATATTTAGTGATTATGCTGGTAATTAATGTTACTGGCTGACAAAGACTTCATATGACTAAGTGAAGGGGGGAGTCTCCATTTTATTAAATTTTAGTTTCATCTTAGGAGTGTATTGTGCTTTCTCAATGATATTTATTGGCTGTGCATTTTTAAAGTGTTTTTAAACTAGTGGCAATATAAGAAATTAAAATTTCTACCATTTTATATTTAACAAAAGAGGAGTGATGCTTTGCTAATGACATAGTAGATACCACTCCGTATTTTCAAATAGAAGATGATTCATGCTGGTATTTACATATGAGCACTTTTCCAGGAGGGTGAATTTATTCGAAGAGACCAAAAGGAACTTCACAAAGAAGAGAAAACCTTTCAACTCTCTTATAGTTATGAAAATTTTTAGTCATTTCTTATATTGGAAATATTTTTTCTTTTTTTGATGACCTCACAAAGTAGCAGTCTTCCTTGTGGCGTTTGCATACATACTTAGTTTTACTTGATTTCCCCCAACTCGTCTTCTGCATCTCTCTGCTCTACCTTGTCTTTTCTATTCTCTACCTCCAGAATCCCCTCTTCTAGTTTCACATCACACATGTTCTATTAACCCCACCCTCTTCCGCCATTAAAGCCTCTTTATTTCTTCTTTTTTCCCCTCCCCTTTCTAGTTTCATGGATTTTCCCCACGCTCACTTCCGTATAAATACACATGTATAAACATTAAAAGCTATGATGCGTATATGAGAAAATACACTATTTGTCTTTCTAACCCTGGGTTAGCTCACTTAATGTTTTCCAGTTCTATTCACGTCATGAAAATGTCTTCATTTTTCCCTACGTGTGAATAAAATTCTATTGTGTGTATGTTCCACATATTCATTATCTATTCACTTGTTGATGGAAATCTAAACTAATTCTTTTTATTTGTATTTTTGTGGTAATTCTGAGCCTCTGATGCTGGGCCTGTGTATGCTAAACAAGTACTTTTCCACTGAACTACATCCCAGGCAAATAACCATTTTTCTTTCTTTTCCCAATCATCTGCATGGGAACATCTGAATTTCATCACTTGGGAAAAAGGGCGGGCATTGGTTGGCAGCACAAATTCCAGCCCCTTAGTGACTCTGAACGATGCCTATGGACCACTAGAATGTCCATAATGTGCTCTGCATGTAGTTTCAGAAAAAAAAATAGAAATCAAGGCATATTTTCAATGGTATCAATTAAAATGTTTGAAGAAACCCATATTAGTTTTTATACTCCATCTTTGTACCTGTGCTGTACTACATTGGTTAGTTTATACCAACTTTCATTTGTCTCATCCCATTTTAGATTACTGTCAACATTGAAAAGTTCTGATGTGCATGGGGTGTCAGGAGGTCTTTTCATCTTCCAGTGTCTTCCACAGTCTCTTTCTTTAGAGATTTAAAGTCTTCATTGTACAATTCTTTCACATCTTTGGTTAGGATTAGTCCTAGATTTTTAAAAAAGATATTGTGTATAGCAGTATTTCCATGATCTCTTTCTTTCTCTGATCTCATGCTATTGGTATATAAAAAGGCTATTGATTTTAGTAAATTGCTTTTATATGCTACAAGTTTGCTGAAAGTGTTGTTCACATTCTGGTGAAAAATTTGGAATCTCCTACATTTAAAGTATTATTATTTGTACATAGGGATAATTTGACTTGTTTGCCAACTAGTATCTCTTTCATTTCCTTCCCTTGTCTCATTGCTCAGGTTTCAAGATGGAAAGACCTCCTGGGCTTAGTAAAATTAGTAGAATTAATATTGCAAAAACGACCATCTTACCAAAATCAATTTACAAATTCAGTACTATCTCAATCAACATTCCCATCACATTCTTCACAGAAATGGGGAAAACAATACTAAAATTAATATGGAAACACTAGAAACCCTGGATAGCCAAAGCAATAATGAGCAAAAAGAACAATGCTTGAGTGATTACCATACTAGATTTCGAACTACATTACAGAGCTATAAAAATAAAACCAGCATGGTACTGGCACCAGAACATACATGTATACCAATGGAACGAAATAGAAAACCCACCTGATATTAGACAAAAGATGTTAAAAATACACAGTGAAGAAAAGACAGCAAAAGATGCTGTGAAAACTAGATCTCCATATGTAGAAGAATTAAATTAAACCCATTTCTTTTATCCACAGAAAAATCAATTCCAAATGGATCACAGACCTCAATTCGAAACCCGAAGCACTGAGTGTTTTAGAAGGAAAGATAAGCTGTACTTTACCAGATATAGATCAGGAAAGGACTTTCTAAATTAGACTTTGCTTGCTCAGGAATTAAGGCCCAAATTGACAAATGGGACCTCGTTAAACTTAAAAGTTTCTATATAGCAAAGGAAGCAGTCAGTTGAGTGAAAAGGATGTCTACAGTGTGGGAGAAAATCTTTGCAAGCTGTACATCTGATAGTGGATTCAATTTCAGAATACAAAATAACTAAGAAAAATAACAAAGAATCAAGAAAACAAATGACTCAATTAAAATATGGGCTACAGATCTGACCAAATAATTCTCTAAAGAAGAAATAAAAGTGGCTACCTTAAAAATTGTTCAACATCTTAGTAATTAGTGAAATTCAAATTTATACAGCTTTAAGGTTTTAATCTTACCCCACTGGTGGGGATTACAAACTGGTGCAGCCACTATGGAAACACTTTTGGGTGAAGGTCCATCTATCCTTTTGGTTCTTTTCCCTCCCAGTTTTGGTATTATTCTGTTTACTAAATTTTGTAAGACATCATCATGGAACAAACTCAAATGTTGAAAATTTAAAGTTTTCTTTATTTATATTTCTACCGTGAAGTATTGCTACCGACTTCATATTTATTTTCCATTTGTAAAATTACATATGTGCAGTACAGAAAAAGTCCGCCTTGGAGAAAGTCTTATTTTGTCACTTATAGAAAGGATTCAGGAATAGTAAGAACAATTAAAATATTTTCTATCATAAATTCTTATTAATGAATATAATAATATTTTAAAAACCATTTTGGGGGCTAGAAAGATCATTCAGTGGTTAAAAGCACTGAGTGTTCTGGCAGAAGACCCAGATTTGAATCCCAGCATCCACATGGTGGTTAACAACCATCCATAACACCAGTTCCAGGCTAGTGCTCTCTTCTGGCCTCCAAGGACATTGCACAACAGGAGTGCACTTACACACTAGCCAGAAATACGCTCATGGTCATTAAAAAGAAATCATTCTGCTGTCCAGAGAGCAGTGTTCTGGAACACTCTTCAATTACTTTAAGTTGGACGAAGCAGAATTGCTACTGTTAGAGGAAGCTTGGAAAGATGATAGATAGATGATAGATAGATAGATAGATAGATAGATGATAGATAGACAGACAGATGATGGATACATAGATACATAGATGATAATAGAGATAGATAGATGATAGATAGATTATAGATAGATGATAGACAGATATAGAGAGCTAGATGATAAATAGATGATAGATAGGTAGATGACAGATAGATGATAGATAAATAGATAGATGACAGATAAATAGAGAGAGAGAGAGATAGTAGATAGACAGATAGATAGAGAGAGAGATATTGAGATTGAAATGAATGTTCTTATTTGTGGATATTAAGTGATTTTTCTTTTTAGCTTTATTATCCTTCATTTGGAGACTATAAAGGAAAATATCATAAGGTTAAGAGACTTCTTTATGACATACAGTGAATCCCTTGCAGGGGATTAGTTACTTCTCTGTTGTTATGATAAAACACCATGAGCAAGGCAACTTACAGAAGGAAGACTATTAGGTGTATGCTCCAGAGAGAGGCATGGTAGAAGCTGAAGTGTCTGGAGCAGACAATAGAGAGCTTACATCTTCAAGGAGGCACAGGATACAGAGAGAGCCAGACTGGAAGAGGGCAAGTTATATACTCTGAAAGCCTGCCCCTAGTGACTTACAGCCTTTTGCAAGGCCACACTTCCTAAAGGTTTCATGACCCTCCCCAAAAAGCACCACAAACTGGGGATCAAGTGCTCAAATACTTAGAGCCTATAGGGGGCATTTTCATTCAAGTCATCACAGGCACAGAAACCACTCTATCATACCCAGGAGATTTTGCTGACCTAGAAAAGAGCCAAAGAAAGAACAAATGTTATCAAAGGTTTTGCTAAGTATAAAAATGATCTAAATGAGCTCAATTTTCCTCAAAATCTAGGAATTATTTGTATCAGGACACTCTGAAATCATGAAATATAGTTTAAGGATCTTTTTACAGCGAACCTTTGTCCACATTGACCATGTTCCCATTCCACTCTATTTATGAGAACAAGCATGACAGTTGGCTTCATCTGCACATGCACCCTGGACAAGGTCTTGTCTCCTACCTTCTCAGGAACCTTGGGCATAGCTCTTCTGCAACACTTAGAAAATTCAACTGTTATCAGACATTGATGTGTGCCTCATATTAGCCCATAACTACTCTAATGGCAAAGGGATTGCATAGTAATCTTTTTCCTCTACGCTCTGCAACAAGCAAGGAGCAAAGATAAAACATTGAAAAATATTTTTAACTAACAGAACCACCAATTTGTTCTGCTTCAAGTGAAAGGTGAAGTTTACTGCAAATATGGTGCCTCTTTGAACCAAATATAAATCGCTCAAGCTAAAATTGGCAGCACTCATTAGGTTTGTTAGATGTTACTTTGATATCCTTGTGGAGCAGTTTTCCAAGTATGCAACATCTGGGTCAGAAATCTGCCCTTGCTGGCTTCTTCCTTCCTTCATCCCTGAGCAAAGCAAATATTCTTGAATCTTACATATTCTCAGTGCTTTCCCTTCTTGTCTAAAAGTCAGGAGATAGTGTGGCTGTCTCTTACTGATGTCAACCGTCTAAATTCCAGATTCCAGATAACTAAAACAGCTTCAAAAGGTTCTTTCCATTTCCTTAGAGACACTTTTCTCTCTGTCTCCTATCGTCCTCTTGCGGCTGTCCAGCTTGTCCTAAACGCCCCCTTGTGATACATGCATATCAGGGCATGGGACAGAAATGCTGGGAAGATTCAGGGTCAAGGTATTTTGGTGGAGTGTTTTATTATTGGTCTAGAGCATACCAAGAAATCCACCAAAAGTAAATGATGGTTGATTATACCCCTTGCCTCTTCTTTCTCCTCTGTAAAAAAAAAAAAAATAGAAGAAAATCACCCCTGAGCAGATTAGTACAGGATAATTTCACAGGAACACAGGAATGGGATACAGCATTCTTAACTGAGGAACAAGCATGCAAAGTTGAAAGTTATAAAACAGCTTTCTTTATGCAAGAAATGAAAAACAATTGAGATCTGTTGAGTTTAAAGTAAAAGACAAATAGTATTGGAAAAGCTGACTTGAAAGGCAGAACTGAAACAACCACTGCAGTCTTGAGGAGAGTTGTCCTGTGTGTGATATTCTCAGAAAGCCAAAAACTGGCACGAAGTTTGTGTGTATTCATTTATTAGAAACTGTGATCAGGCCACAGCTGTGTAAGGAGGAGAGATGAAGTACACATGCCAAGCTGAGGAATTTAAAAAACTAATTGATTTATTTTTATTTAAGTGTATGAGTATTTTACCTGCATGCATATAAGTGTACAATATGTGTGCAATGTTCACGGAGATCAGTGTTGGATCCCCTGGAACTGGAGGTGCAGACGGTTGTTAGATGCCTTGTGAGGTACAGATGGTTGTTTGGTGCCTTGTGAGTGCTAGGAGCTGAACCCAGATCCTCTGCAAGAACAGCTAGTGCTCCTAACTGCTGAGCCAACTCTCCAGCCCCCAAGGTAAGGAGTTTTCTAGGTTATCTTATAAATGTGGCTGATCACTAAGTCTCCCTGAGTGCCTCCTGAGAAACTCCATGGACAACTGAGTCTCAAGACAGTCAGCTCAGGAAGAGAGGGGAAGAAGAATTTTTGTTTGCCAGCTTTCAATTCCCATTTGTCAAATACTTTACATGTCAAATACTTAGATTTCCTTGGTGTCTCAGTTCCCCAAGATTGCCCCCTCTCCCATCTCCAGATGCCAGTCACATATTCTATATTGTGATCTTTACTTCTAATGTCCAGGCTATAAAACTCAGGCTTCATAATCCCTTGTTGTTTTATATTCATTTTCTCGAGTAGCTTGCATAACTGAGGGAAACAGTTTGTTTATGTTTTCTGACTGTACAGAATACTTTTTTAAAAGAGGCAGATGGATCACACCCAGGTGGCAGTGGCACCTGGGACAGAGAATGTGTGCGGTGGTGCAGGGCACCCATGTACCATCTGCTGCACCTTTTACCCATCAGACCTCTGAAAGCTTTCTCTCCTGAACACTGTGTGTTTTGGGTTTTGTGGAAGTTTTTTTTTCCCATAGCTATGACCAAGAGCATTCTGGGTTATTTGCAATCAGCCCAGCCTTCAACCTCTTTCCGGTCTCTGGAGGTTGGGACATGGGAATGGCTGTCCTGAACCTCTAATTATATTTTGGTCTGTCTGGAGACCAGCCCTGAATGTGAAGCTATCTAGAAATTACTAGTCATGTAAATTACTAGTCATATCATTCTCATATAGAAGAAAATGAGCGCTCTGGAGATTCCAAAGATTTCAGGAGATGTGTGCCTGGAAGTGGTGACAACACACACACACACACACACACACACACACACACACAGAGTATCAGAGAAATGATAACCTGGCTTGCCTCAGATCATTGGACCACTAAAATGTTCCACTAATAGAGTAAGGTCTCAAACCTTTGTCTAATATGTCTTAAGTTTATGACTTGCATATGTCACACTATGGCATTGAGATGCTTATCTTTTTCTGTTTACCAGGCTTAATATCATTATTGCATTAGTATAGTGGGTCTATATGGTGTTTGGGGGAAATAAAAAAATAGTATCTCTAAAATACTATGTTTCATAAGAAATCTGAATTAACAGGCTTGAATCAGGAGAAAAAAAACATGTCTTATTATCCTTGCCCTGCCTCCCTATTGGGGAATCAAGATGAAGGCATTCACCAGATAAACATCTGCTAACTAAGTGCCATTGCTTATTACTATTGTAGTGAAATTATTGTGCTTTTAAATTTATGATGGTCCATTATTACCCAACAGTCATTTTCTTTTTCAGTGATTATATTCTAAATACAAATCAGTATTTTTACAGACAAGTATATCTCTCACCACTCGTCAAAGAAGCTTATTTTTGAAACAGATGGAGACTATTACAAATTTCCACAACTGGCCAAATGCAGAGAATAAGTGACTGTGAGTTGCCCAGCCCTAAGAGATACATATACAATGCAAGCTCTGCCCCTAAGGCTCAGGGAACAATCTGGGAAGAGGGGGTGGAAAGAATGTAAGAGCCAGAGTAACAAGATTCCTGATGATATTTAATGCATTCTAGACATGATAGGCAGCTACACCCATGAAATCTCCACAGTATGGTATCTAACAAGATCTCATCAGAATGACAAAACCAGGTGATATACTAATGTAGATGGAGAAAATTCCATGAGATCCCATGTCAAGATGAAGAATTTCAGGCAAGCAATGGATGCTGATGGAGGGAGAATCAGTTTTCTCAGGGACTGGTTCCCTGAAGGCTATCAAATTCCAAGCGGGCAGTCCTAAACACAGGTATACAAAGCACCAGTAAATGGACTTAGTACATGTGTGTATGACATTCATAAATATGTGTATGTATATGCAGCAATAATCAAGGAAAAGGACAAGAAACTGAGAGGGCATGGGGAGCTATAAGGGGATTTGGAGGGACAGAAATAATGTAAACACAATAGTCATGTGTGAAACTCTCAAAAAAAAATTTAAATAGAAAAACAGGAAAAGAAAATCAAATCAAATGAATGGTGATAAGTGACCAACATGCTGTAATATGTTAAGTCTTAGGAAATGAGACTGTGTTTGCTCCCTGGATTCAACATTTATTCTAATTGTTTTGACTACATAATGAATTCTTTCATGTCTTTTACTTGTTCATTCTTACTAGAATGGCTCTTACTTTCCAGGCTGTAAGGGAATCTGTCAGGTTCTAAGTCTATATGTCCAAATTTTACATTTGGAATTTAAATAATCAGAGTGAGTTGGAAACCCCAATGTTGACTTAAATTATTTTCAAAAACATGTCCTTCATAGACTCTTACTCTGACCAGAATAACAGGTTAGAATTTCAAGTCCCTTCAAATACTATAACTCTTTACCTTGCAGAGAAGCTGGGAAGGTTTTATAAAGCTTAAAATCACAATTACATCATGCCAGGGACAAAGACAATAATCATAATAACCATAGCTACATCAGATCACCATAGTTATACCAGACCAGGGGCAAGTCAGTTAAGAAACAGGTTTAGTTAACAAAAAGTTTCAATAAGGAAAAAAACAAATTTCTCAGACTTGTAGAATGATGGGCTCTGTGGAAATGCAGGTATAGCTGGAAGGAAGGACATGTTACCTGGTTACTTATAAGTTTCCGAGTGTTGTAGAAACAATATACTTGCCTGGATGAGACATTCTCCCTGGCTGGCTGCAGTGGAAATGGCTGACAAAAAACATAGGGTAAAACAAAAGTCAACTAGAAAAAATGGAGTTAGTTTTGTCATTCCAATTTAGTCTTACTTTGGGTTTTCTTTTAAAATTCATAGAACCAATTATGAGTTCAAAGAATCTAGATAGGTTTGCCCCTAAACTTAAAATTTTAGACATCAAGTCTATAAACAACAAATATGTATGTAATTTAAGTATATTTTTCACATTTTTAAAAAGCTTCCTTGTTTTTTTAAAGTTAGGGCTAGATATTGTTCCTTTTCTTTTTGAGACAGGGTTGTTTTTACCCTAGGCTGGTTTTGAACTCACTAAACAGTCAAGGATGGCCTTGAACATTTGATCTTTTCTCTCTTTCACTAGTGGCAGGATTACAGTCCTGGAATAAAGTCTTGTAACCTGGAATTGTAAGACAACTAAACCCTTTCTCCCTTAACATTTCTCTCTTTTGTCTGAGTATTTTATCACTACAGCTAGAAAGGGACAGTGGACACAGAAGAGCCAAGTTCCCCCTTCAGTCACTGGGGACTGAATCTGGAAAATGCCTAGTGGACCAGGTCAGTGAATGATATTTTTATTCTATTAGCCAGATGTCATTTTTTAAAAATTGTGAAGTTTGATCATAGTTCCTATAAGCTAATCATTATTTTGCCTCCAGATTGTATAACTGTATAATCACTGAACTGAATCCCAGATTCCGATGAATAAAAGAATCTTTCAGATAGCTCACTCTGGCTTTAGCATTCAATACAGTAGTGTATCTGACTTCCCTCTGACTTCTAAGTGTTGTCACATGGGTTTTGCAATTCCAGGACCCATCAACGATATTAGATTTCATCTTAGAGTTAAACTTGAGTCCACAGAGAAGAGTAATAATGGTGTTTCTCAAAGCTGCTCTTACCCAATTTTATGAGCACATTTCTCAAGCTTTGAGTGAACAGAGTGTACTCTAATGCCAACTACACTTACCAGGTGGTAGATTTTTAAGTTAACTTAAATAATCAACAACTATTCACAACTTTTGAGACTTCTACCCTTCTGAGATGTCTATACTTTATTCATTTGCCTTTGGAGATGTGTATTGTTTTGAGATGATCTCTCCACGTAGTCTTAACCAGCTTGAGATTGATACACTTTGTTCTATACTTTTATCTTTACGTTCTTATCATAAGCCATGATAAGGCCCAGATTTCTAAGAAGCATTCCAATAGACTACGGACTAGGTCAGGGTTATTATGTTATCAGAACATTGAATTCTTTGTTTAGAATATTGATAGGCCATAGGTCAATTCTCTGCCATTAAATTTTTTCTTATCCCTACTTATAGACATCTCTTCTAATGGAAATTCTTAACATAAATTTTAGTTCGTACAAGAATTGCCTGGAATACTATCTTATGACAATTTTTGTATCTTAGAAAATAGTTTAGTAGTGTTATTTTGATAACTAGATCTGTGGATTGTTTAGTGTGTCCATGCTTATAGCATTTGTAGAACACAGATTGGTGTGTGTGTCTGTGTGTGTGTGTGTGAGAGAGAGAGACAGAGACAGAGACAGAGAGACAGAGACAGAGAGACAGAGAAATGGAGGCAGAGAAACAGAGAGAGAAAGAGAGAGAGAGATCAAAACATCTGAATTTGTTTGAGTTTGCTGGAAGCTATGAATTCGAGTTTCATAGAATTTCACAAAACACCAAGCAGAAGAAGCAAATAAAATCACACCAAGGCATATTTATGGTCAAATTGATGAAAATTAGGAAAAAATAAAGCATTAAAAGCGACAAGGAAAAAGCGTATACATGATAATAACCCTAGTCAGAATTAGCCAGTCTGTTCCTGCGCTCTTTCTCTCTTGCACTGTTGTGGTATTCTCCGTGTCTAAATGAAGCTGATCAGATTTTTCTGCGTTCTACATATCACTACATAAAATAACCCAAATATGTGAGGTGATTTATATGTTATTAGCAATTAATGAAGCAGAAATGTAACTTGTGGAGAGAAAATGTTTACTCAGGTTTTAAACTAAAGCTTAGTGGACAAGCCAGTTAGTTGGATTTTAAGTTGATTAGGGAAGTAATTTTCACTTCATAGGATTTATGTCACAGGATAGTGGAAGATTGCTGCCAGAATTTTTCTTGTAAATGTTGGCCCTGGCGTATATATAAAGACATCATGGTAAAATAGTTTAAAAACAAGAACTCTGACATTGAATTGCCTGGGTTGAAATCTTAACTGTTGAATCAAAAAGATATAAATTTTAATAATATAAATTTTAATCCTGAGCAAGTTGCTTAGTTCTAATTTCCTTGTGTAGACAATGTATAACAGAAAATTACCTGACACTGTTTTAAGCTTTAAAGTCTAATGACCACGACAATGACAAGCACAGCAAAGGTGCAGTAGTGCGCAGTCAACAGCTATCTAAGGGGACTTAAAGCACACTAAATGGGAGGGAACTCATGGGCAGCCCTGCAAATGTAGCAAAATACACATGACTGGAGAACTTACAGAAACCTTAAGATCGTCACGTCCCTAAAGAAATGTAATTTATTGCTGTATGCTAGATATGGATCTTTATATTTACTTACAAGTTTGCTGTTACCACTCATCAAAAAAAAATGTCTTTTGCAACAGGTGGTGACTATTACAGAGTTCCACAACTGAACACACACAGAAAATAAATGTCTGTGAGATGCCCAACCCTAAGTGACACATCTACAATGGAACCTGTACACCTAAGGCTCACAAAACATAGTGGAACAAGGAGTAGAGGGAATACTAATGCATCTCTTAACACTCATCAATGAAGTTTAACCTTCTCATGCAACAGAAGGTGATGAACACAAAAGGCCACAACTGGCCAAAGTGTGGAGAAGAAGAGTCTGCAGACTGTGGGTCCCTGGACAGGAATCCTATATTAAACTTCACCTACGCAGCATTCAGGGATCATAGTGGAAAAGGGCAGAAAGATTGTAGGAAACAGGGGAAGAGGTGTGCTACATATAAAGCAGTTTTCTCTCTGTCTGCTACGAGGGATGGACTTCAAATGTGATTGACAACCAACTATCCAATGACTTAAAGGGGGAGATTTAATGGAAATGGAGGGAAGGCTGGGAAAGAGAGAGGTGGGCGTGGTGCTAGGTCTCTATCTTGGGCATACTTTCCAGAGTTCTGGGGTGACCCGTGAGCAAAAGGCAAGCTCCTCCATAGGAAATCTCCCTCTTCCTCTATCTGGGGATGAACTCCATGTAAGCAACATGGAATAAACTAATATCTCTAAAGAACATTCTCTATCCGTTCAGTCAGTTCAAACCGGTGGGTGGAGTGAGGCTGAATGCCAGGCCTCACCATGAGAGAATTCATGATACAAGGTGCATTGCCATAAGGAAACAGTCTTACAGGCTCCTGGGTCCCTGCTCATATGAACTTACAATAATGGTGTCAACATGCAAAAGACCCATGAAAACTCAAGCAGACAAAAACCCAGCATAGAACTGGGGAAATGAGCTGCAGACCCACCTTATCTGAAGAACTATTGGCAGCTAATCACTGCAGGATGAGGGAGCATTGACCTTCTTTGAGGGTGAGACTCTAGAGAGGCTGAGTAAACCCAAGTGCATGAAGTTGTCCTGAGGGATGTCTGGGTAAGAAACTTGACTAGATGGGCCTTAACATGTATGACAGAATGCATGGTCTAGTGGGGGCTATCTGGGGTGTGGATGCAGGAGGGTCTAAAGACTATTAAGATGCTTCACATGAAATGCACCAAAATTCAAGAAAAATGCATAAAAGAGAAAAGATTTTAAAGATATAACTTTTAATTGATTAGAAAAGGGACTGATAGAAGACACGAACCTTTTCTGTGCATGTGCATTTACTAAATCTTCAGGAAGGGCACAAGGAGTGCTAGGTAGAAAATGAACATTATTACTATCTACCTTTTCATTAACTCAGAACTTTAACTTTCTGGTGAGAGTCAAAGTTTCATCTGGGGGTTTGTGTTTTTTTAAAATACACTCTTAGTTTTAGAACTCAATACGCCTCCTCTACTGTAACATTTGACCAGACAAATGAATAGAGCTCCCTTTGCTGCCTAGAGTGGGGTGAGACACTATCTCAGATAGTCTTGCTCTGTAATTAAGAGCTGCAAGTATGCATGTGGGGCTTACCCTCACATTTAATCTTTGGTGTTAAATTATTCTTTTCTTTCACCAACTTAGACCCCTGCTGAGGCATCATTTGTGTTAAATTAAACAAGGTTTCCTGGTTGAATCCCATGTCTATAATATGGGAAATGGAGAGCGGCTAACAAGAGAAGCATGCCCAACTGCGATCAGGTTTGAGGGTCTTTTGGCAATGATGATAATGAATGAATATGTCTCTAGCCCATGTGCATTAACATGTTTGTAATTAGGACAATGAGAGAGAAAATAGAGATAACTGTGTTGTCTTTTCAATCTAGTGATAATACACCTGTTTAATGCAACTTGGTGGATGGCCAGTTGTTGACAAACTTACCAGACAGGATCATCACCTATCCTTAACCTACTGTGAGTGAGTAAAAAGAAAAGCTAGGTGTTCATCTCTATGCTGCCGCAGTTGTGGGGGAAAATACCCACTGATGTGAGGATTTTGAGATAGGAATAGGGCTGATCTTCAACTGAAGTAATTTCAGTAATATTGTGAAATGAAATAAACCATATGTACGTAAGTAACTAAGAGTTATCATTTAACTTACATCTAATACAAACATATTTTTGCATTCTATATTTAACATGAAATATTTTAACAATTAAGAGAAGAAATATACTCTTCAAACATACTGATGCAAAAAAGATATAGCCATGATCTTCACTATGTTCTTAGTTCATGAATTGAGGACTTTGAAATTTTAATATGTGAATATAAGACTAATCAAATATCTGTAAATTCTTCACTAGGAGCTTGAAACAGGAGAATTACAAGTTCAAAACACCTCTGGACTGTATGTATTTTTTAATTTCACAGTAATTATATTGTTGAGGGAGAAAAGAAATCTGTTAGTTCTTGACTATATTTATTCTAAGTAAACAGAATTGTTAAAAATTATAAATGTGTGGTTTTGATGTGTGTGTGCAAAGTGCAACAAATTAAGAATAATCAGTTTCTGATTCTCCTTTAAATTACACATAGCTTGGCATTTTAATATCAACTGGTCTTTGGAAATAAGCTACAGTCTTATTAACTGCAATTTTTACCTTATGTTTTCCAGATTACAATACTAATACAATTGTATGACATTAGGGGCTTCCTTTTGACTACACAGTGTTCAGTACATTATGTTTATTTTAAAATAAGCAGAGTTCTAGAAGAGGGA
Organism: Eospalax fontanierii; assembly: GCA_035773235.1. NCBI lineage: Eukaryota > Metazoa > Chordata > Mammalia > Rodentia > Spalacidae > Eospalax > Eospalax fontanierii. The sequence goes on from CM069524.1 coordinate 40,143,429, forward strand.
GATTTTTTCTTTGACGTATTTTTACAAGCAAATGTGAAAAACCCCAAATAGATAGAAGCAGAGAATAATAGAAACTGCTGTGTGGAAACCCATCAACTTCGTTGCTTCTCTCCACTGGATCACTGCTTTCATTTAATGGCTCTCTCAGTGTCTGATCCTGTGGGCTTACTTTAATGCATTATTTTACTTTAACCTCACAGCAACAATGTGAAGTACATATTAAGAGTTCCATTTTATATGTGAATAATTTGAGCATAGGAGAGTCCATGTAGCATTAGAATTAGTTTGTAGAGAAAACAACTTTTATTTTTTTATTTACATTGTGATGCTTTCGCTGAGTGATTGTGACTAAGTTGTACCTTTAACACGCATAACTTTCTCCAGCAGAAGAAAGATGTCACATTGTCCAGATACTCATTACAGAGAGGGATCAAGAATAAGCTCCACCTCAGCAAAGCCACAGCAAAACTTCACCTTTACATATGTTGCTATTTGAGTCTGGCTGTCTATTTTGGCTCCTGTTTATACATAAGAAGAATACATAAAAAATAAGTATTATTTACTAAGGACATGCCATAACCAAGTCTTTAACTAAACACTTTAATTCAGGTTTTCTATTTGACAGAATAGAAGAAGTGATACAATGATGTCATTGCACAGAACACCCCCGCCTCAAAAAAAAAAAAAAAAAAACCCAAAACACCAAATCTCAGATACATGAAATGACTTGATCAAGGTCACAAAACACTTAATTATAATCAGAATTTGAAGCTAGACTGCCAAATTCAAAGCATAGGCTCTTGGGCACAGATCCTATGGCATTTTATTTTCCCCTGACTTCTACTTTGCATATGATGATTCTGTTGTTTGTTTGCTTCAAACAAGTTTTGGCAAGTTTTTATTAAAGGAAATCTTTTCAGGTTTACTTTTTCAACAGTCTGTTCCGGCATGCTTCTAAAACTATCAGGATCACCTGGGTCAGTGATAGGTACCGCTGTGCCCAGTTCAATATCATTGTCATTGTGTGATGGACACCAGTTTTGGCCAACATGGCACAGTATTCTGTTTCAGATTTCCTGAAAACTAGGCAGTTGTTGGTGAGGATGACTGATTTGGCTTTGCCCTGTCTGGTCATCTTCAGAGTTGGTTCGTACCCCAGCACAGACTTTCCACTTTTCATAACAAGGTGAAGCCTAGAGTTGATTGATTCTGAAGACTTTACCAACCTTTTTTTGTGACCATCATATTCTTGCCTTAGGTGGTTGACAGCCCCCAACCAAGAGCAACTTCCTAGAAGACCCAGGAATAAGAAAGTGGTATGTTTCTTGGTATCGACTTACAGAACTGTAAGTCTGTACTGTCTTTCTTACTTTTTATGGCTCCGTGTTCTGCTTTACCCACAGGTATTTGTTTGTGCCAGTTGTTTTGGACTTTTGTCTGGTTAGCCCCTCCTTCGTTCTCTAAAGGGATCAAAAGTAGAAAATAAATCTACGGTCAGTTACTGAAAACAATGAATCTATAAACCAGAATTGACCTGATGTTGGATTGTGTTGGCCCCAGGTATGAGCCCATTGCTACTCAGGGCCTGGTGATTTCTTTGATTTATGGAAAGATGAGAAATTCTATATATGCAGGTGTGATATCACTGTATTTATTTTATCAAAAATTTCAGAATACACCATATAGAGTTTTACAAAGGTAAACAATATTTTTCATATTGCCTGAATCCCTGGAAAAATACAGGAAGTGAAGCAAGAGCCTCTACCTACTGTTGACAGCTAAGTCCATAAAGATGTAATTTAAGGCTTATTAATTATAAAAAATGGGTGTTAGGACTGGTTAAAATTGAAATACACAGACTCATCAGAGATAAATAAAAGACATTTTTAAACCTCTTATAAAATATTTAGGAAGTAGTCAAGCTATAGCAACTAATTAACAGAAAATATTCTGGTGCCCTGATTACATTCTTCAATTAATGCAACATAATAGTCTTTCTAAAATATGGTGTTTTCAATTCTGTAAAAATTGACTTTTTTCAACAGCAGTTGATTGACAGTTTTGAAGCTTGGTAAGCTGTTAAAACAGTTGACTATCACTGACCCATAGGTATATCTGTGATGTTCAGATTATAGATGGAAACTATTTAGTCTGCCCCCATATAACCTCTGAAATTAGAAATAAAGTAGACAAGGTAATTACATAGTCTATGTAAGATCACAGGTACTCATATACATTGCAAATCATACTAAGTGGCATATAATATACATATATATATATATGTATATATGCAAGAAAAAGTTAAGTCCTTACAATTAATACATGTTGCAAAGGGGCCTTAAGAGCATCTGACTCCCTGAGGGATGCCTTAATTTAGCAAATTTCATAAGTTCATTTAAAAAGTCCAGATGTTCAGAACTATGCTGAAATCTAAAATTGAATACTGTGATTTGAGGAACTGCTGTAACATTGAACCAAACTTCCAGAACCTTCTTTCTGCTTGCTTTATTATGTGTTGTTCCTGGGTATACAAGTGAAAGGTACTGGTATTTTCATTTTAATTGCAGTACTTCCGTAGTTCTAGGAATTTAGGGATTAGTTTGGAACTAAGAATCATGCCAGGAAGATAAATTACATTCATATGTCAGACATTGCCTCACAATGCTGTCTAGCTCAGGAGGCTGTAATGAGCCCCCACTCACCAGGCTAGGCTCCAGGCAAAAAAATAAATAAATATATAAATAAAAGAACACCTACTGTTTCTCCATCAAGGGCAAGTCTCTCAGAGGGCAAACAAAAGCAACAGAGGGAGGCCAACCATATCCATACAGTAGTATGGGTTGCTATGCAACCCTCTGTGCAAGTTGGGCAGCAACAGATGGGCACTTTGAATAGAATTAATGCCCCTCTGACCCTTGTTTTAAATAGTGCCCAAACCTACTGCCTGATGAATTCTATTAACTGTAGGCATACTTACACATATAAAATATAGCATGTTAAGTGACATTGTTATTACCCTCTTTGCTAAAATAAAGCCATAAATCTATTACAAAATTTGAGACCAACAATATTCAATGAGCTATTTCTATTTTTTTCTCTTTTTCTTGATGAATGAATCGCTGACGTCTCATAACCTTGGGCTACATATTTCCTTTTAACATTGCTCTAATGCTTTATGCAAACCTGCAATGTCTGCTCTGAGTTTCAGCTTCATTTTTGCACCAAGTCCAGCTCCTTTCTCAGCCATTGTCACCTGTGGGCTCTGGGCATTGTGTAAGAGACCTCTTTTTATTGTAACTTTAAGAAAGAACATAACAGGAGATAAATATTTTATATACCTTCATAGGGACAATGTTGTAACAGTGTTCCTGATTGAACAATCAATCTGAAGTCTATACCCAAGGCCCCCAAAGTTCTTTGTGATCTACTTCCTGGCTAGGCCAACTTTAAGGTACTTTTCATCACTTGTGGACTTCAAAAGAAATAGCAGGCTTTTGAACATTATCAGGAGATAAAGACCCCATCTTTAGCCTCCTAAATTTTCTGTACTAACTGACTTGAATTATTAGCCTATAAAAGGAGGGGCAATAGCTCCTCTTAAAAATCAGAATGGTTACCATATCAGTGGCAGCAAGTAAATATAGTTTTTCATGAAACAAGTATATGATATTTCTCAATAAGCTGTCTAGAAAATAGCAGTGGCCTTAGTTCTAACTATGCACGTAATAGCTGTAGAATCTTAGAGGGAGGATAGCTTCTCTTTCTTAATGCTAATGGTGAAGAGGTTTAGGGTAGATGGTTCCTTTAAGAGGCCCCTTTAATTACCCACTCTGAGGGGGAAACTTGACGCAGGTGAAAATAGGGTGAGGGGCTGGGGAGATGGCTCAGCAGCTAAAGCACTTGCTGTGCAAGTGCGAAGACCAGCATTAGCATCCTGAAATCTCTGTGCCTGTGTAAAAGCCAGGCAGGCATGGTGGCTCACCGGAAATGCCAGCACTTGGGAGGCAAGACAGGGAGTTCCCAAAGCAAGCCGACTAGCCAGATTAGCCCAATCAGCAAGCCCAGGATTCAACAAGAGCTCCTGCCTTTATGTATAAGGTGAGTGATGGAGGAAACAAACCTGATGTCAAACTCAGGCCTACACACACACATATGCACACACACATACACACAAGCTCACACACATGCAAATACTGTCACCACCGCTATTTCTACTATTACTGCTGCTGCTAATAATAATAATGACAATTTTATTGGACCTGAACACGGAAATGACCGTATATTTCAATGCCACATGTAAGTATAAAAATCTTCTGTCTTGATGTTTGAAAATATAGAAGAAACTGATATACTCCTGGACTCTAGGATCTACACTACTTGGGGCTTCTCTTTTGGTTCTGTGTCCCTTCCTTGCAGATACGCATATCTAGAGCAAAAGGCATGCTTTCCCATCAATTCTGTGACTGTTCAGAGGTTTATATTCTGCACTGTGGTCTCTTGCCAGAGCCATCTTTCTGCAGAGCGGAGCAATTGCACATACACCTCCTGTTTCTAAAGCGGTGTTGCTTCTCTGTCAGGACTCCTGCTGCTGCCCAGTGTGTCTTTGTTTTGAAAATATGAGCTTGGTTTTCCACCACTGAGTGCACAGGCTTGTGGTCTCCTTGCTGAGAACCATCACTCATATATGCATACATATACATACACGCTTGCGTATGAACTCACAGACAAATATTTGCTTGTTTTGTTTACTCATTCTCCCACCTCCCTTGAAGGCCCCGGGGGTGGGAGATGCAGCATCTTGAATTATATTGTCATCTTTGGCAAGATTTAGTGCTAATGACTTTATGGGCTGTTACCACTTCACTCCCACCTGAAGGAATCTCAAGGAAGCACTTCATTTCTGCGACAAACTGGTCCCTATGTTTGTAGTCCTCTGCACTGTCTCGTGAAACGGGAGGTTTTACTTAGTCCTCTGTTTATTCCAATACTTATCAAACTATGTTTCATTGAAGTCTCAGGTTTTATATATATATATTCAAAAAACTATAGATTGTTTGCTTCACCATAAAGACAGTGTTTCTCCTCTGTTACATTCATATAAAGCATACATTTCAAAATGATCTTATTTTATTTTAGAGACTATTGTGCCTGCAATATTGACCCTATTTTGTAGATAACAAGAAAACAGGGTTACTAGGATTGAATATTTAAAACTGAAATCTCCGGATGCTGTGCCCTATAAGTATTTCATTTAAATCCAACATGAGAAGGCCCACTCAACTTATTTTTTTTGTGTGTGTTGGAAAGTTGAAATTCTAACAGTGAAGTTCAGGAATGGCAAAATGGTGGGGTGAAAAACATCATCATGTACTGCCATTTCTGAACTAGGTAGGGTTCACTAGAGAAGCAGAACCGGTAGAATGTGTATCTATCATAAAAAAAGATTTACTAGACTGGCATATGCAATAGGACTGAGTATTCCAACAGTGGCCATCTGCATGCTGAAGAGGCAGAGAAGTGCTGGATACCTTTGCAGTCCCCAACCAGTGCTGGAGAACTAGAGGATTCCTGTAGAGTTAATTGTGTTGAGTTCATGTTACTAGCCCAAACTAGCTGGAAGCTGATGTCAGCAGAGGACTGCAGCAGCAATAGCCACAACAATAGATGCACTGGTTCAAGAAAAGCAGAGGCAGGCAGGAAACACTGCTTTTTCCTAGGAGTACTTTATACTGCCCCCACCCCTCCCCGCTGAGAGGCGCCACACACTTTGAGGGCAAGTCTTCCTCCTTTGGTTTAATCTCTCTGAAAATATACTCACAGACACATCCAAAAGTGTGTTCCTTAGATTGGTTCTAAATCTGGTAGACTAGATAAGTAAGATCAACCATCAAATTATTTATGTAATAGTATCTCTATTTTAAAGACCTTGAAATGACTACTTTGAGGATGGAGTTTAACCTCATCTCAACTGTATTCCAATGAACAAAAGTATAATCACCTTTTAAAATTTAATTTTTGAAAATTTCATGCCATGCAGTTTGATCATTTGGGATGCCCCCCACCCCCATCCTCTTATAGCCTCTTCCACCTGATTTCAAGTAGTCTGCATGCCTTTTCAGAGATCTAAGACCTTTCGTGTTATTCATTATTATAAATGAAAAAACAGCATTTAACTAGGTAGTTTTAGGCTTAGGGCTAATTTGTATTGTCCTAAGCTTTGTTTCTGGTTCTAATATTGTCCAATAGTTTTCTAATAACAACAAATGTCTATGTTTTCATTCTAGAAAAATGTAATTTGGAGACACACAGGAAAGCTCAATCTGCTCTAAAATAATAATGATGTTTAAATTTCTATAAATTTCTTTTATTGTTCCACATTGTAGATAATCCACTTGCAAATAAAATGCTACTTTAAGAAAAAGATTCACAAGTAAAATCATCAGTGAAGAGTTAAATTTCTTTTGAATCAACTTGTTTCAATCTTATTGAATCCTTTCTATTAAATGAGAAGTGCATCTGAAGTGTTTACCAAGTCTGCTGAACTGCCTGTTTTTATATACGCTGTCATTTGCATGTTCAGTTGATTCATCAACTATTCTACTTGCTAGAGTCTCTGGATGAGACCAATGAACTTTCAGGATATCTCTATTACTTAGCAGTTTACATTAAGACATCATAAAAGAGATAAATCAACTTATACAAATTTTCATAACCTATAATGTGGCTTTGTCAATGATTTAGTATAATCATACCTTGGCTCAGAAACCAGCCATTTTTATCAAGGAAAATACAGGAAATTTAAATACTATTGGGATTCTTTAAAAATCTCTCTCTCTCTCTTGTTGGGGAAATAGCCCAGGTTGGCCTAAAAGCAGCAGAATTCCTCCCGTCTCCTCTTTACTGCTCTGATTGCAGGCGTGAACCACCACATTCAGTTTTGGTTTTCTTTTTTTATTTAATTTTTGCAAATTTCATACAATGTATGTTGACCATATTTAGCCCCCCTCTCCTATGTGCACCCTTCTTAGAGCCTACCCATCAGATTTCATGCACTCATATTAATACCTATCCACGCAACCTGTGTCCCCAGATGTCCTTTGGTGTGCATCCATCCACTTGAGCCCTCCTAGCCGACCTAGTTTCGCATCCTTAAAGAAAACCAACTTTCCCACTCCCACTAATTATTTGCCAGTAGGTTCCTCATTTAAGTTTGTAAGAGTCAGAGGTGGTGGATGACCACAAAGAAACAGTTTTCCAGACAGCTGGGAAGTTACTCATATGAACTCACAGTAATGATATCACCAAGACCCACACTAAACTTCTAAAGCAATTCCTGAACATTCAGATTCCCCCTCAAGAAGTACCATGCTGCTTAGGAGCAGCCTCATTGTTACATGATGTGATTCAGGTTTTTCACTTTTGGTACTTCATATCTATAAACTTTCTTTTCTTTATCCTTCACCCATGAGAAGGTTTGCAATTTTTATATTGATGGAAGTACACACAAATTCCATATGGTGGGGCTTATTATTGTTTTTGAAATTAATATAAAATGAGGAAACAACTTCCAATCAAATTATTCACATTTAAGGAAGCATAATCATTACTGAAATAAATTAAATTTAAATATTGAAACCCTTAAGATGTTTTAATTTAAAAAAAGTCTTTCTCCTGAAGACCATTAAAGTAAATATCATATCATCGATTTCATCTCCAGTGTGGTCCTGAGAGGCAAACAGGATTGAATGGAAATGTGTTTTCTCTCTCTACCTCACAGAGTTTCACTGTGTAGCAAGGAACTCCTGCCTCAGCACCTTTAGTGTGTTTTTTTTTTTTAAGTGTATAACATCATGATTGCCTAGGTTTTCTTTTCTTGCTTTCACCTTATTGGTTCCAAATATTCATGCCCTACCCCATATCCTGTTCTCCTAGCCTTGGGCACAGGCAGCTCTTGCTCCTAGCATTCCAGATCTCTGGACTACACTAGGTCAGACCCACCCATCGTGTCCTGATCCCCTTTACTCAGACCAGCTCAACTTTTCCATCTAGTTTCTTAGAGCCTTCACAGACTGTCCTCAAGCCAACTTGCTTTTGCATGCTTGAGACCAGCCTTCTACCCTGGCAGTGCCCACTACCAACTTGCCTTGGATTCTAGGGAAACCTGGTAAATCAGATCCTGCCCACTGCTTCTCCACTCCCCTAAAGCCACAACAATGCCCAAATCCCCCAACCCACATCCTGTTCTCCTTCTAGCCTGGAGCACAGGCACACTTTTACACTTAGTCCCCCAGATCTCTGAACTACTCTCTTACCTAAGCCTGCCTGTGAGCTCTCCAAATTGCACTGTGCACATTCCCATACATTGGTACCTTCTGCAGTCCCACCCACTACAGCAGTGCTATGCTTCTGTGCTCTTTAGGAAGGGCCCAGACCTTTGCAGACTGCCTGAGAAAGCCTGATTGCTAGCCTCTGACTAGCAATCTTCCCAAACTGTGCTGTGCCTAATGGCTTCGTATTAATCTCGTCTGCTGAAAAGGTCTTTTACATTAGGTTCCGTCTCTTGGAGAGTAGTAGCTTCATTCTTTTTCTGTTTTCTGATCAAACATTTTTTAATAAGTGGCTGAGATTTGACATTTCCCAAAGGCAGCCTTCCATTTAGCATCAGAGATGAGGGGCCAGGCTACCATTCAGAATCCGCTCCTATCAGATGGCTTCTATTTAAGCACAGGTTAAATAATCTGCTTCTCTGATGACTGCTGGGTCATCTTATGTAGATTATACAGTAAGTGATCAGCCCTTATGGGACTGTGGATACACAAAGCTATAAAGTTATAGCCACTCTCGTGGGAATTTGTTTTACCTGTGCCTCTGAAATCAAGGGTGTTCTTAGAGAAGTAGCGATCCTGGGTCATTAGTCATGGTTAACCCCACAGCCTTGGGATCTACACTCTTAATTTATGCCAAAGATAGTCATAAATCAATAGTTTACCGAGGAAGGGGAGCTAGGGAAGATAGTTAAATATTTATAAGACAAGAGCAGAAAGAAAAAGCAAAGCAAAGCTTACCTGCATGAAGGCTGTTTTCTGAACAGGATGAAGCAAGCAAATCCGTAGAGACTTTCCTTTGTAGTCTGTCATAATCATATCAAACCCTATGGCTTCAGGGACAGCCAGAACCACGGAGACCACCCAAATTCAAACAATTTCTACTGCTGTCCATTTTGGAACCCCAATTCCTTTAATACGACTCCAAGAAGCAACAGCTCGATATCTGAAGATGTAAACAGAATTATTTTTCAAACTGGTAGAACTTGGTTTGACTGAATTACATAGTTTATTTCCTAAGTCACATAGAAAACAGTCATAGAGTGTTTAGGATCTTCTTGGTGTAGGAACAGACTCTTACCTGTCAATACTTAGAGCACACAGACTCAGAACAGTAATCCCCACAGAGGCCTTCTGTATGAAAGGCACCAGCTTACACACCTCAGCTCCAAATGGCCAGTCCTCTGCAAGTAGCTGCATTGAGGAGACATGATATTCTGTCAGAGAGACTCTCAAGGGCCCCTCTGAACTGTATCACTTAGTGCAGAGTGATTAACAGGCAGAGTTAAGATAACGAATTTGGGTTGTTATTCTTACGTGCTACTCTTTTGAGAAGCACCAGTGTTCAGCATATACAGCAGGAGACTGTTGAGAGTGACAAAAATGCAGCTGGCTCATGAGACTTCATCATATGTACACAGCGGCTTAGTCAGTGATGCTAGTCAAGGGAGTCTGCATGGTCAGTTGGGGCCAGTTGCTTAGTGTCCCTTTAAAGCACTGAACCTGCATGCTGTCATACAACCTCAAAGCTCAGATCATGGTTAAACCCAAAATTAAGGTAATTTAAAAAAATGGTAATATTCTTTAGTGGAGAAGACTAGGCTGCCTCTATGGAACAGTACTCTTTGTAGAGCAGCGTGTGTAGTCAAATCCTTATTATCTGTAGTTCATTTACTTAACTAAGTCAGCCAGAGAAGCCACCCTGATTCCTGCTTGGGGCACTTGGTGGACTCTATTCTTGGTGCTTTGACCTTTCGCCACAGATGGACCTGCCTTTTCCTACCTTTCAGATACTGCTGGGACCTCCTCTCCCTGCAGGACCTACCTCGATCACACTGGTAACGACAGCCACTAGTCAGGCATCCTCTCCTTCACCATTTCACTATACTTTTCATCGACAGCTCTTACTCATTCCTGCTGCATATAACAGTTGCTTTATTACTTACTTCATTTTTGTTGTCTGATGCCCTAGAGTGTAAGAAGGTGAGTTGCTCAATTGCTGAGAGTACTGCCTGACCTACAGCAGATGCTTAATAACTACTGATGCTGCTAAAATACATAGACATTGAACCAAAAGACCGCTTTCTCTCTCTCTCTCTCTCTCTTTCTCTCTCCCTCCCATATCTACATGCATATTTTTCTTTATCTGACTTAGCTTCCATTATTAAACGTGGCTATTTTCTTTCTTAAAACAATTGGGTGTGTCTCACACTGGTAAATGAATCACTTTAGGTAAACATCTGGACCTAATGTTCACGAGGTTTTAAAAACAAAGAAAACTGTTTCAAATGTATGGGTCCTGAAAAACATTTTTAAAAATAACCCTACAAGAGTGAAAACGATTCAGAAACAAAACTGGGTGTATCTGCCCTTTTAACTAGTAATGGAGACTCAGTTGAGTGTGTCAAGCGGGGTTGATTGTTCTGAAAGTAGAACATAACACAAGCTGAAATGTGTATTTTATTATGAATGTGATTTTAAGACTGAACACAGAACCAGTTGTATTTATAATTCAGACATGAAAATTTACACTGGTTCAAGGGACAAAGGCTGAGTGATTTCCCACATATGTGCTTAATGTAGAGCCCTGAAAACTGACAGGGACAGACACATTAATTAGGAGAATCACATTTCCTAAGAGAGTCACATGTAAGCAAATCTTTGGTGTCAGGAAGATAATGAGGAGTGGTGGGGTCTGGGGTGAACCTTGTCTAGACATAATGGCTGCTAATAATCATTGTATGATTTTGTTAAGGTGCTCCCAATCATAAGGTCCCTTAATTTTTCAGAAGTCAGAAATTAGAATTTTTATATAAAACCTTATAATTTATCAATGTTTCCAGTTAATTTATGTACTTAAAAACACCATCACATAACACTGCATGAACAGAATAGATTCTATAATCTATTTTAGGACTTCTGGATTAGTCAACTAATTCTTGACTGATAATTCATTCAACAAAGGTTTATTGAGTTTACTACAAGGTCCATTCTGAGTAGAGGGCACTTATCGACAAACAAAGCAAACTCCTATATCTTATCGAGCTTATGATCTAGAGATGGATGTAAAAATTACATCTTGATATGGTGTCAAAGAGGAACTGCCTTATCAATAGAATGCTGGTGAGATTTGAGGTGCTTTCTTAATAAGCTTCTCCTCCTGAGAGATAACACTTAAGTAGAAACTTGACTAAAGAAACTGCACAAACCCCTCTAGAAAGAGAAAGGAGCAAGTGCAAAGGCCCTGTGGTCTAATTAAAACAAGCTTGGTAAACTGGAGGCATAGTAAGAAGGCTTTAAATCTAGTGACCCAGCCAAATGCATAGATGATGCTGCAAGAGTTTGGATGGTTTCTTGATGGCATCCTCTGGGAGGTTCTGCATAGGAAAATGGCAGGATGTTATTTTTAAAACGTATCTTTGGCTGTTTAGAATGTAGTCAGGAAAAGAAGTGTTGGTGAGAACTAGTGGTGGACTGGACCATGTAACTAAGCCCAAGCCATCATTCTGAAATTAGTAAACTGTTTCCTCTTGGCCCATTCTTCCTCCCTGGTTAAACTTAAAAACAAAACAAAACATGAGCACATTCTTTCCTTTGTTTCATCAAACTGCTCAAATTTGAGCCTGTAGTTCCTCTTTCACTCTTACAGTTATCTGATAACCTTGCTATCCTTTTGCAGAAAAATGAGCTAAGCGTGTTGCAGCATAATTTACAAGCTTGCTTCCAGAAGTATACATTGCTTAATGGTCTATCAGATGTCCACTGGTGTTGCATAGTCTGAAACCCTGGATTTTTTAATGAAAACTTGTGACTCTACCAGTTTTGTCCCCGTGACCTTTTCCTTATATAACCCACAGTCATGGCAGAGGTGGATTTGAGGCCTTGTTGCAGACATTCTCGATCGGTGCCTTCCTGATTAGGCTTTCTCTGAGCATCCGTTTCTCTACTTCAAGTTCGCCTTTTACCACATGTTAAGCATTTGAATCTAATTTGGAGTTTGGTATCAAAATAGAGTGAGGTGGCCAGGAGTTTTATGACCAGGTATGCAGATTCTGATTAGAGGTTAAACACCTGCGCGATCCTGAAGCTTCAAGGGTGTTGCTTGTCTCTGGGGATTTCTTAAGAGTCTCTTTTCTGAGGGAAAAGCCGAAACCACTCAGAGTAATGAAACCTCAAGCTTCAGTGCACTTCTGATTTGAACCAGTTGTCAGAGCTGCCTCCATACTCAGGGACACAAAATTCTCTGTCTTCTCATTTGTATGCAGTTTCTCAGGCTGTAGTAAGAGAAGCACCCCGAGCAGTTTGATAGCCGGCCCCTTGCTTGGTGGAACTATAAAGAATTGCTGGAGTTCACCCTTCCATTCTTCTGTCAGTTGTTTGCTTTGTGTAGTGTGTTTTCTCTGTCTCTGTCACCAGCAACTTCAGTTTGGTTCTAGATTGTAGCTTTCAGTTATGGGGCAGGCTGCTTTCACTTATGCATCTATGACAAGGTGGAAAATGGTCTTTCTTTGTAATGATATTGCCCACCATATATTTCAGATTCAAGAAGAAAACGACTCACAGGCAGGACCCTAAGTTCTTATGCCGTCTGGCAATTAAAATTATTTTATAAGACATAAGACGACTGTGAAGATGTCCTTTATGTAGGAGCTTTCATGATACTTTATCAAAATAAAGCGAGTGCAAAATTGTGGTTCAGCAGCCTAGAACCATAACCTGCTGCTCCTGATATAAAATGGGAGAAAGATATCTGTAACTGCCCTAAATTCACCAATAGTGTTGTTGCCACAAGTTTTTCAGTCGGTGGTGGCGATCTCTCTACCTCAATATCACAGTATTCAAGAGGAAGAAAACCACTCAGGGAAGAGAGGGAGGGGGTGCCTAGAGTAGCCTCCTCTTCCTGCACCCAGAAGAGTACCCAGTTTGGCCAGAGTACTGCTGATGCTGAGGCAGGGTAATACCAGCTATATCATTTCCCCACTGGAGGGCCTGGAATACGTGTGCAATCAGCTGAACTTGTTTTGATGCATCTCTCCTTGCTTACTTCTGACTCACTTAATTGGAAAATGCTGATCCTTCATATTAAGATTACCCTTCCTACGTAGAAAATGTGTTTGCCTTCATTTTTGCTATCTATTTGGGCTGACAGGCTTTTTGAATATTATGCTAACAGCTAAATAATGCCAAATGGTTCTTGAGAAGCCACAGTGTTTATACACATGTGCACACACTGTGCATTGACCACCGTCTCTAGCCATTCCCCTTCTCAGGGTCCCCTCCACCCAGCACCATTCTCGGTCACTGAAGTCCATGCTAATTCTTTCTCTCCTTTTGTTCCCCTTCCACATCTCTAGTGTATACTGTTCCGTTCTGCAATTATTCAGGGTTGATTTAGTGGTCTAATGAATGGCAGCGGGGCTGTTTTTGTGATTTAATATCTCAGGAAGTATTGAAGGTCTTAACATCACCTGGAAAGGACCCGCTTAAAGGAGAATGCAATCTACAGGGAAGGCAGCGGAGAGGGACCATGCTTTGCAAAGAATCATTTCAAGGATCAGCCACAAAACCAACTTGACATGAAATGAGGTGCTGCCTATTGCTTTGCTTCTGGTAAGGGTGCACGAGGAGTGGGCTCCAGTTCTGCCCATATGAGTCAGTGTGGGAGGCTGTTCCAGCCACATCTACAAAGGGACACCCAATTCTAGGGAGAGAAAGCTCAATCGCTGGTGGTTTAAAAGTCTTAAATGAGTTGCAAGTTTGATTCATGAATTTGCTTCCCATCAGTTACTGTTCAGACAGTTTCAGGGTTGAAAATAACTCCTCAAGTCCTAAAAGTAACAAGGACCTTAGGACTTTCAAACAGGGCAGAAGCCATGATGCTTTGCTTGCCTTTTAAGTGTGTAGCAATCACACCTTGGCTATACCACATGGGAATTAGGGCTTCCCCATCATAGTTTGATTCTTAGTGACCAAAGATCAGTGGAAAGCAATGTGACCACAGACTAAAACTTCTCTTCAAAAGTACTGCATCTATAATGAGCTAAAGACTATGTATGACTTCAATATTACTATGAATACAACTGCTCTTAGCTACATTTTAAAATATTTTCCTTAAAACTAATCAATATGATTTATGTTTATATTATTTCTTTCCCAAATTTGAACTCATATGAATTGGTAACTTTTTGTTTAGGATATCCCAAACCCACTTTGGTTTAGGCAAGACATTTACTAATTGTTGGATATATATCATCCAAAATCCCTCTTGATTCATAGCTGTACTAGCTCCTTGTTACATGTAACTAACTTTTCCATGCTTCCTAACTTTACTGCAAGACATGATAAATAAAGTGGCTAGCCTAAGTAACACACCAAAATATGGGTAACCACCTTTGGTGGTTTGAATGAGAATGTCCCCATAGCCGCTAAGTATTTGGACATTTTGTCTCCAGTTGATGGCATTAACAGTTCAGCTACTTTGTATGTAATGGAAAGTCAACATTATGAGGCTCTTGTGTTCCAGGATTACCTTGATCAGGAAAATAACTGTACCTGTCCCTTTGTTTGACCTATAGAGGACTTAGTGTTTGGTATACTAGTGTCCAAACTCCTCCCACAATAATTATTTAAAGGTTAGTTCAGCTGAGGATATCACACATTGCAAGGTACAAAGAAATTTAGCTGAAAACCTCCTCCCAGCAGTGAATTCAATGAACTACACCATCAATCTTCTAGGCAGGATGTGCCAACCTGTGAAATAGTGGCCTGCCTGTTATGGGGATAAGGAATGACTAGCTCTCTGATTGGATTTGAGGCCTATTCCACAGAAGGAATCCCGTGTCTGCTGCTGTAACCCTGGTAAAAAAGCTATGCTTTGGGAAGTCATAGGCCCTATGAGGGAAATGAGTATTGAATTACTAGAAAGCTACTACTATCTAACTCAGTAGACATGACATTAAACTACCTTCTAAATATGTGTGTTTCTATCCTGAGACAAAGGCCACTCTCAACCCTAATTAAAGAAGCTTCTAGCTGCAGTGAATGGCAGTGACTGTTGTGACTCAAAACTGCCTGAGAACAAGCGATGGAAGAGGGCTCAGCCCTAAACAAATCATTTATACTATATTCTCCAAGGCTCAGGGAGCATTGTGAAAGTGGGGACGGAAAGAATGAAAGTGCTGGAGGATGGGCGTAGGGAAGGGGCAGTGGAATCCCGTCCTCTAGATACGGCACGGCTAATGGAATCACAAACTCACAGAAGTTGCAATTGCTTGTACTGAGCCTGTCCAAGATGGGCTCTCTCATCTCAGTCATGGATGGGGGTGGGACTTGTGGAACCCTAACACCTACTTCTGAAGTATGTAGGTGTTAGTCTACATACTAGTGGACTATTGGGGGGGCACTGTCTTCAGTTTTGTACCCACCAGAGTCCAACAGATAGTTCCAATCCAAAGCCTTATAGGTGGACATGATCTAACCCAGAGGAACATAAACAAAATAAAAAACATGAATGTGGGGAAAAGCTGAGTAGGAAAGAGGGAGGGGAGACAGCAGAGGGAGGAGATGAGAGGGGTGGTGAGGGCAGTCAGAGTCATTATACACATGAATGAGCTGTCAGAGAACAAATGAAATTAATAATTTTTAAAAGTCGGTTCAGTAACTCTAGACTCTTGTGTACCAGCAAATCCAACAAATAAAACATCAATCGAAAGTTCAAAGCACAGACCCCTAGTTTGACCTAATCTGGGAAATCTGTTTTAAGATTTAGAGCTCAATTTAAATAATCTATTGGGGCACCCCATGTTGTCCAATTTGATATTTGTTTGTGGGAGTTTTGAAGGAATCTTAGGGGTATGGCTATCTCTGATTAGCTACAGACTAGGGGGAACTTATTTACTGGGATTTCCAGCCTCTTTCTATGCCAAGAAGTTCCAAGAAGCTAAGAACTGGGCGAGGTCTCTAAAACTGTTCTCAAGATCTAAGAGAGAGGCTGGGGATGTAGTGAATTTGCAAATAGCTCTGGAGTTTCCCCCATTACTGCAAATAAGTGTGTAAATAAGTAAATAAATGAAAGTAAGAGGGAGTCTTGTAGCTCTTTACTGAGATGCCTGGAAGACGGATTTTGGTACTCTTTCACCAAGTATAACCTTGTGCTAATACGGATCAGAAACCTATGAACACATAATGAGAAATCTGTCAGTCATGCTGGAAACTGTAGCTGGTAAAATGGTCTGGACTATTCTCCCTTAGCAAGAAAGGATAGAATCAATAGCTGAGCAGTGTATAACTAGAGAGGTCTAGAAGATACCCTATCAGGACAGGAAGCATTTGTGTTACAGAAAGTAAGTCCTACTGTGTTTACCTGAACCCTTCTTTTGAAGCTGAAACTTTCTTAAAGGAGATTTAAAAACAGACATCTAGGTATCCAGGAATAAATAACTGCTGCCCAGGATTGTTTCCATGACACCGTCTTCCCTCCCAGTATGCCTACCAAGACTTACAGTCTATTTTTTTCCTAGTGCTTAAATGAAGAACATTTGTTTTAATCATCTTATGATTTATATTATAATTAACTGCACTTTAGGATGCTTACAATAAAAGTATTGCTAAAAGAACTTAAGCTATTTGCCTTTCTGTACACAGTGTGTGCGTGTGTGCCTGTGCATGCCACCGCTTAGGTATGGAGGTCAGGGGATAACAGACTTGCAGGAGTCTGTTATTCTCTTCTATCATGTGAGACCCTGGGATCAAACTCGGGTTGTCAGTCTTTCCGGCAAGTTGACTTAACTTGCTGAACCCTTTCCCTGATCCTAAAGCTATTGTTTTACAGAACCTTGAATTTACCCCAGCAGCCTTCAAATACTTCAAATTTCAGGTGAAATAATTTAATTCTTTCTCAGAAAGAGGTAGTTTCTATTCCCACAGAATAAAAAAAGATCTTAAAAATAGACACTGTGGATTTGTAACTGAGCTTCAATGACAAAATTAGTAAAATATTTTCTTTCATAAGAGATTTTACATCATTCTTCTTCTGTAGTAAAAGATAAAATATATCTGACAGAAATCATTGGTAGACATACTATCTTTATTGCAGAGAGATGAGGTGATACACTACAGGATGATTTTAAAACTCACTGGTCCACCAGATGTCCACTATTGTCAGAGTCTGAAAATGCTATTTCTGGAACTGGTGTAATTACCAGCTTCCCACCTTGGCTTCCTTTGCCTCTCCCTCCCCTCTCCCCTGAGGTCACACACAGCCAGACTTGCTGGGGGAAGGCAGACTTGAGCCTTGTCTTGTGTCTTCTTGGTTTGCTTATACATTTAAAATAAAAAAAGAATTGTTAGTGTGTGTGTGTGTGTGTGTGTGTGTGTGTGTGTGTGTGTGTGTGTGTGTTCTCTTTGTATGAGAGAGACAGGGAGAGGGGGAGAGAGAGAGAGAGGGCCACAGTGAGTGTGTGTGGTGAGGGCAGCTCATGGAGTCCATTGAATCTCTCCTTCCACGGTGGATCCTGGGGACTGAAGCAGGTTGTCAGAATTGCGTGGCAAGAGCCTTTAACTCAGTGGCCATCTCTCTAGCCCAGTTTTTACCATCTTCTCTATTAAAGATTTATTTTTAACTATCTTTTTGAGAAGGGGTACCTGGATGTGGAGATCAGAGGACAAAGTTCTCTCTGACCAGTTGCCTGTCTCTACCACAGGGGTGCTTTATGAGTCACCTCACCTGGCATTTTTACTTGGCTTCTAGAGATGGAACTCAAGTCATCAGGGTTGCATGGCAAATGCTTTTACCCACTGAGCTATCTTGTCAACCTAGCTTGTTCCTTCTTGATAAACTTTCTCTCCTCTAAGCACTAGTGTTCAGTGTTTGATGTTTACTGAGCATAAAGAATGTAAACCTTATTTGGGGTTCAGTAACATATAGGAGTTGAGAATAATAGGTCATGAGTCATATATATTTTGAAGGCATGGTGAACTGGTAGGACTGGTTGCTGGTCTTTTGACACAGATATGAATAATCAGTATACTAATGAAACTTCATCTCAAGGATGATGAAGTCAAGGAGAAGGGCAACACTCTGAGCTGCTCAGTTCTGACCCATCTGTGAAATCAATTTGTTTTAAAAGAACTGCTATTTTCCCTTAAATAAAGGTCCCAACTGATTAGATGACTCTGGAAAATCCCACTTGCCATAAATTGTTCACACAGTATTCTGTCTAATCATTCTTACTGGCTATAAATGTATGGCATTGTGCCATGCCACACTATGGCTATGGTTGAACAAAAATAGCTGGACTCTTAGCATCTATTTTAGCCAAGGGGGAGCTGAACTGCTCTGAGAACCTGTTTCTTCAGAATTCTCTTTGAAATGCATTCTTGAACCAAGGTCTTCCTCTCTCTTTTATTGAATTGTACCTCCAGCATGAAATGGGGAAGGAAAAGCAGACTCTTATCTAATCAGAAGAATCTGTTAATTCTGACCCCTACTGACCTAGAACAGCACACAAAACACAAACAGATGTTATCAATTTAATCTCTGTTGTTTGCAACCCAAACAAATGGAATAATTATCTCATTGCTTCCCATGAATATTTCCTGTTTTCATCAGCACTTGATATACAAATCATATACACACATTCGTACATGTTCTGGGTCAAGGGCAAGGAATGGTCCTGAGGGTTTAGGTTTTAGGTCACAAGAAAAGGACAAGGCCTCGTACATTGTTTTACATTAGAATCAAACTGAGATCACTGAGTGCTTAGTGAGCTCAAAACATAAGCTCAACTCTTGGTTGCAATGTTAGATAGAAGTAATTTGTCCAGAATCTATCCATATTGTAAATGTCATTCCCACATAAATAAATCAATGAAATAAGAAGAACATCTACATGTTTCCTACAATGTTCCAGATGCTATACATGTTATACATACTGTATTACTGTATTTCCAAAGCAATCCTGGAATACTTTTACTGCTGCTCCACTTCACAGAAGAGAAAGCTGAGACACTTAGACATTACTTGACTTGCTATGCTGGTTTTAAATATGCCCACATATTTTTTGATACATTTCCTTTATAAAAATGAAGTTTCATTTCCCTTCCTTGGTTGTGGTTGGACTTAGTGAATTGTTTCTAATGAAAAAAATGTGGCAAAAATGATGATGTTTGCTGGTTGATAAAAGGCATGCCGCTTCCTCATTGCTTCTCTGGGATTACCAACTCTGGAGAAGGCCAGCTGCTACGTCGTAAGGACTCCCAAACTTTTCCTTGGAGGGGCCAACATGGCAAAGAGATGAGGCCTCCTAGGAACAAGAAGTAAGACTTTGCTAGGTGTGTGAGGCAGGGAATGCTTCAGCAAGTATTCCAGGATGTGCAGGGCCAGCCCGACCTTCCAGTACATCCTAGTGAAAGACCCTGCCCACAGACTGAGACAACAAATTCTTTTACTGCTTAAGCCATGGACTTGCAGGACAATCTGTTCTACATTAGATAACCAATATCTCTGTATTTGGATGCTCACTGAAGTAACACATCCACATTTGAACCCAGCTGGCATGTCTCCAGAGTCTATGTTTATAATCACTGTGACATCTGCCAAATAGTGCTTTTAAAGCTTGCCTTACAAAAAACCAAGCTATGGATTGAATAATAGAATTTTAAAGGTCATAGCTATGTGTTAAATAATGGTGAATATCTACCTGCATGCAACATAAGCCTTTCTCCTAATCACCTAGTGTGATGGTTAATTTAGAAAGTCTACTTCACTCCCACTTAAACATTATTTTTGAGTGAAATACTATTTGTGGTACTAGGGATTAAAACTCAGGGCCTAAATCATTCTAGGCAAGCATTCTAACACTGAGCTAGTCCCTGAATTAATTTCCCTCCCTTGATTGTGGTTGAACTTAGTAAATTGTTTTTAATGAAAAAAATGTGACAAAAATGATGATGTTTGTTGATAAAAGGTATGCAGCTTCCTCATTGCTCCCTCTAGGATCAGTGAGTCTGGAGAAGGTCCCCAAATTAGCATTTAATTTGTGGATTTAGTTGATTGCTTTCTACAATGTGGGTGGGCATCATTCAATTTATTGAGAGTCTGAATGAACAAAAGAGAAAGAAGGAAGAATTCACCCCTGTTGGCTTCCTACTGGTTTACTTGAGGCTTCTCCTCTCATTTTCTGTGGCTTTTGAACCAGGATTTGTGCTGTTGACTCCTTTGGTTCTCAGGCTATTTTGAATCAGACTGAGATATGCCAGTGGCTTTCCAATGTATAGATGGCAGATAGTGGGATGTCTCAGTCTCATAATCTCTTCAGTCAATTCTCTATCTATCTATATCTACCTACTATCTACCTATCATCTATTATCTGTCTATCTATCTATCATCTATCTATCTACCATCTATCTATCTATTAATCATCATCATTATCTTTCTATTCAACTCACTTGTTTATTCTACTGGCTGTCTCTGTGGAGAAACATACCCATGACTATTTTATTCATATAACATTCACAGATTTGAATGTCTTCAAAAATTTTAATCTGTCTCAAATTATTTCCAAATATGTTAATATTACTATCATGTAGGTATAATCATTAGAAAAATCAAGATATCAAGACTGGTGGGTGTTCAGGCCATCAAAGGGGAAGCATGCTGACCAATTTTCTGAATCTAGGCTCTGTTTTGGGTTTTCTATTGTTTTTGGCTCAGTCCAGAAGTTGGATTATTGCTCTTCATACCACTGGGAGGCCTGCAGCCCAACCTCTGACCCAAGTTATCACAGAAGACAGGGAAATGTAAACTGAAAATTGTTACAATGCTGTTCAAGTCCAACAGAGAGATAGTAAGGAACCTAATCATAACTGAGAGATTACAACTTTCCAATCTACAAATTTGGTGGGAAAGGGGCTGCAAAGAAGAGAGCATTAACCCTGATTGGCTTTCAGTATCTCAGGCTTTCAATCCCAAACTGGCAGCTGCTGGTTCTGAGAGGCCAGAGAGGGATCTCACTGTTGCTGTTATTACTGTCTAGCAAAAGGAAAGCTGTGCTTGGCCTCTAAGTGTGTTTACTCAAAAAAAAAAAAAAAAAAAAAAACCCCAAACTGACTTTTGTGATGACATGCTTGATTCATCTTCAATATTCAGATCTTACTAGTTAACTAATTAAAGAGGTAAATTCAGAAGGCTTTGTGGCAAAATCCATGCTCAGGACTGATGCTCAGCTCTGTCACCCACATGGTCTGTAACAGGACAGTTTTTATGTAAGTTAGTATTTAGGGACTGTTGAAGCTGAAGCAGCATCCACTTCTTACTCAGTACTAATGTCCTAGGTATGGATCTGTGAAGTTTTCTAAGAAACTGCTCTGAACCAAGATAACGTCTTTAAAATGTGGTAAAAGATTTTTTAATGACACTTAGAAATTCTTTCTTTTACCAGTCATTGGAAATGGATTCAAATGCAAGAGGAAGAGACTACTTTAAATGTAGCAATAACACAGTTCTTAATACCTATTTTGTTTTTATCTTTGGACTTTACCCAGTTAAGTGGATAACCTAAGGACAAGATCCAATATTGAAGATGAATCAAACATGCAATAAAAATCAGTTTTGAACTGAGATTATTATTCAGTATTTGTGGAATGCAGTCTTAGCAGGTAGAAAGTCCTAGGTTTAGCTGCTATCACAAGAGGAAAAGAAAGTCTTTGACAAAATGACTGTTAAACTTCTATACTGACATCCTGTCTTTTCTGTAGGAATTAAACTTACAGATACTTTCAAAGATTAGCTTTGAGTATGTATTATCTAATTGTTACCAGGGAAGGCCAGTGAGCAAATACTCCTGTAACTGGTTTTCACAATATTTTGCTCCATCTGACTTAAAAGCTTTATTTGGTGATAGGTTCTACAGATACTTCACAAAATGCCATCTTATGTTTGACCTGGCCCATTCCCCTAAACCTTATTCTGCTTTCACAGTACATTTCTCTTGAGTGATTAAAACAAACAAATAAACATTAAATTCAAAAAAGATATGACTGGAATGATTGATTACAGGGCTTCTTAGAATGGACACATATTGTACACTTTTATGTTTTATAAGTTATAAACTTGTGTAAGTTTATATTGGATGAAAGGAAAAAGGCAAGAGAATTCAACTAAGTTATTTTAATATGACATCATAAAACTACTGTTATATTACAAATTTCTAAATTTTTCTAAAGAATAAGTATCATGAATAGGAAACAAATGATTTCTTTAAGGAATAAAAATTTTAAAAAATCTCCCCAACTGGGAGATTTACATTTTTCATTTGTCTCTTTAATTAAAAGTTACATTCTTGACAAATTAAATAGGTTGCTAATACCCAGCTCATACCAAGAGGACTATAAAATCAGGAAATGCCAAAGTTAATTGTCTTGCACTAGGAAATGCTCACTCGCCTCATTAACCATACATACCATTCTCTTTTTACATTCTTAAAGTTCAGAGTGTATGCTGAGCTTTAAGTGATGATTGGCTTAGAATATTTTACAACAACTACAGTGCTTAGGATAGTACCTGGCATGCAGTGGCCACTCATCAGATGTTTGTTGAATGAAGCTGTGTGAATGAATGAATGTACTTGATTCAAAGGCAGAAATTCATCATAAATGAACTTTAAGTCTCATATTCTGAATATTCCTTAGAGAACTGGGAGGACTGCGAAGTTGCCTTTTGTATTTTTCTAGTCCAAATTTATCAGATTGTCTTGGCCCAGAGCCAGGGCCTCTGGGATGAAGGCTTGGTGGTCAGCTGTGCTCTTATTGGAGTTCTGACTTTTCAAACTGGCTGGAAAAAGTGAAAGACAATTCCTCTCCCACTATTATCCTCCTGCTACTTAGACTTGTCAAGAAAATGACTGATATAAAACAGATCCGACTGTTTCTCACTGTGGTGGGGTCCTATGAGGAACTTTGGCTCCTTGAGGGACTTTGGAGGGTGCTATACACAGGTGTAAGAGATGGTCATTTTAGAGCAATGTATGAAAGGAAAACAACCAGACCCTTCCATCTCATTATCAATTACAAATACTGCTTTCAAATGACTTGTATTACAGAAGTGCTTTTACTGCATAAACATAAAAGAGAAATAATGGAGTGGTTACATTTCCACTTTAGGAAAGGAAGTTGTTTTTTTTTTTTTTTTTTTTTAATTTCAGTTTCCTGTAGTAGATAATTTTTTCTGGGCTTAAACTACTGTTTTAATAAGATAGGGCAGTCTTATTCAGAGATTTTTCATGTCTGAATTGTTCTTATTCATATGTAGAGAGAACTTAAGTGCATAGGTTTTTTTTTTAAACATGTCATTGTACTCCTGCCCTCAGGGACAAACATAAATTAGAAGTTTTTGGAATCTATCAAAATGTGCTTAGTCACTTATACATTAGGTATGTGGGTTAGAAATATGTAGTCAGAAATAATTTCAACTTACTCCCCTAAAGACACCACCTGAGTACACCACAGTGTGTACAGCACCCCTGGAGTTATGCAGAGCAGCAGCCTGGGGATCTGCTTCAAGCACATTGGCAAAGCAGAGTACCCTGCTCTGAATGATTCCCATGACTTACTGAAGTAGAAAATTGGCTGTAAGATGAATTAAAGCACGTGTAACAACATCTCCAAGAAAGGCAGAAATTTAAAAATATTAAAAATATTTCTTATGAGAAATTGAAGTTTACTTTAACTATATTCCATTATTAGTATCAGAATGAAATTTATTTCTAGTCTGTAAAAGGCCTGTAATTAAATGGATTGCTGGGTTGTGGATATGGTTTATTAGTATAGTGCTCACCTGGCATATGCAGGGCCTCTAGCACTACATAAAATGGACTATTATTATCCTATTATATGAACTTAAAAACATATCCACCGTTTGTGCTTAAAAGATTTCTTGACATATTACTTATTTTGGGTGGATTCAACTAAGAGAACTAACAAAGCCATTAGATGCATTTATCTGAAGTGTATGTCTTAAGAAGATAGCTATGACACCTGAAGAGACTGGTGAATTGGGGATAGGCTTGTAACCTCAGGACCCAGACTAAAACTGAATTAATTCAACAAATTTATTAAGTCACTTTATGCTATAGGCAAGCCAAAGACTACTTTTATGATATCTTATGGGACTCCAACAGTCTGCTGTCAGATGTCCAAATTCTATGGAATCTAATAATCCTATAAAGCACAGAGTGAGGAGGAAGAGGCTGTGTACAGTGTAAACATCCTGAGGTTAGTTTTCCTTCTTTCTGTAAGCTACAATGAATCTGACAGGCAGAGAAGCAGGAGGAAGACACCCAGGAGGCAGGGGCCTTAAAGAGGGCGTGTTTCTTGGGAACTGCTTCAGTCAAATCGGGCTAATACATTTGTGACTCAAGCAGATCTTTATCAGCCTTCATCCCTCTCCCTAGTCCTCACTCATCTCCCCACATTCTACCACCAGGTTTTGGTCATTTTCTGGTTCTTTTGTATTTTTCACTAGAGGGGCTGTAGAGAAAGATAAAACTCGACTCTAAAAGCACCGAAAATAGAGAAGTCTAAAATTAGCTGTGATTTGGCTGAGGTATACCCAATACACCACAGTGAGCTGTCTTCCAAACATAACCACCTCTTCATGACTTTGAAAGTTCTGAAAGAGATTGTTTCACATCATAAACTATTTCTAAAACCTTATTTCAGCTCAGGCTTTCTCTATCAACATGCTTTAAAACACTTAATCATTTATTAGCACTTGACATGTTTCTCTAAAAATAATCAACTATAGCGTATTAGCTATACAAAAATAACCTTATATGGCTTTCTTTGTGAAATGAAGAACATGGCTTCTTGGCCCTAAGACAAGGAGTCTTTGGCCACACTGTCCTCTTGTACAACTATGGAAATATCTTCAGTCTTGAACAACTCACTTTAAGTGAACAAAGGGAAAAGTGCAAAAAAAAGAAATTGATAGATAAGCCTTACAATATCAAAAGAAACATTACTTGACATTTTTAGGGACTTCGATTAATGGGGTGGTCAAGTGTTAGCTCAAACGCAAACATACGCTTTCACTGTGCAGAGCCCAATGTTTGCTAACCATTTTGTCACAGGAATCTGAAGCCAACATGTGAAACAGTGCACTGGGGACATAAAGTTTTAAGTTTCTAGGTTACTTGCATCTGTTATTGATCTGTTATTTGCTTTAGTCAACACCTCACATAGAAGGGATCAAGCTTTCCCACTTGATGCTTTAGCTGAATATTTGTAAAAATGTAAATGGGCAAGTCTGCTGATCTTGGGTCTTATGCATGACATCATTGGTCTAGGAGCTTTCATTATTGGCTATGCAGCCACTCTGCTAAATGTGTGCAGGGCTGATTTTTATTTTATTTTTTTTTTATGGAAGAGTTTATTTTGACTTATGGTTCCAGAGGAATACAAGTCATTATGGATGAGGAGGGGACATGGCCGCAGGTGGACAAAGCATGAAGCTTAAAGATCACATTTCTAGTAGCAAACGGGAACCAGAAGTAGGAAAAGACTATAACCCCTAAAGCCCATCACCAAGTGACATGCCTTCTCCATCAAGGCTACGCCTCCTAAAGGGTCCGTGACCTCCGCAACAGTGCCACCTTAAGACCAAGCATTTAAATACCTGAGCCTATATAAGACATTTCTCATGCAAAACACCACATTCCACTTCCTGGTGCCATAGTCTCATGATCATATCATAATGCAAAATGCATTTCGTCTGCCTTTAAAGTCTCCATAGTCTTTAACAGGCACGGCATATACAGTCCCACTCGGAGAAGGAGGAAAGGGGGCATAGTGAGAAAATGACGGACCCGTGGGTATTTGTTAATTGACTCCTGGTGACCCAGAGATAAAAGCCTTACCCTTTATTAGCACTTTTTCAAAGATAACAATTTATATATGTGATTACTTGGTTGGTGGTTACTTCTTATTAAAATTATTTTTTGCTTTAAATGAATGCATCTCAAAGCTAACATCGGTTTTCTTTTTGGCAAAAAAATTGCTTCTGCTACTAAAGTTTCTTTGAATATCACTGAAGTACACTGAGATATCTCATTTACTTGACTGGTAATGAGGACAATGTTGTTAAATTGGGAGAAATGACACATCCCTCCTAACTTTGCTGTTCCATCTTATACTGCTGATATACCTGTACTTCAGCTTCTTGTGGGCAAACTGCAACTTCAAATTTGATGACACTCCCTCAGCTTTTACCTTAAAGTATAAAATTAGTTAATTGCACGTACAGAATTGTTAAGTGGTCTAGGTAGAATAGAGAGAAAAGTGGGTTTGCTTAGAAAGATAATTTGACAGTGAGGCAAATAGAAAATATCTGAATACTTGCCAAGGTCACCTCATTCAGAAATCATTCTGTGAACTAATTCTGCATTTTGATGATAGGTGTGCTCCAACTTAACTAGTTAATGGCTAAAGACTGGAATTTTGCCTCTCAGAACTACGCCTTCAAAGTTCTTTCTCTCTTACGGGGCCTTCAAAGTCTTAATACCCAAACCATCTGAAAGCACGCCAGTGGATCACGAGGCTAACTTTTAGCTTTTAGCCACCTCTGCACACACGATTACACTTGGATCCTTATCACACTAGCTAATATAGATATCCAATCTGCCTTACCCATTTACAAGCAGATTTTTAAAATTTCAACTTGCTTACAAATACAGGAAGCTACATTTGAGACTTACAGAAGCTCAGTTTTCCTTGTAAGCACAGCACAAAGAGAATGACTTTTAAAAATAAAACACAGAAATAATTCAAAACCTCATTATTTGCTCAAGAATTTTAAGGTTTCCTTCAACCAGCCATCAAGTCTTTTAAAATTCACTGCTAAAATGAACCAATCCAATCAGTGAACCAGTCAACAAACAGCATAAAAGCACCATCACATCCAGACATTTTTCCCTTATGTTTGCTTTCTACGTAGCTTTCACACCTGGGCTACCACAGCTCAGCAGCTGGACTGCATGCAGGTTCTTATATGCAACAAACTAGATGACTCCATCAATCTCAGTACCTGTGCAAGACACAGAGGAAGCAGCCTGGGAGTGAGGAGTCAACCTAACAGCAAGTATTTAAACATCTGCTTTGGTTCAAGTGTATATGCATACTATGTAAGACTGGGCATGATGACTCCCAGTCCAATTAGAGATCTTAATGTATATATGTCTCTCTGAAGATATTATTTAAGGTAATGACCAGAACCAAGAGTACAGTAATAATTGGAGCGTATTGTGTCACTATCTATAAAATTGCAAGGGCGTGCACTATTTGACTTAGCCATTCTAGTTTTAGAAATTTACTTTTTAGATGGAGTCATACACAAATGTGTATATAGTGGTTTGTACAAATATGAGGTTTGTAGTCATGTTTATAATGACAAAAGCTGAAAAACAAAGAATGTTTCAAGCATAAATTTTCATTTTTAGTCAAATACAAAAACATGTACCTTTTAATATTATGTTTATTTACTACGTGCCAGGCTCATGGCCAAATGTTATTTATTTATCTACAAATTCATATGATATTTAATATGTGTCCATATGTCATTTTAAATGTGATTGGATTTTTCCCTGTTTTTATGTTTTGTGTTGTGCAGTGTAAGCACACTCATATGCATCCAGATGTGCAGGGTTTAAAAGGCTTATTGTTTTCCACATATTTACTTGAAGTGCTTTAATAACCTCAGTTTGCCCAATGCTCTGAGATGCCTCCCTGGCCTTCAACACCAGGTGCTCTTGATACAGGAGACTGCAGAATACAATGGCGATACCTGAAAGTTTCTGGGGACTCAGCTCCCGGTAAGAATCGTGGCAGGGCAGGGTAGAGCATGCAGATTTCCTGGACGGTGACGCTCTGTCCCTGTTTCAGAGCTATGTTGAGGAGTGTGGCTTCTAACCAGATTAACCTTATTGAACTCTATATTTATTGAACTGCGTATGAGTATAACAGATTTAAACAGACACTTCTGAGCTGCTAGGGCAAATCAATAGAAAAGCTGGGTGACTGTGAATCCTTAAAAAATATGTATATTTGATTTTCAAAGTGAATATTAACAATCCACCAAAAACAATTGCTTGTAATGCAAGTCTCAGACTTTAGAATACAGCATTAATAATTCACTAAAATTATTCTTTAGGAATTATAATACCTGATGCTCTGAAACTCTAACTACATATTTAGAAATACTTAACAATGCTGCCACAATTATTTAGGGGAAAAATGACTTTTAACTATTCATTTAATTAGATTAGGTGTTCTGGCAAATAGTCTTTAGAAAAAAGTCCGCTAATATTATGTATTACAGACTCTGAGAAAGCAATCCTTCAATATTTCAAATGAATACTGAAAATATTTCCTGGTTGTCTAACTTAATGGAGTGCATCCCACAATTTCACTGATATACTCAGCTGAGGTCTCAATAAAGCCCAGGCTGAAGAGGCCATGCTGTGTCTGAGCATGCTTATGTGATAGGGAGGGTCACAGAGTTTAGGGCCAGGTGGCCTGGGTTCAAGGCCCAGGGTAATCACTTTCTGGTGGTGTGATATAGGGCAAGTCACTTCACCTCTCCAAAGTGTAGTTTGCCTAGATTTAAATCAGGGATGGCAATAATACCTCTTGTGTAAGGCCATCCCAGTAATTTAACGACATAAATTAAGTTCCTAGAGCCTAATAAATAGTGGCCATTGTTACTGTATCATGCCTCAAGCTAAACCAAAGGCAATAACATAGAATTTGAAGGATTTCATGTTGGGAACTCATAGCTGTGGGACCTAATTTGATGACTTGAGTTTGTTTCTGAGCAATACAGCTGACGAAGTGGTTAGATTTATAATGATCCATCAATTTGTTTGATAAGTAAAAGCACAGATTTAGTAAACTGGATAGCTTCATAGGAAAGAATTTAACTTTCTAGGGAAATAACAGAGGAACTTGAAAGGAAACCTGCATGCTCAGTCAATCAAAAAAAGTCATTTGACCAGACAGAAAGTACAGTGGTCTCAGAAGAGTCTGTTTATATCTGGTCTGGAGGCCACACAAGGCAAGAATATGTTCTCAATCCCCCTTCCGCACAGCCCTTCAGGCATTAGCTGATTTGGGGAAGTTTCTAACTTGGTAGATGTGTAGGATCGATCACCCACAACTTCTAAAAAGAACTTGCACTAACTTCTGCACATACCTCGTAGATTATAATCTCCCTTTGGAGAGGATCTTGATTATCTTATTTTTAAATTTCTCATATTTCCACTGGAAAGCTTCTCAGTTCAATTTTGAAGAGCTGAACTGAAATGCATCTCCCAAATGCTGCGGGAACACCTGAGCTGTGATCCCATAAGAATGAAGTGGGTCATTGCTAGTCCTGCCAGATTTGTGATTGTACTTAAGGGACTCATTTTCAGCTCATATGTCTCTAAACAAACCCTCAGAGTTCTTCAAAAGCAATTGCTGCCCTAGATTTTAGGATTTCTTCTTTGTATTTCTGGTAGTGCTTTTTCTTCAGGGTCTGGATCTTAATCTATGTCCCATCTCTAAGCCTCGGAAATGTCTGGAATTCCCTTAAAATGTGGCTACTGGGATTAGGATTTCCAGAGAACCATGAAGGGAAACTCCGAGTTGGCTTGATGGTAACCACTCCTGCCAACTAGGCTGTAGCATACTACATGACCTCCCCTAACTTTACACTAGGCCAAGGCTGGCCTTTGAACCTGATCTTTAACTCTAACTCCTGGTGGGCGGGAGGAGTTTTTACAGATCCTGTTAGTCATGTATAAATGGCTGGAGATAGATACTTGTGGACTGCTAGGGTGGATAACAGAAGTGACACATCTAACTCAGCACTTGGACCACTGCAGTTATTCCCTGAAAGGAAGCTGAGGTCTCTTGCAGCAAAACTCTGCATCTCACCCATTCCTAGCCCGGGCCTCTTTCATCCAAACCATTTGCCACCTAAAAACCTACTGGAGTTCCCTTTTTTCCCCTGTCCTCAAAACAGAGCTTCCCAAAGTGTCCTTGCCTGTGACTCATCTGTGCATCTTAAGATGCAAAGTCTAATAATAAGTTTGGGGAGGATTTGCATTCCTAATACACTTCAGGTGTTGCCCATGATTCCAGCTGTGGACCACACTTTTAAGAGGATGTAGTCTGAAAGTCAGACTTCAGGACTCACGATTCTTAAACTTTATAGTTACACAGAGGGAGTTAAGAAAAACAAACAAACAACGAAACAACCAAACAAAACATTTACTATGATCCATCCCAGAGCTTCTGATTCAGTATGTTTCAGCTGGGGCTCCCAAATCTTCCTTTCTAACAGGTCCTTAATGGTAGTAATACTGCTAATCGGAACACTGCACTTAGCAAAGGGCTATGAAAATTCATCAGGAAATCTGACTCATTGATCACTATTGGGAGGGGAGCAATCTTGAGGAAGTTCCCTCTACACTTAAAAGACTGTTCAGACTTCCAGCTGTGATCCTCCTACAGCCCGTCCTAGGCTCACTTACCTTGTAGACATTGATCGGGATGTCGATGATGATGTGCAGGAGATCTCCCAGCGCCAGACTAGCGATCAGGATATTGGGACCATTTCGCATGCACTTGTTCTTGTAGATGATTCTCAGCAGTGTGGAGTTTCCGATGATGCCCAGCACGAACACGAGACAGGACACAACCGTGTTGATGTATTTGAAAGTTTTTTTGATCTCAGTGTTTCCTTGGCACGGGGGAGGTGGGATGGATTGCGGTGGGGCTCCAGACATCCTCCCTCCTTTGGGGACCTCCGCAGGTGCAGACAAACTCGGCAGACTGGAGTTGGAACCACTTGGCCAGGAGGTCTTAGTGGGTGGCGTCATTATCTCTCCGGTCCCCAGAAGCGACAGTGTGGCTTGGTCCGGTGGGAATCCTCTTTCCTCTCCCCAGACCCCCATCGCGCCACAGGCAATCACCAGCGCCACCAAGGCGCATCGGCTGTGGCTGGCCGGCAGCTGCATGTTAAAGCTTGCTCTTGTGGGCGTCCGGCGGCCGCTCTGCTGTTTCCAGTCTGGAGATCCACAGGGGAATGAACACAGGACACTTTGGTCAGCTACCCCAGCCACGCCTCTGCAAACTCTAGCCCTAGCCCTGTCGCCACCACCCGCGTGCCACTACCCGCGTGCCACTACCCGCGTGCAATAGTAACTTAAGTTCGCGCGCCGATGGGGAACTTCGGCCCGCGTCACCCGCCCGCCCGCGATCAGTCTCTTTCCTGACCCTGCTCGCTTTAGTTTTCTTCCAGGACTTCTGGCTCTGGGGTGGGTCATTCTCAGAGGGGCGGAGCATTCTGGGAGGGGTGTTTCTGAGAGGGTGCCCCAGGGAAAGAACACTTCTGTATGCTGGGAAAGAACAAACCAGTTTCTGCTGAACTCGGGGACCGGGACTGAAAGCACCTAGCGGTCAAGGGCATGCACCAATTAACTAAGCAGGAACCTAGGGAATATTAGCTTTGACTGACTTATGTCCTTTCCAACACTCAGGAGCTTTACAACCAAATCTCATTTTAAATTGCTGATGTGTTTAAGTTTTAGTTATTTCAAATTCCAAACTACTAAGCCAAGCAGGAAGCCCCATGGTAAAGTTCAGTCCCTGATTTTAATTCAGCTCCCAGTTAGAATGGTTGTTACCTTGGAGATCCACACACCAGAGCCACCAGCTCCTGCGGGTGGGGAGAACTCCTTCCCTGGACTCTGAGCTGCCCCGGAGGCGCGGCTCACCGCGGGATCGCTGCAGCTTCTGGAGCCGAGCGCTCCCCGTTCAGATGCCGGCGGCCTGGGCTCTGACGAAATGCAGAGGGAATGCCAGGCAGAGGAGCCTCTGCAGCTCGCTCCGAATCTCTGCTGTCTCCAGACAAGTACTTTTATTCATTCGCCCCTTCCCGAACATCAATCACCACCAGACTCTTCCCGAGCTTTCTGACCGACTGTGTCAACCGTCTCTCTCCTTGGGCGACGCCTGGACTGTATCAGCCCCGGCTGCCCGCTGGAGGGTGCGGTGCTAGGCTAGGGATGAGTTCCTGGAGGCTGTTTGTCACTGAACAAGAACCTACCGCATCCCTTGCACTGTGGGAGCTGCAGACCAAACAAACTTCTGAATTAACTTGGTGTTTTAAATATTCTTCTTTCAAATAAATGTTCCATAGTGATATTTGATATATGATTGGTTTGCCGGGAGCTGATTTTGCTTTGTTTTTGCCTTGTTATGAAGTTTCAAGTCAACAAGGAAGAGCAGGATGCTTTTTTCTCAGGCTCATGAACTGCTCTGAGAAAGGACTATAGTAAGTCTCCCTTCTTTCAGTTTGGTGCAACTCTTCTCCGCTTTCCTGCTTGTCCTGAAATGTCATCATCGGGCCAATGTAGGATCTTACTTCTGTGCCTAAGAGAGATCTGATGCAGGAGATAAATGAATAAAATCGGAAAACCAACCGATATACTCAATCTGGTGCTTATTTTACCAGCCAGGGCGATGAAACCAGTACGGCCCATCCATTCTGGAATTCCATATTTTTACCGAATAGAAGGGAATACTACCGACTCTGACTAGTGTGCAAAACTTATAAAACGCAGAAAATTGGGTTGTGAGGTACACGGTGTGGTGTATTCCTTTGCTGCCTGTGAAATCCTGCGGGTCTCTGAAGTTCAAAACGCAGAAGAGACCAAGTATCTCATGCCACAGCTTCTCCCAGTGACCAAGCTGCAGAGTGCTCCTTTATTTATTTATTTTTATTTCCTGAAACTTGGATTTTTGGCTCCTGTCAAATGCTTTTTGAGAAAATGGAAGCAGCATATAAATTTTAAAAGGTGAACTTTAAGGAAATATAGTTAAGAACAGGTGTAAGCAACGAGAATTATGACCTGGGTGTGCGTGTTAAATCCCAATCTGTCTGTGTTCAAGGCAATTCTTTTCCTCCGGGTCTCAGTGAAAACAAGGTCAACATTGAGCTGTTTCACAGTGGAGTCAAGTGACAACATACAGAGTTGGGCAAATAAGGAATTCTATGAGTGCACTTGGGGGCTGTGGATATGCTTAGCTGGCTCACTAAGAGCTAGTTTCGAGCTGCCTTTCTTACAAAACCTTCTCTTTCCTGCATGGGGCTCCCTACTGACCTTCCCTGCTTCTCTGTCTCTCTTTTCCTCAGCATCTCCATTCCTGTGTCCCTCTTTGGCATAAAGTTTCCTACTAGTTTCCTCTGAGATGGACCTATTCGCTGTCCCTGTCTTCACAGCACTTTTGACCACTGTGCTGGGTAGCCTTAAATGTAATCTTGTTACAACCTAGGATCACTGGGAGAGCGCCTAGATCAGACTGATCTGGGGGCATAACTGTTGCGGATTGTCTTAACCTTTAATTGAGGTAGGAGGACCCACCCTGAAAATGTAGGTCCCATTTCACAACTGGACTCTGAGCTATGACAGACTGAAGAAAGCTAGAGAAGTGTAAGCACCAGGCAGGCGTCCCCTGGCACTTGTTTCCCTCTGCTCTTGACTGTGGATGTGATGTGATTAACTGCTTGAGTTCCTGCCTTGACGTCCTCCAATGAGGGACTGTACTCTAGAATTGTAAGCTGAATAAAACCTTTCCTCCCCAAAGTAGCTTTTGGTCAGGGTATTTAATCACAGCAACAGAAATAAAACGAGAATTATCATGTAGAAACTCTTGGGGGTCACTGCTAATTTCATGTGAATTAATTAAGTCAGGACAATGACTTAAATGTTCTGCTGAATCTTTTAACATCTGTTAGATGTTGAGCTCAAGAAACACTTTTAAAAATAGATTGATAGATATATTCTAGTAATTCTGTTCATAGGGCTCAAGAACAAAGCAAACAATTTTAAACTGAGTGTATTTTTATTTCTCATTTGTATTTTAAATTCAACATAATGTGCATGTAGACTACCCACTAGTTATAGGACCCATCACCTAATTAGGCATTTTATTCACAGGAGTTCATTTACTTCCTCTTAGCAGTATCGTTGTTATTTTCATGGTTTTATAGGCATGAAAAAATTCACTTTAGATTACATGGTTAGTTAGGTTTAACCTAGGCTTTGGAGCTAGGATTTGAATCCATGTCTACCCCATTATACAAACTGTACTTTGATTAATTAATTATACAGGATCTAGATAGGTTTAAAACATTATTTTGGTAAAAAGTATTTTTATACATTGGTAAAATTCGACTGAAGTTTAACCTTAAGTATTTCACCTTACAGTATAAAGATAACATGTAAAATGTAATTAAATTTTTGGTCCTCATGAATGACCATCATCAAATCACATGAAATTAGGCTTTGGTTTCCCCTTTTGCAAAACAGAGGGAAAATTAGCTTTAGTGGTTGAACCTTGTTTTTGTTTGACTTAATAATCTGGCAAATTATTAAGTTACAGATGGTTGTTAGCTGCCATTGGATGCTGGGAATCGAACCTGGAACCTGTGCAAGAGCAGCCAATGCTCTTAATGGCTGAGCCATCTTCTCTAGCTCTGACATGAAATCTCTCACTGGTCACTTTTATTAATGGATTTACCAGTACTGTGTACATTTAATTTGCATATATGAGTCAAATGTATCAAAGTTTAAGATTTCTTTTCTGCAAACTTTTGGAGTTGAACTAACTCTGTATTTATGAAGGACTGATTCTGGGGGAGTACATATATGTGGAAATTTTTATCATGAAGATACTTTTACAAAGTGTTCTAGGGAACCTGTCAAGATTTCACATGGGCTAAGATCACCTCCCAAAGTCAGAAAGGTAGTAATGGGCAATGTCCCAATATCTCCTTTAAATATTTCAGAGGCTGAAGACAAGTTAGAATGCACTTCAGAATTTGTCATTCAAAGAGATTTGACGTGAGGAGCTTGCCCAGGGCAAACCATTTTTTCCTCATAAGAAAATAAAAGAAAAACTCTTTTAGCCACAAAAAGCTAATACTTTCATATAATCCTCTTGATATGAATGTATCCTTTGAAGCTTATTTTGAATTCTCTAAATCATGAGTGCTGAGGGACAAGGTGTGTGAAAAGAGCAGTGTTGGCTCAATTGCTTCTTCACACATTCCCTGAGGACCAGAGCCAGTGATCAAATGGCAGCTGAAGTAAGAACACGAAAAAGATTTAAAGTGACTGCATGAACCAAGAGCAAACTACACACATTTCTATTTCTTGGATTTTTCCTTTCTATTTAGTTTCTGTAGCTCTGTTGACTTAATAGAAGAACGGTCTGTGTCTTTTTCCTTGTCACTATTTCTACTTGTGTATTTGACAGTATTGCTACAGACACAGATTTCTTTTTATATTAAGACATGAAACTTTTGATTTTATTTTTTTATGTGAACGAATGTACTACTTGCATGTATGTAAGTGCACCTATGTCATGCAATGCCCATGGAAGTCAGATCACCACCCAAAGTCAGAAAGGTATTAATGGGCAATGTCCCAATATCTCCTTTAAGTACTTTAGGGGCTGAAGACAAGTTAGAATGCACCTCATAATTTGTCCTTCAAAGAGGTTTGATGTGGGGGGCTTGCCCAGGGCAAGGGTTTTTTTTTCCTCATAAGAAGGAAAGGTTTTTAGGAGATGGAGAGGTGGCTCAGAGTTAAGAGCACTGGCTGCTCTTGTAGAGGACCTGCATTTGATTACCAGCACACACGTGGCAGCTCACAACTGTCCATAACTCCAGTTCCAGGGCAATTTGACTGCCTCTTCCAACCTCCAAGCACATTGCATGACATGGGTACATTTACATACAGGCAGGCAATATACTTACACACATAAAAGAATAAATATTTAAAAAGATTGTTATAATTTGTAATTTATATACAGCTAAGTGGAGAAATACACAATTTAAATAATTTTTATTATACTTTGTGTATATATGTCTATATGTGGTGGTGGGGGTTTCATATGTATGTTATGAATGTGTGTGAGCACATGCACCACAGTGCATATGTGGATGTCAGAGAACCTGCAGGAGTTACTTCTCTCTTTTTACCATGTGGGTTCTAGGGACTGAATGAAAGTTGAGACTTGATGGCAAGTGCCTTTACATGATAAGCCATCTTGCTGGCAACTTGAAGAATTTTGACAAACATGTATACCCCTGTGGTCAATACATTCCTACCCTAACAACCTTTATTTTCATTAAAAAAAAAACATGTCTTGGTATGTACCACCAGCCTGGAACTTCTTATGTATACAAGGGTGTCAAACTTGTGGCAATCCTCCTAAGTGCTGAGATTAGAGGCATGTAATTCTAGGGGCCTATTTGAAACTGCACTTTTTCTTGCAAAGTAGAAAAATTTGAATATCTTGGATTTTTGATAAAACATTAATTATGATATCATTTCTGTGTTATCAACTTATACATATTATTAGCTTCTGTAACTGGAACATGCTTCATAAATTAGAGGTATGCTTGCAAGAGAGAGAATTAAAGATTTTACATTTTGTCAATGATTGATGGTTCTTATTATAGTGTATGCCTCCAATATAGTGAAAATTAGTAAGTTTACTAAAAAGAGAAGCACGATTTACAAATTCTTTTCTGCTTATAGGAAATAGGAGAATGAGACAAGTCATCCTTCCTTTATGAAATATCTATGAAAAGGGATAAAATTCAGCTACTTTAGGCTATAGCATAAATTAGTTAGAATTTTTTTTAGTATTAAATAATTTTTGTATTTATTTTGATCTGTTTTTGACACAAATTTTAGTAAAAGAAAATTAAACATGACTTCGTCTATAAACTTAAAGCTGTGTACAAAACTCTGGCAAAATTTAAAAAATGTAACAGAAATTCCAATCTGACCAAACCTGTGCTTTCTGTGTTTGTAAGTACACGTAATGTTTATGAAACTTACTTGAGGTCATTTAATCATGGAGAAAACACTGCCGTAATTTTAGGTCAGAGCAATCCAGTTATGGTTGAAGCAGTTTGCGAGGCATGATTTCACTTGTATACTGTATGATGAGGTTATACATTCTCCTGCAATCGTTTTCTTTAATTTTCACTTACCTTCCTCCATTTTTCCAGTAACAGAATGGAGTATTCAAAGAAGCTTGAATGAGAGGAGGTCAGAAAAAGAAACGGAGAAGCTGGGCTTTAACTATCCAGTGGTGAATAGGATTCTGTGTTTTAAAGAAAGGAAAAATTCTCAGTACAGAATAGAGTATCCTAGGAGATGTCAAGAAGAATTCCCACAGCCAGCTTTTTCCTTTTAACAACTATATTTAATCAAGCAGACATTCTGCTAATTATTAAGCTCTTCTAATGGAAATCTTTTCAATCTAAATCTGTTGGAAGTCAGGTGTGGTGGTGAATGCCTATAATCTTGGTGCTCAGAAGACTGATGTAAGAGGATTGGGAGTTTGAAGACATCTTCTATAAGGTCTTGTCTCAAACCTTTTCCCCTCAAAAATCTGTTCATGTCCCTAAAAAGCTTCCAGTCACACTTTGAGATTTAGCTGTATGGGTATAAAATTATTTATATAAAAATTTAAAGGGAAGCAAGGATTTTCCTGCAAGTTCTCATTATTCGACATTAAATGAATAGCGAGACCTGAAGTCAGGATCTAAAACAAGGAGTTCAGATTTCCGCACACCTTTGTTAAGGTGTGGGATCAGTGGTACCACCGGGCTGTGTCAGAGCCTCAGTTGGTTTTAGTCTCTTTAATGTACATGCATAGGAAATTTCCCTTTCTCTTTTGGGCTCTGCAGGCAAAAGACCTATCACTACCTATGGTGGAAGTGATCCTGAAATCAATATACAACCAGGTTACCTCAATGAAACTACTCACTATTCCCAGGAGACTCATTTCCCATGACAACAGCCATAAGATGCAAGGCTGTGACATTAGAAATGTCTGAGGTGATAGGTACCAAGTAGACTGTAGACAAGCAGGCAGGATATGGCAATGGGGAATTGAGAGGGCATTTCGCATATCTGCATGATGTTCTGTATGACTGTATGAAAATGTCCTTATGTAACTTAGTACCATAAACAATGAATATACACCAATGAGGACGTATAATGACGTAATTTATACTTTCAGTTATACTGTCCTGTGGTTAATCTCCATTGTCAAATTGACTGGATTTAGTGTCACCCGTGAAGCATATTCATTCTCTTTTTTCTCTGTCTCTGTCTCTGTCTCTGTCTCTCTCTCTCTTCCCCTTAGGTATTAATTGCCATTAGTTCCTCAGCTAGGACTGGGGCATCTTGTTCACATACTCCATCCATGCTGGACTCCTGTCTGGCCTCAGCTTTCATAAGTCTTGAGCATTCTCTCAAAAATACTATGGGTTGATATGTGTAATGTCCTCTGTGTCTGGAAAACATGGTTTCCTTGTATTCGTTCACTACCTTTCCATCCTCCTCTTCCACAGTAATCCCTGAGCCTTGGGAGTAGAGGATGTGGCATATAGGTTTTCCATTTAGAGCTAAGTACTCCATAGTCTCTTATTTTTTTCAGGTTGGACCAGCTGTGGGTCTCTGTGCTAATCACCATCTGCTACAGAAAGAAGTGTCTCTGGTGAGAGTTGAGGGATGCATTAATACATTGGTTTAACAATAAGTCGTTAGGAATGGGTTTGCTACTGTGCTCATTTAACAGGATAATAGCAGTAGGATCTCCACTACGGCCTGTGATCTGTCTAGCCACAGGTTCTTGGTCCTGCTATCAGTACCAGATATGGCCTCCATCTTGTGAACTGGATCTTAAATCCAGTTAGATAGGAGTTGGGTGCTCCCGTGACTTTCATGCGATCATTGCACCAGTGGGTTGATCTTTCCAGGCCAATCATTATTGTAGTTTGAAGGGTTCACAACTAGATAAGCTTGATGATTACCTTTTTCTTCTGCTACCATGCATAGTATCTTCTAGGACTAAGAAAGCTAGGCAGTAGAGATGAAGCCATCTTGATTTCTCTGTTTGTTCTAGGAAACAACAGACTGGGACCAGAAGACAGGAATCCCAGAAGACAGCTATTATTGGAGTGTTGATAAAATTGTCTTGAAATTGAGAGTCACTAGTATCCTGAAGGCATGATGTTGCTAGATGCTGAGTTGCAGTTAGTTAGAGAGTTCATTGCCTTTTTGGTTACTATAGTAAATAAGAGACCATACTTTTAAGTTTCAATCTCAAGGTAGGAGATGTCCTTACTCATGATGTATACTGAACTCCCAGATTTGTGCTTGGTTTGCAAAGTGAGAAACACTGATTGCTTTTTCCTAGCCCTAGGTTAGACAATGTCTGGAGGTAGCAGAAAGGGATTAAAAATGACAGGCTCATTTTGGGGGGAATTTTGTATATTAATAAGCAAATATATCCTGTAAAATAACTAAATGTAGCTAACTAACATATAGCTTCATACAGATTGAAATATATCCAACTACATGGGTCTATGTATCTGTGTTTATGCATGTACAATCTCTATCCACCACCTATCCACCTATTTGCCATCTATATGTCCATCTTTGACACAAAGCTATTCATAATTGTTTCGTTCTATACCTCTTTCTGTAGAAGTCTGAGGTTGAAGGATCACAGATAGGGACCAAACCATCAGATCTGGGAGCCAAAGTAAGTTCAGATCCATGGCTAAGGTCGGTTGATAGCTGGGCTTTTGAACTTTACCCTGTCTTGTTCTTGGTTAATAAAGGCCTTGAGCAATGCAAAAATTGCCCAAGAGTCTGAGTAAACCCATCATGGAATTTGAAGATCGAAGTCTGTATGAAGTGACTAGCGCAAGGGCAAATAAGGTGGGACTGCTCGAGACTAATCTAAGACAAATCCTCTCTTTAAAAGAAACATTTTGATGAGAAAATAGAGCCAGTATTTAGGTATATTTGACAATCAGGAATGTGATAGAAATATTTTCACAACAAGTTTCTAATTCCAAGTTGGTTAAAAAAGTGGGCGAATGGTTATCGTGAGTAGGATGCTTTAGATGGAATTATTTGAAGCATGAGCAATAAAATATTTCTATTGTTGTAATTCTACTTCTGCTAGAACTGTGATTAATCTTTATGGCCTTGGGTAAATAACTATGAAATTAATTCTGTAAGTTACGAGTTAGAAGATAGATTTCCCTAATGCCAAATTAAATGGAAACAGTTGTTTTAGGAAAGACATTCTTAAATTATTATTGAAAATATTACTAAGATATTTGGAGTGAATAATCCTTGTGGTGAAATATGTGTTGGAAAAGTATTACTCTTATTCAGGCATATACAATCATTTACAGTCATGCAAGTAGACAAAGAGTTCATTGTTTATAAAATGCAGAGGATTAAATGTCATTTTTACTATATGTGAGTAATATATTTTCCTCTATATTTCCAAAGCTGTCTTATTAACCACTGTCTTATTTTAGAATGGCAAGATTTGACTCAAATGGGCATCTTTAATTCCTTTTATTACCACAACGAAGCATTTGTATTAGCATTATATATATATATATATATATATATATATATATATATACACACACACACATATGGTTTTTTTCACAGTAGTGTTTTTTTAAAAATTTTCATTTGGTGTAAAATTAGCTGGGACACATGATATTTTAAGGAGCTTTTGTTTGCAAGAGGAATGTCTTTCCTGAAAATGTTCCTGGAAACATCAGCAATGTGCTTATTTTAAAATTAGCTCTAAAAAACAGCATATTTAAGTTATTTAATCTGAAATATACAAATGCAAATAGATTGCCTAAAAAACAAAACTGGCCTTTTCCTCTGGAATTCCAGACATAACAGAACTTCACCCAGTCAGAAGAAGACCTTGTGTGCACACAGTGCTGTTCTTACCTTTACCCTAGGGAAAAGATGCATTTGCTTCAGGAGTAAGAAGCAAAGGCGAAATGTCATTGTCTTAGTAACATTTTCATCGAATTAGCAAAGACTTCCTAAGTATTTCCTAAGAGTTCTGGTGCTTAATTTGGCAATAACAAAATCCATCTTCCAGACCATAATTTAATTTCAATCATTGTCAGTTATAATTAAAGCCTAGAACATTAACAAAAAGATGGAGTAGGACTGAAGTAGCAACAGTGCTTCAAGAGCAGGCATTTTCAATCAAAAAACTGTTACATTCACAAGTGTGAGCTTTAAGTCTTAGGATGTCGATGAAGGTCAAAAGGTCAGTGATTCATTTCCTGTACTCCCCATTATGCTTTTCCTTACAAAAAAACTTCTGGAAGTGACTGAACACAGAAATAATTTGTGTGTGAAGATTTTATTTCTGCAGCAAGAATAAATATATTTCAGAATTAAAATCGACAGTTATTTCAGCCATTAGAAATGCATGTGGGCAGGCAAGATCTCTTAGTGGGTAAAGGTGCCTGCTGCCAAACCTGATGACCTTCCACCACATGGAAGGACCACGACGTGGAAAGATCATGAGGTGGAAGGAGAGAGTGGACTTCCATCATTTGTCCATGAATGTATACACGGACACATAGACACACAGACACACATAGACACACAGACACACACACACACACAAACACACACAGACACAGATACACACAGACACATACACACAGAAAAAATAAAAGAAATAAAAATTGTAAGAAGAGTTAGAAATACTCATAGCATATGAGTGAAAGGACCCAAATCTACAGACCCTACCTTACCCAACAGTCACAGATAGGAAGGAGGAAGAAGTTCAAGTACTTGACGTAAGATTCGGTCAATTTGGATGCACATTTTTAGTTTATATTTGTATGAAAACACTCTGATATTTATCAATATTATATTGAGTTCAGCTTGATATTATAATGCCCATCCTCTTTAGGTCATCTACATTTTCCTAGAATTATGTTATATGATAGATTTTCCTTTCTATAGCTTATAGTCACTTTTTAATTTTTGGTGTTAAAATCTTCCTATTGGAGTAACGGAATATCAACTTTAAAAAGAATTGTATTGAATTTTTTATTATTTCATACAGAACATCTCAATCAATCTTAGTCATCTTTATACCCGCTTCCACACTTGCCCTCCCGCCGCCCCCACTGGACTTGATACATTCTGTCATTTGTGTTAAGGCCTATTGTGTCATTTTGGTGTCCCAAAACTTACCTTTGTACAAGTTTATCTATTGAGGTCTAGTTAGACTATCTAGACTCCCTTGCTTTAGGAAGATCAGCTCTTCCTCATCCAGCAGTAATTGAATGCCAATAATTCTTTATGTGTAAGATTGGGGTCTGCTGTCCATTTCCCCAGTTTTTGTCTGTTTGAGTTTGCTTGTGCATGCTGTCACCATTGCTGTAGGTTCATATGAACAGGGTCCTAGGAGTTCGTAGGACCCTATTCCCATATGGTCATGCACCTCCTCCCTGACTCTTACAATCTTTCGTCCCCCTCTTCTGTAATGGTTCCTGAGCCCTGGGTGTGTGAAGATTAACCAAGGACCAGCATTCTGTGGACAATCCCTCTGCCTTGGTGATTTGTGACCTTTTGTGTTCCTGTTGAACACACTGTTGAATGAGGGAGCTTCATTAAGGAGAATGAGAGCTTCGTTAGTGTCCTCTTTACCCCTTGTTCTGTGCTCTGTGAGCCTTAGGTGTAGATGTTATATTGTAGATGTGCCACTCAGGCTTGGGCAATACACAGACAATGTTTGGGTGTGACCAGTTGTGGTCTCTGTCTGGTGAAAAAGAAGCTTCTTTGATGAGTGGTGCCTGGGATATTTGTCTGTAACTATAAAGATACATATTTCACACATAGTAAGAGATTACATTTGTCTAGGGATGTGACAGTCTTGGGGGTTTCTCTAAGATCTACGACCTCTCCAGCCACGTGCATTTGACTATGTTTATAATACCACACATAAGTTTCCTCCCATTGAGTGGGCTTTTCAACCAACTATGTAGCTGTTGATTGCCCACAAGATAAAAGTGCCTCTACTGCACCAATGCCCTGTGCTGTGCTGGTCATCAATGTGGTTATTTGATCTTGAAGTTGGTGTTGGACCATCAATTGGAGTTTTCCCTTAGCAGCTTGCATAGTCCTTCAGGGAAGTGGTTTCCAGGTCAGTTCTAGCTCTATTGCTCCAAATCCTGTGTCTGAAGTATGATCTGTCTTCAGCAATATGATCTTATCTTCAAGTTCTGGGAGGCAATCAAGAATTATGGCAATAAACTGTGTAATTTTGGGAGTCACTTGGACCATCCTGGCCAACAACTCAAAGGAAGGTTTCTCCTGTCTGTCACTGTTTCTTGTTATGTAGCTTTCAGCTATGCACATGGGCTCATGTAGAGATATTGTATGTATAATTTGTCATTAGGTTGTTGGACTACTATGATTCCCTCTGTTTTTTTTTTTTAACCTAGCTAGGCATTATTTATTTCTCCTCTCTCCCTGTCTAACCCTTTCCTTCATGCCTTCCCCATTTAAAGTGGGCCTTATTTCCTCCATTTCTCCCTGGATAATACCAGTCTCCTATGGTCCCACTACTCTTGAACTCCTTCTTCCCCTTTATCCCCTAAGTTCCTTGTACAGCCCTCGCTCCACTGCAATTAAAATACCCCCATTTTAACCATTTCTCCCTTAGTAACCCCTGTCTCCTACTGTTCTTCTCTCTCAGGTTCCTTCCTTCCCTTTACCTCCATGGTTCCTTTCTATTATACTGGTTCCTGCAGTTACATCAGGATATGTACTCACATTTAAGGATTTGCTGCTAGGACCTGAGTCTTTCTTACTTCACTTAGAATAATACTTTCTACTTCCATCCATTTACCTGTAAATTTTATCTTTCTTTACCACTGAGCAGAACTCCATTGTGAAAAATGGACCATATGTTCATTATCCACTTGTTAGTTGAGGGACACTTAGGTTGCTTCCATCTCTTAGCTGTTGTGAAAAGAACAGTCACAAACATGGATGTACAAGAATCTCAGCAATAGGATGATTCCTTTGGGCATATGCCAAGAAATTGTATAATTAGGTCAAATGGTTGGTTCATTTTTAGTTTTTTAAGAGTTTTTACACTGCTTACATAGGGGTTGTTCAAGTCTGCACTTCCACCAGCAGTGAATGAGCGTTCTTATTGATCTTGGCTAGTCTGACTGAGGCAAGATGAAATCTTAAAGTGGGTTTAATTTGCATTTCCTTAATTATTAAAGATGTTGAACACTTTTTAAGATGTTTCTCGGCCATCTTTATTTCTTCTTTTGAGAAGAATCCTTATCCCATCTTTTAATTGGGTCACTTGTTTTCTTGATTCTTTGTTTCTGAGTTCTTTATATATTCTAGATGATAATCCTCTGCCAAATGTGTTCTGGTGAAGATTTTCTCCCACTCTGTGGGTTTTCTCTTCACTTCCTTGGTTGTTTGTTTTGCTGTACAGGAATTTTTAGTTTAATGAGGTCTCGCTTGTTGATTCTTGAGCTAAATTCCTGAGCAACTGATGTCTGATTTAGAAAGT
Source organism: Eospalax fontanierii (assembly GCA_035773235.1). Lineage (NCBI taxonomy): Eukaryota > Metazoa > Chordata > Mammalia > Rodentia > Spalacidae > Eospalax > Eospalax fontanierii. Next base: position 40,188,277 of record CM069524.1, read on the forward strand.
CCTTTCCTATTCCTATGTCCATCTTACAGGTTACTGCCAATGTTTTCTTCTAACAGTTTCAGAGTTTCAGGTTTCACATTGAAGTCTTTGATCCATTTGGAGTGCATTTTTGTGCAAGGTGAAGGATAAGGATCTGGTTTCATTCTTCTTCAGGTGGAGATCCAGACTGTTGTGAAAATCTACCATTTTCTGAAGATGCTATCATTCCTCCAGTGAGTGTTCTTGGCCCCTTTGTCAAATATCAGGTGACTAAAATTATATGCATTCATGTTCAGGTCTTCAGTTATGTTCCATTGAGCTACATGTCTATTTTTCTGCTGATACCATGCTGTTTTATGACTATGGCTCTCTAATACAGTTTGAAATCTACTGTCGTAATCCCCCCAGCATTACTCTTTGTGCTCAGGATTGCTTTGCCTATATAGGGTCTTTTGTGTTTCCATATGAATTTTAGGAATTTTTTTCCCAATTATATGAAGAATATCATGGGGATTTTGATTGGCATTGCATTGAATCTATAAATAGTTTTTGGTAGGGTAGTCATTTTCACAATATTAATTATTTTATTCCATGAGCATTTTCTGGTGTCTTTCTCAATCTCTTTCTTTAAAGATTTAAAATATTTATTGCAGTCTTTAACATCTTTGGTTAGGTCTACTCTGAGGTATTTTTTTAAGACTATTGTGAATTGGAGGGTTTCCATGTATTCTTTTTCCAGTTGTTTGTTACTAGTATATAGAAAGGTAACTGATTTTTGTAGATTAATTTTGTAATCTGAACTTTTACTGAAAGTGTTAATAAATTCTAGGAGTTTTCTGGAGGAATTTTGGGCATCTTTTAGGTATACAATTATATCACCTGTGAAAAGGAATAATTTGAGCTCTTCTTTTCCCATTAGTATTCCTTTAACTTCCTTCTCTTGTCTTATTCCTCTAGCAAGAGTTAGAAGCACTATATTAAAAAGGAGTGGAGATATAGACAGTCTTGTCTGGTTCCTGATTTTAATGGGAATGCTTCCAATTTTTCTCCATTTAGAATGATGTTGGCTATGGATTTGCTATATAAAGTCTTAATCATGGTAAGGTGTGTGTGTTCCATCTAGTCCAGTTCCCTCTGGGACTTTTAACATAAATTCATGTTGAATTTTGTCAAAGGCCTTTTCTGCATCTATTGAGATGACCATGTGATTTTTGTCTTTAAGTCTATTTATGTGATTTATGATATTTATTGACTAACATCTCTGGAATAAAGTAGACTCGATCATGGTGGATGATCTTTTTGATGTGTGCTGTTTGAAAGAATTTTGTTGAGAAATTTTGCATCTATGTTCATTAGGGATATGGGTCTATAGTTTTCTTTTATGGTTGACTCTTTAACTGGTTTTGGTATTAGAGTGATTCTGGCTTCATAGAAAAAATTTGTGAGTTCTCACTCTGTTTCTGTCTTTCAATGTCTGGTAGAATTCTGAATCTATCTAGGCCTGGGATTTTTTAGTTGGGAGGTTTTATATTGCTGTTTCAATTTCCTTATATGTTATGGGTCTGTTTAAGCTGTTGATCCCTTCTTAGTTTATCTTTGGTGAGTCCCATGATCTTAGATACACATTCATTTATTTTAGGCTTTCAAATGTAATGGCATATAGGTTTTTAAAGTATTATAATGTTCTGGATCGTTTTGTTGTCTGTTGTGATGTTTACCCTTTCATCTCTGATCTTGCTGATTTGGAGTTACTCTTTTTTTCTTTTGGTTAACTAGGTCTGTTTATTTTGTTTATCTTCTCAAAGAACCAGCTCTTCCAGTCATTGATTCTTTGTATTGTACTCTTTGTTTCTATTTCATTAATTTCGGCTCTAAGTTTTGATATTTCTTCTTGCCTTCTGGGTTTGAGTTTCATTTGTTGTTACCTTTCAAGATTCTTCAATTGTAATGTTAAAACATTTATTTGTGCTCTTTCTGAATTTTTTAAATGTTGGCACTTAGAGTTATAAACTTCCATATTAGGATTACTTTTAAATTGTCTCAGAGGTTTAGTTGTGTTTTATTGTCCTTCTCGTTTAATTCTAGGAATACTTTTATTTCTTTCTTAATTTCACCTTAAATTTTGACCCATTCATCATTCAGGAATTTGTTGTTTATTCTCCATGAGTTTGCGTAGTTACTAGGGCTTTTTCTGGTGTTGATTTTAAGCTTTGTTGCATTGTGGTCTGATAGAATCCCTGGAATTATTTCAATTTTTTTTAATTTGTTGAGGTTTGTTTTGTGCCCCAGTATGTGCATGATTTTTGAGAGAGTTCAGTGGAGGTGCTGAATAGAAAGTATATTCTCTGGTGAGTGGGTGGAATATTTGGTAGATGTCTGTTAGCTTCGTTTGATGCATGGTATTGTTTAATTCAGATATCTCCCTGTTTATTCTATGTCCAGCTGACTGTCTAATGGAGACAGTGGGGTATTAAAGTCAGTTACTGTTTGTGAATTGGGATTAATCTGTGTCTAAAAGTCCTGTAGTAGTGTTTTAATGAAGTTGGGTGTACCAGTGTTTGGTGCATATATGTTCATGATTGTAATATCTTCTTGGTTAATTGCTCCTTTGAGCAGAATTGAAGTGCCAATCTTTATCTTTTCTCATTATTTTTAGTTTGAAGTCTATTTTGTCAGATATTAGAATGACAACTCCTGCTTGTTTCTTAGTGCCATTTGCTTAGAATATTTTTTTCTATCCTTTCACGTTAACAGAATGCTTTTCCTTGAAGGTGATATGAGTTATTTGCAGACAACAAAAAGATGGATTTATTTTCTTTATCTGTTCAATGAGACTGTGCCTTTTGACTTGGGAGTTCAGTCTATTGATATTTAAAGTTATTATTGAAAGATGTGTATTGGTTACAATCATTTTAATTTCTGTTTTCATTCTTATTCTAACTTTGTGGTTCCACAGTTATACTTTCCTTTAGTTTGTTTCTGTTGCCCCTTGGGTGTAGTCATTCTTTTCTTCAGCTCTTTGTATTGTTTCAAGAATTCTCTGAAGGGCTGATTTGTGGACATGAATTCTTTCAGCCTATTCATACTGTGGAAGATTTTTTTTCTCTTTCAACTATAATAGACAGTTTTTCTGTGTAAGTATTCTGGGTTGTCATCTATGGTCATTTGAAAGTGGGAATACTTTGGTCCAGTCTCTTCTGGCTTTCATAGCTTGCATTGAGAAGTCAGCTCTAATTCTGATGGGTTTTCCTTTATATGTAGCTTGTTTTTCTTCTGCAATTTTCAGTATTCTCTCATTGTTCTCTGTGTTTAGTAATTTCTCTATGATGTGCTGTAGGGAGTTTCTCTTCTTGTCTTGTCTCTTCGATGTTCTATGTGCTTCTTGTATTTGTATGTGCATATCTTTCCTTAATTTTGTGAAATTTTCTTTTACAATCCTGTTGCAATTCTGGCCAATACCATTATCCCGAGTTTCTTCTCCTTCCTCTATGCCTGTAAGGAATAAATTTAGTCTTTTTCATAGTGTTCCACATTTCTTGCATATTCCATGCCTTTGTTTTTAACAATTTTTCATAATCTTTGCTTGCATAATCCAATTCTTTGACTTTATCATCCAGTCTTGATATTCTGTTTTCCATTTCATTCATTCTATTTGTGAGCCTTTTCCCATTGTTTCAGATTGGCTTACTGAGTTTTTCACTTCCTTCTTCATTTCAGCATGAGTTTTCTTCAGTATTTCTGTCACTTTTGTGAATTCAGTCATAAGTTTATTCCTATTTTCTTTTAGTTCTTTATTTGTTTGTGTGTTCTTTCAATTTGTTGAATTCTTTGATGATGCTTATTATTGTTCTTTTAAATTGTGTGTCCTGGGTTATCTCTAGGGAGTTCTCATTGTAGAACTCTTCTATAGGACTGGGAGTGTTTGGTAGGGACATAATATTTGGGTTTTTCATTTTTTTTTCATTGTGATTTTGGTATGTGGATTTCTTTTGTTGTTTATGATTCTGGTGTGATAATCAAGCCTTCCTTTGTTCAGTGAAAGTCTAATTCTGTTTGTACACTTGATGTGCACTGGTTTTTTAAATTTTAATTTGGTATGAAAGGTTGCTTTGTCTAGAATTCAGGTTCTCTCTTTTGATTTTATATTGGAGGGACCAGATGACTCTAGTCTGTCTACTCAGGAGTTCCCACAAAGGCCCAATTCAGGAGAGAATAAGATGCTCTCAGACTTCCTCCTAGGGTCTGGGCCCCTCTAGCCAGCAGGTACAGCAGAGTTTGGAAAGCTTGGATTCAGACATTCTCACGCAGTCTGCAAAGGTCTGGATTCCTACTAAAGGGAACGAAAGCCCAGTCCTGCAGGAGAGATAGTGGCTGCAGATGTTTTCAATGTAGGGGGTTGGGCTGGTCTGATTGGAGAGTTTACTACCAGGAGATGCTAAGAGGGTAGTCTAGAGACCTGGGTGCTAAGAGCAAAAGTAGGCCTGTCCCCAAGGCTAGAAGAACAGGATGTGGGGTTAAGGAGAATGGAGTTCCTCAGTCTGCAGGGGAGTCAAGGTGCAGTCTGAAAAATCAACTGTAAAAAAGTTTTATGAAAATCTAGTCAAGGTCTCAAAGACTGACCAGTATATGGTTGTCAAATATTCCAGCCCTTCTGGGTAACAAACTTCCTCTTAAATCTCTGCATTAGGTATAGGAAAGTATCCAGCCCTTCAGCTAGGGTAGGAGTTTGGAAATAAGAGCAGAGCATGGCCTTCAGCTACTCTAAATATTGGCCATGACCTACCTGTGAAGCCTTACCTGAATCATTTTACCTCAATAATTCTCCTAGGAACAAGGGAGAAATAGTGTCTCCACTATAATACTTAAATTCTGCATTTGAAAAACATTAAATATAGTGATTGGAAGAAATATCAAAGATTTTTCTCACTGTTGATATTTTGTGGTGTTTTGGAGTCAGGGTCTCATGTAGTCCAGCTTGGTCTTGAACTCCTATGTAGCTGAGGATGATGTTGAACTCTGGATCTTCTTGCCTCCACCTCCCAAGCACTGTGATTCCCTGTGTGAACCACTGTATCCAGGTTTGAGATAACACTTTCTGGTCCTTGGCAGGTAAATATGCTGACTCTGTTAGAGTGCACGTGGAGTAGGAAGAGTGTGCTTCCGACATACTTGCTTTAGTCATGGATATTCTGATAGCTGTCTGCGAAATTACTGGCAGTAGTGGCTGAGCTGGATTGCTTTCTTTTGATGAGCAACTATATCGATGACCCAGGATCAGGGGAAAGGGAGAGGAGGTTCAGTGATTAGTTCACTAGTTAAAAAGGCATGGTGGAGGTCTTCCAGACAGACAGTTGAACAATAACTTTTTGAAAGCAAGTCAAGGAAACTGAAAGCAGTAATAAAATAGTTTAGTAGGCAGCAAATTTTGCATCAAGTTCAAAGTTACATCAGTTTAGATGACTTGCTTATTTTATGCATGAATTTTGCTCCCAGGAAGCTACTTTTACAGAAGTGTCTGCAAATACCTGGTTCCGGATAGCATCAGTCTCAAATTTTATTCCAGAGCACCAGTATTAATTTTTTTACACTGAATGTGGTGTGTGTGTGTGTGTGTGTGTGTGTGTGTGTACATATTCATGCCACAATACATGTGTGAAGCTCAGAGGACAATTTTCTAGAGTCTATTCTGTCTTTCTACAATGTGGGTTCCAGGAATAGAACTCAGACTGTCAGGCTTCATGGCAAGTGTCTTTACCCACTGACCCACCTCACCAGTTCCAGAACAGCATCTTATATTTTATGTTTAATATTCTTAACACGCTTATCACATATCTATATCACGGTCTTATGGATTAAAATGATGGCTTTCTTCATTCTTTGCATTATTTTTCAGAAAGGCAGTATTGATATGACGATAAAATGGTTTCTGCTAAAAGCTCTGCATTGGGGGAGATAAACCATTCATCAGTGAAGACCTGTGACCGACATCATGTCAAAAATACTGCTAGTTTGTGAATTAATGAAGTTTTAAAAGTATATAAAAAGTTAAATTTAAAAATTCCACTTTTGTTGATACATCTGTTTACATGCTGAAATAGAGCTGTTAGGAACTCTGAAATAGTCCCAGAAATAGTGGGACTTGGCTAAAGGCATGCATTGCCTATGATTTGATCTTTGGTGAGTCTAAGATGCACAGCTGGGTCTTGTTAATGGTGCCAGTGGAATTTGTAGCACTATCTGTTTTATGACAGACCCACACCTACTTTTACCTTATAAGGTAAAGATCCAAACTCTAAGTGTCTATTATACATAGTTCTATATTTAACAACAAAATGTGCTTTTTGCAAGCCAAAAAGAAATAGGAATTCAGTCTCCAGATGCTGTTTTTGAGAGGCAGCATCTAAATAGTTGCTGCCCAATGTCATGATAATGTTGTTGGTGAAGATAATTTGAGTCTATTTTCCTGAAGGTAACATATAAAGCCTTATTTCTATTTCTTTTTTTTAATATGATGACTAAAACACTTAAATGCATAGTTGAAACTAAAATAAATGGAAATGAAAATATTATAAGGACATTAATGAAGTTGCCCAGTTTTATTGGAGTTTATATTTAAAATCATGATCTCAAATCTGACTTTTCTTTTATTATAGAGAAATTTGGCTGGAAATCATTTAAAAAAAACCCTCCTACTCAACCTGCTTATAACTGATATAACTGACACTTTAGAAAAGCTTCTTTGTTCTTGGATGTTTTTTTTTCTCTGAGAATTGTCTTGAGGAGAAAAGACTGGACCATCCACTCTAACTTGAAAGACCATTTTTGTAAATATGATTTAGACTTACTAGCTCTAGCTGATTGGTGAGGTTTCCTGACCCATACTGTCCTACAAAAGTTCTTTGACATTGTCTTTTATTGTTATTTGTGTTCATTCATTTGAAAGTAGAGCAGAGAAGCACCTTTTCACAGGAGATACTGGTGACTTCCATCAAATGGTAGGGATCAATGTGTGATTAGAATAATGTGGCACCTAGCCCAGAGGAGTGGAGGAGAGCTCTGTTGACATTCAGTCTTCTTATGGCATTATTAAAGCCCAGTTGTAGTACTTACATCTTAAAGTGTTGAAATAGTCAAGTATCTAAATAACTCTTTCTTTTGTCAAGTTATTTTCAGAAGTGTATCTTTCCATAGGTATTGTAATTAAATGACTTTATGTCTGATCCAAAACCATGAATAAGAACTTTACTAGATAGCTACCTACTTAAAAAAACCTGTATTCTGTCACTTTGTCTTACTCTGAAAAATTATACAGATGTCTCTTAAATTGTTTGTCTATCTCACATCACTAAACTATAAGCTTACAAAAGGATGTGGTGAAGTCAAGTTTAAGCCTCAAGAAACCCTGCATTTTCTCTCTTCTCTTTCTCTCCTTTCCTCCCACCGTGCCCTTCCCTCCTTCTCTGTTTTCAGACCTCATCATGATCTGAGAGAACTCAGTTGTCCCCGTATGAGAGCCCCTATAGTAAGTAACCGAAAGCTTTGGCTAATGGACAGTGATGCATTGGATAATATTTATGAGCATGAACTTGTAAGTGGATCTTCAAGACAGAATCAAGGTTTATATGGCTAAGTTGCAGTCCCCAGCCCGATGAGGGCCCTCGGGTCAGAATAACTCAGGCACACCACTCTCAATCCTTTAAACATTTATTTGTTTTATGTGTAAATATGTGTGCCTGAGTGTATGCATGTGCACCACATGTGTGCAGGAGCCAGGAGACATCAGAGACGATATTGGATTCCCTGGAATTGGAGTTCCAGGTGCATGTGAACCACCTTGTGTATCCTGAGAACTGAACCTGGGGAGAATAGCCCACTGAATCATCTCTCCAGCCCCAAATGTTTGACATTTTTAAGCTGTCAAAGTTTGCAGTAATTTTAATGCACAAATAGCTCTTATAATTACTTAGAAAATTTTATTAAATGATTGTGAGTTACATTGGATTTATGTATCTACACATAGACAAGTGCTCACAAAGAATGAGAAAGCCACTGTGAAATTGCTGCCTTTAAGGGAATTTTGTGCCATCATGTGTGGTCTCAATCTATATTGAGATATGGAAGGAAAACTACTGTTACATTGGAAAGGTTTAGGAGCTATATCAACATCATATGTATTAACATCATATTTGAAAGACTTAGAAACGTCATAGACCATTGTTTACAAAACTGAATTGATTCTGGCTTACATGGAAAGAAACTCCATTTCTTTTTGTAAACTGGTATAATCATACATAAATATTTATAATATGTGTACTCAAGTATAAGTGTGTATAAGCAAAGACTCTCAAATATTTGATATTTTAGTAGAAATTACATTATTTAAAGTAAAAACCATAGTCTGACTTACAATAATCAATGAAAACATTTTATATATTAATGATTTTTCACATAAGGAAACGATGTGCTTTTTTTTTTAAATCCATCTATTTTCAGTTCAGTGCTTATTCAATGCATTGAAAGCTAGGGTACTTTGGAGAAACTTCTCCAATAGGATCACGTGGGCTAAATTCACTAGCTAGTGATATTGATTTGGGTGAAGGAAGAAATATTTGGCAAACTATACCAATATATTACCAGACAAAAATAGCATACGATTATTGATTCGTAATTTAGGAAAAGTTCCATCATCACAAGCTGGTTCTGCTATGTAGGGGTCAATGCTTAAATTGCTTTGTGATTTTTGAGCATTTTCTTGGTAGCTTCAATTTTTTGCTCGGATCCGCAGATTCCCTTTTGGGGGTGTTGGGCCATGCATCAGAGATGGTAGATAATGGATGATTAGTTTCTACTTCATAAAACATCCCTCATATCATTCAGGTAATATTTATTTTCCTAAATACATTCTTAATAAAATTATTGTTAAAAATCATGAAATTCATCCATTAATTTTGTTCATTTATCCATCATGAAGCTTCTGAGAATTCATCCAGCTGGTAAATGTGAAACTGTTCCTAATCAGATAACACTTCTCTACCTGTTTCCCTTCATTTTGTTCGTTTTATCTACTCCTGGTGAGAGCATACACAATGACTTTCTGAACAGTCATTTATTATCTGGGAAAACTCAGTTTGCAAGATGATTCTGCGAGGTTCAAGTTCTTTGCCCAATAGTATAATAAAGGAAATCTTAAAACCAAATTAATATGTCAGATAATTTAACATTGTGGAGTAAGTAATAAAAAATAGTTAAAACAAGTTGACAAGCAGGTATGAGCATTAAATGGTTATAACTGCCAGTACAGCTATGTGTACAGACATAAGTTTTACATTTCTAGAAAACTGCTCTAGACCTTGGAAGTAGTGGCAGAATGTACTCAGCCTCAGACTCTTTCTCCCCATTTCCTTGCTTTATTCATAGTTTAGTGGTCATACAGGAGCTAACTACAAGCACACGGGTGATAAAACAGTGAGGTAGGCATGGTCTAGGCACCTCAGAAGAACCTGTCTTAGGCTGTGTTCTCGTTTCTCTGTTGACATTTTCTGTTGGACGGCTTCCCCTTTGGTTAGGAACTTGGAGACTTCTACTGCACTTAGTTCTTATTCACTTCTAAGGTTCTACATGATTTTGCTGTCTCTTCCGTAGAAAATTGTAGAGTATGGCAGATTAGAGAAAGTATCCATCTAAGCACAAATTCTGTCTTTTGTTTGACAGTTAATTCTAGGACATGGATGCCAAAACAATCTTGAAGACACTCTTTTTGCATCGTGGTCATCATCTTCGCAGTTGACACTATTCTTGTTTTCTCATGTTTAAAACTTTTCTTGAGATTTTTTAGTCTTTGAAAGTTTTTTTTTATTGAATCATTGTGTGTTTCATACAGAACAACTCAATCGATCTTAATCATCTTTGTAGCCCCTTCTTCACTGCCTCCTCATAGCTCCCCAACTGGAATCCATACATTCTTTCATCTGTGTCAAGGTCCATTGTGTCAAGTTAGTGTCCCCAAATGTTCCTCAGTGAAGGTTCATCCACTGAGATCCAGTCAGCCTATACAGAATTCCTTGCTTTCGGGAAGATTAGCTCTTCTTCACCCAACAGTAATCAGCTGCCAATATTTCTTCAACAAAGATTGGGGTCTATGGCCCATTTCTCTTGTTCCATGCTGGATTTTTGTCTGCTTGAGTTTGCATGGGTCTTCAACTCTCATTAATGAAACTCCCTCTTGCAATAGAGGGTCAGTAACACAGAGGTCACAAGTTGCCAAAGAGTGGAGATTAGGAGCCTGCAGAGCATGGGTCTCTGGATAGGACTCTATATTAAGTTTCACACACCCAAGGTTCAGGGGCTATTGCCAAAGAGGGGACAGATAGATTGTAAGAGCCTGTAAAGAGGTTTGTGACCATATGGAAATAGAATACTTCAAGCTCCTGGGACCATGATCATGAACTTACAGCAATGGTTTTAGCATGCTCAGTCTTTGAAAGTTTTATCTGTGTTTTTTTTTTTTATCTGTGATGGAAAGTCTTATCCAGTCTCAAAGTAGTGTTTTTCAGTAGAGTCCACCTAGAAGAGACAGTGGCAATACTGCAAATGAAATGAGGGGACAGAGTCCTGGCATGCTACATTTAAAGATATAAATTCTATATAGAGAATCTGATCTATCAGAAGACAGTGAATAGTTCCCTGTCAGGAACTCTTGTTACAATCCCTAGAAAGGCTTGTACTAGTTTTTAGAGGAGAATTTCCCTTGTCATCTGAGAAATCTGTTTTGAATTCCTAACATGTCCTGTATTGCCTTTGTGACACAGCACTAGCACTTTGACCTTTCTCCAGACATAAAATACAACAGTAAATTGTCCTATACTGATAAAAGTTGGATGAAGCTAAACATTTGAGTGAGGAAATAGCAGCAGAGTATATCCTCTTAACACATAAGAATTTACAGAAACACATTTTCAAGTAATATGTGGAACCTGGTAAGTAATTTGTAGCTTTTTAATAATGGCTTAACCATGACCCTATTCTTGACTGTCGATTGGCTTGTTGGTTTATTAACTTACTCTGAAGCATGCCTTGAATAATGTCTTCACTATGACCAAGATTTAACCCCCAAGTTGTAGAGAAATTTAACATCAAACTTCAAGCTACTTCCCTGAGCAGCTTTCTGGTGTGTGTTTTTGGATGGTCTGGATTATTTAAATGGATGGCATTTGTACTTCTAAGTAAATGGATTTTAAATTATGTATTGCTGCTTAGTATCTTCTATATATTTCTATTTACTAAGACCAGAAGAAGAGTGAGAAAAACACAAAACAAAGAAAACATGTAATTTCTTTACCTTAACATTATGCCTACTTAAAGTGAATTAATTCCCATGTTATCACTAAATACGCCTCTGCTCATCAATAACTATCCCTAGAATGATGTGTCGGTTAGTGCAGCTCATATCACAAAATAACAGCTCTCTGCTACAAGAAATACTCATTCACAAACTTAGCTGTGTGCAACCATATCCTGGAAGATTCAGTTCTGTTTTTTGTATATAAAGATAAGATAAATCCATAATATAACTCAGTTTTACATCGACATAACTGTCTAGGCAGATTATATCATCAGAGAAAAAGTAAAGGCAGAGTCAGTGGAGAGCAAGGTACAGATAGACCTAAGAGTATTAAGAGGAGAGGGTGCCTGGCCTTCAAACACTTTTTGCCTCTGAAGAGGAAGGCTGAAAAACATTCCTCTTTACATGAGGGGATAAAGCCAGGATTGGGGAGCAAAGATATGCAAAATCTCTAAAGTAAACTGGAAATCCAAGACAGCTTTTTCTCTTTTGTAGTATTTCTGGTATCTGTCCCTGGGTTGAATCTACCAGAGCAAATCTCCATGGACCTCTGTGATTTATCTAATAGATTTCATTAAAGAAGCATTAATAGTACAAATAGTTTCCATTTATTGGTTGAAATCTTAAGGATGTATAGGTCTTTTAACTTCCTTGATTTTATTTGCTTTGTCTTTTGGAGATAGGGTCTTACATCAGCCCAGGTTGACCTGGAGCTCACAGCAATTCTGCTATGACAACCTCCTGCCTAAATAAAGGGATTATAGGAATAAGCCACCATGCCACACGTAACTAGTGTTTCTAGTTTATGAAAATCTTATAAAACCCAGGTACAGTAGATATTTATTTACACAGCATTAAAGACGAGAGCACTAAGTGTTGGGGAAAGTAAAGTCTTTGCCTGTGGTCAGAGAGCAAGTGAATGACAGATCGAGTGTCTGACCAAGTCCATCTGTCTCCAATCTTACGGTCTTAATCAAATATATTTGTCAGACTCACACTGACACAGCATAACCACAACTGAGTCCACTCACAGCTCCTTTCCCTGGCTTTCACTGACACACTCATTGGAAAAGACAGCAACTATAATCCAAACCAAAATCACCATGCGAATCTTTTGACAGTTAATGTTTGCCAAAACAGTTTTTCTTTTAATCCCTTTTTAGACATTGCTCAACTTGCACATTTTAATTAAACAAATCTTAAGTACAGTTTCACTGTGTTTAAGATGAAAACAACTGAATAAATCAGGAAGTCAAAGACGTTTGGAGAGCACCCAGTTGTAATGAATCTGTCAAAACCAAGTAAAAGACACATCATGTTAAAGAGAAAGACTTTTATGTGTAGCCAAATATTGAAACATACAAATTTCCTCTGTGCAGCATCCATGTGTTTTTAACAAACAGTGGTGACATGGGCTATTTTGAAGGCTCTTCAAATATCCTTTCTTGGAATTATTTGTTACTGAAGTAGTCCTAAAATACTAACAACTTATGCCCATTCCAAAACACCTTTGGATATCACAGATAGTGTGCATTCAAATGTTTACCTTGGGAAATATTTATTCTTGTAAGCATGTAAGCATAGAACAAGATCGATATCCTGCATTTATAAATTATAACAGACTATTCAGCAAGTTATCCAACTTCTCTGAGTGGTGGTGTTGTTATTTGCATTTTGCTAAAATAATACCTTTTCTATGAACTTGTTGGGAAGATTCATTGAAATCATGAATAAGGCTACTTTGCACACTGCACATATTTCAGCTTGCCTAGTCCCTGTTTAAATTAAATGTGGTAAAATGCTGAAAGATTTACTCGTACACAAAAACATGCAGCTCTCTTCTCTAGACATTTTTATGTTTTACTAGCTCATTGCCCTTAAAATTCTTATGTACAGGTTCTATTCTTTTGGAATATATACTACGTTATTTGCCATTGCTACAAATAATAATTTATTAATTTCTTCATTGCTCACTCAAGCACATACTTACAAATAAGCTGCTGCATTGAGGATGCCATGCTAGGCTCTGGGAGTTAGACATACAGAAGGAAATGAGATACGTTTGGTCATGTGACAAGACAGTCTTCATAGAGAATTTAATAATGGAGCTGACACCTGGCATAAGTGGTGCATGCCTTTAATTCCAGCACGTGGGTGGCAGAGTCAGGTAGATCTCTATGTATTCAAGATCTCCATGAAACTGAGTGAGTTTCAGGCCAAGTGAGGGCTACATAGTGAGACCCTGTCTAAAAAAAGTAATAAATAATGGATCCAAGCAGTAAAAGATGAGCAGATACTCCCCAGACAACAAAGGTATTCCAGAAAAATGAAAGTGTTGAGATGAATCTCTATTATAAAATCCCTCGATGCACATTAGAAACTTAATCTCAGTATGGCTGCAGTGGAGGGGTTTTCTGTATACTAAGTGTGAGGAAAAAGCTATAGAGGATTGTGAATCAGTTCATCAAGATTCCAATACACAAGTTGAGATGACTGTGTCTTATTTTCCCGTGCTGTTAATATGTGGCTAGGAGCAGGAAGCAAGAGTATATTTGTCTATCACAACAATTGTTTATTTTATAAATGAAGAAATGCTTCTTTAACAGGTAAAATGAGAGTACATGGACCAGAAGCAGAACAGGAAAACTGGAAGAGACCCATGGTTTAAAATTTAACAAAAGTTTTAAGGATGCTGGTAATAGGAAGCTTTACAAGTATGTACAGAGGGACAGGGACACTTATTTTACATCCTGGAATCCATTCTGGACACAATAAATACACATTCAACATTTACTTAACTAACAAAGCAAAAAAGCTTCCTGGGCATACCAACATAATCCCATGCAATGACACACCGAGTAAAGAAGGAGAATGCTGGTGTAGGATTATATTGAAATGTCATAAATACCAGAGAAAGACCCTGTAGAAGGCTGTGTCAGCACAATGACCTGAGAACAATGACCACCTAAATAATATCTGGTATAAATACAGTCTTGAACTTGTAAGTTTAGACATAACTCATCAGGGTAAATATTTATGTATGCCTTCACTATTTTAAAACCAATGATGTGGGGGGCTGGAGAGATTGCTAGTGGTTAAGGGTGCTGACCGCTCTTGCAGAGAACCCAGGTTCAGTTCCCAGCACCAACATGGCAACTAACAGCTGTCCATAACTTTGGTTCCAGGAGATCTGACACACTCTTCTGGGCTCTTTGGGCATTGTACACACATGGAGCACTTATGCACATGTAGCCAAAATATTCATACACATTAAATTAAAAAAAAAACCCAATGACCTGAAAAGGTCTGAATGTTTGGACTAGGGGAATTCTTCATTGCAGCAGAGGTTTCTTATAGGCTCATAGATTCTATCTCTCTCTTTAGAATCCATGAAACTTGTCTACCACTGTACTGAAACTTTCTTGACCTTATTGTTTTTCATTGCAGTCTCACTTATTCCCATGACTTTACCAGTTTAAGCATTTCATAAATAGTACTTAAAATGGGTTTTTAAATCTAGTCAAACTCTGAAATAGATTTCTTAGTTTTAGTGTTGTAAAGTGGTTAGTTATAGTTGCCGTATTTAAAAACTCAAAGGTTCTGTGAACATTATCACATCCTATTCCTATCCTTTATCATTCCCGATTCAGTTACACTTGGTTTTTCTTTCTAGAAGCTTCAGTTTCCCCTTCATTGTCTTAGTTTCTCTTCATGAGCATTTTCTGCTTCATTATTTTCTTCCTGACTTCAGAGATCAGAAAGACACCTTCTATTTGGAGTTCAGCTAAGATATTCTTCGTCATTTTTTAAAAATGTAAACAGATTTTTTCTAGCCTATTCTTCTCTATAAATACAGTTACCAGAACTTTGCTAAATTTCAATATCATAGCATATTTCTTTTGCACTGAAATAATTTGAGGAAAATACATGAAACTGCTAAAAATCCAAGAAACTGCAACCCAAACACGTTAATTAGGTGGTCAGATTCAGATTAATTGATCACTTAGCAGAATCTAAACAGTGAGGGTTATTAGGCAATCTGTCTTAATTCACATTTAAACCATTTGGATGCCAGATTGTCATGTGAGATCTTTAAAATTTCAAACTTTATTTGTATGATGCAAAACTGCTAATCTTATGGGGAAATTTAGAAACTTTGTAACTGGACAGAATGACAGCCAGTCAGCCTCAGAGTCGACAATGCATTTCTAAGGAGAATATCATTTAAAGACTGTTAGAAAATAATTGGTCTTGAATTTCTAACTAATCTCAAATAAGGAAATGATTATGATTAGACTCCATCTCCTGAATGAACCCATCATATGTTGCGTTAGTCTATGTGATTGCTGTTAACTCTGAGATTGCATAATTCAATAAATTTTACTAACTCACAGTTCCAAACACAAATTTAACTTTTCTCCTTCATTTATCAGATTGGCAAAGTTTTGCAATGTCTAAGTCACAGTGTACAATTTACATCTTCAGAGATGTTGGAATTCAGTAACTGAGCTAAATTAGGTGTGTGTAAATTTTGATGAAAAGCATGTATGGAAAGTATATAAATAAAATCTTTGTAGTTTAAAGACAGAAACTATCACACATTGAGTATATTTCTGACACTGTGATTAGTTAATAGAGGAAGAGGGTTTCAGAAGCCAGAATTTTAGGCAGCAGAACAAGAGCCAGGGACTATTTCAATAAACAACAAGCCATCCTCTGTACCTGCAAGTTGGGTATCAACATTTACAAATAAGATGGGAGCCAGTCCCAGAAGCTAGAATGAATTTCATTTAACTACTCAGTAGTGAGCCTGGGTTATAAGAGCCAGCATGAAAATATTCTTGTTATAGCTACTGATGGTGAAGAAGGGAAAGAACTGGAAGGAAAGAACTGTGTTTGGTAGGGAAATGTAGAAGTGTGAAGTCTTCAAAGGGATGTAGCTGTTGTATCACATCATGAATTTATTTGTGTACCTGTGAGCACAATGCCATTTAACTTAGAATGTTATTAGATCAGATCTGGGGTCTGTGGCACTGCTGCCCTGTAGTGACACTTTCCATCCAAGGAGCTGTGGATTTGACTGCATGTATCAGTTATGTTTTTGTACAGCAATATTTTATTTTTGAAAACATAGAAACTTATTGAATTTCATCTACTCAGGGGTTAGGGACTATTGTAGAAAAGGGGGCGGAAAGGTTGTAAAAGCCAGGAGAGGAGGTACATGACCATATTGGAATACAGTGCTTACAGGCTCCTGGGACTTTACTCATATGAACCTACAGGGATGATGTCAATATGTACAAGTCCTCTGCAAATCCAAGCAGACAAAAACCCAGCATAGAAATGGGGAAAGGAGCAGCAGGCCCCAATCTTCACTGAAGAATAATTGGCAGCAGATTACTGCGGAGTGAGGAAGAACTGATCTTCTTAAAGGGAGAGACTTTACATAGGTTGATGGACCCCAGTGGATGAACTTGCACTGAGAGACCTCTGGGGACACTAACTTGACTCTATAGGCTTTAACATCGCTGACAGAATGCATGAAATTCAGTGGAGGGGGCCTACGGGAGGGTCTCAGTAGGGAAAGGGGTACAAAGATGATTAAGATGTTCTTTATGAAATACACATAAATTCAATAAAAATGAAAACTACACATACAAACATGCACACACACAAACATGCACACACACAGAGATAGAGAGACAGAGACAGAGGAGAGGCCGAGAGAAATAACTAAAGTATTAGAAAAATGCTGAGACAATCACTGTGTTCTTGTAGACAAAGCTTAAAAACCTACCATGCTCAAGACAGTAACAGGGTTTTGATTTCAGCTCCAATCTTTTTTAAAGAGCTTAGTACTAATCAAAGTAATCTTCTTCCTACCAGAAAAAATCCTGCCATCTTGAAAAATTAACAACTTTCTTTGGACACGTAAGAGAAGTGAGATCACAGGGTAAACTGTTGCAGCAAAATCTAGAAAGGCAAATCCAGAGTCATTGGTGGCTTCTGATCCCCTGTGTCAGCAGTCACCTAACTAAACTGGGAGCTATTAGAAAAGAGGGTTGCAATTGACAGAGAGCTGCAGATAACACTCTCCTTGAAGTCATATCTAGGGAAAACCCAAGCTAACACAGAAGGCAAAAATAAGAACAATGATGGTCTTGAAGCCCCTGGCAACTACAACTACAACACATATTAATGATATGAAACATAGCTGACCTTCTAAAGAGGTTAATATAAAGTATAACACCAAAGGCCTGTTTCCCTCAGTTCTTATTATCTGGAAACATTTTGTTTGGATTTTAACAAAATACTCCAAAGCATCCTAAAGACCACAAAAAGGCATAGTACAAAGAGATAGAGAGGCCATCATGATCAGTTTAGTTATGATTTATATGTTATCAGACAATGAAAGTCATGCTTTTCCTACAAGCTGGCATACTTGGTTACTTCTTGTGAAATTTACTGTGTCACAAATCCTGACTCATGATTGAAGCGCTAATAATTAAAAGCATGACTTGTATAAAAGTAGTATCTGACTTATAATATTTGTGGAAATATATAGAATTCAAATGCAGAATCACAGAGAAAACTGAACCCCTGCTTCCCTGTTGAATGAATGGTTGTAACCTAAAGAAACCTGAATCCTCCTAGGACAAACCAGACTAAAGTTCTAGAATACAGCCCTGCAGTTTGCTGTCCTCAGTGTTTTTCTTGAATGTGTATAGGGTAAAGGGTGTAGAGGACAGAGGGAAGGAAATGATGCATTTGGCATGTTCTGAGGCAAGATATGTCATCTCTTCAATGGTTTAGAAAACAAATGCAGTTATCAACACATAGGAAAGAGTTTATATTTAATATGGTTTCCTTTGGAAAGTTCTGGTTTTCTAGCTAAGGTTGGTCTCACTGCTTAGTTGTTTTGCTTCGCCCTGATTTATCGCTGAGCTCGTGCCTCATTTGTCTCTCCTGTTCGAAGGAAAAAAATGTCATTGATTTCAGCTCTGTGACAGTGGTAGCATGTGTCACTGTAGACGATAACCTCAGTCACAGACTGTGCACTTGCGTCTGCAGAGACTGACACACAGAGCACAATGACAGGAATTCAAGTAAGTGTGTCACAGAGTTTTTATTTCCCCAGAGATAGCTGGGTGGAAGACACGGGAAACGCACTGACGTTCTTGGTGATGTATTTATAACAGTTTGTACTCCTGCCCCCAGTCCCATTGTTGAACGGCCATTGTTATTGCCATAAAAACCACAGTAGGCAGCTTCAAGTTTAAGCAAATGCTTTATTCCTCACTTACAAGGGGAGTAATGATTCTTTAAAGCAAACATGGACTTGGAAAAAAATTTAAAAAGTTCTGTGAGGACACAGAATGAAGAATGGAGTTTAAATCCCTCCTTAAAAATCCTTAGTGTAATTGAGCATACTTTTCTAAATAATAGGATAGATATTGTATTCAAGTTAACATTGATTGCAACTCTGAGTATAACAAATAAAGAATTGTGAGGTGCAATTTTAATCCTCATTTAAGATGACCACATGTAAAATAATACGAATAGTAATTATTATTATTGTTTCCTTGATTCATACTGAATTCATCCAAAAATAGCGAGATTGTTTTTCACAGGATTTCCTATTGGATGATTGCCTCAAAAAGTTAAAAAATAAATTGCATTTATTTTTAATTCTGTGAAAAAATCTGAGAATAAGAAAACAAAACTTGTAAACTTAGTTTTCTTAATAATGATTAGAAAGCAGGATTTCCGATTTTTCTAAAAGCAACTAAGCATCAGGTAAACTAAGCTCTGAACAACGTGCATGTCAGATTTGCTCTCAAGGGTTAATCAGCCAAGTTCTTCCAAAAGTTCCTGATAAGATAGGCAACACCTTCTAGAAAGAGAAAGTAGAGAATTTGCCTTTGAATTAACCAGATTTTTTGTGGGTTCAAATAGGAGTTTTATAGACAAAGTCAATAGTTTTGGTAATAACTTGCTTATGTTTGAGAGTCAAGAAATCTGGCCTCAATCTCTACTCTAAAAATAAAACCTGAGTTTGAACACCCACTTGACTTCCTTGAGGTCCTTGCCTTTATTTAAACTCGAGGAGACTTGTATAGCACAGTGTTGGCACGTGGTAAGGTGCTTTATACATCTTGTTCTGCAGTTCTTCATGTCTTTATATACTAATGGATTTAAGGGACTTTCCAACTGTGTAATGGTCAATTAGGGGATCTGAATTCAATCATGACAGGTGACTTCTGTGCTCTCAGTGAAATAGGAGCTTACCCAAGATTACCTACTGGGTTGAAGACTGATATGAAGGTTTATAATAGCTATTGTTCCACTGTCTACATGAACAATATTATTGATAGTCTGATTTATTTTGTTCAAACTCAAGATTTAGAATAGTCACTTCTCTACTACTTATTACTAACACTTCAGAGCAAAGCAGTGGGTGAGATGAAGTTAATTCGAAGAGACGTCAGAGTAGGAACTTGTTTTATAAATCCACTCTCCACGCCTTAGATGGGGGGCGGATCTGGTTAATCCAGCTGGATAAACAGAAAAGTGATCTTCCATTTAGAATGATTTATTTATCTACAAAGTTATAAAGTCTCTGGGGATGCATGCCCCGCTTGCCCGCAGGCAGCTGGCCCCATAGTTTGCAATCTGAGTGCCCAGCGCAGGCCTCTCAGTTCATTTCATTCAAGAGATTCTCAGATGGCGGGAGTGTGGCACGCTGCTTCCTGGGTTCCTGGCTGTCTACGTGGGCCTGGGACAGGGCATTTTCTCTTCTCACGTGGATCTTAGTAACCTCTGCTTCTCTCCCCAGCTCGAGGCCATGATGATTCCACCTACTCCCGCCTCCCTCCTCCCTTATTGGTCAGAGGGCGGGACTTGCCATAGAGTAAACCAATAAGAAACAAAAATTGCAGAGAAACAGTGTCTATGACTCTACAGAAGTATACATTTTTTTTGTGGTTCATGTGACCACAAAGCTAAAGAAAATAGTTGTGGAGAGATTGCTATTGTAGTTTTCATTGTGTCTAATTACCACTCAGTTATTTGGTAAATTACAGAGCATCTATCTGGGGATAAATAAACAAATAAATCAGATAATGTTTCTACATATTAAAAACGAAGAAATAGTTTTAATTTATCACTTAAATATTTTAAGGCACTTGTAGGGGAGGAAAGACAGGTAAAAAATGGATGACAGTATAATGTAGTCTCTGATAGTCCTTGTTGGGAATTTATGCTGGTACGCACTTAGATTTTCCTTCAAGAGAAAATTTATGATGACAAGGAAGAAACTCAGGTGATGGCTCTCTAGTTGTGACAAACCTACGATGATTTGAGCTGATGCTACATTCTGTGGATGGGCCACGTCAAAGACGACATAGAAGAAGAGGGCAGGGTGTGGCTAGGGCTCAGTGCTAAGTTCTATGGCAAGCTGTGATAGAATTTCCAGTAGGCTGCTTGGTACTTTTCACTGCAGTTTGAGAATCTTCCTACCAGTTTCTTTCCTTTACTCTCTTCTCTTCTAGGCTTTTGACCTGCATTGCTGTCTGTGGATGCTCTATGATCTTCTTGCTCCTTCTGTTCTTAATCTTCTGGGAATTTTCCCTCCAATAAATCTCCTCTATTTCCACAGGGAGTTGGACCTGAACTGGCACGCTGTGCTCCACAAGGACACAGAAAAAAAAAAAACATCTATCTTTGCTTGGAAGTCAGAGATAGATACTGAAATAATATCTCAAGACATATAGGCCTAGTAAGAAGCCACCTGACTAACCAGGGTCAGAATGGCAGTTATAGAGCCAGAAGCAAAGCTCAGAACTTTTGTGTAGTTGCAGGTAGTCTGGGATCTCAGGAAATAAGGGTGCCTTTGAAAAGGCAAGAAGAAAGCTCAATTTCACTAGACATATTTAAGATCTGTTGAGAAAGCAGTGCCTGAATCCTAAGGAAGCTGGAGACAAGGAACTATGTCAGATGTTCTGAGAGCATAGCCTCACATGAAATGGAAACCTTTTTTGAGAAGACTTCACCCTCAGCACTTTGTTTTTAAAAACGATCTCATTTTGATAAAGCTTTCCCTAAGTTGCACAGGCTGACTTCGAATTCACTCTGAAGTTTTGACCGCCTTGTATTTATGATCTTCCTGACTCAGCTTCTTGAATGACTAGATTATAGGCTTATGCCACTAGGCCTGGCCACATTGTATTTTTAGAAGGAAAATATAATTTAGTAGTATGAATTTGATACATTGCAAAAATGAATAAAATAAAAAATAAAAATTAGCCCTACCTCAGTAACTACTGAGTAGTTAGCAGTAACTACTGTTTTTGACTATTTATTTTTGTTTAAAAATGCATATATATATATGCATATTTATTATACCATATTTATCCCATGTACCTTACCTTTGACTTTCTCTTGAGGTCATAATCTTTTCATTATTAATTTGCAAGAGCTATTTTGATATTGTGGATAGCATTAGAGGTTCTATTTTTTATATGCCTCTAGTCTGCAGTATCACTAATTAATTTTCCTGTTCTGGGACTAAAACTATGTTCTTATAGATGTTAGGCAAATGCTCTTCCATTGACCTATAGCCTTACAAACCACTGATTTCTCATTTTTTCCTGCTTTAAAATTTTCTACCTGTTTGTAAATGCATATGGGATTGATTTTAATGAATTTCAAGAAGGAAAAATATAACTTAAATTTTAGTCCTAAGTATAGTATTTTTCTTACCCTAATAGCCATGTGCTGAATAATCCTTTGATGCTGAACCAAAATTCAAAGGAAGATTGACTGAGTTAGAATAAAACCGGTACAAAAACAAACACAAAAACAGACTAGAAGAAGAGTTTCTTTCCCCAGAGAAGAGACAATGACATGAAGCTTCTGTCAGTGATGACAGAGGGGCCAGGGATAAAAGACACGAGCAGAACATGAATGGAATTCAGGACAATGATGTCGGGAATTCGAATATTACATGGAAACCTGTCTGGAATTATTCTTAGAATGCATACAGATCTTGATTCTAGTTCATAGTATTAACCCTCCTCTTTATTATAAAACAATTAAGGGATAGGCGTACAGAACCAGAGCAAGATCAGAGAAACTATTACAGTAAACTAAGCGACTTTTATGTTCCATAGATTATTGGGAGAATAGGAACTAACAGCAAATTTTTAATAGGCATCATGCAGGAATTACCAGAGATAAGATTTCAAAATTGAAAAGTATTGTATAAACCATTGAGGAAATACTTTCAAAATGATGAGTAGTAATGAGAGGGGCTGTATGAAAAAAGAAGTGCCCCATTGTCGAGCTCCGGCACCAGCACCAAGACCCAACCTAACCCAAGTCCATTTGGCAAGGGGCTGAGGAATGAGAAACACACAAGACACAGAGACACAGACACCAAAATGGTGGAGAAGCTTCTGTTTATTTCATCAGGGTGCTCATATATATATACACACCCAACAACAAGCAGTGGAAAGTCCCGGGCTTCACTGGGTGGAAAAGTGACAGGGGGCAGTGGAAAAGTACTGGGTTTCTTCAAAAGTCAGAAATTTGGGTTTTCTTGGAACATCGGGGGACAGGATGTGGTCTGAGCCGTTGGTATAGGGAAGTTGTGGTTAAGCCTCAAAGTTGATGTTTCTTAGAAACTGCAGCTGCAAGATCTGGCTAGCTCTTGGCTGAGAGCCTAGCCCCCAGAGAGAAGGGCATGCAGGGGGGCCCAGAGCCCTACATTTCCCCTTTTTCTTTTATATAAAACAAGGCCTGTCTTAGGTTGCCAAGGATGTCAGTGTTTGCCTTACCGGTCATTGGAGAGACAGCCACAATTTCTGGCCTCAGAGGTTGACTTCCTGTCTTAGGTTGGCAGACACCCCTTCGGACTTACCCGTCTCTGGCTACATGTTTATAAGATCGGTATCACTTATGCACTGAGTGATAATGGAGGCTTCACAACTATTATGATCCCGTACTTTGGTGGAATGCGGAAGATGTTCCTGATTGGAGAACTTATAGAGGAACAAGGAATCCTCCCATGGCTATCAGAGGAGAGAATTCCCTATTCCTTGACAAGCTCCCAAATTCTCTCACAGCTATCAGCTCTGTCAAAGATAAAAGCCTTAGATCATGAAAAAACAACAAGACACAAATGCTGTAATATAACAGTCAGAGATCTTGAGTCTGTAGGATCATGAGCTGCTCTGAATCCAAACGAGCCCTTATAAACATGAGCAAGCAATTTAAAATGCATGGGCCACAAGTTAAAAGCAGGAGAATAATGAGTGGCCCTAATATGCCTGATACGAGGGAAGTAAGCCATGGGGATCCAGAGAAAAGCGACTCATACCAATTTTGTGTAGATTTAAACAGTTTTCTCTATTATCTAATCTTTCATAACTCATCCATTGAATTTCTAATTACCCCAGAATTATTTATATAAAAACAGCACTGTTCCTTCAAGGCAGTGCATATTCCCCCTCTCTCCAATAAAAGCAAATCCAAGCCATGGCGATTTTGAAGAGCTACCTCTGCAAGGGATGAAAGGGAGGTTTCCAGACTTCTAATGGAATCCTCTATGGTTCGTAAATCCTGATCAACAGCAGATTGTAGTTTGTGATAGTTTTGATCTTGAAGAAAGAGCATGGCCATTCCTGTGCCAGCTGCCACAGCAGTATCAACACCAAGGATTGTTGTTACAACCACAACACCCGTACCAATGGCACGTTTGAAGCGATGAGGAGGAGAAAAATAATTAAGCATCTCTTTAGAGGAAAGATAAGAAAAATGAGGGTAAACTTGAATAAGAACACAAAACATAGGGTATTGTGATATAGTGGAAGCAGAAAGGCATGAAAAGGTCCCAAGAGTGCAGGCAAGGTAGGTGGAATTAGGGCCATGAATATAATGGGAGGACCTCCTGCCCTCAAAGTTGGTGGTATTTATTGTAATTGTACTATTAGAATTGCAAAGGTGTGAGAAGTGAGAAATATTAGCAGAGCAAAAGGAAAAGAAAGAACCAGACCCATAAACCTGAGAAAGGGTAAGTTTGGAAATATGAGAAGGGGTCTTAATAGAACAGCGGCTGGAATCATTAGAAGTAGAGGCATTAGCAGGAGGGGCCATGCCAATATAAAAGGGGAGACGGGAATCAGCACAAAGCCAACAGTCAGAAACAAGAGAGGAAGATGTAGAATTGAGGGCATCAAAAAGCCCATCCAACAAAGGAAGAAAAGGGTTCCATCGGGGGATAGAGGGGACGTCAGGGAGCGAACGATTAACGGTGTGGGGAGAACTCTGAACAAGGGTCTTGACAATTATAGGGGAACCACTGAGGGGTCAGCCATAGGCCATACTGTAAAGGTGGTGCCAGCGTCCCACCCTGAGGCGTACAGGCGGAGGCCCCATGAGCTGTCTGTAGTCCAATGATTATACTATTTGGAAAGTGTACCATTATTGTGAAGGTAATATTAACAGTATTTGGAGTAGGAACTGTGCCTTTCCAGGCGTCTCCTGATGAGAGGCCTGTGGGGCACAAAACAGTAATCAATTTAGGGTGATGGGGAGGCATCCACCCAACATAACCAGAGGAGACACAATCCCAAGTGGACAATGATAATGATACAGATTATAACATTTTGAATCAAAAGAGGGGCAAACATAATAATAATATTGAAAACGTTGATATGTGGTATAATTATTCTGGCACCCATAGGCGGGGGTAAAGGCTGCGCCCTTAAGGGTGTCAGTGCCCCAGGGAGCATCAGTAAGGTTGCAAAGGTCAAAAGATAAAGAGGAAACCAGGTTGAAGCATTATTTGTCAGAGAGGAATTAAGAAGAATCTCTTCACTGGATGATGTAACAAGTGTTCAGTTGGCTCAGTACTGGGTGGAAGTGGAAGCCAAAAGTCTGTCAGGTGGGTAATGAAGGAGGGCAACGAGCCAAAAGATCGAATGGAGAAGACTCAGGGGATTCATGATCTATAGGCAAAAAAGGTGGGCCCCTCAAAAGCCAGGACAGGTATTTTATGCATGAGTATTATTAAGATGGAGACCCATCCACATGTCATTAAGAATAAGGTAAACGATCCAGAAAAATAGGGGAAAAAAGGCAATCCAAAACAAAATCGTAAGGAGGGCAGCAATACAGCGGTGTATGTGAGGGTTAGGGGTCCAGAGGTCCAGCGGTTTCATTGTCCTGAAATGAAGGAAGTGAAGAGGGACCCTAAGGGGTGTGTGCTGGAGCAGACACGGTACGCACGAGGCGTCCAGGCACTCATATGGGGTTTTCAAAATCCTGAGGGAAGACACAAACTGATCCCTGTGCCCAAACAAGCACTGGATTAGGCCCCTTCCATAAGCCGGAAGAGACATCTTTGCATTTAACTAAGGCTGTCTTATTTTTTGGCACCCTCCAATGTCTATCAGCAGGGGTTAGCCCATCATCACGGATAGTCAAAAAATTAAGAACATACAGCGCAAGTGCTAGGGCAGGATGAGGAGTAAGCATCTCCCCTTTAAAATCTCCTGATTTAAGCTTACTAAGAGAGGTTTTTAAGGTACTATGGCTGCACTCAATAATGGCTTAGCCTTGAGGGTTGTAGGGGATTCCAGTTTTTAAGGATATATCAAAGAAGGCAGCAAATTGTGCAATGCCAGAGTTAGTGTAAGCAGGACCATTATCAGTTTTAATGCATTTGGGGACCCCCATATAGGAAAATGCCTGGAGGCAATGAGCTTTGACATCTTTAACTTTTTCTCCAGAGCACACAGAGGCAAGAATCAGGGATGAAGAAGTATTGATTGTCACATGAACATACTGAAGCTTGCCAAAGGAGGGAATGTGGGTGACATCCATTTGCCATATATGATTGGGCGAAAGGCCGCGAAGATTTACCCCCAAAGGCATGACAGGGAGGAAGTCTACACAAGTAGGGCAGTTTTTAACAATGTGGATTGCTTGCTCTTTAGTTATATTGGTATGAAATTGTAAAGATCCAGCATTTAAATGGAAGTGTGCATGCAGAGACTGTGCCCTAGTCAAGGGTTTCCCAGGAAGGGCAGACAAAGCAAACACAGTGGGGGAAGAAGGAGACCTGGCCAATTCATCGGCTAAAACATTACCTTGACTTAGAGGACCAGGCAAGGGTGTATGGGCCCTAATATGAGCAATAAAGATTGGGTGGTTGCATAACCAAAGCAAGCTTTGTAGTTGTAAGAGGGATGCATGAATGGTAGAGAGAGGAGCCACACAGGCAGCGGTCTCCAAAGGGAAAACGATTTTAGCCACATAGTGACTATCAGTATAAATATTGAGCGGTACATTGGGAAATTATTGGAGAGCCAAAATAAGGGCTTGAATTTCAGAAGCCTGGGCAGATCTGGACTGTGTCTATACTTTATGAGTGACAGGTAAGGAAACTACACTGGCCATACCATTGGCCGAACCGTCGGTGAAGACAGTTCAACCCTGAGGGATGGGTTGAAGAGACATAACTCTGGGGAAGACCAGAGGATGCATCTTAAAGAACTCTCTGTATTTATTGGGCAGGTAATGACAATCAAAGGTACTCTGAGTGAAGGAAAGAAAGATGGCCCAATCTGAATCATTATTTTGTAGCCATTCAAGTTCTTTTTTGGTAAGGGGAGAAACAACGTGTTCAGCCTGTTTGCCGAAGGTTTGAATAGCAATTTTTGGGGCTTTAAAAAGTAAGGCAATTATAGATGAGGGGTAAGACTGAACAACCTTAGCAAGGGAAGATTGTAAATGGACCCAAAGGATGGGGCCAGCTTGCCAAAAAACTCCAGTAGGGGAATGGGCTGAGCAAAATATTAAAAAGAACAGTGGTTGAGAATAGTCAATGTAATTTAAATGGGCCTCCTCAAGGGCTCGGTGTACCAATTGTATGCATGCGCATCCCACATCAGTAAGAATCTGAGGGGAAGCAGGGTTAGGATCCCCATGCAAAATATCAAAAGTGGTTTGAGTTGTCCAGTAGTGAGTCCCAAGCTTGGGCATATCCAATTTATATCACCAAGTAAATTTTGAAAATCATTTAGGGTATTTAAACAGTCCATATGGAGAACAATTTTTTGAGGCCGAATAGCATTTAGTAACAATTGATGTCCAAGATAATGATAAGGAAAAGATTGTTGGATTTTATCGGGAGCAATTATTAAATTAGCTTTGCATAAGGCATCATGTAGGTCTCCCACTGCTAACTGTAATAAACTAGAGTCCTTGGCAGCCATAAGGATATCATCCATATAGTGTATAACATACAAATTAAGATATTTTTGTCTAACAGGTTTAATAGCTAAGGACACATACATTTGACATATAGTAGGACTGTTTGCCATTCCTTGGGGCAGAACTACCCATCGACACCTCTTATATGGCTCAGTTAGGTTTAGAGAAGGGAGACTAAAGGCAAAGCGAGGGGAATCTTTTTCATGTCAAGGTTTGGTGAAAAAACAGTCTTTAAGATCTATAACAAATAGGTGCCGATCCTTTGGGATGGCAACAGGAGATGGGAGTCCAGGCTGTGTGGTTCCCATGACCACCATAGCCTTATTGATTTCTCTTAAATCTTGCAACAGCCTCCAGGCACCAGACATTTTCTTAATAACAAATATGGGAGTATTTCAAGGAGACGTAGAAGGGATAATATGGGCAGATTTTAGCTGTTCTTGAATGAGAGTGTGGGCAGCCTCTAGCTTTGGTCTTGGTAGCGGCCATTGCTCTACCCATATAGGTGTATCGTTCCTCCAGGTAATAGCTATGGAGGGATGATGGGAGAACCAGGAGGCTGTGGTGCAATGGCCCCCATTACAAATGGCCCAGACCTGTTCTATCATTATTTGTTCTAATCGAGGAAGGTTTTTCCGAAACTGGAACAAGGTCACCTTGTACATTTTTTTCCAAGGCCTCTGCCTGGGCAAAATCCCTGTAATTTTAACATTTTTTTGGACTGGCTGAGTAGTAAGGACAGCCCCCATGGCGTCCAGGCTATCCCTGCCCCACAGATTGATGCAGCTGCAAGATCTGGCTAGCTCTTGGCTGAGAGCCTAGCCCCAAGAGAGAAGGGCATGCAGGGGGGCCCGAGTCCTACACTCCATTTCATCTGCCAATGTAGAGGTACTGCTACCCTGTCAGGAGACCTTTGGGCGAGTGATGAGAGAAAGGCCATTCTTCAGCGAGGATTCCTCAGGTAGATATCTACAGTAGTAGCTGCTGAAGATTCCTTATTTCTCTTTGGAACTACTGTTATTCACATAGCCACCCTAGGGTTGATACAATAGGACATGCCCTCTTTCCTGACCTCAGTTGTTTGGCTCAAGAGTGAGTCCCTGGGCAACTAGCAGCATTTCCCCATAACACAGTGATTTAATCCTGTTGATCATGGGGACAGTTTAAACCAATTGGTACCTAGAGGGGCTTTAATGTGAGTGCTAGAGAACAGAGCTCAGGCTCAGGCCTTCCCTGATGTTAGAAGCCACTATGGACTGAATATCTGTGTTCTCCCCCCAATTCAGATGTTGGTACTTAACCCCCAATGTGATAGTGCTGGGATGTAGGGTCTTTGGGAGATTATTAGATCAAGAGGGTGGAGCTCTCAGGAATGTGATTGATGTCTTACAAAGTCTGAAGAGACCAGAGTGAACTCTTTCCACTGTGGAAGGAACAGTGAGAAGACAGTAGGAAATGAATTAGGTAGCAAATTAAATCTGCCAATGTCCTGGACTTGGATTTCTCAGCCTACTTAACTGTGAGGAGTACATTTTTGTTTCTACATAGTATTTTGATATAGAAGCCCGGATGTGCCAAGACAGAAATTATATATTATGAAATTCAGAAACCTTAGTTCCTGCC
This sequence comes from Eospalax fontanierii, assembly GCA_035773235.1. Taxonomy (NCBI): domain Eukaryota; kingdom Metazoa; phylum Chordata; class Mammalia; order Rodentia; family Spalacidae; genus Eospalax; species Eospalax fontanierii. Next base: position 40,217,498 of record CM069524.1, read on the forward strand.
ATGTGAAGAAAGTCTATGTATCAGGAGAAATGAAGCCAGCATAAGAGAGGTGTAGAGACTGGAAGAAAAGAGCTCAGGTACTTCAACCTCTGTTCTTAAGTCTTGGCTACATTCATTTCCATCTCACAGTTTGGTGGTTAATCATGTCCTTAAGTTAGAGGAACAAAGAAATCTCATCCCCCCAAGCTGCCTTTGAGGAAGGCAATTCAAGTTACATTTTCTTCACAACTGAACATTCTTATCAGGATGTGTAGGTAAGCACTGAGTGCTTAGAGCACATAAGAGGATACATGGCTATAGTCTACTATATCCACATCAACCCTCTGCCACGATGTGGACCAAAATTGTGTGGAAAGTGCCCTTGTGCCCCCGTATTCCACTGCCTTCCTCAGTCTTCCTCACAGCACCAATAGTCCCCAGCAGATTGAGATATTGGTTACAATTGATGGACTCTATGGGCACCCAGTATCACCCATGCCCACACTTAGTTTATCTTAGGGTTCATTCTGGGATATGTCCTCTGGGTTTGGATGCATTCTTGACAAGTATCTGTCACAGGCTGCTGTCATCAGTGCCTTCATTTTGCTTTATTCCTGTCCCTGCTTTCAGTTCAGGACGTGGCTTTTACTCTAGATTCCTGGAGCACTTTACTCTTAAGATAGAAATAGGCCAACAGCAGAAGATTATCATCTTTGGTCATTGTCAAAACACTCGACTATCTGACTCACATTTGGGGGAAGTAGTGAAGTCCCACACAATTCCCAGTTTGTCCTCATGTAAATATTCTCTATTTATCCAAAGACGTGGAGTCAGAAGTTACTAGTGTGCCTCCTTCCAGACTGCCTGCGAGCGTCATTAGGAAAGTTTATTTTCTCTGTTCCAACACTCATCTCCCGGGTACTGCATTTCCGTGTGGGTCTGTAGCATCTCTTTTGTGCTGTCACATAGAGTTGCTTTGCTGCCCTAACATATTCCATGTGCTTTGCCCACTTATTTCTCCTTCTCTCCACCCCCAGCAACCATTGGTCTTTTACTATCTCCACAGTTTACCATTTTCTGAATGTCATATAGTACTCAGGTTGCCTTCTATCCATTATGACTATATAAGTAAATTTCCTCCATATATTTTCATGGGCTGAAATTTCAGTTTTTGTTATAATAATGAATCCATTGTACTGCACCTTACATGCTCAGTCATCAAAGGAGATAAAGTTACTATAAACATTCAGTAGTAGGTTTTTTTTAGTTTTTAAATTTTTATTTTAGTTGTGTGTGTGAGTGTGTGTGTGTGTCAACATAAAATTTTTACCTTATCTTGGTAAATAAGAAGAAAGAGTTTATTGGATCATATGGTAAGAGTTACGGTTAGTTTAAAATTTTTTAAAATTTATTTTATTTTTATTTTCTGTATATTAGCATTATGCTCACATGTATAAGTGCACCCACGTTGTGAAGTTTTCATGGAAGTCAGAAGAGGGATTTGGATTCCCTGGAACTGGAGTTTCAGATTGTTGTTAGGCACCATGTAGGTGCTAGATCTGAATTCAGGTCTTTTTGCAAGAACAGTCAGTGCTCTTAAACCCTGAGTCATCTCTCCAGCCCCCGGTTAGTTTTATAAGAAACTGACGAACTGTTTAACCATGTGTTTGTACTGTTTTTCACCCTCTTCTCTAGCAAAGGTGGAGCATTCTTGTTGATCCACATTCTTGTTAACAGCATTGGCATTTTGACAAGAAGTAGAAAGGGAGAATGTGTCAGGGGTTCCTAGGCAGATCATTGCAGTGAATGAACATTCCTGGACAGAATGGGGATAAAGTAGAAAAGTTATTGAAAAGGAACTAAGAAAAAGAGTGTGCTGAGGTTAAATTCTAGAAAACTCGACATGTATGAGTGGACTACAAAAGAAGACTGAAGCCAAACGGAAGAATAAGAAGAGTAACACCAAGGTCCTAAAAGGAAGAGTTTATCCAAAAAGGGGGCGCTGAGAGGCATTTGTAGAATTGTGTATTCAAGTCACCGTATGAGACATAAAGGTTTCAAAGTGTCATATTCATATAGATTCCAAAGTATTTCACAAATTTTGCCACGTCTTCATCTATTTAGGTATCCAAGTCCTCAAAAAAAGCAAGTGGATGGTAAAGGCTATGTGCTGGATAGCTTTAGTTGTCAACTTGACACACTTGGGTAGAGGTGGGGTCTCAACTGGGGAACTGTCTCCATTGGACTGGCCGGTGGCCATGCCTGTGGGCATTTTCTTGATTGTTGAGTGATGTGGAAGGGACAAGCCCACTTTGGGTGGTGCCACACCTTGGGCAGGTCATCCTGTGTTGTATAAGAGATTGGTTGAGCATGGGCTGGGGGAGCAAGCCAGTAAGCAGTGTTTCTCCATGGCCTGTGCTTCAGCTGCTGTCTCTGGGTTCCTGCCCTGAGTTCTTTCCTTGAGCTCCTACTACCACAGCTCAGTGATGAACTCTAACACAGGAGGTGTAAGCCAAACAAACCCTTTCCTACCCAAGTTGGTGTTGGTCAGAGTGTTTTATCACAGTAATTGAAAGCAGGTTAGAACAAAACTTGGTACCAGAGAGTGTGCTGTTGCTGTGACAGACCTGACCCAGTTTTTCGGGGAGGATTCTGGAAGTGTTTGGAGCTTTGGGCTGGAAAAACCATTGAGTGCTTAGAGTTTAGTGAGCCGATGCTGTGGAGTGTGGAACAGTTCTGCTGAAATAGATGTAGACTCATGAAGCTTAAAAGGGAAGCAGAAACTATCAGGGTTTGTATGACATTCTGAATTGAGAATCTGTTGTTTTCTGGTTAGATGAGTCTGAAGAGTCAACCGTGAGTAACAAGAGACTAACATCATGGTGGCAGAATCTTCTGGGAAGATACTTCTGGGAAGTATTTCCTCAGGGTCATCACATAGAAGCTATGGTCCAGAGGGGGCCTGAGTCTACATCTCAAGCTGGAAGCAGGACTTGGTAATGTGTAAGAGTCTGCTGCATGGTTTTGGTGTTGAATGCATGGAGGGGTCACAGAGAACAGCTGAGGCTTGGCATCCTGAGAAGCCAGAAGAACCCATTGGTGAAGGTGCAGCGTCCGTTTCAGTGGAGACCCTGGCTTTTTGGAGGTGCCAGGACCATGGAGTGACCACCAAGGATGGAAGTAGATGTAGAATGAAGCTGCCCTGGGCCTGCCAGATGAGCTGTGTGCTTTGTGGATGGCAGAGCCAAAGTGCAACTGCTGAAACCCTTTGGAACCCAGAAGATGGTGAGTCCCAGATGTTCAGTCTTGAGCTACTTTGCTGGACTTAAGTTTTGCTTAAGTGTGCTTGATTCTTCCTTTTGAAATAAGACAGTACTTCTCTTGTTTTGGATTTTATAGGAGCCCACAGTTAAAAGACTTTTAAAAGAGGCCTTGGATTATTAAAGTGTTTGGCTTTTTTAAGGACTGTGGGATGTTTAAAATTGTACTATTTGATTCCATGATATTAATGTTAGCATTATAACTTGGGGATAAGAAATGGAAGACTTGTGGTTTAATACTTTTGTGTTGTGTGCCAAGTTGTCAAGGAGTCGATTCTGCCAGATAGCTTTAGTTGTCAACTTCACACACCTGGGTAGATGGACACTCATCTGGGGAATTTCCTCCATTGAACTGGCCTGTGGCCATATCTGTGGGGCATTTTCTTGATTGTTGAATGATGTGGGAGGGACAAGCCCACTGTGCCCACCCCCAGGGGCAGGTCATCCTGCATTGTATAAGAAAGCACCTGATCATGGGCCAGGGAAGCAAGCCAGTAAGTAATGTTCTTCCATTGCCTGTGCTTTATTTAACTCCTGCTCTGAGTTCCTACCTTAGGCTCCCTCAGTGATGAACTATGACTGAGGAAATGTAAGCCAAATAAACCCTTTCCTGGTCAGAGTGTTTGTCACAGAAATTGGAGGCAAACTAGAATAGGCTACATGCATAAAACTAGCTCATCTCAGAAAAAAGAAGAAACTAAAGTACCATATTTGCTGTTTTAGAGTAAAAATGTTCTGGATGAAAAAAACTTTTAAAGAGACTCTAAGATAATCCAAGTATATTTTTAAAGCAGAAAGCCAGTTTTACCCTTAATCTCATGATACATTGCAACTCAAATGCTGTTTATCAAATCAAGGGGCCCTTGTATTACTGTGTAGGTTAGTATTATACACTCTGCTAAGATACTCATTTTCATGGATATGCTCGTGAGGCTTTGGCCCCAGGCAAACTACATTCCTCTGGGTTAGCACTAGTAGAGCTTTTAGGAAAGTACTGTTCAAGGAATAGCAGACCCAGAGTAAAAGCTTCTAGAGCTGTCCCACCACAGTTTGGGACGCTTAGTCCTCAGCAAACAAGGGCATCTTGTTTATTTTATATTTTCAACCTTTTCATCATTTAGTTTTTCATTTTACAGATTTAAAAAACATATGTATTATTTTTATTTTATTTTGTATATATGGGTGTATTGCCTACATGTGTGTAAGTGTGTCCATGTTGGGTGATGCCCATGGAGGTCAGAAGAGGGTGTCAGATTCCCCTGGAACTGGAGTTACGCATGTTAGCTGCCATGTGTGTGCTTGATTGAACCTGGGTCACCTGCAAGAGCTGTGATGCTCTTCACTGCTGAGCCAGCTCTCCAGCCCCTTTACAGATGTTTTTACACAACTAAAATTTAAAGCACTATCCTGAAAGTACCTTACAGTTGTAGATTTTTATCAAGTTTTCTTAGATTTAATGCCCCAAACTAGACTTGAGGATGCACAGAAGTCTAGTAAATACTTTCACTTTTATATTGAAATAACCAGATTCTGAGTAACTGATCCTACTGCATTCATCTAACTAAATAAATACCACAAGCATAATAAGTTATATTTTGGGATAAAATATATAAACACATTTATCTTTTATAATTCTTTTGTTTCAATATCCAACAGCAGAACAACTCTTCATGGAAATAAATCAATCTCTTTTTAAAATTATTTTGTGTATGAGTCTATTGCCTGCATGTGTTTAAGTGCACCCACGTCCTGTGCAATGCCCGCAGAGGTCAGATGAAGGCATCAAATTCCCCTGGAACTAGAGTTAAGGATAGTTGTTAGCCACCATATAGGTGCTGGGACTGGAACTCTGGTCTTCTGCAAGAATAGCCAGTGCTCTTAACCTCTGAGCCATCTCTCCAGTGCAGAAATAAAGCAATCTTAGAAGACCACTGCATGTGAATCCACAGAGGGAAGGATTAGCCAGCTACAAGAACAAACACAGCATCGTCAGATGTATAAAGAGATTGTGTTCTCTAGTCTCTAGTGTCTTAAGGAGGAATGAAATAAATCTATTGGGCCCTAAACAGAAAAATTTTTAAATAGAACAAGGAATTACTTACAAATTGTCCTAGGACAGTATATGTTTGTTAGAATTGGGTAAAGACTAGTGTGGCAGCGGTCAAAGCATGGATTCGGGAGATGATATAAGGGTACGTGATGGAACTGCATTACAGAAATGAGGAACCAAGTACTGGATATTTGCACTATTTGTACTAAGGTGACTGTGACCATAAAACAGAAAAAACATGGACAGATACACAAGTCATTTTAGAGCTAATCATGGTAGAGCATACCTGCAGTCCCAGCATTTGAAGTAAGGGTAGAAAGACAAGAAATTTGAGATTGGTTTGGGTTACATGAGACCTCATCTCAAAACAAAAGAAAGAAAATATCAAGTAATCAAATAAAAACCCAAATTAACAAACAAGAACCATTTCACAGGGGACAAAGTTAACTGTTTACAATTTTCCTTTAATTAGTCTCAATTAGTCTCAAATAAGAAAAATGGTTACCCTTCCCAACTTACAATATCTTTTATCATTTTATGAAGAGCTCCATACATATACTGAAATGACTATTGTAATGAATCCCACTCTAACTCAGCCACCCTGCAGGCAGTGTGCCCCTATCTTTTGCCCCAGATATGCTCCCTTTAAACACTTGTCATTTGCTGCCCCAACCTTGTGTCTCCTTGTTTGTTTGTTTGCTTGTGGTAATAACAGTTAATACAAGCTTCACCCTCTTACCACACAATTCCTCATTGTTAAGCTACAAGTACTAATTTGTACAGTAGATATCAGAAACTTGCTAATCATGAATAGCTGTAGCTGCATATTCATTGACCGGCCATTCTCCATTTCCTTTTCTCCTGAACTCTGGGGACCATCACTCTGCCTTTTACATTTATTTTGTAACTGTCTGAAGTTCCTTATATGAAAGGTATTCTGTAATGTTTGTCCTCTTGTAACATATCACTTATCAAGAAGTATTCCAGATCCATCCATGTTGTTATGAACAATAAGATTTCCTTCTTTTTAAAGGATGAATCAATCAGTTGTATGTGTATACATTTGATCTATATCCTCTCATCTACTGGGGACATTTATACTGTTTCCAGATCTGGGTTATTGTAAGTTATACTGTAATGAACATGGGCAGGTAGACATCCCATGATCCTGATTTAAATGTCTGGATGGATATCTTAGGAGTGCAATTCTTGGACCCTATGATGGTTCTAGCAGGTACATCTATACCGTTTTCCATCACAACTTTGCTATTTTATGTTCCAACAATATTATACTATAATATGGTTCCAACATGAAGATTTCACTTTTTTATATTCTTATCAACACTTTTTTTTCTTTGTCTTCTTGATAATAGCCATACTAGCAGAAGTGAAATGGTGTCTGGTTGTCTGCATTTCCCTGGTGATTAGTGAGGTCGCACATCTTTTTAATATACCTTCTGGCCATTTGCAGATCTTCTTTGGAGAGATTTTATATATTTCTGAATGTGAAAATATTTTTTGTTTCATTTTCTCTGCAGAAGCTCCTTAGTTTGTTATATGTCCCTTATCTACTATTGGTTTTTTTTTTTTTTGGTCTATACTTTTGGTGTCACATATAAGGAATGAGGATTAATTCAGTTACCTTTTATCAAGAAGATATTTCCCTATGCATTTTTCTAAAACTTTATAGTTTTAGCTTTTATGTTTGTGCTTATTACAATTTTAATTGATTTATGTGTATGGCATAAGAATTCAATTTCAATCTTTCACATTATAACATTCAGTTTTCCCAATACTATTTCTGGGAGAGACTATATTTTTACACACACACACACACACGCACACACACACACACACGCACACACACACGTATACTTGTTAAGGATTAATGCAAATATATATAACATATATGCGTTTACTTTTAAGCAATGAGTTTCTTTTTCACTATATATACGTATATGAATTTGTTTTTAAAATCTATAATCTGTTACCTTGGTCTACATACCTGTAAACGGTGTACTTTGATTGAGTTTTTGTGAATTTCATGTATTTTAGCCATAATGAGATCCTGTCCTATCTGCATGCCCTCTTACCATCCTCCCCCCAATTGCATGTACTCTATTATATATATGGTGTAGGGAGAGGGGGAGAGAGAAGAAGAGAGAGAGAGGGAAAGAGAGAGAGAGAGCTTTAGAGTCTGATTTATGTCTCCAAATACTGTTTGGTGTGGTTCCATCTACTGACACCTAGTTAACATACCAAAAGTCACACCTTTAAAAGAGACTGACTCTCCATCCCAGTAGCCACCTGTTGCCAATAGCTCCTTGGGGTTTCTGATCCACCTCCCCATGTCTATACTTGGGATTTGTCTGACTTGAGCTTACATGGGACTTGTGCATGCTTTCACCATTGCTGTGTCATGAGTGACATCCCAGCTGTTGGGAAACTCTTTCCTTATGTTCATCCACAACCTCTAACTCTTGCAATCTTTCCACCACCTCGTTTTCAGTGATGCCTGAGGCTTGGGAGGCAGAAGTTTGATACGGGTTTCCAAATCATGAATAAACAATCCACAGTTTCATTCTCTGAATGTTGGGCAGTTGTGGGTTTTTGTACTGACCACAGGAAGCGTCTCTGCTTCAAGCTGAGAGCTGTACTAACCTGTGGATGTAACACGAAGTCATGTCACGGAAGTCAATTTACTACTATACATGCCAGTTTAGCAAAACAATAATGTTTGGTTTTCCCTGGTGGCCTGTGTTCTATCTAGGTTGTGTAGGCCATGTCCGTGTCAGGTATGGGCTCCATCTTATGAAGGAGACCTTAAAACCATTAGAAAATTTTACCCATGCATGCTCAATAGAATATTTTATTCTGTACCCTCAAGAGGGTACAAACAATAAATAAATTATCCTATAACAGTTAGCAAAAAGAGGTGTAAGCAAGCAACATTACAACCCCAATATATCAGGAATGAATATTGGCTAATAATAACTCTCAATATGGCCTCAACTTCCCAGTAAAAAGGCACAGAGTAACTGACTAGATTAGGCAATATGATTCATCAATTCCATGCCTCTGTGAACCACACCTCACCAAAAATGATAGATATTACCATGGTGGCTTTTTAGTGCCTGGAATTGTTCTTATCAATTGGATGAGACAAACGACTGAAATCAGAGACAGAATATAAATGTGTACTGAAAGATACTGAAGAACTTGATGATATAAAATGAAGCCCCTTTATTTATATAAGGACCACCACTCATAAAATAGTTCTGAATGTTTTGTTCCCCTCTTTGGTAATTCTTGATTTTGTTTTCTTTTTGGAATGTTCTGAGAATCTGGTGAGAGCTATCAATTTCTTATCAGAAAAATGCACAGTTCACACATACCAAAAGGTTCACATACATTTATTTCTTAGAGTCTGTGGTGGTTTGATTGAGAAATAACCCCATAAGCTTATGTGTTTGAACACACGGTCCCTAGTTGGTGGCACTGGCTGGGGAGGCTCTGGAACCGTTAAGAGAAAGTCCGTCACTGGATTTGAGAGCCTGTAGCTCTGTACCACTTCTCGTTCCTGCTCTGCTTTCCTGTGTGTAGCTCAGAGACAATTTCTCAGCTGCTGTGCTTTCCCTGCCGTATAGACACTTAGCCCTCTGGAACCATAGCCAAAATAAACTATTCCTCACATTGATTTTTGCTCTTGATATTTTATCACAGCAATAGAAAAGTACCTACTTCAGAGTCCCTGTGGAATCATCACTAGACTGGTCATTGCCATTATCTCACAAACCCATGTCACTGGACTGACTGTCAGTATCACTCCATTCTTAACTATAGATGTGAGAAATACCGGGAGTCAGGACTACTTTTGGTTTTTGTGAAATGGCTAAGCTGGATTTTATAGAGTCTCTTCTTCTTCATTTAAGTTAATTTCTTGAGAGAATTAATAAATTCACATTCATTTTCTGCCATTTTTATTTTAACGGAATAAATAAAGCCTAAACAACCAGACAGAATAATGAAGTATGAGGAGAAGAAATTGGAGTGAATAAAGAACTGGTTGGAAATTTACTAGATGTAATTTTGTTATTGTTTGGAACTCTGTGATTCTCTGGTAATTTTTATTTGTCTTGGAGGTTTGGGCAATCTAAATAATAATCATAAGAGTAACAATGAATTACAATTTCTCTTCCAAATCATCCTTTTGTAAAAAACTCCTTCTGTGAAAATAGAAGCAATAAAGAATAGATTATCGATCTGCAGAAATTAAAAATACTGTAGTTGGGATCATTACATAGGTAAGGAAAGCAGAAGAAGGGGACTGATGAAGATTTAAATACTGAGGCACTTATAACACATCTTAACTATAACCAGTAAATCCTGTGGCAGAGAAAATAATGGGCTATCTTAATTACAGTGATTTTTCTAAGTATGATCACCTTGTAACAACTGATCTTGGTTTGCAACTTGACACACCTGGGAAGATGGAACATCAGTTGAGGAATTTCCTCTACTAGACTGACCTCTAGACATATCTGTGGAGCAAGTTCTTTTTTCTTTTTCTTCTTTTTAAAAAATATTTAATTTTAATTACATGTGTGTGTGTGTGTGTGTGTGTATGTGTATGTGTGTGCATGTGTGCACATGTGAGTCAAGGTGCATGGAGTGTCCAGAAAAGGGCATCAGATCCCTCTAGCTACAGTTACAGGTGATTGTGAACCATATAATGTAGGTACTGGGAACTGAACTCAGAGCCTTTGCCAGAGCAGTACATGGTCTTAAACAGTCAATCTTCTCTCTCTCTCTCTCTCTCTCTCTCTCTATATATATATATATATATATATATATATATAGTATATATTATGTATATATTATATATATAATTACCTTTTTATATTCTTTTATTTGATGGAATTATTGCATAATTCATACAACAGATTTTGGTCATATTTTGACCCCCTTCCTTATCTGCACCCTTTTTGCTTGTAGTTTCCTCTTAAATATCATGTAAATTTCATGTACTCTGCCATACATATTAAGGCCTAGTGAGTTAAATTTGTATCCACAAATGTCCTTTGGTGTGCCCTTTACCCACTTCTCCACGTCCATGCTGGGATTTTTCTCCAGCTTGAATCTGCATGGGTATTGTGCATGCTGTTACCATTGCTGTGAATTACTTCCTAGCTGCTCAGAGCATTTTGTTTTCCTGTGGTCAAACAGCTCTGACTCTTAATCTTTCCACCTCCTCTTCCAAAATTGTCCTTGAGCCTTTAGTGGCAGAGGTTAGACTAGATATAGGTGTCCTATTCAAGGATAAGCACTCTGCAGTTTCTTATTCTCTACAGTTTAGCTAGTTGTGGCTTTCCAAGTTAATCACCATTTGTTGCATGAAGAAGTTTTACTGGTAAGAGACTGAATACAGTGCCAGGCAGGGGAAATCTCCCTCATGGTTGTTGGTCTGGGTACCCCAGGATACTCCCTAAATAACACAGACTGTCACCACTATCCTTGATTGCTCTCAGAAGTGAAGGTAAGACCTTTATTGCTGAAGACCCAACATACTTTGGACATGGGAGTTAGAGCAATCAAGTGGAACTGACCTGGAAGCTTCCTCCCTGAAGACTAGCTGTCATTGTATTGAAATCTGCTAAAGGATAAAAATTAACCAGTGGTCCATCCCAGCTGTAAAGCCTATGAACCACAGCAATGATTAGCTCAGCAAGTAATCTCTGTTGGTGCAGTAGTGACACTTTTATCTTAGAGATAATCAAAAGTTATCTAATTAGACTTGAGACCTGCTCATTGGGAGGAAACACATGTGTGGTGTTTTAAAGATAGCCAGAAACGCATGACTGGAGAGGTCATAGGTCCTAGAGAAAAACCCACTTTTGTTACATCCCTAGACTAATGTAATTTCTTATTGTATTCTAATATATATCCTTATATTTACAGACAAGTGAGCCTCTCATTACTCATCAAAGAAGCTTCTTTTTGCAACAGATGGAGACTATTACAGAGTTCCACAACTGATCAAGTGCAGAGGATAAATGTCTATGAGGTGCCCAGGTCTAAATCATGCATCTACAATGCAATCTCTACACCTAAGGCTCTAAGAACATGGTAGAACAGGGCGTGGAAAGAATATGGATGCATCTCTCAACTGTCACCAGAGAAGCTTCCTCACAGCGTGAGTTCTTAATCATTGATTGATGTAGGAGACCCCAGACCACTGTGGATGGTCCCACCCCAGGAAAGGTATAAGAAAGGTCTGGGCTGTACGAGAAAGGTTGCTGAACATGAAAATGAGACTGGAAGACTGGAGCAAAGTCCTTCATGGTTTCCAGTTTGGTTTCTGTTTGAGTTCCTGCCCTGATTCCTCACTGATGGACACATCCTGGAGGTGTAGGATGAAATAAACCCCTTGCTTCCCAAGTGGCTTTTGGTCAAGGCGTTTTATCATCAGAAAGCAAACTAGAACATCAACCTTCAAGAAATTCGGATCATCCATTTTCTCTGGGACTTTCTTATATTGTTTAGAATTGTGTCACCTGTGTAGTGCTGTCCTGTGTCCTTTAAAAATCTTTGATTCTTCTTATATATTTCACACATCATACCATTCCAATATCAGATGCATATATTTCATTTCCACCATAGTCTCCCATTCTGGCTATAGTAACAATTACTACGTAGTAAGTGCTTAATAAGTCTCTCATAAATGAAATTGAGTTGATCTGAATTAGATTTTATGGTAACAAAATTTGATGAATTCTATTAAGGACTTTTCAAAAGAACCACACTGTTAAGCAAATTGGATACTAATTTTAAATAAGAATATGGAAGAAATGTCTCACGAGCGTCTTTTTGGCTGCCTTTCCTTGTAGCCTCCTAAAAATAAAATTTGAAAACGTTTTTTACGCAAATGACCTTTCAACATAGATAAGCTGAGATCTAGCCAGAGTTGTTATAACAGAAAATTATATTTCAAACTTTTGTATTTATGTGTTCCTCTGAAAACACGGCACTGAAATGGTAGCATTTCTGCAGTTCACCAGCAGCCAACTACATATGTATTGCAATAATATTATGTAACCCAAAATAGCTTGAATTCCAAAAGGGGCAGCAAAGGTTTTTTTTATTTTAAAAAAAACATGTTTATCTTATTCAAGATTCTTAGGACATCCTCTAAATTATCCATGTTCTAACCACTACAGCTTAAAAATTCTAGTTTTAATTTCAATCTTTTTACTTTCAAATGAGATATTAACAAGAGTTTTAACAACTAAAGGAAATCATATATGAGAATATTTGCTGACGTTTCTATTAATTTAGAGAAGGACAAATCAAAATTTAATTTTTTATTTTACATTTTATCTTGATAAGATATTCCTAATGATGCAAAAGTGACACTTTTCCTAGGGGGCAACAACTGTCCAATTGGACTTAAGGCCCATTCAATGGGAGGAAATTCATGCACGGTACTATGAACATAGCCAAGTACCCATGACTGGAGAGGCCACAGATCTTAGAGGAGAACCTACTACTGCCATTTTCCTAAAACCAATATAATTTGTAAGCGTATTCTGAGTATTTATCCTTGAACCACAGATAAGTGTAGCTCTCATCATTCATCAAAGAATCTTCGTTTTTTTGTGGGGGTGCGGCCGTGGAGAGATGGCTCAGTGGTAATAGCACTGGCTGCCTTTGCAGAGGAAGGACCCAGGTTTGATTCCCAGCATCTACATGGCAGCTTACAACCGTCTGTAACTCCAGTTCCAGGGAAATCTGACACCCTCCTCTGACCTCTGCGGGCACTGCAGGACATGGGTGCACTTACATACATGCAGGCAATATACTCATACACAAAAAATAAAAATAGTAACAAGGTAAAAAAGAAGCTTCTTTTTGAAACAGACAGAAGCTACTACAGAGATCCACAACTTGTCAAAACACAGAGAATAGTTGAACTGTGGGATGCCCAGCTCCAACTGATACATCTACAAACTATCTTTATGTCTAAGTCTCAGGGAAAATCATGGCAGAGATAAGACAGAAAGATTGTAGGAGCCAGAGTACCAGGACATGTGCTGTGAGACAGTGTCTTCTAGACATGACAGAGAAGCAGCACCTGTGAAGTCTCAACAATATTGTAGCCTAAACAAGACCCACATGATGACAGCACCTGCTGACACACCAGTGTGGATGGGAAGAATTTCACAAGGCCTCATCTTTACATGTGAAACTATACAAAGGCTGGTGAAATAGAATCAGTTTTTTCAGGGGTGACCTTCCTGATAGATTATCCAATTGCAAATTGTCATCTCTAAATAAATGTACATAGGAGCAACACTAAATTGACTCAGAAGGCTGTATGTATATAGATACATATGTACACACACACATATACACACAGCAATAATTAAAGGTGAAGAAGTCATGGGAGTGAGTGAAGAATGGACACAGGAGGAGTTGGTGGGAAGAGGGATGGGTGGAAATGATGGAAATACAGTTCTCATGTTTGATATTCTCTAAAAATTAAATTTAAAAGATTTTATTTTATCATTATGTGTATGTGTGTATCTATGCCTGGATACCCATGGAGGCCAGGAAATGGCACTGGATCCCCTGAAACTGGAAGTACGAGATAGTTCTGAGCCGCCCAATGTGGGTCCTGGGAACTGAACTTGCATCTTTTCCAGGGGCAGTATGTGTTCTTAACTGTGGAGCCATTTCTCTAGCTCCTCAACTTAAAAAAATGAAATATACTTTCTCTTTCTGGAAATCTTTTAAGATAATTTTGGAATCAAACAACAAATGCACATAAAATGATAGCAAAGAGACATTATAGAGAGATTCCCTGTTTCTCTCCCCTCGATTCATGTTTCTCTTTTTTTCCTTGGTAGGGCCTAAATAGTTTCTCTGCTTCTTTTATATTCGGGAGAGCCATGTAACTCAGTGTGACTGATAGGAGGTTCAAGGAACCCCACAGAAAACATTAAGCCATTAGCACCATGGCGCTTTTCTTTTTGAACCTTGAATTTTTCAGAGTTAGCATTTGTCTTATGATCCAGAACGAAAGCCACCAAGAAGACAAACAGAATATCTTGCTTCACTAAATTATTTCCCACAGTCAACTACCACAAGACCTCTTGCTACAAAACACTTCCTTATCATTAAGTCAATGCAAGTTGAGTTTTCTGTTGTTAAAGCTTACTTTATTTCTAACTCATGGGTATATTTCAAAACTGAAGACTACCTGAGAAGAGAATGACAGAATAATGACTGATGCTATTTTTTAAAAGATATATTTTAAATTTTCTTCTAAAACACTGGTTTATTGGCTCTCAGCATTATTGGTTGATCATCTCTCTTTTGCTGTCTTCCCTCACATTCCTGTCCTGCCTTGCTGTTTGTTCCTCCTGGAGAGTCGAGAGTCATGTAGCTGCTCATTTGAGACTGCAAACCTAAGCCAGATGATCCCTTAGGTGGACTGGTTCTGCCGCACGACACGCCTTCCTCAGTACACCACTCTGATCCGTCTTTTCTGCTGTGCTTGGGTTTTCTCCCCGGGAAGAAAACTTCTGCATCCAAATGCATTTTTTCATGCAATGGGAAACAAAAAACCAGCATACCATGAACAGTTCAAATTCATTCCTAAACTCATGAGGAATTGTATCCAAACTCACATAAAGATTTGCCTTATAGGTGATATTATACTCGATTATGCAATGAATTTCAAATGCAGAATTTTCTCTCATGTATGTATATATAATAATGAAATTATCACATTAATTTCCTTATACGCTGGGGCCTTGAGACTTCTAGAGCTATATCATGGAGCTACATCCTCAGTTCCTCTGTTTTTAAATGTAAAATTTAGCTCATAAAGAAGAAGCCTATAGATGCAAACTCTGTTACATTAGTAATATTATGAATATTTACTCCCTTGGACTGGTCAGTAGGCGAAGGTGCTTGTGGCCAGGCCTGATACCTAATCTGAGTTTGATTTTCAGGACCCACATGGTGGTAAAAGGGATTTAATTCCTGCAAGTTATCCTCTGATCTCCTCACACACTCTGTGGCACAATTGCACACACATACACACACACTTCATTAATAAATAAATGTAAAATATTTTAGAAAAGAATATCTTCTTGGGTTTTAGAGGAAGAGTTGCTGTTTTCTCTGGAATTAAAACACTTTTATGTTGAGTACTTAAATTATAGCAGTTGATTTTAACTCTATAATTCATAAAATATTTCGAATATATGATACAATTTAGTATTAAAAATATTATAACAAGTTTAGAAAATTCATTAATTAACTCATTTAACAGATAGTTACCGCATTTTTCTTTCGTGTAAGTTCTAGATCCTGAGACATAGAAAGTTAAATAAGACAGACTAGTTTTCTGGCCCAATAAAATTTACATTTAATAGCAGAATTAGCACACAGATAGGAAAATAAAGATAACTTTTACTAAGTTCTATGAAGGGACTAGATTACAAGCTTAAGATAAGAATAGCAGAGACTGCTCTTATGCAAGACAATTAAACTGACACAGTCATCTGGTCATTGGTGAGTCATACAGCTCTCAGGACTTCTGCCTCCTGAGCTAGTATGTAATGTTCTTCACCTTGATGTCTAGACAAAGTTATATTCTTTCCCTTAAAAAGAAGTTGGGCTACTATACAAGTGATACTAATTTTTCCCACATCCATCTGAGATCTGAACACAGGGGGAGGAGTAACAGGAGGCTGACTTCCATCACCCTTACACTAGGTGGAGGTTTCTACAGCTCCTTCAGTCCTTGGTATTGTGGAAAGATACCCCACTGGTCCCTGAAGGAGGAGAATTTTGATTTAGCCCTGTGATACTGGAGCCTCTATCGGTTATATAATTGTGACATAGATTTCCTGGTCATTATTTCGCTTTGTAAAAGTTAAATATCATTAATTACTTTTCATATAGCAAAAGCATTTTGGGGATATTTTCTGTGAACAAATTAAAAAAAACATATTTCAATAGTCAATTCTGTAAGCAGGTCTATGATAGAACTATAGAGTGAGAAGCTAAGTCTGTATGCCCAGGATTATGTTTGCAAAGGCTATTTGTTTTTTCTCCGCAGAGTACGGAAAGCAGCTGAGAAAATGGAATTCCAGTATTTCTAGAGGGTTGTTATAACGACAACAATAATGTCTATTTACTCATCCTGACACTTGGTTACCTCCCTCGTGACCCCGTGGAGCCTGCGGTAATGCATTCTGCATGGTAGCTTGGGTCTGAGGAGGTTCTAAGAACTTGCTGACAATTATGCATTGTGTTCCATTATTTATCACACTGGGGTAACGTGAATCTCTCTGATGTCCACTGCAGGCTGACCTGAGGCCCCTGTTCACAAGGAAAGTCATGAGGAACCTTTATCCTGCTTTCAAAGCCTTCCCCACCTCCACTGTTTCCATTTGATTCAATAGGAATAATGTGTTTATCACAGGAACCTACCATCTTGCTTTCAGTTTGAATCTGTTCCAAACCAACACTTCTGCTGTGCACAACGAGCTTCATGTTATCACAGATTTGGGATATTTGTTCTGGACTACTTCAACATCTTCAAAGTGTAACTAAGCACACAGAAATGTTTCTGTGAAGTCAGCTGCATTCCAACAACACCAGAAGCCCACACATATCTGAGGTTGTAAATAAATAAGGGACATGATGTTTAAAAAAATCTTTTTGACTTGTGAAAAATTGATTGGAATGCTTCTCTAATACTCCTCTCTGAAAGGCTATGTATCAAAATGGAATTCCAGGACTTTTTAGGAACTGATGACAAGACTCAGTTCTCTAATGAACTTTTACAACATATTAAATTTGCTTGTTGACTAATCTAAAACAATAATTTTAAAAGAAAGAAAAAGTCAGTGTGTTTACCTAGGAAGCTTAAAATGAATATTTGCTTTTTCATTATGTTTTCAAAGCCAATACTAAAATAAAGTTATGCTTATATACATACTTATCATATGATTTCATTTTAGAAAGTTTAAATCTTAAATCTATTGAAAAATGAGGAATATTAAATTTGAGATACAAAGATTCTAACACGGTTCTGTGCCCTGCTGATATTTCTGAATAAAAGCGCAGCACTCACATTTACTGTAGGTTGACTGTGAGCATTGACTGCTCCATAGTAGCAGAGAGTGGCTGAGAAGTTCCCATTGACACAGCAGCAGAAGAATGACTCAGTTTTGTTGCCGAGTTTTAGGAATACCCTATATATTGGACATTAACCCCTTATCAGACATGTAGATTGTGAATCTTTGCTCCTGTCCCCTGGATTTTCTTGTCAATTTCTTGCTTGCTTCTTTGATTCAATGTCACTTGCCTATTTTTGCTTTCATTACCTGAGATTTTGTTGTTCTGCTGAAGAAATAATTGTCTGGATCAATATTAAGAAACTTTTCCTGTTTTCTCCTAGGAGTTTTATAGTTTCAGATATTACTAATTGTATATCCATTTTGCATTAATTTTTGTATATGTTGAAAGAGAAAGGTACAATTTCATTCTTTTTGTATCACAATATCTAGTTTTTGCAGTACAGGTTATGGAAGTGACTGTCTTTTCCCTACCTTGCATCTTGGCATCCTTGGAGATCAGCTGACTTCCTTGTGTGCTTTATTTCTGGACTCTGTTCTGATGCACTGATCTGTTTGCTTTTCTGGCAGTATCATGCTGTTCTGAATACGATCGCCTCACCATACATAGTGAAATCAAGAAAGGGGATGTTTCCACCATTCAAGACTGCTTTGTGTATTTGTGGTCTTTTGGGCCTCATATAAATCTTCATATTTTCCTGTATGTAAAATGTATCCTTGGGATTTTGACAGGGATAGCTTTGAGTCTGTAGATTGCTTTGAGTTTTAACAATAACTTTCAGTTTTTGAAGGCTGAGTTTTAACAATAACTTTTCAGTTTTCGAAGTCACTTCTTTCTGTTTGCTCTAATCTCTTTCATTAATGTCTTATAATTTTCAGCAAGTCTTTCATATTCTTATTTAAATTTTTTTCTAAATATTTTACTGTTTGGGGTGCAAATGTGAGCTTTTTAAAAAATTTCTTTTGCAAAGTGTGCATTTTTGGTAGTTAAATCATTTTGTGGTGTTGTGTGATGCATTTGTCAGCATTATTCTTTCTTAACATCTATTTTATTCAGTCTGCAGCTGCAGCACCTGAGAGGAAGGATTCTTACTGGATGTGAGCTCTCAAAGATGCACAAGGCAATGAATTCAGCTAATAGAAATGACAAGGGGAAACAGCATGGTAATTCCATTCAGGATGTTTGAAGCAAAGCTAGCCAAGGGAGCAGATAAGGAAAGGGGTGGGAAACAGGAATTGTGGCTCAGAAGTGAAACTCTGGAACTGAGTTAGATTTACCTTAGAAATACCCCCCCGCCCGCAGATTACAGCCCTTAAGGGGTCTAGACTTCAATAATACCTGGTCCAGTTACATTTTAAACTTCTTGCCTTTAAAACACTTCCAAGTGTTTAATATTCCACTCACAAATATTCATTTGTTTCATTGACCCTGAGGCACAATAAAATGGTGTGTCTTTTATAATTTTGATATTTATAAAATATATATTTAGACTTTTATGTCTTGGAGAGTTACTTTCCTAAACATCAAGAGAAAGAGGGAGAGGGAAAGAAAGAGGGAAGTTAGAGAGGGGAAGGCAAGAGAGGAGGGAGGGAGGAGAATTAACCTTTTTCTTTGATCAATAGGTGCAAGGTAAGTTCCCGAGAGTGAGAGAGAAGACTGTTCACAAGCCGAGAGGACAACATTATCTGTTTGCTTTCTTTTGCTTGTTTTGGTGATACTGGGGAATTGCTGCGAGGGCCTTGCACATGCCAGCTAACTGTTCTACCAGTGACCTACATCCCTAGCACTCTTTTATTTTATTTTTTTCAACTTTTTATTTACAGGTAGGATCTCGCACAATTCACCCAGACACCTTGGCCTCACTGGCTATCCCCGGGCTGGCCTCCAGTTTTGTGTTTGACTTTTTTGTGTCTTTGTTGTCTTTTGCTTGTTTGTTTTTTGAGTCAGTTCTCCTGATCTCAGGCTAAGGAGAATGACCTTGAACTTGATTCTCCTGTTTGACGTCCCGAGTGCAGGGATTGTAGGCTTGTGCCAACAGACCCAGCTGAAAGTGATTACCTTTTCTGAGGATGTGACAGGTGGGCATACCCAGTGACAACAAAAGATCGGTAAAACAGAAGCAAAGAAGTGATGGAGTCAATAGTATCTGAGGTTTACATTTTTTCTTTCAAACTGGTAAAGTGGAAAAGTACAGTAATACATATTATATACAAATATATAATTTTTATGTATCAATGGCTTTGCTTATATTTCTTGTAAAATGAGATTGTTGTTTTTATCATAAAGTAATGTATATTTACAAACTGCTGAAGGCCAATTAAAGCTTTAACCTGAAACATTGTGGGATTTAATTAGTCTTAAATGAATAAACAGAGTATCTGTGGACATGACTTCTCTTCTTTAGGATTGTGAGAAACAAATTTCAAATGGCTTTATTACAAAAAAAAGTTTGGTTTGACGGAAATGAAAATTATTTGGCCAAAGGATAAGTACTTGAGTTTTGAATGGAAAGTTTTTGACTAAAAGTAAAAAAAAAAAAAATCCATGCACTTCATTCAGCCATTTATCAGATTCTGGATGTGACTGAAGAGTTCAAGTTTGGATAGTTTCTGAGAACTCTGGAAGCCACGAACCTTGAGACATTCCCAGGATGGCTTAGCCTGGGAAATTTCAGTCAGTTGAACTATGCAGGGCTTCTTTAGATTGGTAAAAACTGTTTTGATCTGAGTTTCATGGGAGAAAACCCTGACTAGAGAAGACCCTTAACTGTCTGAACTGAGGATACAGATTAAAGCTGTTCTGGAAAGAGAAGAGGAGGGACTACTTTGCTGAAGAAAACCTTATCACAGGGAGCTATTTTGTTATGACAAAAGTTTTAGATTTTTAATGACATGAATTACTGGTTTCAAATACTGATAAAAAATGTACACATGTATCCAAGACTATCTAATATGATTAGAAAATCAATTCACTTGTAAAATGAACAGACCTGAACAGTTGGGATTTGAATCCCAGTTTGCATATTTACTTCTTGTTATTGAAGTATGCATGTAAAAACTATATAAATGATGGCATAATTTCATTGCTTTTCATAAGGTACATAGGTATGTGTCCAGGTTTCACAAAAATTGAGAACCATAATTCCGGTAACCTCTCCGAAAGGCCACTTACCCTCTCTTCTTGTTGCTGGCCCTCATTCTGCAACATCCAACACCATGAATTAAGTTTGGCGTTTCTACATTACTTTCACAGTTGGTTTCTTCTGCTCAATGTAGTGTTTGTGTGGCTCATTCATGTTGTGTCTAGCTGCAGTCTGATGGTTTTACTCCCTGATTATATTCTACTGCATAAATCACCACAATTTGTCCAATCAACATTTAATGGGCTGCTTCCAAGTTCTGGATATTCTTAGTGCTCCCAGGAACGTTCATGTGCCTTTGCTTTTCAAACATCTGAATAAAGTTGTCTTAGCCTGCTGACTAGCCATAATAAAATAAGAAGGACTAGGTTGCTCAAACAATGGAAATTAATTATCCCAGAATTCAGAGAATGAAGTCTAAAGTTAACATAGCTTGTTTGATTTCTTTGGAGGTTAGCTTGCAGGTGGCTGGATTCTAGGTCTTCATGCAGGCTTCCGGCCTCCTCCCCATGCACACTCCTGGGGTTTTCTTCCTCCTTGCTGTAGCTACCTCCTAGAAAGTTGCATTTTCAAACTCAAAAGAAAATGAAACAAAACAAAACAATGAAAAACAAGAACTTCAGTCATACTGGGTATTAGGACTTCAATAACTGAATTTTAGAAGGGATACAATTCATCCCCTAACAGTTTTGGGATTATATACTTAGGAATAAATACTAGGTTATTAGAGGTGGGAACATTCAGTTTTAGTAGACACTGACAGTTTTCCAAATTGCTTGCGCTTATTTGTATTCCAGAGGCAGGAAATGAGGCTTGCAGCTGCTTCCAGATCTTGGTACTATGGTGTTGCCTTTTTTCAGTGTAGCCACTCTGATAGGTTTATAAATCACTATGGGATAATTAGCAGTTTCGATGATTATTAAAATTTAATATTCTTTTGTTTTGCTTTGTTTTTGAGACAGGGTCTCCCTGTAGCTCCAGCTGGCCTGGAACTCATTGTGCAGATCAGGGTGGCCTTGATCTCACAGAGATCTACGTGCTGGCATTAAAGGCATGTGCCACCACATCTGGCTATATTTTTCATTTTCATTATTTCATGCAATGGTCATCTGTGTCTATTGAAAATTTGGGACCATTTTTATTTCATTGTCAGTTATTGGTTTGTTGGAGTTTTCACATATCTGAAAATCAAATAATGTTTGTTGAACATATGCCTAACAGACATCTTCAGATAGTTTCTGTACTGCCCTTTCACATACCATAGTTGTGTTTTGATGATTGTGAACTCTTCATTCTAGTAGAGAAAGTTAATGTAAAATCTTTTCTTTTAGGATCAGTGCCTCTCTTTGCTAAAACATTTGAGTATTATTATTTCACTTTCACTTTCAGTTCCCCTGAACACCTAAAACTAATGTTGTACATGATGTGAGGTTGGAAAGAGAGCCATAACTCTCCCATTTTCCATATAGACACCAACTTACTCCAAATCATTTATGTAAAAATCCCATCTTTCTGGTCATACTTCCTGTGTTGTCTTTTGTATAAAATTAGATGATGATTCTAATTATGGGTCGGTTTCTTAATTTTTCTCTTATACCCTCTGGTCTATATACTTGTCTTTGACAAACTATCACACTGTAAGATAGTTTTGCAATAAGGCTTCACTATTTATTTTTATGTTACTGAATATTTTTTTAGCAATTTTCACTTTCAAACACATTTTAGAATTCATCTGTCATAGTTCATAGGATATCTGCTATAAAATAAGAAAGACTATTGGAAGGACTAATAAAAAATTCCTAGATTTTTATTTACATTACACTGAATTCATAGGTGAATTTAGAAATGACTAAAAAATTTTGTGCCCTCTGTTTCATGAGCATAGTACACTGTATTGGTTTTTTAAGAAATCTTTGATTTCTGGTAGTTAATTTTTGTAGATTCTTATGTAGTGGCCTTATACATCTGTCATTAGGTTTATTCTTTGATTATCTATCTATCTATCTATCTATCTATCTATCATCTACCTATCTCTCTATATTGGACAGGATCTTCCTATAGTTACAACTGGTCTGAAATCCACTATGTAAGCCAGACTAGCCTCCAAATCATAGACATCCACTTGCCTCTGCTTCCTGAGTGCTGGGACTAAAGACATACACGACATTTCCTGGTGCCATATTTTATGATTTTAAGAGCGCTGTAAATTAATCCAATGTTTTAATTTCCATCCATACCATTATATGAGAGCATTTTGAGAATTCTGGAAAGAAAATTATTTAAAAGTGATCTTGGCAAATATTAATATTTAAGTATACTCATTCCTTTACACATTTGTTCATTGGATATTTCTTATATTCTTATTTTATGGCGGGAGCAGAGCTAGATACTATTCACACAAAATAAGACAGTCTTGAAGCTGGAGAGATGGCTCAGAGCACTTATTGCTTTTTGTGAGATCCTGATCGAGTTCTTGGTACCCACATGGTACCTAACAACCATCTATAGCTCTAGTTCCAGGGGAATCCAATGACCTCTTCTGTCCTCCATGGGCATTGCATGCATGTGTGCACTTACATACATGCAAACAGAACACTCATATACACAAAGTAAAATATTTTTTGAAAGACAATCTTTAGAGGATTTAACAGTTTATGGGTAAACAAAGAACACAGGATGACAAGCTGTAAGAGATACAGTTACAAAGTATCACAGAAATAATCAAGAGGTTTGAATCACATGAAACCAAGAATTATGCAGGAGTAACAGGAGAATCACCCTGTTGCACTGAGAAATTCAGTTGTTCTTATATTTGCTTAAATATCTTGACTTCAACAATGTCAATGAACCTCACAAGCCCTCTTAGACAATGGTGCTATGAAAACACATCCTAAATCAAGTTCTAGTTTATTCCTAAGGGTTTGCTTTAAATCACCCTTGTACTGGGTGGGTGAGAAATTGTACTGAGAAATTCTACAATCTTCTAATGGGGATGATACAATCTGAGACATTTGAACAAAATGGATAGTCTGAAGGAAAGTCTGTTAATACTGTGTTTAACTGACAGTCATGTCAAATAATATAAAACTTCTCACAGAACTTCTGTCACTGTAAGTAGTTGGTGCTACCTTAAAGTCAACAAGAAGGGGTTGTTTGGGAAAACTGTCATCCTCAAGGCCTTGATTTAAGTGGCTTACAAAGAGCAGGAGTCATGGCGTGAGTAGCTATACTGATCTCCATTCAGGTTTGGGTAAAGAGAAAGGAGACTGTGTTACTATAAGGACTTTATCTGGAAACACTGGTTAAAGAATGGTGGTCACATCAGCTCTATTTATCACTGTCTATTTACCAGTTCTCTAAGAAGTGTGGGCTCTTGTTTTCTAGAAAGACTATAAGCAAACTTCTGTTTAAAACATAAAGAATACTGCTGGAGTTTTGTTTTCAAGTAAACTCTTAGAAATAAACTTCAGTTAATAAAATTCAGTGACTAAACCAGTTGCCCAACAGGGGTGACCACAGCTGGCTGAAATGCTATCTCCTAAATTCCTCTAGGATCATTTATTCTATTCTTATTCTCATTACCAAAACTGGTCTCAACAACTCAATCTTTGAGATAAATCTGTTCTACTTCATAATATTTCTTTTGACTTAGTTATACTACCTCAAAAGTTTTTAAAATGATCTTTCTAAAATTGAACTCAAATTCTCATCACACTGTGCCTAAAATCATTCAGTGATTAATAACGTCCCAAGAACAACGTTGAGACTTCATAGTTTGAGTCAATATTTTCATGATAGACCTTTGCTCTCCGTTCTAGTAATTTTGCCTCCAATTCTACCTATTGCAAACTGAGCCTGTTTAACTGTGGCATGGTCTGCTCCACTGACCTTGAACATGAGGTTTCTCTAACCTGAAAGCTTCCTCCTTTCAGCTAACACTGATCTTAATTTTCCACACCTTAGCCTTGTCTCCTAACATAATCCTCACTGTCTTTACAATTTCAATTTAGAAATCATCTCTTTGAGGAAGTTTCTCTGATATTTTCTCTCCCCTAGGCCCTCCCTACCGCACCCTGTGCTAATCTATTATAACACATTTCTCTGTGTGTGATGATGTCTGATTTCTCTGCTAGATCAAAAAATGTTGGGTGTATATTAATGTTTACCAGCATGGTTCAAATTCATTTTACATCTAATTGCTGGCTCAGAGTAGATTATTTATTAAGACATAAAATCCAACACAGAGCATGGTGTGGCCGTTAATTCCAGCCCTCCGGAGGCAGAGGCAGGCAGATTTCTGTGAGATCAAGGCCGGCCTGGTCCGCATAGTGACTTCTAGGTAGGCTGGGACTAGGGAGACCCTGTTAAAACAAACAGACAAGGAATATAAAATCTAGTTACTCTGTTATAATATTATACTACTGCAATAGGACTTTAAGCAAAAAGTCATTGTGATGGTTAATTTTGTTTGTCAACCTTGATTGGACTGTGAAATACCTAAATGAGCAGATCAGCATAGGTCTGGGTTGCTTCCAGAGAGGACTGGCTTTGGGGAGAAGACATGTTCTGAATTTGGGTAGCACCAACCCATCGTCTAGGGTCTCAGTGGCACAAAAGGGTACAAAAGGGAGTCGTGGATTCAGGCACGCCCTCTGTCCTGCTCCCTTCTGGTATGATGTGAGCTGCCTAGCTCCACCGTGCCCTCCCTGCCATGGCGGATGGACACTTCTCAGTCCATGAACCTTTTAAGTAGTCCTCTCAGTTGTTTGGGCACAGCAATAGCAGATGGACTAAAACATTCACAGAGGCTTAGATGATAAAAAGATTGTGTTTGACTGGGTGGAGAGGCCCAGGGGATGGAGAAACATAGACCCCTTGGGACACTCCAGAGTGGTACATTGTTTTATGACGTCACGGCAAAAGTCATCAATCCTCATGTGGGATTTTTCAGGAACGAAGCAGAGGGACAGCCCCTTTTTTTGCGTCAGATGCTCTGATATGTTCCCTGGGGACAGAGATGAAAGCTGTGACCCTGGAAACAGACTTTTGGGAAAGTCTTAAATCTGGGTGTTGTGCAAGACGGTATGACACATCTTACTCGGTTCTACAGAAAACCTCTATTGGCAGCCTCTCCTTCCACGGTTTAAGAGGAAAATTTCCAGTATTGGCATCCACCCTCTGAGCACTTCCAACCACCTATAAACGTAATGGTCTGAAGGCAAAGTTTTCTAATTCTTTTTTTTTATTCAAGTAGTCAATGCAACGCATTTCTAAATCAGCAAAAGTGTAGTGTTTGGTGACCAGTGTAAGGTGTGAATGAGACCCCCAACAGTTTCGGACTCTGGAAACCTGGAGCCAGAGCTTATCTAAGCCTTGCAAACCGGTTCCAGATCCCAAATTCCTTGGCAGATAAGCAAGGAATTCACGAGCAGCTCTGGAAAAGGACTACTTCCTGGACAGAAGCTTGCCTGAAACATCAATCAGATGTCATGGCAACCCCCCTCCCCTAAAAGCCAGGATGGGACTGAAGGTTTAAAAGGTTTTGAGGACTTGGACAACGTGCTTGTGCTTCTGGTGCTAGCGCTTCTGCTGCTTCTGGTGCTACTGGTGCTGCGCGGCCAGCCTGGTTCCCTGGAGCCCCAGCCCCAAGATGGGGGTGAGGGGCTAGCCTCCCCCATCTCTTCGGGGAGGCTAGCCCCCAAGGGAGGCTAGCATTTCTCCACTCGTGGGTGCGGAGGAGATAGTCCCATCTGGTCTTCTCTCAATAAAGTCGGGTCCTGTTAGCTGCCAGCGGAGTCCGGTCCCTTCTGTCTGCTGCGTCTCTCGAACCCTGAACCTGACAACCAGGAGAACCCAAACTGATATTTCCCAGTCAGCTAAGTTTATTTCTAGTTTAACTAATTAAATAATTACTAGTAAGTAATTCAATTTTTGTCCCCAGGAGCTTATTTTTTTTTAGAGAAATTTCTCATTTAAAAAATGGCACTAGCGACAGTCAGGACTCACTGCTCTCCTGAAGAAGGCAGTATTTTCAGTATTTAACCAGCTATCTTATTTTTTTCTTTCTTTATTTTCATACTTCAGGGTAGAGTTTTTTTCTAAAATGTAGTAACTTAGTCTAGTGAGATGACTCGGTGCAAAAGGTACCTACTACCAAGCCTGACTACCTGAGTTTGATTCCTGGGACCCTCAGGGTGGAAGGAGGAAATGGATTGTCACAAGTTGTCTTCTGACCTTCACATGTATGACATACACGCAATGACAATAAATTTAAAAAATATAATACTGCATTACCTGACTTCTACAGGATATGAAGACAAACCATTGATAATGTGTTATTTGAAAAAATGAGCCTGCATTTCCCTACTCTGTGGTCTTAAACATGAATTGCTCTAGAGATATGGCTTTTCTGCTTCATAGTGCCTTAGATGCCTTCTTTGTTTTTTTCTCTAACAACATACCTCCATTGTCTTTCAACATCATTGTATCAATCACCTAGCTAATAATCCATATTGGGTAAATGGCAACAGAAATATCCTTAAGTCATGTGGATAGGAGTATGTATGTACACACAAAATATTCCAAATAAAGAATAGTTGTAGCATTTTGAGTGGATAAGCTTGAGTTTTGTAAAATATATTTTTACATTTCAAAAACAGCCCTATAAGTAACCTCCTTCTATGAGCATCAGAAAATATCTCTATATACATAAAGAATGCTTGGTGAATTAAGAGATACTATTGTTTAGAACTGTTTGAAATTTCAATGTAGGTATGCTAACTTTGCTTTGGCCTAGTGGATATTTTCCTAGACATTAGCAGCAATACAATATGTCTACAGCTACTAAAGAATCCCTGTGTTCCCACACATATACTGTATTTATAGTCATAATGTTTGTGTGCTATTATGATTATAAATAATCATGACTATATATTTGTGATATAACACATTGTTTTCATTGAAAAAATTCATTAAATTTAGTGCTGGAGAGATGGCTCAGCAGTTAAGAGCACTGGTTCTTAACATGGTCTGTTCTGATCAATGAGGGCATTGCACAACATAGGTGCACTTACATACAAGCAGGAAATACACTCATACTCACAAAATAATAATAAATATTAAAAAACCTCAACACTAGCTTTCAGGTAAAGCATGTATTTTAAGATTAATATTTAAAGGGTTAGAAGTCACAAAAATACATTATCTCATTAAAATATCAGTAGTCTTCCAGTGAGCAGTCAGCTTTATCTGTTCTCAATGACTATTTACTGCATTTGAAAAATTTCCTAAAAATTCTCTTAGTATTTAAATTCATACAAATGTTAATGATGTTATACCTACTAAATGAAGAATTTAATTTTCCTCCTTCAGTTTGTTTTTTTAATTTTAATTTAGGTTTATGTGTATGAATGTATTGCCTGCATGCTTGTAAGTGCACACATGTTGTTCAATGCCTATGGAGATAAGAGGACATTGTTGGATCCTCAGGAACTTGAGTAGTGGGTGCCTGTTAGCTGCCATGTGGGTTCTAAGAACCAAACTCAGGTCCCCCAGAAGAGCAGCCTGTGCTCTTCAGCACTGAGCCCTCTCTCCAGTCCCTCCTGTTTGTTTTTGTGACTTGTTGCTAGGTGGTCTTCTCCTGAAGCAGGTGCCATTTGTCCATCTCTCCTATCCAGTGTTTGAGATAGGTTTTAACTTAGCCTATTAGACACTCATTTTACTCATTACATAAAATCAGATGGAGGCCAATATTCTTACATCTTGCTTCTCAGCATTAAGCTATCATTTTAAGGAAGAATCTTAATGTACCTAATAATGATAGCTTCATTAACATGCAAATAATGGTCTAGTGTGTTTTTCAGGTGATCTTGTCATAACACTTGTTTATCTTTTCTCATCATTACCACTTAAAGCTACTATTAAAGTGCCACCTTCTAAACTCCAGCCTTTTTACCATAGTCTTGTTTAATGATTATGCTGCATCTTAGTATTTTCCAAAGCTATCAAACTCCAATGATACTCCACACAAGGGCCTCCAAGAGAGCAGAATGAGTTCCTGCACTCATCACGTGGAGAGCACCTCCTCCATGTCCAGTTATTACTAGTAAACTACAGCCTCTGCCAAGACAGGCCAAAAGGAAGCTGAAGGCCAGCTGCGTATAAGTCTATCTCCTGCATGTAAATGAGAATGCTCTACTGTCAGAAATGGATTGCGTCACAGTGAACAGTGACCTCTTCCATCATTTTAGTCACATGGTACAAACTCACTGGCACCCTAAGATACCCAGAGGAACATCACAGCAATGGAATGCAGGTACCTGTAGAACAGGTACATTTGAAGTTCTTTCCATTTATTCTTTCAAATAATCTGGTCTCGTGGCACGATAACAAATGCAGAGGTGAAGAGGTGAAGAGGACAGGAGTGGAAGAGCATTGGAGGAACGGGGTGTTTTCAAATTCATTCAAATGGAGTGAATGCAGGAACATTTGTTTCATAGTTGCTAAATAAAATAACTGTAGATTAGCTTCAGAGGAAAAGAAAACATCTGTGAGGCACACCTATTCTGTCTGAAAGAATACTGCTTATTTTTATACTTGCTAAGGTTATTGTCAGCTGGTTTTAAATAACAAAAACACCAGAGGACTGGGTAACCATCTAGCTATTGTAAATAAAAAATTACTGCAACACTTCTTGACATTTATAACATGGCACAAGCATAGTCTCGCCTCCCCCATCCTTCCTGACTCTGCAGTAGAAGGTAACAACAATACTGACATGCACCATTTCTGTGGGATTATGTTCTGATTTAGTTGATTGTATTATGCACAACTTAATGTTTACAGTCTCCAGCATGCTTCTCTCATTGTTACAGAGTAATCCAGTGCTTCCTCTACCCATCTTTCATGGTGGTCCCATTAGAGTCTTGCCCATTGTGACTGGTGGTGGAAAGCCCTTCCATTTTTAGAGAAACCACAGCCACTTACTAGTTTTAGCTCTAAGCTGCTTTTCTCCCCTCTAGCGACAAACCTAGGAGAGGTTCAACAAACAGTATTGTTATTCACTTTCCTCCATCCAGAAGCTTTTAATTTATTTAGGGAATTGGAAAAATACAGGACTCCCCATAGTGACTCACATGAAATCAATCAAAAAGATCTTTTTTGGAGGGGGTGTGAGACAGTACTGAGGACTGAAACCAAGGTCTCACACACGCAAAACAAGTACTACACTGCTCAGCTACAGCCCCAGTTCTCATAAATTCTTTGAAAACTTAGATTAACACAGTGCTAAAAGAAGCAAATTTATGGTAACTGGAAATGACAGTAAGTTGGGTCTCTCTGCTAACTTTTCAGTGTAATACTCTAAGCTTTCTACTGTTAACATTCTGTTTTATAGGTAATATAAACATACAACAAAAATTAAAATAATGCAAATATTATTCTGTGCTTCCAATAGGTCACTCCACGACTGTTTTGGGGGATAAAAAAGCCCAATAACTTAAAAAAATTCAATGGAAAAAACCTTACAGAATCATAAAATAAAATTAGAGGATGACAGAATAGGAATCCCAATGGAATATTCTGAGAGACGAATAGCAACCACTGCTTTTCAGAAAATACATGATTTCATCAGACAGGTGGGATAGGGAAGAATTCTGTTCTAGGAGATCATAGACACCCTGCACAGTTGTTATGAGCAGGAGTGTTCAAGTCAAAATGTCTGGTTTAAAGTCTGACTTGATCACTGAGCTCTATGCAATAAATATTGTTCCAATTGCCTCAGTTTCTTTATCTGCTTCGTGGTAAGACTCAAGGTATCTAAATCCTGTTCTTATGATGCTTTGGTGATTCAATATGATGAAACACTTAAAGAAGAACCTAGAATGTAATAATGCTACTCAAGAGAGTTACATTATTATTATTCTTCACTTCCTAATATTTGTAAAAAAAAATATCCCTGCAAAAGAGTAATGAGTTCTTCTCTGGCTCATTAACTTAATTCTGAATAATGGGTTCCTTTTATAAATGGGAAACCAAGTTTTTAATATTATTATAAACTTTGCTTTAGAATGAAAATACTTTCAAACAAGTTAGAATGCGCTGTTCTGTGATGTATGAGTCATTTGGAATGGGGCCACTGTTGCAGTAGGGGTTGAAAACTGCATTCAGAAAGTGCATTCATGCTGATGGCAAATGTCAGCGGGAGGAAAATCTGAGTGCATCTGATGTCATTACTCATGTATGAAGGTGATGGATCTGCTGTGGTTCTCAGGGGTAGGAGTGTTCTGAAGGAAAATGGTTTTTGTTTACTATTATAGCGTAAGGGCCATGTTTTATACTTTAGCATCAATAAGGTAATCACTTGCTGTCTTTTATTTTAGTAAAAATAATTTAAATAAAATTAAGTAAATTTAATAAATTTAGCTGACAGTAACAACACTCACTCTGTAGATTGGATATAATGAGATGTGATTTGTGTCTCCAGGAAATTATTTATGTCTTGAAATTATTTCCTTTTTTCCTGTAAAACTGTTCAGTTTTCCAACTGAACAGCCTTATTCTACAGTTGAAGGAGACAAGTTGCAACTGAACTTTTAATACAGTGATACTTTTGTTTAGATTTCCTGATAAGGCACAGTAAAGGTTTAAATATACAGAAGGTGAGTTTTCCCACAAAACAGGCTGGAGTTCACAGGATGAGACACTGCCCCACGATGTTTGAGAAAGAAGGAATTCCCAGCAGGAGGATATTTTTAGTACATCTGACAAAGCATGAGTTCCATCCACATTTCCTTAATGTGTTGTGTTAAATTCTCCTTCCACTGTTTGAGGACTGTCAAAGTGACAGCAGAAACCACGTAAGAATGTTCTCCGCCACAGGAAACAATGAAAAGCTGGTATCATTACTATATTAACATTACACTTTCTTTATCAAAGACACAATGTCATGAGCCTTCATTGAAAATTGTTACACACTAAAATGACCAGAAAACTCTGGAAAAATTTTAAGTATTTTGGGACAGTGATATCAATATGTTTAAATGACTTTATTTCTGTGTTTTTTTTTTTCATATATGGTTCCTAGAGAATGAAAATTAGAAGTTTGTGTTTGTTTGTTTTTATTGCTGTTGAATTCTTTATTCACTGAGATTTTGATTTAAACTCTCTCTCTCTATATATATATGTGTGTGTGTGTGTGTGTGTGTGTGTGTGTGTGTGTGCATCTAAAGAAAAAAATTTAATCTGTTAAACAAAAATCTTAGTGAAAATGTAAACTTTTTGCCTATATAGAAAATTTTATTATGTACTGAAGAGATGGCTGCTTGTCCAGAAGATCCAAGTTTGATTCCCAGCACCCAGGTCAGGAGGCTCATAAATGCCTGTAACTCCGGCTCCATGAGATCTGATACCTCTTCTGGTCTCCAGGAACACTTGAACATAAGTAACAGACACACAGAAACACAAACAAACACATACACACAAGTAAAAATAAAATAAATCTTAAAAAGAGAAACTTTTATTATGGAGTAATTGTTCTTCACAGGGCTTGTAACCCTCCCAAGTGTACATTTTTCAAGTTCAATACAATCTTGATTATTACTTATCACAATTAAAATTCTTCATATTTATAGTCAGTAATGGAAATAAACTATTCTAATTTCCTTTTGTTTAAATTATGGTCACTGCTCAATATCAAATGTTATTGCTAAGACATATTTAACACTAATTGTTAAAAGGGAAAGAGACATGTGGATTATAGATAAGACCAACTGGATACATACATACATACATACACACATATGAATACATATGAAGTGGGAACTATGTGTACTTGTGTGTGTGTATATATAACAATACATAGAACCACATGATGCGTTTCTGAACTTAAGACTCTGAAAGTTGACTGTCATATAATTCACATCCTCTGGGTTA
This sequence comes from Eospalax fontanierii, assembly GCA_035773235.1. Taxonomy (NCBI): domain Eukaryota; kingdom Metazoa; phylum Chordata; class Mammalia; order Rodentia; family Spalacidae; genus Eospalax; species Eospalax fontanierii. The sequence goes on from CM069524.1 coordinate 40,250,073, forward strand.
GAAAAGATCAATAAATGTTTTCAATTTGAGATTTTAAATTTGTAAATTTCAGTTGCATTTTTAGAGATTTTATGTATTTTTATTTTATGTGCAAGAGTGTTTTACCTGCAAGTATGTAATTGTATCGCATGTAGCAGCCAGAAAAGAGTATTTGATCCCTGGGAACTGCAGTTAGGCATCAGAATTAGCCACCATGTGAGGGCTGGGAAACGAACTCCAGAAGAATAGCTAATAATCTTGGCCACTGATCCATCTCTCCTGCCTCTCAGTTGCATTATTAAAGAAACATTCTAAAAAGCTAGGTTTTAAAAAGTCACTCATAATACTTAAAAACTAAAATAATGCAGAAAACAAAATCTTGACAAAACAGAATAAATGAACAAAATTAAAATGCAAGTTATTTTAGAAGCACATTTGTTCTGCATTAAGAGGAGGATGTAACCCTTTGAACCATCTTTGTTTCTCAAATAGAGTACACTTTTAGTACATTGTGCCACCACTTGAATGCCTGTGGTGTATTATTTTAAGAAGACCATCTCTTAGCCAAGCACGGCGGCAGATGCCTTTAATCCGGGCACTTTAGTGGTGCTGAGGCAGGTGGATCTCTGTGAGATCAAGGCCAGCTGGTCTGCATAGTGAGTTCCAGGCCAGTCAGGACTACAGAGAGACCCTGTCTCAAGAACAACAACAACAAAGAATCCCTCCCCCCAACAAACCAAAAATACTACCCAACACAACAAAAAGATCACCTCTTTTAAAGTGTGCCTAATATTAGAGCAGAGAGTCTATTCTTTCCCTAGGGCTCAGACTCAAAGTCTGTTTTGTGGTTTGAAGACTCAAAAGGTAGGAGAAGTGTAGTAACTTCTTTTATTGTGAGGAGGACTTGAAATTTCTGTGTGGAGTTCTGTGAAGCATAGGCATTAAACATTTTAATTTAAAATTTCTGATTCAGAAACATCGCCTAAGAATGAAGCAGTTTTTATGCTGAGATTCCTCTGGATGTTACTCTTCCCGTTATAATGCTCTTTCCGGCCCCTTTACTCATACAGTCATTACAGAGTTCACCAAGTCCACTTCTGATTCATGGATTTAATATTCTCCCTTGATATTAAAACCAGGGGATTTTTTCTCAATAATAATGGTCTCAACCAAGGGACATATTGACTCCTTGTCATAAGTCTTAAAATCAGACAGAGGACACAAAGTGTTGTCTCTCTAAGAAGCATCCTCTCTCCTGTGGTTAAGGTTTTGCTAAGGGTTAAGAAAACATCCTGACGTGTAGTTATACCTCCTTGGTTTCCTGAGCTAAGATTAGAGACTCCTAAGGGTTGGAGTCTCTTCCTGAACATCATGATTCTGAGGAATCAGGACTGAAGTTTCCCACAGCCCAGTCACAAAATAAATAAATAATAATTAGCCCGCCCCCCTAACGTTTAGCCACTCCCTTGGGTATTATCTTTTGGACCTGCTGTAATTTGTTTTCTTAGTCTAGACTGTAACTGTTTAGAGCACTGAACAAATATTTTGTTTTTACCATATGCGTACACATTTTCTGAACTGTACAGACAGTAAATAAAAGCAACATCCACAGCTTGTCCTCCTGGATCTACTGAGGATGGGGAGCATCTCTTCTTTAGTAGGTAATCTCCAGTGCAGTATTTTCTTATAAATTATTTCAGTAGAGATGACAAAGTGAAAAGTTTGTAGATATTATCAGAGAGAGGGTTTGTGCTGAAGCGTTATTTGACCACACTAGTTTGAGGGATCTGTTAATCACAAGAGAGTCAGGAAGGGCTTAAAATCAACCATAAGTTTACCATTCAATTCAACAAAACAAAGTGGACATTGATGATGTATGAGACCAGCTACAGCTGAGAGATGTTTTAGAAATTTAGTCTAGTATGTCATTCCTGTTTATGTTTTGAATTTCAATTTATTTCAAATTTAAGAATGCCTACACCCTTAAGAAAAGTGTTCGAGGACTTAATTTGGAATGAGGCAGACTCTAGCACTCGCAGCTATGTAACCTTGATACCATCCAGTGAGCGCTGAGCTTCTGTATAGAGTGTGTGCTATCCGTTCACCTGCAGCAGAGCTGTGAAGGAGTTGTGGTGATGTGCTAGGGAACAGGAAGGGGTACAAAGGCGTCATCCAGCAAACAATAACTTTACGCTTCACAATGGAAGGAGCTAACGTTCTTTATACATTTCTAATAGCACAATAAATCATTCCTTCTGAAATATATAACTGAAACTCTAAGCAGAGCTACAGGTTGCTAAACATCAACAAAGGTAGTTCTCATAAAGAAATTTCTATTTGATTAACTTGTACTCATTCCATTTAAGAGCAAAATCTGCCTCTGACAAAACAGAAATGTCTCCATCTGTGTTTTCTCAGATTCCCACTTCCCATGTAGGTGATGTCAGTACACACAGTCTAACGCTGTGGAGCTTCTTTTTCTGCCCAACATTGTAAAGTGACATAACTAAGTAGGAAGTAAAGACTGTGAGGTATGCTGAGCCTGTTAAATCTCTATTAGCTCAAGAACTGCTTTGCATTTAGGTCTTGAACACACAGGAGTTTTCAGTTCCAACACTATACTGCCTTATGAGGAAGACTCTTCTCTAGAGCTGTGCTCTTCTTTGGAAGAACTCATCTATTCTTATTAAATTATCTTCTACTTATTCTTTATGATTCTTAAATTAAACGGATAAAAGATATTTGCTTTTATCCCCCCAAATCTCTGCTTCTGTGTTTCAATGGACATTTCAAGTGGTTAAAGGGATATTTATGAGGAAATTAGAACCAATACTTGAAATATATTTAAAGTAGGATATCTCTCTGCACCTGCTTCAAAGCCTTTTACTCTAATCTCTGGGATCATTTTATAGTGTAGTTTCCACTATTGTGATTTGGATTTTTTTCTAAATCTCCAAATTTCATGAGTTAGAAGCCTGTCTCCAGGGTCAAGGTGGTAGAGTCTTGAAGAGGTGGGAACTAATGGGAAGGAACTAGGTCTTGGGGACTTGACTCTTCTGAATGGATTAATGCTGTTAGACAGAATGGGTCAGGTCTCCTGAGACCAGATTAGTGCCCATAAGAATGAGTGTCAGAAAGAGTTCAGCCCTATTTGTACTTGGCCTTCTGCTTCTCTGTCATGTTGTGATGAAGCTGAGATCCTAGTCAGGACACCAATTCCATGCTGCTTGTACCTTCCAGGCACTAGAATCATGAGCTAAATAAAACTCTTTCCTTTATATATTATTCAGAAATATATACTCTGTCTAAGCAACAAAAGTAAACCAACACAGTCACCAAGTCTCATCAGTTCCTACCTTAAGGAATCATTATCATTTTTGTACTTAGGAGAAACACTGAATTGCTGGGCAGGAAATAAGAATCTTGTGGCTCCAACATATTCCATGTGGTGCATGTATATTGATTGCCTTCATTTTCACCCCCTTACATGAGCATATTAGGCTCTAGACTTAGACACTTTACAGGCCTGTAACCTTGATCATTCACGTCATTCTTAATTTATTCATCCCCAAATATAAACAGTAACATCCACTCTAACTCTCTTGCAGGATTATTGTAATGATCAATTGAAACAGTACCTGGAAATAAGATTAGATATAATGTAATATTTATCTTACACTAATATGAATAGTCTTGTCTTCTACTTCATCTTGACTTTAATCAGACAGATGAGTTCAAATCTTGAATCTTCCATTTCTTAGTCTGGTGTCTATTAGATAACTTAATCTTTTGAGCCTTTGTGTTTTTCATTTATGAAATGGAGATATGAAAGTTCCAAATGTCTTTAGTAAAGAGTCAATTGAAAAGATACTTGGGAAAGAACCATAGACAGTCCTTACTGCAAATTCTCATGCCTTAATGTTAATAGTTACTGTTTTCATTGGCTCCACTGTTTGTGCAAATCTTTCTTGATCCTACCTGTGCAATTTCATTTCTTCTGCTTTTTTTATTACCAAGTTCATATTTTCTAGGCAGATTAATACATTTGTTTCCTGTGGCTACCACAACAAAAATTGCAAACTTAAAGCCATGCAAATAAATTTTGATATGGTTCTAGAAATCTGAATGTATAGTCAGAAGTCTGAATGTAGTTCCATCAGGCTGTAGTGAAATTTTTGCATTCTTTCTGGAAACTTTGTGAGAATACATTTCTTTGACTGCTTTTGTATTTTCTTTTGAATATTTTTCTATGCATATGACTGAATTTTCTCCTTAAAAATAGTACAGGGTTGTATGAACCTGATTGTTTGTTTTACTTTTCCAATTAAAATTCTTAAAAAAATAAATGGGCTTGGTTTTATAGAATTTAATGGCTAAAAGATAAACCATAATTTGTGTCTATTTACTACATAAAATATGTCTGTATAAGGATGGAGTCTAAACTTTTAGATAAATTTTTGAAAATCAGTTTCGTTATAGCTTGGATATGAAATACTCCCTACAAGCTCATGGGTTTTAACAGTTGGTTCAGAAGTGATGACACTATTTTGGGAGTCTGCTGAACCTTTGAAACTAGCTAGAGGAAGTATTACATCAGGGCTGAATACTGGGGAATACACAACCCCTTCATCCTTCCTGTCACGATCTCTGCTTTCTACCTGTGTCAAATGAAGCAGCTGCGAGCTGTCATTACCGGTGACAGGAACAATGTTTAGATTCCACTCCACCTTCCCCTACGTGACAAGTTGAAATCCCCCAAGACTGTGAGCCAACATAACATGACAAGTTGAAGTCCCCCAAGATGACTGGGAGCCAACATAACATGACAAGTTGAAATCCCCCAAGATGACTGTGAGCCAACGTAAGCATTTTTTCCCGTTGGCAGTTTTTGCCAGGTATTTTATCAAAGCAAGGAATTCTCTTCCTCTTACCTAACAGAAGTTTTATTGATGAATATGTAGAATAAAATATATGCATTTTAAGCACAGATCTAAACATTGCATGACATGGGTGCACTTACATACATGCAAGCAATATACTCACATACATACAAAAAATTAAAATATTAAAAAAGAATATATTAGATTCCATCAGTAATGTGGGAGATGAATTTTCTCATCAAAATTTGTAACTGCAGCTCTGGAGAGATATCTTAGTGATGAAAAGTGCTTACTTCTCTTGCAGAAGACCTGGGTTGGGTTCCAAGCACCCACATGGGGTTCACAACCACCTTTAACTCCAGTTACAGGGATCTGATGCCATCTTCTGGGCTCTATAGACTATTGCACGCATGTAATACACATAAACTTACACAGCCTCATCCACATAGACTAAATGAATGAATGAGTGAATAAATAAATAAATACATCTCAGACAACAGACAAACAAAGTTGTAGTTGGGGGCTGGACATACAATTCAATGATTAAGAAGATTTGATACTTTCCAGAGGGCCCAAGTTCAGCTCCTAGCACTCATGTTACAAGCCTCACAACTACCTGTAACTCCAGCTACAGAGGATCTGACAGCTCTTCTGGTCTCCGTGGGTACCTGCATTCATGTGTACATACTTCCACATGACACAACAGACATGCAGAGGCACAGGCATAGGCACACACACACACACACACACACACACACACACAAATAAAATAAATCGTTAAAAATAAAAGCATCTTGAGAAAGTGGATGAAAAAGCTGAGAAAGTGGAGGTGGCCCTGAGGGGCTCCTGGAAAGTCCTGTCAGCCTTCTTTCTCCATTTCAATTGAAGCCTCCATGACCACCCTCTAAAGCACGAAAGGTCCACTCCCGAAAGGTATTTATCCCATCACTAGCAAGATTCCGACACTCTCTGAGATGCTCAGATTTTTCCAGTCATCTGTTCTCCCTGTTCTAGGAGAACCAAGACCCAAGGAGACTGGTGCTGAAGCCACCGCTCAGTACTTAGCATCCCCTTGTTGACTCACTAGACCTCAGAGCCACAGTTTTACATCAAGAAGACAAAAGATAAGACTAATGGGAATCACTCGACTGTGGAATCACTTGGAGGAACTCTAGCCTAGACCTGGGCGACAAAATGTGGGGCTCATCCTTGCCTCCCCCCACAGAGGCTACAGAAGCAGTAGAGTTTGTTGCTGATCCTACAGCCCTGGCCACCAGTGTGTCGGGTGAGAGGTAAAGAGTTGTCCCCTGGGGCACCAGTCCAGTTTTGGTTCAGAAAGTTTTGGTTCAAGAGAGCAAAGGAGGCACCATCGGGAAGGACCAGAGTGCTTAGTCTTCAGCACACCTGGCCCCCAGAACTCTCATCTATCAACTGGATCTTGCCAGGACTTCCTGCTTCTCAAGGCTAGAGACACCAGGACCTCAAGGCCAGACTTTTTGCCCCCACAGGTTAGAAGCTCTGAATCCACCTTCAGGACTTTCCTTTCACCCTCCACCCACCTCAGTTTACAGGAACTGAGAGACATGTGGCAGCTGTGAGCCTTAGTGACCCAGGCCTCAAGATTATACCCAGAAACCCCAATTCAGCCTGCTTTCTCACTCCCTGAAGGAGAATATGAGAGTATCCCTCCCCCCATTCAGATGAAGGAGGAGGAGCCCTCCTCGTCTGGCCCACTGAGTACAACTAAAAGAGACCAAGAGATAAGGTAATGCACACCAGGGGCAGTAGGGACTTTCATCCGATGCCCTCTCCTGCCCCTGTGGTCCAGCTCATGTCTGTCCATGTGAAGCCACCTGTTACCCACCCATCACCCTTTGGACAAGCGCAGCATGTCCCTTCCCCAGGCCTCTCAGCTGTGAACTCATATTCATCCTTGAGAAGCTTTGACATTGACCCAAAACCCAGTTCACACTCATCCGATCAGTTCCCAGAGTCCAAAAGCCCCAGGGGTTAAGAGGCCTCTCTCCTCATTCTTTTGAGGAATCTCCTGAAGAGCCTCCTTTGCCCTGGGAGCAGGTTGGTGTATGGTTGTTTGACCAAGACAGTTGGGTCACATTGCAGGAGGGATCTGGGAAAGTACCTGTGGCAAATGCTTCTGAACCTTGTCCCAATAAAATCCCCAGCCTCCAGGAACTGAAGATGCAGCAGCTCTTGCAACAGGAGGTAGAGGGGCTATCAGCAGACAAGTGTGCCCCTCTTAATGGAGGCTCTGCTCTAGATATGGTTGAACTCCAGCCCCTGGGGCTACAATTTCTAGAACTCAGAATGCTCCAGAACATAATTATGGAACTTCCCACCTTTCTAGACTATCAAAATATTCTGAACTGTCAGAGCTCTGCCTTGTAGAAGCGTGTGGGGAGCCACAGTCCTGCCTTGTTGGGGAGACTAAGGTGGCTCAGCCCTACTCTTCCAGAGAGCCAGGACCCTTAGAGCCATCAGAGCCCTCTAGGAACAGCCAGAGGTCCCAGAGTCCTGCCCTCCATCACTGCCTAGTCCCCAAGGGTAGGTTGGATCACGTGAGGCCTGCCCTAGGATAGAGCTGAGGGCATCAGCAGCCCATTCTCTGGAAGCTAAAAGCCAGAGTTCAGCCCATTGCCCTGCTGCAGTCAAGGGCCTCCAGCCGCCATGAGCTTGACCTTCTCATCACAAAGCCCACTTTGTACCAGTCATCTTATCTGCTCACTCCAGTGTCTGAGGTCCCAGACAGGTCAGTCGGGCCCCAGCTGTCTGGCCCCTTGAACCCTGGCCTTGAGGTAGTACCTTAAAGCTTGTCTCACCACCTTCCACTGTCACGGTCACGAGGCTCTCTGGATCACGAATGGGCCTTCTACACCAGCCTAACCCCACCTCTAGGGTCCACCCTGGACTGTGCCAACCCTGTTACTCAAATGGCATGGTCCCTGTGTTTCATTCCAATTGGTTCTGTGGTCCCACAGGGCTATCCAGATGACTCTGGTCTCCACCCACTTCTTCTCTGATGAGAACACCCCTTCTTTCAGCCTTATTTAGTATGGATTTGTACGTGACACTAAGAGCCAACACTCTTCTATCCTTCAATAAAGTTTCTATAGTCTAAATAAAAATAAAAAAAATCTTGTAATTGTTAATTCTTTTAATTTCAGTCATTCAAAATGAGTATTTAGTTCTATCTCACTATGTTATTAGTCAACATTTTCCAAATGATTAATGATATTGATGTGTTAAGTATTTCCCTAGGTACAAATAGTTTATCCTAAGAACTGTGATTTCTAGCTACTCCATTCCTAGGGCATACAACCTAGCATTACCTATCTGAGAAGTAACTCATCGTCAAAAAATAAAAGTATCATGAGTTGACATAACTTCTACTTTAAGATTTATTTTTTAATTCATTATTTGCTATTTCCATGGCATTTAGACATTCATGTCTGTCAGACATGGTGTTGCACGCCTTTAATCCAGCACTCAGGAGGCAGAGGCAGGCAGATCTCTGTGAGATGAAGGCCAACCTGATCAAAATAGTGAGTTGTAGGCCAGTTGGGGCTATAGGGAAACCCTGTCAAAACTAAAAAACAAAACCTAGACCTAAACCTAAATATTCATGTCGTATAACGTCCTTTGTGTCTGTAGTCAGTGGGCCTTTTCCATCCCTTCTATTGCAATGATCTGGAGAATGAATGCCTAACTCAATAATGTACTTAACATGCCACTCACATATCTCATATTTGAATGCTATGTACATGATGTGGTTTTTAATTTGATGAACCTCTGTGAAGCCACTTCTGTCTAGTACAGTAGTAACTAACTTCAAAAATGAAGGCACTTTACACAAATTTTTCTTTTTTTCTATTTTGAAACCCACGGATAACTGTCTTGCCCTATTTTGACTTAGTTCTGTTCATCTTTCTTTTGTAACTTCGGACACTGAATACTTAATTCAGTCACTTTTCATTTTTAATTATGAAAACATTTACATTGGGGCAAAAGAATATGTTCTTGACATTTTCTTGATTAAAGGGTTTTATTATGATCTTATATAAAATTAATGTGTGATGATATTAAAATAATATTTGAAAAAGAATTAAATTAAAAAAAACCGTGGGACACAATTTTCCACCTAAGTGTGCATGTTAGTTAGGTTTTTTTTGTTGTTGTTTTGTTTTGTTTTTAGACATGGTCCAACTGTGTAGTCTCAAATGGCCTAGAACTCACTATGTATACTATTCCATGTTGGTCTTGATCTCACAGTGATCTCTTCACCTTTGCCTCCAGAGTGCTGGGACTGAAGGTGTGTGCTACCATGTGCCCAGCTCTAGTTAGGGTTCTTAGAAAAGTGGTGAATAGGCCATACAGAGACATATAGAAGAGAGTAGAAGAGCCTGGTAATTTCATTTGGGATGCAGAGAATTCCCGTGATCTACCTTCCTCAAGCTGGAGACCCAGGAAGATGTGTGGTGTGGTTCAGTCACAGTCTGGAGGTCTAAGAATGCAAAACAGGAAGAGGAAAAGCAAGTATGGGGTAATCTCAGCTCAATTCTGAAAAGTGATGATATTCAAGGATAGGAGGAGATGGATATCTGAATCAGGGTGAGTTTGCCCTTCTCCAGCTTTTGTTGCATTTTGGTATTTGATGGATTAGGTGATACTCCCTTTCACTAGAGAAGATTATTTTACTCAATTTATCAATCCAAATTCTCTTCTCTTCAGGAAACACCTTCACAGACACCCAGGCTCAATGTCTGATCTGTTATCTGGGGATCTCTTTCTCAAGACAAGTTGACATATGAAGTTAACCATCATAGTATATTTCTATTTATTAGAATTAAGTATTAACGAAAATATGAGATTGACTACCAATTAAAAAGCAAAACATATTGCTGCTCAAGTAGTCTTCCATGTATTTTAATAAATTTTAGCAGACATTTAAACTGCACAGTGAACAGTGTATATGTAGTAAGTGGATATCGTATGGCCGCTCTCTGGATCAGGAACTGCCTCTCAGGTCTTTTTTTTTGCACTTTATCTGTCAGACATCGAGCAGGGGATTCAATTATTTTCCCCAAATTATTGGTCAAAATAAAGAATCCCCCAGAAGACATGAATCAGAATCTCAGCAGTAAAACAAGTCAGGGAGAGTCTGGGGTGTCTTATCAAGAGACAAGAGTTGAAGATAGATTCTCTTTAGTTATTTGAATGATCTCAATTATTTATTCTAGTGGATCTTTGCTTATGAAGATTATTTGTAGCACTCCTTATGCTTATCATGTCTTGCACTAGAATGACACTTGTCACACTGTCTCTTAACTGATGCCAGCTGAATAAAAGTTGAACTGCTCAAGCTAGCATCCAAACTGAGCAGTCTTTGGATTCACTCTATTTCTACATATTCTTATTGCCAGCCTTTGCTTATTTGTCATTTCCCAAATGCAGTTGCTCAATGTCCTCAGACTGGTACTAGGCTCTAACTGCTATTGAGTCATAAATAAGCTCATCATTCCTCAAAAGTGACTCTTCATTTCACTGATATTGTGGTCATTCCATCTTTAGTGCCCTTATCTCAGTTTTACTCATCTCATCCAACATCATCTTTCCTGTTCCCCAGTGGGAATTTTATTACGCTTTCCTCTAAGTGTCTGCTGTCAGGCGTTTTCAAAATTTTAACATACACTTATCTCTTCCTATATATGTGACTATAATGTAACTTGTGTTTTGTTTTAGTTTTGTGCTATTTTATTTTTTGATTTAACATTTAAAAATTTTTATAAACTTCATACAATATATGTTCATCTTATTTAAACTTCTTCTCCTCTCTGCGCCCTTCTTAACACACCCAGATGGATTTCATGTCCTCCATCATCTATATTTTAAAGCCCATCAGTTAAATTTGTGTACCTAAATGTTCTTCAGTGTGGGTCCATCCACCAGAATCTGGTCAACTTAAGTCACATCCTTAAAGAAAACTAACTCTCCCTCCCCCAATAGCAGTTATCAGTTGTCAGGAGTTCCTCAGCTAAGGTTGAGGTTTCTTTTTCACTTCCCCATTTCTATGCTGGGATCTAGTCTGGTTTGAACTTATGTGGTATTTTTGATGCTGTCCTCATTGCTGTGAGTTCACATGAGCACCTTCCCAGCAGTCTGGAAAACTGTTTCCTTGTGGTCATCTTTGAGTCTTATAATCTTTCTACCCCTTCTTTCACAATGATCTCTGAACATTGTGTGACAGAGGTTTGAGTAATTCAGTTTACTAAGATGCATCTTAACCTTGTTGAGAAAGAATGTCTAAGGTCTGGTCTTCAGTTATGGAACACAGGATCCTTTGTAATGACTTTTCACTTTGACCCAGTACTAAAGAGTTGATTCTGGCCTCTGTAATTGTTACTTTTCTCAACACTGTAACCAAATCCTTGACAGAAGAAATGTAAGAGAAGAAAGTTTTATTTTGGCTCATTGTTTCAGACGGAACACTCCATCATAGAGGAGAAACCATGGCACCAGGGATAGTTTATGTCAGCAGGAGTATGTCTTAGCTGGTCTCATCATGGCAGCAGACAAGAAAGCAGAGAGTTCCAGAGAGAGCAAGAAGATAAAACGTCAAGGTCCATCTGCAGCAACCCTCTTCTGTAGTGACTTCTGCTAGCTATACCACACCTCCATCTCACAATCTCTCTAAACAGTCACCATCTGGTGACCCGGAACTCAAACACGTGAGCCTGTGAAGTACATTTTACCTCCAAACTCTAACAGCCTTATTATGAGAAAATTAGTTTCTGTTTATAGAAATTGCTTTCTAGTCTTTTCACTAATACTCAAGTTCATTTTTAAAAATTATTGTGATAGCCAGGTATAGTGGCACACATCTTCAGTCCCAGCACTTGGGAGAGAGAGGCCGGCTGATCTCTGTGAGATCAAGGGCAGCCCGGTCTGCATAGTGAGTTCCAGGCCAGCTGGGGCTACAGTGAGACTCTGTCTTAAAAAATAAATGAAAAAAATTGTTGTATATGTGTGTACTTGATGTGTGTGTGTGTATGTGTGTGTGTATATGTGTGTGTGTGTGTGTGTGTGTGTGTGTGTGTGTGTGCAAACCATGGCCACATGTGGAGGTCAGACAGCTTTGTGGAGCTGATCCTTTCCTTCCGCCTTATGTGAGTTCTGGAGATCAAACTTGGGTCATTAGGCCTCTGTGGCAAGCACTTTTTATCTGAAGAGACATCTCACCAGTATCAATACCTGTCTCTAGCCTATGCCTTGTTGTTGCTAGGCCTACTTACAATGGTCGAATTGTTCTTTGGAAACCCCTCCCTGTACTGATAGCTTCCTGGCCTTCCAGGTGCTGGCTCACGGAGGATGTTGTGTCTTCATTGTAGCCCTTCATTTGGCACTTACTTCCCACACATCTTAGAGCATGCAGGTACTGTAACAATAAATGCAAATTATGTAAAAGTTTTATTTTTAGTGTTAAAACTGCCTCTTCTGTGGCATATCCTTAATGACAGATAATACCGTATTTAACTTTGAGTGCTGTACATTTATAAACAACAGGATGATTGCTATCCCCATTTCATGCATAGGCAAACAAGAGTGATGTGTTAGTCACCAAGAATTATGAAGATGGAGTCTGAGCCCAGGCAGGCCAAAGTCATCTATTTGTGACAATCTGTGACTATGACAAAAGGACTCTTTGATGGTGATTTGCATTTCATAATGATCTTCTTACAAAATGACTAGAAATATACTCTTCTAGTCAACTCTATAAGAAAAGGAGAAAGGTGAGGAAAGTAGACTGGGCTCTATGTGCTGAATAAATCAGAGGTGGACCAAGAGGCACAACTGAGGTTTTATGTAGATGCCTATGTAACTGTTTAAATGTAAAAGTCATTCTTGGCATATGCTCTATTCAAACATGGGAAGTGGAGCAGGTATGCCTTGAGGTCTATAGTTTGGGACCCTCACTTTAAACAAATGAATTGGCCTGATGCTTGACACATAATGGTAATATGTGGTAGACATATAATGAGTGATAGATTATATAACTATCATCATTTCTTAAGGATATTTCACTCGGAGGAGTAAATCTTAAAAGTTAATTCAGAGTCTGGTTAAATTATGCATGTAAGAATGATAAAAAGAATGTATTTTTATTTTCTTAGCAATAGAATTCCTTGCTATTCCCCAATTCCCTTATTCTTATGAAGGAGTATTCTTTGTTTCAAAAAAAACTTTGATGAAGACTGAGGCAGAAACCCCCAAGAGACGGTCTTAAACAATAGATGGCATGCCTTTTAAAGTAGCAAGGAGCAACTAACTTCTGATTTCTTTTTTTTGCTTCTTCTTCTTTTTTTTTTTTTTTTAAAAAAACCTCTTGCAGTTTGCAAGCTGAGAGTCAAAGCTAAGATGCTCAGGACAGCAGAAGAAATTATAAGGGTTATGTGTGTCCTGAACAGATGGGCATAGAGCCAAGAGGAGAGAAACTGGGATTAGAAGGGGCCTCGAGACGCATTCTTTCTACTTTCCTTGTCATTGTAACCAAATACTTGACAAAAGCAGCATACGGGAGGGAGGGAAGATTTATCCCGGTTCCTGGTTTAGAGAATACAATCCATTATGACAAGAAAGATCGCAGCAGGACCAGATCCTCTCTGTGGTGTTTGGGGTGTGAGGCTGTTTGCTCACACCTAGCAGATGAGGAAGAAGAGATCGCACTGTAGGGGGAACTGGCCTATAATCCTCAAAGCCCATCCCCATAGCTCAAGTCCACAAGGTAGGCTCCACTTTCTAAAGGTTCCACATTTTCAAAAAATAGCACTGTCAATGGATGTCCAAGTATCCAAACGCTGAGCCTTTAGGGGCGGGGAATGCGAATTCAGTTGTATTAAGGAAAGAACAAATGAGGTTTTAAGAAAAAATTTTAAGTGAAGCAAACTCTATTTTCTGATAAATTTATTTTATTAACTAATGTTTTTATTATGCTACATCAGCTTTAGAATTAAAACTGTAGGAAATGTAAGAAGGGTCTCATGGACACAAGGCAAACTCACAGTCAGTCATGGAAGACAGTCATCTGCTTGAGTTTCATGTAATTTTTAGTTCATTGATAGAGATCAAAGGAATGATTCAGACAAGACTTGTTCCAATCTAAAAGTCTATTTCTTTGGTGAAACTACTGCACAGTCTTGTCAAATGAATATAGCTGGTTTGCCTCAGAAATAAATGAAATATGGTCTATAAGATATTTAGAACAGAATCTCCTAAGGAACATATGTCCCTGAAAGCCTAATTGTTATCACATCTCTTAAGATATATTACCAGGTAGAAACTGCAGCTATCAGGGGAGAAACTCATCTGGATGCAAGGCCAAGGACCACTGGAGGAGAACAAAGTCTGGGGTCTGGAGAAGTAGTTCCTCACAGCTCCACATATAGGATATCAGAGAAGGTGTCCTTTCTAGGCTGTCCTGAGCTGCATAGTGATATCCTGTTCGAGCAAACCAGGTTCCATGTTTAGATTTGCCTGACACTCCAGATAGACTGGTGATGGTTTCTTTATTTGACACTTTGGACCTGATAGTTTTTTGTTGATAGGGGCTAATCTGTTCATTAAAGATTAATTAGCAGTCTTTCTGCTTCTCTTTAGACGGTGCTAGAAACAGTGTCCCTTAGTTTTAATGAAACCAGAAAGGTTTTATTATCAACATTGCCAAATAGTTCCAGGATGTGAAAGCATACCTAGTTGAGAACCATTGGTCTTTGAGAACAATGTTAATTCTTTCTCATGACTTCTGAAAATAACTGGACATGGTGGACATATGAAATTGGGGAAAATCTTAGGCCAACAAGAAGGTAAAATGTGAGTTATGAAAATAAGAGACAGGAAGCATGTACAGCGGTGCTTAATGTTGTGGGATTTTAATACTATGCACTAAATTCTGGCTTGGAGAAGGTAAAAAGAAACTTTGTAAACAAAGAAAAACACATGGGAAAACTTAAACGGAGATTTTTCTTAAAGAAGTATGTGTGTGTATGTGTGTCGGTGGTTATTAATAGGGATTATATTGCCCTAAAACAGAAAAAGTGATACATCCTTTGTCAATTTATGGGGTGGACTAGGGGTTGGGGTGTGGAAAGTTTCCACTGGTCATATGTAGGGCATTTTTGACGTCTTTTTATTCCTCATGTAAGATGTGGAGTGGCAGCCAGTTCATGCTTGGGAGGCATCATAGCACTCTTTTGTTCCTGGAGGTTCCCCTGGTGGCTTCATCGCCGTATGAGTTAGGGGCACAGCTGAAGGAGCCATTCCCTATCTGTTGAAAAAGAGGTAAGAAAAAGACAGATTTCGGGTCTTTACTATTGTTGGATAATAGTTTGTGGATTAAGACACAATAACATATCTGATACTTGAACCTGCGATGGTCTTGAGGGTCTCACTTCCTATTCTCAGTTTTGAATATTCTGGATTACATTTGGCTCTTCAAGCCTTCATCACTGATGTTCCTGTGCTTTAGGACCGCATCCCTAAGGACAGGTCCTGCACAGCCACTCATCCTGGTTCCTCAGATCTCTCCCTTTCCCTTCGTTTTTCTTGTCTTTAACCAGGCATTACCTCTGAATAACTTCTCTAATGCTCTAGCTTGGGTAGACCACTTGTGTGGGTTCTAGCCTGCTTAGGTATTTTTCTCCTACTCTACACTGAAGTTCCCAGAGTAAGATGCACGTTGTATTGTACCGAATAAGTAATTGCTTATCAGAAAGTAACCACATCTTGAACAATTGTGTTCATTAAAAAAAATCTATATTTTAGCTACTCTGTAGCAACAAACACCATTTTTATGAGTAAAGTTCTCTTGATGTCAGTGCTATATCTTGAAGCCAAAGAAAGTGTCATCCAATTTAGAAATTACCTGATTGATGGGGGGGCAAGTTTTGAAGCAAAAATCAGTTCTACATAAAAGATATCAAGGCTTTCTTATGAGTAGGATATTGTTCTGGCCTGGAATATTCCAGGAATGTGTGGGAAAGTGTTTCATGCATTTTATCCTCTGTTATTTATTGTCCTGCTCTGTGGAGTTTTTTTTTTTTTTTCCTTAGAGTCTACTGCACTTGGTTTGCCCTGAGGAAAAGGAAGATGCAGAATTCTCATCTGTCTCAGTTACTATGTATTATTACTTGGGAAACATCAAGGCAAATGCCATATAAATAAATAAACCCCCAGAAGCTTTAGCTCCACTGTTTGGCAGCAGGACGTAAGAGCAAATGTTTAAGTTTTATGAGATAGAATTAATAAAAAGCTGTCATTTTTTCCAAGTAGGGGAGAAAAAGGACATTTTTCTCAAGCGTATGTAATTTGGCAATGAGGATTAATCAAGTGTTACCGAGCCTCACTTTGGTATCTGTTTGTAGCAATGGGTTTTCGCAGTGTACAAGTTGTAGTTCTAGTGGCTTAGTGTGCGTACTCGGACACTGGACAATAAAAAGCATCTGTTGGAGCAGTCCAGTCTTTATCAGGTGAGAAATCAAAGCTAACTCCCTCACCAGTGCTCTGAGGAGTCACTGTTGGCTGCTCTCTTTCCAGTTTTCTCAGTCATGTGTGTTGCAATAGAATTGAGACACAACAATCTTAAACAGCACAAGAGGAAATCGTTGCTAGATTTTCAAGTGAAGCAAATGCCCTTGTTGCCCCAGACTTTCCAGGAGGACTTGTGTACCTTCTCTGCCTATGTCCCTAAGCCTGGCCTCTCAGGAAAGCTTTATAATAGTTTCCATTGGTTGAAATTTATGGGTAATAGCTAATCTAAGTATTTTTCTAATTAAGCAAAGTTCAACTGCCAGTTTTGCCAGATACTAAGTATTTTTGCTAGATTGTACATTTTTAAGGAAAGGCGTCTCATCTCAACATTTCCATAGTGCTTAATGCATAATTTAGAGCAGATGTTCTATAAACGTTAAAGTAAACATGGGAGCGTAAACTAAAACTTGGGATATCTGCAACACACATTTTGACATTTGCTGTTATTGCATCAGCTCATTGCTTTTCCCACTTTTCTTGTCGATTTATATTTTTAGATGTATAGTACTTAATCTCAGTAGCAAGAAGAAACAAGCATGTTGGCAAATGAACTGTATGTAAGGATGCATACCTGATAATTATTAAGTATTTTCTTGACCTTTGCCTCAGATATTGGCCATGCCATGCTGAAAAACCTTTAATGTGTAAAGCAGATCTAGTTTGGGTTGGGTGTTGTGCTGCATGCCTTTAATTTCAGCGCTCAGAAGGCAGAGGCAGTTGGGTGTCTGTGAGTTCAAGGCCAGCCTGGTCTACATATTGAATTCAAGGCCAGCCAGACATATATAGTGAGACCCTGTCTCAACTCCACCCCTAAAAGACCTAGTCATAGATTGTTATTTTTGTGTTTTACTATTGCTTTTTATTTCTACATTGTTTTTCAGATGAAAGTATTACTGATGTATCCCAGCCTGATTCGACAGTGTTGATGTCATTCAAATTACAAGGGAGAACTTGTATTGTCATTTAACTTTCATTCAAAGACATTTATAAGCATGCAGATGAGCAAAGAACCCTGAGGCCTACTCTTGTCTTTCATGCTTTGCAGATTTATATAGATAACATAGTTTAAGTTTGTAGTAGATCGAATTAAAACTGTGTGCATCTTGGGGAGTGCAAAGCCAAAGGAACATAACCAAATAAAAGAGTGAGGAAAGACTGATTACCTGTAGCAGATGGAGAAGAAGCATTATTTCTAAACAATGACCTCTTCAAATAAAGGAAATGTTAGGATTTTATTCAGGAAGTCTATATACAATCATACAAGAAAGCACTTTAGAGCCAGTCCCATTCCTAAGTATGCTCAGTTAAGGAGTACATTCCTGAGTAAACTCAGTTAAAGATTAGAGTTTAAGAAGGAAAGAAGGACAGACATGTTCTGGGGCATGACTGGTGCAAGGTCATGGAACCAACGTTAGGAAACTGAAATGCCATACAGGAACACTTCTGGACACATTCAGTTTGTGTAGAAAAATGGTGGACAAGAACATTTCTGGGCATGCTAAACTTGGATTATATAATTTTATATGGAAAAAAAAAAAGGAAAAGACACTGCAAAGTGCATTAGTATAGTGGTTTGCTCCTGACGGTGCTTGTTTAGCTGCTAAGAAAATGAACTGAATGGATTAGTGCTTCTCTATCAGACACAGTGGGAGGTTATCTTCTTCCACAGACAAGTCCTTTAGCAGTAGCCAGAATCAAGGTCCCCCAACATTATATCCTCCCTTCCTCTTTCGCCAAATAAATTATAGTTACAACATTTGGTCTGACTTCACTTTGATTCAGATATTCACTAAATCAGATACTGACTTTTCTGCAGCTAGTAATGCAAGTAATGGACAGGGAAGGGTTGGAAAGCAGACAAAGGTAGAAAGAGCAGGAGATAGTGTTGAGCTTTACTTCCTGAAATGTCAAATAATTATGAGAGCTGAGAAGTGGGTATTGTGATTGAAAAATCTGTCTTTTTTAAAAATAGTTATTTGTTATATCTACATACATTTGTGTGCTTTAAAAACTAGTCAGGTGATGATCTATTAAGATTCACATCAATCTTGGACAAAGTGAAAGATGTCTGACAACTTGTGCTTAATGAGTTTTAAGTCATTCTGAACATGAAACTCACAAAATCAGGCAAAATTTGAAAATGGAAGAAGCTTTACTAGTTATATAATAATAATTATTATTTTTTCCATTAATATTAATGTTTATTTCAATTCCACCTTATCAAATATCTCATTTCATTTAATATATGAGAAATAATGAGTCTTCAAGATGAAATAATATTAGAGTTAATTGAAAGTTAGTGGTAAAACCAGAGTCTCAGGACATGACACAAATACTTCCTTGAGATTTCCTTTTTTTAAGCAGGCAAGTATAGACAGTAAATTTATTTCTTTATCTACTTGAATTTATAACATCAAATATCTTTAAGTTTTAGAATTTTCTCTACTAGAGATAAATTTGTTGCATTATAATCAACACATTAATAAAATTTTCTAGCTGGCATATTAATCAATTCTGGTTTCCAGATTCCTGGCAGAAAATTAATTTTGTGAAAGTTTGTGGAAAAGTTTATTGGAAATTAAATAATAGATAGTAGGAACTTCTTAATATACTGTTCCTTTACTATTTCATGTCAATAAAATGTTTCATTATTTTTTGGTTAAAGAACTAAACAGAAGAATAAATATTTAGAAAATAAATGTTTTAACTAAAAAGTTTATAAGACATTAATTCCCATTTCAGACACATATACGTTGAAATTTATACTAGGCAAAATCAAGAGTGGACATTTAAAGGATTGACTATTTAAGGAATAATTACTAGAATATCACACAGATTCCCAAGAAATTTATAAGGATTTCTACTACACTAAATTCGTGCCCATCTTCCATGAATTTACCTGACCAAGGGTATATAACAGTTATATGACAAATGTATAGAGACATTAGCAAAACATTTGATATTTTCTTAAGAGATGTTAAAGAACTAGAAAATATATGCTAAGATTAAGCATGAATATATTTTAAAAGTCTCAAATGAGTTTACTCAGGTTTCATATGTAAGAATAATCTTATTTTTATGTGTATGAGTGTATGCCTGGTAAATGTATGCCACACATGTGTGGGTGCCTACAGAGGCAAGAAAGAGGACATTGGATTCCCTGGAGCTAGAGTTACAGGCAGTTGTGAGCCATCCAACGTGAGTGTTGGGAACTGACCTCTGTCCTCTGGAAGAGCAGCAAGCATTCCTAACTGTGGAACCGTTTCTCCACAGGTCTTATTTAGTTTAATGTATTAGACCGGGAAGTTACAGGTTAGAGATGAAAAATACATTTCTAAGTTCACACCAACCACAAGGAAAAGAAGATTCCAAGATACTGGCAAAAGTTATTTGACTTCAAGGTCCTCCACTCTCATATTGGATTAAGTTGTTTAGTGTTGAGACTGAGTCTTCTAAATTCAGATTAACTTCTCTCTGGAATGACACATGGAGAGCTAACTCCAGAGTTATAATCTTATAACTTTTATGTAACTTACTAGTACAAAATTGTTCATTTATATCACTGTATGTTCTAAAACTTTATTAGAATTCATATAGTAGGTTAAACAATGAAGTTTAATGAAAATCAGTGTAAGAAGTGGCCTGTGGAGCTAAGAAAGCAAGATAGTCACACATGAGAGAAGAGCAACTCAGTGCCAGGCATGAAGAAAAGCACAACTTGAAGGCTATGGTTCATGCTGAACTCTACGAAATGCAACACTCTGATATGGGTACTCAGAGAGGCTCTGTCACTGTAGGATTATGGACAGTGAGACAGAAAAATAGAGTACCCAGCTGCCCCGTCAGAACCCCTCCGGAGAACTGTTTCAAAACCACCATACCAGTATGTATCCATTAGAAATGGTTAAGAAGGTAAAACTGTATCACAGAAGAAACAGAGAATGTTCTGTGGAAAGACAGGAGGATCATTATAGTGACCTTTAAATATTAGAAACATTTCTAAGTAAAACATGTGTAAAGACTGCTATGCAGATCCTAAAGCTGAGGAGATTGAATGATAGCTAAACCAAGCATTTCGTTCTAACATGAAGATAATTTTAAGTGCCAGCACTATTTCAAAATGGTAGGAGTGCTAGTCCTGGAGGCAGGCAAGCAGATGGAGAGTGAGCCATTGTTCAAAATCTGGCAAACAAAACATTATCCTTGGTGTAAAGGTCAAACTGGTACATCTGGAACATGGAATGCAGACGCTCAAGGGTGCCAACAACTTTGTGGACAATCTCAAAGGAGCAGTAGTAGAGCTACTCCTGTGGGTCCTTCCGAGCTGTGTGATGGTGCATCTTTAAAAAAACAAGTCTTTACAATTATTTTTCTCAGAATAACTCTACCCTGTAGCAGAGTTAATAATTCTCATATTTTGGACAAATACACAAAACAAAACAGTTGACTTGGTAAAAAATATTGAAGATACAGCCCTGTCCTGCCTCTTCTAGTTGCTATCTGTTTTTGTTGTTCTCCTCCTCTTTCTCTTTTTCCTTTTCTTCCTCCTCCTCCTCTTCTTCTTCCTTCTCCTCCTCCTCCTCGTCCTCCTCTCTCCCTTCCTCCTACTTTTCTTCCCCCTCAACTTTTAGTTTAATTAAAATGAAGCAATGACAGAAGACAGCATCTGCAAAGAAATCCTTGGGAAGTATGGTTGTCTTTCCTTTAATTTACTAGACACAAAGCCTTGGGTATGTTGGTATATGAAATCCACTGATATCCAGGAGAGTGACATCTTTTGGTATTTTGAATGAGTGGGTGTTTCTAGTGTAATTTGATTCTTTCTCCTCTTTGGGGAGTACACAGTACAGACATGCTTTGGAGAAAAGTATCAAAAAGTGGTTTGTCTTTTGACTTTTTGACTTCTCTTTCTGCCCGGCCAGCCACAGTCATCCTCCTGCCAAACAGTGGTTCTTGAATATGCAATTATAGCCATTGTCTGCACAATAATTACAGCCTAATTTGACTTGTTGTGCAGCAGGATGACAAGGGTGCTGACTGTCAGACGAGGTCAGAGATCAGCCATTGCCCCATGCACTGCAGTCAGCAGCCTCACTGGGAGTCTATAGAACCTCTTCTCAGCTGTGAGACGAGTCTGCAGCTGTCTGTGGATCTCTTTATGTGACTTTAGATATAACCATGGAGTGTTTTCAAGACCAAGATCCCAGCATGCAATGTGGCTTCTTATTTTCTTAACAAAGATGTGACAATCGTTCTAAAGCAAATGGAATAATTTTGTCTTTATATACATTTCAAATGGAATATTCATATAGGCTGGATAAAAATGTTTTATCAGGTTTTCTATGTGCACAGGTCTTAAAATAGGACTCAAAATGTTAAAATCAGTATTCTGTGTTAGGATAGAAACTGCTGTTTGTATGCAAGTAGAATAACTTGCACACAAAGTGTGTCCACAGATTGAAATTCCTTGCAGAAGATACAGAATCTAAATGATTAGGTAAAAAATTAAACAAAAATATTTTGTCATTTAATCTAACCCTAAAAGTAACAAGAGAATATTTCTTAAATACTTTGTTATTCATAAACACAAAAAGTTCAAGTATATTTGTAAAGCGACATTTACTGTTATGGAAAGATTTTCCACTCTCATTTCAAATACCTGGAATATTTAATGTTATTTAGCTAAAAAATTTAGCAGTCATACTTATCTAAAATGCTAATTTTGAAGAATAAATGTACAGCTAAGAAAGTGCTCATGAGGAAAACTATTTACCTCAGCAGGAGTGCCCATATTCTGGTAATAAATAAACCATATGAGATAGTCTTGGTTGAGTTCGTTTATCTAAAAAAAAAAATCAGCATTTAATGAGGGCCAATATAAGGCGAATGAAAAAGATGTTTAAATAGATACATAGTGAATTCAATTGTCGATGCACCAACTAAAGAACATAAAAGAAGTTAGATATGGTAGCAAGATGCTATGATCTGGCCAGTGTGTTAGATCTCAGGAAGAGTTGCTCACTGCTCTGTTCTGCCGAAGCAGAATTCCAACCCCGGTACCTACTACACCATTTCTTTATTTCTTTATGGGGGTGATACAGTGTATTGACTCTGAGTTTAGGGCAAGGTTTAAAACTCTAAAAAAGCCAGGTGGTAATCAGAGTATTTTTAGATTACCAGACTGATGGGAAAATATAGAAAATAGGATGCAGTTTAATACTGAGGAAGCAAAACAGAAGTAGAGTGGTACAGCAGGCAGGCAAGCTGGAACTGCCACGGCAGAAGCAGAGACAGAGGAAAGGCCAGTCAGGCCATCCAGGGCTGTGTGGAGTCCATAGCCCAGTTATCTGCCTGCAACAAGGGGATCTGAGACACATGCCAGCTTTAGAGGTCTGGCTCTATGTCCTTCTTCACTCAGTACTTTTGGGTAATGTGAAGAGAACAACCACCATTTTTATTCTAAAACAGTGTCTTTATTGAAGGCTGACTAAATGCCAGGTCACAGTATAGGAATTTATTCATTAATTTCTTTATTAATTCTTTTATTATAGTTAATAAAATATATAGATATGGGAATTGAGTTCTAAATATGTTAGTTATATTAATAGTATGCTCTACAACGATATGTGGATATGTGAGTTTCTTATTTCTATGCCAAAATATCTGATATATTTCAACTTAAGGGAAGAAAGATTTTTATCTCAGTTTCAAAGGGTTCGGTCCATACTAGCTGACTACATAGCATATTCTGATGCATATGGAAACATCATGGTGGTGGGAGCTTGAGGTAGAAGAAGATAGTCACCTTATGGTATCCAAAAAGCAGAGAAGAGAAAAAGAGAGAGAGAGACAGACACAGACTTAAAAGACACCGCTTGTTCTAGGACGTGCCCGTAGTAACATACTTCCTCCAACTAGTCCTTATTTCTTACATTATGGTCAGCTCCCATAACATCAAATTATCAACAAATCATTGGATCAACCCACGGATGAAGTCAGAATTGTTATGATTCAATCGTTTCTAAAAAATGCCGCCTTTGAACAGTGCTGCATTGGGAACTCAGCCTTCAACATACAAAGCTTTGGGGAAGAGGGACATTTCATATCCAAATCATCATAAGAAAAAACAAACATGGTCTTTGTGTTCATGGCAAGAGTAAGACAGGTATTAATCATGTATTGCACAAACCTGAATAAATATACATATGTACATGCGGTAAGTTCTGTTAACAGTAGAAAGGACTATTGAGAAGATAGAGTCTGACTTGGTCTGAAGAAGTTCTGGAAAATACCAAGAATAAGTTTGAAAAAGCTGTGGGAGGAGGCGAGACTGGGCATTGTAGACAGAGAACGGTATGCAAGGACCTGAGAGTCAGTTGTGTCTGGGAAAGAATCTCACAAAGAGAACTGGAAGGAGGCCAGATCTCACAAGGCCTGGCAGAGCATCTTAAGGAGCAGCAGGAAGCTGTTGAAGGTTTTCAAGTACCAGCACAATATGATCTAGTTCTTGTTAAGATAGCATCCACCACAGGGTGAAGAATGGTTTAGAATGAATTTATGAGCTACTGGAGGGATCAATTGCTTGTACTATGAGTTCAAAGAGAAGGAATGAAATTTCATTTAATGTTCACCAAGTATTCAACTGGAACAGAAGTTTATGTAAATTAATTCATTGACTTATACAAATAAATATTTGTTGTGTAACATTTTAAGCATAAATTTGTGAAAGATAAAAGACTATCTTCTATTTTACATTTAATGAATGAAAACTAGATGATTAGCATACTATCTACCTAAATATCAATGATAAAATTATAGCAAAGAATGGTCATATGACAGACAAGAGCAGAACGGTTTGTTGTCGTTGTTTGGTAGTTCTAAGCAAAATTTCCCTGAAGCCAGAATAATGAAGAGACTAAGGAAAGGGTCTTCAGGCAGAGGGGATTGCTGAGAAAAAGACCTTGAAATGGGAACAACATAGCTGATTTGAAGGTCAAAAACCCTCAGGGTGGCTGAACCCTAGGGACAGAGGTGCTGGATGTGTTCAGAGTTCATCAAGATCCAGAGTGTGAGCGAGCATGTAGGCCAGGGATTTTTAGAACTTATTCAGATTGAATGAGACTCTGTGAAGGTTAGGAAAGAAGCCAAAGTGAAGTAGATAGTGAGACTTCAGTTTTAAATGGTCACTGTCTGCTGGAAAGAAGCTGGATAGAAGGACGCAGCAGTGGCTAACTTAGTGGATGGGTGTCCCGTGCCTCAGGTAAGAACTGTTGTCTGTAAACCACATGGAAGACGGCAGTCGGGGATACCCACACTGGGCTATTGAGAGGATGCAAATATATTTTTTTATGTTAAACTGTGTGTGTGTAGCATAAAATGATAATAATTCTGAAAGTTTAGCTCTAGTGATATGAATGTTTCCCAAGTCTACTCCCAATCCTCTTAAGACGGCCTCGGAGTGACACTGTTCCTTGCCATCAGCACAGTATATTCAAAATGACATCAGGTTTGGCCTCCTATTTTGGAAAAATAAGACAAATTTACATGAGATGTGCCATGGTTAAGCTCACCCTTGCGTGTATTTAGTTAGTGAAATATAAACAGGTGATTCTTTTAACTTTAAGCAAAGGTCTTTCATGTAGGAAAGATTTAACTGTTAACGCTGTAATGCATAGTAAACTGTAAATCTACTTTATTCAGTAGTCTCCCAAACCAAACATGATATAGCAGGTATTTAAACAAAGTTTATAGTCAAGTGGCACCTTCTCTTTCCATAACTGATTTATAGTAAATCAATAAGTATATATCATTTAAATGAAACAATCTAGTGTGGAAGAGAGGGCAGAACGATCGTTAGAGCCACAGCGGGTGGATGAGCGTAGGGAAACAGTCTTCCAGACAGCTGTCAGTCACTCATGTGAACTCGCAGCAATGGTGACAGCACGCACAAGTCCCATTCAAATTCAAACCAGACAAAATCTTAGCATAGATACAAGGAAGTGGACAAGACACCACAACCCTCTCTAAGGACTTTTGGCAACCAATGACTGCTGGGAGGGAGGGACAATCTCCTTAAAGGTTGGGACTCAGTAGGTTAAGCAGGCTCCAATGGATGGACCCACACTGAAGGAAATTTGGGGACACAAATTAGACTCTGTATACTATAATACACCTAATAGAGTGCATTAATCCGGAGGAACAGTAAGAGGTGTTTCAAATTTTGTTCAAATTATATTGTACTAAAAATCACAAAAATTCAATATATTTTTTAAATCTAGAGTTTTTTCTAATAAAGACTATGACATAAGCCCTTTAACAAAGAACTACTCTAAAATGAAATATTATATGTTTTCTTTACTGAAGGCCACTTCTTTGCTATATAGCAGTCAAAAATGGCCACAGTCAAGAAAGACAAACTAGAACCTAGATTGAATGCAGCAGTAGTAATTCATAAGCTAAAGTCCTATGAACAAGAAAGTGATGTGTTTATTTATTTTGAAGATAATTCGGGGTCATGTCATAGTAAGATGAGATGAAAGATTCTGTCAGTTCAGCCAGTTTACAGAGGAATGTTCAGACTTAGGGCCAGTATTGCCCTGAATGTAGGCAGCACTGCATGATTCACCAGTATATTTTGTCAAAGATAACAGTCAATAAAAAGAATTTGCTCTCAAATTATTTTCAAGAGAATTAAGAAGTTTATACATTATTCTCAAAGGACTTTGGGAATCAGAAAAAGTGACCTGTGTTAGCCTAGTCAGTTCAAAAAATTTATTAAATAAGAACTCACAGTAATGTTTTGCTGTTGCTTAACTTTCCTGTGGATTTGTCTTCTGACTCATTTGGGCTTCTGAAAGGACATATTTTTAAGATGAGTTGACTCTGACTTCTCTAGGCTGACCTGTCAGGTTTCTTCTCTCCCATTTTCCCTTTCTCTGTTCACTCAATATTAAATAGTTCAGGCATTGTTCTGAGCCCCGACAGCCTCATTATAAACAATTCACTTCGGATTTAGTGTTTGAAACAGACATGGGATGACTGAGGCACTAAACAGAGCAGTGTGAAGCTCTCTATGAGTAAGAAAGTTAATAAGAAAACACAGGGGCAGAAGCACCCCTCAGAGGTCAGAGAGTCTCCTGGAGTAAACTGTTTCTCTCTGAAGCCCAGCCACTGACCAAGAGCTGACCAGGTACATTTCCCAGGGGAGGGTGCAGGGACGACTGAAGGGAAGCACAGATCATCAAAGCTGGGGTGTAAGTAGGAGCCAGTTCACAAAGAATTCTGTCAGGTAGAGGTCTTAAGACTTTATGGGAGAAATGGGAAGTCATTAAGTGAGTTGTACAGATGATACAGACATGGCAAGTCTTGGCTGTAGGATGGTGACCCTTGCTCTAAGAAGCCAGGGAGGGAGATGGGCTATCTGGTTAGCAACATGGGAAGGCATCGAGAGAACAGAAATTGATGGCCCCTGCAGGGCAGTAGCTTTTGGTATAGAAAATGTAGATAGAGACACACAAGCTATATGAGCTCAGTTTGGTGACTTCAGAGAGAAAAGGCAGGATTTGAAGTCTGCTTGTTCTATATATTCACATATTTTAAGACAGTGTGGTTCTGTTTATCTTTTGAGACCAGAGCTTCTTTTCATACTAACCCTCATCTGATTCGAAAAAGAGGATTTTAGCCTTATCTCGGGTGCTCAAGTAAAGACAGTCACCAAACTCTCTAGAGGATGATATCTAAACTCTCAGTCCAAGGGACCAGAGAGCAGCCTGAGTTTGCATTTCAAGTAACTTGCTGTAGTAAATGACTGTTCCAAATTCTTGTTATGCATGGGAATTTAAAATTACTCATAATTTGGGATAATGATCTTGATGTACCTGTAGACGGAGGTTTTGGAAAGTTTCTCGGGCTCCTTTCAGCTTCATTCTGTGTTCTCCAAACCTCCCACGTAGCTGCAATTGCATGGAAATGCAAGAGCAGTGGGAAATAGAACGATCTGTCATTGTCAAATACTATATAAATGGAGACAGAGGAGGAGTTCAGAACTGCGTAGCAAGGACAGAGGAGAAAGGTCAGTGATCTATCATGCGGTATAGGATTTCCCCTTAAGCACTTGTCGGCTAAGACTTGTTCACAGTGTGCAAGCTTTTGTCTGGTGAGAGACCTAATTGTAAGCTGCTCCTCAATGTAAGGCTGTAAACATTCAAGGCTCTGCTCTGCATAGAATTAGAGAGAGGGAAAATGCATTGCAAGTAGACTCAGGAGAAATTAATTTTTGCCATTCATGGAAGCCAGTAGCTAATATTAACAATTGTTTAACTTATGAAATATTAATTAGATGACTTATAAATTATGTATGTGGGAAAAAGAAAATCTGTCAATGGGTGGTTTGAGAATCCAGAAAAGCATTTAAGTTGATAACAAAAGGTATTTTGTGCAGCAGGTCATGTTGGGGTGGGCTTTGCTCTTCCTTTGTGCCTGATAATGGTGAGTGCAGAATTGCTTTATGTAATTCCCCGGTAGTGAGAGAACCAGTCATTTCTATAGAGCACTTGTCTTATGTGTTGCTCTGCTGTTTAGAGGAATGGATGTCAATAGACAAAAATTTAATGGGAAAATCAGAGAACTGAAAAGATGTGAGAAGAAGCCAAGTACTGAACACATTTGCCTGGTGACGTGGCAGAGTCTCCTGTGGAGCCCTCGCCCAGACCTCTGAGAAAAGAATAAGCCCAGGATCTGAGCCTGTGATGTAAAAAGTAAACAGTAGGCTCAGTCCCAAGACATGATTGATTTTTTATTTAAAACTTTAAAAATCTTTTCAGGTAATAAAACATTTTCTTACAAACTCGGACTTTTTAAGAATTCTTAATTTATGGTATTTTTTTCCAGTGAATTTTATGCTTTTCTTATTAACTGATGTAGACACTGGCAGGATCCATTAAATAGTTGCATGTTGGAACACCATGTCTTTAAAGTTCTCAATCTCACTTTGAAAGACCCATTATAAATATGACTACCAATTAATTTTTTCTAAAAACCATATAAATCTATTATGACACAATGTCTAAAATATAGTTTAACTTCAAAATAATTTATTTTAGTTTAAGCTCCATAATGCAAAATAAAATAATTCAAGAAATAGCTACTCTGAGTTAATGATATTCTTACCTTTTTCCAATCTGAAAAGAATTGGAAACCTTTGTATAGTAGTAGCCTCATCTCATCTCACAGATGATTTAATATGATAGTAAATAAATCACATTACTAATTCTGTTAGATTTTCTACAGCTATTTACCTTTTAAAATTTTCTTACCTCTTTCGTGACAAAACACTCTCTTTTCTGTTTTCAAGAACATAGGATGAGAGGTTCGGTAGATGGCCCAAGTCAGTAAAGTGCTTGACATGCAAGCCAAGGACATGAGTTTAGTTCCCCACACCCACATAAAACCAAGCCTGACTGAGCACACCTGCAATCTCAGTGGTAGGGATCCCAGAGAGGAGGGCTTGTTGAACGGGTAGTCTAGGTAAATCAGCAGGATCCAGATTCAGCGAGACCTTCGGTTTTAAAACATAAGATAGAGATTGAGAGAGACACCAGACATTGAGTTCTTTCACAAGCACATACATGTACACACATGTGCATAACCGTGAACACAGACATAAACTGAGAAGTCAACATGATTAACATTAAGTTGTAGTGTCTCAAATAAATGAAAAGAAATTAATGAGTTTGTCTAGGTATTGTAGAGTCTTCTAAAAGGAAGGTATAAATACACCAGCAGGAAGTGTAAAATCCAGAAAATACTGTTCTGCATGTGTTTCAGCAACTAGCCAGGCAGCCAAGTGTGGCTGCTTTAATTTTAGGAAAGACTGGCCAACATCTTCATGTAGGAAGGAAATACATTTATTGTATGTATTGTAGTAGGAAATACATTACAATATATTTCTGTTTTCTGTCATAATATTAAGGTTTGTTTTATATTTGTAGTTCCACAGAAGGAAAAAATGCAAAAATTAAATGTAGATTTGCTGTCAATTCTAAAGTTCTCTTTTAATTTAAAGACACCTGAATATTAACTTAGAACCAAATGGCTGAAATGTGTCCCATTATACTGTAGGACTTTGCAGTTTTAAATCTACAGAGACAAGTGTACCTGGAGACAAATGACAAGACTGTCATAAGACAGAAGCTTAATTATGTTCACTTGCTTTTTCAAATTATTCCCAACAAATTACCTTGGTAGGTGACAATCCATCAAGGCAAGACTCTAATTTCATATTCACAGTAATGTGCTCCTGTAAACTGGTCTAATAAGGTTTTAACTAAGTTTTCCTCCTGACCTCACTGTGTTGCAGTATTGCAGGCTGTGTGTGTTTTGCAGTGTTTCCAATTAATTTCTGACCCTGGTGCTGCTTGGGCACAATGGGGAGAGTGAAGGGTGGAGATCAGATTTAATTTTGAATTTCCTGACTGCTGCTGGTTTGTATCTCAACTCCAACAGTACTACTTAAACATGTTATTTTTGGTCAGTGGCTTTCAATACTGCACACTGGGCAAATGTAATTAAGTGGGCTCAGGCTTGTTCTCAGCTGTCCTCTAAGTTCTTATATGGGAACTCAAAGTTTCAACAGGAAACACCTGGATGGTAGTCGTAGCCCAACCCTTCCCACAGAATTAATATATAACATTGTTCCCAAGTCTCATAAGCTCTTCCCCAAACAGAAATGTTCAGCTGTATTTCAAGACTGTATTTTTAATTACTACTAAAATCCAAACTCGTGGCTTAGAAGTAAACCTGATTATAAGAGGTTACTTGATTTAGCAACATCCAGGGTTAGCCATCTCATTCATAATATTGCTTCATTCAATATTAGGCATTTTAAAATTTACCCTTCAATGCCTACTCTGCATAAGGGATGTAGGGGTGCACAGAGTAACCAGATGAAGATCCTGCTCTCAGGTTGTAGTAAAACAAACATGATAGCCTTGGAAAAACCCCCAATTAATCATTACTTAGAGACAACCAGTAGAAATTTACATAGGCTGTTAGCTTTGGAAGAAACTAATTTTAAGCATGATGTTAAAAACTCTCTGATCTTATCTTTTAAGCACAATAGTGGATTTGACATAAAACAAACCCTAGCAAAAATGTGGAAAGCGTGGAAAAGAAAACTCCACATTGAATTTAACAGTTGCGCTCCCAGAAACAAAAGCAAAAACCCAAACTGAACACAAGACTGCAGTTATTTCGGTGACTTTCTAGATTTGCCTCCCACACAGACTTAGGTTTTAATAGCTAAGCGGCCCCAGGAAACAAGGCCTTGGGCTGAAGCAAGCAAGACAAGACACCGGAACTGAGATCTCGCCATAAAACTGAAGGGTCTGAAGGGCTGTATCTTTTAGTCAAAGTGCAGAATCAAGAAGCTTATCTTCACAGAGAAATGACAAGGGTGTTTATCAGCCTCAGCTTCAACTCAGCACAGGAAAAGAATTTTCCCCCAAGAACTTGCAATTACCAAATTCCCTTCATAGTTTGAATTTAGTGCCACATAGAAGCCTAGATAATAATAAGCTAAGCAAAAAAAAAAAAAAAATGGTCAGAGACTTATGGTACTTGTGAAGTGTACCAGAAGCAAATACAATTCTGATAATGTGACGTTGCAACTACACTTTGTGGTATTTAACAAAATGAGTTGAAATTTCATATAAAAACTTGCACATGGATGTATATTGCAGCCGTAATTATAATTGCCAAACTTGGAAGTATTTATCCATTCAGCAAGCAAATAAAACACTCAAAGAAGCTAATATACAGAAAGTTTAGTGCTAATCATGAAAAATGAATTAGTTATTTGACAATGTTAAATAATTGAAATATTAGCTAGAATACACAATTAGTTTTTGAAATGGAAAAAACAAATTTTAAAATGGGAAAAAAAGAAAAATGTAGACATAAAAATAAACAAAATGATTGAAAATTAGCCAAACATATTCCAGAAGACCTCTTATTGAAGTAAATAGCTTAATGAAGACATTAAACTTCAGATGTAGACTTTTACTTCATCCCATATACCCCTCACTTGCTCAGGCTGATCTTGAGCAATATCTCTTTAACAAGCAAGCCTGGGCCACTTACTGAGACCATGTCATTCAGTGGGAAGTATTTGCTTGCCATGTGTTAAGGTTCGAGCTGGGTTCAATCCCCAATACTGTAGAAAAGTCACTTAAGTGGAATTGTACAGTTTCAAATTGGCTTGTTCAGTTCATTTAGTAATGCAACTCCTCCATGCCAGTGAATCATTTGACAGCTTGTTTCTTTTCATCAGTGGCTATGTTCCAATGTGTGGATAAGCCATAGTGTTTATTCACCTGTTGAATAGATAAATACTGAAAATCTGAAGAGAGATAGAGAGTTGCCACTGAGAAAACTCTGGAGACCTTCAGAAGCCCTGCCCCACTGAGTGTTCATCAGAGGATTCAGGTCAGACAATGCATGCATGTGACAAAGGTAATGAGATTGGAATTCAGTGAGCACTCAGAAACACTAGAGGCAACAGTGCCTAATAGATACTCAGGGAGGGCGGGGATTGTGTCTATTCCCATTACAAGGCAGTCAGGAAATTTTCACAATTCACATGACTTTTAAATACAGAGAGAAGGGCCTATCAACTTGGTAGTATAGAATCATTAGTTCCAGATAGAGCACTGTTCAAGTCCCACTCAACAAATCTTTAAAGCAAGACTGAAGTGATTAAGTTAAAACACTATTCAGCAAAAAATAAACTATTGATAAATAGGAAAGAGTCTAAAATAGTTATACAAAGTAGAAGAAGTGAGACCAAAAAAAGTACATACTGTGTGGTTCAACTAAAATAAAAATTGGTTGACGTAAGGGTTAATTTAATTCATCATCAACTTTAAAAACAACATGAAGAATAACCAACCATTAAGGGGACTGGAGGGATAGTTCAGTGATTGAGAGCACTGGTTGTTGTAACAGAGGACCTGGGTTCAATTTCCAGCACTCACATAGTAGCTAACAACTGTCTGTAACTCCAGTTCCAGGGAATCTGAAGTCTATGGGTATTGCATGACATGGGTGCACTTACGTACATACAGACAATATACACTCATACACATAAAAAATAAACATAACAATAAAACTTAAAATAGAATAACAATTAAGGGGAAGGGACAGGATCAACTAAAACTAAGTATATACAAAATTGTCACAAAACCTGTTACTCTGTGAACTATTTCAGAAGCTTTTTAAGCAAAAAAGAATATTATGAAATGTCTAAATTGAAGAGTGAGGAGTAAGATGTAATTAAAACATCAGAAATCGATACAGGTCAAGAAGTAAATGTAAATTGAGACCAGTGTGGTTGAGTACTTTTTTCCATTAGGTTCAGATAAAGGTATATATGGAGGAAGCAAGAGCAGAGTTGAACTACATTTGGGATTTTGCCAGGAGAACATGTCTAAGAGTGAGAGGAGGAAGGAGGAGTACACGACAGGAAGTTATGATCGGAGAGCAAGTAATATAACCTGAAGACAAGATGGTAAAAATTTAAGGTGAAAAATGGTCAGTAGCAAAGTGCTTGAAAACTGGTTGTCATGAGGGTAAATCTAACTCATCCACAACTTTATAGAGTAACAAGTATATAATGATACTAATGACTAACATCCCATTGCAGCCAAAGAACTGATGAAATTTGGTACCAGGGAAAGTGAGCTGGAAGACAGAAAGTAATTGGTAAGGGAGTGCAATGACTGGAAATATCACGGATGGTTTTCAGAGCAAAGAAATCCTGAAACCGAGAGACTGAAAATATCAAGATGGTTTGCATAGACGAGAAAATTACTAAGAATGATGACAGCCGTGGAGGATGTAGTGAACAACATGATCTTCTCGAAGAAACCTTAAACACATGAAGAGAGGAGCCCACGACTTGAAGATTCACACATGAAATAAAATCATAGTGACAAACCTTGAGATCAAGAACCTCAGGAATGAAGCTTTGTGCACAGTAAGGGAGGACAAACACATGGAGATGGCATTGTCAGTAAGAATGGTTTATCATTGTCAGATTCACAGGGGATGGAAGGAGGAAGAAGCTCCACTTAAGAGGGTTGCTGTGGGACAGTCTTGGGGGAAAGGCAGATTTCAGTCAGAGCAGGAAGGTGACCCGAACACTTAGGAAAGTGATTGAGCATGTATGTTTCATGGTGGAAGACTGTGGTTTTCAAGAAACGTTGACAAAATTGTTTAGCTAAAAAAACAAATCTTGTTTATCTGAGAGGCTATGAATAGATTTTGTTTTGTAAACTGTGCCTAGGCAGATGTTTATGTGCAGATGTTATTTGTGCTCGATGTTCTAGTCAACAAAGGCAGTTTCTCTAGTGTCAATATTATAATTTATAAATATCAAAGATCTTATTTTTTTGTCCTTTAAATATAATGTTCATATGAATGATTGGTATTTTTAACCTGGAAAAGTTACTTCAATTTTAGATCCGTATATAAATCACTAACTAAAGAAAAGAAGCGTTAGCAACAGCACAATATAATTATCATACCTCACAGAGAGAGGACAACATTAACCATGGCTGGTAGGAAGGCTGATTTCCTGCTTGCTAGCTACATAAGGCTGTCTATGCTGAAGCATCTTAATACATGGAATAAGAATATTCCTTGTGATTGACTAGAAGGTATAATTCTTTTCCAGCGAATCCCCGCTCCCCATCCCCTCTCTTTGAACAATACAATGTGCATTGCAGGTGCAAAGGAAGTCAAGGGTGGCGTTAAGATCTAGTCTGTTCTGCCAGGATATTGCTTCCTTGACTTTTCCTGAGATTTAAAGAGGACAAAGGGGTAGGCCAGTGCCAGGAGCTAGTTCCCATGACAATAGCCTCTCACTTAAACAGGTGGCCTGAAGGAGGGAAAGGTGAGCTCCAGCCACAGCTGTGAGATAGTAAACTCTTAGACAAGACATAGAGTCAAAGAGCTTCAGTATTGCGTTTCCATGCAACCAAATTCATAGTAGGGTGATTTTCTTTTCATAAGGATCAAAAAATCAGTGTCTTATTCTATGTACTTTCACAATTTTCTAAAATTCCTGCATTAACGTACCTTAAATAAGAATGTTTATTCTACTGCTGAGCCCTATATTACTCTTCCTTTATCCAAGTAAAAGATCTAAGCTTTTTTAGTCACCACACTGGCAAAATTTGAATGTAAGCAGATTAAGCCAGCATATGAAAGCTTTAAGTATTTATTAGTTCAAATGTATGTTCTATGAGACTTTAAAATAGTTAAAATTTCAGACTACATCTGTATATCTTTCTTTTTTTGAAAATGGCTTCTGAATTTCACTCCCTTGCAGAGAGAAATAAATTGAGTTCTTTAGTATTAGTTTTAGGATAATAAAGACTTGCTCTAATTTTTATACTTTAGAGGATCTTTGGAGACAAGTTGATATTTTCTATGTATATATATAGTATTTTTTTTAATTCTAAAAAGCTACTAATAGTAATAGACTAGAATACTAGGGAATATATTTTCTGTCATTCAATCAACTTTTATGATTTGATTTATTTTTTAATATTTTATTTATTATTTTTATTTTATTGTTTTATGTATATGATATATTGCCTGCATGTATGCAAGTACACCCATATCATGCAGTGAGCACAGAGGTCAGAAGAGGGTGTCAGATCTCCTGGAACTGGAGTTACAGATAATTGATAACCACTACGTGTGTGATATGAATGGAACCCTGGTCCTCTGCAAGAGCAGTGAGTACTCTTAACCTCTGAGCCATTTCTCTAGCTCTGATAGTTTGAATTCTTATGATTCCTATCAAAACTTCAGACTTTCAAGAATTTTCAACAAATTTTTCTTTGAAACATGTCTGTTACACAAAGTATCTATTAAGGTTCTTAAATATGTATGTAATTGATTTTTCATTTTTATCAACACAGCTATTACAGTGATTAGGGAAACTGAAAACATTTTTTTTTTCCAGGTTAACCTCATTAGTACCATCCATGATGATCCAAGTAGCATTCTTTGTTATGCAAATTTATGTAAACCTACCTAACCTTCAGGTATATTGCTAAATTTTTTCTCTTTCTTTTCTATATTCATCTTTCATGTATTTCATTTTATATTTGTGTATTCCTTTGTTTTCTTTTTGAGACAGGGTCTCCCTGTAGCTAGCTCTAACTGCCCTGGAACTTACTATGTAGACCAGCCTAGCTTCACAGAGATCCACCTGCCTCTGCCTTCCAAATTCCACAATAAAGGTGTGTGCTACCACACCTGGCTCTCTGTATATTCCTATTAAGGAAAAAAAATTGGTGGGTTTAACAAGCTGATTTCCTTAACCTAAGATTTCTGTTCATCATTGTCTTATGATCACTGGGAAAAACATACTTGTTGAGGAGTTTTCTTCACTTTCATAGAGAATAAAATATGTCATTTTTTTTGTTCAAAATGTGTCGTTAGGATCATTCAAATATGTGATGCTCTGGCTTTCTTCTTGGCCATGGAGTATAGCATGGTCTATATACTGTGTCTTCATCAGTAGATTCCCATCTAACTCAGTGATATAGGCCTTACCAGACATCAGCCATTGTAGGCCCCCTGTAACTTGCTGTATCATCTCATCTCAAATCTATCAGTCTACTCACTCTCTGGTGCTATGACTGCTTTTACCAAACAGGCAGAACTCTTGGGACCTTTGACTTGTTGTCCTTATGAAAATGCTTTTCCTTCAGCTAGCCAGGGCTGGCTCCCTTGTTTCTTCAAGCCTTTGTTTAAAATAGTCCTTGATCCAAAAAAAAAAAAAGTCTCCCAATGCACTCTACATGTATCCTCTCAAAGCTCTCTTTCTCCATTTGATTTTTTATTTCACTGATTCCCACCAGATATATTACACATGATTTGTATATTTGTCTCTCATAGCAATATAATGAAATTTTCATTAAGTTAATCCCAACCATATACTATGCGTTGATGTCAAATAGAATAAAAATATCTATTAAAACCTGAACAGCAGAAATTCTTTTTCTTTCTAAATTCACTTCTGCTTTAAAATTATTCAAAGTGGTTCAATATTCTCTTTCAATTGCTGTTTCCTGGTAACAAGAAAGGGATATTTAGGTTATGAATAATCTATGAAGATATAATTACAAATATCCAAGGTTAAATCAGTAAGACATGGACTTGACTTTGTTTAGTTTTTAATATGCTGTTTGCTTTTTTGAAAGCAATATGATGCCTTTTAGAAAAATGGAAATCAGAATAAATATGTAATTACTAAATAAAACATGAGGGTATTTAGGCTACCATTAAGAAACTTCTCATAGGTAACCCAGAGAAACAAATGCCATGTTTTCTTTCATATGTGGATACTAGCTTTTAATCTTTAGATATGTATGCTTAAGTTGGAGTATCCATAGAAATCGGGAAACTAGTAAGTGGCCACAGGGGGTGGTCTTTCAAGGGAGGGGAGGTAGAATGCAGATGGTATGAAAGGAAAATGAGGAATAATGAAGCTAGAAGGATTTAATGGGGAGATGCTGGGAGGGCAGCCTAGAAGGGGAGTATGGGACGGGTAGCTAACATTAACTCCTGTTGAAAAAGTCATGTGATGCCTAGTACTGTAGAAGCCTCCTGGAATATATACATTTACATTTATAAAAGGTTTTAAATATTGTTCATCTATAATGTAGGAACAATGCCTTTGCCAGGCACCATAGGTTAACAAATAAAAATCCCAGTACCAGGTGTGAGCTATCTCCTTTTAGAAAATGAGTTGCGGTCAGAAGCATCTCATAACGGCCCCCTCAAAACATTACACAGTACTGCTGTTGCTATTGGCTACCCTACAGAACTTCACGGTAAGACTGTATTGCTGAAGAGGACATAAACTTTAGTCATGGAACATGGAGAAATCAAGCTGGTACCAAGTTATAAGCTTCATCCCTACTGAGAAGCTATCATGCTGGAAGGTTCTCTGTATGCTACCACAGAAGCAAAGCAGTCAGCAGTTTTACCTAGCTCAAACCCTGCAAACTACAGTAGTAAGTGGCCTGGAAATGTAAGCTCACTGGTGGAATAGTGGCACAAATGGTATGGGAGCAACTAGCTACTTTCTGTTTGGATTTATGGCCCACTTCATAAGATGAAATTCATACCTGCTACTGTTAATGAGACCAAGAAGCAGTGGTCTGGTAGGTCATAGGCCCTAGGGGAGAACGTATTAGTATTAGATTGCTAAATGAAATAGTATTAAAAAGTCTCTATGTGCTTATATTTATAGCCGTGGTCTACCACTATGAGGGCAGTTTACAGTACGGTTTCTCTCTGTATTCTGAAATTCAGCTGTGTGAAGTAGGCATGCTGGGACCGACAACAAGCACAGGAAGATGACAAAGCAGAGAACGTACCAGACAACTGGAAGGAGGGCCCACAGGTGAGCAGGACCCACATCACACAACAGCAAAGGCCACAAAAGTGAGAAGTGACCAGAACTGACCCTGGATGAGATGCCCAGGCACAGGAAGCCACACCACATGACAGGGGGAACTGACCAGGAGTGTTTTGACTTCTGGATAGTGATTGCTATTATAGGCAGCAGTAGACTCTTAGAGGGAAGACTATGGTAGTGCCCACAGTCCTAAACACCAGTCCCACAGAAGAAGGTAACACCTCAACCCTAATACAACGTAATACAACCTGCTCCTGCTCTGAACATTGCGAACGCCTGCATGGAGAAAGGAAAGGAAACTTGATTTCTACTCTTCATATTTTCATTTATTCTACTTCATTTCTCTTCTGTCTACTTAATTGAATGTTATGGAAAGAGAAAATGTACTAGTCAGCTAGCCATCACTATCAAAAATACTTGAAATAATAAGCTACAAAGAAAGAAGATTTATTTCAGTTTGCCCTTCTGGGGATTTTAGTCCTTGCTTAGGTGACTCTGCTGCTTTTGGATATCTAGCAAGGAAACCCATCGTGACGAGGAGACTGTGGTGGAGTAAACTGCCCAGCTTATGACTAGACAGTGAAAGAAAGGAAGAAAGAAAGGAGAGAAGAAAGGATGGAAGGAAGGAAGGAAGGAAGGAAGGAAGGAAGGAAGGAAGGAAGGAAGGAAGGAAAAAGAACTGGAAGAGCTTGGTGTCCCACAGTCCCTATCATGGTTACACCTTAATGTGCCCTCTCCCATTAGGGACCAACTCTTAACATCTCTACCACCTCCCAATAACACCAAGCTAGATAGAGTCCAAGTTTCTAACACACAGACCTGCTAAGGACATTCCAGATCCAAACTACAGCAATTAAATCTCATTTTCTTTAATATAGATATAGGCTTTATATTGCTTGATTTAGTTCTTTGTTAAATTCTATTTAAGTCATCTATTAAGTCATGATGCAGTATGTGTCAATCAGCCTTTGCTACCATGACGATGTACAGCCAACTATGTCCAAATCTTAGGGAGTTAAAACGACAATCATTTAGCCTCACAGGTTTGTGGGTTCACTGATGTATAGACTTAGTTCTGTGGTTAATGTGACTGGGTCTTGTGTTTAAGGCCAAAGCTTAGCTGATATCTGTTGTATATGGTTGGAATGGTGGAACTCTGTTCAATTAGACTTGTTCTTCACACGCAGTGGGAAAGATTGACTAGAGGGTAGCTTGGGAATGCAAACACAAGGCCAGTCACGTGAGACCCAATAGCATTCTATTTAAGTTGTGAGCATGAACATAAGGTCCATAGGTAGAAATACATCCTCTGTAGTCAGACTACAAGATCTCTGCTCACAGGCTGTTAGTGTAGTAAGAGAACCAGAGGGAGTTCACCAAAATCAGCCCCAAACACAATACGGTGAAGTGAAGCTTTTATGAAACCAAGAAAATGGATCTGAGTTGCTTTGAAATGAAAGGCATTTTGTATCCAATTAAAAAATGGGAACTGGAGAGATGTGTCAGTGGTTAAAACCATTTGCTGATTTTATAGAAGACCTCCGTTTATTTACCAACACCCATGATGGTCAGTTCATAGCCATCTGTAATTACAGCTCTGGGGAGACCCGAAGCCTCTGGCCTCCATAGGTACCTGAACTCACATGTATGGATCCATCCCACCACATACATATGTTCACCTTTAAAAATCTCTGAATATTGCAACCACATTTAAAAATAGTCTTGTTATCCTAAGTGTCTTTGTTCTTTTCCCCTTCAGAAGTCCTCATAAAACAAATATCAAAATTTTTATCTTAATCTCCGGGGAAATGAACTGTTCATCTGCAAGCTATACTTGTGAAGAAAACATCACTAAACAAATAAATATCTGTAACAGCATTTGGGAAACTGATAGTCCTTGATTAGAAAGAAATATAATGAATTATGTCTCATATAATACCAGTAATTTAGCTTTTGGTATTTGCCAGGTATTGGAATCTTTTATTTTCTCCTTTTATTAAATATTTTGAGTCATTTTATTATAGATGCATATTTATTTTTTATGTTCCTTTCAATCACAGCATCTAATCCACCAATCTTCACGTGCTTACTCATTGTTTGGAATTTAAGCTGCCTAGTAATGTTTCCATATTCTCTTTCCGTTTCTTGTTTCTGTTTTGTTTGCTGATTTGTCTCTTTCACCATCTCTATTCTTTCATGGTTTCCTTTGGCGTGGTAATATTTTTCTTCATAATTCCTCAATTTATTTGGAATCCAAACATTGTATTTCTATTTAGTTACACACACACACACACACACACACAGACACACATTTCACCAGCATTTTCTCAAACTCAAAATATGACCTTGTGTCTTCCACTTCTTGAATAAGAGGAGATGCTGCACTGCCCCTCTCTTCCATCCCCATCCTCATTGCCATCTGATTGGGATTCCTTTGAATGAAAGGTAGCTCTACTCTTTACAGGAGCTTTACACCACAGTGTATAAAAACCCTACTGATTTTATTTTACCCTCTCTACACTGAATGCTCATAGTCTGACTGCTCATCTCTTCAAATCTAAAATTTGTAGTACTCTTCTTGATATTCTCCTGTCATATGGAGTGTTGTGTGGAAAGCTCTCTTAAACTGTTTTCTATCACTGTTAGTTTCTTTATATTTTTATATTTTTAATCTCTTTATCTCTCTTTATTGTTGTGCCAGAATGCACCAGTATTCTCTCCTTGTTAATTAATTACCTACATTTCCAGAACCAATCCAGAGAGTTTATACTTTTATTTTTCTTTTAGTTACTATATTATTTTCATCTTTTTCCTTCTTTTTTGTTCTGTTCTATTTGCTATTATTTTATGTTTTCTTCTTTTTCTCCCAGTGACTTTATGGCTCATGTGATCTTGAGGATCCTTAACTAATGTACTTGAAATCAACTTTCCTATTTTTTGACTAATTTTCATTTTATCTAGACCAAGTTAATTACATGATAATTACTCATAAACTTGAATTCTTCATGAATTTTGGAATATTGGTTTTCAGGTTCATGTGAGCTTGATGTCTCGCATTGTCCTCAGTGTGGGGCTTCATCCTACAAACAATACAACTTCTGAAGCTGTAGTCTCTACCTTCATTTCTAGGCCACATCTGCTTCTTTCCTTAGAGTGATGCATTTTTAGAAATGCAGTAAGCATTGGTTCATATAAATGGTGAGCATTGCTCTTCTGACCTTGCATTCATGGCAGGAAATATCTTGGGTTTAATCTTATCTATGGGCACTTTCAACCTTGAACCCAGTGGTAACCAAATGTGACAGCAGTTTCAACCTCCTTCCACTTCTGACCAAAAAGCTCTATTCTTTGCATGTCTTTTCCATTTCTGACCAATAACATGTATTTGTCATTGAGACTGTTTATTTTTCTTTCTAATTGCTGTTATTTTATGTCACTTAAAGTTTCATGATAGGTGCTTTCTTTCAATGCACACAATAGACATTGTTCAGTGGGATACAATGGATAATTAGATACATGTCATTAAACTCATTTACCACAAACTGCATGCCACAGATGCTAGTTTTGATGCCCATATTGTACTCATTTTGCCAGTGGTTCTGAGGCTCTTGAACAGAACATGAAACACAATTTCCCCTAGTTATAAAAATGGGACAACTGAATGACTTTTGAAATATATGACCTGTTATATACACCACATTCAATGTAATGTAAATATTTGTTTGCTGAGGAGTTTAATGGCATCTTATTTAATTTTATTTGTTGGAACTATGGGCTTAATGCCTAATAGTCTTCTAAAGGTCAGATGTTCTTCATGGAATAGGACCAGAATATGTGTTGAGATTTTATCATAAAGGATTATCAGTCTTTCATTCAATGAATACTTTTCTTCCTTCAAATGTTCATTTAACTGATGATGGCTTATCACTGTGTATTGTATATTACAAATGAACATGTCAGGAAAGGAATTATAGATGTCAGGGAACCAGAGATAACCCTGGACCATTTTCCATGCCCCACCCCTGGGTAATATGCTGAGTGTCCTTAGGAGGAAAAATGCTTCATTACTGTTTACAAAATAATTATCATAGCAGTTGGCCCCAGAACTGCTGAGATTTTACGTGTTAAAAGATTCACTATTTTTTTTGCTGGAATACATTTAGAATATGTACAATGAGAGGCTGTCCTTAGCCTTTTAACACTGTGGGAATTTCATGCTTGAGGACATATTTGTAATGGAAATCTCAGGAAACATGGTTGGAGAGCCCTCTGAAGGGCCAACAAGGTAAAATGTTTAAAACATTCTTATTGCTCTAGTCAGAAACAAATGCCATCAACTCAGAGCGACTTCATATATACTGTTTTAAAACATGTTCTGTTTTCTGAATTTGACAGCTAGCATCTTACATAGCATGTGAACCAACTTTTTCTCTAAACAAAATTTCAAGTTGCTAAACAGCTGTCATTATTGCACAGATTTCTTTTACCAGGAAAACCATGGGAAAAATAGTTTATGGAATAAAACAGGGGTGATGAAATTCACTACAGCTGAGATTTGGCTGAATTATGTATATATAATATCCATATATACATATATATAATTATGTATATATAATATAATATGTATATATAAGTAATATAATTATTACTTTCACCTCAGCCAGTCATCTCAGACTTTACATATTCATCAGAAAAAGTGAAGAAACCAGTCTCCAAACGCCTACAGCTCTGGACACATACTGCTTATCAGAGGAACAACAAACAACAGAAGATGAGCCTGGGACTTTAAGTCTCCAAAATATAAGTACTGCTTCACAATTTCAGGGTGGAAAGAGACTCAAAGCTATTTATAAATTGCTGCATGAAATATTCGATTTTATTACAGCGTGTTCAAGCACAATTTTTGGCCCTCCATCCATTTCCTTCCTGTCCTCTCACTGCACGCTTCTGTTCCCGGGCCTTCTTTCCTCTTCCATATGACACTCATTCCGTTACATTCCTTTCTTCTCAAAAACTCTTTTCCTTTCCTGTGGTTTCTTTTCCAGGTTTATGGCCTATACTTACACTTACATCTGCATACATAAACATATATAAAAGTGAAGAGCTAGGATTTACATATGA
This sequence comes from Eospalax fontanierii, assembly GCA_035773235.1. Lineage (NCBI taxonomy): Eukaryota > Metazoa > Chordata > Mammalia > Rodentia > Spalacidae > Eospalax > Eospalax fontanierii. Next base: position 40,293,150 of record CM069524.1, read on the forward strand.
GAGATAACATGCTGTATTTGTCTTTCTTATATTTTCTTGTATATAACTAACAACTTGCAGATCCATTCATTTTTCTGAGAATTTCATAATTTCATTTTTATGGCCGAATGAATGAATTTTCTTGTGCATATGTACCACATTTTCATTATTATTTTTCTGTTGATAGACATCTATACTGGTTTCCTTGTCTTGCCCTTGTGAACGTGGCAGTAATAAACATGGATGTGCATTATTTCTGTGGCACATTCCTTTGGATATCTGTCCAGGCGTAGTGTACTGAGTCACATAACACTATGTTTATCTTTTTGATAATACCCTAGACTAATTTCCATAATGGCTGTACTAGTTTATGCTCCCATCAACACTGAATAAATATTATTTCCATAAATCTTTACCAATGTTTCTTTTTATTTGTTTTGTCAATGATAGGCATTCTGACTAGACTGAGAAAGAATCTCAATGTAGTTTTAATTTTCAAAACTATTTTTATATGACACTTATCCTATAATGAATAAATGTATCAGTTACTCAGGTAAAAACTTGTGGGAGGGGAGGCAGTGAAGCATTGGTTACAGGATTCATTCCTTTATCCAGTTCCACCAAATATGTTACTATATCTACCACAATATATGCAAAAACCAGAAAGGATGTTTACTTTGCATTGAGTAAGTCACCCTTGGTCTCAAATAACAAGTGATAGAAAAGCACAAGGCCCTATGTTAAGAAATCTGAAACTTTAGAGTCATTTTAGGAAACAGGAGAAAAGTTCCCAACTCGGGCCACCTAAAATACATTCTTGGGAAGGTTAAACATAATTAGTAAAATCACAGGGTGTGGGAGCAAGCAACAGTGACAGCTGAGTCAGGGAGGGAAGGTGTACTGGTCCCAAGTGGTTCTGACTGATAAAGCTGGCTTGGAAAGCAGTCTACCCACTTTTACAAATATTCACAAGCACTAACCACAGACAAAATCATGGAAGAAAAGTACCTAACAGGCCTGTTTATGGAGATAAAGGGATGTATATTTCTCAAGATCAGAACTAGATGAAAATGAAAGTATTTTCCTGAATGAATAGGAATGATATTAAAATAAATTTTATACTCAGAATATATTTCATAGTTGTAACTCATAAGTAAGTGAAATAATTTTCCAGTGAATGTTGATTTAAAAATAATTAAGCATTCGTGACAATTTGGTTGAAATATTTGTTTGCTCTGAGTGAATTGCTACTTAGAAGGTACCTACATATAACATCCACAAAAAGTTCAGTAATACCTGCCATTTATAAATAATTGTGAAACTAAATATGTGTTTTTATCTGTTTCTCTTTTTAGTGACGTGCTGGAGATTGAGTAATGTATAAAGAACAGAAGCTAATTTGGCTTGTGGTTTTAGAGGCTGAGAATTCTAACAGTACTGAACTAGCACTGGCTCGTCGTCTGGCTAGGGCCTTCTGGCCAGACCATGGCCTGATGGGGACATCACATAGTGGGACAGTCAAGCATGTGCCATCTCAGACTGCTCCATCATTTATAAAGCCACCAGTCTCTCATGAGGTTGACACCTCACCGTTTTATCTGATTCTAATTACTTGTCAAAGTCATCTCCTCAAAATACCCTTAACAGATGAATTTGGGATTCAGTTTCCAACACATGAAATTAAGAGGACACACTAAAACCATAGTGATATGAAATAATTATTACAATTTATATTTCATTAATCAGAAAGTTAGTTAAAGAAGGCTAAAAACAGACCTGGTCAATAACCAAGGATGCTGGGGCTGTTAAAGCAGTGTATTTGTTTTGAGAATTTCATACATGAATATTGTATTTGTGTTATTTTCACTCCTTGCAGTTATCCTCCAACTCTTCCCGTGTCCCCCCAGTCCCCCTCAATTTCTTGTTCTCTTCCTTATTATTGTTACATATACTTATATTTATAAATATACATTTATATTAAATACACTGAGTTCATTTAGTGCATGTACCTGTATTTAGGGCTACCTACTTAGAGTTAGATAATCTCTCAGAGAGCTGGTTCCTAGAGAAAACAGATTCTCTTTCCGTCAGCATCCATTTATTGCCTGTAGCTCCTCGTCTAGAAAAAGGACCCCATGACATTCTTCCATCCACCTTGGCCTGTCAACCAATTTTGTCACTATGCAGAACTTATCAGACTACCATACTGTGGAGATTCATTGCTGTAGCTTCCCTATCATGTCTCGAGTGCGTTAACTAGCAGCAGGTGTCTTGTCCCTCTGACTCTCATATTCTTTCTGCCCCCTCTTCTCTGATTCCCTGAACCTTATGTATAGAGGTTGCATTGTAGACGTATCACTTAGGGCTGGGCACCAAGGGTCATAGTCGCGTATTCTTTGTATCTTGACTAGTTTTGATTTAGTTTTAATGAATATTTTCATGTATAATATTAAATCAAGTATTTCTGTGTATTGTTGACTATGGATTCCAAATATGAACTCTGAGGAAATAAACAATCAAACAAAAACAAACAAACAAAGAAACCCAGGTTGTTCAAAGTCACTTAGTCATCAGAGCTAAGGTGCAAGTCTCAGCACTGATGCTCCAGCTCATCATCCATTGTGTCATTGGGTGTGGCGGCACACAACTTTAATCTCAACATTTGGGAGGCAGAGGCAGGTAGATCTCTGTGAGATTAAGGCCATCATTGTTTACACAGCAAGTTTCAGGTCAGCTGGAGCTACAGGGACACCTTGTTTCAAAATCAAACCAAATCAAACCAAAACAAAACACACACTAAACAATCCATGGTGTCTTATTATACCTTGTCAATTGACTTCATTAGTACACAGGGAGCAGGCATAGGAGTCTTATCAGTTTTCATTTTAATTTTCATTATATATGTTACTCAGTATACCATATGTGCTGACAAAACCATCATGAGTTGGAGGTATCTGGGAACTGAATTTCTTGCCTTTTTGGTTGTGATAGAGTCTTTAATGATTCCACCAGCTCTCATGCCCAGTTGAAAAATACTTGCTGGAATGGAAATACAGCTCAATACTAGAGAATTTCCTGGATTCTAACCCCAGCACCCTCCCACCCTCCACATATACACATGTAGGAAAAGAAGAAAAGAAAAAGACAATATAAGAATAGGACAGTGCACTTGGTGCATCTATCCTACTGAGCATCGTAGCCTAGTCAGCACACTGTAGAGTCCTGATTGATTCCTCTTGTGTTTGTATATGAAGGAATGCTTAGGACCTCTGTCTTTTCCCAGCATTGTAACACACATCAGTAGCCTGAGAAAAGTTCAAATTCAAAGTATGATTTGCTTCAGGGAGTACTCTTTATAATATTGTAGTTGAAAAATTGAAAACTCTTGAGTCAAGGACTGTATGCATGTTGAGCAGTGTTAGCCAGTGGTGAAGGAAGCGACTTGACCCTGTATCTGAGCTAAGGGGATCCTGTAAATCTCCCACAGGGAAAGAGGGCCAAGGCCATGAGGCAAGATGAGCCAGAGACCCTAACAGGGTAACAGTTGATAATTAAATCCTCTGTATCACTTTTTACTGATGGCTTTTCAGAAACAAACAAACAAACAAAGAAACAAAAACCCAGAGAACACTACAAGAGAAAGTAAATTGGCTTTGGTAGATTAGCCCTCTGGTATAATTAGCAGATACTCAATCATAATGCAGGCCAGTGCAAGGGAAAGCTATTTACATAATGGAACGGTTTTATGTACTCTGGGAGCTCAACTTTGTCACTTTCCTGTGCTTTACTTACTGGGATGATTTGAGAACTAGATACTACCACACCACACTTCCAAGTATTGATTCCTAGAATCCAGGAATCCTTAAATATATAAAGGAAAAGCGGACACTGGAAAAATATCACCAAAGAAAACTGGAATGTATAGAGTTTTAAATGTTCCTAAAGGATCGGTAAGGATTCTAAGAAGTTTTGATTTATAATCATGAATCATTGACAGCATGAGTCAAAACACACACACACACACACACACACACACACACACATACACACACACACACACACAGTGTTGGGAATCTCTTTCCAGTCGATAGATAAATGCATTTGAGAGAGTAGGTCATTTTCAGAAGGAAGAGATAAAGAAACGACTCAGAGAATCATCATGGAGGAAGCACTGAGAGAATGAACTGATAGCATTACCAAAAAGACTTACTCTGGCTTAGAAAGCAATTTTCATTGTAGCTTGGATTAGAAGAGAGATATGCTAAGTTTTGCTTGGCTCTGCGTGTCTTCTCATACTTCATTCACATGCCAGAGTATAATTCATTGAAAAAGATAGGAGTTGTTCTAGCAGATGTTCTGTAGATTTTTGCAATATAAAAGCACATAAATAAAACCCGCATGTGTCTGTAAGTAGCCAGCCTATCCCTGGAAAGTTTATGTTAGTTTACACACACATACATACACACACACGCACACACACACACACACACACACACGTACATATATATGTCTATGTAATATACATATATAGAGAGAGTAAAATTTAAAAATCGTTACAATGACATTACCATAGCAGATGATTAGTATTCACAAAATATCAAGAATGGGCAGTGTCTGTGTTTAATGTTTATAGTGTTAATTTAACAATATTCCCCAAGCCTCCAGGGTAACTAATTATGAACTGTAGATAAAATAATTTTATAGAAAGATATTCCTTCCTGAAAATGCTTCCAGTAATGAGAATGTCTAAGGAGAAAAACTGCCATGGAGAAAAGGAAGTGTGTAGAGTGGTCAGAAAGCTCCTCTGGAAAGCAAGCATCGGACCTCAGTGGCTTCACAGACTTTCTGCTTTATTTTCTAAAGCGGACTTCATAACTCATATAATCTTAAAGTTCCTTAAGTATTCCAGACCAGAGGAAAATAGATTAAATTTTATTTCAGTGAGTAAACTACTTTTTAAAAACTGAAAGATTCTACCAAGAAAGAAATGAGAGAGAGAGAGAGAGAAGAAGAAGGAGAAAAGGAGAAGGAAGGAAAGAACGAAGGAAGAAAGGACGAATTTAAAGAAGGAAGGGAGGGAGAAAGAAAGGAAGGTGTTTGAGACCTGTAACCCACGTGGTGGAAGGAGTATACCAACTCTCAAAAGTTGCCTTCTGACTTCTACAAGTACAATGTGGCACATGTGCACATGGATGAATCAATGTAAAAAGTTAAAAAAAGAAATGTGATGCAATAAAAAGCCCATAAATTATTTAACTTGTCATTAAGATTCCAATTTTTATGTCTCTACTCAATACAAATTTTCCTCTTGAGATTTGCCTATTGCAATGAAAATCTAGTTTACTTGGAATGTTTTTTTTTTCCTAGATAATAGCTTCTTGTTAGTAACACCAACGTTTCACTTTTGTTTGTAATAATCAACTTTAACAGCACTTTCAGAATTTGAAAATTGTATATTTCAGTTTCACAGATAATTCACAGTAAAAGACAGCCAATATATTGGTAGGTTTGTATCCAGATGTGTCTTAGTTTTAATGATGCCATTATTGTTTTGATCATTTTAGACGGACATTCAGAGAAATGAGCCTGAACAGAAACTCTACATACAATCTTGGGATAATTCTTCTGTTTGACTGAAAGGAAAGCAAACTTCATGGGCAATGAAGCAATAACTTTACCACAGGCATCAGGTTGACACTTGAGTTGATATAATGGCTCTGTGGTGATTCAAACGATGGGTAACATGGGACCCCAAAGTAAGGCATTCTGGCATATTGAATATTTTGAACTGAAGAAAATAAGGGCCTCAAAAACAAGTTCTCCTGAGTTTCTCCTACTCCCCTTTCTAGTTCCTCCCCCAGCTCTTGTTTTAAGGGAGTTAGAAAAACTAAAGCTCTCCTTGAAAGTAAGCGTAAAAATGTCACTCTCCTCTTGTCCTTTCCCTTCTGAAGACCTTTATATGACAGGTATCATTCTCTGTAATTGGAAGGAATGCTACATAGAGGGGCCGAGGATAATCTGAACAGGCTGGACTTACTGAGCCTATCCTCAGGAGGCTGTTACACTTTGGTCGTACCTTGCTGTCCAATCACTTCCACACAGGTTCTTTCTTCACGGAACCTCGACATATACATACAGTTTTCTCTGATCACTCCTGAAAGCCCAGATGTCATAGAATATTTTGTTAAATAAATATAACATACTTTTTTGTTGCTCTTTTGCCTTTTTTGTTGGAACTACCATGGTGATAGGTGGAGAGATGGGATTACCTTTTGCCTCTGCATCCTAAAAGTCTCAAGCCATGGCTGGCATTTGGATCACTGATCGAATGCCGCCTCAAGGACTGCCCTTGATGAATCTTCTCTATTAGGTAAACTTTTTCTCCTAAATACATCTGAGTACACACTGAGAGTCACAGAATGCCATCTCTGAAGAGAAATTCTTTTCCTCATTCAAGACTAAATAAACAAGGACTGATGCAAACACATCTCCTCACTGAGTTTTTTCTCAGTCACATAAAAGGTAGGTGCAAGATAACTGGACTCCATTTTGAAGAAGAAGATCAATGAAGGATAGAAGGAACTCATTCTAGTTATGTAGAAGCATATTTACATAAGAATATAAAACATGATTCACATGTCACACAGTTCAACCATGACTTTTAATGTATTCACAGAGTTGTGAAACTGTCATCACAGTCAACTTTACAGCATGTGCATCACCCTAAAAAGAATTTAAAAATTGAACCTAAAAGTGAATATTGTAAATATTTTCATGATAGTTTGCCTTAGCTGTCAACTTGACTGGATTAAGAGATGTCTAGAATGGGTGAAATTTGCCTCTGTGTGTCATTAGTGGTATTTGTAGAGAACACTGACATGGAGGGAAGTGACTAGAGAGAAGACCTCCCCTGAATGGTGTTGTCCAATGGGCCCGTGAAGAAAGGTGAAGCAAAGCCATATGGACGCATGTGCACGCTCACTGAGTATGTGTATGTGGTTATTGCCATCTATCACTGGCTTCAGACACCAGCTTCTTTGACCTTTTAAGATGGATTAAATGCCACTGACTACCAGTGACCTTTGTGCCATTCAACACTGAGCTGTTACTGCTGAGGCATCCAACTTCTTGGACTGAGCAACTTCTGCATTTTTGACCTCTCCCACATGTAGATGGCCATTTTTGGACAACCCAAACCATACCATGTGAATCAATCCTATACCTCCCTCCTCTTTATAGTATGGACATGGTTCTGTTTCTCTGGAAAACCACAGCTAACACAGTTCCAAACAGTTCTTACCTCTTAGAAAACCTAGGACATCAGATGTCTCTAATCAAGTTCACCTGTCTGAAAGCTCCCCCTTTCCTTACTAGCCTAGCCTTGGCTGCAGGGGCCTGAAGTTATGGTGAGATTTGTAACAAGACTTCATCACTCCCTAGACTTGGGGGGTTTGTACATGGCTGGTGAAGAGTTCAGAGGTAGCAATGTTTACTGTAGATAGTAACAAACATGACAGGCGATGTGCTGCTCTGGCAATGTCACTACTGGTCACTTGAAATGCTGGCTGAACATCAACCCCAAATCCAGTTCTCACACGTCCTCTGCCAAATTATTTGAGTAAACCCAGGCAAGTTTATAATTCTTGTTGTGATCAAAAAATATCTTTCTTTTGGCAGTCTAAATATACTTGGGAGCCTTTGAGGGTGAGCTGTCACTGGCTATGTCTAAAAAGTATTTTAAGTCTTTAAAAAATACTTTATTGAAATTTAATTCCTCTAGCATGCAAAGTACCTGGGGTTTTTAACATATTCATGGAGCTGTTAAGCTATTGCCATAATCAATGTTAAAACATTTGTATCACTCCAAAAAGAGAACTTGTACCCTTTTGCCATCACCCATTGCTGTAGTTTGGATCTGGAATGCTCCTCACAGATCTGATATTAAAAGCCTGGTCTCAGCCTGTAGAACTATTGGGAAGTGATGGAATATTTCAGAGGCTGGGCTAGTTGGAGGAAGTTCAGTCACTGGGAGCTCGTCCTAAAAGTATATAATCAGAGTCGGGCCCCTTCTTATTTTCTGTTTTGATTCCTGGCTGCCATGAAATGATAGCTTTGCTGTACCATGTGTGATCTGCAACGTTGTGCGGTCTCACCACAGGCCCCAACCCATGGAAACAACTGACTATAGTCTGATACTGAAACCATAAGTCCTAGTAAACCTTTCTCTCTCTGAGTGAATTTTCTCAAGCCTTTTGGTACGTAAACAGACAGTCAATACAGCTCCGATTAGGTCACCTCTTTCAGTCCAGAGGAAGCACTCATGATTTCCCTCCCCCACCCATAGCTTATTTCTGTGTTTACCTGCTGACATGTTAGGCTACTTCAGTGAAGTTTATGTCCCTCAATTTGTGAAACTTCTGGTGTCTCACCTGAGAGAACAGTTACTCAGGATGGCAGTGGTTTTAGCAGGGCCCTCTTAGTCTCCTTAGCTGTTGTATTTGCCTCTCTGTCTTAGATGGTACATCTATCAGTTAGGCTGCACTAATTACCAGATTATCTCCTTGTATTTTAAAGTTTCAGACTATAAGTGTATCTGTACATTGCCCCCTCAGCGTTCCACAAACACTAGAGATTTCAACCTCTGCAGATAAGTCTCATAAAAGTGGCATAGTGATTTCACATAACTTATGCACACGCTCCTGTATATCTTAGATCATTTTCATATTGTTTATAATACCTGGCATAAAATAAGTATTATGCAAATAATTGTATTGCTTGGAGAATAATGACAAGATAAAATATTTATACACGATTATTTTTCTATACTTGAGATTTGCAGTGGAGGAAGAGGAGGAGGAGGGAAAGAGAAAGAACAGAAGAGAGAAAGAGAGTGCATCAAATGGCTGAAAGTGACAGGCCTGTAGGTTTTTCTGTCTTTGTCTTTGCTATGCACCATTCAGGCAGTTTTAAAGACTTCATTTTCTTTTTCTCACAGTGTTGGTCACTGTGTGGTATTGCTGGAGATTGGGTCAAGACAGCTTCTAAGGATGACATATCAGAAGTGGAACTCTAATTGTTTCCAAGTCTTTATTTGAAAGCTCCTCTTCTTCCCCATTTAGCTTCTATGTGTGGATAATTGGGACAAAGGTCAGGGACAAGAAAATTTACTATTTCTTTAAACTTGTCCAAGAGTTACATTTTGTTCTTTCTCCCTTGTTTTTTATAGATGGAGAAAACTACTGTTGAAAAAGTATTGCAGATGGGCAGAGGACCAGCAGAAAAGCCACACAAGAGGTCAAGGGAGGAGAGACAGTCACGACAGCAGGCAGTTTGGTCATGGACACACATGGAAATAGCTGCATTTGAGAAACAATCAAAAGCTATGGTGACCAGCCTTCATATTTACCTTCCGACTTTGAATCCAAAGCCACAGAATCAATAGGTATTATTTTTGTACATGAAGAGTGAAGTGGTCGAAATCAGTAAAATAGTTTTATGTGTTCATGTATTTTCTCTGTTTAAAATGCCTTCATAGCGTCCTTCTTATGTTGAAATAAAAACTCCCAATTTCTGAATATGGATCACAAGTTCTTGGGGGATATATGTCTACCTTGGTCACATCTGAAGCAACTCAGTATTCTATTTACTTTACTTGAGCTACATAAGTTTATTTTCAAATTGCGTTATTATTATTTAGGTCTTTGAATATGCTTCCACCAGTCTGGGTAATTTTACCAACATTCTGCCAGAAATAGTCTCTCCCCTACTGAGCAGCTAATTTCCATCAGTATATACATTGCTTAGGGTTCATGTATTGCTTCTGCATTCCCAAGACTTCCATAGTGGTCAGTTTCCCTGGTAAAATGCTGGCTGCTCCACCATAGAACGCACAGCAACTATAATTAGCTATTTGTTTATTATTTGAATTTCCCACTCAAAAACATTTACTGAATGAATGACTCATATCTGTGTGTCTCGTTTTATGTTCTCTATGGATTTTCACGACCATATTTTCTCCTCTTCTTCAATGTATGCTCTGAACGTTCCTTCTCTTCCACAAGCAGTTTTGGCTCTCAGTTTTACTATCTCTGTTGCATCTAGATAGACGTCTATGAGGCATCCTGGAGTCCTCTTTCTCCTCTCAACAGCTTAGCAATCTCAGGTCCTGTGGTTTCCTTGAAGAGGCAGTTATGCATGTACATTTCTATCTTCACAGCAACTTTGAAGTCCTGTGTGGCGCGTCTTATCACTCCTCTGCTTCTCAGTCCTGAAGGAACTGCTTATTTTATAGTAACTGTTTGCAAGATCGCCCACCAAACACTTGATCCTTTTACATACCGTTTGAAAACCGAATCAACAAAAACAGACCCTATATGTGCATCTTTTATCTCTAGTTCATAATCAAAGAATTTTCCTCTGCAGGATATTTTGATGTTATTTTATAAAATCTGTTTTAAGGAAATGACTTGGGTTAGAAAATCAAGGTTTCATTTAAAATATAAAATTTTTTTAGACTTTATATCTAGACACGTTCTTCTCCTAAATTTCCTGTATACTGTTTCATTTTAGAATGATTAAAAATGAACAGCAAAAGCACGTAAAAGGAAGCAAGAAATTTTAATATATAGAACTCTGACCCACAGCCTAGATAGCAACCAACCCAGGAGGCTGAACAGCAACCTCTGCAACAAAACCTCAGTCAGGATTTGATCAGTAACTTCCAGCTTCCCTAATTTTTGCTCCTGCTTTCAAATCAAGAAACTAAAGGTATTCTTCAAATTAATTACATTGGGTGCTCTGCTTCTAGTTTGTCTACTACATTCCCTGTTCCAAAATCTTGCAAACAGGCCATGTATGTGAAGGCTTCCTTTTAATCACTCTAGTTTTCCCTGTCCTGAATTACTGAGAGATGCTACTGATAGTGGCTGGCTCCATTTCTATAGTCAGCTCCCAATAAATAGCCTCGACCTTTTCTTATTAGAGTTGTCTTCATTTATTTCTTATGCCTCAGTGACATAGAATTCTTAAGTCTATTAATCTACCTACATGTCTCTCATTTCAGTTATAAAACACAACTTTAACAAGAAGAGGAAGAGTTCAAGTGAAACAATATGTTTGCAGTCTGGCTGGCCTGGCTGAGGTCACAAGGGCTGGTACCCTGAAGGTCTGGTCACTTCCTAGGAGATTTGTGAGGCCCAGAGTCCCCTGTGTAAATTTCCTCTACCCTAGCCTTCTCTAATGAACTGAAGGGAACACCCATCCTCAGATAAGCCAAGTAAATACTCCATTGTTTGCTCTAAATTTAAAGTATCTTAAGAGCTTTTATAGGTACTCTTATCTCCCTAATATTTCTGAGATGGATCCTAGCCTTCAAGGGTGGGAAATATAAACACTGAGAATTGTGCTTCCTAAAGGTTTGAAGGCTGAGGAGTTAGGAAAAGGACAAGCTTTATTGAGAGGGAAAATGTCCTGAGAACTTAAGTGTAGGCCAGAATGCTTTTAACAGCAGTGAAAATGTTCCCAGCCTTCTGGCCCTAATACTGCTTTTGGTGTAAGTGAATTAAAAGAAAGAGTTCTATGTCTGAATGGAAACTGTTGTATAATTTCTAAAGGAATACAAGTTAAAAGGGTTTTAATAGATGGCAAGTCTCTGTGTAACTGCATCATGAATGTTGACTACATGGGGAACATTTGAAATCTTTGCTAGACCTTCCACCTTCTGATAGGGCCAGAAAGCATTAGGACAGTTCAGATTGGCAGTATTTCCTCAGGAAACCAGGGCGGAATAAGTTGTAAAAGCCAGCTTCAGAGACTGGTGGCAGCTTACTGTTCTGTGCTAAAATGATTTGTTTTCCATTTACTAACTGGGTAGAAAGTGTGTAATTCTCTTTGAGGTTGTAGGGAATGGCTTTCAGTGATCTCTGTAATGCTCTGGGCTTTTGTGATTTTATTGGATCTTTTTGTATTCTAGGAATTACTATTAATATTAGACTTTCTGTGACTAATGATATTATTTTAATGCTGCTTAATCATTGGAATTGGACAAACACCATATTTACTAGGATATTAGGTATCAAACTTGGGTATTAAATATTGAAAACAGATGCCAAGGAGAGAAATAGTATTTTAAGGAGAAATAACTTTTAAGACAATAATATTGTCTTAAAACTTCCTTTAGTTCTTATACTTACTCTAAATTAAATCAAACACCAAGGTACTCAAAGCCTAATGTAGGCAACATATTGATTGAAGTCAGTGGCTGCATACAAGTATTTACAAGCTGTGTACAAGATCAATGATATCAGAGACATAGATATTAGCTGCTATTATAGCCTGCCTGAAGGATGAAGACATTACTGATGGACAGCTTCAGGGTTTAGAAAACCCTTTCCCACAAGGCTCAGGAATCATCAAGGAAGAGGGAGCAGAAAGACTGTGGGAGCCAGAGGCAAGGAATGGCCACAACAAAAATGCTTTCCATCCACAACAGGATACTTGGAGATAAGAATTCACTGAAGCTGTGACGGCATGCACAAACCTGCTCAAGCTCAAGCCAGACACAATCCTAGCATGGGAAGAGGAGAGAGTCATGAAGCCTCACCTCTAGCTGAGGGGCTACTCGCAGTTGATAGCTGCTGGGGGAGGGAGTCGTTCTCTTTAAGGGTGTGAGTCCTGGCACGTTTACCATACTTCAGAGGGTATCTTCACACCCAAGAGTACTTGGAGAACGCAAACTGGATTCAATGGACTTTTAAAAAAAGAGGACGTGAAATACGGGGTAGGAAGATCGCGGGGGTGATATCTGGAAGGAGAGGGTTGAATATAATCAAAGTGTGTTGTATGAACTTCTCAAAGAATTTGTATAAATACTAAAAATAAAAATGAAAACTTTAGTGAATAGATCTCTTGTCATTAAAAGATGATGTAAAACTTAAGTTGAGAATTTCAGACTTGTGGATTTTGAAAAACAGTAAGGGTGACTGAGGATTTTGTTTGTGGGGATTTCAGGAATAGACCGGAAGAATACTGGAGTTGAGGGGGAAGAGTTTGAGCCAAAGTTCAAGGACGGAAAAGGCTCGGCAAATTTAGAAGACAGTTGTCCAGTTCTCCATGATGACGTATGGACCATGGAAAGGTGACTATATACCCAAGGTGGTAGGCATGTATTATAGCTGGAAATACCGTGATAGAATTTGATGTGACACAATAGTCATGAAGAAAAGTCACTGGAGATTTTTTTGTGTGTGTGTAGAAAAGCTTATAATGGGATCTGAAACAAAAAAAATAGTTTTTATGTTTTATGAATACTCTTCTGTATTCAGACTAGATTAATGACAGTTGTCCATAATGATTTTGACAAATGCACAGTGTTTGAGGGACAATAAAGGATTGGTCATGACGATATAAAAGCATAAATGCAAAGGACTTTTAAGCCTATCAGTACACTAATTTGGTTTGTTGACTCATGTTGCAAACTTACAGCATCTTGTATCTGTGCTTTTGAAATAGAGAAATCTGAAATTAATTCTCTCTGACCTGTTGAATGAGCAGCTTACAGAAAGAACACTGGAAGCGCGCCATGCTGCTTGACCATGCTACCTGCGCCAGCTCATTTCCTGGAGAGTTTATGAATTTGTTAATTAAGGAAAGTGTCTTCTACCCTTTCAGTTTTCCAGCTCCTGTGTCTTTGCACGTTCTGTAGAGATTTAGTGCGAGGTTTTCTCGCCCAAGTAAAATGAGTAGAAAAACTGAATGATTGACACATCCTAGTTGAGTAATCTTTACATCAAGCTTAAAAGGAGTATCTTTGAGTTGGAATTGTGGGAGCAATGAAGAGAGAAGCAATAAAATAGTCTTTATACAAACACCTACAGTGTCAGTGACCGAATACTCAGTGCCTCTAATTCACCAAAGAAGGTTTGGTGACTCCATTATAGCTGGGCATCTCTGGCCAAATTGAATTCTAGAGCAGTACAAAGAAATCATATGAGTTTGAACGTTACTGAATAACTATCTTTCAGACTCAGCAATTAAACACACTAGGCTTTTCACAGATATCTTTAATCAATCTGCTGTGAATTTTTCCTTCATGAGGTAGGTAGGAGTATCAGAGCTTCAAAACAACTTGCATAACCCAAATTGGACATTTCCCTAGTGAAAATGTCTAGAGGTGTTATGGCTGTGGAGAGGATTCTACGAAACCCTAAAGACCTTGCTTTGCATCTCTTCTCTGAGATTTTGACAGCCTTCTTCTCAGCCTCATTTCTGTTCCCAGTACAATAAGCCCCATGCCACAGGAATAGACTAGTTATTTTATATATTCAAATTTCTGAAAAAACAAGCAGTTTCTTACAGGTGATATTGAAAAGGGGAATGATGTCTGCTGTTCTTTACTCAGCTTCTGGGACAATTATTTTTACCTTTACTCTTTCCTTTGACCTTGAATAAATGTATTACACATAATACAATTGGGAAAGAATTATTATGGTTTTGACAGTTCCAGACTTGATTGGTAGAAAATTATTAATAGAAAATCTTTGTCCTCTCTACTATTCAATTTTGTTGTGAAACTAAAATGCTCTAAAAACTAAAGTTTATTAACAAACATAGAGATTTAATACTCTCTAATACACAGTCATCCTTTGATAATTTTGATGGATACCATCCAATAAAATAATATTCATGGCTGTATATCAAATCATATCGTTGGTCAGGTACAGACAGTCCTGAGTAGATTTTATGGTGAGCATTTATCTTATGTGATGCTTAAGAAACAAATGGACTCTTGGCTGGGTGTAGTGGTACATGCTTTTAGTTCCAGCACTTCAGAGGCAGAGGCAGTTGGATCTCTGTGAGTTCAAGGCCAGCACAGTCTACATAGTGAGTTCCAGGCCAGCTGGAAAATGAATTAAGAACTTCTTGGATGGTGGCATGACTCAGTGGTGAAGAGAGCTTGCTATGCAAGCATGAGGATCTGAGTTCAGATCTCCAGCACCACATAAATACCAGGAGGCAGAGGAAATTAATCAGCAGCATCACTATGGCTCACTGGCCAGCCAGTCTAGTTGAAATGTCAAGCTCCAGATTCACTGAAAGACACTTCCTCGTGAGAGTAAGGTGGAGTATGATACACCAGGACACTTTACATTCTCCTGTGGCCTCTGCATGTGTGCACATGGGTGTGCACACCCATCATATATGGTCTCACACACACACACACACACACACACACACACACAGGAATTTCTTAAACTACTTAAAAAATTGGGAATACTGTGAGCAAGAAAAATCTACTCAGACTGACCAAATTATGTTGTGTTTCTAGTTATGTCATTTTAATTAACATTGGAAATACCTTTGAAGCTTTAAAGTGGCAGAATTAAACCCTGATAACGATTTAGAAAAAATACCTCATTCATGTATTGCGTTTGTGAAGTAAAATGAACTGAATTGAAATGACATAAGATTCCTTACTGATTTTAAAACTGATTTTAAATTGTGTGAACATTTGGGAACAAAAATAAACATGGCTTAGAGAAAGAGAAGCATCCGTTCTTGGGCTATGTTTTTGTCTACAGAAAAATTACAGAATATGCAGAGTTCATTAATTTTGAATTCCACCTTGTGACCAAAAGACTGCAGAAGACATTGAAAGATGTTCATCTGATTTCTAATTTTAATGTGTAGCTTAATCAGAGGCTATATTGTAGTTCAAAACAAAATGAATAAAGAATTAGATAATATATTCATTTCTTCATATAAAGCACTATTATATAAAGAGATTCCATACTGTAAGATATCATAGAAGTTAGAAACTGAAAAGACACATTAGGTCATCTGGTTGCTCTCTGTACTAAGGACAGCATTGTTTGCTACAGTGTACATCTCAGTGTTTTATAATGGCAGAATATTCTAGAAGACTAAGCCAAAACAAAAATAACTTGTAGCCCTAGAGTTACAAAATAAATCAAAGTGAAGGGAGATTAGATTATTTCTCAAAGCAGCATCTATACGATAGATCTCTATTAACATGATGAACTCACTGAGTGAAGCAGTTATCAAAATAAGGACCAAAAAACTCTGCCATCAAGAACTGAAGTGGAGAAGCAGAGGTCTAAATGACTAGAATCAGGACAAACTCAGACTAATACTCAATATGTAGAGGATTTTCATGTGGCTAAACTGTAGATCCTTAGGGATGATTGAAACAGAAGTGACACTGAATGTAAAGTGACTTTTGTATATATTACATATGACATGTAAATATTGAGACAATCTGGATATGGTTCCATTTAATTTCATCATTGATTCATGGGTTTCTCTGGACAATGTTTTTTTTTTCATGAATTTGTGAATATTCCAAATTTCCTCTTGTTATTTACAATTTCATACCATTTAAAATATTTTCTTTCAGAATTTTATACAATGGTTTTTGATCATATTCATGCACCACTTGTCTCCTCCCAGATCCAGTCCCCTTCCCTGCCAACTCAATTCTGTGTCCTCATTTTATTTTAAACCATGTGGGTCCACACAAACTGCTGTGAGTTCATATGTGCAGCTGCATTATTGTGTCTAGGAAGCACTGTTTCCTTGAAGCCCTTTATTACCTCTTGTGGGTCTCTGTTTGCATGGGAAGCCATCAGGCAACAGCTGTCCCAGAGACGGACAGTGGATGAACAAGTCTTTAGGTGGCCCAGAGTATGACAGAAAAGAACTTCTGGGAGATTGTGTCAGTGGACAGCTCAATTATTGAAACAAAGGCAGGGGTTTATATGCAGAGGCCTGCCTGGCCATTACTGAAGGTGGGAAAGTTCAAGGTGGGGTCTTTAGGTAAAGATGGGAAGGTTATGACTGATGTGGCCTAGAGGGTGGGGAAAGGGAGTTAAGCCAGAATTAAGGAAGGAGGAAATGAAGCCTCAGATCTGACTTTGGTCTGCAGTGGTCTTTATGGGGCCTAGGTCATAGCCTCAAAGCAGAGCAGGCTGGACACCTGCCATCTCTTCAGAGTCTCCAGGGTCACATTGCCCACTCAATGTCTTTTGCAATAGGCCTAGGTCCCACAACCTCTGGCTTTTAAAATCTTTCCACTCTTTCCAAAAGAGATTTCTGAGCCTTGATGGGGTGAGGGGAATGATGTTGCTGTCTCATTTAGAGCTGAGCATGCCTCAGTCTTATTCTCTGCACATTGTCCACTTATAAGTCTCCAGTTTAATCTCTACTGCAAAAAGAAGTGTCTCTGATGAGGGCTGAGAAATATACTAACCTATAAATATAAATGATAAGTCATTAGGAATCAGTTTGATACACTTTTATTTAGAGGAGTAATATGAGTAGGATCTCCCTTAGGATCTGCAACCAATCTAGCCACAAGTTCTTGGCCCCAATAACAGTGCCAGCTTTATGTCCCATCCTATGAAGTGGGCCTTAAGTCCAATCAGAAAGTGATTGATTACAGAATATTCACGTCACTATTGTGCCAGTAAACATACCTTTTCAGGCTTGTCATTATTGTAACTCACAGGGGTCACAACTAGATAAGAGTAATGATGACTGTTCTCTTCTAGTAGCATGCATAGCACCCTCCACCACTGTGAAAGCTAGCCAGCAGGGATGAAGCTCTGAGATCAGTACCATTGATTTCTCTGTGTTCTGTTACTTAAGACTTTAGAATCTTCAGCAATAGGGTCTTACCATTGAGTTCTAGAGGGTAGTTTAGAGCATTGGAAATACCCAGCAAGGTTTGGAGGTCTACAGTACTTCACTGGTGAACAACTCCAAAAGAAGTAACCCATTCCTTTTACTGTGCTTTTATTTGCTAGCCTGTGGTGTCTGGAACAGGCATTGTCCCCCATTATAGGTACTCCATTTAAATGCTTTTTATGTGTATGTATTTTGAGAAGCTTCTACAGTAGCAGTTTTACATATTATTATTTTTCAAAAGGCCTTTAGTGCCAGTAAAGTACCATTTTGATGAGAAAAGATGTTTGACACAATTTCAGTCTTCTATTTGTTAAGGCTTGTGGTCTTATATTATCTTTCTTGAAGAATGTTCCATGTACATGTATGAAGAATGTGTATATTTTGCTGCTTTATGCTAAAATGATTTATAAATGTCCGTTAGTCCTTTTGGTCTAAAGTGCAGCTTAAGTCCAATATTTCATTGATATATATTTGTCTTTTGAGACAGGGTCTCCCTGCAGCCCCAGCTGGCTTGGAACTCACTATGTGGACCAGGCTAGGCTCTATCTCACAGAGATTTTCACACCTCTGTCTCCCCAGTGCTTGGGATTAAAGGTGTCCACCCTTGTTGCTATATTTTTATTCTTGGAACTTGCCACAAATCGATGCTATATTTTTTCAATGTCTTTTTGTCTTTGTTAAGATTCAGGGGCACAGAAAACTGGTCTCTTCTGTATCACATAGAACAGTGATTAGGAGGTATGAGGTGTACAGCAAATGCATAAGTTAATAAATAATGAACTAGGAGTTAAAGACCAACTCAGGATCACAGAATTTAATCTCAGTTTTAAAACTCAAATTCAAAATTCTTTCTAGTCATTAAAGATAGCACAGTACTTTTGTGTGATTCTTAAAATCTCTCTTTATTGGGGAAAATAAAGGAGTGATTGGTTGGTTGGTTGGTTGGTTGGTTAAGAGAATTCTACAGACAATGATAGCCTTAAGATTTGAAACCTAGAGCTTACATCCTTAAGTGATTGTCCATCCTGCCCTGAATTTCTATTGAACAATGTGATCAAACAGGTGTATGGGATAGAAACATTATTTGCATCCAAATAATTCTAAAGGAACTCCAAACTAAAATATTGCGGATTTTCTCTGGTATTGGAATAAGTTCTTGACCTCTGGATTTATGAGTCATCTGTAAAATAATTCAAACAGTTTCCTACTACCTGCATTTTTACCATAAAAGTATGCAGTTAATCTTGAAACAGTTGGTGCTTTGTCCACATGAAAAGTGAAAGCAGAATCCCAAACAACCAAACCATTTCACCAAACAACCTGGTTCCTGAAATGAGTTTATTAACTCTATTCTGGGCATAGTCTTAGACTTCGGTACCTTTTGTGACTGTCATAGTGTGTCATCAACTAATGTATCATATGTAAGTTCAAATGTACTTAGTCCAAGGGCAACCTATCTCTTGTTGACTGGTTTATTATGATGAATATGCTGGAGAGCTTTAGTGTCAACTTGACACACCTGAGTTGAAGGAGCCTCAATTGGGGAACTGCCTGTGGCCATAACAGTGAATTATTTTCTTGATTGTTGAGTGATGTGGGAGGTGGGAGGACCCAGCCTATTGTGAGCAGTGTCATCCCTGGGCAAGTTTTTGTCTATTGTATAAGAAAGAAAGGTGAGCATGGACCAGGGTGGCAAGCCAGTAAGCAGCATTCCTCCATGGCCTGTGCTTCAGCTCCTGCCTCTAGGGTCCTGTCCCAAGAAAGGGTTCCCTCAGTGATGAACTGTGACCCAAGAGATGAAAGTCAAATAAACACTTTCTTCCCCACACTGTTATTGGTCAGAGTGTTTTGTCACAGCAATGAAGAAGCAAACTCGGACGGTGAATTTATTCATTTGTGTTTTAAATGCATTTCTCTGATTTCCAAATACCTGTGTCATTGAACTTCTTTCTGGGATTTAGAGATGGGGAGACTAAGATTTAGGAGACTAAGTATGAGATGATCTCTTTTGAGCCTACAGGCTAAATACAGTGAGTTTTATATGTTTTGATGGGATCCAAACACAAGCTTACACATCCAGACTTACTCCAAAATTCCTTATTGACATCCACAGAGAGCAGTTTTTAATCAGATGTATGAGGCAAGGACCTTGCATATCAGTACTTTAGTGCTGATTCAAATCCATATCTGCACTTTAAATGAAATATCATATTCTTAGCAAGGGGCAGCAGAATATGTATTGAGGGACTTCACTGGCATATTATTATAAAGTACACTGGCAGGAATTTGTAAGAGAATATTTCCAAAATTCGTTCTGAGAAAACTCAATTGCTCTTCTTAGAAGGTTATAGGGCAAGCAGCAATAAAAAGACAAAATGTAAATTGCAAAATCTCTTGAGTTTCTATAATGATTTAGTATAACTGATAGTTCTCCATACATGAGAAGAAAGAAAAAATGCATTTGTACATGCATATAGACAGATGTGTATGATTTCATTTGGCTTACATATGTTTTATATTTTATAGCTAAAATGACTCTATATCCTCAAAATAGTTATATTTTATTCAGAACCTATCAGAAGTCACCTGAAAAAAACTTAAAACATGGAAATGTCATTCACTTAACTAGGTTCCATGGAACATCAATCTTACTCCAAGGTACAGAATACCTTATCATTACCTGAATATGAAAAAAATCTCCCAATCCCTGAATCCTCGACGTGATCCCAAGAGGTTGGACTATTCCTATTGTCCTCTGTACTGCAGAGGCAAAGACCAAGGCTAAAGTGAACAACTAACAGCCCCAAAGTTCGCACAGCCAGTCTCTTCAATTTGTATGTCTTGTTCCATCAGCCAAAACCCCAACTTTCACAACCTCTGTGTGTAAAGGTGATTCTATTCTTTCCAATGACCAGAAAAACCACAAACTCAACTTTAAGAGATGGGAATGGGAGCATGAGAAACAGGATAAATTACCAAGGGAGGCTTCTACAAAAGTTTTACCATGGCTCTGCTCCCCCTGCAGAGTCTTCTTGGGATTACTTCTGACTCTGCTTAGGAAAAGAGCTTTGATGGAAGGAAAGTCTGAATGATAATCTCTATGAATTACCTTTTACTTTCCCAAACACCTAGGTCAGACAGGACAAAACAACTAATTATAGCAAATCGAATATATGAGTTTTGAATTTACCTCTGTTTGGGTTTCATTCCATGAGGTGGCCACTGAAAACCTGACATGACATACAAAAACTCAGAGTCAGACTCTGTGACTTCCCTATCCTCCATGATTATAGAGTAAAGGTAAAAGTAGGTAAGAGTATGTTAGTGTGTTCTTATTTAAGGAATAAATGGGCTGTAATGATTTCTCTTCTCACTCTTTAACAGTATTTTTAGTATTCTCATCAGAGTCACAAAATAGTGTGTCACTGCCATTTCAATGCCCTGCCTTTCATTTCTTATTCTACATTATTTTTATCATTATATATATAAATAAATATATATATATATATATATATATATATATAGAGAGAGAGAGAGAGAGAGAGAGAGAGAGAGTCTAGATCTCATGTAGTCCAGACTAACCATGAATGTGATATATAGCTGAGAATTACCTTGCCTGAGCAGCCTGCTTGTAACTTCTGAGAGCTTATGTTACAGACAAACATTACCACACCCAGCTTGGGATGTTTGTGATTCAAACCTGCTTCCTACATTCTAGCCAACAACAGAGTTGCATCCCTAGCCCTATTACTTCCTAATTAACTATGCTACTTCTTAACAGATGGCAATTTCCAAGTGGCTTTCAACTGTTGTCTCCATCTACTTTAGACATCTGAGAGTTGATGTATTGTGAAGAACTTCAGAAGAAATTCTTTAAAAGAACTGTATGAGTCAGTTTTTTTATTATGATGGTGAAATACTCGACACAGGCTACTAATGAGAAAGATGAAGTTTATTTAGTTCCCCGTGTGGGGGATTCAGGGCACGTGCCTGCAGTTCTCAGGTGTCATCTCATGGTGGAGAGCAGTGGTGACATAGGCACAAGCGAGGATGTGATTCCATCTTGGCCCAGGAGCAGAGGGAGAAGGGGAGCGGGGACTCAGCACCCTCTCCACAGGCATAACACTTCCCACTAAGGCTCCACTCCTTTAAAATTGTTCTTTGGCAAATTCCTGGGTTTCTATTTTGTGTTTGGGGCCATTTTCACCTCATGGCCCTCTTTTCCCGTCTTCCTTTCTCTCTCCTTGAAATGAAAGCCTTTTTCTTTCCCACATGCCGTCCTCCTACTTTGATGCCACACCCCCCATTCAGAGATAAATTATAATTGCGTACACAAGCATGAGGCAGGGGTTGCTTATTGGAGCGTGGGCTCCTTATCAGTGGCTACACCACTGAGGAAAATGAGTCCTCCTCCCTTTGCAACCACTAACTGCCCCAGGCCATGAATGAGATAAGCCCTTCCTCCATTCATGATGAAATTGTGACCAGTCCAACCTTGTGCAGGATTGTGCACTGAGTTCATGGGTGCAGTGACCTCCTTATCTGAATTTTTGTAAGTCATGTCAGGTTTTCAGTGGCCAACTCATGGAATGAAAACAAACAGAGGTATATTCTATTTGCAATTTGGGAGAGCACTCCTCTCCCAAACACTGCTTTCTCATTCTTTCTGCCCCTGTTTTCTTCTAGGTTCCATCTCTCACAAATCCTTGCCATTCTCGGGACCACATTGAGAGCCAAATCTTTAACCAAGTCTATCATTGGACCCCTGGAACACAAACCATAGCGGATCAAACTCATGCTGCCCTCTCCTATTTTTGTTCTGCTCTTTGGAATGTGAGTTGGCAGGAATTCCATCATCTAGCCTGGATCATGTGGCTACCTTGAGGAGTTTGTAAGCAATATACCAAAAATGGCTGAGCAGAAGCACCGTGGAGTCTGGGTGTCTGGTGATATCAAGGAGTGCTCATAACAGTATTAAACTTTCTCACCAAGGTTTCTTGTTCGTGAGAAAATGCATCCATGAGTTTTTGAGCCACTGTTATTTTGGGGTTACTGTTATTCTCAATTGATACAAGACCTAAATAAGTATAGCTTCTGGAAGGAGGAGTCCAGTAGTATACTATACAGGGTTTGTTATAACTAAATATCTAATGATATGGTAGCCTTACGAATAACTGATATCTCTACTCTCAGAAGGCATGTTTTAATATTTACTCAGTTTACACAGCTAGTCAAAAAAAGTGTCCTAATTAAAACTGAAATCTGCAAATCTCATTCTTTTCTTCGCTTACTGTACTTGGTACCTTCCGAAATTTGTTCTGATTTCTACACGTCCTGCCTTCATCCAAATTATGCCTCTGGTTTTTCTGACCTTGGATTATAAGATTTTTGAAAAATTATGGGAAATACTTATTATTGTAGCTTGTACAATAGTTGAATTGTTATAGTTTGGACAGGAGAGATAGCTCAGTTGCTAAGAGTTCATACGGCTCTTACAGAGGACCCAAATTCTGTTCCTAGCACCCATGCCTAGCAGCTCCCAACAACCTGTAACCCAGCTCCCCTGGGATCTGATGTCTCTAGTCTCTGCAGATACCTGTCAGTTAAATGCATAAAACCCCTTCAACCCCTTTCACACACAATTGAAATAAATCTTTAAAAGCTAATTTTAAACTCTTTGTTATAATTTTGTAATGTTAACAAAACATTATTCATTGTATTTATTAATATCCCATCTTAGAAGATTCTATGCTAAGGGTGTGCCTTAGAAATATGCCTTGTATCATTTCTGTGTCCTTTTCAGGCTTTGAACAATGTTTTATATGTTGTGAATACTCTGAAAATGTTACTTAGAAATTAACTTGCTTGGAAAGCAGTTTTAGTGGGCAGGTTTTGCTTGATGCTCTGTTAAACTTTATTTTTATGCTCTTTTAGGTGTATTTTATGATTGTTTTTATGATCCAGATGACTAGTCAAGTCTAAAGAATGCAGTTTCTTCCAGTGAAATGGGGGTCAATTATCAGTCATTCTCTAATCTTAAGTAATTAATTAATAGGATTTAGTCATAAAAAGCATTGATTTGTAAATCATTTTAGGATGTAAAACTCTCATGACTTAATCTTAACCATCTTGAAATACTTACACTGGGTTCAAGTTTAATTTGATCATTTACTTATAAGAAATAAAGAAACTTTCTGTTATTTATATTTAATTATAAGATACAAGAAAATCTTTGTTTTGTCCATGTGAAGCCATTTTAAAACTGACAAGCTCATCCATTATACTCAAAGTTCAGTTGTTGATGCCAAAGTACGTCAAACTAGTTCTTTCTTCAAAAGCCTGTTTCATAAGCATATCTATCACAAATCATAAATAGCTCAACAAGATTTGCATAAATATTTATTTTTCTTTTAGACATATTTCAGCAGAACAATCTTGGGTCAGAATGTTAAATTTTTTTCAAACACTTTAAAGTACAGCACAGTACAATGTCCCTTGGGGTCTCACATTTTGCAGATGAATCCTCCAGAGGTATTTGCTGTTTCTTGTTTAAGGAGCATGTGAACTTTGAAATAGCAGACATCTTTTTAGCAAAGGAAATTCTAATGCAGAGAGCGTGAACTCAAATTCAAACCAATTAAAACACAATCACGTTTATTTGACAAGAATAGAAAGTATTCTGGGGAAGTAAACAAACAGAATGGAACTTTGTCTCATTCTATATTAGAGTCTTTGTGGATTTTTGGTAGTGAACCACTGTTTTGCATAAAGCAGGAGCAGAGTAGAGCTTCCTCTGTAGCGTTTCATTGCACTTGAATGTGATAAATTTACACAATGTTATTCTGATGGACACTTAAAGGACTGGTTGTGGGAGCTTTTAATCAATGACCCCACGGATGGCACAATATTTTGAAATAGTAATTTGATGTTTCTCATGTGCTTCTCCACAAAAGGATCTTCATTTGAAATCACACTATTTGACTAGGAAAGCAAGGAAAAAATACTTTCAAGGGAAGGAGATGCCTGGGAAGTGACCAATGACCAAGGAAACCAAAAATATGCTCACTGCCGAAACCAAGGAATGGACCAACATCACAGGTCCCCAGGGCCAGTCCACAGACATCTCACCTTACCATGATCCTGGAGCCTCTGTCTCCTTCTAGGGGTTAAAACTGGTGCTCCTTCCTGAGAACCTGAAGCTGTGGTCCTCTCTCGTGAGTCTGGAGTTGTGGTCTGGTCCTGAGAGCTGGACGGTTAACCAGAATTGTGGTCCCTTGCTGTCAACTTGAGCTGTAGTCCCTTCCTGAGAGTTAGAGTTTTGGTACTGTCCTTTGAGCTGGAGCTGTGGTCCCCTCTCATGAATCTGAAGCTTTGATCCCCTACCATGAACTGTGGTTCCACATCCCTCTGGCACCCGGATAGAGCAGAGTGGAGGATGGGATGGAATACTTAATGATATTGAGCAGCAATTTCAGTCTTATATGAGAAGTGACTGAAGGATCCCCACCTCCTTAATGATCCAACTTGTTCATGGCAGAGGCTTTGCCTCTTAGGCTGGGGACAGGGGAGGTCTTTGTCATTTGCAGAATCTGACTTTGGGAGGACTGATTCTCTAGAACGGACCTCCCACCTCCCGTGTGGGCCAGCTGTGGTCCTTCCTCCACACATGGTCCTGTGTATCCAGGCTTTGAGATTGAACCTCTACCATTAACAACCACCAAGTTTTGCATTATTTTTCTATTACTCTTCTACAGTCCCAGTATGCCTTCACCTGTGGTTAACTTTAGAGATAAAATCACCATCTGGGAAGTTAACAAAAAGAAAAGAAATATCAAGTGCTGTAAAAATGAAACTGCTATAATTCTCTAAGATATGCAGCTATATCTTCAAATATAAATTCACAATCCTATGTGTTCACTATAATTTTTGAATATTATTTAATGACTAAACTACTATCAAGCCTTAACCATAAAGCAAAATTTGTCACTATCCCTATAATGTGAGTCTGTCATTCACTCTCCAGATTCTCCAACCTAATAAAATCTTTCAATGTTAATCATGTTGCTTCTTGAAGAAAACAATACTAATAAAGTATTTTAACTAAAAAAAAAAGAAAACAATGATAGAGAGAAGCTGATGTAACAAAAGTTATGTAAACTTATTTTTAAAACATGCATAAAAACACATTGTCTTTCCTGAATGTGTAAGTCACTTGGCTGAGAAACAGTTGGGAGGAGCAGAAGAAATCACATCCATTATGCAGTGTTTAGGCACAGATAGTGCTACGTATTATCAACTGAGCATTCCTGTCAAAGTAGGATCCCTAAATACTCACTTTCTTTTGATTATTTTACCTCCAAAATATTTTTAAGGTATCCTACTTTTTCCCATTACTTTTCTTAAAAATTTTTATGTATATGAGTGTTTTGTCTGCATGTATGTAATTATAACCATGTTGTGCAATGCCCACAGAGGTCAGAAGAGGAACTTGAGTTAAAGATAGTTGTCAGCCACCATGTGGGTGCTGGGAAACAAATTTAAATCCTCTGCAAGAGGATGCTCTTAACTGCTGAGCCATCTGTCCAGCCCTGTGTTTGTTTTCTTTAATAACATAAATTAGAATTAAAACCAATTAAAGAAATACATATATTTTTAAATAATCATTTGTAATCTCATATCTGAAATCATCATCATTTTTAATGATTATTATGTTATTTATCTACTTAACTAGCCAAAAACGAGTTTTATTCTTTGCCTGTGTGATAGATTGAAAGG
This sequence comes from Eospalax fontanierii, assembly GCA_035773235.1. NCBI lineage: Eukaryota > Metazoa > Chordata > Mammalia > Rodentia > Spalacidae > Eospalax > Eospalax fontanierii. The sequence continues at coordinate 40,319,607 of CM069524.1, forward strand.
TTTGACCATTATTCACTGGGATGGGTTGGGGAAATGATAGGAAAAGTTTCAGAGAACTTGAATTTTATTTTGGACACACTGGTTTCAAGTGCCTTTGGACAGTCCAAAAGGTGTTGAGTTTACAGGTGAGGTATGAATCTCAGGTATAAATGTCAAATGACAGGGCATCTGTATGTGCAATAATGAAGTGTTCTCATTATTGACTGAGGAAGTGTTCTCAGGAGAACAGGAATAGTAGACCTTTTTACAACTTATATTTACATTTAAAAAATGACATCCAATATGTCATGATCAAAGCTACTTGTAAGTACTAAGTAACAGAAATACAAGTACTAGATACAAGTATATTAAGTGTGTTCATGCGTATCACATGATATTATCTACATGTTCTATGATTAATGATCACTATAAGTGCTGTTGATTTATTTAATGTCTGTTATTTACCAACCTTTTATTTGCTAGGTACTGGGCTAGAAGCTAAAGCACCAACTAAAGAGTGACTCTTAAAGCCATTTAGCCTCATAGTGCTGTGGAAGTTTCAGCTAATCAAACGATGTATCATTTTACAAGTTACCAAAACTGTCTTAAAGTTTTTCACAAACTATAGCAATTAACAGTACAATAAAAAATTTAGCTAATGGGTGATCCTCCTTTGATTGACTTACTTTACTCATTTGGCTTGTGAGTTAATCAAATTGTTCTGGACTATGTTACTGGACATTTTCCATAGGCATCAATATCTATTTCTTTGCGGTGAAATTTTTGTGAATATTAGTACTTTAATGAATGAAGGTAATGTGATAAGCCACACAGTTTTGTATGTTTAAAGCAATGTTCATATATGAACTAGAGTACAAAAGAAGATACACAAGTGAGAGAAACAGGAAATTGTAAAACTCTTTATTAATATCCTAGATAATTGTAAAGGAACTGTGTCATAGACTACCATCCAGGAAAAATGAAAATTGAGACATTAATAAATCATTTCTGAAACGCATCTATGGCTGTGTATTGGTAAATAAGTCTTCGAAAAGTATTATTTCAAATAACTAAAATTTTCAAATGCATTATCAATTGATTAGCTAAGGGGTATGAGGCTAAATAATTTGATATAGTTACATAACTTACAAAGCTAGAAAGGCAATATTATGGTAAAGACAATGAAAAAATTACCCATAAGGTAATCTTTTAAAGTTATTCAATGACAAAATGAGATAAGGGAAGCAATAAACATGAATGTGTAAGTATCTGTATAATAAGATATAGAGTCCTTTGGGTATAGGCTTAGGAGTGCTGAAACTGGGTCAAAAGATAGATGTAATTTTAATTTCTTGAGAAGCTTCCACACTGATTTCCGAAGTAACTACACTAGATTACATGTCTGCCACCAATAGATAACCATTCCTCTTTCCTCACATACTAAACAATGTGCAGAAAATAAGCGACTATGGAATTTTCAACCATTATCTTCTGCCCTTCCTTGCAAAGCACAGGAATCATTGAGGATGAAGGGGCATAAAGATTGTACAGGCCAGAGATATCTGCAGGGAAACAGTATTTGCCAGACATGATCAGGTTGTTACACAGTGGCAGTGACTGCATGCACATGCCTGCACAAGCTCAAGCCAGGAAAAATATTAACCTACATGGGGTGGGGCTCATGAAGTCCTACTCCTAGCTGAGGAACTATTGGCAACTGTGTGAGCAGCAGTTTTCTTCAAGGACCCAGCCTGGGAGAGACTGCTCATGCTCCAGTAGATTGTCCTATACCGATGTGCATACAGGAAGCACCGGGTCGATCCAGTAGGTTAAAAAAATGAGCACATTAAGTTGGGAGGAAAAATTAGAGGGGAGGGAAGGGAGATGGATCTGATAAAAACACAATATATACATATATGAAATTCTGAAGCAATAAAAATAATTTAAAAGTTGATGCAGCTCTTCCTTAAATGGTTGTATGTGTGTAATGACTGAACTCCATGGATATTTTTTTGAAACAGTGTCTCATTTATGTAGCCTTGGCCAGCCCAAAACTCTCTATGTAGACCAGGCTAGCCTTGAACTCACAGAGATCAGTCTGCTTCTCAAGTGATGGGATCAAAGATGTGTAAAACCATATCCAACAACTTTGTGGATTTTAATTATTTACATAATATGCTTATGTATTAACAGATACTCCCTAACTTTAAATGTAATTTTAAATTAATGCAGAAGAAGGGTATTTGAAATAAGTGTATTTCGGTAAGTTAATTTTAGCTTGACATCTTGAAACTATTATCTAATTAGAGAAGGTGGTCATTTAAAAAGAGTAACTCATTAGTATATGGCATGATGATGTACATTCTTTACCTGTATTAATTCTGCAAAAGAAGTAGTGAAAGAAAATAAATTCACAATACTTTGAATTCAGTAAACTTGTGTATTTGACCACAAAAGAATTTCCTTCAAAGAAGAAGACTTATCCCACTAAGACTTCACTTAAATAAGTGTTTGGAAATTTTGTGATGGGGCTTAAAGAATATATACTAAGACTTTGTTTTATAGACAAAAATAAGCTATATTTTAAAATATATCAATATACTTCCACTTCTAGGAAAGCGGAGAGGATGCATAATTTTCCTAATCCTTCCATTAAGTACAGTTTTAAAATGTTGGGTATTATAAGATGCCTTGGAGATGGAGAGACCGGAAGCTGCACCTCTTCCAGGGATCTGCTGAGTCAAGGAACACTATGGTGGTGAACTCCATGTCTCGTCTATTCTGGTCATGGAAGTAAAGACGTTGGTTCCAAAAGGCTATGTACTGGATGATTCCTTCTACACTTTTCTGAAATGGCACAAACATAGAAATGGTGAGCAGATTAGTGAGCTACAGAGAACATGCAGAAATGAATGTGACAATAAACGCCTGGTTGCTGTTATGTGCAACCATGTTGACTATGTTCAACAAGTAAAATGTGATTTCTTGGTTTGTCTCTGAAGATATTTCTGGAAAAGCTCAGCATTTGAATCAGTAGATTGAATTAGAAAATTCATTCTTACCTTAGAATGACTACCATCTAGCTCCTTAATAGCTCCAATATAACAAAAATGTAGAGGAAGCAGAGGGAATGGGGGTGGGGATGGAGGAGGGTCAGGGTGGGAGAGACTTCCTCTCCGTCAGATACAACGTTCATCTTCTCTTGTTTTGCATTTTTCAAAATCACAGTCCTCTGTGCTCATTATGCCATTGTCTCCTTAGTTCTTAAGTGTTGTTGTCCTCAGACTGAATTCCTGCTCTCCTGGTTCTCCAGCTTGCAGATAAAAAAATATATTATGGGACATCTAGAGACTCATATTTACATGTAGCAATTCCAGTAGGTATCCTATCTTATCCTGTCCTGTCCCGTCCTGTCCGGTCACGTCCCATCCCATCCTATCATCTGTCTATCTATCCATCCATCTTGCTTTATTTTTCTGTAGAATTCCAACTAATACAATTGGGAGTCTTTTTGATAATAAAAATGTCCTGTATCTAGCTGTATCATTGTTAATACACTAGTTTCAATATGGTTTTATAGTTCTGCAATTTGTTGTTATTCAGAGAAACTAGGAAAAAATTTAAAGGATTATCATTGTTATTTCTGCTAGTTAATGTGAATAAACATTAATATAACTTAATAATTCATATAATTTAAAATGCAACTTAAAATTTCCAGGAAAAAGTTGATGTTTTTCATGGATAGGACCAGCTACCAAAGTTTCTAGCACAAACAAAAATTTACCACTTTCATGATTCTTTTATTTGCTCCTCTCATGAACTGTTTGAACACCTAAACCTCAATGTCTGCCTTATATTTAAAGTACACCAGCAACAAACAGAGATATGGAGGTCTTAAAGACTAGACTATGTGACCAACAACTCTCATTCAACCTTCTTTAAGGTCAATGAAGTATGTTATATTTCAGCCAGTCTTAAGGGTCTTCAAAATTCTAAGTCTCACTTAGTAATCATCCACCATCTTACCACCTTCCTTTTGAGACTGTCAAGCATGCAGAATCAGCAATCAATTGAACAAAGTCTATTCCGTATGAAGCAGAGAAAGGAGTCCTGGATAACAGAAGTTAATCAGTTATAACAAGCAGGAATTCCTCAACTATCTCTTGTCTCTGTTCTTAGAAGCCAACTCCTCTGTTTATCTTCTTTCTTGATTCACTGTTTTGTTCATTCAACAAGCTAGGGTTTATTTGAGGTTATGAGATATTAACATGTATCTCTGCACACACATGATGGTCTTAGGGGAGTTGTGGATGCATCTGATCATTTTGTGATTTTAAAGCCACTTTATGGAGCATGCCTATTTTGATCTGAAATTTTGAAGTAATAAAATATTGTAGAGAAAACCTTCAGAATGGCAAAATTAAATTCTGCTGTAAAAAAAATGAGATACTTAGCTTACAATCAGAAGCACATATTTCCTTTAGAGATAGAACTTTGGGATCCAATATAGCCTTGTCAGTTTGGGAGACAAATTCTAGAAGTCAAACACACGAGACTTTAATTTCTGTAACGCACCTGGGAAGTTGCCCTAGGATTACTACCAATAATGAATCAGTGTCTCCTAGGTAGGGTAAGCTGTGCACCCTGTCACTGGGGACTTCAAGATTGTTGGTGTGCTGTTACTATGACAGCACGTTGGTCAATACAGGCTGATCCCCTAGGTCACTGGTATTTCATAGAGGATCCAGCACCACAGCCAAACAAAGGTTGAGCAACAGCTCCTGCCCTCTTCTCTCCCAACTTCCCTTTGAAGCAACTCCACCCAAGTCCCTGCAGATGTTAGCATGGGGGGTGACCCTGCAGATGGCTGCATCAGGGCAAAGTTGTGAATTCATGAGTTCCTCTCTTTCTCTTCCTTCCTTCTCCTTAGGTGCTGAGGAGAAAGGGAAGTATCCTGATAGTAAGCTCAAAACAAGAAACAAGGCATGAGCTTGTCATTTTTTGAGGATTAACTGCCTCATCACACATTGTCCTCTGTTACGTCAGCAATGTCAATATGACACATCATCTTTTTGTCTCCTAAACATAGTCTTAGACATTTAATGCTCGATGTTTCCAGATTTGGCAGAACATGTAGCAAATGCTAACTGTATAGCTACTTAAAAAAAATTCAAGATCTTGGTCAAGAGAATTTATGACTCAAAGCAATGAAGAAAATGTTCAAGTAATTATATGTGTCTGTGATATGTGTCTACTTAGAGAAGATAATCTTACCTGTAGCCTCAGTTTGAATGTATAATCCTTGTTAAATAATTCTTTGAACTGCCTTTTTAGATGCTATCTGAAAGACATAAAGCAATCCTACTAAATATGGTATATAAACTTATGCATCTCAACATTGTTTATAAGTAGGATTCATTGGAAATGGTACAAGCACCTTGTAATGTAATATTAATTGAAAAACTGTAAAGTATTTATTGACAAAAAAAATCAATCTTCAAAAGCAGTATAGATGGAACTATACAACAATCCAAAACTGTGCATAAAATTGGTAAACCAAAATAAACATATAATAGTATACTTATTAAAAGATGAGACATGAAAGTTTTTCCTCTATCATCATGAAGAATATTGTCTTGTGAAATAAATCAGTTATCAATTATTATGGAATTGCCAGCATTTTTCTTGTACATGATGTATCTTCATGAACAGTCATTGTTCATGCTAATTATAAAGTAATGCTAGAATTTATAGATTTTAGTGTGGAAAAGTTGAACAACACTGGAATACAGAAGTTCAGGCATCTGGTAGATAACAAAGTCAATGGAGTTCCCTTTAAATAAGTAAAAGTATAAAGTTCATTCATCAGCCAAAGAAGAAAAAGGAAGCAACCAACCACATGTCATCAAGTTCAAAATATGATGGTTGAGGCAAAACCACATCCTGCCTAGAATGATCTGCTGTGGCTCTGGTCTTCACACCCACATCTCAGCAGTTCTGGAAAGAACAGTTGGTTTCTACAGATTTCCAGTATTCTTTCTTATCGAGTTGTGTTCTCAGCGTCTCTGGGTTAGAGGATAGCAAGTCAACTGAAGTTACAAGAGGTCAAAGTTACTCCAGAAGAACAAAAGACAAATTTTGTAGAGAAAAGGCACACAGACAGAGCGAAGAGAACAGAACTGGAAACCTCTGGAGAAGCATGAGGTATTTTTCCGGGCTTCCTGATGAGTTTTGGAAAAACTCAAAACCCTAATGAATTCTTTTTAGTGCTAACCTCTTTTTCCCAATGAGGCAAAATGATACAGAACATCAGAGAAAATCTCAAAGGACACAGCAGAGCTGATGACCTCCTGTGAAGGATGTGACCCACTTCCACTCTGCTCCCACAGCACTCACTACTGTCTTCAAGATACAAAAAAGATAAAGATGTCCAGCTTAGGGCTGAGCACCCACAGTCACTTATTCTCTGCTCTTTGACCCATTGTGAGTCTCTGTATTAATTGATTTCCACTGCCAATGTTTCTCTGGGGAGGGCTGAGAGCTGCATTAATCTATGTGTATAAAGATAAGTAATTAGAAGGCAGTGTGATACAATATTAGTTAGAAAATTAATCGTAGTTTGTTCTCCCCTAGGGCCTATAACTTTCCCAGCCACAGGTTTATGGTGAAGTTTGTAGTACCAGGCATGTGTTTTCTCCTTAAGCTGAATCAGAACGCCACTGATTACCCTACAACGTTCATGACACTACTGTATCAATGGACATGTCTTGTCAAGTCTGTCTTTAAAAATTATTTATTATTTTTAAGCGTATGCGTGTTTTTTCCTGGATGTATGTAAGATCATCTGTGTCCTGCAATGTCCTTGGAGGTCAGAAGAGGGCATCTAATTCCCTGGACTGGAGTTATGGATAGTTGTCACCCACTATGCCCAAACCTGGGTCCCCTGATAGAACAGTCAGAGCTCTTAACTGTTGAACCTTCTCTCCAGTTCTAAGTCAGTCATTTTTACAGATCACTTCATAAGACTGTTGATGACTTTTCTCCCCCAGCAACCAACACAGCCCCTTCCACTACCATGAAAGCTACCCATGAGTATATAGCACTGCTTAGACTGAGTTTGTTAAAAAAAAAAAAAAAAAAAAAGATGACACACAGTAGGAGGACATGGTGAGGGAATTCTGGGGGGAGTTGGATGGATAGATTAGGGATAGATATGACAGACATACATTGTATAGGGCAGAATGGCATGTACCTTTAATCCCAACAATGGAGAGACAGAGACAGGAGGATATCTGTGAGATGAAAGTCAGTTTGGTCTACAATAGTGAGTTCCAGGTCAGCCATGTCTACAGAGAGACCTTGTAAATTGCAGAGTCAACTCAAAATATAATGAAAAGAAAGACACACATAAAGAGGATGAAATATCTCAGCTTAGCCTCTAATATGGCCATGTGGCTGAGAGGGGTGAACAGATTCTATACATACTCCATAAGGTTGGTATAAAAAAATTAATATATGCTCTAGAAATAGATTTGGGATAAGTTACTCTTATCCACCAGAAATAAAATAAAAAGACTTGCATAAAAATTGTGAAAATATGTGCTGGAGAGATGACTCAGAGGTTAAGAGCACTGGCCCCTCTTTAGAGGACCTGGATTTTATTCCCAGCACCAGTTGGTGGAGAACAACCATCCATAACTCCAGTTCCAGGGGAATCTGACACCTTCTTTTGACCTCTACGAGCACAGGTGCACTTACACATATGCAAGAAATACACCCATACACGCAAAAATATAAAAAAAATAAATTAAAAGGGTAGAGTTTAAAAAAGAAATTATGAAGATACATTACATACAAATATGTCAGACTGGAATGACTCACAGAATAAAGGCCCTTGCTACATAGCCTGGGGACCTGAATTCCATCCCTGGAACTGATGTAAAGGTGGAAGGACATAACTGACTCTACAGTTGTTTTATGACCTCCACATATTCACTATGACATATGTACCCTACCATACACACATGTATATACAAGCATAATAAATAAATAAAAAATAGCCAAATAAATATCTCATACAGCTACTCCTGGAACAAATGAAATTTCCCTTCAGATTCCACCCACAATAGAAGAGCTTAGTAACAGTGAATGTGAACAATGAAAGAAGTTATTAGTGAAATGAAGACGCAAATACACTTGTCCAGAAGATATATATGGAAGATAACACCAAGGGGCAGAAGTGATCACAGATTATTAAATTATTGTTCCCAAAGTCTTGAGATAAGAGGAAGTGTAGATAAGAGCATGAAAAGAACAACTGATGAAGAGCAAATTGAACGTGACGATCAGAATGAAGATAATGTGTTTTAGGAAACACACAAAAACTGTCATATCATTATCAGTACAATCATCAGGTGACCAACAGTGAAAAGTATCTCATTTAGTTTGTTGAACTTCAAGGACAGAAAAGTTTTCATGCATAAGATAAACCCAATAATCACCTTGAAGAATAGAAACAAAATTATAGTTTGTTTAGTTCATGCTAACAATAAATAACAGAAAACAATGGAAATGTCCACCCCAGTGGTCTCTAACAATAGAGCCCTTATTATAAAATGATTATACCTCTCAGAGCATTTGATTTCAATGCAGCAGTTACAGAATCTATACAGCAGTGTTCCATCATGAATATACCAGTGTGGGCTAGGGATAGACCTAAGACATTACTAATTTGTTCTACAAAGCCATCAAGTATATTTCATATTCTTATATTAATTTGATTACTTTCTGCCCCATGTCTTATGATATTATGTCTTATGATAGCTTGTGTAGAACTTTGTAACAGAGAAATCAGTTGATTGGCTAGATCCAGTTTTTCCTCAGGTCAATCTTTTTCTATAACATGCCAATGGTACTACAGGAGTTTTATATCCCAAAGTTTCACTCAATCCCCCAAATACATTTGATCATCAATATCAGTATTGTCATAAAATTTACTTGCATGAGGCAGGCTAATCTTGCCAGCAATACAAGTATTGATTTACATCAGTGTGATGAAAGTACAATTCAGTTTCATTACAAAACATATCAGTAAGCAACACAGAGATACTTATTTTGCCTTCTCAATAGAATCTATGTTAGAAGACAGAGCCAATCTCCCATTTCAAATCTTACAGGATTGTACTGAACCTGATTTCCTTTGTATGCTAGTCTATAGAGGGTGAATTTCCATTTGATGAGGAAGACACAAATAGCATTTAGCACACTATTCTGGAGACCAAAGTAGCTATAGTACATTTATATGAATTAGAAATGTCTCAGTTTAGAGAACCTGTGTAAGACTGCAGTACCTCCCTAGGCTTGTTGACTATTTGTAAATAGCCTTCTGAAAAAGTCAAACTCATACTTTTTTAAAAATAAAGGCTTTATGGTCTATATTTCATTCTGCTAAGATTGACAATTTGCATGTTTCTTTTGTTTGGACTTATTTTAAAATATTTTTATTTTTATTGCTTCTTTGAGAATGTCATACAAATTGATCAAATTTAGATCCTTTCTGTCATTGCTATTCCCACCTTACTACACCAACTAACTTCATGTTCTCTGTTATTGTTAGTATTTTAAGTCCAACCTGTGTTCCCCAAATGCAGTTGGATTCATCCCCTGGAGCCTGTTCAACTGACCTGGCATCATAATCTTAAAGAAAACTGACTCTTCTCCCAGCAACCATTTGCCAAGAGTTCCTCGGCTAGAGTTGGAGTTTCTTGCCCATTTCCCCTCTTCTGTACTGTGATTTTGTCTGACCTGAGCTTGAATAGATTGTGCATGCTGTCCCAGTTACTGTGAGATAATATGTGCAACTTCCCTCTTGGGTCTAAAAAAAAATCACAGTTTTCTTGTATTCATCCACTACCTCTGGTCTTACAATCGTTCCACTCCCTCTTTTACAAAGATCCCTGAACAATGGGAGAAGAGGGTGTGGTAGAAGTGTCCAACTTAAAGCTGAGCACTCCTAGACTCTTATTCTCTGCTCTTAGACCAGTTGTGGGCCTTTGTGTTAATCTCCATCTGCTGTAGGAAGAAAGTTCTTTGGTGGAAGATGAGAGATGCAGTAATCTGTGGATATAACAATAGGTCATTAGGAGTCGGTTTAATCCTATGTCCATTTAGCAGAGTAATAGTACTAGATTCTCTCTTATAACCTGTGACCTGTCTAGCCACAGGTTTTTAGCCCTCATAACAGTGCCAGGCATGCCCCCTCCCACCTCTCCTTTGTGAAGTGGGCCTTAAATTCAATCAGAAAGTGGTTGGTTACTCACTTAACATTTATCACTGTTGCACCAGTGGACATACCTTGCAAGGCCAGTTGTTATCATAGTTCAGAGTGTCCACAGCTGGGTAAGGATGATGATCATTTTTATCTCTCAGAAGCTTTCACAGTACCTTCCAGCACTATGAAAGTCAGCTAGCAGAGATAAAGCTTCAAGGTCTTTTGAAAAGGTCATATGGTAATCTGCTACTTTAGAAATATTTTAAAATATATACAAATACAATCTAAAATGAGTTTAAGTAGAGTTATTCTTTAATGGGAGGGATACCCCTACAAGACAAGATAAGCTAGCAAATCCAAATCCCAAAGCTGGGAATTAACTCCTTGTTTTAGAATTGTTGACTAAGAAGTTCCCACAGACCCTCAACAATACTGGCTATTGCCTTTGTTCTTTGGTTTCCTGGCAGACCTTGACAATATGATCCTACTGCTGCAGACATTACATTCATGAGTCATAGAGCAAACAAGGAGAAACCTTGCATTTAAATCAGATCAATTTGTTTGTCTGTTTGTTTAGCTATCTAGTTATTTTTAGTTCTTAATATATACTGGAGAGTCACCCCTCATCAAATGGTTTTCAAATACGGTCTCTCTTCTGTGAGTTGTCTCTTCACTCAGTTGATTGCTCCAGGTAGCTTTTCAGTTTAATGCAATATCATTTGTCCAATTTAGATTTTGCTATATATGCCTATAAAAAACTCGTCATCACTAATCATCAGGAAATGAAGGTCAAAAACCACAGGAAATATCTCCTTACTCAAGTTTAAATAACTATAATAAAAAACAAAACAAAATAACAATAACAAAAAAAAGAAATGACAGTTGCTAGAGAGCATGTGGAGAGAGAAAATTTTACACAGTAATGTAAATGGGTATAGCTATTAGGGGAAGCAGTGTAGAGTTTCTACAAAAAGTTAGAAATAGAAATGTCATGTGAATCAACATTCCTATTACTAGGTACATAGCCAAAGAGGGACAAAATCAGTTTGTAAAGATATCTGGACTTCTGCGCTTGTCACATCATTAATCACAATAACTGAGATTTGGAATCAACCTAACATCAGCAGCTCAATGGAAAGAAAATAATATATACAAGGGAATACTGTTTGGCCATCAAAAACTGAAATCTGCCGTTTGAAAGAGCATGGAAAAATATTAAGGAAATTTCATATGTGAAATAAGTCAAATTTAGAAAGACAGATGGTCTTCCTCATGTGTAGAATCTTATAAGGATTTCCTGGAAGCAGAAGGAAGAATAATAGCTACAGGAGACCAAAAATAAATAAATAAATAGATAAATAAATAAATAAATAAGAGGTTAATAGGGAAAGACAGATCAACAGGTAGAATGTTACAATTAAATAGGAGAAATTAAATCCAGATTTCTGTGCATGGTAGTGTGACTATATTTAACATTAATATATATATACACACACACATATATATACTATATTTCAAAGCAGTTAGAAGAGGGGATTTTGAATTTTCTCACCTTAAAAAAATGATGAGTACCTGAAATTATGAGTGTGTTAACTACCCTGATTTGATCCTTACACAATATAGACATCAAGACATCAAGTCATATCTCTTTTACATTTTAAAATTACATTTTGTTGAAAATAAAATCAGACTGGTGCAGTTATAGAGTAGGGCTGGAGGTGCTGCTCAGTGGTAGCACATTCTAGGCATGGATGGGGCGTGGGAACAACTTCCAGAACTCCCTTCCTTACACCAAAAAGATAAAGTAAATATAAACAAAAGAAACAGAGTCCATAAGTGGGGCCACTGAGTCTCAGTAGTGAGAACAGAGGAGCACTGACCCATGGTTACACTAGCGGCCCTTTGTGTTAAAACACTAAGGGTTCTTTTGGGTCTGGGCACAGGCCCTTCCCCAACACTGGGCTGCAGCGTTATCCAGCACCGTTTATCCAGCACTCTTCCAATCTGCCTGTTCTAGGTAAATTTTTTTTTTCATGGCAATGCTGCCCCCCAATGAAAGCAAACTAAGCTCATCCTGGGATACCTGAACTGATACTTATTTTCCTTATAGCTATGTTCTGTCTTATAGGCCAGTGTTGTTTAGCCACCACGCATGCTGTTTCCATTGTATCTGTGTGCAAACAGGATACATCATTTATACTCTAAAATGTTGGATGCCCTAATGTAGTGTTAAACTCGTGGCAGTCACACATTTATGGCAGTTTGAGTCTGCCATAAAGTTCTCACAGCCTTACTTGTCTTAGGGAGGACTTGCTCCCTATAGGAGGAGTTGGATATGTTAATATCATGACAATCCTTTGCAGGATATATGGATCTTCATCAGTCATATGATACACATTGCATCGAAATCACTCTGTCCTTGCTGTTTGATTTCTGAAATGATTATAATGTCATCAACATAGTGAATCCTAGCACTTGAGATCTACAGCTAGTCTAAATTCCTTCTGATTGATTATGGCAGCAATCTGGTGAGTCTAAATGAAACTAGAGTAGTATAGAAAATGTAAATTAGGATGCTTTCCATATAAAGATAAGTACAGTTGATTCCTTTTTTTTTTTTTTTTTTTTTTTTGTCTTTTTAAGACAGGGTCTCCCTGTAGACCCAGCTTGCCTGGATGCCTGGAATTCACTATGTAGACCAGGCTGGTCTTGAACACACAGAGATCTGCTTAACTTTGTTTCCCAAGTTCTTGGAGTCAGGCACTAATTGACTCCTTTATTTGTATTAAAATAAAAAAGAAAGCATTTTCAAAGTTCATTGCTGATTACTACTAGCATTAGCCTGGTGTGTTATTCTTTCTATGGCTGAAACCCTGTTACGGGCTGCTGAGACTATTGGATGTGAAACTTTATTTAAGCCCCAGTAGTCTACTCTTCAGCTCTGTGAACCAGATGCTTTTTCATAGACTTTATAGGACAGTGGTTCAGCAAATTCAGTGGGAACAGCACTGTAGCTTCTAGTGTGTCATTAATTAAAGTGGTCATACTGTTTTGCCTATCAGGTATCCTAGATTGTTTTCAATTATTCACCTGTGTGAGCTCAGGAAGTTCAAGTGGTTCTCACTGTTCTTTAGCAGGCAGTTAATACCAGTCTGAGCCCACCCCTGCATGCCTTCTGTTTCACAGTAGTAGGCTTGCAAAGCCATTCCCAGTCATGCATAATACCCATTTCAGTGATATACTCTGGTAAAGGGTACCACTATCACATAAAGTTTGTTCAAAACTGCTAATTTTCATCCCCGTTCCTGATATTGTTTTGTCCAGGGAAAACAGTATTGGGAACCAGGGTCAAAGAACAAGTATTTGAAAAATTGCTTCCAGCCAGGCATGGTGGTGCATGACTTTAATCCTGACACTGGGGAGGCAGAGGCAGGCAGGTCTCTGTGAATTCAAGGCCAGCCTGGTCTACAAAGCAAGTTCAAGGCCAGCGGAGGCTACAGGGAGACCCAGTCTCAAAAACAAAAAGAAAATGCCCTAGCACTCCTGTCGTCCAGACAGTTCTGATGGCTTTTAGGAGGTCTGTATCAGAAATGGAGGGAGGACAAAGACCAAAACACACACCATATTATTTACAAACATTTCATAAGGTTGCCTTCAAAGACTTTGAAAGATTAAATGTGTTTTGGTATGTTTATTTTCATCTAATGACAATTTGGCTCCTAAAAATTGATGCTAGAAAATGATTCCCACTTTGTTAAGAGGAAGAATGTATTATTTAAAATAGTATAAGTAGCCAAGGTATTAATTTACTATAAAGAAAAAAGTGATCTAATACTTAGTCTAGTTAGCTGTTACATGATAAAGGATACAGCTTAGGAAAGATGGAGGGATGTACAGGGTTTTCTGGGTAGGAATGTCGGTGTTGCCCACTCACAGCATATGAATGGGCCGTATGTGTCCCGGTAAAACTATGGGTGCAGTCCAACCCATTTGTAGATGACAACATCCTGTTACAGTGTCAAAAGGTTGGATACTCCTGAGTGAGCTCATCAGTTTTGTCTGTATTTGATTCATTCTCTGGCCTGCCTTCTTAGTTTAGGTTTCCACCTGTTCCACAGCATCTCCTAGAATCCACTCCACCCCACTCTTCTGCATATCTCTACATGTAGGACTTTTCTTTGTAATTATTATTCACCTCTTCTCCTTTTTGTAGCATCTTACATCTAACTCAGCAACATGTTCTGTTAGCCGTCCTTCTATACGCATCTAGAATCTTCCCACTTCGCCCTGTCTCCCCGCTGATCTCCAGGTCCCATCTGTATCCCTTCTGCCTCTGAGTACAGTGCCCCAGTCTGAGTCACCACTTATCTTCCTGCTCCCTCTGCAGTCTGATCTCAATACAGGAGCCAAATAAACACAAAAGAGCCATTTAATTTTATTCTAGTGCAGTAATGGCTTCCCATGTTATTCCAGAATAAAATCCAGAACCAGTACTAGACTGTAATTCTCTCCATATGTTTTTGACCTACTCTGTCTTTACTTGCTTACTGGTTCCAGTCAAACTGTCCTGCTTGCTGGTTCTGGAACATGCTGAGCAAGGTGTCTGCACCAGTGGGCTCCATCTGCCTGCAGTGACCTTCTGTATATAAATAACACTAAGTCAGAAAGGTTCTAATTAATTACTCAAAATACAAAATTATTTCTTTCTCACTCTCTATCTGTCCCTCTGTTTTCAAGAAATATACCCCTATTGATTATAAGTCATATATAAGGATGACATAATATATTCATGTTTTGTGTGTATTTTAAAGATGAAATTTTACATGCATCATAAATACATCAATGACATATTTGAAAGCCTTTCAACTGACATGCACATATACATGCATATGAATAAAAATGGAAAATATGAACTTTGTTTTTCTGGTGTTGTAATATCCATCTTCAGAACAGTGCCCAGACCATAGTATCTGCCATCACTGAAGATTTTATAAATATTAAATGAATTAAAGAAAATCAGATATTTATTCAATCTTTAAATATCTAGTTACATGTATCCAAGTAAGAGCAACTATTTTATGTCTAAGGAACCAAAACAAATATGCAATTCTTTCTCATGACTTTGTAGACATGGAAAAGGAAGTCCACAGATGTTGGATAACTGGCCAGATGAAGCACCAAAGGGAAGCATGTGGACTGGGGCTCAGGCAGAGCTCAGGATGGGGCTGTAAGAGCGAGGAAAGCCATGTGCCTCACTGTTTCCTGACTGAAGTAGTTTATGTATACTGAATAAAGCTCAAGGAATTGCCGAATTGAAACCGCTACTGTCTGTTAATAGGGTATTGAAAGTGGTTTTTCTCTTGCTGTAGAACTGGGATAGGAATCTATAGGTGAAAACAGGAATGCTCAGGCCCACCCTATGAAGAGAGAAAGCAGATGGTTCTAGAACCCTCCTGGCTCAGGGATAACACTACCAGGTTGCAGAAGAATCAGCACAGCTAACAACAGATATTGCCACATGTTTCTTCTCAGAAGAATGGCAAGGAATCCAAAATGAGAAAGGCTACCAGGGACACGGGCATTGGAGGCAGTTTAGTGTTAGAAAGGAGAGATTGTCCCCAATACCCTGTGAGGGAGGAGAAAGGGTTTTCCTGTGAGGTGATAACAGATCCTTGCCTAATTATACGCATAGATGGGGAAGTCTACGAAGAGGGGTAAACTGACATATATTCCCTGGCTAAAAGCTGGCTGAGCCATGGACTCCTCAAGCCCATGACAATGCTTTGGTTAAGTGACAGAGACTAGGGAAAGGAGTTCAGCCTCATATTCAGTTGTCAACCTTTCCATCAAGGTCCCAGTGACTGCAGTTCTGCCTGAGATCTTAGTATATCAAGATTCACTGACCTGGGTCTGGGAAGAAAAGATGCTCGCCTTGTTTTCCACAGCACATGGAAAACCCCATTTCTTCCTTCAGTTCCTTATTTAAACAAAACAACACAACAGTAAAAACACCCTAATAACAGAGTTCAGAGGGGGAGGTTGAACATTCAAAGTTAAAAGACAATGCTGGGCTGGTGAGATGGCTCACAGGTTAAGATCACTGTCTGCTCTTGCAGAGGAACCCAGCTTGGTTCCCAGAACCCACATGGCAGCTACCAACCACCCATAACTCCAGTTCTAGAGAATCTATTACCCTCTTCTGACTTCTATAGGCACTGTATGTATGGCTGTACTTACATACATGCAGGAAAAGCACTCATATGTATAAAATAAAAATCAATCAATAAAAAAAACAATGCTTACCTGAATAAAATGGCAAAAAAAGACAGGTGCTACTCTCGGAAGGCTATCTGACAGATAGGTGGGGAACACTGAGCTGTTTGCCATTTTAGAAAATAACAGACACAGTTTATATTGAAGAAGCACATGACAGGACCACGAGGATCAGTGTAACAAAACCAGAACACCAGAAATATCTATATCATTCATATGGGTGATTGCAATTTTAAACTTGTTTGCATTTTTATTAGTATTTCTGGTTAATGTACACAATGATAAACTTCATTGTAGCATTTTCAAGCACATGCATCATTGGACCTTGTTCATATTTACCCCTCTATCCTCATTTCACCTCCTCTTCTCCCTGTCCTTGCTGGTCCCTTTCTTCTTCCCAATTAGCCCCCTTCTGCTTTCATACCACACACAATCTTTTAAATTTATATTCCACATGTGAGGGAAAATATAGAATATTGTCTTTATTTCTTTGCATTGCCCTCTTTCTCCCCCTTGGAGTCTCCTTTCTACTTTCCTGTCACATGAATATATATGCAATATGATGTATATATATGTATGTATTTATATTCCACATGAGAGAAAACATGCAACATTGTCTTTCTAAATGTAGTCTGTTTTGCTTAACACAATGATCTCCAGTTTCATCAGTTTTTCTGAAAATGACACAATTTCACTCTTCTTTACAGCTAAACAGTGCAGTAATAAACATGGAGGTGGAGGAATCACTGCTGTTTACTGACTTAGATTCCCTCAGATGTATATCAAGGAATATTACAGTTGGATTATATGATAGCTCTATTTGTAGATTTTTCGTAAAAACCTCCATAATAATTTTCATAGTGGCTGCGCCAGTATCACATTCCCACTGGCAGTGACTAAAGGTTCCTTTTTGCTTGCATCTTTACCAGGATTTCTTGTCTTCTCCTCCTCCTCCTCCTCCTCCTCCTCCTCCTCCTCCTCCTCCTCCTCCTCCTCCTGATAGTCATACTGACCAATTATGCCACAGACCTTGATGCCTCCAAGAACTTGAAATTAAGACCCTATTGTTAAAGACAGGCCATATTTCAGACATGCCTTGGAATTTCAGAGCAAAGACGTGGAATTGACCTGATAGCCTCCTCCCTAAAGACTAGCTCTCATGGTATTGGATGATACTATGCAAACTGACAAGGGAGAAAAACAATTAAGAGTCTTGCCCATCTGTAAAGCCTAATAACAATAACTGACCCCAAAACTATCATTATTGGTGCAGTAGTGAGGTCATAGATCCTAAAGAAAAACCTGTTTTTGCCACAATCCTAAAGCAACATATTTTCTTACTGTATTCTAAATATGCATCCTCATGTGTATAGATGATTATATTTCTCATCATTCATCGAAGACGTCTTTTAATTTTTTGTAACTGATGGAGACTAATACATACTGGTTCCACCACTGTTCAAATGCAGAGAATAACTGCCTGTGAAGCACAACTCTAAGTGACATATGTTCAATGCAGCCTCTATGCTTAAGATGAATGCATCTCTCAGCTCTTACCAGAGAAGCTTCCTTATGCAGCAGATAGTGATTAACACAGAAACCCATAATTGGCCAATGGACAGAGAACAAGAGGCTGCAGAGTGCTTATCCCTGAATAAGGAATCTATTTCAAACTTATGCTCTGCCCTAGGCCAAGGGATCATTGCAGAAGAGGGGGTGGAAAGACTGTAAGAGCCAGAGCAGGTGAATGACCCCAAGCTCAAACCAGACAAAATGTCATCATGGACATGGTGAAGTGGATAAGAAATCCCAACCAAATGTAGGGAACTTTTGGCAACTGATGGCTTGGAGGGGCGAGAGACAGTCTTTTACAAGGACAAGACTCTTATTTAGTTGGTTAATCGGCCTCCAGTGGATGGACCCACACTGAAGGACACTTGGAGACATATATCAAAATCTATAGATCATATTATACCTATAATAAAGTACACTAAATTGTGTGGGGGAAGCAAGAGGAGGTTTGGGGAGGGGACCTAAACACCATCAAGTTATAGTGTATGAAAATTGCAAAAATTCAATTAAAGTATTTAAAAAAGAAAAAAAACAGTAATACATGAATTGTTAAATAGAGGTGTGTGGGCCCATGGTATCGGGGGAGGTTGTAAAAAAGCAGAATAGAGTGTGATGATACCCAGGCAACATTTTAAGGTAGAAGGCTGTCAAGCCAGACTGAGTGTTTTGGGCTCCAGCTATATGAACAGGTGTTTTCACACTGAAGACACTATTTCTATCTTACAGGACCGTTTGGACTTTCAAGAGAATTTGGCCTAATCGTCTAATATAAGCTGCATAGGTATATCATTAGGTTTCATTCTTGGTAGAAAGTATTTTCAGAAATCCCCTTTTTTAGAAAAGAGGAGAGTTTTAAGACATTTTAATGAAAAATATTTAAACAAAACATACTAGTAACAAATTATCTTAGTAATATTTTCATCAAAATTATATATGAAAAGCAGAATTATTTGATGAACATGTTTTTGAAAATTCTTAGTATTCTTCTTTGTAATTCTAGAAATAAATATATTTCTGTATGTATTTGTGAAAATGCATTGTAAGCAAAATATGTATCTCTTGCTGCATTCGATATCTAGAACTCATAACTGTGTCAAAGTGAAATGGGACATTTAGGAAAGTATTTAGGTTAAAATGCCAAAAACTTTAACTAAGTGCTAGATCATGTGAGAATTAGAGTAAAAGAAAAAGATGGTGTTGTTATTTGATTTGGGTTGATTATATAAAATTGACACAAAATGTCAGAAGAAAAGTAAAACAAATGAACAAAAAGCACATGAAATAATTCTTAAGATAGATGCAAATTTTATTTGCTTCTCATTCCTTTGTTTTAGTTCTTTCTTTTCTTTATATTGTACACATAAACATAATAGAAGGGAAGAATAAAATTTATATATAAGTCAGATCACTTTCTTATGAGGGAGAGAAAGAGACCCCAAATCAAAACAAACCAAAGATTTCCACCCATTGCTGACGGAAGTATGAGAATGTTTGGCTCCCAGGGTGATGTGTTCCCTGCAAGTCCAGGGAATGGACCTGCTGAGTCACAAAGGGACAGCTGTGGTTATTGTCAGGCCTGGAGAGGAAAGTGTAGGTGTGAGGAACAGGAAGATAGAGGGAAGGTTCAGCCTCTCTGTTGGAATTCAGGTTAAGATAAAGGTGACATGCTTCTGTGTTCTCATAGCAGAAAGTAGAGGACATGATTATAGAGGAATTTGGCTGGCTGCAAACATAATTTTTATTTGGAAAAACAAAACAAAGCATAAAATAAATTAGGGGCATCTTTGAACCAGAAACAAAATAAAACATTTAATACCATTCTAATGAATGTATATTCTAGAACTCTTCAAGAAAATCACTGTTCCTCCTTAACAAACCTTGCTGATTTGGGGAAAGTGATTAATTTGTAACTTTTCCTGATCCATTTCAATTCTCTTTTCAATACTTTGGTGGGGAAGCTTAAGAGCTCTTACAACTCCCCTTGCTGGTAGCAAGTAAGAAGTGCAGCTTTCCTTTGTATTCCAGAGAATAACTGCTAATTAATACCAGCCTGTTGTTGTAAAAACAAGATTTCTTCCATTTTTGGTCCCTGAAAAACTTCTAACCATAAATTGAAAACAGGAGGAGTAACAGAATCTTCTGGAGACTGTTTTCCTGACGTGATATCAACTATGTCTCTTAGGCTAAAGCATTTGATTCACCAACAGAGCTTCAAAAATCTACATTTCTGAAATCTGATCCTAGAAATGACTTATGAGCTTTGTGTTTTCATTTGGATGATATCTGCTTGCTGCCATTCTCTGTACAGACCCCGTTATTTGAGGCAGAGAGGGGAGGGCCATGCATCATGTAATCTACTCCGTTACACTTCCCAGCCACCTTGTCCTTGCAGCTGGGCAGCCTGTGATGTATGTGTGTGAGGTATGGGCCCACTGGCAGAGAAGTGAGCCTGAGGCCGCCAGCTCTGTCTTCTTCTGTTGGGGTCAGGCAGAGGATCCACAGTGGAGTTCTGCATGCCACACTGAGCTGTGTTAGTTGGTGTGACAATAACTCTAGGTGCTTATGTCTCCATGTTTTGTCTAATAAAATCTCTAGGGACTCTCTTGCCTTCATAATTCAAAATATTAAGATACAGCTTATTGCAATTCATGTCATCCATTTTAGTATTTCCCCAATGGCTGCTTTAGTTCTTTTTTTCTTTTTGCTATTTTGTAACTTTTAATAATATCTTTAACCTCTGCTTATCTTCCCATAAAATTTTGTCCACATTGCTGGACTCTCTTCTCATAAGAGGGGGAAATGAGTTCTCTACCATTCTCCCCACAAGATTTCTTTTCCTATATGTAAACTCCCATTCACTTTAACAGTTGCATAAGGGCTGAGAGATTTCACTTTAGAGGAAGAAAGCCCACTCACCAAGTTGCCATAAATGAAGGGTTTTCAGTGGTTGAGAAAGTGACATTCACAGTCTCTACAGCAATGCTAACTAGATCATTCACGTTTTGACTTCACAGAGGTGATGACATTTGAAAAGCAGAATGTTTACACGGGTCTCCTTGTACCCATATTATTCAATATTTTGGACCAAGTTGTACATCTAAGTAGGTTTCTTCTTGCCAGACCTTTTGGCCTTTACCTCTAGGTCAGTCTAAGAAAATTCTTCTTTAGGTAACATCAGTGTGATATATTTTTTAAATACTTCATCAGTCATTAAGTTTCTGACACATTTAACTTGATTTTTTATTGAATCATTGTGTATTTCATATAGACCACCTCAATCAATCAATATCTTTATATCGCCTTCCCCACTGGCACTGCCCCCCGACAACCCTCCAGCTGGAATCCATTCTTCCACCTGTGTTAAGGTTCATTGTGTCAAGTTATTGTCCCCAAATGACCTAAGCGAAGGTTCATCCACTGAGCTCCAGTCAACCTACCCTGGAGTCCCTTGCTTTTCTCTTTTTCTTTTCCTAAGGTCACAAGAACAGTTTGATCAATTGAAAGAAAAAAATGGTAGTTGTTATTTTATCCTCCCAATGCCAAGAAGGATGAAATGGCATCATTGGTATCATAATTGCCAATGGAGATGAGCCTGGCTCAGCTACACAGTAAACTGTCAGTTGTAATTTCAGGGAAAAGTGAAACTTAAGTTGAAAACCTGAAGTCAAAACACAATGTCCCCTTTTTTTCCGTGAAAGCCCTACATGAAGAACCAAGTATAACCAGGTGTATGAGAGAAAACAGCAACGGGAAAGAGAAATCTAGACAATGAACTTCATGACCCGGGTTCTGTTTGTTTTCTTTGATGCTTTTAACTGCCTTTCTTTTTAATTGTGCTGGGCATATTTATTATCACACATTTTCTCCCTCGTCCTTCCTATGCCTCCAGTGTCCCTTGATCTGCCTGAAAATGTGGCGGTTCCTGTGTTCTGGTTGTTCTCTTTCCTGCTGGTGTTTGACTTCAGGTTTTCAACTAAAGCTTCGCTTTTCCCTGAAATTACAATTGGCTGAGCCAGGCTCATCTCTGTGGGTAATAATGATACCAGTGATGCAGTTCCATCCTTCTTCACTGTGGGAGGAAACAATAGCAACTACTTTCTTTTCTTTCACGTGACCAAACTATTCTTATGGCTCTAGGGCTAAGAGGTTTAATGTTAGAGGAAGAACCCACTCACCAAATTTCAGAATTTAGAGAGTTTTCAATGGCTACCGAAGTAACAAAGTTACCTTCCCCAGATGAAAGCCAGCTGTGGGACGGTGTACTGGAGATGAGCACACAGACTAGGGCAACGGTCCACAAAACATCTTTCATTGAGTCTCTGTTAAAACTTCATTTCCCTTTCCCAGACTTGCCCATCGTTAATTTCAATTCAGAGGAATTCCTCAGTCCCTGATACTATGTTCTATACTGACTTTACTTATCGTTGCATTTAAAGATTCAGCTTCATCATCTCTAGCTTAAAATTTTTTCGAATGTTTACACATTGATAACTATTAATCCCCAGGCATCACCTTTTCAGGAAGGGTGTCTTTTGGCACTTTATACCTAGCCCATCTCACATCCGCTGTCATTGGTGTTTCATAGAAGATGGGAAGCAAACAGAGACGTCAGTCACTTAAAAAAAAAATCTCATAACATCACCTAGCTTAGAATAGGTATCTTTATGTTTTGATATGGATATGAATATTCAGTAAGTAGCAGCTGCCACTTGAAGAAATGAAGGACATGAAGGAAATGACTGCATGCTCCTAAGAGGGTACGGATCATATTTCCCAATTTCCTGTAGGGAAGTGGGCTGAGCTGATATTGGATTAAACAAATATCTTCCTAGTATTTTGGAACATTGTATTCCCATTCTTTCAACTGCATCTTCTTCGTATTTGTTCTGCTTTAAACTTGCTTCTGTGCATTAGTTTTCAAAACTCAGTGCCTTAAAGAAGATTTTCTTTCCCACCTTTCTTCATGATGCCTCCACAAAAAAATCCAGCCAAAATTTCGGTTTTTCTATGTATCTCCATCATCATCCTGGCTATTATTACTTAAAGGACTGGATTTCACAGATCCCTGTTTCTCATGTCTGAAAATCCCTTTGGATTTTTAATCTGCAGTTCCCAGTGTTTGCCAATTTAGGACCATCTGCAAATTAGTTAATGTGCAGTTTAGCCTTTCTTTGAAATCAGTAATTAAGATGTAAAGTAAGACTGAGACCAAGACTAATTCCCTGGCTTCCCACTGGGTCCTTTCCTGAGCCCCATGACTCTTTCATCACCACCCATGGTTATCAACCTCAGCCAAAGCTCCATCTACCTCACTCTGCATGTAATTAAGCTGATGTAGGAGGATCACTAGATTAATTCCTGTTTTGTAAAATGCTGTCTGAGATACATACTCATTTGACTTGGCCTTGTGTCTACCTGTGTTGAAACATTATAGCCAATAAGAAAAGAATATTTTCAGTCAGTCAGACTAACCCTGGCCTTTTCCATTAGGTGAGCTCTTATTCTGGAGTCTCTTAGTATTAATTCTATCATTTAACTGCAGTAAAAGTTCATAATCTAGAATATAATTGCAACTCAGTGATATTTTTCTCTTTTCTTTTTATTTTAAATATTTTCTATTTTCTAGTATCTTTCTACTTCTTTAAGAGAAAAACAAAACACTGTCTGTATTTTAATAAATTTACTCACTTACTCCCTGATTAGCCATAGAAGACTCTTTTGTTTTCAGGTCCTAGGCATTTTCTATTCGCTGCCAATTGTCTATGTCTCAGACTGACATTCAAATAATTAAATATTCAGGTGCACTGATCTTGCCACCAAGGGTTTTATGAGCATTTGAGAAATTTGTTTAAGTTTAATTGGGAAATTAAGCCATGGGGCAACGTTACTGCAAAGCTACACTGCTGTGCTCTGCGTAACCAGACTAATCTAGGTCAGAAAAGCACAATAGGGCACACAGACACCCAAAGCAGGCGAAACTGTAGTTTTAATGACTGCCAAATTCTGAGATATTTTAATCTCCTCTTTCTTGGACTCTTTCTTCCTATGGAGTATGGACTAGGCTCTGGCTCATAACCTAAATCTTCTTAATGATTTCTAGCCCCTGCCTCTTTCCTCTGGCTCTTTTCTCTCTTCAGAACTTACTTAAGTATTTTATTATTTTTGTGCCTGCAAAACATATTGCTCTTTTCTCTGTGGTATCAGATAACATTGCTAGCACTCTGAGTTAAATGTTGGTTTCTCTGTTTCTGGGAAATGCATCCAGACAAGCAGTAAACATTTTTATTTCACTATAAATACACAAGCATTTATGATATACACAGGGGCAGAGTGTAGCATGATTGATTTCTTCCCAGCTGAGCCCTGGTCACCTCCTGGCAGACAACACTAAACGAAGTGGCTCTTCTCACTTTCTGTTTTCCTTAAGAACATGTCCTGGTTTTTCCTTAATGTATCTGCAGATTAACAATCTGTAAAGAAAAGGGAGAGAAAAAAAAGATAAATAGAAAAGAAACAACAAGCAAAGGGTGGAAAGAAGAGAGAAGGGGGAAGTCTGTAAGTATTTAAACATAGTCCTAATTGAATATTTTGCTATGTAACATTCACTATGCTTTGCTATCCCTAGTCCTTGAATAAAGAGTATTTAATTCTCTTTGGGTGAAACACCTCAAAGCTGCACAGCCGTATTTCTCCATTTTTCCTTCTTCCTAACTATATGGATTAATTGAAAACATGAACTTTCCTTATGAAGCCATTTTATATGCATAAAACTCTTGAAATCATGACCTTATAAGATGGATACAAATATTTTAGGTTCACTTTTTAAAGAGAAGTCTCTCAGCTCGGTTTTGGAGGGAAATAAATGAAAATTTTCCCAATGTTGTTCTAAGTTGAGCTCCTTGTTGTGAAAGAGAAAGCTGCCTGTCTGCTTAAGCTATAAGGGGCTTCTGTAATCCTGATTTGGTTCTGTAATTGCATTCTTATTTCTGGCTATATACTACTATTTTCTTCTCCTTACTATTTTCCACTGATGATATCTTAAGAGTCAAAGTCTACTAGAACTAAAACAGGACGTGTAAGAACAATTATGATGCTCCCTTGTTTCTCCAAAGATGCAGACATGGTGTAGATATGTTGTCTAGGTTTTGCTAAGTTCATTTTCCTTCTCTTCGTTCTTGGTTAAAAAATTTTAGTTACTTATCTTTTTCAGATCATGTTATAGGCTAAATTAGCAACATGAGGATAACAGTGGTCTTACTCACTAGGTAGAAATGATTTACCAAATAAGTAGTCACTGTTTTTTTTCTACAACTTTCTCAAATGGGTTGAACAACAGGACTCATGACCTCAAATTAAATGATCACCATATGTGAATCTTGTTGGATATGTCATTAAAATGGCATGCTTTGTAAATTATATAGAAACTTAAAAACACAACTATTCTGCCTGTTAGGGTTTCAGTGTTTGTATCTCTCAAAGACTCATGTGTCTAGCTGGTGGTGCTATTGGTGCCTGGTGGAACATTTCAGAGGGTGGGAAGTAAATTTAGTTTTCTGGAATGTGCCTCAAAGGGGATTAGGGAACACCTGCACCTTCTCTCTCTTGTACTGCCAAACATGATGCTCTACCTCAGCACAGGTCTAAAGTGACAGAGTAAAGTAAAAACCAGGAAAAAATAAACCAAAATAAATGTTTCATCCTTTAAAGCTATTTATCTCTGGCACTTTCTCACACAAACCAAAGGTATCTATCTAACACAGTACCCTTCAATCAAGAAAAAGGTTACTAAAGTTCAGAAAAGTAAAGATCTTAGCTAAAGTATTATCAAGTCCTAGAAGTAGCTAGAGACCAGAACTGCAGCTAGTCAGAATGCTCTTCTATTACTCCTCACAAGACTGTGAGTGAATGCAAATATAATTGGACCAATGAATGTGGAAACTACCCAAACTACAAACGCTGCATTTACTTTTGAATTGGCTAATAGTAGACTTAAGTTTTCATGAGCACAGCATCATAGCCTTTCAGTTTAAAACTTTTCATTTTTCCATTCCTTCCTTTCTGTGACCAGCTTCTGACACAGTGGGAGAAAAGAAGCCTGTGGGGGCAAAATCCATGAGAGGTTTTACCATGGTGAGAACTTCCTAATGCCGGGACACTTTGGCACCCAGCCATATCCCCTCAGGAGCCTGTCCAGTCCCCAGATCTGCAGTGGAACAAGCTTCACTTCCAGGTGAAGCTTCCCTAAGAAATTGCCTTCTATATTGGACTAGCCTATCTCGTTCTGTTAGCACACACCCAAAAGATGTTCTTATATTACGATTTGTATATGTGGTGATTTTAAAAATCACATTTACTTTATTGTGTGTGTTTTTCAGTGTCTGTGTGTGGAGGTTAGGAGACAACTTGCAAGAGATGATTCTTTCCTTCCATTGTGTAAGTCTCCAGACTCCAACTCAGATTGTAAGACTTGGCAGCAAGTGCCTTTGCTGGCTGAGCCATCTCCCTGGCCTGGCCTGTTTGTGATGGGTATTGAAGCTGAACTTCTTCCACACTTCCTGAAGATTCTCACCAAGGGGCTGCCTTGTGTTGAGGGACTGACTCTTTGATGCTCTAGGCCATATTGTTATCACCAGCTGCGGTCAGGAAAAACCAAAATCAAAAACAAAACAAAACAAAAAAAACCCTCCCCACTCCTGTGATGCAATACTGCACAATTAGGCACATAATGGGGATTTTATGCTTTTTCCCTGAAACATCTGGCATGTTCTACTTTCTAAAAGCAAAGCTCGGAGAGCCAGACCTCCTGTAGCATTTAGTATCAATGAGCCTCTTCACATATTAGTTTTCTTATGCTTGTGCCAGGTTTCGAAACACCACATTCAAATATCACCTCTTGAATGAGAGTAAATTCAAAATGCCTGCCGGGAGGTGATGTGTCTGTGGGGGAACTAATATCTGCCCTAATCTAAATACCAAATGAATTTTAGATTGTCATTCTAGCCCAGCATTAGCATTGGCCCTCGGGAAAATTATTGTTCATAAATTCCTTTCAGGTACTCAATTAAAAATCGATCTATTTAAACTTTGTGGCTCACATCACAACTGCGTTTCTGAGATATTAAGACAATTGGCATAGTTATTATATTATCCATGGAAACAGTAATAAAAAGTTTTAAAGAAATTTCCTTAAGATCTCAGATATAAAATATATGTCCCTTGGGGAAAAGTAAAATAATGTCTAGAGATCCTTTTTCACTCTTGTGAAATAGACTGCTGTTACTTGTCTAGTCATCTTCATAGGATTTTATCCTCTCATAAAATTCATGTGGGAACAAGAAAGTGATAACAAAAAGAAACACAATGACACAAAGTTAAAACTGAGAAGAAAACAAGGGAAAATGTGACTCATATATTTGGAGCTTTTATTAAAGAGCAAAATGGTGATTAAATACAAAAGTGGATGAAAACGCCTTGTGTTCATTTATATGCTGTTGCTAGACATTAGCATAATTCTGTGATTGTATTACAAATTTTTAAATCAATTATAGAATTACTTTAACTGACTGCAAGATGAGGAGATGAATATACTGTTAAGTTAAACCAACATGTCATGCTATGTAGGCAATTTCTTCACTCCCAGTTTCTTTAATTAGTAAATTAATGAAGAGATTGTCCTGACACTTTCACACTGGTATGTTACTTTAAGCCTGACATTAGACTCAATGACTTGCAGCCACTTTGTTGTTGAGACAGTTCAGATCTAGGAGACCTTGGTTAGGACATTCTTCTTGAGCTTTTGTAAATAGCGGTTGGTTAGAGTAAAACAGTTTTTGAGATGGATTCCAAATCTAAAATACCAAGTGCAAAGACTGAGGGATAAATGATTGCTAGATAAAACTGTAATTTGTGCAATTTTGGTACTTTCATGTCATAATGATTCATATCAAAGAGCAATGGCCACAGCACCATACTATAAAACATGTTAGAAGCAGATGGTGTTGATGTGGGTATCTTTAAGTAGAAGGACAGATGGAGAAAGACTTAGAGTCGAACCCTGGAAGCTTTGAAGGAGTTGAATGACAGGACATTTTGACCCTCTAATTTGAAGAGGGTCATTATGGTCCAAGCATAATGAGAACTATATGAAGCACTGTCCAGACAGGAAAATATTTGAGTTCTAGTAACATGGCAGACAGACTGGCAGTGAGATACGTTTCCGCTTAAAGTTCATGAGATGCTATATAAAATATAGCAATATTATTCTAGTAAAAACATAAAGATGAACTAGAAACAAGAAAATTTCTAAGTGCAGAGTCAAGGATGATACCAGGCAGAGCAGAGGCATATGAACTGGAGTTGTGGTCATAGAGATACTGGCAATCAAATACAGTTTCAAGAAGAGAAGAATAGCAAGCCCCATGCACTCTAACGCAGCCTTCAGCAGTCTACTGTTTTTTCTTAAAAGAACAACCTTGAGAAGAGTTAAAGACCTTATCTCTAGATGAATCAATAACCCACCCAGAAGAAACCAAGACTTCAAGTTCAAATTCATGCTGTTGTGCTGTGCATCACCCCAGAGAAACGAATAGATGGAATGTCTGTGCCTAAGCCAATAAAATCTCTGGAGCATTCTATGTGGGCAAATATAGGGACTCTTCAATCATAACATATAGCATGCAAAAGACCCCTCCCTGGGGGTAATTATCAACAACAAAATATGAACGAAGAGAGCTCACCAGAGGCTTAGCATAGGATTGGGGAGACGTTGACTAAAAGAACCAAAATTTTAGTGAGGCAGACAAAGTAAGTTCAGAAATCTAATATAAAAATTGGCAACTGTAGTTAATAGTAAAGTATTGAGTGCTTGAAAATTAAGATTATAGGAGTTCTCACTAAAAATAAATAAGGATGCTGAGATAAAGCATATATAAATTAGCTTGTTTAGGCATTCCCAGTGTATGCATATTTTAAAACATTGTGTTGTTTTATTTACCAATTAAATAATAAATGACATCATCACAATAAAAGCATAAACTATGAGGAACTGAGATCATGAGGAAAATCAGCAGAAAGCAAGAATGGCCTCAGTCATGGAATGATCCAAAGGTTACACTGAAATGGGTATGAATGATGTGCAAGTCAGGAGAGCCAGAATCACACTGGTGATTCTCCACTTTGTAAATTCTTCCAGCTCATTACATTTTTGACAAAAACTTATTTTAAATAAGGTATGTATTGGAAAGGCTGTAAGCTTACTTCATGCTCTAGGCTGACTCAGGAAAATCGTTAAGGCTGTTCTCAGCTGAAAAGCAATGGGAAAGCAATGGAAATGTGTAATTTTCTCAATCAATTCTAGATTTAGCTAGAATTTTCGTTTATAATAAAGTTTATTTTGTTTAGAGAGGGCCTCCCTGTAGCCACAGCTGTTTTGGAACTCAGTATGTAGACCAGATGGACCTCTATCTCAGAGATCCACCTGCGTCTGCCTCCTAAGTGCTGAGAGTAAAGACACATGCCCCACTCCCGCCAAAAGCTTCATTTTTATTTTTGAATAAACCTTCTATTCTTTTTTTTAAATCACTTCTCTGGAAATGCTTGGGCAATCATGGAAATGTTCATTGACATTATGGGGATAATGATTTTCTTCACCCAATCGTGCACTTTAAAACCTTGTCTTTGAGAGCAATTCAAAGGGTGTGGCATTCTGAATTATAAAATAATGTTTAATTGCTATAACACATTGTCCAGATAATATAGTTAAACTATATGGTAATTCATTAATATCAGAGTTTGCAAACACAGGGCAGTGGAGTTACATTAGAAACCAGAGTTCTGAGCTGGAAGTAATCATATGTCTTCCCTGTATTTCTGTAGGAGTACAAATAACCTTTCTTTTTCTTCAAAAAAATCAGCTTGGAGCCCAGAGAGGGGGCATACTCAGCTCTCAGAAAAGGGAGGGGGTAGAGCTAACAAGGGGCTGCCTTCAAAGGTGGTTGAAACCCAGGGGGTTTTCATCACAGGTTTTTGGCATTGGAAGGTCTTTGAAGATTTTTGGATTTTCCCTTAAGAGGTGGTCCGGCGCCTGCTGCTCTCTCTGCTGATCTGAAACCACACAGCCCAGCATGGCTCCTATCTTCTTGGGTTTCTGGAGGAAAGGCCCCAGGAACCTCTCTTTTAAAATTTTTTTGTTGACACTCCGTGATTACTTTTCTTATGAGAGGGTTACAATGTCCCTTCTCCTCTTTCCCACCCACTACCAGCTAGCACCCCAGGTTCTGAGCATCACTACCTGCCCCTCAACTATATCAGACTGCGAAAGTCGGAGACCACAGGTAGCGAAGATGGAAAGTGCCCACTAGATGGCAGAATTGATTAAGCTGAACAGTGCATTGTGCTTTGAGACCTTGAGCTGCAGGTACAAAATCCAGATGGATCAGAAGAGAATGCTCTGAGAACTGGCGCCTCCACGTTTTGCCCAGTGTGACTTCTGAACTATCCACAGGTGCTCTGAATTGTTTCTGGTCTCACTGTTTTTGCATTCCACAGAAGTGGCTCTTTAGGGAGTGACATCCTAGCGTCTGGCTGCCTGTTAACGTGGTGCTGTCACTGGAAGCAAGAGATTCCCTCCGAAGGTTCTAGTTCAAGAAATGGTACCTCTAAAGTTCTGGTCCACTCATCCAAAAAGCCAAACACTTGCTAGGTGTTGTCCCAAGAAGAATACTGACATATCTCTCGTTTAGAGAAATCATATCTACAGACTCCATGTTCTCTGTTGCGGGAAACTGGCTAGGTTCAGATCCTAGTTAACCGATGCGTGATCCAGTTTTCAGCTTGAGTTTACACAACTGTTACTCATTGTGTCCTTTGCATTCAACAGCTTTACAGAGTACTTTAAGATTAAACTAACACAGCGAAAAAATATTAAAAATCCAGATTTCGAAATGCACTCTACATTTTGTTGAGTGCTAATTTGTTTATCTAATGTGTATTTATAAACTGAGTTATTTCATTCAGCCAGTTCAACTTAATGGTTTTGTGCTGTTTAGACGAGAACACACACAGTACTGCAGGGTCTGGAGTTTAGCCCATGCTTATACTTTCTCCTTTTACCTGCAGCCTTTGTGTGAGCATCACCAGGATTCCCAGTGACCACTGATGTTTCCGAATGCTTCCTATCAGGAATATGCCTTCATTTCTTTATTTCAACTTGTTATACAAACAACACCTAGGAACCAAATGCGATGATCAGTTTCACTTTTCAGCAAGTAAACTGAGGCATAGAGCAGTTAAGAGACTCATGAAAACTGTGAGGCTAGAGATTATAAAATAGAAACGAAAGAATTATTCAGAAAATTTAAATCTTCCATTAGAAGTTTCCTCACTAAACAATACATTCCTTGTTTTCCTCTTAGTTAAGTTTGAACATCATAAACATCATAATATACTTCATGGTTATAGATAGGACCAAATGTATATACTCTTTTTGTAATTCGTAAGTAAATGATCTATGCATGCACTGAAAAGTAGCTAGTATACACTATGGGCTGTCTATTAATTCATTGTGATCTAGATCATCGAACTCATCGTTTTTGGACAAACATGGAATAGTGGATTAGACTGCTTTATAGTCAAAGCTTCAAGATGAACATGGAGTTAGATATGAATAGATATGACTGAATTGTAGCCCACTGTCTTTCATTTTTGCAGTTGTTGTGATTATGCTCAAAGTATGCTCCTGAGTGATAGCATGATGGTAGATCTACTATGTCTCCTACAAGGACCCAACAGCAGAATTCAGAACTGCTCTTCTTGCCCGT
The DNA here is from genome assembly GCA_035773235.1 of Eospalax fontanierii. Taxonomy (NCBI): domain Eukaryota; kingdom Metazoa; phylum Chordata; class Mammalia; order Rodentia; family Spalacidae; genus Eospalax; species Eospalax fontanierii. The sequence goes on from CM069524.1 coordinate 40,351,518, forward strand.
TCCCTTTACCTTTTGCAATTAATTCTACATTTAGAAAACAGTTTCAAAAAGAACTGAAGAGTTCCCATGAGCCATTCATCTAGTTTTGACTTATGTCACTAAATATGGCCCGAAGTAAGACATTAACTTTGCTAAAGTCTATCAACTATGCTTTAAATACAGTATTTAGACTGACAAATGTTTCCATCAATATCCTTTGTTCCACATACAAGCTGGGACGCCATGGTGTAGCTTTCCTTTCTCTGTCTATCTAATCAGTGTTGAAATGTGGTAAGATGAAACCATCCCCTTTTGTCTTGCTATCAACCATTGTAAACCCCAAGGAATTCAGGCACACCTCACTGATGCTGAGCCAAATGGGAACCCTGTGTGTGCAGACCTGAGCCATAGCTCTTCACATTGGCTGGTGTCATGAAAGAAAATGAAGTAATCAAGCCCATGGCTTTCTAATGTAGAGCTGGAGACTGAGCAAGAGTTCTGCACTCACAAAGTCAAGCCACAGAACTTTTGGATAGACTTGGATGTCCATACTGCTTGCAAACTTTGCTCAGCTGGGAGTTTCTCAATTCATCAACCAATCAGAATGGATTCACAATTTAAGATTTCTGGTCAGCCAATGATTTGCTTCTGAAAACAATTTCTATGAAAATCCCCTATTAAAATCCTCCCTTGCATTTGTCTAAATGGACATTATTCAGAGCTGCACAAACTCAGTGCGCTCAATCTGCTTGCTAAATATGTGTTATTTCATTTGAACTCCATGTCAAGCTTTCTTTTTACCGCAATTAACAGTACCTTAAACTCATCCCTAACTTCTCTGCTTCTTTACTGTGAAGAGATAGTCCAAAAAAAGAGAGAGAGAACATTGACTCTCCTCTGTCAAACAAACAAGCAAACAAATAAAAAGCCTCCAAGTAGTGCTTTGCTGTTGAGGGGTTATAAGTGGATTTTGAAAACATCCTGTTTTAAACTGCCCTTTTTCATTTATTGGTTTATCTTGTAAGTCGGTCAGCACTTCTTTGGGAAGACTACTAAAGAGGTCTTAGTATTACAGTGTCTTTGATATAAAACTAGGTGCTCTTGATTTGGCGGTTGCATTTTGTTTCCTCACAAAGTTTTCCAGCATCCTGAGTCATTCAGGTTCAACACAGATGGTGGTACAACTCTCTATACCTTGGACAAAATAATAATTGACTTGCATTGAGTAAAAAAAAGTTGTGTAAATTTCTAAACAAGCATTTTATTTCAAGTGCCAAAACAACAAACTCACCTTTAATTCCGTATTTAACAGGAGAGATCTTTGCTTGCTGATAACCGCTTATAAACAATGCACTGAACTGTCACTTGGATGAAATAAAGGGGTTACATGTTTTTTTTATTATAATTTTTGGTATAACTAATGAGACTGCCTATATATGATTGAAAATAACTTTCTGGTTTCTTAGCCGCCAGCTCTGTGCTTGGGTTATGCCCATGACAGTCACACAGATAGGAAGCTTATATTAAAGCCAGAATCAAAGGCAGCAGTAAAGGGAACGAGCCTACATTAATGAACCATTGAAGCCTCGCTCAGTCACGGATGAACACTAAATCTCTGGTTAGATCTCTGGTGATTTCCCACTTGAGAGATGTGAAGAAAATGGCATTCAGAGCAACAGCAAAGCTCTAACAACTTGTCAGAATACTGCCTAACACACTGGTTGAAAAATTATTTACAAGATGATCTTGATAGACTGCTGGATATATATCACCAAGCATTTGATTTTTCAGTGACCGTTGAAAGGGCAAGTGACTGTATACAGAAGCATTTCGGTTCATAGGACACACCTTCTTCAGACATTATCAATTACTTTGGTCACAACAAGAGTTCTTTTATACCTCAAGACAGTGAGAAGAGTAAAGTGACCTAAAATTATTGGGTTTTTTTCTCAAATTGACAAGATAATTACATTGACTGTTCTCTCATTCACTTGTGAACACCCACACAGCAGTTAAACTACCTATTACATAATTATTAAATAAACTAGACTGTGTGAAACATAGGGCTAATTTCTGGTACAAATTAAGAGACTGGTAGACGATATGATTGTTCTTGCTTGTAATTAGGGTTTATATTAAATTTACATTTTTTTAATCTTTTGTAAAGGAGTTGAATTATTTTAAATTAAGTTCCTGGTGCTTATTGTAAATCCATTCCCTGTTCATTTAGATAGATATGTTGTCATTTACAATGTAATTAGCATGTTTTCTTGGTCACATGACGCTAGGCACAGTGCTTCAAAGTTGGAGATTCAGGAAACTCATAATCTTCACCAGCTTTAGTGTATAAATGAGAAGAGGAGGAAGTAGAGCAGAGGAGAAAGAAAACAGGCAAGAATGAAAAAAACATACTATTTTTATTTTGTTAAAATAAAATTTGGGGGTGCTGGTTAAGACAACTGGGTGTTCTTGCAGAGGACCTGGGTTTGGTTCCCAAAACCCACATAATGGCTAACAAGCATCTGTAACCCAGTTTTAGGGAATCTGGACATACTCATCTGGTATCTGTGGGCATTGCAGGACATGGGTGCACTTACATCTATGCAGGCAATATGTCCATATGCATAAAATAAAAATAAATAAAAATTAAACACTGCAAGGGGAGGGCTGGAGAGATGTCTCAGCACTGACTGCTCTTGCAGAAGACCTGGGTTAAAATCCCAGCACCCACGTAGTGGTTAATAACTGTTCCTAACTCCCAGTTTCAGGGATCTGATGCCCTCTTCTGACATCTGTGGACATTGTAGGACATAGGTGCATTTACCTACATGCAGGCAATATACTCATAACATAAAATAAATATTTTGAATAAATAAATAAATAAAATGTGGCTTCTGCAGTTTTTGTTCCATATTTGTTAGTTGTGTATCTGGGTCACAGAAGACTCATGATTAGAGGACTTGTAAATACTTAGATAAGAAGAAAACCAACTTCCATACCAGTTGCATTACTCCATTATAGAATTGTCCTAGTGTGCTTCCCAATTGCTGTGACAAAAATACTCTGCTCAGTACCAACATGGGTGAGGAAAGGGCTCATTCGGCTTCCATCTCATGGGTCACAGAGTTCATCAGGAAGTCAGGGCAGGAACGTGGAGGCAGGAGCTGAAGCACAGGCTGTAGAGGAACGTTGCTTATTGACTTGCTTCCCTTGCTCATCCTCAGCCTGCTTTCTTATACAATGTAGAACAACCTGCCCAGGAATGGAACCATGCACAGCACTCAGCAAACAAGAAAATACTCCATAGACATGGCCACAGGTCAGTCTAATGGAGGCTATTCCCCAGTTGAGGCTCCCTTATTCCAAGTGTATCAAGTTGACACCAAAGCTATCCAGTCCAAGAGTCTTAATAATGGCTCAGTGTCTCAGTTGTTTATGGAAACCATGAAACCTGCACAGAGTTTTGAAGAGCAACTTAGCATTAGAATGTGTGGGAGAAGTAGTGAAGTAACCATAAGATATACATGATGAGAATAAAATTCCAACTGTAAGATATGTTTGGGAAATAATATTAGATCATTTAAAATAGTTACAGGGGGATAAAATTACATAAAAGTATATAAATGTTCAGTATTTTCTAAAGAGTTGGACTCAGTCTTAGAAGCAACGAGAAAATATCCAGAGACTTTCAGTTCAAGAAATGACTGTGTAGAGTACTGTTTTAGGTGGTTACTTTTGAAATAAACATGATTAGTCGGTGTTCTAGTTTGCTTTCAATTGCTGTGACAAAACACTCTGACCAATACCAACTTGGAGAGGAAAGGGTTTATTTGGCCCACATCTCCCAGGTTCATCATTTAAGGACCTCAAGATAGGAACCTGGAGGCAGGAGCTGAAACACAGGGCACGGAGGAACACTGTTTACTGGCTTGTTCCCCTGGCCCATGGTCAGCCTGCTTTCTTATGTATTACACAACAAACTGTCCTGTGATGACAACACCCACACTGGGCCTGGGTCATTCCACATCACTTAGCAATCAAGAAAATATCCCACAGAGATGGCCACAGGCCAGTCTGATGGAAGAAATTCCTCAGTTGAGGATCCCTCAACCCACGTGTATCAAGTACATCTAAAGTTATCCAGCACAGGTAGATATGCGGGAAATGTAGACAAGATGAAAAAAGTGGAAAAACTTTACAACAGTCTGGTGTGTAGCTAAATGGCTTGAAACAGAATGTGGGGGCGGTGGTGCGAACACAAAGAGAGAGAAGAATGTAAGTGGTATTCAAAGCTGGAGTTGGCCAGTTGCAACTTGGTGCCTAATCAGATTTTGGTAATCAAGTAGAGAGAGAAATCAAAAATATTATTCCTGCTCTGTGTGTCCAGGATGGAGTCAATAGTGATAGAATTAATTCAAATAGAGAACAAGGATACTTTCAGTAAAGAGATGTCATGAGAATTAAATTAAAAGATATGGAAGCTACTTGTAAACAGGCTACATAAAGATGTACCGTGATACAGAAAATGAAGTCAATATAACACCTATCAGGTGCTACTTAGTGTTCTGCTAATGAATTAATTCTGCACAAAGAATCCCAAGTTTACAGCTATCTAAGTGGAGGTGGTCAAACATGCCATACTGCCGTGCGATGGTTTGAGTCTCAAATGTTTTTCAGAAGTTCCTGTCTGGAATGTTTGAACTTGAGTACAGTAGTGTTCAGAGGTGGGGTATGTGATAGACAGTTGGGTGGATCATGAAGACTCTAACCTCATCAATGGACTAATCCACTTAGAGACTTATAGTGTAATGGTCTCCTGTGAGGTGGTAGAAATTTCAGTACGTGGGACCTAGTAAATGCAGTGTGTCACTGGAGGTATAACCTTGAAGATTGCATTTTGTTCCTGAACCTTTCCCCTCTCTCTGCTTCTTCCACTATACACTGTGCCGTGCTGCCTGAAAAGAGGCATAAACGCAACATGACCAGGAAGGTTTGGTCACTAAAACCTCTGAAACCATGAATTAAAGAAAATAAAATCTTTCCTCTTTTTAAATTGATTTATGTATGTAACAAACAGTGCTTTAACGCATGTCATTTCACACAACTATAGCAGGTGGCAGAATCCCCATTTTAGAAATAAGAAATACTGCAGTTAATAAAGAGTAAAGTTGGTTTTCCAATTCTGAGACTGGTAACCTTTGACTAAAACTCATGTACCCCAGTCTTAGAGTGACCACATACTGGGAAAGTCTACTTTGAGTATTATAACCCTTCTGAATCTTGGTTCCAATCATATGTATACTGTACAAATGGAAACACTTAAGTTATAAGGATGTTGCAAGGATAAAATAACTGAATAATCTGATATGAACTGAATAATATTAGTTAGAATGAATGTGACTTGAACAGACACTAACTGAGATGTGTGCTATTTGAGAAAGAGGCCATTAGGAATTGGTGGATGGCTGACATTCTCTAATCATTGGACTTAAAATTTCCAAAATGTGTCTCAACTATTTCTTCCATTTGATGTATGTATGGTAAAATCCCCACAGTATTACTGTCTATTCTGATTAGATAGAAAGTTTTTACATATTATTTTTATTATGTTCAACAATTTCATACTTATATGTCATTGTGATAATATCCATCTCTCCTTACCCTCTGTCACCCTGCTTACACTCTTTCTTCGTCCCAGCTGGTCCCTCTCCTTTCATGTCTTTCTTTTTCTATGTAGCTGCCATTAACTCACGTTTGCAATGGCCATGTCATCCAGAAGAGAGAGTTTACAGCACTCCTCCCTGTCCTACAGCTCTACAGTCTTTCCAATCCCTTTCCTCGATGTTCCCAGGCCACTGGAGGGTGTTACATACATGATGTACTCAGCAGTCACTCATTACCAGTTCTTTGACCAGTTTTAAGTCTCTGTTTGTTCCGTTACCATAAGAGGCTTCTTTGACCAGGTCCGAGAGCTATTCTAATCTATGGCTATAAACATAAATGTTTAGAAGGCAACTGAACAACACGTCCACCAAATTATTAGTAGTAGATTCTCCCCTACGGCTTGTAAGGGTCCTAGCCTTAAGCTTTTTAGAAAAAATATTTTTATTTCCTTTACAGATTCAGACAGGTGTAGTGTGCTCTGATGATAGTCACGCCCCAGTTATCCTTTCTTCCCCTTTCCACTCTCTCCCAATCTCTTCTTGCCAACAAGTTCTCCTCCTGCGTTTATGTCTTGCTCTTCTCTAGAAGTTCAATTTGATAATTTATATTGTCTGCAAGCCACAGATCAAGGTACATCAGGGCTGCAGAAAGGCAATATAAAAATGTTGAAAAACCTCTTGGTGCCTGGGAATGGGAAAGGTCCAGTGTCAAAGCCTGAGTGCCCAGGACCGTGTGTGCAGTCAAGACCATCACTGACCATCTAGGGAGATGGGAAGTCCATTTTTGAGAATCAGTCCTCTCAAGACTAAAATCTTCAGATGACAGACAGAAAGCTACCTTGTCTCCAGCATACGTCCAACATAGAGGCAAAGCCACTGCCGTGAACAACCTGGGACCTCAGAGGAAGGGGCTATTGGGAGTTCAGCCACTTAGAGAAGGTTAAAACTGCTTCCTAACATCAGGAAGTCCTCCATCCTTCAATACAATAAGATAATACAATTTTGACTGGATTTATAATACCAGGTATGTATTTCTTCTCATGGAGTGGGTCTCAAATCCGATCAGAATGTGGTTGGCTACTCCTGGGACAGTCATGCCACTATTACACCAGTGAGAATATCTTGCCTGGCAGGTTGATAATGTAACACTCATGGTCTATAGCTGGGTAAGATCTTGGTGATTTTTCTCCTCCAGCAGCCTGCATAGCATCTTCCAGCATTACAAAGGACAGCCAACAAAGATGAAGCTTCCAACTTAGCTACAACTTGATTTCTCTGTGTCCTGTGATGTCCTCAGCAATGGGATCTTACTATCTAGTTGTGGTGGGCAATCAAGGACAGTGGCAGCATCTTGTATTGTTCAGGGCACTCTGATAGCTCCTTGCAAACAATTTACAGGGAGGTATTCCACATGTGGCAGTGGGATTTTGGTTTAAAAACCTATGGCTTCCAGGCTCAGGAGTATCCATTTATTCAGGGCAATGCCTTTCAAGCTTCTATTTTTTTCATTTTTCTTTAAGAAATTTTAGTTAGCTTTTAAAGTATTAGGTTTCTATATGGCTTTTTCACATATTCTTAGTTTTGGATGACGCTTCTCACGATAACCACCTTTCCTCATTCCGTACCCCCATCACTGTTTATAAGAATCGCTTAAAATTTATTACCAAATTTGTTTATTTCTAAAGATTCCTAGACTATATTACACTAGCAAAGCTTTTTCATAAGGCCCATATACCTAAAATGCTTGCAAATACATTGAGACTTCCAAATTATGGCTATCATTTTATTCTATAATACTATGTTTATCTTCTGTTAAGACCTGCTGTAGTCCATAGCCATCTGTGTGTTAATGAAAGAATAACCATACTAAGTAATAGAACACATGAGCTATATGTGTATGTGACTATATCAGAACCAAATCAAAAGTGTAAAAGGACAACAAATTCAGACCTGAGGTTTACTGTTTCTTAATTAGTTTCATAGTAATGAAATAATTAATAGAACATACAAAAATCTTCATTTGTAATTTGACAGAGTGATGGTACGACTTAATATAATCATTGATGTGATAATATGTGATTGTTATGATTTCTCAGAGGATGATATTGTTGTAGGCATTCTTTTCCTTAGTCAATGATAGCTATTACTACTTCCCAAGGTGAACAGGTAAGCTATAAACCTAGATTATTGTGACAAAGGTCTAAGAAGTATTTGCTCTTTATGAGAGGAATTTTTATGGCTGCCACATTAGAGGTACACTTACATATTTCTACAGATTGCTCAAACAATATCAATATTGAATTTTCTTGAGCTATTCTATAATTTTAGCTGATTTAGCTAAGTATTGAAGAGGAAGACTCCTGTGTCTATGAAAGCTGTAAGTTTTCTTGATGGCAATTAAATGGTCATCTCGGGGCCTCCTTTTCAAGTTGCATTACCTTGTAGAAGGATTTTTACAAGTTGTTGTTCTAGCAGAATAATCCTCTAGAGTTCCTCAGTAGGAGAAGCAAAGCCTATGCTTTGTCATATGTATTTCGGAGAAAATATTGCATGCTACCTTCTAGGGAAGTAGAAAGAACTGATCACCAAGCTCTATGGTTTGCAAAGAAATGATATTTACATTGTTATATATTTTTACATATTATATGACTTTTAAATCAATGTCATAAATACCTGTGAGATACTTATTTGAATATGAATTATTTATACTACATAAGGAAACTAGAATAAAATATCCACCACATATTCATTCTGGAAAAATTATATTCAGGACCCAAGCAATGAACTTGTGTCTATACTGAGATTACAAATGATTATCTCTTAAAATGTCCAAAGAATTCAGTTTTAATTCATTTTATCCACTTTCTATTTCTTATTTTATTTTTCATTTTCTAAAACCTGGAAGCTTTTTTTGCTTTCATCTTCTTTCTGTTGTTGCATGTCCTTTGAGACAGTTTATTTTTGTTTTTGTGCAACCTGGAGTGCTGGGCTGGCTTCAAACTCCTGGTCCTCTTCTTTCTACCTCTTGATTGTTAGGAATATAAATTTTTTTTGGAACTTTTAATTAATTTATTATTTTTATTTGTGTGTGTGTGTGTGAGTGTATTGCCTATGTATATGTAAGTGCATATATGTCATGCAATGCCTGCAGAGGTCAGAAGAGGGTATTGGATGCCATGGAACTGGAGTTATGAGCAGTTGTCAGCTGCCATGTGAGTACTGGAAATCGAACTCAAGTCCTTTGCAACAGCAGCTAGTACTCTTCACCACTGAGCCATTTTCCAGTCATTAGCAAGTTTGTATATTCATGTGTACATTTTGATTTAAAAGTTTTTATACACATACACATGTGTTCATTTAATTCTTATAATCACTCTGACACCAGGGTGATCAATCCCAGTTATATTGATGAATTCAAACATGGGGTCATCGTATATATAATTAAGAAACACGAGAAGCTGCTGAGAGGGAAAGAAAGATTTTGTTAATTCAAGATAAGTACAAGCCAGAACTATTTGGGGATTGGAAAATCTATTCTCTATAGGTAAGAGGTTCATCAAAGTTAAGAAAATTTACCAAAGAAAATGAGTATGAAAGTAACAGAGCCAGAATTTAAATCCAGTCCTTTACGACATAGCTTTTTGAGATACCTCTTCTCATTGGACTTAGGGATAGTCTCATCTGTTGACTAGACTACAGGGGGAAAAGCCAGGGGTCACTACATACAAATATCATTGCTAAAGTAGATGTCATGGCTTTGCCTTTGTGCATCCAGCTTGAAACACAGCAGGTCTTAATACACATTTATGAATTTTCCATACCACTTGATATTTCACAATTTTAAATATATTCCTTAGAGTATAAGGAGTTTCTTTCCTTCTAAAATCTATGACTAGGAGATTCTGATGCTGTAGATATGGAGTAGGGCTTGCAGATTCATATTTCTAATATTCCTGGATGGTGTTGGTCTGGCAGATTTCAGGTCAAACCCATTACCATGGATAGAGGGTCTTGGGATTCAAGTGCAAACTTCCATTTATCAACAAATAAGACAAAAGCTACTCTTAGCCTAAAACAAGGAAGCCTTTCCTTGCAGTGGGCAGAGGTGAACGTAAGGACTCATGGATGTACCTGATGCTGAGAACAAAAGAAAGTTGGGAGCTTAGCCCCTCAAAACACATTTACACCACCACTTTAAGGATGGAAAACATTGTAGAAGAGGAGGAAGAAAGAATGTAAAAGTCAGAAGATAAAGAGAAGTGTAAAATGCCATCTTCTAAGTATAACACAACCATGGCAATCCATAAATTCACAGCATCTGTGCCGACTGGCATTGGGCCCACACAACCTAACACACACAACCTAACAGTCAGCTGTAGAAGGATGTGGTGGGTTGAATGATATTGTGCCCCCTAGTCTTCAAGTATTCGAAATTTTTCCACAGATGGTAGCACTGTTGGGGAGGATCACGGAATCTTAGGACAGATGGCCGTGTTGGAGGAAGCAAGGCACGGAAGGCAGACTGAGAGTTCATCTGCCTCGCTCAACTTTGGGTTTCTGTGTCTCCTTCCTGTGCCTGTTTGAAGATGTGAGTACTCAGCTTTCTGCCTTGGCAGCATCTGCCACTGACATCTGAACTAACCCTTCTGGTGAACCCAAGAATCTCTCCTTTCTGTAAGTTGCCTTGGTCATTCATGGTGTGTAACTCAGTTACAGAAAAGTAACTAATACAAAGGGAAAGGTGTTCAGAAGACCCAACACTCACTGCTGTTCTACTGGCAGCTACTGGGGGAGGGAGGGGTATTGTATCCAATTATAGACTCACTGATTAGCTCACCAGGCTCTGATGATTCCAGTTCCAAACTCAGAGTCACACAGAGGGCCTTAGTTAAACACTGCACAACATGAAACAAAACAAAAAGTAACATATGGGAAAGAGATTTTGGAAGAGAAGAGGCTGGCAGGGATGGGTGGGAAATAAGCAGGGAGGACATCAACAACTAGAATAGTTTTAATACAAGGATCTGCAAACCCGCCACCCACTCCATCATCATTTAATGTCAGTCTATAACAATCTGAACTCTGATCACAATGCAGAGAAAAAGTGACTTTAGGATTCCCAACCCTAAGTAATATATCTACAGTGCAACCTCTATACCTAAGGCTCAGGGAGCATTGCAAAGAAGAGATTATAAGAACCAGAGCATCAGGGTGCCTGCTGCTAGTTTATGCATTCTAGACATGATAGGAACACTGCACCCATGAAATCTCCACAGTATGATAGCCTAATGAGACCTGTACGATGACAAGCTGACAAACCAATGGCATGCCAATGTGAAGAGGTAATTTTATGGGTCCCACCTCTAGATGAAGAGCTACAGACAATTAAGGAATGCTGAAGGAAGTAGAATCAGGTTCTCTCTAGGTACTACTTTCCTAATAGGTAATCTAATCTCCAGTGGTCAGCCCTAAACCACAATGACGCGTGCTGCGTCACTGGTCCGCGTGCTCCGTCACTGGTCCGCGTGCTGCGTCACTGGTCCGCGTGCTCCGTCATTGGTCCGCGTGCTGCGTCATTGGTCCGCGTGCTCCGTCACTGGTCCGCGTGCTCCGTCATTGGTCCGCGTGCTCCGTCATTGGTCCGCGTGCTGCGTCATTGGTCCGCGTGCTCCGTCATTGGTCCGCGTGCTGCGTCATTGGTCCGCGTGGTCCATCATTGGTCCGCGTGCTGCGTCATTGGTCCGCGTGCTGTGTCCCATCGCTGGTCCGCGTGCTGCAACGCTGGTCCTCCTGATGCGTGGGTAGTCAGCGTGGGAGCGGAACGTGCGGAAGTGCGTGTCACCGGGGACCGCAGGCGAGGACGAAGAAGGCTCTGGCCGCCCTCGGGGCTCTGCTGCCAGGGAGACCATCCTACACGAGGGGCCAGCCGGAGGGTGAGTCATAGCGTCCGGGGCTGCGCTGATGGGGGAGACAGAGGCAGTGAGTCCAGTGTCCGGCTTCCACCGCGGTCCGCCTGACCGAAGGGCGGGCCCCTCCCCCAGCCCCGTCGCGGCTGGGCTCCCGCGGCTACTGGGTCCGGGCCTCGGCGGGCAGCCGGAGCCCGACTGTGCCCCCGCCGGCCTGGACCCCGGAGCTGCCGTATAAAAATTTGAACTCAGGGATTTTTATTTTTGAAAAAATGAAACTAGATTGTAGAACAGTGGTTTTAGAGAAAATTTACATTTTTATTTTTTCGAAACTTTTAAAGTTGCTTATTAGGAATCTTGAGACTGGTAGCATTTATTTAGCTAAATCTGGTTAGCTGTGTGCTCCTGTTCTTGTGAATGAGCACTTTTTTTGAGGAGGCAGGTATCTAGGTCCCTTGTTATGTGCTTTCCGGATGCTTGGCTTATGGAATAATAGTCCTTAAAGGTTTCTTTTGGTTGACTTTGTATGTTTGCTTGGTGTCACTAGACATACACTAGGATTGGTTAGATGAGGAGGAACTTCATGCCAGGAAACAGAGCCTTCTCACCGTGTAATGGTGATACTAGTAGTCCTTTATGATTTTATTTAGGAAAACTGGGTTTTCCTCATTTTGTGTTGCTGTTTCTTGATTTCGTAGAAGGGAAGTTCTAGATGTAGACTCTTACTGGTTTGATATTGAGAAGTACAGTGTTCCTGTTAATGTACACCCTTATATGGCAACCAGCTGTAAACTGCTCTAATTAATTTCTTTGATTAGAGAATTAAAATACATAGAGCTGTAATAAACCTTTCACAGGTGCCTTTATCATCCACCTTAGCATTTTCTTTTGGAGGAGCTGTGCAGGCATCTTAAGTTGTACAAGTGAAACAACTCAACACTTCCTGGAACTTTAAGCCATTCTTTATAAACTACATTTAATTTTAGTAAAGCCCAACTACAGTTCAGCCTGAATGTAGTATTGAAAGATGGTTCTATGATGACGTTTAGATGTTCACTAATCCCTGTAAACCCTTATGCCACTTTCAAATTATTTGAGATTTTTTAAAGTGATGATTATATACATTAACAATGGGAAGAAATTTATAATTTTGATAGAAATTATGGGGAACAGTCCCATGCTTTAAAGTAGTGGCATATTTAAAATTTTATTATTATTATTTGGGCTTTCTTGAGATAAGGTCCTCCACTCTAGCCCAGGCTGTCCTCAAACTCTCTGATCTTCTTGCTTCAGCTTCTTGAGTGCTGGAGTATAGACATTGATCCCCACACCTGTCTCTTAAACTTGTTATGATATTACCATTTATCTGGTTAGTAATAGTATGCACCTGATATAATTTCTATCTCTTTTCTCTTGAATGGATTTATATAATTATCCAACTATTTTTAGTATTTTGTTATCTAGCTTTTTGTGTTATTTTTGTCTTGAAACCACCAAAATAATTGGGTTTGAAGAGATGGCTTAGTGAGTAAGAGCACTGACTGCTCTTCTAGAGAACTTGGATTTGATTTCCAGCACCCACATGGTGACTGACAACTGTCCATTGCTCCAGTTCCAGAGGAGCTGATGCCCTCTTCTGGCCTTCATGGGTATTGCACGACACAGGTGCACTTACAGGCAATATACTCATTCACATATATTAAAAAAATAAAACATTAGAAAATATACAAATATTATTGAAATAACTTTAAAAACACCACCTATCCCATGAGATTACCATATTAGTCCTTTAGGTGGTTTGAAGCAAGTCCAAATTAAAGTAAGTTTAATTTCATTCATTGAGTATATAGGAAAATAAATGAAATTAATCCTTCAATGCTTTAAAAGTGTTTCTGTGGACACATGGCACAGTACTTATAGAGTCCCTTTTTTAAACATAGGAAGAGACCCCAGGTGGGAAAACAAAGAAAGATCATTAATCTTAGTGGAAGTCACTTAAAAAATTTGAGGTCACCTGATTTACATAAAATTTTTGTCATAACATTCTTGTATCGAAAAATTTTGGCATTTTTTAAATGGAAAAGTGACCAACAGGTTTTAATTTTTAAAATTTAAGCCACCTGTTATTGCTTACAGAGCACTCCAGATTTTTATCATCTCAGACTCTCTGTGGATCCACCCTGTAGTTTCACAGTAGCTTGCCTTTCACTTGAATTCCACAATAGGTTTGAAATGTCATACATTGTACAGAATTATTTAAACAATACAAGTATTTTTAAAATTATACAAAATAATAAGGTATGCCTAAATTTGAAAAAAATCATACATGCAAAGAAAGTCATGAAAAATAGAATCAGCATTTAAATGGGATAGTTAATTTTTTAATGAATGGGTCAGTCAGATCTCCTATGTTTTTCTTCTTTTGGAACAATTATTTAACTTTTAAGTAGTGTTTTCTTTGGGGGGGGGTCTTTAAGAAGAGTTCTGTTTCACTTAATTTCTTTTGGAAACAGAATTTTATTTCTTTGAAGATTTATCTCAATTGAGATTAAAGTGTTGAACAGGTTGTATCAATTAATCCTAGAATTGTTTTGCTGACATTCCATATTTTAGAAAATTAAGGCTGACAATTATTTCTAGAACTATAATTCTTTTAAATTTTATTGTGTTTATTGTGTGTATGCTTGTGTGCATATGCCGCAGTGCACATGTGGAGGTCAGAGGACAGCTCTGGAAAGTCTATTTTCTCCTGTCACCAAGTGGGATCCAGTGATCAAACTTGGGTCATCGGCCTCGAAAGCGCCTTTCTCTGCTGAGCCATCTTACTCGCCTAGGCACCACAAGTCTCTTTTCTGTGGCCCTGCAGTAAAAGTTCACATCTTGCTGTACAGATTCCTAATTATCTTAATACTAATTTGACAGTTTATGCTTTTCGAAGACCATAGTTCATTTAGTAAAGGGGGGAGTTTGAGGATCAAAGGAAGACACAGTGATTAATGGGACTAAATCTCGATGAATGAATGTGCCTGGATCATGTCCTGTCTTGGTGAAAGGACTCTATGCACTGTCACCAGGCTGAGGAGCCACAGAGGAAGGCAGATTGGTGTTTGGTGCGAAGTGGCAAAGGGAGGCATCAATTAACTGCAGAGAAGATCTTTCTGTGAACTTTTGAGGGACAGGAGCTGTTGGTAAAGTGACTATTGGGAACTCTGCTATTGATTCTTGAAAGAGTTGGGGTTAAACCCATGTTCACAGATTCACAAGTGTTTACACTGTTGATATTTTTCCTACAAGTCAGGCACTGACCTACTATGAAGTCAACTTCATGTTTTTATTAGTGGTTTTTTTTTTAAAAAAAAAACAGTGTTCATTAGAATAAAACATGACAGTTCTTGGCATTTTACAGTGCTTCAGTTGTCTTAAAGTTGTTTCAGTGCTACATGTGTGTCCGTGTTTGAAATGTTAAATGCATTTGTATATATTATGGTTAAAAATAAACGGGCCCACACATCTATTTTCTCTGCTTGAAGGCATGGTGAATTTGAAGAAATGGGTGGAGAAACCCAGCCTTCTGAGGAGAGTGTAACATCCTGGTGTAAGTCAGGTCTTGCACACTTCAATCAAGAAGTCAGATGCCAAGGTGAAAATGGGACAGTAAAGAGATGCTACAGCCTTGTAAGGGGACTGTCCTTTGAAGACAGCAGTTAGGCTTATGGGATGTGGAAGAAATTTCAGATTTGCTCAAGTGGAAGGGACAAAAAAAAAGTAATTAATTATACAAGGGAACGTAGTAATATGTACAAATTAAAGGAAATTTAATGAATTAAAGATTCATCTTCCATGTGTAATACTTAGACCCTGGACAGCTGGCATGAATCATTGCCAGTTCTTCATCAAAGCTGTTGAGCACCTTGTACTGTACATATGGCACAGCTAAATTAGCCCACCTAAACTGTTTTTGCATAATTGATTTTCAGTAGAAAGACCACAGGGTGCTTCACTTTCTGACAATGCTAATTGAAAATGCACAGTGTTATCTAGGAGCAAACGGAACTGACTGAAATAGAAGAAATGGGGATTTTGACTGAGTAATGTTAAACAGTGTATTGAGACAGTGAAGGTGGAGTGTAGATCTGGCTGGTAGGCAGGTAGGGTGCATAGAGGAGTGCTTTCATAACCTGTTCAGTAACCGCTTTGGTAACTAGAATGTGGACTTCTCCCTTCCTCTTAAAGCTGGTGATGCTGAGTTCTGCAATGACTGGTCAGTTTGATCCCCAGGTGATAGAGAATCCAGCAGGTGATAGAGAATCCAGCACTGTTTGTGAAAAGACCCGTCTAGTGTGTTTGATCAATAAGGATGCTTTCACTTCCTTTCAAATAAACTGGAGGTGACTGACTTGTCTTAGCACTCACACACCTCATACATCTCTCTCTCTCTCACATGCACACACACATGCACCTCATTCACATGTACCTCATTCACACCATGTACACATCGCATATGTGCCATACACACCTCATACACACAACAAACATAGCCTCATACAACATACGTGCCTCATACAACACACATACCACATACCTCATACAGACAACACACATACACACCCAGATACCACATACATAGCTATACACATACACACCTCATATATACAAAACACACATCACACCTCCCCCTATACCTTATATACACCACACATACTGCCTATAACACACAAATTACTTTGCTGAAAATAATCACCTTGTGGTTCTGAAGGGTCTGCAAATGTAGATAACTGTATGTATTTTTTTTCTGTCCCTTTCGTTTTGCATTCTTAACAAAAGGATGACATTAGAGCCAAACATTTTTGACAGTACTGGTATTTTTTTCTCTTCTAGTCAGTTATAATACTTCATTTGAAACACCTAAGGTGATTGCCACAGGCTTTCTATTATTTTTGCTCTTCTGCTGTTCCCACAGGGATCAGGTTGAGGTCCAGAATGTGAAATGTATAAAAAAGAACTAATAATTCTTTGAGGATGGTAGTTTCTAGGCATGCACCTTTGAAAGTAATTGACGAAAAGTTAAAGAATGTTAGTGAGTGCCATTTCAAAAGGCAGTTTTCCTAGCATTTCAAGAATTCAGAAGTTTCAGGTGAAGGTTTTCTTTGCCAGACTGCAGTGCGCCGTTAAGGGAACTCCTGAAGTTGAAGGGTAGTCCGCCACAAGCACACACTCACTAGAGAGGGACAGTAGAATGTAAATGCTGCTGGCATTGTGGTAGAAATGCTCACTGTGGTTTTATGACTGTTTAGGAGGTTAGAACTATTCAAGAGGAGTAGAAATTTTCTTGCATTTTAATCTTGGAGATAGGTTCTACTCAAGGAATTTTAGTTGCACGCTCTTTATGACCCTTTGCCCCTGTTCTTAGGCTCCAGTCCTAGACCTCATGGTTGACACAGTGGACTCTGAGTTGCCCTGGACACATCGCTTAGAGACTGACTCTGAAAATAGTCACTTTTGTTCCCATGACATACACTTGCAGATTGTTTCTACAGTTTTATCAGTATGGCATATAATACGTATTCTATGGGTTGTTTAAAATGCATCTGTCACTACTTAATGGGCTGCCTCATTTCCTTCCTGCCTCCAGGTCCTTTACATAGACAACTATTCGTTTTCCCTCTTTGTTCTTTGCTTCTAGATAGTCCTTACCGTTTGCAGCCTGAGACATCCAGATTTGTTATAGAAAGTGAAGTCTTTGCCATTTTTCTTTCACCTCTGTCTACCACTGTACTTTCCGTAGAGCTTTTATAGTTTTTCTTTGAAATCTTTTTAAATGTCTGCATGATGATAATTGATTGAGTGCTATTAATTTTCTCAAATCCTTTCTTCTGCCATTCCCTCATTAAAAAAAAATTCCTTATCACAAATTGTATCTCCTGGCCCTGTAATGGAGCCATAGAATTCATCAGCATGATCCTACACATTTGATAATCTCCTAAGTCTGTTTCCAGAATTTTATTTCATAGTGCTTTCCCTTCTGAAATTCTTAATTCCATCACTCCAGCCTTTAGCATTTGCTTTTGAGAGATGCATAGTACTGTGGTCTTGGGAATTCCTGCAGTTTCTTGCCTGTGTGGGAGTCTTAAGTGTTTTGTCTTCATATTTGACTTGTTTTCATTAGGACATAACCCCTACAGCATTCTGAGAATGGGAACATGAATGAGAGCACTTTCTAAGATCCTGCATTTCAGAAGTGTCTTCCTCCTTTCATGGAATTCAGAATTGAGCTGGGTATAAAAGCCCTACTTAAATAATTTCTCCTCAGGCTCAAAGGTATTTTCTATTCTGTTGTAGCTTCTATTATGTTCTAGCTATTGAAGTACACTGTAAATTTGATAGGCCGTCCTTCCTTTTTCTTCTGTTTTCTTTATTCCTGGTATTGCAGTGTGTCATGTTACACCATGGCAGAGGTCTCTGTAGTTGATGATTTTAGCTGACCTTTGTGGGGGCTTTCATTCTGGAATCTCTTGGCCAGCCTTCAACTCAGGGGAAATCACCCTGATACCACTTTTAAATATATATATTAATGTATATATATATATATATATATATATATATATATATATATTGAATTTCTGTGCATTTCATATAAAACATCTTAATCATATTAATACCCCCATCTGCCCCCTGCTCACTCCCCCTCCCACTGAATTTCATACATTCTATTATTTATGTTAAGGCCTATTGAGTCAAGTTAGTGTACCTAGACATCGCTCAGTGCAAGTTCATTGGGATTTAGTCGGCGTATCTACAGTCTCTCCCCTGAAGATCAACTCTCCCTCACTCAGCAGTAATCTTCCGCCAATTCTTTGGCTTAGTTCTTTGGCTAAGGTTGGGACCTGCAGCCCATTTTCCCAGTTCTATGCAGGGTTTTTGTCTGCTTGAGTTTCATGGCTCTTGTGCACGCTGACGCCATTGTAAGTTCATATAAGCAAGGTCCCAGGAGCCTATAAGACTCTGTTTTCTTATAGTCATGCACCTTCTCCCTTGGCTCTTAGAATATTTTTCTCCCTCTTCTGCAGTGGTGCTTGAGCCCTGGGTGGGTGAAGTTTAATATAGGAATCCCAACCCCATCCAGGGACCCACACTCTTCAGACTCTTATTCTCTATACTTTGGCCAGTTGTGGCCTTCTGTGTTCATCGTTCTCTGTTGCTTAAGGGAGCTTCACTGATGAGAGCTGAGGGATGTATTAATGTTCTCTCTACCCCTTGTTCCTCTGTTCCATGAGCCTTAGGTGTGTGTAGAGTTTCCATTGTATAGTGTCACATAGGGTTGATCATCTCACAGACACTTATTCTCTGTGTGTGGCCAATTGTGGAACTCTGTACTAGTCTCTGTCAGTTGCAAAAGAAACTTCTTTGATGAGTGGTGACTGGTATAGTCTGATACCAGTTCTTTAAAAAAACATTGCTCCTTCCTTGTCTCCATTCCTCCTTTCTTTCTTTCATCCCTCAGCATCTCAGTATGTCTATCTGTGTATCTGTCTATCCATCCTTCATCATCCAACCCAGGCTGGACTGGAATTGGCTGTATAGCTAGGCCAGGCTGGTTTCAAAGTCATGATCTTCTTGCCTCCTCTGCCTCCTGAGTGCTGGGATTATAGATGTGTGTCATCATGTTTAGCCTTTTCTTTCTTTTTCTTTTTAAAAAATTATTTTCAATTTACTTATTTTTATTCTATATATGAGTGTTTTTGCTGTATTCATGTAAGTGTACCACATGTGTGCAGTGCCTGTGAAGGCCAGAAGAGGGTATTGGATCCCCTGGAACCGGAGGTACGGATGGTTGTTAGCCACCATGTAGGTGCTGGGAATTGAACCTGTGTCGTTTGTGTGCCTCTGCAAGAGCAGCCAATGCTCTTAACTACTGAGCTATCTTTCCAGCCCCTTCTTTTTCTTTTGAAAAAGGCTTTTAAGAGTAAGATTTAGGTGTGCTTGGTGCAATGATTTTTTTCTTGTTTTCTCTCTTTGCTAATCTATGTGTTTATTTTACTGCTGGGAGACTTCTTAAACTTGAAACTCCTTTATTTGTTTTTGTTACACTAGTTTTATGAAAAGGAAGATTCTGTTTCTTAGTACCCTCTGTTTGTGTTTGTATGTGTGTGCCTGTGCATGGGTGAATACAGCTTCTCTTAGATGTTACCTATTAGAGTTGCCTTGGTATTTTCATCTGTTTCATGGGTTGTTTGTTTCCTTGGTACTTCATTTTTTTCTTTATGATTAATCTATGCATGTTTATGTACTAGGAATATTCAAAATATTAGATGTCATTGGCTGTTTATACTTAAAGGAGGAATTAAAGTTGACCTAAAACTCCATGTGAGTGGAGCTCCTTTGTGCATTTTCTTAGAGCACAGGAGGATGTCCAATCCAAGTTTTATTCCTGAAGACCTGAAACTAGCTTTTGTACTCCAGGTGAAATTAGGAAAGCAGTCAATTTGAGAAATGCAAAGAGAAAAACCGAAGGCAGGATTCTCACCAGTGATGGAGTGAACTTTTAGTCTCTAGTTCATTCAGGCAGTTTTTTATACCTTTGGTTAAGTTTGAAGGGTCTGAAGTCAGGGCTTCTCTGGGTCAGCTATTTGGATAGTAACTTGCAGTCTGAGGTTATGATGCGGGTAGGGAAGAACTGGCTCTAAGGACTTCATATGTTCCGTGGGTTGTTTTTCTCCATTATTCTCCATTTTTTCCTCTGCATTTAATCATGCATTTTTCTGTTAGGAATATTTAAAATATTAGGTGTTATTGATTGTCTGTTTATGCCCAAAGGAGGAATTGAAGTTGACCTAAAACTCCATGTGAGGAGGTCTGAGACACTAGTTGTTCTTTGTATAGGTTTTCTACTTATGCTTTCAGAGTCAGAGTCATCCCAATATTCTGCGAAATGTGGGGCAGATGTGAGACATAGTAGCAGATGCAGAGGTGGATGATGGAGTAGGAAAGAGGGAAATCCCCTTAAGTGAATATGGTATAGTGGGTCACTTAGGGACTGGGTGTGGGAAGTAAGTGCCACTTTTTAATGTGCAGGGATGCTGCATGGTCAAGTGAAAGACCTATGGTATGTAGACTTTAAGAGATTAAGGATAGCTTCCAGTGGGATTCCACTATAACAAAGACCACAAAGACCCCCCCCACCCATGTGTGTATGCATACATATATATGTATATGCATATATGCACACATAAATGATGGGAGTCTCTGAAATCTGGAGGCAAGCTGGTTTGTGGAATGTTCCTAGGAACAGAAACTGTCAGTGTGATCCTGTAGGTTGAACAGTTCCTGTTAGGATGCAGGTGAGAGGAATTTGAGAGCAGCAAGCAAAGGTTCAGAGAGACGTGCCTTTGTGTATCTACTAAGCAAGGGGGTAATTGATTAATGAGGTAAGGAAGTTCCATAATTGACCAAGTGCTGGCTTCTGTCTCTTTGAGCAGTGGCTCCTGCTCCTTGTTTCTTCATGTACATAGTTGGATGACAACTCTGAAAACAGAGGGATAGGAAGTGGTTCATTCCTGTGGCACTGTAAAAAATGGTTAATCGAGGTGTAACTATTACATGAATCATACATTTTAAAATGTAGTTTGATAGATTGTTGATGTGACTTTCTTGCAATTGTCACAATGATCAAGTTGATGAACTCGCTTCAACTTGTTTCCTTGTGACCCTTTGTATCTCTCCCTTCTAATCCTGCCTACTTCGCAGCCCAGGCAACCACTGAGGTTTTCTGGCAGTAAGAATTGGTGTGCACTTTCTACTTTTCAATTAATAAAATCGTGTAGCATGTACTCTTAAACATTTGTTTAGTTTGGTCTGGGGTTTGAACATGTTCTGTGTTATTATATAAATCTGTAGTTCTTTCCTTTTATTGTGTGAGCTTATTTATTGTTGGGATAGAACCTGGCTTTATCCACTCATGTTTTTTGGGTTGTTTGTAGTTTACAAATTAAGCTACTGTGAACTTTCGTGCTGTCTTTGTATGCACGCATGGGTTTCCTTTCCCCTGGATGTCTGGGAGAGTAGGTGTGTGTTGGCTGGAGATGCTGCCAGACTCCCATAGAGTGGCAGCAGCAGCTCACACTCGACCCAGCAGTGAACCTGCAGCTCTGCATGTGCTCATCAGCCCTGGTGACTGCTCCTCTCTTTTCTTTCTTATTCTAAGAGATGCTTGATAATGTCTAATTGTGGTTTTAATCTGTATTTCCCAAATGATGAGTATCTTTTCATGTCCTGCTTGCCATAAGTTGGCCTTTCTTGGTAAAATATCTCTTGAAATCTTTTACCCATTTCCAAATTATTTTGTTATTATTGAGTTTGCAGATGTATGTATGTATATGGTTTAAATTAAAGCTGTTTGTTAGGCACATGGTTTGCAAATGTCTTTCCCATACCCACAGTTTGTCTCTTATTCTTAACAGTGTCTTCAAAGACAAAAGATTCCATTTACTTTTTTAAAAATTCTATTTTATGAGTATGAGTATGTTACTTGCATGTATATAAGTGCACCTGCTGTGCAGTGCCTCCGGAGGCCAGAAGAGGGCATAGGACCCCTGGAAGTGGAGTTTCTGATGGTTGTTAGCTGCCATGTGGGTGCTAGGAACTGAACCTGGTCCTCTGCAAGATCAGGCAGTGCTGTTAACTGCTGAGCTGTGGCTCCAGCCCCAGTGATTTCATTTTTGATAAAGCCATCTGATAGCTTTTTTTCTTTCCTGGATCATACATGCTTCAGTCTTAGAAAATATGGTCGAGAAACATTTGCCAGCGCAAAAACACAGACTTTCACCTATGGTTTCTCATAACAATTAAAAAATATTTTTATTTTTTGTGTATGTGTATTGTCTGCATATATGTAAGTATACCCGTGTTGTGCAGTGCACATGGAGGCCAGAAGAGTGCACCAGGTTCCCTGGAACTGGAGTTACAGACCATTGTTAGCTGTCATGTGGATGCTGGGAATTGAATCCTGGTCCTCTGCAAGAGCAGCCAGTGCTCTTAACCATTGAGCCATCTCTCCAGTCCTGCTAACATTTCTTTTTTTTTTTATAGTTTCTACTTTTTTTGCCAGTTAATTTTGGCTGTTATGTGAATTCTAGACTACAGTTCACTTTTGTGTGTGTGAATAGTCTGCTCCTTGCTGTCATTTGTTCAGAAGACTCCCTTGTAAGTTTCTGTGCAGCATGTTAACATTCATCATTCTCTGGGTGGTTCTGTTTTGAACTATATTTGTTTCTATTGCTGTACTTACCTTCATGGCAAACTAAGCTGTCTTCATTACTGTTGTTTTGTCCTGATGCAGTGCAATGATGACTGCTCCCCAACTTTGTTTCCTTTAAGCAATTGCTTGGCTATACTAGGATCTTCACATTTCTGTGTGAATTTTAAGATCAGTTTCTCTGTAAAATACTCACGCACAAATTCTGCTAGGAGTTTGATTGGAATTTGGTTAATTATAAAGTTAACTTTAAGGAGAATTGCCATCTCAACATTATTTAGTCTCTGAATCATAAATAAACCTAGCATATAGTGCCATAAATTTCTGTCTTCTTTAATTTCTCTCAGAAATGGTAGTTTCTAGTGCACAAACCTTGACCATATTTTGTTAGATTTGTGTGTAGGTTTTTTTTTAATGCTATTGCAAATGGAAAACAAAAATGTAAAAATAGCAATATTTTTGTTGCTAATATATATGAATGCACAACTAACTACATTAATCTAGTGTCCCACAATATTACTACTGAACTCACTAGGCTTATTTTTATAGATTATGTTATCTATGAATAAAGATAGGTTTACTTCTTTCCAGTCCAAATGTTCTGTTGCTGAACTATACATCTAGAACCTGCCTCTGTAGAACATTGACTGAAAATGATGAGCCAGTGCCCTTATTTTGCTCTGTAGGAGAAGTGTTCAGTCTCTCGCCGTTCAGAGTGCTGCTTTCTGGCATATTGTAATAGCTCTGCAGCTGGATCGAGGATGTTTCCAGTTTTACTAGGATTTTTTTTTAAAATGGTTATCAACTTTTTTTTTTGTCAATTGAGATTGTCAAAGAGTTTTTCCATTTTAGTTGAAGCAGTAGGTTACATTGATGTTTTAATGTTAAACAATCTTTCATTTCTGGAATAAGCTACGTGATAATGATGAAGTTTCCTTATGATGTTAGACTCAACTTGCTAAACTGTTTAGACTCTGTATCTGTTCATGAATGACAAAGGGCATAGGAATTTGTCCCTCCTTGTCATCTCTGTGTGGTTATGGAATCCAGAAAACACTGCTCATAAAATATGTTAGAACGTAGTCCCTCCTTTGAGGAAGAGATTGTGAACAGTTGCCATTTTATTTAGATGATTGTTAGAATTCAACCATCGACCTTCCTATCTTGGGTTTTTCTTTGTAGATTTTTGTTGTTACTGCTGTTGTTGACTTCACTTTTCAACCTTTCTCTGTATCTCCATTTAAGTTCTTTTTCTGTAAGCATGCTATTTATATCCTTGTTAGATATGAGGAAAAAGTTGCCTTGGATTGGTTTAGATTGGTGTGGATTGTACCTGGTGCTTTGGCGTGAACCAGGCAGACCCTGGACAAAGTGGGGCATTGCAAGTGTATTCTGGACATCAGTGATACCAACATCATCTGGGGACTTGTTAGAAATTTAGACTCTTTGTACCAAATTCCACACCTGCTGAGTTAGAAACCTGGTGCAGTGTTCCCCTGCAATTCATGTTTGAACCCCAAAGGTTAAGAATAAGTAAGGGTAGGCTGACCAGACCTCAGTGGATGAACTGCACTGAGGTCACTTGGGGACACTAACTTAACACAGATGAAAGAATGTATGGATTGCAGTTGGGGGCTTATGGGAGGTGCCGGTGGGGAAAGGGAGATAAAGATGATTAGGATTGATTGAGATGTTCTGTATGAAACACGCAGTGATTAAAAAAATTATATAAAAAAGAATAAGTGGTTCAGTCTGAAGTTTACTTGGACTACAGAGATGACCTCAGTAGAGGACACAGCAGGCGTCTCTTGGCAAGGAAGGGTAGAGGGGTCCTAATCCACCTGTGCTGTAGTAGGGCAGAGGTGGTACCTGGACTGTGAAGTTGTGCTGTATCATTGGATGTTTAGTGGATACAAGACTATGGGTGATGCTCCAAGGAAAGTATAAGATACTGCATTTACCATGAAATCAATTAGGAGAAATATTTTAGATTATTCATTTGTAACAGGAATCAGCAAACTGTCTTCAGAACAAGTCTGCTCTGGTGCCTGCTTTGTACGGCTGGAAAGATCGTTTTTTAAATATTTTTATATTTATATTTTATTTTTTTAATAGTTTTACATGTTTGTGAAGATGAGGGGAAATTTAACTTTCACTGTCTATAAGCAAAATTTATAGGTACATAGACATACTTATTTAGCTAAATATTGTTTATGGCGCTTGTGGGCTGCAACAGCAGAGTTGAATAGTTGTCACATACTGTGTCCTCAGAGCCATGGATCTTTACTAGCTAGTGCTAAACAGAAACTGCTCACCTCTAGTCTGCAAGTTTACAAAGCAGAAACATTCTCGACCTTTGCGGATGTCTGATCAGTTGCTCTGATAGGTGGAAATACTATCTACAGTAGCAAAAGGTAAATAGTGACGTTTGGTATTTCAAGAATAGATACTAATTTGTATTTCAGTAATTTTAAAGGAGTACGTTGTGGAAAAGAAAGATGGTGTTCATTTCTAGACATGTAGAGTGAGTTCATACAATCTCATGGTCATGGTGCCAGTTTGGTTAGTGGCGGAAGCTCCCAACCTTTGCCTCTCTGAAACAAAGTCAAAGGGGAAATCACTGCCTGTTTTGAAGTAGTCCTCAGTAGGTTGTGGGAAGTGTCCAATTTTATTTGGGGATATTTACCTGTTAAAAATGACTTTTTGATACTTTGAAGTGCTCAAAATGAGTTCTGTTTCTATGGAAACTGTTAAATACATGTTGTTTTACCCAGAAGAGAGGCACCCCTCTCTATACCTATGTCATACCTATAATGTAGATTTCTTTTTTTAAGGTTATACGTTGACTCTTCAAAGACATTCACCTCATCAGAGAAATCCCTGAGTCCTTTGCAGTGGTGTAGACACGTCCTAGATAACCCGACTCCGGAGATGGAAGCAGCCAGACGGTCCCTGTGCTTTAGACTGGAGCAAGGTATTGTGAACATGTGCATTTTCGTTCTCCAGTTCTCGAACTCTCCACTCTGCTTTTGTTGCTGTTTGGGAATAGATCTTAGTTGAAAACCCTCGTGGTGCCAATGTCTCATGCAGTTTCTTTCACTTGTATTAACATAAGATTTCCTTTGGGATTTTGGAGTTTTGGAATTATTTTCAGCCACATTTTTAGCTTTTAACATGGGAACATGTTTTTTTTCCTCTTTTTATTTGTATTTCAAAACACACCGGAGCTGGAGAGACTGCTCAGTTGTTAAAGTGCCTGCTGCTCTAGCAGAGAGGACTGGAGTTCATGTCAGGAGTGCACAGTTGCCTGAGACTCCAGCTCCAGGGGATCCTTCCTCCTCTTCTGGGCTCTGCAGGTGTGGGTGCATGCACACACGCATTGCACATTTAATAAAACATGTCAGTAGGTGAAATGGATGTCTTCAAGTTTCTGAATTGGTAATGAAGATCTGTGACTCAGTCTAAGTCAGAACACTGAATTCCACTGGAATGTGAGTCCTTGCCTTCCTGAGCTCCTTCAGTGTTGAGTTGGATATAGAACCAGAAGCCCTAACCGTCATAAACTATGTTAGTTAACTTTGGAGACCAACAGAAGTGTAAGTACAGGCTCCCAGATGCCCACACAGAGAAAGGAAAAAGAAGCAGTGAGAGCACGAGAGCTTCTCAGCTCGTTCCTGGGTATTAGATGACTTGAACTGTGAACACTTAAGCCTTAGGCTTGTTCCCTCTCAGTATGTGCTTCATGATGTAGGAGCACTGTCTGTTCCGCGTACCCACTGCATCTCAAATCAAGTCTGAACTTGAACGTATAGATTCCTGCCTCTGCAGTGAAGAATGAAAGTTTGTGGGAGAAGGGTCACCAATGTGATGCTTAGGCACAGTGACATTTGAATGCTGCTTCTCTGGTTCTTCTAGGATAATGAGTGACTGCGAGATGCTTCAGTGGATGACAGAGCATAGGTAGCATCTCTTGACCTGATGAAGATAGTACACTCAGCTGTGGAGGTGAGAATCATGAGGTTGAGTGATTTGGAGGATTGCAAGGCCAGAATGATACTTGGGGGCCAGGGTCAGAGCTGGAGTCTCCCTGATACCAGAGATCCTGTCCTTACTTAAGTAGTATTCTGTATTGCTCTTTCGGAATGGCCACAAGTTATATCAACAGAAATCTGGTAGAGGAAGGTATAAATAAGGCACATGTTTTATTAACATTGATTTAATAGTAGTGAGTTGAAGGTAGTATATACTAGGGGTGAAACAGGCCAAAAGTTCTCTTCCTTGCGGCAGCTGCCTCGGCACCAGTAGCCTCCAGCATTGTTTCTGCTCCTATTTATTCTGACCCTAAGTAAACCATGATGCACCTCTGGACTTTCAGCTTCTTACTCAAGTACCCTTGGTTCTTGGTCTTATTATGTATACATTTTGGTATATGAATTTGGCCCAGTAATTTGAAGCAAGAGTCAGATATGATTCCAAATTATAGTACTACTGTAGCTTAGAGATCAATCGATGTTTTTCTGGAAAGTGCCATGTAGTAAGTATCTCAAGTTTTCAGGCTACACAAACTCTGTGGTTACTACTCAGCTTGTTCCTCACTGCAAAGCATCTGTAGGTGCAAAATTTGTGAACAAAGCTGTGTTCCAATGGAACTTTATTTATGATACTGAGATTGGAGTTTCAGGAGGTGTTTCATGTTGTGAAATGCCCCCTTCCTCTCCCTCTGCCCCTTAAATGTAGAGATCACTATGTGCCAATGGATGTTACAGAAATAGAAGGCTGGGTGTGGCCCACCTCTGGCCACAGAAAGCAGCCTCAGCTGCTTCAGCTGCTTGATGCATGAGCTAGATTGCAAAGGTTGTTTTCAGAAAGCAGAAGAGATGCTCCTGGTAAACTTAATATACATCTAATTGATATTTTTGGTCAAATGTCTGGTCCTTTTCCTGACACTTGAAATCCTGAGGACATGCTGTGATATATGTGGTTTTATTTGTGATTTAGTTTCTTTAAATTTCATAGAAAAACTTGTAGGCAGAGAACTAATTCAAAAGCAAGATTAGCGCCTGACTATAAATCTGAAAACTCTTTTGCTGTAAGACTAAATGCTCTTGTTCCACAGATTTGTAATCCTTTATGGGATACGTTACTGTTTGGGCTGTAGAACTGGAGGTGTAATAGCTCAGTGGTGGAGCGCTTACCTGGTGTGCATGAGTACCTGGCTCCTTCCCGGCGTTATGCAAAGGATAAAAATATTGGAAGAGAATTATTTAAATGAGCATTTATTATATAAAACAATGTCTATAGTTTGGAAAATATTAGTCTGAAGGATATTTTAAGAAAAAATTGTAGATATGTGTCCTGTGACTCCCTGCATATTTTATTTCCCAGATACATTGTTTAGCAAAAGCTGTTTATTTTTGTTTTTCTGTTTACTTCTTTTAAAACTCATTTCTTAGATGGCTATTGACAAGTTCTTATTTGAAGCATTCATTGGCTTTTGACTTTGGATGGTGAGACTTAATCTTTTAGCCCCATTGTATTTTTTCATTTGCATAGTTTCCCAGGTTGGCCTTTTAGTTTTAGGATACATGAATATTTTTTAGGATAGAGATGTTCATGCCTGAGCTTTGCATTACTTTACATATTTAAGTGCAGAAAGTTGCTTAGTTTTCTTAGTCTCTGTCATTAGTTTATCCCAGACTCTCCAGGTGGACCCTGGGCTGAAGGGTGATTTGTTGCTGCTCTTGCTGGGTCCCTCCCTGTTACCTCTCCAGACCTCTGTTTCTCCAACTTGTCATGGTGGGATCTCTGCCCCTTTGTCCTGGGCATCGCCCTGGCCTCTCCTCAGTGGTTCATTGGTTCCTGGATGTGAATCCTTCTCCATCTTCCCCTCTTTGATTGCAGTGTACTGTCCACTTGCATTTGGCAGTAGAGAGGGAAAGGAGGTGGCAGGAGGGGACCCCGAACTTGTGTAGCTGGAAATGTCCTTGCTGTGTGCTTACCCTTACATTGTTGGCCTAGGCAAGGAGTTCTGAGTTAAAACTACTTCCTGCAAACTTCAGAAGGCAGTGTTCCATTGTGCGTTAGCTCCAGGATTGCTGTTGGAGTTATTCCAATGCTGTTCATGTTTCTGATTATTTGTACCCTTGCTACCTAAAATAACATGGATATTTTAAAATGTACTTTATTTGTGGTATTTTGAAATTCATTTATTCATATTTTTGGCTATACATTTAGTGTCACTTTTATCCTGAAATATTCCTTGCCTTCTTTCTTCATAAGTCCTCTGGCCATCCCACTTTCTCTTTTCTGTGTACCTCTGATGACTAAATACTGACTTTCTAGATTGATTTCCAGATTTTCTATTTTTCTCTTTTGCTTTAATATCCTTGATTTTACTTTTGATCTTCTTTCTTGGACATTTTAAAACCTCATCTTCCAAGGTTTTTGCTGGGTGTTTAAGCACTTCCCATGTGTCAGGCCCCATTGTAGGTAATGGACACAGTGGTGAACAGTACACATGGTCAGCTACTGGGTCATTCTTAGTGTACAGGTTTTCAGTTGTTGTTTTTTTTTTTGCTTTTTCTTTGTTGTAAGGTACTCTTGCTTGTGTTTGGCATCTGCTGGTTTTTATTTCAGTTTATTCAGATATTTAAGTCTTTGTTTAATTAAGAGAGGAGCAGTTGCCTGGGCTGAGGAGGGATTTAAGTATTTTCCTACATATTTATTTCACCACAGAACTCAATGCTCTCTGTAGTACCTTGCCAGTAATTCCAGACCGTTCTAGGTTCTTATTAATTTCCTTTTCTTGGTCCCTTAGGGAGAGTGCTGCAATCCAAATGTGTTACCTAGTGTTTATGTGTCCTTTACAATAGTGTGACTCTCCTCAGCCTCATCTGTGCACTCACAGCCTTCCTTCTGGGTTTAAAACTTTACTTTTCAACCCTATGTGGTTTTATAAGAAGGTAGGGAGGGGATTTCTATTTAGTACTTTGTTACCAGCTTCTAATTAAGGGAATTACCTGTCAGTGATAGTTAATAGAAATAAGAAATTGTGATTTTTAGCATAAACTTTACTAACTGTAAATATTGGAATAATGTAAGCTCTCCATGTTTTAGAACTTTCAGTAGGTCTAAGACAGCATTTCCTTTTTGTTCAGGTTTCATATCTGTCTTGGACAGTCAGCCTTTTCAAAAGCAGGTACTTATGGGACTAAATAATAGACTTTGAGACTGGTGTGACTTCCTCTCATTTCTTTGGGCAGTTTATGTTGTGTCCATCACCAACTCCTTGATTCCTAGAAGGATCCGATCCTCATGTATAGACATTGATGCTGGGAACATTTGATTCTTTTTGAACCCGATATCATAGCGACTGCAGTTCTGATTCAGCTTTGAACTTGAGTCACTGAAGGTGATGTGGGCACCTTGCATCAGTTTCCTTATCAGACACCTCTTGCTTTTAAAATAGAAGCTTGTGTCAGTCCAGGGCCAGCTCACGGTGTCGCTTTCCCATTAGCAAGCATGCTTATTTTCAAATAATCAGTTTTACTTACCTTATGTATTTTATTGTGCAGTAATTGACTGAAAGCCTCAATGGTTGTATACTCTCCCAATACATGGACTTTAGACTATTCATCTTTGGAAAACCTGTCCTGTGACTAGGGGTGATTGGATTTGAAGAAAGGGCAGAGCTAGCCTTTGTTCTGCTTTCCCTGCTCTTCTCCCCTGATTCCTGCCTCTTGCGCTTTTCATTCTCAACAACAGATAGATAAGACTTCAGTTCTTTTTCCTCAGCTCAAGCTAAACAAGAAGAGAGTATTCTGAATATTCCCACCACAAATACGTAACAAGTACTTGAGGTGTCGATGTTGACATGTTATTAATCTTGATTTGATCATTGTCTATGTATGTTAAAATATCAAAGTGTACTCCTTAAGTATGTGTATTTATGTGCCTATTACAAACAATGTAAGGGCCAGGTGAATTGGCTTAGTGGGTGCTTTCTGCCAAGCCTCGTGACATGAGTTTGATCCCTGGAATCCATACGGTTGAAGAAAAGAACTGACTCTTACAAGGTGTCCGCTGACCTCCACATGTACATGTAGCACATGTGGGTAGACACACACACAAATGTACAAAACAAAACCTGGGCTAGAAATATAACACAAAACAAATAAAAGCAGAGTAAAACTTAAACAGCGTTTAATTTCTTTTGTTTGTAATCCTGTAACTTCGAGTCAGACACTGCTTGTCAGCAAACAGATATTTTATTTGGTTCCTATTTCTTGACCTTGATGTTTTAAAATTTTTTATTTTATTATTTTTATTTTATGTGTATGAGTGTATTGCCTTCGTGTGTGTTAAGTGCACCTGTATCATGCAAAACCCTCGGAGACCAGAGGGGAGCGTTGACTCTCCTGGAACTGGAGTCACAGATGGTTGTTAGCTGCCATGTGGATGCTGGGAATCAAACCTGGGTCCTCTGGAAGAACAGCCAGTGTTCTTACCTGCTGAGCCATCTCTGCAGCCTCCAGCCTTGATGTTTATGAAAAGAAAATTACTCAGAATATAAAGACTTAATCTGGTGAGACTGTGTGGAGAGAGGCATACTTATGACGCACCTCTGTGGGCCTGGCGGGCCTTTATCCTTCCTCTTTTGTCCTAGAATCTTTGCTTCTACAGATGAGCTGTGCTGATCACTTAACTCTCCTGTGTGTAAGGAGTAGGTGACCCCAGGAATGAGTGTCAGGAAGACTTCGTCATGCTTGGTCCCCACCCACTTTGCCTTTTGTTGGAGACAGATTTCCCCTTCTGTAGCCCAGGTTGGCCTGGAACTCACTGTGTAGCTGAGGTGTCCTAGAAGTGGAAATCTTCCTGCCTCTGCCTTTAGAGCACTGAGACCACAGGCCTGAACCACAGCCCTGTCTCGTCATTGGTTCTGTAGCTGCATTTGACTGCCTTGCTCTCAGGACTATCTTGGTCTCATTGCTACTGAGCTAATTCAGTTTCCAACTTCATGAAGGGTCTCTAAGCCTCTTCTTGCCACCCACCTTTGACTTTGTGACCCAAAGTATCAAAACATGGTAAATCATGTGAGAATTTATGGGAGGTCTTCTAGCTGTGCTTGAAGGTATGAGATCATCTTTAAAATCTAACCCTTCTCAAGAAAATGAGATAGGAAAGATACTTTGTGAGATTGAAATTTTTTTTTACATTCTTTTTCTTGTAAATATTTTATTGAACTAATGTTGAAAGTAAAAAAAAATAACTAATGTTGAGAAGAAAATAATTGCTATAATCATAACATCTTAAATCTGTAGTCTGTTAGTATAAAGTTAGTTAGTAAAGCCTGTGGTGTGGTTTTCCTGTTTTGAAGATGGTCATATGAATGTTCCATTTTTTTCTTTGGAGAAACTCTACTTTGTTAATTCTTTCATGTAATATTTACCACATATGCCTTTTATCTGAGTTGATTAAGAATATGTGCCTCAAGTTTCTCTTGAGTCATTGAATCTTTTTTTAAAAATCATTTATTTTTGTTTTATGTGTAAGAGTGTTTTGCCTACATGTATGTAAGTGGCTCATTCCTTGGCCCATGGAAGGATGTTGGCCCTGGAACCAGAGTTCCATTTAGTTGTTAGCTGTCATGTGGATGTTGGGGCCTCTGCAAAAGCAGCCAGTGCTCTTAACTGCAAGACCATCTCTCCAACTCTGAATTACCAATTCTTAGTACAGCTTTTAACATATTTTAGGTGTTGATTGGTTTTTATAATTGACTAACTTGATATATTTAGTTTTCGTAGATGCAGAAAGAACCAGTTTTCATTGAACATTTGGTATTCAGTGACATCCTACTAATCAAGCTAAAAACAACAAACCCAAGTCATATGGTGGTGCTCATTAAAATGGTAGTTCTGTGGATGGGATTTGAATCTGTTGTTTGCAGCTCTAGTCCTCAGCTATTAGAGTAGTTCCCATCGCATTGTAGATGTTGGCTGCTAATTATCAAACTGAGAATGGTGGTGGAAGGAATTAAAATTTTAAATTTTAATTAAAATTTAATTTTAACTGAGACCAGGGTCTCAGCCCTATGCAACT
This sequence comes from Eospalax fontanierii, assembly GCA_035773235.1. NCBI lineage: Eukaryota > Metazoa > Chordata > Mammalia > Rodentia > Spalacidae > Eospalax > Eospalax fontanierii. The sequence continues at coordinate 40,384,415 of CM069524.1, forward strand.
GTGCGAGTGAGAGCATGCTTCTCATTTCTGGTGTCTCACTTGGTAATGGGGGACATTAAGCAGACTTAACAGGGCCGTTAGAAAGATTCCAGGAAATGCTGAATGTGAAATTTCTTTGAAAAAAAACTATGAAGTGTTATATAAACATACAGAGCCATTTCTGTGTAGTTCTTCATCATTCGGAACAATATTATGTCTCCACCTCTGCCATTTCCTTCATGTCTACAGCAGGGAGCAGAACGCTGCTGCCGCCCCACGCCCACGCGGCCGCACAGCGGCCAGACATCACGCCACTGAGTAGACCCCACTCAGGGTCTACATAAATAAAATGGCGTAACAATAATTATTTAACTTATTTTTTATGTATATGAGTGCTTTGCCTGCATGTATGAAAGCACACCACATGCCCGAACTGCCCCCTGAGGTCAGAAGAAGGGACCTCAAAACACAATCCAGACACCACTTTATCGTCTCAATTATTTTCAATGGTGACAAATAAGATCTGTTAAATAACTATATACCAACTGTTCTCAAAACGAAAATTTCCACATCTCATGCGGATTCTCTGCAACGCTAGTCATAGCTGAGTATGGATCAACACCCCCTATGAGCCCCGCGTGGGGGCGCACGCCTTTAATGCCAGCACTCGGAAGGCAGAAGCAGGCGGACCTCTAAAAGTTCAAGGCCAGGCTGGTCTACATACTGAGCTGCAGGCCTCCCGCAGGCCAGGTCTCTACCACCGAGCTTCCTTCCCAGCCCCCGAACGTCTCGGGTCCGCACTCCGCACATCGCCGCCCCACTCCTCCTGCCAAGCTAGTCCTCGGCCACCAGGGCAGCCTACGCACCAAGCCCGTGGACGGGACCGGCTTCCAGCTGCACCGGGTCCGCGCGCCGCTCCCCGTCCACACCACCCAGGCGGCAGCGGTCGCGGGGCAACAACCTGTACGAGTGACCGGCACTCCCGCGGGGGCGGCAGCTCCGGGGTCCGGACCGGCGGGGGCACAGTCGGGCTCCGGCTGCCCGCCGAGGCCCGGACCCGGTAGCCGCGGAAGCCCAGCCGCGACGAATGGGGGAGGGGCCCGCCCTTCGGTCAGGGGGACCGCGGTGGAAGCCGGACACTGGACTCACTGCCTCTGTCTCCCCCATCAGCGCAGCCCCGGACGCTATGACTCACCCTCCGGCTGGCCCCTCGTGTAGGATGGTCTCCCCGGCAGCAGAGCCCCGACGGCGGCCAGAGCCTTCTTCGTCCTCGCCTGCGGTCCCCGCGCGTCCGCAGCCCTGCCCGGTCTCCGGTGACACGCATTTCTGCACGTTCCGCTCCCACGCTGACTACCCACGCATCACGAGGACCAGCGTCGCAGCACGCGGACCAGCGACGGGACGCAGCACGCGGACCAATGACGCAGCACGCGGACCAATGACGCAGCACGCGGACCAATGACGCAGCACGCGTCGGTTTCCTTTGTCACTTCTCAAAGATTTAAAGATCTTCAAAATTAAAAATATGATCGAGAATATCTGTGAGTCTAGACTTATTGTAATGACTAATCTTCAAACTGAAGATTAAACTGTGACATGATAAAAAATTTGCTGTTTTCTATAATATTCATGGATATCATTTTTAAATGTCCATCAAAGAAAAGATTTTATTATTACCATTAGTTTTCTTTCTAAAAGCTGCAGGATATAGAAACAAATCACAATAGCAGTAGTGTTAACATTTTTAAACAATAGTTCAAGATATTGGTAGGAAAATGCAAACAGAAACCAAAGACTTAGAGGAAATATTTAAGATAAATCTGATGAAGAACTTATATCTAAAATATACAAAGAACTCTGAAAATTCAACAATGGAAATAAATCTAAATACAGACAAAAGATCTGGACAAATATATCACAAAATCAAATACACATATAGCAAATAAGCATATCATGGACTATACATTATCATTAGGAAATGAACACTGCTGGCCTGTGGTCTAAAGCTAAACAGTCTACTCATTAAAAATCTTTGCCCATTTTATGAACTTTAGCATTGTCAGGCTAAGTTCATGGGCACTGGCCGGGAGCCCCACCTCAAAAGGACACGGGAGGTAGGCCGGCTGATCTCCAAGGATAAGCAAGGAGCTGGTAGGAGCCTTGTGAGTGCCACTATCAACAAGCTCTTAGAAAAGACCAAGGAAGGAGCCAGCAGCACCAGCCAGAGGCCACCAACCAGTGAGAAGCCCCGATGGAGCCCCCCAAGTGGGAAAAGCACTGTGAAAAACATCCTGAAGAAGTTCTTAGCTGCAGAAGAGAAAGAAGCTAAGGAGAAAGAAGCACACGGGAAGCCCCCTGCCCAGCGGCCTGGAGCTGCCAGGGGCCTCCTGCCCAGAATTGTGGGCCGGAGCTCCATCCTCTCCAAGCTGAGAGAGAGATTTGAGCAGAGCAGCTGCCTGCACTCGGAGGTTGGTGTGTTGCCCCTGCACAGGGAGGGACGGAAGAGCAAGAGCCTACAGAAAAAGAAAGTACAGAGGCCACAAGTGCGGGTGCTCCACGTGGCCACCATGGCCACCAGCTGTACCAGGACTCCCCCCGCCCGCTTTCTGGCCTGCACAGCTGAGCCGCTCCCAGCCCTCAACGTTGCCACCATTGTCTGTGGTCCCCAGAGCTGGTTGTCCCATTGTGCAAAAATTAGTCACTTGGAGTCCAAGCGTCGAGGATCCAGCCTGTCCTCCAACTCAGAGGGCGTTGAGGCAGGAGGGAGCAAAGCATCAGGAGTCCTGAGCAAGGATCAGAGAGAACAGCCAAAGTCCTCAGTGCCCCAGGCTGTGGTTCATGTAGACAGTCTCATGGCTCTGAAGACAGAGTGTGCACTCCTACCAAGTTCTGGTGTGTCCCATGAAGGCAGAGCCCTCGCTGCCCAAGTACCATAGTGGTCCCCACTTGGATTGGCCAGCCCCAGACAAGCTGGGCCAGCTGGAAAAGACATAACACAGGAGCCCAATGCACAAATGGGGGCAGAGCATGCCCAGGGGGTGAAGGAAGACATGAGGGAGGCCCCTGAAATCACCATGACTTTGTGCAGCTCAGAGGATGAAGCAGAAAGAATGCCCTCAGACTTAGAAAGAGAGCCCCTCTTTGCCATCCAGAGACACCTGCCAGAACAGGAAACAGTGGCACAGCTCTCACTCCTGGCCCCTCTAGCAGTTCAGGCTGAGCGGAGGACACAACCTGCCATCGAGCCTCCACAATTAACAATGAAGCTTCCCATTGTTCATGAAATGCCAGCCCCTCCAGCCGCTCCAGCCGCTCCAGCCCCTCCAGCCTCCGCAGCCCCTCCAGCCTCCGCAGCCCCTCCAGCCGCTCCAGCCGCTCCAGCCGCTCCAGCACCTCCAGCCGCTCCAGCCCCTCCAGCCCCTCCAGCCGCTCCAGCCGCTCCAGCCGCTCTGCAAAGTGCAGCAAGTTGTGAAGACAAATGTTCTCACATTTTGCAAGGAGAGAACATGACTGAAAATCCACAAGTGGCATTTTCCACTGTAACTGAGGATGGGAAGAGTCACCAAGCCCCAGTGATGCCGAGTAAATCCTATGGGATGCCAACAAGCCTTGGTTCTGCTGCAGAGCATGAACTCGAGGAAGACTTAAGAGCCACCAGTATTGACTATGATATCCCACAAAAGTTTCTGAAAACAGTGCATTCAAAAAACCTTACTGGTGGGAAGGAGAAGAAACACAGCCTTGAGAATGCACATGACCTCAGGAATTGCGGTGGTGCTTCAAGACAGAGTGCCACTGACCTCAGCTCGGAACAACATCCGTTTCTGAAGTCAAATGAAGCACCTAACCCTAACAATGATGCCTCAAGTTATTCCCCCCACGTGAAAAGCCATCCAGGAGTAGGCATCTGCTCTGCTGCTGGCCCACAGCAAGAAGAACCCATCACTGTGCTGATGCCAGCCCAGGACAGCATAAAGCCCAAGAGTTCTATCACAACAGGCAAGAGCATCCAGTTTGGGCAGGAAGAGTGCAAAAGGCCCCTGAACGAGTCAGTTCCACCCCTGAAGATTGCTCAGGAAAACATAAGCCATGATTTGGGCAACAGGAGCCAGTCCTCATTAGATAAACGGTCTATGCCAAGTATCAACACCTCTGGTGAGGTGTCAGTCATAGGAAATGTCACCAGTGTCACGGTACCACCGCCAGGTAGTGCCCAGAACTCCGAACACAAGAAAACACTATGGCCTGGTTGTACCCAGGACGATGAACACAAGATAATGCCACGGGCAATTGATGCTCAGGGTGCTGAACATAAGACAACACCACAACCAGATAGTGCCCAAGATGCTAGACAGAAGATAACACTATGGGCAGGTGGAGCCCGAGACCCTGGACACAACCCAGCATCACAGCCGGGTGGGGCCTTGGATACTGAATACAAGAAAACACCACGGGCTGGTGCCGCCGAGGATGTTGAGCAGATAACACCACGGACACAGGGTACCCAGAACCCTGAAAACAAGACAACTCCATGGTCAGGTTCTGTCCAGGACTGTAGAGACAAGATAACACAAGAAGCCAGCAGCCATTCCTTCTTGGCACCAAGCAGGTCCTCAGAGCACAAGAGTGGAGCCATTGAAAGAAGCATCCCGGGGGGCGCAGTGCAGAGTCAGTGCCTAGAGTTGGCAGCACCAACAGTTCAGCCAGGGGAGACTGCAGATTCCTGCCTGGTGCCTGCTGAGTCCCAGCCGTGTGTTTCCAGTGAGCCAGCAGTGAGCCAAAGAAGTGAAGGGGCAGGGAACAGAAACATACCCATGGAAGGTGACCCTCTGCACAACAGTACAGCAGCCCCAAGTCCGCAGAAGAGCCCAGCAGGGTGCCTGGGCTGGGCACAGCTGCCCTCTAGGAGCCAACAGGCACTGGAAGGAAAGTGTCCTGAAAGAGAACAACACCCTCTTCCTGGTACAGGACACTCCCCTATGCAGCCCACAGGGCCAGCCATGAAGACAGAGACCATGCATGAAGACCGAGAGCCTACGGTCCCTACACAGCAGGCAGAGCATAGGGCTATCCCCAAGGCAAAAAGCTTGGGGAGCAAAGCCAAAGAGAGTCTACTGACACAGGAGGACATAGGGGGGCCACAGGGCCACTTTATGTCAGAGGAAATTGGTATGGGTCATTCAAGATTGTACCAGGCTGGACAGCCAGATGCTTCTGCACAGAAGTCTGTGCTGTGTGTGACAGAGCCTCGGGTGTGGGATGCTCAGGATCTGGTAGTGAACAGTAAGATGCCAGTGGAGGAAAAGCCCCAGCATCACAGGATCAAGGGCCAGGAACAGCTACTGAGGCCACTGGGGAGGCAGAAAGGGAGCCCAACTCAAGAAGATGGCTCCCAGGCTGGCAAGAACCTTGCCACTCCAGGGAGCCCTGGGAAGTCTGGTGTCCTGACTTTACAGGGACAGACCCTGGGCCATGGACAGGCCAACTACCCGGTGCCTCAGGCCTGGGGACAGTCTGACAGCCTAGCTAAAGAGGCACCCACTGCAGACACAAGTGAGGAATCTCTAAGTCAAGGCCCCGAAGTCGGCAGCCGAGGAAGCCTAATTAACCAGCACCCGCCCCAAGAAAGTCGGTCCCTGACTGGCAGCAGTGCCACAGTCTGCTCTCTAGAGACAGCAGATGGTTTTCCCTGGCTGATACCCCAAGTTGGGGGCCACCCACCCTCCCAAACCCTTGACCAAGATGGGTTCCCAGATTCTCCCGGCCAGGGTATTTTTCACCCTGCACAAGGTGCAGTGTCAGGTGCAGTGTCTCGGAGCAAACCACTTCGGAGGTAGTGCGGCGAGGACCCGCGGTGCCTACCGCGCAGACCCAGGCCCTACGGGACTCCACAGACCTGCGGCTAAGACCTCTCGCCAGTCGGACGCCACCACCCAGGCCGGCGCCCGCTAGCCTACTGCTCCCCGGGTTGGGCTGAAGGATGCCGCGGCAAGCACGCGCAGAGGCCGCCGGCGCCGGCGCCAGGCTGCTCCCGCCCCGGGAGCCCACCAGTGGGCGCCCGGCCTACCGTTGCTGTAGGCGTACGGGGATTCAGCCGCGCCCTCCTGAAGGCTCTCCAGTATCTCGCCCTTGCCCACGTCGCTGTCGCCCACCAACAGGAACTTGAGCAGGTAATCGTAGCTCTTCACTGGGCTGCCCTGGGTGCCCATCCTCCCGCCCACTGCACCGCGGCCCACGGCGCCGCAGCCGGACCTGCAGGCGAAGGCGGATGAGCTGCGCTGCGGTCTGGAAGTGAATGCTCCCGCCGGCTGGCCACCGCCAACCACCCCCAGCACCCACCAGGATGCCACCGGCCTCACCTCAGCCGCCGCCCGCTGCTTCCCGCACCGCACCGCGCAGCCCCGCCCCCAGACGCGCCGCCGCCATTGGTCGCTCTCCGCCAGCCCTCCCAGGACCATTGGCCTGGCCGGTTGGCCGTCACGTCGCCCCGCCCCCGCCGTTTCCCCACACAGCCTTGCGGAGGCTGGAGATACCCTGGCCTCGCTGTGGCATTGACCACCTTCCCCGATTTTCCAGAACCATTGGCTGTCACTACCACCCTACTGCTTCTCCCTGAGCTACCCGGAGCCGCGGCAGACCTTCAACACAATACCTTGTTCTCCCGCCCTCTCGACTTCACTACTGCCAAGGCATTGGGCGGTAAGTTCATGTCTATCTTAGTCTTCAAGCCCCACCCCTTTTCTAATACTCGCCAATCAGAAGTCTGAAACTTTGCACAACCACTACAACCGCCGCCGCCCCTCCCGCCCCCGCCTCCGTCTGTCCAGGAACTGCGGGAAGGCGACAGCGCCTGCCTGTCTGGGGCGACATGGTTGCGTCAGGGAGGGTCATGCTTTCTATAAAGCGCCTCGAGCTGCTCTCGAAGAGACCCAGAAAGGAGACAAGGCGACCAGGATTCAGTCTCCACCTTGCCTTCCCCTAGGGCAGGGCGAGGCAGCCAATCAGTACTCGGCAAAGCTTTCCCCAGGGTAGGACAGTCCCGGAAGGCGGGACTTCCGTTAGGCCGCAAGGTGGGCGGGGCTCCAAAATAAATAAAACAAAACAAAACCCTAATTCCTTCGGGAATTCCCCAGCCCCAGCCACACTCCTGACCCTGGCCTCAAACCTACAACCTACTGCTTCCTCAGCCTGAGCCTAACCTTAGAGCCACCTGAGTACTTGAGGTCCTTAGTATTATAACACACATCAGACCTCAGGTGGCTCTAGGGTTTGAGGCCAGGCTCAGGAGTAGGGTTAGGGTTAAGCAGGAATCCTGGAGGGAATTAAGGGTTAGGTAAATGGATTGGCACTAGTCCCAACTCCACCCAAACAGGAGAAAAACATGTGCCTCATCACAGACCTGGACCTGATGAAGGTTTTAATATTCATACAAGTAGCAATATTATGTCTCCACCTCTGCCATTTCCTTCACGTCTACAGCAGGGACCATAACGCTGTTGCCGCGTCACGCCCACGCCGCCGCACCACCGGCCAGACATCACGCCACTGAGTAGACCCCCGCGCAGGGCCCATATAAATAAAATGGCGTAACAATAATTATTTAACTTATTTTTTATGTATATGAGTGCTTTGCCTGCATGTATGAAAGCACACCACATGCCTGAACTGCCCCCTGAGTTCAGAAGGAGTCGGATCTTCTGGAACAGGAGTTATAGATGGGTGTTAGCCACTATGTGGGTGGTCTGAAACAAACCCAGGACCTCTGCAAGAGCAGCCAGGGCTCTTAACCACTGAGCTACCTCCCCAGCCTCAGTAAAATGTAACATTTTCTAAATAAAAGAAACAAACTCAGAGGGGACATAACCACAGTAATCAAACTACTTTTAAATGTATTAACGTTGTGAGAAAAGACTATGTGAGAATCACTTGGTTTTCTATGATCCCCTGTAGAATATGAAATGAAAACTGAAAGAAAAATAAATCGTGAAAGGATTAGGGCATTTGATTAAATGCCTGTGGTCCAGGGATTTCCAACATTATCATGATCTTCTGGAGTTCTATAGAGCCAGTAAATTCCTGGGTGTGGCCATTTTGGATTATGCCATGTGGCTGGATTAAGATGGCGACAAGGTCAAGCAGGTCAACGCCATTTTGAAAATTTTTGTCTAAGGTGGCACTCAGGCCATGTGACTGTCACCATATTGATGAAATTACACATGTAAGATATGGAGACCAGACCACATGGTTTCCTCTCTCCTAGTAAGGGCACGAGCCATGACCATGTACAAGCACATGGTATATAATAGAAAGCACTTTTTTACTTTTAAAGGCACCCAGTTAAATGTTCTATACCGCATGGTCTATAACTCTCCTGTTCACGAAAATTTAAAATGCTTAGCTCTAGTTAGAAAGGCAGCTGTCTTGGGACAGCAACAATACAGCTTTCACCTGCCCTGAGGCATAACAAGCTCTAACTAATGGAATCTCAGTCCCCCACCTGCAGCTTGATAGAAAAGATAGAAGTTAGAAAGAAACTCGGCCTGTCCTCAGAGTGGGATGGCGGGGGCCGAAGCCAATGTCCCTCGTGGGAGTGCTCACCTTCTTCAGCGCGTCTTGGAGTGTCCCTTGTTCAATCGCCATTGTTGGTCTCGATCCACTCACGTTGGGCGCCATTTGTGAGTGTGTCTCCATCTCCAGCACGGCTGTCGTGCTCTGGCCATGCCAGAGAATGGAGGACGATCGAACGGGACCTCAGGTGGCTCAGAGTGCGGCGGGAGGAGTTCTCTCCCGGGAGACTACGTCGGTGGGTAGTTCGGTTATTAGAGCCAATGCAGGGGCTTATATAGGGAGGCCTCCTGACCGTTACAGAAGGCCGGAAAGATAGAGGTGGGGTTTGGGGGTAAAGGGAGGGAAGGCTGTGGGATTTAAGGAATGAGGAAACGAAACCCAAAAACCTGGTTCTGGTCTGGGGTCGGGGAAAGGAAGATTCATATCACATCAGGCAGAGCAGGTCAGACACCTGCCATCCCTTTAGGGTATCCAGAGTTGCTTGTCTTGCTCAATACCCAGATCCCCACATCTCCCCCTTTTTTTATATATATAATGGGGAGGTATATAAGGGCCCAGTAAAGGGAGGAGCCAGGCCATGAGGGGATTGGCAAGCCAGGGGGAATAATGGGTTTTAAGTTCATTCTTGAGTCTATGAAAGGTATCTCTAACATTCTCCTTTTGAAGAGGTAAACCTAAGATCTTTTAGGAATTAAATAAGAGCCCCCAAATACTTTGGACGTGTTTGGCCTTTGATATAGAGTAGGCTGTTGAAGGGCACAAGGACAGCTTTTGGTCTTTTGGGGTCTTTTTACCCTAAACTGCCTAGCCAAATTCTATCTTCTATTCCCATCACACCACCCTCTGAAGAGGTCACCCTAATTGCCAATAGGGAATTGGGGCGCCGACCGCTCTGGCTTCTTCAAGGCTGAATAGGGTCGTAGACTGTGGCAATAGGGGTACCTCTTCAGTGAGTCTATCTAAAAGACCCCTGAATTGCATAAACTGTTAGTTGTAGGGGAAAAGAAAGTCCTTAACTGGTCCCTGGAGGATGAAATTAAAATAGTCATAACAGGGAAGAGTTCAAATGTCCAATTCAAAGTCCATTAGAATATCTTGCTTAAGGAGTTCCAGAAGCTTCCATCTTTTGGGTTCCTCTTTGTTTTTCTTTTTGACTGCCAAGGCTGAACTTGAGAGTCTTGAAATCAGGATTTGTTTTCAGGCATCTTGATAGCTGGAGTGGCTAGAATCAGGGTGAGTTCCCTCCCAAATGGCTTCTAGCCAGGGAGAGAAAAGAAACCATTTAATTTGGGGGTTAGAACAATGGTGGGCTTGCCTTTCTTGGCGTGTGTATGCTGGGAGACCTTGCTCCTGTTCCTGTTCGAGACACAGTTCGCGACCCTGTGCCTCCTCATGGGATGTGCCATGATGCACAGTGCTGCAGCCTCACGGTCTGTAGCCGCGGCCATTCCTGAACCACCCCACCGCAGTCCACGCCTAAAGGAGACCTTGCTCCTGTTCCTGTTTGCAACCCAGTTCGCAACTCTGTGCCTCCTCATGGGATGTGCCACGATGCACAGTGCTGCAGCCTCACGGTCTGCAGCCGCGGCCATTGCAATGATGCACAGTGCTGCAGCCTCACGGTCTGCAGCCACGGCCATTCCTGAACCACCCCGCCGCAGTCCATGCTGCCGAAATCCACGCAGAGACCGTGAGCCTGCAGCCGTGGACATTCCTGAACCACCCCGCCGCAGTCCACGCCTCAAGGACACCTTGCTCCTGTTCCTGTTCGCAACCCAGTTCGCGACCCTGTGCATCCTCATGGGACGTGCCATGATGCACAGTGCTGCAGCCTCAAGGTCTGCAGCCACGGACATTCCTGAACCACCAGGCCGCAGTCCATGCCTCAAGGAGACCTTGCTCCTGTTCCTGTTCGCAATCTAGTTCACGACCCTGAGCCTCCTCATTGGATGTGCCATGATGCACAGTGCTGCAGCCTCAAGGTCTGCAGCCACGGCCATTCCGGGAACCACCCGCCGCAGTCCACGCCTCCAAAGTCCACGCCTCTGATTCCCCAAATGTGCGTGCAGCGGCACATATACATAAAATGTTCAATTAAAATAATTATTTAACTTATTTTTTATGTATGAGTGCTATTGCTTAACACTATCCTGAACCGGGATAGTGAAGAGGTCATTAGTATTATAACACACATCAGACCTCAGGTGGCTCTAGGGTTAGGCTTAGCGGTAGCATATAGAAGGTCGTTGGTTCGAGGCCAGGCTCAGGAGTAGGGTTAGGGTTAGGAACCCACGCGGGGCTCATAGGGGGTGTTGATCCATACTCAGCTATGACTAGCGTTGCAGAGAATCCGCATGAGATGTGGAAATTTTCGTTTTGAGAACAGTTGGTATATAGTTATTTAACAGATCTTATTTGTCACCATTGAAAATAATTGAGACGATAAAGTGGTGTCTGGATTGTGTTTTGAGGTCCCTTCTTCTGACCTCAGGGGGCAGTTCGGGCATGTGGTGTGCTTTCATACATGCAGGCAAAGCACTCATATACATAAAAAATAAGTTAAATAATTATTGTTACGCCATTTTATTTATGTAGACCCTGAGTGGGGTCTACTCAGTGGCGTGATGTCTGGCCGCTGTGCGGCCGCGTGGGCGTGGGGCGGCAGCAGCGTTCTGCTCCCTGCTGTAGACATGAAGGAAATGGCAGAGGTGGAGACATAATATTGTTCCGAATGATGAAGAACTACACAGAAATGGCTCTGTATGTTTATATAACACTTCATAGTTTTTTTTCAAAGAAATTTCACATTCAGCATTTCCTGGAATCTTTCTAACGGCCCTGTTAAGTCTGCTTAATGTCCCCCATTACCAAGTGAGACACCAGAAATGAGAAGCATGCTCTCACTCGCACAGTTGCATAGGGCTGAGACCCTGGTCTCAGTTAAAATTAAATTTTAATTAAAATTTAAAATTTTAATTCCTTCCACCACCATTCTCAGTTTGATAATTAGCAGCCAACATCTACAATGCGATGGGAACTACTCTAATAGCTGAGGACTAGAGCTGCAAACAACAGATTCAAATCCCATCCACAGAACTACCATTTTAATGAGCACCACCATATGACTTGGGTTTGTTGTTTTTAGCTTGATTAGTAGGATGTCACTGAATACCAAATGTTCAATGAAAACTGGTTCTTTCTGCATCTACGAAAACTAAATATATCAAGTTAGTCAATTATAAAAACCAATCAACACCTAAAATATGTTAAAAGCTGTACTAAGAATTGGTAATTCAGAGTTGGAGAGATGGTCTTGCAGTTAAGAGCACTGGCTGCTTTTGCAGAGGCCCCAACATCCACATGACAGCTAACAACTAAATGGAACTCTGGTTCCAGGGCCAACATCCTTCCATGGGCCAAGGAATGAGCCACTTACATACATGTAGGCAAAACACTCTTACACATAAAACAAAAATAAATGATTTTTAAAAAAAGATTCAATGACTCAAGAGAAACTTGAGGCACATATTCTTAATCAACTCAGATAAAAGGCATATGTGGTAAATATTACATGAAAGAATTAACAAAGTAGAGTTTCTCCAAAGAAAAAAATGGAACATTCATATGACCATCTTCAAAACAGGAAAACCACACCACAGGCTTTACTAACTAACTTTATACTAACAGACTACAGATTTAAGATGTTATGATTATAGCAATTATTTTCTTCTCAACATTAGTTATTTTTTTTTACTTTCAACATTAGTTCAATAAAATATTTACAAGAAAAAGAATGTAAAAAAAAATTTCAATCTCACAAAGTATCTTTCCTATCTCATTTTCTTGAGAAGGGTTAGATTTTAAAGATGATCTCATACCTTCAAGCACAGCTAGAAGACCTCCCATAAATTCTCACATGATTTACCATGTTTTGATACTTTGGGTCACAAAGTCAAAGGTGGGTGGCAAGAAGAGGCTTAGAGACCCTTCATGAAGTTGGAAACTGAATTAGCTCAGTAGCAATGAGACCAAGATAGTCCTGAGAGCAAGGCAGTCAAATGCAGCTACAGAACCAATGACGAGACAGGGCTGTGGTTCAGGCCTGTGGTCTCAGTGCTCTAAAGGCAGAGGCAGGAAGATTTCCACTTCTAGGACACCTCAGCTACACAGTGAGTTCCAGGCCAACCTGGGCTACAGAAGGGGAAATCTGTCTCCAACAAAAGGCAAAGTGGGTGGGGACCAAGCATGACGAAGTCTTCCTGACACTCATTCCTGGGGTCACCTACTCCTTACACACAGGAGAGTTAAGTGATCAGCACAGCTCATCTGTAGAAGCAAAGATTCTAGGACAAAAGAGGAAGGATAAAGGCCCGCCAGGCCCACAGAGGTGCGTCATAAGTATGCCTCTCTCCACACAGTCTCACCAGATTAAGTCTTTATATTCTGAGTAATTTTCTTTTCATAAACATCAAGGCTGGAGGCTGCAGAGATGGCTCAGCAGGTAAGAACACTGGCTGTTCTTCCAGAGGACCCAGGTTTGATTCCCAGCATCCACATGGCAGCTAACAACCATCTGTGACTCCAGTTCCAGGAGAGTCAACGCTCCCCTCTGGTCTCCGAGGGTTTTGCATGATACAGGTGCACTTAACACACACGAAGGCAATACACTCATACACATAAAATAAAAATAATAAAATAAAAAATTTTAAAACATCAAGGTCAAGAAATAGGAACCAAATAAAATATCTGTTTGCTGACAAGCAGTGTCTGACTCGAAGTTACAGGATTACAAACAAAAGAAATTAAACGCTGTTTAAGTTTTACTCTGCTTTTATTTGTTTTGTGTTATATTTCTAGCCCAGGTTTTGTTTTGTACATTTGTGTGTGTGTCTACCCACATGTGCTACATGTACATGTGGAGGTCAGCGGACACCTTGTAAGAGTCAGTTCTTTTCTTCAACCGTATGGATTCCAGGGATCAAACTCATGTCACGAGGCTTGGCAGAAAGCACCCACTAAGCCAATTCACCTGGCCCTTACATTGTTTGTAATAGGCACATAAATACACATACTTAAGGAGTACACTTTGATATTTTAACATACATAGACAATGATCAAATCAAGATTAATAACATGTCAACATCGACACCTCAAGTACTTGTTACGTATTTGTGGTGGGAATATTCAGAATACTCTCTTCTTGTTTAGCTTGAGCTGAGGAAAAAGAACTGAAGTCTTATCTATCTGTTGTTGAGAATGAAAAGCGCAAGAGGCAGGAATCAGGGGAGAAGAGCAGGGAAAGCAGAACAAAGGCTAGCTCTGCCCTTTCTTCAAATCCAATCACCCCTAGTCACAGGACAGGTTTTCCAAAGATGAATAGTCTAAAGTCCATGTATTGGGAGAGTATACAACCATTGAGGCTTTCAGTCAATTACTGCACAATAAAATACATAAGGTAAGTAAAACTGATTATTTGAAAATAAGCATGCTTGCTAATGGGAAAGCGACACCGTGAGCTGGCCCTGGACTGACACAAGCTTCTATTTTAAAAGCAAGAGGTGTCTGATAAGGAAACTGATGCAAGGTGCCCACATCACCTTCAGTGACTCAAGTTCAAAGCTGAATCAGAACTGCAGTCGCTATGATATCGGGTTCAAAAAGAATCAAATGTTCCCAGCATCAATGTCTATACATGAGGATCGGATCCTTCTAGGAATCAAGGAGTTGGTGATGGACACAACATAAACTGCCCAAAGAAATGAGAGGAAGTCACACCAGTCTCAAAGTCTATTATTTAGTCCCATAAGTACCTGCTTTTGAAAAGGCTGACTGTCCAAGACAGATATGAAACCTGAACAAAAAGGAAATGCTGTCTTAGACCTACTGAAAGTTCTAAAACATGGAGAGCTTACATTATTCCAATATTTACAGTTAGTAAAGTTTATGCTAAAAATCACAATTTCTTATTTCTATTAACTATCACTGACAGGTAATTCCCTTAATTAGAAGCTGGTAACAAAGTACTAAATAGAAATCCCCTCCCTACCTTCTTATAAAACCACATAGGGTTGAAAAGTAAAGTTTTAAACCCAGAAGGAAGGCTGTGAGTGCACAGATGAGGCTGAGGAGAGTCACACTATTGTAAAGGACACATAAACACTAGGTAACACATTTGGATTGCAGCACTCTCCCTAAGGGACCAAGAAAAGGAAATTAATAAGAACCTAGAACGGTCTGGAATTACTGGCAAGGTACTACAGAGAGCATTGAGTTCTGTGGTGAAATAAATATGTAGGAAAATACTTAAATCCCTCCTCAGCCCAGGCAACTGCTCCTCTCTTAATTAAACAAAGACTTAAATATCTGAATAAACTGAAATAAAAACCAGCAGATGCCAAACACAAGCAAGAGTACCTTACAACAAAGAAAAAGCAAAAAAAAAAACAACAACTGAAAACCTGTACACTAAGAATGACCCAGTAGCTGACCATGTGTACTGTTCACCACTGTGTCCATTACCTACAATGGGGCCTGACACATGGGAAGTGCTTAAACACCCAGCAAAAACCTTGGAAGATGAGGTTTTAAAATGTCCAAGAAAGAAGATCAAAAGTAAAATCAAGGATATTAAAGCAAAAGAGAAAAATAGAAAATCTGGAAATCAATCTAGAAAGTCAGTATTTAGTCATCAGAGGTACACAGAAAAGAGAAAGTGGGATGGCCAGAGGACTTATGAAGAAAGAAGGCAAGGAATATTTCAGGATAAAAGTGACACTAAATGTATAGCCAAAAATATGAATAAATGAATTTCAAAATACCACAAATAAAGTACATTTTAAAATATCCATGTTATTTTAGGTAGCAAGGGTACAAATAATCAGAAACATGAACAGCATTGGAATAACTCCAACAGCAATCCTGGAGCTAACGCACAATGGAACACTGCCTTCTGAAGTTTGCAGGAAGTAGTTTTAACTCAGAACTCCTTGCCTAGGCCAACAATGTAAGGGTAAGCACACAGCAAGGACATTTCCAGCTACACAAGTTCGGGGTCCCCTCCTGCCACCTCCTTTCCCTCTCTACTGCCAAATGCAAGTGGACAGTACACTGCAATCAAAGAGGGGAAGATGGAGAAGGATTCACATCCAGGAACCAATGAACCACTGAGGAGAGGCCAGGGCGATGCCCAGGACAAAGGGGCAGAGATCCCACCATGACAAGTTGGAGAAACAGAGGTCTGGAGAGGTAACAGGGAGGGACCCAGCAAGAGCAGCAACAAATCACCCTTCAGCCCAGGGTCCACCTGGAGAGTCTGGGATAAACTAATGACAGAGACTAAGAAAACTAAGCAACTTTCTGCACTTAAATATGTAAAGTAATGCAAAGCTCAGGCATGAACATCTCTATCCTAAAAAATATTCATGTATCCTAAAACTAAAAGGCCAACCTGGGAAACTATGCAAATGAAAAAATACAATGGGGCTAAAAGATTAAGTCTCACCATCCAAAGTCAAAAGCCAATGAATGCTTCAAATAAGAACTTGTCAATAGCCATCTAAGAAATGAGTTTTAAAAGAAGTAAACAGAAAAACAAAAATAAACAGCTTTTGCTAAACAATGTATCTGGGAAATAAAATATGCAGGGAGTCACAGGACACATATCTACAATTTTTTCTTAAAATATCCTTCAGACTAATATTTTCCAAACTATAGACATTGTTTTATATAATAAATGCTCATTTAAATAATTCTCTTCCAATATTTTTATCCTTTGCATAACGCCGGGAAGGAGCCAGGTACTCATGCACACCAGGTAAGCGCTCCACCACTGAGCTATTACACCTCCAGTTCTACAGCCCAAACAGTAACGTATCCCATAAAGGATTACAAATCTGTGGAACAAGAGCATTTAGTCTTACAGCAAAAGAGTTTTCAGATTTATAGTCAGGCGCTAATCTTGCTTTTGAATTAGTTCTCTGCCTACAAGTTTTTCTATGAAATTTAAAGAAACTAAATCACAAATAAAACCACATATATCACAGCATGTCCTCAGGATTTCAAGTGTCAGGAAAAGGACCAGACATTTGACCAAAAATATCAATTAGATGTATATTAAGTTTACCAGGAGCATCTCTTCTGCTTTCTGAAAACAACCTTTGCAATCTAGCTCATGCATCAAGCAGCTGAAGCAGCTGAGGCTGCTTTCTGTGGCCAGAGGTGGGCCACACCCAGCCTTCTATTTCTGTAACATCCATTGGCACATAGTGATCTCTACATTTAAGGGGCAGAGGGAGAGGAAGGGGGCATTTCACAACATGAAACACCTCCTGAAACTCCAATCTCAGTATCATAAATAAAGTTCCATTGGAACACAGCTTTGTTCACAAATTTTGCACCTACAGATGCTTTGCAGTGAGGAACAAGCTGAGTAGTAACCACAGAGTTTGTGTAGCCTGAAAACTTGAGATACTTACTACATGGCACTTTCCAGAAAAACATCGATTGATCTCTAAGCTACAGTAGTACTATAATTTGGAATCATATCTGACTCTTGCTTCAAATTACTGGGCCAAATTCATATACCAAAATGTATACATAATAAGACCAAGAACCAAGGGTACTTGAGTAAGAAGCTGAAAGTCCAGAGGTGCATCATGGTTTACTTAGGGTCAGAATAAATAGGAGCAGAAACAATGCTGGAGGCTACTGGTGCCGAGGCAGCTGCCGCAAGGAAGAGAACTTTTGGCCTGTTTCACCCCTAGTATATACTACCTTCAACTCACTACTATTAAATCAATGTTAATAAAACATGTGCCTTATTTATACCTTCCTCTACCAGATTTCTGTTGATATAACTTGTGGCCATTCCGAAAGAGCAATACAGAATACTACTTAAGTAAGGACAGGATCTCTGGTATCAGGGAGACTCCAGCTCTGACCCTGGCCCCCAAGTATCATTCTGGCCTTGCAATCCTCCAAATCACTCAACCTCATGATTCTCACCTCCACAGCTGAGTGTACTATCTTCATCAGGTCAAGAGATGCTACCTATGCTCTGTCATCCACTGAAGCATCTCGCAGTCACTCATTATCCTAGAAGAACCAGAGAAGCAGCATTCAAATGTCACTGTGCCTAAGCATCACATTGGTGACCCTTCTCCCACAAACTTTCATTCTTCACTGCAGAGGCAGGAATCTATACGTTCAAGTTCAGACTTGATTTGAGATGCAGTGGGTACGCGGAACAGACAGTGCTCCTACATCATGAAGCACATACTGAGAGGGAACAAGCCTAAGGCTTAAGTGTTCACAGTTCAAGTCATCTAATACCCAGGAACGAGCTGAGAAGCTCTCGTGCTCTCACTGCTTCTTTTTCCTTTCTCTGTGTGGGCATCTGGGAGCCTGTACTTACACTTCTGTTGGTCTCCAAAGTTAACTAACATAGTTTATGACGGTTAGGGCTTCTGGTTCTATATCCAACTCAACACTGAAGGAGCTCAGGAAGGCAAGGACTCACATTCCAGTGGAATTCAGTGTTCTGACTTAGACTGAGTCACAGATCTTCATTACCAATTCAGAAACTTGAAGACATCCATTTCACCTACTGACATGTTTTATTAAATGTGCAATGCGTGTGTGCATGCACCCACACCTGCAGAGCCCAGAAGAGGAGGAAGGATCCCCTGGAGCTGGAGTCTCAGGCAACTGTGCACTCCTGACATGAACTCCAGTCCTCTCTGCTAGAGCAGCAGGCACTTTAACAACTGAGCAGTCTCTCCAGCTCCGGTGTGTTTTGAAATACAAATAAAAAGAGGAAAAAAAACATGTTCCCATGTTAAAAGCTAAAAATGTGGCTGAAAATAATTCCAAAACTCCAAAATCCCAAAGGAAATCTTATGTTAATACAAGTGAAAGAAACTGCATGAGACATTGGCACCACGAGGGTTTTCAACTAAGATCTATTCCCAAACAGCAACAAAAGCAGAGTGGAGAGTTCGAGAACTGGAGAACGAAAATGCACATGTTCACAATACCTTGCTCCAGTCTAAAGCACAGGGACCGTCTGGCTGCTTCCATCTCCGGAGTCGGGTTATCTAGGACGTGTCTACACCACTGCAAAGGACTCAGGGATTTCTCTGATGAGGTGAATGTCTTTGAAGAGTCAACGTATAACCTTAAAAAAAGAAATCTACATTATAGGTATGACATAGGTATAGAGAGGGGTGCCTCTCTTCTGGGTAAAACAACATGTATTTAACAGTTTCCATAGAAACAGAACTCATTTTGAGCACTTCAAAGTATCAAAAAGTCATTTTTAACAGGTAAATATCCCCAAATAAAATTGGACACTTCCCACAACCTACTGAGGACTACTTCAAAACAGGCAGTGATTTCCCCTTTGACTTTGTTTCAGAGAGGCAAAGGTTGGGAGCTTCCGCCACTAACCAAACTGGCACCATGACCATGAGATTGTATGAACTCACTCTACATGTCTAGAAATGAACACCATCTTTCTTTTCCACAACGTACTCCTTTAAAATTACTGAAATACAAATTAGTATCTATTCTTGAAATACCAAACGTCACTATTTACCTTTTGCTACTGTAGATAGTATTTCCACCTATCAGAGCAACTGATCAGACATCCGCAAAGGTCGAGAATGTTTCTGCTTTGTAAACTTGCAGACTAGAGGTGAGCAGTTTCTGTTTAGCACTAGCTAGTAAAGATCCATGGCTCTGAGGACACAGTATGTGACAACTATTCAACTCTGCTGTTGCAGCCCACAAGCGCCATAAACAATATTTAGCTAAATAAGTATGTCTATGTACCTATAAATTTTGCTTATAGACAGTGAAAGTTAAATTTCCCCTCATCTTCACAAACATGTAAAACTATTAAAAAAATAAAATATAAATATAAAAATATTTAAAAAACGATCTTTCCAGCCGTACAAAGCAGGCACCAGAGCAGACTTGTTCTGAAGACAGTTTGCTGATTCCTGTTACAAATGAATAATCTAAAATATTTCTCCTAATTGATTTCATGGTAAATGCAGTATCTTATACTTTCCTTGGAGCATCACCCATAGTCTTGTATCCACTAAACATCCAATGATACAGCACAACTTCACAGTCCAGGTACCACCTCTGCCCTACTACAGCACAGGTGGATTAGGACCCCTCTACCCTTCCTTGCCAAGAGACGCCTGCTGTGTCCTCTACTGAGGTCATCTCTGTAGTCCAAGTAAACTTCAGACTGAACCACTTATTCTTTTTTATATAATTTTTTTAATCACTGCGTGTTTCATACAGAACATCTCAATCAATCCTAATCATCTTTATCTCCCTTTCCCCACCGGCACCTCCCATAAGCCCCCAACTGCAATCCATACATTCTTTCATCTGTGTTAAGTTAGTGTCCCCAAGTGACCTCAGTGCAGTTCATCCACTGAGGTCTGGTCAGCCTACCCTTACTTATTCTTAACCTTTGGGGTTCAAACATGAATTGCAGGGGAACACTGCACCAGGTTTCTAACTCAGCAGGTGTGGAATTTGGTACAAAGAGTCTAAATTTCTAACAAGTCCCCAGATGATGTTGGTATCACTGATGTCCAGAATACACTTGCAATGCCCCACTTTGTCCAGGGTCTGCCTGGTTCACGCCAAAGCACCAGGTACAATCCACACCAATCTAAACCAATCCAAGGCAACTTTTTCCTCATATCTAACAAGGATATAAATAGCATGCTTACAGAAAAAGAACTTAAATGGAGATACAGAGAAAGGTTGAAAAGTGAAGTCAACAACAGCAGTAACAACAAAAATCTACAAAGAAAAACCCAAGATAGGAAGGTCGATGGTTGAATTCTAACAATCATCTAAATAAAATGGCAACTGTTCACAATCTCTTCCTCAAAGGAGGGACTACGTTCTAACATATTTTATGAGCAGTGTTTTCTGGATTCCATAACCACACAGAGATGACAAGGAGGGACAAATTCCTATGCCCTTTGTCATTCATGAACAGATACAGAGTCTAAACAGTTTAGCAAGTTGAGTCTAACATCATAAGGAAACTTCATCATTATCACGTAGCTTATTCCAGAAATGAAAGATTGTTTAACATTAAAACATCAATGTAACCTACTGCTTCAACTAAAATGGAAAAACTCTTTGACAATCTCAATTGACAAAAAAAAAAGTTGATAACCATTTTAAAAAAAAATCCTAGTAAAACTGGAAACATCCTCGATCCAGCTGCAGAGCTATTACAATATGCCAGAAAGCAGCACTCTGAACGGCGAGAGACTGAACACTTCTCCTACAGAGCAAAATAAGGGCACTGGCTCATCATTTTCAGTCAATGTTCTACAGAGGCAGGTTCTAGATGTATAGTTCAGCAACAGAACATTTGGACTGGAAAGAAGTAAACCTATCTTTATTCATAGATAACATAATCTATAAAAATAAGCCTAGTGAGTTCAGTAGTAATATTGTGGGACACTAGATTAATGTAGTTAGTTGTGCATTCATATATATTAGCAACAAAAATATTGCTATTTTTACATTTTTGTTTTCCATTTGCAATAGCATTAAAAAAAAACCTACACACAAATCTAACAAAATATGGTCAAGGTTTGTGCACTAGAAACTACCATTTCTGAGAGAAATTAAAGAAGACAGAAATTTATGGCACTATATGCTAGGTTTATTTATGATTCAGAGACTAAATAATGTTGAGATGGCAATTCTCCTTAAAGTTAACTTTATAATTAACCAAATTCCAATCAAACTCCTAGCAGAATTTGTGCGTGAGTATTTTACAGAGAAACTGATCTTAAAATTCACACAGAAATGTGAAGATCCTAGTATAGCCAAGCAATTGCTTAAAGGAAACAAAGTTGGGGAGCAGTCATCATTGCACTGCATCAGGACAAAACAACAGTAATGAAGACAGCTTAGTTTGCCATGAAGGTAAGTACAGCAATAGAAACAAATATAGTTCAAAACAGAACCACCCAGAGAATGATGAATGTTAACATGCTGCACAGAAACTTACAAGGGAGTCTTCTGAACAAATGACAGCAAGGAGCAGACTATTCACACACACAAAAGTGAACTGTAGTCTAGAATTCACATAACAGCCAAAATTAACTGGCAAAAAAAGTAGAAACTATAAAAAAAAAAAGAAATGTTAGCAGGACTGGAGAGATGGCTCAATGGTTAAGAGCACTGGCTGCTCTTGCAGAGGACCAGGATTCAATTCCCAGCATCCACATGACAGCTAACAATGGTCTGTAACTCCAGTTCCAGGGAACCTGGTGCACTCTTCTGGCCTCCATGTGCACTGCACAACACGGGTATACTTACATATATGCAGACAATACACATACACAAAAAATAAAAATATTTTTTAATTGTTATGAGAAACCATAGGTGAAAGTCTGTGTTTTTGCGCTGGCAAATGTTTCTCGACCATATTTTCTAAGACTGAAGCATGTATGATCCAGGAAAGAAAAAAAGCTATCAGATGGCTTTATCAAAAATGAAATCACTGGGGCTGGAGCCACAGCTCAGCAGTTAACAGCACTGCCTGATCTTGCAGAGGACCAGGTTCAGTTCCTAGCACCCACATGGCAGCTAACAACCATCAGAAACTCCACTTCCAGGGGTCCTATGCCCTCTTCTGGCCTCCGGAGGCACTGCACAGCAGGTGCACTTATATACATGCAAGTAACATACTCATACTCATAAAATAGAATTTTTAAAAAAGTAAATGGAATCTTTTGTCTTTGAAGACACTGTTAAGAATAAGAGACAAACTGTGGGTATGGGAAAGACATTTGCAAACCATGTGCCTAACAAACAGCTTTAATTTAAACCATATACATACATACATCTGCAAACTCAATAATAACAAAATAATTTGGAAATGGGTAAAAGATTTCAAGAGATATTTTACCAAGAAAGGCCAACTTATGGCAAGCAGGACATGAAAAGATACTCATCATTTGGGAAATACAGATTAAAACCACAATTAGACATTATCAAGCATCTCTTAGAATAAGAAAGAAAAGAGAGGAGCAGTCACCAGGGCTGATGAGCACATGCAGAGCTGCAGGTTCACTGCTGGGTCGAGTGTGAGCTGCTGCTGCCACTCTATGGGAGTCTGGCAGCATCTCCAGCCAACACACACCTACTCTCCCAGACATCCAGGGGAAAGGAAACCCATGCGTGCATACAAAGACAGCACGAAAGTTCACAGTAGCTTAATTTGTAAACTACAAACAACCCAAAAAACATGAGTGGATAAAGCCAGGTTCTATCCCAACAATAAATAAGCTCACACAATAAAAGGAAAGAACTACAGATTTATATAATAACACAGAACATGTTCAAACCCCAGACCAAACTAAACAAATGTTTAAGAGTACATGCTACACGATTTTATTAATTGAAAAGTAGAAAGTGCACACCAATTCTTACTGCCAGAAAACCTCAGTGGTTGCCTGGGCTGCGAAGTAGGCAGGATTAGAAGGGAGAGATACAAAGGGTCACAAGGAAACAAGTTGAAGCGAGTTCATCAACTTGATCATTGTGACAATTGCAAGAAAGTCACATCAACAATCTATCAAACTACATTTTAAAATGTATGATTCATGTAATAGTTACACCTCGATTAACCATTTTTTACAGTGCCACAGGAATGAACCACTTCCTATCCCTCTGTTTTCAGAGTTGTCATCCAACTATGTACATGAAGAAACAAGGAGCAGGAGCCACTGCTCAAAGAGACAGAAGCCAGCACTTGGTCAATTATGGAACTTCCTTACCTCATTAATCAATTACCCCCTTGCTTAGTAGATACACAAAGGCACGTCTCTCTGAACCTTTGCTTGCTGCTCTCAAATTCCTCTCACCTGCATCCTAACAGGAACTGTTCAACCTACAGGATCACACTGACAGTTTCTGTTCCTAGGAACATTCCACAAACCAGCTTGCCTCCAGATTTCAGAGACTCCCATCATTTATGTGTGCATATATGCATATACATATATATGTATGCATACACACATGGGTGGGGGGGGTCTTTGTGGTCTTTGTTATAGTGGAATCCCACTGGAAGCTATCCTTAATCTCTTAAAGTCTACATACCATAGGTCTTTCACTTGACCATGCAGCATCCCTGCACATTAAAAAGTGGCACTTACTTCCCACACCCAGTCCCTAAGTGACCCACTATACCATATTCACTTAAGGGGATTTCCCTCTTTCCTACTCCATCATCCACCTCTGCATCTGCTACTATGTCTCACATCTGCCCCACATTTCGCAGAATATTGGGATGACTCTGACTCTGAAAGCATAAGTAGAAAACCTATACAAAGAACAACTAGTGTCTCAGACCTCCTCACATGGAGTTTTAGGTCAACTTCAATTCCTCCTTTGGGCATAAACAGACAATCAATAACACCTAATATTTTAAATATTCCTAACAGAAAAATGCATGATTAAATGCAGAGGAAAAAATGGAGAATAATGGAGAAAAACAACCCACGGAACATATGAAGTCCTTAGAGCCAGTTCTTCCCTACCCGCATCATAACCTCAGACTGCAAGTTACTATCCAAATAGCTGACCCAGAGAAGCCCTGACTTCAGACCCTTCAAACTTAACCAAAGGTATAAAAAACTGCCTGAATGAACTAGAGACTAAAAGTTCACTCCATCACTGGTGAGAATCCTGCCTTCGGTTTTTCTCTTTGCATTTCTCAAATTGACTGCTTTCCTAATTTCACCTGGAGTACAAAAGCTAGTTTCAGGTCTTCAGGAATAAAACTTGGATTGGACATCCTCCTGTGCTCTAAGAAAATGCACAAAGGAGCTCCACTCACATGGAGTTTTAGGTCAACTTTAATTCCTCCTTTAAGTATAAACAGCCAATGACATCTAATATTTTGAATATTCCTAGTACATAAACATGCATAGATTAATCATAAAGAAAAAAATGAAGTACCAAGGAAACAAACAACCCATGAAACAGATGAAAATACCAAGGCAACTCTAATAGGTAACATCTAAGAGAAGCTGTATTCACCCATGCACAGGCACACACATACAAACACAAACAGAGGGTACTAAGAAACAGAATCTTCCTTTTCATAAAACTAGTGTAACAAAAACAAATAAAGGAGTTTCAAGTTTAAGAAGTCTCCCAGCAGTAAAATAAACACATAGATTAGCAAAGAGAGAAAACAAGAAAAAAATCATTGCACCAAGCACACCTAAATCTTACTCTTAAAAGCCTTTTTCAAAAGAAAAAGAAGGGGCTGGAAAGATAGCTCAGTAGTTAAGAGCATTGGCTGCTCTTGCAGAGGCACACAAACGACACAGGTTCAATTCCCAGCACCTACATGGTGGCTAACAACCATCCGTACCTCCGGTTCCAGGGGATCCAATACCCTCTTCTGGCCTTCACAGGCACTGCACACATGTGGTACACTTACATGAATACAGCAAAAACACTCATATATAGAATAAAAATAAGTAAATTGAAAATAATTTTTTAAAAAGAAAAAGAAAGAAAAGGCTAAACATGATGACACACATCTATAATCCCAGCACTCAGGAGGCAGAGGAGGCAAGAAGATCATGACTTTGAAACCAGCCTGGCCTAGCTATACAGCCAATTCCAGTCCAGCCTGGGTTGGATGATGAAGGATGGATAGACAGATACACAGATAGACATACTGAGATGCTGAGGGATGAAAGAAAGAAAGGAGGAATGGAGACAAGGAAGGAGCAATGTTTTTTTAAAGAACTGGTATCAGACTATACCAGTCACCACTCATCAAAGAAGTTTCTTTTGCAACTGACAGAGACTAGTACAGAGTTCCACAATTGGCCACACACAGAGAATAAGTGTCTGTGAGATGATCAACCCTATGTGACACTATACAATGGAAACTCTACACACACCTAAGGCTCATGGAACAGAGGAACAAGGGGTAGAGAGAACATTAATACATCCCTCAGCTCTCATCAGTGAAGCTCCCTTAAGCAACAGAGAACGATGAACACAGAAGGCCACAACTGGCCAAAGTATAGAGAATAAGAGTCTGAAGAGTGTGGGTCCCTGGATGGGGTTGGGATTCCTATATTAAACTTCACCCACCCAGGGCTCAAGCACCACTGCAGAAGAGGGAGAAAAATATTCTAAGAGCCAAGGGAGAAGGTGCATGACTATAAGAAAACAGAGTCTTATAGGCTCCTGGGACCTTGCTTATATGAACTTACAATGGCGTCAGCGTGCACAAGAGCCATGAAACTCAAGCAGACAAAAACCCTGCATAGAACTGGGAAAATGGGCTGCAGGTCCCAACCTTAGCCAAAGAACTAAGCCAAAGAATTGGCGGAAGATTACTGCTGAGTGAGGGAGAGTTGATCTTCAGGGGAGAGACTGTAGATACGCCGACTAAATCCCAATGAACTTGCACTGAGCGATGTCTAGGTACACTAACTTGACTCAATAGGCCTTAACATAAATAATAGAATGTATGAAATTCAGTGGGAGGGGGAGTGAGCAGGGGGCAGATGGGGGTATTAATATGATTAAGATGTTTTATATGAAATGCACAGAAATTCAATATATATATATATATATATATATACATTAATATATATATTTAAAAGTGGTATCAGGGTGATTTCCCCTGAGTTGAAGGCTGGCCAAGAGATTCCAGAATGAAAGCCCCCACAAAGGTCAGCTAAAATCATCAACTACAGAGACCTCTGCCATGGTGTAACATGACACACTGCAATACCAGGAATAAAGAAAACAGAAGAAAAAGGAAGGACGGCCTATCAAATTTACAGTGTACTTCAATAGCTAGAACATAATAGAAGCTACAACAGAATAGAAAATACCTTTGAGCCTGAGGAGAAATTATTTAAGTAGGGCTTTTATACCCAGCTCAATTCTGAATTCCATGAAAGGAGGAAGACACTTCTGAAATGCAGGATCTTAGAAAGTGCTCTCATTCATGTTCCCATTCTCAGAATGCTGTAGGGGTTATGTCCTAATGAAAACAAGTCAAATATGAAGACAAAACACTTAAGACTCCCACACAGGCAAGAAACTGCAGGAATTCCCAAGACCACAGTACTATGCATCTCTCAAAAGCAAATGCTAAAGGCTGGAGTGATGGAATTAAGAATTTCAGAAGGGAAAGCACTATGAAATAAAATTCTGGAAACAGACTTAGGAGATTATCAAATGTGTAGGATCATGCTGATGAATTCTATGGCTCCATTACAGGGCCAGGAGATACAATTTGTGATAAGGAATTTTTTTTTAATGAGGGAATGGCAGAAGAAAGGATTTGAGAAAATTAATAGCACTCAATCAATTATCATCATGCAGACATTTAAAAAGATTTCAAAGAAAAACTATAAAAGCTCTACGGAAAGTACAGTGGTAGACAGAGGTGAAAGAAAAATGGCAAAGACTTCACTTTCTATAACAAATCTGGATGTCTCAGGCTGCAAACGGTAAGGACTATCTAGAAGCAAAGAACAAAGAGGGAAAACGAATAGTTGTCTATGTAAAGGACCTGGAGGCAGGAAGGAAATGAGGCAGCCCATTAAGTAGTGACAGATGCATTTTAAACAACCCATAGAATACGTATTATATGCCATACTGATAAAACTGTAGAAACAATCTGCAAGTGTATGTCATGGGAACAAAAGTGACTATTTTCAGAGTCAGTCTCTAAGCGATGTGTCCAGGGCAACTCAGAGTCCACTGTGTCAACCATGAGGTCTAGGACTGGAGCCTAAGAACAGGGGCAAAGGGTCATAAAGAGCGTGCAACTAAAATTCCTTGAGTAGAACCTATCTCCAAGATTAAAATGCAAGAAAATTTCTACTCCTCTTGAATAGTTCTAACCTCCTAAACAGTCATAAAACCACAGTGAGCATTTCTACCACAATGCCAGCAGCATTTACATTCTACTGTCCCTCTCTAGTGAGTGTGTGCTTGTGGCGGACTACCCTTCAACTTCAGGAGTTCCCTTAACGGCGCACTGCAGTCTGGCAAAGAAAACCTTCACCTGAAACTTCTGAATTCTTGAAATGCTAGGAAAACTGCCTTTTGAAATGGCACTCACTAACATTCTTTAACTTTTCGTCAATTACTTTCAAAGGTGCATGCCTAGAAACTACCATCCTCAAAGAATTATTAGTTCTTTTTTATACATTTCACATTCTGGACCTCAACCTGATCCCTGTGGGAACAGCAGAAGAGCAAAAATAATAGAAAGCCTGTGGCAATCACCTTAGGTGTTTCAAATGAAGTATTATAACTGACTAGAAGAGAAAAAAATACCAGTACTGTCAAAAATGTTTGGCTCTAATGTCATCCTTTTGTTAAGAATGCAAAACGAAAGGGACAGAAAAAAAATACATACAGTTATCTACATTTGCAGACCCTTCAGAACCACAAGGTGATTATTTTCAGCAAAGTAATTTGTGTGTTATAGGCAGTATGTGTGGTGTATATAAGGTATAGGGGGAGGTGTGATGTGTGTTTTGTATATATGAGGTGTGTATGTGTATAGCTATGTATGTGGTATCTGGGTGTGTATGTGTGTTGTCTGTATGAGGTATGTGGTATGTGTGTTGTATGAGGCACGTATGTTGTATGAGGCTATGTTTGTTGTGTGTATGAGGTGTGTATGGCACATATGCGATGTGTACATGGTGTGAATGAGGTACATGTGAATGAGGTGCATGTGTGTGTGCATGTGAGAGAGAGAGAGATGTATGAGGTGTGTGAGTGCTAAGACAAGTCAGTCACCTCCAGTTTATTTGAAAGGAAGTGAAAGCATCCTTATTGATCAAACACACTAGACGGGTCTTTTCACAAACAGTGCTGGATTCTCTATCACCTGCTGGATTCTCTATCACCTGGGGATCAAACTGACCAGTCATTGCAGAACTCAGCATCACCAGCTTTAAGAGGAAGGGAGAAGTCCACATTCTAGTTACCAAAGCGGTTACTGAACAGGTTATGAAAGCACTCCTCTATGCACCCTACCTGCCTACCAGCCAGATCTACACTCCACCTTCACTGTCTCAATACACTGTTTAACATTACTCAGTCAAAATCCCCATTTCTTCTATTTCAGTCAGTTCCGTTTGCTCCTAGATAACACTGTGCATTTTCAATTAGCATTGTCAGAAAGTGAAGCACCCTGTGGTCTTTCTACTGAAAATCAATTATGCAAAAACAGTTTAGGTGGGCTAATTTAGCTGTGCCATATGTACAGTACAAGGTGCTCAACAGCTTTGATGAAGAACTGGCAATGATTCATGCCAGCTGTCCAGGGTCTAAGTATTACACATGGAAGATGAATCTTTAATTCATTAAATTTCCTTTAATTTGTACATATTACTACGTTCCCTTGTATAATTAATTACTTTTTTTTTGTCCCTTCCACTTGAGCAAATCTGAAATTTCTTCCACATCCCATAAGCCTAACTGCTGTCTTCAAAGGACAGTCCCCTTACAAGGCTGTAGCATCTCTTTACTGTCCCATTTTCACCTTGGCATCTGACTTCTTGATTGAAGTGTGCAAGACCTGACTTACACCAGGATGTTACACTCTCCTCAGAAGGCTGGGTTTCTCCACCCATTTCTTCAAATTCACCATGCCTTCAAGCAGAGAAAATAGATGTGTGGGCCCGTTTATTTTTAACCATAATATATACAAATGCATTTAACATTTCAAACACGGACACACATGTAGCACTGAAACAACTTTAAGACAACTGAAGCACTGTAAAATGCCAAGAACTGTCATGTTTTATTCTAATGAACACTGTTTTTTTTTTAAAAAAAAAACCACTAATAAAAACATGAAGTTGACTTCATAGTAGGTCAGTGCCTGACTTGTAGGAAAAATATCAACAGTGTAAACACTTGTGAATCTGTGAACATGGGTTTAACCCCAACTCTTTCAAGAATCAATAGCAGAGTTCCCAATAGTCACTTTACCAACAGCTCCTGTCCCTCAAAAGTTCACAGAAAGATCTTCTCTGCAGTTAATTGATGCCTCCCTTTGCCACTTCGCACCAAACACCAATCTGCCTTCCTCTGTGGCTCCTCAGCCTGGTGACAGTGCATAGAGTCCTTTCACCAAGACAGGACATGATCCAGGCACATTCATTCATCGAGATTTAGTCCCATTAATCACTGTGTCTTCCTTTGATCCTCAAACTCCCCCCTTTACTAAATGAACTATGGTCTTCGAAAAGCATAAACTGTCAAATTAGTATTAAGATAATTAGGAATCTGTACAGCAAGATGTGAACTTTTACTGCAGGGCCACAGAAAAGAGACTTGTGGTGCCTAGGCGAGTAAGATGGCTCAGCAGAGAAAGGCGCTTTCGAGGCCGATGACCCAAGTTTGATCACTGGATCCCACTTGGTGACAGGAGAAAATAGACTTTCCAGAGCTGTCCTCTGACCTCCACATGTACACTGCGGCATATGCACACAAGCATACACACAATAAACACAATAAAATTTAAAAGAATTATAGTTCTAGAAATAATTGTCAGCCTTAATTTTCTAAAATATGGAATGTCAGCAAAACAATTCTAGGATTAATTGATACAACCTGTTCAACACTTTAATCTCAATTGAGATAAATCTTCAAAGAAATAAAATTCTGTTTCCAAAAGAAATTAAGTGAAACAGAACTCTTCTTAAAGACCCCCCCCCCAAAGAAAACACTACTTAAAAGTTAAATAATTGTTCCAAAAGAAGAAAAACATAGGAGATCTGACTGACCCATTCATTAAAAAATTAACTATCCCATTTAAATGCTGATTCTATTTTTCATGACTTTCTTTGCATGTATGATTTTTTTCAAATTTAGACATACCTTATTATTTTGTATAATTTTAAAAATACTTGTATTGTTTAAATAATTCTGTACAATGTATGACATTTCAAACCTATTGTGGAATTCAAGTGAAAGGCAAGCTACTGTGAAACTACAGGGTGGATCCACAGAGAGTCTGAGATGATAAAAATCTGGAGTGCTCTGTAAGCAATAACAGGTGGCTTAAATTTTAAAAATTAAAACATGTTGGTCACTTTTCCATTTAAAAAATGCCAAAATTTTTCGATACAAGAATGTTATGACAAAAATTTTATGTAAATCAGGTGACCTCAAATTTTTTAAGTGACTTCCACTAAGATTAATGATCTTTCTTTGTTTTCCCACCTGGGGTCTCTTCCTATGTTTAAAAAAGGGACTCTATAAGTACTGTGCCATGTGTCCACAGAAACACTTTTAAAGCATTGAAGGATTAATTTCATTTATTTTCCTATATACTCAATGAATGAAATTAAACTTACTTTAATTTGGACTTGCTTCAAACCACCTAAAGGACTAATATGGTAATCTCATGGGATAGGTGGTGTTTTTAAAGTTATTTCAATAATATTTGTATATTTTCTAATGTTTTATTTTTTTAATATATGTGAATGAGTATATTGCCTGTAAGTGCACCTGTGTCGTGCAATACCCATGAAGGCCAGAAGAGGGCATCAGCTCCTCTGGAACTGGAGCAATGGACAGTTGTCAGTCACCATGTGGGTGCTGGAAATCAAATCCAAGTTCTCTAGAAGAGCAGTCAGTGCTCTTATTCACTAAGCCATCTCTTCAAACCCAATTATTTTGGTGGTTTCAAGACAAAAATAACACAAAAAGCTAGATAACAAAATACTAAAAATAGTTGGATAATTATATAAATCCATTCAAGAGAAAAGAGATAGAAATTATATCAGGTGCATACTATTACTAACCAGATAAATGGTAATATCATAACAAGTTTAAGAGACAGGTGTGGGGATCAATGTCTATACTCCAGCACTCAAGAAGCTGAAGCAAGAAGATCAGAGAGTTTGAGGACAGCCTGGGCTAGAGTGGAGGACCTTATCTCAAGAAAGCCCAAATAATAATAATAAAATTTTAAATATGCCACTACTTTAAAGCATGGGACTGTTCCCCATAATTTCTATCAAAATTATAAATTTCTTCCCATTGTTAATGTATATAATCATCACTTTAAAAAATCTCAAATAATTTGAAAGTGGCATAAGGGTTTACAGGGATTAGTGAACATCTAAACGTCATCATAGAACCATCTTTCAATACTACATTCAGGCTGAACTGTAGTTGGGCTTTACTAAAATTAAATGTAGTTTATAAAGAATGGCTTAAAGTTCCAGGAAGTGTTGAGTTGTTTCACTTGTACAACTTAAGATGCCTGCACAGCTCCTCCAAAAGAAAATGCTAAGGTGGATGATAAAGGCACCTGTGAAAGGTTTATTACAGCTCTATGTATTTTAATTCTCTAATCAAAGAAATTAATTAGAGCAGTTTACAGCTGGTTGCCATATAAGGGTGTACATTAACAGGAACACTGTACTTCTCAATATCAAACCAGTAAGAGTCTACATCTAGAACTTCCCTTCTACGAAATCAAGAAACAGCAACACAAAATGAGGAAAACCCAGTTTTCCTAAATAAAATCATAAAGGACTACTAGTATCACCATTACACGGTGAGAAGGCTCTGTTTCCTGGCATGAAGTTCCTCCTCATCTAACCAATCCTAGTGTATGTCTAGTGACACCAAGCAAACATACAAAGTCAACCAAAAGAAACCTTTAAGGACTATTATTCCATAAGCCAAGCATCCGGAAAGCACATAACAAGGGACCTAGATACCTGCCTCCTCAAAAAAAGTGCTCATTCACAAGAACAGGAGCACACAGCTAACCAGATTTAGCTAAATAAATGCTACCAGTCTCAAGATTCCTGATAAGCAACTTTAAAAGTTTCTAAAAAATAAAAATGTAAATTTTCAATAAAAGCACTGTTCTACAATCTAGTTTCATTTTTTCAAAAATAAAAATCCCTGAGTTCAAATTTTTATACGGCAGCTCCGGGGTCCAGGCCGGCGGGGGCACAGTCGGGCTCTGGCTGCCCGCCGAGGCCCGGACCCGGTAGCCGCGGGAGCCCAGCCGCGACGGGGCTGGGGGAGGGGCCCGCCGTTCGGTCAGGCGGACCGCGGTGGAAGCCGGACACTGGACTCACTGCCTCTGTCTCCCCCATCAGCGCAGCCCCGGACGCTATGACTCACCCACCGGCTGGCCCCTCGTGTAGGATGGTCTCCCTGGCAGCAGAGCCCCGACGGCGGCCAGAGCCTTCTTCGTCCTCGCCTGCGGTCCCCGCGCGTCCGCAGCCCTGCCCGGTCTCCGGTGACACGCACTTCCGCAAATTCCGCTCCCACGCTGACTACCCACGCATCACGAGGACCAGCGTCGCAGCACGCGGACCAGCGACGGGACGCAGCACGCGGACCAATGACGCAGCACGCGGACCAATGACGGAGCACGCGGACCAATGACGCAGCACGCGTCGGTTTCCTTTGTCACTTCTCAAAGATTTAAAGATCTTCAAAATTAAAAATATGATCGAGAATATCTGTGAGTCTAGACTTATTGTAATGACTAATCTTCAAACTGAAGATTAAACTGTGACATGATAAAAAATTTGCTGTTTTCTATAATATTCATGGATATCATTTTTAAATGTCCATCAAAGAAAAGATTTTATTATTACCATTAGTTTTCTTTCTAAAAGCTGCAGGATATAGAAACAAATCACAATAGCAGTAGTGTTAACATTTTTAAACAATAGTTCAAGATATTGGTAGGAAAATGCAAACAGAAACCAAAGACTTAGAGGAAATATTTAAGATAAATCTGATGAAGAACTTATATCTAAAATATACAAAGAACTC
Source organism: Eospalax fontanierii (assembly GCA_035773235.1). Lineage (NCBI taxonomy): Eukaryota > Metazoa > Chordata > Mammalia > Rodentia > Spalacidae > Eospalax > Eospalax fontanierii. The sequence goes on from CM069524.1 coordinate 40,417,844, forward strand.
TGAAAATTCAACAATGGAAATAAATCTAAATACAGACAAAAGATCTGGACAAATATATCACAAAATCAAATACACATATAGCAAATAAGCATATCATGGACTATACATTATCATTAGGAAATGAACACTGCTGGCCTGTGGTCTAAAGCTAAACAGTCTACTCATTAAAAATCTTTGCCCATTTTATGAACTTTAGCATTGTCAGGCTAAGTTCATGGGCACTGGCCGGGAGCCCCACCTCAAAAGGACACGGGAGGTAGGCCGGCTGATCTCCAAGGATAAGCAAGGAGCTGGTAGGAGCCTTGTGAGTGCCACTATCAACAAGCTCTTAGAAAAGACCAAGGAAGGAGCCAGCAGCACCAGCCAGAGGCCACCAACCAGTGAGAAGCCCCGATGGAGCCCCCCAAGTGGGAAAAGCACTGTGAAAAACATCCTGAAGAAGTTCTTAGCTGCAGAAGAGAAAGAAGCTAAGGAGAAAGAAGCACACGGGAAACCCCTGCCCAGCGGCCTGGAGCTGCCAGGGGCCTCCTGCCCAGAATTGTGGGCCGGAGCTCCATCCTCTCCAAGCTGAGAGAGAGATTTGAGCAGAGCAGCTGCCTGCACTCGGAGGTTGGTGTGTTGCCCCTGCACAGGGAGGGACGGAAGAGCAAGAGCCTACAGAAAAAGAAAGCACAGAGGCCACAAGTGCGGGTGCTCCACGTGGCCACCATGGCCACCAGCTGTACCAGGACTCCCCCCGCCCGCTTTCTGGCCTGCACAGCTGAGCCGCTCCCAGCCCTCAACGTTGCCACCATTGTCTGTGGTCCCCAGAGCTGGTTGTCCCATTGTGCAAAAATTAGTCACTTGGAGTCCAAGCGTCGAGGATCCAGCCTGTCCTCCAACTCAGAGGGCGTTGAGGCTGGAGGGAGCAAAGCATCAGGAGTCCTGAGCAAGGATCAGAGAGAACAGCCAAAGTCCTCAGTGCCCCAGGCTGTGGTTCATGTAGACAGTCTCATGGCTCTGAAGACAGAGTGTGCACTCCTACCAAGTTCTGGTGTGTCCCATGAAGGCAGAGCCCTCGCTGCCCAAGTACCACAGTGGTCCCCACTTGGATTGGCCAGCCCCAGACAAGCTGGGCCAGCTGGAAAAGACATAACACAGGAGCCCAATGCACAAATGGGGGCAGAGCATGCCCAGGGGGTGAAGGAAGACATGAGGGAGGCCCCTGAAATCACCATGACTGTGTGCAGCTCAGAGGATGAAGCAGAAAGAATGCCCTCAGACTTAGAAAGAGAGCCCCTCTTTGCCATCCAGAGACACCTGCCAGAACAGGAAACAGTGGCACAGCTCTCACTCCTGGCCCCTCTAGCAGTTCAGGCTGAGCGAAGGACACAACCTGCCATCGAGCCTCCACAATTAACAATGAAGCTTCCCATTGTTCATGAAATGCCAGCCCCTCCAGCCCCTCCAGCCCCTCCAGCCGCTCCAGCCGCTCCAGCCTCCGCAGCCCCTCCAGCCTCCGCAGCCCCTCCAGCCGCTCCAGCCGCTCCAGCACCTCCAGCCGCTCCAGCCCCTCCAGCCCCTCCAGCCGCTCCAGCCCCTCCAGCCGCTCCAGCGGCTCCAGCCGCTCTGCAAAGTGCAGCAAGTTGTGAAGACAAATGTTCTCACATTTTGCAAGGAGAGAACATGACTGAAAATCCACAAGTGGCATTTTCCACTGTAACTGAGGATGGGAAGAGTCACCAAGCCCCAGTGATGCCGAGTAAATCCTATGGGATGCCAACAAGCCTTGGTTCTGCTGCAGAGCATGAACTCGAGGAAGACTTAAGAGCCACCAGTATTGACTATGATATCCCACAAAAGTTTCTGAAAACAGTGCATTCAAAAAACCTTACTGGTGGGAAGGAGAAGAAACACAGCCTTGAGAATGCACATGACCTCAGGAATTGCGGTGGTGCTTCAAGACAGAGTGCCACTGACCTCAGCTCGGAACAACATCCGTTTCTGAAGTCAAATGAAGCACCTAACCCTAACAATGATGCCTCAAGTTATTCCCCCCACGTGAAAAGCCATCCAGGAGTAGGCATCTGCTCTGCTGCTGGCCCACAGCAAGAAGAACCCATCACTGTGCTGATGCCAGCCCAGGACAGCATAAAGCCCAAGAGTTCTATCACAACAGGCAAGAGCATCCAGTTTGGGCAGGAAGAGTGCAAAAGGCCCCTGAACGAGTCAGTTCCACCCCTGAAGATTGCTCAGGAAAATATAAGCCATAATTTGGGCAACAGCAGCCAGTCCTCATTAGATAAACGGTCTATGCCAAGTATCAACACCTCTGGTGAGGTGTCAGTCATAGGAAATGTCACCAGTGTCACGGTACCACCGCCAGGTAGTGCCCAGAACTCCGAACACAAGAAAACACTATGGCCAGGTTGTACCCAGGACGATGAACACAAGATAATGCCACGGGCAATTGATGCTCAGGGTGCTGAACATAAGACAACACCACAACCAGATAGTGCCCAAGATGCTAGACAGAAGATAACACTACGGGCAGGTGGAGCCCGAGACCCTGGACACAACCCAGCATCACAGCCGGGTGGGGCCTTGGATACTGAATACAAGAAAACACCACGGGCTGGTGCCGCCGAGGATGTTGAGCAGATAACACCACGGACACAGGGTACCCAGAACCCTGAAAACAAGACAACTCCATGGTCAGGTTCTGTCCAGGACTGTAGAGACAAGATAACACAAGAAGCCAGCAGCCATTCCTTCTTGGCACCAAGCAGGTCCTCAGAGCACAAGAGTGGAGCCATTGAAAGAAGCATCCCGGGGGGCGCAGTGCAGAGTCAGTGCCTAGAGTTGGCAGCACCAACAGTTCAGCCAGGGGAGACTGCAGATTCCTGCCTGGTGCCTGCTGAGTCCCAGCCGTGTGTTTCCAGTGAGCCAGCAGTGAGCCAAAGAAGTGAAGGGGCAGGGAACAGAAACATACCCATGGAAGGTGACCCTCTGCACAACAGTACAGCAGCCCCAAGTCCGCAGAAGAGCCCAGCAGGGTGCCTGGGCTGGGCACAGCTGCCCTCTAGGAGCCAACAGGCACTGGAAGGAAAGTGTCCTGAAAGAGAACAACACCCTCTTCCTGGTACAGGACACTCCCCTATGCAGCCCACAGGGCCAGCCATGAAGACAGAGACCATGCATGAAGACCGAGAGCCTACGGTCCCTACACAGCAGGCAGAGCATAGGGCTATCCCCAAGGCAAAAAGCTTGGGGAGCAAAGCCAAAGAGAGTCTACTGACACAGGAGGACATAGGGGGGCCACAGGGCCACTTTATGTCAGAGGAAATTGGTATGGGTCATTCAAGATTGTACCAGGCTGGACAGCCAGATGCTTCTGCACAGAAGTCTGTGCTGTGTGTGACAGAGCCTCGGGTGTGGGATGCTCAGGATCTGGTAGTGAACAGTAAGATGCCAGTGGAGGAAAAGCCCCAGCATCACAGGATCAAGGGCCAGGAACAGCTACTGAGGCCACTGGGGAGGCAGAAAAGGGAGCCCAACTCAAGAAGATGGCTCCCAGGCTGGCAAGAACCTTGCCACTCCAGGGAGCCCTGGGAAGTCTGGTGTCCTGACTTTACAGGGACAGACCCTGGGCCATGGACAGGCCAACTACCCGGTGCCTCAGGCCTGGGGACAGTCTGACAGCCTAGCTAAAGAGGCACCCACTGCAGACACAAGTGAGGAATCTCTAAGTCAAGGCCCCGAAGTCGGCAGCCGAGGAAGCCTAATTAACCAGCACCCGCCCCAAGAAAGTCGGTCCCTGACTGGCAGCAGTGCCACAGTCTGCTCTCTAGAGACAGCAGATGGTTTTCCCTGGCTGATACCCCAAGTTGGGGGCCACTCACCCTCCCAAACCCTTGACCAAGATGGGTTCCCAGATTCTCCCGAGGCAAAAAGGGACCTGTCAGATGGCAGGCATCGTAAGTCAGTGCACTTTGCAAAGTATCATGCCCAGAGTTTCAGTGACCAGAGAGCCTTTGATCTATCCTTCAGGCCCACAGTCTTCAGGGCCAGTGACACCTTTGAGCCCCCAAAGTGAGATCTCACCATGAGCCAATAATGCTCCAGTGCTCAACGGTGGGATTCCATGTGGCACCTATCTCCAAATGAATATGTCTTTGAGCATACCCTATACAGAAAACAGAAATATTAAGGTCCCTTATTTCCTTTCACTTTATATGAACTTATCTTGGGGATAATGCAGGGAGGGCCTGCTCATGTCCAAGGCACTGTATGCTTTCTTGCAGCTATGAGGCTTCCTGAGATGAGAAAGGTGCTGGCCATGGCTGTCTGCTGTGGCCCATTGCTTACACGGGTATGCATGGTGTTTGATCTACACTGTGACTTGGAGGGCACAGAGCAGTCGCTTCTGTCTTGGGAGAGCAGAGGTCAATGTCACAGGCTGACCCTTCTATGTCCTCTGGCCTCCTGTTCCCCAAGGCTTCCTGACCATGTCCCTGCTTAGTGTCCAAAGTCAGTGCCTGTGACCTGCAATCTGAGCCTTGCATATGTGGGAAAAGCAGTGCTTACCTAAGCTACATGGACTCCCAGACTGGAACGAGGCTCCTGGGATCACAGCTGGCAGGACCTTGGGGTCATGAACTGGCTTGTCTTCTGGTAGACATCAGGAAATGACCAAGAAGGTAACCAGAGGGAAGCACAGGAGGCTTTCCCAACACTGATTCCAAGCACATTTTGTTCACGATACTGTAGCCTTCACCATCCCTGCGGCTTCCTGAATCCCTGATGTGATCAACTGTCTTCCTTCTTGCTGTCAGCCGAGCTGCACATGAATCCAGTTGTTTTCAGCCACTAAAGCATTTCTGTCTCAGACGTTTGCCGTCATGAGAACGTATGGGGAAGGCAACTAATCCGCTGTTGCCACACTGCCTGAGGATCATTTAACACCTTACGGTTTCCAAACTGTCCTTTAGTGTGTCTACTATAACACACCCGAGTAGACCCACCCAGGCACACTGGAGCAGTGTGCAACAATTCAGCCTCTTCAAGCTCTGACATTCAGGTTTCAGCATGGCCTCCTGACTCATAGGGATGCTCCACTCCCACAGAGCCACAGAGGAACTGAGGTGACGATTACTAACATCCCGGCATACTCTCCTTTGGTGACATCCTCTCTGAACTACTACCTGCTGCCCTTTGAAGACGTCTGTTTGCTTCCCTCACAACCAAAAAATTCCCTCAAATGCCCTCCTCCCCTTAGAGGTGGCACTATATACACTGGTACTTCTTTTGTTTTCTGACTCAAATATCCATGTCTAACAAGAATGTCCTGTCCCTGATAAGGCTGGGTTCATGGTCACCTAAGCAAGCAAATGGGCCATTGCATAGAAACCTGAGTTCCCTGGTCAAGCAGGAAACACAAGATTCTCATGTGCTGTCCTCCACACGGGGTCAACTCCACAGCTTCCTCCAGATACCCCGCGCTCCTCCGCAGGAGGTGGTGCTCCTAGCCCCCTTCATAGGGCTTCTGCTGGGGTTACAGGGTTCTTACCAGCAGATATTGGTAGTTGAGTTTCCTAAACATGGCACTGTCTTCTTGTGTCCGTTGTCAGGCGGCTTGGTTGTGCCCGGGGTCACCCGTCTCCTGGGGTCCTGAGGAGACGCCTCAGTCTTTGTTTTTCAAGCCTTGCCAGTGCCAAGGCTGCTCGGGACTGCAGGGTGCAGGACTCCTGCCCTACCACCGTCTCAGTAGAGTGAGCTCTTAGGGACATGAGACAGGAGGGTAGAAGCGGTTCCAGTAGAGGTCGCACACCTCCTTTTTGGAGCTATGGAATGCGCCTGCTCACACAGGGGGTGCATGGCAGTAGCTCCAACCCCCGCGGTGCTCAGGGAGGGCCGCCCCTCCACCATGTAAATTCAACGTTTATTTCAGTTATTTTCTTTATTATAGTTTGTTCCACAAAGGACATGAAGTCATGTTTCGCAAAGAGTGTGATGACAGACAAGAAATAAAACCATTATGCTCACAGGTGTCCCTTTAAGAAGCATCAGCAACTAATATCAAAGGCGGGATGCAGACCATCCCCCATAAGACCTCAATAAAAGCATTTATTTAAGCTTCTGACTCACAGGTCAATTAATGTACAGGAGCTACTTACTGGCTTATACCTAGCTGTAAGCTTTCAGCTCCACTGCTGTTCATAGACCCTATGCAGACCCAGTGAACACAGCTGGCTGGTAAGCCCATCACATGCTGCACACTACCTGGCAGGAGACACTGTGAGCGAGTGTAAGGTACTTGCTTGAGACTCTCACTCTCAGAATTATGCAGAGTCAATATCACTTACTGTGGGGAATGACATTAATGACATAATTTAGACTAATGACTTTTAATTAACCCCAGCAAAACCATGCACTCTTAGGTTTTATGACCAGGGTGTCTCCTTGGCAGCCTCAGTTTGGTACTCCACTCAAAAAGATAACGGAAACGTGGGTATGCTTGAGAATTAACATATCGAAGCGCTCGCTGTAAGCAGCGCAGCCATCCATCTCCACTGGACACAACGGAGGTTGGGAAGGACATGTGACTTTGGATGAATGTGAACTAGGGATGAAAAGATCAGGTGGTCTGTTAGCATTAAGGGTGGAGAGACTGGAGAGATGGCTCGGCGTGCTCTTGCAGAGGACCTGAGTTCGATTCCCAGCACCCACATGGCTGGAGTCTCCAACTCCAGTTCCAGGGGATCTGACACTGCCTTATGATCTCCGTGGGCATTGCAAGACATGGGTGCACCTGCCTACATGAACACATTGAAAAAAAAGATTAAGGGTGGAGTGGAACTTGAACTTGCACTTCCTCAATGAAGTCGGAGAGAACCATTTTAAATAAATGATTCATGTGGCCTGATGCAGACAGGATGAGGACACATGGCTCCATCTGCACAGGTTGACGGGATGAGAGAGCTCCATCCATCGGCACAGTTCTGGGAGAGACAGTTCTAACAGATAGCTAGGAGAACTAGTGTCCTCTGAGTTCAGGGCACTCTTAAAAACTTAAATTAAGAGTCAGGCTATTTGTTCAGGTGATTATGATGTTGGCATAATAATAAATGCCTTTTTTTTTTTTTTTTGTCTTTTTGAGACAGGATCTCCCTGTAGCCCCAGCTGGCCTGGAACTCTTTATGTTCCAGGGTGGCCTTGAACTCACAGAGATGTACCTGCCTCTGCCTCCCAAGTGCTGGGATTAAAGGTGTGCACCACCATGCCCGGCACACAATTAATTCTTTTTACCAAAGATGTCTTTGCCACTTTAATTATGTGGCTACCTTTTAGGTTTTCTTTCTATCCTTTTTGATTATAAACTAGTGGATTTTCTAGAAAAAAAAAATGTATATTTTGTTGTATTGTCTCCTTTGAATTTGTACTAACTTCACACAGCTGGAATTTTTTAAAAAGGAAATAAATTATACTTCCCATTATAGATCTCTGACTTGCATCTTTAAGCAGGCTACAGATGAAGTAGGACTCACATACCAGGAAGGAGCCAGGAAGGGAGAGGCAAACTCAGTGGGATGAAGCCTGGGCTGAGCAAGGTATGAAAAGCTGGGGTCAGTACCAGGGCCAGCAGGCTTTGTCCAAAGATGCCAGGTATGTGCTAGGGATGGAGACCGTGACACCATCCCATCCCTGGGTCTGTTTAAATAGTTCACATGCCCGCTCTAGAGGAAGGAACATCACCAATCAGCTGGCTGAGGTTCCTTGGCTCTAACTGAATGGAAATTGTGGTAAGCAAGAAACTCTCCTAGAGCTGGTCTTTGGCAGCCTCGGTATTCTTCAGCATTTGGTAGCAACAGCAGTGGGTCTTGGTAACAGACAGCTAAGAGCAGCAGTAGGTGACTCCCTCTGTTGCTACAGCCCTTGTGTAGGTCTAGGTACTGGACCTCCTAGCCCTGGGATGACAAATGTTAACAGCTCTTGTGGCAGGCCTCAGGTACCAGGGAACCCTTAGCTCTACAAGCCTCCTAGGTGTTGTGCAGTCTTAGGAAGTTGTGATTCCTCGGCCCTTAGCAGCAATCACATCCTTCCTAGCTTCCAGGCCTGTGTATCAGGATCCTGGGGCTGCTGCTGGTTTCACAGCTCCACCCTTTCTGTGGTTGTCAAAGCAACTGTGACTGTGCTGGGTCTGTTGGCCACTACTGGTTCTATTGCCACTGCTTCTGTGGCATCTCCCTTTCTCCTACTAGCTCAGCTAGCTCTAAAAGCAAACAAGAAGATCCCAACTGAGAAAAGCATTCTATCAAGCCTAGCATTGTATCAAGGGAGGCAGCACAGAAAGGTGTCTCCCAGCCAGCTCACGAAGTGAACCAAACAGCCTGCTCAGATAGCCGAAGGGGCATTTGTACTAATCACAGTGAGAAGGGGCATTTGTATTAATCACAGTAAGAAGGGGCATTTGTACTAATCACATTGGGGAAGGGGCATTTGTACTAATCACAGTGAGAAGGGGCATTTGAACTAATCACAGTGGAGAAGGGGCATTTGTACTAATCACAGCAAACCTTTCATGCAAATTGGTGCTGTGTTTGCATCAGTCATGGCACAGTCCCTCAGGCAAATGAGAGACTACATTTGGACCAATTATAGTGGTCCCCCATGCAAATGAAGGTCTGGGTTCGCACCAGTCACAGGCCTTCAGCTGGGCCACCAGGGGAAGTGCGCCCTCTCTGGTATAGGTGGGAAAGGTTGCAGGATCAACTAGAGTCCACTGAGTTTGTAAAGGCAAACAGCTTTGACTGGGACTGTATCCTGCGGGAGTTGCATTTCAGCAGAAGGCAGCTGCGATGGTCATTTGTTTCCTCAAAGTTTCTTTGGAGCGCACAAAGCAGCTGGTGCAGCGTAAGGAAAGTCCAGCTGACTGTGTGATAGACACTCTTTCAGTATGGCCAGGGCACCAAGGAAAGAGCTAACATATGTCAATTGGGGGTCAGGAACTTTTTTTAACATTAAAAAGGGAGTGCTTACTACAGGATATATCATTAGCAATGTTTTAAAATTCTTATTATTTTGATTTATTTTTATTTTATGTGTATGAGTGTATTGCCTGCATATATGTAAGTGCACCCCTATCATGCAATGCTCAAGGAGGTCAGAGAAGGACATTGAATCCCCTGGAACTGGAGTTATGGATGGTTATTAGCTGATATGTGGGTGCTGGAATTTGAATCAGAGTCTTCTGCAAGAGCAGTCAGTGCTCTTAACCATTGGGCCAGCTCTCCAGCCCCAAAGTTTATTTTTATTTTATGTGTATGAATGTGTTGCTTGCATGTATGTAAGTGTACTCACGTTATGCAATACCTATAGAGGTCAGAAGAAGGCATCAGATCCCCTAGAACTGGAATTATGGATGGTTGTTAAGTGCTATATAGATGCTGGAAACTGAAACCAGGTTCTCTGCAAGAGCAGTCAGTGGTCTCAACCACTGAGCCACATCGCCAGCCCCATTAGCAGTGTTTCAACATCAACTAACAGTACTTTAACAATGTTAACTGCTACCTAGAGAAAGGTGGGGTCTGCTAACAGGTCTCAAGTCCACTCCGAAGCCGAGGATGTGCCACTTCACTGGCGACACCAGGTGGCAAGAGAGCCAAGTGACCCCGGGGAAACCGAACAGAAAATGAGTGAAGAGAGTGCAGGGCTAGTGGGTGCAACGCATGGAATACCTCCTTCCCTCCGAGAGAGTCTGTGCCCAGCGTAGAGTCTAGGGAGGAGAGCTCACTCTGAAACGAGAGACCATCCCAGAGTCACCAAAAGCTTGGCAGTACCCAGGAAGCCGAGGACCCACTGTGGCCAAGATTTGAAATGATCTGGGAACCTCCTATCAGAGAGGAAAGCCCTATCAATGAAGATGCAGCACAACTTTTCCATGACGTAGGTTTTAATTTTGAAAGCTCTCATTGGAAGAGCCACGTCTGCGCTATCTTTCACACCCTGGGTTACAGAGGTTTTCTAAACAAAAGGAAGAAGCACTGACCACACCAGAGGATGTGTGGTTGAATTCTAACCTATTTGCTACAATGTAGCTGACTCTAGGATTACAATGGATTTCTGGTAAAAACTGAAATAACTTACCTCAAAGCCCACAGCTAACTAACCCACCCAAATGGTACCTCTGAATCCACGAGAAGGTGTGAGATCTATGGGAAGGACCCCTTGTAGGTTCCTACCTCTGAGAACGAGTTGAGGCACCCCTCCCACTAGCACAGAAGGCCACAGGCAGAATTGCATCCATGAACAGAGTGAGGTTGGTGCAGCTGTGTAAGGGCCATTTCCATGAGTCTATTACACTGAAAATCATGTTTTAATCCCACACTTGAAGAAGGTGGTCAGCTCACCAGTGAATCTGTAGCTAGAGAAGAATTTCCAGATTGTCCAGAAATAAAGACCAAAGCTATCCAATAAACTACGGCATCTATGCCTGATGTGGCAATGCAAACCCTTAATCCCAGCACTTGGGAGGAAAAGGCAAGCCATGGCAGAGCATGGATCAGATGAGTGAGTCAGTCAGCAGCATTGCTCCATGGCCTGTGCTCAGTTCCTGCTACAAGTTGCAGCCCCGAGTTCCTGTGCTGACTTCCCCCAGTGATGAACTGTGACCTGGGAGGTGTCAGACAAAAGCCACCCTTTCCTCCCCAAGTTGGTTTTTGTCAGTGTTTTTAATCACAGCAACATAAAGTAACTAAGACACCATCTAATGTTTAAGAGCCAATGTAAATAGTCGTTCCAAATATGTGTATGTATGCAAATGTTAGCATTGGAGTAAATGGTGAGTTTATGGTCTTTGTTTTGTCTTTGAAAACCCTATATGTCTCTTTTCCCCTGCGTGATTTTACCCACACTCCCAAGCTGTCCAGATCTGGGCTCACCTGTGAGCAGGGGACAGGGATGTTGTAAAGGATTGGCAGACCCTGAGGTCATATAATGGGCCAGTTGTATCCACCCAGCTCTGCACCTATCTCTGTGGACACCTGGTGCCCAGGGGCCACCAGGGGGCACTGCTAGCCTCCAGAAGGCAGCACTTGCAGAGGTCCAGGATGCGACAGCAATTGCACAAACTCAGTGTTCTAGTCTATAGTCTATTGCTGTCATAAAACACGGACCAAACCAACTCGGGGGAGAAAGAGTTTATTTGACTTACAGCTCACAGTCCATCATCAAGGGGAGCCAAGGAGGTACAATGCTTACTAACTTGTTCCCCTAGCCTGTGCTTAGCCCTCTCTCTTATATAGCAAAGGACCCCCTGCCCAGGGGTAGCACAGTCCACAGTAGGCTGGGCCTTCCCACATCACTCAACAATCAAGAAAACACCCACAGCCACAGCCACAGGCTAATCCAATGGAGGAAACTTCTCACTTGAGACTCCCTCCACCCAGTAGTGTCAAGTTGACAACTGGAGCTCTCCAGCTCATGCAGCGAGCATGCACGGCTGCTACCAGTGTCCTCGGCCCTGTGGCTTTGCCAGAAGAAAACGAAGATAAGTGGAAGCATGGGTGGGGGGACTGGGCACACACACTTACACCACCTCAGTGACCATTGTCTCTCAATGAAGGTCCCTAAAGACCGGCAGAGCTTCTCCTCTGAGCACAGTGCTGGTGTCTAGGTCTCTCACCCTTTGCTTATGCCCTTGAAGGTCACTGACTCCCTAAGTTCCTAGGGAGGTGGTGCAGGACCCAGAGCTCTAAATGAGTCACTGTGCATTCAGCACTCAGTACAGTGCTGGACACAGTGCCTACTGGTGTCACTGTGACAGACACAGGACATGCTGTCAGCTCAACCCAGCCTCTCTTTGTTATGGAGGGACAGGATTCTTGACCTTTGTGATGCCCCCGCCCTGCCCCACCCCATCCCACACCTAGCAGATGTGCGTTTGTGGATTTGCTCTGCCATAAGGAGATGGGAAGTCGCCATTTCTACCCCCTTGGCTTCCTTCTGTCAGGCTCCTCAGTTAGCACCCCTGGGCAGCTGAGTGGAAGGCCACAGGATGGAGGTGAAGCCACCACAGGTGAGACAGCCCAGCACAAAATAGTGGTCTGAACGCTTCCAGGAGCCTCTGAGTACCAAGGTGAGCTGGCACCACATGGCAGCTAGCCACAGTAAAGAGCAGGAGAGTGGCGAGCTCAGGAGCGCTGGTCATGGTGGCCCTTCCTAGAAGCCTGAAAAGTCAGGGGACTCATCCATGAGCTCGGAAGTAACAGCAATCATGGTTCCACCATGTGACTGCCAAACAGTCTGTCACTCCTTCGCATGAGACAGACATCTCTGACACCAGAGGTTCTGACTGGGAGACAATAGGACAGACGGTCAATGAACACAGGTGCAGAGACCCGCATGAAAATAAAGAGTTGGACTGAAGTGCAAGCAAGGACAGAGAAAACCAAGGGAACAAGAGGGGGGAGGGGAAGGTGCCCCACCTTGGAATCGAGGTCTCCTTTCCCACTAGCTCAGAGTCAGACTCTTTCACACAGCAAGTGAAGCCAAGGTTGCCCTCAGATGTGTTTTCCTAAAGATGTAGGAATAGCAGACAAGGATGCTATAGATAGACTTATTATGGTCTGGAGGTTAACTCTCTCTTCATCTTCAAGTTTAAACATTATACCTCATAAAACCACCTTACAATTTAATTTATAAAAGCAACTTCTTGGGGCTGGAGAGATGGCTCAGTGGCTATGAGCACTGACTGCTCTTGCAGAGGACCTGGGTTTGATTCCCAGCACTTATGTGGCGGCTAACAACTGTCAGTAACTCCGGTTTCGGGAGATCTGGATGCCTCTTCTGACCTCCTCCGGCATTGCATGACACTTTTACACTTATATACATGCAGGCAATACACTCATACACAAAAATTTAAAAAAAGATTTAAAAACAACTTCTTTAAGAAGCAGCTAATAATTTTAATCTTTAATTTTTAAAATTTGCTTAATCTCTCTCCCTTGGGAGCAGTGTGTGTATTTACATAGGAGCTCATGTAATTGAGGCTGGCCTCAAACTCACTGTAAAGCTGAGGCCAGCCTTGATGTTAGAAATAAAGTCTGAGGTCCAAGGACCCCACTGATACCACACAATAAAGCACATGGACATAATGAAAGTAACCCAGCAAGGCAGCCTACTTTTGCAAAAAGGTGAGTTAAGATGAAGTCTACCTAGTCCAGAAGTTTGGTAGGTTTTTATCCTTAATAAAAGAGAACTGGGTCTTTTCCTCATTGGCTGGAGCCCATCCTCAGTCTCTCGCAGTTGGCTAGTTTTCAAAGAATCAGCACAAAAGAAATGAAGGGAAAAGAATTGGAAGGAAGCAAAAGGGCTCAGCTGCCCCGTCATCAAGGTCTGGGAACGCAGCGGGACTTTTGCATAAAGGGCTGGAGAAAAGACTCAGCACTTAAGACCACCGGCTGCTGTGATAGACGACCAAGGTTTGGTTCCTAGCATCCCCATGACTGGCCAACAACCATCCTTAACTCTAGTTCCAGAGGGGATCTGGTCCTTTCTCTTTGCCTCCTTGGGCATTGCACATATGGGTGTACTTACATACAGGCAGGCAAAACATTCATACGTGTAAAATAAATAAGTAAATGAATAAATAATTTTTTAAAAGTTTTACATGGGAAGATTAAAAGATTTGAATTTCTTGGTACCAGAGATTAAAAGCACTAGCTGTTCTTGCAGAAGACACAGGTTCGAATCCCAGCACCTTCATGATAGCTAGCAACCATCCATAACTCCTTTTCTGTCCTCCTCCATGGGCATTGTATGACACAGGCGCACTTACACACATGCAGGCGATACAGTCATACACATAAAATAAAAATAAATATATTAATTTAAAAAGATTTGAATTTCTTGTTGTAAACCAAAGGTTTACAGTGTTTAACAGAAAAGAATGATAAACATTAAATAATGTTTTTTGTATTTGAACGTCTAGATCTTTCTAACTGCACCTCCCATGTGCTAGGATTGCAGTTCACCACCACAATTCATCTTTGTTTAATCTTTAAACTTTGTTGTAAATTACCTTCTTTGAGCAATATAACTTCTAAAACCACAAGATCACGTACAGAGCCTCTGTGTGAACTCGGAGTGTGATCCTCATCTTGAGACGCTGCCATCCTCCCTCAGGTTCTGTTGTCCTTAGTCTCTCTGAATGCCCATACTTAAATCTGAAGTGTATGCTCTTCTTTGTCTCTAAACTCGATAACTTAGCTTCTGGCCCAACTTGAAATCCTCTGGGGCAGCATAGTCAAGACCCAGCTTTACGTGAAAGAAGGTCCCTAGGTGGGGAACTTCTCAGATTACTGGTAGCAATGCTGGGTTGCACCTCCTGGCCACAACTGACAGGACCACAAGGCCTTTGCTCTGCAGATGACATTGTGGGTTACCTTACCTCTAGCCTGAGAGCACTTGAAGTCAGGGCATTTCCAAGAAAACCCAAACCCAGAGGAGAAAGGAGGCAGATTTTAGCTCATGGGACAGTTTCCTGTGTGCCAGGAAAATACGCAGGACCACCAACAGTGGTAAGCTAGAAGAAAGACCACAGCACAGAAAGTCCACAAAGCACCGACAGTCAAAGAAATCTGGGAGGCAGTGAGAAGGGCGTGAAGGGACAGAAAAGGAAACGGAGGGCAGACTGGAACAGTTCCACGAGGAGTCAGACGCAGCTGGACGGCACTGCCAAAGGGACCAAACTCAAGCTCAGGGGCGTAGTGGAGCTTGCTCCTCGGAGAGACAAGGCAAAGACTGAGGTGATGCCCAGCATGCCGGGAGGAAAGCAGCAGAGGCGGAAACAGTAAAAGTGCCAGCAAGGAAGCTGGCTGTGTGGTACATACCTTTAATCCCAGCGCTCTGTGTGAGACCGAGGCTAGCCTGGTCCATAGGGTGAGCTCCAGACCAGCTGGGGCTACAGGAAAACCCTGTCCTTGAAAAAATAAACGCATTTTTGTGCTCCTTTCAGCAGCACAAATACTAAAATTGGAATGATACAGAAATTAGCATGGCCCCTGGACGAGGATGACATGCAGATTCATGAAGTGTCCCATGTTTAAAAACAAAAAATAAAAATAAATAAATAAACAGCGCCAGTGAAGCACTAGGGCCAGGCAGGTCCTGGGTGGGCACACGGGGATAGAGGCTCTAGGTAGATTAGTGTACTTTCCACTTAAACATTTAAGATGGCCAACTTCCTGGTTCTCCCTTTCCAAGACAAAGACTTGGTGGTCTCCCTGCCCCCGTCCAGGGAAATGTTCAGTGGGACTTTCAAATCACAAGGGGTGGGGAGTGTTTCTATGATGGGATCCATCAATTTCTCTTTCTTTGTCTAGATTACCCATTCCCCTGAAATAGCCCAAACCAGCAAATTCTGAGAGAAAAGGGGAACTCATCCCACTTCCAAAACTATAGAAAGTTTCTCTTTGCCAGGCGAAATCAGATTCTGTCTTTGGAACCCTCCTGCACTGGGAGGTCTGTTTTTTTGTGTGTGTGCTTTGTGTATGTGTGTGTATGCATCTGCTTTCAATAAAAGTTGACATAGCGCTGACACCCTGCTTTCCCACCTTTTAAATTTTTTAAATCAGTGGAGAAAAAGAGTGCATTCCTGTAATCGTAGAAGGCCTCTCCGTGAAAGCATGGTCAGCATTCCGTGTGTGCACAATCCCCAGTCCAGCACGGCCTTGGTGACTGCAGAAACCATAGCACTGCCTGCACAGAGTCAGTGTTCACAGCTGCCCTTGAAAAGCCTCCAGGTGACAGTCATTGGTGATGGTTTGTATCATGGCAAACAACCTGGGTGGGTGGGGGTTGAAAAGGATGATTGCTACTTAGAGGGTCACACAGCAAAGCCACCAGTCAAACCCCGCCAACCAGAAACTTCAATGGGTAGATGTTGCTGTATGTGAATCATACTTCTATGCCGGGAGAATGTGAAAACCAGACTTGCCATCTTTAACCACAATTTGAGGGGGCAAAGCCGTCACACTGTGTTGGCCTACTTTTGTAGATACAAAAATTAAAGCCTGGAATGGTGGCACACACCAGTAAATTCCAACGTTGGGAAGCAGAGGCCAGAGGATGACAAAATTCAAGGCAAGCCCAAGTTACACAGCAAGATCCTGTCTCTAAACAATAATTATGAATGGAAAAAGAAAAGAGACGAAACAAATCCAGGTAAGGAACTTGCAGCTCATATGATTTGAGAGAGTCTTTAAGAAGATGCCTATGACAAGGCCTCTGGCTTCAGGGAGATGCAGAAGGACACTTTTATGCACTCAAAGCTTATCTCACCATCTACTAACTTCAACCACCTGATACATGTTGGCCCTACTCATTAGAGACTCAGCACTGGGAGGGACCCTGGGTTCAGGACCATAAGAAATGTAGAGCCTACAGTGGCCCCTCACAGCTTCTCAGAGGCATCATAGCACCCAGCATCCCTGGTCAATATCAGCTCCCTGGAGGCATAGACCCTCACAGTAAAGAGGAAATCTTGGGCATCTCTGTCTAGTGAATCAGTGTTCTGCCCCCTAGATGTACCCGAGCCCTGGAGCATCCCTGCTACAGGTCTCAGAGATGTCCCAAAGCCTCCCCCCAGCTCCTGAGTCAGAGGGAGCTCCCAGACACCTTCTAGCAGTGCCCACCCTAGTTTAGGACACAAGGACTGAGGGATCCAACAGCTTGTAGAATGCTGGTCCTGGACATGTGGAAACTTAGACTGTCCTGAGTGGAGTGTTAACATTGAGGTTTGCCTGGGTCCTCAGGACTAGGAGTCCTGACTCCCCATTCACGTTCCCTTACTTCTGGGCTTCCAACCCAGGGCTGGACTGGCTGTTGAGACATGCATGATAAATGGGTCAGGGGGGCCCCCCAAAGTGACCACATAATCCAAAGTATTTCAGCATTGCAAAGTTTTTACTTCAGCAGAAAAGTATAAAGTCACTCTGAATCCAGCAAGTACACCTTGTTAAGATGGCCTCTCCCTTTATACCCAATACCAAAGAGAGCTTGACTGTCCCTCATTAGTCAAAGTCAAGCCCCAATTAGCTAACTTAAAGGGAAAGGGGCATTCTAGTAAGACCCTTTAAATTTTAGAGATGTGGGGGGTCCAGCACATAGCCATAGTCATAAAGGAGGAGGTTTGTGGATGAGAAAACAAGTTATAATGTTACAGTTGACATGTTCAGGAGGAAAAAGCGTTGAGCTAGATGTTAGCTCTATAATAGGGTACCGACAAGACAGACAAGCACATAGTTTTAAAATGTTTTTGACAGAATGCATTGCATCTCTTACATTCATATTTTTACATGTTGGCAAAAGGCAAAATACCAAAATGGTATGGGCAATAAGCAAAAGGGAGCTCTTGAGAGCAGGGTGAAACTTCGAATTCATACTTTAACCTTACACAGATGTTAGCCTGTGCTGGGCATGGCAGTGCACACTTTAAATCCCAGCACTTGGGAGGCAGAGGCAGGCCAGTTTCTATGAGATCAAGGCTAGCCTGGTCTACATAGTGAGTTCAGAACTCAGTCTCTGACCGTTGACATCTCCCCCAACCCCGTCCCCTCCCTGTTCCAGTGGAAGAGCAAACTGAAGATAAAATGCACATTGTGATGAACTCCTGAAGCTTCTTATTTTACTCTGCAAAGGTAAAACTCCCTTTGAAAAAAAAGACAATACATTTCATTTCTATATTTCACACATGGCCCTGGTGCTGGGGCGGGGAGGGGGTTGTAATTATGCTGTGCTTTCCAGGACCAAGCCCTGGGAGGATCACAGAAATCAGGATAAGAGATGGAGGAAGGCAGGTCCCTGGGAGCACACTGGGAGTCTTGTCTGTGTAGCCTGGCCCCCAGCTGAGGCCAAGATGGGGCATGCCAGGGTCTCTGCTCAGGTCTGGCTAGGAAAGATGAGCTCTAATTCAGAGGAAAAGGTAGAAAGGGAGAAGGAGGATGCTGGTGAGGGAGGCCAGAGAGACAGGGAGGCAAGGGGTAAAGGAAGCTGGGGAGGGGCTGTATAGTCGGGAGATAGACAGCTACCTAATGGGGGGGTGGGGGGGAAACACAGGAGCGAAGAGAGGAGGAGAGAGACTGAAGGAGGCAGCGTACGTTGGGGGAGCGAGCTCAGGGAACACCCAGACCAGGGGCCTTTCTCTGGGGAGGGTTTGACATTAGGACAAGGACTGTTGCCAGCCAATCTGCTCAGGGAAAATTGTTCCTAGGCAGGGAGGAAATGGGAAGGTATTTGTTAGAAAATGTTAGATGGGGCTTGACCAGAGCAACGTGAAAATGAAAGATGAGAGACTGACCTTAGAAGCAGATTGTGCTTTATTAAGAACAATGAAGGTGGTAAATTCTCCATGGGATTTGAAACTGCGCCAGCTCAGGCACAGTTGGTGGGCTGCTTATAATGGATGGGTAGGATTAGTGCAGGTACCATGGGGCCATGGCTCCGAGGGGCTGTTATTTGTTTTCCCGGATAACTCGGATAACTCGGGCTCTGAGTTGGAGGTTTTACACAGTAACTGCGTTAGATATTACCTTGGATTTGAAGTTTACCTAAAGTTTACTCAGCCCAGTATGGGGTCCTTTGGAAGTTAGCTCAGGGCCCTGTTAAGTCCATGCATTTTTTCTTTCAGTGTTTATAAGGGTTTCTTGGGAGACAGGAGGATCTTCAGGAGGATACTTTGGCTCTTCCCAGCAAGAGGAGCCCTTTTTCTCAAAGCTTCCACCAAATGTATTAGAGGAACAGAGGGGGAATTTTCTTTTTTTTTAATTTTGTATTTATTATTTGTATTTTATTTTATGTGTATGAATGTATTGCATGTGTGCATGTAAATGCACCTGTGTTGTGCAATGCCCAGATCCCTGGAACTGAAGTGACAGATGGTTGTTAGCCTCCATGTGGATACTGGGAATCAAACCTGGGTCCTCTGCAAGAGCAATCTGCTGAGTCATCTCTCTAGCCACAGACATTTTCTTATTGATCACAGTCATTATTATTGTTATTATGTTACTATTTTATTAAACTGCCCCCTACTAAAGTATGTGGGGTAAAAATAAGAAAGAAACAGAGAGGGAGAGAGAAAGAGAAGAAAGAAAGAAAGAAAGAAAGAAAGAAAGAAAGAAAGAAAGAAAGAAAGAAAGAAAGCATGTAGGTAACTCAAACCTACTAATTCCACTACTTGGGAGGCTGAGGCAGGAATATTGCTATGAGTTCAAGGTCAGCCTGGGCCTCCTTGCAGCCTGGACTACATATAGTATAAGACTGCTTCAAAAAGAAGAAAGAAAGGAAAGAAAAAGAATGAATGAGAGAAGGGAGGGAGGGACAGAGGGAGAGAGTATATAGCTCAGTAGAACATCAGTGGAAAAGCACCTGGATAACATCATGGCCGGGGTATGTTCTAGGTTAGATTCTTAGCACATGTACACACACACATGCACACACACACACACTTTTAAAAGAAAACAGAATGTGCTGGGGATGTGATTCAGTTGGTAGAGTATGAAGCCCTGGGTTTCATGCCCAGCACCACATACACTCAGGAGGCCTGGTGGTGCACACCACACTGCTATTCCCAACATTCAGGAAGTGGAGATAGATAGAAAAATCAGAAGTTTAAGTTCCTCCTCAGCTACATCTTGTGTTCAAGATCAAACTAAGATATATGAGACTCTTTCTCAAGAAAGAGAGAGGAGAGAGAGAGAGAGGAAAAGAAAAAGAGAACAAAATAAAACAAGACAAAAAATCCAGTTTTGGACTGGGAATAGTGGTGTATATCTCTAAGCCCAGTGCTTGAGAGGCTGACGCAGAGGACCATCCCCGCAGGGTGCTGGATAGCTTCAGTTGTCTGCTTGACAGGCCTGGGATGGAGAACCTCAGCTGAGTAATTTCACATGTCGGGTAGACATTTTCCTGATTGTTGAGCAATGTGGGAGGACCCAGCCTGTTAAGGAAAACTGAGGCACAGGACTCACCATGCACAGAGAAAGATACCAAGAGATCAGGTTGGAGAAATTGGGAAAGTTTATTCCCACTGGCAGACTCCAGCAGAGTTTCCTCCCCCAAAACTCAAGCCCTGAGTTTAGTTCCTTTACAGTATTTTTTGGGGGGAGGAGTGTGTCCTTTTTGAGACAGGGTCTTGCTGTATCCCCTGCTGGCCTGGACTTGTTATGGAGACGAGAGTACAGACCAGACTGCTACAACACTGGTGGGTTAAGTTACAGCCTACATGATAAACAGCATAGGTACTTATGGACCCTTAGACCACTGAGGGGAATTCCTTCTGCAGGTGTCGGGAGCCATTTGACTGCTTTGAACTTTGATCAAGCAGGGATCAGTCTTGCTGATCCCAGAAGTGCTGTTGGATTAGGGCATTTTGCAATGTGTAACCTGAAGGAGAGATTATCTTAGGCCCAAGGCTGAAAATCCTGTAATCCCAAGGCTGAAAATCCTGTAATCCCAAGGCTGAAAATCCTGTAATCCCAAGGCTGAAGATCTTGTAAATCCTTGTAGGAAGGTCTGATTTAATCACCCAGAGGAAAGCTTATCTTAAATCCTAGGCTTAGCACCTTTTGTTAAGTAGATGTAGGTGTTTTGAATAATCCTGCATATGTAAATGATGGTTGTATTGTTCCTATAAATACACTGAGCAAAATAAAGTCGAAGCCTCAGTATTGACTGAGAGCCCTCCCGAATCTGTCCTCGTGTTCTCTCTCCCTCTCCCCCTCTCTCTCTCTCTCTCTCTCTCTCTCTCTCTCTCTCTCTCTCTCTCATCTCTCTTTATTTCTCAATCCTAACTCCCCAATTCAGGTACAGTTCGATTTTCTGCCGGCGGGCTCCAGCATGCAGGCATGTTTGCAGAGGCAGGGATTGAAGGCAAGGGCTCAGACAGTCTTTAGCAATAGAATTTATTGCAAGCAAGGGAGTATCAAATGAATGTTCCACTAGATAACTGTGGTATTCGGTTCTCAGGATAGCTTTCTCTATTTTTGCTTTGATTCCTTTCAACAAAAACCACTATGTTTTACTTCTGCAGAAGGATGAGTACTAAGTCCTAAACTATAAAATCAGTCATAAAACAATATTACACACACACACACACACACACACACACGTGACATTAAATGCATGGTTGTATTTCTTTTCCCCTTCAAGCCTACTGCAGGTGATGCCATCCTTGGGCAGGTGGGCCTGGGTTGTATACAAAAGCAGGCTGAGCACAGGCCAGAGGAGCAAGCCATAAGCAACATTCTTCTGTGTTCTATGCTTCAGTTTCTGCCTCCAGGTTCCCACCTTGAGCTCTTGCTCTGGCTTCCCTTAGTTGTGGAGAGTCATGTGGAAATATAAGCCGAATAAACTTCTCTTCTCCCAAGTTGCTTTTGATCAGAGTGCTTTATCACAGCAATAGAAAAGAGGCTAAGTTCTAGGTTAGCGTGGGCTCCATAGTGGACCCTGTCTCAAACACCAAAAGAAAAAAAAAAAAAAGGAGGGGGCTGGAGAGTTTGCTCAGCAGGTAAAAGCACTGGCTGCTCTTGCAGAGGACCCAGGTTCAGTTCCCAGCACCTACATGGTGGCTAACAACTGTCTGTAATTCCAATTCCAGGGAATCCGGTGCCCTCTTCTAACCTCCGTGGGCATTATATGACATGGGTGCACTTACATACATGCAGGCAATACACTCATGCACATAAAATAAAAATAATAAATTTAAAAAAAAAAAAAGGACGGAGGAAAAAAGGGAGGAAAAGTGGGAGGTAGAGAAGGACGGAAATACTGCTAAAATCTTAAATCCGTGTATGGAGCCCTGCCTGGCCGAGCGTCCCTGAGGGGGCCTGGGCAAGGTCCCTGCAACTGAGCCTGTGAGCTCGACCAGGACAGGGCTGAGCTCGACCAGGGTCAGGGCTGAGCTCGACCAGGACAGGGCTGGCCTCTCCCAGTGAGGGCAGCATGGGCTTTTGTGCAATGCAGCTGTCGGTAAGCACCAGCGTTTGACGTCCAGGTAGAGAACTCATTACTCTGACTCTCTTCCCTGTGAGGATGTGGGGAGGCTAAGCTCTGTGGAGAAGGTGAAGTGTTCTCAAGTTTTAGGGAGTTGAAAAATGCTGGGCCCAGGTTGGGTGGAGCCGAGGGCCATGTCCTGCTGTCTTTTGCTCTTTCTCAAAGCTGTTTTGCAATTCTGGGACGTACAACGGAAGGCTGGGGGCACAGCGGGAAACAACACTGGAGTCCTGCGGGTTTCACCAGGGATAAGGGGCACCAGGGCCGGAAGACAGAAGCAGAGAGGTCCTCTCAGCTGGGGCCTCTCAGACCTAAAGTTTGATGTTAGGGACTCCAGATTCCTGGACACGAAAAAGCCGCTGCCGAGAACAATATCTTAGCCTCAGGCTCTTTCTGTAATCTGCTTCAGAAAGGCGGTATCTGGTATATAATAAGGGACCAGGCCCAAGGGGGTGAGCTCATTCATTCCTACAACATTCAAGGACACAGTGATGAGTTAGAGAACTTGACGGCTCAGTGAATGGACACTTGAGAAGTGACTCGATCAGAAGAAATGCCAAGGGAAAGCCACAGTGGGAGAAAGGGCCAGGATTGACCAGGAAGGCGGGGCCCACTTTAGAGGCGCTGTCTAGTGCTTCTAGCGCTCACTCGGGTAGAAATAACCAGAGAGAAAGCTGCACTGCAGGGTGTCTTAACAAGAAGTGAATATAAAAAGAAGGATTAGCTCAGTTGAGAGAGTACTTCCCTAGCATTCACAAAGTCCCAGGTTCCATCCCTGGCATCACATAAATCTAGGCATGGGAGTCTGTCTCAGTTCCCCCAGATCCTAGCTCTCAGGAGGGGGAGAGGACCAGAGATTCAAAGTCATCCTAAAATCCTGTCTTTGCAAAAATAAATAAAGTACTAAAACAAAATGAAAGGACTAAGGAAGAGAGGCCAACTGTGGCTAAGGCCGGAGGACCAAGAGTTCAAGGACATTCTCAGATGCACAGCAAGTTTCAGGTATGAACAAGAATTTACCATGCCTGAGGACCTGAGTTGGATCTCAGGGACCCACATGATGGAAGAAGAGAACTGATCCCCTAAGTCCATCCCTTGATATCTACACGTGCCATAGTATGTACCCCCAATAAATAAATACATACAATTAAAAAATTTTTAATGTTAAAACATGCTTGTCTTCCAATGGCTCTGATAGAAGGAAGTCAAAGCATGCTGTTTGCACACGTAGACTCAGCCCCTTCTGAATTGCTGAGCCCCTTGGAGGCCTTCCTCGATCTCCTCCAATGCAGCTTTCTTCTGCAGACCCTGACCAATCAAGCAGGAGCTTGTTCAATAACTCGGAAGACGATCAACCAGCATGTATCTGGTTACCTCCCTGAGACGAAAGTCGCAGAATTGTGTTCACACTTCCTGCCCTGACACTTGATGGCCCTTGGTAACAAAAAGATGAAGGATAAGCAGACACAAAGGGCAGTGGGTTGGATTCCATCGTGTGAAGAACCCTAGAGTGGGCACATTACCGTCAGGAGTGGTGGTCCCAGTTACAGAAGAGCATGGAGTAGGGCATGAGGCTGAGGGCAGTGTGGGGAGACAGCGATGGCGGTGACAGCTGCGCAGCTGTGTGGGTCAGCCGGAAGTACACACTTGGTAAGGTTCGGATGTGTTGTGTATTCTGCCAATTAAAGAGGGGAGGGGCTGGAAATATGGCTCAGTGGTTAGAGAGCTTGATGCTCAATCATGAGGGCTGAAGTTTGGAACCCAGAACTCATGTTGGGAGGCTCACAAATGCCTGTAACTCCAGCTCCAAGCGATCGATGTCCTCTTCTGGTCTCCTCAGGCACTCACACACACTTGTACTTATTCACTTACCGAGATACTTGGAAATACACACACACACACACACACACACACAAAAAAAATAAATAAATAAATAAATCTTTTTTAAGAATAATAAAGGGACTGGAGAGATGGCTCAGTGGTTTACTCTTGCAGAGGACTCAGGATTCGGTTCCAGCTAATTCCAGTTCCAGGGGAATCCGACGCCCTCTTCTGACCTCCGAAGGCACTGCATGACATGGGTACACTTACACTTACATGTTGGAAATACACTCATAGACATAAAAATAAAAATAATAAAGCACTGAAAAAATAAAAAAACAATGTTTTTTTTTTTTTTTTTTTTTTTTTTTTTTTTTTTTTTTTTTTTTTTTTAAAGAGGAGATTCTGCAGGCCTGGCATTGGTGGACAGGGTCGAGTAGATGTGGGAGAAGTTGGGAGCAACCACTGTCCTTTTCTCAGGCTTGGGGACAGCTGTAGGGCTTTGGCTTAAGGAGTGGCAGTGTGGAACTGCCTGTTGTTAAATGTCAACAGCTTCTAAAAATAAGCAGTACAGAATCTTACTGCTCAGAGCTTGTGGAGTTAGTTTCCACGGCCATTGCCTTGGGCAAGCCCTGAGAATGCAGGCAGCCGTGGGCTTTACTTCAAGAACTGGACTACACATGAAATCAGTTTCATCCAAATTGGTTCCCTGGCTTTCCAGTTTATATTAGAAATAAAATCTGAGGTCAAAAGACCCCACTAATACCGAACAAAAACCACTCCTCATAAGGAAGGTTTTACTTTTGCAAAAGCCTGTGATGGCTCATTTGAATAGCAAGAGCACTATGCCTTTTCTCCATTGGTTGGGGTCTGAACTTTTTTGCAGTTGGCTAGTTTTAAAAGAATAGGTTCATTCAGGAGATAGAGGCAGACAGATTTCTGTCTGGTCTACAGCCTGGTCTACATAGTGAGTTCTATGTCAGCTGGGGCTACAGGGAGACCCTGCCTCAAAAAGACCAAAAGAAAAAACTAAATAAAAACAAACAAAAACCAAAATAACAGGGCTGGAGAAATGGTTCAGCAGTTAGGAGCAACTGCTGCTCTTGCAAAGGACCCAGGTTTGGTTCCTAGTACCCATGTGGTAGCTATCAACCATCTATAACTCCAGTTCCAGGGGATCTGATGACCTCTTGACCTCTTCTGGCTTCTGCAGGTACTGTGTGTACAAGATACACTTACATGCCAGCAAAACACTCATACACATAAAATAAAAATAAATAAATCAGAAGAAGAAATTTTTTCAAGTCTGTCCAAATGGAAGAAACAAGAAAACCTCCATTTTTCCATTCTGTCCTGGGCCGGTCCTGATTCTAGCTTCGTCTGTTTTGACATTCTTCCCAGCCACTAGCCTACCCCAGCAACATATCCAGGGCTTTCCACGCCCTTGACTATGTCCTACAAATGTAACCAAAACTACTGCTAAAGCACAACCAAAATAACGACTGCAGCAAGGTCTCCCTACCTCCATCGGGTCCAAAGTATTATGATTTTTGCAGCTTTTGCCTTTACAAACTCTGTACCCCTGAGCTTCAGTGCTGAGATTTTTTTTAGAACTATTAGCTACTCTCAGTCTCGTGCTAATCAAAAAAGGGCTCCTTCCCCTTTTAATGGGCTTAAGTGTGGTAGTGATCTGTAATTTTCTTGCTTGGGGATAACACAGTGGCTCAGTGGTGCTTACCACTAAGTCTGACAACCTGGGTTTAATCCCTGGAACTCACAAGGTAGAAGGAATGGTGAAGAGTGTTGGAAAAAGAGAACTGAGAACTGACTCCTGACATACACACACACACACACACACACACACACACACAAATAATAATAATAATAAATCAGTTAATAAGATGTTAAAAAAGAGAAAAACAACCCAGGCAGATCCCAGAGAGGAGGGTTATCCAAAACTAAGCATGCTTTTTAAAAATGCCACAAGAGGTGGCTAGAGAGATGGCTCAGCAGTAAAAAGCACTGACTACTCTTGCAGATGACTGGGGTTTGATTCCCAGCACCTACATGGCAGCTAACAACCCACTGTAACTCCAGGGGATCTGATACCCTCTTCTGTCCTCCAAGGACATTGCATGACATGGGTGCACTTATATACATGCAAGCAAAACATTAATACATAGAATAAAAGTAATAAATAATTTTTTAGTGTCACAGGAAAATTGTAAGTTTGAGATTATCTTGATCTACATAGGGAGTTCCAGGCCAGCCTGCTACATAATGAGACCTTGTCTCAATTTTTTTTTCCTAAATTTTTTTTGAGTTTTTATACATTTTATACAAAGTTCTTAATCAAATTTTGACACCCTCCATCCACCCCTTCTCCGCCAGACCTCATGCATTACAAGTTAAGTCCCATCCAGTCAAGCATTTATGCCCAGATGTCCTTTGGTAAAAATTCATCTACTGGAGTCTAGTTTGCCTATCTAGAGATTATAAGTAAGGCAGACTCTCCCTCACCAAATAGTAATCAGTCTCCAACAGTTCCCAGGCTCGGGCTGGGCCTGTTGCCCATTTCCCTTGCTCCACTCTGGGCCCTTGTCTGAGAGGCATGGGTCTTGTGCTCGATGCCACCATTGCCACAAGTTCACATGTGGAAGCTTCCAGTGTCCTGAAAGTCTCTGTTTCCCTATGCTCATGGACCAACCCTGGCTCTTACAGTCTTTCCTCCCTCTCCTCCACAGTGGTCTCTGAACTGTGGTGAGGTTCAGTATCGGAGTCCTATCCAGGGACACACTCTGCAGTCACTTATTCTCTGGAACTTGGCCAGTTGTGGACTTCTCTGTGCATCACACTGTTGTATAAGGAAGCTTTGCTAGATAGAGTTAGGAGAAGCAGGCAGGCATGGTCTAGCAAGCCAGCAGCACTTGGAGGGACCATGGGAGCAAGGGCTATTGAAGGGAGGACAAGGAGTACTTAAGTCCCAGGCTCAGTTCCTCCCCTCGTCCATCTTCACCAGTGTGAGTGGTGTGTCGCTTCTTGTTTGTGGTTCTCTATCACTGTGTGGTAGCCCACAAGCCCAAGAAGCGGGAATGGGAAAGTGGTCTTTCTGTGCCCCAGGGTTCCCGGACATAGTCTGAGGCAAGAAGGAGGGTGCGAGGGGCCTTCACGCTTCATCTCTCCTACCCATCATGGCATACAGTCTCCTACCCATCACCGCATACAAAGCAACCACATCTGGATTTTTGAAAACAACTTTTATTTCCTCAGAGTCTTCCTTAACCCTATGAACAAGAAGCTGCCACTGAACAGGAGCCGGGTACAGGGGCTGCTTCCTACAACCTCCCCCACACAAAAGTATAGGTATGTATTTTAAAGAATTTAATAAAAAATAGTCATAATTAAAGCTAAATAGAAAAGAAAAGAAAATCTGTGGCTCCCGAGGTCAGTTTGGCAAGCAGTGGGAGGAAGGGCATGAAAAAAATAGCATTCTGTTCAGGGGTGGGGCCTCTTGACCCAGCACAGATGTTCGCTGTGGGTAAGAGCAGGTGATCTCTTCAAGGAACAGGGTGAGGCGTTCCTGGAGGCCTCAGGTCATCCAGAGCAGCGCTGGTTCTGTTAAACACACCCAAACCCAGGGCCTGGGGGCGGGACACCTTTCCTTTTTACCACCTCCACTCTGTTGAGACCAGAGTTGTCTGGCTGACAGATACTGTGCCAGGTCCGGCTCCATACTAAAGTAGCTCACAAATAATAGCATTTTCTTCCACTGGCCACCATCCCCCAAATGTGCTTAGTCACTGTTCAATGGCAGGGACAGAAAGCCAGATGCAGTACAGTCGCACAAGTGCAGTCCCCGTGTCTAAGAATGTACTGGCAAGACTGGCCGCTCACACCCAGAGCACAGCAGCCAAAATTCCAACCCTGATTTTCTTTTTAAGACTTTTTCTGTTCTTTGAGACTAGGTCTCACTACGTGACTCAGGCTGCCCTGGAACTCCCACTGTAGCTCGGGTAGGTCTCAACTTCGTAACCTTCCTGCCTCAGTACTGGAATTACAGGTACGAGACACCATGACCAGCTGGCTATGCCTGATCTACTTAATTTTATTATTATCCTATACATGTGTGTGTAACATGGTATGCACGAGTGTGGGTACATGTATGCCTCAGAGAGAATGTGAAGGTCAGAGATCAACTTTCAGGATCCATCTGCTCTTTCTCAGGCAGTATCCCTGTTTCTTCTGCCACGCAGTGCAGTATACTCTAGGCTAGCTGGCTCAAGAGTTTCTCAGTAATTCTCCTGTCTCCACTGCTCATCTTCCTGTAGGAGTACTGGGATTACAGATCCATGCAACTGTATCTGACTTTTTTATGTGGGTTCTGAGGATGGAATTCTGATCACAAGGTTTGCACGACCAGTACGTTTTTTGCCTACTGAGCCATCTCAACAACGCTATTTTGTTTTTTAGTATTTTATTTCATTTTACTTTGGGATAGGGCCTCAGGTCTCAAACCCAGGTTGGTCTCAGATTCACTATGCAACTCACTTAGGTTGGCCTTGAACCCCTGATCCTCTTGCCTCCACCGTCCAATGACTGGGAACAAGATGTATGGTAGCACACCTATCTTATGTCTGGTCTTTAAAGGGAGAGAGGAATATGTCTTAGAGTATATGAGAGTTAACATCATTTTTTTAAATCTCCATATACTTGAAGTGTCTCATAATCACTGTTTCAGTAGTGACAGGGAGTATCCAGACATTTGATTACGCAGTAGTATCATTTTATAGGTAAGCACATTTAGGGTTTTTGTGTTTTAAATATATGCACTGTCATGATGGATTAGGTGCATGTGAACAGCAGGAATGTCAAAATTACATATTCTCTGAGTATTTTTCACTTTATTTAAGAAGCATGATATCATACTGGGTGTGACGGACACGCCTTTAATTCCAGCATTTGGGAGGCAAAGGCAAATGGATCGCTGTGAAATCAAGCCCAACCTAGGAAAGTTTACATAGTGAGCTCTGGACCAACTGGAACTACATAGTGAGACCCTGCTTTAAAAAAAAAAAAAAGATGGAGAATCAGTGAGCGGATGATGTCTCCCGGAGCCCTGGAACCACCAGCTGGAGATGCAGTGTGTGGCACAAGCATTTGTACCACAGGCCTTCCACTGGGTCACCAGAAGGAATTGCTTTTCCTCTGGTGTGGTTAGAAATGGCCATGCTGCCCTGAGACACAGGACCCTAGTGACCCTAGCTCTGAGACACAGAGAAGTAGATTTTCCTTCCTATGAGAAATTTTCAAGAAATTGTTTACCCAGTTGTCCAAGAAGAATAAACCTACCTTTCTTTTTTTTTCCCATCCCGAAACAAGGTCTTAGTTTATAGCCCAGGCTGATCTTGAACTTGAACTTGGAATGTCTCTCCCTCCCCACTGCCTCCCAAGTACTGGGGTTACAGGTGATGCCACTGAACTGGTTCCTCCATTTCAATTCTCTATCTCAAGGGCCTTCAAGCTTCAGAGCTCCAAATACTGGTGCTGTCAAGGCTATTTAGACCAAACAAGAATATTGCTAAGATAGAATGTGCATCTTTAAAGGGGAGTCGTGGTTGTATCCTGGCTCCCACCCTCCTCTCTACTCTAGAGATCAAACAGGCCATGGAGGCCTGCTCACCTGGACTGGGTTTAGCTCTGGGCCAAAGGATTTCAATGTACATTCTGTAAATGCATGAATATGTGAGGATTGTTCACACAAAAGCACAACTTTCATCTCAAAGGAGATAAGAGATTCAGATTACCTCAAATTCCATGTTCTGATGTGGTAACAGCATCATGAAGTTTGTACAGCAACAGAACAAAGAAAGTCATAAATCAAGACACTTTTCAAATACATTGGTGGAAACATTAGATAGGCAGTTGTTGCAAAAGAGAAATCTTAGTTACAGGCCTCAGATGTTTTCTGAAGACAGTCTTTTTTGGTTGATAGACATTGGTGGGTTACTAAGTTAACACATTCCAAAAGATTTTTGTCTGTTAGTCATAGTTTGTTAAGTGAGAAATGGAGGGCTAGAAATGGCTATTTAGGGGTTAAAGATGGCCCAAGGTAAATGGTAATTAGGCTCTGGACCTGCAACATTCCAAACTCTCCACAATCACCCAAGTTCTAATCAGTTGATTAGTCTTGCAGAAAGTTCAGTTTCAAGATGCAACTTCTTTCTGGCAACTTCAGTCTACAGGATGAATCCTATTAGTTTGTATAATAATGTATACTAATAAAAATTAAATTGAAAAAGAAAGCTTAGTCTGTTTTACAAGCCGCACTTGGAGTTAGTTCCTTAGTTCATGATGGCACCTCTGGAGCTGTGCCAGCTCCACTCTGGGGAACAGGCAGGCCTGGACCCACCCATCTTCCCTAAGCCCTGCCCCATTCATTGCCCTGGACCTGTTTTCCTTCTTCAAAGGCAGTCTGGTATACAATTCTCAGGTGAGGGACTCTCAGGTGCTGGGAGTTCTTTTCAGTTAAATCAGGTAAGGAAGCCCCTGAATTTTAGGATCAAGCCTGGGCTGTGACTGGGATGAAGCCACCAGCCCAAAGGCCCAGGAACCCAAGGCTGGCCATATGGTCACCTCTGCCCTTACTCCTTTGAGTTAGGTAACCAATTGGAGTTACCCCCACAAGTGTGACTAATACAGGACTATTGGGGTATCTTTGAGAGTGATGAGGCTTTCTTGACTCTGTTGTGCTTAGCTTGAGAGACTAGTGTCCCAGAAAGTCAATGACCACCAAAGCTACCTCAAGCTAGAGGCTTTCAATGAAGAATGAAATTCACAGACCACAAAGGTGAATTTTAGAAAGAGATTTTATTATAGGAAGTTTAGGGGAGAGAAAGAAGGCAGAACTCCTGTACAGCAGAAAGGAACCTTGAGATACCATTGCGTCTCACTGCCTTGGAGGCTTTAGGGGGTACAGGAAAGGAGGACCGGGGAAGGGGGGATGAGCTGATTAGTCTAATATCCATTCCAAGTGTCTAGGTCCCTAGAGGCTCCAGTCACATCCTCGGTATGGTTTCCAAGAAAAGGGCAGCACTTTAGAGAAATGTGATAAGGAAAACACCAGATTCCTTTTCTGGCATCCCTAGACTCTGGTGATGCTGGAACCAGAGACATCTTTGACATCTTTGACATACTTTTGACACTTCTGGCCTCAAGCAAAGGACAAGGGTACTGGCGGAGGGAAAGGCCCCAAATTCTGCTGAGATCTCGAGATACTTTTCTTTATTTTCTGAGACAAATGCTCACCATATAGGCCTGGCCTAGAACTCCCTATGTAAACCAGATTGGCCTAAAACTCACAGAGTTTCTGGGTGCTGAGATTCAAGGTGTATGCCACTATACCTGCCAGTTGGGCTGTCTTGCTGGGGTTTTAAATTATTTATTTATTATTATTTTTTGTATGTGTACATGTGTATGTGTGTCTTGCCTGAAACTGGAATTATAAATGGTTGTTAGCCACTGGGAACTGAACCCTGATTCACTACAAAAAGGATCAATTTGGTTTTTTTTTTGTTTTTTTTTTTTTATGGTCTTTTTGAGACAGCTAGCCTGGAACTCGTTATGTAGACCAGGCAGGCCTTGAACTTACAGAGATCAGACTGCTTCTGCCTTCCAAGAGCTGGCGCATTAAAGGCATGCACCACCACGCCAGGCCCAATTTGGGCATTTTGTAAGGTCACCAGGGACCTTCTCCACCCCATCTCTTTGTCCCTTGGTAATGGCTCTGCACAGCCCCACTGGCTTCCGGGCAGGAGGGTGGCTTGGACACAGCAGCAATGTGTCTCCTGAGTTCTCCGGGGAGACAGTGTGAGGGGCAGGTACCCTAGGTCCTCAGGACGTCAGCTGGCTCTGGACAGGCAGAGTTCGGCCTGACTCCCAGATTAAGAAATGGGCCCAGTATGCTGTCCAGGGTACAGGGCTGGAGTAGAAATAAGTGACTGGTTCCAAGAAGGAAGGATGGATGGAAATTTCAAATACATACAAAAATCTCTCCAGGGGCTCATTATCCATCCACGGGGAGTTTGTTATCATTTGCTCTCTTCTTTTTTTCTTAGCTTAAGTTTTTTTTCCCCAACTTGGGATCACAGGCAAGTGCTGTACCACGGACTGATCTGTTCCCCTTCCAATGTCACCCTCAGCCTCTTCAACTGGAATACCTTTAAAGCCATGTCCACACTTTATAGTCTTCTCTTTTGTCAAATAAAAAACAAATCTGCCAAACTCACAGAAGCTGAGAGCTGAAGGTGATTGCTGGGGCAATAAGTGATAAACACAAATTTATAAAACATTCATGTGTGGAAGCTCCAGCTGGCCTGGCTCCAAGCCCAAGGGGTGGTCAGAAGGAGGTCTCTTTTTGAATGGACACCAAAGACAGGAGATCTGTATGTCAGGGAGGACACAGGGCTGGCTGATGGGTGGGCCAGAGAATCTGCTTCCCAAAGGGCCTTGCTCAGGCTAGGGTAAACAAAGGTGAGGGACAGAAAAGCCTGTGGATCAGACACCACTGCAAGCTTTATGAGGCAGAGTGTAGGGCTGGAGGACCTATTTCTGGCCTGTCACAAGGGACCATGGTGGGTCTCATCTAGAGCACATAGGCAGGAAGCAGTTTCTTTCTCTTTTTTTCCTTTTTAAAAATTTTTTAAAATTGATTTTTTAAAAAATTTTATGAGTGTATTGCCTGCTTGTATGTAAGTTCACCCATGTCATGCAGTGCCCACAGATGTCAGAAGAGGGCATCAGATCCCCTGGAACTGAAGTTACAGATGGGTGTTAGCCACTATATGGGTGTTGGGAACAGAACCTGGGTCCTCTGCAAGAACAGCCAGTGCCCTTAACCACTAATCCATCTCTCCAGTCCCTTCTTTTTTAAAAATTATTTTATTTTATGTGTGTGGGCCTGAGTATATGCATGTGCACAACATGTGTAGAGGTACAGTGGTGGCCAGAGGAGGGACCTGGGTTCCCTGGAACTGGAGTTATAAGTTGTTATGAACTGCTTGATGTGGATGCTGGGAACTGAAACCAGGTCTTCTACAAGAACAGCAAGTGCTCTTAACCACACTCACCAAATAAGAAGGCTGGACACGTTGGCACAGTATCACCCATATACCCAGGGAGGGTGTCTCCTTAACCCCCGTGTTCAGATTCCTGCCTGTTAGATTCTTCCAGGATTAGTCCTCCTGTCCCTGAGGCCTTCAGTCTGTAGAATGTATCATCTTCTAAGTCTCCTTCAAGCTACAATTGCTGTCTCCTCCCCTTGTCTCAGGCCTCCTGCTGAAAACTAAAGCACGTGGTCCACAGCCCCACCACACATCTGTCCATGGACCAGCAGATCAGGCTCTTGTTGGCAATGCAGAGTCTCGGGCCCTAGGGCAGCACTGCTGCGTGATGACCTGAGGTTCCACAGGCTGTGACCTGCAGCCCCTCAGGTTTTCTAATGTTTCATTGTGCAGTTTATATGAGGAAGATGAGACTAACCCATCCCATCTGTCCGTTCTGAAAGTTCTATAAGGCTGGCTAGTAAATTTAGTTGCTGCTATCTTCTCCACCAATGTCCTGTCCACAGGTCTTGGGTGCATCAGGAGCATGTCTTGATTCCTTTCGTTTGAGGGAATAGCCCTGGAAAGCCCTGAAGCAGGGCTGGACTTCTCTCAAGCTCTGGGTGATCATGCTGAGTTTTAGGGTGGCTTTGTTGCCCTGGAGGGTGACTTGGGACTGGAGGGAGTGTGAACAGTGATCCCTGTGGGTTACTGTGGCTCAGCTGTGTTAAAGCACTTGTTATGGGAATGCAAAAAGACGGAGGCTACTCAAGGACGTGTGGCCTTCAGGTTTCCTGGTTCTAAGACAGTGCTTGGCTGGATGAGGGGTGGCCATACTCACAACTCTGATGGAGTCTTGGAGCTTTCCTCCCTACTCTTCCTGGAGGGCAGTTGCTCTTATCTTATGTACTCTGGCCAGAGCCAGCATCACACACTGTGATCATATCTGGCCCTCAAACTCTCAAGGAAGAGGGTATGCCTTTAGTCTCAAGTTCAAGTGCAGGAGGCCCAAGCTTGTTTCCCAGCCTGAATCAGAGCCACAGGCCGTCACTTCTCAAAGCCAAGAGAGGGACCAAGGTGGAACCCTCAAGCCCCATCAATAGAAGGAGTTACAGAAAGAGGGCTGCTGAGGACTCCTTTAGGGGCTGGAGAGCTAGATGGAGAGACAGGAATAGGTAAGGAACTGGAGCCTGGAGACGGACCATTAGATCTGAGCTCAGCAAAGAAAGATCTCTTTAAAACATTTTTTTTGGACACAGGATCTCCCTGTAGTCCCAGCTGGCCTGAAACTTACTATGTAGACCAGGCTGGCCTGTATCTCACAGAGATCCACCTACCTCTACCTCTCTCTACCTGGACATCTTGGGAGAGGGGATGCTTCACATTAATTTATGGAAGGCCTGCTGGTTGGAGCAGGAGATGTCTTCTACAGTGATTGTTTCAAGGCCTTCTATGTCCACAAGTTGAGAGCTATGCTGAGGAAGAACCAGCTCATCTTTCCTGGGGAGAAGGTACTCTAGGTATGGTCTAGGGGGCCTTTGTCTAGCTCTGAGGTCTGGCACATTCTTGAGGCCTGGGTCAGGATTCTGCCAAAAGACTATGCTTTGTGCCAGGGGTCATCTATGTTGATAAGGCAGTGGCCTGTGGCCAGAACCCAGAGTAAAACCCTGGCTGATTCTACACAAAGCACTGGCTTCTCTTGGCATGTGGTTCAGCTTGCCACCCTCAGTATTTTGCTGTGATGCCCAGAAGCCAGCAGGAGCCGAGGAGGCTTAAAAAGTGGCTGTGGACAGCTTTTTGTAACAGCTGCATGTGCTAGTCCAGCTCAGGCAGAGAAGCAGCTTCACTTACCCCACAACCAGGACCTACCCCTCATGACTGGGTCCCCAAGCTACTCAGACTGAGGCCCTGTCTAGGTCATTCAACTCCATAAGGATGAGCTGGGAGTAGTGGTGTACACCTTTGATCTCAACACTCAGGAGGTAGAGTCAGGTGGATCTCTGTGAGATCAAGCCCAACCTGGTATACTATATAAGTTCCAGGATGT
Organism: Eospalax fontanierii; assembly: GCA_035773235.1. Classification (NCBI taxonomy): domain Eukaryota; kingdom Metazoa; phylum Chordata; class Mammalia; order Rodentia; family Spalacidae; genus Eospalax; species Eospalax fontanierii. Next base: position 40,452,839 of record CM069524.1, read on the forward strand.
CTGGGGCTACAGAGAGACCCTGTCTCAAAAAACCCACAACAACAAAAAATAAAACAAACAAACACTCCATAAGGATTCTGACAGCCAAAGAGACAGCATCTGTAGACCCCAAGAACCCAACTGATACTGCATGTGGTGAGCCCATAGCTACTGCAAGGTGAGACTAGGCGGAGCTACACCCACTTGACTATCAAGCTCATGACCAATCTGACTCTGGAGAGAGAAGCCTTTCTTTCCTGGAACACAGGCTCCTTGGAGGAATGGCAAGAATATGATGCAGTCCATGCAGAACTGCATGCTGAAAAAAAATGGGCTTCTACAACTGCCCGTTGCCACTGACACCAAGACTCTGGAAAAGGCCAGCATCCACTGGCTGATGGAGACCTTTATCCTGATGCTACAGACCCATCCCCTCCACAGTCAGCTCTGTGTACATACAGCACAAGTGAGATGCCACCCCAGGAGGGTTGTGCTACTGGCCTCTCAGGCCCCAGCAGTCTCCTCTGCATATGTGTGCTGGACATTGACACTGCAGATAGTGCCAAGGCCTTTGGGGCTCAGTCCTCCTCACATCTCTCCCAGATGCTACTGGCTGAGGTTGGGATGCTTGCCTGCTTTACCCCCAACTGCTGTTCAGGGGAGGGCCAAGCCCGGAGCTGCCATGGAGCAGTCAGCAAAAGGCAATAGAAATGTATCCTACAACAGCTGTACTATGGCTACTGGGTGAGAATCGAGGACCTGGACCCACTACCACCCCATGTCCTGCCTGAGGCTCAGCTTCAAAGCCGAGGGTCTTGGTTACCCAGGAAATCCAGGACTATCTCATCAACGTGAATGATGATGAGGAAGAAAAGGAAGAGACAGGACAGAGCTGAGTTTTCAGGACACAGTAGGTCATGCAGAGTAGGAAGGCAAGGACACCTGGACTGGCCTGGGGCTGTCCATTTGTATAAATAAAAGCATTCTTAATTTTTTTAAAAAGCCACTCACTTTTGGACTGAGTTGATTCCTGAAAAGTTTCTCTCAAAATCAGCAAGCAAACTGGGCAACTATGAAACTTTAATTTGGGGCTCCATTTATGCCAGCACTAAATTTCCCCCAGTGTTAACAGAGGAATTCAGGTCTATAGCATTCTAAAAAAGATGGGGACACCAAAACTTAGCAAAGGAAACTTGTTCATTTAAAAAAATTTAAAAAAAAAAATTCTATGTGTATGAGTGTATTGCCTGCATGTAGGTAAGTGCACCTGCCTTGTGCAATGCCCACAGAGATCAGAAGTGGGCATCAGGTCCCCTGGAACTGGAGTCACAGTTGGTTGTTAGCCCCCATGTGGATTGTCTGCAAGAGCAGCCAGTGCTCTTAAGTGCTGAGCCATCTCTCCAGCCTAGGAAACTTGTTTACTACAGTTTGGTCCAAACAAGAAGAAGAAAAAAAATAAATACCTATTTTTTTCCACCTTTCTTTTGGCAGGCTTATAGCTTACAGAAGATGAAAGGAAGGCTGGGTAATAAATGTATGTGGTGAGAAGGGGTTATGGGTTCCATCCTGGCTCTCCTGGGGTCCTACCTAGCTGCCTCCATCCTCGGTATTGAGACCAGGCTCACTTACACCTGGTTATGGGTGGACAGGGCAGAACAGTGTAGTGCCAGGCCAATTCTACAAATCTTCTCCAGGCTTCCTGTTAGGCACTTGGAGGACACATTCTGAAACAGCTCAGTGTCTTAGTTCCTGAAGTCCAGCTGAGGGTCATTTCTACCACAGCCACCAGAGCTCATGGACTCTTTCAAAAGGGACTTCTTGTAGGTGAGCAGTTAGCAAGGACTGGCACAGAACACTGGAGGAAGGGGGCTTCCTTACTGAATCCCCACTGCAGACCCCAACGGCCGAAGGGCCAAAGCCCGGTGCTTTACCTCACCTCATGATGAAGCATAATTCAAACCTCTCCCTGTAAGTTTGATGACATCTCGCTACGAAGGGCGGTCCGGTGTAGGTTCCAAGCCCAGAGGTTGAAATCTCAAGAAACTGACCATATCAAATAGGGCGGGCACGGTGGCGCTGTGGCCCTGCAGTGGAGGTGGATGAAGGCTAGTAGAGCTCGGAGCCGAGACTGTGCGGCGGGGCTGCAGCGACTCTGCGGGCTCGCAAGGCGCGTCCACCTGCGAGCTGCGCCTTCCTCGAGCGACCCAGCACCAGATCCGAGGCTGGACCCTGGGTTTGGAAATGTGGAAACCCAGCGCAAGTGCCTGGATGATGCTCCCCTGAAATGCAGGGGAGCAAACCAAAATAAGACTCGCTCATTTTTGCATAGGAAAACAAAATAGGAGCTCTGTGTCCTAAGTTCAGCCTGCCAGGTACTGAGGCTTGAACGATACTCGGAAGAATCCAGCGTGGATCCGTCTTCTGACCTCCCCGAGGGTTCCGGTCCTGCGGGCCGGAGTTCAGATCCTCCATCCCAGGCTGTCACAGCAGGTGCACCGGGTCCGGGCTCCACGATCCCCCCAGGGGTAGACCACATCCCCCTCCGTCCCCTCTCCATCGCCCCGCCCACCCACTCTCTGGCCCCGCCCCGCCTCGGCCCCGCCCCCGCCGGAAGCACTGGCGCGCCCGGCGCCTGGCGGCCGGCGGTCCTGCGCTCGGGTCTGCGCTCCATCTGTGTCCTCCGCATGGATCCTATCGAGCGCGCGCAGGCGGCGCGGGCCCGGGTGCCCAGGTGGGTGCGGAGGTTGTGCCCAGAGCCCTCCCGGGCCGGGTTCGAGCGGGTCGCGCCTGTCCGGGTAGAGTCAGGGGAGGGGAGGGCACGGAGGAGGGGAGATGATGGAGGAGGGGATCCGGGAACACTGACCAAAGGGCGTCGCGGAGCGGAACTCCTGGACCCCAGCTGCACTCCAGGGCTCGGAAACTTGGTTCGGGAAACAGGTTCTTTCCGTGTTATAGGGTCGATCCGTATGGGTTTGAAAGGCCCGAAGACTTTGATTATGCGGCTTATGAAGAATTCTTTTCCACATACCTGGTGATACTCACTAAGAGGGCGATAAAATGGTCCAAACTTTTAAAGGGAAGTGGCGGCGTCCGAAAAAGCATGACAGGTGAGTCCGACGCCTAGGCACCCCGATGCTCGCATCGCCCCCTGCAACCAAGAACGTGACTCCTCATCCAGCTGCTGAATCTCCATAGAGGGACCCCTTAGCAGCAGGACATCTCAGCAATCAGACCCCCTATGGCGCGACCCCTCTTAACAGCCGGACCCCCCATAATACGACTCCCCAGCAACCCGGCCCTCTTACAGAGCGACCCACAAGCATGAGCATGACAGCCCCCCAGCAGCAGGATTTCCTATAGTGCTCCTCCTTGGCAGCTGGATCCCCTATAAAGCCATCTTGACGTCCTACAGCCTGAGGTCCCCTTAAAGCGCAACCCATCAACAGCCGGATGTCCATCAGCAGGACCTAAGTATGACCTCCAAGCAGCCAGACCTCCAAAAGCCAATCCCCCTCTCCTAACCCTCTAGGAGTTGGACCCCCTATAGCCAATTCCTTCCTCCCCCAAGTCAACCCCGAAATATGGGGATTGGGATGAGGGCGGGGACGTGGTGCAGCAGAGCAAGGCCACTGAAGCACTATACCTCGTTGCCCACGTCATGGCCACCTCTCTCTCTTACTGAGGATGGGCAAAGTCCGTGCTTCCCAGAGAGGAAGTGGGGTCTAAGGGCGTGACACTCTGGGTGGGGCCCTGGGAATGTCCTTTACAAACAAACTCGGGGACCAAACAGGTCTCAAGCTTCAAAATCAGACAGAGCGGGCTTCTGGTTGGTTCAGTCTTAGGACAAACTTTCCTCTCACCTTTAAAGCAAGCCCTAGGGTCCACCGAGCCTGACTTCCCCTCCTTTTCCCAAACATTTTTCTCTTTCCTGGATCTTATTTGATAGCCATGTATTTCCTTATTAGAATTAAAGGTCCTTCCCTCTGCAGGGGATTTCATTTTCTTCACTCTGGAATCCTGAATTCAGTGAACACTGCTTTGTTCCAATATAAAACATAACTTGTTAAAGGTATGAAGGTGCTTGCCAGGTGGTCATGTAGACAGACAAGCAGTAAAACCATGAGGGTTGTGTGAAGTGTGTTTGGGCAGTTGCCTGCTGAACATTAGTGATTACTGTCGAGCTGGATGACCCAAGCATTTAAGGTTGGGGGGGGTAGTCTCTGTTACTAACATGTTTCCAGCAAACATCTACTTTTATTCTTTCTTTTGCATTTATTCTTGAAAGTTAATTAACTGGTGTTTTAACTTTGGGAAGTTTTATATATACTTAAAACATAATTTATGCAAATGGTAATCACTTTAATCATACTGCAGAATACAAAATGAAGTTACTTCTCTCTCATTCCAGGCTCTAGCCTACTAATGAGGTAACTGGGGACCGTCTCAATGTGTCCCTTAAGAGCAGATGTGTACCTACACACAAATGCCCAGCTGCTCTGTGGGCTGCCTTCAGTGCAGACAGTGAGTGGCCTCTGTGGCTGTGGTATAATTAATGCCACACTGATTATCCTGGGAAGATACAGGTCTGTGCAGACCTCTTGTTTTTACACAAACCAGCCATGTGCTCATCCTCCCGTGGCCCAGACAGACCTTGAACTTGTGATCTTCTACTTGAGCCTAGTGAGTAGCTAAGATTACAGGGCCTCAGCCATTAGGCCTGCTTTGCAGTTATCTTCCTGTTAATTCTGCAGCTTTTTTGTTTTGCTTTGCTTTTGAGTACTTGTCACAATCCTGTAAAAGTTTAATTTAGGAGCTGGAGAGACCGCTCAGTGATTATGAGTGTTTCCTGCTCTTCAGAGGACCTGAGTTCGATTTCCAGCACCCATATTGGGTGGCTCACAATCACCTGTAAATCTAGATCTGGGTGGATCTGACACCTTTGGCCTCTGGGAGCACCTGCATTCACATGTACATATCCCAACACAGACACAGACACAGACACACACACACACAATTAAAAATAGAAATAAATCTTAAACAAATTTGACTTGGTTCAACACCTTTTTGCTTTAATACTATTTCAAATACATAATGTTCATTAGGTTGTAATTATGGTAACAAGTTAATTGGTGTAAATAGGAGCAAATGCATCTGTTTCTTGATGAGCCCTCAGTCTGAAGGATGGGTGCCTCCGAGACAGGGTGAGAGTCATCCTGATGTTCTGGCAGGAAACAACACTAGTTAGTCTGGTTGGGGGGCCAGATAGTCTGCCTCTGTGTCCCTGCTGATATTAGTGTGGTCTCTAGATGCTACACTTAGGGAGCCCTTAGTGCTGACAAAGCTTGAATTTACTGTTAAGCATAAAACAGGAGTAGACAAGTTATTCCAGAAATGGGAATCCGGTTTTTCCTGCCAGATAGTCTAGGATGATTGTAGTGTCATCGGGGCAACAGTGCCAGGAGAGAGATCACATGACCCAGAAAGATGAGCCCATGTGTGGGAACAGGAGCCAGGGACTCGGTGTCAAACCTACTGTCTCTCTTTTTATTCCTCTATAGCCCCAGCTGTCCTAGAACTCACTATGTAAACCAGGCTGGCCTCAGTCTCACAGAGATCTGTCTGCCTCCTCTACCTCTGCTTGCCAAGTGCTAGGATTAAAAGCATTTGCCAGGTCTGTCGCAAACTCACTCTTCTTGAGTTTCAGAAAGTACTCCTCTGGTGTTTCTCACGTTGAATTTCCACCTTCCCCTTCGTGTGTGTGTGTGTGTGTGTGTGTGTGTGTGTGTGTGTGTGTGTTTATGTGCACATGCGTTGCCTGCCTGCCTGGCTGTCTCTCATTTCTGTTTTTTACAATGTCTTGCAGTGTAGAACAAGCTGGGCTAGAACTTGAGATTAGCCTTGGCCTCCTGATTGCTGGATTCCATTTTTCTCCCTTTCTTTTTTGGGGAGGAGGTCCAACTATATGGGTCCCTTCAGAGGTTCTTGATCTCACTGACAAAAGAATTTAAACCCAGACTCAGAAGGAAACTTGAGGACAGTCTTATTGGCATTTGAGAGAGGAAACAGCAGGGCAGACAGGACAGATCTCAGCAGCTACCAGGAGATGGAAAAGGGAAAGTTACTGTTTCTGAGTTAGAACAGGTTAGACTTTTTGAATTTATCATAGGGGTCTGCAGCTGGATCCAGGGAGGGGCTTTGGGGGTCTGTATGCATACATCTCATTAAGGAGCAGGGCCTTCTGTTGTCTTAAGTTCTCAGGTGTACTGGGCTGCTTCTTACTTGGCTTGAGGCTAGTCTTAGCTTTATCTAGGTAAGGAAATTACTCCTATATCAAAGAGTATTACTGACCAATAACCAGGCCATCTATAAAGGAGGGTCATTGGCTATCAGCTGTGTATTTGTGTCACCATGTTGGCATTTGAAGTGCCTCAAGCGGGGGTTTCTGACTCAAGAGGCCCCTCTGTCTATATCAGAAGTGATGTTTTAGGTCTTGGATCATGCCATTTGTACCAGAGGAGGCTGACGTATGTCTATATGTATGAATCCAAAATGGTCAGCCCGGGAGGCAGCTGGCTGCACAATGCTCTTTTCATTTGTGTTCTCCCTGTCCAGCATCCCCTATCATCTGAGTGTCTCCAGTTACTTGTAAATCTTGTCATCCAAGATGTCCCAGATGACAGGTATACATTTCTCTGCTGAGCAAGAGTGGATACAGTAACACTGTTTTCCTTTTCTATGGCAAAGATCTACAAGGAACCCCTAAGAATAGAGTATGTTTCTTCCTTAGCTTGGGGAGACTGAACTCAGCCCCTCCCTCTGCCTTTCCCTGACGGTTTCCCTTCTTGGTGCAGTGACTCTAACAAGGAAGCAATATAGCCAGTTGCTTCTTGGCCCTCCTTAGGGGCTTAATGTGTCATACCTGAACTCAAAGTGAATTGCAGAAACATGTTCAGAGCCCAAACCTGGGTTTTGTTTGGCTTGGTTGGGGCAGACAGATGGAGGCTAATTCTCTGGGGGTTCTTTGCAAAGGTTGGTGACCATCAGGGGGTGAACCCTGCCCTTGTAAAGAAGTCAGTCTGTGAGAATAAGAAAGATGTCTGTATTCCCTTTGGAGAAACCAGGATCTGTCACACATCCGAGACTGGCTTCTGCTACAGTAGCTGTTAAGTCCCACTCTGGAATTGCAGGGACTGAGTATTAAGTGCTGTTTCTGATTCACAGATGAGGAAACTGAGGCATGCTTGGGTATGCAGCTAGGAAGTCATAGCAGAGCAGGTGTCTGATGCCAGAGTTGATGTAACCATTTTGCCCTTTGCTTACAAAAACAAACAAACTTTATATTACTAAATTGCATTTAAAATGTACAGTGAAACTCAAGTTATCAGTGTATAGTTTTAGGATTTTAGACAAACACACAGTAAATCACAGTTAAAATTCAAACCAGAGACAGGTACTTGTAATCCCAATAATCAGGAGGCAGAGGCAGGAGGATTTTTATTAAGTTTAAAGCCAATCTGGTCTACATAGTATGTTTCAGGCCAGCTAAGGTTACATAGTGAAACACTGTCTCAAAAAAAAAAAATGAATAAAAAGGGGGGATGGTGGCTGGAGAGATGACTCAGTGGTTAGGAATATTAGCTGTTCTTACAGAGGTTCAATTCCCAGCACCCACATGGGGACTAACAACTGTCTGTAACTCCAGTTCCGGGAGATTCTGATGCCTTCATATGACCTCCTCAGGCATTGCATGACATAGGTGCACTTACACACATGCGGGTAATAAACTCATACTCATAAAATAAAATAATAATAAATAATAGATAAACATATATTATATAAAATATAAAATAAAACAAACTAAAAAAAAAAAAAGAAGAGTTCCATCACTTTCAGAATTCTGTGGGCCACTCCTGGTCAGTCTATCCAATCCTGTAGTCAGCCTTCCCAGGATGCTCAGCCACGTTGCAGCCTTTGATCTGGTTTCCATTGGGCATTTGAGACTTATCTAGAGTCATGTGTGGCTTATTCCTTCTGTTGCTGAGGAGTTTATCAACTTATCTGCCTGTCAGTCAACATGTGGAGAGTACAAATCCAATGATAAAAGCCCTCCTGTGAAGGCTTTTGTAGGAACAGTTTCTCTTGGGTAAACACTTGGTGGGATTGCTGGATTATAAAATTTTAGCAATAAATTGTATTGCGTAGCATGTGTAAGTCCCCGAATCCGATCCCCAACATCAAAAAAAGAATAAAAGAGATAGTGAAAAGCCAAAAGCAAATTGCAAACTTTTCCCAGAGTAGCTGTACAGTTTGTATCCCCGTGGTGCCTGAAGGTTCTGCGGCCGCACATTTTACTCTGTTGGAGTCCTTTTATTTTAGCCATTCTTCAGTTTGACCAGACTATTCTGTCTGCTTGAAGTTCCTTTGCAACTCTGTCAAAAAGTACTTGGCTTTCTTTATGTGACTCTGCTTCTTTATTCTTTTTATTTATTTATCGTCTCAATTTTTGAGGCAGGGTCTCAGTGTGTAGTCCTGAATAGCATGGAAATGTATTCCCTGAGGGCTGAGGTTAAAAGTGTGCGGTACCATGTTCAGCGGTTTCAGGATTTTAAAAAATGTGTGTGTGTGTGTGTGTGTGTTCCTTGGTGGTGGAGTTGCAGGCAATTGTGAGCTCCCTGAAGTGAGTGAGTGGGTGCTGGGAACTGAACTCTGCAAGAGTAGCCAGCCCTCTTAATCTCTGAGTCATCTCTCCAGTCCCTGTGTCTCCGTCCTTTATTGTGTAGCATTGACCCACTTATATAATCACTGTTTTTACTATTGTGAGTTTGTAGTCAGTCTTAGCATCAGATAATTTGCCCCCTCTCACCACTTCATGTTCAGAATTGCACGGGTTCTCTTTGCTTGCCATTGTCTGTGGTCATGGATAGGAGCTGCATATATGGGATTCCATGGGTAATTTGGGAAGAACTGACATCTTTCAATGCATCTTTCCCTCTATCTATCTATCTATCTATCTATCTATCTATCTATCATCTATCTATCATCTATCATCTATCTATCATCTGTCTATGTATCTATCTATGTATCTATGTATCTATCTATGTATCTATGTATCTATCTATGTATTTATCTATCTATTTTTTTCTTTTGGTCTTTTGGGATAGAGCCTTCCTGTAGCCCCAGCTGGCCTGGAACTCACTGTGTAAACTAGATTGGCCTCAGTCTCACTGAGACCCACCTGCCTCTGCCTCCTAGGAACTGGGATTAAAAGCGTGTGTCCCCATGCCTGATTTCCCTTTATTTTTGATATTACTATAAATGATATTCTTAAAAATTATTTGTTTTATTTTTTCTTTTGTTTTTAAAATTTATTTATTACTTTTATTGTATGTATATGAGTGTATGTCCCGCATGTGTGTAAGTGCACCTGAACTGTACGATGCCCGCAGAGCTCAGAAGAGGGCGTCAGATTCCCTGAAACTGGAGTTACAGACTGTTGTTAGCTGCCCTGTGGGTGCTGGGAATTGAATGTGTGTCCTCTGCAAGAGCAGCCAACACTCTTATGTGCTAAGCCATCTCATCAGCCCCTTTGAAATTTTTTGTTTATTTCTTTTATATGTATGTGTGTTAGGCCTACATGTATGTAAGTGTACCTGTGTCATGCTGTGCCCGTGGATGCCAGAAGAGGGCATTGGATCTGGAGTTAAAAACAGTTATTAGCCACTATATGGATGCTAGGATTCCAGCCTGGTTTTTCTGCAAGAGCAGCCAGTGCTCTTAGCTGCTGAGCCATCTCTCCAACTCCTCTTTTGATTTTTTTGAGACATAGTCTTCCTGTATCTCCAGCTGGCCTAAAACTTGCTACATAGACTACAATCTCATAGAGATCTGCCTGCCTCTGCCTCCTGAGTGCTGGGATTAAAAGCATGGGCCACCACACCTGGCTTATTTTTGTTTTGTATATGAGTGTTTTGTCTACATGATGTGAGTGCACTTGTGAGTATACTTGGTTAGAGAGCAGAAGAGAGCATTCATTATCTTGGGACTGGAGGTAAGGGCAGGTGTTAGCTGCCATGTGGGAGCCGGGAAGCAAACCCCAGTCCTTTTTAAGAGCAGCCAGTGCTTGTAACCACCAAGCCAACTCTCTGGCTCCAGATACTCTTAAAACTTTTGCTTTCCAGTCATTGACTTTGTAGAAATGCCCTTGATTTTTACATGTTCTTTGCTTTTGACTATGGTCCTAAGTTGGAATGACCCTTACCTGTATTGACCCTTGCCTATTGCCATTCTGCAAAGAATGACTAAAATCTCAGTCAGAGCATTTCCGGTCATGTTGGCCACTGAACAGTCAAGAGAACTCTAGCCAAACTGGAGCATAAATCATACTGATTTGGAGGAAAGGTTGGACTGAGTTGTCAATGTCTTTGCTAGAATTTTAAAAATGAAGCTGAGTTCATGCTTTCTGTTTCCACAGCACAGTGGTAGACCATGTGGGCAAAGACCCCTTGCAGGGAAAAGCTTCTTGGATCTTGGATGTGCCACCTAGGCTGGCAAGGTGAAGCTCCTGAGGGGTGCCCTTGCTGTCAGTGGACAGTGCCAGTATGCCTCCCCTGTTCTTCCCCTGCCTTGTGCTTGCGTTCCTGGTCACCGAGACTCATCCAACTGTGTGTGTGGGCATTTCTTGCCTTTTTAGTATTCTTCTAGGAGTGGCCTTAACATTCAGAGGGGATGAGGCCTGGTCCTTCTAAGGCCAAACCCTTTATCCACTGAGCCATCTCGCTGACCCATGTGGAATTATTTTTATAATTTATCTGTTAACACAGCTGGTGCCTCACAGTTTTTTCCCTTTCTTTTTTTTAGTGCTAGTAATTGAATCTGGGACCCTCACGCATGCTAAGCAAGTGCTGTGCTGCTGAGCTACATTCTTTCCCAGGCTTTTCCTTTTCATGATGGCTTGTAGAATTTACTAGTTATATCCACTTCTCTTTCTTTTTCCCCCCAGTGTTAGTCACATAGCCACATTTCTGTCACTATAACAAATACTTGAGATAATTAATTGCCTTTTAAAGAGAAAATGTTTATTGTGTCTTGTAGGTTTGAAGGTTGATTCCATTGCTTTGGGCTGGGCATTGTATGATGACAGGAACACATGGTTGAGCACACCTACTTGGCCAGGTAGAGGGGAAGAGAAAGGTGAACCTCCCACAGCCTTCTTCAAAGGCAGAACCCCTAGTTACCTACAGACCTCTTTGTAGGACTCTCCTTTAAGTGGTGCAGTCATCTTCCAGTAGTTCTGCCCTAGGTATCAAGTCTTAAGACACATGGGTCTGGGGAAGACAGTCAACATCCAAATGATGGCACTTCCTAAAATTGGTCTATTTTAAAACAGTATAAAAAATATTTTTTGCTGGGCCTTTAATCCCTGCACTTGGGAGGCAGAGGAGCCATATCTTGGGGAGATCTAGGTCAGTCTGGTCTCCATAGCAAGTTCTAGGCCAGCTGTGGCTACAGGGAGACCCTGTATCATAAAAGACCCCCCAAATTATTTGTATTTTAGGTGTATGAGTGTTTTGCTTGCATGTAAGTACACCACATGTGTGCAATGCCTACAGAGGCCAGAAGAAGGCAACTGATTCCCTGGAACTGGAGTTACTAATGTGTTGTTAGCACCATGTGAGTGCTGGGAACGGAACCCAGTTCCTCTGGAAGAGCAGCCAGTGCTCTTAACCACTGAGCCATCTCTCCAGCTCCAAGTTGGTTAATTTTAAAGTAATGGTATTTATAATATAAAATCAAAGAAAACCAGCAAAGCTTTAAATATTTTTGAAGAAGCAGTTATTAAAGAGGTTATTAACGATCCTTGGACCAAGGGGTGGGTGTTGGGTCAGAGGAGGGTGTGCAGGTAAGAGGACAGCTTGTGGGAGTCCTGGGATTGAACTACAGATATCAAGACATCAGCCCTGGCAGCAGGTACCTTTTCTCACTGAGCCATCTCACTGGGCATACTCTTTTTTTGGGGGGGGGGTTCTTTTTGAGACAGGGTCTTCCTGTAGCTCCAGCTGCCTAGAACTTACTATGTAGACCAGTCTAACCTCAGTCTCACAGAGATCCATCTGCCTCTGCTTCCTAAGTGCTAGAATTAAGGGCGGGCGCCACATCTGGCCCATACTTAAAAAAGAAATTATTTACCTATTTTCTTTGGTCTTTTTTAAAGTCAGTGTTTCCCTGTAGCCCCAGCTGGCATGAAACTCAATATGTAGACCAGGCTGACTTTGAACTCACAGAGCTCCACCAGCTTTTCCCTCCCAAGTGCTGGGATTAAAGGTGTGTGCCACTACGCCAGGCCTTATTTACCTATTTTCAATAAAAATATCCCTACAAGATAAAGTACTGCTCAACATGAGAGAGTTAATGTAGGCCTGTGCTGAAGCTGTGGCCTTGTGGGCCTGTGGGGTCTGCCAAGTGAGCATCTTGGCCTCACACTGGTTTCTCCACCTGTGGCCCATATGCCAAGTAGCTACCAGACTTACCTCCTTTCTTCCAGGTTAGGGCCAGTACCTGATTGGTACCCAAGGTCCTGGAGAAGTCCCTCCCTGAAGTTGTCCCTCAGCCTTTGCTACTCTGACCAGCAGAGAATCCATACCTCTACCAGCCCCACAGAGGCATTTCCTCCTTTTTTTTTTTTTTTTTTTCTTTTTGGTGCTGGACATAAAACCCAGGGCCTTGTACGTGCAGAACACATGTTCTACCCACCTCTGAACCACACCCTAGCTGGACCAGTGCTCTTTGGTCCTGCACTGGTTCTAATCAGCACAGTGGGCACAGTGACTGCCTAGAGCCAAGTTATTCTCAATAAGAACCTGGAGTCGAGTCCGTCTGTGCTCAGAGCTCGGCCGTATAACTTGAAGAGCTGGGGGCGAGGCGGATGGAGATGAGCCCGCGGGCCCAGCCTGTCCTCTCTCTGACTGAACAGTGTAGTAGAAGTGGGTGGCTAGGGCATATATCGGTTTGTGCCCCACTTCAGGAGCTTTGTGGACTGTGTCAGTTAAGAGCAGATAGGAAGTTTGGGCTCCTTTCTGAATTGGTTTAGGAAGACAAGCACTCAAGATGGAGAAGGCAGACGAGGGTTGTCCTAACGCCCGTGAGCTCTGAGCTCATCTCCAATCTCCCCCTGGGTTTCAGTGAAGCGCTACGTCCGGAAGGGGATCCCGCTGGAGCACCGGGCCCGTGTCTGGATGGCCGTGAGTGGAGCCCAGGCCCAGATGGACCAGAACCCTGGATACTACCAGCAACTACTGGAGAAAGAGGGCAGCCCCAGCCTGGAGGAAGCCATCAGGACAGGTGGGAAGGCCGGTGCTTGGTGCCTGTGTACCCTGGGTGGAGAGGGTGGACTAAGCTCCTCTCAGGAGCTGAGCTCTGCCCTTATCCAAGTCCTAGGCAGTGAGGAAGTCTGCCTTGCTGAAGATGCACCTGCAGGTGTAGTTTTAGAATGGTGTTTGGGCGGAGAATCAAAACTGAAGTGTTCACAGGGAGAATGGTAGATATTTGTATGCCTCATGAGGAAATGGATTGAAATGATCGTATTTTCTCTGTGAGGGGTTTTGAGATCAGCAGCAGCTGGTGTCACCATAGGACAAGTGGCAGTGGCCTTGGTGATGGTCACCTGGTGTCGTTGTGGAGGTTACTCCCTGCACCCTGGTGCCAGGATTGTTTGACTCTTGTGACTGACCTGAGTGCCCTCTACGTGCCATACTTCTTTTTCTGTCCTCCAGGGCCCCCAGTGATAGGGTCACTGACTCCCCAAAAGTTCAAAGTTCAGCATAAATTGAATGCTAGATCTTCAGGAATTATAGCCGCCTTTCCACCTTTAGCGTGGTGCTATGCAAACTCAAGTGAGCAGTACCAGTGGAACACAACATGCTGAATTTTTGCTTAAATCCAGTTACTCTACAGAGCAGAGAGTGAGGGGATGGCATGTCTCTGACATCAGCAGAGCCACCCTGCAGCCCCCACCGCCCTCCACGTGGTGGGCTGGGGCTGCCCGTGAGGGGCGCAGGCTGCCTCCCAGTCATGGAACCCAGAGCAGAGTGGCCCTCACTCGGCTGGGTCAGCATTGCTGACTCAGGCTGGGAAGGGGAGGTTTATGTTAGATAAAATAAACTTGCTGTTTCTTTGGAAAGTGATTTTAAAGGTTTTCTTTGGTGTAGTTTATGGAATTTTTTTTATGTGTATAAGTGTATTGCCTGCATGTGTGTAAGTGCACCCATGTTGTGCAGTGCCTGAGGAGGCCAGAAGACGGTGTTGGGTTACCTGGAACTGGAGTTAGGGACAGTTGTTAGCCACCATGTAGGTACTGGGAATTGAACCCATGTCCTCTGCAAGAGCAGCCAGTGCTCTTAACCACTGGGCCATCTCTCTAGCCCTTTGGAATTTTTTTTTTTTTATTGTGCGGAAAGAGGTATAACAGAATTCACCTTTTCCCCCCCAAACTGAAGCTGTCCCCATTAAACATGAATGCCCCATTCCCCAGCATCTGGTACCTGCCTTTCTATTCTTGGCTCTGACAGTGGCTCCTGTGGGACTTGTATAAGAGGCACTGCACAGCCCTTCGCGATGGGTTCATTTGTGTCAGTGTAAAGTTCTCCAAAATATTCTGAAGCCTAGTATGTGTCAACTGCCCCTTCCTTTCTAAGGCTGCATAGTATTCCACATGTGATGATGCCTCATTTGTTTAACCACTGATGGACCTTTGGTTTGCTCTCCCCTTTGGGTGTGTGCGAAGTGCAGCATGAACAAGCACAGATAATCTGCCCCATCCCTGCCCCAGTCCCTGCAAGGATACACATACTTCGGATTTTTTAAGACGTATTTTATTTTGTGTCTGTTCATTATGTGCAGTTGAATGTACTGCCTGAGGAGGCTAGGAGAGGGAGCTGGAGAGACAGTGGTTGGTTATGAGCTGCCTGATAGGATTGCTAGGAAGTGAACTTATATCCTCTGTAAGAGCAGTATGTACATTTAACCACTGAACTATCTCTTCAACCTTTATTTATTTATTTATTTATTTAATTTTATTTTATTTGTGTGTCGTCTGTCTGTCTGTGTATGGAAGTTAGAGGACAACTTGTGGAAGCTGGTTCTCTCTTTCTACTTTGTGGGTCCCAGGGGTAGAAATCAGGGTGTCAGGCTTGGAGGTAAGCACTTTTAACTGCTGAATCATCCAGTTGGCTCTTTAAAAAAATTTTATTTCCCAGAGTGGAATTCCACATGTAGCTACAAATGCCCTTGGAAGGATGATCTGCTTGCCTCTATCTCCCAAGTGCTGGGATTACAGGTGTACTCTACCATCCCTGGTTTATGTTGTGTTAGGGATCAAACCCAGGGCTTCCTACATGCAGGCCTGCACTCTACCAACTGAACTACAGTATCTGAATAAACTATCTTAGAGAGCCACATGTGGACTTTCCATGTCCACAGAACTATAAATATAGTCACAAGTCTCATCCATACTTGGCTTTGTATCACCCATAGAAAGACACCAGACATGGGAAAATTTTAAAGGTATCATGGATGAACGCAGCCTGTGTCTCTAGTCAGAAATATAAAGAACTCTGCTGTTCCTGTGAGCATTCCATGCTACTGAATGTTTACAGCTCCAGGGGAGATGTCTCTTTTGGGCCTGGGAGGCTATGGGGCACTAGTAAGCAGGAAGGGGCCAGGAGGGAAGCTCCTTACACAAAAGCCGGCGGCGTGAGTTTATTTAGTTCCTGGTATGGGTTTTGTCTGTTTATCTCTGAAGGGAGTCTTGGTCTATTCTCCTTCCTATGTTTCTGGGTGTTTTTGTTTGTTTTTAATTTTTGTAAAAAAAAATCACTTTATTTTAGTTAACTCTCCAATGAAACATCACACAGCTGGTTTAAGAAAGCCAAATGTAGGGGCTAAAGAGGTGGCTCAGCAGTTAAGAGCACTGGCTGCTCTTGCAGAGGACCTGGGTTTGATTCCCTGCACCCACATGGCTGCTAACAATCGTCCCTAACTCCAGTTTGAGGGGATCTGACTCCGTCTTCTGACCTCCCTGGGCATTGCATGACAGGGTGCATTTGCATCCATGCAGGCAATACACCCATACACATAAAATAAAAATAATAAATAAAATACTTTTTAAAAAGAAAGCCAAATGCAGTTAGGCATGGTGGCCCATGCCTTTAATCCCAGAACTTGGAGGCAGAGGCAGCCTGATCTCTGTGAGACTGAGGTCAGCCTGGACTACATAATGATTTCTAGGGCAGTTGGGGCTACAGGGAGACCCAGTCTCAGAAATAAATAAAGTCACATGTTTACCTAGCCCAAACTCCACACATCTCAGTGAACTGTTCAGTGAACACATGCTTCCACGACCCTTCCAGAGCAGTTAATAACCAGGTTTGCTTGGGATTCACACTACCACTATCTATTACATTCTTACATGAAAGAAGATTAATAACCAGTTTTAATAACCAGGTTTGCTTGGGATTCACACTACCACTATCTATTACATTCTTACATGAAAGTAGATCATCAGAGCCGATTTTCCAGTTCTTCAGTTTAAACCTCTTGATTAGAGAAGTCCTCCATTTGCAAGCCTGCATCGTCTCAGCACCTTGTTGCAACCCTCACAGAGCTCAATGTCACTCTGCTTCTGGGCACACTCAGAAACTATCTGACCTCAAAGAGGCAAGGGCCACTAGACTGCTGCTCATCAGCTGGGCTCCCCGCTGTTCCTGGTAGGTGAGATCAGACTTTGTGGACTCCACCTCTACTGAGGCGCCCAGTGATGTGCCCCAGAGTGTGCTCTTCTGCAGAGCCCACAGCCACACTGGCTGTGGTGGTTGCCATCTGGGCCATTGGGCCTGGCTGCCGGGGTACAGCAGGTGAGCCAACTACAGGTGGTACAGCAGCCACTGGAGGCTGAGCTGCAGGTGCTGGCCTGGGAGCAGCTCTCAACCAAGGGGCCCAGCTGGCTGGAGAGGCCACCTGGAGGAGCTGCTATGGTTTCCATGCAGCATCCAGAATGCATGTCTGTTCAATGTCTAGAAATGTAAAATCTATTTTCAATTTTTTGAGACAGCATCTCACTCTGCAGCGCAGGCTGGCTTGAACTCAACTAGCTATGCTCCTGCCTCAGCCTCCTGAATGTTAGAATTACAGTGTGAACCATTATCCCTAGCCTTGTATTTTTGACATTTGGAATCTGGACCTTTTGGATTCTGAAAGAATGGTCAGACCCAAAACTGCTATTCTTGGCACAGAGTGCCATATCCTGGGCTACAACAAGGCTTAGGTGTGTTTCATACCTGAGGAAGTGGCCAGGTCTTTCTTGGGGTGATTCAGGAGTAGCCAGGGTGGCAACAATTCCTGAAGTCCTAGACAGAAGACAGCCGCCTTGGCATATGCCCAGAGGCTGGGAGGTGACACTGGTACATTTCTGTGCAGACCTGAACCGGACCTTCCCGGACAACGTGAGGTTCCGGAAGACGGCGGAACCCTGTCTGCAGAAGACCCTGTACAACGTGCTCCTGGCATATGGGCTGCACAACCGAGGTGTGGGGTACTGCCAGGTGAGCCCCCAGGGCCTTAGAGCTGGCATGTCCTGGGGATCATTCAGCACCCCACAGATCTCATGGTAATGGCATTCTGTAGGTATGAGCTTTATTCACCTGACTCATGAGGTCTGGGTCATAATTCCTCCCTCACAGCAGGCCTGGCATGCAGTGTGTCCCTGCTAGAAAAGCAGGAGACACTTGTTGGTAACTTTACGGTATCAGGTAGTAGACAAGGTGAGGACAGAAGGTTGAGGACGAATAATGAGAAGGAAATCGAGTGAGCACAGAGTAGGAGCTTGAGGCCAGAGCAGTGTTGTGCACTTTTCGTGGGTTTGTGGGGCCATGCACTGCAGGGCCAACCTCCTTGATGTTCTTTCTGAAAACCTGGTCTAATGGAAGATCTTGCCTATAAATTTTGGTCCTGTTTGTGTTGCCAGTGAGTCTAAACATGCAGCTGGTGAGTAATTTCCTTCCTGGGAATGTGCTGGAGCCCAAACCCGGTGACTTAAACGGTGACACATTTTGAAATCATAAGACTCAGGTGTGTGCCATGCTGCCCCTGCCCAGGGGTTGTGAAGGATGGTCCTTCCTGCTTCCTCTCCCAGGCTTTTCCCCAAATCCTGGAATTGTTGTCTCCATGAGATGTCCCCCTGCTTGGTGACTGTCTGGTTTCTCCAGTTTTATAAGAACACACACCGTCTTACTGGAGTATAACAGCCCTGTTCCAAAGAGGTTCATCTTAACAGGTGACATCTGTACCCACCTGTCTCCAAATAAGGCCACACTCTGAGGCAGGGGACTCCTGGACTTGGAGACACAGTCCTGCCCATAACTTGGAATCATAAAGTGTATACGAATAGCCTCTCTTTTGACCCAGGCTGACTTCCACAGGAGCTTCCATGATGAGCAGGGTTCACTCATTGGGGTCTTTCCAGGTGTTCTGACCCTTGTGACTCAGGAGCACAGAGCTCGTACGGGCCTCTGCTCCATTTCGGTATCCTGATCTCTGTGCACTTTTTTTCTTTTTTCAATGTTGGGGGTAGAATTAAGGGTCTTTTGTGGGCTAGGCAAGCTCTCTGCCACTGAGCTGTTTCCACAGCCCTGTGTGCTCATGCGTGCATGTGTGTGTGTGTGTGTGTGTGTGTGTGTGTGGTCATGAGTGTGTGCATTCATGTGTATCTGGAGGCCAGAGGTTGACATTGGGTATTTTACACTATTGATAGCTTTCCACCTCAATTTTTAAAAATTTAATAAAAGGGCATATTTACTTACGTTTATAAACAAGTTTGAAAGACAAAAGAAAAACATGGATGTTTTAACCTATTAACCTTTTTCAGAATGCCAACAGCCCTCGTGCTGTGTGAAAGTCTCTGAGGATTTATTAGAAAAACAAAAACAGTTTACTCACAGTTCATCAAGACATCACTGAACTAGCGTATTTAGACCAAACCAAAAGAACTAAGGTTCTCTTATATGTGGTTTGATAGTTTAATTTGGTTTGCCTGAAATAACAAAAGCATTTCAAGCATCTTTATGTATTACTGTCTTGCATTAAACGATCTACTGAATTCTCAAGAAAAGGTTACTAGCAAGTTTTTCAAAAAGTTTAAAAAAGAGGGGCTGGAGAGATGGCTCATCAGTTACGAGCACTGGCTCCTCTTGCAGAGGATCACCCAGCTGGCAGCTAATGACTATAACTCCAGTTCCAGGGGATCCAACATCCTCTTCTGACCTGTGCACACATCGCACAACACGAGTACACTTATATACATGCAGGTGACACTCATGTACATTAAATAAATAAATAAATATTTTTAAATATTTTCCTTTTTAGTGTTCATATATGTAGAGGGTATATTCATATACATACTTTTTTTAGATTTTTAAATTATTTTATTTATTTATTTTTGATTTATTTTTTTGAGACCTGGTCTCCCTATAGCCCCAGCTGGCCTGGAACTTGCTATGTAGGGCTGGCCTTGAACTCACAAAGATCCACCTACCTCTGTCTCCCTAGTGCTGGCCCGGCTTTATGTTTATTTTTTAATGTTTATGAGTGTATTGCCTGAATGTGTGTAAATGCACCTGTGTTGTGCAATGCCAGCAGAAGAAGGCATCAGTTCCCAGAGACTGGAGTTACAGATGGTTGTTAGCTGCTATGTGGGTGGGAATTGAATCCATACCCTCTGCCAGAGTAGTCAATGCTCTTAACTACAGAGCTAACCCTCCAGCCCATAAATAAATATATTTTTAATTTATTATTTTTATTTTATATGTATGAGTGTATTGCCTGCATGTAGGTTGGTGCACCTGTGTTGTGCAGTGCCCACAGAGGTCAGAAGATGCCATTGGATCCCCTGGAACTGAAGTTATGGACAATTTTTAGCTGCCATGTGGGTGCTGAGTTCGAACCCAGGTCTTCTCCAAGAGCAGCCTGCGCTCTTACCTGTGGAGCCATCTCTCCATCCCATAAATAAATTAAAAAAAAAAAATTAAAACAGTTGCTTCAAAGCCATTAAATCAGGAATGCATTTAATAAATTAATTAGGACTGGCTGTGGTGGTGTACAACTTTAACCCTAATACTTTGGAGGCAGAGGCAGGCAGATCTCTGTGAGATGGAGGCCAGCCTCCGTGAGTTCTAGGCAACTTTAGCTATCGGTATACCTCTCTCTCAAACAACAGTGGCCATAATTTCATTAGAACACTACTGCTCATATTCTACCTTTAATTTTTTAAATTGTTTTTTGTTTGTTTTTTATTTTTATTTGATACAGGATCTCCATGTAGCCCCAGCTGACTCAAACTTGAAATGTAGACCAGGCAGATTGCCTGCCTCTGTCTCCCAAGTGCTGGGATTAAAGGCATGTACAGCCACGCCTGGCCCACCTTAATTTTTGAGACTGGGTTTCATTGAACCTGGAGCTCACTTATTTGGCTAGACTGGCTGACCAGCAAGTCCCAGGCATCTTCTTGCCTCCACCTCCCCGGTGCTGGGCTAACAGGAGCATGCTTCAGTGCTCGTTTTTTTACATGGGGATCCAAATTCAGATCCTCCTGCTTGTATGGCAAGCACCTTACCTTACTGACTGAGCCATCCTCCTGTCCGCATGTGTCTTTCCTGTGAGTTGAGTCTCATTCTTGGGTACACTCTGAGTGGAGGTCCTGATCAGAGATGTTGGGGGCTGTGTGTCTAGTCCTGAGCTTTTGTTTCTAATAAGTCTATTAACATCTAACAACCCCACCTGCATGCAGACCATACTTGCAGTGCCTGTTCAGCGTCCCTTAAACCCATCCTGTTGGTTGCTGAGAATTGGATTTCTTTTCTAACTTCTAAAGAAATGCAGATTTATCTAGAAAGTCTAAATGAACAAAAAGGAGGACAGGAGAAGTGGTACAGAACTCAGTCTCCTGGAGGTGACATCAGCACCCTCTCCTTGGCGTCATGGTAAGCTAGAGGACCACGTCTTCTGCCAGCTTCACCTGCCAGGCCTCATGATCTGCCGTTTGGGGACTAAGTGCTGTGAATTTTTCCAAATGGTCCCCATACAAAGTTCTCCACTTGCTCCACCCCTCCATGTCAGGATGTCCTCGTCCTTCTGCTTTTTGTTGTGTATCTCTTCTAAAAAATATATTTATTTTTATTTTATGTTTACGAGTGTTTTGCATGCATGTATTAAGTGCATTACATGCATGCCATGCCCACGGAGGCCAAAAGAGGGTGTCGGGTTAAGGACAGTTGTTAGCTGCCATGTGAGTTCTGGGATTCGAAGCTAGATCCTCTGTAAGAGCAGCCAGTGCTCTAAACCACTGAGCCATCTCTTTAGCCTGTCTTTTAAATTTTTTTAAATTAATTCATTAATTCATTAATTTTTATGTGTATGAGTGTATTGCCTGCATGTATGTAAGTGTACCAGTGTTGTGCAGTGCCTATGGAGGTCAGAAGAGGGAGTTGGATCCCCTGAAACTGAAGTTACAGGTGGTTGTTGGATGTCATGTGGGTTCTGGTAGTTGAACCCAGATCCTTTGCAAGAGCAGCCAGTGCTCGTAACTGCCGAGTCATCTCTCCAGCCCCTGTTTGTCATTTTTTAAGCGACTGAGAGTTAAATAAGCCAAAAGTCTTGCCCATGCTAGGCAAGGATTCTACCCCTGAGCTGTACCCTCTTTTTACTTTTTAGTTTTGACACAGAGTCTCATTTAGTTGCTTAGGCCGGTCATGAACTTGTGATCCTCCTGCCTTAGCTTCCCAATTCGCTAGAATTATAGATGTGTGTTACCAGGCCTGAGTGATCCTGTTGCTGTTGTAAACAGTCACTGGCAGGGTTTCCCCTCTGCCCGAGCTCTGTGCTGGTCAAACATGTTAGACTGATGGTTTAGGGGCTAATGATGGTCACATTGCTTTGTCACAGGTCAGCACTAGGAAGAGAGAGCCTTTGAGTGACATTCTGAGGGTTTTTCAGCTTGACCTCTTTCCTTCATGTGGACTAGCTGAACAATGCAGACAGCAGGCTAATGTCTCTTCTGTGCTCCCGAAAGGTCGGTCTAGAGTCTCACAAGTTTCCCACAAGGGCAGAAGGATGGAAACCTAGCTGTGAGCTGAACAGTTTCAAGTCATATATTGGTTTAGAACTCGGGGTGAAGTTGGTTTTTTGTTTTTCTGATATTTCAGGGAATGAATTTCATAGCAGGCTATCTAATTCTTATAACAAAGAATGAAGAAGAATCGTTTTGGCTCTTGGATGCTCTTGTTGGAAGAATACTACCTGGTAAGTTGACAGTTGCACTCTCTACCTGCCTGGCTTCTGGTGTCCTTGAAAAGGTCTAGCTGGCCAGTCAGGACAGAGTGAAATGGCTGGGATCTAACTCAGGGATAGAGCACTTCCCTAGCTTGCTTGAAGTAAGGCTTGGGGTTCACGCCCCACCCCAGGAGGAGGGAAAAATACATGGAAACACAGTTGGCCTCTGGAAACTGAGGTGAAGGAGAATCGGGTCTCTTTGGCTGTGGCTTCATGATTGGGCTGGTTATAGAACGAGAACTCAGCACAGTATTGCTGTATTGATTTTAAGGTCAAAGTCCTTCTTTTCAAATTCTTCTGTCATTTTCTTTATTAATAGGTAAATAAAGCCACTGCTCTATAGAGAGGGTCATTTTGGGTACAGCCAGCAGCTCTAGGGACAGAGAGGACTTCCTGCCTGTGCAGTCACATTCCTGGCCTGGAGAAAGGGTGTTTGGAGTGTGAGAGGGTGTATGATTTTAGCCTGGGGTGGTTCCTGCTAAACTGTGCCCATACCATCATGTCATTTTGAGACCTGCTAGGCACTTGTTCAGAGTGACCCAGGAGACTGCAGACATAGGGACATGTTGGGCTCGTGCCTTCTCTGAGTCTGAGCCCA
The DNA here is from genome assembly GCA_035773235.1 of Eospalax fontanierii. NCBI lineage: Eukaryota > Metazoa > Chordata > Mammalia > Rodentia > Spalacidae > Eospalax > Eospalax fontanierii. Next base: position 40,475,790 of record CM069524.1, read on the forward strand.
CCAGATGCAAGTGAGCTCATTCTGCTGCTGCTGTTAGTCCATGAGGTGCAGAGGTAGGGATGCCGGAGCTCAGCTGGGCTTGAGGAGGAAGCTGCTGGGAGATAGAAAGTAAGAGAAGAGCCTGGGTAGAGTTGAGTGGGCAGGACAGGTCAGCTCTGAAGTTTGGGCAGCATCCGGGCCCAAAATACCCTTGTCTCTGTAGGTCTCCCTGCAGAAAGCAGTCCAGCAGCGGACTGCAGCCACACACGTACAATACAGGAGGGGGGTCCCGGTGGCGGTGGTCTCTCAGTCTATCCTGTAAGACCAAACTGTACCACACAGAGACCCCATGCATGGAGAAAGGAGAATTTCTGTAGAAGGAAAGGCCATGGAGGAAAAGAGCCATTCTTGTCATCTCAGAGCTCTCCAGAGGCAGTCCATGCCACCTGCTCTAGATTCTGGGCCATAGCAGTGTCTCTGTTACAGCTTTTCATTGTGTCTTTTTTAATTGTATAAGAAATAACACAGCCAGATTCTCATTTGTTAATTGAAAATATATAGTACTGATTTTAGGATGAAACATGCCAGTCGTTTGCTCGGACATCCTCTCTGCCTTAATGCACAGGTCCTTTGAGAAGAATGACGGCCAAGCCTAGCACAGCTGACTGTGCAGAAACAGCTAGTATTTACACCTTTCAGTGCTGAAGCCACAGGTGGTCTCTGCTGTGTTTTTCTTTCCTTCTTTTTAGAAAATCTGGGCTGAGAGTGCAGTATGGTCCCAGCTCCCATGAGACTGAGACAGGAGGATCAAATGAGCTCAGGAGTTTGTAACTAGCCCGAGCGACACAATATAAGAACCTATCTAAAAATGGAAAATTTTTTGAAAAAATTTGGGGGAGAGGCACAGCAGAGGGTCAGAATCCCTCCCTACCGTGGGTGAAGCTCTGAGTCCTATCCCCAGCACTTGGAAAAAAAACTTTAAGTAAGTCTTGTAGAAAATAAAAAAGATCAAATGTTTACCAGCGCAGAGAACGCAGCTCTGACCAGGGTGGCCCACATGCTGTTCTCAATGGTCTGCCAGTTTGTTTTTATTTATTTTATTTTATTTATTTACTTTTGAGATAGTGTCTCACTATAAAGCCCTGACTAGCCTAGAACTCATAGAGATCTGCCTGCTTCTGTTTCCAGAGTGCTGGGATTAAAGGAAGTATGCCGAACCTGGTTTATCAGTTTGAATCTAGAGATCTGTACGAAGTAATTCATCTTATGAATTACGTAGTCAGTTTTTCTCATTTTCTCAGTTTGTAAGGATAGCTACTTGTATGAATGAGTCAAGGGCAAGCCCAAGTGAAGATGGCTTGAACGAGGACGCTGGGGATAGAGGTGTCTGCGGCAGGGGGATAAGCAGCTCTGTAGAGCAGCATTGAGGAGCCCACACTGATACATTATCCATTAACAGGAAGAGCCTAGTGGGGGGCAGGAGAGATAACTCAGCGTTAAGAACACTGGCTGCTCTTGTAGAGGATCTGGGTTTGATTCCTACCACCCACAGTCCTGGTAGCTAACAAACCATCTGTAACTCCAATTTCAGGAGATCCAGTGCCTTCTTCTGACCTCCTCAAGCACTGCATGACACAGGTACACTTACACACATGCATGCAATATGCTCATACACATAAATAAAAATAATAAATAAAATATTTTTTTAAAAAAACAGGCAAAGACTAAAGCATGTCTGTAACAACTGACCACAGGGAGGGAAACAAAACTGACTCCTGCGTCAGTTCAGTTAGATTCAAGACCAACTGTGAAAAAGCAAAGCTTGAAACTTGGAGAATAATATATAAACATCTGAGGGAGTGGGAAGAAGTTGTTTGAACACAATTCAAAAGTAAGACATTGATTGGTTTAAGTATATGAAAATTTGAAGCCGGTTTTGGTGAAAGACATCATGAGGCGGGTATTGCCTAGTGTGGAGAAAGTGTGGGGGCCACACAGGCAATAGGCTCCGTATCTGGATTGTATAAAGAAGCCTTAAGAGTCTGAGACACAAGGAAGCAGCTTGGTGGGAGAGACCAGGATGGCCCTCCAAAGAGGAGAGCCCCTGTAGCAAGAAGAAACCGGTTCACTCTGTGATAAGTTGTCAGGTGGCCTTTGGTCCCAGAAGGGCACAGGTGTGGTTCAGTCTGCTGAGAGCTATTGGAAATGCCCTGACTTCTCTAGGGAGGGGAGCTGGGCATGAGAGATTAACTTTCACTGTCATCAGACTAGCCTAGGGCTGTCCCTACCTCCAGGCCTCTTAGGAGTTCCCACCGAGCCCGCCCAGGGCCTTCCCGAGGCCAGCCCTCCCTCCTCTGTCCCCCAGTAATTATGCCTGTTGTTCAGCAGCTGAACAGAAGAAGCTGGCTGAAGACTTTTGTTCTTTTTTGGGGAGAGTTCTGTTTTTTCATTTTGGGGGAGTTTGGTTGTGATTTTTAAAAAATATTTTATTTTTTTTATGTGTTTGAATATATTGCCTACATGTATGTAAGTGCACCCATGGCATGCAGTACCTGTGGAAGTCAGAAGAGGGCATCGAATCTCTTGGAACTGGAGTTACAGATGGTTGGTAGCCACCGTGTGGGTGCTGGGAACTGAACCTGGATCCTTTGCAAGAGCAGCCACTGCTCTTAATAATTGAGCCATCTCTCCAGAGCCCTAACTCCCTCCTTTTTTAAAAGACAAAGCCTCCCTGGGTGGCTGGGAACTGGATATGTAGTTCAGGCTGGCCTAACTTTCAGAGATCTGCCTTTGTCTGCCTGCCCAGTGCTGGGATTAAAGCCATGCACCAAAATGCAGTCCATGGTTTTGTTTTTTTGAGACAGGGTCTCACTATGTAGTCCTGGCTGACCTGGAACTTGTTGTGTTGCCCAGTCTAGCCTCAAACTCAGACATCCACCTGCTTCTGCTTCGTGAATGCTAGGATTAAAGGTACATGCCACCAGGCCCAGCTTGCCTTTTATTTTTTAAGTCATAGTCTCTTGTAGCCCAGGCTGGATTCAAACTCTTTGTGTAGCTGAGGTTGTCTTTGAACTTCTGATGTTCCTGCCTCTACCTCTTAGCTGCTGGGGCTACACCTATATGTCACCACACCTGGCTTCTGACTGAGGACCTTGCTTTTACTATCTGTGACTTCTCCTCTCCCACTAGTGCCCCAGAACACAAATTCTTATCTTCATGGTAGGTCTGCAAGTGTTGAATGTGAGCCTAGTCTATCAGGTTATGACTGCTCAAATGGGGACTCCATGTCTTCATGTAGAAGGACCTTGAAACCAGGCTTCCCTGGAGTGAAGAATCCCTGTGTCTGCTTAGACAACCCATCTATCTACTACAGACCTCATTAGTAACTTCCCAGCCCTTAATAAATGGATCCAAAAGCTCGGGAAACTGTTTACATCAGTTTCCCTTAAGTGCAAGAAAATACTAACTGCTGGTCACAGGAACACCTCAGCCCAAGGCAGAGGAATAGCAAGATGGGAACACTAAGGGATGCTAGGTTTTTGCAGGCCACAGGTCCAGCCCCAAGTGGATGAGACAGAATGTGGCTCCTGATCTCAAGCAGGTCTCAGCAGGACTCTGCATCTTCCTGGTGGCTTCCCTGTGGCCCCCTGCCTTGGCTGAAGGTTATGTGTAACACACATTCATCCCTAGGATCAGAAGCATCCTTTGGGAATCAGACTCTAGGAGTCTGGCTCTACTCCTGAAACCAGGCAACAGAAATAATCTTGGCAAGATCCTCCTGCCCCCTCTATTCCAGATATGGCATCTCAGAAAGAAGTGGGGGAACCCCAGCACTGTGCTGTGCCCACACACTGGGGAGCCTTCGTTCTGGAAGGAGGTTTTGGCGTTTGAGCTCCCCTCCAGGAACATTGCATGTTTTTGTTTCTTTCCAGTTAATTTTCTCAGTGTCCATTTTGCCTTTTAAAAAATTCTGTCATTATTAAATAATGGATTTAGGAATTAAATTAACAGAGTACAAATGTTTATTTATTTAATTTAAAATTTTTTATTTTTTTACGTGTGTGTTTTGCTTGCATGTATGTAAGTGGACCTGTGTTGTGCAATGCCTGTGGGTATCAAAGAAGGTAGTGGATCCACTGGAACTGGAGTTATAGATGGTTATTATCTGCCATGTGGGTGCTGGAAACCACTTGAGTCCCCTGCTAGAACAGCCAGTGCTCTTAACTACTGAGCTATATCTCCAGCTTCTATTTATTTATTTTTGAGACGGGATTTCAGGTAACCCAAGCTGGCTTTGAACTTGCTTTGTACTGGATGACCTTGAACTTCTGGTTCTTTCTGCCGCCACTCCCAGCTGAGATTATAGACATGCACTACTGCATTCAGTTCATGAGGTGCTGAGGATAGAAGCTAGGGTGGGGTGTGGTACATGCTGGGCAAGCACTCTACCAACCGAGCCACGTCCCCAGCCCCTTACTTATGAGACAAGGCTGTTGCTCTTCACTCAGGCAGGCCTATCTCCTGTGCTCACAAGATGCTCCCCTTAGCTTCCCAGGTACGGGGACTGCGGGTGCACCATCCTGTTTAATCTCTTTAAAAGTCTGTTTATTGGGGCTAGAAAGACAGCTCTGTGGCTAAGAGCACTGGTTGTTCTCGCAGAGGACCTGGGTTCAGGTCCAAGAACCCACATGGCAGCTAACAACTGCCTGTAACTGAAGTTCCAGGAATTCGACACGTTCTTCAGGCCTCTACAGGCATTGCATGCATGTGGTACACTTACATACAAGCAGGCATAACACATACACATAAAATTAAATAAAATTAAAAATTTTTTTCATTTTTTGTTGTTCATGATTGGCTAGTTACTTTTTCAAGTTCTCTTACTAGAGAACAAAAGGAAGATGTAGGCCCTTCACACCCACAGGCGCTCTGCCCAAACATCCATTAAAAAGAGCAATGTGGGAGGCTGGAGAGATGGCTCAGTGCCTAAGAACACTGGCTGCCCTTGCATAGGACCCAGATTCAATTCCTAGCACCTACATTGGGCAGCTCACAACTGCCTATGAGTCTAGTTACAGGGAATCCAATGTGTTCTGGCCTCTGTAGGCATTGTGCGCTCGTGGTGCACATACATGTAGGCAAACACTCATACACATAAAATAAAATTTTAAAATCTTAAAGAAAAAAAAGTAGTGTATGCTGGGTGTGCTGGCGCATGCCTGTAATCTCAGTACCTGGGAGATGGAGACAGGGTGGTCATGAGGTAAGGGTCAGCCTGGGCTAATAGGGAGCTCCTGTCTCAGAAAAATGAGAGAATGAGAGAAGACAGTGTCACTTCGAACCGAGGGGCTCACGTCGAGACCGTGGCTGCTGGAGGTAGCGGCAGTGAGGACCTGGCGCCTGTTATTTCCTGTGCACACAGGCAGCAGTAGAGTAATGTGTAGTTAGGCAGCAGTCGGAATAACTGATAAGGCTGAAGTTTCAGCAACACACTGTGAGACATGCTGGGAAGGTGGCCTCTCTCAGAATGCCTTCCTGTGTTGAAGTCATGCTTCTGACTGAGGAGCCCAGCCCAGGTATCGTGATGGCCCAGGTGGGACTGAACTAGACACACACAGGTGACACCCTCTGTGTGGACTGGGCTCCTGTAGTAGTGAGTTGAAGGTTATCCCTTTTCTGTCTTATGTGCAGCCACTTGAGTGGTGGCTCAAGTTTGGGGCAAAAGGAAGGAACTTACACTCCTTATCTCAAGGAGCCCATAGGTGGCTCATGCCATCGAGCTCCCTTGTCCCAGTCCCTCAGTCCCAGATCTGGGGGCACCCCTCAGGACGTCCTTCGACTTTGTGGCCATGTGTAGGTGGGTGTCCTGGTGGGCGGCGCTAGGGATGAGGAGCTATGGGCGTAGGGCGACAGAGTGGTTACCCCAGTGACAACAGGGGAAAGGCACTGGCCTCCTGTGCTGCCAAGCCTCTGGACTTCGGGTCTCCACTGATACCAGTCAGGGCTGTAGAGAACTACCTCAAGGTCAGGCTGGATATGTAGGGTGAGTATCTGTGTCTCATAGGCTTGACTGATGTGCTAGCTCTCGGGCCCAAGGCTCAGCACTCTTCATCGTCCAGGAGTTGGCATCTCTGCACAGAACTTCCCCAGAACCCTTATCCTCAGACAAGTGTCTCACCTTTTCCAGCATGAGATGTGTCATCACGGTGGACCAGGTGCTCCAAGGCCTCTATCTAATGGGTCCATTATGGACTCAAGACCTGGGCTTCAATCCTCCTGCTTTCCTGGGCCCCAGTTTTCTGCCTGTTGGACAGCACCATTCCTGGACTGTTCACATCTCTTCTCTTCTCCTATTCCCTCCTTTCACTCTCTGAAACGAGATCTTGCTAATGTCTCTGGCTGGTCAGGAACTTGCTGGGATTGCAGAAGTCTGCCTCAGTCCTCAGCTGGTTCCTTCTTTTTCATTTGGGGCTGTTTGAAGAGCCAACCTGGCCTTCGTGGTGGTTTATACCAAAGGGCAACACCTCCCTACCCCTGCCAGCAGATGTGGACTTCCTGCATATTGTTGCTAGTGGTAGATAGTTTTGACACTTGTCCTTTTTTTGTAATTGGAAGCAAACAGAGTTTGAGCATGTGTGATATAGAACACACACATGTTCATTATGGGAAACATGAAGAATGAAAGGTATAAAGGTGAAAATCATAGCTACCTGGTGACTACACAGCTGTCTTTGTGGCTCTTCCGTAGTTTGACGTTAGAACTCTGGGGACTCTGCCTTGTCCTGGGGCAGGCAGGGTGCTGTGGTTGAGCCTGGGTGTAGAAATATGGGGTCACAAATGCATGGACATCCCTGGGAGAAGGCTGAGGCGGGGCGCTCCTAGGAAGAAGGGCTGTGCATGGCCCTGACCCAGCCTGTGCAGCAGTCAGATCTAATGTTTTGGGGTGGTGTTGCACTGGCTTGGCTTCCAGAAGAAAGCGGAGAGGTGCCGAGGGTTAATGTAATCCTTCCCTTGGAGAGCGTCTCAGTGCCCCGGAATTCAGGCGTAAGTTTAGCATGTCTATTTTTGGAATTCAGTATAAGCGTCTGTGTAACCGGGCCAAGGTCGTGCAGAACTTCTCTGCAAATCTTTCCTGTTGCTCATGCCCAGCTCCTCTCCCTAGCCATCTCTGTGCCCACCTCTCCCAGAAAGCTGGCATGTAATCCCTGCACGTGCAAGGTATAGCAGCAGATTCTAGGTCAGCCTGGGATACTGAATGAGATCTTGTCTCAAACTATGCACAGGCTGGGAATGGAAGTTCAGGCCTTAATCTCAGCATTCTGGGCAGAGGCAGGAAGATCTCCGAGTTGAAGACCAGCTTCATCTACATAGAGTTCTAGGCCAGCCAGGGATACAAAGTAAGACCCTGTCTCAAACAACAGAAAAACAAAACAACAGCCTCCTCCCCACCTCCCACAATACAAACAAAAACAAAGCAAACAAACTAAAAACAAACAAGAGAAAGAACAAATGGCTGAAAGGCTCCAGATTCAAAGAAGGGTATTAAGAGAATACTTTTTAATTAAATTTAATTAATTAATTAATTTTGAAACAGGTCAGCCTGAAATTCACCATGTCAGTATTTGTAATGATTCTTTTCCAACCACAATGTTAAGTGGACTTGACCAGCTTATCCTCTGCCATGACAAATGACTACTGTGTGTACATGACATGGACAGGACACTGTTGGTGTACAGTGAATGTGCCACACTTTTCTGTGTTGTCACACATTACTAAGTGACTTACTGATTTCGTTTGTAGCAGAAATCAAGAATTAAAATTTATAACAAACCGGCTGGAGAGATGGCTCAGTGATTAAGGGCACTGATTGCTCTTGCAGAGGATCCAGGTTCAGTTCCCAGGACCTACATGGTGGTTAACAACCATCTGTAACTCCAGTTCCAGGGGATCTGATGCCCTCTTGTGGCCTCCAAGGGCATTGCATGCATGGGTGTACTTACATTCATTCAGGCAAAACACACATTAAAAAAAATTGATAACAAATCACATTAACAAGTTAAAAAACTAAAGAGAAGGGCCAGTGAGATGGCTCAGTAGGTCAAGCCACTTGCTGCTGATCCTGATGACCTAAGTTTGGTTCCCAGGACCCACATGGTAGAAGGAGAACGGGCTCCAGAAAGTTGTCTTCTGAGCTCTACCTGGAGTATGTTGTGGCCCACTGGCCTACACGCATATACACACACAATGAATAAATAATTATGAAAACTTAAGGAGAATTTTAGTAAGAAACCCAAAAGTATTTTGCTATGACAAGTGTCTTTAAAAGAAAGGAATGACTAGGTATGGTGGTACATGTCTTTAATCCTATTATTTAAGAGGCAGAGGCCCGGTGGGTCTCTGTGAGTTCAAGACTTGCCTAGTCTACATAGTGAGTCTAGCCAGGGCTACATAGTGCAACCGTGTCTCAAAAAAAAAAAACAAAAACAAAAAGAGAAAGCATTTGTCAGTAAATGTGAATTTTATTATTATTTTCTGTTTTTATTTTTCTGTGTAAGAGACCTGCATGTGTGAAAGTGGACCTATGTTGTGCAGTGCCCATGGAGGTCAGAGGAGGGGGTCAGATCTTCTGGAATTAAGGATGGTTGTTAGCTGCCATGTGAGGGCTGGGAATCAAACCTGGGTCCTCTGCAAGAGTAGGCAGTGCTCTTAACCACGGAGCCTTCTCTCCAGTCCCAATATCTTTAGTATTATAATAGAAAATCTGCCATCCTAACCCTCCCTCCCTTCCCCATCCTGTGCTTCCTCCTTCCCTCCCTCATGTAACCCAGAATAGTCTCAAACTTACTGTGTAGCCCAGCACTACATCTCCTAAGTACTGAGATTACAGGTGTGTGCCACAAGGCCTAGTTTTACACAGTACTAGGGATCAAATTCAGGGCTTCATGTGTGCCAGGCAAGCACTCTACCAGCTGAGTTACAACTCCAGCCCCAGAACTTTTACATGTCCCAAACTGAAGCTGTCCCCTTGACCCTCCCCACTTCCCTCATCCAGCCTAGCCCTGACTCTTGATGGCCCTGGAACTTCCTGAAAGCACAGCCACACAGCTTGGAGGGCTCATCTCGCTGTCGGATGTCCTTAGGGCGCCTCCATGGAGTAGCTTAGGTCAGAATTTCCTTTCTCAGGTGATTTGAGTCCTTTTCTGGAGGGCGGGGTACTAGAGATGGAACCCAAGACCTTGTGCGTGCTAGGCAAGTACCTACCACTGCACCCCCAGCCCTCTTTTCCATTGGAAACAGGGGCTCATGAAGTGTCTTGGCCAGCTTTGACCTTTCTCTCTAGCTCAAGCTGGCATGGATCTTGTGATCCTCCTGCCTCAGTCTCCCAAGTAGCTGGGAGCATGGGCTTGTGTTCCCAGGCCCAGTCCATTTGAGTCTCTCAGTTCCTCTCTTCCTTTTCCTGCTGGGCAGATTACTATAGCCCAGCAATGCTGGGCCTGAAGACAGATCAAGAGGTCCTGGCCGAGCTGGTGAGGATGAAGTTGCCAGCAGTGGTGGCCTTGATGGACGGCCATGGTGTGTTGTGGACCTTGCTGGTGTCCCGCTGGTTCATCTGCCTGTTTGTGGACATCCTACCTGTGGAGGTGAGCACCTCGATCAACCTCAAGAGCTATGTGGGCTACTGTGGAAGTAATAAGGTATTTCTGTGTCTCTGCAGACTGTGCTTCGAATATGGGACTGTTTGTTTAATGAAGGCTCCAAAATCATCTTCCGGGTTGCTCTTACTTTAATTAAGCAACACCAGGAGTTTATATTGGAAGCCAACAGTGTTCCAGACATCTGTGACAAGTTCAAGCAGATCACCAAAGGGGGCTTTGTGACAGAGTGTCACACATTCATGCAGGTGAGTTCTGAGCTACATGGTCTGTATGTTGGTACCCCACCCAGCAGTTGGGCCATGTGTCCTGGCTCCTCTTCTGGTTCCCTCTGCCCGTGAGGCGCTCTCTCTCCCCTTCTCTGATCTGTGGCCATCGCTGATCTGGACTCTGTGGCTGCTGTGGCCATCGCTGATCTGGACTCTGTGGCTGCTGTGGCCATCGCTGATCTGGACTCTGTGGCTGCTGTACCTCCGTCCCTCCTCTCACATTTCTGCAAAGCTGTGAACCATTGGCTGAAGTCCGAGGCCCCCTGACCTCATGTCTGAGGCCACTGTTGTCCACCTGGAAGGGCTGTTCTGGCTTGCTCTGGTTGGAGATGCTAGCATGGGAGCACAGACCTGCTTACCTATACTCTGGTTTCCTCAGGCCCAGGGAGGCCTCCGTGTCCTCAGCTAGCATAGAGCCTGGTCTCAGTCACTGCTGGCCACTAGCCTTCAACAGGCCGTGGACAGCCCCCTGTCCTAGGGGTTGTGCTTATCCTAGGAGAGCAGCTCATGAGGCATAGACTGTCACTGGGTCCTGACTTGGCAGACTATGTGGACTAACTCAGAAGCCACTGAGTGTGAGGTAGGAATAAGGCCTGACGAGGTCTAGGCTGGAGGATGAGGGGCCAGCTGAGCCCATAGCTGAGTGACCCTGGCAAGATCTGGCACATGGCAGAACCTGAGGGGCTCCTTTCACCTTTACTCTTTTTTTTTTTGAGACAAGGTCTCACTTTGAGGCCCTGGGTAGCTTGGAACTTTCTGACTAGACAAGACTGGGCTCAAACTCTCAGAGATCAGCCTGTCTCTGCCTCCTAGGTAGTGGGGTTAAAGGCATGTGCCACTATGCCCAGCACATTTAAATTAAAAAAAGTTTGTATTATTTAAATTATTCTCTTTATGTGTGTATTTCCTGCATGTATGTAAATACACCTGTGTTGTGCAGTGCCCACAGAAGTCAGAAGAGAGCATTAGATCCCCTGGAACTAGAGTTACAGATGGTTGTTAGCCACCATGTGGGTGCTGGGAACTAAACTGGGTCCTCTTGCAAGAGCAGTCAGTGCTCTTAACTGCTGAGCCATCTTTTCAGTCCATTTTTATGATTTGTGTGTATGTGTGTGTGTGTACATGTGCATGTGTGTGGAGGCCAGAAGAGGGTGTTGGATTCCTTGGAGCTAGAGTTACAAGAAACTGTGACGCCCCTGAGTGGGTACTGAGAACTGAACTTTAGCTCTCTGCAAGAGCAGCAAGTGTTCTTAACAGCTGAGCCATCGCTGCAGTCCACATTTAAACTTATTTTGAAATAGTTATAAGTTCAGAGGATGTGGTAGAGGTCTCTGGGGCTCCGCTCCGCCAAGCCTCAGTTAGGAGCCCAGGAGAGAGGCTTTAGTGCTAGATCAGTGAATATTGCTGATGAGTGGCAGCACTGGGCCAGGAAAGCGGTGACTGGCTCTCTCTTCAACGCTCTTGGCTGCAGGTGGCACCAGGGAGGGGCCCAGGTACAGGGAGAGTGGACCTTGACAATGAGTTAAGACCAGGCGATGAGTGTCTGCCTGTTCTGGCAGAGGCCACTCCACTGCCGTCTACTGCCGGGGCAGTTTGGCACTGCACACTGTCTAAAGCACAGCCAGGGAGATGTGCATGTGGTTTCACATACAAACCCACCTGTGGAGTCAGCTGTACACTGGGAGAGCTTGTCCACTGGAACTGGCTGTGGATACCAGGGACAAGAGCTGCCTCCAGAGGCCTGCCACCTGCCCTGAGATTGCAGTTGGCTTGTGGCCCTTAGAGAACATTCTCATGGAAATCTAAACAGGTGGCAGGGCTGTGACCTCAGGCAGGCCTGGTTGGGACTGGAGCCTGGAGAAACCCTGCAGGTATGAGGAAAGTGTTTTGGTCACAGAGACTGTCCAGAGAAGAGAAAATGACTAGTAGAGTCTCCAGCCTGAGTTGAAGGTGGGGGACCTCAGTCGCTGGCCACCATAAAGGCAAAGGTCTGAAGCCTGCTACTGGCAAGACAGACCATCGGGGTCATCAACTTCAGTATGCTTAGTCCTTGTTCTGGCCAGCGCTGGCCAGACAAAGTAGGTACGGTTTCCTCAGTGGTAGAGGGACAGGAACCTGTGGTGGGATCCAGCAGGGACCCTGGGAAATGCCTCCGTGGCATCTTCCCATGGTGATGCCAAAGCCAAGTCAGGGAGTTCTGGGTGTGTTGGAGCAGGCTTCTTGGAGTTGGTACTTCATCCAGAAGTTAAATACAGAGCAACATGGAATCAAAAACCATGACCAGGATTCTGGGCTTCCCCGGAACCAGGGTTGAGTGTGCAGAGGATTTTTCCCCCGCTGAACATTTGAATTTGAATAACTGATGGATTCAAATGCTTGAGAGTGAACCAAGAAAGTATGAGGCTGCCTGAGGGAGACAAGGTGAGGCGGGCGGGCAGACACCCTTAGAGGAGATTCCAGGAGATTCTTCCTCCAGATATGCAGGTAGGTCTCAACATGAATCACAACCTTGTCCCTTGACACTGTGCAGGAAGGATCCTTGGCTGGTAGTGGCTACCACCCAGCTCCTGCTCCCATGAAAAAGACAGTGCTATAAAATAATGGAGTTCTGTGCTTTTCAGTTATCTTTGGAGTCATAAATTAAATGATACAGTCCAATGAGATTAATTCAGCAAATGAAGGCACTTGCCGCCAAGCCTGCCATCTTGAGTTTGATTCCTGGAACCAAGACAGTTTCTCTTAGTGCTTCTCCGAGTGTGATTAGATTCTTCTCCCAGGAGTTGGAATGACTCCTCCCCTGCTGTATATCCTGCAGGCTTAGGGCCCACATATCTTCCCACAGACCTGATATGCATGGCTACATTTATGGGTAGAGGTTTAAGTGTGCTTTGTGCTATGTACTTTGGGTTAGTTTGGGATAGGATGCCAAGTCAGAACAATCTCAGACAAGCTTTCCTGTGGTGACGAGGAGTTTGTCCAGGAGTATCAGGAATGCCCAGGCCCACATCGGAGGAGCTGGCTGGTCCCTGTTCACCTGGCACTCCTGTAGCCTTCACCATCTGCTCCATGGATGGCCAGACCCTGAGCAAAAATTCCAGGCACCCTAGGTAAGCATGTGGATTTAGCTAGGCAGAGCATACATGTCTCCGGGGTTCTGGCTTGCTTTGCATCCACATCTCAGGGTTGTAGCCGTCAGTGTTCTACTGAATTGCAGAAACCAAAGATCAAATGAATTCAGTCCTGTGGCAGTCTCAGGGGCAGCCCATCGAGTTAAAGATCTGTGCTGCCATGCCCTCTGGGAGACTGAATCCTCAGGCCTTAGCAAACCCCACCCCCCACAAAGCTCTATTACTCATCCTTCTCACTGGGGTGTGGCATACACTCCAGAACAGCCAAATCTGCACACAGGTGGGTCACCTGCAGTCACTTGACTGTGCATGTGCACACATGCATGTGTGGAGGCCAGCCAGAGGACAGCCCTCATTGTTAAGTGCCATCCACCTTGGTTTTTGAGACAAGATCTCCTGTTGGCCTAGAGCTTGTCTATTGACTAGGCTGGCTGGCCAGTGCACCCAAGGATCCTTCCTCTGGCTGTGAGGAGTGTGGCTGGCTGAGACCTGATTGCGTGTGGAAGTAGTGCCCACTGGCCTGGCTTCTTGTAACCAGCTCTACAGGAAAAGCCGGCAGTGCCACTGTGCTCCACCAGAGTTCCTGGTGAGCCTCAGCTTGTTCTTTTGTGGGATCATGCTAACATTACTGCCCCGAAGTCTTTAGTAGTTGGGTGACTTGTTTAACACACGGAGCTCCAGAGCTTCAGGTGAAAGTGCACCAGGGGGAGTCAGGACTGCCATGTGCTGGGGACTTTGACATGTCTGCTAGGTGTTAACTTTTGTGGGATAGCCAAGATAAAAATGTGTTACTGGGTTTTTGTTTCTCCTCTAGAAAATATTCTCAGAACCGGGGAGCTTGTCCATGACGACCATCACCAGACTCCGAGAGAGCTGCCGAGCCACACTGTTAGCGCAGGGCTGAGTGCTGGCATGGCTCTCCACAGTTGACACTTGACCAATTCCTACTGCTTTTCCTGTTCCTGTTGTAAATACTTGAAATCCTGACACTCTTAATGCTGAATTTTGTAGTGATTTAAAATCATGGTGTTCTGTGGCTTTTCAGTTATCATCTTTGGAGTCATGAATTGATTTTGATCTAGAGATGACACAGCAAATAAAAGAGTTTGCCACTGAGCCTGATGCCCTGAGTTTGGTTCGTGGACTCCACATGAAAGAACAGACTCTTTCACACTGTCCTCTGACCTCCACACACATGCTGTGTATGTACACATACAAATTAATGAATTATTTCTACTGAGATGTCTGGAATATCAAGATGTGAAGTATAGGGCTGGAGAGATGGCTGAGGGGTTAAGAGCACTGGCTGCTCTTGCAGAAGACCTGGGCTCTAATCCTAGCCCCCGGATGTTGGCCAACAACCATCTGTAAATCCAGCTCCAGAGGATCCAATGCCCTCTTCTGACCTCCGCGGGCATTGTACAACATGGGTGCACTTACACAAAAGCAAGCGATACACTCATACACACAAAACAAAAATATTTAGGACAAATGTGCATTTGTGTTGAATAAAGGATGTCAGCACTTTCAATGTCAGTTACTTAAACCGGTGGCTGTCTTGTGTGATCTCTTAGTGTTTTTTTCAATGGTTTTTAAAATCACCATGTATCCTGAGCGATGTGCTGAGAGCACAGTCCTACCCCATGCAGGACACAACACTTCCTTGCCCAAGAGCGTAGCCTGTGTCTACGCTGGTGAAGCTGGTGTCCTGAGGGGCAGCTGAGGCGGAGGGCAGCTCACATTCTGAGCAGGCTCATGACCAGTTCCAGTTAGGCTGGTCATAGTCTTCTGTCTTCTGTCAGGAAACGGGCTCCTCAAAAGGCCCACCTTCCAAAAAGACTGGGTAGCCAAGGGGTCACACGGTGGTCCTACCTCAGTGCACCCCCAACACCCAGCACAGCCTGGCAGGCTATCACAGGTATGTTTCCCCTACGGACAGGCCATTCACAAAGCTGGGTCATCAGGTTCTCGGCACTGGAAGCTGCTGTCAATTGTACGTGGGCACTGGGCCCTTTATCCTGCAGCCAGTCACAGTAGTAAGTGGAGATGGGTGTGTATCTAGTACTAGGTCATGCAGTAAGACATGGCTATGTCTCCTTGAAAGGACATCCTCCAGTGGCTGCAGCTGGGTGGTCCCCAATCCCGATGCACCGTTACCACCCCATCCAGGAGTGAATGGGCTCAGAGCTGTACTGTCACGACTGTTCAGATTTGTTTTCAGGGAAAGCTGTTGCACCTCCAAAGTATTGCTGAAGACTGGTTTCCCCAGGCAAGAGACCTGGGGCCTGACTGCCAGGACCTGAGTGGCAGCTGTCAGGGAAGGTCAAGTTTTAGGACCAGTGGGAAGGTTTCTCAGTGCACTGGGCCTCACAGGATTCTCAGTGCATAGGGTTTGGCTGCCAGTCACAGGCATGAACACAGGCAGGGCTCCTGTTCTGTCTCCTGGGCCTAGAGAAGGGAGCTGACGCCCACCATGGCAGTGGGGCACTTTCAGGTGGTGAGCTCTCATCATGAGCCTTTCTAGCTAGACTTGAACTAACTACATAGGTATCCTCCTGCCTCAGGCTTCCAAATTGCTAGGATTACAGGCATGTGCCACATGTCCTACCTCATTGGGCCTTTCTGAATACAGCTGCTATGGTGACTGGAAATGAGGGTCTCACAGCCTTTCACACATCTCCCGAGCAAGCAGAGGATGTTGGTGAAGCTGTGCGAGCATGGCAGGGCTCACAGCCATTCACTCTTCTGCACAGCCTGTGCCTCAGGACAAAAAAGGAGGGGTTGTAGATCAGAACCTCAAGGAGAGTGAACACTGACTGACCTCTTCTCTCCAACCTGCCACGTATGTTTAATGTGTGCACAGTGCTTGTGACATGGGTACAGCTTATCTGGAGACTACAATCATAGGGCCATATTACCACTTAAGAGCTTCTAATCCCAGCACTGGGAGACAGAAGCAGGAGAATCAGTTTAAAGTCATCCCTCTGCTATATAGAAAAGTTCCAGGACAGCCTGAGCTACACTGAAACCCTGTCTCAAAAAAAAAAAAAAAAAAAAAAAAAAAGACCCACATATGAGTCACCTAGCACCTCAACGTGTGATGAGCACATTTATTAAAAACATCCAGTTTTCTCAAGTGCTGCCCAGAAAGCAGGCTACCCCAGCACTCCCAAATGCAGAGCACATGAGCAGCACCAATGCCTCCCATGCAGATTCAGCATCATTCCCTGGGCTCTCTCGGTGGCTCACAAAATACAAGGTCCAGACAGACAAAGAAGGAGACTTTTTATTAGCATTGTTACAGGCAATGCGTTACATGAGCTGATCCTCAGTGTACAACCCACCCAAGCCGCAGAGGACAGGTCAGCAGTGTGAATCTATTATTGTACACAGTGCAGAAACAGGGCCACCCTGAACACCAACAGAAGACTGGAAATTACTTTACAAAAAGTAAATAAAAATAATGCCTTTTTCTATTTAGAAAAGTGTCAGCTTTTGGGCAGCAGAGCATGGAAAATACTGGTGGTCACACCCCAGCCAGATGGCAGGCTCCAGCCCTCGCCTGGCCCCCAGGCAGCATCCAGAGATTCACCCTTCGCTCGCTTGCATGGCAGGCCGTCCCTGCTCCCCTGTTTCTAGCTTCCTAAGCTTGCAGCCTATTGATCAGCCACCCTTATCAGGCCCAAGTGTTTGGACCAGAGATTCCCTTTGTAAGGCTTAAATCTGAGTAAAGAATGAAGAAACCAAATACCAAATCTTAAGAAGTCAAATGAATAGAGTCCGTGCCAATTCAGAAAAGCACTCCTGCCCTCCTTAGAGCTCTACTTTGGTAATAACATTTAACCAGTTAGCAAAATTAACACCATCATGTCAATAGTTACCCCTCTGTGCATAGTAAATGTTGCAAGATGAACTTCACATTTGATAAAGCAGATTTGAAAACAGTTTGCCAGAAAGTGTGCCTCCCTTCCACACCTATCTAAGCTCGGGGTTATGAGAACAGGCCCCAGTGCGTCTGTGGCGCACCCGCCCACCAGGCTAGATGGTCTGGTAGCCGGCGTGACTCCTCTTCCTGCCGATGAGGTAGGCGATGAGGACAATGAGGACCAGGCCTGCTAAGGCACCTCCCACAGCAATGGGGATCAGCATGTTGTTCCCATCCTGCACACATTCTTCCACTGCAAGAAAGATGAATCAGTGTGCTCAACCACAGGGGCTTGCCTTTCTACCCACTTGTTCCTCACTAACCAGAAAGGAAAGGACGGGGCCGTGATGGGGACTTTCAGTTCACCATATCTGGGAAGTCTAATAGATAAGAGTGCTGCTTTCTACCCAGGTGGGAAATTATGGGTATGCTCCTTCCAGGGAGCCATTGAGGGTGCCAACCATTGTGGACCGCTGGGGTGGAGCTGGTCAGCTGTGCTGCACCTGGGCCTTGGGTCCTCAGACATTAACTACTTCAGGGACCACTTTTAAGAACGAGAAAACACTGCTCTGAGCGTGGACTACCTGCCTCATCGAGAGCACCCTTCCCTCACACCCATGCCGGTGGTATCTTCCTCACAAAGGGAAATCTGAAGCTGGGAAGGGGGGAAGCTCTCTGCCCTGACAGCCGACACAAAAGCCAGCCAGCCAGCTCCCATACAACTCAGCAAGCTTCCACACTACCACAATGGATGTTCATTTGTGCTACTTACCAGACCCAAACCTGTCACTTTCAACCTTGAAAGCCTGGACCTGAACGCTGAAGATATTCAGGGAAAATGCCTTGGTGACAAGGATGTGCTCCTCACTGCTGCACTTGTATGAGTTCCCGAGGGTGGCCTGCAGAGCTCTCAGGGAACTGTTGGCAGCTCTGAATGTGGGCTCTGCAATGTGAGAGGAAGTCCAGTAACTGCATGCCACCCTCGGTGGGAAGCACATCAATTGCAGGGAGGGAGAAGGCATGTCTCATCTCTGGCATCAGGAAAAGTCATGTTCAACTGGATTCCTTGCAGGAAAAACAGGCTAGAACTTGCATTCTGAAAGAGAAGACAACCCTGAGTCATTTCAGAGATTCTCATTTATAGAAAACACAGTCATTTGTTCAATGCGACTTTTGTGTCTGTGGCACAAGAACAAAGCCCACATTTTGGTTAGCTGTTTCTAGGTTTTCTTTTCTTTCTTTCTTTTTAAGTCTCGTCAGGCCTTGAACTCATGCTTCACCTGAGCCTCTATCTCCCAAGTACTTGGATTATAAGCATGCACCAGTATACCCAACTCCTCCCAGACTTACGTAGAATCAGATTATCCAATAAAATTTAAACTGCAGGGCATATTACTAAAATAGAGCTTTCCAAAAGGTACAGCAAAGTTAAGATCTATTACAAGAAACAACTGTTAATCAACTCATTCCATATGTCATATTACAAATATTTATGAGGGCTGAGGTATAGTTTAGTGGCATAGCACTCACCTAGTATTTATGAGGCTCTGGGCATGTACACCAGCCAGCACTAAAGCAAGTAAAGACATCTACAAAGTGGCATTTACATTCCTCCTATTTTACTTTGCTCATTATACACACAATTCATCCCAGGAGACAGTAAAAGGCTGGTACCTAGGAGTATGTGGCAAAGCCTGACTCCAGAAGACATGTGGCCTGTGCAGGCTGGGGCAGCCCTGGGCTCAGCCCTCTGTTCCTTGCAACTACCAACTATGAAGCCCACAATAGACACTCCCCAAATGTCTGCAAAATAAATGAGCTGATGGGTGTTTGCTGATGAGAAGTGAGGAAGGGAACGTAAGAAATCCTATCATACAGGGTAAGCAGAAAAAAGTGAGTCACCTCCTCCCCAAGGAAGCTCTGTGATTGCTGGGTTCTTCTTCAAGGTCACTCTAGCTTCCAACAGCCCTTATTTCTGACTGCTACCATACCAAGAGTGTGAGAATAGGTGGCAGAAGAGCAGCCCAGTGAGTGTGCTCCACATGATGAAGGAGAGCAGAGCCTTACCATCCCAAACTCCAATACCAGGACATTCTTTGAGTACCACAGGTTCAGGGTCACCATGTGGGTGCTGCAGTTCCCAGTAGCTGTGGTGTCATTTGGGTTGATGTTAAACACTCTGATGACAGTCTAAGCAAGAAAAGCAAGTAAGTTACCACTTTTGGCTCTGGGTCTCATCCTCTCAAAAAAAACAGAAAACATCCTAAATAGTAATGGAATGGATTCATCCACATGAACAAATCAGAAGGAAGTCTTAATCCACCCCTGTGAAGACTGCCAGGTTCCAAAATAGTGCCCATGTTTCAGACTGCTGTGACTGACATGGGAAGCTTGGACTCTGGCACCCTTCCCAGCCTCAACTAGTCCTTCTGACGCAGCTTCCTGAGTAGCTGGACTACAGATGCACACAGTCCTCTCCAGCTCAGCCGAACACCGAAAAATTCACACTAGCAGGCTCTCCCATCCCCATATACACGGTTCCTATTAGGGGACAAACACGGTTTCAGAAGCTATAAAAATGCAGTGTTTGCATGGTAAAAAGCTGAAGGAAAATATAATGCTCTATCCAAGATAAAGGTACTTCTAACGAGCACTGCACGTTAAACAAATGCTGCCCAAGTCACAGAGCAGTGGGTAGACATAGTATACAAAAGGTGTCAATCAGCACTGGTTCTTAGTTTGCACAACCAATGGTGAACAAGGCAGTAACACACTCCTCTGATAAGCAAAAACAAACCCTCAGCTCTCCCTACCGAATTGTCCTTCCGCAGGTAGGTGACGTTCAGCTGCAGTGCCATCCGAGCCAGCAGGCAAGTTCCATTCTCACCACTCACATTGTACTTGGACACAGAGGGGTTCGTGGGCACAAGTGGCGGCAAGGGGCTGGGTGGTACAGTGGTTGGGGAAGGTTCATCCTGCTTGCAGCGTGTCTCTACAGGTCAGGAAAAAAAGGCACATGAAAGGAAGCTCAAAGTTCAGCTTGCTTAGAACTACACTAGCTACTGGAGTGCATTTCAGAACAGAAAACACGCCTCTGAATTCTGTAGAACAGCCACAGCCGCCACCACCACCACCACCACCCCGCCCCCAATCATGGCAACTTTCTATCTTATGCCTTAGTGGAGTACAGGACAAGACCAGATCACATGCCCAGCAGGTTCTGAGCAGCAGAGACAGAAGACATAGAGCATATCTAGAGCACATCTGTCTGTTTCTCCCTCTTGGATGTGCTCTTCTTATTATGGCCTTCCCAGTGGCAAACAAAACCTCTTAATGTGATGTTGGGGGAAAGCCTTGCCCTGCCATGGGGGAGTGGATGCAGGAAGGCCCTACTGTCTAGGTCATGGCAAATACATGGAATGTGGCAATTCAAGTAATCACACTGAACTGTCACATGTGAGGTGCCTGGCTAGACACAAGACAGGATGTCCTTGATAGGTCCTAGCCATGACCCAGCCAGGGTATATAGTGATGCAAAACTTCAGGGCAATCTAACTTCAAACACCACTGCAGCCTTGAGGGAGTGGAATGCTGGAATGCTAAAGAGTGAGCGCCTGATTTTCAGACCCATCTACTGGAATCACATAAATATGTTCCCCATTAAAACAGTAACTACCCACACTCTCTTTCCCAAACCTCTCTGCATCAAACATCACTGCTCCATAGGGACTCTCATGGATTCCTGGACCTGATTTGATTAATGCATCTTTCAATTCTCAGCAGAGAAGCTGATGATGATTAACACAGAGAACTATGACTGGCCAACATGCAGAAGAGGAGGCCGC
The DNA here is from genome assembly GCA_035773235.1 of Eospalax fontanierii. Classification (NCBI taxonomy): domain Eukaryota; kingdom Metazoa; phylum Chordata; class Mammalia; order Rodentia; family Spalacidae; genus Eospalax; species Eospalax fontanierii. The sequence goes on from CM069524.1 coordinate 40,496,589, forward strand.
AGAGTGATTGTCCCTGAATAGGACAACTATATCAAATGTCTGCCTCCCAAGACTCAGGGATCATTGTGGAGGAGGGGACAGAAAGATAGTAAGAGCCAGAAGTGGTGGATGACCACAAAGAAACGGTTTTTCAGACAACTGGTCAGTTACTCATCTGGACTCATAGCAATGGTGGCAGCAGACACAAGTTCCATGTATACTTAAGTCAGACAAAATCCCAACACAGATGTTAAGACCTATCTGAGAATTATTCACAGCCCATGGCAACTTGGAAGAGGAAATTCAGTCTCATTTAAAAGTGAGACTCTCGGTAGGTTGATCAAGCTCCAGTGAATGAACCCACACAAACAGAATTTGGGGACACAAATGTGCTATACACACATACATTTAGAGTACAGGAAATTTGGTGGAGGGTTTCTAAGGAGAAGTCCAGATACGGGAGGGGATCCAAATATGAACAAGATATATACTGTATGAGATTTGCAAAAATTCAATTAAAAAAGAGAAAAAAAACCTATAAAATAATAAAAAACCCCTAAAACCAGAGAGAAAAATAAATAAATAAAAATGGTAAGCTAGGTATAGAACCACATGCCTGTACTTTCACAACTCAGGAGCTGAAGTAGGAAGAACACTAGTTTGAGGGCAGCTTAAGTTATCTATCAAGAGTCTGTCAAAAAGAGGAGTGAAACACAGTCCACAGAATGGGAGAAAGTATCTGGAAATCATATCTCTAATAACTTTTATCCAGAATATTATAAAAATTCTTATGCTGTAAAACTAAAAAGACAACCTCACTTAAAATAGGAAGAAGCTCTGAATAAGAATATCCTTAAAGAAGTAATACAAAGGGCCAGGCTTGGAAGAAGCAGGCAAATCTCTATGAGTTCAAGGCCATCCTGGTCTACAAGTTCCAGGCTAGCTGAGGCTTCAGGGAGACCGTCTCAAAAGAGAAGAACAAAAAACAAAAAATAAAAAAACAACAACAAAAAAACCACAAAAGGTTCAACATTGCTAGTTATCTAGGAAAAACAGATAAAAAACAGTGAGATATCCCTTCATACCTACAAGAACAGCTACAGTCAACAGAAACAGTAGTAAGTTTTAGAGATCAAGTGGAGAACCTAGAGCCTTTTATACATTGCTGATTTTTTAACTCAAACTTTAAAAATTAATTTTTACCTTTTATAGTATTTTACTTGTATGTATCTAAGTGCATACCCGTATGCAATGCCTGTGGAGGCCAGAAGAGGGTGTCAGATCTCTGGACCTGGAGTTACAGTTGTTAGCTGGTCATGCGAGTGCTGGGAACCAAACCCAGGAATTCTAGAAGAGCAGCCAGTGCTCTTACCTGTTGAGTCATCTTCCCAGCCCCCAAGCAATGTCTTAAGATGCTAAATATATAGTTGTCACATGGCCCAGCAGCTCCACTTTTGACAGAAATGAATATGTACAGTCATATAAAAAATCTGTACACAAACGTTCACTATAGTGTTAAGTGAAAAAGAAATAGCCCAGATACCTGCTGACTGATGAAAAACAATGTATTATCCATACAATGAAACAAGGGAAAAAAAGACCTCCTCCTCTCTTTGTAGCTCCACCAAAGTCCCCTTGCAGAATTTCACGTATTCTGTCATATATATTAAGGCTTATCAAGTCAAGTTTGTGTCCCCAGATGTCCCTCAGTGTTAAGTCCATTTGCTGGAGCCTAGGCTTCAGCCTATGGACATCACTCTTAAAGAAGACTGACTCTTCTTCACCCAGAAGGGATCGGTTGCCAATAGTTGCTCAGCTCAAGTTGGAGCTTCTAATCCATTTCCCCACTTCTATGCTGGGTTCCTGTTTGGTCCGAGTTTGCATGGGTCTTGAGCCTGCTCTAACTTCATATTATGCTGTATATTATAGTCAGTCTCCCTGTCTCTCTGCTCCCTCCCTCTCCCTCTCTCTCCCTCTCTCTCTCTCGCTTCTCTTTTTCCCTCCCTCCCTCCCTGCCTGCCTCCCTCATCAAATTTGTGTCCCCAGATGCCCTTTGGTGTGGTTTCATCTACTGGAGCCTGGTCAACCTACTCAGAGTCTCACCCTTAAATAAGACTGACTATCTCCCTCCCAGCAGCTATCAGTTGCCAATAGTTCCTCAGATAAGGTTGGGATTTCTTACCCATTTTACCATGTCTATGCTGGGATTTTGTCTGACTTTAGTTTATGTGGTACTTGTGCATGCTATCGCCATTGTTCGTATGAGTATCTGTTCAGCTGTTTGGAAAACTCAGTTTCCTTGTGGTCATTCACCTTCTCTGGCTCTTACAATCTTTCCTCATCCTCTTTTGCTATGATTCCTGAGCCCAGAGGGAAGAGGTTTGATAAGGTGTCGTATTCTTGGATAAGCAGTTTAAAGCCTCTTATTTTCTGCACATTGGCCAGTTGTGATTCTCTGTGTTAATCATTATTTGCTGCAGAGTTATGATATGCTTCTCCACTGAGAGTTGAGATAGGCATTAATCTAGGAGTATTATAGTAATTAGAGCTCAGTTTAATACTATGTCTATTTAGCAGAATAGTAGTATTAGGCTCTTTCTGATGGCCTGTGATGTGTCTAACACACAGATTCCTAGACTTGATATCAGTGTTGGGCATGGGCTCCATCTTATGAAGTAGACCTTAAGTTCAATTAGAAACTTTTGTATCAGTGTGCATATTGCCCAGCCAGCTGATGTAGGATTCACAGCTGGGGAAAGATGATATTAATTTTATTTCCAGGTAGCATATGTAGTACCTTTTAGCACTGTGGAAACATTCTTGACCGTGCCTGCTTATACACATATATGAAAAAGGGAGCAATTGGTGGTATAACTTTAAATCTTACTAGATTATACTAACTTATTTTGTAAAGATAGCTTTGAGATATACACAGTGTAATAGAAATCAGTTATTTCTTACCTCTTATCTGTGAAGACAGGTATTTGAAATATGGCATCCTCCCTTTATTTAAGAAATATGTGACTAAGTGTTTTCCTGTGGAATTGAAGCTGCAGAAATTGTGACTCTTAAATTTGGCTAGAAAATCCTGCCAAATATAATCCCTTTAACTTCCTCCTCTGGAGACTACCTCAGACTGGTGTTAGATGCCACTTACTGAAGAGGACAAATGTGCTCAATAAAAAGAGACTGGGTACCTGCCATTTGACAATTGGGATATGGATTTTGGCTTGTTATGCAAACAAGAAAAATGTTTCAAGCCCAAAAGGGCAGAGTTTACTTGAACTCTCAGCATTCAGCTGATGGAAGTAGGAGGATTATGAGTTCAAGGACAGACTGAGCAACATTATGGGATCCTTTGTCAACAGAACAAAACAAAACCCAGCAAGACACAAAGAGAAAAGAAGAGATTTCTGGCTCATTATTTATTACGGATGGAGTAGTTTGCTATGCAGGCAGTTTTCACACACAAACACACACACACATCTATCTATCTATCTATCTATCTATCTATCTATCTATCATCTATCATATATCAATCATCTATCTATCTATCTATCTATCTATCTACCTACCTACCTATCTAGTTATCCAAAAAGTAGTCTCTATAACTACCCCAACTGTGAATATTCAAAATTCATAATTGGGGACTATGGACTATTACAACACATTGATTAGAGTATGCTTTTTTAAATTACTGGTGTGGAAACATTTTTCATATCCTAAAGATGGCTTGACTTTTCCTATCTGTGAAATTTTTAAGACTTTTGTTCATCCTTATGCTGCTGTATTTGACATTTTCTTCTCAATTTGTGAAAGTTTAAAAGTAAATTTATTTACTTATTGTGAGGTGTGTGTGTATGCCACAATGTGTATGCGCAGGTCAGAGGCTAGCATATGGGAGTTGGTTCTCTACTTGCACCTTGTTGAGGCAGGGTCTTTCTCGTCTCTGGTGTGCTGTATATATAGGCTTCTACCTTGTATCTCACTATAAGAATCCTGGATTACAGATGCATGCCATTGCATCTGGCTTTTTACCTAGATTCTTGGGACCAAAGTCAGATCATCAGACTTTTGTGTCAAGTATTTTAGCCCCTGAGCCATCTCGGTGGAAGGTTTTGATAGATTTTAAAGAAGGCTTTCCTACTCAGTACTACAAATATCTTCTACCTGTCTTCAGCTTGTCTGCTCTGTCTTTGTGGATAAGAATTTTTCACTTTCAGTGTAGTAGCATTTTCTGGTTATTTGTTTGCACTTCTTACCCTGTTTAAGAATATAGTTCAGTGGGAGAACATTTATCTAACATACGTGAGGCCCTCTATTCAGTACCTCCCCCAAAGACTTAGCTTCCTACTTAAGGCTTATAATGTATAATTAAAGTATCTTTTATCCTAAAAGTTTGATAACTATGAGAATTCATTCATTACCCTAATTTGAAAATTATGTTTATTTAAAAAATTTCATGCACTGGATATCCAATACTGCAGCTCAGTTTTGAAAATATGTCCTTTTCTTGTTGATCTTCAATGTTTCCTTGTCTGTCACATATAAACTTTGTTATGTCCAGGGGTTCTTCATCCCTATGTACTTTGAAAGTGTTCTTATCTGTTTTATTGGTCAGATGATCTCCCTCTACCAATGCTCCTTGGACTTCATGATGATGTCTTCATAATGAGTCCTGATATCTGGTTAGTCAGTCCTCTTTATTTAGTTTATATACTTTGTAAATATCTTACAGAACCTTGGCCCTTTTCTAAGAACTGGCTAAATATTATATTAGCTATGATGCATTGAGAACAATGCCAAAAAGAAAGTACTGTGACAATGTTACAATTTCTATTTAATTTTGCAAAGAAATACCAGCCAGAACAGAAAGAAAAAGGATTAAAACACATATAACATTTAGAAAGCATAAAAAGTCTTTCTAATTTGGAAATAATGTGGTATGTCTTTTTCAAGAGCAGCCAGTGCTCTTAACCACTGAGCCAATTCTTCAGCTCATTCTTTGTTTACTTTTGTTGACAGATATCAGTTAAGTTGTTCTTGGTTTGCTAAATTTAATGTTGAATTTTCTTATATTATTGTATTATCTGGATTTTGGTCATTTTATCCTCACACTGGACTCTGCTAATCAGTAATTATTGGATCGGCAAAGTTTGTCAGATCTACACAGTAGCCTGATGCCCTCTGCCAAATTTTGCTCCTCCTTTGTATTTTCATATCTGTGATTTTGCTACTCAGAGTTGCTTCCTCTCCTTTCTAACCCACAGGAGTTGACACACCCATATGGTTCCTCCAATAGTCTCACAGCTTTACATTCTCAGCTCTGTATCAGCTGAGCTTTCCCAAAGGCTTAAGCTCATGTATGATTATAAAAGATTTTATTCTGGAGTTTTTATTATTTTTGTATGTATATATATTACACAAAATTATAAACTTAAAATTTTGTATCCAGTCCTTCATTTCTGTTATTATAAAAGGCCAATAAATCCAGGCATGGTGGTGCATACATTTAGTCCTAGCACTGAGGAGGCAGAGGCAAATGAATCTCTGTGAGATCCAGGTGAATCTGGTCTATATAGTGAATGCCAGGGGCTATAGGGAGAACTTATCTCAAAATACAAAAAAAGCCTTATAATAAATAAACATTTTGTGTGTACAGAATAGCCCACTATGAAGGTGTATTATAACTGACATTTTATTTTAGCCTCTATAGTAGATTGCTTCCAATTTCAAAAGATGGCAAATAATGTTATACTATAAATGGTATACCACTAATGAAACTTTCCTTGGTGAGGGATTGATGCTATGCAGTCTATGTATTCAGTGAGCTGTCTTTTCAGTTCAGTTGATTTAACAGGTACTGCACTAGTATTTAGTAAAGAAAGCTCCATGGCAGAAGATGACAGACTGTCTTTCCTTGGAGTGAGACATGACAAATGACCTGAGAGTTGGAAATGTGCAGAGATCTTCATAATCTACTGTAAAAACTATTACTCTTCTGTCACCTCTAAGTACTATGCAAACTGCTAAAAGAGAAAACCAGTCAAGCTTCCAACCCAGAAATAAAGCTTAATAACCACAACAATGACCAGCACAGTAAACTATCTCTATTTATCTTTGGGGTAATCAGCAGTTATCTAATTGGACTTGGAGTCTGTTCAATGGAAGGGGACTCATGTGTGGTACTGTAACATAAACAAATACACATGGCTGGGAAGGTCATAGACCCTAGAGAAAAATGTCTATCACATCCCTAGACAAATATAATTTCTTATATTTTTAGACAAGTATATGTCTTACCACTCATCAAGAAGCTTCTTTTGTAATAGAGACTATTACAGAGTTTCACAATAGTCAAAAGTAGAGAATAAATGTCTGAGAGATGCCCAGCCTTAAGTGACATGTCTACAATGCAACCTCTGTACCAAAGGCTCATGGAAAATGTGGAACAGCGGGTAGAGAGAATACCAATACATCCCTCAACTCTCAACCTGCAAAGCGTCCCCATGCAACAGAGTATATTGCATACAGAAGGTTACAACTGGTCAAGATGTAGAGAATAGCAGAATGCATAGTGTGTGTCCCTATATTAAACTTCTACCACCCAGGGCTCATGGATCATTGAGGAAGACAGGATGAAAAAGACTAAGATCTAGGGGTGGTAGATGACCACAAAGAAACAGTGTTTTCCAGGAAGCTGGGAACTTTCTAACATGAACTTACAGCAGTGTAGACAGCATGCCAAAGAACCATGCAAACTGAAACCTGGCAAGAAGAAGTGGATGGAATGGTAAGAAGCCTCAACCTTAATTCAGGATCTATTGGCAACTGATCACTGTTGAGTGAGAGATTTGTTCTTCTTTTAGGGAGTGATGCTAGATAGGTTGACCAGACTTCCATGGATGAAAACACATTGAGAGACATGGGTACAGAGACTTGATTCAATAGGTCCTAACATAAATGACAGGATGCATGAAATCCAGTGTGGGAGCCTATGGGGGATGTAGATAGGGGGAAATATAAATGTGATCAAAATGTAGTGTATAAGAAGTACAGAAATTCAATAAAAAGTGAAAAAATACAAATACAAAAAAATCTCTGTACTGAACTAGGCGCACCCTTAATCCCTGAACTCAGGAGGCAGAGACAGGCAGATCTCTGTGAGACTGAGGCTAGCATGGTCTACATATTGAGTTTCAGGCCAGCTGGAGCTGCCTGGAGACCCTGCTCCAAATAAACAAAACAAAAATCCCTATATTGTTTGTTATACATACACAGGGAACTAAACAGTATTAGACTAATATTTCTTAAGTATACAACAATTGGAAACATTAGAAGCACTAAGGAATTTTTGCCTTTAATTTTATTCTATCTTGTATATAACATATTTTATCCATTCATCAGTTGATGGGCGCTCAGATCGTTTCTATATCTTATTGGACTGTTTCTTAAAATCAAGGTGGGGGTAATGGGGACAGAAATCTATGAGATTGCCTTTGAAGCAATGAAGCTTGTGTCACTGGTGGGAGGAGTGTTCTTGACATTCTGATTCTTAACACTCAGAATCAGGAACTCAGGAACACAAATAGCAGTGAAAAGCTGAGGAATGAATTCTGTTCCTCCAGTAGAGTGAGGACAGTAGTGTTGGTTTTCCAGGACAGTTGCTAAGGAACTTAAGAACACTATGATTGAGAAGCTGTTCAGGCAAGAAGAATCTGTAAGAAAGACTGCTCTACGCCTTCTCAAACTACAATGCCAAAAGAGCAATTTTTCTTAGTACACAATAATGTCAATTGTTGTGGTGTATGAACAATATTTTCATGTATATTGTTCCTGTGTGTTAAATGTGTGTGTGTGTGTGTGTGTGTGTGTGTGTGTGTGTGTGTATGTGTGTGTGTGTGGAGTAGCCTCTGGAGTTTGAATTGTTCTTCAGTGTGAGTCCATCCACTGTGCCCACCAAGAGATCTATCCCTATAAGACACTATCTTTCAGCAGCCATAAGGTTGGTTTGGGATTTCTTACCTACTTTTCCATATCTATGCTGGGATTTTGTCTGGTGTGAGCTTGCAAAGGACTTGTGCATGCTCTCCCCATTATTGTGAGTTCGTATGAGTAACTGACCAGCTGTCTGCAAGACTTTGTATCCTTGTGATCTTCCACACTTTGTGTCTGTTGGGTCAGTAGTCCCACTTTTATCTTGAGGGTAATCAGCTATTTAATTGCAATAAAGGCCTGCTCAATGGAAGGGAACTCATGAGTAGTACTGTGAACTAACCAAATACATGTGACTGGAGAGGTCATCCTGGAGAAAAACCAGTATGCCACATGCCTAGATCAACTTAATTTCTCACTTTATTCTACATATGCATGCTTGATGCTGGAAAGACGGCTGGGTGGTTAAGAGCACTGGGTGCTGTTGCAGAAGATTATAGTTCAGTTCTCAGTACTCACATGGTGGCTAACAACTGTCCTTAACTCCAGTTCCAGGGGATCTGACACCCTCTTCTGACTTCGATGGGCATTGTATGACATGGGTACACTCATGTATATGCAGACAACATGCTTCTATACATAAAATAAACACAATAAATAAAATATAAATAAATAGATATGCATCTTCATTTTCACAGATACACGTACCTTTCACCCCTCATGAAAGAAGCTGCTTTTTGCAACAAATAGAGACTATTTCAAAGTTACAGAACTGGGTCAGCACAGAAAGTGTGTCTCCGAGATGCTTAACACTAAGTGAAACATCTTCAGCGCAGCCTCCACACCTCTACATAGGATGAACACACCTCTCAACTCTCACCAGGGAAGTTCCTTATGCAGCAGATGGTGATTAACACAGAAACCCACAACTGTCTGATGTGCAGAGAACAGGAGGCTGCAAAGTGCTTATCCCTGAACAAGACACTTATTTCAAACCTCTGCCTCCAAAGACTCAGGGATTATTGTGGAAGCAGATGTAGAAAGAACAATTTATATTAAAATGTTTATGTATGTGATCAGTAAATTTATGTACAGACAACAATGTTTTAAATATTATTTTACATATTTATATTAGAGGGAAAGCTAGTGACTGATAAAGCATAGACATATTTTGAAATTTTGATTATATGATGATGTCCAATTTTAGAGTCAATGTGATGACATCAACCTTTACATTTAATTTTCCTTGGAAATTTGTTTATTGATATGCTTTTCTAGGGTCTGAAATGAAATATCTGAAGATACCTTTGGAAAATGAAAATATGACATCTGTTGAAGTTAATTCGAAGGCATATGTAAACTCTTTTGTTGTGCTTGTGTAACTGGTTCTTTTAGAGAAAAAAAAGAGCTTCAGGAAGATCTCAGTACTTGAAACATTAACAAACTAATGCCTTATTCAGAATTCTGGGCTGCAGCTAACTGCCTGACTTCAAGCTATATCCTACAACATGAGATGCCAAATTATATTACTGCTGTTAGGCTATGCCATCGACAGAAGGCTCAGCAGTATGCAGCTGCTCAGCACCAGCTCTATTCTTTTCCACTTTTCCAAATGTCATATTGAGGTGTGTCATTTTGATAGTAGTTTCCTCTCCTTCCTTTATCTTTGGTAGCTGCCTTTTGTCCTTCTATTGTTCTTATAACCCAAATCCATGCCTTATTTGTTCCTTTTATAGCATCCAACAGGAAACACCATTCTCTCCTCTCCTCTCCTCATCTCCCTCTCTCCTTCCTCTCCCTTCTTTCTCCCCCCCCCTCCCCCCTGCTCTCCTCTCCCCCTCTGTCTTTTCTCTCTCCTTCCCTCCCTTTCTTCCTTCCCCTCTTTCCCTCCTCTCCTCCCTCCCTCTCCTCACGGTCTCATATTTGGAGTTTTGAGACAGTCTTTGTCTAGCTCAAGTTGATCTCAAACTCATGGTAATCTTCTTGTCTCTGCATCCTAAGTGATGGGATCACAATTGTGTGTCACCATGCCCAACTCATGTCCTTTCTTTCCAACCCTTAATTCTCTTTGAATAAATTTCTCCACCAAATAAAGTTATTTTTTAGTTTCTCTCCTGTACCACCATGAGTTAGAATGCAATTGAGCAACATGAAAACTCAAGTAAAACCCCAAATATTCAAAACAAACATTGATAAAGAATTCGAGGAATTAGCCAATTCCAATCCTATGTTCAACGGAGTACATGGAGAATTTCCTTCATAGACCCCTATAGTCAGTTGACACTGTGTTACTATTTCTATCCAGTAACTCAAGTTGGAAAGAAGCCAAATAATTCATGTAGCTACAACGAGGAGCCTCTACAATGTATTTCCCCATCCTGAAGTCTTCTCATAGAAGCTTCCAAGGAAGAGAGTCTACATGTTCCATAAAAACAGCAGAGATTTGGAAAACCAGAGTGCTTGGATAACTGTTTGGAGTAAAGTTTTAAAGAGTCTGTAGTAGGAGTGAGATCATAATTTTGACAAGACCTGGAGGATTCAGTGTTACTTTGTTGCTGTAGCATGGGTTTGTGCACTCTGACTCCTATTCAACTGTAAAAGATAGACTAAATGTATTATTTGATAGATCAACGTCTGTAATTTTGGAACTTGTATAAGCATTGTGCAGAAGATGCTAGTCTTTGACTCCAGGGAAAGGACTTTTTAACTATACCATGAAACATTAAAAAACAACTAGTCCAGTTACCAATTTTTTATTTAAGAGAGCTACATATGAAGAAGGTAAAAGGCATGCATTTTATTAGATAACATGGATAAGCCAGGAACTTCATATTCTAAAGCTCAGGTTTCCTTTATAAACTTGTTAAATGTAGCTTAGAGTTAGTTATTTCTATTTTATGATTCTGTTTGCAAAAGTTGATGCTGAGGCGAAATAGGAACTTGTATGTGATTATTTTGATTAATCTGTGTTTGATTCTTCACTTCAGTTCAGATACCATCACACCGTCACCAAACCCCTTAAAACGGCCACCATCAGATAAACACATACATTTTCCTTCATGCTTTCTAATAAGAAATCTGCTTGATTATTGAAAATTTCTATAAACATCTTAGGGTAACACCATTTTTCTGTTAAGCTTTTATTCACTTTTGGTTGGTTTTTCTCTTTATGGCTCATAAAATTTCCTTAGAGTCAATTAACACTGGCCTAATTCATGTTTAAAGACTTTATAATAATCTTTGAGTTTTATAGACCAGAAATTTTCACATAATTCCCCTATTGATGGACATTTCTACTATTGCCAGTCTGCTTTATTATAAATACTAATCATTTTTGTTTCTCATCTGAATTGCAAATGTTTTGCTTATTTTAGTATTTTCATTAACTTGGAATTTGGTTTTGAAGACAGCACAAAATAATGATACAAATGTTATATCTTTTCAATCAGAAGCCAGTTGTATCATCATAATTTTCTCAAGAAGTTAAAGTTCTACTTTGGTCATATATTCAAATTTTGATGTCTGTAGATTTACATGTTACTTGCCACTCAACGTATTACTCAACTATTTACTTGTTGTTCAACTCTTCTATAGTTGTTTCATCACTTTTATACCAACACTATATTGAGTTAGAGTGGATTTATTAAGGGTTTTGATATAATGATGCAATAACTTTTCTCAGTTGCAAGGTAGTATTTTACCGTTTTTCCATCTCAGATATCACTAATGGGGATTCAGTGCTTAAGAGTTTCTTTTCCAATATGACTAATCTGTTCTACTTGGGCATTTTTAAATTATATTTTGGTGCATCGAGTTGAGTATATTGACTCAATTTGCACCCTTCATGTATGTCTTTTCATCCTTCCTTGAGATGAGTGGATTTTACCTTTCAACGTATAAAAAGCTTCACTAACACTTCCCATCCCTTTCTTCCTCAGTTCTTTCATTTCCTTGTGGAGAATCTAGTACATGTTTGGGCTCCTGTTCCCTTACTTGTCTTCTCTTCTTCTGTCTTTGGAAACATTTGCCCATTTGCCCTTCTGATCTTCCAGGCTACTCTTGCTTACCTCACAATCTTCTGAACGCTGAGCTTAAAGTTCCAGAATTTTTCTTACTCTTTCTTTTCAGTCAAGTTGTTGATTTTTTGTTCAAACTACTCAGATGGCTGTGCATGGGTTCTGTTGGTTCTGAAAAATTTTCCCCTGGATGGATTATTTTTAACGCTCTGCCTACTGTTTCAAGTCTACAGTTCTCAAAGGATGGAAACTACTGGGGTGGCTAAATTTGTCAGGCCTTCATGTTTTCTGTTTTGAGTAGCCTGGGAGTACTGTAGTGGTGGAGAGGCGTACAGTCTGGCTCTTCTCAAAGCACCATAGGAAACAGGTCCAGAGCTCTGCTTCCTGGTCTTCTAGTCATTCAGGCAACTCCTTCTGGGCCTCTCAAGGTTAGGAGCAATAAATATCCCTGTGAGAATATCTGGACTTGAGCTCTAGTTCACACTCTGATGTGTTCAGCAGTCCTTGATTCTGGTCTACATGGACTGTTTTCTTGTATGGTAGGGTGTAGGGAAAGTTGATAGAGTATAGTATTGTGTTGAAATCAAAACTAGCACTTTCAGGCTCCACTCTGAGCTCTTCCTGGTTGCCCTGCTGGTTGACTGTAGAAGCCTTTGTGAAATCACTGTGGGTTTTGAATTTCAGTCCTTCTGTGTTAATGGAGACTTATTAGAAAGATCTTTTAAGGTCAAAGCTAGGCATTCTATTTTGATTGAATTCAAAGAACATATTTAGTGATTATGCTGGTAATTAATGTTACTGGCTGACAAAGACTTCATATGACTAAGTGAAGGGGGGAGTCTCCATTTTATTAAATTTTAGTTTCATCTTAGGAGTGTATTGTGCTTTCTCAATGATATTTATTGGCTGTGCATTTTTAAAGTGTTTTTAAACTAGTGGCAATATAAGAAATTAAAATTTCTACCATTTTATATTTAACAAAAGAGGAGTGATGCTTTGCTAATGACATAGTAGATACCACTCCGTATTTTCAAATAGAAGATGATTCATGCTGGTATTTACATATGAGCACTTTTCCAGGAGGGTGAATTTATTCGAAGAGACCAAAAGGAACTTCACAAAGAAGAGAAAACCTTTCAACTCTCTTATAGTTATGAAAATTTTTAGTCATTTCTTATATTGGAAATATTTTTTCTTTTTTTGATGACCTCACAAAGTAGCAGTCTTCCTTGTGGCGTTTGCATACATACTTAGTTTTACTTGATTTCCCCCAACTCGTCTTCTGCATCTCTCTGCTCTACCTTGTCTTTTCTATTCTCTACCTCCAGAATCCCCTCTTCTAGTTTCACATCACACATGTTCTATTAACCCCACCCTCTTCCGCCATTAAAGCCTCTTTATTTCTTCTTTTTTCCCCTCCCCTTTCTAGTTTCATGGATTTTCCCCACGCTCACTTCCGTATAAATACACATGTATAAACATTAAAAGCTATGATGCGTATATGAGAAAATACACTATTTGTCTTTCTAACCCTGGGTTAGCTCACTTAATGTTTTCCAGTTCTATTCACGTCATGAAAATGTCTTCATTTTTCCCTACGTGTGAATAAAATTCTATTGTGTGTATGTTCCACATATTCATTATCTATTCACTTGTTGATGGAAATCTAAACTAATTCTTTTTATTTGTATTTTTGTGGTAATTCTGAGCCTCTGATGCTGGGCCTGTGTATGCTAAACAAGTACTTTTCCACTGAACTACATCCCAGGCAAATAACCATTTTTCTTTCTTTTCCCAATCATCTGCATGGGAACATCTGAATTTCATCACTTGGGAAAAAGGGCGGGCATTGGTTGGCAGCACAAATTCCAGCCCCTTAGTGACTCTGAACGATGCCTATGGACCACTAGAATGTCCATAATGTGCTCTGCATGTAGTTTCAGAAAAAAAAATAGAAATCAAGGCATATTTTCAATGGTATCAATTAAAATGTTTGAAGAAACCCATATTAGTTTTTATACTCCATCTTTGTACCTGTGCTGTACTACATTGGTTAGTTTATACCAACTTTCATTTGTCTCATCCCATTTTAGATTACTGTCAACATTGAAAAGTTCTGATGTGCATGGGGTGTCAGGAGGTCTTTTCATCTTCCAGTGTCTTCCACAGTCTCTTTCTTTAGAGATTTAAAGTCTTCATTGTACAATTCTTTCACATCTTTGGTTAGGATTAGTCCTAGATTTTTAAAAAAGATATTGTGTATAGCAGTATTTCCATGATCTCTTTCTTTCTCTGATCTCATGCTATTGGTATATAAAAAGGCTATTGATTTTAGTAAATTGCTTTTATATGCTACAAGTTTGCTGAAAGTGTTGTTCACATTCTGGTGAAAAATTTGGAATCTCCTACATTTAAAGTATTATTATTTGTACATAGGGATAATTTGACTTGTTTGCCAACTAGTATCTCTTTCATTTCCTTCCCTTGTCTCATTGCTCAGGTTTCAAGATGGAAAGACCTCCTGGGCTTAGTAAAATTAGTAGAATTAATATTGCAAAAACGACCATCTTACCAAAATCAATTTACAAATTCAGTACTATCTCAATCAACATTCCCATCACATTCTTCACAGAAATGGGGAAAACAATACTAAAATTAATATGGAAACACTAGAAACCCTGGATAGCCAAAGCAATAATGAGCAAAAAGAACAATGCTTGAGTGATTACCATACTAGATTTCGAACTACATTACAGAGCTATAAAAATAAAACCAGCATGGTACTGGCACCAGAACATACATGTATACCAATGGAACGAAATAGAAAACCCACCTGATATTAGACAAAAGATGTTAAAAATACACAGTGAAGAAAAGACAGCAAAAGATGCTGTGAAAACTAGATCTCCATATGTAGAAGAATTAAATTAAACCCATTTCTTTTATCCACAGAAAAATCAATTCCAAATGGATCACAGACCTCAATTCGAAACCCGAAGCACTGAGTGTTTTAGAAGGAAAGATAAGCTGTACTTTACCAGATATAGATCAGGAAAGGACTTTCTAAATTAGACTTTGCTTGCTCAGGAATTAAGGCCCAAATTGACAAATGGGACCTCGTTAAACTTAAAAGTTTCTATATAGCAAAGGAAGCAGTCAGTTGAGTGAAAAGGATGTCTACAGTGTGGGAGAAAATCTTTGCAAGCTGTACATCTGATAGTGGATTCAATTTCAGAATACAAAATAACTAAGAAAAATAACAAAGAATCAAGAAAACAAATGACTCAATTAAAATATGGGCTACAGATCTGACCAAATAATTCTCTAAAGAAGAAATAAAAGTGGCTACCTTAAAAATTGTTCAACATCTTAGTAATTAGTGAAATTCAAATTTATACAGCTTTAAGGTTTTAATCTTACCCCACTGGTGGGGATTACAAACTGGTGCAGCCACTATGGAAACACTTTTGGGTGAAGGTCCATCTATCCTTTTGGTTCTTTTCCCTCCCAGTTTTGGTATTATTCTGTTTACTAAATTTTGTAAGACATCATCATGGAACAAACTCAAATGTTGAAAATTTAAAGTTTTCTTTATTTATATTTCTACCGTGAAGTATTGCTACCGACTTCATATTTATTTTCCATTTGTAAAATTACATATGTGCAGTACAGAAAAAGTCCGCCTTGGAGAAAGTCTTATTTTGTCACTTATAGAAAGGATTCAGGAATAGTAAGAACAATTAAAATATTTTCTATCATAAATTCTTATTAATGAATATAATAATATTTTAAAAACCATTTTGGGGGCTAGAAAGATCATTCAGTGGTTAAAAGCACTGAGTGTTCTGGCAGAAGACCCAGATTTGAATCCCAGCATCCACATGGTGGTTAACAACCATCCATAACACCAGTTCCAGGCTAGTGCTCTCTTCTGGCCTCCAAGGACATTGCACAACAGGAGTGCACTTACACACTAGCCAGAAATACGCTCATGGTCATTAAAAAGAAATCATTCTGCTGTCCAGAGAGCAGTGTTCTGGAACACTCTTCAATTACTTTAAGTTGGACGAAGCAGAATTGCTACTGTTAGAGGAAGCTTGGAAAGATGATAGATAGATGATAGATAGATAGATAGATAGATAGATAGATAGATGATAGATAGACAGACAGATGATGGATACATAGATACATAGATGATAATAGAGATAGATAGATGATAGATAGATTATAGATAGATGATAGACAGATATAGAGAGCTAGATGATAAATAGATGATAGGTAGATGACAGATAGATGATAGATAAATAGATAGATGACAGATAAATAGAGAGAGAGATAGATAGTAGATAGACAGATAGATAGAGAGAGAGATATTGAGATTGAAATGAATGTTCTTATTTGTGGATATTAAGTGATTTTTCTTTTTAGCTTTATTATCCTTCATTTGGAGACTATAAAGGAAAATATCATAAGGTTAAGAGACTTCTTTATGACATACAGTGAATCCCTTGCAGGGGATTAGTTACTTCTCTGTTGTTATGATAAAACACCATGAGCAAGGCAACTTACAGAAGGAAGACTATTAGGTGTATGCTCCAGAGAGAGGCATGGTAGAAGCTGAAGTGTCTGGAGCAGAAAATAGAGAGCTCACATCTTCAAGGAGGCACAGGATACAGAGAGAGCCAGACTGGAAGAGGGCAAGTTATATACTCTGAAAGCCTGCCCCTAGTGACTTACAGCCTTTTGCAAGGCCACACTTCCTAAAGGTTTCATGACCCTCCCCAAAAAGCACCACAAACTGGGGATCAAGTGCTCAAATACTTAGAGCCTATAGGGGGCATTTTCATTCAAGTCATCACAGGCACAGAAACCACTCTATCATACCCAGGAGATTTTGCTGACCTAGAAAAGAGCCAAAGAAAGAACAAATGTTATCAAAGGTTTTGCTAAGTATAAAAATGATCTAAATGAGCTCAATTTTCCTCAAAATCTAGGAATTATTTGTATCAGGACACTCTGAAATCATGAAATATAGTTTAAGGATCTTTTTACAGCGAACCTTTGTCCACATTGACCATGTTCCCATTCCACTCTATTTATGAGAACAAGCATGACAGTTGGCTTCATCTGCACATGCACCCTGGACAAGGTCTTGTCTCCTACCTTCTCAGGAACCTTGGGCATAGCTCTTCTGCAACACTTAGAAAATTCAACTGTTATCAGACATTGATGTGTGCCTCATATTAGCCCATAACTACTCTAATGGCAAAGGGATTGCATAGTAATCTTTTTCCTCTACGCTCTGCAACAAGCAAGGAGCAAAGATAAAACATTGAAAAATATTTTTAACTAACAGAACCACCAATTTGTTCTGCTTCAAGTGAAAGGTGAAGTTTACTGCAAATATGGTGCCTCTTTGAACCAAATATAAATCGCTCAAGCTAAAATTGGCAGCACTCATTAGGTTTGTTAGATGTTACTTTGATATCCTTGTGGAGCAGTTTTCCAAGTATGCAACATCTGGGTCAGAAATCTGCCCTTGCTGGCTTCTTCCTTCCTTCATCCCTGAGCAAAGCAAATATTCTTGAATCTTACATATTCTCAGTGCTTTCCCTTCTTGTCTAAAAGTCAGGAGATAGTGTGGCTGTCTCTTACTGATGTCAACCGTCTAAATTCCAGATTCCAGATAACTAAAACAGCTTCAAAAGGTTCTTTCCATTTCCTTAGAGACACTTTTCTCTCTGTCTCCTATCGTCCTCTTGCGGCTGTCCAGCTTGTCCTAAACGCCCCCTTGTGATACATGCATATCAGGGCATGGGACAGAAATGCTGGGAAGATTCAGGGTCAAGGTATTTTGGTGGAGTGTTTTATTATTGGTCTAGAGCATACCAAGAAATCCACCAAAAGTAAATGATGGTTGATTATACCCCTTGCCTCTTCTTTCTCCTCTGTAAAAAAAAAAAAAATAGAAGAAAATCACCCCTGAGCAGATTAGTACAGGATAATTTCACAGGAACACAGGAATGGGATACAGCATTCTTAACTGAGGAACAAGCATGCAAAGTTGAAAGTTATAAAACAGCTTTCTTTATGCAAGAAATGAAAAACAATTGAGATCTGTTGAGTTTAAAGTAAAAGACAAATAGTATTGGAAAAGCTGACTTGAAAGGCAGAACTGAAACAACCACTGCAGTCTTGAGGAGAGTTGTCCTGTGTGTGATATTCTCAGAAAGCCAAAAACTGGCACGAAGTTTGTGTGTATTCATTTATTAGAAACTGTGATCAGGCCACAGCTGTGTAAGGAGGAGAGATGAAGTACACATGCCAAGCTGAGGAATTTAAAAAACTAATTGATTTATTTTTATTTAAGTGTATGAGTATTTTACCTGCATGCATATAAGTGTACAATATGTGTGCAATGTTCACGGAGATCAGTGTTGGATCCCCTGGAACTGGAGGTGCAGACGGTTGTTAGATGCCTTGTGAGGTACAGATGGTTGTTTGGTGCCTTGTGAGTGCTAGGAGCTGAACCCAGATCCTCTGCAAGAACAGCTAGTGCTCCTAACTGCTGAGCCAACTCTCCAGCCCCCAAGGTAAGGAGTTTTCTAGGTTATCTTATAAATGTGGCTGATCACTAAGTCTCCCTGAGTGCCTCCTGAGAAACTCCATGGACAACTGAGTCTCAAGACAGTCAGCTCAGGAAGAGAGGGGAAGAAGAATTTTTGTTTGCCAGCTTTCAATTCCCATTTGTCAAATACTTTACATGTCAAATACTTAGATTTCCTTGGTGTCTCAGTTCCCCAAGATTGCCCCCTCTCCCATCTCCAGATGCCAGTCACATATTCTATATTGTGATCTTTACTTCTAATGTCCAGGCTATAAAACCCAGGCTTCATAATCCCTTGTTGTTTTATATTCATTTTCTCGAGTAGCTTGCATAACTGAGGGAAACAGTTTGTTTATGTTTTCTGACTGTACAGAATACTTTTTTAAAAGAGGCAGATGGATCACATCCAGGTGGCAGTGGCACCTGGGACAGAGAATGTGTGCGGTGGTGCAGGGCACCCATGTACCATCTGCTGCACCTTTTACCCATCAGACCTCTGAAAGCTTTCTCTCCTGAACACTGTGTGTTTTGGGTTTTGTGGAAGTTTTTTTTTCCCATAGCTATGACCAAGAGCATTCTGGGTTATTTGCAATCAGCCCAGCCTTCAACCTCTTTCCGGTCTCTGGAGGTTGGGACATGGGAATGGCTGTCCTGAACCTCTAATTATATTTTGGTCTGTCTGGAGACCAGCCCTGAATGTGAAGCTATCTAGAAATTACTAGTCATGTAAATTACTAGTCATATCATTCTCATATAGAAGAAAATGAGCGCTCTGGAGATTCCAAAGATTTCAGGAGATGTGTGCCTGGAAGTGGTGACAAAACACACACACACACACACACACACACACACACACACACACAGAGTATCAGAGAAATGATAACCTGGCTTGCCTCAGATCATTGGACCACTAAAATGTTCCACTAATACACTAAGGTCTCAAACCTTTGTCTAATATGTCTTAAGTTTATGACTTGCATATGTCACACTATGGCATTGAGATGCTTATCTTTTTCTGTTTACCAGGCTTAATATCATTATTGCATTAGTATAGTGGGTCTATATGGTGTTTGGGGGAAATAAAAAAATAGTATCTCTAAAATACTATGTTTCATAAGAAATCTGAATTAACAGGCTTGAATCAGGAGAAAAAAAACATGTCTTATTATCCTTGCCCTGCCTCCCTATTGGGGAATCAAGATGAAGGCATTCACCAGATAAACATCTGCTAACTAAGTGCCATTGCTTATTACTATTGTAGTGAAATTATTGTGCTTTTAAATTTATGATGGTCCATTATTACCCAACAGTCATTTTCTTTTTCAGTGATTATATTCTAAATACAAATCAGTATTTTTACAGACAAGTATATCTCTCACCACTCGTCAAAGAAGCTTATTTTTGAAACAGATGGAGACTATTACAAATTTCCACAACTGGCCAAATGCAGAGAATAAGTGACTGTGAGTTGCCCAGCCCTAAGAGATACATATACAATGCAAGCTCTGCCCCTAAGGCTCAGGGAACAATCTGGGAAGAGGGGGTGGAAAGAATGTAAGAGCCAGAGTAACAAGATTCCTGATGATATTTAATGCATTCTAGACATGATAGGCAGCTACACCCATGAAATCTCCACAGTATGGTATCTAACAAGATCTCATCAGAATGACAAAACCAGGTGATACACTAATGTAGATGGAGAAAATTCCATGAGATCCCATGTCAAGATGAAGAGATTCAGGCAAGCAATGGATGCTGATGGAGGGAGAATCAGTTTTCTCAGGGACTGGTTCCCTGAAGGCTATCAAATTCCAAGCGGGCAGTCCTAAACACAGGTATACAAAGCACCAGTAAATGGACTTAGTACATGTGTGTATGACATTCATAAATATGTGTATGTATATGCAGCAATAATCAAGGAAAAGGACAAGAAACTGAGAGGGCATGGGGAGCTATAAGGGGATTTGGAGGGACAGAAATAATGTAAACACAATAGTCATGTGTGAAACTCTCAAAAAAAAATTTAAATAGAAAAACAGGAAAAGAAAATCAAATCAAATGAATGGTGATAAGTGACCAACATGCTGTAATATGTTAAGTCTTAGGAAATGAGACTGTGTTTGCTCCCTGGATTCAACATTTATTCTAATTGTTTTGACTACATAATGAATTCTTTCATGTCTTTTACTTGTTCATTCTTACTAGAATGGCTCTTACTTTCCAGGCTGTAAGGGAATCTGTCAGGTTCTAAGTCTATATGTCCAAATTTTACATTTGGAATTTAAATAATCAGAGTGAGTTGGAAACCCCAATGTTGACTTAAATTATTTTCAAAAACATGTCCTTCATAGACTCTTACTCTGACCAGAATAACAGGTTAGAATTTCAAGTCCCTTCAAATACTATAACTCTTTACCTTGCAGAGAAGCTGGGAAGGTTTTATAAAGCTTAAAATCACAATTACATCATGCCAGGGACAAAGACAATAATCATAATAACCATAGCTACATCAGATCACCATAGTTATACCAGACCAGGGGCAAGTCAGTTAAGAAACAGGTTTAGTTAACAAAAAGTTTCAATAAGGAAAAAAACAAATTTCTCAGACTTGTAGAATGATGGGCTCTGTGGAAATGCAGGTATAGCTGGAAGGAAGGACATGTTACCTGGTTACTTATAAGTTTCCGAGTGTTGTAGAAACAATATACTTGCCTGGATGAGACATTCTCCCTGGCTGGCTGCAGTGGAAATGGCTGACAAAAAACATAGGGTAAAACAAAAGTCAACTAGAAAAAATGGAGTTAGTTTTGTCATTCCAATTTAGTCTTACTTTGGGTTTTCTTTTAAAATTCATAGAACCAATTATGAGTTCAAAGAATCTAGATAGGTTTGCCCCTAAACTTAAAATTTTAGACATCAAGTCTATAAACAACAAATATGTATGTAATTTAAGTATATTTTTCACATTTTTAAAAAGCTTCCTTGTTTTTTTAAAGTTAGGGCTAGATATTGTTCCTTTTCTTTTTGAGACAGGGTTGTTTTTACCCTAGGCTGGTTTTGAACTCACTAAACAGTCAAGGATGGCCTTGAACATTTGATCTTTTCTCTCTTTCACTAGTGGCAGGATTACAGTCCTGGAATAAAGTCTTGTAACCTGGAATTGTAAGACAACTAAACCCTTTCTCCCTTAACATTTCTCTCTTTTGTCTGAGTATTTTATCACTACAGCTAGAAAGGGACAGTGGACACAGAAGAGCCAAGTTCCCCCTTCAGTCACTGGGGACTGAATCTGGAAAATGCCTAGTGGACCAGGTCAGTGAATGATATTTTTATTCTATTAGCCAGATGTCATTTTTTAAAAATTGTGAAGTTTGATCATAGTTCCTATAAGCTAATCATTATTTTGCCTCCAGATTGTATAACTGTATAATCACTGAACTGAATCCCAGATTCCGATGAATAAAAGAATCTTTCAGATAGGTCACTCTGGCTTTAGCATTCAATACAGTAGTGTATCTGACTTCCCTCTGACTTCTAAGTGTTGTCACATGGGTTTTGCAATTCCAGGACCCATCAACGATATTAGATTTCATCTTAGAGTTAAACTTGAGTCCACAGAGAAGAGTAATAATGGTGTTTCTCAAAGCTGGTCTTACCCAATTTTATGAGCACATTTCTCAAGCTTTGAGTGAACAGAGTGTACTCTAATGCCAACTACACTTACCAGGTGGTAGATTTTTAAGTTAACTTAAATAATCAACAACTATTCACAACTTTTGAGACTTCTACCCTTCTGAGGTGTCTATACTTTATTCATTTGCCTTTGGAGATGTGTATTGTTTTGAGATGATCTCTCCACGTAGTCTTAACCAGCTTGAGATTGATACACTTTGTTCTATACTTTTATCTTTACGTTCTTATCATAAGCCATGATAAGGCCCAGATTTCTAAGAAGCATTCCAATAGACTACGGACTAGGTCAGGGTTATTATGTTATCAGAACATTGAATTCTTTGTTTAGAATATTGATAGGCCATAGGTCAATTCTCTGCCATTAAATTTTTTCTTATCCCTACTTATAGACATCTCTTCTAATGGAAATTCTTAACATAAATTTTAGTTCGTACAAGAATTGCCTGGAATACTATCTTATGACAATTTTTGTATCTTAGAAAATAGTTTAGTAGTGTTATTTTGATAACTAGATCTGTGGATTGTTTAGTGTGTCCATGCTTATAGCATTTGTAGAACACAGATTGGTGTGTGTGTCTGTGTGTGTGTGTGTGAGAAAGAGAGACAGAGACAGAGACAGAGAGACAGAGACAGAGAGACAGAGAAATGGAGGCAGAGAAACAGAGAGAGAAAGAGAGAGAGAGATCAAAACATCTGAATTTGTTTGAGTTTGCTGGAAGCTATGAATTCGAGTTTCATAGAATTTCACAAAACACCAAGCAGAAGAAGCAAATAAAATCACACCAAGGCATATTTATGGTCAAATTGATGAAAATTAGGAAAAAATAAAGCATTAAAAGCGACAAGGAAAAAGCGTATACATGATAATAACCCTAGTCAGAATTAGCCAGTCTGTTCCTGCGCTCTTTCTCTCTTGCACTGTTGTGGTATTCTCCGTGTCTAAATGAAGCTGATCAGATTTTTCTGCGTTCTACATATCACTACATAAAATAACCCAAATATGTGAGGTGATTTATATGTTATTAGCAATTAATGAAGCAGAAATGTAACTTGTGGAGAGAAAATGTTTACTCAGGTTTTAAACTAAAGCTTAGTGGACAAGCCAGTTAGTTGGATTTTAAGTTGATTAGGGAAGTAATTTTCACTTCATAGGATTTATGTCACAGGATAGTGGAAGATTGCTGCCAGAATTTTTCTTGTAAATGTTGGCCCTGGCGTATATATAAAGACATCATGGTAAAATAGTTTAAAAACAAGAACTCTGACATTGAATTGCCTGGGTTGAAATCTTAACTGTTGAATCAAAAAGATATAAATTTTAATAATATAAATTTTAATCCTGAGCAAGTTGCTTAGTTCTAATTTCCTTGTGTAGACAATGTATAACAGAAAATTACCTGACACTGTTTTAAGCTTTAAAGTCTAATGACCACGACAATGACAAGCACAGCAAAGGTGCAGTAGTGCGCAGTCAACAGCTATCTAAGGGGACTTAAAGCACACTAAATGGGAGGGAACTCATGGGCAGCCCTGCAAATGTAGCAAAATACACATGACTGGAGAACTTACAGAAACCTTAAGATCGTCACGTCCCTAAAGAAATGTAATTTATTGCTGTATGCTAGATATGGATCTTTATATTTACTTACAAGTTTTCTGTTACCACTCATCAAAAAAAAATGTCTTTTGCAACAGGTGGTGACTATTACAGAGTTCCACAACTGAACACACACAGAAAATAAATGTCTGTGAGATGCCCAACCCTAAGTGACACATCTACAATGGAACCTGTACACCTAAGGCTCACAAAACATAGTGGAACAAGGAGTAGAGGGAATACTAATGCATCTCTTAACACTCATCAATGAAGTTTAACCTTCTCATGCAACAGAAGGTGATGAACACAAAAGGCCACAACTGGCCAAAGTGTGGAGAAGAAGAGTCTGCAGACTGTGGGTCCCTGGACAGGAATCCTATATTAAACTTCACCTACGCAGCATTCAGGGATCATAGTGGAAAAGGGCAGAAAGATTGTAGGAAACAGGGGAAGAGGTGTGCTACATATAAAGCAGTTTTCTCTCTGTCTGCTACGAGGGATGGACTTCAAATGTGATTGACAACCAACTATCCAATGACTTAAAGGGGGAGATTTAATGGAAATGGAGGGAAGGCTGGGAAAGAGAGAGGTGGGCGTGGTGCTAGGTCTCTATCTTGGGCATACTTTCCAGAGTTCTGGGGTGACCCGTGAGCAAAAGGCAAGCTCCTCCATAGGAAATCTCCCTCTTCCTCTATCTGGGGATGAACTCCATGTAAGCAACATGGAATAAACTAATATCTCTAAAGAACATTCTCTATCCGTTCAGTCAGTTCAAACCGGTGGGTGGAGTGAGGCTGAATGCCAGGCCTCACCATGAGAGAATTCATGATACAAGGTGCATTGCCATAAGGAAACAGTCTTACAGGCTCCTGGGTCCCTGCTCATATGAACTTACAATAATGGTGTCAACATGCAAAAGACCCATGAAAACTCAAGCAGACAAAAACCCAGCATAGAACTGGGGAAATGAGCTGCAGACCCACCTTATCTGAAGAACTATTGGCAGCTAATCACTGCAGGATGAGGGAGCATTGACCTTCTTTGAGGGTGAGACTCTAGAGAGGCTGAGTAAACCCAAGTGCATGAAGTTGTCCTGAGGGATGTCTGGGTAAGAAACTTGACTAGATGGGCCTTAACATGTATGACAGAATGCATGGTCTAGTGGGGGCTATCTGGGGTGTGGATGCAGGAGGGTCTAAAGACTATTAAGATGCTTCACATGAAATGCACCAAAATTCAAGAAAAATGCATAAAAGAGAAAAGATTTTAAAGATATAACTTTTAATTGATTAGAAAAGGGACTGATAGAAGACACGAACCTTTTCTGTGCATGTGCATTTACTAAATCTTCAGGAAGGGCACAAGGAGTGCTAGGTAGAAAATGAACATTATTACTATCTACCTTTTCATTAACTCAGAACTTTAACTTTCTGGTGAGAGTCAAAGTTTCATCTGGGGGTTTGTGTTTTTTTAAAATACACTCTTAGTTTTAGAACTCAATACGCCTCCTCTACTGTAACATTTGACCAGACAAATGAATAGAGCTCCCTTTGCTGCCTAGAGTGGGGTGAGACACTATCTCAGATAGTCTTGCTCTGTAATTAAGAGCTGCAAGTATGCATGTGGGGCTTACCCTCACATTTAATCTTTGGTGTTAAATTATTCTTTTCTTTCACCAACTTAGACCCCTGCTGAGGCATCATTTGTGTTAAATTAAACAAGGTTTCCTGGTTGAATCCCATGTCTATAATATGGGAAATGGAGAGCGGCTAACAAGAGAAGCATGCCCAACTGCGATCAGGTTTGAGGGTCTTTTGGCAATGATGATAATGAATGAATATGTCTCTAGCCCATGTGCATTAACATGTTTGTAATTAGGACAATGAGAGAGAAAATAGAGATAACTGTGTTGTCTTTTCAATCTAGTGATAATACACCTGTTTAATGCAACTTGGTGGATGGCCAGTTGTTGACAAACTTACCAGACAGGATCATCACCTATCCTTAACCTACTGTGAGTGAGTAAAAAGAAAAGCTAGGTGTTCATCTCTATGCTGCCGCAGTTGTGGGGGAAAATACCCACTGATGTGAGGATTTTGAGATAGGAATAGGGCTGATCTTCAACTGAAGTAATTTCAGTAATATTGTGAAATGAAATAAACCATATGTACGTAAGTAACTAAGAGTTATCATTTAACTTACATCTAATACAAACATATTTTTACATTCTATATTTAACATGAAATATTTTAACAATTAAGAGAAGAAATATACTCTTCAAACATACTGATGCAAAAAAGATATAGCCATGATCTTCACTATGTTCTTAGTTCATGAATTGAGGACTTTGAAATTTAAATATGTGAATATAAGACTAATCAAATATCTGTAAATTCTTCACTAGGAGCTTGAAACAGGAGAATTACAAGTTCAAAACACCTCTGGACTGTATGTATTTTTTAATTTCACAGTAATTATATTGTTGAGGGAGAAAAGAAATCTGTTAGTTCTTGACTATATTTATTCTAAGTAAACAGAATTGTTAAAAATTATAAATGTGTGGTTTTGATGTGTGTGTGCAAAGTGCAACAAATTAAGAATAATCAGTTTCTGATTCTCCTTTAAATTACACATAGCTTGGCATTTTAATATCAACTGGTCTTTGGAAATAAGCTACAGTCTTATTAACTGCAATTTTTACCTTATGTTTTCCAGATTACAATACTAATACAATTGTATGACATTAGGGGCTTCCTTTTGACTACACAGTGTTCAGTACATTATGTTTATTTTAAAATAAGCAGAGTTCTAGAAGAGGGAGATTTTTTCTTTGACGTATTTTTACAAGCAAATGTGAAAAACCCCAAATAGATAGAAGCAGAGAATAATAGAAACTGCTGTGTGGAAACCCATCAACTTCGTTGCTTCTCTCCACTGGATCACTGCTTTCATTTAATGGCTCTCTCAGTGTCTGATCCTGTGGGCTTACTTTAATGCATTATTTTACTTTAACCTCACAGCAACAATGTGAAGTACATATTAAGAGTTCCATTTTATATGTGAATAATTTGAGCATAGGAGAGTCCATGTAGCATTAGAATTAGTTTGTAGAGAAAACAACTTTTATTTTTTTATTTACATTGTGATGCTTTCGCTGAGTGATTGTGACTAAGTTGTACCTTTAACACGCATAACTTTCTCCAGCAGAAGAAAGATGTCACATTGTCCAGATACTCATTACAGAGAGGGATCAAGAATAAGCTCCACCTCAGCAAAGCCACAGCAAAACTTCACCTTTACATATGTTGCTATTTGAGTCTGGCTGTCTATTTTGGCTCCTGTTTATACATAAGAAGAATACATAAAAAATAAGTATTATTTACTAAGGACATGCCATAACCAAGTCTTTAACTAAACACTTTAATTCAGGTTTTCTATTTGACAGAATAGAAGAAGTGATACAATGATGTCATTGCACAGAACACCCCCGCCTCAAAAAAAAAAAAAACCCAAAACACCAAATCTCAGATACATGAAATGACTTGATCAAGGTCACAAAACACTTAATTATAATCAGAATTTGAAGCTAGACTGCCAAATTCAAAGCATAGGCTCTTGGGCACAGATCCTATGGCATTTTATTTTCCCCTGACTTCTACTTTGCATATGATGATTCTGTTGTTTGTTTGCTTCAAACAAGTTTTGGCAAGTTTTTATTAAAGGAAATCTTTTCAGGTTTACTTTTTCAACAGTCTGTTCTGGCATGCTTCTAAAACTATCAGGATCACCTGGGTCAGTGATAGGTACCGCTGTGCCCAGTTCAATATCATTGTCATTGTGTGATGGACACCAGTTTTGGCCAACATGGCACAGTATTCTGTTTCAGATTTCCTGAAAACTAGGCAGTTGTTGGTGAGGATGACCGATTTGGCTTTGCCCTGTCTGGTCATCTTCAGAGTTGGTTCGTACCCCAGCACAGACTTTCCACTTTTCATAACAAGGTGAAGCCTAGAGTTGATTGATTCTGAAGACTTTACCAACCTTTTTTTGTGACCATCATATTCTTGCCTTAGGTGGTTGACAGCCCCCAACCAAGAGCAACTTCCTAGAAGACCCAGGAATAAGAAAGTGGTATGTTTCTTGGTATCGACTTACAGAACTGTAAGTCTGTACTGTCTTTCTTACTTTTTATGGCTCCGTGTTCTGCTTTACCCACAGGTATTTGTTTGTGCCAGTTGTTTTGGACTTTTGTCTGGTTAGCCCCTCCTTCGTTCTCTAAAGGGATCAAAAGTAGAAAATAAATCTACGGTCAGTTACTGAAAACAATGAATCTATAAACCAGAATTGACCTGATGTTGGATTGTGTTGGCCCCAGGTATGAGCCCATTGCTACTCAGGGCCTGGTGATTTCTTTGATTTATGGAAAGATGAGAAATTCTATATATGCAGGTGTGATATCACTGTATTTATTTTATCAAAAATTTCAGAATACACCATATAGAGTTTTACAAAGGTAAACAATATTTTTCATATTGCCTGAATCCCTGGAAAAATACAGGAAGTGAAGCAAGAGCCTCTACCTACTGTTGACAGCTAAGTCCATAAAGATGTAATTTAAGGCTTATTAATTATAAAAAATGGGTGTTAGGACTGGTTAAAATTGAAATACACAGACTCATCAGAGATAAATAAAAGACATTTTTAAACCTCTTATAAAATATTTAGGAAGTAGTCAAGCTATAGCAACTAATTAACAGAAAATATTCTGGTGCCCTGATTACATTCTTCAATTAATGCAACATAATAGTCTTTCTAAAATATGGTGTTTTCAATTCTGTAAAAATTGACTTTTTTCAACAGCAGTTGATTGACAGTTTTGAAGCTTGGTAAGCTGTTAAAACAGTTGACTATCACTGACCCATAGGTATATCTGTGATGTTCAGATTATAGATGGAAACTATTTAGTCTGCCCCCATATAACCTCTGAAATTAGAAATAAAGTAGACAAGGTAATTACATAGTCTATGTAAGATCACAGGTACTCATATACATTGCAAATCATACTAAGTGGCATATAATATACATATATATATATATGTATATATGCAAGAAAAAGTTAAGTCCTTACAATTAATACATGTTGCAAAGGGGCCTTAAGAGCATCTGACTCCCTGAGGGATGCCTTAATTTAGCAAATTTCATAAGTTCATTTAAAAAGTCCAGATGTTCAGAACTATGCTAAAATCTAAAATTGAATACTGTGATTTGAGGAACTGCTGTAACATTGAACCAAACTTCCAGAACCTTCTTTCTGCTTGCTTTATTATGTGTTGTTCCTGGGTATACAAGTGAAAGGTACTGGTATTTTCATTTTAATTGCAGTACTTCCGTAGTTCTAGGAATTTAGGGATTAGTTTGGAACTAAGAATCATGCCAGGAAGATAAATTACATTCATATGTCAGACATTGCCTCACAATGCTGTCTAGCTCAGCAGGCTGTAATGAGCCCCCACTCACCAGGCTAGGCTCCAGGCAAAAAAATAAATAAATATATAAATAAAAGAACACCTACTGTTTCTCCATCAAGGCAAGTCTCTCAGAGGGCAAACAAAAGCAACAGAGGGAGGCCAACCATATCCATACAGTAGTATGGGTTGCTATGCAACCCTCTGTGCAAGTTGGGCAGCAACAGATGGGCACTTTGAATAGAATTAATGCCCCTCTGACCCTTGTTTTAAATAGTGCCCAAACCTACTGCCTGATGAATTCTATTAACTGTAGGCATACTTACACATATAAAATATAGCATGTTAAGTGACATTGTTATTACCCTCTTTGCTAAAATAAAGCCATAAATCTATTACAAAATTTGAGACCAACAATATTCAATGAGCTATTTCTATTTTTTCTCTTTTTCTTGATGAATGAATCGCTGACGTCTCATAACCTTGGGCTACATATTTCCTTTTAACATTGCTCTAATGCTGTATGCAAACCTGCAATGTCTGCTCTGAGTTTCAGCTTCATTTTTGCACCAAGTCCAGCTCCTTTCTCAGCCATTGTCACCTGTGGGCTCTGGGCATTGTGTAAGAGACCTCTTTTTATTGTAACTTTAAGAAAGAACATAACAGGAGATAAATATTTTATATACCTTCATAGGGACAATGTTGTAACAGTGTTCCTGATTGAACAATCAATCTGAAGTCTATACCCAAGGCCCCCAAAGTTCTTTGTGATCTACTTCCTGGCTAGGCCAACTTTAAGGTACTTTTCATCACTTGTGGACTTCAAAAGAAATAGCAGGCTTTTGAACATTATCAGGAGATAAAGACCCCATCTTTAGCCTCCTAAATTTTCTGTACTAACTGACTTGAATTATTAGCCTATAAAAGGAGGGGCAATAGCTCCTCTTAAAAATCAGAATGGTTACCATATCAGTGGCAGCAAGTAAATATAGTTTTTCATGAAACAAGTATATGATATTTCTCAATAAGCTGTCTAGAAAATAGCAGTGGCCTTAGTTCTAACTATGCACGTAATAGCTGTAGAATCTTAGAGGGAGGATAGCTTCTCTTTCTTAATGCTAATGGTGAAGAGGTTTAGGATAGATGGTTCCTTT
The DNA here is from genome assembly GCA_035773235.1 of Eospalax fontanierii. Lineage (NCBI taxonomy): Eukaryota > Metazoa > Chordata > Mammalia > Rodentia > Spalacidae > Eospalax > Eospalax fontanierii. Next base: position 40,527,035 of record CM069524.1, read on the forward strand.
AAGAGGCCCCTTTAATTACCCACTCTGAGGGGGAAACTTGATGCAGGTGAAAATAGGGTGAGGGGCTGGGGAGATGGCTCAGCAGCTAAAGCACTTGCTGTGCAAGTGCGAAGACCAGCATTAGCATCCTGAAATCTCTGTGCCTGTGTAAAAGCCAGGCAGGCATGGTGGCTCACCGGAAATGCCAGCACTTGGGAGGCAAGACAGGGAATTCCCAAAGCAAGCCGACTAGCCAGATTAGCCCAATCAGCAAGCCCAGGATTCAACAAGAGCTCCTGCCTTTATGTATAAGGTGAGTGATGGAGGAAACAAACCTGATGTCAAACTCAGGCCTACACACACACATATGCACACACACACACACACAAGCTCACACACATGCAAATACTGTCACCACCGCTGCTACTACTATTACTGCTGCTGCTAATAATAATAATGACAATTTTATTGGACCTGAACACGGAAATGACCGTATATTTCAATGCCACATGTAAGTATAAAAATCTTCTGTCTTGATGTTTGAAAATATAGAAGAAACTGATATACTCCTGGACTCTAGGATCTACACTACTTGGGGCTTCTCTTTTGGTTCTGTGTCCCTTCCTTGCAGATATGCATATCTAGAGCAAAAGGCATGCTTTCCCATCAATTCTGTGACTGTTCAGAGGTTTATATTCTGCACTGTGGTCTCTTGCCAGAGCCATCTTTCTGCAGAGCGGAGCAATTGCACATACACCTCCTGTTTCTAAAGCGGTGTTGCTTCTCTGTCAGGACTCCTGCTGCTGCCCAGTGTGTCTTTGTTTTGAAAATATGAGCTTGGTTTTCCACCACTGAGTGCACAGGCTTGTGGTCTCCTTGCTGAGAACCATCACTCATATATGCATACATATACATACACGCTTGCGTATGAACTCACAGACAAATATTTGCTTGTTTTGTTTACTCATTCTCCCACCTCCCTTGAAGGCCCCGGGGGTGGGAGATGCAGCATCTTGAATTATATTGTCATCTTTGGCAAGATTTAGTGCTAATGACTTTATGGGCTGTTACCACTTCACTCCCACCTGAAGGAATCTCAAGGAAGCACTTCATTTCTGCGACAAACTGGTCCCTATGTTTGTAGTCCTCTGCACTGTCTCGTGAGACGGGAGGTTTTACTTAGTCCTCTGTTTATTCCAATACTTATCAAACTATGTTTCATTGAAGTCTCAGGTTTTATATATATATTCAAAAAACTATAGATTGTTTGCTTCACCATAAAGACAGTGTTTCTCCTCTGTTACATTCATATAAAGCATACATTTCAAAATGATCTTATTTTATTTTAGAGACTATTGTGCCTGCAATATTGACCCTATTTTGTAGATAACAAGAAAACAGGGTTACTAGGATTGAATATTTAAAACTGAAATCTCCGGATGCTGTGCCCTATAAGTATTTCATTTAAATCCAACATGAGAAGGCCCACTCAACTTATTTTTTTTGTGTGTGTTGGAAAGTTGAAATTCTAACAGTGAAGTTCAGGAATGGCAAAATGGTGGGGTGAAAAACATCATCATGTACTGCCATTTCTGAACTAGGTAGGGTTCACTAGAGAAGCAGAACCGGTAGAATGTGTATCTATCATAAAAAAAGATTTACTAGACTGGCATATGCAATAGGACTGAGTATTCCAACAGTGGCCATCTGCATGCTGAAGAGGCAGAGAAGTGCTGGATACCTTTGCAGTCCCCAACCAGTGCTGGAGAACTAGAGGATTCCTGTAGAGTTAATTGTGTTGAGTTCATGTTACTAGCCCAAACTAGCTGGAAGCTGATGTCAGCAGAGGACTGCAGCAGCAATAGCCACAACAATAGATGCACTGGTTCAAGAAAAGCAGAGGCAGGCAGGAAACACTGCTTTTTCCTAGGAGTACTTTATACTGCCCCCACCCCTCCCCGCTGAGAGGCGCCACACACTTTGAGGGCAAGTCTTCCTCCTTTGGTTTAATCTCTCTGAAAATATACTCACAGACACATCCAAAAGTGTGTTCCTTAGATTGGTTCTAAATCTGGTAGACTAGATAATTAAGATCAACCATCAAATTATTTATGTAATAGTATCTCTATTTTAAAGACCTTGAAATGACTACTTTGAGGATGGAGTTTAACCTCATCTCAACTGTATTCCAATGAACAAAAGTATAATCACTTTTTAAAATTTAATTTTTGAAAATTTCATGCCATGCAGTTTGATCATTTGGGATGCCCCCCACCCCCATCCTCTTATAGCCTCTTCCACCTGATTTCAAGTAGTCTGCATGCCTTTTCAGAGATCTAAGACCTTTCGTGTTATTCATTATTATAAATGAAAAAACAGCATTTAACTAGGTAGTTTTAGGCTTAGGGCTAATTTGTATTGTCCTAAGCTTTGTTTCTGGTTCTAATATTGTCCAATAGTTTTCTAATAACAACAAATGTCTATGTTTTCATTCTAGAAAAATGTAATTTGGAGACACACAGGAAAGCTCAATCTGCTCTAAAATAATAATGATGTTTAAATTTCTATAAATTTCTTTTATTGTTCCACATTGTAGATAATCCACTTGCAAATAAAATGCTACTTTAAGAAAAAGATTCACAAGTAAAATCATCAGTGAAGAGTTAAATTTCTTTTGAATCAACTTGTTTCAATCTTATTGAATCCTTTCTATTAAATGAGAAGTGCATCTGAAGTGTTTACCAAGTCTGCTGAACTGCCTGTTTTTATATACGCTGTCATTTGCATGTTCAGTTGATTCATCAACTATTCTACTTGCTAGAGTCTCTGGATGAGACCAATGAACTTTCAGGATATCTCTATTACTTAGCAGTTTACATTAAGACATCATAAAAGGGATAAATCAACTTATACAAATTTTCATAACCTATAATGTGGCTTTGTCAATGATTTAGTATAATCATACCTTGGCTCAGAAACCAGCCATTTTTATCAAGGAAAATACAGGAAATTTAAATACTATTGGGATTCTTTAAAAATCTCTCTCTCTCTCTTGTTGGGGAAATAGCCCAGGTTGGCCTAAAAGCAGCAGAATTCCTCCCGTCTCCTCTTTACTGCTCTGACTGCAGGCGTGAACCACCACATTCAGTTTTGGTTTTCTTTTTTTATTTAATTTTTGCAAATTTCATACAATGTATGTTGACCATATTTAGCCCCCCTCTCCTATGTGCACCCTTCTTAGAGCCTACCCATCAGATTTCATGCACTCATATTAATACCTATCCACGCAACCTGTGTCCCCAGATGTCCTTTGGTGTGCATCCATCCACTTGAGCCCTCCTAGCCGACCTAGTTTCGCATCCTTAAAGAAAACCAACTTTCCCACTCCCACTAATTATTTGCCAGTAGGTTCCTCATTTAAGTTTGTAAGAGTCAGAGGTGGTGGATGACCACAAAGAAACAGTTTTCCAGACAGCTGGGAAGTTACTCATATGAACTCACAGTAATGATATCACCAAGACCCACACTAAACTTCTAAAGCAATTCCTGAACATTCAGATTCCCCCTCAAGAAGTACCATGCTGCTTAGGAGCAGCCTCATTGTTACATGATGTGATTCAGGTTTTTCACTTTTGGTACTTCATATCTATAAACTTTCTTTTCTTTATCCTTCACCCATGAGAAGGTTTGCAATTTTTATATTGATGGAAGTACACACAAATTCCATATGGTGGGGCTTATTATTGTTTTTGAAATTAATATAAAATGAGGAAACAACTTCCAATCAAATTATTCACATTTAAGGAAGCATAATCATTACTGAAATAAATTAAATTTAAATATTGAAACCCTTAAGATGTTTTAATTTAAAAAAAGTCTTTCTCCTGAAGACCATTAAAGTAAATATCATATCATCGATTTCATCTCCAGTGTGGTCCTGAGAGGCAAACAGGATTGAATGGAAATGTGTTTTCTCTCTCTACCTCACAGAGTTTCACTGTGTAGCAAGGAACTCCTGCCTCAGCACCTTTAGTGTGTTTTTTTTTTTTTAAGTGTATAACATCATGATTGCCTAGGTTTTCTTTTGTTGCTTTCACCTTATTGGTTCCAAATATTCATGCCCTACCCCATATCCTGTTCTCCTAGCCTTGGGCACAGGCAGCTCTTGCTCCTAGCATTCCAGATCTCTGGACTACACTAGGTCAGACCCACCCATCGTGTCCTGATCCCCTTTACTCAGACCAGCTCAACTTTTCCATCTAGTTTCTTAGAGCCTTCACAGACTGTCCTCAAGCCAACTTGCTTTTGCATGCTTGAGACCAGCCTTCTACCCTGGCAGTGCCCACTACCAACTTGCCTTGGATTCTAGGGAAACCTGGTAAATCAGATCCTGCCCACTGCTTCTCCACTCCCCTAAAGCCACAACAATGCCCAAATCCCCCAACCCACATCCTGTTCTCCTTCTAGCCTGGAGCACAGGCACACTTTTACACTTAGTCCCCCAGATCTCTGAACTACTCTCTTACCTAAGCCTGCCTGTGAGCTCTCCAAATTGCACTGTGCACATTCCCATACATTGGTACCTTCTGCAGTCCCACCCACTACAGCAGTGCTATGCTTCTGTGCTCTTTAGGAAGGGCCCAGACCTTTGCAGACTGCCTGAGAAAGCCTGATTGCTAGCCTCTGACTAGCAATCTTCCCAAACTGTGCTGTGCCTAATGGCTTCGTATTAATCTCGTCTGCTGAAAAGGTCTTTTACATTAGGTTCCGTCTCTTGGAGAGTAGTAGCTTCATTCTTTTTCTGTTTTCTGATCAAACATTTTTTAATAAGTGGCTGAGATTTGACATTTCCCAAAGGCAGCCTTCCATTTAGCATCAGAGATGAGGGGCCAGGCTACCATTCAGAATCCGCTCCTATCAGATGGCTTCTATTTAAGCACAGGTTAAATAATCTGCTTCTCTGATGACTGCTGGGTCATCTTATGTAGATTATACAGTAAGTGATCAGCCCTTATGGGACTGTGGATACACAAAGCTATAAAGTTATAGCCACTCTCGTGGGAATTTGTTTTACCTGTGCCTCTGAAATCAAGGGTGTTCTTAGAGAAGTAGCGATCCTGGGTCATTAGTCATGGTTAACCCCACAGCCTTGGGATCTACACTCTTAATTTATGCCAAAGATAGTCATAAATCAATAGTTTACCGAGGAAGGGGAGCTAGGGAAGATAGTTAAATATTTATAAGACAAGAGCAGAAAGAAAAAGCAAAGCAAAGCTTACCTGCATGAAGGCTGTTTTCTGAACAGGATGAAGCAAGCAAATCCGTAGAGACTTTCCTTTGTAGTCTGTCATAATCATATCAAACCCTATGGCTTCAGGGACAGCCAGAACCACGGAGACCACCCAAATTCAAACAATTTCTACTGCTGTCCATTTTGGAACCCCAATTCCTTTAATACGACTCCAAGAAGCAACAGCTCGATATCTGAAGATGTAAACAGAATTATTTTTCAAACTGGTAGAACTTGGTTTGACTGAATTACATAGTTTATTTCCTAAGTCACATAGAAAACAGTCATAGAGTGTTTAGGATCTTCTTGGTGTAGGAACAGACTCTTACCTGTCAATACTTAGAGCACACAGACTCAGAACAGTAATCCCCACAGAGGCCTTCTGTATGAAAGGCACCAGCTTACACACCTCAGCTCCAAATGGCCAGTCCTCTGCGAGTAGCTGCATTGAGGAGACATGATATTCTGTCAGAGAGACTCTCAAGGGCCCCTCTGAACTGTATCACTTAGTGCAGAGTGATTAACAGGCAGAGTTAAGATAACGAATTTGGGTTGTTATTCTTACGTGCTACTCTTTTGAGAAGCACCAGTGTTCAGCATATACAGCAGGAGACTGTTGAGAGTGACAAAAATGCAGCTGGCTCATGAGACTTCATCATATGTACACAGCGGCTTAGTCAGTGATGCTAGTCAAGGGAGTCTGCATGGTCAGTTGGGGCCAGTTGCTTAGTGTCCCTTTAAAGCACTGAACCTGCATGCTGTCATACAACCTCAAAGCTCAGATCATGGTTAAACCCAAAATTAAGGTAATTTAAAAAAATGGTAATATTCTTTAGTGGAGAAGACTAGGCTGCCTCTATGGAACACTACTCTTTGTAGAGCAGCGTGTGTAGTCAAATCCTTATTATCTGTAGTTCATTTACTTAACTAAGTCAGCCAGAGAAGCCACCCTGATTCCTGCTTGGGGCACTTGGTGGACTCTATTCTTGGTGCTTTGACCTTTCGCCACAGATGGACCTGCCTTTTCCTACCTTTCAGATACTGCTGGGACCTCCTCTCCCTGCAGGACCTACCTCGATCACACTGGTAACGACAGCCACTAGTCAGGCATCCTCTCCTTCACCATTTCACTATACTTTTCATCGACAGCTCTTACTCATTCCTGCTGCATATAACAGTTGCTTTATTACTTACTTCATTTTTGTTGTCTGATGCCCTAGAGTGTAAGAAGGTGAGTTGCTCAATTGCTTAGAGTACTGCCTGACCTACAGCAGATGCTTAATAACTACTGATGCTGCTAAAATACATAGACATTGAACCAAAAGACCGCTTTCTCTCTCTCTCTCTCTCTCTTTCTCTCTCCCTCCCATATCTACATGCATATTTTTCTTTATCTGACTTAGCTTCCATTATTAAACGTGGCTATTTTCTTTCTTAAAACAATTGGGTGTGTCTCACACTGGTAAATGAATCACTTTAGGTAAACATCTGGACCTAATGTTCACGAGGTTTTAAAAACAAAGAAAACTGTTTCAAATGTATGGGTCCTGAAAAACATTTTTAAAAATAACCCTACAAGAGTGAAAACGATTCAGAAACAAAACTGGGTGTATCTGCCCTTTTAACTAGTAATGGAGACTCAGTTGAGTGTGTCAAGCGGGGTTGATTGTTCTGAAAGTAGAACATAACACAAGCTGAAATGTGTATTTTATTATGAATGTGATTTTAAGACTGAACACAGAACCAGTTGTATTTATAAATCAGACATGAAAATTTACACTGGTTCAAGGGACAAAGGCTGAGTGATTTCCCACATATGTGCTTAATGTAGAGCCCTGAAAACTGACAGGGACAGACACATTAATTAGGAGAATCACATTTCCTAAGAGAGTCACATGTAAGCAAATCTTTGGTGTCAGGAAGATAATGAGGAGTGGTGGGGTCTGGGGTGAACCTTGTCTAGACATAATGGCTGCTAATAATCATTGTATGATTTTGTTAAGGTGCTCCCAATCATAAGGTCCCTTAATTTTTCAGAAGTCAGAAATTAGAATTTTTATATAAAACCTTATAATTTATCAATGTTTCCAGTTAATTTATGTACTTAAAAACACCATCACATAACACTGCATGAACAGAATAGATTCTATAATCTATTTTAGGACTTCTGGATTAGTCAACTAATTCTTGACTGATAATTCATTCAACAAAGGTTTATTGAGTTTACTACAAGGTCCATTCTGAGTAGAGGGCACTTATCGACAAACAAAGCAAACTCCTATATCTTATCGAGCTTATGATCTAGAGATGGATGTAAAAATTACATCTTGATATGGTGTCAAAGAGGAACTGCCTTATCAATAGAATGCTGGTGAGATTTGAGGTGCTTTCTTAATAAGCTTCTCCTCCTGAGAGATAACACTTAAGTAGAAACTTGACTAAAGAAACTGCACAAACCCCTCTAGAAAGAGAAAGGAGCAAGTGCAAAGGCCCTGTGGTCTAATTAAAACAAGCTTGGTAAACTGGAGGCATAGTAAGAAGGCTTTAAATCTAGTGACCCAGCCAAATGCATAGATGATGCTGCAAGAGTTTGGATGGTTTCTTGATGGCATCCTCTGGGAGGTTCTGCATAGGAAAATGGCAGGATGTTATTTTTAAAACGTATCTTTGGCTGTTTAGAATGTAGTCAGGAAAAGAAGTGTTGGTGAGAACTAGTGGTGGACTGGACCATGTAACTAAGCCCAAGCCATCATTCTGAAATTAGTAAACTGTTTCCTCTTGGCCCATTCTTCCTCCCTGGTTAAACTTAAAAACAAAACAAAACATGAGCACATTCTTTCCTTTGTTTCATCAAACTGCTCAAATTTGAGCCTGTAGTTCCTCTTTCACTCTTACAGTTATCTGATAACCTTGCTATCCTTTTGCAGAAAAATGAGCTAAGCGTGTTGCAGCATAATTTACAAGCTTGCTTCCAGAAGTATACATTGCTTAATGGTCTATCAGATGTCCACTGGTGTTGCATAGTCTGAAACCCTGGATTTTTTAATGAAAACTTGTGACTCTACCAGTTTTGTCCCCGTGACCTTTTCCTTATATAACCCACAGTCATGGCAGAGGTGGATTTGAGGCCTTGTTGCAGACATTCTCGATCGGTGCCTTCCTGATTAGGCTTTCTCTGAGCATCCGTTTCTCTACTTCAAGGTCGCCTTTTACCACATGTTAAGCATTTGAATCTAATTTGGAGTTTGGTATCAAAATAGAGTGAGGTGGCCAGGAGTTTTATGACCAGGTATGCAGATTCTGATTAGAGGTTAAACACCTGCGCGATCCTGAAGCTTCAAGGGTGTTGCTTGTCTCTGGGGATTTCTTAAGAGTCTCTTTTCTGAGGGAAAAGCCGAAACCACTCAGAGTAATGAAACCTCAAGCTTCAGTGCACTTCTGATTTGAACCAGTTGTCAGAGCTGCCTCCATACTCAGGGACACAAAATTCTCTGTCTTCTCATTTGTATGCAGTTTCTCAGGCTGTAGTAAGAGAAGCACCCCGAGCAGTTTGATAGCCGGCCCCTTGCTTGGTGGAACTATAAAGAATTGCTGGAGTTCACCCTTCCATTCTTCTGTCAGTTGTTTGCTTTGTGTAGTGTGTTTTCTCTGTCTCTGTCACCAGCAACTTCAGTTTGGTTCTAGATTGTAGCTTTCAGTTATGGGGCAGGCTGCTTTCACTTATGCATCTATGACAAGGTGGAAAATGGTCTTTCTTTGTAATGATATTGCCCACCATATATTTCAGATTCAAGAAGAAAACGACTCACAGGCAGGACCCTAAGTTCTTATGCCGTCTGGCAATTAAAATTATTTTATAAGACATAAGACGACTGTGAAGATGTCCTTTATGTAGGAGCTTTCATGATACTTTATCAAAATAAAGCGAGTGCAAAATGGTGGTTCAGCAGCCTAGAACCATAACCTGCTGCTCCTGATATAAAATGGGAGAAAGATATCTGTAACTGCCCTAAATTCACCAATAGTGTTGTTGCCACAAGTTTTTCAGTCGGTGGTGGCGATCTCTCTACCTCAATATCACAGTATTCAAGAGGAAGAAAACCACTCAGGGAAGAGAGGGAGGGGGTGCCTAGAGTAGCCTCCTCTTCCTGCACCCAGAAGAGTACCCAGTTTGGCCAGAGTACTGCTGATGCTGAGGCAGGGTAATACCAGCTATATCATTTCCCCACTGGAGGGCCTGGAATACGTGTGCAATCAGCTGAACTTGTTTTGATGCATCTCTCCTTGCTTACTTCTGACTCACTTAATTGGAAAATGCTGGTCCTTCATATTAAGATTACCCTTCCTACGTAGAAAATGTGTTTGCCTTCATTTTTGCTATCTATTTGGGCTGACAGGCTTTTTGAATATTATGCTAACAGCTAAATAATGCCAAATGGTTCTTGAGAAGCCACAGTGTTTATACACATGTGCACACACTGTGCATTGACCACCGTCTCTAGCCATTCCCCTTCTCAGGGTCCCCTCCACCCAGCACCATTCTCGGTCACTGAAGTCCATGCTAATTCTTTCTCTCCTTTTGTTCCCCTTCCACATCTCTAGTGTATACTGTTCCGTTCTGCAATTATTCAGGGTTGATTTAGTGGTCTAATGAATGGCAGCGGGGCTGTTTTTGTGATTTAATATCTCAGGAAGTATTGAAGGTCTTAACATCACCTGGAAAGGACCCGCTTAAAGGAGAATGCAATCTACAGGGAAGGCAGCGGAGAGGGACCATGCTTTGCAAAGAATCATTTCAAGGATCAGCCACAAAACCAACTTGACATGAAATGAGGTGCTGCCTATTGCTTTGCTTCTGGTAAGGGTGCACGAGGAGTGGGCTCCAGTTCTGCCCATATGAGTCAGTGTGGGAGGCTGTTCCAGCCACATCTACAAAGGGACACCCAATTCTAGGGAGAGAAAGCTCAATCGCTGGTGGTTTAAAAGTCTTAAATGAGTTGCAAGTTTGATTCATGAATTTGCTTCCCATCAGTTACTGTTCAGACAGTTTCAGGGTTGAAAATAACTCCTCAAGTCCTAAAAGTAACAAGGACCTTAGGACTTTCAAACAGGGCAGAAGCCATGATGCTTTGCTTGCCTTTTAAGTGTGTAGCAATCACACCTTGGCTATACCACATGGGAATTAGGGCTTCCCCATCATAGTTTGATTCTTAGTGACCAAAGATCAGTGGAAAGCAATGTGACCACAGACTAAAACTTCTCTTCAAAAGTACTGCATCTATAATGAGCTAAAGACTATGTATGACTTCAATATTACTATGAATACAACTGCTCTTAGCTACATTTTAAAATATTTTCCTTAAAACTAATCAATATGATTTATGTTTATATTATTTCTTTCCCAAATTTGAACTCATATGAATTGGTAACTTTTTGTTTAGGATATCCCAAACCCACTTTGGTTTAGGCAAGACATTTACTAATTGTTGGATATATATCATCCAAAATCCCTCTTGATTCATAGCTGTACTAGCTCCTTGTTACATGTAACTAACTTTTCCATGCTTCCTAACTTTACTGCAAGACATGATAAATAAAGTGGCTAGCCTAAGTAACACACCAAAATATGGGTAACCACCTTTGGTGGTTTGAATGAGAATGTCCCCATAGCCGCTAAGTATTTGGACATTTTGTCTCCAGTTGATGGCATTAACAGTTCAGCTACTTTGTATGTAATGGAAAGTCAACATTATGAGGCTCTTGTGTTCCAGGATTACCTTGATCAGGAAAATAACTGTACCTGTCCCTTTGTTTGACCTATAGAGGACTTAGTGTTTGGTATACTAGTGTCCAAACTCCTCCCACAATAATTATTTAAAGGTTAGTTCAGCTGAGGATATCACACATTGCAAGGTACAAAGAAATTTAGCTGAAAACCTCCTCCCAGCAGTGAATTCAATGAACTACACCATCAATCTTCTAGGCAGGATGTGCCAACCTGTGAAATAGTGGCCTGCCTGTTATGGGGATAAGGAATGACTAGCTCTCTGATTGGATTTGAGGCCTATTCCACAGAAGGAATCCCGTGTCTGCTGCTGTAACCCTGGTAAAAAAGCTATGCTTTGGGAAGTCATAGGCCCTATGAGGGAAATGAGTATTGAATTACTAGAAAGCTACTACTATCTAACTCAGTAGACATGACATTAAACTACCTTCTAAATATGTGTGTTTCTATCCTGAGACAAAGGCCACTCTCAACCCTAATTAAAGAAGCTTCTAGCTGCAGTGAATGGCAGTGACTGTTGTGACTCAAAACTGCCTGAGAACAAGCGATGGAAGAGGGCTCAGCCCTAAACAAATCATTTATACTATATTCTCCAAGGCTCAGGGAGCATTGTGAAAGTGGGGACGGAAAGAATGAAAGTGCTGGAGGATGGGCGTAGGGAAGGGGCAGTGGAATCCCGTCCTCTAGATACGGCACGGCTAATGGAATCACAAACTCACAGAAGTTGCAATTGCTTGTACTGAGCCTGTCCAAGATGGGCTCTCTCATCTCAGTCATGGATGGGGGTGGGACTTGTGGAACCCTAACACCTACTTCTGAAGTATGTAGGTGTTAGTCTACATACTAGTGGACTATTGGGGGGGCACTGTCTTCAGTTTTGTACCCACCAGAGTCCAACAGATAGTTCCAATCCAAAGCCTTATAGGTGGACATGATCTAACCCAGAGGAACATAAACAAAATAAAAAACATGAATGTGGGGAAAAGCTGAGTAGGAAAGAGGGAGGGGAGACAGCAGAGGGAGGAGATGAGAGGGGTGGTGAGGGCAGTCAGAGTCATTATACACATGAATGAGCTGTCAGAGAACAAATGAAATTAATAATTTTTAAAAGTCGGTTCAGTAACTCTAGACTCTTGTGTACCAGCAAATCCAACAAATAAAACATCAATCGAAAGTTCAAAGCACAGACCCCTAGTTTGACCTAATCTGGGAAATCTGTTTTAAGATTTAGAGCTCAATTTAAATAATCTATTGGGGCACCCCATGTTGTCCAATTTGATATTTGTTTGTGGGAGTTTTGAAGGAATCTTAGGGGTATGGCTATCTCTGATTAGCTACAGACTAGGGGGAACTTATTTACTGGGATTTCCAGCCTCTTTCTATGCCAAGAAGTTCCAAGAAGCTAAGAACTGGGCGAGGTCTCTAAAACTGTTCTCAAGATCTAAGAGAGAGGCTGGGGATGTAGTGAATTTGCAAATAGCTCTGGAGTTTCCCCCATTACTGCAAATAAGTGTGTAAATAAGTAAATAAATGAAAGTAAGAGGGAGTCTTGTAGCTCTTTACTGAGATGCCTGGAAGACGGATTTTGGTACTCTTTCACCAAGTATAACCTTGTGCTAATACGGATCAGAAACCTATGAACACATAATGAGAAATCTGTCAGTCATGCTGGAAACTGTAGCTGGTAAAATGGTCTGGACTATTCTCCCTTAGCAAGAAAGGATAGAATCAATAGCTGAGCAGTGTATAACTAGAGAGGTCTAGAAGATACCCTATCAGGACAGGAAGCATTTGTGTTACAGAAAGTAAGTCCTACTGTGTTTACCTGAACCCTTCTTTTGAAGCTGAAACTTTCTTAAAGGAGATTTAAAAACAGACATCTAGGTATCCAGGAATAAATAACTGCTGCCCAGGATTGTTTCCATGACACCGTCTTCCCTCCCAGTATGCCTACCAAGACTTACAGTCTATTTTTTTCCTAGTGCTTAAATGAAGAACATTTGTTTTAATCATCTTATGATTTATATTATAATTAACTGCACTTTAGGATGCTTACAATAAAAGTATTGCTAAAAGAACTTAAGCTATTTGCCTTTCTGTACACAGTGTGTGCGTGTGTGCCTGTGCATGCCACCGCTTAGGTATGGAGGTCAGGGGATAACAGACTTGCAGGAGTCTGTTATTCTCTTCTATCATGTGAGACCCTGGGATCAAACTCGGGTTGTCAGTCTTTCCGGCAAGTTGACTTAACTTGCTGAACCCTTTCCCTGATCCTAAAGCTATTGTTTTACAGAACCTTGAATTTACCCCAGCAGCCTTCAAATACTTCAAATTTCAGGTGAAATAATTTAATTCTTTCTCAGAAAGAGGTAGTTTCTATTCCCACAGAATAAAAAAAGATCTTAAAAATAGACACTGTGGATTTGTAACTGAGCTTCAATGACAAAATTAGTAAAATATTTTCTTTCATAAGAGATTTTACATCATTCTTCTTCTGTAGTAAAAGATAAAATATATCTGACAGAAATCATTGGTAGACATACTATCTTTATTGCAGAGAGATGAGGTGATACACTACAGGATGATTTTAAAACTCACTGGTCCACCAGATGTCCACTATTGTCAGAGTCTGAAAATGCTATTTCTGGAACTGGTGTAATTACCAGCTTCCCACCTTGGCTTCCTTTGCCTCTCCCTCCCCTCTCCCCTGAGGTCACACACAGCCAGACTTGCTGGGGGAAGGCAGACTTGAGCCTTGTCTTGTGTCTTCTTGGTTTGCTTATACATTTAAAATAAAAAAAGAATTGTTTGTGTGTGTGTGTGTGTGTGTGTGTGTGTGTGTGTGTGTGTGTTCTCTTTGTATGAGAGAGACAGGGAGAGGGGGAGAGAGAGAGAGAGGGCCACAGTGAGTGTGTGTGGCGAGGGCAGCTCATGGAGTCCATTGAATCTCTCCTTCCACGGTGGATCCTGGGGACTGAAGCAGGTTGTCAGAATTGCGTGGCAAGAGCCTTTAACTCAGTGGCCATCTCTCTAGCCCAGTTTTTACCATCTTCTCTATTAAAGATTTATTTTTAACTATCTTTTTGAGAAGGGGTACCTGGATGTGGAGATCAGAGGACAAAGTTCTCTCTGACCAGTTGCCTGTCTCTACCACAGGGGTGCTTTATGAGTCACCTCACCTGGCATTTTTACTTGGCTTCTAGAGATGGAACTCAAGTCATCAGGGTTGCATGGCAAATGCTTTTACCCACTGAGCTATCTTGTCAACCTAGCTTGTTCCTTCTTGATAAACTTTCTCTCCTCTAAGCACTAGTGTTCAGTGTTTGATGTTTACTGAGCATAAAGAATGTAAACCTTATTTGGGGTTCAGTAACATATAGGAGTTGAGAATAATAGGTCATGAGTCATATATATTTTGAAGGCATGGTGAACTGGTAGGACTGGTTGCTGGTCTTTTGACACAGATATGAATAATCAGTATACTCATGAAACTTCATCTCAAGGATGATGAAGTCAAGGAGAAGGGCAACACTCTGAGCTGCTCAGTTCTGACCCATCTGTGAAATCAATTTGTTTTAAAAGAACTGCTATTTTCCCTTAAATAAAGGTCCCAACTGATTAGATGACTCTGGAAAATCCCACTTGCCATAAATTGTTCACACAGTATTCTGTCTAATCATTCTTACTGGCTATAAATGTATGGCATTGTGCCATGCCACACTATGGCTATGGTTGAACAAAAATAGCTGGACTCTTAGCATCTATTTTAGCCAAGGGGGAGCTGAACTGCTCTGAGAACCTGTTTCTTCAGAATTCTCTTTGAAATGCATTCTTGAACCAAGGTCTTCCTCTCTCTTTTATTGAATTGTACCTCCAGCATGAAATGGGGAAGGAAAAGCAGACTCTTATCTAATCAGAAGAATCTGTTAATTCTGACCCCTACTGACCTAGAACAGCACACAAAACACAAACAGATGTTATCAATTTAATCTCTGTTGTTTGCAACCCAAACAAATGGAATAATTATCTCATTGCTTCCCATGAATATTTCCTGTTTTCATCAGCACTTGATATACAAATCATATACACACATTCGTACATGTTCTGGGTCAAGGGCAAGGAATGGTCCTGAGGGTTTAGGTTTTAGGTCACAAGAAAAGGACAAGGCCTCGTACATTGTTTTACATTAGAATCAAACTGAGATCACTGAGTGCTTAGTGAGCTCAAAACATAAGCTCAACTCTTGGTTGCAATGTTAGATAGAAGTAATTTGTCCAGAATCTATCCATATTGTAAATGTCATTCCCACATAAATAAATCAATGAAATAAGAAGAACATCTACATGTTTCCTACAATGTTCCAGATGCTATACATGTTATACATACTGTATTACTGTATTTCCAAAGCAATCCTGGAATACTTTTACTGCTGCTCCACTTCACAGAAGAGAAAGCTGAGACACTTAGACATTACTTGACTTGCTATGCTGGTTTTAAATATGCCCACATATTTTTTGATACATTTCCTTTATAAAAATGAAGTTTCATTTCCCTTCCTTGGTTGTGGTTGGACTTAGTGAATTGTTTCTAATGAAAAAAATGTGGCAAAAATGATGATGTTTGCTGGTTGATAAAAGGCATGCCGCTTCCTCATTGCTTCTCTGGGATTACCAAGTCTGGAGAAGGCCAGCTGCTACGTCGTAAGGACTCCCAAACTTTTCCTTGGAGGGGCCAACATGGCAAAGAGATGAGGCCTCCTAGGAACAAGAAGTAAGACTTTGCTAGGTGTGTGAGGCAGGGAATGCTTCAGCAAGTATTCCAGGATGTGCAGGGCCAGCCCGGCCTTCCAGTACATCCTAGTGAAAGACCCTGCCCACAGACTGAGACAACAAATTCTTTTACTGCTTAAGCCATGGACTTGCAGGACAATCTGTTCTACATTAGATAACCAATATCTCTGTATTTGGATGCTCACTGAAGTAACACATCCACATTTGAACCCAGCTGGCATGTCTCCAGAGTCTATGTTTATAATCACTGTGACATCTGCCAAATAGTGCTTTTAAAGCTTGCCTTACAAAAAACCAAGCTATGGATTGAATAATAGAATTTTAAAGGTCATAGCTATGTGTTAAATAATGGTGAATATCTACCTGCATGCAACATAAGCCTTTCTCCTAATCACCTAGTGTGATGGTTAATTTAGAAAGTCTACTTCACTCCCACTTAAACATTATTTTTGAGTGAAATACTATTTGTGGTACTAGGGATTAAAACTCAGGGCCTAAATCATTCTAGGCAAGCATTCTAACACTGAGCTAGTCCCTGAATTAATTTCCCTCCCTTGATTGTGGTTGAACTTAGTAAATTGTTTTTAATGAAAAAAATGTGACAAAAATGATGATGTTTGTTGATAAAAGGTATGCAGCTTCCTCATTGCTCCCTCTAGGATCAGTGAGTCTGGAGAAGGTCCCCAAATTAGCATTTAATTTGTGGATTTAGTTGATTGCTTTCTACAATGTGGGTGGGCATCATTCAATTTATTGAGAGTCTGAATGAACAAAAGAGAAAGAAGGAAGAATTCACCCCTGTTGGCTTCCTACTGGTTTACTTGAGGCTTCTCCTCTCATTTTCTGTGGCTTTTGAACCAGGATTTGTGCTGTTGACTCCTTTGGTTCTCAGGCTATTTTGAATCAGACTGAGATATACCAGTGGCTTTCCAATGTATAGATGGCAGATAGTGGGATGTCTCAGTCTCATAATCTCTTCAGTCAATTCTCTATCTATCTATATCTACCTACTATCTACCTATCATCTATTATCTGTCTATCTATCTATCATCTATCTATCTACCATCTATCTATCTTCTATCTATCTATTAATCATCATCATTATCTTTCTATTCAACTCACTTGTTTATTCTACTGGCTGTCTCTGTGGAGAAACATACCCATGACTATTTTATTCATATAACATTCACAAATTTGAATGTCTTCAAAAATTTTAATCTGTCTCAAATTATTTCCAAATATGTTAATATTACTATCATGTAGGTATAATCATTAGAAAAATCAAGATATCAAGACTGGTGGGTGTTCAGGCCATCAAAGGGGAAGCATGCTGACCAATTTTCTGAATCTAGGCTCTGTTTTGGGTTTTCTATTGTTTTTGGCTCAGTCCAGAAGTTGGATTATTGCTCTTCATACCACTGGGAGGCCTGCAGCCCAACCTCTGACCCAAGTTATCACAGAAGACAGGGAAATGTAAACTGAAAATTGTTACAATGCTGTTCAAGTCCAACAGAGAGATAGTAAGGAACCTAATCATAACTGAGAGATTACAACTTTCCAATCTACAAATTTGGTGGGAAAGGGGCTGCAAAGAAGAGAGCATTAACCCTGATTGGCTTTCAGTATCTCAGGCTTTCAATCCCAAACTGGCAGCTGCTGGTTCTGAGAGGCCAGAGAGGGATCTCACTGTTGCTGTTATTACTGTCTAGCAAAAGGAAAGCTGTGCTTGGCCTCTAAGTGTGTTTACTCAAAAAAAAAAAACAAAAAAAAAAAAACCCCAAACTGACTTTTGTGATGACATGCTTGATTCATCTTCAATATTCAGATCTTACTAGTTAACTAATTAAAGAGGTAAATTCAGAAGGCTTTGTGGCAAAATCCATGCTCAGGACTGACGCTCAGCTCTGTCACCCACATGGTCTGTAACAGGACAGTTTTTATGTAAGTTAGTATTTAGGGACTGTTGAAGCTGAAGCAGCATCCACTTCTTACTCAGTACTAATGTCCTAGGTATGGATCTGTGAAGTTTTCTAAGAAACTGCTCTGAACCAAGATAACGTCTTTAAAATGTGGTAAAAGATTTTTTAATGACACTTAGAAATTCTTTCTCTTACCAGTCATTGGAAATGGATTCAAATGCAAGAGGAAGAGACTTTACTTTAAATGTAGCAATAACACAGTTCTTAATACCTATTTTGTTTTTATCTTTGGACTTTACCCAGTTAAGTGGATAACCTAAGGACAAGATCCAATATTGAAGATGAATCAAACATGCAATAAAAATCAGTTTTGAACTGAGATTATTATTCAGTATTTGTGGAATGCAGTCTTAGCAGGTAGAAAGTCCTAGGTTTAGCTGCTATCACAAGAGGAAAAGAAAGTCTTTGACAAAATGACTGTTAAACTTCTATACTGACATCCTGTCTTTTCTGTAGGAATTAAACTTACAGATACTTTCAAAGATTAGCTTTGAGTATGTATTATCTAATTGTTACCAGGGAAGGCCAGTGAGCAAATACTCCTGTAACTGGTTTTCACAATATTTTGCTCCATCTGACTTAAAAGCTTTATTTGGTGATAGGTTCTACAGATACTTCACAAAATGCCATCTTATGTTTGACCTGGCCCATTCCCCTAAACCTTATTCTGCTTTCACAGTACATTTCTCTTGAGTGATTAAAACAAACAAATAAACATTAAATTCAAAAAAGATATGACTGGAATGATTGATTACAGGGCTTCTTAGAATGGACACATATTGTACACTTTTATGTTTTATAAGTTATAAACTTGTGTAAGTTTATATTGGATGAAAGGAAAAAGGCAAGAGAATTCAACTAAGTTATTTTAATATGATATCATAAAACTACTGTTATATTACAAATTTCTAAATTTTTCTAAAGAATAAGTATCATGAATAGGAAACAAATGATTTCTTTAAGGAATAAAAATTTTAAAAAATCTCCCCAACTGGGAGATTTACATTTTTCATTTGTCTCTTTAATTAAAAGTTACATTCTTGACAAATTAAATAGGTTGCTAATACCCAGCTCATACCAAGAGGACTATAAAAATCAGGAAATGCCAAAGTTAATTGTCTTGCACTAGGAAATGCTCACTCGCCTCATTAACCATACATACCATTCTCTTTTTACATTCTTAAAGTTCAGAGTGTATGCTGAGCTTTAAGTGATGATTGGCTTAGAATATTTTACAACACTTACAGTGCTTAGGATAGTACCTGGCATGCAGTGGCCACTCATCAGATGTTTGTTGAATGAAGCTGTGTGAATGAATGAATGTACTTGATTCAAAGGCAGAAATTCATCATAAATGAACTTTAAGTCTCATATTCTGAATATTCCTTAGAGAACTGGGAGGACTGCGAAGTTGCCTTTTGTATTTTTCTAGTCCAAATTTATCAGATTGTCTTGGCCCAGAGCCAGGGCCTCTGGGATGAAGGCTTGGTGGTCAGCTGTGCTCTTATTGGAGTTCTGACTTTTCAAACTGGCTGGAAAAAGTGAAAGACAATTCCTCTCCCACTATTATCCTCCTGCTACTTAGACTTGTCAAGAAAATGACTGATATAAAACAGATCCGACTGTTTCTCACTGTGGTGGGGTCCTATGAGGAACTTTGGCTCCTTGAGGGACTTTGGAGGGTGCTATACACAGGTGTAAGAGATGGTCATTTTAGAGCAATGTATGAAAGGAAAACAACCAGACCCTTCCATCTCATTATCAATTACAAATACTGCTTTCAAATGACTTGTATTACAGAAGTGCTTTTACTGCATAAACATAAAAGAGAAATAATGGAGTGGTTACATTTCCACTTTAGGAAAGGAAGTTGGTTTTTTTTTTTTTTTTTTTTTTAATTTCAGTTTCCTGTAGTAGATAATTTTTTCTGGGCTTAAACTACTGTTTTAATAAGATAGGGCAGTCTTATTCAGAGATTTTTCATGTCTGAATTGTTCTTATTCATATGTAGAGAGAACTTAAGTGCATAGGTTTTTTTTTTTAAACATGTCATTGTACTCCTGCCCTCAGGGACAAACATAAATTAGAAGTTTTTGGAATCTATCAAAATGTGCTTAGTCACTTATACATTAGGTATGTGGGTTAGAAATATGTAGTCAGAAATAATTTCAACTTACTCCCCTAAAGACACCACCTGAGTACACCACAATGTGTACAGCACCCCTGGAGTTATGCAAAGCAGCAGCCTGGGGATCTGCTTCAAGCACATTGGCAAAGCAGAGTACCCTGCTCTGGATGATTCCCATGACTTACTGAAGTAGAAAATTGGCTGTAAGATGAATTAAAGCACGTGTAACAACATCTCCAAGAAAGGCAGAAATTTAAAAATATTAAAAATATTTCTTATGAGAAATTGAAGTTTACTTTAACTATATTCCATTATTAGTATCAGAATGAAATTTATTTCTAGTCTGTAAAAGGCCTGTAATTAAATGGATTGCTGGGTTGTGGATATGGTTTATTAGTATAGTGCTCACCTGGCATATGCAGGGCCTCTAGCACTACATAAAATGGACTATTATTATTCTATTATATGAACTTAAAAACATATCCACCGTTTGTGCTTAAAAGATTTCTTGACATATTACTTATTTTGGGTGGATTCAACTAAGAGAACTAACAAAGCCATTAGATGCATTTATCTGAAGTGTATGTCTTAAGAAGATAGCTATGACACCTGAAGAGACTGGTGAATTGGGGATAGGCTTGTAACCTCAGGACCCAGACTAAAACTGAATTAATTCAACAAATTTATTAAGTCACTTTATGCTATAGGCAAGCCAAAGACTACTTTTATGATATCTTATGGGACTCCAACAGTCTGCTGTCAGATGTCCAAATTCTATGGAATCTAATAATCCTATAAAGCACAGAGTGAGGAGGAAGAGGCTGTGTACAGTGTAAACATCCTGAGGTTAGTTTTCCTTCTTTCTGTAAGCTACAATGAATCTGACAGGCAGAGAAGCAGGAGGAAGACACCCAGGAGGCAGGGGCCTTAAAGAGGGCGTGTTTCTTGGGAACTGCTTCAGTCAAATCGGGCTAATACATTTGTGACTCAAGCAGATCTTTATCAGCCTTCATCCCTCTCCCTAGTCCTCACTCATCTCCCCACATTCTACCACCAGGTTTTGGTCATTTTCTGGTTCTTTTGTATTTTTCACTAGAGGGGCTGTAGAGAAAGATAAAACTCGACTCTAAAAGCACCGAAAATAGAGAAGTCTAAAATTAGCTGTGATTTGGCTGAGGTATACCCAATACACCACAGTGAGCTGTCTTCCAAACATAACCACCTCTTCATGACTTTGAAAGTTCTGAAAGAGATTGTTTCACATCATAAATTATTTCTAAAACCTTATTTCAGCTCAGGCTTTCTCTATCAACATGCTTTAAAACACTTAATCATTTATTAGCACTTGACATGTTTCTCTAAAAATAATCAACTATAGCATATTAGCTATAAAAAAATAACCTTATATGGCTTTCTTTGTGAAATGAAGAACATGGCTTCTTGGCCCTAAGACAAGGAGTCTTTGGCCACACTGTCCTCTTGTACAACTATGGAAATATCTTCAGTCTTGAACAACTCACTTTAAGTGAACAAAGGGAAAAGTGCAAAAAAAAGAAATTGATAGATAAGCCTTACAATATCAAAAGAAACATTACTTGACATTTTTAGGGACTTCGATTAATGGGGTGGTCAAGTGTTAGCTCAAACGCAAACATAAGCTTTCACTGTGCAGAGCCCAATGTTTGCTAACCATTTTGTCACAGGAATCTGAAGCCAACATGTGAAACAGTGCACTGGGGACATAAAGTTTTAAGTTTCTAGGTTACTTGCATCTGTTATTGATCTGTTATTTGCTTTAGTCAACACCTCACATAGAAGGGATCAAGCTTTCCCACTTGATGCTTTAGCTGAATATTTGTAAAAATGTAAATGGGCAAGTCTGCTGATCTTGGGTCTTATGCATGACATCATTGGTCTAGGAGCTTTCATTATTGGCTATGCAGCCACTCTGCTAAATGTGTGCAGGGCTGATTTTTATTTTATTTTTTTTTTATGGAAGAGTTTATTTTGACTTATGGTTCCAGAGGAATACAAGTCATTATGGATGAGGAGGGGACATGGCCGCAGGTGGACAAAGCATGAAGCTTAAAGATCACATTTCTAGTAGCAAACGGGAACCAGAAGTAGGAAAAGACTATAACCCCTAAAGCCCATCACCAAGTGACATGCCTTCTCCATCAAGGCTACGCCTCCTAAAGGGTCCGTGACCTCCGCAACAGTGCCACCTTAAGACCAAGCATTTAAATACCTCTGCCTATATAAGACATTTCTCATGCAAAACACCACATTCCACTTCCTGGTGCCATAGTCTCATGATCATATCATAATGCAAAATGCATTTCGTCTGCCTTTAAAGTCTCCATAGTCTTTAACAGGCACGGCATATACAGTCCCACTCGGAGAAGGAGGAAAAGGGGCATAGTGAGAAAATGACGGACCCGTGGGTATTTGTTAATTGACTCCTGGTGACCCAGAGATAAAAGCCTTACCCTTTATTAGCACTTTTTCAAAGATAACAATTTATATATGTGATTACTTGGTTGGTGGTTACTTCTTATTAAAATTATTTTTTGCTTTAAATGAATGCATCTCAAAGCTAACATCGGTTTTCTTTTTGGCAAAAAAATTGCTTCTGCTACTAAAGTTTCTTTGAATATCACTGAAGATATCTCATTTACTTGACTGGTAATGAGGACAATGTTGTTAAATTGGGAGAAATGACACATCCCTCCTAACTTTGCTGTTCCATCTTATACTGCTGATATACCTGTACTTCAGCTTCTTGTGGGCAAACTGCAACTTCAAATTTGATGACACTCCCTCAGCTTTTACCTTAAAGTATAAAATTAGTTAATTGCACGTACAGAATTGTTAAGTGGTCTAGGTAGAATAGAGAGAAAAGTGGGTTTGCTTAGAAAGATAATTTGACAGTGAGGCAAATAGAAAATATCTGAATACTTGCCAAGGTCACCTCATTCAGAAATCATTCTGTGAACTAATTCTGCATTTTGATGATAGGTGTGCTCCAACTTAACTAGTTAATGGCTAAAGACTGGAATTTTGCCTCTCAGAACTACGCCTTCAAAGTTCTTTCTCTCTTACGGGGCCTTCAAAGTCTTAATACCCAAACCATCTGAAAGCACGCCAGTGGATCACGAGGCTAACTTTTAGCTTTTAGCCACCTCTGCACACATGATTACACTTGGATCCTTATCACACTAGCTAATATAGATATCCAATCTGCCTTACCCATTTACAAGCAGATTTTTAAAATTTCAACTTGCTTACAAATACAGGAAGCTACATTTGAGACTTACAGAAGCTCAGTTTTCCTTGTAAGCACAGCACAAAGAGAATGACTTTTAAAAATAAAACACAGAAATAATTCAAAACCTCATTATTTGCTCAAGAATTTTAAGGTTTCCTTCAACCAGCCATCAAGTCTTTTAAAATTCACTGCTAAAATGAACCAATCCAATCAGTGAACCAGTCAACAAACAGCATAAAAGCACCATCACATCCAGACATTTTTCCCTTATGTTTGCTTTCTACGTAGCTTTCACACCTGGGCTACCACAGCTCAGCAGCTGGACTGCAGGTTCTTATATGCAACAAACTAGATGACTCCATCAATCTCAGTACCTGTGCAAGACACAGAGGAAGCAGCCTGGGAGTGAGGAGTCAACCTAACAGCAAGTATTTAAACATCTGCTTTGGTTCAAGTGTATATGCATACTATGTAAGACTGGGCATGATGACTCCCAGTCCAATTAGAGATCTTAATGTATATATATCTCTCTGAAGATATTATTTAAGGTAATGACCAGAACCAAGAGTACAGTAATAACTGGAGCGTATTGTGTCACTATCTATAAAATTGCAAGGGCGTGCACTATTTGACTTAGCCATTCTAGTTTTAGAAATTTACTTTTTAGATGGAGTCATACACAAATGTGTATATAGTGGTTTGTACAAATATGAGGTTTGTAGTCATGTTTATAATGACAAAAGCTGAAAAACAAAGAATGTTTCAAGCATAAATTTTCATTTTTAGTCAAATACAAAAACATGTACCTTTTAATATTATGTTTATTTACTACGTGCCAGGCTCATGGCCAAATGTTATTTATTTATCTACAAATTCATATGATATTTAATATGTGTCCATATGTCATTTTAAATGTGATTGGATTTTTCCCTGTTTTTATGTTTTGTGTTGTGCAGTGTAAGCACACTCATATGCATCCAGATGTGCAGGGTTTAAAAGGCTTATTGTTTTCCACATATTTATTTGAAGTGCTTTAATAACCTCAGTTTGCCCAATGTTCTGAGATGCCTCCCTGGCCTTCAACACCAGGTGCTCTTGATACAGGAGACTGCAGAATACAATGGCGATACCTGAAAGTTTCTGGGGACTCAGCTCCCGGTAAGAATCGTGGCAGGGCAGGGTAGAGCATGCAGATTTCCTGGACGGTGACGCTCTGTCCCTGTTTCAGAGCTATGTTGAGGAGTGTGGCTTCTAACCAGATTAACCTTATTGAACTCTATATTTATTGAACTGCGTATGAGTATAACAGATTTAAACAGACACTTCTGAGCTGCTAGGGCAAATCAATAGAAAAGCTGGGTGACTGTGAATCCTTAAAAAATATGTATATTTGATTTTCAAAGTGAATATTAACAATCCACCAAAAACAATTGCTTTTAATGCAAGTCTCAGACTTTAGAATACAGCATTAATAATTCACTAAAATTATTCTTTAGGAATTATAATACCTGATGCTCTGAAACTCTAACTACATATTTAGAAATACTTAACAATGCTGCCACAATTATTTAGGGGAAAAATGACTTTTAACTATTCATTTAATTAGATTAGGTGTTCTGGCAAATAGTCTTTAGAAAAAAGTCCGCTAATATTATGTATTACAGACTCTGAGAAAGCAATCCTTCAATATTTCAAATGAATACTGAAAATATTTCCTGGTTGTCTAACTTAATGGAGTGCATCCCACAATTTCACTGATATACTCAGCTGAGGTCTCAATAAAGCCCAGGCTGAAGAGGCCATGCTGTGTCTGAGCATGCTTATGTGATAGGGAGGGTCACAGAGTTTAGGGCCAGGTGGCCTGGGTTCAAGCCCCAGGGTAATCACTTTCTGGTGGTGTGATATAGGGCAAGTCACTTCACCTCTCCAAAGTGTAGTTTGCCTAGATTTAAATCAGGGATGGCAATAATACCTCTTGTGTAAGGCCATCCCAGTAATTTAACGACATAAATTAAGTTCCTAGAGCCTAATAAATAGTGGCCATTGTTACTGTATCATGCCTCAAGCTAAACCAAAGGCAATAACATAGAATTTGAAGGATTTCATGTTGGGAACTCATAGCTGTGGGACCTAATTTGATGACTTGAGTTTGTTTCTGAGCAATACAGCTGACGAAGTGGTTAGATTTATAATGATCCATCAATTTGTTTCAGAAGTAAAAGCACAGATTTAGTAGACTGGATAGCTTCATAGGAAAGAATTTAACTTTCTAGGGAAATAACAGAGGAACTTGAAAGGAAACCTGCATGCTCAGTCAATCAAAAAAAGTCATTTGACCAGACAGAAAGTACAGTGGTCTCAGAAGAGTCTGTTTATATCTGGTCTGGAGGCCACACAAGGCAAGAATATGTTCTCAATCCCCCTTCCGCACAGCCCTTCAGGCATTAGCTGATTTGGGGAAGTTTCTAACTTGGTAGATGTGTAGGATCGATCACCCACAACTTCTAAAAAGAACTTGCACTAACTTCTGCACATACCTCGTAGATTATAATCTCCCTTTGGAGAGGATCTTGATTATCTTATTTTTAAATTTCTCATATTTCCACTGGAAAGCTTCTCAGTTCAATTTTGAAGAGCTGAACTGAAATGCATCTCCCAAATGCTGCGGGAACACCTGAGCTGTGATCCCATAAGAATGAAGTGGGTCATTGCTAGTCCTGCCAGATTTGTGATTGTACTTAAGGGACTCATTTTCAGCTCATATGTCTCTAAACAAACCCTCAGAGTTCTTCAAAAGCAATTGCTGCCCTAGATTTTAGGATTTCTTCTTTGTATTTCTGGTAGTGCTTTTTCTTCAGGGTCTGGATCTTAATCTATGTCCCATCTCTAAGCCTCAGAAATGTCTGGAATTCCCTTAAAATGTGGCTACTGGGATTAGGATTTCCAGAGAACCATGAAGGGAAACTCCGAGTTGGCTTGATGGTAACCACTCCTGCCAACTAGGCTGTAGCATACTACATGACCTCCCCTAACTTTACACTAGGCCAAGGCTGGCCTTTGAACCTGATCTTTAACTCTAACTCCTGGTGGGCGGGAGGAGTTTTTACAGATCCTGTCAGTCATGTATAAATGGCTGGAGATAGATACTTGTGGACTGCTAGGGTGGATAACAGAAGTGACACATCTAACTCAGCACTTGGACCACTGCAGTTATTCCCTGAAAGGAAGCTGAGGTCTCTTGCAGCAAAACTCTGCATCTCACCCATTCCTAGCCCGGGCCTCTTTCATCCAAACCATTTGCCACCTAAAAACCTACTGGAGTTCCCTTTTTTCCCCTGTCCTCAAAACAGAGCTTCCCAAAGTGTCCTTGCCTGTGACTCATCTGTGCATCTTAAGATGCAAAGTCTAATAATAAGTTTGGGGAGGATTTGCATTCCTAATACACTTCAGGTGTTGCCCATGATTCCAGCTGTGGACCACACTTTTAAGAGGATGTAGTCTGAAAGTCAGACTTCAGGACTCACGATTCTTAAACTTTATAGTTACACAGAGGGAGTTAAGAAAAACAAACAAACAACGAAACAACCAAACAAAACATTTACTATGATCCATCCCAGAGCTTCTGATTCAGTATGTTTCAGCTGGGGCTCCCAAATCTTCCTTTCTAACAGGTCCTTAATGGTAGTAATACTGCTAATCGGAACACTGCACTTAGCAAAGGGCTATGAAAATTCATCAGGAAATCTGACTCATTGATCACTATTGGGAGGGGAGCAATCTTGAGGAAGTTCCCTCTACACTTAAAAGACTGTTCAGACTTCCAGCTGTGATCCTCCTACAGCCCGTCCTAGGCTCACTTACCTTGTAGACATTGATCGGGATGTCGATGATGATGTGCAGGAGATCTCCCAGCGCCAGACTAGCGATCAGGATATTGGGACCATTTCGCATGCACTTGTTCTTGTAGATGATTCTCAGCAGTGTGGAGTTTCCGATGATGCCCAGCACGAACACGAGACAGGACACAACCGTGTTGATGTATTTGAAAGTTTTTTTGATCTCAGTGTTTCCTTGGCACGGGGGAGGTGGGATGGATTGCGGTGGGGCTCCAGACATCCTCCCTCCTTTGGGGACCTCCGCAGGTGCAGACAAACGCGGCAGACTGGAGTTGGAACCACTTGGCCAGGAGGTCTTAGTGGGTGGCGTCATTATCTCTCCGGTCCCCAGAAGCGACAGTGTGGCTTGGTCCGGTGGGAATCCTCTTTCCTCTCCCCAGACCCCCATCGCGCCACAGGCAATCACCAGCGCCACCAAGGCGCATCGGCTGTGGCTGGCCGGCAGCTGCATGTTAAAGCTTGCTCTTGTGGGCGTCCGGCGGCCGCTCTGCTGTTTCCAGTCTGGAGATCCACAGGGGAATGAACACAGGACACTTTGGTCAGCTACCCCAGCCACGCCTCTGCAAACTCTAGCCCTAGCCCTGTCGCCACCACCCGCGTGCCACTACCCGCGTGCCACTACCCGCGTGCAATAGTAACTTAAGTTCGCGCGCCGATGGGGAACTTCGGCCCGCGTCACCCGCCCGCCCGCGATCAGTCTCTTTCCTGACCCTGCTCGCTTTAGTTTTCTTCCAGGACTTCTGGCTCTGGGGTGGGTCATTCTCAGAGGGGCGGAGCATTCTGGGAGGGGTGTTTCTGAGAGGGTGCCCCAGGGAAAGAACACTTCTGTATGCTGGGAAAGAACAAACCAGTTTCTGCTGAACTCGGGGACCGGGACTGAAAGCACCTAGCGGTCAAGGGCATGCACCAATTAACTAAGCAGGAACCTAGGGAATATTAGCTTTGACTGACTTATGTCCTTTCCAACACTCAGGAGCTTTACAACCAAATCTCATTTTAAATTGCTGATGTGTTTAAGTTTTAGTTATTTCAAATTCCAAACTACTAAGCCAAGCAGGAAGCCCCATGGTAAAGTTCAGTCCCTGATTTTAATTCAGCTCCCAGTTAGAATGGTTGTTACCTTGGAGATCCACACACCAGAGCCACCAGCTCCTGCGGGTGGGGAGAACTCCTTCCCTGGACTCTGAGCTGCCCCGGGGGCGCGGCTCACCGCGGGATCGCTGCAGCTTCTGGAGCCGAGCGCTCCCCGTTCAGATGCCGGCGGCCTGGACTCTGACGAAATGCAGAGGGAATGCCAGGCAGAGGAGCCTCTGCAGCTCGCTCCGAATCTCTGCTGTCTCCAGACAAGTACTTTTATTCATTCGCCCCTTCCCGAACATCAATCACCACCAGACTCTTCCCGAGCTTTCTGACCGACTGTGTCAACCGTCTCTCTCCTTGGGCGACGCCTGGACTGTATCAGCCCCGGCTGCCCGCTGGAGGGTGCGGTGCTAGGCTAGGGATGAGTTCCTGGAGGCTGTTTGTCACTGAACAAGAACCTACCGCATCCCTTGCACTGTGGGAGCTGCAGACCAAACAAACTTCTGAATTAACTTGGTGTTTTAAATATTCTTCTTTCAAATAAATGTTCCATAGTGATATTTGATATATGATTGGTTTGCCGGGAGCTGATTTTGCTTTGTTTTTGCCTTGTTATGAAGTTTCAAGTCAACAAGGAAGAGCAGGATGCTTTTTTCTCAGGCTCATGAACTGCTCTGAGAAAGGACTATAGTAAGTCTCCCTTCTTTCAGTTTGGTGCAACTCTTCTCCGCTTTCCTGCTTGTCCTGAAATGTCATCATCGGGCCAATGTAGGATCTTACTTCTGTGCCTAAGAGAGATCTGATGCAGGAGATAAATGAATAAAATCGGAAAACCAACCGATATACTCAATCTGGTGCTTATTTTACCAGCCAGGGCGATGAAACCAGTACGGCCCATCCATTCTGGAATTCCATATTTTTACCAAATAGAAGGGAATACTACCGACTCTGACTAGTGTGCAAAACTTATAAAACGCAGAAAATTGGGTTGTGAGGTACACGGTGTGGTGTATTCCTTTGCTGCCTGTGAAATCCTGCGGGTCTCTGAAGTTCAAAACGCAGAAGAGACCAAGTATCTCATGCCACAGCTTCTCCCAGTGACCAAGCTGCAGAGTGCTCCTTTATTTATTTATTTTTATTTCCTGAAACTTGGATTTTTGGCTCCTGTCAAATGCTTTTTGAGAAAATGGAAGCAGCATATGAATTTTAAAAGGTGAACTTTAAGGAAATATAGTTAAGAACAGGTGTAAGCAACGAGAATTATGACCTGGGTATGCGTGTTAAATCCCAATCTGTCTGTGTTCAAGGCAATTCTTTTCCTCCGGGTCTCAGTGAAAACAAGGTCAACATTGAGCTGTTTCACAGTGGAGTCAAGTGACAACATACAGAGTTGGGCAAATAAGGAATTCTATGAGTGCACTTGGGGGCTGTGGATATGCTTAGCTGGCTCACTAAGAGCTAGTTTCGAGCTGCCTTTCTTACAAAACCTTCTCTTTCCTGCATGGGGCTCCCTACTGACCTTCCCTGCTTCTCTGTCTCTCTTTTCCTCAGCATCTCCATTCCTGTGTCCCTCTTTTGGCATAAAGTTTCCTACTAGTTTCCTCTGAGATGGACCTATTCGCTGTCCCTGTCTTCACAGCACTTTTGGGCTGTTAATCCTAACGTTGTAATTGACCACTGTGCTGGGTAGCCTTAAATGTAAACTTGTTACAACCTAGGATCACTGGGAGAGCGCCTAGATCAGACTGATCTGGGGGCATAACTGTTGCGGATTGTCTTAACCTTTAATTGAGGTAGGAGGACCCACCCTGAAAATGTAGGTCCCATTTCACAACTGGACTCTGAGCTATGACAGACTGAAGAAAGCTAGAGAAGTGTAAGCACCAGGCAGGCGTCCCCTGGCACTTGTTTCCCTCTGCTCTTGACTGTGGATGTGATGTGATTAACTGCTTGAGTTCCTGCCTTGACGTCCTCCAATGAGGGACTGTACTCTAGAATTGTAAGCTGAATAAAACCTTTCCTCCCCAAAGTAGCTTTTGGTCAGGGTATTTAATCACAGCAACAGAAATAAAACGAGAATTACCATGTAGAAACTCTTGGGGGTCACTGCTAATTTCATGTGAATTAATTAAGTCAGGACAATGACTTAAATGTTCTGCTGAATCTTTTAACATCTGTTAGATGTTGAGCTCAAGAAACACTTTTAAAAATAGATTGATAGATATATTCTAGTAATTCTGTTCATAGGGCTCAAGAACAAAGCAAACAATTTTAAACTGAGTGTATTTTTATTTCTCATTTGTATTTTAAATTCAACATAATGTGCATGTAGACTACCCACTAGTTATAGGACCCATCACCTAATTAGGCATTTTATTCACAGGAGTTCATTTACTTCCTCTTTGCAGTATCGTTGTTATTTTCATGGTTTTATAGGCATGAAAAAATTCACTTTAGATTACATGGTTAGTTAGGTTTAACCTAGGCTTTGGAGCTAGGATTTGAATCCATGTCTACCCCATTATACAAACTGTACTTTGATTAATTAATTATACAGGATCTAGATAGGTTTAAAACATTATTTTGGTAAAAAGTATTTTTATACATTGGTAAAATTCGACTGAAGTTTAACCTTAAGTATTTCACCTTACAGTATAAAGATAACATGTAAAATGTAATTAAATTTTTGGTCCTCATGAATGACCATCATCAAATCACATGAAATTAGGCTTTGGTTTCCCCTTTTGCAAAACAGAGGGAAAATTAGCTTTAGTGGTTGAACCTTGTTTTTGTTTGACTTAATAATCTGGCAAATTATTAAGTTACAGATGGTTGTTAGCTGCCATTGGATGCTGGGAATCGAACCTGGAACCTGTGCAAGAGCAGCCAATGCTCTTAATGGCTGAGCCATCTTCTCTAGCTCTGACATGAAATCTCTCACTGGTCACTTTTATTAATGGATTTACCAGTACTGTGTACATTTAATTTGCATATATGAGTCAAATGTATCAAAGTTTAAGATTTCTTTTCTGCAAACTTTTGGAGTTGAACTAACTCTGTATTTATGAAGGACTGATTCTGGGGGAGTACATATATGTGGAAATTTTTATCATGAAGATACTTTTACAAAGTGTTCTAGGGAACCTGTCAAGATTTCACATGGGCTAAGATCACCTCCCAAAGTCAGAAAGGTAGTAATGGGCAATGTCCCAATATCTCCTTTAAATATTTCAGAGGCTGAAGACAAGTTAGAATGCACTTCAGAATTTGTCATTCAAAGAGATTTGACGTAAGGAGCTTGCCCAGGGCAAACCATTTTTTCCTCATAAGAAAATAAAAGAAAAACTCTTTTAGCCACAAAAAGCTAATACTTTCATATAATCCTCTTGATATGAATGTATCCTTTGAAGCTTATTTTGAATTCTCTAAATCATGAGTGCTGAGGGACAAGGTGTGTGAAAAGAGCAGTGTTGGCTCAATTGCTTCTTCACACATTCCCTGAGGACCAGAGCCAGTGATCAAATGGCAGCTGAAGTAAGAACACGAAAAAGATTTAAAGTGACTGCATGAACCAAGAGCAAACTACACACATTTCTATTTCTTGGATTTTTCTTTTCTATTTAGTTTCTGTAGCTCTGTTGACTTAATAGAAGAACGGTCTGTGTCTTTTTCCTTGTCACTGTCTCTACTTGTGTATTTGACAGTATTGCTACAGACACAGATTTTTTATATTAAGACATGAAACTTTTGATTTTATTTTTTTATGTGAACGAATGTACTACTTGCATGTATGTAAGTGCACCTATGTCATGCAATGCCCATGGAAGTCAGATCACCACCCAAAGTCAGAAAGGTATTAATGGGCAATGTCCCAATATCTCCTTTAAGTACTTTAGGGGCTGAAGACAAGTTAGAATGCACCTCATAATTTGTCCTTCAAAGAGGTTTGATGTGGGGGGCTTGCCCAGGGCAATGGTTTTTTTTTCCTCATAAGAAGGAAAGGTTTTTAGGAGATGGAGAGGTGGCTCAGAGTTAAGAGCACTGGCTGCTCTTGTAGAGGACCTGCATTTGATTACCAGCACACACGTGGCAGCTAACAACTGTCCATAACTCCAGTTCCAGGGCAATTTGACTGCCTCTTCCAACCTCCAAGCACATTGCATGACATGGGTACATTTACATACAGGCAGGCAATATACTTACACACATAAAAGAATAAATATTTAAAAAGATTGTTATAATTTGTAATTTATATACAGCTAAGTGGAGAAATACACAATTTAAATATTTTTTATTATACTTTGTGTATATATGTCTATATGTGGTGGTGGGGGTTTCATATGTATGTTATGAATGTGTGTGAGCACATGCACCACAGTGCATATGTGGATGTCAGAGAACCTGCAGGAGTTACTTCTCTCTTTTTACCATGTGGGTTCTAGGGACTGAATGAAAGTTGAGACTTGATGGCAAGTGCCTTTACATGATAAGCCATCTTGCTGGCAACTTGAAGAATTCTGACAAACATGTATACCCCTGTGGTCAATACATTCCTACCCTAACAACCTTTATTTTCATTAAAAAAAAAAACATGTCTTGGTATGTACCACCAGCCTGGAACTTCTTATGTATACAAGGGTGTCAAACTTGTGGCAATCCTCCTGAGTGCTGAGATTAGAGGCATGTAATTCTAGGGGCCTATTTGAAACTGCACTTTTTCTTGCAAAGTAGAAAAATTTGAATATCTTGGATTTTTGATAAAACATTAATTATGATATCATTTCTGTGTTATCAACTTATACATGTTATTAGCTTCTGTAACTGGAACATGCTTCATAAATTAGAGGTATGCTTGCAAGAGAGAGAATTAAAGATTTGACATTTTGTCAATGATTGATGGTTCTTATTATAGTGTATGCCTCCAATATAGTGAAAATTAGTAAGTTTACTAAAAAGAGAAGCACGATTTACAAATTCTTTTCTGCTTATAGGAAATAGGAGAATGAGACAAGTCATCCTTCCTTTATGAAATATCTATGAAAAGGGATAAAATTCAGCTACTTTAGGCTATAGCATAAATTAGTTAGAATTTTTTTTAGTATTAAATAATTTTTGTATTTATTTTGATCTGTTTTTGACACAAATTTTAGTAAAAGAAAATTAAACATGACTTCGTCTATAAACTTAAAGCTGTGTACAAAACTCTGGCAAAATTTAAAAAATGTAACAGAAATTCCAATCTGACCAAACCTGTGCTTTCTGTGTTTGTAAGTACACGTAATGTTTATGAAACTTACTTGAGGTCATTTAATCATGGAGAAAACACTGCCGTAATTTTAGGTCAGAGCAATCCAGTTATGGGTGAAGCAGTTTGCGAGGCATGATTTCACTTGTATACTGTATGATGAGGTTATACATTCTCCTGCAATCGTTTTCTTTAATTTTCACTTACCTTCCTCCATTTTTCCAGTAACAGAATGGAGTATTCAAAGAAGCTTGAATGAGAGGAGGTCAGAAAAAGAAACGGAGAAGCTGGGCTTTAACTATCCAGTGGTGAATAGGATTCTGTGTTTTAAAGAAAGGAAAAATTCTCAGCACAGAATAGAGTATCCTAGGAGATGTCAAGAAGAATTCCCACAGCCAGCTTTTTCCTTTTAACAACTATATTTAATCAAGCAGACATTCTGCTAATTATTAAGCTCTTCTAATGGAAATCTTTTCAATCTAAATCTGTTGGAAGTCAGGTGTGGTGGTGAATGCCTATAATCTTGGTGCTCAGAAGACTGAGGTAAGAGGATTGGGAGTTTGAAGACATCTTCTATAAGGTCTTGTCTCAAACCTCTTCCCCTCAAAAATCTGTTCATGTCCCTAAAAAGCTTCTAGTCACACTTTGAGATTTAGCTGTATGGGTATAAAATTGTTTATATAAAAATTTAAAGGGAAGCAAGGATTTTCCTGCAAGTTCTCATTATTCGACATTAAATGAATAGCGAGACCTGAAGTCAGGATCTAAAACAAGGAGTTCAGATTTCCGCACACCTTTGTTAAGGTGTGGGATCAGTGGTACCACCGGGCTGTGTCAGAGGCTCAGTTGGTTTTAGTCTCTTTAATGTACATGCATAGGAAATTTCCCTTTCTCTTTTGGGCTCTGCAGGCAAAAGACCTATCACTACCTATGGTGGAAGTGATCCTGAAATGGCTTTATCAATATACAACCAGGTTACCTCAATGAAACTACTCACTATTCCCAGGAGACTCATTTCCCATGACAACAGCCATAAGATGCAAGGCTGTGACATTAGAAATGTCTGAGGTGATAGGTACCAAGTAGACTGTAGACAAACAGGCAGGATATGGCAATGGGGAATTGAGAGGGCATTTCGCATATCTGCATGATGTTCTGTATGACTGTATGAAAATGTCCTTATGTAACTTAGTACCATAAACAATGAATATACACCAATGAGGACGTATAATGACGTAATTTATACTTTCAGTTATACTGTCCTGTGGTTAATCTCCATTGTCAAATTGACTGGATTTAGTGTCACCCGTGAAGCATATTCATTCTCTTTTTTCTCTGTCTCTGTCTCTGTCTCTGTCTCTGTCTCTGTCTCTCTTCCCCGTAGGTATTAATTGCCATTAGTTCCTCAGCTAGGACTGGGGCATCTTGTTCACATACTCCATCCATGCTGGACTCCTGTCTGGCCTCAGCTTTCATAAGTCTTGAGCATTCTCTCAAAAATACTATGGGTTGATATGTGTAATGTCCTCTGTGTCTGGAAAACATGGTTTCCTTGTATTCGTTCACTACATTTCCATCCTCCTCTTCCACAGTAATCCCTGAGCCTTGGGAGTAGAGGATGTGGCATATAGGTTTTCCATTTAGAGCTAAGTACTCCATAGTCTCTTATTTTTTTCAGGTTGGACCAGCTGTGGGTCTCTGTGCTAATCACCATCTGCTACAGAAAGAAGTGTCTCTGGTGAGAGTTGAGGGATGCATTAATATATTGGTTTAACAATAAGTCGTTAGGAATGGGTTTGCTACTGTGCTCATTTAACAGGATAATAGCAGTAGGATCTCCACTACGGCCTGTGATCTGTCTAGCCACAGGTTCTTGGTCCTGCTATCAGTACCAGATATGGCCTCCATCTTGTGAACTGGATCTTAAATCCAGTTAGATAGGAGTTGGGTGCTCCCGTGACTTTCATGCGATCATTGCACCAGTGGGTTGATCTTTCCAGGCCAATCATTATTGTAGTTTGAAGGGTTCACAACTAGATAAGCTTGATGATTACCTTTTTCTTCTGCTACCATGCATAGTATCTTCTAGGACTAAGAAAGCTAGGCAGTAGAGATGAAGCCATCTTGATTTCTCTGTTTGTTCTAGGAAACAACAGACTGGGACCAGAAGACAGGAATCCCAGAAGACAGCTGTTATTGGAGTGTTGATAAAATTGTCTTGAAATTGAGAGTCACTAGTATCCTGAAGGCATGATGTTGCTAGATGCTGAGTTGCAGTTAGTTAGAGAGTTCATTGTCTTTTTGGTTACTATAGTAAATAAGAGACCATACTTTTAAGTTTCAATCTCAAGGTAGGAGATGTCCTTACTCATGATGTATACTGAACTCCCAGATTTGTGCTTGGTTTGCAAAGTGAGAAACACTGATTGCTTTTTCCTAGCCCTACGTTAGACAATGTCTGGAGGTAGCAGAAAGGGATTAAAAATGACAGGCTCATTTTGGGGGGAATTTTGCATATTAATTCACCGTTGATGGCTTTTAAAAATTGAGTCATAAGATTATGTTTACTAAATACAGTTTGATGTTTTGAAGCAAATGTATCCTGTAAAATAACTAAATGTAGCTAATTAACATATAGCTTCATACAGATTGAAATATATCCAACTACATGGGTCTATGTATCTGTGTTTATGCATGTACAATCTCTATCCACCACCTATCCACCTATTTGCCATCTATATGTCCATCTTTGACACAAAGCTATTCATAATTGTTTCATTCTATACCTCTTTCTGTAGAAGTCTGAGGTTGAAGGATCACAGATAGGGACCAAACCATCAGATCCATGGCTAAGGTCGGTTGATAGCTGGGCTTTTGAACTTTACCCTGTCTTGTTCTTGGTTAATAAAGGCCTTGAGCAATGCAAAAATTGCCCAAGAGTCTGAGTAAACCCATCATGGAATTTGAAGATCGAAGTCTGTATGAAGTGACTAGCGCAAGGGCAAATAAGGTGGGACTGCTCGAGACTAATTTAAGACAAATCCTCTCTTTAAAAGAAACATTTTGATGAGAAAATAGAGCCAGTATTTAGGTATATTTGACAATCAGGAATGTGATAGAAATATTTTCACAACAAGTTTCTAATTCCAAGTTGGTTAAAAAAGTGGGCGAATGGTTATCGTGAGTAGGATGCTTTAGATGGAATTATTTGAAGCATGAGCAATAAAATATTTCTATTGTTGTAATTCTACTTCTGCTAGAACTGTGATTAATCTTTATGGCCTTGGGTAAATAACTATGAAATTAATTTTGTAAGTTACGAGTTAGAAGATAGATTTCCCTAATGCCAAATTAAATGGAAACAGTTGTTTTAGGAAAGACATTCTTAAATTATTATTGAAAATATTACTAAGATATTTGGAGTGAATAATCCTTGTGGTGAAATATGTGTTGGAAAAGTATTACTCTTATTCAGGCATATACAATCATTTACAGACATGCAAGTAGACAAAGAGTTCATTGTTTATAAAATGCAGAGGATTAAATGTCATTTTTACTATATGTGAGTAATATATTTTCCTCTATATTTCCAAAGCTGTCTTATTAACCACTGTCTTATTTTAGAATGGCAAGAACTGACTCAAATGGGCATCTTTAATTCCTTTTATTACCACAATGAAGCATTTGTATTAGCATTATATATATATATATATATATATATATATATATATATATACACACACACACACACATATGGTTTTTTTCACAGTAGTGTTTTTTAAAAATTTTCATTTGGTGTAAAATTAGCTGGGACACATGATATTTTAAGGAGCTTTTGTTTGCAAGAGGAATGTCTTTCCTGAAAATGTTCCTGGAAACGTCAGCAATGTGCTTAGTTTAAAATTAGCTCTAAAAAACAACATATTTAAGTTATTTAATCTGAAATATACAAATGCAAATAGATTGCCTAAAAAACAAAACTGGCCTTTTCCTCTGGAATTCCAGACATAACAGAACTTCACCCAGTCAGAAGAAGACCTTGTCTGCACACAGTGCTGTTCTTACCTTTACCCTAGGGAAAGATGCATTTGCTTCAGGAGTAAGAAGCAAAGGCGAAATGTCATTGTCTTAGTAACATTTTCATCGAATTAGCAAAGACTTCCTAAGTATTTCCTAAGAGTTCTGGTGCTTAATTTGGCAATAACAAAATCCATCTTCCAAACCATAATTTAATTTCAGTCATTGTCAGTTATAATTAAAGCCTAGAACATTAACAAAAAGATGGAGTAGGACTGAAGTAGCAACAGTGCTTCAAGAGCAGGCATTTTCAATCAAAAAACTGTCAC
This sequence comes from Eospalax fontanierii, assembly GCA_035773235.1. NCBI lineage: Eukaryota > Metazoa > Chordata > Mammalia > Rodentia > Spalacidae > Eospalax > Eospalax fontanierii. The sequence goes on from CM069524.1 coordinate 40,564,821, forward strand.
ATTCACAAGTGTGAGCTTTAAGTCTTAGGATGTCGATGAAGGTCAAAAGGTCAGTGATTCATTTCCTGTACTCCCCATTATGCTTTTCCTTACAAAAAAACTTCTGGAAGTGACTGAACACAGAAATAATTTGTGTGTGAAGATTTTATTTCTGCAGCAAGAATAAATATATTTCAGAATTAAAATCGACAGTTATTTCAGCCATTAGAAATGCATGTGGGCAGGCAAGATCTCTTAGTGGGTAAAGGTGCCTGCTGCCAAACCTGATGACCTTCCACCACGTGGAAGGACCACGACGTGGAAAGATCATGAGGTGGAAGGAGAGAGTGGACTTCCATCATTTGTCCATGAATGTATACACGGACACATAGACACACAGACACACATAGACACACAGACACACACACACACACAAACACACACACACACAGATACACACAGACACATACACACAGAAAAAAATAAAAGAAATAAAAATTGTAAGAAGAGTTAGAAATACTCATAGCATATGAGTGAAAGGACCCAAATCTACAGGACCCTACCTTACCCAACAGTCACAGATAGGAAGGAGGAAGAAGTTAAAGTACTTGACGTAAGATTTGGTCAATTTGGATGCACATTTTTAGTTTATATTTGTATGAAAACACTCTGATATTTATCAATATTATATTGAGTTCAGCTTGATATTATAATGCCCATCCTCTTTAGGTCATCTACATTTTCCTAGAATTATGTTATATGATAGATTTTCCTTTCTATAGCTTATAGTCACTTTTTAATTTTTGGTGTTAAAATCTTCCTATTGGAGTAACGGAATATCAACTTTAAAAAGAATTGTATTGAATTTTTTATTATTTCATACAGAACATCTCAATCAATCTTAGTCATCTTTATACCCGCTTCCACACTTGCCCTCCCGCCGCCCCCACTGGACTTGATACATTCTGTCATTTGTGTTAAGGCCTATTGTGTCATTTTGGTGTCCCAAAACTTACCTTTGTACAAGTTTATCTATTGAGGTCTAGTTAGACTATCTAGACTCCCTTGCTTTAGGAAGATCAGCTCTTCCTCGTCCAGCAGTAATTGAATGCCAATAATTCTTTATGTGTAAGATTGGGGTCTGCTGTCCATTTCCCCAGTTTTTGTCTGTTTGAGTTTGCTTGTGCATGCTGTCACCATTGCTGTAGGTTCATATGAACAGGGTCCTAGGAGTTCGTAGGACCCTATTCCCATATGGTCATGCACCTCCTCCCTGACTCTTACAATCTTTCGTCCCCCTCTTCTGTAATGGTTCCTGAGCCCTGGGTGCGTGAAGATTAACCAAGGACCAGCATTCTGTGGACAATCCCTCTGCCTTGGTGATTTGTGACCTTTTGTGTTCCTGTTGAACACACTGTTGAATGAGGGAGCTTCATTAAGGAGAATGAGAGCTTCGTTAGTGTCCTCCTTACCCCTTGTTCTGTGCTCTGTGAGCCTTAGGTGTAAATGTTATATTGTAGATGTGCCACTCAGGCTTGGGCAATACACAGACAATGTTTGGGTGTGACCAGTTGTGGTCTCTGTCTGGTGAAAAAGAAGCTTCTTTGATGAGTGGTGCCTGGGATATTTGTCTGTAACTATAAAGATACATATTTCACACATAGTAAGAGATTACATTTGTCTAGGGATGTGACAGTCTTGGGGGTTTCTCTAAGATCTATGACCTCTCCAGCCATGTGCATTTGACTATGTTTATAATACCACACATAAGTTTCCTCCCATTGAGTGGGCTTTTCAACCAACTATGTAGCTGTTGATTGCCCACAAGATAAAAGTGCCTCTACTGCACCAATGCCCTGTGCTGTGCTGGTCATCAATGTGGTTATTTGATCTTGAAGTTGGTGTTGGACCATCAATTGGAGTTTTCCCTTAGCAGCTTGCATAGTCCTTCAGGGAAGTGGTTTCCAGGTCAGTTCTAGCTCTATTGCTCCAAATCCTGTGTCTGAAGTATGATCTGTCTTCAGCAATATGATCTTATCTTCAAGTTCTGGGAGGCAATCAAGAATTATGGCAATAAACTGTATAATTTTGGGAGTCACTTGGACCATCCTGGCCAACAACTCAAAGGAAGGTTTCTCCTGTCTGTCACTGTTTCTTGTTATGTAGCTTTCAGCTATGCACATGGGCTCATGTAGAGATATTGTATGTATAATTTGTCATTAGGTTGTTGGACTACTATGATTCCCTCTGTTTTTTTTTTAACCTAGCTAGGCATTATTTATTTCTCCTCTCTCCCTGTCTAACCCTTTCCTTCATGCCTTCCCCATTTAAAGTGGGCCTTATTTCCTCCATTTCTCCCTGGATAATACCAGTCTCCTATGGTCCCACTACTCTTGAACTCCTTCTTCCCCTTTATCCCCTAAGTTCCTTGTACAGCCCTCGCTCCACTCCAATTAAAATACCCCCATTTTAACCATTTCTCCCTTAGTAACCCCTGTCTCCTACTGTTCTTCTCTCTCAGGTTCCTTCTTTCCCTTTACCTCCATGGTTCCTTTCTATTATACTGGTTCCTGCAGTTACATCAGGATATGTACTCACATTTAAGGATTTGCTGCTAGGACCTGAGTCTTTCTTACTTCACTTAGAATAATACTTTCTACTTCCATCCATTTACCTGTAAATTTTATCTTTCTTTACCACTGAGCAGAACTCCATTGTGAAAAATGGACCATATGTTCATTATCCACTTGTTAGTTGAGGGACACTTAGGTTGCTTCCATCTCTTAGCTGTTGTGAAAAGAACAGTCACAAACATGGATGTACAAGAATCTCAGCAATAGGATGATTCCTTTGGGCATATGCCAAGAAATTGTATAATTAGGTCAAATGGTTGGTTCATTTTTAGTTTTTTAAGAGTTTTTACACTGCTTACATAGGGGTTGTTCAAGTCTGCACTTCCACCAGCAGTGAATGAGCGTTCTTATTGATCTTGGCTAGTCTGACTGAGGCAAGATGAAATCTTAAAGTGGGTTTAATTTGCATTTCCTGAATTATTAAAGATGTTGAACACTTTTTAAGATGTTTCTCAGCCATCTTTATTTCTTCTTTTGAGAAGAATCCTTATCCCATCTTTTAATTGGGTCACTTGTTTTCTTGATTCTTTGTTTCTGAGTTCTTTATATATTCTAGATGATAATCCTCTGCCAAATGTGTTCTGGTGAAGATTTTCTCCCACTCTGTGGGTTTTCTCTTCACTTCCTTGGTTGTTTGTTTTGCTGTACAGGAATTTTTAGTTTAATGAGGTCTCGCTTGTTGATTCTTGAGCTAAATTCCTGAGCAACTGATGTCTGATTTAGAAAGTCCTTTCCTATACCTATGTCCATCTTACAGGTTACTGCCAATGTTTTCTTCTAACAGTTTCAGAGTTTCAGGTTGCACATTGAAGTCTTTGATCCATTTGGAGTGCATTTTTGTGCAAGGTGAAGGATAAGGATCTGGTTTCATTCTTCTTCAGGTGGAGATCCAGACTGTTGTGAAAATCTACCATATTCTGAAGATGCTATCATTCCTCTAGTGAGTGTTCTTGGCCCCTTTGTCAAATATCAGGTGACTAAAATTATATGCATTCATGTTCAGGTCTTCAGTTATGTTCCATTGAGCTACATGTCTATTTTTCTGCTGATACCATGCTGTTTTATGACTATGGCTCTCTAATACAGTTTGAAATCTACTGTCGTAATCCCCCCAGCATTACTCTTTGTGCTCAGGATTGCTTTGCCTATATAGGGTCTTTTGTGTTTCCATATGAATTTTAGGAATTTTTTTCCCAATTATATGAAGAATATCATGGGGATTTTGATTGGCATTGCATTGAATCTATAAATAGTTTTTGGTAGGGTAGTCATTTTCACAATATTAATTATTTTATTCCATGAGCATTTTCTGGTGTCTTTCTCAATCTCTTTCTTTAAAGATTTAAAATATTTATTGCAGTCTTTAACATCTTTGGTTAGGTCTACTCTGAGGTATTTTTTTAAGACTATTGTGAATTGGAGGGTTTCCATGTATTCTTTTTCCAGTTGTTTGTTACTAGTATATAGAAAGGTAACTGATTTTTGTAGATTAATTTTGTAATCTGAACCTTTACTGAAAGTGTTAATAAATTCTAGGAGTTTTCTGGAGGAATTTTGGGCATCTTTTAGGTATACAATGATATCACCTGTGAAAAGGAATAATTTGAGCTCTTCTTTTCCCATTAGTACTCCTTTAACTTCCTTCTCTTGTCTTATTCCTCTAGCAAGAGTTAGAAGCACTATATTAAAAAGGAGTGGAGATATAGACAGTCTTGTCTGGTTCCTGATTTTAATGGGAATGCTTCCAATTTTTCTCCATTTAGAATGATGTTGGCTATGGATTTGCTATATAAAGTCCTAATCATGGTAAGGTGTGTGTGTTCCATCTAGTCCAGTTCCCTCTGGGACTTTTAACATAAATTCATGTTGAATTTTGTCAAAGGCCTTTTCTGCATCTATTGAGATGACCATGTGATTTTTGTCTTTAAGTCTATTTATATGATTTATGATATTTATTGACTAACATCTCTGGAATAAAGTAGACTCGATCATGGTGGATGATCTTTTTGATGTGTGCTGTTTGAAAGAATTTTGTTGAGAAATTTTGCATCTATGTTCATTGGGGATATGGGTCTATAGTTTTCTTTTATGGTTGACTCTTTAACTGGTTTTGGTATTAGAGTGATTCTGGCTTCATAGAAAGAATTTGTGAGTTATCACTCTGTTTCTGTCTTTCAATGTCTGGTAGAATTCTGAATCTATCTAGGCCTGGGATTTTTTAGTTGGGAGGTTTTATATTGCTGTTTCAATTTCCTTATATGTTATGGGTCTGTTTAAGCTGTTGATCCCTTCTTAGTTTATCTTTGGTGAGTCCCATGATCTTAGATACACATTCATTTATTTTAGGCTTTCAAATGTAATGGCATATAGGTTTTTAAAGTATTATAATGTTCTGGATCGTTTTGTTGTCTGTTGTGATGTTTACCCTTTCATCTCTGATCTTGCTGATTTGGAGTTACTCTTTTTTTCTTTTGGTTAACTAGGTCTGTTTATTTTGTTTATCTTCTCAAAGAACCAGCTCTTCCAGTCATTGATTCTTTGTATTGTACTCTTTGTTTCTATTTCATTAATTTCGGCTCTAAGTTTTGATATTTCTTCTTGCCTTCTGGGTTTGAGTTTCATTTGTTGTTACCTTTCAAGATTCTTCAATTGTAATGTTAGAACATTTATTTGTGCTCTTTCTGAATTTTTTAAATGTTGGCACTTAGAGTTATAAACTTCCATATTAGGATTACTTTTAAATTGTCTCAGAGGTTTAGTTGTGTTTTATTGTCCTTCTTGTTTAATTCTAGGAATGCTTTTATTTCTTTCTTAATTTCACCTTAAATTTTGACCCATTCATCATTCAGGAATGTGTTGTTTATTCTCCATGAGTTTGCGTAGTTACTAGGGCTTTTTCTGGTGTTGATTTTAAGCTTTGTTGCATTGTGGTCTGATAGAATCCCTGGAATTATTTCAATTTTTTTTAATTTGTTGAGGTTTGCTTTGTGCCCCAGTATGTGCATGATTTTTGAGAGAGTTCAGTGGAGGTGCTGAATAGAAAGTATATTCTCTGGTGAGTGGGTGGAATATTTGGTAGATGTCTGTTAGCTTCGTTTGATGCATGGTATTGTTTAATTCAGATATCTCCCTGTTTATTCTATGTCCAGCTGACTGTCTAATGGAGACAGTGGGGTATTAAAGTCAGTTACTGTTTGTGAATTGGGATTAATCTGTGTCTAAAAGTCCTGTAGTAGTGTTTTAATGAAGTTGGGTGTACCAGTGTTTGGTGCATATATGTTCATGATTGTAATATCTTCTTGGTTAATTGCTCCTTTGAGCAGAATGAAGTTCCAATCTTTATGTTTTCTCATTACTTTTAGTTTGAAGTCTATTTTGTCAGATATTAGAATGACAACTCCTGCTTGTTTCTTAGTGCCATTTGCTTAGAATATTTTTTTCTATCCTTTCACGTTAACAGAATGCTTTTCCTTGAAGGTGATATGAGTTATTTGCAGACAACAAAAAGATGGATTTATTTTCTTTATCTGTTCAATGAGACTGTGTCTTTTGACTTGGGAGTTCAGTCTATTGATATTTAAAGTTATTATTGAAAGATGTGTATTGGTTACCATCATTTTAATTTCTGTTTTCATTCTTATTCTAACTTTGTGGTTCCACAGTTATACTTTCCTTTAGTTTGTTTCTGTTGCCCCTTGGGTGTAGTCATTCTTTTCTTCAGCTCTTTGTATTGTTTCAAGAATTCTCTGAAGGGCTGATTTGTGGACATGAATTCTTTCAGCCTATTCATACTGTGGAAGATTTTTTTTCTCTTTCAACTATAATAGACAGTTTTTCTGTGTAAGTATTCTGGGTTGTCATCTATGGTCATTTGAAAGTGGGAATACTTTGGTCCAGTCTCTTCTGGCTTTCATAGCTTGCATTGAGAAGTCAGCTCTAATTCTGATGGGTTTTCCTTTATATGTAGCTTGTTTTTCTTCTGCAATTTTCAGTATTCTCTCATTGTTCTTTGTGTTTAGTAATTTCTCTATGATGTGCTGTAGGGAGTTTCTCTTCTTGTCTTGTCTCTTTGATGTTCTATGTGCTTCTTGTATTTGTATGTGCATATCTTTCCTTAATTTTGTGAAATTTTCTTTTACAATCCTGTTGCAATTCTGGCCAATACCATTATCCCGAGTTTCTTCTCCTTCCTCTATGCCTGTAAGGAATAAATTTAGTCTTTTTCATAGTGTTCCACATTTCTTGCATATTCCATGCCTTTGTTTTTAACAATTTTTCATAATCTTTGCTTGCGTAATCCAATTCTTTGACTTTATCATCCAGTCTTGATATTCTGTTTTCCATTTCATTCATTCTATTTGTGAGCCTTTTCCCATTGTTTCATATTGGCTTACTGAGTTTTTCACTTCCTTCTTCATTTCAGCATGAGTTTTCTTCAGTATTTCTGTCACTTTTGTGAATTCAGTCATAAGTTTATTCCTATTTTCTTTTAGTTCTTTGTTTGTTTGTGTGTTCTTTCAATTTGTTGAATTCTTTGATGATGCTTATTATTGTTCTTTTAAATTGTGTGTCCTGGGTTATCTCTAGGGAGTTCTCATTGTAGAACTCTTCTATAGGACTGGGAGTGTTTGGTAGGGACATAATATTTGGGTTTTTCATATTTTTTTCATTGTGATTTTGGTATGTGGATTTCTTTTGTTGTTTATGGTGATTCTGGTGTGATAATCAAGCCTTCCTTTGTTCAGTGAAAGTCTAATTCTGTTTGTATACTTGATGTGCACTGGTTTTTTAAATTTTAATTTGGTATGAAAGGTTGCTTTATCTAGAATTCAGGTTCTCTCTTTTGATTTTATATTGGAAGGACCAGATGACTCTAGTCTGTCTACTCAGGAGTTCCCACAAAGGCCCAATTCAGGAGAGAATAAGATGCTCTCAGACTTCCTCCTAGGGTCTGGGCCCCTCTAGCCAGCAGGTACAGCAGAGTTTGGAAAGCTTGGATTCAGACATTCTCACGGAGTCTGCAAAGGTCTGGATTCCTACTAAAGGGAACGAAAGCCCAGTCCTGCAGGAGAGATAGTGGCTGCAGATGTTTTCAATGTAGGGGGTTGGGCTGGTCTGATTGGAGAGTTTACTACCAGGAGATGCTAAGAGGGTAGTCTAGAGACCTGGGTGCTAAGAGCAAAAGTAGGCCTGTCCCCAAGGCTGGAAGAACAGGATGTGGGGTTAAGGAGAATGGAGTTCCTCAGTCTGCAGGGGAGTCAAGGTGCAGTCTGAAAAATCAACTGTAAAAAAGTTTTATGAAAATCTAGTCAAGGTCTCAAAGACTGACCTGTATATGGTTGTCAAATATTCCAGCCCTTCTGGGTAACAAACTTCCTCTTAAATCTCTGCATTAGGTATAGGAAAGTATCCAGCCCTTCAGCTAGGGTAGGAGTTTGGAAATAAGAGCAGAGCATGGCCTTCAGCTACTCTAAATATTGGCCATGACTTACCTGTGAAGCCTTACCTGAATCATTTTACCTCAATAATTCTCCTAGGAACAAGGGAGAAATAGTGTCTCCACTATAATACTTAAATTCTGCATTTGAAAAACATTAAATATAGTGATTGGAAGAAATATCAGAGATTTTTCTCACTGTTGATATTTTGTGGTGTTTTGGAGTCAGGGTCTCATGTAGTCCAGCTTGGTCTTGAACTCCTATGTAGCTGAGGATGATGTTGAACTCTGGATCTTCTTGCCTCCACCTCCCAAGCACTGTGATTCCCTGTGTGAACCACTGTATCCAGGTTTGAGATAACACTTTCTGGTCCTTGGCAGGTAAATATGCTGACTCTGTTAGAGTGCACGTGGAGTAGGAAGAGTGTGCTTCCGACATACTTGCTTTAGTCATGGATATTCTGATAGCTGTCTGTGAAATTACTGGCAGTAGTGGCTGAGCTGGATTGCTTTCTTTTGATGAGCAACTATATCGATGACCCAGGAGCAGGGGAAAGGGAGAGGAGGTTCAGTGATTAGTTCACTAGTTAAAAAGGCATGGTGGAGGTCTTCCAGACAGACAGTTGAACAATAACTTTTTGAAAGCAAGTCAAGGAAACTGAAAGCAGTAATAAAATAGTTTAGTAGGCAGCAAATTTTGCATCAAGTTCAAAGTTACATCAGTTTAGATGACTTGCTTATTTTATGCATGAATTTTGCTCCCAGGAAGCTACTTTTACAGAAGTGTCTGCAAATACCTGGTTCCGGATAGCATCAGTCTCAAATTTTATTCCAGAGCACCAGTATTAATTTTTTTACACTGAAGGTGTGTGTGTGTGTGTGTGTGTACATATTCATGCCACAATACATGTGTGAAGCTCAGAGGACAATTTTCTAGAGTCTATTCTGTCTTTCTACAATGTGGGTTCCAGGAATAGAACTCAGACTGTCAGGCTTCATGGCAAGTGTCTTTACCCACTGACCCACCTCACCAGTTCCAGAACAGCATCTTATATTTTATGTTTAATATTCTTAACATGCTTATCACATATCTATATCACGGTCTTATGGATTAAAATGATGGCTTTCTTCATTCTTTGCATTATTTTTCAGAAAGGCAGTATTGATATGACGATAAAATGGTTTCTGCTAAAAGCTCTGCATTGGGGGAGATAAACCATTCATCAGTGAAGACCTGTGACCGACATCATGTCACAAATACTGCTAGTTTGTGAATTAATGAAGTTTTAAAAGTACATAAAAAGTTAAATTAAAAAATTCCACTTTTGTTGATACATCTGTTTACATGCTGAAATAGAGCTGTTAGGAACTCTGAAATAGTCCCAGAAATAGTGGGACTTGGCTAAAGGCATGCATTGCCTATGATTTGATCTTTGGGGAGTCTAAGATGCACAGCTGGGTCTTGTTAATGGTGCCAGTGGAATTTGTAGCACTATCTGTTTTATGACAGACCCACACCTACTTTTACCTTATAAGGTAAAGATCCAAACTCTAAGTGTCTATTATACATAGTTCTATATTTAACAACAAAATGTGCTTTTTGCAAGCCAAAAAGAAATAGGAATTCAGTCTCCAGATGCTGTTTTTGAGAGGCAGCATCTAAATAGTTGCTGCCCAATGTCATGATAATGTTGTTGGCAAAGATAATTTGAGTCTATTTTCCTGAAGGTAACATATAAAGCCTTATTTCTATTTCTTTTTTTAATATGATGACTAAAACACTTAAATGCATAGTTGAAACTAAAATAAATGGAAATGAAAATATTATAAGGACATTAATGAAGTTGCCCAGTTTTATTGGAGTTTATATTTAAAATCATGATCTCAAATCTGACTTTTCTTTTATTATAGAGAAATTTGGCTGGAAATCATTTAAAAAAAACCCTCCTACTCAACCTGCTTATAACTGATATAACTGACACTTTAGAAAAGCTTCTTTGTTCTTGGATGTTTTTTTTTTTTCTCTGAGAATTGTCTTGAGGAGAAAAGGCTGGACCATCCACTCTAACTTGAAAGACCATTTTTGTAAATATGATTTAGACTTACTAGCTCTAGCTGATTGGTGAGGTTTCCTGACCCATACTGTCCTACAAAAGTTCTTCTTTGACATTGTCTTTTATTGTTATTTGTGTTCATTCATTTGAAAGTAGAGCAGAGAAGCACCTTTTCACAGGAGATACTGGTGACTTCCATCAAATGGTAGGGATCAATGTGTGATTAGAATAATGTGGCACCTAGCCCAGAGGAGTGGAGGAGAGCTCTGTTGACATTCAGTCTTCTTATGGCATTATTAAAGCCCAGTTGTAGTACTTACATCTTAAAGTGTTGAAATAGTCAAGTATCTAAATAACTCTTTCTTTTGTCAAGTTATTTTCAGAAGTGTATCTTTCCATAGGTATTGTAATTAAATGACTTTATGTCTGATCCAAAACCATGAATAAGAACTTTACTAGATAGCTACCTACTTAAAAAAACCTGTATTCTGTCACTTTGTCTTACTCTGAAAAATTATACAGATGTCTCTTAAATTGTTTGTCTATCTCACATCACTAAACTATAAGCTTACAAAAGGATGTGGTGAAGTCAAGTTTAAGCCTCAAGAAACCCTGCATTTTCTCTCTTCTCTTTCTCTCCTTTCCTCCCACCGTGCCCTTCCCTCCTTCTCTGTTTTCAGACCTCATCATGATCTGAGAGAACTCAGTTGTCCCCGTATGAGAGCCCCTATAGTAAGTAACCGAAAGCTTTGGCTAATGGACAGTGATGCATTGGATAATATTTATGAGCATGAACTTGTAAGTGGATCTTCAAGACAGAATCAAGGTTTATATGGCTAAGTTGCAGTCCCCAGCCCGATGAGGGCCCTCGGGTCAGAATAACTCAGGCACACCACTCTCAATCCTTTAAACATTTATTTGTTTTATGTGTAAATATGTGTGCCTGAGTGTATGCATGTGCACCACATGTGTGCAGGAGCCAGGAGACATCAGAGACGATATTGGATTCCCTGGAATTGGAGTTCCAGGTGCATGTGAACCACCATGTGTATCCTGAGAACTGAACCTGGGGAGAATAGCCCACTGAATCATCTCTCCAGCCCCAAATGTTTGACATTTTTAAGCTGTCAAAGTTTGCAGTAATTTTAATGCACAAATAGCTCTTATAATTACTTAGAAAATTTTATTAAATGATTGTGAGTTACATTGGATTTATGTATCTACACATAGACAAGTGCTCACAAAGAATGAGAAAGACACTGTGAAATTGCTGCCTTTAAGGGAATTTTGTGCCGTCATGTGTCGTCTCAATCTATATTGAGATATGGAAGGAAAACTACTGTTACATTGGAAAGGTTTAGGAGCTATATCAACATCATATGTATTAACATCATATTTGAAAGACTTAGAAACGTCATAGACCATTGTTTACAAAATTGAATTGATTCTGGCTTACATGGAAAGAAACTCCATTTCTTTTTGTAAACTGGTATAATCATACATAAATATTTATAATATGTGTACTCAAGTATAAGTGTGTATAAGCAAAGACTCTCAAATATTTGATATTTTAGTAGAAATTACATTATTTAAAGTAAAAACCATAGTCTGACTTACAATAATCAATGAAAACATTTTATATATTAATGATTTTTCACATAAGGAAACGATGTGCTTTTTTTTTAAAATCCATCTATTTTCAGTTCAGTGCTTATTCAATGCATTGAAAGCTAGGGTACTTTGGAGAAACTTCTCCAATAGGATCACGTGGGCTAAATTCACTAGCTAGTGATATTGATTTGGGTGAAGGAAGAAACATTTGGCAAACTATACCAATATATTACCAGACAAAAATAGCATACGATTATTGATTCGTAATTTAGGAAAAGTTCCATCATGACAAGCTGGTTCTGCTATGTAGGGGTCAATGCTTAAATTGCTTTGTGATTTTTGAGCATTTTCTTGGTAGCTTCAATTTTTTGCTCGGATCCGCAGATTCCCTTTTGGGGGTGTTGGGCCATGCATCAGAGATGGTAGATAATGGATGATTAGTTTCTACTTCATAAAACATCCCTCATATCATTCAGGTAATATTTATTTTCCTAAATACATTCTTAATAAAATTATTGTTAAAAATCATGAAATTCATCCATTAATTTTGTTCATTTATCCATCATGAAGCTTCTGAGAATTCATCCAGCTGGTAAATGTGAAACTGTTCCTAATCAGATAACACTTCTCTACCTGTTTCCCTTCATTTTGTTCATTTTATCTACTCCTGGTGAGAGCATACACAATGACTTTCTGAACAGTCATTTATTATCTGGGAAAACTCAGTTTGCAAGATGATTCTGCGAGGTTCAAGTTCTTTGCCCAATAGTATAATAAAGGAAATCTTAAAACCAAATTAATATGTCAGATAATTTAACATTGTGGAGTAAGTAATAAAAAATAGTTAAAACAAGTTGACAAGCAGGTATGAGCATTAAATGGTTATAACTGCCAGTACAGCTATGTGTACAGACATAAGTTTTACATTTCTAGAAAACTGCTCTAGACCTTGGAAGTAGTGGCAGAATGTACTCAGCCTCAGACTCTTTCTCCCCATTTCCTTGCTTTATTCATAGTTTAGTGGTCATACAGGAGCTAACTACAAGCACACGGGTGATAAAACAGTGAGGTAGGCATGGTCTAGGCACCTCAGAAGAACCTGTCTTAGGCTGTGTTCTCGTTTCTCTGTTGACATTTTCTGTTGGACGGCTTCCCCTTTGGTTAGGAACTTGGAGACTTCTACTGCACTTAGTTCTTATTCACTTCTAAGGTTCTACATGATTTTGCTGTCTCTTCCGTAGAAAATTGTAGAGTATGGCAGATTAGAGAAAGTATCCATCTAAGCACAAATTCTGTCTTTTGTTTGACAGTTAATTCTAGGACATGGATGCCAAAACAATCTTGAAGACACTCTTTTTGCATCGTGGTCATCATCTTCGCAGTTGACACTATTCTTGTTTTCTCATGTTTAAAACTTTTCTTGAGATTTTTTAGTCTTTGAAAGTTTTTTTTTATTGAATCATTGTGTGTTTCATACAGAACAACTCAATCGATCTTAATCATCTTTGTAGCCCCTTCTTCACTGCCTCCTCATAGCTCCCTAACTGGAATCCATACATTCTTTCATCTGTGTCAAGGTCCATTGTGTCAAGTTAGTGTCCCCAAATGTTCCTCAGTGAAGGTTCATCCACTGAGATCCAGTCAGCCTATACAGAATTCCTTGCTTTCGGGAAGATTAGCTCTTCTTCACCCAACAGTAATCAGCTGCCAATATTTCTTCAACAAAGATTGGGGTCTATGGCCCATTTCTCTTGTTCCATGCTGGATTTTTGTCTGCTTGAGTTTGCATGGGTCTTCAACTCTCATTAATGAAACTCCCTCTTGCAATAGAGGGTCAGTAACACAGAGGTCACAAGTTGCCAAAGAGTGGAGATTAGGAGCCTGCAGAGCATGGGTCTCTGGATAGGACTCTATATTAAGTTTCACACACCCAAGGTTCAGGGGCTATTGCCAAAGAGGGGACAGATAGATTGTAAGAGCCTGTAAAGAGGTTTGTGACCATATGGAAATAGAATACTTCAAGCTCCTGGGACCATGATCATGAACTTACAGCAATGGTTTTAGCATGCTCAGTCTTTGAAAGTTTTATCTGTGTTTTTTTTTTTTATCTGTGATGGAAAGTCTTATCCAGTCTCAAAGTAGTGTTTTTCAGTAGAGTCCACCTAGAAGAGACAGTGGCAATACTGCAAATGAAATGAGGGGACAGAGTCCTGGCATGCTACATTTAAAGATATAAATTCTATATAGAGAATCTGATCTATCAGAAGACAGTGAATAGTTCCCTGTCAGGAACTCTTGTTACAATCCCTAGAAAGGCTTGTACTAGTTTTTAGAGGAGAATTTCCCTTGTCATCTGAGAAATCTGTTTTGAATTCCTAACATGTCCTGTATTGCCTTTGTGACACAGCACTAGCACTTTGACCTTTCTCCAGACATAAAATACAACAGTAAATTGTCCTATACTGATAAAAGTTGGATGAAGCTAAACATTTGAGTGAGGAAATAGCAGCAGAGTATATCCTCTTAACACATAAGAATTTACAGAAACACATTTTCAAGTAATATGTGGAACCTGGTAAGTAATTTGTAGCTTTTTAATAATGGCTTAACCATGACCCTATTCTTGACTGTCGATTGGCTTGTTGGTTTATTAACTTACTCTGAAGCATGCCTTGAATAATGTCTTCACTATGACCAAGATTTAACCCCCAAGTTGTAGAGAAATTTAACATCAAACTTCAAGCTACTTCCCTGAGCAGCTTTCTGGTGTGTGTTTTTGGATGGTCTGGATTATTTAAATGGATGGCATTTGTACTTCTAAGTAAATGGATTTTAAATTATGTATTGCTGCTTAGTATCTTCTATATATTTCTATTTACTAAGACCAGAAGAAGAGTGAGAAAAACACAAAACAAAGAAAACATGTAATTTCTTTACCTTAACATTATGCCTACTTAAAGTGAATTAATTCCCATGTTATCACTAAATACGCCTCTGCTCATCAATAACTATCCCTAGAATGATGTGTCGGTTAGTGCAGCTCATATCACAAAATAACAGCTCTCTGCTACAAGAAATACTCATTCACAAACTTAGCTGTGTGCAACCATATCCTGGAAGATTCAGTTCTGTTTTTTGTATATAAAGATAAGATAAATCCATAATATAACTCAGTTTTACATCGACATAACTGTCTAGGCAGATTATATCATCAGAGAAAAAGTAAAGGCAGAGTCAGTGGAGAGCAAGGTACAGATAGACCTAAGAGTATTAAGAGGAGAGGGTGCCTGGCCTTCAAACACTTTTTGCCTCTGAAGAGGAAGGCTGAAAAACATTCCTCTTTACATGAGGGGATAAAGCCAGGATTGGGGAGCAAAGATATGCAAAATCTCTAAAGTAAACTGGAAATCCAAGACAGCTTTTTCTCTTTTGTAGTATTTCTGGTATCTGTCCCTGGGTTGAATCTACCAGAGCAAATCTCCATGGACCTCTGTGATTTATCTAATAGATTTCATTAAAGAAGCATTAATAGTACAAATAGTTTCCATTTATTGGTTGAAATCTTAAGGATGTATAGGTCTTTTAACTTCCTTGATTTTATTTGCTTTGTCTTTTGGAGACAGGGTCTTACATCAGCCCAGGTTGACCTGGAGCTCACAGCAATTCTGCTATGACAACCTCCTGCCTAAATAAAGGGATTATAGGAATAAGCCACCATGCCACACGTAACTACTGTTTCTAGTTTATGAAAATCTTATAAAACCCAGGTACAGTAGATATTTATTTACACAGCATTAAAGACGAGAGCACTAAGTCTTGGGGAAAGTAAAGTCTTTGCCTGTGGTCAGAGAGCAAGTGAATGACAGATCGAGTGTCTGACCAAGTCCATCTGTCTCCAATCTTACGGTCTTAATCAAATATATTTGTCAGACTCACACTGACACAGCATAACCACAACTGAGTCCACTCACAGCTCCTTTCCCTGGCTTTCACTGACACACTCATTGGAAAAGACAGCAACTATAATCCAAACCAAAATCACCATGCGAATCTTTTGACAGTTAATGTTTGCCAAAACAGTTTTTCTTTTAGTCCCTTTTTAGACATTGCTCAACTTGCACATTTTAATTAAACAAATCTTAAGTACAGTTTCACTGTGTTTAAGATGAAAACAACTGAATAAATCAGGAAGTCAAAGACGTTTGGAGAGCACCCAGTTGTAATGAATCTGTCAAAACCAAGTAAAAGACACATCATGTTAAAGAGAAAGACTTTTATGTGTAGCCAAATATTGAAACATACAAATTTCCTCTGTGCAGCATCCATGTGTTTTTAACAAACAGTGGTGACATGGGCTATTTTGAAGGCTCTTCAAATATCCTTTCTTGGAATTATTTGTTACTGAAGTAGTCCTAAAATACTAACAACTTATGCCCATTCCAAAACACCTTTGGATATCACAGATAGTGTGCATTCAAATGTTTACCTTGGGAAATATTTATTCTTGTAAGCATGTAAGCATAGAACAAGATCGATATCCTGCATTTATAAATTATAACAGACTATTCAGCAAGTTATCCAACTTCTCTGAGTGGTGGTGTTGTTATTTGCATTTTGCTAAAATAATACCTTTTCTATGAACTTGTTGGGAAGATTCATTGAAATCATGAATAAGGCTACTTTGCACACTGCACATATTTCAGCTTGCCTAGGCCCTGTTTAAATTAAATGTGGTAAAATGCTGAAAGATTTACTCGTACACAAAAACATGCAGCTCTCTTCTCTAGACATTTTTATGTTTTACTAGCTCATTGCCCTTAAAATTCTTATGTACAGGTTCTATTCTTTTGGAATATATACTACGTTATTTGCCATTGCTACAAATAATAATTTATTAATTTCTTCATTGCTCACTCAAGCACATACTTACAAATAAGCTGCTGCATTGAGGATGCCATGCTAGGCTCTGGGAGTTAGACATACAGAAGGAAATGAGATATGTTTGGTCATGTGACAAGACAGTCTTCATAGAGAATTTAATAATGGAGCTGACACCTGGCATAAGTGGTGCATGCCTTTAATTCCAGCACGTGGGTGGCAGAGTCAGGTAGATCTCTATGTATTCAAGATCTCCATGAAACTGAGTGAGTTTCAGGCCAAGTGAGGGCTACATAGTGAGACCCTGTCTAAAAAAAGTAATAAATAATGGATCCAAGCAGTAAAAGATGAGCAGATACTCCCCAGACAACAAAGGTATTCCAGAAAAATGAAAGTGTTGAGATGAATCTCTATTATAAAATCCCTCGATGCACATTAGAAACTTAATCTCAGTATGGCTGCAGTGGAGGGGTTTTCAGTATACTAAGTGTGAGGAAAAAGCTATAGAGGATTGTGAATCAGTTCATCAAGATTCCAATACACAAGTTGAGATGACTGTGTCTTATTTTCCCGTGCTGTTAATATGTGGCTAGGAGCAGGAAGCAAGAGTATATTTGTCTATCACAACAATTGTTTATTTTATAAATGAAGAAATGCTTCTTTAACAGGTAAAATGAGAGTACATGGACCAGAAGCAGAACAGGAAAACTGGAAGAGACCCATGGTTTAAAATTTAACAAAAGTTTTAAGGATGCTGGTAATAGGAAGCTTTACAAGTATGTACAGAGGGACAGGGACACTTATTTTACATCCTGGAATCCATTCTGGACACAATAAATACACATTCAACATTTACTTAACTAACAAAGCAAAAAAGCTTCCTGGGCATACCAACATAATCCCATGCAATGACACACCGAGTAAAGAAGGAGAATGCTGGCGTAGGATTATATTGAAATGTCATAAATACCAGAGAAAGACCCTGTAGACGGCTGTGTCAGCACAATGACCTGAGAACAATGACCACCTAAATAATATCTGGTATAAATACAGTCTTGAACTTGTAAGTTTAGACATAACTCATCAGGGTAAATATTTATGTATGCCTTCACTATTTTAAAACCAATGATGTGGGGGGCTGGAGAGATTGCTAGTGGTTAAGGGTGCTGACCGCTCTTGCAGAGAACCCAGGTTCAGTTCCCAGCACCAACATGGCAACTAACAGCTGTCCATAACTTTGGTTCCAGGAGATCTGACACACTCTTCTGGGCTCTTTGGGCATTGTACACACATGGAGCACTTATGCACATGTAGCCAAAATATTCATACACATTAAATTAAAAAAAAAACCCAATGACCTGAAAAGGTCTGAATGTTTGGACTAGGGGAATTTTTCATTGCAGCAGAGGTTTCTTATAGGCTCATAGATTCTATCTCTCTCTTTAGAATCCATGAAACTTGTCTACCACTGTACTGAAACTTTCTTGACCTTATTGTTTTTCATTGCAGTCTCACTTATTCCCATGACTTTACCAGTTTAAGCATTTCATAAATAGTACTTAAAATGGGTTTTTAAATCTCGTCAAACTCTGAAATAGATTTCTTAGTTTTAGTGTTGTAAAGTGGTTAGTTATAGTTGCCGTATTTAAAAACTCAAAGGTTCTGTGAACATTATCACATCCTATTCCTATCCTTTATCATTCCCGATTCAGTTACACTTGGTTTTTCTTTCTAGAAGCTTCAGTTTCCCCTTCATTGTCTTAGTTTCTCTTCATGAGCATTTTCTGCTTCATTATTTTCTTCCTGACTTCAGAGATCAGAAAGACACCTTCTATTTGGAGTTCAGCTAAGATATTCTTCGTCATTTTTTAAAAATGTAAACAGATTTTTTCTAGCCTATTCTTCTCTATAAATACAGTTACCAGAACTTTGCTAAATTTCAATATCATAGCATATTTCTTTTGCACTGAAATAATTTGAGGAAAATACATGAAACTGCTAAAAATCCAAGAAACTGCAACCCAAACATGTTAATTAGGTGGTCAGATTCAGATTAATTGATCACTTAGCAGAATCTAAACAGTGAGGGTTATTAGGCAATCTGTCTTAATTCACATTTAAACCATTTGGATGCCAGATTGTCATGTGAGATCTTTAAAATTTCAAACTTTATTTGTATGATGCAAAACTGCTAATCTTATGGGGAAATTTAGAAACTTTGTAACTGGACAGAATGACAGCCAGTCAGCCTCAGAGTCGACAATGCATTTCTAAGGAGAATATCATTTAAAGACTGTTAGAAAATAATTGGTCTTGAATTTCTAACTAATCTCAAATAAGGAAATGATTATGATTAGACTCCATCTCCTGAATGAACCCATCATATGTTGCGTTAGTCTATGTGATTGCTGTTAACTCTGAGATTACATAATTCAATAAATTTTACTAACTCACAGTTCCAAACACTAATTTAACTTTTCTCCTTCATTTATCAGATTGGCAAAGTTTTACAATGTCTAAGTCACAGTGTACAATTTACATCTTCAGAGATGTTGGAATTCAGTAACTGAGCTAAATTAGGTGTGTGTAAATTTTGATGAAAAGCATGTATGGAAAGTATATAAATAAAATATTTGTAGTTTAAAGACAGAAACTATCACACATTGAGTATATTTCTGACACTGTGATTAGTTAATAGAGGAAGAGGGTTTCAGAAGCCAGAATTTTAGGCAGCAGAACAAGAGCCAGGGACTATTTCAATAAACAACAAGCCATCCTCTGTACCTGCAAGTTGGGTATCAACATTTACAAATAAGATGGGAGCCAGTCCCAGAAGCTAGAATGAATTTCATTTAACTACTCAGTAGTGAGCCTGGGTTATAAGAGCCAGCACGAAAATATTCTTGTTATAGCTACCGATGGTGAAGAAGGGAAAGAACTGGAAGGAAAGAACTGTGTTTGGTAGGGAAATGTAGAAGTGTGAAGTCTTCAAAGGGATGTAGCTGTTGTATCACATCATGAATTTATTTGTGTACCTGTGAGCACAATGCCATTTAACTTAGAATGTTATTAGATCAGATCTGGGGTCTGTGGCACTGCTGCCCTGTAGTGACACTTTCCATCCAAGGAGCTGTGGATTTGACTGCATGTATCAGTTATGTTTTTGTACAGCAATATTTTATTTTTGAAAACATAGAAACTTATTGAATTTCATCTACTCAGGGGTTAGGGACTATTGTAGAAAAGGGGGCGGAAAGGTTGTAAAAGCCAGGAGAGGAGGTACATGACCATATTGGAATACAGTGCTTACAGGCTCCTGGGACTTTACTCATATGAACCTACAGGGATGATGTCAATATGTACAAGTCCTCTGCAAATCCAAGCAGACAAAAACCCAGCATAGAAATGGGGAAATGAGCAGCAGGCCCCAATCTTCACTGAAGAATAATTGGCAGCAGATTACTGCGGAGTGAGGAAGAACTGATCTTCTTAAAGGGAGAGACTTTACATAGGTTGATGGACCCCAGTGGATGAACTTGCACTGAGAGACCTCTGGGGACACTAACTTGACTCTATAGGCTTTAACATCACTGACAGAATGCATGAAATTCAGTGGAGGGGGGCTACGGGAGGGTCTCAGTAGGGAAAGGGGTACAAAGATGATTAAGATGTTCTTTATGAAATACACATAAATTCAATAAAAATGAAAACTACACATACAAACATGCACACACACAAACATGCACACACACAGAGATAGAGAGACAGAGACAGAGGAGAGGCCGAGAGAAATAACTAAAGTGTTAGAAAGATGCTGAGACAATCACTGTATTCTTGTAGACAAAGCTTAAAAACCTACCATGCTCAAGACAGTAACAGGGTTTTGATTTCAGCTCCAATCTTTTTTAAAGAGCTTAGTACTAATCAAAGTAATCTTCTTCCTACCAGAAAAAATCCTGCCATCTTGAAAAATTAACAACTTTCTTTGGACACGTAAGAGAAGTGAGATCACAGGGTAAACTGTTGCAGCAAAATCTAGAAAGGCAAATCCAGAGTCATTGGTGGCTTCTGATCCCCTGTGTCAGCAGTCACCTAACTAAACTGGGAGCTATTAGAAAAGAGGGTTGCAATTGACAGAGAGCTGCAGATAACACCCTCCTTGAAGTCATACCTAGGGAAAACCCAAGCTAACACAGAAGGCAAAAATAAGAACAATGATGGTCTTGAAGCCCCTGGCAACTACAACTACAACACATATTAATGATATGAAACATAGCTGACCTTCTAAAGAGGTTAATATAAAGTATGACACCAAAGGCCTGTTTCCCTCAGTTCTTATTATCTGGAAACATTTTGTTTGGATTTTAACAAAATACTCCAAAGCATCCTAAAGACCACAAAAAGGCATAGTACAAAGAGATAGAGAGGCCATCATGATCAGTTTAGTTATGATTTATATGTTATCAGACAATGAAAGTCATGCTTTTCCTACAAGCTGGCATACTTGGTTACTTCTTGTGAAATTTACTGTGTCACAAATCCTGACTCATGATTGAAGCGCTAATAATTAAAAGCATGACTTGTATAAAAGTAGTATCTGACTTATAATATTTGTGGAAATATATAGAATTCAAATGCAGAATCACAGAGAAAACTGAACCCCTGCTTCCCTGTTGAATGAATGGTTGTAACCTAAAGAAACCTGAATCCTCCTAGGACAAACCAGACTAAAGTTCTAGAATACAGCCCTGCAGTTTGCTGTCCTCAGTGTTTTTCTTGAATGTGTATAGGGTAAAGGGTGTAGAGGACAGAGGGAAGGAAATGATGCATTTGGCATGTTCTGAGGCAAGATATGTCATCTCTTCAATGGTTTAGAAAACAAATGCAGTTATCAACACATAGGAAAGAGTTTATATTTAATATGGTTTCCTTTGGAAAGTTCTGGTTTTCTAGCTAAGGTTGGTCTCACTGCTTAGTTGTTTTGCTTCGCCCTGATTTATCGCTGAGCTCGTGCCTCATTTGTCTCTCCTGTTCGAAGGAAAAAAATGTCATTGATTTCAGCTCTGTGACAGTGGTAGCATGTGTCACTGTAGTCAGAAATTTGGGTTCTCTTGGAACATTGGGGGACAGGATGTGGTCTGAGCCATTGGTATAGGGAAGTTGTGGTTAAGCCTCAAAGTTGATGTTTCTTAGAAACTGCAGCTGCAAGATCTGGCTAGCTCTTGGCTGAGAGCCTAGCCCCCAGAGAGAAGGGCATGCAGGGGGGCCCAGAGCCCTACATTTCCCCCTTTTCTCTTATATAAAACAAGGCCTGTCTTAGGTTGCCAAGGATGTCAGTGTTTGCCTTACCGGTCATTGGAGAGACAGCCACAATTTCTGGCCTCAGAGGCTGACTTCCTGTCTTAGGTTGGCAGACACCCCTTCGGACTTATCCATCTCTGGCTACATGTTTATAAGATCGGCATCACTTATGCACTGAGTGATATTGGAGGCTTCACAACTATTATGATCCCGTACTTTGGTGGAATGCGGAAGATGTTCCTGATTGGAGAACTTATAGAGGAACAAGGAATCCTCCCACGGCTATCAGAGGAGAGAATTCCTTATTCCTTGACAAGCTCCCAAATTCTCTCACAGCTATCAGCTCTGTCAAAGATAAAAGCCTTAGATCATGAAAAAACAACAAGACACAAATGCTGTAATATAACAGTCAGAGATCTTGAGTCTGTAGGATCATGAGCTGCTCTGAATCCAAACGAGCCCTTATAAACATGAGCAAGCAATTTAAAATGCATGGGCCACAAGTTAAAAGCAGGAGAATAATGAGTGGCCCTAATATGCCTGATACGAGGGAAGTAAGCCATGGGGATCCAGAGAAAAGCGACTCATACCAATTTTGTGTAGATTTAAACAGTTTTCTCTATTATCTAATCTTTCATAACTCATCCATTGAATTTCTAATTACCCCAGAATTATTTATATAAAAACAGCACTGTTCCTTCAAGGCAGTGCATATTCCCCCTCTCTCCAATAAAAGCAAATCCAAGCCATGGCGATTTTGAAGAGCTACCTCTGCAAGGGATGAAAGGGAGGTTTCCAGACTTCTAATGGAATCCTCTATGGTTCGTAAATCCTGATCAACAGCAGATTGTAGTTTGTGATAGTTTTGATCTTGAAGAACGAGCACGGCCATTCCTGTGCCAGCTGCCACAGCAGTACCAACACCAAGGATTGTTGTTACAACCACAACACCCGTACCAATGGCACGTTTGAAGCGATGAGGAGGAGAAAAATAATTAAGCATCTCTTTAGAGGAAAGATAAAAAAATGAGGGTAAACTTGAATAAGAACACAAAACATAGGGTATTGTGATATAGTGGAAGCAGAAAGGCATGAAAAGGTCCCAAGAGTGCAGGCAAGGTAGGTGGAATTAGGGCCATGAATATAATGGGAGGACCTCCTGCCCTCAAAGTTGGTGGTATTTATTGTAATTGTACTATTAGAATTGCAAAGGTGTGAGAAGTGAGAAATATTAGCAGAGCAAAAGGAAAAGAAAGAACCAGACCCATAAACCTGAGAAAGGGTAAGTTTGGAAATATGAGAAGGGGTCTTAATAGAACAGCGGCTGGAATCATTAGAAGTAGAGGCATTAGCAGGAGTGGCCATGCCAATATAAAAGGGGAGACGGGAATCAGCACAAAGCCAACAGTCAGAAACAAGAGAGGAAGATGTAGAATTGAGGGCATCAAAAAGCCCATCCAACAAAGGAAGAAAAGGGTTCCATCGGGGGATAGAGGGGACGTCAGGGAGCGAACGATTAACGGTGTGGGGAGAACTCTGAACAAGGGTCTTGACAATTATAGGGGAACCACTGAGGGGTCAGCCATAGGCCATACTGTAAAGGTGGTGCCAGCGTCCCACCCTGAGGCGTACAGGCGGAGGCCCCATGAGCTGTCTGTAGTCCAATGATTATACTATTTGGAAAGTGTACCATTATATGTGAAGGTAATATTAACAGTATTTGGAGTAGGAACTGTGCCTTTCCAGGCGTCTCCTGATGAGAGGCCTGTGGGGCACAAAACAGTAATCAATTTAGGGTGATGGGGAGGCGTCCACCCGACATAACCAGAGGAGACACAATCCCAAGTGGACAATGATAATGATACAGATTATAACATTTTGAATCAAAAGAGGGGCAAACATAATAATAATATTGAAAAAGTTGATATGTGGTATAATTATTCTGGCACCCATAAGCGGGGGTAAAGGCTGCGCCCTTAAGGGTGTCAGTGCCCCAGGGAGCATCAGTAAGGTTGCAAAGGTCAAAAGATAAAGAGGAAACCAGGTTGAAGCATTATTTGTCAGAGAGGAATTAAGAAGAATCTCTTCACTGGATGATGTAACAAGTGTTCAGTTGGCTCAGTACTGGGTGGAAGTGGAAGCCAAAAGTCTGTCAGGTGGGTAATGAAGGAGGGCAACGAGCCAAAAGATCGAATGGAGAAGACTCAGGGGATTCATGATCTATAGGCAAAAAAGGTGGGCCCCTCAAAAGCCAGGACAGGTATTTTATGCATGAGTATTATTAAGATGGAGACCCATCCACATGTCATTAAGAATAAGGTAAACGAGCCAGAAAAATAGGGGAAAAAAAGCAATCCAAAACAAAATCGTAAGGAGGGCACCAATACAGCGGTGTACGTGAGGGTTAGGGGTCCAGAGGTCCAGCGGTTTCATTGTCCTGAAATGAAGGAAGTGAAGAGGGACCCTAAGGGGTGTGTGCTGGAGCAGACACGGTACGCACGAGGCGTCCAGGCACTCATATGGGGTTTTCAAAATCCTGAGGGAAGACACAAACTGATCCCTGTGCCCAAACAAGCACTGGATTAGGCCCCTTCCATAAGCCGGAAGAGACATCTTTGCATTTAACTAAGGCTGTCTTATTTTTTGGCACCCTCCAATGTCTATCAGCAGGGGTTAGCCCATCATCACGGATAGTCAAAAAATTAAGAACATACAGCGCAAGTGCTAGGGCAGGATGAGGAGTAAGCATCTCCCCTTTAAAATCTCCTGATTTAAGCTTACTAAGAGAGGTTTTTAAGGTACTATGGCTGCACTCAATAATGGCTTAGCCTTGAGGGTTGTAGGGGATTCCAGTTTTTAAGGATATATCAAAGAAGGCAGCAAATTGTGCAATGCCAGAGTTAGTGTAAGCAGGACCATTATCAGTTTTAATGCATTTGGGGACCCCCATATAGGAAAATGCCTGGAGGCAATGAGCTTTGACATCTTTAACTTTTTCTCCAGAGCACGCAGAGGCAAGAATCAGGGATGAATAAGTATTTATTGTCACATGAACATACTGAAGCTTGCCAAAGGAGGGTATGTGGGTGACATCCATTTGCCATATATGATTGGGCGAAAGGCCGCGAAGATTTACCCCCAACGGCATGACAGGGAGGAAGTCTACACAAGTAGGGCAGTTTTTAACAATGTGGATTGCTTGCTCTTTAGTTATATTGGTATGAAATTGTAAAGATCCAGCATTTAAATGGAAGTGTGCATGCAGAGACTGTGCCCTAGTCAAGGGTTTCCCAGGAAGGGCAGACAAAGCAAACACAGTGGGGGAAGAAAGAGACCTGGCCAATTCATCGGCTAAAACATTACCTTGACTTAGAGGACCAGGCAAGGGTGTATGGGCCCTAATATGAGCAATAAAGATTGGGTGGTTGCATAACCAAAGCAAGCTTTGTAGTTGTAAGAGGGATGCATGAATGGTAGAGAGAGGAGCCACACAGGTAGCGGTCTCCAAAGGGAAAACGATTTTAGCCACATAGTGACTATCAGTATAAATATTGAGCGGTACATTGGGAAATTATTGGAGAGCCAAAATAAGGGCTTGAATTTCAGAAGCCTGGGCAGATCTGGACTGTGTCTATACTTTATGAGTGACAGGTAAGGAAACTACACTGGCCATACCATTGGCCGAACCGTCGGTGAAGACAGTTCAACCCTGAGGGATGGGTTGAAGAGACATAACTTTAAGAGGATGCATCTTAAAGAACTCTCTGTATTTATTGGGCAGGTAATGACAATCAAAGGTACTCTGAGTGAAGGAGAGAAAGATGGCCCAATCTGAATCATTATTTTGTAGCCATTCAAGTTCTTTTTTGGTAAGGGGAGAAACAACGTGTTCAGCCTGTTTGCCGAAGATTTGAATAACAATTTTTGGGGCTTTAAAAAGTAAGGCAATTATAGATGAGGGGTAAGACTGAACAACCTTAGCAAGGGAAGATTGTAAATGGACCCAAAGGATGGGGCCAGCTTGCCAAAAAACTCCAGTAGGGGAAAGGGCTGAGCAAAATATTAAAAAGAACAGTGGTTGAGAATAGTCAATGTAATTTAAATGGGCCTCCTCAAGGGCTCGCTGTACCAATTGTATGCATGCGCATCCCACATCAGTAAGAATCTGAGGGGAAGCAGGGTTAGGATCCCCATGCAAAATATCAAAAGTGGTTTGAGTTGTCCAGTAGTGAGTCCCAAGCTTGGGCATATCCAATTTATATCACCAAGTAAATTTTGAAAATCACTTAGGGTATTTAAACAGTCCATATGGAGAACAATTTTTTGAGGCCAAATAGCATTTAGTAACAATTGATGTCCAAGATAATGATAAGGAAAAGATTGTTGGATTTTATCGGGAGCAATTATTAAATTAGCTTTGCATAAGGCATCATGTAGGTCTCCCACTGCTAACTGTAATAAACTAGAGTCCTTGGCAGCCATAAGGATATCATCCATATAGTGTATAACATACAAATTAAGATATTTTTGTCTAACAGGTTTAATAGCTAAGGACACATACATTTGACATATAGTAGGACTGTTTGCCATTCCTTGGGGCAGAACTACCCATCGACACCTCTTATATGGCTCAGTTAGGTTTAGAGAAGGGAGACTAAAGGCAAAGCGAGGGGAATCTTTTTCATGTCAAGGTTTGGTGAAAAAACAGTCTTTAAGATCTATAACAAATAGGTGCCGATCCTTTGGGATGGCAACAGGAGATGGGAATCCAGGCTGTGTGGCTCCCATGACCACCATAGCCTTATTGATTTCTCTTAAATCTTGCAACAGCCTCCAGGCACCAGACATTTTCTTAATAACAAATATGGGAGTATTTCAAGGAGACGTAGAAGGGATGATATGGGCAGATTTTAGCTGTTCTTGAATGAGAGTGTGGGCAGCCTCTAGCTTTGGTCTTGGTAGCGGCCATTGCTCTACCCATATAGGTGTATCGTTCCTCCAGGTAATAGCTATGGAGGGATGATGGGAGAATCAGGAGGCTGTGGTGCAATGGCCCCCATTACAAATGGCCCAGACCTGTTCTATCATTATTTGTTCTAATCGAGGAAGGATTTTCCGAAACTGGAACAAGGTCACCTTGTACATTTTTTTCCAAGGCCTCTGCCTGGGCAAAATCCCTGTAATTTTAACATTTTTTTGGACTGGCTGAGTAGTAAGGACAGCCCCCATGGCGTCCAGGCTATCCCTGCCCCACAGATTGATGCAGCTGCAAGATCTGGCTAGCTCTTGGCTGAGAGCCTAGCCCCAAGAGAGAAGGGCATGCAGGGGGGCCCGAGTCCTACACTCCATTTCATCTGCCAATGTAGAGGTACTGCTACCCTGTCAGGAGACCTTTGGGCGAGTGATGAGAGAAAGGCCATTCTTCAGCGAGGATTCCTCAGGTAGATATCTACAGTAGTAGCTGCTGAAGATTCCTTATTTCTCTTTGGAACTACTGTTATTCACATAGCCACCCTAGGGTTGATACAATAGGACATGCCGTCTTTCCTGACCTCAGTTGTTTGGCTCAAGAGTGAGTCCCTGGGCAACTAGCAGCATTTCCCCATAACACAGTGATTTAATCCTGTTGATCATGGGGACAGTTTAAACCAATTGGTACCTAGAGGGGCTTTAATGTGAGTGCTAGAGAACAGAGCTCAGGCTCAGGCCTTCCCTGATGTTAGAAGCCACTATGGACTGAATATCTGTGTTCTCCCCCCAATTCAGATGTTGGTACTTAACCCCCAATGTGATAGTGCTGGGATGTAGGGTCTTTGGGAGATTATTAGATCAAGAGGGTGGAGCTCTCAGGAATGTGATTGATGTCTTACAAAGTCTGAAGAGACCAGAGTGAACTCTTTCCACTGTGGAAGGAACAGTGAGAAGACAGTAGGAAATGAATTAGGTAGCAAATTAAATCTACCAATGTCCTGGACTTGGATTTCTCAGCCTACTTAACTGTGAGGAGTACATTTTTGTTTCTACATAGTATTTTGATATAGAAGCCCGGATGTGCCAAGACAGAAATTATATATTATGAAATTCAGAAACCTTAGTTCCTGCCATGTGAAGAAAGTCTATGTATCAGGAGAAATGAAGCCAGCATAAGAGAGGTGTAGAGACTGGAAGAAAAGAGCTCAGGTACTTCAACCTCTGTTCTTAAGTCTTGGCTACATTCATTTCCATCTCACAGTTTGGTGGTTAATCATGTCCTTAAGTTAGAGGAACAAAGAAATCTCATCCCCCCAAGCTGCCTTTGAGGAAGGCAATTCAAGTTACATTTTCTTCACAACTGAACATTCTTATCAGGATGTGTAGGTAAGCACTGAGTGCTTAGAGCACATAAGAGGATACATGGCTATAGTCTACTATATCCACATCAACCCTCTGCCACGATGTGGACCAAAATTGTGTGGAAAGTGCCCTTGTGCCCCCGTATTCCACTGCCTTCCTCAGTCTTCCTGACAGCACCAATAGTCCCCAGCAGATTGAGATATTGGTTACAATTGATGGACTCTATGGGCACCCAGTATCACCCATGACCACACTTAGTTTATCTTAGGGTTCATTCTGGGATATGTCCTCTGGGTTTGGATGCATGCTTGACAAGTATCTGTCACAGGCTGCTGTCATCAGTGCCTTCATTTTGCTTTATTCCTGTCCCTGCTTTCAGTTCAGGACGTGGCTTTTACTCTAGATTCCTGGAGCACTTTACTCTTAAGATAGAAATAGGCCAACAGCAGAAGATTATCATCTTTGGTCATTGTCAAAATACTCGACTATCTGACTCACATTTGGGGGAAGTAGTGAAGTCCCACACAATTCCCAGTTTGTCCTCATGTAAATATTCTCTATTTATCCAAAGACGTGGAGTCAGAAGTTACTAGTGTGCCTCCTTCCAGACTGCCTGCGAGCGTCATTAGGAAAGTTTATTTTCTCTGTTCCAACACTCATCTCCCGGGTACTGCATTTCTGTGTGGGTCTGTAGCATCTCTTTTGTGCTGACACATAGAGTTGCTTTGCTGCCCTAACATATTCCATGTGCTTTGCCCACTTATTTCTCCTTCTCTCCACCCCCAGCAACCATTGGTCTTTTACTATCTCCACAGTTTACCATTTTCTGAATGTCATATAGTACTCAGGTTGCCTTCTATCCATTATGACTATATAAGTAAATTTCCTCCATATATTTTCATGGGCTGAAATTTCAGTTTTTGTTATAATAATGAATCCATTGTACTGCACCTTATATGCTCAGTCATCAAAGGAGATAAAGTTACTATAAACATTCAGTAGTAGGTTTTTCTTAGTTTTTAAATTTTTATTTTAGTTGTGTGTGTGAGTGTGTGTGTGTGTCCACATAAAATTTTTACCTTATCTTGGTAAATAAGAAGAAAGAGTTTATTGGATCATATGGTAAGAGTTACGGTTAGTTTAAAATTTTTTTAAATTTATTTTATTTTTATTTTCTGTATATTAGCATTATGCTCACATGTATAAGTGCACCCACGTTGTGAAGTTTTCATGGAAGTCAGAAGAGGGCTTTGGATTCCCTGGAACTGGAGTTTCAGATTGTTGTTAGGCACCATGTAGGTGCTAGATCTGAATTCAGGTCTTTTTGCAAGAACAGTCAGTGCTCTTAAACCCTGAGTCATCTCTCCAGCCCCCGGTTAGTTTTATAAGAAACTGACGAACTGTTTAACCATGTGTTTGTACTGTTTTTCACCCTCTTCTCTAGCAATGGTGGAGCATTCTTGTTGATCCACATTCTTGTTAACAGCATTGGCATTTTGACAAGAAGTAGAAAGGGAGAATGTGTCAGGGGTTCCTAGGCAGATCATTGCAGTGAATGAACATTCCTGGACAGAATGGGGATAAAGTAGAAAAGTTATTGAAAAGGAACTAAGAAAAAGAGTGTGCTGAGGTTAAATTCTAGAAAACTCGACATGTATGAGTGGACTACAAAAGAAGACTGAAGCCAAACGGAAGAATAAGAAGAGTAACACCAAGGTCCTAAAAGGAAGAGTTTATCCAAAAAGGGGGCGCTGAGAGGCATTTGTAGAATTGTGTATTCAAGTCACCGTATGAGACATAAAGGTTTCAAAGTGCCATATTCATATAGATTCCAAAGTATTTCACAAATTTTGCCACGTCTTCATCTATTTAGGTATCCAAGTCCTC
This sequence comes from Eospalax fontanierii, assembly GCA_035773235.1. Lineage (NCBI taxonomy): Eukaryota > Metazoa > Chordata > Mammalia > Rodentia > Spalacidae > Eospalax > Eospalax fontanierii. The sequence continues at coordinate 40,594,934 of CM069524.1, forward strand.
AAAAAAAGCAAGTGGATGGTAAAGGCTATGTGCTGGATAGCTTTAGTTGTCAACTTGACACACTTGGGTAGAGGTGGGGTCTCAACTGGGGAACTGTCTCCATTGGACTGGCCGGTGGCCATGCCTATGGGCATTTTCTTGATTGTTGAGTGATGTGGAAGGGACAAGCCCACTTTGGGTGGTGCCACACCTTGGGCAGGTCATCCTGTGTTGTATAAGAGATTGGTTGAGCATGGGCTGGGGGAGCAAGCCAGTAAGCAGTGTTTCTCCATGGCCTGTGCTTCAGCTGCTGTCTCTGGGTTCCTGCCCTGAGTTCTTACCTTGAGCTCCTACTACCACAGCTCAGTGATGAACTCTAACACAGGAGGTGTAAGCCAAACAAACCCTTTCCTACCCAAGTTGGTGTTGGTCAGAGTGTTTTATCACAGTAATTGAAAGCAGGTTAGAACAAAACTTGGTACCAGAGAGTGTGCTGTTGCTGTGACAGACCTGACCCAGTTTTTCGGGGAGGATTCTGGAAGTGTTTGGAGCTTTGGGCTGGAAAAGCCATTGAGTGCTAAGAGTTTAGTGAGCCAATGCTGTGGAGTGTGGAACAGTTCTGCTGAAATAGATGTAGACTCATGAAGCTTAAAAGGGAAGCAGAAACTATCAGGGTTTGTATGACATTCTGAATTGAGAATCTGTTGTTTTCTGGTTAGATGAGTCTGAAGAATCAACCGTGAGTAACAAGAGACTAACATCATGGTGGCAGAATCTTCTGGGAAGATACTTCTGGGAAGTATTTCCTCAGGGTCATCACATAGAAGCTATGGTCCAGAGGGGGCCTGAGTCTACATCTCAAGCTGGAAGCAGGACTTGGTAATGTGTAAGAGTCTGCTGCATGGTTTTGGTGTTGAATGCATGGAGGGGTCACAGAGAACAGCTGAGGCTTGGCATCCTGAGAAGCCAGAAGAACCCATTGGTGAAGGTGCAGCGTCCGTTTCAGTGGAGACCCTGGCTTTTTGGAGGTGCCAGGACCATGGAGTGACCACCAAGGATGGAAGTAGATGTAGAATGAAGCTGCCCTGGGCCTGCCAGATGAGCTGTGTGCTTTGTGGATGGCAGAGCCAAAGTGCAACTGCTGAAACCCTTTGGAACCCAGAAGATGGTGAGTCCCAGATGTTCAGCCTTGAGCTACTTTGCTGGACTTAAGTTTTGCTTAAGTGTGCTTGATTCTTCCTTTTGAAATAAGACAGTACTTCTCTTGTTTTGGATTTTATAGGAGCCCACAGTTAAAAGACTTTTAAAAGAGGCCTTGGATTATTAAAGTGTTTGGCTTTTTTAAGGACTGTGGGATGTTTAAAATTGTACTATTTGATTCCATGATATTAATGTTAGCATTATAACTTGGGGATAAGAAATGGAAGACTTGTGGTTTAATACTTTTGTGTTGTGTGCCAAGTTGTCAAGGAGTCAATTCTGCCAGATAGCTTTAGTTGTCAACTTCACACACCTGGGTAGATGGACACTCATCTGGGGAATTTCCTCCATTGAACTGGCCTGTGGCCATATCTGTGGGGCATTTTCTTGATTGTTGAATGATGTGGGAGGGACAAGCCCACTGTGCCCACCCCCAGGGGCAAGTCATCCTGCATTGTATAAGAAAGCACCTGATCATGGGCCAGGGAAGCAAGCCAGTAAGTAGTGTTCTTCCATTGCCTGTGCTTTATTTAACTCCTGCTCTGAGTTCCTACCTTAGGCTCCCTCAGTGATGAACTATGACTGAGGAAATGTAAGCCAAATAAACCCTTTCCTGGTCAGAGTGTTTGTCACAGAAATTGGAGGCAAACTACAATAGGCTACATGCATAAAACTAGCTCATCTCAGAAAAAAGAAGAAACTAAAGTACCATATTTGCTGTTTTAGAGTAAAAATGTTCTGGGTGAAAAAAAACTTTTAAAGAGACTCTAAGATAATCCAAGTATATTTTTAAAGCAGAAAGCCAGTTTTACCCTTAATCTCATGATACATTGCATCTCAAATGCTGTTTATCAAATCAAGGGGCCCTTGTATTACTGTGTAGGTTAGTATTATACACTCTGCTAAGATACTCATTTTCATGGATATGCTTGTGAGGCCTTGGCCCCAGGCAAACTACATTCCTCTGGGTTAGCACTAGTAGAGCTTTTAGGAAAGTACTGTTCAAGGAATAGCAGACCCAGAGTAAAAGCTTCTAGAGCTGTCCCACCACAGTTTGGGACGCTTAGTCCTCAGCAAACAAGGGCATCTTGTTTATTTTATATTTTCAACCTTTTCATCATTTAGTTTTTCATTTTACAGATTTAAAAAACATATGTATTATTTTTATTTTATTTTGTATATATGGGTGTATTGCCTACATGTGTGTAAGTGTGTCCATGTTGGGTGATGCCCATGGAGGTCAGAAGAGGGTGTCAGATTCCCCTGGAACTGGAGTTACGGATGTTAGCTGCCATGTGTGTGCTTGATTGAACCTGGGTCACCTGCAAGAGCTGTGATGCTCTTCACTGCTGAGCCAGCTCTCCAGCCCCTTTACAGATGTTTTTACACAACTAAAATTTAAAGCACTATCCTGAAAGTACCTTACAGTTGTAGATTTTTATCAAGTTTTCTTAGATTTAATGCCCCAAACTAGACTTGAGGATGCACAGAAGTCTAGTAAATACTTTCACTTTTATATTGAAATAACCAGATTCTGAGTAACTGATCCTACTGCATTCATCTAACTAAATAAATACCAGAAGCATAATAAGTTATATTTTGGGATAAAATATATAAACACATTTATCTTTTATAATTCTTTTGTTTCAATATCCAACAGCAGAACAACTCTTCATGGAAATAAATCAATCTCTTTTTAAAATTATTTTGTGTATGAGTCTATTGCCTGCATGTGTTTAAGTGCACCCACGTCCTGTGCAATGCCCGCAGAGGTCAGATGAAGGCATCAAATTCCCCTGGAACTAGAGTTAAGGATAGTTGTTAGCCACCATATAGGTGCTGGGACTGGAACTCTGGTCTTCTGCAAGAATAGCCAGTGCTCTTAACCTCTGAGCCATCTCTCCACTCCAGAAATAAAGCAATCTTAGAAGACCACTGCATGTGAATCCACAGAGGGAAGGATTAGCCAGCTACAAGAACAAACACAGCATCGTCAGATGTATAAAGAGATTGTGTTCTCTAGTCTCTAGTGTCTTAAGGAGGAATGAAATAAATCTATTGGGCCCTAAACAGAAAAATTTTTAAATAGAACAAAGGAATTACTTACAAATTGTCCTAGGACAGTATATGTTTGTTAGAATTGGGTAAAGACTAGTGTGGCAACGGTCAAAGCATGGATTCGGGAGATGATATAAGGGTACGTGATGGAACTGCATTACAGAAATGAGGAACCAAGTACTGGATATTTGCACTATTTGTACTAAGGTGACTGTGACCATAAAACAGAAAAAACATGGACAGATACACAAGTCATTTTAGAGCTAATCATGGTAGAGCATACCTGCAGTCCCAGCATTTGAAGTAAGGGTAGAAAGACAAGAAATTTGAGATTGGTTTGGGTTACATGAGACCTCATCTCAAAACAAAAGAAAGCAAATATCAAGTAATCAAATAAAAACCCAAATTAACAAACAAGAACCATTTCACAGGGGACAAAGTTAACTGTTTACAATTTTCCTTTAATTAGTCTCAATTAGTCTCAAATAAGAAAAATGGTTACCCTTCCCAACTTACAATATCTTTTATCATTTTATGAAGAGCTCCATACATATACTGAAATGACTATTGTAATGAATCCCACTCTAACTCAGCCACCCTGCAGGCAGTGTGCCCCTATCTTTTGCCCCAGATATGCTCCCTTTAAACACTTGTCATTTGCTGCCCCAACCTTGTGTCTCCTTGTTTGTTTGCTTGCTTGTGGTAATAACAGTTAATACAAGCTTCACCCTCTTACCACACAATTCCTCATTGTTAAGCTACAAGTACTAGTTTGTACAGTAGATATCAGAAACTTGCTAATCATGAATAACTGTAGCTGCATATTCATTGACCGGCCATTCTCCATTTCCTTTTCTCCTGAACTCTGGGGACCATCACTCTGCCTTTTACATTTATTTTGTAACTGTCTGAAGTTCCTTATATGAAAGGTATTCTGTAATGTTTGTCCTCTTGTAACATATCACTTATCAAGAAGTATTCCAGATCCATCCATGTTGTTATGAACAATAAGATTTCCTTCTTTTTAAAGGATGAATCAATCAGTTGTATGTGTATACATTTGATCTATATCCTCTCATCTACTGGGGACATTTATACTGTTTCCAGATCTGGGTTATTGTAAGTTATACTGTAATGAACATGGGCAGGTAGACATCCCATGATCCTGATTTAAATGTCTGGATGGATATCTTAGGAGTGCAATTCTTGGACCCTATGATGGTTCTAGCAGGTACATCTATACCGTTTTCCATCACAACTTTGCTATTTTATGTTCCAACAATATTATACTATAATATGGTTCCAACATGAAGATTTCACTTTTTTATATTCTTATCAACACTTTTTTTTCTTTGTCTTCTTGATAATAGCCATACTAGCAGAAGTGAAATGGTGTCTGGTTGTCTGCATTTCCCTGGTGATTAGTGAGGTCACACATCTTTTTAATGTACCTTCTGGCCATTTGCAGATCTTCTTTGGAGAGATTTTATATATTTCTGTGATGTGAAAATATTTTTTGTTTCATTTTCTCTGCAGAAGCTCCTTAGTTTGTTATATGTCACTTATCTACTATTGGTTTTTTTTTTTTTGGTCTATACTTTTGGTGTCACATATAAGGAATGAGGATTAATTCAGTTACCTTTTATCAAGAAGATATTCATTTTTCTAAAACTTTATACTTTTAGCTTTTATGTTTGTGCTTATTACAATTTTAATTGATTTATGTGTATGGCATAAGAATTCAATTTCAATCTTTCACATTATAACATTCAGTTTTCCCAATACTATTTCTGGGAGAGACTATATTTTTACACACACACACACACACGCACACACACACACACACACGCACATACACACATGTATACTTGTTAAGGATTAATGCAAATATATATAACATATATGCGTTTACTTTTAAGCAATGAGTTTCTTTTTCACTATATATACGTATATGAATTTGTTTTTAAAATCTATAATCTGTTACCTTGGTCTACATACCTGTAAACGGTGTACTTTGATTGAGTTTTTGTGAATTTCATGTATTTTGGCCATAATGAGATCCTGTCCTATCTGCATGCCCTCTTACCATCCTCCCCCCAATTGCATGTACTCTATTATATATATGGAGTAGGGAGAGGGGGAGAGAGAAGAAGAGAGAGAGAGGGAAAGAGAGAGAGAGAGCTTTAGAGTCTGATTTATGTCTCCAAATACTGTTTGGTGTGGTTCCATCTACTGACACCTAGTTAACATACCAAAAGTCACACCTTTAAAAGAGACTGACTCTCCATCCCAGTAGCCACCTGTTGCCAATAGCTCCTTGGGGTTTCTGATCCACCTCCCCATGTCTATACTTGGGATTTGTCTGACTTGAGCTTACATGGGACTTGTGCATGCTTTCACCATTGCTGTGCGTTCATGAGTGACATCCCAGCTGTTGGGAAACTCTTTCCTTATGTTCATCCACAACCTCTAACTCTTGCAATCTTTCCACCACCTCGTTTTCAGTGATGCCTGAGCCTTGGGAGGCAGAAGTTTGATACGGGTGTCCAAATCATGAATAAACAATCCACAGTTTCATTCTCTGAATGTTGGGCAGTTGTGGGTTTTTGTACTGACCACAGGAAGCGTCTCTGCTTCAAGCTGAGAGCTGTACTAACCTGTGGATGTAACACGAAGTCATGTCACGGAAGTCAATTTACTACTATACATGCCAGTTTAGCAAAACAATAATGTTTGGTTTTCCCTGGTGGCCTGTGTTCTATCTAGGTTGTGTAGGCCATGTCCGTGTCAGGTATGGGCTCCATCTTATGAAGGAGACCTTAAAACCATTAGCAAATTTAACCCATGCATGCTCAATAGAATATTTTATTCTGTACCCTCAAGAGGGTACAAACAATAAATAAATTATCCTATAACAGTTAGCAAAAAGAGGTGTAAGGAAGCAACATTACAACCCCAATATATCAGGAATGAATATTGGCTAATAATAACTCTCAATATGGCCTCAACTTCCCAGTAAAAAGGCACAGAGTAACTGACTAGATTAGGCAATATGATTCATCAATTCCATGCCTCTGTGAACCACACCTCACCAAAAATGATAGATATTACCATGGTGGCTTTTTAGTGCCTGGAATTGTTCTTATCAATTGGATGAGACAAACGACTGAAATCAGAGACAGAATATAAATGTGTACTGAAAGATACTGAAGAACTTGATGATATAAAATGAAGCCCCTTTATTTATATAAGGACCACCACTCATAAAATAGTTCTGAATGTTTTGTTCCCCTCTTTGGTAATTCTTGATTTTGTTTTCTTTTTGGAATGTTCTGAGAATCTGGTGAGAGCTATCAATTTCTTATCAGAAAAATGCACAGTTCACACATACCAAAAGGTTCACATACATTTATTTCTTAGAGTCTGTGGTGGTTTGATTGAGAAATAACCCCATAAGCTTATGTGTTTGAACACACGGTCCCTAGTTGGTGGCACTGGCTGGGGAGGCTCTGGAACCGTTAAGAGAAAGTCAGTCACTGGATTTGAGAGCCTGTAGCTCTGTACCACTTCTCGTTCCTGCTCTGCTTTCCTGTGTGTAGCTCAGAGACAATTTCTCAGCTGTTGTGCTTTCCCTGCCGTATAGACACTTAGCCCTCTGGAACCATAGCCAAAATAAACTATTCCTCACATTGATTTTTGCTCTTGATATTTTATCACAGCAATAGAAAAGTACCTACTTCAGAGTCCCTGTGGAATCATCACTAGACTGGTCATTGCCATTATCTCACAAACCCATGTCACTGGACTGACTGTCAGTATCACTCCATTCTTAACTATAGATGTGAGAAATACCGGGAGTCAGGACTACTTTTGGTTTTTGTGAAATGGCTAAGCTGGATTTTATAGAGTCTCTTCTTCTTCATTTAAGTTAATTTCTTGAGAGAATTAATAAATTCACATTCATTTTCTGCCATTTTTATTTTAACGGAATAAGTAAAGCCTAAACAACCAGACAGAATAATGAAGTATGAGGAGAAGAAATTGGAGTGAATAAAGAACTGGTTGGAAATTTACTAGATGTAATTTTGTTATTGTTTGGAACTCTGTGATTCTCTGGTAATTTTTATTTGTCTTGGAGGTTTGGGCAATCTAAATAATAATCATAAGAGTAACAATGAATTACAATTTCTCTTCCAAATCATCCTTTTGTAAAAAACTCCTTCTGTGAAAATAGAAGCAATAAAGAATAGATTATCGATCTGCAGAAATTAAAAATACTGTAGTTGGGATCATTACATAGGTAAGGAAAGCAGAAGAAGGGGACTGATGAAGATTTAAATACTGAGGCACTTATAACACATCTTAACTATAACCAGTAAATCCTGTGGCAGAGAAAATAATGGGCTATCTTAATTACAGTGATTTTTCTAAGTATGATCACCTTGTAACAACTGATCTTGGTTTGCAACTTGACACACCTGGGAAGATGGAACATCAGTTGAGGAATTTCCTCTACTAGACTGACCTCTAGACATATCTGTGGAGCAAGTTCTTTTTTCTTTTTCTTCTTTTTAAAAAATATTTCATTTTAATTACATGTGTGTGTGTGTGTGTGTATGTGTGTGCATGTGTGCACATGTGAGTCAAGGTGCATGGAGTGTCCAGAAAAGGGCATCAGATCCCTCTAGCTACAGTTACAGGTGATTGTGAACCATATAATGTAGGTACTGGGAACTGAACTCAGAGCCTTTGCCAGAGCAGTACATGGTCTTAAACAGTCAATCTTCTCTCTCTCTCTCTCTCTCTCTCTCTCTCTATATATATATATATATATATATATATAGTATATATTATGTATATATTATATATATATAATTACCTTTTTATATTCTTTTATTTGATGGAATTATTGCATAATTCATACAACAGATTTTGGTCATATTTTGACCCCCTTCCTTATCTGCACCCTTTTTGCTTGTAGTTTCCTCTTAAATATCATGTAAATTTCATGTACTCTGCCATACATATTAAGGCCTAGTGAGTTAAATTTGTATCCACAAATGTCCTTTGGTGTGCCCTTTACCCACTTCTCCACGTCCATGCTGGGATTTTTCTCCAGCTTGAATCTGCATGGGTATTGTGCATGCTGTTACCATTGCTGTGAATTACTTCCTAGCTGCTCAGAGCATTTTGTTTTCCTGTGGTCAAACAGCTCTGACTCTTAATCTTTCCACCTCCTCTTCCAAAATTGTCCTTGAGCCTTTAGTGGCAGAGGTTAGACTAGATATAGGTGTCCTATTCAAGGATAAGCACTCTGCAGTTTCTTATTCTCTACAGTTTAGCTAGTTGTGGCTTTCCAAGTTAATCACCATTTGTTGCATGAAGAAGTTTTACTGGTAAGAGACTGAATACAGTGCCAGGCAGGGGAAATCTCCCTCATGGTTGTTGGTCTGGGTACCCCAGGATACTCCCCAAATAACACAGACTGTCACCACTACCCTTGATTGCTCTCAGAAGTGAAGGTAAGACCTTTATTGCTGAAGACCCAACATACTTTGGACGTGGGAGTTAGAGCAATCAAGTGGAACTGACCTGGAAGCTTCCTCCCTGAAGACTAGCTGTCATTGTATTGAAATCTGCTAAAGGATAAAAATTAACCAGTGGTCCATCCCAGCTGTAAAGCCTATGAACCACAGCAATGATTAGCTCAGCAAGTAATCTCTGTTGGTGCAGTAGTGACACTTTTATCTTAGAGATAATCAAAAGTTATCTAATTAGACTTGAGACCTGCTCATTGGGAGGAAACACATGTGTGGTGTTTTAAAGATAGCCAGAAACGCATGACTGGAGAGGTCATAGGTCCTAGAGAAAAACCCACTTTTGTTACATCCCTAGACTAATGTAATTTCTTATTGTATTCTAATATATATCCTTATATTTACAGACAAGTGAGCCTCTCATTACTCATCAAAGAAGCTTCTTTTTGCAACAGATGGAGACTATTACAGAGTTCCACAACTGATCAAGTGCAGAGGATAAATGTCTATGAGGTGCCCAGGTCTAAATCATGCATCTACAATGCAATCTCTACACCTAAGGCTCTAAGAACATGGTAGAACAGGGCGTGGAAAGAATATGGATGCATCTCTCAACTGTCACCAGAGAAGCTTCCTCACAGCGTGAGTTCTTAATCATTGATTGATGTAGGAGACCCCAGACCACTGTGGATGGTCCCACCCCAGGAAAGGTATAAGAAAGGTCTGGGCTGTACGAGAAAGGTTGCTGAACATGAAAATGAGACTGGAAGACTGGAGCAAAGTCCTTCATGGTTTCCACTTTGGTTTCTGTTTGAGTTCCTGCCCTGATTCCTCACTGATGGACACATCCTGGAGGTGTAGGATGAAATAAACCCCTTGCTTCCCAAGTGGCTTTTGGTCAAGGCGTTTTATCATCAGAAAGCAAACTAGAACACCACCCTTCAAGAAATTCGGATCATCCATTTTCTCTGGGACTTTCTTATATTGTTTAGAATTGTGTCACCTGTGTAGTGCTGTCCTGTGTCCTTTAAAAATCTTTGATTCTTCTTATATATTTCACACATCATACCATTCCAATATCAGATGCATATATTTCATTTCCACCATAGTCTCCCATTCTGGCTATAGTAACAATTACTACGTAGTAAGTGCTTAATAAGTCTCTCATAAATGAAATTGAGTTGATCTGAATTAGATTTTATGGTAACAAAATTTGATGAATTCTAATAAGGACTTTTCAAAAGAACCACACTGTTAAGCAAATTGGATACTAATTTTAAATAAGAATATGGAAGAAATGTCTCACGAGCGTCTTTTTGGCTGCCTTTCCTTGTAGCCTCCTAAAAATAAAATTTGAAAACGTTTTTTACGCAAATGACCTTTCAACATAGATAAGCTGAGATCTAGCCAGAGTTGTTATAACAGAAAATTATATTTCAAACTTTTGTATTTATGTGTTCCTCTGAAAACACGGCACTGAAATGGTAGCATTTCTGCAGTTCACCAGCAGCCAACTACATATGTATTGCAGTAATATTATGTAACCCAAAATAGCTTGAATTCCAAAAGGGGCAGCAAAGGTTTTTTTTATTTTAAAAAAAACATGTTTATCTTATTCAAGATTCTTAGGACATCCTCTAAATTATCCATGTTCTAACCACTACGGCTTAAAAATTCTAGTTTTAATTTCAATCTTTTTACTTTCAAATGAGATATTAACAAGAGTTTTAACAACTAAAGGAAATCATATATGAGAATATTTGCTGACGTTTCTATTAATTTAGAGAAGGACAAATCAAAATTTAATTTTTTATTTTACATTTTATCTTGATAAGATATTCCTAATGATGCAAAAGTGACACTTTTCCTAGGGGGCAACAACTGTCCAATTGGACTTAAGGCCCATTCAATGGGAGGAAATTCATGCACGGTACTATGAACATAGCCAAGTACCCATGACTGGAGAGGCCACAGATCTTAGAGGAGAACCTACTACTGCCATTTTCCTAAAACCAATATAATTTGTAAGCGTATTCTGAGTATTTATCCTTGAACCACAGATAAGTGTAGCTCTCATCATTCATCAAAGAATCTTCGTTTTTTTGTGGGGGTGCGGCCTTGGAGAGATGGCTCAGTGGTAATAGCACTGGCTGCCTTTGCAGAGGAAGGACCCAGGTTTGATTCCCAGCATCTACATGGCAGCTTACAACCGTCTGTAACTCCAGTTCCAGGGAAATCTGACACCCTCCTCTGACCTCTGCGGGCACTGCAGGACATGGGTGCACTTACATACATGCAGGCAATATACTCATACACAAAAAATAAAAATAGTAACAAGGTAAAAAAGAAGCTTCTTTTTGAAACAGACAGAAGCTACTACAGAGATCCACAACTTGTCAAAACACAGAGAATAGTTGAACTGTGGGATGCCCAGCTCCAACTGATACATCTACAAACTATCTTTATGTCTAAGTCTCAGGGAAAATCATGGCAGAGATAAGACAGAAAGATTGTAGGAGCCAGAGTACCAGGACATGTGCTGTGAGACAGTGTCTTCTAGACATGACAGAGAAGCAGCACCTGTGAAGTCTCAATAATATTGTAGCCTAAACAAGACCCACATGATGACAGCACCTGCTGACACACCAGTGTGGATGGGAAGAATTTCACAAGGCCTCATCTTTACATGTGAAACTATACAAAGGCTGGTGAAATAGAATCAGTTTTTTCAGGGGTGACCTTCCTGATAGATTATCCAATTGCAAATTGTCATCTCTAAATAAATGTACATAGGAGCAACACTAAATTGACTCAGAAGGCTGTATGTATATAGATACATATGTACACACACACATATACACACAGCAATAATTAAAGGTGAAGAAGTCATGGGAGTGAGTGAAGAATGGACACAGGAGGAGTTGGTGGGAAGAGGGATGGGTGGAAATGATGGAAATACAGTTCTCATGTTTGATATTCTCTAAAAATTAAATTTAAAAGATTTTATTTTATCATTATGTGTATGTGTGTATCTATGCCTGGATACCCATGGAGGCCAGGAAATGGCACTGGATCCCCTGAAACTGGAAGTACGAGATAGTTCTGAGCCGCCCAATGTGGGTCCTGGGAACTGAACTTGCATCTTTTCCAGGGGCAGTATGTGTTCTTAACTGTGGAGCCATTTCTCTAGCTCCTCAACTTAAAAAAATGAAATATACTTTCTCTTTCTGGAAATCTTTTAAGATAATTTTGGAATCAAACAACAAATGCACATAAAATGATAGCAAAGAGACATTATAGAGAGATTCCCTGTTTCTCTCCCCTCGATTCATGTTTCTCTTTTTTTCCTTGGTAGGGCCTAAATAGTTTCTCTGCTTCTTTTATATTCGGGAGAGCCATGTAACTCAGTGTGACTGATAGGAGGTTCAAGGAACCCCACAGAAAACATTAAGCCATTAGCACCATGGCGCTTTTCTTTTTGAACCTTGAATTTTTCAGAGTTAGCATTTGTCTTATGATCCAGAACGAAAGCCACCAAGAAGACAAACAGAATATCTTGCTTCACTAAATTATTTCCCACAGTCAACTACCACAAGACCTCTTGCTACAAAACACTTCCTTATCATTAAGTCAATGCAAGTTGAGTTTTCTGTTGTTAAAGCTTACTTTATTTCTAACTCATGGGTATATTTCAAAACTGAAGACTACCTGAGAAGAGAATGACAGAATAATGACTGATGCTATTTTTTAAAAGATATATTTTAAATTTTCTTCTAAAACACTGGTTTATTGGCTCTCAGCATTATTGGTTGATCATCTCTCTTTTGCTGTCTTCCCTCACATTCCTGTCCTGCCTTGCTGTTTGTTCCTCCTGGAGAGTCGAGAGTCATGTAGCTGCTCATTTGAGACTGCAAACCTAAGCCAGATGATTCCTTAGGTGGACTGGTTCTGCCGCACGACACGCCTTCCTCAGTACACCACTCTGATCCGTCTTTTCTGCTGTGCTTGGGTTTTCTCCCCGGGAAGAAAACTTCTGCATCCAAATGCATTTTTTCATGCAATGGGAAACAAAAAACCAGCATACCATGAACAGTTCAAATTCATTCCTAAACTCATGAGGAATTGTATCCAAACTCACATAAAGATTTGCCTTATAGGTGATATTATACTCGATTATGCAATGAATTTCAAATGCAGAATTTTCTCTCATGTATGTATATATAATAATGAAATTATCACATTAATTTCCTTATACGCTGGGGCCTTGAGACTTCTAGAGCTATATCATGGAGCTACATCCTCAGTTCCTCTGTTTTTAAATGTAAAATTTAGCTCATAAAGAAGAAGCCTATAGATGCAAACTCTGTTACATTAGTAATATTATGAATATTTACTCCCTTGGACTGGTCAGTAGGCGAAGGTGCTTGTGGCCAGGCCTGATACCTAATCTGAGTTTGATTTTCAGGACCCACATGGTGGTAAAAGGGATTTAATTCCTGCAAGTTATCCTCTGATCTCCTCACACACTCTGTGGCACAATTGCACACACATACACACACACTTCATTAATAAATAAATGTAAAATATTTTAGAAAAGAATATCTTCTTGGGTTTTAGAGGAAGAGTTGCTGTTTTCTCTGGAATTAAAACACTTTTATGTTGAGTACTTAAATTATAGCAGTTGATTTTAACTCTATAATTCATAAAATATTTCGAATATATGATACAATTTAGTATTAAAAATATTATAACAAGTTTAGAAAATTCATTAATTAACTCATTTAACAGATAGTTACCGCATTTTTCTTTCGTGTAAGTTCTAGATCCTGAGACATAGAAAGTTAAATAAGACAGACTAGTTTTCTGGCCCAATAAAATTTACATTTAATAGCAGAATTAGCACACAGATAGGAAAATAAAGATAACTTTTACTAAGTTCTATGAAGGGACTAGATTACAAGCTTAAGATAAGAATAGCAGAGACTGCTCTTATGCAAGACAATTAAACTGACACAGTCATCTGGTCATTGGTGAGTCATACAGCTCTCAGGACTTCTGCCTCCTGAGCTAGTATGTAATGTTCTTCACCTTGATGTCTAGACAAAGTTATATTCTTTCCCTTAAAAAGAAGTTGGGCTACTATACAAGTGATACTAATTTTTCCCACATCCATCTGAGATCTGGACACAGGGGGAGGAGTAACAGGAGGCTGACTTCCATCACCCTTACACTAGGTGGAGGTTTCTACAGCTCCTTCAGTCCTTGGTATTGTGGAAAGATACCCCACTGGTCCCTGAAGGAGGAGAATTTTGATTTAGCCCTGTGATACTGGAGCCTCTATCGGTTATATAATTGTGACATAGATTTCCTGGTCATTATTTCGCTTTGTAAAAGTTAAATATCATTAATTACTTTTCATATAGCAAAAGCATTTTGGGGATATTTTCTGTGAACAAATTAAAAAAAACATATTTCAATAGTCAATTCTGTAAGCAGGTCTATGATAGAACTATAGAGTGAGAAGCTAAGTCTGTATGCCCAGGATTATGTTTGCAAAGGCTATTTGTTTTTTCTCCGCAGAGTACGGAAAGCAGCTGAGAAAATGGAATTCCAGTATTTCTAGAGGGTTGTTATAACGACAACAATAATGTCTATTTACTCATCCTGACACTTGGTTACCTCCCTCGTGACCCCGTGGAGCCTGCGGTAATGCATTCTGCATGGTAGCTTGGGTCTGAGGAGGTTCTAAGAACTTGCTGACAATTATGCATTGTGTTCCATTATTTATCACACTGGGGTAACGTGAATCTCTCTGATGTCCACTGCAGGCTGACCTGAGGCCCCTGTTCACAAGGAAAGTCATGAGGAACCTTTATCCTGCTTTCAAAGCCTTCCCCACCTCCACTGTTTCCATTTGATTCAATAGGAATAATGTGTTTATCACAGGAACCTACCATCTTGCTTTCAGTTTGAATCTGTTCCAAACCAACACTTCTGCTGTGCACAACGAGCTTCATGTTATCACAGATTTGGGATATTTGTTCTGGACTACTTCAACATCTTCAAAGTGTAACTAAGCACACAGAAATGTTTCTGTGAAGTCAGCTGCATTCCAACAACACCAGAAGCCCACACATATCTGAGGTTGTAAATAAATAAGGGACATGATGTTTAAAAAAATCTTTTTGACTTGTGAAAAATTGATTGGAATGCTTCTCTAATACTCCTCTCTGAAAGGCTATGTATCAAAATGGAATTCCAGGACTTTTTAGGAACTGATGACAAGACTCAGTTCTCTAATGAACTTTTACAACATATTAAATTTGCTTGTTGACTAATCTAAAACAATAATTTTAAAAGAAAGAAAAAGTCAGTGTGTTTACCTAGGAAGCTTAAAATGAATATTTGCTTTTTCATTATGTTTTCAAAGCCAATACTAAAATAAAGTTATGCTTATATACATACTTATCATATGATTTCATTTTAGAAAGTTTAAATCTTAAATCTATTGAAAAATGAGGAATATTAAATTTGAGATACAAAGATTCTAACACGGTTCTGTGCCCTGCTGATATTTCTGAATAAAAGCGCAGCACTCACATTTACTGTAGGTTGACTGTGAGCATTGACTGCTCCATAGTAGCAGAGAGTGGCTGAGAAGTTCCCATTGACACAGCAGCAGAAGAATGACTCAGTTTTGTTGCCGAGTTTTGGGAATACCCTATATATTGGACATTAACCCCTTATCAGACATGTAGATTGTGAATCTTTGCTCCTGTCCCCTGGATTTTCTTGTCAATTTCTTGCTTGCTTCTTTGATTCAATGTCACTTGCCTATTTTTGCTTTCATTACCTGAGATTTTGTTGTTCTGCTGAAGAAATAATTGTCTGGATCAATATTAAGAAACTTTTCCTGTTTTCTCCTAGGAGTTTTATAGTTTCAGATATTACTAATTGTATATCCATTTTGCATTAATTTTTGTATATGTTGAAAGAGAAAGGTACAATTTCATTCTTTTTGTATCACAATATCTAGTTTTTGCAGTACAGGTTATGGAAGTGACTGTCTTTTCCCTACCTTGCATCTTGGCATCCTTGGAGATCAGCTGACTTCCTTGTGTGCTTTATTTCTGGACTCTGTTCTGATGCACTGATCTGTTTGCTTTTCTGGCAGTATCATGCTGTTCTGAATACGATCGCCTCACCATACATAGTGAAATCAAGAAAGGGGATGTTTCCACCATTCAAGACTGCTTTGTGTATTTGTGGTCTTTTGGGCCTCATATAAATCTTCATATTTTCCTGTATGTAAAATGTATCCTTGGGATTTTGACAGGGATAGCTTTGAGTCTGTAGATTGCTTTGAGTTTTAACAATAACTTTCAGTTTTTGAAGGCTGAGTTTTAACAATAACTTTTCAGTTTTCGAAGTCACTTCTTTCTGTTTGCTCTAATCTCTTTCATTAATGTCTTATAATTTTCAGCAAGTCTTTCATATTCTTATTTAAATTTTTTTCTAAATATTTTACTGTTTGGGGTGCAAATGTGAGCTTTTTAAAAAATTTCTTTTGCAAAGTGTGCATTTTTGGTAGTTAAATCATTTTGTGGTGTTGTGTGATGCATTTGTCAGCATTATTCTTTCTTAACATCTATTTTATTCAGTCTGCAGCTGCAGCACCTGAGAGGAAGGATTCTTACTGGATGTGAGCTCTCAAAGATGCACAAGGCAATGAATTCAGCTAATAGAAATGACAAGGGGAAACAGCATGGTAATTCCATTCAGGATGTTTGAAGCAAAGCTAGCCAAGGGAGCAGATAAGGAAAGGGGTGGGAAACAGGAATTGTGGCTCAGAAGTGAAACTCTGGAACTGAGTTAGATTTACCTTAGAAATACCCCCCCGCCCGCAGATTACAGCCCTTAAGGGGTCTAGACTTCAATAATACCTGGTCCAGTTACATTTTAAACTTCTTGCCTTTAAAACACTTCCAAGTGTTTAATATTCCACTCACAAATATTCATTTGTTTCATTGACCCTGAGGCACAATAAAATGGTGTGTCTTTTATAATTTTGATATTTATAAAATATATATTTAGACTTTTATGTCTTGGAGAGTTACTTTCCTAAACATCAAGAGAAAGAGGGAGAGGGAAAGAAAGAGGGAAGTTAGAGAGGGGAAGGCAAGAGAGGAGGGAGGGAGGAGAATTAACCTTTTTCTTTGATCAATAGGTGCAAGGTAAGTTCCCGAGAGTGAGAGAGAAGACTGTTCATAAGCCGAGAGGACAACATTATCTGTTTGCTTTCTTTTGCTTGTTTTGGTGATACTGGGGAATTGCTGCGAGGGCCTTGCACATGCCAGCTAACTGTTCTACCAGTGACCTACATCCCTAGCACTCTTTTATTTTATTTTTTTCAACTTTTTATTTACAGGTAGGATCTCGCACAATTCACCCAGACACCTTGGCCTCACTGGCTATCCCCGGGCTGGCCTCCAGTTTTGTGTTTGACTTTTTTGTGTCTTTGTTGTCTTTTGCTTGTTTGTTTTTTGAGACAGTTCTCCTGATCTCAGGCTAAGGAGAATGACCTTGAACTTGATTCTCCTGTTTGACGTCCCGAGTCCAGGGATTGTAGGCTTGTGCCAACAGACCCAGCTGAAAGTGATTACCTTTTCTGAGGATGTGACAGGTGGGCATACCCAGTGACAACAAAAGATCGGTAAAACAGAAGCAAAGAAGTGATGGAGTCAACAGTATCTGAGGTTTACATTTTTTCTTTCAAACTGGTAAAGTGGAAAAGTACAGTAATACATATTATATACAAATATATAATTTTTATGTATCAATGGCTTTGCTTATATTTCTTGTAAAATGAGGTTGTTGTTTTTATCATAAAGTAATGTATATTTACAGACTGCTGAAGGCCAATTAAAGCTTTAACCTGAAACATTGTGGGATTTAATCAGTCTTAAATGAATAAACAGAGTATCTGTGGACATGACTTCTCTTCTTTAGGATTGTGAGAAACAAATTTCAAATGGCTTTATTACAAAAAAAAGTTTGGTTTGACGGAAATGAAAATTATTTGGCCAAAGGATAAGTACTTGAGTTTTGAATGGAAAGTTTTTGACTAAAAGTAAAAAAAAAAAAATCCATGCACTTCATTCAGCCATTTATCAGATTCTGGATGTGACTGAAGAGTTCAAGTTTGGATAGTTTCTGAGAACTCTGGAAGCCACGAACCTTGAGACATTCCCAGGATGGCTTAGCCTGGGAAATTTCAGTCAGTTGAACTATGCAGGGCTTCTTTAGATTGGTAAAAACTGTTTTGATCTGAGTTTCATGGGAGAAAACCCTGACTAGAGAAGACCCTTAACTGTCTGAACTGAGGATACAGATTAAAGCTGTTCTGGAAAGAGAAGAGGAGGGACTACTTTGCAGAAGAAAACCTTATCACAGGAGCTATTTTGTTATGACAAAAGTTTTAGATTTTTAATGACATGAATTACTGGTTTCAAATACTGATAAAAAATGTACACATGTATCCAAGACTATCTAATATGATTAGAAAATCAATTCACTTGTAAAATGAACAGACCTGAACAGTTGGGATTTGAATCCCAGTTTGCATATTTACTTCTTGTTATTGAAGTATGCATGTAAAAACTATATAAATGATGGCATAATTTCATTGCTTTTCATAAGGTACATAGGTATGTGTCCAGGTTTCACAAAAATTGAGAACCATAATTCCGGTAACATCTCCGAAAGGCCACTTACCCTCTCTTCTTGTTGCTGGCCCTCATTCTGCAACATCCAACACCATGAATTAAGTTTGGCGTTTCTACATTACTTTCACAGTTGGTTTCTTCTGCTCAATGTAGTGTTTGTGTGGCTCATTCATGTTGTGTCTAGCTGCAGTCTGATGGTTTTACTCCCTGATTATATTCTACTGCATAAATCACCACAATTTGTCCAATCAACATTTAATGGGCTGCTTCCAAGTTCTGGATATTCTTAGTGCTCCCAGGAACGTTCTTGTGCCTTTGCTTTTCAAACATCTGAATAAAGTTGTCTTAGCCTGCTGACTAGCCATAATAAAATAAGAAGGACTAGGTTGCTCAAACAATGGAAATTAATTATCCCAGAATTCAGAGAATGAAGTCTAAAGTTAACATAGCTTGTTTGATTTCTTTGGAGGTTAGCTTGCAGGTGGCTGGATTCTAGGTCTTCATGCAGGCTTCCGGCCTCCTCCCCATGCACACTCCTGGGGTTTTCTTCCTCCTTGCTGTAGCTACCTCCTAGAAAGTTGCATTTTCAAACTCAAAAGAAAATGAAACAAAACAAAACAATGAAAAACAAGAACTTCAGTCATACTGGGTATTAGGACTTCAATAACTGAATTTTAGAAGGGATACAATTCATCCCCTAACAGTTTTGGGATTATATACTTAGGAATAAATACTAGGTTATTAGAGGTGGGAACATTCAGTTTTAGTAGACACTGAGTTTTCCAAATTGCTTGCGCTTATTTGTATTCCAGAGGCAGGAAATGAAGCTTGCAGCTGCTTCCAGATCTTGGTACTATGGTGTTGCCTTTTTTCAGTGTAGCCACTCTGATAGGTTTATAAATCACTATGGGATAATTAGCAGTTTCGATGATTATTAAAATTTAATATTCTTTTGTTTTGCTTTGTTTTTGAGACAGGGTCTCCCTGTAGCTCCAGCTGGCCTGGAACTCATTGTGCAGATCAGGGTGGCCTTGATCTCACAGAGATCTACGTGCTGGCATTAAAGGCATGTGCCACCACATCTGGCTATATTTTTCATTTTCATTATTTCATGCAATGGTCATCTGTGTCTATTGAAAATTTGGGACCATTTTTATTTCATTGTCAGTTATTGGTTTGTTGGAGTTTTCACATATCTGAAAATCAAATAATGTTTGTTGAACATATGCCTAACAGACATCTTCAGATAGTTTCTGTACTGCCCTTTCACATACCATAGTTGTGTTTTGATGATTGTGAACTCTTCATTCTAGTAGAGAAAGTTAATGTAAAATCTTTTCTTTTAGGATCAGTGCCTCTCTTTGCTAAAACATTTGAGTATTATTATTTCACTTTCACTTTCAGTTCCCCTGAACACCTAAAACTAATGTTGTACATGATGTGAGGTTGGAAAGAGAGCCATAACTCTCCCATTTTCCATATAGACACCAACTTACTCCAAATCATTTATGTAAAAATCCCATCTTTCTGGTCATACTTCCTGTGTTGTCTTTTGTATAAAATTAGATGATGATTCTAATTATGGGTCGGTTTCTTAATTTTTCTCTTATACCCTCTGGTCTATATACTTGTCTTTGACAAACTATCACACTGTAAGATAGTTTTGCAATAAGGCTTCACTATTTATTTTTATGTTACTGAATATTTTTTTAGCAATTTTCACTTTCAAACACATTTTAGAATTCATCTGTCATAGTTCATAGGATATCTGCTATAAAATAAGAAAGACTATTGGAAGGACTAATAAAAAATTCCTAGATTTTTATTTACATTACACTGAATTCATAGGTGAATTTAGAAATGACTAAAAAATTTTGTGCCCTCTGTTTCATGAGCATAGTACACTGTATTGGTTTTTTAAGAAATCTTTGATTTCTGGTAGTTAATTTTTGTAGATTCTTATGTAGTGGCCTTATACATCTGTCATTAGGTTTATTCTTTGATTATCTATCTATCTATCTATCTATCTATCTATCATCTACCTATCTCTCTATATTGGACAGGATCTTCCTATAGTTACAACTGGTCTGAAATCCACTATGTAAGCCAGACTAGCCTCCAAATCATAGACATCCACTTGCCTCTGCTTCCTGAGTGCTGGGACTAAAGACATACACGACATTTCCTGGTGCCATATTTTATGATTTTAAGAGCGCTGTAAATTAATCCAATGTTTTAATTTCCATCCATACCATTATATGAGAGCATTTTGAGAATTCTGGAAAGAAAATTATTTAAAAGTGATCTTGGCAAATATTAATATTTAAGTATACTCATTCCTTTACACATTTGTTCATTGGATATTTCTTATATTCTTATTTTATGGCGGGAGCAGAGCTAGATACTATTCACACAAAATAAGACAGTCTTGAAGCTGGAGAGATGGCTCAGAGCACTTATTGCTTTTTGTGAGATCCTGATCGAGTTCTTGGTACCCACATGGTACCTAACAACCATCTATAGCTCTAGTTCCAGGGGAATCCAATGACCTCTTCTGTCCTCCATGGGCATTGCATGCATGTGTGCACTTACATACATGCAAACAGAACACTCATATACACAAAGTAAAATATTTTTTGAAAGACAATCTTTAGAGGATTTAACAGTTTATGGGTAAACAAAGAACACAGGATGACAAGCTGTAAGAGATACAGTTACAAAGTATCACAGAAATAATCAAGAGGTTTGAATCACATGAAACCAAGAATTATGCAGGAGTAACAGGAGAATCACCCTGTTGCACTGAGAAATTCAGTTGTTCTTATATTTGCTTAAATATCTTGACTTCAACAATGTCAATGAACCTCACAAGCCCTCTTAGACAATGGTGCTATGAAAACACATCCTAAATCAAGTTCTAGTTTATTCCTAAGGGTTTGCTTTAAATCACCCTTGTACTGGGTGGGTGAGAAATTGTACTGAGAAATTCTACAATCTTCTAATGGGGATGATACAATCTGAGACATTTGAACAAAATGGATAGTCTGAAGGAAAGTCTGTTAATACTGTGTTTAACTGACAGTCATGTCAAATAATATAAAACTTCTCACAGAACTTCTGTCACTGTAAGTAGTTGGTGCTACCTTAAAGTCAACAAGAAGGGGTTGTTTGGGAAAACTGTCATCCTCAAGGCCTTGATTTAAGTGGCTTACAAAGAGCAGGAGTCATGGCGTGAGTAGCTATACTGATCTCCATTCAGGTTTGGGTAAAGAGAAAGGAGACTGTGTTACTATAAGGACTTTATCTGGAAACACTGGTTAAAGAATGGTGGTCACATCAGCTCTATTTATCACTGTCTATTTACCAGTTCTCTAAGAAGTGTGGGCTCTTGTTTTCTAGAAAGACTATAAGCAAACTTCTGTTTAAAACATAAAGAATACCGCTGGAGTTTTGTTTTCAAGTAAACTCTTAGAAATAAACTTCAGTTAATAAAATTCAGTGACTAAACCAGTTGCCCAACAGGGGTGACCACAGCTGGCTGAAATGCTATCTCCTAAATTCCTCTAGGATCATTTATTCTATTCTTATTCTCATTACCAAAACTGGTCTCAACAACTCAATCTTTGAGATAAATCTGTTCTACTTCATAATATTTCTTTTGACTTAGTTATACTACCTCAAAAGTTTTTAAAATGATCTTTCTAAAATTGAACTCAAATTCTCATCACACTGTGCCTAAAATCATTCAGTGATTAATAACGTCCCAAGAACAACGTTGAGACTTCATAGTTTGAGTCAATATTTTCATGATAGACCTTTGCTCTCCGTTCTAGTAATTTTGCCTCCAATTCTACCTATTGCAAACTGAGCCTGTTTAACTGTGGCATGGTCTGCTCCACTGACCTTGAACATGAGGTTTCTCTAACCTGAAAGCTTCCTCCTTTCAGCTAACACTGATCTTAATTTTCCACACCTTAGCCTTGTCTCCTAACATAATCCTCACTGTCTTTACAATTTCAATTTAGAAATCATCTCTTTGAGGAAGTTTCTCTGATATTTTCTCTCCCCTAGGCCCTCCCTACCGCACCCTGTGCTAATCTATTATAACACATTTCTCTGTGTGTGATGATGTCTGATTTCTCTGCTAGATCAAAAAATGTTGGGTGTATATTAATGTTTACCAGCATGGTTCAAATTCATTTTACATCTAATTGCTGGCTCAGAGTAGATTATTTATTAAGACATAAAATCCAACACAGAGCATGGTGTGGCCGTTAATTCCAGCCCTCCGGAGGCAGAGGCAGGCAGATTTCTGTGAGATCAAGGCCGGCCTGGTCCGCATAGTGACTTCTAGGTAGGCTGGGACTAGGGAGACCCTGTTAAAACAAACAGACAAGGAATATAAAATCTAGTTACTCTGTTATAATATTATACTACTGCAATAGGACTTTAAGCAAAAAGTCATTGTGATGGTTAATTTTGTTTGTCAACCTTGATTGGACTGTGAAATACCTAAATGAGCAGATCAGCATAGGTCTGGGTTGCTTCCAGAGAGGACTGGCTTTGGGGAGAAGACATGTTCTGAATTTGGGTAGCACCAACCCATCGTCTAGGGTCTCAGTGGCACAAAAGGGTACAAAAGGGAGTCGTGGATTCAGGCACGCCCTCTGTCCTGCTCCCTTCTGGTATGATGTGAGCTGCCTAGCTCCACCGTGCCCTCCCTGCCATGGCGGATGGACACTTCTCAGTCCATGAACCTTTTAAGTAGTCCTCTCAGTTGTTTGGGCACAGCAATAGCAGATGGACTAAAACATTCACAGAGGCTTAGATGATAAAAAGATTGTGTTTGACTGGGTGGAGAGGCCCAGGGGATGGAGAAACATAGACCCCTTGGGACACTCCAGAGTGGTACATTGTTTTATGACGTCACGGCAAAAGTCATCAGTCCTCATGTGGGATTTTTCAGGAACGAAGCAGAGGGACAGCCCCTTTTTTTGCGTCAGATGCTCTGATATGTTCCCTGGGGACAGAGATGAAAGCTGTGACCCTGGAAACAGACTTTTGGGAAAGTCTTAAATCTGGGTGTTGTGCAAGACGGTATGACACATCTTACTCGGTTCTACAGAAAACCTCTATTGGCAGCCTCTCCTTCCACGGTTTAAGAGGAAAATTTCCAGTATTGGCATCCACCCTCTGAGCACTTCCAACCACCTATAAACGTAATGGTCTGAAGGCAAAGTTTTCTAATTCTTTTTTTTTATTCAAGTAGTCAATGCAACGCATTTCTAAATCAGCAAAAGTGTAGTGTTTGGTGACAAGTGTAAGGTGTGAATGAGACCCCCAACAGTTTCGGACTCTGGAAACCTGGAGCCAGAGCTTATCTAAGCCTTGCAAACCGGTTCCAGATCCCAAATTCCTTGGCAGATAAGCAAGGAATTCACGAGCAGCTCTGGAAAAGGACTACTTCCTGGACAGAAGCTTGCCTGAAACATCAATCAGATGTCATGGCAACCCCCCTCCCCTAAAAGCCAGGATGGGACTGAAGGTTTAAAAGGTTTTGAGGACTTGGACAACGTGCTTGTGCTTCTGGTGCTAGCGCTTCTGCTGCTTCTGGTGCTACTGGTGCTGCGCGGCCAGCCTGGTTCCCTGGAGCCCCAGCCCCAAGATGGGGGTGAGGGGCTAGCCTCCCCCATCTCTTCGGGGAGGCTAGCCCCCAAGGGAGGCTAGCATTTCTCCACTCGTGGGTGCGGAGGAGATAGTCCCATCTGGTCTTCTCTCAATAAAGTCGGGTCCTGTTAGCTGCCAGCGGAGTCCGGTCCCTTCTGTCTGCTGCGTCTCTCGAACCCTGAACCTGACAACCAGGAGAACCCAAACTGATATTTCCCAGTCAGCTAAGTTTATTTCTAGTTTAACTAATTAAATAATTACTAGTAAGTAATTCAATTTTTGTCCCCAGGAGCTTATTTTTTTTTAGAGAAATTTCTCATTTAAAAAATGGCACTAGCGACAGTCAGGACTCACTGCTCTCCTGAAGAAGGCAGTATTTTCAGTATTTAACCAGCTATCTTATTTTTTTCTTTCTTTATTTTCATACTTCAGGGTAGAGTTTTTTTCTAAAATGTAGTAACTTAGTCTAGTGAGATGACTCGGTGCAAAAGGTACCTACTACCAAGCCTGACTACCTGAGTTTGATTCCTGGGACCCTCAGGGTGGAAGGAGGAAATGGATTGTCACAAGTTGTCTTCTGACCTTCACATGTATGACATACACGCAATGACAATAAATTTAAAAAATATAATACTGCATTACCTGACTTCTACAGGATATGAAGACAAACCATTGATAATGTGTTATTTGAAAAAATGAGCCTGCATTTCCCTACTCTGTGGTCTTAAACATGAATTGCTCTAGAGATATGGCTTTTCTGCTTCATAGTGCCTTAGATGCCTTCTTTGTTTTTTTCTCTAACAACATACCTCCATTGTC
Organism: Eospalax fontanierii; assembly: GCA_035773235.1. Taxonomy (NCBI): domain Eukaryota; kingdom Metazoa; phylum Chordata; class Mammalia; order Rodentia; family Spalacidae; genus Eospalax; species Eospalax fontanierii. The sequence goes on from CM069524.1 coordinate 40,619,919, forward strand.
TTTCAACATCATTGTATCAATCACCTAGCTAATAATCCATATTGGGTAAATGGCAACAGAAATATCCTTAAGTCATGTGGATAGGAGTATGTATGTACACACAAAATATTCCAAATAAAGAATAGTTGTAGCATTTTGAGTGGATAAGCTTGAGTTTTGTAAAATATATTTTTACATTTCAAAAACAGCCCTATAAGTAACCTCCTTCTATGAGCATCAGAAAATATCTCTATATACATAAAGAATGCTTGGTGAATTAAGAGATACTATTGTTTAGAACTGTTTGAAATTTCAATGTAGGTATGCTAACTTTGCTTTGGCCTAGTGGATATTTTCCTAGACATTAGCAGCAATACAATATGTCTACAGCTACTAAAGAATCCCTGTGTTCCCACACATATACTGTATTTATAGTCATAATGTTTGTGTGCTATTATGATTATAAATAATCATGACTATATATTTGTGATATAACACATTGTTTTCATTGAAAAAATTCATTAAATTTAGTGCTGGAGAGATGGCTCAGCAGTTAAGAGCACTGGTTCTTAACATGGTCTGTTCTGATCAATGAGGGCATTGCACAACATAGGTGCACTTACATACAAGCAGGAAATACACTCATACTCACAAAATAATAATAAATATTAAAAAACCTCAACACTAGCTTTCAGGTAAAGCATGTATTTTAAGATTAATATTTAAAGGGTTAGAAGTCACAAAAATACATTATCTCATTAAAATATCAGTAGTCTTCCAGTGAGCAGTCAGCTTTATCTGTTCTCAATGACTATTTACTGCATTTGAAAAATTTCCTAAAAATTCTCTTAGTATTTAAATTCATACAAATGTTAATGATGTTATACCTACTAAATGAAGAATTTAATTTTCCTCCTTCAGTTTGTTTTTTTAATTTTAATTTAGGTTTATGTGTATGAATGTATTGCCTGCATGCTTGTAAGTGCACACATGTTGTTCAATGCCTATGGAGATAAGAGGACATTGTTGGATCCTCAGGAACTTGAGTAGTGGGTGCCTGTTAGCTGCCATGTGGGTTCTAAGAACCAAACTCAGGTCCCCCAGAAGAGCAGCCTGTGCTCTTCAGCACTGAGCCCTCTCTCCAGTCCCTCCTGTTTGTTTTTGTGACTTGTTGCTAGGTGGTCTTCTCCTGAAGCAGGTGCCATTTGTCCATCTCTCCTATCCAGTGTTTGAGATAGGTTTTAACTTAGCCTATTAGACACTCATTTTACTCACTACATAAAATCAGATGGAGGCCAATATTCTTACATCTTGCTTCTCAGCATTAAGCTATCATTTTAAGGAAGAATCTTAATGTACCTAATAATGATAGCTTCATTAACATGCAAATAATGGTCTAGTGTGTTTTTCAGGTGATCTTGTCATAACACTTGTTTATCTTTTCTCATCATTACCACTTAAAGCTACTATTAAAGTGCCACCTTCTAAACTCCAGCCTTTTTACCATAGTCTTGTTTAATGATTATGCTGCATCTTAGTATTTTCCAAAGCTATCAAACTCCAATGATACTCCACACAAGGGCCTCCAAGAGAGCAGAATGAGTTCCTGCACTCATCACGTGGAGAGCACCTCCTCCATGTCCAGTTATTACTAGTAAACTACAGCCTCTGCCAAGACAGGCCAAAAGGAAGCTGAAGGCCAGCTGCGTATAAGTCTATCTCCTGCATGTAAATGAGAATGCTCTACTGTCAGAAATGGATTGCGTCACAGTGAACAGTGACCTCTTCCATCATTTTAGTCACATGGTACAAACTCACTGGCACCCTAAGATACCCAGAGGAACATCACAGCAATGGAATGCAGGTACCTGTAGAACAGGTACATTTGAAGTTCTTTCCATTTATTCTTTCAAATAATCTGGTCTCGTGGCACGATAACAAATGCAGAGGTGAAGAGGTGAAGAGGACAGGAGTGGAAGAGCATTGGAGGAATGGGGTGTTTTCAAATTCATTCAAATGGAGTGAATGCAGGAACATTTGTTTCATAGTTGCTAAATAAAATAACTGTAGATTAGCTTCAGAGGAAAAGAAAACATCTGTGAGGCACACCTATTCTGTCTGAAAGAATACTGCTTATTTTTATACTTGCTAAGGTTATTGTCAGCTGGTTTTAAATAACAAAAACACCAGAGGACTGGGTAACCATCTAGCTATTGTAAATAAAAAATTACTGCAACACTTCTTGACATTTATAACATGGCACAAGCATAGTCTCGCCTCCCCCATCCTTCCTGACTCTGCAGTAGAAGGTAACAACAATACTGACATGCACCATTTCTGTGGGATTATGTTCTGATTTAGTTGATTGTATTATGCACAACTTAATGTTTACAGTCTCCAGCATGCTTCTCTCATTGTTACAGAGTAATCCAGTGCTTCCTCTACCCATCTTTCATGGTGGTCCCATTAGAGTCTTGCCCATTGTGACTGGTGGTGGAAAGCCCTTCCATTTTTAGAGAAACCACAGCCACTTACTAGTTTTAGCTCTAAGCTGCTTTTCTCCCCTCTAGCGACAAACCTAGGAGAGGTTCAACAAACAGTATTGTTATTCACTTTCCTCCATCCAGAAGCTTTTAATTTATTTAGGGAATTGGAAAAATACAGGACTCCCCATAGTGACTCACATGAAATCAATCAAAAAGATCTTTTTTGGAGGGGGTGTGAGACAGTACTGAGGACTGAAACCAAGGTCTCACACACGCAAAACAAGTACTACACTGCTCAGCTACAGCCCCAGTTCTCATAAATTCTTTGAAAACTTAGATTAACACAGTGCTAAAAGAAGCAAATTTATGGTAACTGGAAATGACAGTAAGTTGGGTCTCTCTGCTAACTTTTCAGTGTAATACTCTAAGCTTTCTACTGTTAACATTCTGTTTTATAGGTAATATAAACATACAACAAAAATTAAAATAATGCAAATATTATTCTGTGCTTCCAATAGGTCACTCCACGACTGTTTTGGGGGATAAAAAAGCCCAATAACTTAAAAAAATTCAATGGAAAAAACCTTACAGAATCATAAAATAAAATTAGAGGATGACAGAATAGGAATCCCAATGGAATATTTTGAGAGACGAATAGCAACCACTGCTTTTCAGAAAATACATGATTTCATCAGACAGGTGGGATAGGGAAGAATTCTGTTCTAGGAGATCATAGACACCCTGCACAGTTGTTATGAGCAGGAGTGTTCAAGTCAAAATGTCTGGTTTAAAGTCTGACTTGATCACTGAGCTCTATGCAATAAATATTGTTCAAATTGCCTCAGTTTCTTTATCTGCTTCGTGGTAAGACTCAAGGTATCTAAATCCTGTTCTTATGATGCTTTGGTGATTCAATATGATGAAACACTTAAAGAAGAACCTAGAATGTAATAATGCTACTCAAGAGAGTTACATTATTATTATTCTTCACTTCCTAATATTTGTAAAAAAAAATATCCCTGCAAAAGAGTAATGAGTTCTTCTCTGGCTCATTAACTTAATTCTGAATAATGGGTTCCTTTTATAAATGGGAAACCAAGTTTTTAATATTATTATAAACTTTGCTTTAGAATGAAAATACTTTCAAACAAGTTAGAATGCGCTGTTCTGTGATGTATGAGTCATTTGGAATGGGGCCACTGTTGCAGTAGGGGTTGAAAACTGCATTCAGAAAGTGCATTCATGCTGATGGCAAATGTCAGCGGGAGGAAAATCTGAGTGCATCTGATGTCATTACTCATGTATGAAGGTGATGGATCTGCTGTGGTTCTCAGGGGTAGGAGTGTTCTGAAGGAAAATGGTTTTTGTTTACTATTATAGCGTAAGGGCCATGTTTTATACTTTAGCATCAATAAGGTAATCACTTGCTGTCTTTTATTTTAGTAAAAATAATTTAAATAAAATTAAGTAAATTTAATAAATTTAGCTGACAGTAACAACACTCACTCTGTAGATTGGATATAATGAGATGTGATTTGTGTCTCCAGGAAATTATTTATGTCTTGAAATTATTTCCTTTTTTCCTGTAAAACTGTTCAGTTTTCCAACTGAACAGCCATATTCTACAGTTGAAGGAGACAAGTTGCAACTGAACTTTTAATACAGTGATACTTTTGTTTAGATTTCCTGATAAGGCACAGTAAAGGTTTAAATATACAGAAGGTGAGTTTTCCCACAAAACAGGCTGGAGTTCACAGGATGAGACACTGCCCCATGATGTTTGAGAAAGAAGGAATTCCCAGCAGGAGGATATTTTTAGTACATCTGACAAAGCATGAGTTCCATCCACATTTCCTTAATGTGTTGTGTTAAATTCTCCTTCCACTGTTTGAGGACTGTCAAAGTGACAGCAGAAACCACGTAAGAATGTTCTCCGCCACAGGAAACAATGAAAAGCTGGTATCATTACTATATTAACATTACACTTTCTTTATCAAAGACACAATGTCATGAGCCTTCATTGAAAATTGTTACACACTAAAATGACCAGAAAACTCTGGAAAAATTTTAAGTATTTTGGGACAGTGATATCAATATGTTTAAATGACTTTATTTCTGTGTTTTTTTTTTTCATATATGGTTCCTAGAGAATGAAAATTAGAAGTTTGTGTTTGTTTGTTTTTATTGCTGTTGAATTCTTTATTCACTGAGATTTTGATTTAAACTCTCTCTATATATATATATATGTGTGTGTGTGTGTGTGTGTGTGTGTGTGTATGTGTGTGTGTGCATCTAAAGAAAAAAATTTAATCTGTTAAACAAAAATCTTAGTGAAAATGTAAACTTTTTGCCTATATAGAAAATTTTATTATGTACTGAAGAGATGGCTGCTTGTCCAGAAGATCCAAGTTTGATTCCCAGCACCCAGGTCAGGAGGCTCATAAATGCCTGTAACTCCGGCTCCATGAGATCTGATACCTCTTCTGGTCTCCAGGAACACTTGAACATAAGTAACAGACACACAGAAACACAAACAAACACATACACACAAGTAAAAATAAAATAAATCTTAAAAAGAGAAACTTTTATTATGGAGTAATTGTTCTTCACAGGGCTTGTAACCCTCCCAAGTGTACATTTTTCAAGTTCAATACAATCTTGATTATTACTTATCACAATTAAAATTCTTCATATTTATAGTCAGTAATGGAAATAAACTATTCTAATTTCCTTTTGTTTAAATTATGGTCACTGCTCAATATCAAATGTTATTGCTAAGACATATTTAACACTAATTGTTAAAAGGGAAAGAGACATGTGGATTATAGATAAGACCAACTGGATACATACATACATACATACACACATATGAATACATATGAAGTGGGAACTATGTGTACTTGTGTGTGTGTATATATAACAATACATAGAACCACATGATGCGTTTCTGAACTTAAGACTCTGAAAGTTGACTGTCATATAATTCACATCCTCTGGGTTAGAAAAGATCAATAAATGTTTTCAATTTGAGATTTTAAATTTGTAAATTTCAGTTGCATTTTTAGAGATTTTATGTATTTTTATTTTATGTGCAAGAGTGTTTTACCTGCAAGTATGTAATTGTATCGCATGTAGCAGCCAGAAAAGAGTATTTGATCCCTGGGAACTGCAGTTAGGCATCAGAATTAGCCACCATGTGAGGGCTGGGAAACGAACTCCAGAAGAATAGCTAATAATCTTGGCCACTGATCCATCTCTCCTGCCTCTCAGTTGCATTATTAAAGAAACATTCTAAAAAGCTAGGTTTTAAAAAGCCACTCATAATACTTAAAAACTAAAATAATGCAGAAAACAAAATCTTGACAAAACAGAATAAATGAACAAAATTAAAATGCAAGTTATTTTAGAAGCACATTTGTTCTGCATTAAGAGGAGGATGTAACCCTTTGAACCATCTTTGTTTCTCAAATAGAGTACACTTTTAGTACATTGTGCCACCACTTGAATGCCTGTGGTGTATTATTTTAAGAAGACCATCTCTTAGCCAAGCACGGCGGCAGATGCCTTTAATCCGGGCACTTTAGTGGTGCTGAGGCAGGTGGATCTCTGTGAGATCAAGGCCAGCTGGTCTGCATAGTGAGTTCCAGGCCAGTCAGGACTACAGAGAGACCCTGTCTCAAGAACAACAACAACAAAGAATCCCTCCCCCCAACAAACCAAAAATACTACCCAACACAACAAAAAGATCACCTCTTTTAAAGTGTGCCTAATATTAGAGCAGAGAGTCTATTCTTTCCCTAGGGCTCAGACTCAAAGTCTGTTTTGTGGTTTGAAGACTCAAAAGGTAGGAGAAGTGTAGTAACTTCTTTTATTGTGAGGAGGACTTGAAATTTCTGTGTGGAGTTCTGTGAAGCATAGGCATTAAACATTTTAATTTAAAATTTCTGATTCAGAAACATCGCCTAAGAATGAAGCAGTTTTTATGCTGAGATTCCTCTGGATGTTACTCTTCCCGTTATAATGCTCTTTCCGGCCCCTTTACTCATACAGTCATTACAGAGTTCACCAAGTCCACTTCTGATTCATGGATTTAATATTCTCCCTTGATATTAAAACCAGGGGATTTTTTCTCAATAATAATGGTCTCAACCAAGGGACGTATTGACTCCTTGTCATAAGTCTTAAAATCAGACAGAGGACACAAAGTGTTGTCTCTCTAAGAAGCATCCTCTCTCCTGTGGTTAAGGTTTTGCTAAGGGTTAAGAAAACATCCTGACGTGTAGTTATACCTCCTTGGTTTCCTGAGCTAAGATTAGAGACTCCTAAGGGTTGGAGTCTCTTCCTGAACATCATGATTCTGAGGAATCAGGACTGAAGTTTCCCACAGCCCAGTCACAAAATAAATAAATAATAATTAGCCCGCCCCCCTAACGTTTAGCCACTCCCTTGGGTATTATCTTTTGGACCTGCTGTAATTTGTTTTCTTAGTCTAGACTGTAACTGTTTAGAGCACTGAACAAATATTTTGTTTTTACCATATGCGTACACATTTTCTGAACTGTACAGACAGTAAATAAAAGCAACATCCACAGCTTGTCCTCCTGGATCTACTGAGGATGGGGAGCATCTCTTCTTTAGTAGGTAATCTCCAGTGCAGTATTTTCTTATAAATTATTTCAGTAGAGATGACAAAGTGAAAAGTTTGTAGATATTATCAGAGAGAGGGTTTGTGCTGAAGCGTTATTTGACCACACTAGTTTGAGGGATCTGTTAATCACAAGAGAGTCAGGAAGGGCTTAAAATCAACCATAAGTTTACCATTCAATTCAACAAAACAAAGTGGACATTGATGATGTATGAGATCAGCTACAGCTGAGAGATGTTTTAGAAATTTAGTCTAGTATGTCATTCCTGTTTATGTTTTGAATTTCAATTTATTTCAAATTTAAGAATGCCTACACCCTTAAGAAAAGTGTTCGAGGACTTAATTTGGAATGAGGCAGACTCTAGCACTCGCAGCTATGTAACCTTGATACCATCCAGTGAGCGCTGAGCTTCTGTATAGAGTGTGTGCTATCCGTTCACCTGCAGCAGAGCTGTGAAGGAGTTGTGGTGATGTGCTAGGGAACAGGAAGGGGTACAAAGGCGTCATCCAGCAAACAATAACTTTACGCTTCACAATGGAAGGAGCTAACGTTCTTTATACATTTCTAATAGCACAATAAATCATTCCTTCTGAAATATATAACTGAAACTCTAAGCAGAGCTACAGGTTGCTAAACATCAACAAAGGTAGTTCTCATAAAGAAATTTCTATTTGATTAACTTGTACTCATTCCATTTAAGAGCAAAATCTGCCTCTGACAAAACAGAAATGTCTCCATCTGTGTTTTCTCAGATTCCCACTTCCCATGTAGGTGATGTCAGTACACACAGTCTAACGCTGTGGAGCTTCTTTTTCTGCCCAACATTGTAAAGTGACATAACTAAGTAGGAAGTAAAGACTGTGAGGTATGCTGAGCCTGTTAAATCTCTATTAGCTCAAGAACTGCTTTGCATTTAGGTCTTGAACACACAGGAGTTTTCAGTTCCAACACTATACTGCCTTATGAGGAAGACTCTTCTCTAGAGCTGTGCTCTTCTTTGGAAGAACTCATCTATTCTTATTAAATTATCTTCTACTTATTCTTTATGATTCTTAAATTAAACGGATAAAAGATATTTGCTTTTATCCCCCCAAATCTCTGCTTCTGTGTTTCAATGGACATTTCAAGTGGTTAAAGGGATATTTATGAGGAAATTAGAACCAATACTTGAAATATATTTAAAGTAGGATATCTCTCTGCACCTGCTTCAAAGCCTTTTACTCTAATCTCTGGGATCATTTTATAGTGTAGTTTCCACTATTGTGATTTGGATTTTTTTCTAAATCTCCAAATTTCATGAGTTAGAAGCCTGTCTCCAGGGTCAAGGTGGTAGAGTCTTGAAGAGGTGGGAACTAATGGGAAGGAACTAGGTCTTGGGGACTTGACTCTTCTGAATGGATTAATGCTGTTAGACAGAATGGGTCAGGTCTCCTGAGACCAGATTAGTGCCCATAAGAATGAGTGTCAGAAAGAGTTCAGCCCTATTTGTACTTGGCCTTCTGCTTCTCTGTCATGTTGTGATGAAGCTGAGATCCTAGTCAGGACACCAATTCCATGCTGCTTGTACCTTCCAGGCACTAGAATCATGAGCTAAATAAAACTCTTTCCTTTATATATTATTCAGAAATATATACTCTGTCTAAGCAACAAAAGTAAACCAACACAGTCACCAAGTCTCATCAGTTCCTACCTTAAGGAATCATTATCATTTTTGTACTTAGGAGAAACACTGAATTGCTGGGCAGGAAATAAGAATCTTGTGGCTCCAACATATTCCATGTGGTGCATGTATATTGATTGCCTTCATTTTCACCCCCTTACATGAGCATATTAGGCTCTAGACTTAGACACTTTACAGGCCTGTAACCTTGATCATTCACGTCATTCTTAATTTATTCATCCCCAAATATAAACAGTAACATCCACTCTAACTCTCTTGCAGGATTATTGTAATGATCAATTGAAACAGTACCTGGAAATAAGATTAGATATAATGTAATATTTATCTTACACTAATATGAATAGTCTTGTCTTCTACTTCATCTTGACTTTAATCAGACAGATGAGTTCAAATCTTGAATCTTCCATTTCTTAGTCTGGTGTCTATTAGATAACTTAATCTTTTGAGCCTTTGTGTTTTTCATTTATGAAATGGAGATATGAAAGTTCCAAATGTCTTTAGTAAAGAGTCAATTGAAAAGATACTTGGGAAAGAACCATAGACAGTCCTTACTGCAAATTCTCATGCCTTAATGTTAATAGTTACTGTTTTCATTGGCTCCACTGTTTGTGCAAATCTTTCTTGATCCTACCTGTGCAATTTCATTTCTTCTGCTTTTTTTATTACCAAGTTCATATTTTCTAGGCAGATTAATACATTTGTTTCCTGTGGCTACCACAACAAAAATTGCAAACTTAAAGCCATGCAAATAAATTTTGATATGGTTCTAGAAATCTGAATGTATAGTCAGAAGTCTGAATGTAGTTCCATCAGGCTGTAGTGAAATTTTTGCATTCTTTCTGGAAACTTTGTGAGAATACATTTCTTTGACTGCTTTTGTATTTTCTTTTGAATATTTTTCTATGCATATGACTGAATTTTCTCCTTAAAAATAGTACAGGGTTGTATGAACCTGATTGTTTGTTTTACTTTTCCAATTAAAATTCTTAAAAAAATAAATGGGCTTGGTTTTATAGAATTTAATGGCTAAAAGATAAACCATAATTTGTGTCTATTTACTATATAAAATATGTCTGTATAAGGATGGAGTCTAAACTTTTAGATAAATTTTTGAAAATCAGTTTCGTTATAGCTTGGATATGAAATACTCCCTACAAGCTCATGGGTTTTAACAGTTGGTTCAGAAGTGATGACACTATTTTGGGAGTCTGCTGAACCTTTGAAACTAGCTAGAGGAAGTATTACATCAGGGCTGAATACTGGGGAATACACAACCCCTTCATCCTTCCTGTCACGATCTCTGCTTTCTACCTGTGTCAAATGAAGCAGCTGCGAGCTGTCATTACCGGTGACAGGAACAATGTTTAGATTCCACTCCACCTTCCCCTACGTGACAAGTTGAAATCCCCCAAGACTGTGAGCCAACATAACATGACAAGTTGAAGTCCCCCAAGATGACTGGGAGCCAACATAACATGACAAGTTGAAATCCCCCAAGATGACTGTGAGCCAACGTAAGCATTTTTTCCCGTTGGCAGTTTTTGCCAGGTATTTTATCAAAGCAAGGAATTCTCTTCCTCTTACCTAACAGAAGTTTTATTGATGAATATGTAGAATAAAATATATGCATTTTAAGCACAGATCTAAACATTGCATGACATGGGTGCACTTACATACATGCAAGCAATATACTCACATACATACAAAAAATTAAAATATTAAAAAAGAATATATTAGATTCCATCAGTAATGTGGGAGATGAATTTTCTCATCAAAATTTGTAACTGCAGCTCTGGAGAGATATCTTAGTGATGAAAAGTGCTTACTTCTCTTGCAGAAGACCTGGGTTGGGTTCCAAGCACCCACATGGGGTTCACAACCACCTTTAACTCCAGTTACAGGGATCTGATGCCATCTTCTGGGCTCTATAGACTATTGCACGCATGTAATACACATAAACTTACACAGCCTCATCCACATAGACTAAATGAATGAATGAGTGAATAAATAAATAAATACATCTCAGACAACAGACAAACAAAGTTGTAGTTGGGGGCTGGACATACAATTCAATGATTAAGAAGATTTGATACTTTCCAGAGGGCCCAAGTTCAGCTCCTAGCACTCATGTTACAAGCCTCACAACTACCTGTAACTCCAGCTACAGAGGATCTGACAGCTCTTCTGGTCTCCGTGGGTACCTGCATTCATGTGTACATACTTCCACATGACACAACAGACATGCAGAGGCACAGGCATAGGCACACACACACACACACACACACACACACAAATAAAATAAATCGTTAAAAATAAAAGCATCTTGAGAAAGTGGATGAAAAAGCTGAGAAAGTGGAGGTGGCCCTGAGGGGCTCCTGGAAAGTCCTGTCAGCCTTCTTTCTCCATTTCAATTGAAGCCTCCATGACCACCCTCTAAAGCACGAAAGGTCCACTCCCGAAAGGTATTTATCCCATCACTAGCAAGATTCCGACACTCTCTGAGATGCTCAGATTTTTCCAGTCATCTGTGCTCCCTGTTCTAGGAGAACCAAGACCCAAGGAGACTGGTGCTGAAGCCACCGCTCAGTACTTAGCATCCCCTTGTTGACTCACTAGACCTCAGAGCCACAGTTTTACATCAAGAAGACAAAAGATAAGACTAATGGGAATCACTCGACTCTGGAATCACTTGGAGGAACTCTAGCCTAGACCTGGGCGACAAAATGTGGGGCTCATCCTTGCCTCCCCCCACAGAGGCTACAGAAGCAGTAGAGTTTGTTGCTGATCCTACAGCCCTGGCCACCAGTGTGTCGGGTGAGAGGTAAAGAGTTGTCCCCTGGGGCACCAGTCCAGTTTTGGTTCAGAAAGTTTTGGTTCAAGAGAGCAAAGGAGGCACCATCGGGAAGGACCAGAGTGCTTAGTCTTCAGCACACCTGGCCCCCAGAACTCTCATCTATCAACTGGATCTTGCCAGGACTTCCTGCTTCTCAAGGCTAGAGACACCAGGACCTCAAGGCCAGACTTTTTGCCCCCACAGGTTAGAAGCTCTGAATCCACCTTCAGGACTTTCCTTTCACCCTCCACCCACCTCAGTTTACAGGAACTGAGAGACATGTGGCAGCTGTGAGCCTTAGTGACCCAGGCCTCAAGATTATACCCAGAAACCCCAATTCAGCCTGCTTTCTCACTCCCTGAAGGAGAATACGAGAGTATCCCTCCCCCCATTCAGATGAAGGAGGAGGAGCCCTCCTCGTCTGGCCCACTGAGTACAACTAAAAGAGACCAAGAGATAAGGTAATGCACACCAGGGGCAGTAGGGACTTTCATCCGATGCCCTCTCCTGCCCCTGTGGTCCAGCTCATGTCTGTCCATGTGAAGCCACCTGTTACCCACCCATCACCCTTTGGACAAGCGCAGCATGTCCCTTCCCCAGGCCTCTCAGCTGTGAACTCATATTCATCCTTGAGAAGCTTTGACATTGACCCAAAACCCAGTTCACACTCATCCGATCAGTTCCCAGAGTCCAAAAGCCCCAGGGGTTAAGAGGCCTCTCTCCTCATTCTTTTGAGGAATCTCCTGAAGAGCCTCCTTTGCCCTGGGAGCAGGTTGGTGTATGGTTGTTTGACCAAGACAGTTGGGTCACATTGCAGGAGGGATCTGGGAAAGTACCTGTGGCAAATGCTTCTGAACCTTGTCCCAATAAAATCCCCAGCCTCCAGGAACTGAAGATGCAGCAGCTCTTGCAACAGGAGGTAGAGGAGCTATCAGCAGACAAGTGTGCCCCTCTTAATGGAGGCTCTGCTCTAGATATGGTTGAACTCCAGCCCCTGGGGCTACAATTTCTAGAACTCAGAATGCTCCAGAACATAATTATGGAACTTCCCACCTTTCTAGACTATCAAAATATTCTGAACTGTCAGAGCTCTGCCTTGTAGAAGCGTGTGGGGAGCCACAGTCCTGCCTTGTTGGGGAGACTAAGGTGGCTCAGCCCTACTCTTCCAGAGAGCCAGGACCCTTAGAGCCATCAGAGCCCTCTAGGAACAGCCAGAGGTCCCAGAGTCCTGCCCTCCATCACTGCCTAGTCCCCAAGGGTAGGTTGGATCACGTGAGGCCTGCCCTAGGATAGAGCTGAGGGCATCAGCAGCCCATTCTCTGGAAGCTAAAAGCCAGAGTTCAGCCCATTGCCCTGCTGCAGTCAAGGGCCTCCAGCCGCCACGAGCTTGACCTTCTCATCACAAAGCCCACTTTGTACCAGTCATCTTATCTGCTCACTCCAGTGTCTGAGGTCCCAGACAGGTCAGTCGGGCCCCAGCTGTCTGGCCCCTTGAACCCTGGCCTTGAGGTAGTACCTTAAAGCTTGTCTCACCACCTTCCACTGTCACGGTCACGAGGCTCTCTGGATCACGAATGGGCCTTCTACACCAGCCTAACCCCACCTCTAGAGTCCACCCTGGACTGTGCCAACCCTGTTACTCAAATGGCATGGTCCCTGTGTTTCATTCCAATTGGTTCTGTGGTCCCACAGGGCTATCCAGATGACTCTGGTCTCCACCCACTTCTTCTCTGATGAGAACACCCCTTCTTTCAGCCTTATTTAGTATGGATTTGTACGTGACACTAAGAGCCAACACTCTTCTATCCTTCAATAAAGTTTCTATAGTCTAAATAAAAATAAAAAAAAATCTTGTAATTGTTAATTCTTTTAATTTCAGTCATTCAAAATGAGTATTTAGTTCTATCTCACTATGTTATTAGTCAACATTTTCCAAATGATTAATGATATTGATGTGTTAAGTATTTCCCTAGGTACAAATAGTTTATCCTAAGAACTGTGATTTCTAGCTACTCCATTCCTAGGGCATACAACCTAGCATTACCTATCTGAGAAGTAACTCATCGTCAAAAAATAAAAGTATCATGAGTTGACATAACTTCTACTTTAAGATTTATTTTTTAATTCATTATTTGCTATTTCCATGGCATTTAGACATTCATGTCTGTCAGGCATGGTGTTGCACGCCTTTAATCCAGCACTCAGGAGGCAGAGGCAGGCAGATCTCTGTGAGATGAAGGCCATGCTGATCAAAATAGTGAGTTGTAGGCCAGTTGGGGCTATAGGGAAACCCTGTCAAAACTAAAAAACAAAACCTAGACCTAAACCTAAATATTCATGTCGTATAACGTCCTTTGTGTCTGTAGTCAGTGGGCCTTTTCCATTCCTTCTATTGCAATGATCTGGAGAATGAATGCCTAACTCAATAATGTACTTAACATGCCACTCACATATCTCATATTTGAATTCTATGTACATGATGTGGTTTTTAATTTGATGAACCTCTGTGAAGCCACTTCTGTCTAGTACAGTAGTAACTAACTTCAAAAATGAAGGCACTTTACACAAATTTTTCTTTTTTTCTATTTTGAAACCCACGGATAACTGTCTTGCCCTATTTTGACTTAGTTCTGTTCATCTTTCTTTTGTAACTTCGGACACTGAATACTTAATTCAGTCACTTTTCATTTTTAATTATGAAAACATTTACATTGGGGCAAAAGAATATGTTCTTGACATTTTCTTGATTAAAGGGTTTTATTATGATCTTATATAAAATTAATGTGTGATGATATTAAAATAATATTTGAAAAAGAATTAAATTAAAAAAAACCGTGGGACACAATTTTCCACCTAAGTGTGCATGTTAGTTAGGTTTTTTTTGTTGTTGTTTTGTTTTGTTTTTAGACATGGTCCAACTGTGTAGTCTCAAATGGCCTAGAACTCACTATGTATACTATTCCATGTTGGTCTTGATCTCACAGTGATCTCTTCACCTTTGCCTCCAGAGTGCTGGGACTGAAGGTGTGTGCTACCATGTGCCCAGCTCTAGTTAGGGTTCTTAGAAAAGTGGTGAATAGGCCATACAGAGACATATAGAAGAGAGTAGAAGAGCCTGGTAATTTCATTTGGGATGCAGAGAATTCCCGTGATCTACCTTCCTCAAGCTGGAGACCCAGGAAGATGTGTGGTGTGGTTCAGTCACAGTCTGGAGGTCTAAGAATGCAAAACAGGAAGAGGAAAAGCAAGTATGGGGTAATCTCAGCTCAATTCTGAAAAGTGATGATATTCAAGGATAGGAGGAGATGGATATCTGAATCAGGGTGAGTTTGCCCTTCTCCAGCTTTTGTTGCATTTTGGTATTTGATGGATTAGGTGATACTCCCTTTCACTAGAGAAGATTATTTTACTCAATTTATCAATCCAAATTCTCTTCTCTTCAGGAAACACCTTCACAGACACCCAGGCTCAATGTCTGATCTGTTATCTGGGGATCTCTTTCTCAAGACAAGTTGACATATGAAGTTAACCATCATAGTATATTTCTATTTATTAGAATTAAGTATTAACGAAAATATGAGATTGACTACCAATTAAAAAGCAAAACATATTGCTGCTCAAGTAGTCTTCCATGTATTTTAATAAATTTTAGCAGACATTTAAACTGCACAGTGAACAGTGTATATGTAGTAAGTGGATATCGTATGGCCGCTCTCTGGATCAGGAACTGCCTCTCAGGTCTTTTTTTTTGCACTTTATCTGTCAGACATCGAGCAGGGGATTCAATTATTTTCCCCAAATTATTGGTCAAAATAAAGAATCCCCCAGAAGACATGAATCAGAATCTCAGCAGTAAAACAAGTCAGGGAGAGTCTGGGGTGTCTTATCAAGAGACAAGAGTTGAAGATAGATTCTCTTTAGTTATTTGAATGATCTCAATTATTTATTCTAGTGGATCTTTGCTTATGAAGATTATTTGTAGCACTCCTTATGCTTATCATGTCTTGCACTAGAATGACACTTGTCACACTGTCTCTTAACTGATGCCAGCTGAATAAAAGTTGAACTGCTCAAGCTAGCATCCAAACTGAGCAGTCTTTGGATTCACTCTATTTCTACATATTCTTATTGCCAGCCTTTGCTTATTTGTCATTTCCCAAATGCAGTTGCTCAATGTCCTCAGACTGGTACTAGGCTCTAACTGCTATTGAGTCATAAATAAGCTCATCATTCCTCAAAAGTGACTCTTCATTTCACTGATATTGTGGTCATTCCATCTTTAGTGCCCTTATCTCAGTTTTACTCATCTCATCCAACATCATCTTTCCTGTTCCCCAGTGGGAATTTTATTACGCTTTCCTCTAAGTGTCTGCTGTCAGGCGTTTTCAAAATTTTAACATACACTTATCTCTTCCTATATATGTGACTATAATGTAACTTGTGTTTTGTTTTAGTTTTGTGCTATTTTATTTTTTGATTTAACATTTAAAAATTTTTATAAACTTCATACAATATATGTTCATCTTATTTAAACTTCTTCTCCTCTCTGCGCCCTTCTTAACACACCCAGATGGATTTCATGTCCTCCATCATCTATATTTTAAAGCCCATCAGTTAAATTTGTGTACCTAAATGTTCTTCAGTGTGGGTCCATCCACCAGAATCTGGTCAACTTAAGTCACATCCTTAAAGAAAACTAACTCTCCCTCCCCCAATAGCAGTTATCAGTTGTCAGGAGTTCCTCAGCTAAGGTTGAGGTTTCTTTTTCACTTCCCCATTTCTATGCTGGGATCTAGTCTGGTTTGAACTTATGTGGTATTTTTGATGCTGTCCTCATTGCTGTGAGTTCACATGAGCACCTTCCCAGCAGTCTGGAAAACTGTTTCCTTGTGGTCATCTTTGAGTCTTATAATCTTTCTACCCCTTCTTTCACAATGATCTCTGAACATTGTGTGACAGAGGTTTGAGTAATTCAGTTTACTAAGATGCATCTTAACCTTGTTGAGAAAGAATGTCTAAGGTCTGGTCTTCAGTTATGGAACACAGGATCCTTTGTAATGACTTTTCACTTTGACCCAGTACTAAAGAGTTGATTCTGGCCTCTGTAATTGTTACTTTTCTCAACACTGTAACCAAATCCTTGACAGAAGAAATGTAAGAGAAGAAAGTTTTATTTTGGCTCATTGTTTCAGACGGAACACTCCATCATAGAGGAGAAACCATGGCACCAGGGATAGTTTATGTCAGCAGGAGTATGTCTTAGCTGGTCTCATCATGGCAGCAGACAAGAAAGCAGAGAGTTCCAGAGAGAGCAAGAAGATAAAACGTCAAGGTCCATCTGCAGCAACCCTCTTCTGTAGTGACTTCTGCTAGCTATACCACACCTCCATCTCACAATCTCTCTAAACAGTCACCATCTGGTGACCAGGAACTCAAACACGTGAGCCTGTGAAGTACATTTTACCTCCAAACTCTAACAGCCTTATTATGAGAAAATTAGTTTCTGTTTATAGAAATTGCTTTCTAGTCTTTTCACTAATACTCAAGTTCATTTTTAAAAATTATTGTGATAGCCAGGTATAGTGGCACACATCTTCAGTCCCAGCACTTGGGAGAGAGAGGCCGGCTGATCTCTGTGAGATCAAGGGCAGCCCGGTCTGCATAGTGAGTTCCAGGCCAGCTGGGGCTACAGTGAGACTCTGTCTTAAAAAATAAATGAAAAAAATTGTTGTATATGTGTGTACTTGATGTGTGTGTGTGTATGTGTGTGTGTATATGTGTGTGTGTGTGTGTGTGTGTGTGTGTGTGTGTGTGCAAACCATGGCCACATGTGGAGGTCAGACAGCTTTGTGGAGCTGATCCTTTCCTTCCGCCTTATGTGAGTTCTGGAGATCAAACTTGGGTCATTAGGCCTCTGTGGCAAGCACTTTTTATCTGAAGAGACATCTCACCAGTATCAATACCTGTCTCTAGCCTATGCCTTGTTGTTGCTAGGCCTACTTACAATGGTCGAATTGTTCTTTGGAAACCCCTCCCTGTACTGATAGCTTCCTGGCCTTCCAGGTGCTGGCTCACGGAGGATGTTGTGTCTTCATTGTAGCCCTTCATTTGGCACTTACTTCCCACACATCTTAGAGCATGCAGGTACTGTAACAATAAATGCAAATTATGTAAAAGTTTTATTTTTAGTGTTAAAACTGCCTCCTCTGTGGCATATCCTTAATGACAGATAATACCGTATTTAACTTTGAGTGCTGTACATTTATAAACAACAGGATGATTGCTATCCCCATTTCATGCATAGGCAAACAAGAGTGATGTGTTAGTCACCAAGAATTATGAAGATGGAGTCTGAGCCCAGGCAGGCCAAAGTCATCTATTTGTGACAATCTGTGACTATGACAAAAGGACTCTTTGATGGTGATTTGCATTTCATAATGATCTTCTTACAAAATGACTAGAAATATACTCTTCTAGTCAACTCTATAAGAAAAGGAGAAAGGTGAGGAAAGTAGACTGGGCTCTATGTGCTGAATAAATCAGAGGTGGACCAAGAGGCACAACTGAGGTTTTATGTAGATGCCTATGTAACTGTTTAAATGTAAAAGTCATTCTTGGCATGTGCTCTATTCAAACATGGGAAGTGGAGCAGGTATGCCTTGAGGTCTATAGTTTGGGACCCTCACTTTAAACAAATGAATTGGCCTGATGCTTGACACATAATGGTAATATGTGGTAGACATATAATGAGTGATAGATTATATAACTATCATCATTTCTTAAGGATATTTCACTCGGAGGAGTAAATCTTAAAAGTTAATTCAGAGTCTGGTTAAATTATGCATGTAAGAATGATAAAAAGAATGTATTTTTATTTTCTTAGCAATAGAATTCCTTGCTATTCCCCAATTCCCTTATTCTTATGAAGGAGTATTCTTTGTTTCAAAAAAAACTTTGATGAAGACTGAGGCAGAAACCCCCAAGAGACGGTCTTAAACAATAGATGGCATGCCTTTTAAAGTAGCAAGGAGCAACTAACTTCTGATTTCTTTTTTTTGCTTCTTCTTCTTTTTTTTTTTTTTTAAAAAAACCTCTTGCAGTTTGCAAGCTGAGAGTCAAAGCTAAGATGCTCAGGACAGCAGAAGAAATTATAAGGGTTATGTGTGTCCTGAACAGATGGGCATAGAGCCAAGAGGAGAGAAACTGGGATTAGAAGGGGCCTCGAGACGCATTCTTTCTACTTTCCTTGTCATTGTAACCAAATACTTGACAAAAGCAGCATACGGGAGGGAGGGAAGATTTATCCCGGTTCCTGGTTTAGAGAATACAATCCATTATGACAAGAAAGATCGCAGCAGGACCAGATCCTCTCTGTGGTGTTTGGGGTGTGAGGCTGTTTGCTCACACCTAGCAGATGAGGAAGAAGAGATCGCACTGTAGGGGGAACTGGCCTATAATCCTCAAAGCCCATCCCCATAGCTCAAGTCCACAAGGTAGGCTCCACTTTCTAAAGGTTCCACATTTTCAAAAAATAGCACTGTCAATGGATGTCCAAGTATCCAAACGCTGAGCCTTTAGGGGCGGGGAATGCGAATTCAGTTGTATTAAGGAAAGAACAAATGAGGTTTTAAGAAAAAATTTTAAGTGAAGCAAACTCTATTTTCTGATAAATTTATTTTATTAACTAATGTTTTTATTATGCTACATCAGCTTTAGAATTAAAACTGTAGGAAATGTAAGAAGGGTCTCATGGACACAAGGCAAACTCACAGTCAGTCATGGAAGACAGTCATCTGCTTGAGTTTCATGTAATTTTTAGTTCATTGATAGAGATCAAAGGAATGATTCAGACAAGACTTGTTCCAATCTAAAAGTCTATTTCTTTGGTGAAACTACTGCACAGTCTTGTCAAATGAATATAGCTGGTTTGCCTCAGAAATAAATGAAATATGGTCTATAAGATATTTAGAACAGAATCTCCTAAGGAACATATGTCCCTGAAAGCCTAATTGTTATCACATCTCTTAAGATATATTACCAGGTAGAAACTGCAGCTATCAGGGGAGAAACTCATCTGGATGCAAGGCCAAGGACCACTGGAGGAGAACAAAGTCTGGGGTCTGGAGAAGTAGTTCCTCACAGCTCCACATATAGGATATCAGAGAAGGTGTCCTTTCTAGGCTGTCCTGAGCTGCATAGTGATATCCTGTTCGAGCAAACCAGGTTCCATGTTTAGATTTGCCTGACACTCCAGATAGACTGGTGATGGTTTCTTTATTTGACACTTTGGACCTGATAGTTTTTTGTTGATAGGGGCTAATCTGTTCATTAAAGATTAATTAGCAGTCTTTCTGCTTCTCTTTAGACGGTGCTAGAAACAGTGTCCCTTAGTTTTAATGAAACCAGAAAGGTTTTATTATCAACATTGCCAAATAGTTCCAGGATGTGAAAGCATACCTAGTTGAGAACCATTGGTCTTTGAGAACAATGTTAATTCTTTCTCATGACTTCTGAAAATAACTGGACATGGTGGACATATGAAATTGGGGAAAATCTTAGGCCAACAAGAAGGTAAAATGTGAGTTATGAAAATAAGAGACAGGAAGCATGTACAGCGATGCTTAATGTTGTGGGATTTTAATACTATGCACTAAATTCTGGCTTGGAGAAGGTAAAAAGAAACTTTGTAAACAAAGAAAAACACATGGGAAAACTTAAACGGAGATTTTTCTTAAAGAAGTATGTGTGTGTATGTGTGTGGGTGGTTATTAATAGGGATTATATTGCCCTAAAACAGAAAAAGTGATACATCCTTTGTCAATTTATGGGGTGGACTAGGGGTTGGGGTGTGGAAAGTTTCCACTGGTCATATGTAGGGCATTTTTGACGTCTTTTTATTCCTCATGTAAGATGTGGAGTGGCAGCCAGTTCATGCTTGGGAGGCATCATAGCACTCTTTTGTTCCTGGAGGTTCCCCTGGTGGCTTCATCGCCGTATGAGTTAGGGGCACAGCTGAAGGAGCCATTCCCTATCTGTTGAAAAAGAGGTAAGAAAAAGACAGATTTCGGGTCTTTACTATTGTTGGATAATAGTTTGTGGATTAAGACACAATAACATATCTGATACTTGAACCTGCGATGGTCTTGAGGGTCTCACTTCCTATTCTCAGTTTTGAATATTCTGGATTACATTTGGCTCTTCAAGCCTTCATCACTGATGTTCCTGTGCTTTAGGACCGCATCCCTAAGGACAGGTCCTGCACAGCCACTCATCCTGGTTCCTCAGATCTCTCCCTTTCCCTTCGTTTTTCTTGTCTTTAACCAGGCATTACCTCTGAATAACTTCTCTAATGCTCTAGCTTGGGTAGACCACTTGTGTGGGTTCTAGCCTGCTTAGGTATTTTTCTCCTACTCTACACTGAAGTTCCCAGAGTAAGATGCACGTTGTATTGTACCGAATAAGTAATTGCTTATCAGAAAGTAACCACATCTTGAACAATTGTGTTCATTAAAAAAAATCTATATTTTAGCTACTCTGTAGCAACAAACACCATTTTTATGAGTAAAGTTCTCTTGATGTCAGTGCTATATCTTGAAGCCAAAGAAAGTGTCATCCAATTTAGAAATTACCTGATTGATGGGGGGGCAAGTTTTGAAGCAAAAATCAGTTCTACATAAAAGATATCAAGGCTTTCTTATGAGTAGGATATTGTTCTGGCCTGGAATATTCCAGGAATGTGTGGGAAAGTGTTTCATGCATTTTATCCTCTGTTATTTATTGTCCTGCTCTGTGGAGTTTTTTTTTTTTTTTTCCTTAGAGTCTACTGCACTTGGTTTGCCCTGAGGAAAAGGAAGATGCAGAATTCTCATCTGTCTCAGTTACTATGTATTATTACTTGGGAAACATCAAGGCAAATGCCATATAAATAAATAAACCCCCAGAAGCTTTAGCTCCACTGTTTGGCAGCAGGACGTAAGAGCAAATGTTTAAGTTTTATGAGATAGAATTAATAAAAAGCTGTCATTTTTTCCAAGTAGGGGAGAAAAAGGACATTTTTCTCAAGCGTATGTAATTTGGCAATGAGGATTAATCAAGTGTTACCGAGCCTCACTTTGGTATCTGTTTGTAGCAATGGGTTTTCGCAGTGTACAAGTTGTAGTTCTAGTGGCTTAGTGTGCGTACTCGGACACTGGACAATAAAAAGCATCTGTTGGAGCAGTCCAGTCTTTATCAGGTGAGAAATCAAAGCTAACTCCCTCACCAGTGCTCTGAGGAGTCACTGTTGGCTGCTCTCTTTCCAGTTTTCTCAGTCATGTGTGTTGCGATAGAATTGAGACACAACACTCTTAAACAGCACAAGAGGAAACCGTTGCTAGATTTTCAAGTGAAGCAAATGCCCTTGTTGCCCCAGACTTTCCAGGAGGACTTGTGTACCTTCTCTGCCTATGTCCCTAAGCCTGGCCTCTCAGGAAAGCTTTATAATAGTTTCCATTGGTTGAAATTTATGGGTAATAGCTAATCTAAGTATTTTTCTAATTAAGCAAAGTTCAACTGCCAGTTTTGCCAGATACTAAGTATTTTTGCTAGATTGTACATTTTTAAGGAAAGGCGTCTCATCTCAACATTTCCATAGTGCTTAATGCATAATTTAGAGCAGATGTTCTATAAACGTTAAAGTAAACATGGGAGCGTAAACTAAAACTTGGGATATCTGCAACACACATTTTGACATTTGCTGTTATTGCATCAGCTCATTGCTTTTCCCACTTTTCTTGTCGATTTATATTTTTAGATGTATAGTACTTAATCTCAGTAGCAAGAAGAAACAAGCATGTTGGCAAATGAACTGTATGTAAGGATGCATACCTGATAATTATTAAGTATTTTCTTGACCTTTGCCTCAGATATTGGCCATGCCATGCTGAAAAACCTTTAATGTGTAAAGCAGATCTAGTTTGGGTTGGGTGTTGTGCTGCATGCCTTTAATTTCAGTGCTCAGAAGGCAGAGGCAGTTGGGTGTCTGTGAGTTCAAGGCCAGCCTGGTCTACATATTGAATTCAAGGCCAGCCAGACATATATAGTGAGACCCTGTCTCAACTCCACCCCTAAAAGACCTAGTCATAGATTGTTATTTTTGTGTTTTACTATTGCTTTTTATTTCTACATTGTTTTTCAGATGAAAGTATTACTGATGTATCCCAGCCTGATTCGACAGTGTTGATGTCATTCAAATTACAAGGGAGAACTTGTATTGTCATTTAACTTTCATTCAAAGACATTTATAAGCATGCAGATGAGCAAAGAACCCTGGGGCCTACTCTTGTCTTTCATGCTTTGCAGATTTATATAGATAACATAGTTTAAGTTTGTAGTAGATCGAATTAAAACTGTGTGCATCTTGGGGAGTGCAAAGCCAAAGGAACATAACCAAATAAAAGAGTGAGGAAAGACTGATTACCTGTAGCAGATGGAGAAGAAGCATTATTTCTAAACAATGACCTCTTCAAACAAAGGAAATGTTAGGATTTTATTCAGGAAGTCTATATACAATCATACAAGAAAGCACTTTAGAGCCAGTCCCATTCCTAAGTATGCTCAGTTAAGGAGTACATTCCTGAGTAAACTCAGTTAAAGATTAGAGTTTAAGAAGGAAAGAAGGACAGACATGTTCTGGGGCATGACTGGTGCAAGGTCATGGAACCAACGTTAGGAAACTGAAATGCCATACAGGAACACTTCTGGACACATTCAGTTTGTGTAGAAAAATGGTGGACAAGAACATTTCTGGGCATGCTAAACTTGGATTATATAATTTTATATGGAAAAAAAAAAAGGAAAAGACACTGCAAAGTGCATTAGTATAGTGGTTTGCTCCTGACGGTGCTTGTTTAGCTGCTAAGAAAATGAACTGAATGGATTAGTGCTTCTCTATCAGACACAGTGGGAGGTTATCTTCTTCCACAGACAAGTCCTTTAGCAGTAGCCAGAATCAAGGTCCCCCAACATTATATCCTCCCTTCCTCTTTCGCCAAATAAATTATAGTTACAACATTTGGTCTGACTTCACTTTGATTCAGATATTCACTAAATCAGATACTGACTTTTCTGCAGCTAGTAATGCAAGTAATGGACAGGGAAGGGTTGGAAAGCAGACAAAGGTAGAAAGAGCAGGAGATAGTGTTGAGCTTTACTTCCTGAAATGTCAAATAATTATGAGAGCTGAGAAGTGGGTATTGTGATTGAAAAATCTGTCTTTTTTAAAAATAGTTATTTGTTATATCTACATACATTTGTGTGCTTTAAAAACTAGTCAGGTGATGATCTATTAAGATTCACATCAATCTTGGACAAAGTGAAAGATGTCTGACAACTTGTGCTTAATGAGTTTTAAGTCATTCTGAACATGAAACTCACAAAATCAGGCAAAATTTGAAAATGGAAGAAGCTTTACTAGTTATATAATAATAATTATTATTTTTTCCATTAATATTAATGTTTATTTCAATTCCACCTTATCAAATATCTCATTTCATTTAATATATGAGAAATAATGAGTCTTCAAGATGAAATAATATTAGAGTTAATTGAAAGTTAGTGGTAAAACCAGAGTCTCAGGACATGACACAAATACTTCCTTGAGATTTCCTTTTTTTAAGCAGGCAAGTATAGACAGTAAATTTATTTCTTTATCTACTTGAATTTATAACATCAAATATCTTTAAGTTTTAGAATTTTCTCTACTAGAGATAAATTTGTTGCATTATAATCAACACATTAATAAAATTTTCTAGCTGGCATATTAATCAATTCTGGTTTCCAGATTCCTGGCAGAAAATTAATTTTGTGAAAGTTTGTGGAAAAGTTTATTGGAAATTAAATAATAGATAGTAGGAACTTCTTAATATACTGTTCCTTTACTATTTCATGTCAATAAAATGTTTCATTATTTTTTGGTTAAAGAACTAAACAGAAGAATAAATATTTAGAAAATAAATGTTTTAACTAAAAAGTTTATAAGACATTAATTCCCATTTCAGACACATATACGTTGAAATTTATACTAGGCAAAATCAAGAGTGGACATTTAAAGGATTGACTATTTAAGGAATAATTACTAGAATATCACACAGATTCCCAAGAAATTTATAAGGATTTCTACTACACTAAATTCGTGCCCATCTTCCATGAATTTACCTGACCAAGGGTATATAACAGTTATATGACAAATGTATAGAGACATTAGCAAAACATTTGATATTTTCTTAAGAGATGTTAAAGAACTAGAAAATATATGCTAAGATTAAGCATGAATATATTTTAAAAGTCTCAAATGAGTTTACTCAGGTTTCATATGTAAGAATAATCTTATTTTTATGTGTATGAGTGTATGCCTGGTAAATGTATGCCACACATGTGTGGGTGCCTACAGAGGCAAGAAAGAGGACATTGGATTCCCTGGAGCTAGAGTTACAGGCAGTTGTGAGCCATCCAACGTGAGTGTTGGGAACTGACCTCTGTCCTCTGGAAGAGCAGCAAGCATTCCTAACTGTGGAACCGTTTCTCCACAGGTCTTATTTAGTTTAATGTATTAGACCGGGAAGTTACAGGTTAGAGATGAAAAATACATTTCTAAGTTCACACCAACCACAAGGAAAAGAAGATTCCAAGATACTGGCAAAAGTTATTTGACTTCAAGGTCCTCCACTCTCATATTGGATTAAGTTGTTTAGTGTTGAGACTGAGTCTTCTAAATTCAGATTAACTTCTCTCTGGAATGACACATGGAGAGCTAACTCCAGAGTTATAATCTTATAACTTTTATGTAACTTACTAGTACAAAATTGTTCATTTATATCACTGTATGTTCTAAAACTTTATTAGAATTCATATAGTAGGTTAAACAATGAAGTTTAATGAAAATCAGTGTAAGAAGTGGCCTGTGGAGCTAAGAAAGCAAGATAGTCACACATGAGAGAAGAGCAACTCAGTGCCAGGCATGAAGAAAAGCACAACTTGAAGGCTATGGTTCATGCTGAACTCTACGAAATGCAACACTCTGATATGGGTACTCAGAGAGGCTCTGTCACTGTAGGATTATGGACAGTGAGACAGAAAAATAGAGTACCCAGCTGCCCCGTCAGAACCCCTCCGGAGAACTGTTTCAAAACCACCATACCAGTATGTATCCATTAGAAATGGTTAAGAAGGTAAAACTGTATCACAGAAGAAACAGAGAATGTTCTGTGGAAAGACAGGAGGATCATTATAGTGACCTTTAAATATTAGAAACATTTCTAAGTAAAACATGTGTAAAGACTGCTATGCAGATCCTAAAGCTGAGGAGATTGAATGATAGCTAAACCAAGCATTTCGTTCTAACATGAAGATAATTTTAAGTGCCAGCACTATTTCAAAATGGTAGGAGTGCTAGTCCTGGAGGCAGGCAAGCAGATGGAGAGTGAGCCATTGTTCAAAATCTGGCAAACAAAACATTATCCTTGGTGTAAAGGTCAAACTGGTACATCTGGAACATGGAATGCAGACGCTCAAGGGTGCCAACAACTTTGTGGACAATCTCAAAGGAGCAGTAGTAGAGCTACTCCTGTGGGTCCTTCCGAGCTGTGTGATGGTGCATCTTTAAAAAAACAAGTCTTTACAATTATTTTTCTCAGAATAACTCTACCCTGTAGCAGAGTTAATAATTCTCATATTTTGGACAAATACACAAAACAAAACAGTTGACTTGGTAAAAAATATTGAAGATACAGCCCTGTCCTGCCTCTTCTAGTTGCTATCTGTTTTTGTTGTTCTCCTCCTCTTTCTCTTTTTCCTTTTCTTCCTCCTCCTCCTCTTCTTCTTCCTTCTCCTCCTCCTCCTCGTCCTCCTCTCTCCCTTCCTCCTACTTTTCTTCCCCCTCAACTTTTAGTTTAATTAAAATGAAGCAATGACAGAAGACAGCATCTGCAAAGAAATCCTTGGGAAGTATGGTTGTCTTTCCTTTAATTTACTAGACACAAAGCCTTGGGTATGTTGGTATATGAAATCCACTGATATCCAGGAGAGTGACATCTTTTGGTATTTTGAATGAGTGGGTGTTTCTAGTGTAATTTGATTCTTTCTCCTCTTTGGGGAGTACACAGTACAGACATGCTTTGGAGAAAAGTATCAAAAAGTGGTTTGTCTTTTGACTTTTTGACTTCTCTTTCTGCCCGGCCAGCCACAGTCATCCTCCTGCCAAACAGTGGTTCTTGAATATGCAATTATAGCCATTGTCTGCACAATAATTACAGCCTAATTTGACTTGTTGTGCAGCAGGATGACAAGGGTGCTGACTGTCAGACGAGGTCAGAGATCAGCCATTGCCCCATGCACTGCAGTCAGCAGCCTCACTGGGAGTCTATAGAACCTCTTCTCAGCTGTGAGACGAGTCTGCAGCTGTCTGTGGATCTCTTTATGTGACTTTAGATATAACCATGGAGTGTTTTCAAGACCAAGATCCCAGCATGCAATGTGGCTTCTTATTTTCTTAACAAAGATGTGACAATCGTTCTAAAGCAAATGGAATAATTTTGTCTTTATATACATTTCAAATGGAATATTCATATAGGCTGGATAAAAATGTTTTATCAGGTTTTCTATGTGCACAGGTCTTAAAATAGGACTCAAAATGTTAAAATCAGTATTCTGTGTTAGGATAGAA
This sequence comes from Eospalax fontanierii, assembly GCA_035773235.1. Classification (NCBI taxonomy): domain Eukaryota; kingdom Metazoa; phylum Chordata; class Mammalia; order Rodentia; family Spalacidae; genus Eospalax; species Eospalax fontanierii. The sequence continues at coordinate 40,647,244 of CM069524.1, forward strand.
ACTGCTGTTTGTATGCAAGTAGAATAACTTGCACACAAAGTGTGTCCACAGATTGAAATTCCTTGCAGAAGATACAGAATCTAAATGATTAGGTAAAAAATTAAACAAAAATATTTTGTCATTTAATCTAACCCTAAAAGTAACAAGAGAATATTTCTTAAATACTTTGTTATTCATAAACACAAAAAGTTCAAGTATATTTGTAAAGCGACATTTACTGTTATGGAAAGATTTTCCACTCTCATTTCAAATACCTGGAATATTTAATGTTATTTAGCTAAAAAATTTAGCAGTCATACTTATCTAAAATGCTAATTTTGAAGAATAAATGTACAGCTAAGAAAGTGCTCATGAGGAAAACTATTTACCTCAGCAGGAGTGCCCATATTCTGGTAATAAATAAACTATATGAGATAGTCTTGGTTGAGTTAGTTTATCTAAAAAAAAAAATCAGCATTTAATGAGGGCCAATATAAGGCGAATGAAAAAGATGTTTAAATAGATACATAGTGAGTTCAATTGTCGATGCACCAACTAAAGAACATAAAAGAAGTTAGATATGGTAGCAAGATGCTATGATCTGCCCAGCGTGTTAGATCTCAGGAAGAGTTGCTCACTGCTCTGTTCTGCCGAAGCAGAATTCCAACCCCGGTACCTACTACACCATTTCTTTATTTCTTTATGGGGGTGATACAGTGTATTGACTCTGAGTTTAGGGCAAGGTTTAAAACTCTAAAAAAGCCAGGTGGTAATCAGAGTATTTTTAGATTACCAGACTGATGGGAAAATATAGAAAATAGGATGCAGTTTAATACTGAGGAAGCAAAACAGAAGTAGAGCGGTACAGCAGGCAGGCAAGCTGGAACTGCCACGGCAGAAGCAGAGACAGAGGAAAGGCCAGTCAGGCCATCCAGGGCTGTGTGGAGTCCATAGCCCAGTTATCTGCCTGCAACAAGGGGATCTGAGACACATGCCAGCTTTAGAGGTCTGGCTCTATGTCCTTCTTCACTCAGTACTTTTGGGTAATGTGAAGAGAACAACCACCATTTTTATTCTAAAACAGTGTCTTTATTGAAGGCTGACTAAATGCCAGGTCACAGTATAGGAATTTATTCATTAATTTCTTTATTAATTCTTTTATTATAGTTAATAAAATATATAGATATGGGAATTGAGTTCTAAATATGTTAGTTATATTAATAGTATGCTCTACAACGATATGTGGATATGTGAGTTTCTTATTTCTATGCCAAAATATCTGATATATTTCAACTTAAGGGAAGAAAGATTTTTATCTCAGTTTCAAAGGGTTCGGTCCATACTAGCTGACTACATAGCATATTCTGATGCATATGGAAACATCATGGTGGTGGGAGCTTGAGGTAGAAGAAGATAGTCACCTTATGGTATCCAAAAAGCAGAGAAGAGAAAAAGAGAGAGAGAGACAGACACAGACTTAAAAGACACCGCTTGTTCTAGGACGTGCCCGTAGTAACATACTTCCTCCAACTAGTCCTTATTTCTTACATTATGGTCAGCTCCCATAACATCAAATTATCAACAAATCATTGGATCAACCCACGGATGAAGTCAGAATTGTTATGATTCAATCGTTTCTAAAAAATGCCGCCTTTGAACAGTGCTGCATTGGGAACTCAGCCTTCAACATACAAAGCTTTGGGGAAGAGGGACATTTCATATCCAAATCATCATAAGAAAAAACAAACATGGTCTTTGTGTTCATGGCAAGAGTAAGACAGGTATTAATCATGTATTGCACAAACCTGAATAAATATACATATGTACATGCGGTAAGTTCTGTTAACAGTAGAAAGGACTATTGAGAAGATAGAGTCTGACTTGGTCTGAAGAAGTTCTGGAAAATACCAAGAATAAGTTTGAAAAAGCTGTGGGAGGAGGCGAGACTGGGCATTGTAGACAGAGAACGGTATGCAAGGACCTGAGAGTCAGTTGTGTCTGGGAAAGAATCTCACAAAGAGAACTGGAAGGAGGCCAGATCTCACAAGGCCTGGCAGAGCATCTTAAGGAGCAGCAGGAAGCTGTTGAAGGTTTTCAAGTACCAGCACAATATGATCTAGTTCTTGTTAAGATAGCATCCACCACAGGGTGAAGAATGGTTTAGAATGAATTTATGAGCTACTGGAGGGATCAATTGCTTGTACTATGAGTTCAAAGAGAAGGAATGAAATTTCATTTAATGTTCACCAAGTATTCAACTGGAACAGAAGTTTATGTAAATTAATTCATTGACTTATACAAATAAATATTTGTTGTGTAACATTTTAAGCATAAATTTGTGAAAGATAAAAGACTATCTTCTATTTTACATTTAATGAATGAAAACTAGATGATTAGCATACTATCTACCTAAATATCAATGATAAAATTATAGCAAAGAATGGTCATATGACAGACAAGAGCAGAACGGTTTTTGTTGTCGTTGTTTGGTAGTTCTAAGCAAAATTTCCCTGAAGCCAGAATAATGAAGAGACTAAGGAAAGGGTCTTCAGGCAGAGGGGATTGCTGAGAAAAAGACCTTGAAATGGGAACAACATAGCTGATTTGAAGGTCAAAACCCTCAGGGTGGCTGAACCCTAGGGACAGAGGTGCTGGATGTGTTCAGAGTTCATCAAGATCCAGAGTGTGAGCGAGCATGTAGGCCAGGGATTTTTAGAACTTATTCAGATTGAATGAGACTCTGTGAAGGTTAGGAAAGAAGCCAAAGTGAAGTAGATAGTGAGACTTCAGTTTTAAATGGTCACTGTCTGCTGGAAAGAAGCTGGATAGAAGGACGCAGCAGTGGCTAACTTAGTGGATGGGTGTCCCGTGCCTCAGGTAAGAACTGTTGTCTGTAAACCACATGGAAGATGGCAGTCGGGGATACCCACACTGGGCTATTGAGAGGATGCAAATATATTTTTTTATGTTAAACTGTGTGTGTGTAGCATAAAATGATAATAATTCTGAAAGTTTAGCTCTAGTGATATGAATGTTTCCCAAGTCTACTCCCAATCCTCTTAAGACGGCCTCGGAGTGACACTGTTCCTTGCCATCAGCACAGTATATTCAAAATGACATCAGGTTTGGCCTCCTATTTTGGAAAAATAAGACAAATTTACATGAGATGTGCCATGGTTAAGCTCACCCTTGCGTGTATTTAGTTAGTGAAATATAAACAGGTGATTCTTTTAACTTTAAGCAAAGGTCTTTCATGTAGGAAAGATTTAACTGTTAACGCTGTAATGCATAGTAAACTGTAAATCTACTTTATTCAGTAGTCTCCCAAACCAAACATGATATAGCAGGTATTTAAACAAAGTTTATAGTCAAGTGGCACCTTCTCTTTCCATAACTGATTTATAGTAAATCAATAAGTATATATCATTTCAATGAAACAATCTAGTGTGGAAGAGAGGGCAGAACGATCGTTAGAGCCACAGCGGGTGGATGAGCGTAGGGAAACAGTCTTCCAGACAGCTGTCAGTCACTCATGTGAACTCGCAGCAATGGTGACAGCACACACAAGTCCCATTCAAATTCAAACCAGACAAAATCTTAGCATAGATACAAGGAAGTGGACAAGACACCACAACCCTCTCTAAGGACTTTTGGCAACCAATGACTGCTGGGAGGGAGGGACAATCTCCTTAAAGGTTGGGACTCAGTAGGTTAAGCAGGCTCCAATGGATGGACCCACACTGAAGGAAATTTGGGGACACAAATTAGACTCTGTATACTATAATACACCTAATAGAGTGCATTAATCCGGAGGAACAGTAAGAGGTGTTTCAAATTTTGTTCAAATTATATTGTACTAAAAATCACAAAAATTCAATATATTTTTTAAATCTAGAGTTTTTTCTAATAAAGACTATGACATAAGCCCTTTAACAAAGAACTACTCTAAAATGAAATATTATATGTTTTCTTTACTGAAGGCCACTTCTTTGCTATATAGCAGTCAAAAATGGCCACAGTCAAGAAAGACAAACTAGAACCTAGATTGAATGCAGCAGTAGTAATTCATAAGCTAAAGTCCTATGAACAAGAAAGTGATGTGTTTATTTATTTTGAAGATAATTCGGGGTCATGTCATAGTAAGATGAGATGAAAGATTCTGTCAGTTCAGCCAGTTTACAGAGGAATGTTCAGACTTAGGGCCAGTATTGCCCTGAATGTAGGCAGCACTGCATGATTCACCAGTATATTTTGTCAAAGATAACAGTCAATAAAAAGAATTTGCTCTCAAATTATTTTCAAGAGAATTAAGAAGTTTATACATTATTCTCAAAGGACTTTGGGAATCAGAAAAAGTGACCTGTGTTAGCCTAGTCAGTTCAAAAAATTTATTAAATAAGAACTCACAGTAATGTTTTGCTGTTGCTTAACTTTCCTGTGGATTTGTCTTCTGACTCATTTGGGCTTCTGAAAGGACATATTTTTAAGATGAGTTGACTCTGACTTCTCTAGGCTGACCTGTCAGGTTTCTTCTCTCCCATTTTCCCTTTCTCTGTTCACTCAATATTAAATAGTTCAGGCATTGTTCTGAGCCCCGACAGCCTCATTATAAACAATTCACTTCGGATTTAGTGTTTGAAACAGACATGGGATGACTGAGGCACTAAACAGAGCAGTGTGAAGCTCTCTATGAGTAAGAAAGTTAATAAGAAAACACAGGGGCAGAAGCACCCCTCAGAGGTCAGAGAGTCTCCTGGAGTAAACTGTTTCTCTCTGAAGCCCAGCCACTGACCAAGAGCTGACCAGGTACATTTCCCAGGGGAGGGTGCAGGGACGACTGAAGGGAAGCACAGATCATCAAAGCTGGGGTGTAAGTAGGAGCCAGTTCACAAAGAATTCTAAGTCAGGTAGAGGTCTTAAGACTTTATGGGAGAAATGGGAAGTCATTAAGTGAGTTGTACAGATGATACAGACATGGCAAGTCTTGGCTGTAGGATGGTGACCCTTGCTCTAAGAAGCCAGGGAAGGAGATGGGCTATCTGGTTAGCAACATGGGAAGGCATCGAGAGAACAGAAATTGATGGCCCCTGCAGGGCAGTAGCTTTTGGTATAGAAAATGTAGATAGAGACACACAAGCTATATGAGCTCAGTTTGGTGACTTCAGAGAGAAAAGGCAGGATTTGAAGTCTGCTTGTTCTATATATTCACATATTTTAAGACAGTGTGGTTCTGTTTATCTTTTGAGACCAGAGCTTCTTTTCATACTAACCCTCATCTGATTCGAAAAAGAGGATTTTAGCCTTATCTCGGGTGCTCAAGTAAAGACAGTCACCAAACTCTCTAGAGGATGATATCTAAACTCTCAGTCCAAGGGACCAGAGAGCAGCCTGAGTTTGCATTTCAAGTAACTTGCTGTAGTAAATGACTGTTCCAAATTCTTGTTATGCATGGGAATTTAAAATTACTCATAATTTGGGATAATGATCTTGATGTACCTGTAGACGGAGGTTTTGGAAAGTTTCTCGGGCTCCTTTCAGCTTCATTCTGTGTTCTCCAAACCTCCCACGTAGCTGCAATTGCATGGAAATGCAAGAGCAGTGGGAAATAGAACGATCTGTCATTGTCAAATACTATATAAATGGAGACAGAGGAGGAGTTCAGAACTGCGTAGCAAGGACAGAGGAGAAAGGTCAGTGATCTATCATGCGGTATAGGATTTCCCCTTAAGCACTTGTCGGCTAAGACTTGTTCACAGTGTGCAAGCTTTTGTCTGGTGAGAGACCTAATTGTAAGCTGCTCCTCAATGTAAGGCTGTAAACATTCAAGGCTCTGCTCTGCATAGAATTAGAGAGAGGGAAAATGCATTGCAAGTAGACTCAGGAGAAATTAATTTTTGCCATTCATGGAAGCCAGTAGCTAATATTAACAATTGTTTAACTTATGAAATATTAATTAGATGACTTATAAATTATGTATGTGGGAAAAAGAAAATCTGTCAATGGGTGGTTTGAGAATCCAGAAAAGCATTTAAGTTGATAACAAAAGGTATTTTGTGCAGCAGGTCATGTTGGGGTGGGCTTTGCTCTTCCTTTGTGCCTGATAATGGTGAGTGCAGAATTGCTTTATGTAATTCCCCGGTAGTGAGAGAACCAGTCATTTCTATAGAGCACTTGTCTTATGTGTTGCTCTGCTGTTTAGAGGAATGGATGTCAATAGACAAAAATTTAATGGGAAAATCAGAGAACTGAAAAGATGTGAGAAGAAGCCAAGTACTGAACACATTTGCCTGGTGACGTGGCAGAGTCTCCTGTGGAGCCCTCGCCCAGACCTCTGAGAAAAGAATAAGCCCAGGATCTGAGCCTGTGATGTAAAAAGTAAACAGTAGGCTCAGTCCCAAGACATGATTGATTACTTTAAAAATCTTATCAGGTAATAAAACATTTTCTTACAAACTCGGACTTTTTAGGAATTCTTAATTTATGGTATTTTTTTCCAGTGAATTTTATGCTTTTCTTATTAACTGATGTAGACACTGGCAGGATCCATTAAATAGTTGCATGTTGGAACACCATGTCTTTAAAGTTCTCAATCTCACTTTGAAAGACCCATTATAAATATGACTACCAATTAATTTTTTCTAAAAACCATATAAATCTATTATGACACAATGTCTAAAATATAGTTTAACTTCAAAATAATTTATTTTAGTTTAAGCTCCATAATGCAAAATAAAATAATTCAAGAAATAGCTACTCTGAGTTAATGATATTCTTACCTTTTTCCAATCTGAAAAGAATTGGAAACCTTTGTATAGTAGTAGCCTCATCTCATCTCACAGATGATTTAATATGATAGTAAATAAATCACATTACTAATTCTGTTAGATTTTCTACAGCTATTTACCTTTTAAAATTTTCTTACCTCTTTCGTGACAAAACACTCTCTTTTCTGTTTTCAAGAACATAGGATGAGAGGTTCGGTAGATGGCCCAAGTCAGTAAAGTGCTTGACATGCAAGCCAAGGACATGAGTTTAGTTCCCCACACCCACATAAAACCAAGCCTGACTGAGCACACCTGCAATCTCAGTGGTAGGGATCCCAGAGAGGAGGGCTTGTTGGACGGGTAGTCTAGGTAAATCAGCAGGATCCAGATTCAGCGAGACCTTCGGTTTTAAAACATAAGATAGAGATTGAGAGAGACACCAGACATTGAGTTCTTTCACAAGCACATACATGTACACACATGTGCATAACCGTGAACACAGACATAAACTGAGAAGACAACATGATTAACATTAAGTTGTAGTGTCTCAAATAAATGAAAAGAAATTAATGAGTTTGTCTAGGTATTGTAGAGTCTTCTAAAAGGAAGGTATAAATACACCAGCAGGAAGTGTAAAATCCAGAAAATACTGTTCTGCATGTGTTTCAGCAACTAGCCAGGCAGCCAAGTGTGGCTGCTTTAATTTTAGGAAAGACTGGCCAACATCTTCATGTAGGAAGGAAATACATTTATTGTATGTATTGTAGTAGGAAATACATTACAATATATTTCTGTTTTCTGTCATAATATTAAGGTTTGTTTTATATTTGTAGTTCCACAGAAGGAAAAAATGCAAAAATTAAATGTAGATTTGCTGTCAATTCTAAAGTTCTCTTTTAATTTAAAGACACCTGAATATTAACTTAGAACCAAATGGCTGAAATGTGTCCCATTATACTGTAGGACTTTGCAGTTTTAAATCTACAGAGACAAGTGTACCTGGAGACAAATGACAAGACTGTCATAAGACAGAAGCTTAATTATGTTCACTTGCTTTTTCAAATTATTCCCAACAAATTACCTTGGTAGGTGACAATCCATCAAGGCAAGACTCTAATTTCATATTCACAGTAATGTGTTCCTGTAAACTGGTCTAATAAGGTTTTAACTAAGTTTTCCTCCTGACCTCACTGTGTTGCAGTATTGCAGGCTGTGTGTGTTTTGCAGTGTTTCCAATTAATTTCTGACCCTGGTGCTGCTTGGGCACAATGGGGAGAGTGAAGGGTGGAGATCAGATTTAATTTTGAATTTCCTGACTGCTGCTGGTTTGTATCTCAATTCCAACAGTACTACTTAAACATGTTATTTTTGGTCAGTGGCTTTCAATACTGCACACTGGGCAAATGTAATTAAGTGGGCTCAGGCATGTTCTCAGCTGTCCTCTAAGTTCTTATATGGGAACTCAAAGTTTCAACAGGAAACACCTGTATGGTAGTTGTAGCCCAACCCTTCCCACAGAATTAATATATAACATTGTTCCCAAGTCTCATAAGCTCTTCCCCAAACAGAAATGTTCAGCTGTATTTCAAGACTGTATTTTTAATTACTACTAAAATCCAAACTCGTGGCTTAGAAGTAAACCTGATTATAAGAGGTTACTTGATTTAGCAACATCCAGGGTTAGCCATCTCATTCATAATATTGCTTCATTCAATATTAGGCATTTTAAAATTTACCCTTCAATGCCTACTCTGCATAAGGGATGTAGGGGTGCACAGAGTAACCAGATGAAGATCCTGCTCTCAGGTTGTAGTAAAACAAACATGATAGCCTTGGAAAAACCCCCAATTAATCATTACTTAGAGACAACCAGTAGAAATTTACATAGGCTGTTAGCTTTGGAAGAAACTAATTTTAAGCATGATGTTAAAAACTCTCTGATCTTATCTTTTAAGCACAATAGTGGATTTGACATAAAACAAACCCTAGCAAAAATGTGGAAAGCGTGGAAAAGAAAACTCCACATTGAATTTAACAGTTGCGCTTCCAGAAACAAAAGCAAAAACCCAAACTGAACACAAGACTGCAGTTATTTCGGTGACTTTCTAGATTTGCCTCCCACACAGACTTAGGTTTTAATAGCTAAGCGGCCCCAGGAAACAAGGCCTTGGGCTGAAGCAAGCAAGACAAGACACCGGAACTGAGATCTCGCCATAAAACTGAAGGGTCTGAAGGGCTGTATCTTTTAGTCAAAGTGCAGAATCAAGAAGCTTATCTTCACAGAGAAATGACAAGGGTGTTTATCAGCCTCAGCTTCAACTCAGCACAGGAAAAGAATTTTCCCCCAAGAACTTGCAATTACCAAATTCCCTTCATAGTTTGAATTTAGTGCCACATAGAAGCCTAGATAATAATAAGCTAAGCAAAAAAAAAAAAAAAAAAAAAAAAATGGTCAGAGACTTATGGTACTTGTGAAGTGTACCAGAAGCAAATACAATTCTGATAATGTGACGTTGCAACTACACTTTGTGGTATTTAACAAAATGAGTTGAAATTTCATATAAAAACTTGCACATGGATGTATATTGCAGCCGTAATTATAATTGCCAAACTTGGAAGTATTTATCCATTCAGCAAGCAAATAAAACACTCAAAGAAGCTAATATACAGAAAGTTTAGTGCTAATCATGAAAAATGAATTAGTTATTTGACAATGTTAAATAATTGAAATATTAGCTAGAATACACAATTAGTTTTTGAAATGGAAAAAACAAATTTTAAAATGGGAAAAAAAGAAAACTGTAGACATAAAAATAAACAAAATGATTGAAAATTAGCCAAACATATTCCAGAAGACCTCTTATTGAAGTAAATAGCTTAATGAAGACATTAAACTTCAGATGTAGACTTTTACTTCATCCCATATACCCCTCACTTGCTCAGGCTGATCTTGAGCAATATCTCTTTAACAAGCAAGCCTGGGCCACTTACTGAGACCATGTCATTCAGTGGGAAGTATTTGCTTGCCATGTGTTAAGGTTCGAGCTGGGTTCAATCCCCAATACTGTAGAAAAGTCACTTAAGTGGAATTGTACAGTTTCAAATTGGCTTGTTCAGTTCATTTAGTAATGCAACTCCTCCATGCCAGTGAATCATTTGACAGCTTGTTTCTTTTCATCAGTGGCTATGTTCCAATGTGTGGATAAGCCATAGTGTTTATTCACCTGTTGAATAGATAAATACTGAAAATCTGAAGAGAGAGAGAGAGTTGCCACTGAGAAAACTCTGGAGACCTTCAGAAGCCCTGCCCCACTGAGTGTTCATCAGAGGATTCAGGTCAGACAATGCATGCATGTGACAAAGGTAATGAGATTGGAATTCAGTGAGCACTCAGAAACACTAGAGGCAACAGTGCCTAATAGATACTCAGGGAGGGTGGGGATTGTGTCTATTCCCATTACAAGGCAGTCAGGAAATTTTCACAATTCACATGACTTTTAAATACAGAGAGAAGGGCCTATCAACTTGGTAGTATAGAATCATTAGTTCCAGATAGAGCACTGTTCAAGTCCCACTCAACAAATCTTTAAAGCAAGACTGAAGTGATTAAGTTAAAACACTATTCAGCAAAAAATAAACTATTGATAAATAGGAAAGAGTCTAAAATAGTTATACAAAGTAGAAGAAGTGAGACCAAAAAAAGTACATACTGTGTGGTTCAACTAAAATAAAAATTGGTTGACGTAAGGGTTAATTTAATTCATCATCAACTTTAAAAACAACATGAAGAATAAGCAACCATTAAGGGGACTGGAGGGATAGTTCAGTGATTGAGAGCACTGGTTGTTGTAACAGAGGACCTGGGTTCAATTTCCAGCACATAGTAGCTAACAACTGTCTGTAACTCGAGTTCCAGGGAATCTGAAGTCTATGGGTATTGCATGACATGGGTGCACTTACGTACATACAGACAATATACACTCATACACATAAAAAATAAACATAACAATAAAACTTAAAAAATAGAATAACAATTAAGGGGAAGGGACAGGATCAACTAAAACTAAGTATATACAAAATTGTCACAAAACCTGTTACTCTGTGAACTATTTCAGAAGCTTTTTAAGCAAAAAAGAATATTATGAAATGTCTAAATTGAAGAGTGAGGAGTAAGATGTAATTAAAACATCAGAAATCGATACAGGTCAAGAAGTAAATGTAAATTGAGACCAGTGTGGTTGAGTACTTTTTTCCATTAGGTTCAGATAAAGGTATATATGGAGGAAGCAAGAGCAGAGTTGAACTACATTTGGGATTTTGCCAGGAGAACATGTCTAAGAGTGAGAGGAGGAAGGAGGAGTACATGACAGGAAGTTATGATCGGAGAGCAAGGAATATAAGCTGAAGACAAGATGGTAAAAATTTAAGGTGAAAAATGGTCAGTAGCAAAGTGCTTGAAAACTGGTTGTCATGAGGGTAAATCTAACTCATCCACAACTTTATAGAGTAACAAGTATATAATGATACTAATGACTAACATCCCATTGCAGCCAAAGAACTGATGAAATTTGGTACCAGGGAAAGTGAGCTGGAAGACAGAAAGTAATTGGTAAGGGAGTGCAATGACTGGAAATATCACGGATGGTTTTCAGAGCAAAGAAATCCTGAAACCGAGAGACTGAAAATATCAAGATGGTTTGCATAGACGAGAAAATTACTAAGAATGATGACAGCCGTGGAGGATGCAGTGAACAACATGATCTTCTCGAAGAAACCTTAAACACATGAAGAGAGGAGCCCACGACTTGAAGATTCACACATGAAATAAAATCATAGTGACAAACCTTGAGATCAAGAACCTCAGGAATGAAGCTTTGTGCACAGTAAGGGAGGACAAACACATGGAGATGGCATTGTCAGTAAGAATGGTTTATCATTGTCAGATTCACAGGGGATGGAAGGAGGAAGAAGCTCCACTTAAGAGGGTTGCTGTGGGACAGTCTTGGGGGAAAGGCAGATTTCAGTCAGAGCAGGAAGGTGACCCAAACACTTAGGAAAGTGATTGAGCATGTATGTTTCATGGTGGAAGACTGTGGTTTTCAAGAAACGTTGACAAAATTGTTTAGCTAAAAAAACAAATCTTGTTTATCTGAGAGGCTATGAATAGATTTTGTTTTGTAAACTGTACCTAGGCAGATGTTTATGTGCAGATGTTATTTGTGCTTGATGTTCTAGTCAACAAAGGCAGTTTCTCTAGTGTCAATATTATAATTTATAAATATCAAAGATCTTATTTTTTTGTCCTTTAAATATAATGTTCATATGAATGATTGGTATTTTTAACCTGGAAAAGTTACTTCAATTTTAGATCCGTATATAAATCACTAACTAAAGAAAAGAAGCGTTAGCAACAGCACAATATAATTATCATACCTCACAGAGAGAGGACAACATTAACCATGGCTGGCAGGAAGGCTGATTTCCTGCTTGCTAGCTACATAAGGCTGTCTATGCTGAAGCATCTTAATACATGGAATAAGAATATTCCTTGTGATTGACTAGAAGGTATAATTCTTTTCCAGCGAATCCCCGCTCCCCATCCCCTCTCTTTGAACAATACAATGTGCATTGCAGGTGCAAAGGAAGTCAAGGGTGGCGTTAAGATCTAGTCTGTTCTGCCAGGATATTGCTTCCTTGACTTTTCCTGAGATTTAAAGAGGACAAAGGGGTAGGCCAGTGCCAGGAGCTAGTTCCCATGACAATAGCCTCTCACTTAAACAGGTGGCCTGAAGGAGGGAAAGGTGAGCTCCAGCCACAGCTGTGAGATAGTAAACTCTTAGACAAGACATAGAGTCAAAGAGCTTCAGTATTGCGTTTCCATGCAACCAAATTCATAGTAGGGTGATTTTCTTGTCATAAGGATCAAAAAATCAGTGTCTTATTCTATGTACTTTCACAATTTTCTAAAATTCCTGCATTAACGTACCTTAAATAAGAATGTTTATTCTACTGCTGAGCCCTATATTACTCTTCCTTTATCCAAGTAAAAGATCTAAGCTTTTTTAGTCACCACACTGGCAAAATTTGAATGTAAGCAGATTAAGCCAGCATATGAAAGTTTTAAGTATTAGTTCAAATGTATGTTCTATGAGACTTTAAAATAGTTAAAATTTCAGACTACATCTGTATATCTTTCTTTTTTTGAAAATGGCTTCTGAATTTCACTCCCTTGCAGAGAGAAATAAATTGAGTTCTTTAGTATTAGTTTTAGGATAATAAAGACTTGCTCTAATTTTTATACTTTAGAGGATCTTTGGAGACAAGTTGATATTTTCTATGTATATATATAGTATTTTTTTTAATTCTAAAAAGCTACTAATAGTAATAGACTAGAATACTAGGGAATATATTTTCTGTCATTCAATCAACTTTTATGATTTGAATTATTTTTTAATATTTTATTTATTATTTTTATTTTATTGTTTTATGTATATGATATATTGCCTGCATGTATGCAAGTACACCCATATCATGCAGTGAGCACAGAGGTCAGAAGAGGGTGTCAGATCTCCTGGAACTGGAGTTACAGATGATTGATAACCACTACGTGTGTGATATGAATGGAACCCTGGTCCTCTGCAAGAGCAGTGAGTACTCTAAACCTCTGAGCCATTTCTCTAGCTCTGATAGTTTGAATTCTTATGATTCCTATCAAAACTTCAGACTTTCAAGAATTTTCAACAAATTTTTCTTTGAAACATGTCTGTTACACAAAGTATCTATTAAGGTTCTTAAATATGTATGTAATTGATTTTTCATTTTTATCAACACAGCTATTACAGTGATTAGGGAAACTGAAAACATTTTTTTTTTCCATGTTAACCTCATTAGTACCATCCATGATGATCCAAGTAGCATTCTTTGTTATGCAAATTTATGTAAACCTACCTAACCTTCAGGTATATTGCTAAATTTTTTCTCTTTCTTTTCTATATTCATCTTTCATGTATTTCATTTTATATTTGTGTATTCCTTTGTTTTCTTTTTGAGACAGGGTCTCCCTGTAGCTAGCCCTAACTGCCCTGGAATTTACTATGTAGACCAGCCTAGCTTCACAGAGATCCACCTGCCTCTGCCTTCCAAATTCCACAATAAAGCTGTGTGCTACCACACCTGGCTCTCTGTATATTCCTATTAAGGAAAAAAAATTGGTGGGTTTAACAAGCTGATTTCCTTAACCTAAGATTTCTGTTCATCATTGTCTTATGATCGCTGGGAAAAACATACTTGTTGAGGAGTTTTCTTCACTTTCATAGAGAATAAAATATGTCATTTTTTTTGTTCACTAAATGTGTCGTTAGGATCATTCAAATATGTGATGCTCTGGCTTTCTTCTTGGCCATGGAGTATAGCATGGTCTATATACTGTGTCTTCATCAGTAGATTCCCATCTAACTCAGTGATATAGGCCTTACCAGACATCAGCCATTGTAGGCCCCCTGTAACTTGCTGTATCATCTCATCTCAAATCTATCAGTCTACTCACTCTCTGGTGCTATGACTGCTTTTACCAAACAGGCAGAACTCTTGGGACCTTTGACTTGTTGTCCTTATGAAAATGTTTTTCCTTCAGCTAGCCAGGGCTGGCTCCCTTGTTTCTTCAAGCCTTTGTTTAAAATAGTCCTTGATCCAAAAAAAAAAAAGTCTCCCAATGCACTCTACATGTATCCTCTCAAAGCTCTCTTTCTCCATTTGATTTTTTATTTCACTGATTCCCACCAGATATATTACACATGATTTGTATATTTGTCTCTCATAGCAATATAATGAAATTTTCATTAAGTTAATCCCAACCATATACTATGCGTTGATGTCAAATAGAATAAAAATATCTATTAAAACCTGAACAGCAGAAATTCTTTTTCTTTCTAAATTCACTTCTGCTTTAAAATTATTCAAAGTGGTTCAATATTCTCTTTCAATTGCTGTTTCCTGGTAACAAGAAAGGGATATTTAGGTTATGAATAATCTATGAAGATATAATTACAAATATCCAAGGTTAAATCAGTAAGACATGGACTTGACTTTGTTTAGTTTTTAATATGCTGTTTGCTTTTTTGAAAGCAATATGATGCCTTTTAGAAAAATGGAAATCAGAATAAATATGTAATTACTAAATAAAACATGAGGGTATTTAGGCTACCATTAAGAAACTTCTCATAGGTAACCCAGAGAAACAAATGCCATGTTTTCTTTCATATGTGGATACTAGCTTTTAATCTTTAGATATGTATGCTTAAGTTGGAGTATCCATAGAAATCGGGAAACTAGTAAGTGGCCACAGGGGGTGGTCTTTCAAGGGAGGGGAGGTAGAATGCAGATGGTATGAAAGGAAAATGAGGAATAATGAAGCTAGAAGGATTTAATGGGGAGATGCTGGGAGGGCAGCCTAGAAGGGGGAGTATGGGACGGGTAGCTAACATTAACTCCTGTTGAAAAAGTCATGTGATGCCTAGTACTGTAGAAGCCTCCTGGAATATATACATTTACATTTATAAAAGGTTTTAAATATTGTTCATCTATAATGTAGGAACAATGCCTTTGCCAGGCACCATAGGTTAACAAATAAAAATCCCAGTACCAGGTGTGAGCTATCTCTTTTTAGAAAATGAGTTGCGGTCAGAAGCATCTCATAACGGCCCCCTCAAAACATTACACAGTATTGCTGTTGCTATTGGCTACCCTACAGAACACGGTAAGACTGTATTGCTGAAGAGGACATAAACTTTAGTCATGGAACATGGAGAAATCAAGCTGGTACCAAGTTATAAGCTTCATCCCTACTGAGAAGCTATCATGCTGGAAGGTTCTCTGTATGCTACCACAGAAGCAAAGCAGTCAGCAGTTTTACCTAGCTCAAACCCTGCAAACTACAGTAGTAAGTGGCCTGGAAATGTAAGCTCACTGGTGGAATAGTGGCACAAATGGTATGGGAGCAACTAGCTACTTTCTGTTTGGATTTATGGCCCACTTCATAAGATGAAATTCATACCTGCTACTGTTAATGAGACCAAGAAGCAGTGGTCTGGTAGGTCATAGGCCCTAGGGGAGAACGTATTAGTATTAGATTGCTAAATGAAATAGTATTAAAAAGTCTCTATGTGCTTATATTTATAGCCGTGGACTACCACTATGAGGGCAGTTTACAGTACGGTTTCTCTCTGTATTCTGAAATTCAGCTGTGTGAAGTAGGCATGCTGGGACCGACAACAAGCACAGGAAGATGACAAAGCAGAGAACGTACCAGACAACTGGAAGGAGGGCCCACAGGTGAGCAGGACCCACATCACACAACAGCAAAGGCTACAAAAGTGAGAAGTGACCAGAACTGACCCTGGATGAGATGCCCAGGCACAGGAAGCCACACCACATGACAGGGGGAACTGACCAGGAGTGTTTTGACTTCTGGATAGTGATTGCTATTATAGGCAGCAGTAGACTCTTAGAGGGAAGACTATGGTAGTGCCCACAGTCCTAAACACCAGTCCCACAGAAGAAGGTAACACCTCAACCCTAATACAACGTAATACAACCTGCTCCTGCTCTGAACATTGCGAACGCCTGCATGGAGAAAGGAAAGGAAACTTGATTTCTACTCTTCATATTTTCATTTATTCTACTTCATTTCTCTTCTGTCTACTTAATTGAATGTTATGGAAAGAGAAAATGTACTAGTCAGCTAGCCATCACTATCAAAAATACCTGAAATAATAAGCTACAAAGAAAGAAGATTTATTTCAGTTTGCCCTTCTGGGGATTTTAGTCCTTGCTTAGGTGACTCTGCTGCTTTTGGATATCTAGCAAGGAAACCCATCGTGACGAGGAGACTGTGGTGGAGTAAACTGCCCAGCTTATGACTAGACAGTGAAAGAAAGGAAGAAAGAAAGGAGAGAAGAAAGGAAGGAAGGAAGGAAGGAAGGAAGGAAGGAAGGAAGGAAGGAAGGAAGGAAGGAAGGAAGAAAGGAAGGAAGGAAGGAAGGAAGAAAGGAAGGAAAAAGAACTGGAAGAGCTTGGTGTCCCACAGTCCCTATCATGGTTACACCTTAATGTGCCCTCTCCCATTAGGGACCAACTCTTAACATCTCTACCACCTCCCAATAACACCAAGCTAGATAGAGTCCAAGTTTCTAACACACAGGCCTGCTAAGGACATTCCAGATCCAAACTACAGCAATTAAATCTCATTTTCTTTAATATAGATATAGGCTTTATATTGTTTGATTTAGTTCTTTGTTAAATTCTATTTAAGTCATCTATTAAGTCATGATGCAGTATGTGTCAATCAGCCTTTGCTACCATGACGATGTACAGCCAACTATGTCCAAATCTTAGGGAGTTAAAACGACAATCATTTAGCCTCACAGGTTTGTGGGTTCACTGATGTATAGACTTAGTTCTGTGGTTAATGTGACTGGGTCTTGTGTTTAAGGCCAAAGCTTAGCTGATATCTGTTGTATATGGCTGGAATGGTGGAACTTTGTTCAATTAGACTTGTTCTTCACACGCAGTGGGAAAGATTGACTAGAGGGTAGCTTGGGAATGCAAACACAAGGCCAGTCACGTGAGACCCAATAGCATTCTATTTAAGTTGTGAGCATGAACATAAGGTCCATAGGTAGAAATACATCCTCTGTAGTCAGACTACAAGATCTCTGCTCACAGGCTGTTAGTGTAGTAAGAGAACCAGAGGGAGTTCACCAAAATCAGCCCCAAACACAATACGGTGAAGTGAAGCTTTTATGAAACCAAGAAAATGGATCTGAGTTGCTTTGAAATGAAAGGCATTTTGTATCCAATTAAAAAATGGGAACTGGAGAGATGTGTCAGTGGTTAAAACCATTTGCTGATTTTATAGAAGACCTCCGTTTATTTACCAACACCCATGATGGTCAGTTCATAGCCATCTGTAATTACAGCCCTGGGGAGACCCGAAGCCTCTGGCCTCCATAGCTACCTGAACTCACATGTATGGATCCATCCCACCACATACATATGTTCACCTTTAAAAATCTCTGAATATTGCAACCACATTTAAAAATAGTCTTGTTATCCTAAGTGTCTTTGTTCTTTTCCCCTTCAGAAGTCCTCATAAAACAAATATCAAAATTTTTATCTTAATCTCCGGGGAAATGAACTGTTCATCTGCAAGCTATACTTGTGAAGAAAACATCACTAAACAAATAAATATCTGTAACAGCATTTGGGAAACTGATAGTCCTTGATTAGAAAGAAATATAATGAATTATGTCTCATATAATACCAGTAATTTAGCTTTTGGTATTTGCCAGGTATTGGAATCTTTTATTTTCTCCTTTTATTAAATATTTTGAGTCATTTTATTATAGATGCATATTTATTTTTTATGTTCCTTTCAATCACAGCATCTAATCCACCAATCTTCACGTGCTTACTCATTGTTTGGAATTTAAGCTGCCTAGTAATGTTTCCATATTCTCTTTCCGTTTCTTGTTTCTGTTTTGTTTGCTG
Source organism: Eospalax fontanierii (assembly GCA_035773235.1). Taxonomy (NCBI): domain Eukaryota; kingdom Metazoa; phylum Chordata; class Mammalia; order Rodentia; family Spalacidae; genus Eospalax; species Eospalax fontanierii. The sequence goes on from CM069524.1 coordinate 40,665,534, forward strand.
ATTTGTCTCTTTCACCATCTCTATTCTTTCATGGTTTCCTTTGGCGTGGTAATATTTTTCTTCATAATTCCTCAATTTATTTGGAATCCAAACATTGTATTTCTATTTAGTTACACACACACACACACACACACACACACACACACACACATTTCACCAGCATTTTCTCAAACTCAAAATATGACCTTGTGTCTTCCACTTCTTGAATAAGAGGAGATGCTGCACTGCCCCTCTCTTCCATCCCCATCCTCATTGCCATCTGATTGGGATTCCTTTGAATGAAAGGTAGCTCTACTCTTTACAGGAGCTTTACACCACAGTGTATAAAAACCCTACTGATTTTATTTTACCCTCTCTACACTGAATGCTCATTGTCTGACTGCTCATCTCTTCAAATCTAAAATTTGTAGTACTCTTCTTGATATTCTCCTGTCATATGGAGTGTTGTGTGGAAAGCTCTCTTAAACTGTTTTCTATCACTGTTAGTTTCTTTATATTTTTATATTTTTAATCTCTTTATCTCTCTTTATTGTTGTGCCAGAATGCACCAGTATTCTCTCCTTGTTAATTAATTACATACATTTCCAGAACCAATCCAGAGAGTTTATACTTTTATTTTTCTTTTAGTTACTATATTATTTTCATCTTTTTCCTTCTTTTTTGTTCTGTTCTATTTGCTATTATTTTATGTTTTCTTCTTTTTCTCCCAGTGACTTTATGGCTCATGTGATCTTGAGGATCCTTAACTAATGTACTTGAAATCAACTTTCCTATTTTTTGACTAATTTTCTTTTTATCTAGACCAAGTTAATTACATGATAATTACTCATAAACTTGAATTCTTCATGAATTTTGGAATATTGGTTTTCAGGTTCATGTGAGCTTGATGTCTCGCATTGTCCTTAGTGTGGGGCTTCATCCTACAAACAATACAACTTCTGAAGCTGTAGTCTCTACCTTCATTTCTAGGCCACATCTGCTTCTTTCCTTAGAGTGATGCATTTTTAGAAATGCAGTAAGCATTGGTTCATATAAATGGTGAGCATTGCTCTTCTGACCTTGCATTCACGGCAGGAAATATCTTGGGTTTAATCTTATCTATGGGCACTTTCAACCTTGAACCCAGTGGTAACCAAATGTGACAGCAGTTTCAACCTCCTTCCACTTCTGAACCAAAAAGCTCTGTTCTTTGCATGTCTTTTCCATTTCTGACCAATAACATGTATTTGTCATTGAGACTGTTTATTTTTCTTTCTAATTGCTGTTATTTTATGTCACTTAAAGTTTCATGATAGGTGCTTTCTTTCAATGCACACAATAGACATTCTTCAGTGGGATACAATGGATAATTAGATACATGTCATTAAACTCATTTACCACAAACTGCATGCCACAGATGCTAGTTTTGATGCCCATATTGTACTCATTTTGCCAGTGGTTCTGAGGCTCTTGAACAGAACATGAAACACAATTTCCCCTAGTTATAAAAATGGGACAACTGAATGACTTTTGAAATATATGACCTGTTATATACACCACATTCAATGTAATGTAAATATTTGTTTGCTGAGGAGTTTAATGGCATCTTATTTAATTTTATTTGTTGGAACTATGGGCTTAATGCCTAATAGTCTTCTAAAGGTCAGATGTTCTTCATGGAATAGGACCAGAATATGTGTTGAGATTTTATCATAAAGGATTATCAGTCTTTCATTCAATGAATACTTTTCTTCCTTCAAATGTTCATTTAACTGATGATGGCTTATCACTGTGTATTGTATATTACAAATGAACATGTCAGGAAAGGAATTATAGATGTCAGGGAACCAGAGATAACCCTGGACCATTTTCCATGCCCCACCCCTGGGTAATATGCTGAGTGTCCTTAGGAGGAAAAATGCTTCATTACTGTTTACAAAATAATTATCATAGCAGTTGGCCCCAGAACTGCTGAGATTTTACGTGTTATAAGATTCACTATTTTTTTTTGCTGGAATACATTTAGAATATGTACAATGAGAGGCTGTCCTTAGCCTTTTAACACTGTGGGAATTTCATGCTTGAGGACATATTTGTAATGGAAATCTCAGGAAACATGGTTGGAGAGCCCTCTGAAGGGCCAACAAGGTAAAATGTTTAAAACATTCTTATTGCTCTAGTCAGAAACAAATGCCATCAACTCAGAGCGACTTCATATATACTGTTTTAAAACATGTTCTGTTTTCTGAATTTGACAGCTAGCATCTTACATAGCATGTGAACCAACTTTTTCTCTAAACAAAATTTCAAGTTGCTAAACAGCTGTCATTATTGCACAGATTTCTTTTACCAGGAAAACCATGGGAAAAATTGTTTATGGAATAAAACAGGGTTGATGAAATTCACTACAGCTGAGATTTGGCTGAATTGTGTATATATAATATCCATATATACATATATATAATTATGTATATATAATATAATATGTATATATAAGTAATATAATTATTACTTTCACCTCAGCCAGTCATCTCAGACTTTACATATTCATCAGAAAAAGTGAAGAAACCAGTCTCCAAACGCCTACAGCTCTGGACACATACTGCTTATCAGAGGAACAACAAACAACAGAAGAAGATGAGCCTGGGACTTTAGGTCTCCAAAATATAAGTACTGTTTCACAATTTCAGGGTGGAAAGAGGCTCAAAGCTATTTATAAATTGCTGCATGAAATATTCGATTTTATTACAGCGTGTTCAAGCACAATTTTTGGCCCTCCATCCATTTCCTTCCTGTCCCCTCACTGCACGCTTCTGTTCCCGGGCCTTCTTTCCTCTTCCATATGACACTCATTCCGTTACATTCCTTTCTTCTCAAAAACTCTTTTCCTTTCCTGTGGTTTCTTTTCCAGGTTTATGGCCTATACTTACACTTACATCTGCATACATAAACATATATAAAAGTGAAGAGCTAGGATTTACATATGAGAGATAACATGCTGTATTTGTCTTTCTTATATTTTCTTGTATATAACTAACAACTTGCAGATCCATTCATTTTTCTGAGAATTTCATAATTTCATTTTTATGGCCGAATGAATGAATTTTCTTGTGCATATGTACCACATTTTCATTATTATTTTTCTGTTGATGGACATCTATACTGGTTTCCTTGTCTTGCCCTTGTGAACGTGGCAGTAATAAACATGGATGTGCATTATTTCTGTGGCACATCCCTTTGGATATCTGTCCAGGCGTAGTGTACTGAGTCACATAACACTATTTTTATCTTTTTGATAATACCCTAGACTAATTTCCATAATGGCTGTACTAGTTTATGCTCCCATCAACACTGAATAAATATTATTTCCATAAATCTTTACCAATGTTTCTTTTTATTTGTTTTGTCAATGATAGGCATTCTGACTAGACTGAGAAAGAATCTCAATGTAGTTTTAATTTTCAAAACTATTTTTATATGACACTTATCCTATAATGAATAAATGTATCAGTTACTCAGGTAAAAACTTGTGGGAGGGGAGGCAGTGAAGCATTGGTTACAGGATTCATTCCTTTATCCAGTTCCACCAAATATGTTACTATATCTACCACAATATATGCAAAACCCAGAAAGGATGTTTACTTTGCATTGAATAAGTCACCCTTGGTCTCAAATAACAAGTGATAGAAAAGCACAAGGCCCTATGTTAAGAAATCTGAAACTTTAGAGTCATTTTAGGAAACAGGAGAAAAGTTCCCAACTCGGGCCACCTAAAATACATTCTTGGGAAGGTTAAACATAATTAGTAAAATCACAGGGTGTGGGAGCAAGCAACAGTGACAGCTGAGTCAGGGAGGGAAGGTGTACTGGTCCCAAGTGGTTCTGACTGATAAAGCTGGCTTGGAAAGCAGTCTACCCACTTTTACAAATATTCACAAGCACTAACCACAGACAAAATCATGGAAGAAAAGTACCTAACAGGCCTGTTTATGGAGATAAAGGCATGTATATTTCTCAAGATCAGAACTAGATGAAAATGAAAGTATTTTCCTGAATGAATAGGAATGATATTAAAATAAATTTTATACTCAGAATATATTTCATAGTTGTAACTCATAAGTAAGTGAAATAATTTTCCAGTGAATGTTGATTTAAAAATAATTAAGCATTCGTGACTATTTGGTTGAAATATTTGTTTGCTCTGAGTGAATTGCTACTTAGAAGGTACCTACATATAACATCCACAAAAAGTTCAGTAATACCTGCCATTTATAAATAATTGTGAAACTAAGTATGTGTTTTTATCTGTTTCTCTTTTTAGTGACGTGCTGGAGATTGAGTAATGTATAAAGAACAGAAGCTAATTTGGCTTGTGGTTTTAGAGGCTGAGAATTCTAACAGTACTGAACTAGCACTGGCTCGTCGTCTGGCTAGGGCCTTCTGGCCAGACCATGGCCTGATGGGGACATCACATAGTGGGACAGTCAAGCATGTGCCATCTCAGACTGCTCCATCATTTATAAAGCCACCAGTCTCTCATGAGGTTGACACCTCACCGTTTTATCTGATTCTAATTACTTGTCAAAGTCATCTCCTCAAAATACCCTTAACAGATGAATTTGGGATTCAGTTTCCAACACATGAAATTAAGAGGACACACTAAAACCATAGTGATATGAAATAATTATTACAATTTATATTTCATTAATCAGAAAGTTAGTTAAAGAAGGCTAAAAACAGACCTGGTCAATAACCAAGGATGCTGGGGCTGTTAAAGCAGTGTATTTGTTTTGAGAATTTCATACATGAATATTGTATTTGTGTTATTTTCACTCCTTGCAGTTATCCTCCAACTCTTCCCGTGCCCCCCAGTCCCCCTCAATTTCTTGTTCTCTTCCTTATTATTGTTACATATACTTATATTTATAAATATACATTTATATTAAATACACTGAGTTCATTTAGTGCATGTACCTGTATTTAGGGCTACCTACTTAGAGTTAGATAATCTCTCAGAGAGCTGGTTCCTAGAGAAAACAGATTCTCTTTCCGTCAGCATCCATTTATTGCCTGTAGCTCCTCGTCTAGAAAAAGGACCCCATGACATTCTTCCATCCACCTTGGCCTGTCAACCAATTTTGTCACTATGCAGAACTTATCAGACTACCATACTGTGGAGATTCATTGCTGTAGCTTCCCTATCATGTCTCGAGTGCGTTAACTAGCAGCAGGTGTCTTGTCCCTCTGACTCTCATATTCTTTCTGCCCCCTCTTCTCTGATTCCCTGAACCTTATGTATAGAGGTTGCATTGTAGACGTATCACTTAGGGCTGGGCACCAAGGGTCATAGTCGCGTATTCTTTGTATCTTGACTAGTTTTGATTTAGTTTTAATGAATATTTTCATGTATAATATTAAATCAAGTATTTCTGTGTATTGTTGACTATGGATTCCAAATATGAACTCTGAGGAAATAAACAATCAAACAAAAACAAACAAACAAAGAAACCCAGGTTGTTCAAAGTCACTTAGTCATCAGAGCTAAGGTGCAAGTCTCAGCACTGATGCTCCAGCTCATCATCCATTGTGTCATTGGGTGTGGCGGCACACAACTTTAATCTCAACATTTGGGAGGCAGAGGCAGGTAGATCTCTGTGAGATTAAGGCCATCATTGTTTACACAGCAAGTTTCAGGTCAGCTGGAGCTACAGGGACACCTTGTTTCAAAATCAAACCAAATCAAAACAAAACAAAACACACACTAAACAATCCATGGTGTCTTATTATACCTTGTCAATTGACTTCATTAGTACACAGGGAGCAGGCATAGGAGTCTTATCAGTTTTCATTTTAATTTTCATTATATATGTTACTCAGTATACCATATGTGCTGACAAAACCATCATGAGTTGGAGGTATCTGGGAACTGAATTTCTTGCCTTTTTGGTTGTGATAGAGTCTTTAATGATTCCACCAGCTCTCATGCCCAGTTGAAAAATACTTGCTGGAATGGAAATACAGCTCAATACTAGAGAATTTCCTGGATTCTAACCCCAGCACCCTCCCACCCTCCACATATACACATGTAGGAAAAGAAGAAAAGAAAAAGACAATATAAGAATAGGACAGTGCACTTGCTGCATCTATCCTACTGAGCATCGTAGCCTAGTCAGCACACTGTAGAGTCCTGATTGATTCCTCTTGTGTTTGTATATGAAGGAATGCTTAGGACCTCTGTCTTTTCCCAGCATTGTAACACACATCAGTAGCCTGAGAAAAGTTCAAATTCAAAGTATGATTTGCTTCAGGGAGTACTCTTTATAATATTGTAGTTGAAAAATTGAAAACTCTTGAGTCAAGGACTGTATGCATGTTGAGCAGTGTTAGCCAGTGGTGAAGGAAGCGACTTGACCCTGTATCTGAGCTAAGGGGATCCTGTAAATCTCCCACAGGGAAAGAGGGCCAAGGCCATGAGGCAAGATGAGCCAGAGACCCTAACAGGGTAACAGTTGATAATTAAATCCTCTGTATCACTTTTTACTGATGGCTTTTCAGAAACAAACAAACAAACAAAGAAACAAAAACCCAGAGAACACTACAAGAGAAAGTAAATTGGCTTTGGTAGATTAGCCCTCTGGTATAATTAGCAGATACTCAATCATAATGCAGGCCAGTGCAAGGGAAAGCTATTTACATAATGGAACGGTTTTATGTACTCTGGGAGCTCAACTTTGTCACTTTCCTGTGCTTTACTTACTGGGATGATTTGAGAACTAGATACTACCACACCACACTTCCAAGTATTGATTCCTAGAATCCAGGAATCCTTAAATATATAAAGGAAAAGCGGACACTGGAAAAATATCACCAAAGAAAACTGGAATGTATAGAGTTTTAAATGTTCCTAAAGGATCGGTAAGGATTCTAAGAAGTTTTGATTTATAATCATGAATCATTGACAGCATGAGTCAAAACACACACACACACACACACACACACACACACACACATACACACACACACACACACAGTGTTGGGAATCTCTTTCCAGTCGATAGATAAATGCATTTGAGAGAGTAGGTCATTTTCAGAAGGAAGAGATAAAGAAACGACTCAGAGAATCATCATGGAGGAAGCACTGAGAGAATGAACTGATAGCATTACCAAAAAGACTTACTCTGGCTTAGAAAGCAATTTTCATTGTAGCTTGGATTAGAAGAGAGATATGCTAAGTTTTGCTTGGCTCTGCGTGTCTTCTCATACTTCATTCACATGCCAGAGTATAATTCATTGAAAAAGATAGGAGTTGTTCTAGCAGATGTTCTGTAGATTTTTGCAATATAAAAGCACATAAATAAAACCCGCATGTGTCTGTAAGTAGCCAGCCTATCCCTGGAAAGTTTATGTTAGTTTACACACACATACATACACACACACGCACACACACACACACACATACACACGTACATATATATGTCTATGTAATATACATATATAGAGAGAGTAAAATTTAAAAATCGTTACAATGACATTACCATAGCAGATGATTAGTATTCACAAAATATCAAGAATGGGCAGTGTCTGTGTTTAATGTTTATAGTGTTAATTTAACAATATTCCCCAAGCCTCCAGGGTAACTAATTATGAACTGTAGATAAAATAATTTTATAGAAAGATATTCCTTCCTGAAAATGCTTCCAGTAATGAGAATGTCTAAGGAGAAAAACTGCCATGGAGAAAAGGAAGTGTGTAGAGTGGTCAGAAAGCTCCTCTGGAAAGCAAGCATCGGACCTCAGTGGCTTCACAGACTTTCTGCTTTATTTTCTAAAGCGGACTTCATAACTCATATAATCTTAAAGTTCCTTAAGTATTCCAGACCAGAGGAAAATAGATTAAATTTTATTTCAGTGAGTAAACTACTTTTTAAAAACTGAAAGATTCTACCAAGAAAGAAATGAGAGAGAGAGAGAGAGAGAGAGAGAAGAAGAAGGAGAAAAGGAGAAGGAAGGAAAGAACGAAGGAAGAAAGGACGAATTTAAAGAAGGAAGGGAGGGAGAAAGAAAGGAAGGTGTTTGAGACCTGTAACCCACGTGGTGGAAGGAGTATACCAACTCTCAAAAGTTGCCTTCTGACTTCTACAAGTACAATGTGGCACATGTGCACATGGATGAATCAATGTAAAAAGTTAAAAAAAGAAATGTGATGCAATAAAAAGCCCATAAATTATTTAACTTGTCATTAAGATTCCAATTTTTATGTCTCTACTCAATACAAATTTTCCTCTTGAGATTTGCCTATTGCAATGAAAATCTAGTTTACTTGGAATGTTTTTTTTTTCCTAGATAATAGCTTCTTGTTAGTAACACCAACGTTTCACTTTTGTTTGTAATAATCAACTTTAACAGCACTTTCAGAATTTGAAAATTGTATATTTCAGTTTCACAGATAATTCACAGTAAAAGACAGCCAATATATTGGTAGGTTTGTATCCAGATGTGTCTTAGTTTTAATGATGCCATTATTGTTTTGATCATTTTAGACGGACATTCAGAGAAATGAGCCTGAACAGAAACTCTACATACAATCTTGGGATAATTCTTCTGTTTGACTGAAAGGAAAGCAAACTTCATGGGCAATGAAGCAATAACTTTACCACAGGCATCAGGTTGACACTTGAGTTGATATAATGGCTCTGTGGTGATTCAAACGATGGGTAACATGGGACCCCAAAGTAAGGCATTCTGGCATATTGAATACTTTGAACTGAAGAAAATAAGGGCCTCAAAAACAAGTTCTCCTGAGTTTTTCCTACTCCCCTTTCTAGTTCCTCCCCCAGCTCTTGTTTTAAGGGAGTTAGAAAAACTAAAGCTCTCCTTGAAAGTAAGCGTAAAAATGTCACTCTCCTCTTGTCCTTTCCCTTCTGAAGACCTTTATATGACAGGTATCATTCTCTGTAATTGGAAGGAATGCTACATAGAGGGGCCGAGGATAATCTGAACAGGCTGGACTTACTGAGCCTATCCTCAGGAGGCTGTTACACTTTGGTCGTACCTTGCTGTCCAATCACTTCCACACAGGTTCTTTCTTCACGGAACCTCGACATATACATACAGTTTTCTCTGATCACTCCTGAAAGCCCAGATGTCATAGAATATTTTGTTAAATAAATATAACATACTTTTTTGTTGCTCTTTTGCCTTTTTTGTTGGAACTACCATGGTGATAGGTGGAGAGATGGGATTACCTTTTGCCTCTGCATCCTAAAAGTCTCAAGCCATGGCTGGCATTTGGATCACTGATCGAATGCCGCCTCAAGGACTGCCCTTGATGAATCTTCTCTATTAGGTAAACTTTTTCTCCTAAATACATCTGAGTACACACTGAGAGTCACAGAATGCCATCTCTGAAGAGAAATTCTTTTCCTCATTCAAGACTAAATAAACAAGGACTGATGCAAACACATCTCCTCACTGAGTTTTTTCTCAGTCACATAAAAGGTAGGTGCAAGATAACTGGACTCCATTTTGAAGAAGAAGATCAATGAAGGATAGAAGGAACTCATTCTAGTTATGTAGAAGCATATTTACATAAGAATATAAAACATGATTCACATGTCACACAGTTCAACCATGACTTTTAATGTATTCACAGAGTTGTGAAACTGTCATCACAGTCAACTTTACAGCATGTGCATCACCCTAAAAAGAATTTAAAAATTGAACCTAAAAGTGAATATTGTAAATATTTTCATGATAGTTTGCCTTAGCTGTCAACTTGACTGGATTAAGAGATGTCTAGAATGGGTGAAATTTGCCTCTGTGTGTCATTAGTGGTATTTGTAGAGAACACTGACATGGAGGGAAGTGACTAGAGAGAAGACCTCCCCTGAATGGTGTTGTCCAATGGGCCCGTGAAGAAAGGTGAAGCAAAGCCATATGGACGCATGTGCACGCTCACTGAGTATGTGTATGTGGTTATTGCCATCTATCACTGGCTTCAGACACCAGCTTCTTTGACCTTTTAAGATGGATTAAATGCCACTGACTACCAGTGACCTTTGTGCCATTCAACACTGAGCTGTTACTGCTGAGGCATCCAACTTCTTGGACTGAACAACTTCTGCATTTTTGACCTCTCCCACATGTAGATGGCCATTTTTGGACAACCCAAACCATACCATGTGAATCAATCCTATACCTCCCTCCTCTTTATAGTATGGACATGGTTCTGTTTCTCTGGAAAACCACAGCTAACACAGTTCCAAACAGTTCTTACCTCTTAGAAAACCTAGGACGTCAGATGTCTCTAATCAAGTTCACCTGTCTGAAAGCTCCCCCTTTCCTTACTAGCCTAGCCTTGGCTGCAGGGGCCTGAAGTTATGGTGAGATTTGTAACAAGACTTCATCACTCCCTAGACTTGGGGGGTTTGTACATGGCTGGTGAAGAGTTCAGAGGTAGCAATGTTTACTGTAGATAGTAACAAACATGACAGGCGATGTGCTGCTCTGGCAATGTCACTACTGGTCACTTGAAATGCTGGCTGAACATCAACCCCAAATCCAGTTCTCACACGTCCTCTGCCAAATTATTTGAGTAAACCCAGGCAAGTTTATAATTCTTGTTGTGATCAAAAAATATCTTTCTTTTGGCAGTCTAAATATACTTGGGAGCCTTTGAGGGTGAGCTGTCACTGGCTATGTCTAAAAAGTATTTTAAGTCTTTAAAAAATACTTTATTGAAATTTAATTCCTCTAGCATGCAAAGTACCTGGGGTTTTTAACATATTCATGGAGCTGTTAAGCTATTGCCATAATCAATGTTAAAACATTTGTATCACTCCAAAAAGAGAACTTGTACCCTTTTGCCATCACCCATTGCTGTAGTTTGGATCTGGAATGCTCCTCACAGATCTGATATTAAAAGCCTGGTCTCAGCCTGTAGAACTATTGGGAAGTGATGGAATATTTCAGAGGCTGGGCTAGTTGGAGGAAGTTCAGTCACTGGGAGCTCGTCCTAAAAGTATATAATCAGAGTCGGGCCCCTTCTTATTTTCTGTTTTGATTCCTGGCTGCCATGAAATGATAGCTTTGCTGTACCATGTGTGATCTGCAACGTTGTGCGGTCTCACCACAGGCCCCAACCCATGGAAACAACTGACTATAGTCTGATACTGAAACCATAAGTCCTAGTAAACCTTTCTCTCTCTGAGTGAATTTTCTCAAGCCTTTTGGTACGTAAACAGACAGTCAATACAGCTCCGATTAGGTCACCTCTTTCAGTCCAGAGGAAGCACTCATGATTTCCCTCCCCCACCCATAGCTTATTTCTGTGTTTACCTGCTGACATGTTAGGCTACTTCAGTGAAGTTTATGTCCCTCAATTTGTGAAACTTCTGGTGTCTCACCTGAGAGAACAGTTACTCAGGATGGCAGTGGTTTTAGCAGGGCCCTCTTAGTCTCCTTAGCTGTTGTATTTGCCTCTCTGTCTTAGATGGTACATCTATCAGTTAGGCTGCACTAATTACCAGATTATCTCCTTGTATTTTAAAGTTTCAGACTATAAGTGTATCTGTACATTGCCCCCTCAGCGTTCCACAAACACTAGAGATTTCAACCTCTGCAGATAAGTCTCATAAAAGTGGCATAGTGATTTCACATAACTTATGCACACGCTCCTGTATATCTTAGATCATTTTCATATTGTTTATAATACCTGGCATAAAATAAGTATTATGCAAATAATTGTATTGCTTGGAGAATAATGACAAGATAAAATATTTATACACGATTATTTTTCTATACTTGAGATTTGCAGTGGAGGAAGAGGAGGAGGAGGGAAAGAGAAAGAACAGAAGAGAGAAAGAGAGTGCATCAAATGGCTGAAAGTGACAGGCCTGTAGGTTTTTCTGTCTTTGTCTTTGCTATGCACCATTCAGGCAGTTTTAAAGACTTCATTTTCTTTTTCTCACAGTGTTGGTCACTGTGTGGTATTGCTGGAGATTGGGTCAAGACAGCTTCTAAGGATGACATATCAGAAGTGGAACTCTAATTGTTTCCAAGTCTTTATTTGAAAGCTCCTCTTCTTCCCCATTTAGCTTCTATGTGTGGATAATTGGGACAAAGGTCAGGGACAAGAAAATTTACTATTTCTTTAAACTTGTCCAAGAGTTACATTTTGTTCTTTCTCCCTTGTTTTTTATAGATGGAGAAAACTACTGTTGAAAAAGTATTGCAGATGGGCAGAGGACCAGCAGAAAAGCCACACAAGAGGTCAAGGGAGGAGAGACAGTCACGACAGCAGGCAGTTTGGTCATGGACACACATGGAAATAGCTGCATTTGAGAAACAATCAAAAGCTATGGTGACCAGCCTTCATATTTACCTTCCGACTTTGAATCCAAAGCCACAGAATCAATAGCTATTATTTTTGTACATGAAGAGTGAAGTGGTCGAAATCAGTAAAATAGTTTTATGTGTTCATGTATTTTCTCTGTTTAAAATGCCTTCATAGCGTCCTTCTTATGTTGAAATAAAAACTCCCAATTTCTGAATATGGATCACAAGTTCTTGGGGGATATATGTCTACCTTGGTCACATCTGAAGCAACTCAGTATTCTATTTACTTTACTTGAGCTACATAAGTTTATTTTCAAATTGCGTTATTATTATTTAGGTCTTTGAATATGCTTCCACCAGTCTGGGTAATTTTACCAACATTCTGCCAGAAATAGTCTCTCCCCTACTGAGCAGCTAATTTCCATCAGTATATACATTGCTTAGGGTTCATGTATTGCTTCTGCATTCCCAAGACTTCCATAGTGGTCAGTTTCCCTGGTAAAATGCTGGCTGCTCCACCATAGAACGCACAGCAACTATAATTAGCTATTTGTTTATTATTTGAATTTCCCACTCAAAAACATTTACTGAATGAATGACTCATATCTGTGTGTCTCGTTTTATGTTCTCTATGGATTTTCACGACCATATTTTCTCCTCTTCTTCAATGTATGCTCTGAACGTTCCTTCTCTTCCACAAGCAGTTTTGGCTCTCAGTTTTACTATCTCTGTTGCATCTAGATAGACGTCTATGAGGCATCCTGGAGTCCTCTTTCTCCTCTCAACAGCTTAGCAATCTCAGGTCCTGTGGTTTCCTTGAAGAGGCAGTTATGCATGTACATTTCTATCTTCACAGCAACTTTGAAGTCCTGTGTGGCACGTCTTATCACTCCTCTGCTTCTCAGTCCTGAAGGAACTGCTTATTTTATAGTAACTGTTTGCAAGATCGCCCACCAAACACTTGATCCTTTTACATACCGTTTGAAAACCGAATCAACAAAAACAGACCCTATATGTGCATCTTTTATCTCTAGTTCATAATCAAAGAATTTTCCTCTGCAGGATATTTTGATGTTATTTTATAAAATCTGTTTTAAGGAAATGACTTGGGTTAGAAAATCAAGGTTTCATTTAAAATATAAAATTTTTTTAGACTTTATATCTAGACACGTTCTTCTCCTAAATTTCCTGTATACTGTTTCATTTTAGAATGATTAAAAATGAACAGCAAAAGCACGTAAAAGGAAGCAAGAAATTTTAATATATAGAACTCTGACCCACAGCCTAGATAGCAACCAACCCAGGAGGCTGAACAGCAACCTCTGCAACAAAACCTCAGTCAGGATTTGATCAGTAACTTCCAGCTTCCCTAATTTTTGCTCCTGCTTTCAAATCAAGAAACTAAAGGTATTCTTCAAATTAATTACATTGGGTGCTCTGCTTCTAGTTTGTCTACTACATTCCCTGTTCCAAAATCTTGCAAACAGGCCATGTATGTGAAGGCTTCCTTTTAATCACTCTAGTTTTCCCTGTCCTGAATTACTGAGAGATGCTACTGATAGTGGCTGGCTCCATTTCTATAGTCAGCTCCCAATAAATAGCCTCGACCTTTTCTTATTAGAGTTGTCTTCATTTATTTCTTATGCCTCAGTGACATAGAATTCTTAAGTCTATTAATCTACCTACATGTCTCTCATTTCAGTTATAAAACACAACTTTAACAAGAAGAGGAAGAGTTCAAGTGAAACAATATGTTTGCAGTCTGGCTGGCCTGGCTGAGGTCACAAGGGCTGGTACCCTGAAGGTCTGGTCACTTCCTAGGAGATTTGTGAGGCCCAGAGTCCCCTGTGTAAATTTCCTCTACCCTAGCCTTCTCTAATGAACTGAAGGGAACACCCATCCTCAGATAAGCCAAGTAAATACTCCATTGTTTGCTCTAAATTTAAAGTATCTTAAGAGCTTTTATAGGTACTCTTATCTCCCTAATATTTCTGAGATGGATCCTAGCCTTCAAGGGTGGGAAATATAAACACTGAGAATTGTGCTTCCTAAAGGTTTGAAGGCTGAGGAGTTAGGAAAAGGACAAGCTTTATTGAGAGGGAAAATGTCCTGAGAACTTAAGTGTAGGCCAGAATGCTTTTAACAGCAGTGAAAATGTTCCCAGCCTTCTGGCCCTAATACTGCTTTTGGTGTAAGTGAATTAAAAGAAAGAGTTCTATGTCTGAATGGAAACTGTTGTATAATTTCTAAAGGAATACAAGTTAAAAGGGTTTTAATAGATGGCAAGTCTCTGTGTAACTGCATCATGAATGTTGACTACATGGGGAACATTTGAAATCTTTGCTAGACCTTCCACCTTCTGATAGGGCCAGAAAGCATTAGGACAGTTCAGATTGGCAGTATTTCCTCAGGAAACCAGGGCGGAATAAGTTGTAAAAGCCAGCTTCAGAGACTGGTGGCAGCTTACTGTTCTGTGCTAAAATGATTTGTTTTCCATTTACTAACTGGGTAGAAAGTGTGTAATTCTCTTTGAGGTTGTAGGGAATGGCTTTCAGTGATCTCTGTAATGCTCTGGGCTTTTGTGATTTTATTGGATCTTTTTGTATTCTAGGAATTACTATTAATATTAGACTTTCTGTGACTAATGATATTATTTTAATGCTGCTTAATCATTGGAATTGGACAAACACCATATTTACTAGGATATTAGGTATCAAACTTGGGTATTAAATATTGAAAACAGATGCCAAGGAGAGAAATAGTATTTTAAGGAGAAATAACTTTTAAGACAATAATATTGTCTTAAAACTTCCTTTAGTTCTTATACTTACTCTAAATTAAATCAAACACCAAGGTACTCAAAGCCTAATGTAGGCAACATATTGATTGAAGTCAGTGGCTGCATACAAGTATTTACAAGCTGTGTACAAGATCAATGATATCAGAGACATAGATATTAGCTGCTATTATAGCCTGCCTGAAGGATGAAGACATTACTGATGGACAGCTTCAGGGTTTAGAAAACCCTTTCCCACAAGGCTCAGGAATCATCAAGGAAGAGGGAGCAGAAAGACTGTGGGAGCCAGAGGCAAGGAATGGCCACAACAAAAATGCTTTCCATCCACAACAGGATACTTGGAGATAAAAATTCACTGAAGCTGTGACGGCATGCACAAACCTGCTCAAGCTCAAGCCAGACACAATCCTAGCATGGGAAGAGGAGAGAGTCATGAAGCCTCACCTCTAGCTGAGGGGCTACTCGCAGTTGATAGCTGCTGGGGGAGGGAGTCGTTCTCTTTAAGGGTGTGAGTCCTGGCACGTTTACCATACTTCAGAGGGTATCTTCACACCCAAGAGTACTTGGAGAACGCAAACTGGATTCAATGGACTTTTAAAAAAAGAGGACGTGAAATACGGGGTAGGAAGATCGCGGGGGTGATATCTGGAAGGAGAGGGTTGAATATAATCAAAGTGTGTTGTATGAACTTCTCAAAGAATTTGTATAAATACTAAAAATAAAAATGAAAACTTTAGTGAATAGATCTCTTGTCATTAAAAGATGATGTAAAACTTAAGTTGAGAATTTCAGACTTGTGGATTTTGAAAAACAGTAAGGGTGACTGAGGATTTTGTTTGTGGGGATTTCAGGAATAGACCGGAAGAATACTGGAGTTGAGGGGGAAGAGTTTGAGCCAAAGTTCAAGGACGGAAAAGGCTCGGCAAATTTAGAAGACAGTTGTCCAGTTCTCCATGATGACGTATGGACCATGGAAAGGTGACTATATACCCAAGGTGGTAGGCATGTATTATAGCTGGAAATACCGTGATAGAATTTGATGTGACACAATAGTCATGAAGAAAAGTCACTGGAGATTTTTTTTTGTGTGTGTAGAAAAGCTTATAATGGGATCTGAAACAAAAAAAATAGTTTTTATGTTTTATGAATACTCTTCTGTATTCAGACTAGATTAATGACAGTTGTCCATAATGATTTTGACAAATGCACAGTGTTTGAGGGACAATAAAGGATTGGTCATGACGATATAAAAGCATAAATGCAAAGGACTTTTAAGCCTATCAGTACACTAATTTGGTTTGTTGACTCATGTTGCAAACTTACAGCATCTTGTATCTGTGCTTTTGAAATAGAGAAATCTGAAATTAATTCTCTCTGACCTGTTGAATGAGCAGCTTACAGAAAGAACACTGGAAGCGCGCCATGCTGCTTGACCATGCTACCTGCGCCAGCTCATTTCCTGGAGAGTTTATGAATTTGTTAATTAAGGAAAGTGTCTTCTACCCTTTCAGTTTTCCAGCTCCTGTGTCTTTGCACGTTCTGTAGAGATTTAGTGCGAGGTTTTCTCGCCCAAGTAAAATGAGTAGAAAAACTGAATGATTGACACATCCTAGTTGAGTAATCTTTACATCAAGCTTAAAAGAAGTATCTTTGAGTTGGAATTGTGGGAGCAATGAAGAGAGAAGCAATAAAATGGTCTTTATACAAACACCTACAGTGTCAGTGACCGAATACTCAGTGCCTCTAATTCACCAAAGAAGGTTTGGTGACTCCATTATAGCTGGGCACCTCTGGCCAAATTGAATTCTAGAGCAGTACAAAGAAATCATATGAGTTTGAACGTTACTGAATAACTATCTTTCAGACTCAGCAATTAAACACACTAGGCTTTTCACAGATATCTTTAATCAATCTGCTGTGAATTTTTCCTTCATGAGGTAGGTAGGAGTATCAGAGCTTCAAAACAACTTGCATAACCCAAATTGGACATTTCCCTAGTGAAAATGTCTAGAGGTGTTATGGCTGTGGAGAGGATTCTACGAAACCCTAAAGACCTTGCTTTGCATCTCTTCTCTGAGATTTTGACAGCCTTCTTCTCAGCCTCATTTCTGTTCCCAGTACAATAAGCCCCATGCCACAGGAATAGACTAGTTATTTTATATATTCAAATTTCTGAAAAAACAAGCAGTTTCTTACAGGTGATATTGAAAAGGGGAATGATGTCTGCTGTTCTTTACTCAGCTTCTGGGACAATTATTTTTACCTTTACTCTTTCCTTTGACCTTGAATAAATGTATTACACATAATACAATTGGGAAAGAATTATTATGGTTTTGACAGTTCCAGACTTGATTGGTAGAAAATTATTAATAGAAAATCTTTGTCCTCTCTACTATTCAATTTTGTTGTGAAACTAAAATGCTCTAAAAACTAAAGTTTATTAACAAACATAGAGATTTAATACTCTCTAATACACAGTCATCCTTTGATAATTTTGATGGATACCATCCAATAAAATAATATTCATGGCTGTATATCAAATCATATCGTTGGTCAGGTACAGACAGTCCTGAGTAGATTTTATGGTGAGCATTTATCTTATGTGATGCTTAAGAAACAAATGGACTCTTGGCTGGGTGTAGTGGTACATGCTTTTAGTTCCAGCACTTCAGAGGCAGAGGCAGTTGGATCTCTGTGAGTTCAAGGCCAGCACAGTCTACATAGTGAGTTCCAGGCCAGCTGGAAAATGAATTAAGAACTTCTTGGATGGTGGCATGACTCAGTGGTGAAGAGAGCTTGCTATGCAAGCATGAGGATCTGAGTTCAGATCTCCAGCACCACATAAATACCAGGAGGCAGAGGAAATTAATCAGCAGCATCACTATGGCTCACTGGCCAGCCAGTCTAGTTGAAATGTCAAGCTCCAGATTCACTGAAAGACACTTCCTCGTGAGAGTAAGGTGGAGTATGATACACCAGGACACTTTACATTCTCCTGTGGCCTCTGCATGTGTGCACATGGGTGTGCACACCCATCATATATGGTCTCACACACACACACACACACACACACACACACACAGGAATTTCTTAAACTACTTAAAAAATTGGGAATACTGTGAGCAAGAAAAATCTACTCAGACTGACCAAATTATGTTGTGTTTCTAGTTATGTCATTTTAATTAACATTGGAAATACCTTTGAAGCTTTAAAGTGGCAGAATTAAACCCTGATAACGATTTAGAAAAAATACCTCATTCATGTATTGCGTTTGTGAAGTAAAATGAACTGAATTGAAATGACATAAGATTCCTTACTGATTTTAAAACTGATTTTAAATTGTGTGAACATTTGGGAACAAAAATAAACATGGCTTAGAGAAAGAGAAGCATCCGTTCTTGGGCTATGTTTTTGTCTACAGAAAAATTACAGAATATGCAGAGTTCATTAATTTTGAATTCCACCTTGTGACCAAAAGACTGCAGAAGACATTGAAAGATGTTCATCTGATTTCTAATTTTAATGTGTAGCTTAATCAGAGGCTATATTGTAGTTCAAAACAAAATGAATAAAGAATTAGATAATATATTCATTTCTTCATATAAAGCACTATTATATAAAGAGATTCCATACTGTAAGATATCATAGAAGTTAGAAACTGAAAAGACACATTAGGTCATCTGGTTGCTCTCTGTACTAAGGACAGCATTGTTTGCTACAGTGTACATCTCAGTGTTTTATAATGGCAGAATATTCTAGAAGACTAAGCCAAAACAAAAATAACTTGTAGCCCTAGAGTTACAAAATAAATCAAAGTGAAGGGAGATTAGATTATTTCTCAAAGCAGCATCTATACGATAGATCTCTATTAACATGATGAACTCACTGAGTGAAGCAGTTATCAAAATAAGGACCAAAAAACTCTGCCATCAAGAACTGAAGTGGAGAAGCAGAGGTCTAAATGACTAGAATCAGGACAAACTCAGACTAATACTCAATATGTAGAGGATTTTCATGTGGCTAAACTGTAGATCCTTAGGGATGATTGAAACAGAAGTGACACTGAATGTAAAGTGACTTTTGTATATATTACATATGACATGTAAATATTGAGACAATCTGGATATGGTTCCATTTAATTTCATCATTGATTCATGGGTTTCTCTGGACAATGTTTTTTTTTTCATGAATTTGTGAATATTCCAAATTTCCTCTTGTTATTTACAATTTCATACCATTTAAAATATTTTCTTTCAGAATTTTATACAATGGTTTTTGATCATATTCATGCACCACTTGTCTCCTCCCAGATCCAGTCCCCTTCCCTGCCAACTCAATTCTGTGTCCTCATTTTATTTTAAACCATGTGGGTCCACACAAACTGCTGTGAGTTCATATGTGCAGCTGCATTATTGTGTCTAGGAAGCACTGTTTCCTTGAAGCCCTTTATTACCTCTTGTGGGTCTCTGTTTGCATGGGAAGCCATCACGCAACAGCTGTCCCAGAGACAGACAGTGGATGAACAAGTCTTTAGGTGGCCCAGAGTATGACAGAAAAGAACTTCTGGGAGATTGTGTCAGTGGACAGCTCAATTATTGAAACAAAGGCAGGGGTTTATATGCAGAGGCCTGCCTGGCCATTACTGAAGGTGGGAAAGTTCAAGGTAGGGTCTTTAGGTAAAGATGGGAAGGTTATGACTGATGTGGCCTAGAGGGTGGGGAAAGGGAGTTAAGCCAGAATTAAGGAAGGAGGAAATGAAGCCTCAGATCTGACTTTGGTCTGCAGTGGTCTTTATGGGGCCTAGGTCATAGCCTCAAAGCAGAGCAGGCTGGACACCTGCCATCTCTTCAGAGTCTCCAGGGTCACATTGCCCACTCAATGTCTTTTGCAATAGGCCTAGGTCCCACAACCTCTGGCTTTTAAAATCTTTCCACTCTTTCCAAAAGAGATTTCTGAGCCTTGATGGGGTGAGGGGAATGATGTTGCTGTCTCATTTAGAGCTGAGCATGCCTCAGTCTTATTCTCTGCACATTGTCCACTTATAAGTCTCCAGTTTAATCTCTACTGCAAAAAGAAGTGTCTCTGATGAGGGCTGAGAAATATACTAACCTATAAATATAAATGATAAGTCATTAGGAATCAGTTTGATACACTTTTATTTAGAGGAGTAATATGAGTAGGATCTCCCTTAGGATCTGCAACCAATCTAGCCACAAGTTCTTGGCCCCAATAACAGTGCCAGCTTTATGTCCCATCCTATGAAGTGGGCCTTAAGTCCAATCAGAAAGTGATTGATTACAGAATATTCACGTCACTATTGTGCCAGTAAACATACCTTTTCAGGCTTGTCATTATTGTAACTCACAGGGGTCACAACTAGATAAGAGTAATGATGACTGTTCTCTTCTAGTAGCATGCATAGCACCCTCCACCACTGTGAAAGTTAGCCAGCAGGGATGAAGCTCTGAGATCAGTACCATTGATTTCTCTGTGTTCTGTTACTTAAGACTTTAGAATCTTCAGCAATAGGGTCTTACCATTGAGTTCTAGAGGGTAGTTTAGAGCATTGGAAATACCCAGCAAGGTTTGGAGGTCTACAGTACTTCACTGGTGAACAACTCCAAAAGAAGTAACCCATTCCTTTTACTGTGCTTTTATTTGCTAGCCTGTGGTGTCTGGAACAGGCATTGTCCCCCATTATAGGTACTCCATTTAAATGCTTTTTATGTGTATGTATTTTGAGAAGCTTCTACAGTAGCAGTTTTACATATTATTATTTTTCAAAAGGCCTTTAGTGCCAGTAAAGTACCATTTTGATGAGAAAAGATGTTTGACACAATTTCAGTCTTCTATTTGTTAAGGCTTGTGGTCTTATATTATCTTTCTTGAAGAATGTTCCATGTACATGTATGAATAATGTGTATATTTTGCTGCTTTATGCTAAAATGATTTATAAATGTCCGTTAGTCCTTTTGGTCTAAAGTGCAGCTTAAGTCCAATATTTCATTGATATATATTTGTCTTTTGAGACAGGGTCTCCCTGCAGCCCCAGCTGGCTTGGAACTCACTATGTGGACCAGGCTAGGCTCTATCTCACAGAGATTTTCACACCTCTGTCTCCCCAGTGCTTGGGATTAAAGGTGTCCACCCTTGTTGCTATATTTTTATTCTTGGAACTTGCCACAAATCGATGCTATATTTTTTCAATGTCTTTTTGTCTTTGTTAAGATTCAGGGGCACAGAAAACTGGTCTCTTCTGTATCACATAGAACAGTGATTAGGAGGTATGAGGTGTACAGCAAATGCATAAGTTAATAAATAATGAACTAGGAGTTAAAGACCAACTCAGGATCACAGAATTTAATCTCAGTTTTAAAACTCAAATTCAAAATTCTTTCTAGTCATTAAAGATAGCACAGTACTTTTGTGTGATTCTTAAAATCTCTCTTTATTGGGGAAAATAAAGGAGTGATTGGTTGGTTGGTTGGTTGGTTGGTTGGTTAAGAGAATTCTACAGACAATGATAGCCTTAAGATTTGAAACCTAGAGCTTACATCCTTAAGTGATTGTCCATCCTGCCCTGAATTTCTATTGAACAATGTGATCAAACAGGTGTATGGGATAGAAACATTATTTGCATCCAAATAATTCTAAAGGAACTCCAAACTAAAATATTGCGGATTTTCTCTGGTATTGGAATAAGTTCTTGACCTCTGGATTTATGAGTCATCTGTAAAATAATTCAAACAGTTTCCTACTACCTGCATTTTTACCATAAAAGTATGCAGTTAATCTTGAAACAGTTGGTGCTTTGTCCACATGAAAAGTGAAAGCAGAATCCCAAACAACCAAACCATTTCACCAAACAACCTGGTTCCTGAAATGAGTTTATTAACTCTATTCTGGGCATAGTCTTAGACTTCGGTACCTTTTGTGACTGTCATAGTGTGTCATCAACTAATGTATCATATGTAAGTTCAAATGTACTTAGTCCAAGGGCAACCTATCTCTTGTTGACTGGTTTATTATGATGAATATGCTGGAGAGCTTTAGTGTCAACTTGACACACCTGAGTTGAAGGAGCCTCAATTGGGGAACTGCCTGTGGCCATAACAGTGAATTATTTTCTTGATTGTTGAGTGATGTGGGAGGTGGGAGGACCCAGCCTATTGTGAGCAGTGTCATCCCTGGGCAAGTTTTTGTCTATTGTATAAGAAAGAAAGGTGAGCATGGACCAGGGTGGCAAGCCAGTAAGCAGCATTCCTCCATGGCCTGTGCTTCAGCTCCTGCCTCTAGGGTCCTGTCCCAAGAAAGGGTTCCCTCAGTGATGAACTGTGACCCAAGAGATGAAAGTCAAATAAACACTTTCTTCCCCACACTGTTATTGGTCAGAGTGTTTTGTCACAGCAATGAAGAAGCAAACTCGGACGGTGAATTTATTCATTTGTGTTTTAAATGCATTTCTCTGATTTCCAAATACCTGTGTCATTGAACTTCTTTCTGGGATTTAGAGATGGGGAGACTAAGATTTAGGAGACTAAGTATGAGATGATCTCTTTTGAGCCTACAGGCTAAATACAGTGAGTTTTATATGTTTTGATGGGATCCAAACACAAGCTTACACATCCACACTTACTCCAAAATTCCTTATTGACATCCACAGAGAGCAGTTTTTAATCAGATGTATGAGGCAAGGACCTTGCATATCAGTACTTTAGTGCTGATTCAAATCCATATCTGCACTTTAAATGAAATATCATATTCTTAGCAAGGGGCAGCAGAATATGTATTGAGGGACTTCACTGGCATATTATTATAAAGTACACTGGCAGGAATTTGTAAGAGAATATTTCCAAAATTCGTTCTGAGAAAACTCAATTGCTCTTCTTAGAAGGTTATAGGGCAAGCAGCAATAAAAAGACAAAATGTAAATTGCAAAATCTCTTGAGTTTCTATAATGATTTAGTATAACTGATAGTTCTCCATACATGAGAAGAAAGAAAAAATGCATTTGTACATGCATATAGACAGATGTGTATGATTTCATTTGGCTTACATATGTTTTATATTTTATAGCTAAAATGACTCTATATCCTCAAAATAGTTATATTTTATTCAGAACCTATCAGAAGTCACCTGAAAAAAACTTAAAACATGGAAATGTCATTCACTTAACTAGGTTCCATGGAACATCAATCTTACTCCAAGGTACAGAATACCTTATCATTACCTGAATATGAAAAAAATCTCCCAATCCCTGAATCCTCGACGTGATCCCAAGAGGTTGGACTATTCCTATTGTCCTCTGTACTGCAGAGGCAAAGACCAAGGCTAAAGTGAACAACTAACAGCCCCAAAGTTCGCACAGCCAGTCTCTTCAATTTGTATGTCTTGTTCCATCAGCCAAAACCCCAACTTTCACAACCTCTGTGTGTAAAGGTGATTCTATTCTTTCCAATGACCAGAAAAACCACAAACTCAACTTTAAGAGATGGGAATGGGAGCATGAGAAACAGGATAAATTACCAAGGGAGGCTTCTACAAAAGTTTTACCATGGCTCTGCTCCCCCTGCAGAGTCTTCTTGGGATTACTTCTGACTCTGCTTAGGAAAAGAGCTTTGATGGAAGGAAAGTCTGAATGATAATCTCTATGAATTACCTTTTACTTTCCCAAACACCTAGGTCAGACAGGACAAAACAACTAATTATAGCAAATCGAATATATGAGTTTTGAATTTACCTCTGTTTGGGTTTCATTCCATGAGGTGGCCACTGAAAACCTGACATGACATACAAAAACTCAGAGTCAGACTCTATGACTTCCCTATCCTCCATGATTATAGAGTAAAGGTAAAAGTAGGTAAGTGTATGTTAGTGTGTTCTTATTTAAGGAATAAATGGGCTGTAATGATTTCTCTTCTCACTCTTTAACAGTATTTTTAGTATTCTCATCAGAGTCACAAAATAGTGTGTCACTGCCATTTCAATGCCCTGCCTTTCATTTCTTATTCTACATTATTTTTATCATTATATATATAAATAAATATATATATATATATATATATAGAGAGAGAGAGAGAGAGAGAGAGAGAGAGAGAGAGTCTAGATCTCATGTAGTCCAGACTAACCATGAATGTGATATATAGCTGAGAATTACCTTGCCTGAGCAGCCTGCTTGTAACTTCTGAGAGCTTATGTTACAGACAAACATTACCACACCCAGCTTGGGATGTTTGTGATTCAAACCTGCTTCCTACATTCTAGCCAACAACAGAGTTGCATCCCTAGCCCTATTACTTCCTAATTAACTATGCTACTTCTTAACAGATGGCAATTTCCAAGTGGCTTTCAACTGTTGTCTCCATCTACTTTAGACATCTGAGAGTTGATGTATTGTGAAGAACTTCAGAAGAAATTCTTTAAAAGAACTGTATGAGTCAGTTTTTTTATTATGATGGTGAAATACTCGACACAGGCTACTAATGAGAAAGATGAAGTTTATTTAGTTCCCCGTGTGGGGGATTCAGGGCACATGCCTGCAGTTCTCAGGTGTCATCTCATGGTGGAGAGCAGTGGTGACATAGGCACAAGCGAGGATGTGATTCCATCTTGGCCCAGGAGCAGAGGGAGAAGGGGAGCGGGGACTCAGCACCCTCTCCACAGGCATAACACTTCCCACTAAGGCTCCACTCCTTTAAAATTGTTCTTTGGCAAATTCCTGGGTTTCTATTTTGTGTTTGGGGCCATTTTCACCTCATGGCCCTCTTTTCCCGTCTTCCTTTCTCTCTCCTTGAAATGAAAGCCTTTTTCTTTCCCACATGCCGTCCTCCTACTTTGATGCCACACCCCCCATTCAGAGATAAATTATAATTGCGTACACAAGCATGAGGCAGGGGTTGCTTATTGGAGCGTGGGCTCCTTATCAGTGGCTACACCACTGAGGAAAATGAGTCCTCCTCCCTTTGCAAACACTAACTGCCCCAGGCCATGAATGAGATAAGCCCTTCCTCCATTCATGATGAAATTGTGACCAGTCCAACCTTGTGCAGGATTGTGCACTGAGCTCATGGGTGCAGTGACCTCCTTATCTGAATTTTTGTAAGTCATGTCAGGTTTTCAGTGGCCAACTCATAGAATGAAAACAAACAGAGGTATATTCTATTTGCAATTTGGGAGAGCACTCCTCTCCCAAACACTGCTTTCTCATTCTTTCTGCCCCTGTTTTCTTCTAGGTTCCATCTCTCACAAATCCTTGCCATTCTCGGGACCACATTGAGAGCCAAATCTTTAACCAAGTCTATCATTGGACCCCTGGAACACAAACCATAGCGGATCAAACTCATGCTGCCCTCTCCTATTTTTGTTCTGCTCTTTGGAATGTGAGTTGGCAGGAATTCCATCATCTAGCCTGGATCATGTGGCTACCTTGAGGAGTTTGTTAGCAATATACCAAAAATGGCTGAGCAGAAGCACCGTGGAGTCTGGGTGTCTGGTGATATCAAGGAGTGCTCATAACAGTATTAAACTTTCTAACCAAGGTTTCTTGTTCGTGACAAAATGCATCCATGAGTTTTTGAGCCACTGTTATTTTGGGGTTACTGTTATTCTCAATGGATATAAGACCTAAATAAGTATAGCTTCTGGAAGGAGGAGTCCAGTAGTATACTATACAGGGTTTGTTATAACTAAATATCTAATGATATGGTAGCCTTATGAATAACTGATATCTCTACTCTCAGAAGGCATGTTTTAATATTTACTCAGTTTACACAGCTAGTCAAAAAAAGTGTCCTAATTAAAACTGAAATCTGCAAATCTCATTCTTTTCTTCGCTTACTGTACTTGGTACCTTCCGAAATTTGTTCTGATTTCTACACGTCCTGCCTTCATCCAAATTATGCCTCTGGTTTTTCTGACCTTGGATTATAAGATTTTTGAAAAATTATGGGAAATACTTATTATTGTAGCTTGTACAATAGTTGAATTGTTATAGTTTGGACAGGAGAGATAGCTCAGTTGCTAAGAGTTCATACGGCTCTTACAGAGGACCCAAATTCTGTTCCTAGCACCCATGCCTAGCAGCTCCCAACAACCTGTAACCCAGCTCCCCTGGGATCTGATGTCTCTAGTCTCTGCAGATACCTGTCAGTTAAATGCATAAAACCCCTTCAACCCCTTTCACACACAATTGAAATAAATCTTTAAAAGCTAATTTTAAACTCTTTGTTATAATTTTGTAATGTTAACAAAACATTATTCATTGTATTTATTAATATCCCATCTTAGAAGATTCTATGCTAAGGGTGTGCCTTAGAAATATGCCTTGTATCATTTCTGTGTCCTTTTCAGGCTTTGAACAATGTTTTATATGTTGTGAATACTCTGAAAATGTTACTTAGAAATTAACTTGCTTGGAAAGCAGTTTTAGTGGGCAGGTTTTGCTTGATGCTCTGTTAAACTTTATTTTTATGCTCTTTTAGGTGTATTTTATGATTGTTTTTATGATCCAGATGACTAGTCAAGTCTAAAGAATGCAGTTTCTTCCAGTGAAATGGGGGTCAATTATCAGTCATTCTCTAATCTTAAGTAATTAATTAATAGGATTTAGTCATAAAAAGCATTGATTTGTAAATCATTTTAGGATGTAAAACTCTCATGACTTAATCTTAACCATCTTGAAATACTTACACTGGGTTCAAGTTTAATTTGATCATTTACTTATAAGAAATAAAGAAACTTTCTGTTATTTATATTTAATTATAAGATACAAGAAAATCTTTGTTTTGTCCATGTGAAGCCATTTTAAAACTGACAAGCTCATCCATTATACTCAAAGTTCAATTGTTGATGCCAAAGTACGTCAAACTAGTTCTTTCTTCAAAAGCCTGTTTCATAAGCATATCTATCACAAATCATAAATAGCTCAACAAGATTTGCATAAATATTTATTTTTCTTTTAGACATATTTCAGCAGAACAATCTTGGGTCAGAATGTTAAATTTTTTTCAAACACTTTAAAGTACAGCACAGTACAATGTCCCTTGGGGTCTCACATTTTGCAGATGAATCCTCCAGAGGTATTTGCTGTTTCTTGTTTAAGGAGCATGTGAACTTTGAAATAGCAGACATCTTTTTAGCAAAGGAAATTCTAATGCAGAGAGCGTGAACTCAAATTCAAACCAATTAAAACACAATCACGTTTATTTGACAAGAATAGAAAGTATTCTGGGGAAGTAAACAAACAGAATGGAACTTTGTCTCATTCTATATTAGAGTCTTTGTGGATTTTTGGTAGTGAACCACTGTTTTGCATAAAGCAGGAGCAGAGTAGAGCTTCCTCTGTAGCGTTTCATTGCACTTGAATGTGATAAATTTACACAATGTTATTCTGATGGACACTTAAAGGACTGGTTGTGGGAGCTTTTAATCAATGACCCCACGGATGGCACAATATTTTGAAATAGTAATTTGATGTTTCTCATGTGCTTCTCCACAAAAGGATCTTCATTTGAAATCACACTATTTGACTAGGAAAGCAAGGAAAAAATACTTTCAAGGGAAGGAGATGCCTGGGAAGTGACCAATGACCAAGGAAACCAAAAATATGCTCACTGCCGAAACCAAGGAATGGACCAACATCACAGGTCCCCAGGGCCAGTCCACAGACATCTCACCTTACCATGATCCTGGAGCCTCTGTCTCCTCCTAGGGGTTAAAACTGGTGCTCCTTCCTGAGAACCTGAAGCTGTGGTCCTCTCTCGTGAGTCTGGAGTTGTGGTCTGGTCCTGAGAGCTGGACGGTTAACCAGAATTGTGGTCCCTTGCTGTCAACTTGAGCTGTAGTCCCTTCCTGAGAGTTAGAGTTTTGGTACTGTCCTTTGAGCTGGAGCTGTGGTCCCCTCTCATGAATCTGAAGCTTTGATCCCCTACCATGAACTGTGGTTCCACATCCCTCTGGCACCCGGATAGAGCAGAGTGGAGGATGGGATGGAATACTTAATGATATTGAGCAGCAATTTCAGTCTTATATGAGAAGTGACTGAAGGATCCCCACCTCCTTAATGATCCAACTTGTTCATGGCAGAGGCTTTGCCTCTTAGGCTGGGGACAGGGGAGGTCTTTGTCATTTGCAGAATCTGACTTTGGGAGGACTGATTCTCTAGAACGGACCTCCCACCTCCCGTGTGGGCCAGCTGTGGTCCTTCCTCCACACATGGTCCTGTGTATCCAGGCTTTGAGATTGAACCTCTACCATTAACAACCACCAAGTTTTGCATTATTTTTCTATTACTCTTCTACAGTCCCAGTATGCCTTCACCTGTGGTTAACTTTAGAGATAAAATCACCATCTGGGAAGTTAACAAAAAGAAAAGAAATATCAAGTGCTGTAAAAATGAAACTGCTATAATTCTCTAAGATATGCAGCTATATCTTCAAATATAAATTCACAATCCTATGTGTTCACTATAATTTTTGAATATTATTTAATGACTAAACTACTATCAAGCCTTAACCATAAAGCAAAATTTGTCACTATCCCTATAATGTGAGTCTGTCATTCACTCTCCAGATTCTCCAACCTAATAAAATCTTTCAATGTTAATCATGTTGCTTCTTGAAGAAAACAATACTAATAAAGTATTTTAACTAAAAAAAAAAGAAAACAATGATAGAGAGAAGCTGATGTAACAAAAGTTATGTAAACTTATTTTTAAAACATGCATAAAAACACATTGTCTTTCCTGAATGTGTAAGTCACTTGGCTGAGAAACAGTTGGGAGGAGCAGAAGAAATCACATCCATTATGCAGTGTTTAGGCACAGATAGTGCTACGTATTATCAACTGAGCATTCCTGTCAAAGTAGGATCCCTAAATACTCACTTTCTTTTGATTATTTTACCTCCAAAATATTTTTAAGGTATCCTACTTTTTCCCATTACTTTTCTTAAAAATTTTTATGTATATGAGTGTTTTGTCTGCATGTATGTAATTATAACCATGTTGTGCAATGCCCACAGAGGTCAGAAGAGGAACTTGAGTTAAAGATAGTTGTCAGCCACCATGTGGGTGCTGGGAAACAAATTTAAATCCTCTGCAAGAGGATGCTCTTAACTGCTGAGCCATCTGTCCAGCCCTGTGTTTGTTTTCTTTAATAACATAAATTAGAATTAAAACCAATTAAAGAAATACATATATTTTTAAATAATCATTTGTAATCTCATATCTGAAATCATCATCATTTTTAATGATTATTATGTTATTTATCTACTTAACTAGCCAAAAACGAGTTTTATTCTTTGCCTGTGTGATAGATTGAAAGGTTTGACCATTATTCACTGGGATGGGTTGGGGAAATGATAGGAAAAGTTTCAGAGAACTTGAATTTTATTTTGGACACACTGGTTTCAAGTGCCTTTGGACAGTCCAAAAGGTGTTGAGTTTACAGGTGAGGTATGAATCTCAGGTATAAATGTCAAATGACAGGGCATCTGTATGTGCAATAATGAAGTGTTCTCATTATTGACTGAGGAAGTGTTCTCAGGAGAACAGGAATAGTAGACCTTTTTACAACTTATATTTACATTTAAAAAATGACATCCAATATGTCATGATCAAAGCTACTTGTAAGTACTAAGTAACAGAAATACAAGTACTAGATACAAGTATATTAAGTGTGTTCATGCGTATCACATGATATTATCTACATGTTCTATGATTAATGATCACTATAAGTGCTGTTGATTTATTTAATGTCTGTTATTTACCAACCTTTTATTTGCTAGGTACTGGGCTAGAAGCTAAAGCACCAACTAAAGAGTGACTCTTAAAGCCATTTAGCCTCATAGTGCTGTGGAAGTTTCAGCTAATCAAACGATGTATCATTTTACAAGTTACCAAAACTGTCTTAAAGTTTTTCACAAACTATAGCAATTAACAGTACAATAAAAAATTTAGCTAATGGGTGATCCTCCTTTGATTGACTTACTTTACTCATTTGGCTTGTGAGTTAATCAAATTGTTCTGGACTATGTTACTGGACATTTTCCATAGGCATCAATATCTATTTCTTTGCGGTGAAATTTTTGTGAATATTAGTACTTTAATGAATGAAGGTAATGTGATAAGCCACACAGTTTTGTATGTTTAAAGCAATGTTTATATATGAACTAGAGTACAAAAGAAGATACACAAGTGAGAGAAACAGGAAATTGTAAAACTCTTTATTAATATCCTAGATAATTGTAAAGGAACTGTGTCATAGACTACCATCCAGGAAAAATGAAAATTGAGACATTAATAAATCATTTCTGAAACGCATCTATGGCTGTGTATTGGTAAATAAGTCTTCGAAAAGTATTATTTCAAATAACTAAAATTTTCAAATGCATTATCAATTGATTAGCTAAGGGGTATGAGGCTAAATAATTTGATATAGTTACATAACTTACAAAGCTAGAAAGGCAATATTATGGTAAAGACAATGAAAAAATTACCCATAAGGTAATCTTTTAAAGTTATTCAATGACAAAATGAGATAAGGGAAGCAATAAACATGAATGTGTAAGTATCTGTATAATAAGATATAGAGTCCTTTGGGTATAGGCTTAGGAGTGCTGAAACTGGGTCAAAAGATAGATGTAATTTTAATTTCTTGAGAAGCTTCCACACTGATTTCCGAAGTAACTACACTAGATTACATGTCTGCCACCAATAGATAACCATTCCTCTTTCCTCACATACTAAACAATGTGCAGAAAATAAGCGACTATGGAATTTTCAACCATTATCTTCTGCCCTTCCTTGCAAAGCACAGGAATCATTGAGGATGAAGGGGCATAAAGATTGTACAGGCCAGAGATATCTGCAGGGAAACAGTATTTGCCAGACATGATCAGGTTGTTACACAGTGGCAGTGACTGCATGCACATGCCTGCACAAGCTCAAGCCAGGAAAAATATTAACCTACATGGGGTGGGGCTCATGAAGTCCTACTCCTAGCTGAGGAACTATTGGCAACTGTGTGAGCAGCAGTTTTCTTCAAGGACCCAGCCTGGGAGAGACTGCTCATGCTCCAGTAGATTGTCCTATACCGATGTGCATACAGGAAGCACCGGGTCGATCCAGTAGGTTAAAAAAATGAGCACATTAAGTTGGGAGGAAAAATTAGAGGGGAGGGAAGGGAGATGGATCTGATAAAAACACAATATATACATATATGAAATTCTGAAGCAATAAAAATAATTTAAAAGTTGATGCAGCTCTTCCTTAAATGGTTGTATGTGTGTAATGACTGAACTCCATGGATATTTTTTTGAAACAGTGTCTCATTTATGTAGCCTTGGCCAGCCCAAAACTCTCTATGTAGACCAGGCTAGCCTTGAACTCACAGAGATCAGTCTGCTTCTCAAGTGATGGGATCAAAGATGTGTAAAACCATATCCAACAACTTTGTGGATTTTAATTATTTACATAATATGCTTATGTATTAACAGATACTCCCTAACTTTAAATGTAATTTTAAATTAATGCAGAAGAAGGGTATTTGAAATAAGTGTATTTCGGTAAGTTAATTTTAGCTTGACATCTTGAAACTATTATCTAATTAGAGAAGGTGGTCATTTAAAAAGAGTAACTCATTAGTATATGGCATGATGATGTACATTCTTTACCTGTATTAATTCTGCAAAAGAAGTAGTGAAAGAAAATAAATTCACAATACTTTGAATTCAGTAAACTTGTGTATTTGACCACAAAAGAATTTCCTTCAAAGAAGAAGACTTATCCCACTAAGACTTCACTTAAATAAGTGTTTGGAAATTTTGTGATGGGGCTTAAAGAATATATACTAAGACTTTGTTTTATAGACAAAAATAAGCTATATTTTAAAATATATCAATATACTTCCACTTCTAGGAAAGCGGAGAGGATGCATAATTTTCCTAATCCTTCCATTAAGTACAGTTTTAAAATGTTGGGTATTATAAGATGCCTTGGAGATGGAGAGACCGGAAGCTGCACCTCTTCCAGGGATCTGCTGAGTCAAGGAACACTATGGTGGTGAACTCCATGTCTCGTCTATTCTGGTCATGGAAGTAAAGACGTTGGTTCCAAAAGGCTATGTACTGGATGATTCCTTCTACACTTTTCTGAAATGGCACAAACATAGAAATGGTGAGCAGATTAGTGAGCTACAGAGAACATGCAGAAATGAATGTGACAATAAACGCCTGGTTGCTGTTATGTGCAACCATGTTGACTATGTTCAACAAGTAAAATGTGATTTCTTGGTTTGTCTCTGAAGATATTTCTGGAAAAGCTCAGCATTTGAATCAGTAGATTGAATTAGAAAATTCATTCTTACCTTAGAATGACTACCATCTAGCTCCTTAATAGCTCCAATATAACAAAAATGTAGAGGAAGCAGAGGGAATGGGGGTGGGGATGGAGGAGGGTCAGGGTGGGAGAGACTTCCTCTCCGTCAGATACAACGTTCATCTTCTCTTGTTTTGCATTTTTCAAAATCACAGTCCTCTGTGCTCATTATGCCATTGTCTCCTTAGTTCTTAAGTGTTGTTGTCCTCAGACTGAATTCCTGCTCTCCTGGTTCTCCAGCTTGCAGATAAAAAAATATATTATGGGACATCTAGAGACTCATATTTACATGTAGCAATTCCAGTAGGTATCCTATCTTATCCTGTCCTGTCCCGTCCTGTCCGGTCACGTCCCATCCCATCCTATCATCTGTCTATCTATCCATCCATCTTGCTTTATTTTTCTGTAGAATTCCAACTAATACAATTGGGAGTCTTTTTGATAATAAAAATGTCCTGTATCTAGCTGTATCATTGTTAATACACTAGTTTCAATATGGTTTTATAGTTCTGCAATTTGTTGTTATTCAGAGAAACTAGGAAAAAATTTAAAGGATTATCATTGTTATTTCTGCTAGTTAATGTGAATAAACATTAATATAACTTAATAATTCATATAATTTAAAATGCAACTTAAAATTTCCAGGAAAAAGTTGATGTTTTTCATGGATAGGACCAGCTACCAAAGTTTCTAGCACAAACAAAAATTTACCACTTTCATGATTCTTTTATTTGCTCCTCTCATGAACTGTTTGAACACCTAAACCTCAATGTCTGCCTTATATTTAAAGTACACCAGCAACAAACAGAGATATGGAGGTCTTAAAGACTAGACTATGTGACCAACAACTCTCATTCAACCTTCTTTAAGGTCAATGAAGTATGTTATATTTCAGCCAGTCTTAAGGGTCTTCAAAATTCTAAGTCTCACTTAGTAATCATCCACCATCTTACCACCTTCCTTTTGAGACTGTCAAGCATGCAGAATCAGCAATCAATTGAACAAAGTCTATTCCGTATGAAGCAGAGAAAGGAGTCCTGGATAACAGAAGTTAATCAGTTATAACAAGCAGGAATTCCTCAACTATCTCTTGTCTCTGTTCTTAGAAGCCAACTCCTCTGTTTATCTTCTTTCTTGATTCACTGTTTTGTTCATTCAACAAGCTAGGGTTTATTTGAGGTTATGAGATATTAACATGTATCTCTGCACACACATGATGGTCTTAGGGGAGTTGTGGATGCATCTGATCATTTTGTGATTTTAAAGCCACTTTATGGAGCATGCCTATTTTGATCTGAAATTTTGAAGTAATAAAATATTGTAGAGAAAACCTTCAGAATGGCAAAATTAAATTCTGCTGTAAAAAAAAATGAGATACTTAGCTTACAATCAGAAGCACATATTTCCTTTAGAGATAGAACTTTGGGATCCAATATAGCCTTGTCAGTTTGGGAGACAAATTCTAGAAGTCAAACACACGAGACTTTAATTTCTGTAACGCACCTGGGAAGTTGCCCTAGGATTACTACCAATAATGAATCAGTGTCTCCTAGGTAGGGTAAGCTGTGCACCCTGTCACTGGGGACTTCAAGATTGTTGGTGTGCTGTTACTATGACAGCACGTTGGTCAATACAGGCTGATCCCCTAGGTCACTGGTATTTCATAGAGGATCCAGCACCACAGCCAAACAAAGGTTGAGCAACAGCTCCTGCCCTCTTCTCTCCCAACTTCCCTTTGAAGCAACTCCACCCAAGTCCCTGCAGATGTTAGCATGGGGGGTGACCCTGCAGATGGCTGCATCAGGGCAAAGTTGTGAATTCATGAGTTCCTCTCTTTCTCTTCCTTCCTTCTCCTTAGGTGCTGAGGAGAAAGGGAAGTATCCTGATAGTAAGCTCAAAACAAGAAACAAGGCATGAGCTTGTCATTTTTTGAGGATTAACTGCCTCATCACACATTGTCCTCTGTTACGTCAGCAATGTCAATATGACACATCATCTTTTTGTCTCCTAAACATAGTCTTAGACATTTAATGCTCGATGTTTCCAGATTTGGCAGAACATGTAGCAAATGCTAACTGTATAGCTACTTAAAAAAAATTCAAGATCTTGGTCAAGAGAATTTATGACTCAAAGCAATGAAGAAAATGTTCAAGTAATTATATGTGTCTGTGATATGTGTCTACTTAGAGAAGATAATCTTACCTGTAGCCTCAGTTTGAATGTATAATCCTTGTTAAATAATTCTTTGAACTGCCTTTTTAGATGCTATCTGAAAGACATAAAGCAATCCTACTAAATATGGTATATAAACTTATGCATCTCAACATTGTTTATAAGTAGGATTCATTGGAAATGGTACAAGCACCTTGTAATGTAATATTAATTGAAAAACTGTAAAGTATTTATTGACAAAAAAAATCAATCTTCAAAAGCAGTATAGATGGAACTATACAACAATCCAAAACTGTGCATAAAATTGGTAAACCAAAATAAACATATAATAGTATACTTATTAAAAGATGAGACATGAAAGTTTTTCCTCTATCATCATGAAGAATATTGTCTTGTGAAATAAATCAGTTATCAATTATTATGGAATTGCCAGCATTTTTCTTGTACATGATGTATCTTCATGAACAGTCATTGTTCATGCTAATTATAAAGTAATGCTAGAATTTATAGATTTTAGTGTGGAAAAGTTGAACAACACTGGAATACAGAAGTTCAGGCATCTGGTAGATAACAAAGTCAATGGAGTTCCCTTTAAATAAGTAAAAGTATAAAGTTCATTCATCAGCCAAACAAGAAAAAGGAAGCAACCAACCACATGTCATCAAGTTCAAAATATGATGGTTGAGGCAAAACCACATCCTGCCTAGAATGATCTGCTGTGGCTCTGGTCTTCACACCCACATCTCAGCAGTTCTGGAAAGAACAGTTGGTTTCTACAGATTTCCAGTATTCTTTCTTATCGAGTTGTGTTCTCAGCGTCTCTGGGTTAGAGGATAGCAAGTCAACTGAAGTTACAAGAGGTCAAAGTTACTCCAGAAGAACAAAAGACAAATTTTGTAGAGAAAAGGCACACAGACAGAGCGAAGAGAACAGAACTGGAAACCTCTGGAGAAGCATGAGGTATTTTTCCGGGCTTCCTGATGAGTTTTGGAAAAACTCAAAACCCTAATGAATTCTTTTTAGTGCTAACCTCTTTTTCCCAATGAGGCAAAATGATACAGAACATCAGAGAAAATCTCAAAGGACACAGCAGAGCTGATGACCTCCTGTGAAGGATGTGACCCACTTCCACTCTGCTCCCACAGCACTCACTACTGTCTTCAAGATACAAAAAAGATAAAGATGTCCAGCTTAGGGCTGAGCACCCACAGTCACTTATTCTCTGCTCTTTGACCCATTGTGAGTCTCTGTATTAATTGATTTCCACTGCCAATGTTTCTCTGGGGAGGGCTGAGAGCTGCATTAATCTATGTGTATAAAGATAAGTAATTAGAAGGCAGTGTGATACAATATTAGTTAGAAAATTAATCGTAGTTTGTTCTCCCCTAGGGCCTATAACTTTCCCAGCCACAGGTTTATGGTGAAGTTTGTAGTACCAGGCATGTGTTTTCTCCTTAAGCTGAATCAGAACGCCACTGATTACCCTACAACGTTCATGACACTACTGTATCAATGGACATGTCTTGTCAAGTCTGTCTTTAAAAATTATTTATTATTTTTAAGCGTATGCGTGTTTTTTCCTGGATGTATGTAAGATCATCTGTGTCCTGCAATGTCCTTGGAGGTCAGAAGAGGGCATCTAATTCCCTGGACTGGAGTTATGGATAGTTGTCACCCACTATGCCCAAACCTGGGTCCCCTGATAGAACAGTCAGAGCTCTTAACTGTTGAACCTTCTCTCCAGTTCTAAGTCAGTCATTTTTACAGATCACTTCATAAGACTGTTGATGACTTTTCTCCCCCAGCAACCAACACAGCCCCTTCCACTACCATGAAAGCTACCCATGAGTATATAGCACTGCTTAGACTGAGTTTGTTAAAAAAAAAAAAAAAAAAAAAAGATGACACACAGTAGGAGGACATGGTGAGGGAATTCTGGGGGGAGTTGGATGGATAGATTAGGGATAGATATGACAGACATACATTGTATAGGGCAGAATGGCATGTACCTTTAATCCCAACAATGGAGAGACAGAGACAGGAGGATATCTGTGAGATGAAAGTCAGTTTGGTCTACAATAGTGAGTTCCAGGTCAGCCATGTCTACAGAGAGACCTTGTAAATTGCAGAGTCAACTCAAAATATAATGAAAAGAAAGACACACATAAAGAGGATGAAATATCTCAGCTTAGCCTCTAATATGGCCATGTGGCTGAGAGGGGTGAACAGATTCTATACATACTCCATAAGGTTGGTATAAAAAAATTAATATATGCTCTAGAAATAGATTTGGGATAAGTTACTCTTATCCACCAGAAATAAAATAAAAAGACTTGCATAAAAATTGTGAAAATATGTGCTGGAGAGATGACTCAGAGGTTAAGAGCACTGGCCCCTCTTTAGAGGACCTGGATTTTATTCCCAGCACCAGTTGGTGGAGAACAACCATCCATAACTCCAGTTCCAGGGGAATCTGACACCTTCTTTTGACCTCTACGAGCACAGGTGCACTTACACATATGCAAGAAATACACCCATACACGCAAAAATATAAAAAAAATAAATTAAAAGGGTAGAGTTTAAAAAAGAAATTATGAAGATACATTACATACAAATATGTCAGACTGGAATGACTCACAGAATAAAGGCCCTTGCTACATAGCCTGGGGACCTGAATTCCATCCCTGGAACTGATGTAAAGGTGGAAGGACATAACTGACTCTACAGTTGTTTTATGACCTCCACATATTCACTATGACATATGTACCCTACCATACACACATGTATATACAAGCATAATAAATAAATAAAAAATAGCCAAATAAATATCTCATACAGCTACTCCTGGAACAAATGAAATTTCCCTTCAGATTCCACCCACAATAGAAGAGCTTAGTAACAGTGAATGTGAACAATGAAAGAAGTTATTAGTGAAATGAAGACGCAAATACACTTGTCCAGAAGATATATATGGAAGATAACACCAAGGGGCAGAAGTGATCACAGATTATTAAATTATTGTTCCCAAAGTCTTGAGATAAGAGGAAGTGTAGATAAGAGCATGAAAAGAACAACTGATGAAGAGCAAATTGAACGTGACGATCAGAATGAAGATAATGTGTTTTAGGAAACACACAAAAACTGTCATATCATTATCAGTACAATCATCAGGTGACCAACAGTGAAAAGTATCTCATTTAGTTTGTTGAACTTCAAGGACAGAAAAGTTTTCATGCATAAGATAAACCCAATAATCACCTTGAAGAATAGAAACAAAATTATAGATTGTTTAGTTCATGCTAACAATAAATAACAGAAAACAATGGAAATGTCCACCCCAGTGGTCTCTAACAATAGAGCCCTTATTATAAAATGATTATACCTCTCAGAGCATTTGATTTCAATGCAGCAGTTACAGAATCTATACAGCAGTGTTCCATCATGAATATACCAGTGTGGGCTAGGGATAGACCTAAGACATTACTAATTTGTTCTACAAAGCCATCAAGTATATTTCATATTCTTATATTAATTTGATTACTTTCTGCCCCATGTCTTATGATATTATGTCTTATGATAGCTTGTGTAGAACTTTGTAACAGAGAAATCAGTTGATTGGCTAGATCCAGTTTTTCCTCAGGTCAATCTTTTTCTATAACATGCCAATGGTACTACAGGAGTTTTATATCCCAAAGTTTCACTCAATCCCCCAAATACATTTGATCATCAATATCAGTATTGTCATAAAATTTACTTGCATGAGGCAGGCTAATCTTGCCAGCAATACAAGTATTGATTTACATCAGTGTGATGAAAGTACAATTCAGTTTCATTACAAAACATATCAGTAAGCAACACAGAGATACTTATTTTGCCTTCTCAATAGAATCTATGTTAGAAGACAGAGCCAATCTCCCATTTCAAATCTTACAGGATTGTACTGAACCTGATTTCCTTTGTATGCTAGTCTATAGAGGGTGAATTTCCATTTGATGAGGAAGACACAAATAGCATTTAGCACACTATTCTGGAGACCAAAGTAGCTATAGTACATTTATATGAATTAGAAATGTCTCAGTTTAGAGAACCTGTGTAAGACTGCAGTACCTCCCTAGGCTTGTTGACTATTTGTAAATAGCCTTCTGAAAAAGTCAAACTCATACTTTTTTAAAAATAAAGGCTTTATGGTCTATATTTCATTCTGCTAAGATTGACAATTTGCATGTTTCTTTTGTTTGGACTTATTTTAAAATATTTTTATTTTTATTGCTTCTTTGAGAATGTCATACAAATTGATCAAATTTAGATCCTTTCTGTCATTGCTATTCCCACCTTACTACACCAACTAACTTCATGTTCTCTGTTATTGTTAGTATTTTAAGTCCAACCTGTGTTCCCCAAAGGCAGTTGGATTCATCCCCTGGAGCCTGTTCAAATGACCTGGCATCATAATCTTAAAGAAAACTGACTCTTCTCCCAGCAACCATTTGCCAAGAGTTCCTCGGCTAGAGTTGGAGTTTCTTGCTCATTTCCCCTCTTCTGTACTGTGATTTTGTCTGACCTGAGCTTGAATAGATTGTGCATGCTGCCCCAGTTACTGTGAGATAATATGTGCAACTTCCCTCTTGGGTCTAAAAAAAAATCACAGTTTTCTTGTATTCATCCACTACCTCTGGTCTTACAATCGTTCCACTCCCTCTTTTACAAAGATCCCTGAACAATGGGAGAAGAGGGTGTGGTAGAAGTGTCCAACTTAAAGCTGAGCACTCCTAGACTCTTATTCTCTGCTCTTAGACCAGTTGTGGGCCTTTGTGTTAATCTCCATCTGCTGTAGGAAGAAAGTTCTTTGGTGGAAGATGAGAGATGCAGTAATCTGTGGATATAACAATAGGTCATTAGGAGTCGGTTTAATCCTATGTCCATTTAGCAGAGTAATAGTACTAGATTCTCTCTTATAACCTGTGACCTGTCTAGCCACAGGCTTTTAGCCCTCATAACAGTGCCAGGCATGCCCCCTCCCACCTCTCCTTTGTGAAGTGGGCCTTAAATTCAATCAGAAAGTGGTTGGTTACTCACTTAACATTTATCACTGTTGCACCAGTGGACATACCTTGCAAGGCCAGTTGTTATCATAGTTCAGAGTGTCCACACCCGGGTAAGGCTGATGATCATTTTTATCTCTCAGAAGCTTTCACAGTACCTTCCAGCACTGTGAAAGTCAGCTAGCAGAGATAAAGCTTCAAGGTCTTTTGAAAAGGTCATATGGTAATCTGCTACTTTAGAAATATTTTAAAATATATACAAATACAATCTAAAAGGAGCTTAAGTAGAGTTATTCTTTAATGGGAGGGATACCCCTACAAGACAAGATAGGCTAGCAAATCCAAATCCCAAAGCTGGGAATTAACTCCTTGTTTTAGAATTGTTGACTAAGAAGTTCCCACAGACCCTCAACAATATTGGCTATTGCCTTTGTTCTTTGGTTTCCTGGCAGACCTTGACAATATGATCCTACTGCTGCAGACATTACATTCATGAGTCATAGAGCAAACAAGGAGAAACCTTGCATTTAAATCAGATCAATTTGTTTGTCTGTTTGTTTAGCTATCTAGTTATTTTTAGTTCTTAATATATACTGGAGAGTCACCCCTCATCAAATGGTTTTCAAATACGGTCTCTCTTCTGTGAGTTGTCTCTTCACTCAGTTGATTGCTCCAGGTAGCTTTTCAGTTTAATGCAATATCATTTGTCCAATTTAGATTTTGCTACATATGCCTATAAAAAACTCGTCATCACTAATCATCAGGAAATGAAGGTCAAAAACCACAGGAAATATCTCCTTACTCAAGTTTAAATAACTATAATAAAAAACAAAACAAAATAACAATAACAAAAAAAGAAATGACAGTTGCTAGAGAGCATGTGGAGAGAGAAAATTTTACACAGTAATGTAAATGGGTATAGCTATTAGGGGAAGCAGTGTAGAGTTTCTACAAAAAGTTAGAAATAGAAATGTCATGTGAATCAACATTCCTATTACTAGGTACATAGCCAAAGAGAGACAAAATCAGTTTGTAAAGATATCTGGACTTCTGCGCTTGTCACATCATTAATCACAATAACTGAGATTTGGAATCAACCTAACATCAGCAGCTCAATGGAAAGAAAATAATATATGCAAGGGAATACTGTTTGGCCATCAAAAACTGAAATCTGCCGTTTGAAAGAGCATGGAAAAATATTAAGGAAATTTCATATGTGAAATAAGTCAAATTTAGAAAGACAGATGGTCTTCCTCATGTGTAGAATCTTATAAGGATTTCCTGGAAGCAGAAGGAAGAATAATAGCTACAGGAGACCAAAAATAAATAAATAAATAAATAGATAAATAAATAAATAAGAGGTTAATAGGGAAAGACAGATCAACAGGTAGAATGTTACAATTAAATAGGAGAAATTAAATCCAGATTTCTGTGCATGGTAGTGTGACTATATTTAACATTAATATATATACATATATATATATATATATATACTATATTTCAAAGCAGTTAGAAGAGGGGATTTTGAATTTTCTCACCTTAAAAAAATGATGAATACCTGAAATTATGAGTGTGTTAACTACCCTGATTTGATCCTTACACAATATATACATACATCAAGACATCAAGTCATATCTCATAAATATGTACAGATTATTACATTTTGTTGAAAATAAAATCAGACTGGTGCAGTTATAGAGTAGGGCTGGAGGTGCTGCTCAGTGGTAGCACATTCTGGGCATGGATGGGGCGTGGGAACAACCTCCAGAACTCCTTTCCTTACACCAAAAAGATAAAGTAAATATAAACAGAAGAAACAGAGTCCATAAGTGGGGCCACTGAGTCTCAGTAGTGAGAACAGAGGAGCACTGACCCATGGTTACACCAGCGGCCCTTTGTGTTAAAACACTAAGGGTTCTTTTGGGTCTGGGCACAGGCCCTTCCCCAACACTGGGCTGCAGCGTTATCCAGCACCGTTTATCCAGCACTCTTCCAATCTGCCTGTTCTAGGTAAATTTTTTTTTTCATGGCAATGCTCCCCCCCATTGAAAGCAAACTAAGCTCATCCTGGGATACCTGAACTGATACTTATTTTCCTTATAGCTATGTTCTGTCTTATAGGCCAGTGTTGTTTAGCCACCACGCATGCTGTTTCCATTGTATCTGTGTGCAAACAGGATACATCATTTATACTCTAAAATGTTGGATGCCCTAATGTAGTGTTAAACTCGTGGCAGTCACACATTTATGGCAGTTTGAGTCTGCCATAAAGTTCTCACAGCCTTACTTGTCTTAGGGAGGACCTGCTCCCTATAGGAGGAGTTGGGTGTGTTAATATCATGACAATCCTTTGCAGGATATATGGATCTTCATCAGTCATATGATACACATTGCATCGAAATCACTCTGTCCTTGCTGTTTGATTTCTGAAATGATTATAATGTCATCAACATAGTGAATCCTAGCACTTGAGATCTACAGCTAGTCTAAATTCCTTCTGATTGATTATGACAGCAATCTGGTGAGTCTAAATGAATCTAGAGTAGTATAGAAAATGTAAATTAGGATGCTTTCCATATAAAGATAAGTACAGTTGACTCCTTTTTTTTTTTTTTTTTTTTTTTGTCTTTTTAAGACAGGGTCTCCCTGTAGACCCAGCTTGCCTGGATGTCTGGAATTCACTATGTAGACCAGGCTGGTCTTGAACACACAGAGATCTGCTTAACTTTGTTTCCCAAGTTCTTGGAGTCAGGCACTAATTGACTCCTTTATTTGTATTAAAATAAAAAAGAAACATTTTCAAAGTTCATTGCTGATTACTACTAGCATTAGCCTGGTGTGTTATTCTTTCTATGGCTGAAACCCTGTTACGGGCTGCTGAGACTATTGGATGTGAAACTTTATCTAAGCCCCAGTCGTCTACTCTTCAGCTCTGTGAACCAGATGCTTTTTCATAGACTTTATAGGACAGTGGTTCAGCAAGTTCAGTGGGAACAGCACTGTAGCGTCTAGTGTGTCATTAATTAAAGTGGTCATACTGTTTTGCCTATCAGGTATCCTAGATTGTTTTCAATTATTCACCTGTGTGAGCTCAGGAAGTTCAAGTGGTTCTCACTGTTCTTTAGCAGGCAGTTAATACCAGTCTGAGCCCACCCCTGCATGCCTTCTGTTTCACAGTAGTAGGCTTGCAAAGCCATTCCCAGTCATGCATAATACCCATTTCAGTGATACACTCTGGTAAAGGGTACCACTATCACACAAAGTTTGTTCAAAACTGCTAATTTTCATCCCCGTTCCTGATATTGTTTTGTCCAGGGAAAACAGTATTGGGAACCAGGGTCAAAGAACAAGTATTTGAAAAATTGCTTCCAGCCAGGCATGGTGGTGCATGACTTTAATCCTGACACTGGGGAGGCAGAGGCAGGCAGGTCTCTGTGAATTCAAGGCCAGCCTGGTCTACAAAGCAAGTTCAAGGCCAGCGGAGGCTACAGGGAGACCCAGTCTCAAAAACAAAAAGAAAATGCCCTAGCACTCCTGTCGTCCAGACAGTTCTGATGGCTTTTAGGAGGTCTGTATCAGAAATGGAGGGAGGACAAAGACCAAAACACACACCATATTATTTACAAACATTTCATAAGGTTGCCTTCAAAGACTTTGAAAGATTAA
Source organism: Eospalax fontanierii (assembly GCA_035773235.1). NCBI lineage: Eukaryota > Metazoa > Chordata > Mammalia > Rodentia > Spalacidae > Eospalax > Eospalax fontanierii. The sequence continues at coordinate 40,708,898 of CM069524.1, forward strand.
ATGTGTTTTGGTATGTTTATTTTCATCTAATGACAATTTGGCTCCTAAAAATTGATGCTAGAAAATGATTCCCACTTTGTTAAGAGGAAGAATGTATTATTTAAAATAGTATAAGTAGCCAAGGTATTAATTTACTATAAAGAAAAAAGTGATCTAATACTTAGTCTAGTTAGCTGTTACATGATAAAGGATACAGCTTAGGAAAGATGGAGGGATGTACAGGGTTTTCTGGGTAGGAATGTCGGTGTTGCCCACTCACAGCATATGAATGGGCCGTATGTGTCCCGGTAAAACTATGGGTGCAGTCCAACCCATTTGTAGATGACAACATCCTGTTACAGTGTCAAAAGGTTGGATACTCCTGAGTGAGCTCATCAGTTTTGTCTGTATTTGATTCATTCTCTGGCCTGCCTTCTTAGTTTAGGTTTCCACCTGTTCCACAGCATCTCCTAGAATCCACTCCACCCCACTCTTCTGCATATCTCTACATGTAGGACTTTTCTTTGTAAGTATTATTCACCTCTCCTCCTTTTTGTAGCATCTTACATCTAACTCAGCAACATGTTCTGTTAGCCGTCCTTCTATACGCATCTAGAATCTTCCCACTTCGCCCTGTCTCCCCGCTGATCTCCAGGTCCCATCTGTATCCCTTCTGCCTCTGAGTACAGTGCCCCAGTCTGAGTCACCACTTATCTTCCTGCTCCCTCTGCAGTCTGATCTCAATACAGGAGCCAAATAAACACAAAAGAGCCATTTAATTTTATTCTAGTGCAGTAATGGCTTCCCATGTTATTCCAGAATAAAATCCAGAACCAGTACTAGACTGTAATTCTCTCCATATGTTTTTGACCTACTCTGTCTTTACTTGCTTACTGGTTCCAGTCAAACTGTCCTGCTTGCTGGTTCTGGAACATGATGAGCAAAGTGTCTGCACCAGTGGGCTCCATCTGCCTGCAGTGACCTTCTGTATATAAATAACACTAAGTCAGAAAGGTTCTAATTGATTACTCAAAATACAAAATTATTTCTTTCTCACTCTCTATCTGTCCCTCTGTTTTCAAGAAATATACCCCTATTGATTATAAGTCATATATAAGGATGACATAATATATTCATGTTTTGTGTGTATTTTAAAGATGAAATTTTACATGCATCATAAATACATCAATGACATATTTGAAAGCCTTTCAACTGACATGCACATATACATGCATATGAATAAAAATGGAAAATATGAACTTTGTTTTTCTGGTGTTGTAATATCCATCTTCAGAACAGTGCCCAGACCATAGTATCTGCCATCACTGAAGATTTTATAAATATTAAATGAATTAAAGAAAATCAGATATTTATTCAATCTTTAAATATCTAGTTAAATGTATCCAAGTAAGAGCAACTATTTTATATCTAAGGAACCAAAACAAATATGCAATTCATTCTCATGACTTTGTAGACATGGAAAAGGAAGTCCACAGATGTTGGATAACTGGCCAGATGAAGCAGCAAAGGGAGGCATGTGGACTGGGGCTCAGGCAGAGCTCAGGATGGGGCTGTAAGAGCGAGGAAAGCCATGTGCCTCACTGTTTCCTGACTGAAGTAGTTTATGTATACTGAATAAAGCTCAAGGAATTGCCGAATTGAAACTGCTACTGTCTGTTAATAGGGTATTGAAAGTGGTTTTTCTCTTGCTGTAGAACTGGGATAGGAATCTATAGGTGAAAACAGGAATGCTCAGGCCCACCCTATGAAGAGAGAAAGCAGATGGTTCTAGAATCCTCCTGGCTCAGGGATAACACTACCAGGTTGCAGAAGAATCAGCACAGCTAACAACAGATATTGCCACATGTTTCTTCTCAGAAGAATGGCAAGGAATCCAAAAAGAGAAAGGCTACCAGGGACACGGGCATTGGAGGCAGTTTAGTGTTAGAAAGGAGAGATTGTCCCCAATACCCTGTGAGGGAGGAGAAAGGATTTTCCTGTGAGGTGATAACAGATCCTTGCCTAATTATACGCATAGATGGGGAAGTCTACGAAGAGGGGTAAACTGACATATATTCCCTGGCTAAAAGCTGGCTGAGCCATGGACTCCTCAAGCCCATGACAATGCTTTGGTTAAGTGACAGAGACTAGGGAAAGGAGTTCAGCCTCATATTCAGTTGTCAACCTTTCCATCAAGGTCCCAGTGACTGCAGTTCTGCCTGAGATCTTAGTATATCAAGATTCACTGACCTGGGTCTGGGAAGGAAAGATGCTCGCCTTGTTTTCCACAGCACATGGAAAACCCCATTTCTTCCTTCAGTTCCTTATTTAAACAAAACAAAACAACAGTAAAAACACCCTAATAACAGAGTTCAGAGGGGGAGGTTGAACATTCAAAGTTAAAAGACAATGCTGGGCTGGTGAGATGGCTCACAGGTTAAGATCACTGTCTGCTCTTGCAGAGGAACCCAGCTTGGTTCCCAGAACCCACATGGCAGCTACCAACCACCCATAACTCCAGTTCTAGAGAATCTATTACCCTCTTCTGACTTCTATAGGCACTGTATGCATGGCTGTACTTACATACATGCAGGAAAAGCACTCATATGTATAAAATAAAAATCAATCAATAAAAAAAACAATGCTTACCTGAATAAAATGGCAAAAAAAGACAGGTGCTACTCTCGGAAGGCTATCTGACAGATAGGTGGGGAACACTGAGCTGTTTGCCATTTTAGAAAATAACAGACACAGTTTATATTGAAGAAGCACATGACAGGACCACGAGGATCAGTGTAACAAAACCAGAACACCAGAAATATCTATATCATTCATATGGGTGATTGCAATTTTAAACTTGTTTGCATTTTTATTAGTATTTCTGGTTAACATACACAATGATAAACTTCATTGTAGCATTTTCAAGCATATGCATCATTGGACCTTGTTCATATTTACCCCTCTATCCTCATTTCACCTCCTCTTCTCCCTGTCCTTGCTGGTCCCTTTCTTCTTCCCAATTAGCCCCCTTCTGCTTTCATACCACACACAATCTTTTAAATTTATATTCCACATGTGAGGGAAAATATAGAATATTGTCTTTATTTCTTTGCATTGCCCTCTTTCTCCCCCTTGGAGTCTCCTTTCTACTTTCCTGTCACATGAATATATATGCAATATGATGTATATATATGTATGTATTTATATTCCACATGAGAGAAAACATGCAACATTGTCTTTCTAAATGTAGTCTGTTTTGCTTAACACAATGATGTCCAGTTTCATCAGTTTTTCTGAAAATGACACAATTTCACTCTTCTTTACAGCTAAACAGTGCAGTAATAAACATGGAGGTGGAGGTATCACTGCTGTTTACTGACTTAGATTCCCTCAGATGTATATCAAGGAATATTACAGTTGGATTAATGATAGCTCTATTTTTAGATTTTTCATAAAAACCTCCATAATAATTTTCATAGTGGCTGCGCCAGTATCACATTCCCACTGGCAGTGACTAAAGGTTCCTTTTTGCTTGCATCTTTACCAGGATTTCTTGTCTTCTCCTCCTCCTCCTCCTCCTCCTCCTCCTCCTCCTCCTCCTCCTCCTCCTCTTCCTCCTCCTCCTCCTCCTCCTCCTGATAGTCATACTGACCAATTATGCCACAGACCTTGATGCCTCCAAGAACTTGAAATTAAGACCCTATTGTTAAAGACAGGCCATATTTCAGACATGCCTTGGAATTTCAGAGCAAAGACTTGGAATTGACCTGATAGCCTCCTCCCTAAAGACTAGCTCTCATGGTATTGGATGATACTATGCAAACTGACAAGGGAGAAAAACAATTAATAGTCTTGCCCATCTGTAAAGCCTAATAACAATAACTGACCCCAAAACTATCATTATTGGTGCAGTAGTGAGGTCATAGATCCTAAAGAAAAACCTGTTTTTGCCACAATCCTAAAGCAACATATTTTCTTACTGTATTCTAAATATGCATCCTCATGTGTATAGATGATTATATTTCTCATCATTCATCGAAGACGTCTTTTAATTTTTTGTAACTGATGGAGACTAATACATACTGGTTCCACCACTGTTCAAATGCAGAGAATAACTGCCTGTGAAGCACAACTCTAAGTGACATATGTTCAATGCAGCCTCTATGCTTAAGATGAATGCATCTCTCAGCTCTTACCAGAGAAGCTTCCTTATGCAGCAGATAGTGATTAACACAGAAACCCATAATTGGCCAATGGACAGAGAACAAGAGGCTGCAGAGTGCTTATCCCTGAATAAGGAATCTATTTCAAACTTATGCTCTGCCCTAGGCCAAGGGATCATTGCAGAAGAGGGGGTGGAAAGATTGTAAGAGCCAGAGCAGGTGAATGACCCCAAGCTCAAACCAGACAAAATGTCATCATGGACATGGTGAAGTGGATAAGAAATCCCAACCAAATGTAGGGAACTTTTGGCAACTGATGGCTTGGAGGGGCGAGAGACAGTCTTTTACAAGGACAAGACTCTTATTTAGTTGGTTAATCGGCCTCCAGTGGATGGACCCACACTGAAGGACACTTGGAGACATATATCAAAATCTATAGATCATATTATACCTATAATAAAGTACACTAAATTGTGTGGGGGAAGCAAGAGGAGGTTTGGGGAGGGGACCTAAACACCATCAAGTTATAGTGTATGAAAATTGCAAAAATTCAATTAAAGTATTTAAAAAAGAAAAAAAACAGTAATACATGAATTGTTAAATAGAGGTGTGTGGGCCCATGGTATCGGGGGAGGTTGTAAAAAAGCAGAATAGAGTGTCATGATACCCAGGCAACATTTTAAGGTAGAAGGCTGTCAAGCCAGACTGAGTGTTTTGGGCTCCAGCTATATGAACAGGTGTTTTCACACTGAAGGCACTATTTCTATCTTACAGGACCGTTTGGACTTTCAAGAGAATTTGGCCTAATCGTCTAATATAAGCTGCATAGGTATATCATTAGGTTTCATTCTTGGTAGAAAGTATTTTCAGAAATCCCCTTTTTTAGAAAAGAGGAGAGTTTTAAGACATTTTAATGAAAAATATTTAAACAAAACATACTAGTAACAAATTATCTTAGTAATATTTTCATCAAAATTATATATGAAAAGCAGAATTATTTGATGAACATGTTTTTGAAAATTCTTAGTATTCTTCTTTGTAATTCTAGAAATAAATATATTTCTGTATGTATTTGTGAAAATGCATTGTAAGCAAAATATGTATCTCTTGCTGCATTCGATATCTAGAACTCATAACTGTGTCAAAGTGAAATGGGACATTTAGGAAAGTATTTAGGTTAAAATGCCAAAAACTTTAACTAAGTGCTAGATCATGTGAGAATTAGAGTAAAAGAAAAAGATGGTGTTGTTATTTGATTTGGGTTGATTATATAAAATTGACACAAAATGTCAGAAGAAAAGTAAAACAAATGAACAAAAAGCACATGAAATAATTCTTAAGATAGATGCAAATTTTATTTGCTTCTCATTCCTTTGTTTTAGTTCTTTCTTTTCTTTATATTGTACACATAAACATAATAGAAGGGAAGAATAAAATTTATATATAAGTCAGATCACTTTCTTATGAGGGAGAGAAAGAGACCCCAAATCAAAACAAACCAAAGATTTCCACCCATTGCTGACGGAAGTATGAGAATGTTTGGCTCCCAGGGTGATGTGTTCCCTGCAAGTCCAGGGAATGGACCTGCTGAGTCACAAAGGGACAGCTGTGGTTATTGTCAGGCCTGGAGAGGAAAGTGTAGGTGTGAGGAACAGGAAGATAGAGGGAAGGTTCAGCCTCTCTGTTGGAATTCAGGTTAAGATAAAGGTGACATGCTTCTGTGTTCTCATAGCAGAAAGTAGAGGACATGATTATAGAGGAATTTGGCGGGCTGCAAACATAATTTTTATTTGGAAAAACAAAACAAAGCATAAAATAAATTAGGGGCATCTTTGAACCAGAAACAAAATAAAACATTTAATACCATTCTAATGAATGTATATTCTAGAACTCTTCAAGAAAATCACTGTTCCTCCTTAACAAACCTTGCTGATTTGGGGAAAGTGATTAATTTGTAACTTTTCCTGATCCATTTCAATTCTCTTTTCAATACTTTGGTGGGGAAGCTTAAGAGCTCTTACAACTCCCCTTGCTGGTAGCAAGTAAGAAGTGCAGCTTTCCTTTGTATTCCAGAGAATAACTGCTAATTAATACCAGCCTGTTGTTGTAAAAACAAGATTTCTTCCATTTTTGGTCCCTGAAAAACTTCTAACCATAAATTGAAAACAGGAGGAGTAACAGAATCTTCTGGAGACTGTTTTCCTGACGTGATATCAACTATGTCTCTTAGGCTAAAGCATTTGATTCACCAACAGAGCTTCAAAAATCTACATTTCTGAAATCTGATCCTAGAAATGACTTATGAGCTTTGTGTTTTCATTTGGATGATATCTGCTTGCTGCCATTCTCTGTACAGACCCCGTTATTTGAGGCAGAGAGGGGAGGGCCATGCATCATGTAATCTACTCCGTTACACTTCCCAGCCACCTTGTCCTTGCAGCTGGGCAGCCTGTGATGTATGTGTGTGAGGTATGGGCCCACTGGCAGAGAAGTGAGCCTGAGGCCGCCAGCTCTGTCTTCTTCTGTTGGGGTCAGGCAGAGGATCCACAGTGGAGTTCTGCATGCCACACTGAGCTGTGTTAGTTGGTGTGACAATAACTCTAGGTGCTTATGTCTCCATGTTTTGTCTAATAAAATCTCTAGGGACTCTCTTGCCTTCATAATTCAAAATATTAAGATACAGCTTATTGCAATTCATGTCATCCATTTTAGTATTTCCCCAATGGCTGCTTTAGTTCTTTTTTTCTTTTTGCTATTTTGTAACTTTTAATAATATCTTTAACCTCTGCTTATCTTCCCATAAAATTTTGTCCACATTGCTGGACTCTCTTCTCATAAGAGGGGGAAATGAGTTCTCTACCATTCTCCCCACAAGATTTCTTTTCCTATATGTAAACTCCCATTCACTTTAACAGTTGCATAAGGGCTGAGAGATTTCACTTTAGAGGAAGAAAGCCCACTCACCAAGTTGCCATAAATGAAGGGTTTTCAGTGGTTGAGAAAGTGACATTCACAGTCTCTACAGCAATGCTAACTAGATCATTCACGTTTTGACTTCACAGAGGTGATGACATTTGAAAAGCAGAATGTTTACACGGGTCTCCTTGTACCCATATTATTCAATATTTTGGACCAAGTTGTACATCTAAGTAGGTTTCTTCTTGCCAGACCTTTTGGCCTTTACCTCTAGGTCAGTCTAAGAAAATTCTTCTTTAGGTAACATCAGTGTGATATATTTTTTAAATACTTCATCAGTCATTAAGTTTCTGACACATTTAACTTGATTTTTTATTGAATCATTGTGTATTTCATATAGACCACCTCAATCAATCAATATCTTTATATCGCCTTCCCCACTGGCACTGCCCCCCGACAACCCTCCAGCTGGAATCCATTCTTCCACCTGTGTTAAGGTTCATTGTGTCAAGTTATTGTCCCCAAATGACCTAAGCGAAGGTTCATCCACTGAGCTCCAGTCAACCTACCCTGGAGTCCCTTGCTTTTCTCTTTTTCTTTTCCTAAGGTCACAAGAACAGTTTGATCAATTGAAAGAAAAAAATGGTAGTTGTTATTTTATCCTCCCAATGCCAAGAAGGATGAAATGGCATCATTGGTATCATAATTGCCAATGGAGATGAGCCTGGCTCAGCTACACAGTAAACTGTCAGTTGTAATTTCAGGGAAAAGTGAAACTTAAGTTGAAAACCTGAAGTCAAAACACAATGTCCCCTTTTTTTCCGTGAAAGCCCTACATGAAGAACCAAGTATAACCAGGTGTATGAGAGAAAACAGCAACGGGAAAGAGAAATCTAGACAATGAACTTCATGACCCGGGTTCTGTTTGTTTTCTTTGATGCTTTTAACTGCCTTTCTTTTTAATTGTGCTGGGCATATTTATTATAACACATTTTCTCCCTCGTCCTTCCTATGCCTCCAGTGTCCCTTGATCTGCCTGAAAATGTGGCGGTTCCTGTGTTCTGGTTGTTCTCTTTCCTGCTGGTGTTTGACTTCAGGTTTTCAACTAAAGCTTCGCTTTTCCCTGAAATTACAATTGGCTGAGCCAGGCTCATCTCTGTGGGTAATAATGATACCAGTGATGCAGTTCCATCCTTCTTCACTGTGGGAGGAAACAATAGCAACTACTTTCTTTTCTTTCACGTGACCAAACTATTCTTATGGCTCTAGGGCTAAGAGGTTTAATGTTAGAGGAAGAACCCACTCACCAAATTTCAGAATTTAGAGAGTTTTCAATGGCTACCGAAGTAACAAAGTTACCTTCCCCAGATGAAAGCCAGCTGTGGGACGGTGTACTGGAGATGAGCACACAGACTAGGGCAACGGTCCACAAAACATCTTTCATTGAGTCTCTGTTAAAACTTCATTTCCCTTTCCCAGACTTGCCCATCGTTAATTTCAATTCAGAGGAATTCCTCAGTCCCTGATACTATGTTCTATACTGACTTTACTTATCGTTGCATTTAAAGATTCAGCTTCATCATCTCTAGCTTAAAATTTTTTCGAATGTTTACACATTGATAACTATTAATCCCCAGGCATCACCTTTTCAGGAAGGGTGTCTTTTGGCACTTTATACCTAGCCCATCTCACATCCGCTGTCATTGGTGTTTCATAGAAGATGGGAAGCAAACAGAGACGTCAGTCACTTAAAAAAAAAATCTCATAACATCACCTAGCTTAGAATAGGTATCTTTATGTTTTGATATGGATATGAATATTCAGTAAGTAGCAGCTGCCACTTGAAGAAATGAAGGACATGAAGGAAATGACTGCATGCTCCTAAGAGGGTACCGATCATATTTCCCAATTTCCTGTAGGGAAGTGGGCTGAGCTGATATTGGATTAAACAAATATCTTCCTAGTATTTTGGAACATTGTATTCCCATTCTTTCAACTGCATCTTCTTCGTATTTGTTCTGCTTTAAACTTGCTTCTGTGCATTAGTTTTCAAAACTCAGTGCCTTAAAGAAGATTTTCTTTCCCACCTTTCTTCATGATGCCTCCACAAAAAAATCCAGCCAAAATTTCGGTTTTTCTATGTATCTCCATCATCATCCTGGCTATTATTACTTAAAGGACTGGATTTCACAGATCCCTGTTTCTCATGTCTGAAAATCCCTTTGGATTTTTAATCTGCAGTTCCCAGTGTTTGCCAATTTAGGACCATCTGCAAATTAGTTAATGTGCAGTTTAGCCTTTCTTTGAAATCAGTAATTAAGATGTAAAGTAAGACTGAGACCAAGACTAATTCCCTGGCTTCCCACTGGGTCCTTTCCTGAGCCCCATGACTCTTTCATCACCACCCATGGTTATCAACCTCAGCCAAAGCTCCATCTACCTCACTCTGCATGTAATTAAGCTGATGTAGGAGGATCACTAGATTAATTCCTGTTTTGTAAAATGCTGTCTGAGATACATACTCATTTGACTTGGCCTTGTGTCTACCTGTGTTGAAACATTATAGCCAATAAGAAAAGAATATTTTCAGTCAGTCAGACTAACCCTGGCCTTTTCCATTAGGTGAGCTCTTATTCTGGAGTCTCTTAGTATTAATTCTATCATTTAACTGCAGTAAAAGTTCATAATCTAGAATATAATTGCAACTCAGTGATATTTTTCTCTTTTCTTTTTATTTTAAATATTTTCTATTTTCTAGTATCTTTCTACTTCTTTAAGAGAAAAACAAAACACTGTCTGTATTTTAATAAATTTACTCACTTACTCCCTGATTAGCCATAGAAGACTCTTTTGTTTTCAGGTCCTAGGCATTTTCTATTCGCTGCCAATTGTCTATGTCTCAGACTGACATTCAAATAATTAAATATTCAGGTGCACTGATCTTGCCACCAAGGGTTTTATGAGCATTTGAGAAATTTGTTTAAGTTTAATTGGGAAATTAAGCCATGGGGCAACGTTACTGCAAAGCTACACTGCTGTGCTCTGCGTAACCAGACTAATCTAGGTCAGAAAAGCACAATAGGGCACACAGACACCCAAAGCATGCGAAACTGTAGTTTTAATGACTGCCAAATTCTGAGATATTTTAATCTCCTCTTTCTTGGACTCTTTCTTCCTATGGAGTATGGACTAGGCTCTGGCTCATAACCTAAATCTTCTTAATGATTTCTAGCCCCTGCCTCTTTCCTCTGGCTCTTTTCTCTCTTCAGAACTTACTTAAGTATTTTATTATTTTTGTGCCTGCAAAACATATTGCTCTTTTCTCTGTGGTATCAGATAACATTGCTAGCACTCTGAGTTAAATGTTGGTTTCTCTGTTTCTGGGAAATGCATCCAGACAAGCAGTAAACATTTTTATTTCACTATAAATACACAAGCATTTATGATATACACAGGGGCAGAGTGTAGCATGATTGATTTCTTCCCAGCTGAGCCCTGGTCACCTCCTGGCAGACAACACTAAACGAAGTGGCTCTTCTCACTTTCTGTTTTCCTTAAGAACATGTCCTGGTTTTTCCTTAATGTATCTGCAGATTAACAATCTGTAAAGAAAAGGGAGAGAAAAAAAAGATAAATAGAAAAGAAACAACAAGCAAAGGGTGGAAAGAAGAGAGAAGGGGGAAGTCTGTAAGTATTTAAACATAGTCCTAATTGAATATTTTGCTATGTAACATTCACTATGCTTTGCTATCCCTAGTCCTTGAATAAAGAGTATTTAATTCTCTTTGGGTGAAACACCTCAAAGCTGCACAGCTGTATTTCTCCATTTTTCCTTCTTCCTAACTATATGGATTAATTGAAAACATGAACTTTCCTTATGAAGCCATTTTATATGCATAAAACTCTTGAAATCATGACCTTATAAGATGGATACAAATATTTTAGGTTCACTTTTTAAAGAGAAGTCTCTCAGCTAGGGTTTGGAGGGAAATAAATGAAAAATTTCCCAATGTTGTTCTAAGTTGAGCTCCTTGTTGTGAAAGAGAAAGCTGCCTGTCTGCTTAAGCTATAAGGGGCTTCTGTAATCCTGATTTGGTTCTGTAACTACATTCTTATTTCTGGCTATATACTACTATTTTCTTCTCCTTACTATTTTCCACTGATGATATCTTAAGAGTCAAAGTCTACTAGAACTAAAACAGGACGTGTAAGAACAATTATGATGCTCCCTTGTTTCTCCAAAGATGCAGACATGGTGTAGATATGTTGTCTAGGTTTTGCTAAGTTCATTTTCCTTCTCTTCGTTCTTGGTTAAAAAATTTTAGTTACTTATCTTTTTCAGATCATGTTATAGGCTAAATTAGCAACATGAGGATAACAGTGGTCTTACTCACTAGGTAGAAATGATTTACCAAATAAGTAGTCACTGTTTTTTTTCTACAACTTTCTCAAATGGGTTGAACAACAGGACTCATGACCTCAAATTAAATGATCACCATATGTGAATCTTGTTGGATATGTCATTAAAATGGCATGCTTTGTAAATTATATAGAAACTTAAAAACACAACTATTCTGCCTGTTAGGGTTTCAGTGTTTGTATCTCTCAAAGACTCATGTGTCTAGCTGGTGGTGCTATTGGTGCCTGGTGGAACATTTCAGAGGGTGGGAAGTAAATTTAGTTTTCTGGAATGTGCCTCAAAGGGGATTAGGGAACACCTGCACCTTCTCTCTCTTGTACTGCCAAACATGATGCTCTACCTCAGCACAGGTCTAAAGTGACAGAGTAAGGTAAAAACCAGGAAAAAATAAACCAAAATAAATGTTTCATCCTTTAAAGCTATTTATCTCTGGCACTTTCTCACACAAACCAAAGGTATCTATCTAACACAGTACCCTTCAATCAAGAAAAAGGTTACTAAAGTTCAGAAAAGTAAAGATCTTAGCTAAAGTATTATCAAGTCCTAGAAGTAGCTAGAGACCAGAACTGCAGCTAGTCAGAATGCTCTTCTATTACTCCTCACAAGACTGTGAGTGAATGCAAATATAATTGGACCAATGAATGTGGAAACTACCCAAACTACAAACGCTGCATTTACTTTTGAATTGGCTAATAGTAGACTTAAGTTTTCATGAGCACAGCATCATAGCCTTTCAGTTTAAAACTTTTCATTTTTCCATTCCTTCCTTTCTGTGACCAGCTTCTGACACAGTGGGAGAAAAGAAGCCTGTGGGGGCAAAATCCATGAGAGGTTTTACCATGGTGAGAACTTCCTAATGCCGGGACACTTTGGCACCCAGCCATATCCCCTCAGGAGCCTGTCCAGTCCCCAGATCTGCAGTGGAACAAGCTTCACTTCCAGGTGAAGCTTCCCTAAGAAATTGCCTTCTATATTGGACTAGCCTATCTCGTTCTGTTAGCACACACCCAAAAGATGTTCTTATATTACGATTTGTATATGTGGTGATTTTAAAAATCACATTTACTTTATTGTGTGTGTTTTTCAGTGTCTGTGTGTGGAGGTTAGGAGACAACTTGCAAGAGATGATTCTTTCCTTCCATTGTGTAAGTCTCCAGACTCCAACTCAGATTGTAAGACTTGGCAGCAAGTGCCTTTGCTGGCTGAGCCATCTCCCTGGCCTGGCCTGTTTGTGATGGGTATTGAAGCTGAACTTCTTCCACACTTCCTGAAGATTCTCACCAAGGGGCTGCCTTGTGTTGAGGGACTGACTCTTTGATGCTCTAGGCCATATTGTTATCACCAGCTGCGGTCAGGAAAAACCAAAATCAAAAACAAAACAAAACAAAAAAAACCCTCCCCACTCCTGTGATGCAATACTGCACAATTAGGCACATAATGGGGATTTTATGCTTTTTCCCTGAAACATCTGGCATGTTCTACTTTCTAAAAGCAAAGCTCGGAGAGCCAGACCTCCTGTAGCATTTAGTATCAATGAGCCTCTTCACATATTAGTTTTCTTATGCTTGTGCCAGGTTTCGAAACACCACATTCAAATATCACCTCTTGAATGAGAGTAAATTCAAAATGCCTGCCGGGAGGTGATGTGTCTGTGGGGGAACTAATATCTGCCCTAATCTAAATACCAAATGAATTTTAGATTGTCATTCTAGCCCAGCATTAGCATTGGCCCTCGGGAAAATTATTGTTCATAAATTCCTTTCAGGTACTCAATTAAAAATCGATCTATTTAAACTTTGTGGCTCACATCACAACTGCGTTTCTGAGATATTAAGACAATTGGCATAGTTATTATATTATCCATGGAAACAGTAATAAAAAGTTTTAAAGAAATTTCCTTAAGATCTCAGATATAAAATATATGTCCCTTGGGGAAAAGTAAAATAATGTCTAGAGATCCTTTTTCACTCTTGTGAAATAGACTGCTGTTACTTGTCTAGTCATCTTCATAGGATTTTATCCTCTCATAAAATTCATGTGGGAACAAGAAAGTGATAACAAAAAGAAACACAATGACACAAAGTTAAAACTGAGAAGAAAACAAGGGAAAATGTGACTCATATATTTGGAGCTTTTATTAAAGAGCAAAATGGTGATTAAATACAAAAGTGGATGAAAACGCCTTGTGTTCATTTATATGCTGTTGCTAGACATTAGCATAATTCTGTGATTGTATTACAAATTTTTAAATCAATTATAGAATTACTTTAACTGACTGCAAGATGAGGAGATGAATATACTGTTAAGTTAAACCAACATGTCATGCTATGTAGGCAATTTCTTCACTCCCAGTTTCTTTAATTAGTAAATTAATGAAGAGATTGTCCTGACACTTTCACACTGGTATGTTACTTTAAGCCTGACATTAGACTCAATGACTTGCAGCCACTTTGTTGTTGAGACAGTTCAGATCTAGGAGACCTTGGTTAGGACATTCTTCTTGAGCTTTTGTAAATAGCGGTTGGTTAGAGTAAAACAGTTTTTGAGATGGATTCCAAATCTAAAATACCAAGTGCAAAGACTGAGGGATAAATGATTGCTAGATAAAACTGTAATTTGTGCAATTTTGGTACTTTCATGTCATAATGATTCATATCAAAGAGCAATGGCCACAGCACCATACTATAAAACATGTTAGAAGCAGATGGTGTTGATGTGGGTATCTTTAAGTAGAAGGACAGATGGAGAAAGACTTAGAGTCGAACCCTGGAAGCTTTGAAGGAGTTGAATGACAGGACATTTTGACCCTCTAATTTGAAGAGGGTCATTATGGTCCAAGCATAATGAGAACTATATGAAGCACTGTCCAGACAGGAAAATATTTGAGTTCTAGTAACATGGCAGACAGACTGGCAGTGAGATACGTTTCCGCTTAAAGTTCATGAGATGCTATATAAAATATAGCAATATTATTCTAGTAAAAACATAAAGATGAACTAGAAACAAGAAAATTTCTAAGTGCAGAGTCAAGGATGATACCAGGCAGAGCAGAGGCATATGAACTGGAGTTGTGGTCATAGAGATACTGGCAATCAAATACAGTTTCAAGAAGAGAAGAATAGCAAGCCCCATGCACTCTAACGCAGCCTTCAGCAGTCTACTGTTTTTTCTTAAAAGAACAACCTTGAGAAGAGTTAAAGACCTTATCTCTAGATGAATCAATAACCCACCCAGAAGAAACCAAGACTTCAAGTTCAAATTCATGCTGTTGTGCTGTGCATCACCCCAGAGAAACGAATAGATGGAATGTCTGTGCCTAAGCCAATAAAATCTCTGGAGCATTCTATGTGGGCAAATATAGGGACTCTTCAATCATAACATATAGCATGCAAAAGACCCCTCCCTGGGGGTAATTATCAACAACAAAATATGAACGAAGAGAGCTCACCAGAGGCTTAGCATAGGATTGGGGAGACGTTGACTAAAAGAACCAAAATTTTAGTGAGGCAGACAAAGTAAGTTCAGAAATCTAATATAAAAATTGGCAACTGTAGTTAATAGTAAAGTATTGAGTGCTTGAAAATTAAGATTATAGGAGTTCTCACTAAAAATAAATAAGGATGCTGAGATAAAGCATATATAAATTAGCTTGTTTAGGCATTCCCAGTGTATGCATATTTTAAAACATTGTGTTGTTTTATTTACCAATTAAATAATAAATGACATCATCACAATAAAAGCATAAACTATGAGGAACTGAGATCATGAGGAAAATCAGCAGAAAGCAAGAATGGCCTCAGTCATGGAATGATCCAAAGGTTACACTGAAATGGGTATGAATGATGTGCAAGTCAGGAGAGCCAGAATCACACTGGTGATTCTCCACTTTGTAAATTCTTCCAGCTCATTACATTTTTGACAAAAACTTATTTTAAATAAGGTATGTATTGGAAAGGCTGTAAGCTTACTTCATGCTCTAGGCTGACTCAGGAAAATCGTTAAGGCTGTTCTCAGCTGAAAAGCAATGGGAAAGCAATGGAAATGTGTAATTTTCTCAATCAATTCTAGATTTAGCTAGAATTTTCGTTTATAATAAAGTTTATTTTGTTTAGATAGGGCCTCCCTGTAGCCACAGCTGTTTTGGAACTCAGTATGTAGACCAGATGGACCTCTATCTCAGAGATCCACCTGCGTCTGCCTCCTAAGTGCTGAGAGTAAAGACACATGCCCCACTCCCGCCAAAAGCTTCATTTTTATTTTTGAATAAACCTTCTATTCTTTTTTTTAAATCACTTCTCTGGAAATGCTTGGGCAATCATGGAAATGTTCATTGACATTATGGGGATAATGATTTTCTTCACCCAATCGTGCACTTTAAAACCTTGTCTTTGAGAGCAATTCAAAGGGTGTGGCATTCTGAATTATAAAATAATGTTTAATTGCTATAACACATTGTCCAGATAATATAGTTAAACTATATGGTAATTCATTAATATCAGAGTTTGCAAACACAGGGCAGTGGAGTTACATTAGAAACCAGAGTTCTGAGCTGGAAGTAATCATATGTCTTCCCTGTATTTCTGTAGGAGTACAAATAACCTTTCTTTTTCTTCAAAAAAATCAGCTTGGAGCCCAGAGAGGGGGCATACTCAGCTCTCAGAAAAGGGAGGGGGTAGAGCTAACAAGGGGCTGCCTTCAAAGGTGGTTGAAACCCAGGGGGTTTTCATCACAGGTTTTTGGCATTGGAAGGTCTTTGAAGATTTTTGGATTTTCCCTTAAGAGGTGGTCCGGCGCCTGCTGCTCTCTCTGCTGATCTGAAACCACACAGCCCAGCATGGCTCCTATCTTCTTGGGTTTCTGGAGGAAAGGCCCCAGGAACCTCTCTTTTAAAATTTTTTTGTTGACACTCCGTGATTACTTTTCTTATGAGAGGGTTACAATGTCCCTTCTCCTCTTTCCCACCCACTACCAGCTAGCACCCCAGGTTCTGAGCATCACTACCTGCCCCTCAATTATATCAGACTGCGAAAGTCGGAGACCACAGGTAGCGAAGATGGAAAGTGCCCACTAGATGGCAGAATTGATTAAGCTGAACAGTGCATTGTGCTTTGAGACCTTGAGCTGCAGGTACAAAATCCAGATGGATCAGAAGAGAATGCTCTGAGAACTGGCGCCTCCACGTTTTGCCCAGTGTGACTTCTGAACTATCCACAGGTGCTCTGAATTGTTTCTGGTCTCACTGTTTTTGCATTCCACAGAAGTGGCTCTTTAGGGAGTGACATCCTAGCGTCTGGCTGCCTGTTAACGTGGTGCTGTCACTGGAAGCAAGAGATTCCCTCCGAAGGTTCTAGTTCAAGAAATGGTACCTCTAAAGTTCTGGTCCACTCATCCAAAAAGCCAAACACTTGCTAGGTGTTGTCCCAAGAAGAATACTGACATATCTCTCGTTTAGAGAAATCATATCTACAGACTCCATGTTCTCTGTTGCGGGAAACTGGCTAGGTTCAGATCCTAGTTAACCGATGCGTGATCCAGTTTTCAGCTTGAGTTTACACAACTGTTACTCATTGTGTCCTTTGCATTCAACAGCTTTACAGAGTACTTTAAGATTAAACTAACACAGCGAAAAAATATTAAAAATCCAGATTTCGAAATGCACTCTACATTTTGTTGAGTGCTAATTTGTTTATCTAATGTGTATTTATAAACTGAGTTATTTCATTCAGCCAGTTCAACTTAATGGTTTTGTGCTGTTTAGACGAGAACACACACAGTACTGCAGGGTCTGGAGTTTAGCCCATGCTTATACTTTCTCCTTTTACCTGCAGCCTTTGTGTGAGCATCACCAGGATTCCCAGTGACCACTGATGTTTCCGAATGCTTCCTATCAGGAATATGCCTTCATTTCTTTATTTCAACTTGTTATACAAACAACACCTAGGAACCAAATGCGATGATCAGTTTCACTTTTCAGCAAGTAAACTGAGGCATAGAGCAGTTAAGAGACTCATGAAAACTGTGAGGCTAGAGATTATAAAATAGAAACGAAAGAATTATTCAGAAAATTTAAATCTTCCATTAGAAGTTTCCTCACTAAACAATACATTCCTTGTTTTCCTCTTAGTTAAGTTTGAACATCATAAACATCATAATATACTTCATGGTTGTAGATAGGACCAAATGTATATACTCTTTTTGTAATTCGTAAGTAAATGATCTATGCATGCACTGAAAAGTAGCTAGTATACACTATGGGCTGTCTATTAATTCATTGTGATCTAGATCATCGAACTCATCGTTTTTGGACAAACATGGAATAGTGGATTAGACTGCTTTATAGTCAAAGCTTCAAGATGAACATGGAGTTAGATATGAATAGATATGACTGAATTGTAGCCCACTGTCTTTCATTTTTGCAGTTGTTGTGATTATGCTCAAAGTATGCTCCTGAGTGATAGCATGATGGTAGATCTACTATGTCTCCTACAAGGACCCAACAGCAGAATTCAGAACTGCTCTTCTTGCCCGTTCCCTTTACCTTTTGCAATTAATTCTACATTTAGAAAACAGTTTCAAAAAGAACTGAAGAGTTCCCATGAGCCATTCATCTAGTTTTGACTTATGTCACTAAATATGGCCCGAAGTAAGACATTAACTTTGCTAAAGTCTATCAACTATGCTTTAAATACAGTATTTAGACTGACAAATGTTTCCATCAATATCCTTTGTTCCACATACAAGCTGGGACGCCATGGTGTAGCTTTCCTTTCTCTGTCTATCTAATCAGTGTTGAAATGTGGTAAGATGAAACCATCCCCTTTTGTCTTGCTATCAACCATTGTAAACCCCAAGGAATTCAGGCACACCTCACTGATGCTGAGCCAAATGGGAACCCTGTGTGTGCAGACCTGAGCCATAGCTCTTCACATTGGCTGGTGTCATGAAAGAAAATGAAGTAATCAAGCCCATGGCTTTCTAATGTAGAGCTGGAGACTGAGCAAGAGTTCTGCACTCACAAAGTCAAGCCACAGAACTTTTGGATAGACTTGGATGTCCATACTGCTTGCAAACTTTGCTCAGCTGGGAGTTTCTCAATTCATCAACCAATCAGAATGGATTCACAATTTAAGATTTCTGGTCAGCCAATGATTTGCTTCTGAAAACAATTTCTATGAAAATCCCCTATTAAAATCCTCCCTTGCATTTGTCTAAATGGACATTATTCAGAGCTGCACAAACTCAGTGCGCTCAATCTGCTTGCTAAATATGTGTTATTTCATTTGAACTCCATGTCAAGCTTTCTTTTTACCGCAATTAACAGTACCTTAAACTCATCCCTAACTTCTCTGCTTCTTTACTGTGAAGAGATAGTCCAAAAAAAGAGAGAGAGAACATTGACTCTCCTCTGTCAAACAAACAAGCAAACAAATAAAAAGCCTCCAAGTAGTGCTTTGCTGTTGAGGGGTTATAAGTGGATTTTGAAAACATCCTGTTTTAAACTGCCCTTTTTCATTTATTGGTTTATCTTGTAAGTCGGTCAGCACTTCTTTGGGAAGACTACTAAAGAGGTCTTAGTATTACAGTGTCTTTGATATAAAACTAGGTGCTCTTGATTTGGCGGTTGCATTTTGTTTCCTCACAAAGTTTTCCAGCATCCTGAGTCATTCAGGTTCAACACAGATGGTGGTACAACTCTCTATACCTTGGACAAAATAATAATTGACTTGCATTGAGTAAAAAAAGGTGTGTAAATTTCTAAACAAGCATTTTATTTCAAGTGCAAAAACAACAAACTCACCTTTAATTCCGTATTTAACAGGAGAGATCTTTGCTTGCTGATAACCGCTTATAAACAATGCACTGAACTGTCACTTGGATGAAATAAAGGGGTTACATGTTTTTTTTATTATAATTTTTGGTATAACTAATGAGACTGCCTATATATGATTGAAAATAACTTTCTGGTTTCTTAGCCGCCAGCTCTGTGCTTGGGTTATGCCCATGACAGTCACACAGATAGGAAGCTTATATTAAAGCCAGAATCAAAGGCAGCAGTAAAGGGAACGAGCCTACATTAATGAACCATTGAAGCCTCGCTCAGTCACGGATGAACACTAAATCTCTGGTTAGATCTCTGGTGATTTCCCACTTGAGAGATGTGAAGAAAATGGCATTCAGAGCAACAGCAAAGCTCTAACAACTTGTCAGAATACTGCCTAACACACTGGTTGAAAAATTATTTACAAGATGATCTTGATAGACTGCTGGATATATATCACCAAGCATTTGATTTTTCAGTGACCGTTGAAAGGGCAAGTGACTGTATACAGAAGCATTTCGGTTCATAGGACACACCTTCTTCAGACATTATCAATTATTTTGGTCACAACAAGAGTTCTTTTATACCTCAAGACAGTGAGAAGAGTAAAGTGACCTAAAATTATTGGGTTTTTTTCTCAAATTGACAAGATAATTACATTGACTGTTCTCTCATTCACTTGTGAACACCCACACAGCAGTTAAACTACCTATTACATAATTATTAAATAAACTAGACTGTGTGAAACATAGGGCTAATTTCTGGTACAAATTAAGAGACTGGTAGACGATATGATTGTTCTTGCTTGTAATTAGGGTTTATATTAAATTTACATTTTTTTAATCTTTTGTAAAGGAGTTGAATTATTTTAAATTAAGTTCCTGGTGCTTATTGTAAATCCATTCCCTGTTCATTTAGATAGATATGTTGTCATTTACAATGTAATTAGCATGTTTTCTTGGTCACATGACGCTAGGCACAGTGCTTCAAAGTTGGAGATTCAGGAAACTCATAATCTTCACCAGCTTTAGTGTATAAATGAGAAGATGAGGAAGTAGAGCAGAGGAGAAAGAAAACAGGCAAGAATGAAAAAAACATACTATTTTTATTTTGTTAAAATAAAATTTGGGGGTGCTGGTTAAGACAACTGGGTGTTCTTGCAGAGGACCTGGGTTTGGTTCCCAAAACCCACATAATGGCTAACAAGCATCTGTAACCCAGTTTTAGGGAATCTGGACATACTCATCTGGTATCTGTGGGCATTGCAGGACATGGGTGCACTTACATCTATGCAGGCAATATGTCCATATGCATAAAATAAAAATAAATAAAAATTAAACACTGCAAGGGGAGGGCTGGAGAGATGTCTCAGCACTGACTGCTCTTGCAGAAGACCTGGGTTAAAATCCCAGCACCCACGTAGTGGTTAATAACTGTTCCTAACTCCCAGTTTCAGGGATCTGATGCCCTCTTCTGACATCTGTGGACATTGTAGGACATAGGTGCATTTACCTACATGCAGGCAATATACTCATAACATAAAATAAATATTTTGAATAAATAAATAAATAAAATGTGGCTTCTGCAGTTTTTGTTCCATATTTGTTAGTTGTGTATCTGGGTCACAGAAGACTCATGATTAGAGGACTTGTAAATACTTAGATAAGAAGAAAACCAACTTCCATACCAGTTGCATTACTCCATTATAGAATTGTCCTAGTGTGCTTCCCAATTGCTGTGACAAAAATACTCTGCTCAGTACCAACATGGGTGAGGAAAGGGCTCATTCGGCTTCCATCTCATGGGTCACAGAGTTCATCAGGAAGTCAGGGCAGGAACGTGGAGGCAGGAGCTGAAGCACAGGCTGTAGAGGAACGTTGCTTATTGACTTGCTTCCCTTGCTCATCCTCAGCCTGCTTTCTTATACAATGTAGAACAACCTGCCCAGGAATGGAACCATGCACAGCACTCAGCAAACAAGAAAATACTCCATAGACATGGCCACAGGTCAGTCTAATGGAGGCTATTCCCCAGTTGAGGCTCCCTTATTCCAAGTGTATCAAGTTGACACCAAAGCTATCCAGTCCAAGAGTCTTAATAATGGCTCAGTGTCTCAGTTGTTTATGGAAACCATGAAACCTGCACAGAGTTTTGAAGAGCAACTTAGCATTAGAATGTGTGGGAGAAGTAGTGAAGTAACCATAAGATATACATGATGAGAATAAAATTCCAACTGTAAGATATGTTTGGGAAATAATATTAGATCATTTAAAATAGTTACAGGGGGATAAAATTACATAAAAGTATATAAATGTTCAGTATTTTCTAAAGAGTTGGACTCAGTCTTAGAAGCAACGAGAAAATATCCAGAGACTTTCAGTTCAAGAAATGACTGTGTAGAGTACTGTTTTAGGTGGTTACTTTTGAAATAAACATGATTAGTCGGTGTTCTAGTTTGCTTTCAATTGCTGTGACAAAACACTCTGACCAATACCAACTTGGAGAGGAAAGGGTTTATTTGGCCCACATCTCCCAGGTTCATCATTTAAGGACCTCAAGATAGGAACCTGGAGGCAGGAGCTGAAACACAGGGCACGGAGGAACACTGTTTACTGGCTTGTTCCCCTGGCCCATGGTCAGCCTGCTTTCTTATGTATTACACAACAAACTGTCCTGTGATGACAACACCCACACTGGGCCTGGGTCATTCCACATCACTTAGCAATCAAGAAAATATCCCACAGAGATGGCCACAGGCCAGTCTGATGGAAGAAATTCCTCAGTTGAGGATCCCTCAACCCACGTGTATCAAGTACATCTAAAGTTATCCAGCACAGGTAGATATGCGGGAAATGTAGACAAGATGAAAAAAGTGGAAAAACTTTACAACAGTCTGGTGTGTAGCTAAATGGCTTGAAACAGAATGTGGGGGCGGTGGTGCGAACACAAAGAGAGAGAAGAATGTAAGTGGTATTCAAAGCTGGAGTTGGCCAGTTGCAACTTGGTGCCTAATCAGATTTTGGTAATCAAGTAGAGAGAGAAATCAAAAATATTATTCCTGCTCTGTGTGTCCAGGATGGAGTCAATAGTGATAGAATTAATTCAAATAGAGAACAAGGATACTTTCAGTAAAGAGATGTCATGAGAATTAAATTAAAAGATATGGAAGCTACTTGTAAACAGGCTACATAAAGATGTACCGTGATACAGAAAATGAAGTCAATATAACACCTATCAGGTGCTACTTAGTGTTCTGCTAATGAATTAATTCTGCACAAAGAATCCCAAGTTTACAGCTATCTAAGTGGAGGTGGTCAAACATGCCATACTGCCGTGCGATGGTTTGAGTCTCAAATGTTTTTCAGAAGTTCCTGTCTGGAATGTTTGAACTTGAGTACAGTAGTGTTCAGAGGTGGGGTATGTGATAGACAGTTGGGTGGATCATGAAGACTCTAACCTCATCAATGGACTAATCCACTTAGAGACTTATAGTGTAATGGTCTCCTGTGAGGTGGTAGAAATTTCAGTACGTGGGACCTAGTAAATGCAGTGTGTCACTGGAGGTATAACCTTGAAGATTGCATTTTGTTCCTGAACCTTTCCCCTCTCTCTGCTTCTTCCACTATACACTGTGCCGTGCTGCCTGAAAAGAGGCATAAACGCAACATGACCAGGAAGGTTTGGTCACTAAAACCTCTGAAACCATGAATTAAAGAAAATAAAATCTTTCCTCTTTTTAAATTGATTTATGTATGTAACAAACAGTGCTTTAACGCATGTCATTTCACACAACTATAGCAGGTGGCAGAATCCCCATTTTAGAAATAAGAAATACTGCAGTTAATAAAGAGTAAAGTTGGTTTTCCAATTCTGAGACTGGTAACCTTTGACTAAAACTCATGTACCCCAGTCTTAGAGTGACCACATACTGGGAAAGTCTACTTTGAGTATTATAACCCTTCTGAATCTTGGTTCCAATCATATGTATACTGTACAAATGGAAACACTTAAGTTATAAGGATGTTGCAAGGATAAAATAACTGAATAATCTGATATGAACTGAATAATATTAGTTAGAATGAATGTGACTTGAACAGACACTAACTGAGATGTGTGCTATTTGAGAAAGAGGCCATTAGGAATTGGTGGATGGCTGACATTCTCTAATCATTGGACTTAAAATTTCCAAAATGTGTCTCAACTATTTCTTCCATTTGATGTATGTATGGTAAAATCCCCACAGTATTACTGTCTATTCTGATTAGATAGAAAGTTTTTACATATTATTTTTATTATGTTCAACAATTTCATACTTATATGTCATTGTGATAATATCCATCTCTCCTTACCCTCTGTCACCCTGCTTACACTCTTTCTTCGTCCCAGCTGGTCCCTCTCCTTTCATGTCTTTCTTTTTCTATGTAGCTGCCATTAACTCACGTTTGCAATGGCCATGTCATCCAGAAGAGAGAGTTTACAGCACTCCTCCCTGTCCTACAGCTCTACAGTCTTTCCAATCCCTTTCCTCGATGTTCCCAGGCCACTGGAGGGTGTTACATACATGATGTACTCAGCAGTCACTCATTACCAGTTCTTTGACCAGTTTTAAGTCTCTGTTTGTTCCGTTACCATAAGAGGCTTCTTTGACCAGGTCCGAGAGCTATTCTAATCTATGGCTATAAACATAAATGTTTAGAAGGCAACTGAACAACACGTCCACCAAATTATTAGTAGTAGATTCTCCCCTACGGCTTGTAAGGGTCCTAGCCTTAAGCTTTTTAGAAAAAATATTTTTATTTCCTTTACAGATTCAGACAGGTGTAGTGTGCTCTGATGATAGTCACGCCCCAGTTATCCTTTCTTCCCCTTTCCACTCTCTCCCAATCTCTTCTTGCCAACAAGTTCTCCTCCTGCGTTTATGTCTTGCTCTTCTCTAGAAGTTCAATTTGATAATTTATATTGTCTGCAAGCCACAGATCAAGGTACATCAGGGCTGCAGAAAGGCAATATAAAAATGTTGAAAAACCTCTTGGTGCCTGGGAATGGGAAAGGTCCAGTGTCAAAGCCTGAGTGCCCAGGACCGTGTGTGCAGTCAAGACCATCACTGACCATCTAGGGAGATGGGAAGTCCATTTTTGAGAATCAGTCCTCTCAAGACTAAAATCTTCAGATGACAGACAGAAAGCTACCTTGTCTCCAGCATGCGTCCAACATAGAGGCAAAGCCACTGCCGTGAACAACCTGGGAACTCAGAGGAAGGGGCTATTGGGAGTTCAGCCACTTAGAGAAGGTTAAAACTGCTTCCTAACATCAGGAAGTCCTCCATCCTTCAATACAATAAGATAATACAATTTTGACTGGATTTATAATACCAGGTATGTATTTCTTCTCATGGAGTGGGTCTCAAATACGATCAGAATGTGGTTGGCTACTCCTGGGACAGTCATGCCACTATTACACCAGTGAGAATATCTTGCCTGGCAGGTTGATAATGTAACACTCATGGTCTATAGCTGGGTAAGATCTTGGTGATTTTTCTCCTCCAGCAGCCTGCATAGCATCTTCCAGCATTACAAAGGACAGCCAACAAAGATGAAGCTTCCAACTTAGCTACAACTTGATTTCTCTGTGTCCTGTGATGTCCTCAGCAATGGGATCTTACTATCTAGTTGTGGTGGGCAATCAAGGACAGTGGCAGCATCTTGTATTGTTCAGGGCACTCTGATAGCTCCTTGCAAACAATTTACAGGGAGGTATTCCACATGTGGCAGTGGGATTTTGGTTTAAAAACGTATGGCTTCCAGGCTCAGGAGTATCCATTTATTCATGGCAATGCCTTTCAAGCTTCTATTTTTTTCATTTTTCTTTAAGAAATTTTAGTTAGCTTTTAAAGTATTAGGTTTCTATATGGCTTTTTCACATATTCTTAGTTTTGGATGACGCTTCTCACGATAACCACCTTTCCTCATTCCGTACCCCCATCACTGTTTATAAGAATCGCTTAAAATTTATTACCAAATTTGTTTATTTCTAAAGATTCCTAGACTATATTACACTAGCAAAGCTTTTTCATAAGGCCCATATACCTAAAATGCTTGCAAATACATTGAGACTTCCAAATTATGGCTATCATTTTATTCTATAATACTATGTTTATCTTCTGTTAAGACCTGCTGTAGTCCATAGCCATCTGTGTGTTAATGAAAGAATAACCATACTAAGTAATAGAACACATGAGCTATATGTGTATGTGACTATATCAGAACCAAATCAAAAGTGTAAAAGGACAACAAATTCAGACCTGAGGTTTACTGTTTCTTAATTAGTTTCATAGTAATGAAATAATTAATAGAACATACAAAAATCTTCATTTGTAATTTGACAGAGTGATGGTACGACTTAATATAATCATTGATGTGATAATATGTGATTGTTATGATTTATCAGAGGATGATATTGTTGTAGGCATTCTTTTCCTTAGTCAATGATAGCTATTACTACTTCCCAAGGTGAACAGGTAAGCTATAAACCTAGATTATTGTGACAAAGGTCTAAGAAGTATTTGCTCTTTATGAGAGGAATTTTTATGGCTGCCACATTAGAGGTACACTTACATATTTCTACAGATTGCTCAAACAATATCAATATTGAATTTTCTTGAGCTATTCTATAATTTTAGCAGATTTAGCTAAGTATTGAAGAGGAAGACTCCTGTGTCTATGAAAACTGTAAGTTTTCTTGATGGCAATTAAATGGTCATCTCGGGGCCTCCTTTTCAAGTTGCATTACCTTGTAGAAGGATTTTTACAAGTTGTTGTTCTAGCAGAATAATCCTCTAGAGTTCCTCAGTAGGAGAAGCAAAGCCTATGCTTTGTCATATGTATTTCGGAGAAAATATTGCATGCTACCTTCTAGGGAAGTAGAAAGAATTGATCACCAAGCTCTATGGTTTGCAAAGAAATGATATTTACATTGTTATATATTTTTACATATTATATGACTTTTAAATCAATGTCATAAATACCTGTGAGATACTTATTTGAATATGAATTATTTATACTACATAAGGACACTAGAATAAAATATCCACCACATATTCATTCTGGAAAAATTATATTCAGGACCCAAGCAATGAACTTGTGTCTATACTGAGATTACAAATGATTATCTCTTAAAATGTCCAAAGAATTCAGTTTTAATTCATTTTATCCACTTTCTATTTCTTATTTTATTTTTCATTTTCTAAAACCTGGAAGCTTTTTTTGCTTTCATCTTCTTTCTGTTGTTGCATGTCCTTTGAGACAGTTTATTTTTGTTTTTGTGCAACCTGGAGTGCTGGGCTGGCTTCAAACTCCTGGTCCTCTTCTTTCTACCTCTTGATTGTTAGGAATATAAATTTTTTTTGGAACTTTTAATTAATTTATTATTTTTATTTGTGTGTGTGTGTGTGAGTGTATTGCCTATGTATATGTAAGTGCATATATGTCATGCAATGCCTGCAGAGGTCAGAAGAGGGTATTGGATGCCATGGAACTGGAGTTATGAGCAGTTGTCAGCTGCCATGTGAGTACTGGAAATCGAACTCAAGTCCTTTGCAACAGCAGCTAGTACTCTTAACCACTGAGCCATTTTCCAGTCATTAGCAAGTTTGTATATTCATGTGTACATTTTGATTTAAAAGTTTTTATACACATACACATGTGTTCATTTAATTCTTATAATCACTCTGACACCAGGGTGATCAATCCCAGTTATATTGATGAATTCAAACATGGGGTCATCGTATATATAATTAAGAAACACGAGAAGCTGCTGAGAGGGAAAGAAAGATTTTGTTAATTCAAGATAAGTACAAGCCAGAACTATTTGGGGATTGGAAAATCTATTCTCTATAGGTAAGAGGTTCATCAAAGTTAAGAAAATTTACCAAAGAAAATGAGTATGAAAGTAACAGAGCCAGAATTTAAATCCAGTCCTTTACGACATAGCTTTTTGAGATACCTCTTCTCATTGGACTTAGGGATAGTCTCATCTGTTGACTAGACTACAGGGGGAAAAGCCAGGGGTCACTACATACAAATATCATTGCTAAAGTAGATGTCATGGCTTTGCCTTTGTGCATCCAGCTTGAAACACAGCAGGTCTTAATACACATTTATGAATTTTCCATACCACTTGATATTTCACAATTTTAAATATATTCCTTAGAGTATAAGGAGTTTCTTTCCTTCTAAAATCTATGACTAGGAGATTCTGATGCTGTAGATATGGAGTAGGGCTTGCAGATTCATATTTCTAATATTCCTGGATGGTGTTGGTCTGGCAGATTTCAGGTCAAACCCATTACCATGGATAGAGGGTCTTGGGATTCAAGTGCAAACTTCCATTTATCAACAAATAAGACAAAAGCTACTCTTAGCCTAAAACAAGGAAGCCTTTCCTTGCAGTGGGCAGAGGTGAACGTAAGGACTCATGGATGTACCTGATGCTGAGAACAAAAGAAAGTTGGGAGCTTAGCCCCTCAAAACACATTTACACCACCACTTTAAGGATGGAAAACATTGTAGAAGAGGAGGAAGAAAGAATGTAAAAGTCAGAAGATAAAGAGAAGTGTAAAATGCCATCTTCTAAGTATAACACAACCATGGCAATCCATAAATTCACAGCATCTGTGCCGACTGGCATTGGGCCCACACAACCTAACACACACAACCTAACAGTCAGCTGTAGAAGGATGTGGTGGGTTGAATGATATTGTGCCCCCTAGTCTTCAAGTATTCGAAATTTTTCCACAGATGGTAGCACTGTTGGGGAGGATCACGGAATCTTAGGACAGATGGCCGTGTTGGAGGAAGCAAGGCACGGAAGGCAGACTGAGAGTTCATCTGCCTCGCTCAACTTTGGGTTTCTGTGTCTCCTTCCTGTGCCTGTTTGAAGATGTGAGTACTCAGCTTTCTGCCTTGGCAGCATCTGCCACTGACATCTGAACTAACCCTTCTGGTGAACCCAAGAATCTCTCCTTTCTGTAAGTTGCCTTGGTCATTCATGGTGTGTAACTCAGTTACAGAAAAGTAACTAATACAAAGGGAAAGGTGTTCAGAAGACCCAACACTCACTGCTGTTCTACTGGCAGCTACTGGGGGAGGGAGGGGTATTGTATCCAATTATAGACTCACTGATTAGCTCACCAGGCTCTGATGATTCCAGTTCCAAACTCAGAGTCACACAGAGGGCCTTAGTTAAACACTGCACAACATGAAACAAAACAAAAAGTAACATATGGGAAAGAGATTTTGGAAGAGAAGAGGCTGGCAGGGATGGGTGGGAAATAAGCAGGGAGGACATCAACAACTAGAATAGTTTTAATACAAGGATCTGCAAACCCGCCACCCACTCCATCATCATTTAATGTCAGTCTATAACAATCTGAACTCTGATCACAATGCAGAGAAAAAGTGACTTTAGGATTCCCAACCCTAAGTAATATATCTACAGTGCAACCTCTATACCTAAGGCTCAGGGAGCATTGCAAAGAAGAGATTATAAGAACCAGAGCATCAGGGTGCCTGCTGCTAGTTTATGCATTCTAGACATGATAGGAACACTGCACCCATGAAATCTCCACAGTATGATAGCCTAATGAGACCTGTACGATGACAAGCTGACAAACCAATGGCATGCCAATGTGAAGAGGTAATTTTATGGGTCCCACCTCTAGATGAAGAGCTACAGACAATTAAGGAATGCTGAAGGAAGTAGAATCAGGTTCTCTCTAGGTACTACTTTCCTAATAGGTAATCTAATCTCCAGTGGTCAGCCCTAAACCACAATGACGCGTGCTGCGTCACTGGTCCGCGTGCTCCGTCACTGGTCCGCGTGCTGCGTCACTGGTCCGCGTGCTCCGTCATTGGTCCGCGTGCTGCGTCATTGGTCCGCGTGCTCCGTCACTGGTCCGCGTGCTCCGTCATTGGTCCGCGTGCTGCGTCATTGGTCCGCGTGCTCCGTCATTGGTCCGCGTGCTGCGTCATTGGTCCGCGTGCTCCGTCATTGGTCCGCGTGCTGCGTCATTGGTCCGCGTGGTCCATCATTGGTCCGCGTGCTGCGTCATTGGTCCGCGTGCTGTGTCCCATCGCTGGTCCGCGTGCTGCGACGCTGGTCCTCCTGATGCGTGGGTAGTCAGCGTGGGAGCGGAACGTGCGGAAGTGCGTGTCACCGGGGACCGCAGGCGAGGACGAAGAAGGCTCTGGCCGCCCTCGGGGCTCTGCTGCCAGGGAGACCATCCTACACGAGGGGCCAGCCGGAGGGTGAGTCATAGCGTCCGGGGCTGCGCTGATGGGGGAGACAGAGGCAGTGAGTCCAGTGTCCGGCTTCCACCGCGGTCCGCCTGACCGAAGGGCGGGCCCCTCCCCCAGCCCCGTCGCGGCTGGGCTCCCGCGGCTACTGGGTCCGGGCCTCGGCGGGCAGCCGGAGCCCGACAGTGCCCCCGCCGGCCTGGACCCCGGAGCTGCCGTATAAAAATTTGAACTCAGGGATTTTTATTTTTGAAAAAATGAAACTAGATTGTAGAACAGTGGTTTTAGAGAAAATTTACATTTTTATTTTTTAGAAACTTTTAAAGTTGCTTATTAGGAATCTTGAGACTGGTAGCATTTATTTAGCTAAATCTGGTTAGCTGTGTGCTCCTGTTCTTGTGAATGAGCACTTTTTTTGAGGAGGCAGGTATCTAGGTCCCTTGTTATGTGCTTTCCGGATGCTTGGCTTATGGAATAATAGTCCTTAAAGGTTTCTTTTGGTTGACTTTGTATGTTTGCTTGGTGTCACTAGACATACACTAGGATTGGTTAGATGAGGAGGAACTTCATGCCAGGAAACAGAGCCTTCTCACCGTGTAATGGTGATACTAGTAGTCCTTTATGATTTTATTTAGGAAAACTGGGTTTTCCTCATTTTGTGTTGCTGTTTCTTGATTTCGTAGAAGGGAAGTTCTAGATGTAGACTCTTACTGGTTTGATATTGAGAAGTACAGTGTTCCTGTTAATGTACACCCTTATATGGCAACCAGCTGTAAACTGCTCTAATTAATTTCTTTGATTAGAGAATTAAAATACATAGAGCTGTAATAAACCTTTCACAGGTGCCTTTATCATCCACCTTAGCATTTTCTTTTGGAGGAGCTGTGCAGGCATCTTAAGTTGTACAAGTGAAACAACTCAACACTTCCTGGAACTTTAAGCCATTCTTTATAAACTACATTTAATTTTAGTAAAGCCCAACTACAGTTCAGCCTGAATGTAGTATTGAAAGATGGTTCTATGATGACGTTTAGATGTTCACTAATCCCTGTAAACCCTTATGCCACTTTCAAATTATTTGAGATTTTTTAAAGTGATGATTATATACATTAACAATGGGAAGAAATTTATAATTTTGATAGAAATTATGGGGAACAGTCCCATGCTTTAAAGTAGTGGCATATTTAAAATTTTATTATTATTATTTGGGCTTTCTTGAGATAAGGTCCTCCACTCTAGCCCAGGCTGTCCTCAAACTCTCTGATCTTCTTGCTTCAGCTTCTTGAGTGCTGGAGTATAGACATTGATCCCCACACCTGTCTCTTAAACTTGTTATGATATTACCATTTATCTGGTTAGTAATAGTATGCACCTGATATAATTTCTATCTCTTTTCTCTTGAATGGATTTATATAATTATCCAACTATTTTTAGTATTTTGTTATCTAGCTTTTTGTGTTATTTTTGTCTTGAAACCACCAAAATAATTGGGTTTGAAGAGATGGCTTAGTGAGTAAGAGCACTGACTGCTCTTCTAGAGAACTTGGATTTGATTTCCAGCACCCACATGGTGACTGACAACTGTCCATTGCTCCAGTTCCAGAGGAGCTGATGCCCTCTTCTGGCCTTCATGGGTATTGCACGACACAGGTGCACTTACAGGCAATATACTCATTCACATATATTAAAAAAATAAAACATTAGAAAATATACAAATATTATTGAAATAACTTTAAAAACACCACCTATCCCATGAGATTACCATATTAGTCCTTTAGGTGGTTTGAAGCAAGTCCAAATTAAAGTAAGTTTAATTTCATTCATTGAGTATATAGGAAAATAAATGAAATTAATCCTTCAATGCTTTAAAAGTGTTTCTGTGGACACATGGCACAGTACTTATAGAGTCCCTTTTTTAAACATAGGAAGAGACCCCAGGTGGGAAAACAAAGAAAGATCATTAATCTTAGTGGAAGTCACTTAAAAAATTTGAGGTCACCTGATTTACATAAAATTTTTGTCATAACATTCTTGTATCGAAAAATTTTGGAATTTTTTAAATGGAAAAGTGACCAACAGGTTTTAATTTTTAAAATTTAAGCCACCTGTTATTGCTTACAGAGCACTCCAGATTTTTATCATCTCAGACTCTCTGTGGATCCACCCTGTAGTTTCACAGTAGCTTGCCTTTCACTTGAATTCCACAATAGGTTTGAAATGTCATACATTGTACAGAATTATTTAAACAATACAAGTATTTTTAAAATTATACAAAATAATAAGGTATGCCTAAATTTGAAAAAAATCATACATGCAAAGAAAGTCATGAAAAATAGAATCAGCATTTAAATGGGATAGTTAATTTTTTAATGAATGGGTCAGTCAGATCTCCTATGTTTTTCTTCTTTTGGAACAATTATTTAACTTTTAAGTAGTGTTTTCTTTGGGGGGGGGTCTTTAAGAAGAGTTCTGTTTCACTTAATTTCTTTTGGAAACAGAATTTTATTTCTTTGAAGATTTATCTCAATTGAGATTAAAGTGTTGAACAGGTTGTATCAATTAATCCTAGAATTGTTTTGCTGACATTCCATATTTTAGAAAATTAAGGCTGACAATTATTTCTAG
This sequence comes from Eospalax fontanierii, assembly GCA_035773235.1. NCBI lineage: Eukaryota > Metazoa > Chordata > Mammalia > Rodentia > Spalacidae > Eospalax > Eospalax fontanierii. The sequence goes on from CM069524.1 coordinate 40,741,112, forward strand.
AACTATAATTCTTTTAAATTTTATTGTGTTTATTGTGTGTATGCTTGTGTGCATATGCCGCAGTGCACATGTGGAGGTCAGAGGACAGCTCTGGAAAGTCTATTTTCTCCTGTCACCAAGTGGGATCCAGTGATCAAACTTGGGTCATCGGCCTCGAAAGCGCCTTTCTCTGCTGAGCCATCTTACTCGCCTAGGCACCACAAGTCTCTTTTCTGTGGCCCTGCAGTAAAAGTTCACATCTTGCTGTACAGATTCCTAATTATCTTAATACTAATTTGACAGTTTATGCTTTTCGAAGACCATAGTTCATTTAGTAAAGGGGGGAGTTTGAGGATCAAAGGAAGACACAGTGATTAATGGGACTAAATCTCGATGAATGAATGTGCCTGGATCATGTCCTGTCTTGGTGAAAGGACTCTATGCACTGTCACCAGGCTGAGGAGCCACAGAGGAAGGCAGATTGGTGTTTGGTGCGAAGTGGCAAAGGGAGGCATCAATTAACTGCAGAGAAGATCTTTCTGTGAACTTTTGAGGGACAGGAGCTGTTGGTAAAGTGACTATTGGGAACTCTGCTATTGATTCTTGAAAGAGTTGGGGTTAAACCCATGTTCACAGATTCACAAGTGTTTACACTGTTGATATTTTTCCTACAAGTCAGGCACTGACCTACTATGAAGTCAACTTCATGTTTTTATTAGTGGTTTTTTTTTTAAAAAAAAAACAGTGTTCATTAGAATAAAACATGACAGTTCTTGGCATTTTACAGTGCTTCAGTTGTCTTAAAGTTGTTTCAGTGCTACATGTGTGTCCGTGTTTGAAATGTTAAATGCATTTGTATATATTATGGTTAAAAATAAACGGGCCCACACATCTATTTTCTCTGCTTGAAGGCATGGTGAATTTGAAGAAATGGGTGGAGAAACCCAGCCTTCTGAGGAGAGTGTAACATCCTGGTGTAAGTCAGGTCTTGCACACTTCAATCAAGAAGTCAGATGCCAAGGTGAAAATAGGACAGTAAAGAGATGCTACAGCCTTGTAAGGGGACTGTCCTTTGAAGACAGCAGTTAGGCTTATGGGATGTGGAAGAAATTTCAGATTTGCTCAAGTGGAAGGGACAAAAAAAAGTAATTAATTATACAAGGGAACGTAGTAATATGTACAAATTAAAGGAAATTTAATGAATTAAAGATTCATCTTCCATGTGTAATACTTAGACCCTGGACAGCTGGCATGAATCATTGCCAGTTCTTCATCAAAGCTGTTGAGCACCTTGTACTGTACATATGGCACAGCTAAATTAGCCCACCTAAACTGTTTTTGCATAATTGATTTTCAGTAGAAAGACCACAGGGTGCTTCACTTTCTGACAATGCTAATTGAAAATGCACAGTGTTATCTAGGAGCAAACGGAACTGACTGAAATAGAAGAAATGGGGATTTTGACTGAGTAATGTTAAACAGTGTATTGAGACAGTGAAGGTGGAGTGTAGATCTGGCTGGTAGGCAGGTAGGGTGCATAGAGGAGTGCTTTCATAACCTGTTCAGTAACCGCTTTGGTAACTAGAATGTGGACTTCTCCCTTCCTCTTAAAGCTGGTGATGCTGAGTTCTGCAATGACTGGTCAGTTTGATCCCCAGGTGATAGAGAATCCAGCAGGTGATAGAGAATCCAGCACTGTTTGTGAAAAGACCCGTCTAGTGTGTTTGATCAATAAGGATGCTTTCACTTCCTTTCAAATAAACTGGAGGTGACTGACTTGTCTTAGCACTCACACACCTCATACATCTCTCTCTCTCTCACATGCACACACACATGCACCTCATTCACATGTACCTCATTCACACCATGTACACATCGCATATGTGCCATACACACCTCATACACACAACAAACATAGCCTCATACAACATACGTGCCTCATACAACACACATACCACATACCTCATACAGACAACACACATACACACCCAGATACCACATACATAGCTATACACATACACACCTCATATATACAAAACACACATCACACCTCCCCCTATACCTTATATACACCACACATACTGCCTATAACACACAAATTACTTTGCTGAAAATAATCACCTTGTGGTTCTGAAGGGTCTGCAAATGTAGATAACTGTATGTATTTTTTTTCTGTCCCTTTCGTTTTGCATTCTTAACAAAAGGATGACATTAGAGCCAAACATTTTTGACAGTACTGGTATTTTTTTCTCTTCTAGTCAGTTATAATACTTCATTTGAAACACCTAAGGTGATTGCCACAGGCTTTCTATTATTTTTGCTCTTCTGCTGTTCCCACAGGGATCAGGTTGAGGTCCAGAATGTGAAATGTATAAAAAAGAACTAATAATTCTTTGAGGATGGTAGTTTCTAGGCATGCACCTTTGAAAGTAATTGACGAAAAGTTAAAGAATGTTAGTGAGTGCCATTTCAAAAGGCAGTTTTCCTAGCATTTCAAGAATTCAGAAGTTTCAGGTGAAGGTTTTCTTTGCCAGACTGCAGTGCGCCGTTAAGGGAACTCCTGAAGTTGAAGGGTAGTCCGCCACAAGCACACACTCACTAGAGAGGGACAGTAGAATGTAAATGCTGCTGGCATTGTGGTAGAAATGCTCACTGTGGTTTTATGACTGTTTAGGAGGTTAGAACTATTCAAGAGGAGTAGAAATTTTCTTGCATTTTAATCTTGGAGATAGGTTCTACTCAAGGAATTTTAGTTGCACGCTCTTTATGACCCTTTGCCCCTGTTCTTAGGCTCCAGTCCTAGACCTCATGGTTGACACAGTGGACTCTGAGTTGCCCTGGACACATCGCTTAGAGACTGACTCTGAAAATAGTCACTTTTGTTCCCATGACATACACTTGCAGATTGTTTCTACAGTTTTATCAGTATGGCATATAATACGTATTCTATGGGTTGTTTAAAATGCATCTGTCACTACTTAATGGGCTGCCTCATTTCCTTCCTGCCTCCAGGTCCTTTACATAGACAACTATTCGTTTTCCCTCTTTGTTCTTTGCTTCTAGATAGTCCTTACCGTTTGCAGCCTGAGACATCCAGATTTGTTATAGAAAGTGAAGTCTTTGCCATTTTTCTTTCACCTCTGTCTACCACTGTACTTTCCGTAGAGCTTTTATAGTTTTTCTTTGAAATCTTTTTAAATGTCTGCATGATGATAATTGATTGAGTGCTATTAATTTTCTCAAATCCTTTCTTCTGCCATTCCCTCATTAAAAAAAAATTCCTTATCACAAATTGTATCTCCTGGCCCTGTAATGGAGCCATAGAATTCATCAGCATGATCCTACACATTTGATAATCTCCTAAGTCTGTTTCCAGAATTTTATTTCATAGTGCTTTCCCTTCTGAAATTCTTAATTCCATCACTCCAGCCTTTAGCATTTGCTTTTGAGAGATGCATAGTACTGTGGTCTTGGGAATTCCTGCAGTTTCTTGCCTGTGTGGGAGTCTTAAGTGTTTTGTCTTCATATTTGACTTGTTTTCATTAGGACATAACCCCTACAGCATTCTGAGAATGGGAACATGAATGAGAGCACTTTCTAAGATCCTGCATTTCAGAAGTGTCTTCCTCCTTTCATGGAATTCAGAATTGAGCTGGGTATAAAAGCCCTACTTAAATAATTTCTCCTCAGGCTCAAAGGTATTTTCTATTCTGTTGTAGCTTCTATTATGTTCTAGCTATTGAAGTACACTGTAAATTTGATAGGCCGTCCTTCCTTTTTCTTCTGTTTTCTTTATTCCTGGTATTGCAGTGTGTCATGTTACACCATGGCAGAGGTCTCTGTAGTTGATGATTTTAGCTGACCTTTGTGGGGGCTTTCATTCTGGAATCTCTTGGCCAGCCTTCAACTCAGGGGAAATCACCCTGATACCACTTTTAAATATATATATTAATGTATATATATATATATATATATATTGAATTTCTGTGCATTTCATATAAAACATCTTAATCATATTAATACCCCCATCTGCCCCCTGCTCACTCCCCCTCCCACTGAATTTCATACATTCTATTATTTATGTTAAGGCCTATTGAGTCAAGTTAGTGTACCTAGACATCGCTCAGTGCAAGTTCATTGGGATTTAGTCGGCGTATCTACAGTCTCTCCCCTGAAGATCAACTCTCCCTCACTCAGCAGTAATCTTCCGCCAATTCTTTGGCTTAGTTCTTTGGCTAAGGTTGGGACCTGCAGCCCATTTTCCCAGTTCTATGCAGGGTTTTTGTCTGCTTGAGTTTCATGGCTCTTGTGCACGCTGACGCCATTGTAAGTTCATATAAGCAAGGTCCCAGGAGCCTATAAGACTCTGTTTTCTTATAGTCATGCACCTTCTCCCTTGGCTCTTAGAATATTTTTCTCCCTCTTCTGCAGTGGTGCTTGAGCCCTGGGTGGGTGAAGTTTAATATAGGAATCCCAACCCCATCCAGGGACCCACACTCTTCAGACTCTTATTCTCTATACTTTGGCCAGTTGTGGCCTTCTGTGTTCATCGTTCTCTGTTGCTTAAGGGAGCTTCACTGATGAGAGCTGAGGGATGTATTAATGTTCTCTCTACCCCTTGTTCCTCTGTTCCATGAGCCTTAGGTGTGTGTAGAGTTTCCATTGTATAGTGTCACATAGGGTTGATCATCTCACAGACACTTATTCTCTGTGTGTGGCCAATTGTGGAACTCTGTACTAGTCTCTGTCAGTTGCAAAAGAAACTTCTTTGATGAGTGGTGACTGGTATAGTCTGATACCAGTTCTTTAAAAAAACATTGCTCCTTCCTTGTCTCCATTCCTCCTTTCTTTCTTTCATCCCTCAGCATCTCAGTATGTCTATCTGTGTATCTGTCTATCCATCCTTCATCATCCAACCCAGGCTGGACTGGAATTGGCTGTATAGCTAGGCCAGGCTGGTTTCAAAGTCATGATCTTCTTGCCTCCTCTGCCTCCTGAGTGCTGGGATTATAGATGTGTGTCATCATGTTTAGCCTTTTCTTTCTTTTTCTTTTTAAAAAATTATTTTCAATTTACTTATTTTTATTCTATATATGAGTGTTTTTGCTGTATTCATGTAAGTGTACCACATGTGTGCAGTGCCTGTGAAGGCCAGAAGAGGGTATTGGATCCCCTGGAACCGGAGGTACGGATGGTTGTTAGCCACCATGTAGGTGCTGGGAATTGAACCTGTGTCGTTTGTGTGCCTCTGCAAGAGCAGCCAATGCTCTTAACTACTGAGCTATCTTTCCAGCCCCTTCTTTTTCTTTTGAAAAAGGCTTTTAAGAGTAAGATTTAGGTGTGCTTGGTGCAATGATTTTTTTCTTGTTTTCTCTCTTTGCTAATCTATGTGTTTATTTTACTGCTGGGAGACTTCTTAAACTTGAAACTCCTTTATTTGTTTTTGTTACACTAGTTTTATGAAAAGGAAGATTCTGTTTCTTAGTACCCTCTGTTTGTGTTTGTATGTGTGTGCCTGTGCATGGGTGAATACAGCTTCTCTTAGATGTTACCTATTAGAGTTGCCTTGGTATTTTCATCTGTTTCATGGGTTGTTTGTTTCCTTGGTACTTCATTTTTTTCTTTATGATTAATCTATGCATGTTTATGTACTAGGAATATTCAAAATATTAGATGTCATTGGCTGTTTATACTTAAAGGAGGAATTAAAGTTGACCTAAAACTCCATGTGAGTGGAGCTCCTTTGTGCATTTTCTTAGAGCACAGGAGGATGTCCAATCCAAGTTTTATTCCTGAAGACCTGAAACTAGGTTTTGTACTCCAGGTGAAATTAGGAAAGCAGTCAATTTGAGAAATGCAAAGAGAAAAACCGAAGGCAGGATTCTCACCAGTGATGGAGTGAACTTTTAGTCTCTAGTTCATTCAGGCAGTTTTTTATACCTTTGGTTAAGTTTGAAGGGTCTGAAGTCAGGGCTTCTCTGGGTCAGCTATTTGGATAGTAACTTGCAGTCTGAGGTTATGATGCGGGTAGGGAAGAACTGGCTCTAAGGACTTCATATGTTCCGTGGGTTGTTTTTCTCCATTATTCTCCATTTTTTCCTCTGCATTTAATCATGCATTTTTCTGTTAGGAATATTTAAAATATTAGGTGTTATTGATTGTCTGTTTATGCCCAAAGGAGGAATTGAAGTTGACCTAAAACTCCATGTGAGGAGGTCTGAGACACTAGTTGTTCTTTGTATAGGTTTTCTACTTATGCTTTCAGAGTCAGAGTCATCCCAATATTCTGCGAAATGTGGGGCAGATGTGAGACATAGTAGCAGATGCAGAGGTGGATGATGGAGTAGGAAAGAGGGAAATCCCCTTAAGTGAATATGGTATAGTGGGTCACTTAGGGACTGGGTGTGGGAAGTAAGTGCCACTTTTTAATGTGCAGGGATGCTGCATGGTCAAGTGAAAGACCTATGGTATGTAGACTTTAAGAGATTAAGGATAGCTTCCAGTGGGATTCCACTATAACAAAGACCACAAAGACCCCCCCCACCCATGTGTGTATGCATACATATATATGTATATGCATATATGCACACATAAATGATGGGAGTCTCTGAAATCTGGAGGCAAGCTGGTTTGTGGAATGTTCCTAGGAACAGAAACTGTCAGTGTGATCCTGTAGGTTGAACAGTTCCTGTTAGGATGCAGGTGAGAGGAATTTGAGAGCAGCAAGCAAAGGTTCAGAGAGACGTGCCTTTGTGTATCTACTAAGCAAGGGGGTAATTGATTAATGAGGTAAGGAAGTTCCATAATTGACCAAGTGCTGGCTTCTGTCTCTTTGAGCAGTGGCTCCTGCTCCTTGTTTCTTCATGTACATAGTTGGATGACAACTCTGAAAACAGAGGGATAGGAAGTGGTTCATTCCTGTGGCACTGTAAAAAATGGTTAATCGAGGTGTAACTATTACATGAATCATACATTTTAAAATGTAGTTTGATAGATTGTTGATGTGACTTTCTTGCAATTGTCACAATGATCAAGTTGATGAACTCGCTTCAACTTGTTTCCTTGTGACCCTTTGTATCTCTCCCTTCTAATCCTGCCTACTTCGCAGCCCAGGCAACCACTGAGGTTTTCTGGCAGTAAGAATTGGTGTGCACTTTCTACTTTTCAATTAATAAAATCGTGTAGCATGTACTCTTAAACATTTGTTTAGTTTGGTCTGGGGTTTGAACATGTTCTGTGTTATTATATAAATCTGTAGTTCTTTCCTTTTATTGTGTGAGCTTATTTATTGTTGGGATAGAACCTGGCTTTATCCACTCATGTTTTTTGGGTTGTTTGTAGTTTACAAATTAAGCTACTGTGAACTTTCGTGCTGTCTTTGTATGCACGCATGGGTTTCCTTTCCCCTGGATGTCTGGGAGAGTAGGTGTGTGTTGGCTGGAGATGCTGCCAGACTCCCATAGAGTGGCAGCAGCAGCTCACACTCGACCCAGCAGTGAACCTGCAGCTCTGCATGTGCTCATCAGCCCTGGTGACTGCTCCTCTCTTTTCTTTCTTATTCTAAGAGATGCTTGATAATGTCTAATTGTGGTTTTAATCTGTATTTCCCAAATGATGAGTATCTTTTCATGTCCTGCTTGCCATAAGTTGGCCTTTCTTGGTAAAATATCTCTTGAAATCTTTTACCCATTTCCAAATTATTTTGTTATTATTGAGTTTGCAGATGTATGTATGTATATGGTTTAAATTAAAGCTGTTTGTTAGGCACATGGTTTGCAAATGTCTTTCCCATACCCACAGTTTGTCTCTTATTCTTAACAGTGTCTTCAAAGACAAAAGATTCCATTTACTTTTTTAAAAATTCTATTTTATGAGTATGAGTATGTTACTTGCATGTATATAAGTGCACCTGCTGTGCAGTGCCTCCGGAGGCCAGAAGAGGGCATAGGACCCCTGGAAGTGGAGTTTCTGATGGTTGTTAGCTGCCATGTGGGTGCTAGGAACTGAACCTGGTCCTCTGCAAGATCAGGCAGTGCTGTTAACTGCTGAGCTGTGGCTCCAGCCCCAGTGATTTCATTTTTGATAAAGTCATCTGATAGCTTTTTTTCTTTCCTGGATCATACATGCTTCAGTCTTAGAAAATATGGTCGAGAAACATTTGCCAGCGCAAAAACACAGACTTTCACCTATGGTTTCTCATAACAATTAAAAAATATTTTTATTTTTTGTGTATGTGTATTGTCTGCATATATGTAAGTATACCCGTGTTGTGCAGTGCACATGGAGGCCAGAAGAGTGCACCAGGTTCCCTGGAACTGGAGTTACAGACCATTGTTAGCTGTCATGTGGATGCTGGGAATTGAATCCTGGTCCTCTGCAAGAGCAGCCAGTGCTCTTAACCATTGAGCCATCTCTCCAGTCCTGCTAACATTTCTTTTTTTTTTTATAGTTTCTACTTTTTTTGCCAGTTAATTTTGGCTGTTATGTGAATTCTAGACTACAGTTCACTTTTGTGTGTGTGAATAGTCTGCTCCTTGCTGTCATTTGTTCAGAAGACTCCCTTGTAAGTTTCTGTGCAGCATGTTAACATTCATCATTCTCTGGGTGGTTCTGTTTTGAACTATATTTGTTTCTATTGCTGTACTTACCTTCATGGCAAACTAAGCTGTCTTCATTACTGTTGTTTTGTCCTGATGCAGTGCAATGATGACTGCTCCCCAACTTTGTTTCCTTTAAGCAATTGCTTGGCTATACTAGGATCTTCACATTTCTGTGTGAATTTTAAGATCAGTTTCTCTGTAAAATACTCACGCACAAATTCTGCTAGGAGTTTGATTGGAATTTGGTTAATTATAAAGTTAACTTTAAGGAGAATTGCCATCTCAACATTATTTAGTCTCTGAATCATAAATAAACCTAGCATATAGTGCCATAAATTTCTGTCTTCTTTAATTTCTCTCAGAAATGGTAGTTTCTAGTGCACAAACCTTGACCATATTTTGTTAGATTTGTGTGTAGGTTTTTTTTTAATGCTATTGCAAATGGAAAACAAAAATGTAAAAATAGCAATATTTTTGTTGCTAATATATATGAATGCACAACTAACTACATTAATCTAGTGTCCCACAATATTACTACTGAACTCACTAGGCTTATTTTTATAGATTATGTTATCTATGAATAAAGATAGGTTTACTTCTTTCCAGTCCAAATGTTCTGTTGCTGAACTATACATCTAGAACCTGCCTCTGTAGAACATTGACTGAAAATGATGAGCCAGTGCCCTTATTTTGCTCTGTAGGAGAAGTGTTCAGTCTCTCGCCGTTCAGAGTGCTGCTTTCTGGCATATTGTAATAGCTCTGCAGCTGGATCGAGGATGTTTCCAGTTTTACTAGGATTTTTTTTTTAAATGGTTATCAACTTTTTTTTTTGTCAATTGAGATTGTCAAAGAGTTTTTCCATTTTAGTTGAAGCAGTAGGTTACATTGATGTTTTAATGTTAAACAATCTTTCATTTCTGGAATAAGCTACGTGATAATGATGAAGTTTCCTTATGATGTTAGACTCAACTTGCTAAACTGTTTAGACTCTGTATCTGTTCATGAATGACAAAGGGCATAGGAATTTGTCCCTCCTTGTCATCTCTGTGTGGTTATGGAATCCAGAAAACACTGCTCATAAAATATGTTAGAACGTAGTCCCTCCTTTGAGGAAGAGATTGTGAACAGTTGCCATTTTATTTAGATGATTGTTAGAATTCAACCATCGACCTTCCTATCTTGGGTTTTTCTTTGTAGATTTTTGTTGTTACTGCTGTTGTTGACTTCACTTTTCAACCTTTCTCTGTATCTCCATTTAAGTTCTTTTTCTGTAAGCATGCTATTTATATCCTTGTTAGATATGAGGAAAAAGTTGCCTTGGATTGGTTTAGATTGGTGTGGATTGTACCTGGTGCTTTGGCGTGAACCAGGCAGACCCTGGACAAAGTGGGGCATTGCAAGTGTATTCTGGACATCAGTGATACCAACATCATCTGGGGACTTGTTAGAAATTTAGACTCTTTGTACCAAATTCCACACCTGCTGAGTTAGAAACCTGGTGCAGTGTTCCCCTGCAATTCATGTTTGAACCCCAAAGGTTAAGAATAAGTAAGGGTAGGCTGACCAGACCTCAGTGGATGAACTGCACTGAGGTCACTTGGGGACACTAACTTAACACAGATGAAAGAATGTATGGATTGCAGTTGGGGGCTTATGGGAGGTGCCGGTGGGGAAAGGGAGATAAAGATGATTAGGATTGATTGAGATGTTCTGTATGAAACACGCAGTGATTAAAAAAATTATATAAAAAAGAATAAGTGGTTCAGTCTGAAGTTTACTTGGACTACAGAGATGACCTCAGTAGAGGACACAGCAGGCGTCTCTTGGCAAGGAAGGGTAGAGGGGTCCTAATCCACCTGTGCTGTAGTAGGGCAGAGGTGGTACCTGGACTGTGAAGTTGTGCTGTATCATTGGATGTTTAGTGGATACAAGACTATGGGTGATGCTCCAAGGAAAGTATAAGATACTGCATTTACCATGAAATCAATTAGGAGAAATATTTTAGATTATTCATTTGTAACAGGAATCAGCAAACTGTCTTCAGAACAAGTCTGCTCTGGTGCCTGCTTTGTACGGCTGGAAAGATCGTTTTTTAAATATTTTTATATTTATATTTTATTTTTTTAATAGTTTTACATGTTTGTGAAGATGAGGGGAAATTTAACTTTCACTGTCTATAAGCAAAATTTATAGGTACATAGACATACTTATTTAGCTAAATATTGTTTATGGCGCTTGTGGGCTGCAACAGCAGAGTTGAATAGTTGTCACATACTGTGTCCTCAGAGCCATGGATCTTTACTAGCTAGTGCTAAACAGAAACTGCTCACCTCTAGTCTGCAAGTTTACAAAGCAGAAACATTCTCGACCTTTGCGGATGTCTGATCAGTTGCTCTGATAGGTGGAAATACTATCTACAGTAGCAAAAGGTAAATAGTGACGTTTGGTATTTCAAGAATAGATACTAATTTGTATTTCAGTAATTTTAAAGGAGTACGTTGTGGAAAAGAAAGATGGTGTTCATTTCTAGACATGTAGAGTGAGTTCATACAATCTCATGGTCATGGTGCCAGTTTGGTTAGTGGCGGAAGCTCCCAACCTTTGCCTCTCTGAAACAAAGTCAAAGGGGAAATCACTGCCTGTTTTGAAGTAGTCCTCAGTAGGTTGTGGGAAGTGTCCAATTTTATTTGGGGATATTTACCTGTTAAAAATGACTTTTTGATACTTTGAAGTGCTCAAAATGAGTTCTGTTTCTATGGAAACTGTTAAATACATGTTGTTTTACCCAGAAGAGAGGCACCCCTCTCTATACCTATGTCATACCTATAATGTAGATTTCTTTTTTTAAGGTTATACGTTGACTCTTCAAAGACATTCACCTCATCAGAGAAATCCCTGAGTCCTTTGCAGTGGTGTAGACACGTCCTAGATAACCCGACTCCGGAGATGGAAGCAGCCAGACGGTCCCTGTGCTTTAGACTGGAGCAAGGTATTGTGAACATGTGCATTTTCGTTCTCCAGTTCTCGAACTCTCCACTCTGCTTTTGTTGCTGTTTGGGAATAGATCTTAGTTGAAAACCCTCGTGGTGCCAATGTCTCATGCAGTTTCTTTCACTTGTATTAACATAAGATTTCCTTTGGGATTTTGGAGTTTTGGAATTATTTTCAGCCACATTTTTAGCTTTTAACATGGGAACATGTTTTTTTTTCCTCTTTTTATTTGTATTTCAAAACACACCGGAGCTGGAGAGACTGCTCAGTTGTTAAAGTGCCTGCTGCTCTAGCAGAGAGGACTGGAGTTCATGTCAGGAGTGCACAGTTGCCTGAGACTCCAGCTCCAGGGGATCCTTCCTCCTCTTCTGGGCTCTGCAGGTGTGGGTGCATGCACACACGCATTGCACATTTAATAAAACATGTCAGTAGGTGAAATGGATGTCTTCAAGTTTCTGAATTGGTAATGAAGATCTGTGACTCAGTCTAAGTCAGAACACTGAATTCCACTGGAATGTGAGTCCTTGCCTTCCTGAGCTCCTTCAGTGTTGAGTTGGATATAGAACCAGAAGCCCTAACCGTCATAAACTATGTTAGTTAACTTTGGAGACCAACAGAAGTGTAAGTACAGGCTCCCAGATGCCCACACAGAGAAAGGAAAAAGAAGCAGTGAGAGCACGAGAGCTTCTCAGCTCGTTCCTGGGTATTAGATGACTTGAACTGTGAACACTTAAGCCTTAGGCTTGTTCCCTCTCAGTATGTGCTTCATGATGTAGGAGCACTGTCTGTTCCGCGTACCCACTGCATCTCAAATCAAGTCTGAACTTGAACGTATAGATTCCTGCCTCTGCAGTGAAGAATGAAAGTTTGTGGGAGAAGGGTCACCAATGTGATGCTTAGGCACAGTGACATTTGAATGCTGCTTCTCTGGTTCTTCTAGGATAATGAGTGACTGCGAGATGCTTCAGTGGATGACAGAGCATAGGTAGCATCTCTTGACCTGATGAAGATAGTACACTCAGCTGTGGAGGTGAGAATCATGAGGTTGAGTGATTTGGAGGATTGCAAGGCCAGAATGATACTTGGGGGCCAGGGTCAGAGCTGGAGTCTCCCTGATACCAGAGATCCTGTCCTTACTTAAGTAGTATTCTGTATTGCTCTTTCGGAATGGCCACAAGTTATATCAACAGAAATCTGGTAGAGGAAGGTATAAATAAGGCACATGTTTTATTAACATTGATTTAATAGTAGTGAGTTGAAGGTAGTATATACTAGGGGTGAAACAGGCCAAAAGTTCTCTTCCTTGCGGCAGCTGCCTCGGCACCAGTAGCCTCCAGCATTGTTTCTGCTCCTATTTATTCTGACCCTAAGTAAACCATGATGCACCTCTGGACTTTCAGCTTCTTACTCAAGTACCCTTGGTTCTTGGTCTTATTATGTATACATTTTGGTATATGAATTTGGCCCAGTAATTTGAAGCAAGAGTCAGATATGATTCCAAATTATAGTACTACTGTAGCTTAGAGATCAATCGATGTTTTTCTGGAAAGTGCCATGTAGTAAGTATCTCAAGTTTTCAGGCTACACAAACTCTGTGGTTACTACTCAGCTTGTTCCTCACTGCAAAGCATCTGTAGGTGCAAAATTTGTGAACAAAGCTGTGTTCCAATGGAACTTTATTTATGATACTGAGATTGGAGTTTCAGGAGGTGTTTCATGTTGTGAAATGCCCCCTTCCTCTCCCTCTGCCCCTTAAATGTAGAGATCACTATGTGCCAATGGATGTTACAGAAATAGAAGGCTGGGTGTGGCCCACCTCTGGCCACAGAAAGCAGCCTCAGCTGCTTCAGCTGCTTGATGCATGAGCTAGATTGCAAAGGTTGTTTTCAGAAAGCAGAAGAGATGCTCCTGGTAAACTTAATATACATCTAATTGATATTTTTGGTCAAATGTCTGGTCCTTTTCCTGACACTTGAAATCCTGAGGACATGCTGTGATATATGTGGTTTTATTTGTGATTTAGTTTCTTTAAATTTCATAGAAAAACTTGTAGGCAGAGAACTAATTCAAAAGCAAGATTAGCGCCTGACTATAAATCTGAAAACTCTTTTGCTGTAAGACTAAATGCTCTTGTTCCACAGATTTGTAATCCTTTATGGGATACGTTACTGTTTGGGCTGTAGAACTGGAGGTGTAATAGCTCAGTGGTGGAGCGCTTACCTGGTGTGCATGAGTACCTGGCTCCTTCCCGGCGTTATGCAAAGGATAAAAATATTGGAAGAGAATTATTTAAATGAGCATTTATTATATAAAACAATGTCTATAGTTTGGAAAATATTAGTCTGAAGGATATTTTAAGAAAAAATTGTAGATATGTGTCCTGTGACTCCCTGCATATTTTATTTCCCAGATACATTGTTTAGCAAAAGCTGTTTATTTTTGTTTTTCTGTTTACTTCTTTTAAAACTCATTTCTTAGATGGCTATTGACAAGTTCTTATTTGAAGCATTCATTGGCTTTTGACTTTGGATGGTGAGACTTAATCTTTTAGCCCCATTGTATTTTTTCATTTGCATAGGTTCCCAGGTTGGCCTTTTAGTTTTAGGATACATGAATATTTTTTAGGATAGAGATGTTCATGCCTGAGCTTTGCATTACTTTACATATTTAAGTGCAGAAAGTTGCTTAGTTTTCTTAGTCTCTGTCATTAGTTTATCCCAGACTCTCCAGGTGGACCCTGGGCTGAAGGGTGATTTGTTGCTGCTCTTGCTGGGTCCCTCCCTGTTACCTCTCCAGACCTCTGTTTCTCCAACTTGTCATGGTGGGATCTCTGCCCCTTTGTCCTGGGCATCGCCCTGGCCTCTCCTCAGTGGTTCATTGGTTCCTGGATGTGAATCCTTCTCCATCTTCCCCTCTTTGATTGCAGTGTACTGTCCACTTGCATTTGGCAGTAGAGAGGGAAAGGAGGTGGCAGGAGGGGACCCCGAACTTGTGTAGCTGGAAATGTCCTTGCTGTGTGCTTACCCTTACATTGTTGGCCTAGGCAAGGAGTTCTGAGTTAAAACTACTTCCTGCAAACTTCAGAAGGCAGTGTTCCATTGTGCGTTAGCTCCAGGATTGCTGTTGGAGTTATTCCAATGCTGTTCATGTTTCTGATTATTTGTACCCTTGCTACCTAAAATAACATGGATATTTTAAAATGTACTTTATTTGTGGTATTTTGAAATTCGTTTATTCATATTTTTGGCTATACATTTAGTGTCACTTTTATCCTGAAATATTCCTTGCCTTCTTTCTTCATAAGTCCTCTGGCCATCCCACTTTCTCTTTTCTGTGTACCTCTGATGACTAAATACTGACTTTCTAGATTGATTTCCAGATTTTCTATTTTTCTCTTTTGCTTTAATATCCTTGATTTTACTTTTGATCTTCTTTCTTGGACATTTTAAAACCTCATCTTCCAAGGTTTTTGCTGGGTGTTTAAGCACTTCCCATGTGTCAGGCCCCATTGTAGGTAATGGACACAGTGGTGAACAGTACACATGGTCAGCTACTGGGTCATTCTTAGTGTACAGGTTTTCAGTTGTTGTTTTTTTTTTTGCTTTTTCTTTGTTGTAAGGTACTCTTGCTTGTGTTTGGCATCTGCTGGTTTTTATTTCAGTTTATTCAGATATTTAAGTCTTTGTTTAATTAAGAGAGGAGCAGTTGCCTGGGCTGAGGAGGGATTTAAGTATTTTCCTACATATTTATTTCACCACAGAACTCAATGCTCTCTGTAGTACCTTGCCAGTAATTCCAGACCGTTCTAGGTTCTTATTAATTTCCTTTTCTTGGTCCCTTAGGGAGAGTGCTGCAATCCAAATGTGTTACCTAGTGTTTATGTGTCCTTTACAATAGTGTGACTCTCCTCAGCCTCATCTGTGCACTCACAGCCTTCCTTCTGGGTTTAAAACTTTACTTTTCAACCCTATGTGGTTTTATAAGAAGGTAGGGAGGGGATTTCTATTTAGTACTTTGTTACCAGCTTCTAATTAAGGGAATTACCTGTCAGTGATAGTTAATAGAAATAAGAAATTGTGATTTTTAGCATAAACTTTACTAACTGTAAATATTGGAATAATGTAAGCTCTCCATGTTTTAGAACTTTCAGTAGGTCTAAGACAGCATTTCCTTTTTGTTCAGGTTTCATATCTGTCTTGGACAGTCAGCCTTTTCAAAAGCAGGTACTTATGGGACTAAATAATAGACTTTGAGACTGGTGTGACTTCCTCTCATTTCTTTGGGCAGTTTATGTTGTGTCCATCACCAACTCCTTGATTCCTAGAAGGATCCGATCCTCATGTATAGACATTGATGCTGGGAACATTTGATTCTTTTTGAACCCGATATCATAGCGACTGCAGTTCTGATTCAGCTTTGAACTTGAGTCACTGAAGGTGATGTGGGCACCTTGCATCAGTTTCCTTATCAGACACCTCTTGCTTTTAAAATAGAAGCTTGTGTCAGTCCAGGGCCAGCTCACGGTGTCGCTTTCCCATTAGCAAGCATGCTTATTTTCAAATAATCAGTTTTACTTACCTTATGTATTTTATTGTGCAGTAATTGACTGAAAGCCTCAATGGTTGTATACTCTCCCAATACATGGACTTTAGACTATTCATCTTTGGAAAACCTGTCCTGTGACTAGGGGTGATTGGATTTGAAGAAAGGGCAGAGCTAGCCTTTGTTCTGCTTTCCCTGCTCTTCTCCCCTGATTCCTGCCTCTTGCGCTTTTCATTCTCAACAACAGATAGATAAGACTTCAGTTCTTTTTCCTCAGCTCAAGCTAAACAAGAAGAGAGTATTCTGAATATTCCCACCACAAATACGTAACAAGTACTTGAGGTGTCGATGTTGACATGTTATTAATCTTGATTTGATCATTGTCTATGTATGTTAAAATATCAAAGTGTACTCCTTAAGTATGTGTATTTATGTGCCTATTACAAACAATGTAAGGGCCAGGTGAATTGGCTTAGTGGGTGCTTTCTGCCAAGCCTCGTGACATGAGTTTGATCCCTGGAATCCATACGGTTGAAGAAAAGAACTGACTCTTACAAGGTGTCCGCTGACCTCCACATGTACATGTAGCACATGTGGGTAGACACACACACAAATGTACAAAACAAAACCTGGGCTAGAAATATAACACAAAACAAATAAAAGCAGAGTAAAACTTAAACAGCGTTTAATTTCTTTTGTTTGTAATCCTGTAACTTCGAGTCAGACACTGCTTGTCAGCAAACAGATATTTTATTTGGTTCCTATTTCTTGACCTTGATGTTTTAAAATTTTTTATTTTATTATTTTTATTTTATGTGTATGAGTGTATTGCCTTCGTGTGTGTTAAGTGCACCTGTATCATGCAAAACCCTCGGAGACCAGAGGGGAGCGTTGACTCTCCTGGAACTGGAGTCACAGATGGTTGTTAGCTGCCATGTGGATGCTGGGAATCAAACCTGGGTCCTCTGGAAGAACAGCCAGTGTTCTTACCTGCTGAGCCATCTCTGCAGCCTCCAGCCTTGATGTTTATGAAAAGAAAATTACTCAGAATATAAAGACTTAATCTGGTGAGACTGTGTGGAGAGAGGCATACTTATGACGCACCTCTGTGGGCCTGGCGGGCCTTTATCCTTCCTCTTTTGTCCTAGAATCTTTGCTTCTACAGATGAGCTGTGCTGATCACTTAACTCTCCTGTGTGTAAGGAGTAGGTGACCCCAGGAATGAGTGTCAGGAAGACTTCGTCATGCTTGGTCCCCACCCACTTTGCCTTTTGTTGGAGACAGATTTCCCCTTCTGTAGCCCAGGTTGGCCTGGAACTCACTGTGTAGCTGAGGTGTCCTAGAAGTGGAAATCTTCCTGCCTCTGCCTTTAGAGCACTGAGACCACAGGCCTGAACCACAGCCCTGTCTCGTCATTGGTTCTGTAGCTGCATTTGACTGCCTTGCTCTCAGGACTATCTTGGTCTCATTGCTACTGAGCTAATTCAGTTTCCAACTTCATGAAGGGTCTCTAAGCCTCTTCTTGCCACCCACCTTTGACTTTGTGACCCAAAGTATCAAAACATGGTAAATCATGTGAGAATTTATGGGAGGTCTTCTAGCTGTGCTTGAAGGTATGAGATCATCTTTAAAATCTAACCCTTCTCAAGAAAATGAGATAGGAAAGATACTTTGTGAGATTGAAATTTTTTTTTACATTCTTTTTCTTGTAAATATTTTATTGAACTAATGTTGAAAGTAAAAAAAAATAACTAATGTTGAGAAGAAAATAATTGCTATAATCATAACATCTTAAATCTGTAGTCTGTTAGTATAAAGTTAGTTAGTAAAGCCTGTGGTGTGGTTTTCCTGTTTTGAAGATGGTCATATGAATGTTCCATTTTTTTCTTTGGAGAAACTCTACTTTGTTAATTCTTTCATGTAATATTTACCACATATGCCTTTTATCTGAGTTGATTAAGAATATGTGCCTCAAGTTTCTCTTGAGTCATTGAATCTTTTTTTAAAAATCATTTATTTTTGTTTTATGTGTAAGAGTGTTTTGCCTACATGTATGTAAGTGGCTCATTCCTTGGCCCATGGAAGGATGTTGGCCCTGGAACCAGAGTTCCATTTAGTTGTTAGCTGTCATGTGGATGTTGGGGCCTCTGCAAAAGCAGCCAGTGCTCTTAACTGCAAGACCATCTCTCCAACTCTGAATTACCAATTCTTAGTACAGCTTTTAACATATTTTAGGTGTTGATTGGTTTTTATAATTGACTAACTTGATATATTTAGTTTTCGTAGATGCAGAAAGAACCAGTTTTCATTGAACATTTGGTATTCAGTGACATCCTACTAATCAAGCTAAAAACAACAAACCCAAGTCATATGGTGGTGCTCATTAAAATGGTAGTTCTGTGGATGGGATTTGAATCTGTTGTTTGCAGCTCTAGTCCTCAGCTATTAGAGTAGTTCCCATCGCATTGTAGATGTTGGCTGCTAATTATCAAACTGAGAATGGTGGTGGAAGGAATTAAAATTTTAAATTTTAATTAAAATTTAATTTTAACTGAGACCAGGGTCTCAGCCCTATGCAACTGTGCGAGTGAGAGCATGCTTCTCATTTCTGGTGTCTCACTTGGTAATGGGGGACATTAAGCAGACTTAACAGGGCCGTTAGAAAGATTCCAGGAAATGCTGAATGTGAAATTTCTTTGAAAAAAAACTATGAAGTGTTATATAAACATACAGAGCCATTTCTGTGTAGTTCTTCATCATTCGGAACAATATTATGTCTCCACCTCTGCCATTTCCTTCATGTCTACAGCAGGGAGCAGAACGCTGCTGCCGCCCCACGCCCACGCGGCCGCACAGCGGCCAGACATCACGCCACTGAGTAGACCCCACTCAGGGTCTACATAAATAAAATGGCGTAACAATAATTATTTAACTTATTTTTTATGTATATGAGTGCTTTGCCTGCATGTATGAAAGCACACCACATGCCCGAACTGCCCCCTGAGGTCAGAAGAAGGGACCTCAAAACACAATCCAGACACCACTTTATCGTCTCAATTATTTTCAATGGTGACAAATAAGATCTGTTAAATAACTATATACCAACTGTTCTCAAAACGAAAATTTCCACATCTCATGCGGATTCTCTGCAACGCTAGTCATAGCTGAGTATGGATCAACACCCCCTATGAGCCCCGCGTGGGGGCGCACGCCTTTAATGCCAGCACTCGGAAGGCAGAAGCAGGCGGACCTCTAAAAGTTCAAGGCCAGGCTGGTCTACATACTGAGCTGCAGGCCTCCCGCAGGCCAGGTCTCTACCACCGAGCTTCCTTCCCAGCCCCCGAACGTCTCGGGTCCGCACTCCGCACATCGCCGCCCCACTCCTCCTGCCAAGCTAGTCCTCGGCCACCAGGGCAGCCTACGCACCAAGCCCGTGGACGGGACCGGCTTCCAGCTGCACCGGGTCCGCGCGCCGCTCCCCGTCCACACCACCCAGGCGGCAGCGGGCGCGGGTCAACAACCTGTACGAGTGACCGGCACTCCCGCGGGGGCGGGAGCTCCGGGGTCCGGGCCGGCGGGGGCACAGTCGGGCTCCGGCTGCCCGCCGAGGCCCGGACCCGGTAGCCGCGGGAGCCCAGCCGCGACGAATGGGGGAGGGGCCCGCCCTTCGGTCAGGGGGACCGCGGTGGAAGCCGGACACTGGACTCACTGCCTCTGTCTCCCCCATCAGCGCAGCCCCGGACGCTATGACTCACCCTCCGGCTGGCCCCTCGTGTAGGATGGTCTCCCCGGCAGCAGAGCCCCGACGGCGGCCAGAGCCTTCTTCGTCCTCGCCTGCGGTCCCCGCGCGTCCGCAGCCCTGCCCGGTCTCCGGTGACACGCACTTCTGCACGTTCCGCTCCCACGCTGACTACCCACGCATCACGAGGACCAGCGTCGCAGCACGAGGACCAGCGACGGGACGCAGCACGCGGACCAATGACGCAGCACGCGGACCAATGACGCAGCACGCGGACCAATGACGCAGCACGCGGACCAATGACGCAGCACGCGTCGGTTTCCTTTGTCACTTCTCAAAGATTTAAAGATCTTCAAAATTAAAAATATGATCGAGAATATCTGTGAGTCTAGACTTATTGTAATGACTAATCTTCAAACTGAAGATTAAACTGTGACATGATAAAAAATTTGCTGTTTTCTATAATATTCATGGATATCATTTTTAAATGTCCATCAAAGAAAAGATTTTATTATTACCATTAGTTTTCTTTCTAAAAGCTGCAGGATATAGAAACAAATCACAATAGCAGTAGTGTTAACATTTTTAAACAATAGTTCAAGATATTGGTAGGAAAATGCAAACAGAAACCAAAGACTTAGAGGAAATATTTAAGATAAATCTGATGAAGAACTTATATCTAAAATATACAAAGAACTCTGAAAATTCAACAATGGAAATAAATCTAAATACAGACAAAAGATCTGGACAAATATATCACAAAATCAAATACACATATAGCAAATAAGCATATCATGGACTATACATTATCATTAGGAAATGAACACTGCTGGCCTGTGGTCTAAAGCTAAACAGTCTACTCATTAAAAATCTTTGCCCATTTTATGAACTTTAGCATTGTCAGGCTAAGTTCATGGGCACTGGCCGGGAGCCCCACCTCAAAAGGACACGGGAGGTAGGCCGGCTGATCTCCAAGGATAAGCAAGGAGCTGGTAGGAGCCTTGTGAGTGCCACTATCAACAAGCTCTTAGAAAAGACCAAGGAAGGAGCCAGCAGCACCAGCCAGAGGCCACCAACCAGTGAGAAGCCCCGATGGAGCCCCCCAAGTGGGAAAAGCACTGTGAAAAACATCCTGAAGAAGTTCTTAGCTGCAGAAGAGAAAGAAGCTAAGGAGAAAGAAGCACACGGGAAGCCCCCTGCCCAGCGGCCTGGAGCTGCCAGGGGCCTCCTGCCCAGAATTGTGGGCCGGAGCTCCATCCTCTCCAAGCTGAGAGAGAGATTTGAGCAGAGCAGCTGCCTGCACTCGGAGGTTGGTGTGTTGCCCCTGCACAGGGAGGGACGGAAGAGCAAGAGCCTACAGAAAAAGAAAGTACAGAGGCCACAAGTGCGGGTGCTCCACGTGGCCACCATGGCCACCAGCTGTACCAGGACTCCCCCCGCCCCCTTTCTGGCCTGCACAGCTGAGCCGCTCCCAGCCCTCAACGTTGCCACCATTGTCTGTGGTCCCCAGAGCTGGTTGTCCCATTGTGCAAAAATTAGTCACTTGGAGTCCAAGCGTCGAGGATCCAGCCTGTCCTCCAACTCAGAGGGTGTTGAGGCTGGAGGGAGCAAAGCATCAGGAGTCCTGAGCAAGGATCAGAGAGAACAGCCAAAGTCCTCAGTGCCCCAGGCTGTGGTTCATGTAGACAGTCTCATGGCTCTGAAGACAGAGTGTGCACTCCTACCAAGTTCTGGTGTGTCCCATGAAGGCAGAGCCCTCGCTGCCCAAGTACCACAGTGGTCCCCACTTGGATTGGCCAGCCCCAGACAAGCTGGGCCAGCTGGAAAAGACATAACACAGGAGCCCAATGCACAAATGGGGGCAGAGCATGCCCAGGGGGTGAAGGAAGACATGAGGGAGGCCCCTGAAATCACCATGACTTTGTGCAGCTCAGAGGATGAAGCAGAAAGAATGCCCTCAGACTTAGAAAGAGAGCCCCTCTTTGCCATCCAGAGACACCTGCCAGAACAGGAAACAGTGGCACAGCTCTCACTCCTGGCCCCTCTAGCAGTTCAGGCTGAGCGGAGGACACAACCTGCCATCGAGCCTCCACAATTAACAATGAAGCTTCCCATTGTTCATGAAATGCCAGCCCCTCCAGCCCCTCCAGCCGCTCCAGCCGCTCCAGCCTCCGCAGCCCCTCCAGCCTCCGCAGCCCCTCCAGCCGCTCCAGCCGCTCCAGCACCTCCAGCCGCTCCAGCCCTTCCAGCCGCTCCAGCCCCTCCAGCCGCTCCAGCCGCTCCAGCCGCTCTGCAAAGTGCAGCAAGTTGTGAAGACAAATGTTCTCACATTTTGCAAGGAGAGAACATGACTGAAAATCCACAAGTGGCATTTTCCACTGTAACTGAGGATGGGAAGAGTCACCAAGCCCCAGTGAGGCCGAGTAAATCCTATGGGATGCCAACAAGCCTTGGTTCTGCTGCAGAGCATGAACTCGAGGAAGACTTAAGAGCCACCAGTATTGACTATGATATCCCACAAAAGTTTCTGAAAACAGTCCATTCAAAAAACCTTACTGGTGGGAAGGAGAAGAAACACAGCCTTGAGAATGCACATGACCTCAGGAATTGCGGTGGTGCTTCAAGACAGAGTGCCACTGACCTCAGCTCGGAACAACATCCGTTTCTGAAGTCAAATGAAGCACCTAACCCTAACAATGATGCCTCAAGTTATTCCCCCCACGTGAAAAGCCATCCAGGAGTAGGCATCTGCTCTGCTGCTGGCCCACAGCAAGAAGAACCCATCACTGTGCTGATGCCAGCCCAGGACAGCATAAAGCCCAAGAGTTCTATCACAACAGGCAAGAGCATCCAGTTTGGGCAGGAAGAGTGCAAAAGGCCCCTGAACGAGTCAGTTCCACCCCTGAAGATTGCTCAGGAAAATATAAGCCATGATTTGGGCAACAGCAGCCAGTCCTCATTAGATAAACGGTCTATGCCAAGTATCAACACCTCTGGTGAGGTGTCAGTCATAGGAAATGTCACCAGTGTCACGGTACCACCGCCAGGTAGTGCCCAGAACTCCGAACACAAGAAAACACTATGGCCAGGTTGTACCCAGGACGATGAACACAAGATAATGCCACGGGCAATTGATGCTCAGGGTGCTGAACATAAGACAACACCACAACCAGATAGTGCCCAAGATGCTAGACAGAAGATAACACTACGGGCAGGTGGAGCCCGAGACCCTGGACACAACCCAGCATCACAGCCGGGTGGGGCCTTGGATACTGAATACAAGAAAACACCACGGGCTGGTGCCGCCGAGGATGTTGAGCAGATAACACCACGGACACAGGGTACCCAGAACCCTGAAAACAAGACAACTCCATGGTCAGGTTCTGTCCAGGACTGTAGAGACAAGATAACACAAGAAGCCAGCAGCCATTCCTTCTTGGCACCAAGCAGGTCCTCAGAGCACAAGAGTGGAGCCATTGAAAGAAGCATCCCGGGGGGCGCAGTGCAGAGTCAGTGCCTAGAGTTGGCAGCACCAACAGTTCAGCCAGGGGAGACTGCAGATTCCTGCCTGGTGCCTGCTGAGTCCCAGCCGTGTGTTTCCAGTGAGCCAGCAGTGAGCCAAAGAAGTGGAGGGGCAGGGAACAGAAACATACCCATGGAAGGTGACCCTCTGCACAACAGTACAGCAGCCCCAAGTCCGCAGAAGAGCCCAGCAGGGTGCCTGGGCTGGGCACAGCTGCCCTCTAGGAGCCAACAGGCACTGGAAGGAAAGTGTCCTGAAAGAGAACAACACCCTCTTCCTGGTACAGGACACTCCCCTATGCAGCCCACAGGGCCAGCCATGAAGACAGAGACCATGCATGAAGACCGAGAGCCTACGGTCCCTACACAGCAGGCAGAGCATAGGGCTATCCCCAAGGCAAAAAGCTTGGGGAGCAAAGCCAAAGAGAGTCTACTGACACAGGAGGACATAGGGGGGCCACAGGGCCACTTTATGTCAGAGGAAATTGGTATGGGTCATTCAAGATTGTACCAGGCTGGACAGCCAGATGCTTCTGCACAGAAGTCTGTGCTGTGTGTGACAGAGCCTCAGGTGTGGGATGCTCAGGATCTGGTAGTGAACAGTAAGATGCCAGTGGAGGAAAAGCCCCAGCATCACAGGATCAAGGGCCAGGAACAGCTACTGAGGCCACTGGGGAGGCAGAAAGGGAGCCCAACTCAAGAAGATGGCTCCCAGGCTGGCAAGAACCTAGCCACTCCAGGGAGCCCTGGGAAGTCTGGTGTCCTGACTTTACAGGGACAGACCCTGGGCCATGGACAGGCCAACTACCCGGTGCCTCAGGCCTGGGGACAGTCTGACAGCCTAGCTAAAGAGGCACCCACTGCAGACACAAGTGAGGAATCTCTAAGTCAAGGCCCCGAAGTCGGCAGCCGAGGAAGCCTAATTAACCAGCACCCGCCCCAAGAAAGTCGGTCCCTGACTGGCAGCAGTGCCACAGTCTGCTCTCTAGAGACAGCAGATGGTTTTCCCTGGCTGATACCCCAAGTTGGGGGCCACCCACCCTCCCAAACCCTTGACCAAGATGGGTTCCCAGATTCTCCCGGCCAGGGTATTTTTCACCCTGCACAAGGTGCAGTGTCAGGTGCAGTGTCTCGGAGCAAACCACTTCGGAGGTAGTGCGGCGAGGACCCGCGGTGCCTACCGCGCAGACCCAGGCCCTACGGGACTCCACAGACCTGCGGCTAAGACCTCTCGCCAGTCGGACGCCACCACCCAGGCCGGCGCCCGCTAGCCTACTGCTCCCCGGGTTGGGCTGAAGGATGCCGCGGCAAGCACGCGCAGAGGCCGCCGGCGCCGGCGCCAGGCTGCTCCCGCCCCGGGAGCCCACCAGTGGGCGCCCGGCCTACCGTTGCTGTAGGCGTACGGGGATTCAGCCGCGCCCTCCTGAAGGCTCTCCAGTATCTCGCCCTTGCCCACGTCGCTGTCGCCCACCAACAGGAACTTGAGCAGGTAATCGTAGCTCTTCACTGGGCTGCCCTGGGTGCCCATCCTCCCGCCCACTGCACCGCGGCCCACGGCGCCGCAGCCGGACCTGCAGGCGAAGGCGGATGAGCTGCGCTGCGGTCTGGAAGTGAATGCTCCCGCCGGCTGGCCACCGCCAACCACCCCCAGCACCCACCAGGATGCCACCGGCCTCACCTCAGCCGCCGCCCGCTGCTTCCCGCACCGCCAACCACCCCCAGCACCCACCAGGATGCCACCGGCCTCACCTCAGCCGCCGCCCGCTGCTTCCCGCACCGCACCGCGCAGCCCCGCCCCCAGACGCGCCGCCGCCATTGGTCGCTCTCCGCCAGCCCTCCCAGGACCATTGGCCTGGCCGGTTGGCCGTCACGTCGCCCCGCCCCCGCCGTTTCCCCACACAGCCTTGCGGAGGCTGGAGATACCCTGGCCTCGCTGTGGCATTGACCACCTTCCCCGATTTTCCAGAACCACTGGCTGTCACTACCACCCTACTGCTTCTCCCTGAGCTACCCGGAGCCGCGGCAGACCTTCAACACAATACCTTGTTCTCCCGCCCTCTCGACTTCACTACTGCCAAGGCATTGGGCGGTAAGTTCATGTCTATCTTAGTCTTCAAGCCCCACCCCTTTTCTAATACTCGCCAATCAGAAGTCTGAAACTTTGCACAACCACTACAACCGCCGCCGCCCCTCCCGCCCCCGCCTCCGTCTGTCCAGGAACTGCGGGAAGGCGACAGCGCCTGCCTGTCTGGGGCGACATGGTTGCGTCAGGGAGGGTCATGCTTTCTATAAAGCGCCTCGAGCTGCTCTCGAAGAGACCCAGAAAGGAGACAAGGCGACCAGGATTCAGTCTCCACCTTGCCTTCCCCTAGGGCAGGGCGAGGCAGCCAATCAGTACTCGGCAAAGCTTTCCCCAGGGTAGGACAGTCCCGGAAGGCGGGACTTCCGTTAGGCCGCAAGGTGGGCGGGGCTCCAAAATAAATAAAACAAAACAAAACCCTAATTCCTTCGGGAATTCCCCAGCCCCAGCCACTCTCCTGACCCTGGCCTCAAACCTACAACCTACTGCTTCCTCAGCCTGAGCCTAACCTTAGAGCCACCTGAGTACTTGAGGTCCTTAGTATTATAACACACATCAGACCTCAGGTGGCTCTAGGGTTTGAGGCCAGGCTCAGGAGTAGGGTTAGGGTTAAGCAGGAATCCTGGAGGGAATTAAGGGTTAGGTAAATGGATTGGCACTAGTCCCAACTCCACCCAAACAGGAGAAAAACATGTGCCTCATCACAGACCTGGACCTGATGAAGGTTTTAATATTCATACAAGTAGCAATATTATGTCTCCACCTCTGCCATTTCCTTCACGTCTACAGCAGGGACCATAACGCTGTTGCCGCGTCACGCCCACGCCGCCGCACCACCGGCCAGACATCACGCCACTGAGTAGACCCCCGCGCAGGGCCCATATAAATAAAATGGCGTAACAATAATTATTTAACTTATTTTTTATGTATATGAGTGCTTTGCCTGCATGTATGAAAGCACACCACATGCCTGAACTGCCCCCTGAGTTCAGAAGGAGTCGGATCTTCTGGAACAGGAGTTATAGATGGGTGTTAGCCACTATGTGGGTGGTCTGAAACAAACCCAGGACCTCTGCAAGAGCAGCCAGGGCTCTTAACCACTGAGCTACCTCCCCAGCCTCAGTAAAATGTAACATTTTCTAAATAAAAGAAACAAACTCAGAGGGGACATAACCACAGTAATCAAACTACTTTTAAATGTATTAACGTTGTGAGAAAAGACTATGTGAGAATCACTTGGTTTTCTATGATCCCCTGTAGAATATGAAATGAAAACTGAAAGAAAAATAAATCGTGAAAGGATTAGGGCATTTGATTAAATGCCTGTGGTCCAGGGATTTCCAACATTATCATGATCTTCTGGAGTTCTATAGAGCCAGTAAATTCCTGGGTGTGGCCATTTTGGATTATGCCATGTGGCTGGATTAAGATGGCGACAAGGTCAAGCAGGTCAACGCCATTTTGAAAATTTTTGTCTAAGGTGGCACTCAGGCCATGTGACTGTCACCATATTGATGAAATTACACACGTAAGATATGGAGACCAGACCACATGGTTTCCTCTCTCCTAGTAAGGGCACGAGCCATGACCATGTACAAGCACATGGTATATAATAGAAAGCACTTTTTTACTTTTAAAGGCACCCAGTTAAATGTTCTATACCGCATGGTCTATAACTCTCCTGTTCACGAAAATTTAAAATGCTTAGCTCTAGTTAGAAAGGCAGCTGTCTTGGGACAGCAACAATACAGCTTTCACCTGCCCTGAGGCATAACAAGCTCTAACTAATGGAATCTCAGTCCCCCACCTGCAGCTTGATAGAAAAGATAGAAGTTAGAAAGAAACTCGGCCTGTCCTCAGAGTGGGATGGCGGGGGCCGAAGCCAATGTCCCTCGTGGGAGTGCTCACCTTCTTCAGCGCGTCTTGGAGTGTCCCTTGTTCAATCGCCATTGTTGGTCTCGATCCACTCACGTTGGGCGCCATTTGTGAGTGTGTCTCCATCTCCAGCACGGCTGTCGTGCTCTGGCCATGCCAGAGAATGGAGGACGATCGAACGGGACCTCAGGTGGCTCAGAGTGCGGCGGGAGGAGTTCTCTCCCGGGAGACTACGTCGGTGGGTAGTTCGGTTATTAGAGCCAATGCAGGGGCTTATATAGGGAGGCCTCCTGACCGTTACAGAAGGCCGGAAAGATAGAGGTGGGGTTTGGGGGTAAAGGGAGGGAAGGCTGTGGGATTTAAGGAATGAGGAAACGAAACCCAAAAACCTGGTTCTGGTCTGGGGTCGGGGAAAGGAAGATTCATATCACATCAGGCAGAGCAGGTCAGACACCTGCCATCCCTTTAGGGTATCCAGAGTTGCTTGTCTTGCTCAATACCCAGATCCCCACATCTCCCCCTTTTTTTATATATATAATGGGGAGGTATATAAGGGCCCAGTAAAGGGAGGAGCCAGGCCATGAGGGGATTGGCAAGCCAGGGGGAATAATGGGTTTTAAGTTCATTCTTGAGTCTATGAAAGGTATCTCTAACATTCTCCTTTTGAAGAGGTAAACCTAAGATCTTTTAGGAATTAAATAAGAGCCCCCAAATACTTTGGACGTGTTTGGCCTTTGATATAGAGTAGGCTGTTGAAGGGCACAAGGACAGCTTTTGGTCTTTTGGGGTCTTTTTACCCTAAACTGCCTAGCCAAATTCTATCTTCTATTCCCATCACACCACCCTCTGAAGAGGTCACCCTAATTGCCAATAGGGAATTGGGGCGCCGACCGCTCTGGCTTCTTCAAGGCTGAATAGGGTCGTAGACTGTGGCAATAGGGGTACCTCTTCAGTGAGTCTATCTAAAAGACCCCTGAATTGCATAAACTGTTAGTTGTAGGGGAAAAGAAAGTCCTTAACTGGTCCCTGGAGGATGAAATTAAAATAGTCATAACAGGGAAGAGTTCAAATGTCCAATTCAAAGTCCATTAGAATATCTTGCTTAAGGAGTTCCAGAAGCTTCCATCTTTTGGGTTCCTCTTTGTTTTTCTTTTTGACTGCCAAGGCTGAACTTGAGAGTCTTGAAATCAGGATTTGTTTTCAGGCATCTTGATAGCTGGAGTGGCTAGAATCAGGGTGAGTTCCCTCCCAAATGGCTTCTAGCCAGGGAGAGAAAAGAAACCATTTAATTTGGGGGTTAGAACAATGGTGGGCTTGCCTTTCTTGGCGTGTGTATGCTGGGAGACCTTGCTCCTGTTCCTGTTCGAGACACAGTTCGCGACCCTGTGCCTCCTCATGGGATGTGCCATGATGCACAGTGCTGCAGCCTCACGGTCTGTAGCCGCGGCCATTCCTGAACCACCCCACCGCAGTCCACGCCTAAAGGAGACCTTGCTCCTGTTCCTGTTTGCAACCCAGTTCGCAACTCTGTGCCTCCTCATGGGATGTGCCACGATGCACAGTGCTGCAGCCTCACGGTCTGCAGCCGCGGCCATTGCAATGATGCACAGTGCTGCAGCCTCACGGTCTGCAGCCACGGCCATTCCTGAACCACCCCGCCGCAGTCCATGCTGCCGAAATCCACGCAGAGACCGTGAGCCTGCAGCCGTGGACATTCCTGAACCACCCCGCCGCAGTCCACGCCTCAAGGACACCTTGCTCCTGTTCCTGTTCGCAACCCAGTTCGCGACCCTGTGCATCCTCATGGGACGTGCCATGATGCACAGTGCTGCAGCCTCAAGGTCTGCAGCCACGGACATTCCTGAACCACCAGGCCGCAGTCCATGCCTCAAGGAGACCTTGCTCCTGTTCCTGTTCGCAATCTAGTTCACGACCCTGAGCCTCCTCATTGGATGTGCCATGATGCACAGTGCTGCAGCCTCAAGGTCTGCAGCCACGGCCATTCCGGGAACCACCCGCCGCAGTCCACGCCTCCAAAGTCCACGCCTCTGATTCCCCAAATGTGCGTGCAGCGGCACATATACATAAAATGTTCAATTAAAATAATTATTTAACTTATTTTTTATGTATGAGTGCTATTGCTTAACACTATCCTGAACCGGGATAGTGAAGAGGTCATTAGTATTATAACACACATCAGACCTCAGGTGGCTCTAGGGTTAGGCTTAGCGGTAGCATATAGAAGGTCGTTGGTTCGAGGCCAGGCTCAGGAGTAGGGTTAGGGTTAGGAATCCAGGAGGGATTTAAGGGTTAGGTAAATGGATTGGCACTAATCCCAACTCCACCCAAACCAGGCTAAAAAGGAGAACATACAAGATGTGTATGCTAGGAGACCTGGACCTGCTCAAGCTCCTAATTGGCATCCAATTTTTTACACTATGCCTGTACTTTCACTGTTTCTTGTATATCCATACCAGGGACCGTAATGCTGCTGCAGAAAGAGAGCTTGACCGTCCACGCTGGCACAGAGCACGCCGCCACACCCGCAGCCCATCACGCCAGTGATTGAGAGAGAGCTTGACAGTCCACGCACCCGCAGCCCCCGCACGGGGGCCCATATATAAAATGTTCAGTGGCGTAACAATAATTATTTAACTTATTTTTTATGTATACGAGTGCTTTGCCGCATTGTATGAAAGCACACCACATGCCTGAACTGCCCCCTGAGGTCAGAAGAAGGAGTCAGATCTTCTGGAACTGGAGTTATAGATGGCTGTTAGCCACTATGTGGGTGCTCTGAAAACAAACCCAGGTCCTCTGCAAGAGCAGCCAGGGCTCTTAACCACTGAGCTACCTCCCCAGCCCCAGTAAAATGTAACATTTTCTAAATAAAAGAAACAAACTCAGAGGGGACATAACCACAGTGAGACTTTCTCTCAATAAAACAAAACCAAAATGTCCATCATAGTTCCTCTAGGGTACCAGGTGGGTGAACTACCAGCTCTATACGTTGCCTTTTGCATTAAACACTGAATCTCGGAGACCATTCCCTATGACCCTCTCCACCCCCACGCCCACCCCCACCCCGACAGTGCTTCCTGATTCAATGATAGCAGAATTTAGCTAGGCCCTGGTGTGGATATTCCTGTTGTTTACAACCTAGCAAGTTCACCAGGCACAGGGCACGTCTCATGTATGTGCCAAGTAACACTACCCATCAATATTCATGAAGGTTCATGCATCACCATGCCTGACTTGATGTCAATTTTTTTACTTTGCTCATGGGGCTTTTGACCGTAAGCATTTTATTTTTCAATAGCTGATCAAGCAATGGCTTCATCAATCTTTTGTGCTTTCTGGAGCTTGACATACTCATGAATTTGTGTGTCATATTGGGACAAGGGCTATGCTAATCTAGAAACCATTCCAATTTAGTTTATGTGCTGTTGAAGCAAGCACTTGAGCCTGAATACTCTGAAATTATAAAATACTCCTCTAGTATTTTCTTCTATTGTTTATTGCTTACTTTTAAAAATCTGATCTAAGGGCCTGGAGGGATGGCTCAGCAGTTAAGAGCACTTAGCTGCTCTTGCAGAGGACTCAGGTTCAATTCTCAGCACCCACATAGTGGCTAACAACCGCCAGTAATTCCAATTCCAGGGGATTCGATGTCCTCTTCTGCCTCCTCGGGCATTGCACAATATGGGTGAACTTACATACATGCAGGCAATACACTCTAACACATAAAATAAAAATAATTTTGTTTTTAAATCTGATCTAAGCTGGGCATGGCGGTGCATGCCTTTAATTCCAGCACTCAAGGAGCAAGGCAGGTACATCACTGTGAGATCAAGGTCAGAAGGTCTACATAGTGAATTCTAGACCAACTGGTCTAAAAACCAAAACAAAAAAAACTGCCCTCTTCATTAACCTAGCCAGTTGCTCAAGTCAGAATCTCAATGTAGAGTATTCTCTACCATTTTATATCCATCAATCCCAAAGTCCACCCATGACCCATGACAGCATCAAATCCCATGCCTGGCACCCCAGGTCTCACCTGTGAGACCACTTCTGCCACCTTCCACCTGGACCACTCAAGACCGCCCTCCTAAGTCCAAGCTCCCAGCACAGTCCTCTGCACTGCGCCTTAAACCATAAGCTGAGCTGTAGAAGCATTCAGAAACACTCCCCACCACAAGGAGCATAGGCCAAGGAATGGACCACATTCAGGTTCGGAGCTTGTCTGTTTTACAAATACACAATCAGAGGTATCAGAGCCTTGTGGTTTACAAAACACTCAAGGTCAAGGATTCTTTGCTGAGATTTAAATACAAATTAAGAATCATAAAGAGCTTTTTTATTTAATTCCCTGGGTGACCTGGAAAACTTGCATAGACTCTGACTTCTGTGGATTCATTTCTAATGAATTGTTTTCCCTCTGCAATATTAACAGGGTCTCAGGAGTAATATTCCCAGAACCCAAGATGGCACTGAGCATGTTGATTGCTCAATGAATGTTCCTACTACATGGGCAGAGGAGCAGACATTCAAATGGACAGATGGATAAATGGATGACTAGAGGAGGGAGGGAAGGAAGGAGCAAAGCAAGTGATCTAATTTACTAAGAAACATCTAGTTTCTTTCCAAGTAATTAAGATGCTTAGACAACATATGTACAAAGCCAAATATACAGAGACTTGTACTGCAGCACCACGTATGGTGATACTAGCCGAAATAAGTCATGAATAGTTATATAAAAACATGGCACAGTAGAGTCAGACTGCAAAGCTACCCCTTCCAAAAAAACACTAGGCCTTCTCTGCCAATAGGGCCTGGCCTCTAAGAAATGCAAAGAGCCAAAACAGGATGTCAGAAGGCTGCTGCTTTTATGAAAAGGGGGGAGAACTGTGCACCTGCATGCATGGACTGGAGACTTTGCAAGCAAGCCACCGGAAACAAAGGAGGGAAGAGTGTTTCTCTTCTGTCAAACTTGGTACTTTATACATTTTTACCATGTACAACTTGAGTTGTTAATCTTTTTCCAAACAAATTTAACAACCATGTAGTTTTAAATTAGATCCATAACGGAAAAGAAAAGAATCCTTTTCTGGGGGAAGAGTAAGGAGGAGACTAGGTAGGATGCAGGGTGAGGTGAAGTTCAAAATGTGTCTTTAAGTATTTTGGAAGAAATGTGTGCTGTCAGCAATTTAACTTGAAATGAGTATTTAAAAACAACAAATAATGGATGGATGGATAACGGGTGACGGGTGGATAAGTGATGGGTGATGGATGGATGATAAAGGCAGAGGGAGATGCCAGAGGTAAAAATCTACGTGGTGAGTACATAGCTATTTATTGAAAACTTTTTAAACTCCTTAAATTTTTCATATAAAATGTTGGGAAAGTTGTATGCACTCAGGCCAGAAGGACAGCCAAATACTGCTTCTTTTCTCTGTGTTAGAGAATCCAGCTGAAGAAAGTAATAAAATATTAGAAGTGTGGCAGGTGGTTAATTGATAAAGTTACGTTTTTCTGAATTATACAGTATTCATAATAGCATTAGCTCTTAATAAGGACAATTTGTTTGCTTTTCTTTCCTCATCTAAAAAAGCTAGGTTTTGTTTGGTTTTGCTTTCTAAAAGACCAGCTCTGACTCAGTTGTGTGGCCTTGAACAAGCGATAATCTTTCTCTGGGCTTCACTCTCCTCCTATGAAGCAAGGCAATAGAAACTGCCCTGGTAGGCTCATGTGGGGCCTTGAGAGAAGAATTTCCTCACTGGGGCAGGGCAGAGAACTGGTCTCAGCCACCAGAAGTTACTCTTGTTACTCTTCTTCTTCCTCCTCCTCCCCCTCCCCCTCCCCCTCCCCCTCCTCCTCCTTCTTCTTCTTCATAGATGCAGCTCAAGGCTGGACAGGCCTGTGGCATGGAGAATCTTTAGAAATCAACTAAGGGCCCCCAAGGTCTGGCCTCAGCAGCCCCCACACCTGACTGAGGGGCAAAATATACCTTCCACCAGTGGACATACTCCCCTGTTACTTATCCCAAATTTTATACCAAGTTCTGATCTGCAGTCAGGTCCTCCGCAAGTACAAAGGAGTGGTCAATTAAGGGAGAAGCCCTCTTTAATCCTAGCACTCAGGAGGCAGAGGCAAGGGGATCTCTGTGAGTTCAAGGCCAGCCTAGTCTACACAGTGAGTTCCAGGACAGCTGGGGCTACAAAGAGACCCTGTCTCAAAAATACCAAAAAATAAATAAATAATAAAATAAAACAAAATACTATAAAGGAGAAGCCCTGAGGCGCCTGAGTGCACATTCATCAAGAGAGGCAGCTTCATACACACAACCCATCAATACCACTAATGACACATCAATGCCTGTGAAAAGACAGGGTCACACACATGGCTGGGAGGAACAGACAAAGGCTGAAAGGCAGCTAAAGGCAGAGAGAAGATAGCTTTGGTTTGTGCCCCTCGCTTTCACAGTGGTGGACCTCTGAAAGACTTCTTCCTGCACAGTAGAAAACAGAGCTATCTGTCAGTGTCTCTGCCCATCTCCTCTTTAATCAATAGAGTTTTAAGGCTCACATCTAAGAAAAATACAAGAAGGGGAGAAGGAGAAAAGGAAGGAGGGAAGGAGGGAGGAAGGGAAGAAGGGAGAGAAGGAGGAAGGGAGGGAAGGAAGGAGGAGGGAAGGAGGAAGGGAGGGAAGGAGGGAGGTAAGGAGGAAGGTAAGGAAGGAGGGGTATTCTAATCTTCATGTAGACACCAAGATGCATACTGATGCCTGTCAGAAGGCATAATAACAAGTTTCCTTCTATGCCAACAAAGGTCTAGAAGTATAATCACCAAGTTCATTAGGGCAGTTATTGGAGGACAGGGGAATGGAACCAAAGGTGGTGGACACAGAGATTTCTAACAATGTCTGATGGTTTCTATTGAGAATTTATTTATATTTTGTATATTATATACTTCATTAATAGCAGCTGTAAGGGAGTTGGATGGTGACATCCAAAAGAACATGTCTACATCAGAAACATCATAACTTGTCAATGTGGTCTTATATGGAAAAGACTTTGCAAATGTAAGTTAGGAACCTTGAGTTCAGAGTATCAGACACAAAACAGCCATGCCAGGAAGAAACTGACTTAGCTTTTCAATCTCCTTTGTCAGTAAGCAATAAGTAACTGAATTCTGCTAAAGACATCAGGCACACTGATATGTAATAGTCCTTAGACATCCCACCTCCCTGAGTGTGTGTGATGCATCCTCACCTCTCTTTGAACTTAATGGCTCTCATATGGGATACTTGGGGTGCTGAGACAAAGCAGCAAGAAGGTATACTTCTAGACCCTATTTAGAACCCTGACCTGTGCCAACTCTGTGTCTGCCAGGCTGAGCAACAACCTGGCTATTTAGCATGGCTATTTAGCTGCTCAGAGCTTCTATCCCCTCCCTCAGCAGAGGAAGATATAGAGAAAGGGGTGGACTGGGGTCGGCTGCTGCAGGACATCCACATGCCTCCTGGAAAACCGTCCACTGGGTGATTTAACCCAAGCATGGGCACAAAATAACTTAAGCCAACCAGCTTGCCCTATCTACTGTGGTCATAGAGACCAGTTCCAGAAGGCCCAGGGATCTAGGGCAACTTCACCACAGTGGTCTCCAGGTCTCTACTGGCAACACCATAGCCAAGTCATGCTTTCTCTTGCTAATGCACTGTGTAGTCCCTGAAATTGCTATTGTTTCCACAAAAGGACAGGACAGGACAGGAAGGGACAGTGAAAACAGAATTGTGTGCAAACAGGCAATTCAGGATCTCAGACCACAAGGTCACAGTGGAGCTGAAGCTCAGTGACTCAGAGCCTGAAAATTGCAGGCTTTGCTGAGTCCTATCTGGGCATGTTCTCTGATATTTCACTGGAAGCCTCCTAACTGATATGGACACCTCAACCCCAAAGGTCCCTCAAAGCTTCCACATTCTATTTTACTTTAGTCTGTAAGTTTTCCTAGCAAAGGCAAGACTTGAAACTGAAAATCCAATGGGAACAGCTCAATCCTGCTCCTGTGAGGAGAAAGTGAGTTCTTTAAGAACACAGACTGGTCAGCCTTGACTCTGATTCCTTTTCAAGCCTGGGGCTTGCAACTAAGGCAACTGAGAAATTCAGCTCACATGCAGAGCATGCGCAGGCGGGTGGGAGAAGTTTATGTCAGCTGTTGCCTGAGACAAACTCCTATCCTCAACATGCACCACTCCCACTGCCACCAGCAAGGGTGCCGGGTTTTGCATGTCAACTAAGTGAACTTTTCCAATCTCCTGGGAGACAGGTGACAGCTCAGAGCTCTGTCCTCCAGGTAAGCCCTCACTCCCCACAGTCAAGTATGCCCAGAGGACTGGCTTTGTTAATGAGATGGAGAACTGGCACATGTCATTTCTGGGTGGAAGCTTTGAGCAACAGGGTAGCTAAGCTCTCTTGCATCTCTACCACAGCTTGAGTCTGGGTCAAGGAAAATGAAAACATGGAGCAGAAGCCCCCAGAGGACAGGTAACAGTTTTCCCTTCATAGCATATTAGGAGTGTTTGTTACTCAACCCCATTTTAAGGATGTGAGACTGTAGGGAGAGTTGAGTATGGCCCCTACGTTCAGTTATGAAGCAGCAAGGCTAGTGCAAGCCTGGAGAACAGACTGGGCTAGCCCTTGCTCTTAGTATCTAGGGCCAGTCCTCCATCATGCCAGCTGACCCTATAAGTTTTCAAGGACAGCCTTGCCCATGTACCCTGATGAACAAGGTCAGGAACAAAGTCTCCACTTATCAGTCCTTGCTCTTTACCAGATTTTCCTTTTAGTACTGGCTTGTTCTGAAAACAATTCCTAAACACAAAGTTCTGTGACTGATGAATAATTTCATACCCAAATTGGAAATGATTTCAATTTAGACATCAGAAAAATCACGGGTGAGTGATACTTGGCATAACAGCTTCTTATACTCAACAGCAAGTGGAAAAAACCCAGCACTGTGGTCAGCTTAAGACAGTTCTACAGACCCCTGATGTCTTGAGGAGCTGGGGTAGAATACTAAGCTTCAGTGAACTTCACTGTGTTATTTTCTGGACATCAGAGTGAGGAAGCTATGGTGAGAAGAGGGAACTAATATTCACTCATTCAATAAATATTGAATAGCCCGTAGCAGGTGCTGGGAGCTCAGCCAAGTGGAGGAGCAACAAATTGGGAGGAGGCAAATAAACAATTTTGTGCCAAATGATGATAAACACTATGAAGGAAAACAGCAGGAGAGGCAAGAAATCTATTCAGGGCTGTGATGGGGTTGGGGGGGCCTCCTCTTACTTGGATCATCTGAAGGCATTATCTGATAAGTTTAAACCACACACAACTCCCTGGTGAGTAGTTCTAGTCCTACCTAAGATGAAGACAGGAAGGCTCTGGAAAAGCAGGAGACCTATGGGTTCCCTTACTAGTCATAGCACGTGGAAATGCATCTTATCCAGGCCTTCGCATTCTGTAAATGGAGATGGCAATGGGCTCATGGGCTTGCTAATTCATAGATAGCTCTTGGAATGGAGTGTGCTGCATAGCAAGTGCTCAATAAGGGCTGCCTCTTATGGCAGGTGCAAGTGTGATTGCCATCCCCATTTCTAAGGATTGCATTAGCTCCTGGGGAAGCAAAACGATACATCTATATGGCCCTATTAGAAGAAACCATGTTGAAAAAAAGCATCAAGATGTAGTACCAACAGGGCCACTGACGGCTTTCCCAAAGAATGGGCTAGTAACCATGAAAGATGAGGGAGATGAAAGCACAGAGGGAGGGAGGAGCCAGCACATACTCATGAATAGAGAAGGAAGTCTCAAGACAATCTGAACAGCAAAAATTATCCTACGTGTGTTAAAAATAGATGAGGATAGCATATTTTACATGTGTGTGTATTTACACCTATGTAAAAGTACATGCATAAAAATACCTAGAAGGATGTGCAGCAACCTCCAGGCAGAGTCACCAGGAGAGTGCTGGGGCCCAGGCTGCGTGCTGTGTTTAAGTTCTGCGTTATTTAAATATATTTTTATGTTGTGCTGTTATTCAGGAAAAAAATTGGAAGTACACATTTTAAAAGACAAAAAACAGAAGAGCAAAGCTCTGCAAACAAAAGGATCAGCAAGAGCTGGTGAAGGGCGGGACTCCGCAGACACGTAAACACAAGGCGAGACCATCTGTCCTGCCAATATCCACCAGATTATTTTTGAAACCAACATAACATACTATTTACCATAACAGCTGATTGTCGTTCTTATGAACGTATACATACAACATCAAAACCACAAGTAATTTTCTTTCACATTTCAAAGTGTATCAAATCTCTAGAAAAAAAGTTTAAAGAGCATAAATAGTTTTATTATGCTCTGTATAATATAAGTTTTGATATTTAAGGATTAGCAAATGTCTTTCAATAAAATTTTAAGTTAAAAAAAAAAGGCCAAGATTTTTGGCCAGATCTATAATTCCAACTATTTACAACTATTTACAGGGAACTCACAAGTCCAAAGTCACTCTAGACTACAGACTGAGCTCAAGGGCAGCTAGACAACTTGTCCCGCACGCATGAGGCCACGGGTTCAATCCCAGGGCCACTGAAAACATATCGAAACCCCTGGCTGCAAGCTCTACTCACTTTCAGGGTGGGGTGCTGACCTCCCCGGGGAGTATGCATGCTCATGCTGCCATATACAGCAGAAATAAAGAAAGCCACTTTATCAGAAAAAAGAATAAAAGCCTAAGGGAGCTCAGGTATTTCTGACAGCATCAAGACCCTTGGCCAAGGCAGAGCTAGCCACATCAGCTGCATCTCAAACCACAGCCACTGGCTGCACTGCGAGGTTATTTTTTTTAGTTTTTTTAGTATCTGGGAGTATGCCATTCAGGCTCTGGTCAACAAAATCTTCTCCCTTAGAAACCAGAGCAGGAGCTCCACCGACCTCACGGGGTAATGGCTGCAGTGCCCAAATCCTGAAGGCAATACTGAGATGGTGCCATCTCCCAGGAAGAGGTCACATCTAGAAGGGACACAAAGGGAGCAAAGGTTTGGCTCTGCACCTCAATCAGGGATCCTTTCAGTAAGATGTGTCTGTTCCCATCTCATCACTTAACCTTCTTTCCTCCCAGAAAAGAGAAACAAATCTAGGTACAATTTGCCCTGGATTCCTGAGCAGCCGCTGAAGGAGTCAAACTCCACTGCAGCACACAGCAGAATCTGCGCTGGAGATTTGACAAGATGATGTATGTTCACCTCAGGGAGGAGAGGAAGCCTCCCAGAATGAACTGAAAGAGCCCCGCAATGCTCGCCACTCTGCTCATTTCTCAGTCCAGCAAGCCTAAGCTAATGAAACTTCTAAAGATAAGGAAGGCAGAATAGGATTTTACTATTTCAAGAAAGTTTTTCTTCAACAGAAAGAATAAATTTTTTTGAAGTGTAAAAAGTCATATTCAACCAGTGGGAAAGAATGATTAATCAGAAAAGAACTCTATCAACAGAAAGAAATAAATTTATTAAAGGGGTTTGTACAAGTATAATTTTGTGGTTATGTATCCCCGAAAATACTATTTGTGTGGATTTGGCAGAGATGGAAAAAGTTAAATTAGGAATAGGAGACATGCCTTGGTAGGGAAGATGGCTGAGATGGAATGGAGAAGTTAGAGAATGCCACACTTCAGGACGACAGAAATAAATTGGTCAAGGTCAAGGCCACAGTCTGACCACCTGGAAGGGAAGGGTAAGCCAGACCAGTCCCCAGGAGTCCCGTGGAGTTTCATCAGTCTCGGGACCCTTCTCTACCCTGATGACATCATACTGAGACACCTCCATGCCAGAACACACAGTAGTCAGGAGGGAAGAACGCCACAGCTGTGGCAAGAGCTACTTGTGGGTGAGGCACATTGAAGTCTGGGAGATCAGACTGGATTCTTAATGGTCTGATGGTGGTAGATCAAACCAGGCCTTGCTTACATCACCAACAGGAGTGTGTCAGGAGCTCAGATTATGAAGAACCCACATCTGTGCGCCTGGGTACCTTACAGGCAGGTCTTAGGTGTCAGTCCCAATAGCATCTTGGCCATAGCTGTCTGTCACCCTTGCTGCTAGGTTGGTGACGAACAGCAAATTGACAGAAGCCTGCAGGAATCTTTGCTGGAGCAGAGATGAGGTAAATCACAGGGTACGGGGGCCTGGTAATAATCCTCACTGATCTTTCCTCAGAAATCAGTGGCAGGAAAGATTTCTGGCTGCTCTGGACTGACCTGTCTCTACACCATACCTCAGTGTGTCAAATAGACAGGCACACATCAGACAAAACCTTCTAGAATTTGACTCCCACAGGGACACAGTCTGTTTCTTCTGGGTCTGTGTGCTGCCCTCTCTGCAAAGGAGCAGCATGAAACGTGAGTGACTGGCAAGAGCATAAGCAGAGCAAATAATCCTCTGTCTGCCAGGTCATGATGAAGCGCAGAGTCGACAGAACTCCATGACCCTGTACCTTGCAAGGGCTTCATGGATGCACCAAGGTGGTACACTCCAAAGCTAGCTCTGAAGTGAATCTTGCACACACATTTCATTAGCCAGCAGACACTGGACCTCGAACTCAGTGAAAATATATTTCCAAAGTTCTACACCCATAAGTCTTGGGTTTCATGCACTTTCCCCAGAGCCCACAGCAGCAACCAATTACCCAGGATGATGAGCAAAACAAGAACTCAACAAAGATCCAACAGAAAGAAAGTAAAGTCCGTACCCTAGTGTAGGACACACTGCACTCATCTCAAACGCAAGTGTTCACTGGGACAGTTATCCATCAACAAGAACAACAAAACAGGACTGGGCTTTTATCCCCTGGCATGAAAAGTTTGAAGTGGGCTCTGCAAACATCTCCCTAGTCAATTATTTGTCAAAAACTAATATTTCTGTGTTAAGCCCCCATGTGAGATATATTTTTAGAAGCCTCTCTTAAATGGCACTTTTCAAAATAATCTCCTGCAAGACGGTAGACGATTAAAACACGGACATTCCGAATTCAAAAGCCTCTTAAATCTGGAATGTGCTGTTTAGAACTGCTAGGAGACTGCAGACAATTTGTGCTTGATCATTAGATATATGGCAAGCACCACCCAACTGAAAAATATACTTCTTATTAAGCTTTTGTCCTTAAATAGCACCAGCCCCAACAGGGGGTCAATCCCTCTAAAGATTTTAAAGATGCAGAGACAGGCCCAAGAAACATTTGATTTTAATGTGAACCTTATTACAAAATGTGGGATGGCTTCTCCTTCACTCTCATCTTTGAATCTTCAGTAAGTCATCTCTCTCTCCCATCACTGGAACACTTCAACAGTGGGGGGCTTCTCACCTGAGAGTCTGCTTCATCTAGCAGGGCAGGAGAGCACTCTCCTGGACAATGGAAGGCCCTGTTTAGCAGTGTTACCATGGCTACCGCAGGTGTGTGGTCACACTCATGTAGCACATACTCCGGGCTCTGAGACCAGACTCATGAGGACAGAGTCCCTGTCACATGGAAGCTCTGGGTCCACAGGGGAAAACAAAAGCAAAGACGAAGTGGTAACTCAGAGTGCCAACCAAGTGCTTCCTGCACAAAGAGCCACAGATATACACATCAAGGGTCAGCCTGCTGCACAGGGAGAGGTAAGGAGACTTGATGGAAATTAACTGAACTATACCCTTCTTCACGGGGGTGCACACGCACGCATGCGCACGCACGCACACACACACACACACACACACACACACACCTCTCAGATGATGTATAGGAGAAAGGAAGGATGCACAGGTATGCAAGGCATTTGCTGTGAGAGCTGATACTACATTCATTGAGTGCTGGGGTCACAGGGGCCCCAAGGGCCTGAGAAAACAGTGCCATTTAGACCAAGACCCTGGGCAGGCTGTGAGGACAACTGAAAGGACTGCACTATGCAATCTCCTTTCCTCCAGACCCTGGCGGTCCCTGGCCCTGGCATACTTCAGACACAGAAGGCTCCCATGAGCTCACTGTAACCAGGACATCAGCAATGGGCAAAATGGTACAAAAAGCTCTGTCAGAGATCTTTCTGCTCACCTTCCTCAGAAAACAGTTGTGTGAGTCTCTTCTTAGAAAACATGTTCTTGGAGAAGTAATTTCTGGGAATGCTGCTATCCTGCGAGGCTGCAGGCGGCGCCTCATGTGTGGGCCTCTGAGAAGTCTTACGGTAAAGACAGCACTGCGTTGCCTTCGTGCTTACGCCCTCGGAGCCTCTTACGCACACTCTTAGGAATTGCTGTTCTGCTCCCAGAAAAATCTGCCTTCTTCAGGTTCCATGTCTTAAAAGAGCTCCCATTTAAGTTTAAGACTGAGCTCAGGAAAGTTAGGGCTTAAGGATTCCCAATTTTATAAAGAGAAAAGAGTCTCTGGGGTTTTGCAGGATGGAAGATCGTACCTGCGATTCAGGGCCACATTGAGTTTCCTGTCCCAGGTTCATCCCTTTGATTTGATATCTTTTCTTCAGAGGTCAGCTTTGGCTTTGACTCCTACATGGCTACTGAACACACTAATTTTGTGAGCACTGGAAAGTGTTGACCGTTAATTAACACAGCCCACCATGGATGACACCATTCTCTAGTCTGAGTCCTGAACTACAGAAGAGTAAAGAAAGCTAGCCAAGCTTAAGCAAACAAGGATGCACATATTCTCTCTCTGCTCCTGACTGTGGATGTAATGTGACTAGTTGCTGTAAATTCCTGCCTTGACTTCCCCATCAATAATGG
Organism: Eospalax fontanierii; assembly: GCA_035773235.1. NCBI lineage: Eukaryota > Metazoa > Chordata > Mammalia > Rodentia > Spalacidae > Eospalax > Eospalax fontanierii. The sequence goes on from CM069524.1 coordinate 40,783,258, forward strand.
ACTATAGCCTGGAACTGGGAGCCAAAACAAACCCTTCTCATCTAAAGTTGCTTTTGGTCAGAATATTTTATCACAGCAACAGAAATGAAACTAGAACAGGTGGTAAAGTTTAACATCTTTTGCCTTATCCCTGGCCTGGCTAAACTATAAATTCATTTTCCTTTACTAATTCCTGTTTCCAATTTCCTGTGTAATATATGGAAACTGAGGCAATAGATCTATGGTCCTCGGGCCCATGTGAGTCACGAGATCTCTCTGCGCCTTGGTTTGCTCAATTGAGTTGATGGCACAGCTGCCTGAGGGTGAAAGATGAAAAACACACACCAGACAATAAGTGTCCAGCCACACTCTGCCAAAGGACAGTGCCCTCGCCGCTCAGGCAATGCAGGAGACAGTGGAAGGAACGGAGGCAACAAGTCAGAAGGACTGAGGCTGTGTATCAGAATAGTAAGCCACAAAACCCAGATCACGTCAAACTAGGCCATCCTTCCTGCTTAAGTGGAGATGACCAGAAATAGGACTTAGGACAGAGGCACCCATCAAAGTGACAGACACAAAGAGGAAGCCAACTTCGCCCACTTAAAGAAGGAGGTATTTGCACCCTCTGTGGGAATGAACTGACATGTAAGGAGTCCACCCCCCATGACTTTAATTGACCTCCACATCTTGCCATCTTACAAGGTCTACTCCCCTCTCTCTGTTTATTATTCAGACTAGGAGCTGTTCTCCCACGGTGTAATCAAGCCCTGCTAAAAGGTAAAAAGAAAAAAAAACCAGCATTCATTCACATCTTAGACCAGAGGGGGAAATAACAAAGAGTCCTAAAAATAATCCCATTCACAAACAGAAAAGGAAGGAAATAATTCAACCTCAAACCCCAAGTCGTCCTCCTCCAAATGAGTAACTTGGCTTGAAAGTGTGTAACACTGTTAAATGATGCCCATGGGAGGACTCTGTGCCCCTACCTGCCCCTATCTTTTATCTTATCATCATTTGGTGTGTACAGCCAAACTCTGCTCTATGAAAACATGGTGATGAAGGAACAAGGGACAAGTGCCTACCAAAGGCATGTGCAAGTGCTGTTCTCATGTGGCCAGTGTTGACACACTGGCAATAGCCCTCAATGCCTCCTAAGAAGGCCAATGCCACCATGCTTGTTTCTACTTGTTTCAGAAGAGAAAGCAGGTTCCAAGCATAGCTGGGCTCCTGACCCTTGAGTCACATGAATGGTCTGAAGGCCTGGAAGAAGTCTCATCCAGGCCACTGGGAAGAGAGGCTGAGTGTGATTCTGGCAATGCTATATGCTCTGGGGAGGTGACCAGAGCAAACCTGAGGCAGTGAGGACAAGGCCAAAAGGGCACCCCTAGGGGAACAGGTCGAGTGGTCATGTCTTCCCAATAGCCTTTGCGCTCCCAATGATCTTTTTGTTCACCTCTGGCTGCTGGCCATGGCCACCTTCCTAGGCAATGACAATTAGAGCTGTCTTTATAACAATAAATGCCACAGTCCTAAGGGGGCCTTATCAATGAGCACAGTGGATAAAGAAACTGGTTCACCTGTCATAAGGGCCCAGGGGAAACCTGGACACTGCCACATACTACCAGTGAAACTCACTCATTCTCTCAATGAGCCAAACCACATTCACCAGGATCTACTGAGGGGGAACCATTCAATGACTAATTCATGGGAATCACATTAAGATTGGAAGGCATCAAGATACAGAAACATACTTAATGGAAATCTGCCCTTGCCCCGTGTTATCAGGAAGGTTTCCGGAGGAAGTGATGGATTGATACGGTGAGGTCTGAAGCCCAGGTAGCTTTTCAGGCAGAGGGAACAATAGAGGCAAAGACTGGAATGGAAGAAAAAGAAGGGCCTTGTGTGGAACATAATGGAAGTCCATTGGGACCAAGCTCTTCTGCATGGTGCCACATCTATAAAAGAGGGCAATTTCTATGTGGTCATACTGGACAGATTGCTGGAACCACTATAGTGTGGCCTCTTACAGGGTGGTGGACCCTCCCGTAACAGAATGAAGAGGCTAAAAGGAGGTGGCAGTCCTTTCCAGTGCCACGCAATCTTGCAAGGCAAGAGATCTGGAGCCAACCAGTGCCTGCAACTGCCAAACAACCTTTCCGCGTGGATGCAGGATTTCATAAGGATGTCATTCTAACAGGGTTGGAAAAGCAAAAGATGAGAAGCCATACAAAATCCATCAGCAGGGCTCTAGCCAGTTGGATTACAAGATCGCCTGCCCATGGGAACATGATGCTATTCTTAAACAACAGAGATTTAAGTGCAAAGTAAGAAGAAAGCATCTCAATGGTGCATTGTAAAGTGAGGGGAGTTGTACACAGAACAATGACTATAGCAGGTACCTAGTTACTAAACTGTGCAGGGGTGTGCAATGGTTTGGAAAGATAAATCCTTCTGCTTCTAGATAGGAAAACTAGAGAACCAGAGCGAGGGAGAGATCTGGAGATCTGTTTTCATTGAACACTCATTTGGTTACCTTTTGAAACTACTTGACTTTGTGTGCACTCATGAGCACACACATGTACAATGAATGTTCATGTGTGTGTGCATGTGTGTGGAGATCAGACATCAATCTTGAGTGTTCTCAGTTGTTTTCTACCTTTATTTGAGTCAGGGTTTCTCACTGAACCTAGAGCTCATTGATTTGGCTAGGCTGGCTGTCCAATAAGCTCCAAGGATCAATCTGTCTCCATCTCTCCAGTGCTGGGATTATAGACACAGGCCATGAGGGCGCTGGGGAGCCAAACTCAGGTCCTCATGCTTGCATGTCCAAAACTTTACTAACAAACCTATCTCCTGACCCTTTAACTATTTGACTTTTAAAATTTTTTGGTTTGAATGTAAAATATCCCTCATAGGCTCATGTGTGGGAACGTGTGGGTCCCTAGTTGTTTAGGAGGCCATGGAGCCTTCATGAGGTGGCATTAGCTGGTAGAGGGAGATGTCTAGGTGGGAGAAGGAAGCTTGAAGTTTATAGCCTGGCCTCGCTACTTCCTCACTGCCCATGCCATAGCCCCAGCCACCTTCAAGCTCCCACTGCCATGGCCACAAGCCTCTCCTACAGTCATTCCTGTTCTACCATGATGGACCGCATCCCTTTAAACCACAAGCCCAAATAAATCTTTCCTTCTTGAAGCTGCTCCAGCAAGTGTTTTAGCTCAGTGATGACAGAAGCAACTCACAGTAAGTTTTCCAAGAATGCAAAAAGTCATGTATATTATTAATTGTTAATAAAATCCAGTCTCTGAAGTGAGACCCAGGGCAATCATTCTCACTGTAGGGTAGAGGGTGAGATGTTTCGCATCTGAGCCTGTTTCTCTTGTGCAGTGTGTGAGAACACTGTTAGGGAGGAAACAAAGCGCTGTGCTTAAGGGTAGTGCATCAGATTCGGGCAGGTAATAGACACTCAATGAATGGCAGCTACTCAGATCAACAGTTCATAATTCGAACAGGTAGTTGACCAACTGTTTGCATTGCTCAGAGTGAGAAAGAGGCACTGAAGTTGCTTTCTGTAAGTATCCACAGGGACAGTGCTTACCTACCATTCTTTCAACATGAGAGGCACACAAGAACACTACCCAAGTCCAAACAGAACCTATGCTAAGGAATGGGCCATTGCTCACTTCTGCCTGCACACAGTTCCCTTCCAGCCAGTCCTACTTGGAGAAGGCTAGAATACTCAGAGCTGGGCAGGGACACAGGAACATCATATAGACCTGTCCCACCCATGGGACACTGAGGTCAGTTTTAGGACTCCTAACCTCACCACCCTCTGTGCTTTCTTAGCCACGGGCCTGCAAAAGCATCAAGAAGAGGCTCTGTTGACCTCAGGGGAACACTCAGTTACAGACCTAGAAAGTAACAACAGGTCACCATGAAGAGAGACAGAAGACTTCATGGGATGGCTGATAAGAAATATAGCCCAACTAACCAGAGTTACGCCAACAGTGAAATGAAATCTGAACCTGAGCACCTAGGCCCCATGTAAGGAAAACGAGGAGGAGAAGGGCATGTCACACAGTACTACTGAGAGGCCAGCAGCACAACCTGGTGTCCTCCATAAACAAGGGGGGCACAGAGAAAACGAAAATTAGAGAGTAGTCATCCCCAGAGACAGAGCAGCGTGGTGGGTGGTGAAGGCCAGGGGAAAAAGGAATCAGTCAGCAGTTCATTTTAGCTGGAGAAGATAAAACCGCTCCAGAGCTGGATGGGAAGCATGGCTGCACAACGCATGAAGGTACCAAATGCTACTCCACTGTCTGCTTAAAATGACTAGGATGGCACATTTAGACATGTCTATCTTACATAACGTAAAAACTAAGAGAAACACAAGAGACATATCAACCAGTTGCCATGTATAAACCTCGGGTGGACCTCGAATTTTTAAGTAAAAAATTAGATAATTGGAGTCTGAATAGTTATCTTTGCTGAGATAAAGCATTTAGTGGACATCAAAGGTGACAAAGACATAGTATTTACATTTTCTTTTAGACACATATGGTAGCTATCTCGACTTCAAATAATATCTAGTATTTGATTCAAATAAAACAGAATGAGGAAGCAGGAATAGGTAACTTGAAACAAGATTGGCTGTGCTTGGTAAGAGTTCATGTGGACAATGGCTACAAGAGTGTGCCAGACCTGCCTTGGAACCTGCCTTGGAACCTGGCATTTTACATAGTAAGTTTTCAAAGGCAGATGAAGTTTTGTGCACACATGGAAGGACCAGCATCCGAATCCTCCCAGCACCAAAGTGTGCAATGTCAAGACATAGCAAAACAACTTCAAGTCTAACACACATGACTGATCACAGAGAGGGGGCGTTGGTCACAGAAGGGGGCGTTTCATTCCACACAGAATGACTGATGGCCAAGGGAGTGAGCAAACTAGACCAGCAGTTCTCAGCAAGGGCAACTCTGCCCCCAGGGAACACCTGACAATATCTACAGACATTTGTGGTTGTCACAACTGGAGAAAATGAAGTTACTAGCCTCTATGGAGTAGAAATCAGGGATCCCAGAGGGCACAAACTGGCCCCATGACAAAGAATTATATGACCCAAACTGTTAATGGTGTGGCAAAAAAAAAAATAACTAAATAAAAATTTTTAAAAAATTCCCATAACTACGTCTAGGTGGGATGCTCCTTAAATGGACTATTGAACTAAAAACGAGCAAACAAAAACAAGTGGCAAACAGACCACGTGGGTACAAGTTAATACAAAACCAAGCCTGTTTCTTGACCATGTAAAACTGTCTACGCATCAGCAGAGAAACGTGGAGAGGAAGACTCAAGTCGAAAGGCAGCATGCTAGAAGCAGGAGAACCGAATGCGGCGTGGGACCGCAGAACTGCATGACTGTATTTATTCTACCTCCTCCTGCCCAGAGAAAGCGAATGTGGCAGAGGCTGCCACATATAAGCTCTCCACGGTGGGTATGCATGCATATTCCTTCAACCTGAGCTCTTCTGTGTCACTGACATCCCAGGTAATGAGCCCACTGAGCAGTAAGGCTACAGGCAGCGGAGGCTTAGTGGGCCCACAGTGAGGGTATGCAGACAGCAGGGGCAGGATCTGCTGGAAGGGAGCACTCACCGGGCCTCGGAGGTCGATCAGCTCTTGCCTCATCTGGGACACCAGAGATTCCTTGGCCACTAGGGCCCTGTGCAGACGCTCATTAAGCTCAATCAGCTCTCCATGCATCTCAGCAACCTGGAAGAGACAACAGGCAATTCTCAGATTCAAGGGCAGCCTTCACCCATGGGATACCTCTGCTTCTCTGAAGCCTCCTTCCTGCCAGGTTGCAGCAAGGCATAGGCTGAGAATCATGGTATGGCTTACCCAAGAGCAAACCCACCTTGAGTTGGGTAAGCTTAACATGCTTGATTTTAACACTTTGAAGCCATCAGCCCACAGTTTACAGTCAGAAGATGACTCTGTCAGACCATTTCCAGACCTTAACTAATAGCAGTTTTTTAGCAAGGGATGCGTCTGTCTGTCTGCCTGCCTGCCTGCCTGTCTAGATGTCTGTGTGTCTGTGTGATCTGAGTTATGCCTGTCAAGAATGTTCCTGCTGGGGCTGGGGATATAGCTCAGTGACAGAGTGCTTACCTAGCATATGCAACTCTGGGTACAATCTCTAGCAGTGCAAAATCAATTAATTAATTAGCTAATTAATTTATTAATTAATAGCAATGATGTACCTGCTAATGGTGTGATGGGAATAAATATAACCATTCATTCACTGAGTCTTTGGGTTCTTAAAAGGAAGCCGGGGCACACTTTATCCAGGACAGTGCTAACAATGATGACACACACCACAGCAGGGGCCACACCTCTTCAGTCACTGCTGACTCCACAGCAGGATAAATCTCCCATGCTCTTTGTGAGTTTCATGGTACAAGCTCTAAGAGATACATGCTATGGCTCCTATCTTCCAGAAAGGCAACCTAGAATCTAGGAGCTGAAACAGCTTGCTCCAGGCTATGCGGCTGATGGAGCGCAGACCTGAGGGCAGACGAGAGGACGGATCTTGACCAGACTCTAGGATCCTGCCATCACTACACCAGTCCAAATGCAACTGCTCGGGCTTGTGATGGACCACAGAAGCTTTCCAAATTCAATTATTCAACATGCTTGGCTTATTCCAAAGATATAAAAATAGAAGTACTATAAGGTAGCCTCTAACCAATGCAAGGGTTGCTCAACTATTACTTACATGATGTAAGTAACTGTGAGAAAGGTCCATATAGTTCTTTGCTGAGTGATCCACGATGAGGACAATTTTCCATGTATAAATATATAGCAATATACAGATAGATTCATTTATTCCTGACAGCTTAGTACATATATAGCCAACGTTCTCATCACTGGGTGATTCCATCTTCCTGCTCTGCAGATGCCCCTTATGGCTTCCTTCTGTCCCCAGGGTGTAAAATACTAAATGCAAATGGCATTAAAGATGTTGTAAAACAATGGGGGAATGAATGAGACTTTCACCAGTGTTTTTCTTTGCAGAAACCAAAGATTAATATTTCCTAGTTGTCTTATTACTTTTGTAAAAAGCTCAAGTTGATTTTTTTGCCTTCAACAAATACAGTATCACTAATCATGCCCATGGATCCTCCACATGAACTCATGGGACCTTAGCACACTTCCCCGGGGCAAGCAGGAAACCCACAGCTGCGGTCACTGCTCAAAGACCCTCCAATGGCTTCGAATAGACGCCACTGTCACTTCCGAGGGCAGAATGCAGTTCTGTGGGGTTTGTTTTGTTCTGCAGTGGCACCGGAATGCTTCAACAATTCCCCATAATGTATACAATACTAAAACATCTCAAGTTCACCTAGTGTTGGCGGCGAACTCTTAAACATTTGGGCTTTCTTTTGCAGCTGCAACAGTGATTTAAACATACCAACAACAACTTGGATTTCACAGGAAAATGGGGTGGGGGGAACATGACCCCAAGGGAACTAAGGAGACAAAACTTCATGAAACAATTTCACCATTAAGCTAAGATGTTCACAGCTAGGATGTTATAGGCTAACCAGCAAAACTCAAGAGTTTTGATACTGCATAGCCTTACATTCAGCTACTGATATTGAACAGTTTACATTTTACATAAGCCTCACCAGCTACTTGAATAACTATCTTCAAACTCTAGTGCAACTTAGAAACAACTTCAGGACTTAGAGAGATGACTCAAAAGATAAATGTGAGTCACAAATAGACCCCATTGTCACAAAACTAAAAGTGTAGCATCCTCCCAGGTCATCCACACTGTGGCAAATGGCAAAATCTTAGCTGTTTTAGAACATATGTTCTTCCCGTTTCCTTATTCATTCAGTCATCAACAGACACCTGGGTTGTTTCTGTGCCTACGAGCAATACAGTGCGAGGCAGGTACGTAGACGTCTTCACAATAGTAACCTTACCTCCCTTGAGAGGTGCCCACAAGAGGAGCTGCTGGGTTCAGTGGCAGTTCCATTTTCCACTTCCTCGGGAAGCACCACAGTTCTTCCTAACTTCCATGGGTGCATGGCAGGGGGATCACTAGCAGCATCTGTTGTCCCACCACCCAACGCTTTCTAGTCACAGGGTCCTACTGGTTGTGAGAGGGCATCTTACAGTACTTGTGACTCATACTGTTCCGGTCAGTGACAGAATCCTCTCATACACCTTGTGGCCACTTGTGTCTCCTTCAAAGCCTACTGTTAGCTGCTACTTCACCCACTGTGCTGGAAGCCCTTCACTAATCTGGTAAGGACGACAGAATGCTGCCAGTTTGCAAGAGTCTGCCTCAGGGCTAGTCCCTGCACAGTGCTGCCAGGCACAAAAATAGTTGTGTCACAGCTTTCTTCCTTCACACTTCATCAGTCCCACATGTACAGGTCTCCTATCTTACCTACTCTACCTCTCAGGCTGAGGAAAGTGGACTCTGCACTCTGTAGCCAACACTTGCTTTAGCTCAGGATGATCCACCCCACACACAAGCCGTCCTCTGGTGACATCAAAACCTTTCATTATCACTCATGTGCCCCAGGACCCCTTGACGAGGGCAAGGGATACCATCCCTTTCAGGTGACCATACAGACTATGGCTTATACAACACTTCACCAAAGGTGAAACACCATCCCTTGCCTCAGACAAGGCTTATTGCTGCAGAAATGCCACTACAGTACTAAGAACAGTCACTAAGGTTAAAAATAAAAGGACAGAAAAGCAAGATGTAGAAAGCCTCTCTTGAATGTCCCCTAAAGGGCTGGCTGTCAAGAAAAAGGATGAACAAACCTTGTGCCTTTCCACCCTGAGAGGTCCCTGCCTAAGTGCCACAGCTAGGCCAGGCAATGAATCCTGATTCATATTTGGGATACAGTTCATCATGGATAGCAGTTAACATATGTGTAGGGGCATGTCTGGCACACACCATCATTAAAGTTTCCCCTCTCCCTTAAGTCTCATTCTGAAGCCAAAAGACACAGTACTGAAGCAGAAGGAAAGCAGAGGCACCAAGGAGGCAGATGTGACCTCTTCAGGAGGTGAGGAGGACGGGAAGCAACAGGCACACAGGTCACATCCGGACCATGTGGAGAAAAACCAACCTAAGGCAGCACCTTAGACCAGGCAGGAAGCTGGGCAGCTCTGCACTATGACACTCTAGAGCAGTCAGGGAACTGGGAAACGGCTGCTCCACACACTATGATAGCTCTGGGTTTGTGTGCCTTTGAGTTTTCCAAGAAAAAGATGGAATCAAACAGAGTACTAGAAAAAATGATGAATAATGAAAAGCAAGCGACATCATAGTACCTTCAGAAACTGCAGTGAGAAGGGCCCAATGCCCAAAAACTACAGTCACTGTAGAAATGGTTACTGCACATCACAAATGTGTCCCAGCATACACCAGGGTTAGGAACAGCCCCAAAGCTTAGCACATGTAGACACTTTCACATGTACTCTTGGGCAAGCTGGTGACTCTCATACTCCTCAGTTACTAACCCAGGGAAAGATGTATGCATAACCAGCTATGTTTTCATGGTAGGTGCCCCTGGAAGCAGAGGCTTGAAAGACAGGCAGGATTGAACACGTCAGCAAGTCCAGTGGGCAGCAACCTTGGGGCACGGTGGGTGGCCAGGAAGGAGCCTCTTTTTTGATATTAAGGCCCTGTGGCAATAAGGCACCAAAGAACTAACAGGACAGACCACAAGTAGCAAGGAAATCTGAAAACCTAATATCACCAAATGCTGGTGATGATGTGAGCAGCTGTAGCCCCACATGGCACTGCTAGGAGGTAAACAGTGCATCAACCAATGGCCCCCAGACTGCACAATTCCAAGGCCAAGTCATCATCTAGAAGCAGTCAACCAATACCATGCTTCAGTGTTGCTTGGGAGCAGCCAGGCAGCTATTCCAGGAAGTCTGCCATGTCCAATTTACCACCGAAACTAACTAGGGTGTGTTTGCTTCAGAGTCTGGGAATGTAAAATGATATACTTTTTGATATACTTTTCTGAGAGAAAGATGCTGTGAGTCTCAAAGACTGCAAGGCAGATTCATGTACCCATCCTGAGGCTGACTTGCCCAATACTCTCATGCACAGCAGTCTAGAAGCTGCTGCAGAGGCTCACATCTTCTATGGGCTTGAATTTAAGTAAAGGAGATTCTCCCAAAGCTGTTGGGCCTCATCTAACCAGATGAGGGCATGATAAATAAAGCCTGAGGTTTCCTGGAAAAAGTTCTCCAAGACTGTAACATCTATACCTGCATTGTAGGCTCTGGACCTGTTTCTCTCTCATTTGTAGACATACTTTAATCACTGTTTCTCTGGCTAAGCATAATAGGCATAGGGGGACTGAAAATGGCCCCTCTACAGCAGAGGAAGACAAAGAGGAAGAGATGGCACAGGTGGCCGTCAGCCTCCCACAGGCCCGGTAGGCTGTGATATGAATGGGTTCAGACGGACAAGGACCCAGCAGACAACAATGGCCCAAGCTCAGCAGCACGAACGCAACAACAAAGCAGGAATCCCATCTGGCTGACCTCATCAGGGTAGCACCACCTTCTGAGGTAGGTCACAGTGTTGTCATTCAGGTCACTCATAGATAGAACTCCGTGCAATGACTTCCCCTGGTGAATTCAGAATGCATCTTGCCTCAGAGCCTTGGGGAAACTGAATTAGCCATGGGATGAGGAATGAGTCCTGCCCCCAGCTGCCTCAGGTTCTCCTCTCCTCTGGACCAGCTTCTGCTCATTTTTCAAGATCTGACTCAAAAGATGGCTCCAGTGTAAAGTATGACTATTCTCTGGTTATAAGGTACAAATGGGGCTGGGGTCTTTCTCTTTGTATACCCAGACATTGCTGGCTGTTCCAAGGTCAGGACATGAAACAGTAGTAGAACACTTACCTAATGATTGCCTTGGCTCTGTCTCTAGCACCAAAGGGGAAAAAAAAGAATGAAAGCTCCAATGTAATGACATTAAGAATACCACAGGGTCTTCACCTCAGTGACTAAGAAACAGCTCAGTGAACAGCTTGAAAGCAGCACACTACCCTCCATCCTCAGGATGCCTGGACTGGAAAGCAAAGACGGTCCACTAATGAAGACAGCTAACAAGTAAAGAAACAGAAGGCCCACCATGTGCTCAAGAAAGGCCCAGCATCTGGGCAGTACAGAGACAAAGATTCAGAAATATTACATTAGCTGCCTCCTAGGAAGTGCCTGGGTTCCTGAGGCTCACGGCACCCCCTCTATGCAAATGTGTCTACCCTGGGCCTCTCTAAAATCCACATTTCCACTCCCTAGGACACCTGTCAGAAACAAAGATTCACACCCAATACACAGGCAGTTCCACCTAGGCAAATTCTCTGGAATGTTCACCAGAAACTAATAGTCATGCTCACTTGCTCAGGAGGGAAGTAGGTGTGGATTGAGGGGAGACACTGCTGTGCATTTTCCAAACATCAGAATGCTCAAATAGCATCAATATACAGTGTACACAACAGTAAGTTCAAGCAACTGCTTGTGAGATAATATGTCCTGAAGTGCTAAGCAGAGCACTGAGCCACAAAGGGAGTCAGCCAAACCAGTTAACAGCACCAACCTGTCCCAAAGCTCATGTAGGTGCAGAACCTGACCGCCAGTGGCTGACAACGAAGCCAGCACCAGAAGAAAGGAAGAGAAGGAGTGAACAGCCTGCCCATGATATGTAGAACATCTCAAATGTGTGTCAGGTACACATCTTATACCCTAACCCTCCAGGTCAACTCTGGCTCACAGTCAGACTATGAACAGCACGGTTAAGAAGGCAGCAGCAGTTGCCTAGGGTGTAGCAGACCACAGCAGAATTCAAAGTAAACACCAGGTGAAGCAACATTATTCCCAAGGAAAAGAGATTACTCTCAGTTATTTCTGCTTTATCACTAGGATAGAAAATGTCGTTCCTGAAATTCCTGAAACCCTCCTGAACCAAGAATGATACTGAAGTTCATTCCTTGCAAGCCCCGCCACCAACTATGAAGACAAAAGGCTACCGCACCTGCCCCAACAGGCTCTGTGCACTGCCTCACCCCCCCGCCTGCAAAAAGCAAGGAAGAACCAGCTTTGGTGGACACACAGGCCCAGCACATCTCTTGTGACCATGGCGTCAGTGTGTTTCACTGTGAAAGGCCAAGGCCATGCAGGTACCAAGGAAATAGAGGCTTAAGGAGAGAGCTGAAGACTGAGGTCAAGTCCTCATGCTACTGTGCCCTGTGGGGGAATGGGGTTGGGGGCAGAGGAGAACCAGAGAATATACAATAATGGCCCAGGTACATCTGGACCTGGCCCCTGGGCTCTGGAGGAAGATGACTCCTGGGCTCCCACACATGCAGAGCACAGACCACCAGAAACAAGTGGCATGACTGGGCACACACAGAGAAGAACAAATAGGGCAGGTCACCATTCTCAAGCCTGCAAAAGCTTCAGTGGGTAGCAGTCATTTTCCTAGGCCTCACTATTAAGCAAAAAGTAGTTAATTTTACATATGCGAACAATTAGGAAAACCAGAAACAAGGAATGCTTCAACAGAACCCAGAATCCTGACATGCCAAGGCTTTGGCTCCTAGACAAGCTGCATGCCCACAAGGCCCTTGCTTGACCTAAAGAGAAAATGCTTCTGAGGACAACAGGACTTTTTTATGACTGTGTCCTTTAGAAGGATCAGAGCAGATCAATAACACACAGTGCTTTGCAAAAACAGCTCAGAGCAGCAAGGATGTGGGGCCTTGGGCCTGCAGGGAGATGAGCACAGCAGACCAAGTGACATGCATACAGAAAATAATATAGTCAAGGGGTTCATCTGAGGAAGCCACCATGCGAGGAGGACACTTGCACCTATGTATTGCTGCCAGAGACTGAGGCTGAAACACACGGAGACCTTGATAAAATGGGCCTCAGCCTCCCATCTGTCGCCCACTCTGGTTCCTTAAGACAAAGACAGTGCCCTGTGGGAGCCACTGACACACACACATAATCTGAGAAGATGCCCACTCCACACCAAGTACACTGTGCCCTAGGGGTTCATGTGGCAAGGTTCCCATCTTCAGGTAGAAAGAATACATGTCTATAGTTTTCGCTTCATACTTTCCTGAATTTTTTGACCTCCAAACAGAATTGTGCTACTTGGAAGGCAGAACAGCAAAGTTGCTGGGAGTGGTGTAGGAGTCTGAAAGTGCTGCAGTGGGCCCTGCAATCAGCAAGGCATCAACATACTACACAATCATCAACAGACTTACATTTCCAGAACAGGCTCCCTTACCTTTCCCAGGACTAAGATTCTGGTCTATAAAGACCTTTAGTTCTCCGTTGGCTTCAATTAGACTGGCCTGCAGAGAGTAACAACAACAACAGTAAATACAACATCTCAAGAGCCACACAGCCAAAGTTGTTAAACACACTGTGCCTAAATTACACATACAGGCAGAGAGGTCACTGCCACGCAGACAGCTCGGCAGTGCTCACAGCCCCGATGCTGCACTGCCCCCAGTGGCCACCACTGCTGGGAACACTGATCTGCAGATCCAATCACTAAAAAGCTAGGATTTTGATGGCAGAAAGAAATGGTCAGGTCGCATGTAAGAGGCAGCACATCTCTGATAAAGCCAGCATGAACACATTAGGAGGGAAGCTTACCAGATCATTACCCTCATCCCCCTCCAGGACACAGAGGAAACCTTTTACATCCTCCACCAACAAAATGTCAGGCCTGGGAAGGACATGATGACCAGCCCCATCCCAAGGGAAGCCACATTTACACCAAGGTCAACTCGGGCCCACTGGCCTGCAGCAGGAGATGAGAGGTAGCGACGGAGCTGCTTGAACGTATGTCCAAAGAGAATTCCACAAAAGACAGAGAGAAGGAAGGGAGACCCCAGCTAAGGGCCTAGCCAAGAAAACTCCAGCAGAGTCCCTGTTCTCCCACAGAATGATAAAGTGAACTGCCATAAGCTCCTGGGGATGATGCAGTGTCACATGGAGGCTGGGTCAAGAATTCAACACAGCTGAGGTAAGATCACATTTCTGAGCCAAAAAAGGTCATGCAGGTAAGGCCAACTAAACAAAATCAGCTGGTAACACAGGTGTGCACAGCCATAAAGACAGCACAACAGCCAAATGGAAGCACCAGGATGTTAAGAATGGGTAAGGCAGGATTTAGATAAGGCCCAGTGAATAAGGCAAACAGGTTAAAACTAGGTTAGTGATGTCTGGCTAAAGCAAGGTATATAGAGCCCAAGTTTAAAGTCATGAGTTCAGATGATACTAGGCAAATCTAAGAGACTGCGGCCAAGTTGGCAAAGTTGGGTGTGTAAAGCCAGTAGGCAAGGCAGGTTGGTAAAGCCAGGAGGCTGAGAGAAGAACTTAATGCAAGAACTTAATAGAGCTGTGATTGCATGACTACACGAGGCCAGTGGGGAAAACTATGTGAGGTAAACCAGGTGGGAAAAAATCCAGTGTAACCAAAGGAAGAAGGCTAGGAGCCTAAAATAGGTAGGGCCTGGGTCTGGGTCAGGGATGTGGAGCTAACTGTAGGGCATCTGCTTGCCAGGCATATTCAAGATCCTGGGTTCCAACTCCAGCACCACCAAAATAAGTAAACATTTAAAAACTACTTTAGGTAACAGGACCAGGTCAGGAAGACCAGCAGGATAAGGCCAAGAGATTAGAAACAGCAGGTGGGAAAGATCCCATTAACCCAAAGGCCAAAGGAAAAGGCTTTTCTTTGGGTCAAGAAATTACAGTCAAATGGGTAAGACCTACAAGCTAGAATTGGCAGGAGGTAAGACCTTCTTCCTCAACGCAACCCCACATATCCTGCAACAGCTGCTCAAGAACTCACTGGCCATGAATGGCCAGCAGGGTCCTTGCATAATCAGATACAGTAGTAAAGGGGCAGACTTCTTCACCAAGGCTCAGTCTGGAGGCATAAAGGTCAAATGTAAACAGGAAGTAATGAACCAAGACACAAGAGAGAATGACATGAAGCCACAGGTGACTGCCAAACTTGAATTCTGTCATCCACAGTTCCAGTCATGTCTGAAAATAAGCATCATTTTATTCCGAGTCAATTCCTGTGTCACTGTACTAAGAAGCTGTCATAGGAACTTTGGCTGGCACAGGAAACCTAATCTTCAGTCTTCTGATTTACTGACCACCAGCCCCAGTCTGGCTAGAGACTTAATGCACACCTGTAATCCAGGGGTCCCTGAAGAATTCCTGAAAGGAGTTCATCCTTTATTACAGTGTGCTCAGCAGCATCCTAGTCTCTACTCAATACATGCCAGTCATACCTCCCAGTGTGACAAAATTACCTCTAGATTGCAAAACTGCCCTCGACTGACAGCCACTGGTTTTAAGGCATAACTTCAGAAGCATACAGCGTCTAACAGCTCTGTTCTCCAGACCTGCAGTAAATACACACCTGGCTTTAATCTTAGCCCTTTCTGAAGCAGGGCCAGTAGAAAGAAAATCTGACTGAAGGAACCAGCAGAGGCCCTTGAGGCCAGATGAGACGCACCACAGCTTGACGATGTGCCATGGGCACAGAGGCAACTCTTTCATAACACACCACAAGTGTCAACACCACAGGGAAATGCAAGCTCTTCTTTCCATAAAGGAAACGAGAAAAACAAAACCACTGGGGTTCTCCTCACAGAGATCTAAACACCATCTATGCAAAGTCTCTACCAGTCTCTACACAATGGAGGTCAACAGCCTTCTTAAGACACCAGACCTTGCCAGGGAGCTTGCTGACCCTAGGCCAACACCCCAGACCACAGAGTACACCAGAAACAGATAGCCTCCTGGAGGGTTCTGCTGCTTTCTGAATGTCTGCTCCTCACGTTCACATGTTGACTGCAACCTCCAAAGTGATGGTAGGTAGGCTGTTAAGAGACCAGGAGGCCAGTAGACAGAATTCTTGTGAGGATTAGTGCCCCCAAAAGAGGGACCCCAGATAGCTGCATGACCTTTTACCATGTGAGGACACAACAAGAAGGAACCAGTCAGATATTTCTCCCTTGGAGCACCTCTGATTCTCAGAAGTTCTTCCTCAGTTTTCCTTAATAAATCTACCCTGAATCTACTTTAAAAAACTAAAGGGGGTGGGGCCTAGAAAAATGGCTCAGAGGTTGAGTACTGCTGCTCTCACAGTGGATCAGGTTCAGTTCGCAGCACCTACATGGTAGCTAACAACCGTCTGTTGAACCACAGACTTAGTTCCACATGGGGAGGACACTGTGCCACCACAGCTCTGGGACCCTCCATACCTGGGACATAGAGCTACATACACACAAGAACACATATATATACTCAGACTGCATTTGTTCTCTAAACCTAATCGCCCTGGAAGTGATTTCAAAGGATAAGGATGGTGAACCAGACAGGATGACCAATGGTGAGGGCAGCAAGAACCCATGGAGGGCAGAAAACGACCTTAGCCTTCTCTGGAATGGAGATCACTGCCACCCTTTGCTTGTTCATTCCTGGTTCTCAGGGTCCCTGTAGAAATGACCTGCTGCTGCTCCCATCTCCTCCCTAGGGTCACAGGCTAGGGCACTATGGAGAGGCCAGACTCCTGTGATGAAATGTGGCATAGAAACACTACTTGATAGCAGTATCATTCATGACATTTGTTCTACAGGAACTGCAACCTCCCATGGTCACACCAAGCTGAGCATTAAAACACCAAGGTTATCCCCCTAACACCCTCCTTGGTTTTTAGAGAAAAGTTCTCACCATGTAGCTCAAATTGGTGATCTCCCACCTTAGTCTTTGGTAGTGCTGGGATAACAGGCAGGTACTGATATGCCTGGCTAATTTTTTCAGTGCTGGAGATGGAGCCCAAGGTCTCACACATGCTAAGCAAGTACACTACCACTGAGCTATATCCGCAGTCCTGAAAACAACAATTGCTCAATTCCTGTATATATTGCTGAAACTGGCAATGATTCTAAGATATGTGCATGGGACTTGTGGTCCTGTATAGCCTCAGGTTGGGAGAGACCAGACAACCCCCAGAGAGGAGGCCTTAGTCACCTGGGATTAAGACCAAAGTAGGTATGTTCCTAGATAGACAACATTAACTTTTTTCAGGAAATCTACTAACACCAACTGATCTCTGCTACCCTGCTCTAGACAGGACTGCACCAGGTGCAGGAGCACAGCAGGACCATGTTCCCACAGAACATCAAGGCATACGGAACAGCGAACCCACCAACAGCAAACACGAGGGAACTACAGGCCACTTCTGTTCATTCAGCAACCTTGCTATTGCCTGCCAACCAGCTTCACAAAAACAAAAGCACCAACTCTGTAACAGTCCAGAGGGACCTGGTTATCACCATTCTTTTATAAAGGTACCAGTAATCACAATCACAGCCCTGCAGCTAAGCGTATCAAAGACCAAGAGCAAACTTCTAAGGGAAACAGATGGAACAGGACAAGGTATGGCTGCCTCATACCATTGCCCCTTCCCATCTGCACCCCAAGGCTCATTCCAGGTGGTTCTTCCTCAGGTATGAGTCCAGGACAGTGTCCTGCATGACTGTTTCCTATGCACTTCCCAGTTCACAACTTACTGATTTATTTTTCTACTGCTTATCTCTCCTCATTAGACACCCTGTCTGATGGGTGTGGGCAATACCTGGCAGCCTCAATACTGACCTTTGGCCAGGAATGTTGGCTCTGAGGTTGAGAAGCACATGTGTGCACTGGTGTTCACCCAGAGGGAATAGCAAGCCTACCACAAAGGCCATGTGGTGAGAACCTGCAAGGAAGCTTTTTACTGCAGTCCTTTGCTAGGGCATCATTTCTGGGCTCCCCTGTCCTAACACTTTCTAAACCTTGCAGCTTGTCCTGTGTTCTCTTATTTCCATCACAAGGACATAGAGGCATAAGGTCACCAATATGCACCCTCATAAAAACCACTAGGAAAAGTATTATCTCAGTAGCTTCCTGTTCCACCAGCCAAAACCCCAGGAGAAGAGATAAGAATTAAGTCCCTTCCATAACAGCCATGAAAATGCAACAATCTTACGAAATGCATGTCCAGGCAGGCAGACCTTCTGCTGTTACTGGGGATACAGATGACAAATGAACAGACAAGTGACACCACATCATATCATAAACACAATCTGATCCAACTCTGAGGATTACCTAGAGAGGAGACCCCTAGACATCTGGTCAAGAGAGCTGGTGGCACACGCCCAGATGCTGCCTTTGAGCAACCCCATGACCCTAGAGCAACAAACTGAATTCTCCTGGGACCTCTACTTGCTTGTGCTGGCAGTTGCCAGATCACCCTCCTTCAGGTCACAGAATAGATAGGATCACAGATGCAAGCACTTTCCATCTACTTGAACAGAGTCAGACTTTTCTGGGAACAGCTGGCTCCAGGTGCCAGGCTGTACCATCTTGCAGCTTAGGAGGAATGTATATGTAGAAGGACTGATTTGTAGGCACACCTCCTTTAAGTGATGTCTCCTTAGACTCCACAGGTAGGACTGAAGCAATCCCACATGCTGATGAGGTGGTCACTGACCTTACTGGACACAAAAGTACATGTTTACTGCAGAGCTTGACCAAGAGCTGAGACTTGGCAGGGTTGGCGCAATGCTAACCTCCACACATGGTGAGAACATGGCCACTGTCTTCCAGCATCCTCATGTGCCACCTCCTCCCAACTCTCAATGGCTGCTGTGATGGTTAGTCAGCTTCTCCCAAGGTGCATACAAAGCTGCAACTCCAGTTCAGGTCAAATGGTGCTATCCAGAGCTAGCTTTCATCCACAGCCAGCTTCCAGCAACTGGACACACACCACAGGTAGCCACTGTTCCTTAATCTTTTCTTTATGCACTGTGAACCTGACAGACATTCCCTCCAACAGCAGTGCACCACTTGATTCCTGAAATCACATTTCAGTCCTCTCCTGACCCCCACATGCTGCACTATAGGCCGGTGCACCTGAGTAGAGCTTTACATAGCCTCTAAGTGGGAAGTCAGGCCCTAAGTAGGAAGTCAGCCCTTGGGAGCCAATGCCACCTCTGGAAGCCATCTGTGTCCAAAGCATAGGTTGACCTACAAACTGACTTCTGACCACAAGATCTAGCAGAAGGGAGTTCTGAGCTCACTGCATCCATCTGTCTGTCTCTCCTGCTCTCCATTCTGAGAAGCTGCTTGAAGTAAGCTGCCTCAGAAAGAACTCAGGATACCCTCCCAACATAGCTTGTGAGGAACCGAACCCCACTAAGAACTAGATCAGTGAGCTCAGAATTGGGTCCTCCCATAGGCTCAGGTAACTCTACACCAGCCAATATCCTCCTACAGCCCACACATGCCCTTGATTGGGAACTCAGCTCCATACCAACAAACTGAGGTGAAGGATGCTGCAGATGCTAGATAACCACTAGCTCAGTCTTCTGAGCCACCTACGTCTTCATTAGGGCTGTGCCAGAGCAGCAGGCCAGTCAGTCAAAGAAAGCTGCCATGTCTGAAGATGATTCAAAGTTCATCCTACAAACATGCTCCAAGTACAGAAATGGAAAGTAGAAGTCCAGGGCCAAGCAAAGCAGATCTGCAACAGCAGGACAAGTCAGCTACTAAAGAGAATCAAATCTGTATGCTGAGACCAATAGGGAGGGAATCAAGTGAGGTATCTTCTTCATCCTGCCCCAGGGCTCCCCTCCCTGGGAAAACCCAAATAGAACTGAGGTGCCAAAAAAGAAGGCTCTAAAGACCCAGCCCTATGTGGGGACTCCTCACACCTTGAGGAGATATCTCAAAACTGGAAGAATAAAGCCTAGAGTCCAAGACATCAGGAGAGAAGGCCCTGACCACTGCCATCCTTGCCCAGCTACTGAGAATAGCAAAGCCATACCTCTAAAGGAAGTACCATCAGAACCTCAAATTTCTACTACTGTTTTCTGCTCACCATATCCAACAGAGGGCAAAAGCCTGCCCTCAAATAGTGAAAGCATGACTAAGACCCAAATCCAAATTGTGGAGCTGGCCACAATCCAAGGACAAGTCCTAAGATGACCACAGGTGACATGCTTGATGTTAACATCAAGCTCTACAATTTCAGAAAAGAAAAGCTTTTGCACTGCAAAAGCAGAGCTACTCATTAAACACAGTGAAAATAAACAACTATCCAGTGTGAAACAGAGGAACCAGAAGAGGAAATATATGGTACTGTGCAAAAATAAAAAAGCCTAACAAATATAGAATTTGACTCCAGGAAGCTATGAGAGGCAGAAGCATTTGACAATGGCATAAAACTGATGAAATAAAATGTCTCATTAAAAACAGGCATTTAGTGGCTGAAGAGATGGCTTAGTCATTAAAGGTTTACAATCTGAACATCAAAAGTACCTGCCTAACATGTGCAAAGCCCTGAGTTCAATCCCCCACACCACAAAAAGAGCCACTAAAAAATGTAGAAGCCAGGTATAGTGGCACACACCTAAGTCCTAGCTACTCCAGAGGTGGGAGGATGATTTGAGGCCAGAAGCTCAAAGGCAATCTGGGTAGGATGAAGAGTATTGGTATCAAAAAATAAGAAAAGAAATAGAGAGCGTAAGCCATACCTAGCTCTGATCCAGGACCAGGTCAAACAACAATTACACTAATTCCATCTGACAGGACATTCAAGGAAGCACCTAACAGATGTCACCCATGCCTCAAGCAAAAGGGTGCTCACAGCCGGGCTTGGTGCCACATGACTTTAGTCCCAGCACTTCAGAGGCAAAGGCAAGTAGATCTCTGTGAGTTCAAGGTCAGCCTGGTCTACATAGTGAGTGCCAGGCCAGCTGGGGCTACAGGGAGACCCTATATCAAACAGACCAGAAAAAGAAGATTTGGGGCTGGAGGAATGGCTCATCAGTTAAGAGCACTGGCTGTTCTTATAGAGAACCCGGGGTTCAATTCCAAGCACCTACATGGCAGATAACAATCATCTTTAACTCCAGTTCCAAGTGATCCTACACCCTCTTCTGACCTCTGTAAGCACTGCATGACATGGGTGTACCTACCTACATGCAGACAATACACTAATACACAAAATAGTAATAAAAAAAGTATTTTAAAAAGGGTGCTCATATGCTTAGTCATCAGGAAATGCAAACTGATACCCCAGAGCTACCAACATACACCCAAGTAACACAGGTACACCTACCAAAAAGCCAGGTCACAACCCACTGGCAGTATGTAGGCCTAATCATCATAAATGTGGTGGGAGGGAGGGGCCACATGCAGACCATTGGGAAACAACTGGACAGGGGTGAGAGTCCACGGGTAGCCATCCCCGGCACAGTCCACCCCAAGTAAGTACCTAAAAGAACAAACCCCAATGTATAGTAAATCCCATGTGAGATGTTAAAAGGTGTTTACAGGGATGTGATTTAGCTCAGTAGTTGAATGCTTGTCTTCTTCCATGTGTCCTAGATTTCATCCTTAGTATTGGGAGAGGGAGGAATCATTTACAGCCACTGAGAAATAGAAAAAAGCCAAATATCCCCTCCTAGTAGCACAGTCTAATGATGGTGTGCTCAGGGACCAAGTAGCCTGGACAACTATAGACAGATAGTTCAGAGGGTAAAATGTTTGCCATGCAAACAAGAGGACTTGAATTTGGATTCCCAGAACTCACATAAAAAGTAGGCTATGGTGGCACACACCTGTAATTCCAGCAGTGGGAGATAGAGACAGAAAGATCCCAGGGGCTTGCTGGCCAGGTAGTCTATAGCCATCTGGTAAGCTCCACATTAAGTAAAAGACTCTCAAAAAGACAAGGTGGTAGTCCAGCATGGTGGCACACACTTTTTTGTTTGTTTGGTTTGAGACAGGATCCTGTAGCCCCAGCTCTACTGGAACTTGCTTTGGAGACCAGGCTGGCCTCAATCTCAGAGATTCACTTGGCTCTGCCTCCTGAGTACTAGGATTAAAGACATGCACCATCACACCAGGCTGACACATACTTTTAATCCTAGTACTCCAGAGGCAGAGGCAGGTAGATCTCTGTGAGTCTGAGGCCAGTGGATCTATACAAGACTGAAACTGAGGCTACCCTGGCCCATATTGTGACTTAGTGGCAGGTAGATCTCTGTGAATCTGAGGCCAGCTTGGTCTACATAGTGAGTTCCACTCAGGAGGCAGAGGCACATGGATCTGTACAAGATTGAGACTTCCTGGTGAACTAGGACTAGAGAGACCCTGAAGAGAGAGGGAGAAAGAGAAAAGAAAAGAGGAGGAACGGAGGGAGGGAGGGAGGGTAGAAGAAATAAAGAAAGAAAGAAAAATGAATAAACAGTTGAGAGTGATAGAACACTCACTGTCAACCTTTGGTCTCTACACACATGTGGCATATACACATAACACACACGCGCATAGCCGAGAGACCTGTACTTAAGGCTTTTTAGATTTACTGAGCTTCAGCCATGTCTTTTACAGTACATTTTACTCACTAAAGGTTTTTTTTTAATTTATTTTATGTATATGAATGTAAGTGCACCCATGTCATGTGACACTCACGTGCCAGAAATCAGCACGGGACTCCTCTGGAACTGGAGTTATGGACAGTTGTAAGCCACCACACAGGTGCTGGGAATTGAACTGGGGTCCTTTGCAAGAGTAGCCAGTACTGTTAATCGCTGGCCCAGTCCTTGCTAAGGTATTTTTAAGTAGTAAGAATGCTAGAGGAAATAGACAAATACCTTTATAAGCAATATATCCAGTAAAAAACAAAAACAAAAACAAAAACAAAAAAACAGAGAAAAAGCCATTAATAGTGGGAATTTCTACAGATATCTAATAGCAAGGAACCAGTACACATGCAAGGTCTCTACCAGCAAAACTAAAACTTCTTTGAAGGTCATAATCTTTTAAAACTAAAGACCAACTTGATGCAAATGGAAAGTCAAACCTGTTTCATAGACAAGAACCATCACTGATTAAAAGACAGCTGATAGAAAAATAAAGACAAGCTGTCCTTCCCATCAGCACTGAAGGAATTCTAAAGTCCGTGCATTGGCAGAAAGCAAAATAGACTGGCACTGGCTCTCACCTATCCTCTCTCCCATCCTTTTATCCTTTCCCTGGAAATGCCACTTCCAAGAATCCATAAGGAATCAAGTCCTAACCTACAAGACCACTCATCATAGACTTGTTTAAATTAAGGCAAACTATATCAAACAAACATGTCTGGCAGAAGACAACCACAGGCCACCTTATAAACAAGAATCTATTCACATTCTGGGATCAGAACCTGAGTCAGGGCTATAGGACCTGCCCTGTGACTGGTCCTCATTGTCTTGCCTATTTAGAAGGATGTGCCCATGCCAGAGACACCCTCTGACCTCAACCAATCCCCTCCCAACATTATCAACTTTGGGAGGAGGTTCCAGTAAAGGAACAGCCTGAAGATGGAATCAACAAGGATGCCTCCAAGCAAAAGCAGTCAGGAAAAATTTTCTACATGTAGACTTGTGCAAACTTCAAACTTGGAGACCATGGGGAATCCCAGAGCTGCCATGTGATTATCATGAATGGCTCTTAATTTCCTTTGGGTATTTTAACCAGGTCTGTTTTTTTTTTTTTTTTTTTTTTTTTTTTTACAGAATGGAACTCAGGGATTTATGCATGCTAGCAAGATATGCCACACCCTAGCCATGCATGCCATGAGTATTTAAAGTCAACTGAGAGGTGCATACAGAGCCATTTTATGACTATTCCAAGACAGGACAACAGGGATGAGTGCCACCAGCACTGTCTACCTCTGTGTTTGTATACATGTTCCTTAAAGGTTATTATTCAAGACTGGAGAGACAGCTAGATCTGTAGTGCTTGCCACAAACATGAGGATCTGAGTTCAGTCCCCAGAATCCCCATAAAAAAGCCAACTGTATAATCCCCTCACTGGGGAAGCAGAGACAGACAGATCCCTGGGATTGGTGTGTAAGACAGTCTCTTAATTAGTGAGCTCTGAACCAGTGAAAGACCCTGCCTCAAAAAACAAGATGGGTGTCACCTCACAAATAACACTCAAGGTTGACCTTTGGGCTCCATACACATGTGCATGTACATAGGAATACACACACACATACATGTTTACAAAGTTATTAGCGCTAAGTGTGATGGTGCACACCTGTAATCTCAGCAGTTGGGAGGTTAAGGCAGGAGATCTTGAGTTCAAGACCAGTATGGCCTATACAACAAGAACCTGTATGATAAAAAGTTAAAGAACCTTAAATATCTATATTTGCTGCCATGATAAAGCCTAGGGCAAAATACTGACAAAAACAGCAAGGAACAAGTGAGTTCATTTAAGTAAAACTATGGAACACACAGGCATGTTTGAACACACCCCTAGCCATTACCACAAAACTACAGCCAGCACTGACACCACAGCCACCTCAGCAATGACACCAGATGCCCCAAACACTGCCTTTCTGATCCTTTGTGTACCACCCGAATCCTGAATAACTGGATGAAGCAATTAGGCTACTTCTCTTCCTAACAAAAGGCCAGGGTCCCAACATGGCAGGATTTGGTGCAAAGTGGAGAGGGAACAGAGGAGGCCCCCATCCCCACCCCGATGGTCATCCACAGATGATTATAGAGTCAACAAAACACAGGCTCGCTTCTACAGAGAAGACAGACCTGTCTGGAGAGGGGTACAGTCCAAAGAGAGCAAGTAAGCATGTCCAGTGCGAGGCAGAACTAGACAGGTAAGAAAGCCCCAGGTTGTGAGGTCTCTAGGAAATGCTCAGGGCATAAAAAAAGTACCTCTACCCCAAGTGGGCAGCAAGAACCCATGCCCTTAGGGAAGAGTCTAAGGCCTTTAAGTGGAGATTAGCTGAGAGTTGGTAAATAAACTCATAAAAATATTTTTGAAAATGCTAATTTCCACAGGCTGGCAGATCAGGAGAGGCCAAGCTAGGAAACCAACATGAATTTCAAAGAAGGTAATGTTACTGAGACCCAGGATCAGGGACAGGAGAGGTCATCAACAATGAACAAGAGAAAGCCCTTGAGAACTGGTGGTGGATCACTTGCCCAGGATGCCTGAGGTCCCTAGGTTCACTTCCCAATACTGGGGGGGGGACGACACAACAAAAACAAACACAAAGAGTGAGAGAATGGTTGGAAAGGTCATACACATCCCACACATGCACGGCTATGGTAACTTCTCCTCTCAGGCACAGGACCAACAAGCCAGATCAGCAGGCCCAGAGAGCTTCTTCAGCAAGACATGGCCTTCTCAGCCCTGTATGCGCTCATCTGCAGAGCAGCAGTGTTCTCATTCTCTTTCTACCACAATGCCTACCAAGCCCAATGTCCCTGAATCATCAGTACTTCTGCTGTCCGGTGTATGAGGAAGCCAAGGGCTTCCTCAGCTGGGTTCAGCACTCTCTCCCATCCTCAGCCCTTCTTGCCAAGATTATGTGCATTCAGGGTAGTGGGCTGCATTCAAGGTGGTGTGGCTGCAGACTTTGCCTCCTAAAGAGATGAGGACACTCCACATTATCTGTTGCTGCCCCAAATCCAATGAATTTCCTACAGGCATTTAACTCCTGCTTCTCTGCCAGAAAACACGAAATGATACTTGATTACACAACAGACCCAAATGCAAAACTACCTGGGAGAGGTGCCAGACAACTAAGTGCCCAGGTTTGCTATGGTCCACTTCTGGGTGTCCCAGGGCAGCGTTGGGCAGGGAGGATGAACTGCTTCAGGAGAGGAGGGATGGGTAGGCCATAGAAGAATAGCCAGGCCAGCGGGGCTTCACTGAGCAGGATGTGGCTGCCCCACAGCCCAGAACGTCACTTTCCTGACAGTGACAAGAGGCTAACTGAGAATATAACTGCTGCCTCAGTCCTCTCCACCTTCCTACACTAGGCAAGAACTGTGTTCTGAGGGCCACAGCCTCCAACTCTGAATCTACAAAGCTGACCTCAAAGTTTCCTACAGATGCAAAACCCAGTGTTTAGTTCTGTACCTGCCCTCCTACACAGGCTGAGTGTGTATGAAAGAATATACCAAGTACTTATATCGACGGCGGCGGCAGCTCCGGCTCCGGCTAAGAAATGCAGATAAAAAAACAGAACTATAGAAAATCAACTAACAACGAAAGGAATGGGAAGCAGAACAGAAATCCCAGATGACCGGCAAAAGCAAACTTACTAATGACCCTACAAACACCTGCTCAAAGCCAGGGCCATGGCCCTCGGACTCCGAGGGAGAGCTGTCTGATGCCAAAGGAGGGAGCTGGTGGTGGCCAGCAGGGCGGAGAGAAGGGAAGGGTCCCGGCGGCCCAGGGCGGCTCAGAGGGAGGGGGCGGGCTGGGTACTCACAGGCACTCAGCGTTGCGAGGGATGTCCCTGGGAACAGCGGAGGCCCAGTCCGTGGCAGTCCACGCTGGCGACGGAGCAGGTACACTTGGTGGGTCAGGCGGCAGCGGGGGACCAGCTCAGGACGCTTGCCAGCGCCAAGGCCAGTGCTAGGCGGGAGCGCACGGCGGCGCCGACCTGGGTCCGCCCGGGAGCCATGGTGTGCAAGCGCCCGCGCCCGGAGGAGGTGGCCTGGGCGGCAGGGGACGCGGGAAGCCGGAGGAAGAGGGAGCGCGGGCTGCCCGGGGGGGCGGGCAGCGGACTGGGCGTGGAGGAAACCCGGTGAGGCGCTCAGGTGCACGGGGCGTGGGCGGAGAGGAGCATGGTCCGAGAGGGGCGCGAGCGGAGAGGGGCGTGGTCCGAGAGGGGCGCGAGCGGAGAGGGGCGTGGTCCGAGAGGGGCGCGAGCGGAGAGGGGCGTGGTCCGGCTCCGGCGGCGGCGGCTCCGGCGGCGGCGGCTCCGGCGGCGGCGGCTCCGGCGGCGGCGGCTCCGGCGGCGGGGGCTCCGGCGGCGGCGGCTCCGGCGGCGGGGGCTCCGGCGGCGGCGGCTCCGGCGGCGGCGGCTCCGGCGGCGGCGGCTCCGGCGGCGGCGGCTCCGGCGGCGGCGGCTCCGGCGGCGGCGGCTCCGGCGGCTCGAAGTAAGAAGCCTCCGAGCCTGACGTGGCCCCGCGCGGCACCCCCTCCCCTGGCCGCCAGCGGTCACCAATCAGCCCCATTTCCAGGCCGGCTGATCCGGTGTGCAGTCTGAACCTGGAGTCACCGTGGGAACAGGGACAAAACTTGTCTTCCCAAGTTCGGGGCAGCTCCCAGCCTCTCTGCACAGGGCTATCCCCGAGGTTCAAGAGGGGCCAGGTGCCCCTTCCGCCGGCCGGACCTTCGCACACCTCCACACACACACACACACATTGATCTAGATCAAGGGTAAGGAAGGGTCAGGAGGGATTAAAACTATATGTTTAGGTTACAAGAGGTATGTAAAGCCTAGAAAGATCATATATTGTAAACAAGCTAAGAGAGTTAAAGGATCTCAAATTAACTTTTGTTACAAGGTTAGGTAAGAGTCCCATTTGAAACAGAAATCATTCCCAAAAAACTCTTTCCCACCACAGAGACAGTCCTTTGACCACCAAAGTTAGAACTAAGCTATGTCTCACCTGCATCTCCCAACCACAAGATACCACACAGTCGCAAGAGGGTGGTGGGTCTACACAGGCCAAAACCCAACTGTGTCCCACAGCACTCAGGTATCTACAAGTTCTAGGCTAGTTTGAATATGAGCCCCCTTTTGGGCCCTGTTCCCCAGTGAATAGCTGTTGGTCTCTGATCTGTCACCCCAAGATTGGAGATGGTAGTTACCATCAGTCACCTAGCCCAAGACAGTTCCAGGAACTTGGTATGTAGGTTATCAGTCTGTCAACAGGACTTCTGGAAAGTTGAGTGCTTCGCTTAACAGAGTAGGCCTCGTGCTGCTTTTCTCCTCTGGAATATGGACTAATTCATTCATTCATATTCTCTCCCTCCCTCCAGGCTGAGCTGTTCAGGGCAGAGGGATAAGATAGCATGAGAATCTCTTGTCTTCCTGCCTTTTCCTTGTTTCTTTTTTATTTTTTATGCTAAAGCAAGCACTGTGGTCTCTTCCCTGATTCCCTTAGCTCTTGTGAAAGTACTTGAGAGCATGATCAGTTCTTCAGCTGGGTCCCTCTATGAGGAGAAGATCTAGGGACAGACTTTTCTGCTACCATTTTGGTCCACCCCTTAAGGAAAGAAATTTAAAAACATCGGTACTCAGGAAAGGGTTTTATGATCAGATTCATAGAATACTAGTAGGAAAAGAATTATTTTACCAACAAGCAACCGAAGGAAATCTAGCCCATTTATTTTACTTGTTTTGACATCAGCAAATAATGACAAACTGGAGGGAAAGACAAGTTTAAGGACTGTAGCAATTAGTTAATTTGCGACTGATTATTTTTAAAATTATACATGCAGCACCATGCTTCTGCAGAGACAAGTTACAAATTACTTTGTCTTTCTTGTTGCTGATGCCACTGCTGATGTTCTGTTGTTTTTAAAGGACTGCAGGTGCCATATGTTTGTGAATATTAATATTGTTTGAAATCTTTCAGGTTGCTATAGGCACTTCATTTCCTTTCTTCCAGAAAGCACCTGATGCACTGGAGGCAGAATTCTGAAGGAGTCCGCATATGTAAATGCAGCTAGAGAAGCTGCTCCTTCTTCACAGTCCCCAGCCTCACTGGTTATGATATAGTGACCAAAATGTACATGCTTCTAGTCCACTAATGCTATTAAGGTTGTATCCCCACCATCATAATCATCCTTAGCCCACGTGCTCTTTGTAACCCAGCAAACATATTCCTGTCTTACCATCCTTTCTCTTTTTAAAGATGTTTTTATTCATGTGTATGCGAGAGAAAGAGAGAATATCCTTGTGGATGCAGGTGCTCATCAAGGCCAGAGAAAGGTGTCAGATTCCCGGAACTGGACTAGGTTCTGGGCACTGAATTCAAGTCATCTGGAAGAGCAGTTCATGCTGTTAACCACGGAGCTGTGTCTCCAGCTCTCCCCACCCCTCCATCTGATCACTATTAAACTCAAACGCTTGCATATTCTATTGATGTGACTTTCTTCCCTCTCCCACCACTTCATTCCATCCAGTGAAGACTGTGAAGTAATTCAGTATCTGCCTCATTTTCCTCTCCTTTGTCCATGGTTGTGTCATTTCTTTTCCGATCACTTCACCTTTGAAATTTCTCCATCTAACCATTCCAGTAAGTCCTCCTTTTCCTCTTGGTCCCACTTATGTGTGACCCTGAAGCTTTCTCATTCTTCCTGTCTTCTCTCTTCTTCATGGGATTGGACCCCAGCCTCAGCTGTTTTATCATCACTGTTCAATGTTATAACTTCACTCCCAGCCTTGGTCCACTTCAGCTCTGCCCTCAAGTCTAGCTTCAATGCTGCTTCCACTAAGATGTTTTCCACAATTTAGCTGTCATTCCATTATGCCCACTGCATGTAAAGTTATAGGGTGCAGCACTGAAGAATTAAAATGCAGGATTGGAGAGATGGCTCAGTGGTTAAGGGCACTGACTGCTCTTACAGAGGACCTGGTTCATTTCTCTGCACCCACATGATAGTGAAAACCACCCATAACTCCAGTTCCAGGAATCTAATGCCCTCTTCTGTCCTCCTCAGGCATTGCACACATGGTACAGTTATGAACATGCAGGCAAAATATTCTTACACATAAAATAAAAAGAAATAAATCAAAAAGTTTAGAGAATTAAAATACATAGGCAAAGTCATAGCTTTACCATGTAATGATAACAGGGCTCAAAACAGGTATCCTAACTCTCAGTTTCCTTCACTCTAAAATGGTAATATCAATTTCATAGAGTTTTTATAAACATTGGAAGAGAGAACATCTGGGCAGGATTTATTGGACTGGTTAAAGGTAATAGAAAGTCTAACTCAGACTGGCATTTAAAAAAATGGCCATGACTGACTCAGTCATCATCAAGTTGGGAGGAAAAGTCATTTTCAGGGTTAGTCTGGCTCAGTGACTCAGCTACAAGATCAATAACTCATTCCTTTTGCTTTCTCTGCTCTGTCTTCTGAAGGGTCAGATAGATAGATAGACAGATAGATAGAAAGATGATAGACAGACAGATAGATAGATAGATAGATATCCGATGGTCAGAGTTTGGTTTGGTTTCCTTCAGAGTTTCAAAGGGCTATTCCTGGGCTATTGAGTTTCTTCTTCAAAATTAAGAAAAGAACAAAGTGATCCCTTTAAGAATGTCTCCAAGAATAGTAAGGGGAAATCTCAGGAAACATCCTATGGTTTGTTGTCCAGGTGTGAAGAGCAAGTTTATATTTAGACCACTGCCTGGGCACAGGAATTCTTGTAGCACTTGGCTCAAACATCCTCACATGAAAAAAAGCACCGTAACATAAGGAAGCAGATGGTATATCCTAGAAAATAATTTTCTCCTTAAGTTGCACACAGTAAGTATAAGATACGAAAAAAACAGCGCACAGACATTGGAGATGCTTACCATCTGCTGCGGGGAGTCGAGTCCTTAGCAAACCATACTGCAACATGCAGTTACTATCATGCTTTTCCATGCCTTTGTCCGCTTTTCCATGCCTTTGTTACGCTGGCGACTGTCCCTCACCAGGAAGGTACCCACGGGCTCCGACGCAGCACGCTCAGGGGTCCCCAGTAGAAGCCGCAGGTGTCCAAGAGCGCGCTGGTCCGCATGCTGCGTCATTGGTCCGCGTGCTGCGACGCTGGTCCTCGTGATGCGTGGGTAGTCAGCGTGGGAGCGAAACGTGCGGAAGTGCCTGTCACCGGAGACCGGGCAGGGCTGCGGACGCGCGGGGACCGCAGGCGAGGACGAAGAAGGCTCTGGCCGCCGTCGGGGCTCTGCTGCCGGGGAGACCATCCTACACGAGGGGCCAGCCGGAGGGGTGAGTCATAGGGTCCGGGGCTGCGCTGATGGGGGAGACAGAGGCAGTGAGTCCGGTGTCCGCTTTCCACCGCGGTCCGCCTGACCGAAGGGCGGGCCCCTCCCCCAGCCCCGTCGCGACTGTGCCCCCGCCGGCCCGGACCCCGGAGCTGCCGCCCCCGCGGGAGTGCCGGTCACTCGTACAGGTTGTTGCCCCGCGCCCGCTGCCGCCTGGGTGGTGTGGACGGGGAGCGGCGCGCGGACCCGGTGCAGCTGGAAGCCGATCCTGTCCACGGGCTTGGTGCATAGGCTGCCCTGGTGGCCGAGGACTAGCTTGGCAGGAGGAGTGGGGCGGCGATGTGCGGAGTGCGGACCCGAGACGTTGGGGGGCTGGGAAGGAAGCTCGGTGGTAGAGACCTGGCCTGCGGGAGGCCCCGAGTGGCCGAGTTCCCCACCCCCATCCCTACCTCCATCCGCATCCGCACCCTCACCCCTTGCTGGAAGCGTTTATTAAAGAGCTCTAGTACATGCTCAGTAAAACATGGGAGCAAATGAATGAATCTCGAAACGTCAGACAAAGCTAATCTCCTATGCAGTGAGACTGGGCGCGTACCCTGTTGACTCAGGTGAAGAAGGAGAAAATCAGAAAAGAACACCTAGTTGTGTCCATATGCCTGTCTGTTTTTCCCCAGCATACACCTTTTTATGTATGTATTTATTTATTTATTTATTTGAGACGGGCTTAGTGTCTACCCTGGCTGGTCTGCAGCTCAGTATGTAGACCAGCCTGGCCTTGAACTTTTAGAGGTCCGCCTGCTTCTGCCTTCCGAGTGCTGGCATTAAAGGCGTGCGCCCCCACGCGGGGCTCATAGGGGGTGTTGATCCATACTCAGCTATGACTAGCGTTGCAGAGAATCCGCATGAGATGTGGAAATTTTCGTTTTGAGAACAGTTGGTATATAGTTATTTAACAGATCTTATTTGTCACCATTGAAAATAATGGAGACGATAAAGAGGTGTCTGGATTGTGTTTTGAGGCGTAACTTTCTATTCACGAATAAAGACATTTCAGCGCCTGACACTGAGCCAGGGATTGCTTTGAACTTGGGGGAGAGGGACCTGCTGCCACCCTGGTCTTGTTAAACACTGATGAGTTTCCGAGACCTGTGGTAGGTGCTGCTTCTGGAGGCAAACAGCCCACAATGATCTTTTCCTTAAGTTTGGGCATGAAGTTTGTTCCTTACGACCCTTGTAGCAAGTGACTTTCTTAAACCCCCAGTGCCTAATTCATTTGGGAAGAATGGCAGCTGAACTTCAGGAAGTGTTAATTCATAGTCCATTTAAAAGTTAATAAGTAACTTTTTAGGGTTAGATTATTGGGTTATACTTTCATCTTTGTCACCTTAATAAAAAAAAACCTATGTGCATTTTAAAATGAAGAGCAAGGTTAACAAGTAGAATTTTTATTCCCAGGTTTTGGTGCAGTGTTTTTAGTGATACGTTTTGTACTTCTGGGCCTGATTCCAGTAATAATCTTTGTAATAGCATTTTCTATATTTAAAAGTCCCCAGGGCTGGAGTACTGGCTCAGTGGTTAAGAGCACTTGTTGCTCTTGCATAGGACTCAGGTTCAATTCCAGCACCCACATTGTGGCTACTAACCAGTAACTCCAGTTCCAGGGAATCTGATGCCCTCTTCTGATCTCCATGGGTATTGCAAGACACAGGTGAACTATGTGCAGGCAATACATTCATACACATTACAAAAAAAGAAGTCCCCATTCAATGGTTAAGAGACCTTGCTGCTCTTTCAGAGGACTTGAGTTCAGGCCCTAGCACCTTCATGGGGAGGCAGTGGGGCTCACCACCACCTGTAACTCCAGCTCTAGGAAATCCTACACCCTCTTGACCTTAGTCAAGTGGGCAGCTGCACATACATTGCATACATTCACACACAAATGAACGCACACACACGCACACACAAATTAAAAATAAAATCTTACATCCCCATAGATTGGCATGGAGTGTGCCTCAATCATTAGAGAGCTTGCCTAGCAGCGTGAAGCTGTGGATTCAATCCCCAGCATCACATAAACTGGGTATGATGGTACATACCTCAAGCCCAGCACTTGGGAGGGTAGAGGCAGGAGGATCATGATCAGAGGCTCCCCTGACCTCTCCCCCCCGCCTGCCTTTTTGAGACTGGGTGTCCATCACACAGAGATTCACCTGGCTCTGCCTCCGAAGTGCTGGGATTAAAGGCATCCCCTACAATGCTGGTCTCCCTCTCTAGCAAATTTGACACTAGCCTGTGAGTTATGTGAGGCTTTGACTCAAAAAAATCCCCCCAAAAGAAAAACACAAAACAGCCAGGTGTGGTGGCTCATACCTTTAGTCCAAGCACTTGGAAGGACGGGCAGGTGCTGGTGGATCTCTGAGATTGAGACCAGCCTGGTCTCCATAGTGAATAGTAGGCCAGCTGGGGCTACAAGGAGACCCTGTCTCAAAACACAGAAAACACAGGGATAAATAGGTTTTTTCTTTT
Organism: Eospalax fontanierii; assembly: GCA_035773235.1. NCBI lineage: Eukaryota > Metazoa > Chordata > Mammalia > Rodentia > Spalacidae > Eospalax > Eospalax fontanierii. Next base: position 40,816,722 of record CM069524.1, read on the forward strand.
TCTGGATTTGTGTTTCTTTTTCTATGAGAAATATTTTGCAGAGCAGGAAATGTGGCATTGTGGTAACACACTTGCATGTGTTCTAACGAAGAGGTTGAGGGGTGGAGAGAAAGTAATGTATTAAATAAGGCACTTTTTTAGAAATTTAACCTTGGCCCTTGGTATACCATTTATAAAGCTGCACACTATTTATATTTTTTCATCTCTGTTCTTTTTTGTTGTTTTGTTTTGACACAGGGTCTCCCTGTAACCTTAGCTGGCCTGGAACTCCCTATGTAGACCGGGCTAGATTCATTTCACAGAGATCTGCCTGCCTATGCCCTTCTGAGGGCTGAGATGAAACGTGTGCACCATTACAGTCGGATCATGTATGTTTTAAAATCAGATTTGTGTGCCACATTATGACTTTCCAGTCAACAACATTTGTGGGGATCTGGGTGTTGAGCAAGGCAAGCAACTCCAGATACCCTAAAAGGATGGCAGGTGTCTGACCTGCTCTGCCTGTGTGATAACCTGGCCCCAGGAAGCTACTGTAGATATGAATCTTCCTTTCCCCCACCCCAGACCAGAACCAGGTTTTTGGGTTTTCTTTCCTCGTTCCTGAACTTCCACAGCCTTCCCACCCTTTACCCCCAAAACCCCACCTTTAACTTTCCCACCTTCTGTAACGGTCAGGAAGGCCTCCGTATATAAAGCCCTGCATTGGCACTAATAACCGAACTACCCACCCACGTAGTCTCCCGGGAGGGAACTCCTCCCGCCGCACTCTGAGCCACCTGAGGTCCCGTTCCATCGTCCTCCATTCTCTGGCATGGCTGGAGCACAACAGCCGTGCTGGAGATGGAGACCCACCCACAAATGGCACCCAACGTGGGTGCATAGAGGCCAACAATGACAATTGAACAAGGGACACACCAGGACGCGCTGAAAAACGTGAGTGCTCCCCACAAGGGACATCGGCTTCGGCCCCCGCCATCCCACTCTGAGGACAGGCATGGTTTCTTCTAACTTCTGTCTTTTCTATTAAGCTGCAGGTGAAGGACTGAGATCCATTAGTTAGAGCTTGCTTTGCCTCAGGGCAGGTTAAAGCTGTATTGTCTGTGTCCATTTTGGTTTTGACTTAAGTGTTGTGACTGCTTCCTCGTGGGCCAGAGTGAGTCCGAAAATGTCACAATATCGCTACTTTTAAATGTATAGTGACCAACTTTTCTAAATGCCTTTATCTAGTTTGTTATCTAAAAATGTAATTGCCTCTTTACAGAAAAAAAAAAAAAAACCATCCATGCTAAAGACTATGGTGCATCTGCTCTCAGGTTACCTATATACCTGTTAGTAACACCTCACCCATCTGTATATGTAAAGTCATTCATTCCACAGGGTGAACTTTAATATGATCAAACATTGGTTTGATACTAGAGCCCTAGAAAGAGAATAAACATTGTTTAATGCACCCAGGAAGAAAATTTTCTTAATGTTATTATGTCTCATGATCTTAAGAAAAGAAAATAAAGATGAAAAATATATATATTTTATGAAAAGAGTTTTTTGTATAAGAAAGTCTATACAAGTGATTAAAGATCTGATTTTATATGTTATAATATAGGAAACATTAGATATATAATGTATAAATAGTCTTAAAGTTTCTAAAGTAATAGTTCAGTCAAATACTTTAAGGAACACAATATATGTCTAGTCAAGGTTTATTCAAAAATGTTTAACTTTTGTCCAAGCTTTAGCTACAAAACATATAGTGATTAACAGTTCAGTATTGGTGGAACTAACCACCTTGGGTGTCTAACCACCATATTTAATGGCCTCTAATCTGGTCAGAGGGACTTAAAGGGACAATTTTTTGTCTCTGGCCCTCCAAGTCAACTAAGTTCCAGGAGACTATGGGGCATCTCTTGAAATGTCCTATAACTGTGATGTGTCACCTGTCTTCCTGTTCAGGGAGGTCATGGAGACCCCACTAGAAGGACTTGAACCAGTGTCCAGTCTGCAAAGAAGAGGGTCAGCGCAGGAAAACGTTTCCTTGATTTGCTTCAAAGTGAAGCTGTGGTCTAGCAAGACCTTCTGACTTATCTTCACATAGATGGAACTGGCAAAACAAAGGCCTACGGAGCCAGGGGCTCCTCTCTAGCTCATGTGATCACCCTGAGGAACTGATGCTCATCTGACCTTAAGAATCAAATTAAGTTGCTTTATTTGGGCCAAATTATACGACCTTAAATACCCAAAAGGAAATGATAACCAAAAAATTAAAGTGATTAGTATGCTTCTTTAAGACTATAAGGAATTACACTTCCCAGACATTAGGTTTAAGTTTATATAAGATGTTATTTACACAATTTCTCACTAGTGATTTTGTTCTTAATAAGAAAATGCCACTCAGATGTAAGACTTCAATTCTTGACCTATCTCAACACTACAGTGCATACCTGTGGCCAAGAAAGGCAAGCCCACCATTGTTCTAACCCCCAAATTAAATGATTTCTTTTCTCTCCATTTGGGAGGGAAATCACCCTGATTCTAGCCACTCCAGCTATCAAGGTACCTAAAAACAAATCCTGACTTCAAGACTCTCAAGTTCAGCCTTGGCAGTCAAAAAGAAAAACAAAGAGGAACCCAAAAGATGGAAGCCTTTGAAAGTCTTTAAGCAAGATATTCTAATGGACTTTGAATTGGACATTTGAACTCTTCCCTGTTATGACTATTTTAATTTCATCTTCCAGGGACAAGTTAAGGACTTTCTTTTCCCCTACAGCTAAGAGTTATGCAATTCAGGGGACTTTTAGATAGACTCACTGAAGGGGTACCCTTATTGCCACAACCTACGACCCTATTCAGCCTTGAAGAAGCCAGAGCGGTCTGCGCCCCAATTCCCTATTGGCAATTAGGGTGACCTCTTCAGAGGGTGGTGTGATGAGAACAGGAGGTAGAATTTGGCTAGGCAGTTTAGGGTAAAAAGACCCCAAAAGACCAAAAACTGTCCTTGAGTCCTTCAGCAGCCTACTCTATATCAAAGGCCAAATATGTCCAAGGATTTGGGAGCGCTTATCTAATTCCTAAAAGATTTTAGGGTTACATCTTCAAAAGAAGAATGTGAGAAAACAAATAGCTAACTGAGAGACTATAAATTCTCTCACTTATACCTTTCATAAACTCAAGAATGAACTTAAAACACATTATCCCCCCTGGTTTGTCAATCCCCTCATGGCCTGGCTCCTCCCTTTACTGAGGCCTTGTACACCTCCCCATTATATATAAAAAAAGGGGGAGATTGGGGATCTGGGTATTGAGCAAGGCAAGCAACTCCGGATACCCTAAAGGGATGGCAGGTGTCTGACCTGCTCTGCCTGATGTGATAACCTGGCCCCAGGAAGCTACTGTAGATAGGAGTCTTCCTTGCCCCCACCCCAGACCAGAACAAGGTTTTTGGATTTCGTTTCCTCGTTCCTGAACTTCCACATCAGCCCTACAACCTTCCCGCCTTTACCCCAAAACCCCACCTTTAACTTTCCCACCTTCTGTAACGGTCAAGAAGGCCTCCGTATATAAAGCCCTGCATTGGCACTAATAACCGAACTACCCACCCACGTAGTCTCCCGGGAGGCAACTCCTCCCGCCACACTCTGAGCCACCTGAGGTCCCGTTCCATTGTCCTCCCTTCTCTGGCGTGGCCGGAGCACAACAGCCGTGCTCGAGATGGAGACCCACCCACAAATGTCTCCCAACGTGAGTGGATAGAGACCAACAATGGCGATTCAACAAGGGACACTCCAGGACGCACTGAAGAAGGTGAGTGTTCCCCACGAGGGACATCGACTTTGGCCCCCGCCATCCCACTCTCAGGACAGGCATGGTTTCTTCTGTCTTTTCTATCAACCTGCAGGTGAGGAACTGAGATTCCATAAGTTAGAGCTTGTTATGCCTCAGGGCAGGTTAAAACTATATTGTCTGTGTCCATTTCGGTTTTGTCTTAAGTGTTGTGAGTGCTTCCTCATGGGCAGGAGTGAGTCCAAAAATGTCAAAATGTCACTACTTCTAAATGTATAGTGACCAACTTTTCTAAATGCCTTTATGTAGCTTGTTATCTAAAAATGTAATTGCCTCTCTACAGAGGAAAAAAAAAAGGTTTTAAAAGTCATTTCTTGCCTTAGACCGTTTCTCCACCATGATTCTCTTCATGGATAGGGGAAAAGAGCAGTTACAGTGCCTGAACTTTGGACTCAGTCACCATGGTCCCCAGACAGTTGCCTTTCTAACTAGAGCTAAGCATTTTAAGTTTTCGTGAACAGGAGAGTCATATATTATGCTGTATAGAACATTTAACTGGGTACCTTTTAAAAGTAGAAAAGAGGTTTCTATTATATACCTTGTGCTTGTTCATGCCCTTACTAGGAGAGAGGAAACCATGTGGTCTGGTCTCCATATCTTACGTGTGTAATTTCATCAATGTGGTGACAGTCACATGGCCTGACTGCCACCTTGGACAAAAATTTTCAAAATGGCGTTGACCTGCTTGACCTTGTCGCCATCTTAATCCAGCCACATGGCATAATCCAAAATGGCCACACCCAGGAATTTGCTGGTTCTCAAATTTAAAAATAGACAATAACAATAACAATATTTTAATATCATTTTGGTCTGTTAATGAAAAGTATTTAAAATTCTAACTTTTAGTATGGTGTATACTGGTTTTTAAATGACTATTTTTACATGGTCTTATGCATTTACTGGTTTTTACAAGGAGCTATTTTAAATTCTGGTATTTGTTTATATAACATCTTTATCTGTTTTTAAAGGAAATTATTTTGGATTGTAACATCTTTATATGGTATATTTGTTGATTTCTAAATGTAACTATTTACAATCTTACATTGTTTTGCATAATGAATTTGTCAGTTTCTAAAGGGAACTTAAAAAGGTTTTTCTAGCCATAGCCCTCCAAGACTAGCTAGGTACATAGTGAGCTGACGTTTTGTGATGGCTAAACCTCGGAAGCTCATGTGAATTTGCAGTACTCCGGTACCAAACTTTGCACGAGACAAGCTGCTACCAGGAAAGAGCTACAGCAATTGGGAGGTAAAGAGGAATAGCCTGCTTGGATGGGAGTTAGGAGATTCGGCCTTCACTGGTTTTAATTCCTGCTTTTTGCATCATGATTCAAAGCCTGTTTTCCTGAAATAGAGTACTTGCCTCTCTGATGTCTAGTTGCTTCAAGCTTGCTTTTCCATGTTCTGAGCATCACTGCTTTTCACTTTCTAGTTACAATTCCCTACACAGACTAATGCAAATGTATAGATAGATAGACAGCACCCTCTGTCAAAAATTCCTCAGTTAGTGATTACTGTGGTTATGTCCCCTCTGAGTTTGTTTCCTTTATTTAGAAAATGTTACATTTTACTGAGGCTGGAGAGGTAGCTCAGTGGTTAAGAGCCCTGGCTGCTCTTGCAGAGGTCCTGCGTTTGTTTCAGACCACCCACATAGTGGCTAACACCCATCTATAACTCCAGTTCCAGAAGATCGGACTCCTTCTTCTGACCTCAGGGGGCAGTTCAGGCATGTGGTGTGCTTTCATACATGCAGGCAAAGCACTCATATACATAAAAAATAAGTTAAATAATTATTGTTACGCCATTTTATTTATATGGGCCCTGAGTGGGGGTCTACTCAGTGGCGTGATGTCTGGCTGGTGGTGCGGCGGCGTGGGCGTGACGCGGCAGCAGCGTTATGGTCCCTGCTGTAGACGTGAAGGAAATGGCAGAGGTGGAGACATAATATTGCTACTTGTATGAATATTAAAACCTTCATCAGGTCCAGGTCTGTGATGAGGCACATGTTGTTCTCCTGTTTGGGTGGAGTTGGGATTAGTGCCAATCCATTTACCTAACCCTTAATTCCCTCCAGGATTCCTACTTAACCCTAACCATTAATTCCCACCAGGATTCCTAACCCTAACCCTACTCCTGAGCCTGGCCTCGAACATACGACCTTCTATATGCTAACGCTAAGCCTAAACCTAGAGCCACCTGAGGTCTGATGTGTGTTATAATGCTAATGACCTCAAGTACTCAGGTGGCTCTAGCGTTAGGCTCAGGCTGAGGAAGCAGTAGGTTGTAGGTTTGAGGCCAGGGTCAGGAGTGTGGCTGGGGCTGGGGAATTCCCGAAGGAATTAGGGTTTTGTTTTGTTTTATTTATTTTGGAGCCCCGCCCACCTTGCGGCCTAACGGAAGTCCCGCCTTCCGGGACTGTCCTACCCTGGGGAAAGCTTTGCCGAGCACTGATTGGCTGTCCCCGCCCTGCCCTAGGGGAAGGCGAGCTGGAGACTGAATCCTGGTCGCCTTGTCTCCTTTCTGGGTCTCTTCGAGAGCAGCTCGAGGCGCTTTATAGAAAGCATGACCCTCCCTGACGCAACCATGTCGCCCCAGACAGGCAGGCGCTGTCGCCTTCCCGCAGTTCCTGGACAGATGGGGGTGGGGTGGGGGGGTGGTGGTGGTGGTGGTGGTGTTGTTGTAGTGGTTGTGCAAAGTTTCAGACTTCTGATTGGCGAGTATTAGAAAAGGGGTGGGGCTAGAAGACAAAGATAGACATGAACTGACCGCCCAATGCCTTGGCAGTAGTGAAGTCGAGAGGGCAGGAGAACAAGGTGTTGTGTTGAAGGTCTGCCGCGGCTCCGGGTAGCTCAGCGAGAAGCAGTAGGGTGGTAGTGACTCTGACGGACGTGCAAAGACAGCCAGTGGTTCTGGAAAATCGGGGAATGTGGTCAATGCCACAGCGACGAGGCCAGGGTATCTCCAGCCTCCGCAAGGCTGTGTGGGGAAACGGCGGGAGCGGGGCGACGTGACGGCCAACCGGCCAGGCCAATGGTCCTGGGAGGGCTGGCGGAGAGCGACCAATGGCGGCGGCGCGTCCGGGGGCGGGGCTGCGCGGTGCGGTGCGGGAAGCAGCGGGCGGCGGCTGAGGTGAGGCCGGTGGCACCCTGGTGGGTGCTGGGGGTGGTTGGCGGTGGCCAGCCGGCGGGAGCATTCACTTCCAGACCGCAGCGCAGCTCATCCGCCTTCTCCTGCAGGTCCGGCTGCGGCGCCGTGGGCCGCGGTGCAGTGGGCGGGAGGATGGGCACCCAGGGCAGCCCAGTGAAGAGCTACGATTACCTGCTCAAGTTCCTGTTGGTGGGCGACAGCGACGTGGGCAAGGGCGAGATACTGGAGAGCCTTCAGGAGGGCGCGGCTGAATCCCCGTACGCCTACAGCAACGGTAGGCCGGGCGCCCACTGGTGGGCGCGTGGGGCGGGAGCAGCCTGGCGCGGGCTCCGGCGGCCTCTGCGCGTGCTTGCTGCGGCATCCTTCAGCCCGACCCGGGGAGCAGTAGGCTAGCGGGCGCCGGCCTGGGTGGTGGCGTCCGACTGGCGAGAGGTCTTAGCCGCAGGTCTGTGGAGTCCCGTAGGGCCTGGGTCTGCGCGGTAGGCACCGCGGGTCCTCGCCGCACTACCTCCGAAGTGGTTTGCTCCGAGACACTGCACCTGACACTGCACCTTGTGCAGGGTGAAAAATACCCTGGCCGCGATGTGATTCTGGTTAACTTCCGGGTGCATGGCAAAAAATACACTAGGTAGATTGCATCACCGTCACTTGCCTGAGCTTATCTATTAATTAAGGTATTTAAAGTAAAATCGTAGTTAACAGTGGGTGGGACTGGATCATAGGCTACGGGTGTGCCCTTAGATGATCCAGGGACTGCTGACTCTGGATGAACTGGTGTCCAATGGGTCTTCTGTGCTCTAGAAGTGCTGTATCACCAGATGTAAAGCATTTTACCTCCCTGGTCCCTTCCTGGGTCCTTTTTTTCTGCTTCTTTACCTGGTTCTCTGTGTCTTGTTAGTCCTGTCCCACGGCTTTGCGCGTTTGATGTAAATAAAATAACTTGCCTCTGGGCAGCTGAGCGTGTGTCAAGACATTTCCTACCCTTTGGATTTAGGACCTGTCAAGGGTGATGACCACCAGGACTTTGGTGGAAGACCCTTTCTTGTAAGCAGCAAGGCTTGGTCCTCTCTGTGTTGCTTCCTCAAGCTCTCTCAGCTTCAGTCTAGAACAGACATCTTCAAGTGCTGGAGAGGAAGAGCCATGGGTTTATTTTCAGGAGTATGTGAGGGGTCCTCTGCACCTGCTAGGCTACCCTGACTGGCTTTTGACTGGATGTCCCAGGTGTGACAATCTTGCTTAAATACGTTTTGGAGTTGATTTTCCAGAAGTGGGGCTGGGCTGGGCTTCAGAAGTGCTTAGTGTTAACTTGTGCTTTGGAGCTAGCTTGCCTTCTGCTAGCTTCAACTGTGTACACACAGCCCCGTAGGTGTACCCTCCTTCCTCATCTCTTATCAGCCATATATTGCCACATTTCCTATGACATGTTGGTGGTACATAAAAGGTATAGAGATATGAGACTTAGTAGGCTCCTTACCACAGAATACCATTCACCAGATGCTTTTACACTGCAGAGCTGTAAAGCTAGGGTGCATTTGTAGGTCCCTGTGGGGATCCTGTTGTATGAAGCAGAGAGAGAAGAGTGCCTGAGCTATGGCAGCACACTCTCTATGTCAGGGATCCTTGAGGCTGAAATGCACACAGCACAAGTATCAGGTCTTTATGGTCAGGGCATCAACTCACTGACCCAGGGAGCATTCTTCATTTAGTGAAGTTGGTGAGTATGAGACCATTTGGGCCCCTCAAAGAGACTATTGTGATTTGGAAGTGCAGAAGCAGCTTTTTCTTGAGATTGATTTGAGCATAGTGTAAATTTGCTCTTCTTTGAAAGAGCTGTAATACTTAGTAGCTTTAGATTTCTAGTTCACTTAAAGGGTAGATGTATGTTTTCCCCATATCATTATTAAAGATTCTCAGTATGTATGTTTTTAGTTTATGGTTTCCTTTCCAGTTTCAGGGCTCTTCCGATCAGGGACAGAGAGGTCCTATGCTACTCCATAGTTGCCTCTAACCTCTTTTCTGATCACAGCTGTGTTATTTACCTGTTTTAATGTCTTGTCTAGCTTGTTCCTCAGGCGTGTACATTGGTTTGTCTGACTTCACAAACATGTGAGTCATCAAAATGACTTTTTTTTTTTATTATTATTAGCACTGGCACTGAAGCAGTGATGATACTGTGATCACATGCCCAGCATCTGCTGGAGTCCTGGATCTAGTGATGCTGATGCTCTCAAAGATTTGAATCTCTGCTGAAGCTAGAAATTCTAGTGAAGCTAGAAACTTTGGGGCTTTGAAAGTACAGCAATAACTAGTTTCTGTACGGCAATGGTTGTAGAAGAACAGCCTGTTCATTTTGCACAGAGCTTCCACCTGGGCATCCACTGGGGGATTATGCTCCAGAGCCATGAATTCTCTGTTGTGGGAGAAGACAGAAAGAGGGAAAGGTGTGCTTTCTGTGAGCATCTTCTCACAAGCATACCACCAGTGGATCTGCCTCTCTCTGATTCTGATGTTAGCCCTAGGGTGATAGGTATGTTCATGTTGGCCCCACGTCAGTCTACTTGGTTCTAACCCTTGGGCCCAGGAAATGTCCTCTACAGCACACAGTCTGTCTCTATGTATGTTGTGGGCATTGGCTACACACAGTTAAGACAATTACATCTTGTTTTACCTCCTACAGAGCTTCCTGAGTGTTAGGGCTTACATGAAAGTCCATTGTGCCTTATATGCTCATGGCTTGAAAGATTCATATGCATGGGTAGGTCCATTGGTGTTACTTCATTTCTCTGATCCTTTGGGAGTTACTGTTTATGGAAGAAAGCTGCAGAGTGGTGCCATTGTCCTCTGAGCCCAGAAAACTGGGAAGGAAGCAAGTGACTGCACAAAGCAGGGCTGACAAGCTTTGCTGTGAACGTTGGGGCTTGATGGTTATGAGAATGCCTGTGGAATCAGATGATATACCTGATAGAGTGAGGATATTGTGTATCTGTGTCACAGCATGCTGTGAAGTCCCTGCTGGAGTCAGGGTAATGGTGTCACATCAGTGACTCAGAGGCCAGCAGAGCTTATACTGTATCCTATTTAAAAGGTTTTAAAAGTTATTTCTTTCCTTAGACCGTTTCTCCACCATGATTCTCTTCATGGATAGGGGAAAAGAGCCGTTAGAGGGCCTGAACTTTGGACTCAGTCACCATGGTCCCCAGACAGTTGCCTTTCTAACTAGAGCTAAGCATTTTAAGTTTTCGTGAACAGGAGAGTCATATATTATGCTGTATAGAACATTTAACTGGGTACCATTTTGCTGTTATGATTCCTGTCTACAATGTTGCTCATCATTCATTTTGGAAATACTTTGAAGAAGATAGATCACTAGCAAAATTTTACAGAGTTGAGACGTGGGAGTGTCAGGGTTGGACATTAATGGAGTGTTAACACGATTACGATAGGGGTTGCTGTCTCCTTCCACAACTCATTTTCTGTCTCACTCAGAAACTGTGATTATTGTGATAACTGTATTATTTTATCAGAAATTGACCTGGAATGGCACAAGTTATTGATGAATGGGAAAAGGACTTGGAAGGATCCAGAGGAAAAGCTACTTATGAGGAGAGTAGGTTTCTTCAGGGCTTCTATAATTGGAAGACAGTGTGTTTTAGTTATAATAATGACAGGCTCTATATAGGACTCACATTCCATTTCTCTTCCTGGGAGATGCTGGAGAGTAGACCTAAGGCATAAAACAACCTAGAGCCCCACTTTGATCCCAGGACTTGGAGTGTACGAGTGCCATTTGTTTGCTTTCTCTCCTAGGCGCACGTATATTGTGAAGGCGATGATGTCTATGATGTCATGCTAAATCAAGTAAGACTAGGAACTGTTCTGCTTATGGGAATTTCTTTTTAATTACTTAATAATTAATGTGTATGTGTATGGCGTGCCTGTGCAATGGGAATTGTATGAAGGTCAGGAGCCAACTTGAGAGTTCTCCTTCTCTCCATGTGGATCGTCGTGACTGAACTGAGGTCATCAGACGTGGCAGCAGGGCCTTTACCCATCTAGCCATCCTGCTGCCCGGGATTTAGGGAATATCTTTATAATATAAATTGCTCATATTTTTCCAAGTTTGTCATTGGCTTTTGATTTCCCTTATGGTCTACTTTTTGCCCACATTGAAGGTTTTTTGTTTGGCGATTTTGGTTGTGTTTTATTTCTTGAGGCAGAGTCTCAAGCCTAGTATGTCTGTGTGCTCCAGGAGAATTCCAGCTTCTGATCCTTCATCTCCCGAGCGGTGGAATTTCAGACATACACCACTATACCTATGGTGTTAGGGATCAAACCCAGAGTTCCATACATGCGAGGCAAATAATATGCTCTAATTGTTTTTTGTCTGTTTTGAGACAGAATCCCACCTGAGAGCCCAGGCTGGTCTTGAACTTGCAATCTTTCTGCTTCCTTCTCAGTAGGACGGGGGAAATACAGAGGTACAGTACCTCACCCAGTTCATATTATTTTAAATTTGTATGTAGCTAATTTTTGATTTAATTTATTATTATTTTGGGGGGTCTTTTTGAGACAGGGTCTCCCTGTAGCCCCAGCTTGCCTGAGACTCACTATGTAGACCAGACTGGTCTTGAACTCACAGGTCAGCTTGCCTCTGCCTCCTGAGTGCTGACATTAAAGGCGTAGTGTACATTTTTTTAATTAAAAAAAAATTCGTGTGTGTGTGTGTGAGAGAGAGATGTAATGGGGTAAAGCATGTGCAGAAGTCAGAGGACAGCTTTGTAGAGTCAGTTCTCTCCGTTTCTCGGGCCCTGTTTTTTGAGGTCTTACTATATAGCCCATACTGGCCTGACACTCCATGTCTGCGGGGCTCTGGTTGCCATAGCGACGCTGCCGCTTCATTCCATGTCTGTGGGGCTCTGGTTGCCATAGCGACATCACTCCACGTCTGTGAGGCTCTGGTTGCCATAGCGACGCTGCCGCTTCATTTGCATGAAGCAGTGTCTTGTGGGAACTCACCATCAGTGTGAAAGGAGGCGCCTTGGGGCCCTTTATATGTCCAACCGCCCCCAATTAGTTTTGTGGGCAGGTGAGCAGTGAGGTTGAGTATTCACCTCTAAGCTCTTTACATTCGCTCCCCGGCAGGGCCCTCTGTCCTAATCCCTTGGATCAGGAGAGAGGTTGGGCTGAGCTTCCGGGGGCTCACCCAGTGCCCCGAGTGGATGTGCCCCTGTGTTTTGGTCTTCTTCGTAAACTCTTAAAGTGTTTTCTTGCTTTTGTTTTTCTTTTGTTGTAATATTTATTTTTAATGTGTATGTGTATTTATGTATTTATGTAGACCAGCCTGGTCTACATAGTGAGTCTCAGGCAAGCTGGGGCTACAGGGAGATCCTGTCTCAAAAAAACAGAACAACAAAAAAGAAATATCTGCCAAAATGATTCCGTTTGGACATTGTTATACATAAATATGTTCTAAAAAAGAGGTGTTAGATGTGGGAGAACAAAGTTAAATTTATTCACCTAGGAGCAGATTGTTGTTAGGATCAAAACATGTCACATGGATTTCAGAGAAATGGTAAATGTAGAAACAGTATGTCTACCCTACACATGTTATGCACTCTGCCATCCTGCAGATTAAGATCTGAGGGCAGTGATTAAGTCAATGGGTGTCAGTAATGCATTCACCATTCCATTAGTCTGTTGTGAATGTGCCCAGCTTAGTTCTGTGGTCATTGTATAGGAATGCCGACAATGTCATGTCTCTAAATAGCTGGAGTACATTGATAAGATGAGGCGTCACAGCTTGTCAAAAGTGATGGAACATCTTTCTGAGTCCACATAATTATGAAATCCAAGTATTTATGGCTCCTGCTGTCATTGTATAGGAATATCAACAACTAGTTCCTAATTGAGCGAGAAGCAAAGCACACTGATAAGATAGTGTCATAGCCTTTGGAAGGCACTGAAGCATCTTCGTGGGTTCACAAAATTGTGAATTCCAAGTATTTCTTGCCTCTAAAATTTTGAACAGACCATGTACCTTTATGATCAACAGTGCATCTCAGAGTCCTCCCCAGCTAATAGCATGCTAGAGAGCAAGACTTTTGAAATAAAACTGCAGTCAGATTATTCTTGATGTCTGCTTCCTTTGATTCTGTGTGTATACTGGTACACGGCCACAAGGTCCCCATGTGTACACAGAGTGTGGTGCTCTGACAGGTGTTCTGTGGATACAGAGTCCTAGCCATGTGTCTGTCTCTGGGACTGCCCTGGAGAGCACCTGGCACAGGTGTGATGACACAGGGAACCTGGAACACAGTCCACCCAAGGTGAAGTGTGTATACTTGCTGAGGTTAGAACCATTCTATTGCATTGGTTGTTTTGGTTTTTGTTCTTTTGAGTTTGGGTTTTTTTTGGGGGGAGGGGGGGTCGGTCTTGAGACAAGGTCTCCCTGTAGACCCATCTGGCCTGGAACTTGCTGTGTAAACAGGATGGCCTCTGTTTCACAGAGATCCACCTGCTTCTGCCTCCCAAGTGCTGAGACTAAAAGCCCACGCCCAGCTGATTGTGCTGTTTTTAAGGAGGAAGTGAATTACCTGCCAGTCACCAGGTGTAGTAAGATATGAGTTGCTGTATTGTGCTCTGTCATGGCCTTTTATCATAGGTCATAAGAAAAAACTTGTTAAACATCCCCTTTACAGTTGATCTTCTATAAATTATACCTGTTTTTTCATTTACTGAAGCTCAAAGTTTTAAGTTTAGTCTTCAAACAGTCCTGTTTTTAACAATTGCAGTTCACTTCAGTCCACTAAATGGAGCCATGTTACTAATGGTAGGTGCAATTCCCTGCAGCAGAAGTATGCAAGGAGATGTCCAACCTGCGTACATGTGCGATCCCAGGGCCCTGTCATCCTCATAAGTCAAAAGGTAACTTTAATGTTACCATTCCCAGGTGGAGGGAAGACACTCGGGGTGGTTGAGTAACTTGTCCAATACTATACAGCCATGTGACAGAGCACACCAGGCAGCCTAGCCCCCCGACCCTGTCCGTACGCACCCTGCTGACTACCTAAGGTGGCCATGGAGGTACTTATTGCAGTGTTTGGAGACCCTGCAGCCTGTTCCCTAGAATGGACCCACTCGATACATTTAAGCAAGTGTCACTCACGAGTTTATCATGCTACAGTCACCCTGCCTAGAGGTCTGTAAAGCTGTGGCTCTGCTGCCACAGACACAATTCAGTCAAGGACAACATATAGCTTTCAGGACACAAGAGCAGAAACAACTGGCATAGGGCCTTGTCTGATGACATTCTGTAAGACATATCAGTAGTGTCATAGAAGAGCCATCAGTCAGGAGTACAGAAGCTGGTGCAGTTCTGTCATCTCACTAGGTGAGCGTCTAGTGAGCACAGCCCAGGTGCTAGGCTTTGAGTATGGCTCGTTTTGGAACCATTTGCTCTGAGGCTCAGGTGTGCTGTCCATGTTCCTAGGAAGCTGGTGAGGTGCTCATGTCCCTGAGCCTTAAAGTCCTTGGGGCTGTGGGAATCAAGCAGAGCTATGGGGGGGCTGAAGAGTCTGAAGAGCCTGGTGGAGGTACAGGTCAAACACACTGGGCTTGGGGTCAGCAGTTCTGATTAGTGATTGCCAGAGCCAATCAGTGCAGCAGGGAGGAGAGACTGGCCAGAAGTGCCCCGTGCACAGCCTGCAGGGAACATGGAGCTGGTAGAGCGCGGGTGAACCAGACTGTGCCTTCTCTTCCTCTCAGTGGCTCCCTGACAGCTGAGTTAAGAGTAGTCACAGGTCAGAGCCGAGATGAGTTAAAGCAGGCAGAACCAATGGAATCAGATGGTATTTTATCTTAAACTCAGTTGCGGCATTTTGCCTTTTTAAAAAATTACATTAATCGAGCTACCACTCAGTTTCCTAAACTGACTTATCACTCAGGAGGCTGGAGAGGAAGGTAGAAAATTGATTGTACAGGCCAGAAGGATTAGCAGTTTTGCAGACTTATTTCTACTTTGCATTCCAACCTGAAAAGACAAGGCTGCAGCTATTTGAGTTTTATGGACCCCTTTTACTCTGAAAAGCCTATTTCAGTTGAATGCAAAGACTTTGTTTTATCTGATCCTGTAATAAAGTAATTATTTTGGAGGGCTCTGGAAGGGCCGGGCTGCTGTGCCAAGGTGGAGAAAAGAAACGCCTGTAAACAGATCGCATTGTGAGCCAGCGCCAGACACTGCCCAGGCCAGAGTTCTGACTCCCAGCAGGGGTTTTCAAGCAGACAAAGCTAATTTCATTCCTGCAGGGTTGCCACATGGAGCCTGCCTGGGACATACAGCACTCCCTCCTCCCAACAAGGTTCTGCCCATCGTCTCTCCTGCCCCAATTCAGTGATAGGCATGGGCCCTGAAGGGAAGAACAATAGTAGTAGCCTCTGTCCTAGGAGCACTGAGGCCCAGCTGGGCCAGGGCTCTTTCTGCCGTTCACAGCTGTGGGTAAAGGCTCTGTCCTGTACAGGAGAGCAGTTCTGACAGGCACCATACCTCACTTGGCTGGCATGAAGAAGTCCCTGAGGTTTCCAGCCTGTTCTTCCCTAGAGCAGATGCTCACAAGTCCCATCATCCCCCATCTTCCTGCAGCCCACCTGCCTGGGTCTCCATTTCCAGCACGGCTGTTGTGCTCCAGCCATGCCAGAGAATGGAGGACGATCGAACGGGACCTCAGGTGGCTCAGAGTGCGGCGGGAGGAGTTCCCTCCCAGGAGACTACGTCGGTGGTGGGTAGTTCGGTTATTAGAGCCAATGCAGGGGTTTATATAGGGAGGCCTCCTGACCGTTACAGAAGGCGGGAAAGGTGGGGAGTTGGGGTAAAGGCGGGAAGGTTGTGGAAGTTCAGGAACGAGGAAACGAAACCCAAAAGCCTGGTTCTGGTCTGGGGTGGCGGAAAGGAAGATTCATATCTATAGCAGCTTCACATCGGGCAGAGCAGGTCAGACACCTGCCATCCCTTTAGGGTATCTGGAGTTGCTTGCCTTGCTCAATGCCCAGATCCCCACAGCCACCCAGCCCTCAGCAAAGACAGATCACCCATAGACAAGGAAAGGGTCAGTGGTTGTCTGCCATTGGCAGCCCTAAACCCTGAGCGTAGCTTTGACAGACTGAAAACCCATTGGTGACCGTGAAAGGACATCAGAAGGCAGCACCTAAAGCCTTACCAGGTGCAGTGACCCACAGCTACAACTTGTTCTGTAGATGGTCAGGCATCCTGGATTCCACGGTCTGGGCATGTGTGTCCATCAAGCTATGGATTAGCTTAGAGACCAAAAGTCACTAGCTTTGCAGTCAAAATTCATCAGGGAGCTCTGACCATGGTAAACAGCCTTTTTGGAGAAAATGACACTGGGCCTGATGGACTGTTCAGGGGCATCTGAGGTACAGATGCATAGCGCTGGCCTAGGGCAGATGTCCAAGATGGCCTAGCTCTTTTCAGCCCCTGTACCCCATGATCTTCAGGGTTGGGCCCCATTCTGGTTTCCAAAGTGCACTTCAGGGACCAAGGCAGTTTGGCTATAGTGGCCATGCAGAGCCTGTGTTTCCCAGGAGGCAGGCGAGAGCTGGAGCTTAGTGAAAATCAGCCTCCATCACTTAGACCATCTGCTTGGAGCCAGATGGATTTTGATGTTGTTTTTTCTGAAGAGATAAAACTACAAGCAGAAATGAGAGTGGCAGGGGACCGGAATATGAGTGACAGCCAGCTATAAGGTCTGGATTCATCCAGGCAGCATGGGGTCACCAAACTTTCTTCCCTGAGCACAGCCATGTGCCCCTACCGTTGACCGAAGCTGCTCACATACCCAACCACCTTATATGCTTACTGTCTCCACTAACATCTGTCCCACCCCTTCCTCCGTAGATTACTGGTGCCTGGATGACCTGTATCGTGAGTTGGTAAAGAGCTACGTGGAGACTGTGGAGAAGCTTCGGGAACATCGGCCGGACCCTTCCACTATTGAGGGCTGCTCACAGCTGAAGCCAGATAACTACCTCCTGGCCTGGCATACACCCTTCAGTGAAAAGGGTCAGAAACCTTTCTGTTCATAGAGCTGCTGCTAGGGACCATGCAGATGCTGACCGCCTGTCCTGCCACTCACCGTGGCATTCCCATTTGTTTGGGTGGGAGCCTTTAAAGGGCAGGGTGTTATTTGAGCTATGTGGTGCCAGGCTTCCCCAAATAGATTTTTTGTTTCCATCTCTGGTTTACTTTAAGGGCTATTTTCCATTGCCTTTCCTTAAAGCTTGCGTTTTGCTAAGGAGAAATGTCATCTGTGTGCATGACTAGAGTGTGCTATGCTACTTTCGTGGGGTGCAGCATGTAGGCAGCCCTAGTCTCCACCTTTCTCCTCCTGGTCATATCCTGGTACTCCTTCATAAATACTGAGGCTGCTGGTCTTCGTTGACACTGAAGGGAGCAGAGGACAGGTTCCACCGTGGGTACCATAGCTGTCAGCCCTCCCCCTGAGGACCTGGGCTCAGTTTTCCCAAACAGAAGAGGAAGGACACTGGGAGAACAGCAGAACACACGTAGGATTAGGCAAGCTGCTCTGACAGCTCCCCGCCCTCCAGTAAGGCAGAAGAAAAGCAAGCCAGGAGAACTGAAAAAGGCAGTGTGAGCAGGTGTAAATGTTCCTACCAGAAGAGGCAATCTGAGCAGTTCAAAGGACGCCACGAGGAGGGCAGTTCCAGCAGGTGCAGCATACCGCTGTTCCAGTGTCCTTTCTGTTGCTATGATAAAATACCCTGATGAATAGCAATCTGGGGGTGCTGGGAAGATGGCTCAGCAGTTAAGAGCACTGCCTGCTCTTGCAGAGGACCTGGGTTCAGTTTCTAGCACCCACATGGCAGCTAACAGCTGTCAGAAACTCTAGTTCCAGACTATCTGATTCCCTCTTCTGATCTGTGTGGGCATTGCACGGCACAAATGCACTTACACACATGTAGGCAACACAGTCATACACATAAAAATAGTAAAATATTTTTAAAGTAACTTAGGAGGGAATAGGACAGCTTGCAGTTCCATATTACAGTCTATCATGATGGGTAAGTTAAGGCAGGAGCTTCAAACAGTTAATCCCACCCAGTCAAAAGCAGAGAGAAATGAGTGCACACACACTCACTGGCTCACTGGCTTGCTTGGGCTCAGCTCCATTTCTCTGTTCTCGCAGACTTCAGGACTCCCTGCCTAAGGGGTGGTGCTGCTCACAGTAGGTGGGATCTTCTCATAGCAGTTCACTTAAGATAGTTCCCACAGACATGCCAACCAGAGATAGGCCAACCCAATGTAGAAAATTCCCCACTCTTTCCAGCTAATTTCTGGTTGTGTCAAGTTGACAGTTAAAACTAACCATCACAGCTACCTATCAGAAAGACCTCGGGGTCATCACTGTGGTCCATGAAAAGGACTTTCTGCTGGGCAGGGTAATGGTACAAACTCTTGAGAGGGAAACCTGGCATTATCTTGTCAAAATTATTTAATGGACATGCCTTTTGATTTCAGTTTGACTTCTAGAACTTTTTAAGGACCCATAATGACAACTAAAGCAAATGAGCAGAAATGTATTCATGAAGATACTCTTTGCATCATCATTTGTATTGGTGAAAACATAGAAGCAGCTTATTGTCCCTCAGTAAGAGAATGGGAAAGTTAATTATGGTATATCTTATAATGTAATGCTATGTAACTGTTTAAAAGAATGAATTGAAATCTATGAGTTAATGTGTGCAAAGCCCTCTGCTACAGACTGATGAAGAAAGCAAGATGCCAACCAGTACATTTGGCTCTATCCTAGCTGTATTTATGGAAAGAACATGCTTGGGGAGAGAGTCGATGGGCTTGTGTGTGCATTCAGGAAATTTCTCAAAGGAGAATAGACAGCTTTCATGGCTGAAGGTGAGAGATCAGTCAGCTTTCCGTCCCATAGATAAACTTAGATAAACTGAGTATTATCAGTTTATCCATAACTATTTCCAGATGTAGTTCTAGAGGATAAAGAGTCTCTTTCTCTATGTATATGTTAGAGAGAGAGAGAGAGAGAGAAACAGAGAAACAGAGACAGAGAATGTATGTGGAGGCCAGAGGATAACCTCAGGTGTCATTCTGTAGGAGCCATCCACCTTTCTCTCTCTCCCTCCCTCCCTTCCTCCCCCCTTTCTCTCTCTCTCTCTCTCTCTCTCTCTCTCTCTCTCTCTCTCTCTCTCTCTCTCTCTCTCTCTCTCTCTCTCTCTCTCTCTCTCTCTCTCTCTCTGTGTTGCAGGCATATAGTAACAGTATGCAGATGTGTCACTCAGGCACACATGTGGAGGACATTGGTTGTTTTCCTCTATTACTTTTCCCTTATTGCCTTGAGACAGGATCCCTCATTGAACCAGAAGTTTGATGTTTTTGCTAGGCTGCTGGTCAGAGAGCTCTTGAAATCAGCCTATCTCCATCCTCAATGCTGGGGCTATAGGTACACATGCCTAGCTTTTTATAAAGGTGTTGAAGATAGAACTCAGGTCCTCATGCCTGCATGATTAGCACTTTATAGACTGATCTATCCTTCCAGCCCTCAGTAGTTCTTCCAAAATAACAAAAGAGTTGATAAACTGAAAAGAAAATGCTAGATAGTTAAAAAAGCATTCAATCCATAAAAGCAGAAAAGAGGGAACTGTACAAATAGTAGATAGAAAATAAATAATATACTTAAAGCTACCATACTGGTAGCGATGTCAGATGTGAAGGAACTAAAGACCCCAAGTAGCAGGCATAGGCTGTCAGACTGGATAGAGAATCGGGAATGCAGCGTAAACACAAAGGGACAAATAGCAGTGAAAGATGAAGATCCAAGACCAGCACTGATCCAGGGAAGCTAGGACGGCTGTATTAAGAACATGCACAGTAAACTTTGTGGCATAGACTGTCGCCCAGAACAAAGATGGCAATTTCCTGATGAACCAGTCAGCTGAAGAGGGGCACATAACAGGCTGCATGTGTTCAACCTAACAACAGGCCTTCAAGATGCAAAGCAAAACAATCATGCTGCAAGGAGAAACAGACAAATGCACGACTGTGCTTAGATTCGGGTATTAAGGTCAGAAAGCAACGACTTCAGGTTTGATTGAGGTAGCGAGGAAGTAGCCGGCCGAGGCACACACTTGTAATCCCAGCACTTAGACGGTGCAGGTAGGAAGATCTGGAGTTTGCCAACCCAGCTGCACGAGACTCTGCCTTGAAAGAAGGGGAGGAGGGAAGGAGGACGGAAAAGCAAAAAGAGAAAAGAAAGAAGAGAAGAGAAGAAAATAAGAGCAAATAAAACCCAAAGGAAAGAAACCAGGAAGATCAGAGTGGGAATCGGTGGCAGAACAGATGACAGAAAATCAACAAATCTAAAGCTGACTTGTTCTCAGAGTTGGGTTTCACTGTGTTGCTGAGGTTGACGTGGCACTCCTGAGCTCGTGGGATCCTCCTGCCCTGCCTCTCAAGTAGGTGATACTGCAGGGGCGTACCACTAAGTCCAGATAAAGGCCGGTTCTTTGCCAGGCTTTGTGGTACATTTAATCCCCACACCCCCAGCGTGTGAGAGGCAGAGGCAGGCAGATCTGTGTGCGACTGAGGCCAGCCTGATCTGTATAATGAGTTCCAGGCCAGCTGTGTCTACAGGGAGACCCTATATTTAAAAAAAATTTTTTTAATTGATAATCCTCTGGCAGGCTGACCAATTTAAAAAAGAGTAAAAGATGTATCACCACTATTGAGAATGAGGGAGGTAAGGCCACTATGCATTCTACAGGAATTGAAAGAAGATCACTTGAATTTACAATACGGAGACCAGACTGAGTGATAGCCAGACCCTCTCTCGGAAAGGAAGGAAGTAAGGGAGGAGGGAGAAAAGAGGAAGGGAAAACAAGGGAATATTATTAGCAACTTCAGAGCAAGAAGTATATCAACTCAGATGAAACAGACAACTTTCCTAAAAGACACAACTTACTAGCCTCACTGGCAAGGAAGCAGAAGGCTGGAGCAGGGTTGTCTCTCATTGGGAAATCACAGTGCAGCTCCAGGTGCAGTGACTGCACTAAAAAATCCTACCAAACATTTCAGGAGGAAATAACACAAAGTGAGCAGGAATCGTCCAGAATATTGAAGAGGAGGAATGTTTCCAACTATTCTCTTGTTCTGGAGAGGAAAGGAAGGTGGCTTCAGCCTGGGGAAATGTGTGTTAAGTAGCACCTGATGGAAGACTTGAACCCAAAGCACATGAAGAACCCTCTCTACTTGATAAGATACCAGCAACCCACTCTAAAATGTCTCAAAGAGTCAAACACATGAATGGTGAACAGATACAGACACTGTGCAACATCATTTATCCTTAGAAACAAAACAAAGAGGAGAAAAACAGGAAGGAAGAAAAGAAAGAGAAAATGTACACATAAGCTCATAATGCATACCTAGTAGGACTGCTGGAATTAAAAGGCTGGCCATGACCAATGTTATCAAGGGCCAGAAGAGCTGCTGATGGTGGTTAAATGTTGTGGCCATTTTGGAAACCAGAATGGCAGTTCCTTAAAAAGCTAAACACTCAGGGCTGGGGTGTATATCAGTCAGAGCCCTTACCTGGTTCAAGGCCCTGAATCTATCCTTACCATCACACGCACGAAAATGTTGTTTTAGGCACGCCTTACCAAGGATTTGCCCAAGAGAAAAGAAAGCATATATCCCCACAACGGCCTGTTTACTAATGTTCACAATGTCTTCAATTACAAACGCCCCAGAGTAGAACGATCCACATGCTTATCAACAGGGAAACAGACAAACAGTTGTGGTATGTCCACATAATGGTCCTGCTCAGCACCAGGAAAGAATAAACTGGACATAGCAACACAGATGCAGTTCAAGAGAGTTTGGCAGAGTGACAGAAGCCAGACAAAATAAGAGCAATTCCCCTTATAGGAAACTCCAGAAATGAAATGTATCTGACACTCTGGTCATGATCATGGAAGGATGCAACATGGGCCTCTGTGCTGGTTTCTCAGGTATATACACACATTGAAGCATCAGCTCCCATGCTCTAAATATGTGTCACCGTATGTCAGTTATGACTCATTGACGCTGTTTTTTAAAGAGAAAAGGCATATCTACCAGGCATTGTGGCTATATAGCAAGACTGTTTCCAGAAAAAGAGAAGAAAGGAAGGAAGGAAGGAAGGAAGGAAGGAAGGAAGGAAGGAAGGAAGGAAGGAAGGAAGGAAGGAAGGAAGGAAGAAAGGAAGGAAGGAAGGAAAGAAGGAAGGAAGGAAGGAAGGAAGGAAGGAAAAGAAAGTATCTGATTAAAACCACTGTGAACATAACTCTGCTTTCATTTTTCCCAAGTAGCATATTGTAAGCCTGCCCCCAGGCCAACAATAAAATCCATTTTTTAGGGACTACATAACTCTACTTCCTTGCAATCTAACTTATTGATCTCTTCTTTTGTTGAGCATGTAGGTGACATGTTTACTGTTCACTCATTTAAATGACATTCTAAGGAACATGTTATGTAAATTTCTATACTTTAGAAATCATGAATGCAGACATGAATCTGGGTGTTTATCATCCACATAGGTTCAGGATTCGGAGCTGCCACTAAAGCAATGTGTATCGGCATGCGGAACTGGAAGCCAGAGTGACTGGAGACCATTGTCGAAGTCAGCATTGAGTGCGGCAGAATGACCCACAACCATCCCACAGGTAAAGCAGGTCTGGGCAGGTGCAAGCCCTGCACGGCTGATATTCCACCTAACAGAGCGGATGTGAAGTACAGTGATAGTGAAGACAGCATACAAGGGGGGGGGGGCACAGAATTCTCGTTTGTCCTCTCTCATGCACTTCACAACAAAAGACAGGAGCAGACCTTGAGGGGAAACTGGACTCTGGGCTGACTCGGGGTTAGGGTCAGTTTTGTGGGATGCTGCCTTTCCCAGTGACCTGGCTTGTGCTTTCCCCTGCTTAGAGTCTCCAGGTCCTGCATCAGCCCTGAAAAGCTGGATGTCTCCCCTCTTACACAGATGGAGAGACAGAACTCGCAGTTTCGGGGGTGGTCTGTTTGGTCTCAGAAAGACAGTGGCCCAAGTGACAGAGCTGTCTCTCTTCCTGCCACCCCTTAGGTTTCCTCGGGTCTCTGTGCACTGCCCTGTTTGCCTCTTACGCAGTACAAGGAAAGCCACTTGTGCAGTGGGGCAGAGACATGCTGAGGGTGGTCCCGCTGGCTGAGGAATACTGCAGGAAGACCATCCGGCACATGGCAGGTGAGCCTGGCTTCCTCCCTCCCTGCTGCTTTTTGCTCAAAGCACGTGTGTTCACACTCCAACTCAGGTCCTGCACCTGCTGCCCGGCAGCTCTACGTATGTTCACCCAGAGCCAAAGCCTAGAGAATCCCTTGGTCAGCATGGGCAGAGCTGACCTCACAAATCCTTGATTTGCAGAGGGTAGAAGTTTGTTCAAAGCGATACCAGGGATTCAAGGAAGGCCAGAGCCATATCAGTGACTTCTTCCTCAGAACCCGAGGTCTCTGCCGAGTCCTCCAGACCCTTCACAAGCTAATACCCTGTGTCTAGTATAATAGAGAATTATCTTTACAGAGGAATGAGCTGCACCTGCATTCCACACAGCCGAGACCTAACCTGTACATGACTGAAGAAATGTGCACTGTGCCACATGGTCCCATCTGTGCCTGACCTAGGAGCTGTATCCTCATGACACAAGTCCCCAGAGATCTGTGCCCACTAAGGGGCATGTGCTCCCAAGGTTTCCGTCTGTCCTTGTTAACCCAAAGTCTATCACTCCTTTTGAACAGGGTCAGCCTGTCAAACAAAGGTCCTAGGAGCATTAGGGCTCCCATGCTTTGGGTATACAGCCAGTAAGGTGTAAACCACCTTGCCCACCTGGCTCAGGAGTGCAGGTGCAGGGGTCCAGGGGCAGGACCAGGAAAACCAAGTCTCACTGTCCGGGTGACTGAATATCTAAAAGATTCTTTTGCCACAAAGCTGCTCTTGGCTCTGAAGGACATGTGTGAGTTGGGAGTGCAGGCGGCTCCGTGTGCACCGCTATGCTCTTAAGCAGGAGGAAACTTTCTAAAACAAGTCATCCAGGGTGCCCTGCAGAAGTGTGGAAGCGTGGTATAAGCACAGGGCCAGGGCTGCTGCTTCTCCAAGACAGCATGAGGCTGAGTGTTCTTGAGAGAGCTCCAAGAGGCTCTTCAAGGTCACTTTGAGGTGTAAGAGGTGGAGCGTGTTGTAACTCGCCTAGAGGACTCCAGAACAACTGTACAAGGAGGACACATAGGAGGATAACCTCCTAGTGTCAGCACTGGAGAAAACTGGGCCTAAGTAATGGCACCTGGCATTCCAGCCAGGCAGTCGCTGAGCAGCTGCCCAGCTGTCCAGCCCTCACTTACTAGGCCACCCAAGGAGTACAGTAATGGGCTCATTCATTTTGCTTGGTTTAAACCATCATCCCTGGTTCCTCTGAAGGTCCCACCGTTGCTACCCGCAGTCAGTGGACTGTTTGCCTTACCTGAATGAGGTCACCATATTTCACCTAGGACTTTAGAGCCCAAATGGTTGTCTTTGAAGTGTGCTCTGAAGGGCAGCCATCCATGAGGGTATGAACTGGAGGATAGGGTTCACTGCCAGGCCATCTTGAGATTTAACTCTTTCTGGGAGGATTTGAAATGCATGTAAACCAGGTGGCCCCTGAGAAACAGTCCTGTAATATCTGTTTGATTCTAAGTTTACTTAACCCAGAGTTCTAGGACATAGAACCTACAACAGACCCTAAAATCATTCATAAACATCCTTGGGAGGTATCCCCTGGAGCTTCCTTGTGTCTACAGGACAGCTAGAGGACTCAGAACAGCCCTTGCTGGTCCTAGGCTCTGAGTCTGGACAGCTGTTTCCAAAGTGGCCCATACTACTCCATGCAGGTCTGCAGCACGGCTGAGACCCAGCCTTTCCCAGGTCTTTTGCCTTTATGGTACTTTGGCAGTGGCGTTTAAGTGGGCAGTGCCTCAGCTTTGGGAAGACCAGCAAGTCCAGTGTGCTGATCCTAGGAGCTATCCCAGTACCTCCTGGCTTCCCCTCTGCAGGCCCTGCCTACCACCCTGTGGCCCTTCATCCTCTGCTCTGTCCTCCAGTGCTCTCAGTTCTCCATCCGTAGACAGGAAAGCAGAATCTGTATCTTTTGTCTTCAGATGTGTCCCCCAGACCTTACCAGTTTCTAAAGGTCAAGGCATTCTCTATTCTCTGTTGCCTCCAAGATCCTCCTGGAACAGGGATGTCCATCTCTTGCTGCTCAGTGTTGCTGGAGGACCTGGTCCTCTGCAAGATGAGTGGCTGCTAGCCACTGCCCAGCCAGTGTCTCCCTCATCAAAACTCAAGTCACGAAAAGTCACTTCTGCTTTCCTGGGCCTTAGGTTTCAGGTTATCAGTTAGTAATAATGAAACGTCTCTCCTTACTGAACAAGGACAGTGTTAATGGAAATATACAATTCTTTGTTGATTTTATTTTGGATTTCTGGTTTTTGTTTGTTTTTCCCCAGTACCTTATGCATGCTAGGCAAGCACTCTTGACACTGAACTATATCATACCCAGACATAATTAATTAAGATTATAGGTGTTGAATTATCTGGAGACTGCATTTAATAAAGTCCACTCACTGTCTTAGAGTGTGGTCAGGGACTTGTGGTGTTGCTGTCATGTTTCGTCCCCACCTTCTGTCTTATTCTTCAAAGCAGCCACACCTATCAAGGCTGCTTATTCCTGGCACAGGTGCTCTGTCGCCAAACCAACAGCCGGAAGAAGGGTCTACCCATTCTCCCTGTTCCCATACCTACGTCCACCAGGCACTATCAGCCCACTCACCCTTTCCTTGCATCTAGAGTACCAGGAGCACTCGTTTTACTTCGAAGCTAAATGGCAGTTTTACTTGGAGGAAAGAAAAATCAGCGAAGACACAGGACACAAAGCCACCTTTCCTGACAACTACGATGCCCAGGAGAGAGACAAGGTAGGCTTGACTCCAGCCCTAGGGTATGCCTGTACTCTTCGGAGTTCAGTCAGGGCATAACAAGTGGGTGGGCAGACTGGTGGATGGAGAGCAGACATGGGGATGGACTGGGATCTCAGATTGGGCACATACTGACCTATAGTTCTCCTCAGACCTATAAAAAGTGGAGCTCAGAAGGCCGAGGGGGACAGCGAGGCCATGATGCTCCCATGATAGCCTATGACGCCCTCCTCGCTGCAGGGAGCAACTGGACCGAGCTGTGCCAGCGGGCCATGTTTCATGGAGGTGAGATGTCCTCCTCTGTGGTAGAGGCTTCCAGGGGGCACCACTCCTGTACCCTGAAGCACTTATAGGGTTTTGAGGCCAAAACCATGGGATACAACCCCAACCCCAGAATGCAGATCCTTCTCTATTGCTAGACACACTCTGGAGATTCTGACTGTGATACATATACAGACATTACAGGCAATAGGTACTATTGCAGTCACCTTCCTTGGTGTAGCCCACAGGCCTGCCAGTCTCATCCACGTGGCCACTATCAGGAGGACAGTGTAGTATTTGGGGTGACCAGGTGCTGTGGTGAGTGGCTTCACTTTCTGAAGTCCATTTTCCCTGGTAGCTTCCACCCCATGGGCTTGCTGAGTGTGAAAGCAGATGATGAAAGAGATGCCGCCCTCCCGCCCATGCAGAACCCCATAAGCACTAGGTGCACTGATGTTTGGTGGGTGGTGCGCACAGTTCTCCTGCTGGGATACACCAAGCCAGTGGTGGGGCCCTCACACTGCTGGAGCAGCTATGAGCTCTGCTGGAGCTCAGCTATGAGGAGAGTTAAGGAGAGTGCACAGAGTCACTTCACACAGCCTACTGAGAGCTGGCCTGGAGCATCTTGTAAAGACCGGAAGGCAAAAATGCACACAGTTGTATCCCCTTGTCCTGCAAGCAGGAGAGAGTAAATTCAGAGCATTGGGATATGGACCGTTTGAGGCAGGCTGTATCACAAGGAGGACTATAGGATGCCAGGTATGGCCAAGAGAGGATGAGTAGACTTGACTGGTTGACAAGAAAAGCCATTATCCCTGTAGTTGCCTCTGACCAATGCCCCAGCAAATGTACCTCTGTATCATTGTGAGCACATAGCCAGAGCCCTTAGCTGCCAATGGAAAGTTCTGTATGGGACCAGAACTTTGTTCTACAGTCATGATGGTCTCCTTGGCATTCGCTCAGCTTTCTTCTGAGAATGAACAGCTGGTATCAGAGCTATCTTGGGAGCAGAGTTTGGTGGAGAGAAAGGACAATTGCAAGAACTCATGGGCCTGGCTACAGCAGCCCCTTGTTCTGTTTGTTTCTCGATGTTTATGTTTAATCCTCTCTCAGGACCAGCACCCGTCTTCCCAGGTCTCTAGATCTGTCTACCCCTAGAGCTCCTGCCCTGGCCTGTCCAGTTCCATCCTTTTACCGTTGTGGTCCTAGCTTCATTCACTTCAGTGTCTTTCCTCACTGTGTCATGCATTTGCATACACAAGTGTCCATTTGTTAGTGCATGAGTGTGTCTGAAACATTGCCAAGACTCAGAAAAGCTTAGGGTCATAGGTCAAGAGAGGAAGAATTGGAGGCCATTTCAAAGTTCCCAGGCAAAGAGATGGGGGTGTTTAGCCTAGAGATCATAGTTCAGCTTTTTTCTTTAAGAACTAGCAAATTCCTAAAGCTTTGTATGCTGTTTATGTACACTTCACCATCCTCATTTTACAGATTTTAAAAACTGCCTGAGACTGCAGGAAGCAAGTGGCCCTGAAATTTTGAAAAACAGGCTGTGGTCCAGGGATGTAGCTCAGTTAGTAGAGTGCTTGCCTGATATGCATGAAGTTTGAGATTGATCCCCAGCACCACATAAAAATCAAGCATGGTAGGGCTGGAGAAATAGCTCAGCAGTTAAGAGCACTGGCTGCTCATGCAGAGGTCCCAGGTTTGGTTCCCGTCAATAACCATCCCTAACTCCAGTTCCAGGGGATCTGATGCCCCTCTTCTGGCCTCTTCAGGCATTGCATGCACAGGTGCATTTACATACATGCAGGCAAAGCACTCATACACATTAAAAATAAGTAAATCAAAAAACAAAATCAAAATAATTTTTAATTAAAGTAAAATAGAAACCAAAAAAATTTTTTAAAAATCAGATATGGTGTTGCAAACCCGTGATCCCAGCACCTGGGAGCTGGAGGCAAGAAGATTATAAATTCAAAGTCATTCTTGGTAATATAATGAGTTTGAGACTAGCCTTGTCTACATGAGACCCTGTCACAATAAGGGGGGGGCGGGCAATAAGATGGCTTGGCAGGTAAAGGTAATTGCTGTCAAGTCTGCTAACCTGAGTTTAATCCCAGGACAGAATAGAAGGCGAGAATCAACTCCTGCAAGTTATCTCCTCACCTTCACACAGGCACTGTGGCACATGTGCACACTCATATACACACAAAAACATGCAAAATAAATAAATGCACCAAAATATTTTTTAAGCATAGAGGGGTGTGCTTCAGTTGGAGGAGTCCTAGACTAGCATGCATGAAACCCCAGGTTCAATTCCTAGCACCACATAAACCAGACATAGTGGTAGTACATATTTATATTCCCAGCATTAGGGAGAATCAGAAGGATCAAGAGTTCAAGGACAGCCTCAGCTACTTGTTAAGTTCAAGGCTACCCTGAATTGCATAAGACCCTGTCTCAAAAACAGTGGGCTACGCAGATAGCTTAGTAGTTTAGAACACTTGTTGCTCTTGCAGCGGAACCCAGCAACCACATGGTGCCTCACAACCATCTGCAACTCCATTTCCAGGGACTCTGGTGCCCTCTTCTGGCTTCTGTAGGCATTGCCTAAAGTGTTCTTGGTTGCTTCACATACAACTCCTTTATGAGACTGTCCAAAGTCCTGTGACTGATCTCATGGCTATCTATCAGTTGAGAAACTTGAGACTTTATTATGAAAGCTGGGGCCAGGGTTTTACAGTAGCTTTTCAGGCTGTACAAACAGAAATAGGGCTTAGGCTGTCTTTTAGGACTCCCTTCTCCCAGTCTATCACGTCTATCTCCTACCTAACAACTCTGCCCTGGCTTCTGGTGGCAAAATGACACGGGGCATCGCCTGTATAGGAAAAGAGAAGGGAAGTATCTGTGGGAAAGATCAGGGCCTGGCTCAGGGACCTGTCACTGCCACAGGAGCTGGAAGCCCAGAAAGTCTTATTTATTTCTTTTTATTTTGAGACAGATATTGCTATATAGCTCTGACTGGCCTGGTACTCACTATGTAGCCCAGGCTGGCCTCAAACTCACGTCACTCCTCCCACCTCTACCTGCTAAGTACTCAGATTACAACTTGTGCACCACCACACCTGTCTTCCTCAGGATGATCTCAGAGCCATGGGGGAGCGGGCCTGGTCAGTGGGGAGCCTCCTGGAACACACTTGTGTTTGCTGTTTCAGGTGAGAGTGGAGCCACAGGGATGATCGCTGGATGCCTGTTCGGGTTGGTGCATGGCCTGGCCACTGTTCCACAAGGCTTGTACCAGGAACTGGAGCACAAAGGCAGACTAGAGGATTTGGGCACAGCTCTGCACCACCTGTCCACAGAGGAGAAGTAAAGTGTTTATGCCATTTCCCCTCCCAGAAGGCGGCCCGTAGTGTCCGCACTCAGTAGCCTCCCCTAGGTGAGGGTGTACTTACGTGGTTTCTGCACAGAGAATCCATGCCCCATGGGTCATAATTAAATTTTAACTTTTCCCCCCAGTTTCAGAATCCTGTACATTGTCCTCTGGGAATATTTGTCCTTACCTTCACTGAAGGTATAATGCTTCCATTGCCTTGGGTTTGCTGTACATAAACCTCCAAATAACACAATGACAAGTAGTCTCCCCTACAATTGGTGTATTTTATTCTGTCCCCAAACTAGTGCTGTCCGTTCACTAACTCAAACACTAGATTCAGTGGCTCTCCATCTGAGAACCTTCTTTTTAAATTTTGTATGTAATTGTTTTATGTGTACATTTTGCCTGCATGTATATAAGTGCCCACTGCCCGAAGAGGTCATAAAAGAGTATGGGTTCTTACAGACGGTTGTTCGCCGCCATGTGGTTGCTGGGAACTGAACCTGGGTCCTCTGAAAGAACATCCAGTGTTGCTAACTGCTGAGCTATCTCTCCAGCCCCTTGAGAACCTTCTTCGCTCTTTCTATCTCCTAGTATATTTCTACTTGTTACCTAGCACACTGTGGGGTGAGGCATCTCTCATCAGTAACCAAATATGTTAGTGTCTCATAGTAGAGATACATGGTGGTGGCTTCAAGATATATCCAAGGCAGTACGTTTAACCTCTCTGTTGTGATTTTGGTCACTAAATCTTTATTGAAATCAGCATCTTTTGGAGCAACCTCCTGAGACAGCCAGGCCACAATTGGTTTCCTATGTCACCTGCACTTCTCTTTGTTCCACGTGTCATGCTTGGAGGGGGGCAGTCAGGTCCTTATAGGAGGAGATTTTTTTCCACGGTGCCCTGCTCTATAAAGGCCCCCCATCGAAGGGTGGCTGTGAATATGTAGGAGGTAGACACGTGTTCCTGTTCCAAACCATGACTCTGGACATGAGTTTTCTCTGGTTAGTGTCAGCTCTAAAGTCAGCTACTGTTGACGACTGATGGCTGATGCTGTTCCTAGGCAGCACACTGGGCCTTTCTTGTTGATGCTGTGTTCTTTTCACATATGGCTCTGTCTCTGGGGAAAGGCAGCAGTCTTCTGCAGTGAGAGGCTCTGCTAAATGTGGGATGCGGGGCAGAAAGCCCCAACTAGAATCTGCACAGCCTTTCAAATGCAAACTCTCCAAGGACCTCACCTGTTCTGTGGGCTAGAGAAGATGGGATTCAAGAATGCCTCCCTCTCTATTTTCCTCTGGGGATGTGTGTCTAGATAGCTGAACAGGTGGCTGTATACTGTTTTAGCAAAGGCCACTGACATAGGCTCAGGGCTGTGTTGGAACTTCCTGGACTTGCCTGTCTCAGACATCTTGTCCTCTTCTTCCTCATTCTTGGGGAATTACCCTGCATCAGTGGAGAAGCAGGTATGTCTTGGGGCATGGGACTTGTATTTTAAGTGTACCCTACCTTCTATTCCATAGAGAAGAGTAGAGTCATATGGCAGTAGAATCTGTGGTGCTCTATACTGAGCAGATAAGGTCCTGTGTGTGTGTGTGTGTGTGTGTGTTTTCTTTTGATTTTGATTTTATGTGTATGATAGTTTGTCTATATGTATGTTAGTACAACATGTGGATACAGTGCCTGTGGAAGCCAGAAGGGGGCATCAGATCCCTTGGAGATGGGATTACAGACTGTTATAAGCTACCATGTAGCTGCTGGGAACCAAACCCAGGTCCTCTGCAGGTATTCTTAACCACTGAGCCATCTCTCTAGCTCCTAACACACTTCCCTTTAGAACTAGAGATACAGGCATGGGGGGAAGTCTTGAAGTATACACATCCATGCTGCCGCTCTCAGTCTAGAGCAGTGGATAATTATCTTTCTGGAAAAGAAACTCAGTTGAAACAGCTTAGCACTTAAGGGCAACCTCTCATGGGCTTACTGTAAAAGTGGTTTTGCCTTCTCTGGCCTTGGTGCGCAAGAGAAGATATCTCTAATAATAAACCATATGACGGTAAAGAGATGAAGCCTGCAGCTCCTGTTAGAAATATAACACTAGCTGACTTTATTGTGATTACAAAAGCTGTGTGTGCACATAGCTTCAGAATTAGATGCTGCTGATGCTACAAGCTGAACCCAAGGTTTTTCATTTATATTTAAAATCATTTTTCTACGGTTTTCATGTCTGAAAGCAGATAAGAGGTGGGTGTTGTGGATGTCATTCCTTTCTGACAACTGGAGGCAGCAGGTCCAGGGAGATTAAGTAATTTGACTAGACAAGATAGACCCCTCAGACTGACAAGAGTAAACTCTTAAACTATTATGGTGGTGCACACTTGTAATCTCTGTATTTGGGAGGGAGAGGCACAAGGATCATAAGTTTGAAAGCCAGCCTGGGCTACATAGCAGGTTCCAGGCCAGCCAAGGCTAAATGGCAAGATCCTGTCTCGAAAGAAAAAAAAATTATGAGACAACTGGCAAAGCTTATGTAATATCAAGTATAAACACTCCTTTGCCACTCACAGTCAGATTGCAGCCAGATCTTAGGTTACAGAGCTGTTTTAGTGCCTGGCTCCCCAACCTCTGGTGTAACTAAATCATAACAGCCACTGCTAATAAGCATGTGGTCTCTCTATGGGGAGGCAGTGTCGAAAGACCTTGTTCTGTAGGTGGAAGGACCAGGATCTAGAGGCTAGTGTCTCATCTGGAGCAAAGCAGTGGAAGGAGACTAAACCCAGTGTGTCTGACAATCACCACCTTCTCCCTCTGCCTCCTGACCTAGGAGGCCTCTGTGTCCTCCCACAGCCACCCCTTCCCGAAGCGCATGGCAAGGGCCTGGTGGGGTTAGTGCACATCATTAAAATCCATCCCAGAGGTTCTGTTAGGTTGGGAATGTGTTTTAGGAAACTGAGCCAGTGTTGCCTCTCCAATGGTAAAGCCCTGAGACGTCAACTTCTTTCTAGTTGTTAAAGAGAAATAAATTAAGAGCACACTCAGGACATTATGAGGAGATAATCCACATGGGTGTGACATATGTGACACTCATGCCCTTCAGTGGACTTTGTACCACCTCATAAATAAGAGGCTAGAGCAGTAGAAAATTCGGCCACTGGTGCATGGAGCACTCATTTTGTGCCAAGCCCTGTGCTAAGCTCACTACAGATCTAATATTCTCCTGGGACCAAAGCAGGTGACCTCAAGGTTATACCTCCTTACATGGCCCCTTGGACAGCATATCTGTGACTTACCTGCCCCTCGATGAGCCCTGAAGAGGGAGCTCACTCAGGGCCACCACCTCTCTTCCCTGGATTTCATGACCAGTAGCCCTGGTGATGCCAGCTTGGAGAGCATTCAACCCCCACAAATTATCTTAGTGCT
This sequence comes from Eospalax fontanierii, assembly GCA_035773235.1. Taxonomy (NCBI): domain Eukaryota; kingdom Metazoa; phylum Chordata; class Mammalia; order Rodentia; family Spalacidae; genus Eospalax; species Eospalax fontanierii. The sequence goes on from CM069524.1 coordinate 40,849,835, forward strand.
CAGAAAAATAAGGAAAGCTCCGACTCCTCCAGGGACTCATTTATCATCAGGATCCTTGAATGCTACTTGTCACGTCATAGCTTTATGACTTTATTTTCTTTCTTTCCCATTTAATTGTTTTCAACTTCTTTCTTCCTTTCTTCTTCCTCTTCCTCCTTCTCCTTCTTGAGACAAGGTTTCAAAACTCCAGCTGTCCTCAAAAATCACAGTCCTCCTACCTCCCCTTCCTAGTACCGACGCTACAGGTGTGCGCCATCATGCTTGACCTCAAGCTCTTTCAAATGTATTTTCTTTTATTTTTTCAAATGTATTTTAGAAGTCACAGAAAGAGCTAGGTGTGGTGGTGCACACCTTTGATCCCAGCATTCAGGGGGCAGAGGCAGGCAAATCTCTGTGAGATGGAGGCCAGCCTAGTATACATAGAGTTCTAGGCCAGTCAGAGGTACAGGAGACCCTGTCTCAAACAAACAATAAATGTCATAAAAAGCTAAGTGTGGTGGCTCCCGCCTATAATCCCAGTACTCAGGAGGCTAAAGCAGGAGGATTAACACAGGCTTGAGGCCAATCTGGACTGCATAGTTAAATTCTAGACTAGCCTCAGCTCCAGACAGAGCAAGACTTTGTCTTAAACAATCAAAAAAGTCACAAAAATAGACAACTCCTGATTCTTTCCACCCACCTTCAACAAATGCCAATACTGAACAATGCCTGCCAAGCTGTCTTCTCTGTCTCTCTTACTACATACATGTGCATGCAGACATACATGATGAGAGACACAGAGAACACAGAAGCAGACATAAAAACATGCAGATTCATAGATACACTGAGACAGAGAAGCACATACTTTTTTTTCTGAATCTCTTGAGAACAAACCACAAAATTGTATCCTTTTGTCATCCATACTTTAGCGAATCTTTTGGAACAAGCATGCTCTTCCTGGGCACTGTAAATCAGGAGATTTGACTGATTATAATGCTATAGTCCACTGTGCCATCACTCACTCTAAAATAGTGTTATGTTTTATATAATATGACTTGGTAACCACCTGACATGGGGGTCCCTTTTAATCTATTTGTCCGTGCTATATAATCATCACAGAAGCTCAGAAACCTTGCCCCTACATCCTCTTCTAGCCCTGCACCTGTCACAGGCACCGAAGGGCAGCACGGGACAGTAGCTTTCACCAGAATAATGTCCCTCAACCTATAGCTTCCTTCTTATATCTTGAGGCACTGAAAAGTGTCCAAGTCTCAGTCTAATTATGACTCACCTCTGTGCCTCAGAGCCTGATGCCCAGGCACTTCTCTGTCCCTCAAAACCTGATGACCAGACACCTCTCTGTCATACCTATAGCCATATATGTTGAGTTCTTGTGCAATACCAAGGAATGTTATTAGAGCTGAGGCAAGTGTATTTCCAGGAGGATAGAACTGACATTCAGATTCTGGTTCAGTATTACAGTTTCCATTGTGATCCACCTAATTACAAAAATAATAAAAGGGAGCTGTCAAGCATCTGCTATTGGACTTTCCTAGACAGCAGTCACTATTAGAATGAGCTTACAGATTTGTAGCCAAGGGGCTGGAGAACTGCCTCAAAGATTAAGAGCACTGGCTGCTCTTCCAGAGGACCAGGGTTCGATTCCCAGCACCCACAAAGTGCTAACAACTGTCTGTAACTCCAGTTCCAGGGGTTCCAGCACCCTCTTCTCACCTACGTGGGCACTGCACAACATGGATGCACTTACGTACATACAGGTAAAATGCACACATTAAACAGATACATAAAAGAATAAATTGTAGCTATCAGTCAACATTAACATTGGCCCCTTTGCTCACCCTAAAACTATCATGGCCACAGGACAGATACTTTCAGTGCATCCCTGTTTGACCCTGTTTTTCTGGGCTGTTTAGAAAGCATCTTTTCTCTTTGGGTTGGAGTTTTTATTATTCATAAACCTAATATTAGACCCATTTCTAACATATTCAGAACTTCAATCTAAAAGGCCCTGTTATTTAAAACCAGTCTTACTGAGCTGAATGCGGCTCAGTGGTAGAGTGCATACCTAGCATGCATGAGGGACTGAGTAGATTCCATCACAAGAAAACCCAAAAAAGTAAAGTGCAATCTTTAAAAAATATTTTTATTTATTATTTTGTATTATTTTATGAGTGTATTGCCTGCATGTATGTAAGTGCACTCATGTCATGCTGTGCCTGTGGAGGTCAGAAGAAGGTACTGGATTCCCTGGAACAGGACTTACAGATGGTTGTTAGCCATCATGTGAATGCTGGGAATCAAAACTCGGTCCTCTGCAATAGCATCCAGCACTTGTAACTGCGGAGCCATCTCTCCAGCCCCTAAAGTATAATCTTATTTGTAAAAGTACAAATGAACCTAGATTACTTCTCTCTTCATAATATTAATTTGGCAAGTTCATCTGTGGAGGCCTTGGGCATGTTACTGGCTGAGAAAACGGACTTTTGTGACAAATGATTGTTGGTCTGTGGAAGTTGGTCAGGCTACGCATGCAGCTTGTTAAAAATCTCCAGATCAGTGCCCCAGAGGGGCTTTGCCTCAGGGTCACTTTGTCCCTCCAGAGTGGTCACGAGGACCCAGTGGCTTTTGATGAAGTAGTTGGGAATCTGTCTATGGGCTGAGGGAAGGATTGTGGAATGGCAGGCAAAGGTCACTGGCCCCTGACTGGACTGGCGTGCCAAGTTCGAGCAAGGGCGGTCTGATTCCCTGGTGTTCATGGCTTTTTGAGGAAAGACCTTCCAGAAAGAAGCAGCCATAAAAATACAGTGGTGAATCAGGACATTTGGTGCTCACCCACCATGCTAGGAGGATGAACAGGAAAAGCAGGACGAAGCTGTGGCTTTCGAGCCTCACAGTTTCAGGTAAAGGAAGAGTGATAGAATCAGATTGCTCTAGTTTGCTTTACTACTGCCATGATAAACACCATGACCAAAAGCAACCTGGGGAGGAAAAAGCTTATCTCAGATTACACTTCCTGGTCCCAAGCCATCTTTGAGGGAAGTCAAGTCAGGAACCTGGAGGCAGGAACTGTCAGTGCTTACGGGCTAACTCGCTGGCTACACTCAGCGAACTTTCTCATACACCCCAGGACCTTGTCCAGGAATGGCACCACCCAGAGTGGACTGGGCCCTCTACATCAATTACCATCAAGAAAATGCCCCACAGACATGTCCACAGGAGCAATCTGATGAGGCAGTCTCCCAGCTGAGACTCCCTCAGATAATTCGGGGCTTCCTCAGTCAAACTGACTGCTGAAGCTAACTAGGAGAGATAAAACAAGTCCACAGCAGAGGTGTTCTGACTTGGAGCATGGCCCTCTTGAGCACACACCATCTTGGTACATATATTTCCTGCTGAACTACAGCTACAAGAGGAAACAAGGGACAGGCAAATAGGCAGATGGGGACAGTGAACTGTGGAGTAGCTTCAGTTCCCACAGAGCAGCCTGGGTATATCCTGAGATGATTATCCAATCTCTCTATCCTAGATGACCTTGCCTGCCTGCCGCTGATGTCTAAATTAGGAAGGTTTATGGGCCCCCTGTTTGTGTTGGCCCTGGAGGGGTAGATTCAGGCTCTACAGTTTGTCCAAGGGCCTAAGGGACATGGAGGATAGGCTCAGTCACGTCCACACTTTACTGTTGAGCAAGATATAGCCCACACTAGCAACACAACACCCATAAACCCTCCTGGTGCTCAAATATAGGGTGTATTCATGCAGTGAGGATTCTGGGGTGTCCTAGCATAGGTTAGGCCAGAGAGGCCAGCAGCTCAGAAGGGACTGAGACAGGTGGGAAGAAACCACAGGAGAGGAGCTTGGGACTCAGGAACACACAGAGCCACCCTTCCTCTGATTCAGAAACTTTCTCAGGGTGCTAGTGTCATTCACTATAGGAACACAGAGAGGTCTCTGTAAGATCATGGCATAGGACTCACAGGACTGGGCAGCTAGGAGAGGCTCTGTGAGAAGGGCCCTGAAGTGGGATGAGGAGGATGAGCAGTAACCTGCCAGCAGAAGGAGGAGCTGCCCTGCTGGGGAGGGAAACAGAGGTTTGAAAGGCTGGAGCTAGAGCAGGGAGAGTAAAAGGATGCTGGCTGCAGCTGGCCTCACAGGGACAGGAGATGAGCCAGGCATCCGCAGGGCTCATCCACTCCATTCACAGGCATCTGCCAAGGTCTGGTCCTCATGCTGGGCATTTCATGGTCACTGAGGGGAAGAAGAGAAAAAGATAGACAAGCTTCCTACTCATATGAAGCCTGTGGGGGAATAGAATGAGTCTTTGAAATTGGGCTGGGGTCTCATGGCGGTCTTATTATACCTAGCCATCCCTGATGATGTACCAGGGAGGAAGCAGCAATGGCCTATGAGTTTAGGACTGCCCCCAAGAGGGGACACTGGAGCAGTGTCCCCCAAGAGGGGACATTGAGGCACTGACAGCAGCTCCAGGTGAGAGGGGGCCAGAATTCCATTTCCTGAAGCTGACTAGTGCATCTAGAACTCACTAGGAGTTGGTAGGACATGAAAGGCTGGGCCTGGAGACCAGGAAGAGGCCTTCTGGGAGACAGAAGCTCACTCAGCAGCCACAGTGGATGTCCTGGGGGTGTGATGAGCAAAGATCCATGGGAAGAAAGACTTTTGGTTGGTAATGGTTGTTAAACACAAGTGAGTCATTGGAGAGGGCTATGAAGTTCCTCTACTCATCACTCCTTCCTGTCGTAGGGCCCCAGTGTGACAGAGCCAGGTATGGCTCACCAGAAAAGAACTTAAGTCCCTGGTCTAATCTGCTAATCTTGTCCTATAAATCTCAGGAAAGCATCTGACCTGCTCTGTGAGTGAAGATGTCTTAGATGATCTTGGGAGCTTTGGGGAACTTTCAGAAACTCTTATGTGGGGCTGGTAAATAAAACCCCTTCTCATATCTGCTGTGCAGGACTTAGTCTGAATGCCCCAAATTGCCTCAGACATTGGACCTAGGTGGTGAGCTTCTGGACAACACCTTGGCAACACACTAGCTTACAACTGCTGATGAATTGAAATGTGATGTAGCACAACTTTGGCCCAGTCAGCCAAGCTGATTAGACATATCCTTGATATAAGAAGGACACTCATAAAGTCCTCTTAACATCATCCTGCTTATGATTTACCACTGGGGAGCAGGCATTATCCAGAGCAGAGGAGAGCCATAGAACCATGGCATGGGGCATGGGGAAGGGGCCACCCTCTTGGGGTTGGAGAAGAAGAGCAGTTAGCTTTCTTAATACCAGGTGGGTTTCTCATTTCTCCCTTTAGAACATGGAGCTCAGGAGCCCTCAGAGAGGAATGTGGGAATGTCCTGAGTGGCTGAGCCTCGTGGCCTTTTAGTCAGTCGATCAGAATATCCTCACCACATGCTCTCAGTGAAGTTATTTTAGTCATCTTAATGACTCACCTGAGGAGTCATTAAGACAGTTAAAATAGCCCAGTCAGTCTCTCAGATTGTGTGACCACAAAGCTCTCTGAGGGACACAGGTTCCTTGAGCCTCCTCATCCCACTTGAGCTAAGGTGAGTTAATTGGTATCACATGCCTGGGGAGCAAGACCTTCCACCACACGACTCTTCATGCCTTGTGGTTCCTGGGACCTCACATAGGAGAACTCCTGTGGCCTGGCATGGGGCACTTGGTTGGGGGCTGATAGTAGTCACTGTTGAGTACCCTCATGGAGATTATAGAGTGAAGGACAGACGGGCCCACTCAGCCTCTGCTGAAGGGCATACACTCTGTGAGTTCAGTCTGCACTGGGTCTCAAGCCCCGCTTGAGATCCTGTGTGCAGATATTCACAGTGGAATGGTGGGTACGTCCTGATAGCAGACCTACAGAGGACAGTGGCAACAACAGGGACGGACATAGGAAAGCTGTGGCGGGATCCAGGCGGGGTGGGGAGGATCAGAGAGGGAGGGTGATGTCCTCTGGGCAGTGTGAAGAACACCCAGGGAGAGCAGTGCAGCAAGGTCCAGGAGCAGGAGGCTACTGGGTGTGGCTGGCAGAGAAGGACTGATCACTTGGCTGTCAAAACATAGACACTGTTGGGGGGCCCAGCACTCCGCCATGGTGGGGGGTGAGTAGGCGCGGAATCAAGACACCGACTCCGGGGTTGAGCGGAAAGCCAGCAGTGGTGGTCTACTGCAAACTCATTTATTCAAGAAAGAGCAGAGAATCTTACAGGTCTTGTTAGCCAGTAGCCTTATGGGGTGGGGTCCTGACTACAGCCAATCGCAGTTTGTTCCTAGGTGGATCAGGTTCCCTCCAGGTGCTGGGCAGAAACTGGCTTCACAACCAACCAGTGTGGAGCACCACACCCATGAGAGCCATTCCTTCATTCCTCCTGGGAGCTGGCCTAGCTTGGCCCACCCGGCATTATGCCCAACAACTGTTGACTGTCAGGGTCAGTGGAGCCCATGTGAGACAGGCGAACCTGGAGGAGGGCAGGGTGTGTTTCCTTGGGCCAGGAATATCCTGGCACATCCTAAGGCTGCAGGGCTTATTGCTTTAGGGAGTAGGAGCCAGGAAAGTTCCTGTGTGTTGGAAGAGCAGGGTAAACAGGAGGAGGAGGAATTTGGGGGTCTAAGGGTTGGGTTTGTAGGCATGCAATGTGCCTATGAGCCCCCAGATGTCCAGACAGAGGATTAGATCTGGGCAGCTGCCGGGGCCAACTCCAAGATGTAGAATCTAATGGCTACCAGTTAGAAGATGCTCTGGGGAAGGAAAAATGAACAACAAAACGTCACCTGAAACTGAAGCAGCCCACTTCCGAGACATCATGGATTACAGCACCATCTTACCTCAGAGACGGGAGTCTGGGAGCCTCAAATCCATGCAGCTGTATGCAGCTCCCCAAGCCCATCATAGAACACAGCCAGCTCCGGGTGTCCTCTGCCTCTGACAGCTATTAGAGCATGTGGATGGCTTTGCAGGAAGCAGCTGGAAGGCTTTCCTAGACCACAAAAGCCTTCAGCGTCACTCAGCTGACACTGTCCCGAGGGGTGAGCACCCTCAGGTCAAAGGAGGTCTCTCTCTACTCACAACAGCTTCCATGGCCAATCTGATCAAGTGGAGGGAAGTGTCCTCAGGCCATCTGAATAAGAGACCAGGCGACCAGACTGTGATGACGAGGTGCTACAGACAGCAAGCCTGAGCTCTGAGACTGCTGGTTCCTCTGCTCTTCCAACCCTGAGATGCTGATGTCTTGTCTACCCTGGGCTCAAGGGAGCGTGAGTTGCTGCTGGCGATCCAGGGGGCTGCTCCCAGATCGGATTACCCTTGCAAGGACACAAATGCTCCTTCCTGGGGGCATTGGCCCTCATGTCCTGATTACTCAGAACAATGATGCTATTAGTGGTGGACTGCACAGCTGCTGTTCCGATTAGTTATTTTTACACAGCCGTCATTCCTGTGTGCCACGCTTACTCACGCCCCACCAGGGCTTTGGGCATGCTCAGAGTATACTTCTTGTTTAAGACCGCCATCCATCTGTCAGCTCTCTGAGTGCACACTTGTCTGAGACTTGGAGAAGCCTCCCTATCCCTGGCGGTGCTTAGGACCAGCACCAACACGAAGGCCTCCCTAGGGGCTTGTCAAAGTGCTCCTGCCTCCTGAGAATCCACAGGGCCTCCAGGTGCTCTGATGCCCTCTGACTTTGGAAGCACATCAGAGGGCACATTCTGTAAATGTGCACATCACCGGAGCCACGAGTGCCACGAGTGCCCGCAGTCTGTAGCACCTCATCATCACATCTTGGGGCTCTCTGCTCCCTATGGGAATCCATTCCTTGATGTTGGACCAATGTCATGGCCATAGCTCGCATCCTCCATGAGATCTGGGACACAAGCAGGGAACAAGGTTGTTGCTCTCTCCCTGGTCACACCAGGGCTCACTCAGTAACAGCTTTTAAATTTTATTTTTTGCACTTATTTGAGGGGGTGCAGTGGGCCATGTGTGGAGGTCAAAAGACAATTTGGAGGAGTCAGTTTTTTCCTTCTACCGTGTGAGTTCTGGGGATCAAACTCAGGTCCTTAACCTTGGGAACAAGTGCTCTTATCCACTGAGTCATGTGACTAGCCCAGTAACAATATTTTTTAAAAAACAACAACAAAACAGGCCTCTCTGTGTAGCCCTGGCTAGCCTGGACTATACTATGTAAACCAGACTAACCTTGAACTCACAGAGATCCTCCTGCCTGTGCCTCTCAACTGCTGGGATTAAAGGCGTGTACTACCATGCCTAGTGTAATAGTCTTTTAGAAGGAAGTCTGCATGTGGCTTCTGAAGACAGCTCTCTCCTAGAAAATGTAACAGTTTTCATACTTCCTTCTAGGCTGTTTTCACTGGGTAGGTCCCTCTAGCTGCAGTTTATCACTGACCATCACATCTGGAGTAGACTTGTTTTGTTTCCCCATAATGTGGATGACCCACAACTTAAGCAGCTCTGGTGTTAGAAGTCTGGGATGTTTCCAGTTTTTAAGTATTATAAATGGCACTGTGAAGATCTTCCTTGTAGAACTTGAATCTCTGTTTTACATCTCTGGCTATCTCCCTAGTATGTAACAATGAACAGGCACATGGTGGAGCCAAGATTTTGAGTACATCTTCATAAAATTACCACCCAGAGAAGTAGAAACTAGCTCCAGTCCTGCCCCCTTGCTGGCTAGAAGACTTTGCCACTCACAGCATGGTCCAGGCTGCTGAGGATCAGGGCTTCTTAGCCTGATGAGGATAGAACAAACCCATAAGATAACCAGAACTCATCTCTCTAGGCCAGCTGGCTGGTGGGGAGGAATTTATGGGGTGTCTCACAGGTCCCCTCCAATCTAGGGATTGCCCTGGGAGCCAGCAAGCACCCTAACTCTCTTTTCCTCCAGGTTGCAGTTGCTCTGGGTGAGGGGGCAGCACCCACTGCAGCAATGGGTTCTTAGTGACCCGAAGGGTTTGCAGTTGCTATCAAATTCTCCACCCTTGGGACCACAGGTCCTGAGGATTATGGTTGAATATAACCTAACATTATCTTTCCTACTTAAAACTTGAGATAATTACAGACCACACAGAAAATACAAATTTCCTATTTAGTTTTTTGTCTATTATATAAGTAAAATATATCATTATTATTTAAGCATACCTTTTATACACAAAATTTTCCAAGGTGTATTCAATAAAGTCTAATAAATGCAGATTTTTTTTAAACCCTCAAGAGCAGAGTAAGTCTATGCTACTTAGCAGAGACCGAGAAAGGCTGTGGATGTACTGGACAGCCCAGAGCTAACAGTACAGATAGATTCTGCCTCATCTTGTGCTCTTCCTACAAGACTTGTGTACATAGGGTATGAGATCACCCAGAAAACATGTGTTAAAGAGTCATCTTAGGGAAATGACAAAATATTTGACCATCTTTTCCCCCCTATAGCTCTAAAAGCATCAAGATTTGCAGTGACAAGATGTCCATCGATGCACAGGTGCTGAAGAAGAAGATCAGCCAGACATGTGATGAGACAACCCGTACCCTCCTCAGCAGCCTCCTGTTCTATATCTTGGATCATGAAGACGGACCCCAGAAGGCAAAAGATGGGGTACACAGGGCCAGCCACCCATCTCAGTTCCAGGAGGCTAGTCGGAGGCCCACACGCTTCCAGCTTCTCCAGGCTAAGTTCATGGGCACTGGCCGGGAGCCCCACCTCAAAAGGACACGGGAGGTAGGCCGGCTGATCTCCAAGGATAAGCAAGGACCTGGTAGGAGCCTTGTGAGTGCCACTATCAACAAGCTCTTAGAAAAGACCAAGGAAGGAGCCAGCAGCACCAGCCAGAGGCCACCAACCAGTGAGAAGCCCCGATGGAGTCCCCCAAGTGGGAAAAGCACTGTAAAAAACATCCTGAAGAAGTTCTTAGCTGCAGAAGAGAAAGAAGCTAAGGAGAAAGAAGCACACGGGAAGCCCCCTGCCCAGCGGCCTGGAGCTGCCAGGGGCCTCCTGCCCAGAATTGTGGGCCGGAGCTCCATCCTCTCCAAGCTGAGAGAGAGATTTGAGCAGAGCAGCTGCCTGCACTCGGAGGTTGGTGTGTTGGCCCTGCTCAGGGAGGGACGGAAGAGCAAGAGCCTACAGAAGAAGAAAGTACAGAGGCCACAAGTGCGGGTGCTCCACGTGGCCACCATGGCCACCAGCTGTACCAGGACTCCCCCCGCCCGCTTTCTGGCCTGCACAGCTGAGCCGCTCCCAGCCCTCAACGTTGCCACCATTGTCTGTGGTCCCCAGAGCTGGTTGTCCCATTGTGCAAAAATTAGTCACTTGGAGTCCAAGCGTCGAGGATCCAGCCTGTCCTCCAACTCAGAGGGCGTTGAGGCTGGAGGGAGCAAAGCATCAGGAGTCCTGAGCAAGGATCAGAGAGAACAGCCAAAGTCCTCAGTGCCCCAGGCTGTGGTTCATGTAGACAGTCTCATGGCTCTGAAGACAGAGTGTGCACTCCTACCAAGTTCTGGTGTGTCCCATGAAGGCAGAGCCCTCTCTGCCCAAGTACCACAGTGGTCCCCACTTGGATTGGCCAGCCCCAGACAAGCTGGGCCAGCTGGAAAAGACATAACACAGGAGCCCAATGCACAAATGGGGGCAGAGCATGCCCAGGGGGTGAAGGAAGACATGAGGGAGGCCCCTGAAATCACCATGACTGTGTGCAGCTCAGAGGATGAGGCAGAAAGAATGCCCTCAGACTTAGAAAGTGAGAGTCCCTCTTTGCCATCCAGAGACACCTGCCAGAACAGGAAACAGTGGCACAGCTCTCACTCCTGGCCCCTCTAGCAGTTCAGGCTGAGCGGAGGACACAACCTGCCATCGAGCCTCCACAATTAACAATGAAGCTTCCCATTGTTCATGAAATGCCAGCCCCTCCAGCCCCTCCAGCCGCTCCAGCCGCTCCAGCCACTCCAGCCCCTCCAACCTCCGCAGCCCCTCCAGCCCCTCCAGCCGCTCCAGCCCCTCCAGCCCCTCCAGCCGCTCCAGCCCCTCCAGCCCCTCCAGTCCCTCCAGCCGCTCCAGCACCTCCAGCCCCTCCAGCCGCTCCAGCCCCTCCAGCCCCTCCAGCCGCTCCAGCCCCTCCAGCCCCTCCAGCCGCTCCAGCCGCTCTGCAAAGTGCAGCAAGTTGTGAAGACAAATGTTCTCACATTTTGCAAGGAGAGAACATGACTGAAAATCCACAAGTGGCATTTTCCACTGTAACTGAGGATGGGAAGAGTCACCAAGCCCCAGTGATGCCGAGTAAATCCTATGGGATGCCAACAAGCCTTGGTTCTGCTGCAGAGCATGAACTCGAGGAAGACTTAAGAGCCACCAGTTGACTATGATATCCCACAAAAGTTTCTGAAAACAGTGCATTCAAAAAACGTTACTGGTGGGAAGGAGAAGAAACACAGCCTTGAGAATACACATGACCTCAGGAATTGCGGTGGTGCTTCAAGACAGAGTGCCACTGACCTCAGCTCGGAACAACATCCGTTTCTGAAGTCAAATGAAGCACCTAACCCTAACAATGATGCCTCAAGTTATTCCCCCCACGTGAAAAGCCATCCAGGAGTAGGCATCTGCTCTGCTGCTGGCCCACAGCAAGAAGAACCCATCACTGTGCTGATGCCAGCCCAGAACAGCATAAAGCCCAAGAGTTCTATCACAACAGGCAAGAGCATCCAGTTTGGGCAGGAAGAGTGCAAAAGGCCCCTGAACGAGTCAGTTCCACCCCTGAAGATTGCTCAGGAAAACATAAGCCATGATTTGGGCAACAGCAGCCAGTCCTCATTAGATAAACGGTCTATGCCAAGTATCAACACCTCTGGTGAGGTGTCAGTCATAGGAAATGTCACCAGTGTCACGGTACCACCGCCAGGTAGTGCCCAGAACTCCGAACACAAGAAAACACTATGGCCAGGTTGTACCCAGGACGATGAACATAAGACAACACCACAACCAGATAGTGCCCAAGATGCTAAACAGAAGATAACACTACGGGCAGGTGGAGCCCGAGACCCTGGACACAACCCAGCATCACAGCCGGGTGGGGCCTTGGATACTGAATACAAGAAAACACCACGGGCTGGTGCTGCGGAGGATGTTGAGCAGATAACACCCCGGACACAGGGTACCCAGAACCCTGAAAACAAGACAACTCCATGGTCAGGTTCTGTCCAGGACTGTAGAGACAAGATAACACAAGAAGCCAGCAGCCATTCCTTCTTGGCACCAAGCAGGTCCTCAGAGCACAAGAGTGGAGCCATTGAAAGAAGCATCCCGGGGGGCGCAGTGCAGAGTCAGTGCCTAGAGTTGGCAGCACCAACAGTTCAGCCAGGGGAGACTGCAGATTCCTGCCTGGTGCCTGCTGAGTCCCAGCCGTGTGTTTCCAGTGAGCCAGCAGTGAGCCAAAGAAGTGAAGGGGCAGGGAACAGAAACATACCCATGGAAGGTGACCCTCTGCACAACAGTACAGCAGCCCCAAGTCCGCAGAAGAGCCCAGCAGGGTGCCTGGGCTGGGCACAGCTGCCCTCTAGGAGCCAACAGGCACTGGAAGGAAAGTGTCCTGAAAGAGAACAACACCCTCTTCCTGGTACAGGACACTCCCCTATGCAGCCCACAGGGCCAGCCATGAAGACAGAGACCATGCATGAAGACCGAGAGCCTACGGTCCCTACACAGCAGGCAGAGCATAGGGCTATCCCCAAGGCAAAAAGCTTGGGGAGCAAAGCCAAAGAGAGTCTACTGACACAGGAGGACATAGGGGGGCCACAGGGCCACTTTATGTCAGAGGAAATTGGTATGGGTCATTCAAGATTGTACCAGGCTGGACAGCCAGATGCTTCTGCACAGAAGTCTGTGCTGTGTGTGACAGAGCCTCGGGTGTGGGATGCTCAGGATCTGGTAGTGAACAGTAAGATGCCAGTGGAGGAAAAGCCCCAGCATCACAGGATCAAGGGCCAGGAACAGCTACTGAGGCCACTGGGGAGGCAGAAAGGGAGCCCAACTCAAGAAGATGGCTCCCAGGCTGGCAAGAACCTAGCCACTCCAGGGAGCCCTGGGAAGTCTGGTGTCCTGACTTTACAGGGACAGACCCTGGGCCATGGACAGGCCAACTACCCGGTGCCTCAGGCCTGGGGACAGTCTGACAGCCTAGCTAAAGAGGCACCCACTGCAGACACAAGTGAGGAATCTCTAAGTCAAGGCCCCGAAGTCGGCAGCCGAGGAAGCCTAATTAACCAGCACCCGCCCCAAGAAAGTCGGTCCCTGACTGGCAGCAGTGCCACAGTCTGCTCTCTAGAGACAGCAGATGGTTTTCCCTGGCTGATACCCCAAGTTGGGGGCCACTCACCCTCCCAAACCCTTGACCAACATGGGTTCCCAGATTCTCCCGAGGCAAAAAGGGACCTGTCAGATGGCAGGCATCGTAAGTCAGTGCACTTTGCAAAGTATCATGCCCAGAGTTTCAGTGACCAGAGAGCCTTTGATCTATCCTTCAGGCCCACAGTCTTCAGGGCCAGTGACACCTTTGAGCCCCCAAAGTGAGATCTCACCATGAGCCAATAATGCTCCAGTGCTCAACGGTGGGATTCCATGTGGCACCTATCTCCAAATGAATATGTCTTTGAGCATACCCTATACAGAAAACAGAAATATTAAGGTCCCTTATTTCCTTTCACTTTATATGAACTTATCTTGGGGATAATGCAGGGAGGGCCTGCTCATGTCCAAGGCACTGTATGCTTTCTTGCAGCTATGAGGCTTCCTGAGATGAGAAAGGTGCTGGCCATGGCTGTCTGCTGTGGCCCATTGCTTACACGGGTATGCATGGTGTTTGATCTACACTGTGACTTGGAGGGCACAGAGCAGTCGCTTCTGTCTTGGGAGAGCAGAGGTCAATGTCACAGGCTGACCCTTCTATGTCCTCTGGCCTCCTGTTCCCCAAGGCTTCCTGACCATGTCCCTGCTTAGTGTCCAAAGTCAGTGCCTGTGACCTGCAATCTGAGCCTTGCATATGTGGGAAAAGCAGTGCTTACCTAAGCTACATGGACTCCCAGACTGGAACGAGGCTCCTGGGATCACAGCTGGCAGGACCTTGGGGTCATGAACTGGCTTGTCTTCTGGTAGACATCAGGAAATGACCAAGAAGGTAACCAGAGGGAAGCACAGGAGGCTTTCCCAACACTGATTCCAAGCACATTTTGTTCACGATACTGTAGCCTTCACCATCCCTGCGGCTTCCTGAATCCCTGATGTGATCAACTGTCTTCCTTCTTGCTGTCAGCCGAGCTGCACATGAATCCAGTTGTTTTCAGCCACTAAAGCATTTCTGTCTCAGACGTTTGCCGTCATGAGAACGTATGGGGAAGGCAACTAATCCGCTGTTGCCACACTGCCTGAGGATCATTTAACACCTTACGGTTTCCAAACTGTCCTTTAGTGTGTCTACTATAACACACCCGAGTAGACCCACCCAGGCACACTGGAGCAGTGTGCAACAATTCAGCCTCTTCAAGCTCTGACATTCAGGTTTCAGCATGGCCTCCTGACTCAAAGGGATGCTCCACTCCCACAGAGCCACAGAGGAACTGAGGTGACGATTACTAACATCCCGGCATACTCTCCTTTGGTGACATCCTCTCTGAACTACTACCTGCTGCCCTTTGAAGACGTCTGTTTGCTTCCCTCACAACCAAAAAATTCCCTCAAATGCCCTCCTCCCCTTAGAGGTGGCACTATATACACTGGTACTTCTTTTGTTTTCTGACTCAAATATCCATGTCTAACAAGAATGTCCTGTCCCTGATAAGGCTGGGTTCAAGGTCACCTAAGCAAGCAAATGGGCCATTGCATAGAAACCTGAGTTCCCTGGTCAAGCAGGAAACACAAGATTCTCATGTGCTGTCCTCCACACGGGGTCAACTCCACAGCTTCCTCCAGATACCCCGCGCTCCTCCGCAGGAGGTGGTGCTCCTAGCCCCCTTCATAGGGCTTCTGCTGGGGTTACAGGGTTCTTACCAGCAGATATTGGTAGTTGAGTTTCCTAAACATGGCACTGTCTTCTTGTGTCCGTTGTCAGGCGGCTTGGTTGTGCCCGGGGTCACCCGTCTCCTGGGGTCCTGAGGAGACGCCTCAGTCTTTGTTTTTCAAGCCTTGCCAGTGCCAAGGCTGCTCGGGACTGCAGGGTGCAGGACTCCTGCCCTACCACCGTCTCAGTAGAGTGAGCTCTTAGGGACATGAGACAGGAGGGTAGAAGCGGTTCCAGTAGAGGTCGCACACCTCCTTTTTGGAGCTATGGAATGCGCCTGCTCACACAGGGGGTGCATGGCAGTAGCTCCAACCCCCGCGGTGCTCAGGGAGGGCCGCCCCTCCACCATGTAAATTCAACGTTTATTTCAGTTATTTTCTTTATTATAGTTTGTTCCACAAAGGACATGAAGTCATGTTTCGCAAAGAGTGTGATGACAGACAAGAAATAAAACCATTATGCTCACAGGTGTCCCTTTAAGAAGCATCAGCAACTAATATCAAAGGCTGGATGCAGACCATCCCCCATAAGACCTCAATAAAAGCATTTATTTAAGCTTCTGACTCACAGGTCAATTAATGTACAGGAGCTACTTACTGGCTTATACCTAGCTGTAAGCTTTCAGCTCCACTGCTGTTCATAGACCCTATGCAGACCCAGTGAACACAGCTGGCTGGTAAGCCCATCACATGCTGCACACTACCTGGCAGGAGACACTGTGAGCGAGTGTAAGGTACTTGCTTGAGACTCTCACTCTCAGAATTATGCAGAGTCAATATCACTTACTGTGGGGAATGACATTAATGACATAATTTAGACTAATGACTTTTAATTAACCCCAGCAAAACCATGCACTCTTAGGTTTTATGACCAGGGTGTCTCCTTGGCAGCCTCAGTTTGGTACTCCACTCAAAAAGATAACGGAAACGTGGGTATGCTTGAGAATTAACATATCGAAGCGCTCGCTGTAAGCAGCGCAGCCATCCATCTCCACTGGACACAACAGAGGTTGGGAAGGACATGTGACTTTGGATGAATGTGAACTAGGGATGAAAAGATCAGGTGGTCTGTTAGCATTAAGGGTGGAGAGACTGGAGAGATGGCTCGGCGTGCTCTTGCAGAGGACCTGAGTTCGATTCCCAGCACCCACATGGCTGGAGTCTCCAACTCCAGTTCCAGGGGATCTGACACTGCCTTATGATCTCCGTGGGCATTGCAAGACATGGGTGCACCTGCCTACATGAACACATTGAAAAAAAAGATTAAGGGTGGAGTGGAACTTGAACTTGCACTTCCTCAATGAAGTCGGAGAGAACCATTTTAAATAAATGATTCATGTGGCCTGATGCAGACAGGATGAGGACACATGGCTCCATCTGCACAGGTTGACGGGATGAGAGAGCTCCATCCATCGGCACAGTTCTGGGAGAGACAGTTCTAACAGATAGCTAGGAGAACTAGTGTCCTCTGAGTTCAGGGCACTCTTAAAAACTTAAATTAAGAGTCAGGCTATTTGTTCAGGTGATTATGATGTTGGCATAATAATAAATGCCTTTTTTTTTTTTTTTTTTTTTTTGTCTTTTTGAGACAGGATCTCCCTGTAGCCCCAGCTGGCCTGGAACTCTTTATGTTCCAGGGTGGCCTTGAACTCACAGAGATGTACCTGCCTCTGCCTCCCAAGTGCTGGGATTAAAGGTGTGCACCACCATGCCCGGCACACAATTAATTCTTTTAACCAAAGATGTCTTTGCCACTTTAATTATGTGGCTACCTTTTAGGTTTTCTTTCTATCCTTTTTGATTATAAACTAGTGGATTTTCTAGAAAAAAAAAATGTATATTTTGTTGTATTGTCTCCTTTGAATTTGTACTAACTTCACACAGCTGGAATTTTTTAAAAAGGAAATAAATTATACTTCCCATTATAGATCTCTGACTTGCATCTTTAAGCAGGCTACAGATGAAGTAGGACTCACATACCAGGAAGGAGCCAGGAAGGGAGAGGCAAACTCAGTGGGATGAAGCCTGGGCTGAGCAAGGTATGAAAAGCTGGGGTCAGTAACAGGGCCAGCAGGCTTTGTCCAAAGATGCCAGGTATGTGCTAGGGATGGAGACCGTGACACCATCCCATCCCTGGGTCTGTTTAAATAGTTCACATGCCCGCTCTAGAGGAAGGAACATCACCAATCAGCTGGCTGAGGTTCCTTGGCTCTAACTGAATGGAAATTGTGGTAAGCAAGAAACTCTCCTAGAGCTGGTCTTTGGCAGCCTCGGTATTCTTCAGCATTTGGTAGCAACAGCAGTGGGTCTTGGTAACAGACAGCTAAGAGCAGCAGTAGGTGACTCCCTCTGTTGCTACAGCCCTTGTGTAGGTCTAGGTACTGGACCTCCTAGCCCTGGGATGACAAATGTTAACAGCTCTTGTGGCAGGCCTCAGGTACCAGGGAACCCTTAGCTCTACAAGCCTCCTAGGTGTTGTGCAGTCTTAGGAAGTTGTGATTCCTCGGCCCTTAGCAGCAATCACATCCTTCCTAGCTTCCAGGCCTGTGTATCAGGATCCTGGGGCTGCTGCTGGTTTCACAGCTCCACCCTTTCTGTGGTTGTCAAAGCAACTGTGACTGTGCTGGGTCTGTTGGCCACTACTGGTTCTATTGCCACTGCTTCTGTGGCATCTCCCTTTCTCCTACTAGCTCAGCTAGCTCTAAAAGCAAACAAGAAGATCCCAACTGAGAAAAGCATTCTATCAAGCCTAGCATTGTATCAAGGGAGGCAGCACAGAAAGGTGTCTCCCAGCCAGCTCATGAAGTGAACCAAACAGCCTGCTCAGATAGCCGAAGGGGCATTTGTACTAATCACAGTGAGAAGGGGCATTTGTATTAATCACAGTAAGAAGGGGCATTTGTACTAATCACATTGGGGAAGGGGCATTTGTACTAATCACAGTGAGAAGGGGCATTTGAACTAATCACAGTGGAGAAGGGGCATTTGTACTAATCACAGCAAACCTTTCATGCAAATTGGTGCTGTGTTTGCATCAGTCATGGCACAGTCCCTCAGGCAAATGAGAGACTACATTTGGACCAATTATAGTGGTCCCCCATGCAAATGAAGGTCTGGGTTCGCACCAGTCACAGGCCTTCAGCTGGGCCACCAGGGGAAGTGCGCCCTCTCTGGTATAGGTGGGAAAGGTTGCAGGATCAACTAGAGTCCACTGAGTTTGTAAAGGCAAACAGCTTTGACTGGGACTGTATCCTGCGGGAGTTGCATTTCAGCAGAAGGCAGCTGCGATGGTCATTTGTTTCCTCAAAGTTTCTTTGGAGCGCACAAAGCAGCTGGTGCAGCGTAAGGAAAGTCCAGCTGACTGTGTGATAGACACTCTTTCAGTATGGCCAGGGCACCAAGGAAAGAGCTAACATATGTCAATTGGGGGTCAGGAACTTTTTTTAACATTAAAAAGGGAGTGCTTACTACAGGATATATCATTAGCAATGTTTTAAAATTCTTATTATTTTGATTTATTTTTATTTTATGTGTATGAGTGTATTGCCTGCATATATGTAAGTGCACCCCTATCATGCAATGCTCAAGGAGGTCAGAGAAGGACATTGAATCCCCTGGAACTGGAGTTATGGATGGTTATTAGCTGATATGTGGGTGCTGGAATTTGAATCAGAGTCTTCTGCAAGAGCAGTCAGTGCTCTTAACCATTGGGCCAGCTCTCCAGCCCCAAAGTTTATTTTTATTTTATGTGTATGAATGTGTTGCTTGCATGTATGTAAGTGTACTCACGTTATGCAATACCTATAGAGGTCAGAAGAAGGCATCAGATCCCCTAGAACTGGAATTATGGATGGTTGTTAAGTGCTATATAGATGCTGGAAACTGAAACCAGGTTCTCTGCAAGAGCAGTCAGTGGTCTCAACCACTGAGCCACATCGCCAGCCCCATTAGCAGTGTTTCAACATCAACTAACAGTACTTTAACAATGTTAACTGCTACCTAGAGAAAGGTGGGGTCTGCTAACAGGTCTCAAGTCCACTCTGAAGCCGAGGATGTGCCACTTCACTGGCGACACCAGGTGGCAAGAGAGCCAAGTGACCCCGGGGAAACCCAACAGAAAAGGAGTGAAGAGAGTGCAGGGCTAGTGGGTGCAATGCATGGAATACCTCCTTCCCTCCGAGAGAGTCTGTGCCCAGCGTAGAGTCTAGGGAGGAGAGCTCACTCTGAAACGAGAGACCATCCCAGAGTCACCAAAAGCTTGGCAGTACCCAGGAAGCCGAGGACCCACTGTGGCCAAGATTTGAAATGATCTGGGAACCTCCTATCAGAGAGGAAAGCCCTATCAATGAAGCTGCAGCACAACTTTTCCATGACGTAGGTTTTAATTTTGAAAGCTCTCACTGGAAGAGCCACGTCTGCGCTATCTTTCACACCCTGGGTTACAGAGGTTTTCTAAACAAAAGGAAGAAGCACTGACCACACCAGAGGATGTGTGGTTGAATTCTAACCTATTTGCTACAATGTAGCTGACTCTAGGATTACAATGGATTTCTGGTAAAAACTGAAATAACTTACCTCAAAGCCCACAGCTAACTAACCCACCCAAATGGTACCTCTGAATCCACGAGAAGGTGTGAGATCTATGGGAAGGACCCCTTGTAGGTTCCTACCTCTGAGAACGAGTTGAGGCACCCCTCCCACTAGCACAGAAGGCCACAGGCAGAATTGCATCCATGAACAGAGTGAGGTTGGTGCAGCTGTGTAAGGGCCATTTCCATGAGTCTATTACACTGAAAATCATGTTTTAATCCCACACTTGAAGAAGGTGGTCAGCTCACCAGTGAATCTGTAGCTAGAGAAGAATTTCCAGATTGTCCAGAAATAAAGACCAAAGCTATCCAATAAACTACGGCATCTATGCCTGATGTGGCAATGCAAACCCTTAATCCCAGCACTTGGGAGAAAAGGCAAGCCATGGCAGAGCATGGATCAGATGAGTGAGTCAGTCAGCAGCATTGCTCCATGGCCTGTGCTCAGTTCCTGCTACAAGTTGCAGCCCCGAGTTCCTGTGCTGACTTCCCCCAGTGATGAACTGTGACCTGGGAGGTGTCAGACAAAAGCCACCCTTTCCTCCCCAAGTTGGTTTTTGTCAGTGTTTTTAATCACAGCAACATAAAGTAACTAAGACACCATCTAATGTTTAAGAGCCAATGTAAATAGTCGTTCCAAATATGTGTATGTATGCAAATGTTAGCATTGGAGTAAATGGTGAGTTTATGGTCTTTGTTTTGTCTTTGAAAACCCTATATGTCTCTTTTCCCCTGCGTGATTTTACCCACACTCCCAAGCTGTCCAGATCTGGGCTCACCTGTGAGCAGGGGACAGGGATGTTGTAAAGGATTGGCAGACCCTGAGGTCATATAATGGGCCAGTTGTATCCACCCAGCTCTGCACCTATCTCTGTGGACACCTGGTGCCCAGGGGCCACCAGGGGGCACTGCTAGCCTCCAGAAGGCAGCACTTGCAGAGGTCCAGGATGCGACAGCAATTGCACAAACTCAGTGTTCTAGTCTATAGTCTATTGCTGTCATAAAACACGGACCAAACCAACTCGGGGGAGAAAGAGTTTATTTGACTTACAGCTCACAGTCCATCATCAAGGGGAGCCAAGGAGGTACAATGCTTACTAACTTGTTCCCCTAGCCTGTGCTTAGCCCTTTCTCTTATATAGCAAAGGACCCCCTGCCCAGGGGTAGCACAGTCCACAGTAGGCTGGGCCTTCCCACATCACTCAACAATCAAGAAAACACCCACAGCCACAGCCACAGGCTAATCCAATGGAGGAAACTTCTCACTTGAGACTCCCTCCACCCAGTAGTGTCAAGTTGACAACTGGAGCTCTCCAGCTCATGCAGCGAGCATGCACGGCTGCTACCAGTGTCCTCGGCCCTGTGGCTTTGCCAGAAGAAAACGAAGATAAGTGGAAGCATGGGTGGGGGGACTGGGCACACACACTTACACCACCTCAGTGACCATTGTCTCTCAATGAAGGTCCCTAAAGACCGGCAGAGCTTCTCCTCTGAGCACAGTGCTGGTGTCTAGGTCTCTCACCCTTTGCTTATGCCCTTGAAGGTCACTGACTCCCTAAGTTCCTAGGGAGGTGGTGCAGGACCCAGAGCTCTAAATGAGTCACTGTGCATTCAGCACTCAGTACAGTGCTGGACACAGTGCCTACTGGTGTCACTGTGACAGACACAGGACATGCTGTCAGCTCAACCCAGCCTCTCTTTGTTATGGAGGGACAGGATTCTTGACCTTTGTGATGCCCCCGCCCTGCCCCACCCCATCCCACACCTAGCAGATGTGCGTTTGTGGATTTGCTCTGCCATAAGGAGATGGGAAGTCGCCACTTCTACCCCCTTGGCTTCCTTCTGTCAGGCTCCTCAGTTAGCACCCCTGGGCAGCTCAGTGGAAGGCCACAGGATGGAGGTGAAGCCACCACAGGTGAGACAGCCCAGCACAAAATAGTGGTCTGAACGCTTCCAGGAGCCTCTGAGTACCAAGGTGAGCTGGCACCACATGGCAGCTAGCCACAGTAAAGAGCAGGAGAGTGGCGAGCTCAGGAGCGCTGGTCATGGTGGCCCTTCCTAGAAGCCTGAAAAGTCAGGGGACTCATCCATGAGCTCGGAAGTAAGAGCAATCATGGTTCCACCATGTGACTGCCAAACAGTCTGTCACTCCTTCGCATGAGACAGACATCTCTGACACCAGAGGTTCTGACTGGGAGACAATAGGACAGACGGTCAATGAACACAGGTGCAGAGACCCGCATGAAAATAAAGAGTTGGACTGAAGTGCAAGCAAGGACAGAGAAAACCAAGGGAACAAGAGGGGGGAGGGGAAGGTGCCCCACCTTGGAATCGAGGTCTCCTTTCCCACTGGCTCAGAGTCAGACTCTTTCACACAGCAAGTGAAGCCAAGGTTGCCCTCAGATGTGTTTTCCTAAAGATGTAGGAATAGCAGACAAGGATGCTATAGATAGACTTATTATGGTCTGGAGGTTAACTCTCTCTTCATCTTCAAGTTTAAACATTATACCTCATAAAACCACCTTACAATTTAATTTATAAAAGCAACTTCTTGGGGCTGGAGAGATGGCTCAGTGGCTATGAGCACTGACTGCTCTTGCAGAGGACCTGGGTTTGATTCCCAGCACTTATGTGGCGGCTAACAACTGTCAGTAACTCCGGTTTCGGGAGATCTGGATGCCTCTTCTGACCTCCTCCGGCATTGCATGACACTTTTACACTTATATACATGCAGGCAATACACTCATACACAAAAATTTAAAAAAAGATTTAAAAACAACTTCTTTAAGAAGCAGCTAATAATTTTAATCTTTAATTTTTAAAATTTGCTTAATCTCTCTCCCTTGGGAGCAGTGTGTGTATTTACATAGGAGCTCATGTAATTGAGGCTGGCCTCAAACTCACTGTAAAGCTGAGGCCAGCCTTGATGTTAGAAATAAAGTCTGAGGTCCAAGGACCCCACTGATACCACACAATAAAGCACATGGACATAATGAAAGTAACCCAGCAAGGCAGCCTACTTTTGCAAAAAGGTGAGTTAAGATGAAGTCTACCTAGTCCAGAAGTTTGGTAGGTTTTTATCCTTAATAAAAGAGAACTGGGTCTTTTCCTCATTGGCTGGAGCCCATCCTCAGTCTCTCGCAGTTGGCTAGTTTTCAAAGAATCAGCACAAAAGAAATGAAGGGAAAAGAATTGGAAGGAAGCAAAAGGGCTCAGCTGCCCCGTCATCAAGGTCTGGGAACGCAGCGGGACTTTTGCATAAAGGGCTGGAGAAAAGACTCAGCACTTAAGACCACCGGCTGCTGTGATAGACGACCAAGGTTTGGTTCCTAGCATCCCCATGACTGGCCAACAACCATCCTTAACTCTAGTTCCAGAGGGGATCTGGTCCTTTCTCTTTGCCTCCTTGGGCATTGCACATATGGGTGTACTTACATACAGGCAGGCAAAACATTCATACGTGTAAAATAAATAAGTAAATGAATAAATAATTTTTTAAAAGTTTTACATGGGAAGATTAAAAGATTTGAATTTCTTGGTACCAGAGATTAAAAGCACTAGCTGTTCTTGCAGAAGACACAGGTTCGAATCCCAGCACCTTCATGATAGCTAGCAACCATCCATAACTCCTTTTCTGTCCTCCTCCATGGGCATTGTATGACACAGGCGCACTTACATACATGCAGGCGATACAGTCATACACATAAAATAAAAATAAATATATTAATTTAAAAAGATTTGAATTTCTTGTTGTAAACCAAAGGTTTACAGTGTTTAACAGAAAAGAATGATAAACATTAAATAATGTTTTTTGTATTTGAACGTCTAGATCTTTCTAACTGCACCTCCCATGTGCTAGGATTGCAGTTCACCACCACAATTCATCTTTGTTTAATCTTTAAACTTTGTTGTAAATTACCTTCTTTGAGCAATATAACTTCTAAAACCACAAGATCACGTACAGAGCCTCTGTGTGAACTCGGAGTGTGATCCTCATCTTGAGACGCTGCCATCCTCCCTCAGGTTCTGTTGTCCTTAGTCTCTCTGAATGCCCATACTTAAATCTGAAGTGTATGCTCTTCTTTGTCTCTAAACTCGATAACTTAGCTTCTGGCCCAACTTGAAATCCTCTGGGGCAGCATAGTCAAGACCCAGCTTTACGTGAAAGAAGGTCCCTAGGTGGGGAACTTCTCAGATTACTGGTAGCAATGCTGGGTTGCACCTCCTGGCCACAACTGACAGGACCACAAGGCCTTTGCTCTGCAGATGACATTGTGGGTTACCTTACCTCTAGCCTGAGAGCACTTGAAGTCAGGGCATTTCCAAGAAAACCCAAACCCAGAGGAGAAAGGAGGCAGATTTTAGCTCATGGGACAGTTTCCTGTGTGCCAGGAAAATACGCAGGACCACCAACAGTGGTAAGCTAGAAGAAAGACCACAGCACAGAAAGTCCACAAAGCACCGACAGTCAAAGAAATCTGGGAGGCAGTGAGAAGGGCGTGAAGGGACAGAAAAGGAAACGGAGGGCAGACTGGAACAGTTCCACGAGGAGTCAGACGCAGCTGGACGGCACTGCCAAAGGGACCAAACTCAAGCTCAGGGGCGTAGTGGAGCTTGCTCCTCGGAGAGACAAGGCAAAGACTGAGGTGATGCCCAGCATGCCGGGAGGAAAGCAGCAGAGGCGGAAACAGTAAAAGTGCCAGCAAGGAAGCTGGCTGTGTGGTACATACCTTTAATCCCAGCGCTCTGTGTGAGACCGAGGCTAGCCTGGTCCATAGGGTGAGCTCCAGACCAGCTGGGGCTACAGGAAAACCCTGTCCTTGAAAAAATAAACGCATTTTTGTGCTCCTTTCAGCAGCACAAATACTAAAATTGGAATGATACAGAAATTAGCATGGCCCCTGGACGAGGATGACATGCAGATTCATGAAGTGTCCCATGTTTAAAAACAAAAAATAAAAATAAATAAATAAACAGCGCCAGTGAAGCACTAGGGCCAGGCAGGTCCTGGGTGGGCACACGGGGATAGAGGCTCTAGGTAGATTAGTGTACTTTCCACTTAAACATTTAAGATGGCCAACTTCCTGGTTCTCCCTTTCCAAGACAAAGACTTGGTGGTCTCCCTGCCCCCGTCCAGGGAAATGTTCAGTGGGACTTTCAAATCACAAGGGGTGGGGAGTGTTTCTATGATGGGATCCATCAATTTCTCTTTCTTTGTCTAGATTACCCATTCCCCTGAAATAGCCCAAACCAGCAAATTCTGAGAGAAAAGGGGAACTCATCCCACTTCCAAAACTATAGAAAGTTTCTCTTTGCCAGGCGAAATCAGATTCTGTCTTTGGAACCCTCCTGCACTGGGAGGTCTGTTTTTTTGTGTGTGTGCTTTGTGTATGTGTGTGTATGCATCTGCTTTCAATAAAAGTTGACATAGCGCTGACACCCTGCTTTCCCACCTTTTAAATTTTTTAAATCAGTGGAGAAAAAGAGTGCATTCCTGTAATCGTAGAAGGCCTCTCCGTGAAAGCATGGTCAGCATTCCGTGTGTGCACAATCCCCAGTCCAGCACGGCCTTGGTGACTGCAGAAACCATAGCACTGCCTGCACAGAGTCAGTGTTCACAGCTGCCCTTGAAAAGCCTCCAGGTGACAGTCATTGGTGATGGTTTGTATCATGGCAAACAACCTGGGTGGGTGGGGGTTGAAAAGGATGATTGCTACTTAGAGGGTCACACAGCAAAGCCACCAGTCAAACCCTGCCAACCAGAAACTTCAATGGGTAGATGTTGCTGTATGTGAATCATACTTCTATGCCGGGAGAATGTGAAAACCAGACTTGCCATCTTTAACCACAATTTGAGGGGGCAAAGCCGTCACACTGTGTTGGCCTACTTTTGTAGATACAAAAATTAAAGCCTGGAATGGTGGCACACACCAGTAAATTCCAACGTTGGGAAGCAGAGGCCAGAGGATGACAAAATTCAAGGCAAGCCCAAGTTACACAGCAAGATCCTGTCTCTAAACAATAATTATGAATGGAAAAAGAAAAGAGACGAAACAAATCCAGGTAAGGAACTTGCAGCTCATATGATTTGAGAGAGTCTTTAAGAAGATGCCTATGACAAGGCCTCTGGCTTCAGGGAGATGCAGAAGGACACTTTTATGCACTCAAAGCTTATCTCACCATCTACTAACTTCAACCACCTGATACATGTTGGCCCTACTCATTAGAGACTCAGCACTGGGAGGGACCCTGGGTTCAGGACCATAAGAAATGTAGAGCCTACAGTGGCCCCTCACAGCTTCTCAGAGGCATCATAGCACCCAGCATCCCTGGTCAATATCAGCTCCCTGGAGGCATAGACCCTCACAGTAAAGAGGAAATCTTGGGCATCTCTGTCTAGTGAATCAGTGTTCTGCCCCCTAGATGTACCCGAGCCCTGGAGCATCCCTGCTACAGGTCTCAGAGATGTCCCAAAGCCTCCCCCCAGCTCCTGAGTCAGAGGGAGCTCCCAGACACCTTCTAGCAGTGCCCACCCTAGTTTAGGACACAAGGACTGAGGGATCCAACAGCTTGTAGAATGCTGGTCCTGGACATGTGGAAACTTAGACTGTCCTGAGTGGAGTGTTAACATTGAGGTTTGCCTGGGTCCTCAGGACTAGGAGTCCTGACTCCCCATTCACGTTCCCTTACTTCTGGGCTTCCAACCCAGGGCTGGACTGGCTGTTGAGACATGCATGATAAATGGGTCAGGGGGGCCCCCCAAAGTGACCACATAATCCAAAGTATTTCAGCATTGCAAAGTTTTTACTTCAGCAGAAAAGTATAAAGTCACTCTGAATCCAGCAAGTACACCTTGTTAAGATGGCCTCTCCCTTTATACCCAATACCAAAGAGAGCTTGACTGTCCCTCATTAGTCAAAGTCAAGCCCCAATTAGCTAACTTAAAGGGAAAGGGGCATTCTAGTAAGACCCTTTAAATTTTAGAGATGTGGGGGGTCCAGCACATAGCCATAGTCATAAAGGAGGAGGTTTGTGGATGAGAAAACAAGTTATAATGTTACAGTTGACATGTTCAGGAGGAAAAAGCGTTGAGCTAGATGTTAGCTCTATAATAGGGTACCGACAAGACAGACAAGCACATAGTTTTAAAATGTTTTTGACAGAATGCATTGCATCTCTTACATTCATATTTTTACATGTTGGCAAAAGGCAAAATACCAAAATGGTATGGGCAATAAGCAAAAGGGAGCTCTTGAGAGCAGGGTGAAACTTCGAATTCATACTTTAACCTTACACAGATGTTAGCCTGTGCTGGGCATGGCAGTGCACACTTTAAATCCCAGCACTTGGGAGGCAGAGGCAGGCCAGTTTCTATGAGATCAAGGCTAGCCTGGTCTACATAGTGAGTTCAGAACTCAGTCTCTGACCGTTGACATCTCCCCCAACCCCGTCCCCTCCCTGTTCCAGTGGAAGAGCAAACTGAAGATAAAATGCACATTGTGATGAACTCCTGAAGCTTCTTATTTTACTCTGCAAAGGTAAAACTCCCTTTGAAAAAAAAGACAATACATTTCATTTCTATATTTCACACATGGCCCTGGTGCTGGGGCGGGGAGGGGGTTGTAATTATGCTGTGCTTTCCAGGACCAAGCCCTGGGAGGATCACAGGAATCAGGATAAGAGATGGAGGAAGGCAGGTCCCTGGGAGCACACTGGGAGTCTTGTCTGTGTAGCCTGGCCCCCAGCTGAGGCCAAGATGGGGCATGCCAGGGTCTCTGCTCAGGTCTGGCTAGGAAAGATGAGCTCTAATTCAGAGGAAAAGGTAGAAAGGGAGAAGGAGGATGCTGGTGAGGGAGGCCAGAGAGACAGGGAGGCAAGGGGTAAAGGAAGCTGGGGAGGGGCTGTATAGTCGGGAGATAGACACCTACCTAATGGGGGGGTGGGGGGGAAACACAGGAGCGAAGAGAGGAGGAGAGAGACTGAAGGAGGCAGCGTACGTTGGGGGAGCGAGCTCAGGGAACACCCAGACCAGGGGCCTTTCTCTGGGGAGGGTTTGACATTAGGACAAGGACTGTTGCCAGCCAATCTGCTCAGGGAAAATTGTTCCTAGGCAGGGAGGAAATGGGAAGGTATTTGTTAGAAAATGTTAGATGGGGCTTGACCAGAGCAACGTGAAAATGAAAGATGAGAGACTGACCTTAGAAGCAGATTGTGCTTTATTAAGAACAATGAAGGTGGTAAATTCTCCATGGGATTTGAAACTGCGCCAGCTCAGGCACAGTTGGTGGGCTGCTTATAATGGATGGGTAGGATTAGTGCAGGTACCATGGGGCCATGGCTCCAAGGGGCTGTTATTTGTTTTCTGGGATAACTCGGATAACTCGGGCTCTGAGTTGGAGGTTTTACACAGTAACTGCGTTAGATATTACCTTGGATTTGAAGTTTACCTAAAGTTTACTCAGCCCAGTATGGGGTCCTTTGGAAGTTAGCTCAGGGCCCTGTTAAGTCCATGCATTTTTTCTTTCAGTGTTTATAAGGGTTTCTTGGGAGACAAGAGGATCTTCAGGAGGATACTTTGGCTCTTCCCAGCAAGAGGAGCCCTTTTTCTCAAAGCTTCCACCAAATGTATTAGAGGAACAGAGGGGGAATTTTCTTTTTTTTTAATTTTGTATTTATTATTTGTATTTTATTTTATGTGTATGAATGTATTGCATGTGTGCATGTAAATGCACCTGTGTTGTGCAATGCCCAGATCCCTGGAACTGAAGTGACAGATGGTTGTTAGCCTCCATGTGGATACTGGGAATCAAACCTGGGTCCTCTGCAAGAGCAATCTGCTGAGTCATCTCTCTAGCCACAGACATTTTCTTATTGATCACAGTCATTATTATTGTTATTATGTTACTATTTTATTAAACTGCCCCCTACTAAAGTATGTGGGGTAAAAATAAGAAAGAAACAGAGAGGGAGAGAGAAAGAGAAGAAAGAAAGAAAGAAAGAAAGAAAGAAAGAAAGAAAGAAAGAAAGAAAGAAAGAAAGAAAGAAAGCATGTAGGTAACTCAAACCTGTAATTCCACTACTTGGGAGGCTGAGGCAGGAATATTGCTATGAGTTCAAGGTCAGCCTGGGCCTCCTTGCAGCCTGGACTACATATAGTATAAGACTGCTTCAAAAAGAAGAAAGAAAGGAAAGAAAAAGAATGAATGAGAGAAGGGAGGGAGGGACAGAGGGAGAGAGTATATAGCTCAGTAGAACATCAGTGGAAAAGCACCTGGATAACATCATGGCCGGGGTATGTTCTAGGTTAGATTCTTAGCACATGTACACACACACATGCACACACACACACATGCACACACACACACTTTTAAAAGAAAACAGAATGTGCTGGGGATGTGATTCAGTTGGTAGAGTATGAAGCCCTGGGTTTCATGCCCAGCACCACATACACTCAGGAGGCCTGGTGGTGCACACCACACTGCTATTCCCAACATTCAGGAAGTGGAGATAGATAGAAAAATCAGAAGTTTAAGTTCCTCCTCAGCTACATCTTGTGTTCAAGATCAAACTAAGATATATGAGACTCTTTCTCAAGAAAGAGAGAGGAGAGAGAGAGAGAGGAAAAGAAAAAGAGAACAAAATAAAACAAGACAAAAAATCCAGTTTTGGACTGGGAATAGTGGTGTATATCTCTAAGCCCAGTGCTTGAGAGGCTGACGCAGAGGACCGCCCCCGCAGGGTGCTGGATAGCTTCAGTTGTCTGCTTGACAGGCCTGGGATGGAGAACCTCAGCTGAGTAATTTCACATGTCGGGTAGACATTTTCCTGATTGTTGAGCGATGTGGGAGGACCCAGCCTGTTAAGGAAAACTGAGGCACAGGACTCACCATGCACAGAGAAAGATACCAAGAGATCAGGTTGGAGAAATTGGGAAAGTTTATTCCCACTGGCAGACTCCAGCAGAGTTTCCTCCCCCAAAACTCAAGCCCTGAGTTTAGTTCCTTTACAATATTTTTTGGGGGGAGGAGTGTGTCCTTTTTGAGACAGGGTCTTGCTGTATCCCCTGCTGGCCTGGACTTGTTATGGAGACGAGAGTACAGACCAGACTGCTACAACACTGGTGGGTTAAGTTATAGCCTACATGATAAACAGCATAGGTACTTATGGACCCTTAGACCACTGAGGGGAATTCCTTCTGCAGGTGTCGGGAGCCATTTGACTGCTTTGAACTTTGATCAAGCAGGGATCAGTCTTGCTGATCCCAGAAGTGCTGTTGGATTAGGGCATTTTGCAATGTGTAACCTGAAGGAGAGATTATCTTAGGCCCAAGGCTGAAAATCCTGTAATCCCAAGGCTGAAAATCCTGTAATCCCAAGGCTGAAAATCCTGTAATCCCAAGGCTGAAGATCTTGTAAATCCTTGTAGGAAGGTCTGATTTAATCACCCAGAGGAAAGCTTATCTTAAATCCTAGGCTTAGCACCTTTTGTTAAGTAGATGTAGGTGTTTTGAATAATCCTGCATATGTAAATGATGGTTGTATTGTTCCTATAAATACACTGAGCAAAATAAAGTCGAAGCCTCAGTATTGACTGAGAGCCCTCCCGAATCTGTCCTCGTGTTCTCTCTCCCCCTCTCTCTCTCTCTCTCTCTCTCTCTCTCTCTCTCTCTCTCTCTCTCTCTCTCTCTCATCTCTCTTTATTTCTCAATCCTAACTCCCCAATTCAGGTACAGTTCGATTTTCTGCCGGCGGGCTCCAGCATGCAGGCATGTTTGCAGAGGCAGGGATTGAAGGCAAGGGCTCAGACAGTCTTTAGCAATAGAATTTATTGCAAGCAAGGGAGTATCAAATGAATGTTCCACTAGATAACTGTGGTATTTGGTTCTCAGGATAGCTTTCTCTATTTTTGCTTTGATTCCTTTCAACAAAAACCACTATGTTTTACTTCTGCAGAAGGATGAGTACTAAGTCCTAAACTATAAAATCAGTCATAAAACAATATTACACACACACACACACACACACGTGACATTAAATGCATGGTTGTATTTCTTTTCCCCTTCAAGCCTACTGCAGGTGATGCCATCCTTGGGCAGGTGGGCCTGGGTTGTATACAAAAGCAGGCTGAGCACAGGCCAGAGGAGCAAGCCATAAGCAACGTTCTTCTGTGTTCTATGCTTCAGTTTCTGCCTCCAGGTTCCCACCTTGAGCTCTTGCTCTGGCTTCCCTTAGTTGTGGAGAGTCATGTGGAAATATAAGCCGAATAAACTTCTCTTCTCCCAAGTTGCTTTTGATCAGAGTGCTTTATCACAGCAATAGAAAAGAGGCGAGAACACTAAGTTCTAGGTTAGCGTGGGCTCCATAGTAGACCCTGTCTCAAACACCAAAAGAAAAAAAAAAAAAGGAGGGGGCTGGAGAGTTTGCTCAGCAGGTAAAAGCACTGGCTGCTCTTGCAGAGGACCCAGGTTCAGTTCCCAGCACCTACATGGTGGCTAACAACTGTCTGTAATTCCAATTCCAGGGAATCCGGTGCCCTCTTCTAACCTCCGTGGGCATTATATGACATGGGTGCACTTACATACATGCAGGCAATACACTCATGCACATAAAATAAAAATAATAAATTAAAAAAAAAAAAAAGGACGGAGGAAAAAAGGGAGGAAAAGTGGGAGGTAGAGAAGGACGGAAATACTGCTAAAATCTTAAATCCGTGTATGGAGCCCTGCCTGGCCGAGCGTCCCTGAGGGGGCCTGGGCAAGGTCCCTGCAACTGAGCCTGTGAGCTCGACCAGGACAGGGCTGAGCTCGACCAGGGTCAGGGCTGAGCTCGACCAGGACAGGGCTGGCCTCTCCCAGTGAGGGCAGCATGGGCTTTTGTGCAATGCAGCTGTAGGTAAGCACCAGCGTTTGACGTCCAGGTAGAGAACTCATTACTCTGACTCTCTTCCCTGTGAGGATGTGGGGAGGCTAAGCTCTGTGGAGAAGGTGAAGTGTTCTCAAGTTTTAGGGAGTTGAAAAATGCTGGGCCCAGGTTGGGTGGAGCCGAGGGCCATGTCCTGCTGTCTTTTGCTCTTTCTCAAAGCTGTTTTGCAATTCTGGGACGTACAACGGAAGGCTGGGGGCACAGCGGGAAACAACACTGGAGTCCTGCGGGTTTCACCAGGGATAAGGGGCACCAGGGCCGGAAGACAGAAGCAGAGAGGTCCTCTCAGCTGGGGCCTCTCAGACCTAAAGTTTGATGTTAGGGACTCCAGATTCCTGGACACGAAAAAGCCGCTGCCGAGAACAATATCTTAGCCTCAGGCTCTTTCTGTAATCTGCTTCAGAAAGGCGGTATCTGGTATATAATAAGGGACCAGGCCCAAGGGGGTGAGCTCATTCATTCCTACAACATTCAAGGACACAGTGATGAGTTAGAGAACTTGACGGCTCAGTGAATGGACACTTGAGAAGTGACTCGATCAGAAGAAATGCCAAGGGAAAGCCACAGTGGGAGAAAGGGCCAGGATTGACCAGGAAGGCGGGGCCCACTTTAGAGGCGCTGTCTAGTGCTTCTAGCGCTCACTCGGGTAGAAATAACCAGAGAGAAAGCTGCACTGCAGCGTGTCTTAACAAGAAGTGAATATAAAAAGAAGGATTAGCTCAGTTGAGAGAGTACTTCCCTAGCATTCACAAAGTCCCAGGTTCCATCCCTGGCATCACATAAATCTAGGCATGGGAGTCTGTCTCAGTTCCCCCAGATCCTAGCTCTCAGGAGGGGGAGAGGACCAGAGATTCAAAGTCATCCTAAAATCCTGTCTTTGCAAAAATAAATAAAGTACTAAAACAAAATGAAAGGACTAAGGAAGAGAGGCCAACTGTGGCTAAGGCCGGAGGACCAAGAGTTCAAGGACATTCTCAGATGCACAGCAAGTTTCAGGTATGAACAAGAATTTACCATGCCTGAGGACCTGAGTTGGATCTCAGGGACCCACATGATGGAAGAAGAGAACTGATCCCCTAAGTCCATCCCTTGATATCTACACGTGCCATAGTATGTACCCCCAATAAATAAATACATACAATTAAAAAATTTTTAATGTTAAAACATGCTTGTCTTCCAATGGCTCTGATAGAAGGAAGTCAAAGCATGCTGTTTGCACACGTAGACTCAGCCCCTTCTGAATTGCTGAGCCCCTTGGAGGCCTTCCTCGATCTCCTCCAATGCAGCTTTCTTCTGCAGACCCTGACCAATCAAGCAGGAGCTTGTTCAATAACTCGGAAGACGATCAACCAGCATGTATCTGGTTACCTCCCTGAGACGAAAGTCGCAGAATTGTGTTCACACTTCCTGCCCTGACACTTGATGGCCCTTGGTAACAAAAAGATGAAGGATAAGCAGACACAAAGGGCAGTGGGTTGGATTCCATCGTGTGAAGAACCCTAGAGTGGGCACATTACCGTCAGGAGTGGTGGTCCCAGTTACAGAAGAGCATGGAGTAGGGCATGAGGCTGAGGGCAGTGTGGGGAGACAGCGATGGCGGTGACAGCTGCGCAGCTGTGTGGGTCAGCCGGAAGTACACACTTGGTAAGGTTCGGATGTGTTGTGTATTCTGCCAATTAAAGAGGGGAGGGGCTGGAAATATGGCTCAGTGGTTAGAGAGCTTGATGCTCAATCATGAGGGCTGAAGTTTGGAACCCAGAACTCATGTTGGGAGGCTCACAAATGCCTGTAACTCCAGCTCCAAGCGATCGATGTCCTCTTCTGGTCTCCTCAGGCACTCACACACACTTGTACTTATTCACTTACCGAGATACTTGGAAATACACACACACACACACACACACACACACACACAAAATAAATAAATAAATAAATCTTTTTTAAGAATAATAAAGGGACTGGAGAGATGGCTCAGTGGTTTACTCTTGCAGAGGACTCAGGATTCGGTTCCAGCTAATTCCAGTTCCAGGGGAATCCGACGCCCTCTTCTGACCTCCGAAGGCACTGCATGACATGGGTACACTTACACTTACATGTTGGAAATACACTCATAGACATAAAAATAAAAATAATAAAGCACTGAAAAAATAAAAAAACAATTTTTTTTTTTTTTTTTTTTTTTTTTTTAAAGAGGAGATTCTGCAGGCCTGGCATTGGTGGACAGGGTCGAGTAGATGTGGGAGAAGTTGGGAGCAACCACTGTCCTTTTCTCAGGCTTGGGGACAGCTGTAGGGCTTTGGCTTAAGGAGTGGCAGTGTGGAACTGCCTGTTGTTAAATGTCAACAGCTTCTAAAAATAAGCAGTACAGAATCTTACTGCTCAGAGCTTGTGGAGTTAGTTTCCACGGCCATTGCCTTGGGCAAGCCCTGAGAATGCAGGCAGCCGTGGGCTTTACTTCAAGAACTGGACTACACATGAAATCAGTTTCATCCAAATTGGTTCCCTGGCTTTCCAGTTTATATTAGAAATAAAATCTGAGGTCAAAAGACCCCACTAATACCGAACAAAAACCACTCCTCATAAGGAAGGTTTTACTTTTGCAAAAGCCTGTGATGGCTCATTTGAATAGCAAGAGCACTATGCCTTTTCTCCATTGGTTGGGGTCTGAACTTTTTTGCAGTTGGCTAGTTTTAAAAGAATAGGTTCATTCAGGAGATAGAGGCAGACAGATTTCTGTCTGGTCTACAGCCTGGTCTACATAGTGAGTTCTATGTCAGCTGGGGCTACAGGGAGACCCTGCCTCAAAAAGACCAAAAGAAAAAACTAAATAAAAACAAACAAAAACCAAAATAACAGGGCTGGAGAAATGGTTCAGCAGTTAGGAGCAACTGCTGCTCTTGCAAAGGACCCAGGTTTGGTTCCTAGTACCCATGTGGTAGCTATCAACCATCTATAACTCCAGTTCCAGGGGATCTGATGACCTCTTGACCTCTTCTGGCTTCTGCAGGTACTGTGTGTACAAGATACACTTACATGCCAGCAAAACACTCATACACATAAAATAAAAATAAATAAATCAGAAGAAGAAATTTTTTCAAGTCTGTCCAAATGGAAGAAACAAGAAAACCTCCATTTTTCCATTCTGTCCTGGGCCGGTCCTGATTCTAGCTTCGTCTGTTTTGACATTCTTCCCAGCCACTAGCCTACCCCAGCAACATATCCAGGGCTTTCCACGCCCTTGACTATGTCCTACAAATGTAACCAAAACTACTGCTAAAGCACAACCAAAATAACGACTGCAGCAAGGTCTCCCTACCTCCATCGGGTCCAAAGTATTATGATTTTTGCAGCTTTTGCCTTTACAAACTCTGTACCCCTGAGCTTCAGTGCTGAGATTTTTTTAGAACTATTAGCTACTCTCAGTCTCGTGCTAATCAAAAAAGGGCTCCTTCCCCTTTTAATGGGCTTAAGTGTGGTAGTGATCTGTAATTTTCTTGCTTGGGGATAACACAGTGGCTCAGTGGTGCTTACCACTAAGTCTGACAACCTGGGTTTAATCCCTGGAACTCACAAGGTAGAAGGAATGGTGAAGAGTGTTGGAAAAAGAGAACTGAGAACTGACTCCTGACATACACACACACACACACACACACACACACACAAAAATAATAATAATAATAATAATAATAAATCAGTTAATAAGATGTTAAAAAAGAGAAAAACAACCCAGGCAGATCCCAGAGAGGAGGGTTATCCAAAACTAAGCATGCTTTTTAAAAATGCCACAAGAGGTGGCTAGAGAGATGGCTCAGCAGTAAAAAGCACTGATTACTCTTGCAGATGACTGGGGTTTGATTCCCAGCACCTACATGGCAGCTAACAACCCACTGTAACTCCAGGGGATCTGATACCCTCTTCTGTCCTCCAAGGACATTGCATGACATGGGTGCACTTATGTACATGCAAGCAAAACATTAATACATAGAATAAAAGTAATAAATAATTTTTTAGTGTCACAGGAAAATTGTAAGTTTGAGATTATCTTGATCTACATAGGGAGTTCCAGGCCAGCCTGCTACATAATGAGACCTTGTCTCAATTTTTTTTTCCTAAATTTTTTTTGAGTTTTTATACATTTTATACAAAGTTCTTAATCAAATTTTGACACCCCCCATCCACCCCTTCTCCGCCAGACCTCATGCATTACAAGTTAAGTCCTATCCAGTCAAGCATTTGTGCCCAGATGTCGTCCTTTGGTAAAAATTCATCTACTGGAGTCTAGTTTGCCTATCTAGAGATTATAAGTAAGGCATACTCTCCCTCACCAAATAGTAATCAGTCTCCAACAGTTCCCAGGCTCGGGCTGGGCCTGTTGCCCATTTCCCTTGCTCCACTCTGGGCCCTTGTCTGAGAGGCATGGGTCTTGTGCTCGATGCCACCATTGCCACAAGTTCACATGTGGAAGCTTCCAGTGGCCTGAAAGTCTCTGTTTCCCTATGCTCATGGACCAACCCTGGCTCTTACAGTCTTTCCTCCCTCTCCTCCACAGTGGTCTCTGAACTGTGGTGAGGTTCAGTATCGGAGTCCTATCCAGGGACACACTCTGCAGTCACTTATTCTCTGGAACTTGGCCAGTTGTGGACTTCTCTGTGCATCACACTGTTGTATAAGGAAGCTTTGCTAGATAGAGTTAGGAGAAGCAGGCAGGCATGGTCTAGCAAGCCAGCAGCACTTGGAGGGACCATGGGAGCAAGGGCTATTGAAGGGAGGACAAGGAGTACTTAAGTCCCAGGCTCAGTTCCTCCCCTCGTCCATCTTCACCAGTGTGAGTGGTGTGTCGCTTCTTGTTTGTGGTTCTCTATCACTGTGTGGTAGCCCACAAGCCCAAGAAGCGGGAATGGGAAAGTGGTCTTTCTGTGCCCCAGGGTTCCCGGACATAGTCTGAGGCAAGAAGGAGGGTGCGAGGGGCCTTCACGCTTCATCTCTCCTACCCATCATGGCATACAGTCTCCTACCCATCACCGCATACAAAGCAACCACATCTGGATTTTTGAAAACAACTTTTATTTCCTCAGAGTCTTCCTTAACCCTATGAACAAGAAGCTGCCACTGAACAGGAGCCGGGTATAGGGGCTGCTTCCTACAACCTCCCCCATACAAAAGTATAGGTATGTATTTTAAAGAATTTAATAAAAAATAGTCATAATTAAAGCTAAATAGAAAAGAAAAGAAAATCTGTGGCTCCCGAGGTCAGTTTGGCAAGCAGTGGGAGGAAGGGCATGAAAAAAATAGCATTCTGTTCAGGGGTGGGGCCTCTTGACCCAGCACAGATGTTCGCTGTGGGTAAGAGCAGGTGATCTCTTCAAGGAACAGGGTGAGGCGTTCCTGGAGGCCTCAGGTCATCCAGAGCAGCGCTGGTTCTGTTAAACACACCCAAACCCAGGGCCTGGGGGCGGGACACCTTTCCTTTTTACCACCTCCACTCTGTTGAGACCAGAGTTGTCTGGCTGACAGATACTGTGCCAGGTCCGGCTCCATACTAAAGTAGCTCACAAATAATAGCATTTTCTTCCACTGGCCACCATCCCCCAAATGTGCTTAGTCACTGTTCAATGGCAGGGACAGAAAGCCAGATGCAGTACAGTCGCACAAGTGCAGTCCCCGTGTCTAAGAATGTACTGGCAAGACTGGCCGCTCACACCCAGAGCACAGCAGCCAAAATTCCAACCCTGATTTTCTTTTTAAGACTTTTTCTGTTCTTTGAGACTAGGTCTCACTACGTGACTCAGGCTGCCCTGGAACTCCCATTGTAGCTCGGGTAGGTCTCAACTTCGTAACCTTCCTGCCTCAGTACTGGAATTACAGGTACGAGACACCATGACCAGCTGGCTATGCCTGATCTACTTAATTTTATTATTATCCTATACATGTGTGTGTAACATGGTATGCACGAGTGTGGGTACATGTATGCCTCAGAGAGAATGTGAAGGTCAGAGATCAACTTTCAGGATCCATCTGCTCTTTCTCAGGTAGTATCCCTGTTTCTTCTGCCACGCAGTGCAGTATACTCTAGGCTAGCTGGCTCAAGAGTTTCTCAGTAATTCTCCTGTCTCCACTGCTCATCTTCCTGTAGGAGTACTGGGATTACAGATCCATGCAACTGTATCTGACTTTTTTATGTGGGTTCTGAGGATGGAATTCTGATCACAAGGTTTGCACGACCAGTACGTTTTTTGCCTACTGAGCCATCTCAACAACGCTATTTTGTTTTTTAGTATTTTATTTCATTTTACTTTGGGATAGGGCCTCAGGTCTCAAACCCAGGTTGGTCTCAGATTCACTATGCAACTCACTTAGGTTGGCCTTGAACCCCTGATCCTCTTGCCTCCACCGTCCAATGACTGGGAACAAGATGTATGGTAGCACACCTATCTTATGTCTGGTCTTTAAAGGGAGAGAGGAATATGTCTTAGAGTATATGAGAGTTAACATCATTTTTTTAAATCTCCATATACTTGAAGTGTCTCATAATCACTGTTTCAGTAGTGACAGGGAGTATCCAGACATTTGATTACGCAGTAGTATCATTTTATAGGTAAGCACATTTAGGGTTTTTGTGTTTTAAATATATGCACTGTCATGATGGATTAGGTGCATGTGAACAGCAGGAATGTCAAAATTACATATTCTCTGAGTATTTTTCACTTTATTTAAGAAGCATGATATCATACTGGGTGTGACGGACACGCCTTTAATTCCAGCATTTGGGAGGCAAAGGCAAATGGATCGCTGTGAAATCAAGCCCAACCTAGGAAAGTTTACATAGTGAGCTCTGGACCAACTGGAACTACATAGTGAGACCCTGCTTTAAAAAAAAAAAAAAAGATGGAGAATCAGTGAGCGGATGATGTCTCCCGGAGCCCTGGAACCACCAGCTGGAGATGCAGTGTGTGGCACAAGCATTTGTACCACAGGCCTTCCACTGGGTCACCAGAAGGAATTGCTTTTCCTCTGGTGTGGTTAGAAATGGCCATGCTGCCCTGAGACACAGGACCCTAGTGACCCTAGCTCTGAGACACAGAGAAGTAGATTTTCCTTCCTATGAGAAATTTTCAAGAAATTGTTTACCCAGTTGTCCAAGAAGAATAAACCTACCTTTCTTTTTTTTCCCATCCCGAAACAAGGTCTTAGTTTATAGCCCAGGCTGATCTTGAACTTGAACTTGGAATGTCTCTCCCTCCCCACTGCCTCCCAAGTACTGGGGTTACAGGTGATGCCACTGAACTGGTTCCTCCATTTCAATTCTCTATCTCAAGGGCCTTCAAGCTTCAGAGCTCCAAATACTGGTGCTGTCAAGGCTATTTAGACCAAACAAGAATATTGCTAAGATAGAATGTGCATCTTTAAAGGGGAGTCGTGGTTGTATCCTGGCTCCCACCCTCCTCTCTACTCTAGAGATCAAACAGGCCATGGAGGCCTGCTCACCTGGACTGGGTTTAGCTCTGGGCCAAAGGATTTCAATGTACATTCTGTAAATGCATGAATATGTGAGGATTGTTCACACAAAAGCACAACTTTCATCTCAAAGGAGATAAGAGATTCAGATTACCTCAAATTCCATGTTCTGATGTGGTAACAGCATCATGAAGTTTGTACAGCAACAGAACAAAGAAAGTCATAAATCAAGACACTTTTCAAATACATTGGTGGAAACATTAGATAGGCAGTTGTTGCAAAAAGAGAAATCTTAGTTACAGGCCTCAGATGTTTTCTGAAGACAGTCTTTTTTGGTTGATAGACATTGGTGGGTTACTAAGTTAACACATTCCAAAAGATTTTTGTCTGTTAGTCATAGTTTGTTAAGTGAGAAATGGAGGGCTAGAAATGGCTATTTAGGGGTTAAAGATGGCCCAAGGTAAATGGTAATTAGGCTCTGGACCTGCAACATTCCAAACTCTCCACAATCACCCAAGTTCTAATCAGTTGATTAGTCTTGCAGAAAGTTCAGTTTCAAGATGCAACTTCTTTCTGGCAACTTCAGTCTACAGGATGAATCCTATTAGTTTGTATAATAATGTATACTAATAAAAATTAAATTGAAAAAGAAAGCTTAGTCTGTTTTACAAGCCGCACTTGGAGTTAGTTCCTTAGTTCATGATGGCACCTCTGGAGCTGTGCCAGCTCCACTCTGGGGAACGGGCAGGCCTGGACCCACCCATCTTCCCTAAGCCCTGCCCCATTCATTGCCCTGGACCTGTTTTCCTTCTTCAAAGGCAGTCTGGTATACAATTCTCAGGTGAGGGACTCTCAGGTGCTGGGAGTTCTTTTCAGTTAAATCAGGTAAGGAAGCCCCTGAATTTTAGGATCAAGCCTGGGCTGTGACTGGGATGAAGCCACCAGCCCAAAGGCCCAGGAACCCAAGGCTGGCCATATGGTCACCTCTGCCCTTACTCCTTTGAGTTAGGTAACCAATTGGAGTTACCCCCACAAGTGTGACTAATACAGGACTATTGGGGTATCTTTGAGAGTGATGAGGCTTTCTTGACTCTGTTGTGCTTAGCTTGAGAGACTAGTGTCCCAGAAAGTCAATGACCACCAAAGCTACCTCAAGCTAGAGGCTTTCAATGAAGAATGAAATTCACAGACCACAAAGGTGAATTTTAGAAAGAGATTTTATTATAGGAAGTTTAGGGGAGAGAAAGAAGGCAGAACTCCTGTACAGCAGAAAGGAACCTTGAGATACCATTGCGTCTCACTGCCTTGGAGGCTTTAGGGGGTACAGGAAAGGAGGACCGGGGAAGGGGGGATGAGCTGATTAGTCTAATATCCATTCCAAGTGTCTAGGTCCCTAGAGGCTCCAGTCACATCCTCGGTATGGTTTCCAAGAAAAGGGCAGCACTTTAGAGAAATGTGATAAGGAAAACACCAGATTCCTTTTCTGGCATCCCTAGACTCTGGTGATGCTGGAACCAGAGACATCTTTGACATCTTTGACATACTTTTGACACTTCTGGCCTCAAGCAAAGGACAAGGGTACTGGCGGAGGGAAAGGCCCCAAATTCTGCTGAGATCTCGAGATACTTTTCTTTATTTTCTGAGACAAATGCTCACCATATAGGCCTGGCCTAGAACTCCCTATGTAAACCAGATTGGCCTAAAACTCACAGAGTTTCTGGGTGCTGAGATTCAAGGTGTATGCCACTATACCTGCCAGTTGGGCTGTCTTGCTGGGGTTTTAAATTATTTATTTATTATTATTTTTTGTATGTGTACATGTGTATGTGTGTCTTGCCTGAAACTGGAATTATAAATGGTTGTTAGCCACTGGGAACTGAACCCTGATTCACTACAAAAAGGATCAATTTTTTTTTTTTTATGGTCTTTTTGAGACAGCTAGCCTGGAACTCGTTATGTAGACCAGGCAGGCCTTGAACTTACAGAGATCAGGCTGCTTCTGCCTTCCAAGAGCTGGCGCATTAAAGGCATGCACCACCACGCCAGGCCCAATTTGGGCATTTTGTAAGGTCACCAGGGACCTTCTCCACCCCATCTCTTTGTCCCTTGGTAATGGCTCTGCACAGCCCCACTGGCTTCCGGGAAGGAGGGTGGCTTGGACACAGCAGCAATGTGTCTCCTGAGTTCTCCGGGGAGACAGTGTGAGGGGCAGGTACCCTAGGTCCTCAGGACGTCAGCTGGCTCTGGACAGGCAGAGTTCGGCCTGACTCCCAGATTAAGAAATGGGCCCAGTATGCTGTCCAGGGTACAGGGCTGGAGTAGAAATAAGTGACTGGTTCCAAGAAGGAAGGATGGATGGAAATTTCAAATACATACAAAAATCTCTCCAGGGGCTCATTATCCATCCACGGGGAGTTTGTTATCATTTGCTCTCTTCTTTTTTTCTTAGCTTAAGTTTTTTTTCCCCAACTTGGGATCACAGGCAAGTGCTGTACCACGGACTGATCTGTTCCCCTTCCAATGTCACCCTCAGCCTCTTCAACTGGAATACCTTTAAAGCCATGTCCACACTTTATATTCTTCTCTTTTGTCAAATAAAAAACAAATCTGCCAAACTCACAGAAGCTGAGAGCTGAAGGTGATTGCTGGGGCAATAAGTGATAAACACAAATTTATAAAACATTCATGTGTGGAAGCTCCAGCTGGCCTGGCTCCAAGCCCAAGGGGTGGTCAGAAGGAGGTCTCTTTTTGAATGGACACCAAAGACAGGAGATCTGTATGTCAGGGAGGACACAGGGCTGGCTGATGGGTGGGCCAGAGAATCTGCTTCCCAAAGGGCCTTGCTCAGGCTAGGGTAAACAAAGGTGAGGGACAGAAAAGCCTGTGGATCAGACACCACTGCAAGCTTTATGAGGCAGAGTGTAGGGCTGGAGGACCTATTTCTGGCCTGTCACAAGGGACCATGGTGGGTCTCATCTAGAGCACATAGGCAGGAAGCAGTTTCTTTCTCTTTTTTTCCTTTTTAAAAAATTTTTAAAATTGATTTTTAAAAAATTTTATGAGTGTATTGCCTGCTTGTATGTAAGTTCACCTATGTCATGCAATGCCCACAGATGTCAGAAGAGGGCATCAGATCCCCTGGAACTGAAGTTACAGATGGGTGTTAGCCGCTATATGGGTGTTGGGAACAGAACCTGGGTCCTCTGCAAGAACAGCCAGTGCCCTTAACCACTAATCCATCTCTCCAGTCCCTTCTTTTTTAAAAATTATTTTATTTTATGTGTGTGGGCCTGAGTATATGCATGTGCACAACATGTGTAGAGGTACAGTGGTGGCCAGAGGAGGGACCTGGGTTCCCTGGAACTGGAGTTATAAGTTGTTATGAACTGCTTGATGTGGATGCTGGGAACTGAAACCAGGTCTTCTACAAGAACAGCAAGTGCTCTTAACCACACTCACCAAATAAAAAGGCTGGACACGTTGGCACAGTATCACCCATATACCCAGGGAGGGTGTCTCCTTAACCCCCGTGTTCAGATTCCTGCCTGTTAGATTCTTCCAGGATTAGTCCTCCTGTCCCTGAGGCCTTCAGTCTGTAGAATGTATCATCTTCTAAGTCTCCTTCAAGCTACAATTGCTGTCTCCTCCCCTTGTCTCAGGCCTCCTGCTGAAAACTAAAGCACGTGGTCTACAGCCCCACCACACATCTGTCCATGGACCAGCAGATCAGGCTCTTGTTGGCAATGCAGAGTCTCGGGCCCTAGGGCAGCACTGCTGCGTGATGACCTGAGGTTCCACAGGCTGTGACCTGCAGCCCCTCAGGTTTTCTAATGTTTCATTGTGCAGTTTATATGAGGAAGATGAGACTAACCCATCCCATCTGTCCGTTCTGAAAGTTCTATAAGGCTGGCTAGTAAATTTAGTTGCTGCTATCTTCTCCACCAATGTCCTGTCCACAGGTCTTGGGTGCATCAGGAGCATGTCTTGATTCCTTTCGTTTGAGGGAATAGCCCTGGAAAGCCCTGAAGCAGGGCTGGACTTCTCTCAAGCTCTGGGTGATCATGCTGAGTTTTAGGGTGGCTTTGTTGCCCTGGAGGGTGACTTGGGACTGGAGGGAGTGTGAACAGTGATCCCTGTGGGTTTCTGTGGCTCAGCTGTGTTAAAGCACTTGTTATGGGAATGCAAAAAGACGGAGGCTACTCAAGGACGTGTGGCCTTCAGGTTTCCTGGTTCTAAGACAGTGCTTGGCTGGATGAGGGGTGGCCATACTCACAACTCTGATGGAGTCTTGGAGCTTTCCTCCCTACTCTTCCTGGAGGGCAGTTGCTCTTATCTTATGTACTCTGGCCAGAGCCAGCATCACACACTGTGATCATATCTGGCCCTCAAACTCTCAAGGAAGAGGGTATGCCTTTAGTCTCAAGTTCAAGTGCAGGAGGCCCAAGCTTGTTTCCCAGCCTGAATCAGAGCCACAGGCCGTCACTTCTCAAAGCCAAGAGAGGGACCAAGGTGGAACCCTCAAGCCCCATCAATAGAAGGAGTTACAGAAAGAGGGCTGCTGAGGACTCCTTTAGGGGCTGGAGAGCTAGATGGAGAGACAGGAATAGGTAAGGAACTGGAGCCTGGAGACGGACCATTAGATCTGAGCTCAGCAAAGAAAGATCTCTTTAAAACATTTTTTTTGGACACAGGATCTCCCTGTAGTCCCATCTGGCCTGAAACTTACTATGTAGACCAGGCTGGCCTGTATCTCACAGAGATCCACCTACCTCTACCTCTCTCTACCTGGACATCTTGGGAGAGGGGATGCTTCACATTAATTTATGGAAGGCCTGCTGGTTGGAGCAGGAGATGTCTTCTACAGTGATTGTTTCAAGGCCTTCTATGTCCACAAGTTGAGAGCTATGCTGAGGAAGAACCAGCTCATCTTTCCTGGGGAGAAGGTACTCTAGGTATGGTCTAGGGGGCCTTTGTCTAGCTCTGAGGTCTGGCACATTCTTGAGGCCTGGGTCAGGATTCTGCCAAAAGACTATGCTTTGTGCCAGGGGTCATCTATGTTGATAAGGCAGTGGCCTGTGGCCAGAACCCAGAGTAAAACCCTGGCTGATTCTACACAAAGCACTGGCTTCTCTTGGCATGTGGTTCAGCTTGCCACCCTCAGTATTTTGCTGTGATGCCCAGAAGCCAGCAGGAGCCGAGGAGGCTTAAAAAGTGGCTGTGGACAGCTTTTTGTAACAGCTGCATGTGCTAGTCCAGCTCAGGCAGAGAAGCAGCTTCACTTACCCCACAACCAGGA
This sequence comes from Eospalax fontanierii, assembly GCA_035773235.1. Classification (NCBI taxonomy): domain Eukaryota; kingdom Metazoa; phylum Chordata; class Mammalia; order Rodentia; family Spalacidae; genus Eospalax; species Eospalax fontanierii. The sequence continues at coordinate 40,894,178 of CM069524.1, forward strand.
CCTACCCCTCATGACTGGGTCCCCAAGCTACTCAGACTGAGGCCCTGTCTAGGTCATTCAACTCCATAAGGATGAGCTGGGAGTAGTGGTGTACACCTTTGATCTCAACACTCAGGAGGTAGAGTCAGGTGGATCTCTGTGAGATCAAGCCCAACCTGGTATACTATATAAGTTCCAGGATGTCTGGGGCTACAGAGAGACCCTGTCTCAAAAAACCCACAACAACAAAAAATAAAACAAACAAACACTCCATAAGGATTCTGACAGCCAAAGAGACAGCATCTGTAGACCCCAAGAACCCAACTGATACTGCATGTGGTGAGCCCATAGCTACTGCAAGGTGAGACTAGGCGGAGCTACACCCACTTGACTATCAAGCTCATGACCAATCTGACTCTGGAGAGAGAAGCCTTTCTTTCCTGGAACACAGGCTCCTTGGAGGAATGGCAAGAATATGATGCAGTCCATGCAGAACTGCATGCTGAAAAAAAATGGGCTTCTACAACTGCCCGTTGCCACTGACACCAAGACTCTGGAAAAGGCCAGCATCCACTGGCTGATGGAGACCTTTATCCTGATGCTACAGACCCATCCCCTCCACAGTCAGCTCTGTGTACATACGGCACAAGTGAGATGCCACCCCAGGAGGGTTGTGCTACTGGCCTCTCAGGCCCCAGCAGTCTCCTCTGCATATGTGTGCTGGACATTGACACTGCAGATAGTGCCAAGGCCTTTGGGGCTCAGTCCTCCTCACATCTCTCCCAGATGCTACTGGCTGAGGTTGGGATGCTTGCCTGCTTTACCCCCAACTGCTGTTCAGGGGAGGGCCAAGCCCGGAGCTGCCATGGAGCAGTCAGCAAAAGGCAATAGAAATGTATCCTACAACAGCTGTACTATGGCTACTGGGTGAGAATCGAGGACCTGGACCCACTACCACCCCATGTCCTGCCTGAGGCTCAGCTTCAAAGCCGAGGGTCTTGGTTACCCAGGAAATCCAGGACTATCTCATCAACGTGAATGATGATGAGGAAGAAAAGGAAGAGACAGGACAGAGCTGAGTTTTCAGGACACAGTAGGTCATGCAGAGTAGGAAGGCAAGGACACCTGGACTGGCCTGGGGCTGTCCATTTGTATAAATAAAAGCATTCTTAATTTTTTTAAAAAGCCACTCACTTTTGGACTGAGTTGATTCCTGAAAAGTTTCTCTCAAAATCAGCAAGCAAACTGGGCAACTATGAAACTTTAATTTGGGGCTCCATTTATGCCAGCACTAAATTTCCCCCAGTGTTAACAGAGGAATTCAGGTCTATAGCATTCTAAAAAAGATGGGGACACCAAAACTTAGCAAAGGAAACTTGTTTATTTAAAATTTTTTTTAAAAAAATTCTATGTGTATGAGTGTATTGCCTGCATGTGGGTAAGTGCACCTGCCTTGTGCAATGCCCACAGAGATCAGAAGTGGGCATCAGGTCCCCTGGAACTGGAGTCACAGTTGGTTGTTAGCCCCCATGTGGATTGTCTGCAAGAGCAGCCAGTGCTCTTAAGTGCTGAGCCATCTCTCCAGCCTAGGAAACTTGTTTACTACAGTTTGGTCCAAACAAAAAGAAGAAGAAAAATAAATACCTATTTTTTTCCACCTTTCTTTTGGCAGGCTTATAGCTTACAGAAGATGAAAGGAAGGCTGGGTAATAAATGTATGTGGTGAGAAGGGGTTATAGGTTCCATCCTGGCTGTCCTGGGGTCCTACCTAGCTGCCTCCATCCTCGGTATTGAGACCAGGCTCACTTACACCTGGTTATGTGTGGACAGGGCAGAACAGTGGAGTGCCAGGCCAATTCTACAAATCTTCTCCAGGCTTCCTGTTAGGCACTTGGAGGACACATTCTGAAACAGCTCAGTGTCTTAGTTCCTGAAGTCCAGCTGAGGGTCGTTTCTACCACAGCCACCAGAGCTCATGGACTCTTTCAAAAGGGACTTCTTGTAGGTGAGCAGTTAGCAAGGACTGGCACAGAACACTGGAGGAAGGGGGCTTCCTTACTGAATCCCCACTGCAGACCCCAACGGCCGAAGGGCCAAAGCCCGGTGCTTTATTTACCTCACCTCATGATGAAGCATAATTCAAACCTCTCCCTGTAAGTTTGATGACATCTCGCTACGAAGGGCGGTCCGGTGTAGGTTCCAAGCCCAGAGGTTGAAATCTCAAGAAACTGACCATATCAAATAGGGCGGGCACGGTGGCGCTGTGGCCCTGCAGTGGAGGTGGATGAAGGCTAGTAGAGCTCGGAGCCGAGACTGTGCGGCGGGGCTGCAGCGACTCTGCGGGCTCGCAAGGCGCGTCCACCTGCGAGCTGCGCCTTCCTCGAGCGACCCAGCACCAGATCCGAGGCTGGACCCTGGGTTTGGAAATGTGGAAACCCAGCGCAAGTGCCTGGATGATGCTCCCCTGAAATGCAGGGGAGCAAACCAAAATAAGACTCGCTCATTTTTGCATAGGAAAACAAAATAGGAGCTCTGTGTCCTAAGTTCAGCCTGCCAGGTACTGAGGCTTGAACGATACTCGGAAGAATCCAGCGTGGATCCGTCTTCTGACCTCCCCGAGGGTTCCGGTCCTGCGGGCCGGAGTTCAGATCCTCCATCCCAGGCTGTCACAGCAGGTGCACCGGGTCCGGGCTCCACGATCCCCCCAGGGGTAGACCACATCCCCCTCCGTCCCCTCTCCATCGCCCCGCCCACCCACTCTCTGGCCCCGCCCCGCCTCGGCCCCGCCCCCGCCGGAAGCACTGGCGCGCCCGGCGCCTGGCGGCCGGCGGTCCTGCGCTCGGGTCTGCGCTCCATCTGTGTCCTCCGCATGGATCCTATCGAGCGCGCGCAGGCGGCGCGGGCCCGGGTGCCCAGGTGGGTGCGGAGGTTGTGCCCAGAGCCCTCCCGGGCCGGGTTCGAGCGGGTCGCGCCTGTCCGGGTAGAGTCAGGGGAGGGGAGGGCACGGAGGAGGGGAGATGATGGAGGAGGGGATCCGGGAACACTGACCAAAGGGCGTCGCGGAGCGGAACTCCTGGACCCCAGCTGCACTCCAGGGCTCGGAAACTTGGTTCGGGAAACAGGTTCTTTCCGTGTTATAGGGTCGATCCGTATGGGTTTGAAAGGCCCGAAGACTTTGATTATGCGGCTTATGAAGAATTCTTTTCCACATACCTGGTGATACTCACTAAGAGGGCGATAAAATGGTCCAAACTTTTAAAGGGAAGTGGCGGCGTCCGAAAAAGCATGACAGGTGAGTCCGACGCCTAGGCACCCCGATGCTCGCATCGCCCCCTGCAACCAAGAACGTGACTCCTCATCCAGCTGCTGAATCTCCTATAGAGGGACCCCTTAGCAGCAGGACATCTCAGCAATCAGACCCCCTATGGCGCGACCCCTCTTAACAGCCGGACCCCCCATAATACGACTCCCCAGCAACCCGGCCCTCTTACAGAGCGACCCACAAGCATGAGCATGACAGCCCCCCAGCAGCAGGATTTCCTATAGTGCTCCTCCTTGGCAGCTGGATCCCCTATAAAGCCATCTGTGATCTTGACGTCCTACAGCCTGAGGTCCCCTTAAAGCGCAACCCATCAACAGCCGGATATCCATCAGCAGGACCTAAGTATGACCTCCAAGCAGCCAGACCTCCAAAAGCCAATCCCCCCTCTCCTAACCCTCTAGGAGTTGGACCCCCTATAGCCAATTCCTTCCTCCCCCAAGTCAGCCCCGAAATATGGGGATTGGGATGAGGGCGGGGACGTGGTGCAGCAGAGCAAGGCCGCTGAAGCACTATACCTCGTTGCCCACGTCATGGCCACCTCTCTCTCTTACTGAGGATGGGCAAAGTCCGTGCTTCCCAGAGAGGAAGTGGGGTGTCCTGTGAGAGCTTTAGAGCTGAACCTTAGGAGTTAGCTAAGGGCGTGACACTCTGGGTGGGGCCCTGGGAATGTCCTTTACAAACAAACTCGGGGACCAAACAGGTCTCAAGCTTCAAAATCAGACAGAGTGGGCTTCTGGTTGGTTCAGTCTTAGGACAAACTTTCCTCTCACCTTTAAAGCAAGCCCTAGGGTCCACCGAGCCTGACTTCCCCTCCTTTTCCCAAACATTTTTCTCTTTCCTGGATCTTATTTGATAGCCATGTGTTTCCTTATTAGAATTAAAGGTCCTTCCCTCTGCAGGGGATTTCATTTTCTTCACTCTGGAATCCTGAATACAGTGAACACTGCTTTGTTCCAATATAAAACATAACTTGTTAAAGGTATGAAGGTGCTTGCCAGGTGGTCATGTAGACAGACAAGCAGTAAAACCATGAGGGTTGTGTGAAGTGTGTTTGGGTAGTTGCCTGCTGAACATTAGTGATTACTGTCGAGCTGGATGACCCAAGCATTTAAGGTTGGGGGGGTAGTCTCTGTTACTAACATGTTTCCAGCAAACATCTACTTTTATTCTTTCTTTTGCATTTATTCTTGAAAGTTAATTAACTGGTGTTTTAACTTTGGGAAGTTTTATATATACTTAAAACATAATTTATGCAAATGGTAATCACTTTAATCATACTGCAGAATACAAAATGAAGTTACTTCTCTCTCATTCCAGGCTCTAGCCTACTAATGAGGTAACTGGGGACCGTCTCAATGTGTCCCTTAAGAGCAGATGTGTACCTACACACAAATGCCCAGCTGCTCTGTGGGCTGCTTTCAGTGTAGACAGTGAGTGGCCTCTGTGGCTGTGGTATAATTAATGCCATACTGATTATCCTGGGAAGATACAGGTCTGTGCAGACCTCTTGTTTTTACACAAACCAGCCATGTGCTCATCCTCCCGTGGCCCAGACAGACCTTGAACTTGTGATCTTCTACTTGAGCCTAGTGAGTAGCTAAGATTACAGGGCCTCAGCCATTAGGCCTGCTTTGCAGTTATCTTCCTGTTAATTCTGCAGCTTTTGTTTTGTTTTGCTTTGCTTTTGAGTACTTGTCACAATCCTGTAAAAGTTTAATTTAGGAGCTGGAGAGACCGCTCAGTGATTATGAGTGTTTCCTGCTCTTCAGAGGACCTGAGTTCGATTTCCAGCACCCATATTGGGTGGCTCACAATCACCTGTAAATCTAGATCTGGGTGGATCTGACACCTTTGGCCTCTGGGAGCACCTGCATTCACATGTACATATCCCAACACAGACACAGACACAGACACACACACACACACAATTAAAAATAGAAATAAATCTTAAACAAATTTGACTTGGTTCCACACCTTTTTGCTTTAATACTATTTCAAATACATAATGTTCATTAGGTTGTAATTATGGTAACAAGTTAATTGGTGTAAATAGGAGCAAATGCATCTGTTTCTTGATGAGCCCTCAGTCTGAAGGATGGGTGCCTCCGAGACAGGGTGAGAGTCATCCTGATGTTCTGGCAGGAAACAACACTAGTTAGTCTGGTTGGGGGGCCAGATAGTCTGCCTCTGTGTCCCTGCTGATATTAGTGTGGTCTCTAGATGCTACACTTAGGGAGCCCTTAGTGCTGACAAAGCTTGAATTTACTGTTAAGCATAAAACAGGAGTAGACAAGTTATTCCAGAAATGGGAATCGGGTTTTTCCTGCCAGATAGTCTAGGATGATTGTAGTGTCATCGGGGCAACAGTGCCAGGAGAGAGATCACATGACCCAGGAAGATGAGCCCATGTGTGGGAACAGGAGCCAGGGACTCGGTGTCAAACCTACTGTCTCTCTTTTTATTCCTCTATAGCCCCAGCTGTCCTAGAACTCACTATGTAAACCAGGCTGGCCTCAGTCTCACAGAGATCTGTCTGCCTCCTCTACCTCTGCTTGCCAAGTCCTAGGATTAAAAGCATTTGCCAGGTCTGTCGCAAACTCACTCTTCTTGAGTTTCAGAAAGTACCCCTCTGGTGTTTCTCACGTTGAATTTCCACCTTCCCCTTCGTGTGTGTGTGTGTGTGTGTGTGTGTGTGTGTGTGTGTGTGTGTGTTTATGTGCACATGCGTTGCCTGCCTGCCTGGCTGTCTCTCATTTCTGTTTTTTACAGTGTCTTGCAGTGTAGAACAAGCTGGGCTAGAACTTGAGATTAGCCTTGGCCTCCTGATTGCTGGATTCCATTTTTCTCCCTTTCTTTTTTGGGGAGGAGGTCCAACTATATGGGTCCCTTCAAAGGTTCTTGATCTCACTGACAAAAGAATTTAAACCCAGACTCAGAAGGAAACTTGAGGACAGTCTTATTGGCATTTGAGAGAGGAAACAGCAAGGCAGACAGGACAGATCTCAGCAGCTACCAGGAGATGGAAAAGGGAAAGTTACTGTTTCTGAGTTAGAACAGGTTAGACTTTTTGAATTTATCATAGGGGTCTGCAGCTGGATCCAGGGAGGGGCTTTGGGGGTCTGTATGCATACATCTCATTAAGGAGCAGGGCCTTCTGTTGTCTTAAGTTCTCAGGTGTACTGGGCTGCTTCTTACTTGGCTTGAGGCTAGTCTTAGCTTTATCTAGGTAAGGAAATTACTCCTATATCAAAGAGTATTACTGACCAATAACCAGGCCATCTATAAAGGAGGGTCACTGGCTATCAGCTGTGTATTTGTGTCACCATGTTGGCATTTGAAGTGCCTCAAGCGGGGGTTTCTGACTCAAGAGGCCCCTCTGTCTATATCAGAAGTGATGTTTTAGGTCTTGGATCATGCCATTTGTACCAGAGGAGGCTGACGTATGTCTATATGTATGAATCCAAAATGGTCAGCCTGGGAGGCAGCTGGCTGCACAATGCTCTTTTCATTTGTGTTCTCCCTGTCCAGCATCCCCTATCATCTGAGTGTCTCCAGTTACTTGCAAATCTTGTCATCCAAGATGTCTCAGATGACAGGTATACATTTCTCTGCTGAGCAAGAGTGGATACAGTGAACACTGTTTTCCTTTTCTATGGCAAAGATCTACAAGGAACCCCTAAGAATAGAGTATGTTTCTTCCTTAGCTTGGGGAGACTGAACTCAGCCCCTCCCTCTGACTTTCCCTGCTCGGTTTCCCTTCTTGGTGCAGTGACTCTAACAAGGAAGCAATATAGCCAGTTGCTTCTTGGCCCTCCTTAGGGGCTTAATGTGTCATACCTGAACTCAAAGTGAATTGCAGAAACATGTTCAGAGCCCAAACCTGGGTTTTGTTTGGCTTGGTTGGGGCAGACAGATGGAGGCTAATTCTCTGGGGGTTCTTTGCAAAGGTTGGTGACCATCAGGGGATGAACCCTGCCCTTGTAAAGAAGTCAGTCTGTGAGAATAAGAAAGATATCTGTATTCCCTTTGGAGAAACCAGGATCTGTCACACATCCGAGACTGGCTTCTGCTACAGTAGCTGTTAAGTCCCACTCTGGAATTGCAGGGACTGAGTATTAAGTGCTGTTTCTGATTCACAGATGAGGAAACTGAGGCATGCTTGGGTATGCAGCTAGGAAGTCATAGCAGAGCAGGTGTCTGATGCCAGAGTTGATGTAACCATTTTGCCCTTTGCTTACAAAAACAAACTTTATATTACTAAATTGCATTTAAAATGTACAGTGAAACTCAAGTTATCAGTGTATAGTTTTAGGATTTTAGACAAACACACAGTAAATCACAGTTAAAATTCAAACCAGAGACAGGTACTTGTAATCCCAATAATCAGGAGGCAGAGGCAGGAGGATTTTTATTAAGTTTAAAGCCAATCTGGTCTACATAGTATGTTTCAGGCCAGCTAAGGTTACATAGTGAAACACTATGTCTCAAAAAAAAAAAATGAATAAAAAGGGGGGATGGTGGCTGGAGAGATGACTCAGTGGTTAGGAGTATTAGCTGTTCTTACAGAGGTTCAATTCCCAGCACCCACATGGGGACTAACAACTGTCTGTAACTCCAGTTCCGGGAGATTCTGATGCCTTCATATGACCTCCTCAGGCATTGCATGACATAGGTGCACTTACACACATGCGGGTAATAAACTCATACTCATAAAATAAAATAATAATAAATAATAGATAAACATATATTATATAAAATATAAAATAAAACAAACTAAAAAAAAAAAAAGAAGAGTTCCATCACTTTCAGAATTCTGTGGGCCACTCCTGGTCAGTCTATCCAATCCTGTAGTCAGCCTTCCCAGGATGCTCAGCCACGTTGCAGCCTTTGATCTGGTTTCCATTGGGCATTTGAGACTTATCTAGAGTCATGTGTGGCTTATTCCTTCTGTTGCTGAGGAGTTTATCAACTTATCTGCCCGTCAGTCAACATGTGGAGAGTACAAATCCAATGATAAAAGCCCTCCTGTGAAGGCTTTTGTAGGAACAGTTTCTCTTGGGTAAACACTTGGTGGGATTGCTGGATTATAAAATTTTAGCAAGAAATTGTATTGCCTAGCATGTGTAAGTCCCCGAATCCGATCCCCAACATCAAAAAAAGAATTAAAGAGATAGTGAAAAGCCAAAAGCAAATTGCAAACTTTTCCCAGAGTAGCTGTACAGTTTGTATCCCCGTGGTGCCTGAAGGTTCTGCGGCCGCACATTTTACTCTGTTGGAGTCCTTTTATTTTAGCCATTCTTCAGTTTGACCAGATTATTCTGTCTGCTTGAAGTTCCTTTGCAACTCTGTCAAAAAGTACTTGGCTTTCTTTATATGACTCTGCTTCTTTATTCTTTTTATTTATTTATCGTCTCAATTTTTGAGGCAGGGTCTCAGTGTGTAGTCCTGAATAGCATGGAAATGTATTCCCTGAGTGCTGAGGTTAAAAGTGTGCGGTACCATGTTCAGCGGTTTCAGGATTTTAAAAAATGTGTGTGTGTGTGTGTGTGTGTGTGTGTGTGTGTGTTCCTTGGTGGTGGAGTTGCAGGCAATTGTGAGCTCCCTGAAGTGAGTGAGTGGGTGCTGGGAACTGAACTCTGCAAGAGTAGCCAGCCCTCTTAATCTCTGAGTCATCTCTCCAGTCCCTGTGTCTCCGTCCTTTATTGTGTAGCATTGACCCACTTATATAATCACTGTTTTTACTATTGTGAGTTTGTAGTCAGTCTTAGCATCAGATAATTTGCCCCCTCTCACCACTTCATGTTCAGAATTGCACGGGTTCTCTTTGCTTGCCATTGTCTGTGGTCATGGATAGGAGCTGCGTATATGGGATTCCATGGGTAATTTGGGAAGAACTGACATCTTTCAATGCATCTTTCCCTCTATCTATCTATCTATCTATCTATCTATCTATCTATCTATCATCATCTATCATCTATCTATCATCTGTCTATGTATCTATCTATGTATCTATGTATCTATCTATGTATCTATCTATGTATTTATCTATCTATTTTTTTCTTTTGGTCTTTTGGGATAGGGCCTTCCTGTAGCCCCAGCTGGCCTGGAACTCACTGTGTAAACTAGATTGGCCTCAGTCTCACTGAGACCCACCTGCCTCTGCCTCCTAGGAACTGGGATTAAAAGCGTGTGTCCCCATGCCTGATTTCCCTTTATTTTTGATATTACTATAAATGATATTCTTAAAAATTATTTGTTTTATTTTTTCTTTTGTTTTTAAATTTTATTTATTACTTTTATTGTATGTATATGAGTGTATGTCCTGCACGTGTGTAAGTGCACCTGAACTGTACGATGCCCGCAGAGCTCAGAAGAGGGCGTCAGATTCCCTGAAACTGGAGTTACAGACTGTTGTTAGCTGCCCTGTGGGTGCTGGGAATTGAATGTGTGTCCTCTGCAAGAGCAGCCAACACTCTTATGTGCTAAGCCATCTCATCAGCCCCTTTGAAATTTTTTGTTTATTTCTTTTATATGTATGTGTGTTAGGCCTACATGTATGTAAGTGTACCTGTGTCATGCTGTGCCCGTGGATGCCAGAAGAGGGCATTGGATCTGGAGTTAAAAACAGTTATTAGCCACTATATGGATGCTAGGATTCCAGCCTGGTTTTTCTGCAAGAGCAGCCAGTGCTCTTAGCTGCTGAGCCATCTCTCCAACTCCTCTTTTGATTTTTTTGAGACATAGTCTTCCTGTATCTCCAGCTGGCCTAAAACTTGCTACATAGACTACAATCTCATAGAGATCTGCCTGCCTCTGCCTCCTGAGTGCTGGGATTAAAAGCATGGGCCACCACACCTGGCTTATTTTTGTTTTGTATATGAGTGTTTTGTCTACATGATGTGAGTGCACTTGTGAGTATACTTGGTTAGAGAGCAGAAGAGAGCATTCATTATCTTGGGACTGGAGGTAAGGGCAGGTGTTAGCTGCCATGTGGGAGCCGGGAAGCAAACCCCAGTCCTTTTTAAGAGCAGCCAGTGCTTGTAACCACCAAGCCAACTCTCTGGCTCCAGATACTCTTAAAACTTTTGCTTTCCAGTCATTGACTTTGTAGAAATGCCCTTGATTTTTACATGTTCTTTGCTTTTGACTATGGTCCTAAGTTGGAATGACCCTTACCTGTATTGACCCTTGCCTATTGCCATTCTGCAAAGAATGACTAAAATCTCAGTCAGAGCATTTCCGGTCATGTTGGCCACTGAACAGTCAAGAGAACTCTAGCCAAACTGGAGCATAAATCATACTGATTTGGAGGAAAGGTTGGACTGAGTTGTCAATGTCTTTGCTAGAATTTTAAAAATGAAGCTGAGTTCATGCTTTCTGTTTCCACAGCACAGTGGTAGACCATGTGGGCAAAGACCCCTTGCAGGGAAAAGCTTCTTGGATCTTGGATGTGCCACCTAGGCTGGCAAGGTGAAGCTCCTGAGGGGTGCCCTTGCTGTCAGTGGACAGTGCCAGTATGCCTCCCCTGTTCTTCCCCTGCCCTGTGCTTGCCTTCCTGGTCACCGAGACTCATCCAACTGTGTGTGTGGGCATTTCTTGCCTTTTTAGTATTCTTCTAGGAGTGGCCTTAACATTCAGAGGGGATGAGGCCTGGTCCTTCTAAGGCCAAACCCTTTATCCACTGAGCCATCTCGCTGACCCATGTGGAATTATTTTTATAATTTATCTGTTAACACAGCTGGTGCCTCACAGTTTTTTCCCTTTCTTTTTTTTAGTGCTAGTAATTGAATCTGGGACCCTCACACATGCTAAGCAAGTGCTGTGCTGCTGAGCTACATTCTTTCCCAGGCTTTTCCTTTTCATGATGGCTTGTAGAATTTACTAGTTATATCCACTTCTCTTTCTTTTTCCCCCCAGTGTTAGTCACATAGCCACATTTCTGTCACTATAACAAATACTTGAGATAATTAATTGCCTTTTAAAGAGAAAATGTTTATTGTGTCTTGTAGGTTTGAAGGTTGATTCCATTGCTTTGGGCTGGGCATTGTATGATGACAGGAACACATGGTTGAGCACACCTACTTGGCCAGGTAGAGGGGAAGAGAAAGGTGAACCTCCCACAGCCTTCTTCAAAGGCAGAACCCCTAGTTACCTACAGACCTCTTTGTAGGACTCTCCTTTAAGTGGTGCAGTCATCTTCCAGTAGTTCTGCCCTAGGTATCAAGTCTTAAGACACATGGGTCTGGGGAAGACAGTCAACATCCAAATGATGGCACTTTCTAAAATTGGTCTATTTTAAAACAGTATAAAAAATACTTTTTTGCTGGGCCTTTAATCCCTGCACTTGGGAGGCAGAGGAGCCATATCTTGGGGAGATCTAGGTCAGTCTGGTCTCCATAGCAAGTTCTAGGCCAGCTGTGGCTACAGGGAGACCCTGTATCATAAAAGACCCCCCAAATTATTTGTATTTTAGGTGTATGAGTGTTTTGCTTGCATGTAAGTACACCACATGTGTGCAATGCCTACAGAGGCCAGAAGAAGGCAACTGATTCCCTGGAACTGGAGTTACTAATGGGTTGTTAGCACCATGTGAGTGCTGGGAACGGAACCCAGTTCCTCTGGAAGAGCAGCCAGTGCTCTTAACCACTGAGCCATCTCTCCAGCTCCAAGTTGGTTAATTTTAAAGTAATGGTATTTATAATATAAAATCAAAGAAAACCAGCAAAGCTTTAAATATTTTTGAAGAAGCAGTTATTAAAGAGGTTATTAACGATCCTTGGACCAAGGGGTGGGTGTTGGGTCAGAGGAGGGTGTGCAGGTAAGAGGACAGCTTGTGGGAGTCCTGGGATTGAACTACAGATATCAAGACATCAGCCCTGGCAGCAGGTACCTTTTCTCACTGAGCCATCTCACTGGGCATACTCTTTTTTTTGGGGGGGGGGGTTCTTTTTGAGACAGGGTCTTCCTGTAGCTCCAGCTGCCTAGAACTTACTATGTAGACCAGTCTAACCTCAGTCTCACAGAGATCCATCTGCCTCTGCTTCCTAAGTGCTAGAATTAAGGGCGGGCGCCACATCTGGCCCATACTTAAAAAAGAAATTATTTACCTATTTTCTTTGGTCTTTTTTAAAGTCAGTGTTTCCCTGTAGCCCCAGCTGGCATGAAACTCAATATGTAGACCAGGCTGACTTTGAACTCACAGAGCTCCACCAGCTTTTCCCTCCCAAGTGCTGGGATTAAAGGTGTGTGCCACTACGCCAGGCCTTATTTACCTATTTTCAATAAAAATATCCCTACAAGATAAAGTACTGCTCAACATGAGAGAGTTAATGTAGGCCTGTGCTGAAGCTGTGGCCTTGTGGGCCTGTGGGGTCTGCCAAGTGAGCATCTTGGCCTCACACTGGTTTCTCCACCTGTGGCCCATATGCCAAGTAGCTACCAGACTTACCTCCTTTCTTCCAGGTTAGGGCCAGTACCTGATTGGTACCCAAGGTCCTGGAGAAGTCCCTCCCTGAAGTTGTCCCTCGGCCTTTGCTACTCTGACCAGCAGAGAATCCATACCTCTACCAGCCCCACAGAGGCATTTCCTCTTTTTTTTTTTTTTTTTCTTTTTGGTGCTGGACATAAAACCCAGGGCCTTGTACGTGCAGAACACATGTTCTACCCACCTCTGAACCACACCCTAGCTGGACCAGTGCTCTTTGGTCCTGCACTGGTTCTAATCAGCACAGTGGGCACAGTGACTGCCTAGAGCCAAGTTATTCTCAATAAGAACCTGGAGTCGAGTCCGTCTGTGCTCAGAGCTGGGCCGTATAACTTGAAGAGCTGGGGGCGAGGGGGATGGAGAGGAGCCCGCGGGCCCAGCCTGTCCTCTCTCTGACTGAACAGTGTAGTAGAAGTGGGTGGCTAGGGCATATATCGGTTTGTGCCCCACTTCAGGAGCTTTGTGGACTGTGTCAGTTAAGAGCAGATAGGAAGTTTGGGCTCCTTTCTGAATTGGTTTAGGAAGACAAGCACTCAAGATGGAGAAGGCAGACTGGAGGGTTGTCCTAACGCCCGTGAGCTCTGAGCTCATCTCCAATCTCCCCCTGGGTTTCAGTGAAGCGCTACGTCCGGAAGGGGATCCCGCTGGAGCACCGGGCCCGTGTCTGGATGGCCGTGAGTGGAGCCCAGGCCCAGATGGACCAGAACCCTGGATACTACCAGCAACTACTGGAGAAAGAGGGCAGCCCCAGCCTGGAGGAAGCCATCAGGACAGGTGGGAAGGCCGGTGCTTGGTGCCTGTGTACCCTGGGTGGAGAGGGTGGACTAAGCTCCTCTCAGGAGCTGAGCTCTGCCCTTATCCAAGTCCTAGGCAGTGAGGAAGTCTGCCTTGCTGAAGATGCACCTGCAGGTGTAGTTTTAGAATGGTGTTTGGGTGGAGAATCAAAACTGAAGTGTTCACAGGGAGAATGGTAGATATTTGTATGCCTCATGAGGAAATGGATTGAAATGATCGTATTTTCTCTGTGAGGGGTTTTGAGATCAGCAGCAGCTGGTGTCACCATAGGACAAGTGGCAGTGGCCTTGGTGATGGTCACCTGGTGTCGTTGTGGAGGTTACTCCCTGCACCCTGGTGCCAGGATTGTTTGACTCTTGTGACTGACCTGAGTGCCCTCTACGTGCCATACTTCTTTTTCTGTCCTCCAGGGCCCCCAGTGATAGGGTCACTGACTCCCCAAAAGTTCAAAGTTCAGCATAAATTGAATGCTAGATCTTCAGGAATTATAGCCGCCTTTCCACCTTTAGCGTGGTGCTATGCAAACTCAAGTGAGCAGTACCAGTGGAACACAACATGCTGAATTTTTGCTTAAATCCAGTTACTCTACAGAGCAGAGAGTGAGGGGATGGCATGTCTCTGACATCAGCAGAGCCACCCTGCAGCCCCCACCGCCCTCCACGTGGTGGGCTGGGGCTGCCCGTGAGGGGCGCAGGCTGCCTCCCAGTCATGGAACCCAGAGCAGAGTGGCCCTCACTCGGCTGGGTCAGCATTGCTGACTCAGGCTGGGAAGGGGAGGTTTATGTTAGATAAAATAAACTTGCTGTTTCTTTGGAAAGTGATTTTAAAGGTTTTCTTTGGTGTAGTTTATGGAATTTTTTTTATGTGTATAAGTGTATTGCCTGCATGTGTGTAAGTGCACCCATGTTGTGCAGTGCCTGAGGAGGCCAGAAGATGGTTTTGGGTTACCTGGAACTGGAGTTAGGGACAGTTGTTAGCCACCATGTAGGTACTGGGAATTGAACCCATGTCCTCTGCAAGAGCAGCCAGTGCTCTTAACCACTGGGCCATCTCTCTAGCCCTTTGGAATTTTTTTTTTTTTATTGTGCGGAAAGAGGTATAACAGAATTCACCTTTTCCCCCCCAAACTGAAGCTGTCCCCATTAAACATGAATGCCCCATTCCCCAGCATCTGGTACCTGCCTTTCTATTCTTGGCTCTGACAGTGGCTCCTGTGGGACTTGTATAAGAGGCACTGCACAGCCCTTCGCGATGGGTTCATTTGTGTCAGTGTAAAGTTCTCCAAAATATTCTGAAGCCTAGTATGTGTCAACTGCCCCTTCCTTTCTAAGGCTGCATAGTATTCCACATGTGATGATGCCTCATTTGTTTAACCACTGATGGACCTTTGGTTTGCTCTCCCCTTTGGGTGTGTGCGAAGTGCAGCATGAACAAGCACAGATAATCTGCCCCATCCCTGCCCCAGTCCCTGCAAGGATACACATACTTCGGATTTTTTAAGACGTATTTTATTTTGTGTCTGTTCATTATGTGCAGTTGAATGTACTGCCTGAGGAGGCTAGGAGAGGGAGCTGGAGAGACAGTGGTTGGTTATGAGCTGCCTGATAGGATTGCTAGGAAGTGAACTTATATCCTCTGTAAGAGCAGTATGTACATTTAACCACTGAACTATCTCTTCAACCTTTATTTATTTATTTATTTATTTAATTTTATTTTATTTGTGTGTCGTCTGTCTGTCTGTGTATGGAAGTTAGAGGACAACTTGTGGAAGCTGGTTCTCTCTTTCTACTTTGTGGGTCCCAGGGGTAGAAATCAGGGTGTCAGGCTTGGAGGTAAGCACTTTTAACTGCTGAATCATCCAGTTGGCTCTTTAAAAAAATTTTATTTCCCAGAGTGGAATTCCACATGTAGCTACAAATGCCCTTGGAAGGATGATCTGCTTGCCTCTATCTCCCAAGTGCTGGGATTACAGGTGTACTCTACCATCCCTGGTTTATGTTGTGTTAGGGATCAAACCCAGGGCTTCCTACATGCAGGCCTGCACTCTACCAACTGAACTACAGTATCTGAATAAACTATCTTAGAGAGCCACATGTGGACTTTCCATGTCCACAGAACTATAAATATAGTCACAAGTCTCATCCATACTTGGCTTTGTATCACCCATAGAAAGACACCAGACATGGGAAAATTTTAAAGGTATCATGGATGAACGCAGCCTGTGTCTCTAGTCAGAAATATAAAGAACTCTGCTGTTCCTGTGAGCATTCCATGCTACTGAATGTTTACAGCTCCAGGGGAGATGTCTCTTTTGGGCCTGGGAGGCTATGGGGCACTAGTAAGTAGGAAGGGGCCAGGAGGGAAGCTCCTTACACAAAAGCCGGCGGCGTGAGTTTATTTAGTTCCTGGTATGGGTTTTGTCTGTTTATCTCTGAAGGGAGTCTTGGTCTATTCTCCTTCCTATGTTTCTGGGTGTTTTTGTTTGTTTTTAATTTTTGTAAAAAAAGAATCACTTTATTTTTGTTAACTCTCCAATAAAACATCACACAGCTGGTTTAAGAAAGCCAAATGTAGGGGCTAAAGAGGTGGCTCAGCAGTTAAGAGCACTGGCTGCTCTTGCAGAGGACCTGGGTTTGATTCCCTGCACCCACATGGCTGCTAACAATCGTCCCTAACTCCAGTTTGAGGGGATCTGACTCCGTCTTCTGACCTCCCTGGGCATTGCATGACAGGGTGCATTTGCATCCATGCAGGCAATACACCCATACACATAAAATAAAAATAATAAATAAAATACTTTTTAAAAAGAAAGCCAAATGCAGTTAGGCATGGTGGCCCATGCCTTTAATCCCAGAACTTGGAGGCAGAGGCAGCGTGATCTCTGTGAGACTGAGGTCAGCCTGGACTACATAATGATTTCTAGGGCAGTTGGGGCTACAGGGAGACCCAGTCTCAGAAATAAATAAAGTCACATGTTTACCTAGCCCAAACTCCACACATCTCAGTGAACTGTTCAGTGAACACATGCTTCCACGACCCTTCCAGAGCAGTTAATAACCAGGTTTGCTTGGGATTCACACTACCACTATCTATTACATTCTTACATGAAAGTAGATCATCAGAGCCGATTTTCCAGTTCTTCAGTTTAAACCTCTTGATTAGAGAAGTCCTCCATTTGCAAGCCTGCATCGTCTCAGCACCTTGTTGCAACCCTCACAGAGCTCAATGTCACTCTGCTTCTGGGCACACTCAGAAACTATCTGACCTCAAAGAGGCAAGGGCCACTAGACTGCTGCTCATCAGCTGGGCTCCCCGCTGTTCCTGGTAGGTGAAATCAGACTTTGTGGACTCCACCTCTACTGAGGCGCCCAGTGATGTGCCCCAGCGTGTGCTCTTCTGCAGAGCCCACAGCCACACTGGCTGTGGTGGTTGCCATCTGGGCCATTGGGCCTGGCTGCCGGGGTACAGCAGGTGAGCCAACTACAGGTGGTACAGCAGCCACTGGAGGCTGAGCTGCAGGTGCTGGCCCGGGAGCAGCTCTCAACCAAGGGGCCCAGCTGGCTGGAGAGGCCACCCGGGGGAGCTGCTATGGTTTCCATGCAGCATCCAGAATGCATGTCTGTTCAATGTCTAGAAATGTAAAATCTATTTTCAATTTTTTTGAGACAGCATCTCACTCTGCAGCGCAGGCTGGCTTGAACTCAACTAGCTATGCTCCTGCCTCAGCCTCCTGAATGTTAGAATTACAGTGTGAACCATTATCCCTAGCCTTGTATTTTTGACATTTGGAATCTGGACCTTTTGGATTCTGAAAGAATGGTCAGACCCAAAACTGCTATTCTTGGCACAGAGTGCCATATCCTGGGCTACAACAAGGCTTAGGTGTGTTTCATACCTGAGGAAGTGGCCAGGTCTTTCTTGGGGTGATTCAGGAGTAGCCAGGGTGGCAACAATTCCTGAAGTCCTAGACAGAAGACAGCCACCTTGGCATATGCCCAGAGGCTGGGAGGTGACACTGGTACATTTCTGTGCAGACCTGAACCGGACCTTCCCGGACAACGTGAGGTTCCGGAAGACGGCGGAACCCTGTCTGCAGAAGACCCTGTACAACGTGCTCCTGGCATATGGGCTGCACAACCGAGGTGTGGGGTACTGCCAGGTGAGCCCCCAGGGCCTTAGAGCTGGCATGTCCTGGGGATCATTCAGCACCCCACAGATCTCATGGTAATGGCATTCTGTAGGTATGAGCTTTATTCACCTGACTCATGAGGTCTGGGTCATAATTCCTCCCTCACAGCAGGCCTGGCATGCAGTGTGTCCCTGCTAGAAAAGCAGGAGACACTTGTTGGTAACTTTACGGTATCAGGTAGTAGACAAGGTGAGGACAGAAGGTTGAGGACGAATAATGAGAAGGAAATCGAGTGAGCACAGAGTAGGAGCTTGAGGCCAGAGCAGTGTTGTGCACTTTTCGTGGGTTTGTGGGGCCATGCACTGCAGGGCCAACCTCCTTGATGTTCTTTCTGAAAACCTGGTCTAATGGAAGATCTTGCCTATAAATTTTGGTCCTGTTTGTGTTGCCAGTGAGTCTAAACATGCAGCTGGTGAGTAATTTCCTTCCTGGGAATGTGCTGGAGCCCAAACCCGGTGACTTAAACGGTGACACATTTTGAAATCATAAGACTCAGGTGTGTGCCATGCTGCCCCTGCCCAGGGGTTGTGAAGGATGGTCCTTCCTGCTTCCTCTCCCAGGCTTTTCCCCAAATCCTGGAATTGTTGTCTCCATGAGATGTCCCCCTGCTTGGTGACTGTCTGGTTTCTCCAGTTTTATAAGAACACACACCGTCTTACTGGAGTATAACAGCCCTGTTCCAAAGAGGTTCATCTTAACAGGTGACATCTGTACCCACCTGTCTCCAAATAAGGCCACACTCTGAGGCAGGGGACTCCTGGACTTGGAGACACAGTCCTGCCCATAACTTGGAATCATAAAGTGTATACGAATAGCCTCTCTTTTGACCCAGGCTGACTTCCACAGGAGCTTCCATGATGAGCAGGGTTCACTCATTGGGGTCTTTCCAGGTGTTCTGACCCTTGTGACTCAGGAGCACAGAGCTTGTACGGGCCTCTGCTCCATTTCGGTATCCTGATCTCTGTGCACTTTTTTTCTTTTTTCAATGTTGGGGGTAGAATTAAGGGTCTTTTGTGGGCTAGGCAAGCTCTCTGCCACTGAGCTGTTTCCACAGCCCTGTGTGCTCATGCGTGCATGTGTGTGTGTGTGTGTGTGTGTGTGTGTGTGTGTGTGGTCATGAGTGTGTGCATTCATGTGTATCTGGAGGCCAGAGGTTGACATTGGGTATTTTACACTATTGATAGCTTTCCACCTCAATTTTTAAAAATTTAATAAAAGGGCATATTTACTTACGTTTATAAACAAGTTTGAAAGACAAAAGAAAAACATGGATGTTTTAACCTATTAACCTTTTTCAGAATGCCAACAGCCCTCGTGCTGTGTGAAAGTCTCTGAGGATTTATTAGAAAAACAAAAACAGTTTACTCACAGTTCATCAAGACATCACTGAACTAGCGTATTTAGACCAAACCAAAAGAACTAAGGTTCTCTTATATGTGGTTTGATAGTTTAATTTGGTTTGCCTGAAATAACAAAAGCATTTCAAGCATCTTTATGTATTACTGTCTTGCATTAAACGATCTACTGAATTCTCAAGAAAAGGTTACTAGCAACTTTTTCAAAAAGTTTAAAAAAGAGGGGCTGGAGAGATGGCTCATCAGTTACGAGCACTGGCTCCTCTTGCAGAGGATCACCCAGCTGGCAGCTAATGACTGTAACTCCAGTTCCAGGGGATCCAACATCCTCTTCTGACCTGTGCACACATCGCACAACACGAGTACACTTATATACATGCAGGTGACACTCATGTACATTAAATAAATAAATAAATATTTTTAAATATTTTCCTTTTTAGTGTTCATATATGTAGAGGGTATATTCATATACATACTTTTTTTAGATTTTTAAATTATTTTATTTATTTATTTTTGATTTATTTTTTTGAGACCTGGTCTCCCTATAGCCCCAGCTGGCCTGGAACTTGCTATGTAGGGCTGGCCTTGAACTCACAAAGATCCACCTACCTCTGTCTCCCTAGTGCTGGCCCGGCTTTATGTTTATTTTTTAATGTTTATGAGTGTATTGCCTGAATGTGTGTAAATGCACCTGTGTTGTGCAATGCCAGCAGAAGAAGGCATCAGGTCCCAGAGACTGGAGTTACAGATGGTTGTTAGCTGCTATGTGGGTGGGAATTGAATCCATACCCTCTGCCAGAGTAGTCAATGCTCTTAACTACAGAGCTAACCCTCCAGCCCATAAATAAATATATTTTTAATTTATTATTTTTATTTTATATGTATGAGTGTATTGCCTGCATGTAGGTTGGTGCACCTGTGTTGTGCAGTGCCCACAGAGGTCAGAAGATGCCATTGGATCCCCTGGAACTGAAGTTATGGACTATTTTTAGCTGCCATGTGGGTGCTGAGTTCGAACCCAGGTCTTCTCCAAGAGCAGCCTGCGCTCTTACCTGTGGAGCCATCTCTCCATCCCATAAATAAATTAAAAAAAAAATTAAAACAGTTGCTTCAAAGCCATTAAATCAGGAATGCATTTAATAAATTAATTAGGACTGTCTGTGGTGGTGTACAACTTTAACCCTAATACTTGGGAGGCAGAGGCAGGCAGATCTCTGTGAGATGGAGGCCAGCCTCCGTGAGTTCTAGGCAACTTTAGCTATCGGTATACCTCTCTCTCAAACAACAGTGGCCATAATTTCATTAGAACACTACTGCTCATATTCTACCTTTAATTTTTTAAATTGTTTTTTGTTTGTTTTTTATTTTTATTTGATACAGGATCTCCATGTAGCCCCAGCTGACTCAAACTTGAAATGTAGACCAGGCAGATTGCCTGCCTCTGTCTCCCAAGTGCTGGGATTAAAGGCATGTACAGCCACGCCTGGCCCACCTTAATTTTTGAGACTGGGTTTCATTGAACCTGGAGCTCACTTATTTGCCTAGACTGGCTGACCAGCAAGTCCCAGGCATCTTCTTGCCTCCACCTCCCCGGTGCTGGGCTAACAGGAGCATGCTTCAGTGCTCGTTTTTTTACATGGGGATCCAAATTCAGATCCTCCTGCTTGTATGGCAAGCACCTTACCTTACTGACTGAGCCATCCTCCTGTCCGCATGTGTCTTTCCTGTGAGTTGAGTCTCATTCTTGGGTACACTCTGAGTGGAGGTCCTGATCAGAGATGTTGGGGGCTGTGTGTCTAGTCCTGAGCTTTTGTTTCTAATAAGTCTATTAACATCTAACAACCCCACCTGCATGCAGACCATACTTGCAGTGCCTGTTCAGCGTCCCTTAAACCCATCCTGTTGGTTGCTGAGAACTGGATTTCTTTTCTAACTTCTAAAGAAATGCAGATTTATCTAGAAAGTCTAAATGAACAAAAAGGAGGACAGGAGAAGTGATACAGAACTCAGTCTCCTGGAGGTGACATCAGCACCCTCTCCTTGGCGTCATGGTAAGCTCAGAGGACCACGTCTTCTGCCAGCTTCACCTGCCAGCCCTCATGATCTGCCGTTTGGGGACTAAGTGCTGTGAATTTTTCCAAATGGTCCCCATACAAAGTTCTCCACTTGCTCCACCCCTCCATGTCAGGACGTCCTCGTCCTTCTGCTTTTTGTTGTGTATCTCTTCTAAAAAAAATACTTATTTATTTTTATTTTATGTTTACGAGTGTTTTGCATGCATGTATTAAGTGCATTACATGCATGCCATGCCCACGGAGGCCAAAAGAGGGTGTCGGGTTAAGGACAGTTGTTAGCTGCCATGTGAGTTCTGGGATTCGAAGCTAGATCCTCTGTAAGAGCAGCCAGTGCTCTAAACCACTGAGCCATCTCTTTAGCCTGTCTTTTAAATTTTTTTAAATTAATTCATTAATTCATTAATTTTTATGTGTATGAGTGTATTGCCTGCATGTATGTAAGTGTACCAGTGTTGTGCAGTGCCTATGGAGGTCAGAAGAGGGAGTTGGATCCCCTGAAACTGAAGTTACAGGTGGTTGTTGGATGTCATGTGGGTTCTGGTAGTTGAACCCAGATCCTTTGCAAGAGCAGCCAGTGCTCGTAACTGCCGAGTCATCTCTCCAGCCCCTGTTTGTCATTTTTTAAGCGACTGAGAGTTAAATAAGCCAAAAGTCTTGCCCATGCTAGGCAAGGATTCTACCCCTGAGCTGTACCCTCTTTTTACTTTTTAGTTTTGACACAGAGTCTCATTCAGTTGCTTAGGCCGGTCATGAACTTGTGATCCTCCTGCCTTAGCTTCCCAATTCGCTAGAATTATAGATGTGTGTTACCAGGCCTGAGTGATCCTGTTGCTGTTGTAAACAGTCACTGGCAGGGTTTCCCCTCTGCCCGAGCTCTGTGCTGGTCAAACATGTTAGACTGATGGTTTAGGGGCTAATGATGGTCACATTGCTTTGTCACAGGTCAGCACTAGGAAGAGAGAGCCTTTGAGTGACATTCTGAGGGTTTTTCAGCTTGACCTCTTTCCTTCATGTGGACTAGCTGAACAATGCAGACAGCAGGCTAATGTCTCTTCTGTGCTCCCGAAAGGTCGGTCTAGAGTCTCACAAGTTTCCCACAAGGGCAGAAGGATGGAAACCTAGCTGTGAGCTGAACAGTTTCAAGTCATATATTGGTTTAGAACTCGGGGTGAAGTTGGTTTTTTGTTTTTCTGATATTTCAGGGAATGAATTTCATAGCAGGCTATCTAATTCTTATAACAAAGAATGAAGAAGAATCGTTTTGGCTCTTGGATGCTCTTGTTGGAAGAATACTACCTGGTAAGTTGACAGTTGCACTCTCTACCTGCCTGGCTTCTGGTGTCCTTGAAAAGGTCTAGCTGGTCAGTCAGGACAGAGTGAAATGGCTTGGATCTAACTCAGGGATAGAGCACTTCCCTAGCTTGCTTGAAGTAAGGCTTGGGGTTCAAGCCCCACCCCAGGAGGAGGGAAAAATACATGGAAACACAGTTGGCCTCTGGAAACTGAGGTGAAGGAGAATCGGGTCTCTTTGGCTGTGGCTTCATGAATGGGCTGGTTATAGAACGAGAACTCAGCACAGTATTGCTGTATTGATTTTAAGGTCAAAGTCCTTCTTTTCAAATTCTTCTGTCATTTTCTTTGTTAATAGGTAAATAAAGCCACTGCTCTATAGAGAGGGTCATTTTGGGTACAGCCAGCAGCTCTAGGGACAGAGAGGACTTCCTGCCTGTGCAGTCGCATTCCTGGCCTGGAGAAAGGGTGTTTGGAGTGTGAGAGGGTGTATGATTGTAGCCTGGGGTGGTTCCTGCTAAACTGTGCCCATACCATCATGTCATTTTGAGACCTGCTAGGCACTTGTTCAGAGTGACCCAGGAGACTGCAGACATAGGGACATGTTGGGCTCGTGCCTTCTCTGAGTCTGAGCCCACCAGATGCAAGTGAGCTCATTCTGCTGCTGCTGTTAGTCCATGAGGTGCAGAGGTAGGGATGCCGGAGCTCAGCTGGGCTTGAGGAGGAAGCTGCTGGGAGATAGAAAGTAAGAGAAGAGCCTGGGTAGAGTTGAGTGGGCAGGACAGGTCAGCTCTGAAGTTTGGGCAGCATCCGGGCCCAAAATACCCTTGTCTCTGTAGGTCTCCCTGCAGAAAGCAGTCCAGCAGCGGACTGCAGCCACACACGTACAATACAGGAGGGGGGTCCCGGTGGCGGTGGTCTCTCAGTCTATCCTGTAAGACCAAACTGTACCACACAGAGACCCCATGCATGGAGAAAGGAGAATTTCTGTAGAAGGAAAGGCCATGGAGGAAAAGAACCATTCTTGTCATCGCAGAGCTCTCCAGAGGCAGTCCATGCCACCTGCTCTAGATTCTGGGCCATAGCAGTGTCTCTGTTACAGCTTTTCATTGTGTCTTTTTTAATTGTATAAGAAATAACACAGCCAGATTCTCATTTGTTAATTGAAAATATATAGTACTGATTTTAGGATGAAACGTGCCAGTCGTTTGCTCGGACATCCTCTCTGCCTTAATGCACAGGTCCTTTGAGAAGAATGACGCCCAAGCCTAGCACAGCTGACTGTGCAGAGACAGCTAGTATTTACACCTTTCAGTGCTGAAGCCACAGGTGGTCTCTGCTGTGTTTTTCTTTCCTTCTTTTTAGAAAATCTGGGCTGAGGGTGCCGTATGGTCCCAGCTCCCATGAGACTGAGACAGGAGGATCAAATGAGCTCAGGAGTTTGTAACTAGCCCGAGCAACACAATATAAGAACCTATCTAAAAATGGAAAATTTTTTGAAAAAATTTGGGGGAGAGGCACAGCAGAGGGGCAGAATCCCTCCCTACCGTGGGTGAAGCTCTGAGTCCTATCCCCAGCACTTGGAAAAAAAACTTTAAGTAAGTCTTGTAGAAAATAAAAAAGATCAAATGTTTACCAGCGCAGAGAAGGCAGCTCTGACCAGGGTGGCCCACAGGCTGTTCTCAATGGTCTGCCAGTTTGTTTTTATTTATTTTATTTTATTTATTTACTTTTGAGATAGTGTCTCACTATATAGCCCTGACTAGCCTAGAACTCATAGAGATCTGCCTGCTTCTGTTTCCAGAGTGCTGGGATTAAAGGAAGCATGCCGAACCCGGTTTATCAGTTTGAATCTAGAGATCTGTACGAAGTAATTCATCTTATGTAGTCAGTTTTTCTCATTTTCTCAGTTTGTAAGGATAGCTACTTGTATGAATGAGTCAAGGGCAAGCCCAAGTGAAGATGGCTTGAACGAGGACGCTGGGGATAGAGGTGTCTGCGGCAGGGGGATAAGCAGCTCTGTAGAGCAGCATTGAGGAGCCCACACTGATACATTATCCATTAACAGGAAGAGCCTAGTGGGGGGCAGGAGAGATAACTCAGCGTTAAGAACACTGGCTGCTCTTGTAGAGGATCTGGGTTTGATTCCTACCACCCACAGTCCTGGTAGCTAACAAACCATCTGTAACTCCAATTTCAGGAGATCCAGTGCCTTCTTCTGACCTCCTCAAGCACTGCATGACACAGGTACACTTACACACATGCATGCAATATGCTCATACACATAAATAAAAATAATAAATAAAATATTTTTTTAAAAAAACAGGCAAAGACTAAAGCATGTCTGTAACAACTGACCACAGGGAGGGAAACAAAACTGACTCCTGCGTCAGTTCAGTTAGATTCAAGACCAACTGTGAAAAAGCAAAGCTTGAAACTTGGAGAATAATATATAAACATCTGAGGGAGTGGGAAGAAGTTGTTTGAACACAATTCAAAAGTAAGACATTGATTGGTTTAAGTATATGAAAATTTGAAGCCGGTTTTGGTGAAAGACATCATGAGGCGGGTATTGCCTAGTGTGGAGAAAGTGTGGGGGCCACACAGGCAATAGGCTCCGTATCTGGATTGTATAAAGAAGCCTTAAGAGTCTGAGACACAAGGAAGCAGCTTGGTGGGAGAGACCAGGATGGCCCTCCAAAGAGGAGAGCCCCTGTAGCAAGAAGAAACCGGTTCACTCTGTGATAAGTTGTCAGGTGGCCTTTGGTCCCAGAAGGGCACAGGTGTGGTTCAGTCTGCTGAGAGCTATTGGAAATGCCCTGACTTCTCTAGGGAGGGGAGCTGGGCATGAGAGATTAACTTTCACTGTCATCAGACTAGCCTAGGGCTGTCCCTACCTCCAGGCCTCTTAGGAGTTCCCACCGAGCCCGCCCAGGGCCTTCCCGAGGCCAGCCCTCCCTCCTCTGTCCCCCAGTAATTATGCCTGTTGTTCAGCAGCTGAACAGAAGAAGCTGGCTGAAGACTTTTGTTCTTTTTTGGGGAGAGTTCTGTTTTTTCATTTTGGGGGAGTTTGGTTGTGATTTTTAAAAAATATTTTATTTTTTTTATGTGTTTGAATATATTGCCTACATGTATGTAAGTGCACCCATGTCATGCAGTACCTGTGGAAGTCAGAAGAGGGCATCGAATCTCTTGGAACTGGAGTTACAGATGGTTGGTAGCCACCGTGTGGGTGCTGGGAACTGAACCTGGATCCTTTGCAAGAGCAGCCAGTGCTCTTAATAATTGAGCCATCTCTCCAGAGCCCTAACCCCCTCCTTTTTTAAAAGACAAAGCCTCCCTGGGTGGCTGGGAACTGGATATGTAGTTCAGGCTGGCCTAAATTTCAGAGATCTGCCTTTGTCTGCCTGCCCAGTGCTGGGATTAAAGCCATGCACCAATATGCAGTCCATGGTTTTGTTTTTTTGAGACAGGGTCTCACTATGTAGTCCTGGCTGACCTGGAACTTGTTGTGTTGCCCAGTCTAGCCTCAAACTCAGACATCCACCTGCTTCTGCTTCGTGAATGCTAGGATTAAAGGTACATGCCACCAGGCCCAGCTTGCCTTTTATTTTTTAAGTCATAGTCTCTTGTAGCCCAGGCTGGATTCAAACTCTTTGTGTAGCTGAGGTTGTCTTTGAACTTCTGATGTTCCTGCCTCTACCTCTTAGCTGCTGGGGCTACACCTATATGTCACCACACCTGGCTTCTGACTGAGGACCTTGCTTTTACTATCTGTGACTTCTCCTCTCCCACTAGTGCCCCAGAACACAAATTCTTATCTTCATGGTAGGTCTGCAAGTGTTGAATGTGAGCCTAGTCTATCAGGTTATGACTGCTCAAATGGGGACTCCATGTCTTCATGTAGAAGGACCTTGAAACCAGGCTTCCCTGGAGTGAAGAATCCCTGTGTCTGCTTAGACAACCCATCTATCTACTACAGACCTCATTAGTAACTTCCCAGCCCTTAATAAATGGATCCAAAAGCTCGGGAAACTGCTTACATCAGTTTCCCTTAAGTGCAAGAAAATACTAACTGCTGGTCACAGGAACACCTCAGCCCAAGGCAGAGGAATAGCAAGATGGGAACACTAAGGGATGCTAGGTTTTTGCAGGCCACAGGTCCAGCCCCAAGTGGATGAGACAGAATGTGGCTCCTGATCTCAAGCAGGTCTCAGCAGGACTCTGCATCTTCCTGGTGGCTTCCCTGTGGCCCCCTGCCTTGGCTGAAGGTTATGTGTAACACACATTCATCCCTAGGATCAGAAGCATCTTTTGGGAATCAGACTCTAGGAGTCTGGCTCTACTCCTGAAACCAGGCAACAGAAATAATCTTGGCAAGATCCTCCTGCCCCCTCTATTCCAGATATGGCATCTCAGAAAGAAGTGGGGGAACCCCAGCACTGTGCTGTGCCCACACACTGGGGAGCCTTCGTTCTGGAAGGAGGTTTTGGCGTTTGAGCTCCCCTCCAGGAACATTGCATGTTTTTGTTTCTTTCCAGTTAATTTTCTCAGTGTCCATTTTGCCTTTTAAAAAATTCTGTCATTATTAAATAATGGATTTAGGAATTAAATTAACAGAGTACAAATGTTTATTTATTTAATTTAAAATTTTTTATTTTTTTACGTGTGTGTTTTGCTTGCATGTATGTAAGTGGACCTGTGTTGTGCAATGCCTGTGGGTATCAAAGAAGGTAGTGGATCCACTGGAACTGGAGTTATAGATGGTTATTATCTGCCATGTGGGTGCTGGAAACCACTTGAGTCCCCTGCTAGAACAGCCAGTGCTCTTAACTACTGAGCTATATCTCCAGCTTCTATTTATTTATTTTTGAGACGGGATTTCAGGTAACCCAAGCTGGCTTTGAACTTGCTTTGTACTGGATGACCTTGAACTTCTGGTTCTTTCTGCCGCCACTCCCAGCTGAGATTATAGACATGCACTACTGCATTCAGTTCATGAGGTGCTGAGGATAGAAGCTAGGGTGGGGTGTGGTACATGCTGGGCAAGCACTCTACCAACCGAGCCACGTCCCCAGCCCCTTACTTATGAGACAAGGCTGTTGCTCTTCACTCAGGCAGGCCTATCTCCTGTGCTCACAAGATGCTCCCCTTAGCTTCCCAGGTGCGGGGACTGCGGGTGCACCATCCTGTTTAATCTCTTTAAAAGTCTGTTTATTGGGGCTAGAAAGACAGCTCTGTGGCTAAGAGCACTGGTTGTTCTCGCAGAGGACCTGGGTTCAGGTCCAAGAACCCACATGGCAGCTAACAACTACCTGTAACTGAAGTTCCAGGAATTCGACACCTTCTTCAGGCCTCTACAGGCATTGCATGCATGTGGTACACTTACATACATGCAGGCATAACACATACACATAAAATTAAATAAAATTAAAATTTTTTTTCATTTTTTGTTGTTCATGATTGGCTAGTTACTTTTTCAAGTTCTCTTACTAGAGAACAAAAGGAAGATGTAGGCCCTTCAAACCCACAGGAGCTCTGCCCAAACATCCATTAAAAAGAGCAATGTGGGAGGCTGGAGAGATGGCTCAGTGCCTAAGAACACTGGCTGCCCTTGCATAGGACCCAGATTCAATTCCTAGCACCTACATTGGGCAGCTCACAACTGCCTATGAGTCTAGTTACAGGGAATCCAATGTGTTCTGGCCTCTGTAGGCATTGTGTGCTCGTGGTGCACATACATGTAGGCAAACACTCATACACATAAAATAAAATTTTAAAATCTTAAAGAAAAAAAAGTAGTGTATGCTGGGTGTGGTGGCGCATGCCTGTAATCTCAGTACCTGGGAGATGGAGACAGGGTGGTCATGAGGTAAGGGTCAGCCTGGGCTAATAGGGAGCTCCTGTCTCAGAAAAATGAGAGAATGAGAGAAGACAGTGTCACTTCGAACTGAGGGGCTCA
Source organism: Eospalax fontanierii (assembly GCA_035773235.1). Taxonomy (NCBI): domain Eukaryota; kingdom Metazoa; phylum Chordata; class Mammalia; order Rodentia; family Spalacidae; genus Eospalax; species Eospalax fontanierii. Next base: position 40,922,629 of record CM069524.1, read on the forward strand.
CGTCGAGACCGTGGCTGCTGGAGGCAGCGGCAGTGAGGACCTGGCGCCTGTTATTTCCTGTGCACACAGGCAGCAGTAGAGTAATGTGTAGTTAGGCAGCAGTCGGAATAACTGATAAGGCTGAAGTTTCAGCAACACACTGTGAGACGTGCTGGGAAGGTGGCCTCTCTCAGAATGCCTTCCTGTGTTGAAGTCATGCTTCTGACTGAGGAGCCCAGCCCAGGTATCGTGATGGCCCAGGTGGGACTGAACTAGACACACACAGGTGACACCCTCTGTGTGGACTGGGCTCCTGTAGTAGTGAGTTGAAGGTTATCCCTTTTCTGTCTTATGTGCAGCCACTTGAGTGGTGGCTCAAGTTTGGGGCAAAAGGAAGGAACTTACACTCCTTATCTCAAGGAGCCCATAGGTGGCTCATACCATCGAGCTCCCTTGTCCCAGTCCCTCAGTCCCAGATCTGGGGGCACCCCTCAGGACGTCCTTCGACTTTGTGGCCATGTGTAGGTGGGTGTCCTGGTGGGCGGCGCTAGGGATGAAGAGCTATGGGCGTAGGGCGACAGAGTGGTTACCCCAGTGACAACAGGGGAAAGGCACTGGCCTCCTGTGCTGCCAAGCCTCTGGACTTCGGGTCTCCACTGATACCAGTCAGGGCTGTAGAGAACTACCTCAAGGTCAGGCTGGATATGTAGGGTGAGTATCTGTGTCTCATAGGCTTGTCTGATGTGCTAGCTCTCGGGCCCAAGGCTCAGCACTCTTCATCGTCCAGGAGTTGGCATCTCTGCACAGAACTTCCCCAGAACCCTTATCCTCAGACAAGTGTCTCACCTTTTCCAGCATGAGATGTGTCATCACGGTGGACCAGGTGCTCCAAGGCCTCTATCTAATGGGTCCATTATGGACTCAAGACCTGGGCTTCAATCCTCCTGCTTTCCTGGGCCCCAGTTTTCTGCCTGTTGGACAGCACCATTCCTGGACTGTTCACATCTCTTCTCTTCTTCTATTCCCTCCTTTCACTCTCTGAAACGAGATCTTGCTAATGTCTCTGGCTGGTCAGGAACTTGCTGGGATTGCAGAAGTCTGCCTCAGTCCTCAGCTGGTTCCTTCTTTTTCATTTGGGGCTGTTTGAAGAGCCAACCTGGCCTTCGTGGTGGTTTATACCAAAGGGCAACACCTCCCTACCCCTGCCAGCAGATGTGGACTTCCTGCATATTGTTGCTAGTGGTAGATAGTTTTGACACTTGTCCTTTTTTTGTAATTGGAAGCAAACAGAGTTTGAGCATGTGTGATATAGAACACACACATGTTCATTATGGGAAACATGAAGAATGAAAGGTATAAAGGTGAAAATCATAGCTACCTGGTGACTACACAGCTGTCTTTGTGGCTCTTCCGTAGTTTGACGTTAGAACTCTGGGGACTCTGCCTTGTCCTGGGGCAGGCAGGGTGCTGTGGTTGAGCCTGGGTGTAGAAATATGGGGTCGCAAATGCATGGACATCCCTGGGAGAAGGCTGAGGCGGGGCGCTCCTAGGAAGAAGGGCTGTGCATGGCCCTGACCCAGCCTGTGCAGCAGTCAGATCTAATGTTTTGGGGTGGTGTTGCACTGGCTTGGCTTCCAGAAGAAAGCGAGAGGTGCCGAGGGTTAATGTAATCCTTCCCTTGGAGAGCCTCTCAGTGCCCCGGAATTCAGGCGTAAGTTTAGCATGTCTATTTTTGGAATTCAGTATAAGCGTCTGTGTAACCGGGCCAAGGTCGTGCAGAACTTCTCTGCAAATCTTTCCTGTTGCTCATGCCCAGCTCCTCTCCCTAGCCGTCTCTGTGCCCACCTCTCCCAGAAAGCTGGCATGTAATCCCTGCACGTGCAAGGTATAGCAGCAGATTCTAGGTCAGCCTGGGATACTGAATGAGATCTTGTCTCAAACTATGCACAGGCTGGGAATGGAAGTTCAGGCCTTAATCTCAGCATTCTGGGCAGAGGCAGGAAGATCTCCGAGTTGAAGACCAGCTTCATCTACATAGAGTTCTAGGCCAGCCAGGGATACAAAGTAAGACCCTGTCTCAAACAACAGAAAAACAAAACAACAGCCTCCTCCCCACCTCCCACAATACAAACAAAAACAAAGCAAACAAACTAAAAACAAACAAGAGAAAGAACAAATGGCTGAAAGGCTCCAGATTCAAAGAAGGGTATTAAGAGAATACTTTTTAATTAAATTTAATTAATTAATTAATTTTGAAACAGGTCAGCCTGAAATTCACCATGTCAGTATTTGTAATGATTCTTTTCCAACCACAATGTTAAGTGGACTTGACCAGCTTATCCTCTGCCATGACAAATGACTACTGTGTGTACATGACATGGACAGGACACTGTTGGTGTACAGTGAATGTGCCACACTTTTCTGTGTTGTCACACATTACTAAGTGACTTACTGATTTCGTTTGTAGCAGAAATCAAGAATTAAAATTTATAACAAACCGGCTGGAGAGATGGCTCAGTGATTAAGGGCACTGATTGCTCTTGCAGAGGATCCAGGTTCAGTTCCCAGGACCTACATGGTGGTTAACAACCATCTGTAACTCCAGTTCCAGGGGATCTGATGCCCTCTTGTGGCCTCCAAGGGCATTGCATGCATGGGTGTACTTACATTCATGCAGGCAAAACACACATTAAAAAAAATTGATAACAAATCACATTAACAAGTTAAAAAACTAAAGAGAAGGGCCAGTGAGATGGCTCAGTAGGTCAAGCCACTTGCTGCTGATCCTGATGACCTAAGTTTGGTTCCCAGGACCCACATGGTGGAAGGAGAACGGGCTCCAGAAAGTTGTCTTCTGAGCTCTACCTGGAGTATGTTGTGGCCCACTGGCCTACACACATATACACACACAATGAATAAATAATTATGAAAACTTAAGGAGAATTTTAGTAAGAAACCCAAAAGTATTTTGCTATGACAAGTGTCTTTAAAAGAAAGGAATGACTAGGTATTGTGGTACATGTCTTTAATCCTATTATTTAAGAGGCAGAGGCCCGGTGGGTCTCTGTGAGTTCAAGACTTGCCTAGTCTACATAGTGAGTCTAGCCAGGGCTACATAGTGCAACCGTGTCTCAAAAAAAAAACAAAAACAAAAAGAGAAAGCATTTGTCAGTAAATGTGAATTTTATTATTATTTTCTGTTTTTATTTTTCTGTGTAAGGACCTGCATGTGTGAAAGTGGACCTATGTTGTGCAGTGCCCATGGTGGTCAGAGGAGGGGGTCGGATCTTCTGGAATTAAGGATGGTTGTTAGCTGCCATGTGAGGGCTGGGAATCAAACCTGGGTCCTCTGCAAGAGTAGGCAGTGCTCTTAACCACGGAGCCTTCTCTCCAGTCCCAATATCTTTAGTATTATAATAGAAAATCTGCCATCCTAACCCTCCCTCCCTTCCTCATCCTCTGCTTCCTCCTTCCCTCCCTCATGTAACCCAGAATAGTCTCAAACTTACTGTGTAGCCCAGCACTACATCTCCTAAGTACTGAGATTACAGGTGTGTGCCACAAGGCCTAGTTTTACACAGTACTAGGGATCAAATTCAGGGCTTCATGTGTGCCAGGCAAGCACTCTACCAGCTGAGTTACAACTCCAGCCCCAGAACTTTTACATGTCCCAAACTGAAGCTGTCCCCTTGACCCTCCCCGCTTCCCTCATCCAGCCTAGCCCTGACTCTTGATGGCCCTGGAACTTCCTGAAAGCACAGCCACACAGCTTGGAGGGCTCATCTCGCTGTCGGATGTCCTTAGGGCGCCTCCATGGAGTAGCTTAGGTCAGAATTTCCTTTCTCAGGTGATTTGAGTCCTTTTCTGGAGGGCAGGGTACTAGAGATGGAACCCAAGACCTTGTGCGTGCTAGGCAAGTACCTACCACTGCACCCCCAGCCCTCTTTTCCATTGGAAACAGGGGCTCATGAAGTGTCTTGGCCAGCTTTGACCTTTCTCTCTAGCTCAAGCTGGCATGGATCTTGTGATCCTCCTGCCTCAGTCTCCCAAGTAGCTGGGAGCATGGGCTTGTGTTCCCAGGCCCAGTCCATTTGAGTCTCTCAGTTCCTCTCTTCCTTTTCCTGCTGGGCAGATTACTATAGCCCAGCAATGCTGGGCCTGAAGACAGATCAAGAGGTCCTGGCAGAGCTGGTGAGGATGAAGTTGCCAGCAGTGGCGGCCTTGATGGACGGCCATGGTGTGTTGTGGACCTTGCTGGTGTCCCGCTGGTTCATCTGCCTGTTTGTGGACATCCTACCTGTGGAGGTGAGCACCTCGATCAACCTCAAGAGCTATGTGGGCTACTGTGGAAGTAATAAGGTATTTCTGTGTCTCTGCAGACTGTGCTTCGAATATGGGACTGTTTGTTTAATGAAGGCTCCAAAATCATCTTCCGGGTTGCTCTTACTTTAATTAAGCAACACCAGGAGTTTATATTGGAAGCCAACAGTGTTCCAGACATCTGTGACAAGTTCAAGCAGATCACTAAAGGGGGCTTTGTGACAGAGTGTCACACATTCATGCAGGTGAGTTCTGAGCTACATGGTCTGTATGTTGGTACCCCACCCAGCAGTTGGGCCATGTGTCCTGGCTCCTCTTCTGGTTCCCTCTGCCCGTGAGGCGCTCTCTCTCCCCTTCTCTGATCTGTGGCCATCGCTGATCTGGCCTCTGTGGCTGCTGTGGCCATCGCTGATCTGGCCTCTGTGGCTGCTGTGGCCATCGCTGATCTGGACTCTGTGGCTGCTGTGGCCATCGCTGATCTGGACTCTGTGGCTGCTGTACCTCCGTCCCTCCTCTCACGTTTCTGCAAAGCTGTGAACCATTGGCTGAAGTCCGAGGCCCCCTGACCTCATGTCTGAGGCCACTGTTGTCCACCTGGAAGGGCTGTTCTGGCTTGCTCTGGTTGGAGATGCTAGCATGGGAGCACAGACCTGCTTACCTATACTCTGGTTTCCTCAGGCCCAGGGAGGCCTCCGTGTCCTCAGCTAGCATAGAGCCTGGTCTCAGTCACTGCTGGCCACTAGCCTTCAACAGGCCGTGGACAGCCCCCTGTCCTAGGGGTTGTGCTTATCCTAGGAGAGCAGCTCATGAGGCATAGACTGTCACTGGGTCCTGACTTGGCAGACTATGTGGACTAACTCAGAAGCCACTGAGTGTGAGGTGGGAATAAGGCCTGACGAGGTCTAGGCTGGAGGATGAGGGGCCAGCTGAGCCCATAGCTGAGTGACCCTGGCAAGATCTGGCACATGGCAGAACCTGAGGGGCTCCTTTCACCTTTACTCTTTTTTTTTTGAGACAAGGTCTCACTTTGAGGCCCTGGGTAGCTTGGAACTTTCTGACTAGACAAGACTGGGCTCAAACTCTCAGAGATCAGCCTGTCTCTGCCTCCTAGGTAGAGGGGTTAAAGGCATGTGCCACTATGCCCAGCACATTTAAATTAAAAAAAGTTTGTATTATTTAAATTATTCTCTTTATGTGTGTATTTCCTGCATGTATGTAAATACACCTGTGTTGTGCAGTGCCCACAGAAGTCAGAAGAGAGCATTAGATCCCCTGGAACTAGAGTTACAGATGGTTGTTAGCCACCATGTGGGTGCTGGGAACTAAACTGGGTCCTCTTGCAAGAGCAGTCAGTGCTCTTAACTGCTGAGCCATCTTTTCAGTCCATTTTTATGATTTGTGTGTATGTGTGTGTGTGTACATGTGCATGTGTGTGGAGGCCAGAAGAGGGTGTTGGATTCCTTGGAGCTAGAGTTACAAGAAACTGTGACGCCCCTGAGTGGGTACTGAGAACTGAACTTTAGCTCTCTGCAAGAGCAGCAAGTGTTCTTAACAGCTGAGCCATCGCTGCAGTCCACATTTAAACTTATTTTGAAATAGTTATAAGTTCAGAGGATGTGGTAGAGGTCTCTGGGGCTCCGCTCCGCCAAGCCTCAGTTAGGAGCCCAGGAGAGAGGCTTTAGTGCTAGATCAGTGAATATTGCTGATGAGTGGCAGCACTGGGCCAGGAAAGCGGTGACTGGCTCTCTCTTCAACGCTCTTGGCTGCAGGTGGCACCAGGGAGGGGCCCAGGTACAGGGAGAGTGGACCTTGACAATGAGTTAAGACCAGGCGATGAGTGTCTGCCTGTTCTGGCAGAGGCCACTCCACTGCCGTCTACTGCCGGGGCAGTTTGGCACTGCACACTGTCTAAAGCACAGCCAGGGAGATGTGCATGTGGTTTCACATACAAACCCACCTGTGGAGTCAGCTGTACACTGGGAGAGCTTGTCCACTGGAACTGGCTGTGGATACCAGGGACAAGAGCTGCCTCCAGAGGCCTGCCACCTGCCCTGAGATTGCAGTCGGCTTGTGGCCCTTAGAGAACATTCTCATGGAAATCTAAACAGGTGGCAGGGCTGTGACCTCAGGCAGGCCTGGTTGGGACTGGAGCCTGGAGAAACCCTGCAGGTATGAGGAAAGTGTTTTGGTCACAGAGACTGTCCAGAGAAGAGAAAATGACTAGTATAGAGTCTCCAGCCTGAGTTGAAGGTGGGGGACCTCAGTCGCTGGCCACCATAAAGGCAAAGGTCTGAAGCCTGCTACTGGCAAGACAGACCATCGGGGTCATCAACTTCAGTATGCTTAGTCCTTGTTCTGGCCAGCGCTGGCCAGACAAAGTAGGTACGGTTTCCTCAGTGGTAGAGGGACAGGAACCTGTGGTGGGATCCAGCAGGGACCCTGGGAAATGCCTCCGTGGCATCTTCCCATGGTGATGCCAAAGCCAAGTCAGGGAGTTCTGGGTGTGTTGGAGCAGGCTTCTTGGAGTTGGTACTTCATCCAGAAGTTAAATACAGAGCAACATGGAATCAAAAACCATGACCAGGATTCTGGGCTTCCCCGGAACCAGGGTTGAGTGTGCAGAGGATTTTTCCCCCGCTGAACATTTGAATTTGAATAACTGATGGATTCAAATGCTTGAGAGTGAACCAAGAAAGTATGAGGCTGCCTGAGGGAGACAAGGTGAGGCGGGCGGGCAGACACCCTTAGAGGAGATTCCAGGAGATTCTTCCTCCAGATATGCAGGTAGGTCTCAACATGAATCACAACCTTGTCCCTTGACACTGTGCAGGAAGGATCCTTGGCTGGTAGTGGCTACCACCCAGCTCCTGCTCCCATGAAAAAGACAGTGCTATAAAATAATGGAGTTCTGTGCTTTTCAGTTATCTTTGGAGTCATAAATTAAATGATACAGTCCAATGAGATTAATTCAGCAAATGAAGGCACTTGCCGCCAAGCCTGCCATCTTGAGTTTGATTCCTGGAACCAAGACAGTTTCTCTTAGTGCTTCTCCGAGTGTGATTAGATTCTTCTCCCAGGAGTTGGAATGACTCCTCCCCTGCTGTATATCCTGCAGGCTTAGGGCCCACATATCTTCCCACAGACCTGATATGCATGGCTACATTTATGGGTAGAGGTTTAAGTGTGCTTTGTGCTATGTACTTTGGGTTAGTTTGGGATAGGATGCCAAGTCAGAACAATCTCAGACAAGCTTTCCTGTGGTGACGAGGAGTTTGTCCAGGAGTATCAGGAATGCCCAGGCCCACATTGGAGGAGCTGGCTGGTCCCTGTTCACCTGGCACTCCTGTAGCCTTCACCATCTGCTCCATGGATGGCCAGACCCTGAGCAAAAATTCCAGGCACCCTAGGCAAGCATGTGGATTTAGCTAGGCAGAGCATACATGTCTCCAGGGTTCTGGCTTGCTTTGCATCCACATCTCAGGGTTGTAGCCGTCAGTGTTCTACTGAATTGCAGAAACCAAAGATCAAATGAATTCAGTCCTGTGGCAGTCTCAGGGGCAGCGCATCTAGTTAAAGATCTGTGCTGCCATGCCCTCTGGGAGACTGAATCCTCAGGCCTTAGCAAACCCCACCCCCCACAAAGCTCTATTACTCATCCTTCTCACTGGGGTGTGGCATACACTCCAGAACAGCCAAATCTGCACACAGGTGGGTCACCTGCAGTCACTTGACTGTGCATGTGCACACATGCATGTGTGGAGGCCAGCCAGAGGACAGCCCTCATTGTTAAGTGCCATCCACCTTGGTTTTTGACACAAGATCTCCTGTTGGCCTAGAGCTTGTCTATTGACTAGGCTGGCTGGCCAGTGCACCCAAGGATCCTGCCTCTGGCTGTGAGGAGTGTGGCTGGCTGAGACCTGATTGCGTGTGGAAGTAGTGCCCACTGGCCTGGCTTCCTGTAACCAGCTCTACAGGAAAAGCCGGCAGTGCCACTGTGCTCCACCAGAGTTCCTGGTGAGCCTCAGCTTGTTCTTTTGTGGGATCATGCTAACATTACTGCCCCGAAGTCTTTAGTAGTTGGGTGACTTGTTTAACACACGGAGCTCCAGAGCTTCAGGTGAAAGTGCACCAGGGGGAGTCAGGACTGCCATGTGCTGGGGACTTTGACATGTCTGCTAGGTGTTAACTTTTGTGGGATAGCCAAGATAAAAATGTGTTACTGGGTTTTTGTTTCTCCTCTAGAAAATATTCTCAGAACCGGGGAGCTTGTCCATGACGACCATCACCAGACTCCGAGAGAGCTGCCGAGCCACACTGTTAGCGCAGGGCTGAGTGCTGGCATGGCTCTCCACAGTTGACACTTGACCAATTCCTACTGCTTTTCCTGTTCCTGTTGTAAATACTTGAAATCCTGACACTCTTAATGCTGAATTTTGTAGTGATTTAAAATCATGGTGTTCTGTGGCTTTTCAGTTATCATCTTTGGAGTCATGAATTGATTTTGATCTAGAGATGACACAGCAAATAAAAGAGTTTGCCACTGAGCCTGATGCCCTGAGTTTGGTTCGTGGACTCCACATGAAAGAACAGACTCTTTCACACTGTCCTCTGACCTCCACACACATGCTGTGTATGTACACATACAAATTAATGAATTATTTCTACTGAGATGTCTGGAATATCAAGATGTGAAGTATAGGGCTGGAGAGATGGCTGAGGGGTTAAGAGCACTGGCTGCTCTTGCAGAAGACCTGGGCTCTAATCCTAGCCCCCGGATGTTGGCCAACAACCATCTGTAAATCCAGCTCCAGAGGATCCAATGCCCTCTTCTGACCTCCGCGGGCATTGTACAACATGGGTGCACTTACACAAAAGCAAGCGATACACTCATACACACAAAACAAAAATATTTAGGACAAATGTGCATTTGTGTTGAATAAAGGATGTCAGCACTTTCAATGTCAGTTACTTAAACCGGTGGCTGTCTTGTGTGATCTCTTAGTGTTTTTTTCAATGGTTTTTAAAATCACCATGTATCCTGAGCGATGTGCTGAGAGCACAGTCCTACCCCATGCAGGACACAACACTTCCTTGCCCAAGAGCGTAGCCTGTGTCTACGCTGGTGAAGCTGGTGTCCTGAGGGGCAGCTGAGGCGGAGGGCAGCTCACATTCTGAGCAGGCTCATGACCAGTTCCAGTTAGGCTGGTCATAGTCTTCTGTCTTCTGTCAGGAAACGGGCTCCTCAAAAGGCCCACCTTCCAAAAAGACTGGGTAGCCAAGGGGTCACACGGTGGTCCTACCTCAGTGCACCCCCAACACCCAGCACAGCCTGGCAGGCTATCACAGGTATGTTTCCCCTACGGACAGGCCATTCACAAAGCTGGGTCATCAGGTTCTCGGCACTGGAAGCTGCTGTCAATTGTACGTGGGCACTGGGCCCTTTATCCTGCAGCCAGTCACAGTAGTAAGTGGAGATGGGTGTGTATCTAGTACTAGGTCATGCAGTAAGACATGGCTATGTCTCCTTGAAAGGACATCCTCCAGTGGCTGCAGCTGGGTGGTCCCCAATCCCGATGCACCGTTACCACCCCATCCAGGAGTGAATGGGCTCAGAGCTGTACTGTCACGACTGTTCAGATTTGTTTTCAGGGAAAGCTGTTGCACCTCCAAAGTACTGCTGAAGACTGGTTTCCCCAGGCAAGAGACCTGGGGCCTGACTGCCAGGACCTGAGTGGCAGCTGTCAGGGAAGGTCAAGTTTTAGGACCAGTGGGAAGGTTTCTCAGTGCACTGGGCCTCACAGGATTCTCAGTGCATAGGGTTTGGCTGCCAGTCACAGGCATGAACACAGGCAGGGCTCCTGTTCTGTCTCCTGGGCCTAGAGAAGGGAGCTGACGCCCACCATGGCAGTGGGGCACTTTCAGGTGGTGAGCTCTCATCATGAGCCTTTCTAGCTAGACTTGAACTAACTACATAGGCATCCTCCTGCCTCAGGCTTCCAAATTGCTAGGATTACAGGCATGTGCCACATGTCCTACCTCATTGGGCCTTTCTGAATACAGCTGCTATGGTGACTGGAAATGAGGGTCTCACAGCCTTTCACACATCTCCCGAGCAAGCAGAGGATGTTGGTGAAGCTGTGCGAGCATGGCAGGGCTCACAGCCATTCACTCTTCTGGACAGCCTGTGCCTCAGGACAAAAAAGGAGGGGTTGTAGATCAGAACCTCAAGGAGAGTGAACACTGACTGACCTCTTCTCTCCAACCTGCCACATATGTTTAATGTGTGCACAGTGCTTGTGACATGGGTACAGCTTATCTGGAGACTACAATCATAGGGCCATATTACCACTTAAGAGCTTCTAATCCCAGCACTGGGAGACAGAAGCAGGAGAATCAGTTTAAAGTCATCCCTCTGTTATATAGAAAAGTTCCAGGACAGCCTGAGCTACACTGAAACCCTGTCTCAAAAAAAAAAAAAAAAAAAAAAGACCCACATATGAGTCACCTAGCACCTCAACGTGTGATGAGCACATTTATTAAAAACATCCAGTTTTCTCAAGTGCTGCCCAGAAAGCAGGCTACCCCAGCACTCCCAAATGCAGAGCACATGAGCAGCACCAATGCCTCCCATGCAGATTCAGCATCATTCCCTGGGCTCTCTCGGTGGCTCACAAAATACAAGGTCCAGACAGACAAAGAAGGAGAATTTTTATTAGCATTGTTACAGGCAATGCGTTACATGAGCTGATCCTCAGTGTACAACCCACCCAAGCCGCAGAGGACAGGTCAGCAGTGTGAATCTATTATTGTACACAGTGCAGAAACAGGGCCACCCTGAACACCAACAGAAGACTGGAAATTACTTTACAAAAAGTAAATAAAAATAATGCCTTTTTCTATTTAGAAAAGTGTCAGCTTTTGGGCAGCAGAGCATGGAAAATACTGGTGGTCACACCCCAGCCAGATGGCAGGCTCCAGCCCTCGCCTGGCCCCCAGGCAGCATCCAGAGATTCACCCTTCGCTCGCTTGCATGGCAGGCCGTCCCTGCTCTCCTGTTTCTAGCTTCCTAAGCGTGCAGCCTATTGATCAGCCACCCTTATCAGGCCCAAGTGTTTGGACCAGAGATTCCCTTTGTAAGGCTTAAATCTGAGTAAAGAATGAAGAAACCAAATACCAAATCTTAAGAAGTCAAATGAATAGAGTCCGTGCCAATTCAGAAAAGCACTCCTGCCCTCCTTAGAGCTCTACTTTGGTAATAACATTTAACCAGTTAGCAAAATTAACACCATCATGTCAATAGTTACCCCTCTGTGCATAGTAAATGTTGCAAGATGAACTTCACATTTGATAAAGCAGATTTGAAAACAGTTTGCCAGAAAGTGTGCCTCCCTTCCACACCTATCTAAGCTCGGGGTTATGAGAACAGGCCCCAGTGCGTCTGTGGCGCACCCGCCCACCAGGCTAGATGGTCTGGTAGCCGGCGTGACTCCTCTTCCTGCCGATGAGGTAGGCGATGAGGACAATGAGGACCAGGCCTGCTAAGGCACCTCCCACAGCAATGGGGATCAGCATGTTGTTCCCATCCTGCACACATTCTTCCACTGCAAGAAAGATGAATCAGTGTGCTCAACCACAGGGGCTTGCCTTTCTACCCACTTGTTCCTCACTAACCAGAAAGGAAAGGACGGGGCCGTGATGGGGACTTTCAGTTCACCATATCTGGGAAGTCTAATAGATAAGAGTGCTGCTTTCTACCCAGGTGGGAAATTATGGGTATGCTCCTTCCAGGGAGCCATTGAGGGTGCCAACCATTGTGGACCGCTGGGGTGGAGCTGGTCAGCTGTGCTGCACCTGGGCCTTGGGTCCTCAGACATTAACTACTTCAGGGACCACTTTTAAGAACGAGAAAACACTGCTCTGAGCGTGGACTACCTGCCTCATCGAGAGCACCCTTCCCTCACACCCATGCCGGTGGTATCTTCCTCACAAAGGGAAATCTGAAGCTGGGAAGGGGGGAAGCTCTCTGCCCTGACAGCCGACACAAAAGCCAGCCAGCCAGCTCCCATACAACTCAGCAAGCTTCCACACTACCACAATGGATGTTCATTTGTGCTACTTACCAGACCCAAACCTGTCACTTTCAACCTTGAAAGCCTGGACCTGAACGCTGAAGATATTCAGGGAAAATGCCTTGGTGACAAGGATGTGCTCCTCACTGCTGCACTTGTATGAGTTCCCGATGGTGGCCTGCAGAGCTCTCAGGGAACTGTTGGCAGCTCTGAATGTGGGCTCTGCAATGTGAGAGGAAGTCCAGTAACTGCATGCCACCCTCGGTGGGAAGCACATCAATTGCAGGGAGGGAGAAGGCATGTCTCACCTCTGGCATCAGGAAAAGTCATGTTCAACTGGATTCCTTGCAGGAAAAACAGGCTAGAACTTGCATTCTGAAAGAGAAGACAACCCTGAGTCATTTCAGAGATTCTCATTTATAGAAAACACAGTCATTTGGTCAATGTGACTTTTGTGTCTGTGGCACAAGAACAAAGCCCACATTTTGGTTAGCTGTTTCTAGGTTTTCTTTTCTTTCTTTCTTTTTAAGTCTAGTCAGGCCTTGAACTCATGCTTCACCTGAGCCTCTATCTCCCAAGTACTTGGATTATAAGCATGCACCAGTATACCCAACTCCTCCCAGACTTACGTAGAATCAGATTATCCAATAAAATTTAAACTGCAGGGCATATTACTAAAATAGAGCTTTCCAAAAGGTACAGCAAAGTTAAGATCTATTACAAGAAACAACTGTTAATCAACTCATTCCATATGTCATATTACAAATATTTATGAGGGCTGAGGTATAGTTTAGTGGCATAGCACTCACCTAGTATTTATGAGGCTCTGGGCATGTACACGAGCCAGCACTAAAGCAAGTAAAGACATCTACAAAGTGGCATTTACATTCCTCCTATTTTACTTTGCTCATTATACACACAATTCATCCCAGGAGACAGTAAAAGGCTGGCACCTAGGAGTATGTGGCAAAGCCTGACTCCAGAAGACATGTGGCCTGTGCAGGCTGGGGCAGCCCTGGGCTCAGCCCTCTGTTCCTTGCAACTACCAACTATGAAGCCCACAATAGACACTCCCCAAATGTCTGCAAAATAAATGAGCTGATGGGTGTTTGCTGATGAGAAGTGAGGAAGGGAACGTAAGAAATCCTATCATACAGGGTAAGCAGAAAAAAGTGAGTCACCTCCTCCCCAAGGAAGCTCTGTGATTGCTGGGTTCTTCTTCAAGGTCACTCTAGCTTCCAACAGCCCTTATTTCTGACTGCTACCATACCAAGAGTGTGAGAATAGGTGGCAGAAGAGCAGCCCAGTGAGTGTGCTCCACATGATGAAGGAGAGCAGAGCCTTACCATCCCAAACTCCAATACCAGGACATTCTTTGAGTACCACAGGTTCAGGGTCACCATGTGGGTGCTGCAGTTCCCAGTAGCTGTGGTGTCATTTGGGTTGATGTTAAACACTCTGATGACAGTCTAAGCAAGAAAAGCAAGTAAGTTACCACTTTTGGCTCTGGGTCTCATCCTCTCAAAAAAAACAGAAAACATCCTAAATAGTAATGGAATGGATTCATCCACATGAACAAATCAGAAGGAAGTCTTAATCCACCCCTGTGAAGACTGCCAGGTTCCAAAATAGTGCCCATGTTTCAGACTGCTGTGACTGACATGGGAAGCTTGGACTCTGGCACCCTTCCCAGCCTCAACTAGTCCTTCTGACGCAGCTTCCTGAGTAGCTGGACTACAGATGCACACAGTCCTCTCCAGCTCAGCCGAACACCGAAAAATTCACACTAGCAGGCTCTCCCATCCCCATATACACGGTTCCTATTAGGGGACAAACACGGTTTCAGAAGCTATAAAAATGCAGTGTTTGCATGGTAAAAAGCTGAAGGAAAATATAATGCTCTATCCAAGATAAAGGTACTTCTAACGAGCACTGCACGTTAAACAAATGCTGCCCAAGTCACAGAGCAGTGGGTAGACATAGTATACAAAAGGTGTCAATCAGCACTGGTTCTTAGTTTGCACAACCAATGGTGAACAAGGCAGTAACACACTCCTCTGATAAGCAAAAACAAACCCTCAGCTCTCCCTACCGAATTGTCCTTCCGCAGGTAGGTGACGTTCAGCTGCAGTGCCATCCGAGCCAGCAGGCAAGTTCCATTCTCACCACTCACATTGTACTTGGACACAGAGGGGTTCGTGGGCACAAGTGGCGGCAAGGGGCTGGGTGGTACAGTGGTTGGGGAAGGTTCATCCTGCTTGCAGCGTGTCTCTACAGGTCAGGAAAAAAAGGCACATGAAAGGAAGCTCAAAGTTCAGCTTGCTTAGAACTACACTAGCTACTGGAGTGCATTTCAGAACAGAAAACACGCCTCTGAATTCTGTAGAACAGCCACAGCCGCCACCACCACCACCACCACCCCGCCCCCAATCATGGCAACTTTCTATCTTATGCCTTAGTGGAGTACAGGACAAGACCAGATCACATGCCCAGCAGGTTCTGAGCAGCAGAGACAGAAGACATAGAGCATATCTAGAGCACATCTGTCTGTTTCTCCCTCTTGGATGTGCTCTTCTTATTATGGCCTTCCCAGTGGCAAACAAAACCTCTTAATGTGATGTTGGGGGAAAGCCTTGCCCTGCCATGGGGGAGTGGATGCAGGAAGGCCCTACTGTCTAGGTCATGGCAAATACATGGAATGTGGCAATTCAAGTAATCACACTGAACTGTCACATGTGAGGCGCCTGGCTAGAAACAAGACAGGATGTCCTTGATAGGTCCTAGCCATGACCCAGCCAGGGTATATAGTGATGCAAAACTTCAGGGCAATCTAACTTCAAACACCACTGCAGCCTTGAGGGAGTGGAATGCTGGAATGCTAAAGAGTGAGCGCCTGATTTTCAGACCCATCTACTGGAATCACATAAATATGTTCCCCATTAAAACAGTAACTACCCACACTCTCTTTCCCAAACCTCTCTGCATCAAACATCACTGCTCCATAGGGACTCTCATGGATTCCTGGACCTGATTTGATTAATGCATCTTTCAATTCTCAGCAGAGAAGCTGATGATGATTAACACAGAGAACTATGACTGGCCAACATGCAGAAGAGGAGGCCGCAGAGTGATTGTCCCTGAATAGGACAACTATATCAAATGTCTGCCTCCCAAGACTCAGGGATCATTGTGGAGGAGGGGACAGAAAGATAGTAAGAGCCAGAAGTGGTGGATGACCACAAAGAAACGGTTTTTCAGACAACTGGTCAGTTACTCATCTGGACTCATAGCAATGGTGGCAGCAGACACAAGTTCCATGTATACTTAAGTCAGACAAAATCCCAACACAGATGTTAAGACCTATCTGAGAATTATTCACAACCCATGGCAACTTGGAAGAGGAAATTCAGTCTCATTTAAAAGTGAGACTCTCGGTAGGTTGATCAAGCTCCAGTGAATGAACCCACACAAACAGAATTTGGGGACACAAATGTGCTATACACACATACATTTAGAGTACAGGAAATTTGGTGGAGGGTTTCTAAGGAGAAGTACAGATACGGGAGGGGATCCAAATATGAACAAGATATATACTGTATGAGATTTGCAAAAATTCAATTAAAAAAGAGAAAAAAAACCCTATAAAATAATAAAAAACCCCTAAAACCAGAGAGAAAAATAAATAAATAAAAATGGTAAGCTAGGTATAGAACCACATGCCTGTACTTTCACAACTCAGGAGCTGAAGTAGGAAGAACACTAGTTTGAGGGCAGCTTAAGTTATCTATCAAGAGTCTGTCAAAAAGAGGAGTGAAACACAGTCCACAGAATGGGAGAAAGTATCTGGAAATCATATCTCTAATAACTTTTATCCAGAATATTATAAAAATTCTTATGCTGTAAAACTAAAAAGACAACCTCACTTAAAATAGGAAGAAGCTCTGAATAAGAATATCCTTAAAGAAGTAATACAAAGGGCCAGGCTTGGAAGAAGCAGGCAAATCTCTATGAGTTCAAGGCCATCCTGGTCTACAAGTTCCAGGCTAGCTGAGGCTTCAGGGAGACCGTCTCAAAAGAGAAGAACAAAAAACAAAAAATAAAAAAACAACAACAAAAAAACCACAAAAGGCTCAACATTGCTAGTTATCTAGGAAAAACAGATAAAAAACAGTGAGATATCCCTTCATACCTACAAGAACAGCTACAGTCAACAGAAACAGTAGTAAGTTTTAGAGATCAAGTGGAGAACCTAGAGCCTTTTATACATTGCTGATTTTTTAACTCAAACTTTAAAAATTAATTTTTACCTTTTATAGTATTTTACTTGTATGTATCTAAGTGCATACCCGTATGCAATGCCTGTGGAGGCCAGAAGAGGGTGTCAGATCTCTGGACCTGGAGTTACAGTTGTTAGCTGGTCATGCGAGTGCTGGGAACCAAACCCAGGAATTCTAGAAGAGCAGCCAGTGCTCTTACCTGTTGAGTCATCTTCCCAGCCCCCAAGCAATGTCTTAAGATGCTAAATATATAGTTGTCACATGGCCCAGCAGCTCCACTTTTGACAGAAATGAATATGTACAGTCATATAAAAAATCTGTACACAAACGTTCACTATAGTGTTAAGTGAAAAAGAAATAGCCCAGATACCTCCTGACTGATGAAAAACAATGTATTATCCATACAATGAAACAAGGGAAAAAAAGACCTCCTCCTCTCTTTGTAGCTCCACCAAAGTCCCCTTGCAGAATTTCACGTATTCTGTCATATATATTAAGGCTTATCAAGTCAAGTTTGTGTCCCCAGATGTCCCTCAGTGTTAAGTCCATTTGCTGGAGCCTAGGCTTCAGCCTATGGACATCACTCTTAAAGAAGACTGACTCTTCTTCACCCTGAAGGGATCGGTTGCCAATAGTTGCTCAGCTCAAGTTGGAGCTTCTAATCCATTTCCCCACTTCTATGCTGGGTTCCTGTTTGGTCCGAGTTTGCATGGGTCTTGAGCCTGCTCTAACTTCATATTAGTTCTCAGCTACCTGGAAAACTGTTTCCTTATGGTCACCCACTACCCATGGCTCTTACAGTCTTTCCGACTCCTCTTCTGCAATGGTTCCTGGGCCCTGGGTGGCAAAGGTTTAATAAGGGAGTCCTATCCAGGGACACACACTCTGCAGTCTCTTATTCTCTACATTTTGGCCAGTTGTAGCCTTTTGTGTTAATCACCATCTGTTACTTGAGGAACCATCACTATTGAGGTTTTTTCCTTAAACATTAATTATTTTTGTATGTCTGTGTATTTTGGTGTGATATATGCACACCTGTGCAGGTACACAGGCACCCAAGGAAAATGTTGGATATCCTGTTCTGTCACTCTATGACTTTATTCCCTCGAGACAGAACCTCTCACTGAACCTGGAGCTAGGCTGGTAGTCATCAAGCCCCAGTAATCCTCCAATTTCTTTGGCCCCTCAACTCTCTCCTAGCACTTGGGTTCAGGTTATATACTAGCTTTTTATGTGGGTTATAGGGATTTGAACTCAGGTCCCCATACTTGCACAGCAAACGTTCTAACACACTGAACCACCTCCCCAGCACTTTTAAGCCTCCCACTCTCGCCCCCAATACAGGGTCTCATTGTGTAGCTCTGGCAGGCTCAGAACTCACTATATAGACCTGGCTGGCATAAACTCACAGAGATCCACCTTGCCTCTGCCTCTCGAGTGCTGGGATTAGGGTGTACACCACCATGTCTAGCTTGTACCCTTTTCTTAACAAGAGCTATAGGCAACCCTTTTGGCAACACTGAATAATGCAGTAAATCATACACCACTACTCACCATGGCCACTGTGTCATTCAACAGTTCTCCAGAACTCCCTCTCTGGCCACCTGAGTCTTACTACCATCCATGTTCCCACCCCACCCCCTACAATCAACATCCATGAGATCACTCTTTTACATGCCACTTGTGAAGTGAATCATGTAGCATTATCCTTTTCTGCCCAGCTTGTTTCATGCCAACTTAGTCTATCCTTTTAATCAAATGTGCCCATCTTATCTTCCAAGGTCACTACCTCTTAAAAGAAAAATGACTGGCAGACAATTATGTAGATTTGCTCCACTGTGGGGAATGTGTCCTTGCAATTACTGCCCAGCACCTCACCTTCCTTGCTGAAGGTGCCTTTTGACAAGTAGGCCTGTATGGTGGCATCTTGGAGAATGATGTCCACACCATTCAGGTGGACCTTGGTGGCACTGACACATCGGTATTTTTTGTCTATGTCTGCCATAATGTCAGTCATGGATTCCACAGTCTTGATTCCTGCATCCAAAAACAACAAAACATACAATTTGAACCACTTGAAGTATGTAACTAAAAATGACTTAAGACTTATTTTCTCATGTAGTTATCTTATTTTTTTTTAAGCTTGAGGAAAATTTTACTAGAGTTAAAAACAACAAAAAAACAAAACAAAAGTAAGCAAGCTGTAATGCTCAGCAACTGATCAAGCAAGGAAAATGGACGAGAGGAAGAGCATAAGCCATGCCCTTTGAGTTAAGCCAACATGGAGGTCAGCCACATGGCAGACAAGCAGCTGTACGGCAGGGAGGGGAACACTAGAGAAAGGGTGAAAAGCACACTTAGGCTCTGGCCAGCACCCAAAAGAGACACAGAAAAGAAGCAAAAGGGAAGGGGAGGACTCAGAAAGGCAGAGACACAATGGACTCTCATGCAGCTCATAGACTGCCAGTCTTTCTCTTTTTTTGTTGTTTTTTTGTCGTCATGGTGGTCTTACCCTTGAAGCTTGAATTAGGGAACGTCTGTGTATCTGACAAGTTGTAAGTAAAGCGCATGAGCTGGACACGGTAACGTGTTGCATTCCTTGTGAAATTTAGCGTCAGTGAATATCCTCTTTCAAAAGCAATGGTGAGGGTGGGTTCAGAGGCATTTTCTCCACCACAGGAACTGCTGTTTTTCAGTACCGTTGCAGAGGATGGCAGGGAAAAGGTTGCGTTCTAGAACAAATATAATTGTGACAGGACCCTGGTGAGAATGTATGCTGCTAAAGAGACAGAAACACCACAAAGATCTACATGTGCACTAATATAAATTAACTATCAAGTTAGTAAAGTATTCAATTAAAGCTTTTGTACTTGGCAGTATTTACACAAATTTGTGGGATACAATATAATTCAATATATGTATACAGTGTATAATGATTTAAATCAGGGTAATTAGCATTCCCATCTCCTTATAATTCTATGCCCTGGGAACCTTCAAACTCTTCTAGTTATTTTGAAATACTAATAGATTGTGGAAAGCTATACCTTAGTGTTCTATAAGGCATTCATTTTTTAATGTATGCAAAAAAAAATGATACCTATCAGAAATAGGCTGAAAGTCAATTAAGTTTGAGAGAACTGACTTATTCATAATTTAAACATCTGCTTCTAGGTCAGTGGGGAGTTAGGGGTCTGCTTCTAGTTGGCTGTGGTGGTATACCCCTGTAATTCTAAAAATCAGGAGGCTGAAGCAGAAGACCTCAATTTAAGGCCAGTCAGTGCTACATAGTTAAGAGTCTCAAAAATATCTACTCCTATCAAGTTATTTTAATTTATAACAGAATCAAAAATAAAATTACCTTAAAGGTAAACGAATGCTGAATGCTACTACTTTTTTTGCTACAGAAACGTTTAAAGAATGTTTTTCTATGTAGGGTGTGGTAGAGCAGGTCTTTAATCCCAGTACTCATGAGGCAGAGGCAAACAGACCTCTGAGCTGGAGGCCAGCCCAGCCTACACAGTTGAGACCCTGTCTCAAAAAGTTTCCTGGGGTCAGGGATACAGCTCAGCTAGTACAGCACTTGCCTAGCACACATGAAGTCCTAGCTTTAAACCTCCAGCATCACATAAACCAGACATGATGGAGTAAGCCTGCATGTAATCCCAGCATTGAAGAGAAAAAGGCAAAAGAATCAGCAATTTCAGGCCATTCTGTACTACATATCCAGTTCAAGGCCAGCCTGCGCAAAATGAGATCCTGCCTCATAAAAAATCAAAACAAAGAAAGAAACAGGGACTTGGAGAGATGACTCAGAGGTTAAGGGCACTGGTTGCTCTTCTAGGGGAGCTGGGTTAAGATCTCAGCACTCACATGGCAGCTCACAATCACCTGTAACTCCAGTTCCAGGGGATTCAACACTCTCTTCTGGCCTCCACAGGTACCAGACATGTACTTGGTGTGCACACATACACACAGGCAAAACACACATTAAAAAAAGAGGCTGGAGATGGCTTAGCAGTTAAAGAGCACTGGCTGATTTTGCACAAGACCCAGGTTTGAATTCCAGCACCCACATGGTGGCTAAGAACTGCCTGGAACTCCAATTCCAGGGAGATCTGATGCCTTCTTCTCACCTCTGCAGGCAATGCACAACACAGGTTACTTTTACATATGCAGGCATAACACTCATACACATAAAATTTAAAAAAGAAATGAAGAAACAAAACAACCCTCTGCCAAATCAAACAAGTAGAGCAGAGGCTGGTGAGATGGTTCAGGGTGTAGAAGTACCCGCTGCGAAGCCCGATAATCTGAACTCAGTCCCAGCACACACGGCAAAAGGAAAAAAAA
This sequence comes from Eospalax fontanierii, assembly GCA_035773235.1. NCBI lineage: Eukaryota > Metazoa > Chordata > Mammalia > Rodentia > Spalacidae > Eospalax > Eospalax fontanierii. The sequence continues at coordinate 40,943,624 of CM069524.1, forward strand.
CAACTCCTCCAAGTTGTTCTCTGGCTTCTGGGCTTGCAAGGTGGCATGAGCGCAGGTGTGCACATGCACAGAGATATATGCCATTTAGAATACAATTCTTAGAACATAATGACTTATCTGAAGTGAATGTAACACATTTTAAAAAAGTTGTTTGTTGAGTCTGAAAAATTAAGCATCTAAGGAAGTACCACCAAGAAGTGTTTAGCAAACTTTCTGGATACAGTGAAGCATTGCACTGTGTCTGTAAACATAACCATGAAGAAACCTGGAAAACGCTAATGCTGAACAGGGAAAGCAGAACTAACAGTTTGTATATGACTGCAGCTACAAGCAGATAACAGCAGTGATTACTGATGGCCCTAGAAAACACATGCACAAGTGAGAACCATGCTAAGCTAGAATAATTTTTCAAAGATGTAATACAACAAAAGAGAAGCAGAGTGCTGATATCTCCTACCTGAGAACCATGCCCAGTCTCGTAGCTGGTCTGGAAACGGGCGGAGAAGTTGGCCATTATACAAGCTGTTCCATTGTTGTCTTTCACCACAAATGTTGCTGAGGCACTGTGTGCAAGGCCTGCTACTTCCAGTAAAAAGAAAATAATCACCAATTTTAAAGTACAATTGGTTGATTCACTGTACTTGGTAAACTACTGAGCTAAACAGGTTGGTTGCACAGGCTGGTGTTCTGTTCAATTCCTGAACATGACCTGACCCTGGATTCTACATAAAACTTATCTCCAAAGTTGTCCCATCAGCTTGCCAGACCCACTCTTTAGTGCTGAATTCAGAATATTCAATGGTTCATCAACTGTAGGCACATGTTGCTGTATCTCTCAAGCCAAGCACCAGTCTTCTGCAGAAATCCAGGGAAAGTCTGCAGTGTCTCTCACTGGGGTCCTAAGCAGGTACCTACAGTTTGAGTAGCTTCTATTTCTCAAACCAGAGGCATAGCAAGAAATGCCACAGGCTCAAAGGCCTGACCTCAGACAGAAGAATGTCTTGATTCCACCTGCATATGGTAGAGTGAACTTAGGCTCACCTCAACCCATACACTCATTGGTTTCCATATTTAGACATGTAGATGCTCTAAAGGTCTTAAGCAGTCCTTCCTGGACATTTCCTCTCTGGCTTCTTTAATCCTAGCACTGGGAGGCTAAGGCCAGAGGATCAACAGACTACATGGGCGAGCTGTCTAAAAACAAACAGAAAAATTCCACTACTGTCATCAAGTAGCCAAGCAGCAAGAATAAGCTGATCACTATGTAGAAAAACAGTATTGTGATAACTCATGAGTTTCATTATAGTTTATAGATGGGCAAAACCAGCTAGATTTGCTCATTCTAAAGCCCTACACCCATGAGTCACCACTGCTGAGTGAATGGTCCAGAATTGCCAGCTATCACCCGTCTCTGCTGCTATACACTTATACACACTCTTCCAATGACACTGACATATCTGGGGTCTGAGGTATCAAAAATTTTAAGTGTAATTGCCTAATGAGCATCACATACTTGTAGCCGATTTGCTACTTTAAGTGTAAATATGACAAGCACACTTAGGGTATGGCACTCTCAAAGACATCTGAAATCCTGTTCCTGGCACACATCTTTAATTCCAGCAATTTGGGAGGCAGAGGCAGGTGGATCTCTTGAGTTCCAGACCAGCTAGGGATACATAGTTAAAAATGGTCAGCAAGATGGTTTAGTAGGTAAAGTATTTGCTATATAAACCTGAGGACCTGAGTTCAGTCCCTGAACCCATATAAAATCAATCAATCAATCAATCAATCAATCACCCTTTGATCTGTCGATCAAAGTCGACAGATCTGTAATCTCAGTACTTCAGAGTGTGAGGCAGAAAGATTACAAGTTCCAGGTCAGGCTGCTTAACATAGTAAGTTCCAGGCCAGTGAGGGGTATATTACAAGATTATCTCAAAAACAAACAAAAACATAAAATTCTGCTTCCTGAGAAAACAAATGGTTTCCAATAAAACAAATTCATTTTACTCTTGAAAAATTGAAAAAATAAAAAAAATTCAAGGAACCAGTATTCAAACCTAAGAGTCTAATTAGAAATCAGAGTACTCTTCCTTAGGCTTCTAATAAAGGAAACATCAAAATCTACATTCATGAAGCTGCTATACAAAAGTGTAGCAAACTGGAGCATATTCCCAGAAGCCTGGGCAGTTTAGTATTGGGCAATGTTCTATTAAAAGCATTTCTGCAGTCATTTGTAAGCAATCCTAGGTGTGGTAGGCAGGTACTGGCCCACCAGGGGTCTGCCCACAAAGACACTCCAATACTCAGGGTTTAGGCTCCCAGCCCATCACTTTCTATGCACCATCCCTTCCAAGGCCTGAGTCACACTCCTGTTGCCCTGTGCTGTGTCTGGCTGCTTTGGGCTGGGTTCTGATCTCTGGCCTGGGGTGCTTTCCTGTCCAGTGAACTGCAACAGTGCTTTCCCTCCTTGAGATCCCCCCAAAATATTTTCACACTTCACTTTTATTTTTACCTGCTGCTTAAATAACTTGCTATTGATAAATGCATACAAGCATTTCAAATGAATATCATGCTCTGAAAACTGAGAAGGGCTGGCAAGATGGCTCAGCAAGTAAAGGCACTTGCCACCAAACCTCACCACCTGAGTTTGATGCCTAGGAATCAAATAGGAGGAGAGAACTACATCCTACAAGTAACCTCTATAGCACCCACCCCCAGGTCATTTTAAGAAATACAGAAGATTCCATCACAATTTATTCTCTATAGTAAGATAGTGGTTTTTAAAAACAGAACATGTGGAAGGGGGCTAGAGAGATGGCTCAGCAGGTAAGAGAGCTTACTGCTCTTGGGAAGAACCCCAGTTGAGTTCCTAGCACCCAATCAGCAGCTCACAACCTTCTCTAAATCCTATTCCTGGGGATCTGATTCTCTCTTCCAGACTTCAAGGACTACTGTACAGACATGGTACACATAAATTGTCACACATTAAAAAAAAAAATTAAAAACAGAAGCCAGCTACAGTGGTACACACTTTTGATCCTAGCATTCGGGACAGAGGCAGGCTTATCTTTCTGAGCTCTAGGCCAGCCTGGTCTATATAATGAGTTCCAGGACAGCTGAGGCTACAGGAAGATCCTATCTCAAGAAGACCAAAAATATAAATAAAAGTTAAAATTAAAAACAGAACACGATGCTGGGTATGGCAGACACACCTGCAATCCCAGATGTAGAGGCAGGAGGATCACAGTATGAGTAGCCAGCCTGGTTTATATATCAAGTTCTAGACTAGTCCAGGGCTATATGTAAGCCCCATCTCAGAAATACAGAAGCAGGTGTGCAAACCAGAACATTCTGGCACGCAACTGAGGGACACAAGTGCAGTTGTCCTACAAAGATCTGTAGCCTGACCAGAGGCAGAAGGAAGCAACATGCAAGTAAACAGAGAATGGACTCTAGAACCTGATGTAAGACTCTGTACCAGGCTCAGGCTTCCTTGGCCTGAGATATCCTTCGCAGTAAAATTAGATGTCACATGCTCAATACAGCAAATGCTTCCATGGGAGCACCCAGTCCAGCTCTTAGTTTTTGTTTTGAAATAGGATCTTATGTGTAGCCCTGGCTGGCCTGCAACTCACAGAGATCCATCACCAAACATCTCACCTTAAGTAACTTATCAATCACACTTTAAAATGGGCCACCTGGTGGTGGTGCAGACATTCATCCTCGGTAGAGGTGGGTAGACCTCAATGAGTACCAGGCCAGCCAGAGCTACATACCCTGTCTCAAAACAAAACAAAACAAAAGACAATAAACTTTAGTGGCACAAGATGCCCTTGTTCTACAAGGTCAGGAATTTTGAATTATTAAGAAACTTATCCCAGAGGGTTGGAAAAATTGGCTTAGCAGTTAAATGTACTTGTGCTCCTGCAGAGGACCTGGGTTGGTTTCCAGTACCAGGAGTGGAGGTGTCAGGGCCTGTAACTCCAGTTCCTGGAGATCTGACAATCCTCTTTGGGTTTCTTTGGGCACTGCATGCATGTGGTGCACACAGATACATGCAGATAAAATATTCATATTCATGCATATAAAACAAACATAAATCTTTAAAAAGAACTTATCCTACCAGAAGACAATTTTGATCCTGAGAAAAATCTTAAGAGCATCAGGACAAAAGATTACAGGAAAAACATGAATAAAAAAATATATGTACACTAGAAATGAGTTAAAATTCTCTAGCAATGGCAATTTGTTTGAAAAAGATAAATAACAATAAAGTTTTTTCAAATAAGATGTCTGCAGCAATCCCAAGACTGGAACAGGAGCAGCTGTCAGGGGCCTCACCTGCCTGCTAATGATAAAGCGCTCATTTCCCCAGGGGCCAAAGGAGCAACTCTGGCCAGTTCTTTCAAAACACACTCATTTGCAGAAATTCCCTTCCTTGCAACTAGTGCTGCCAAGGGAAGCACCAGTGATAGTCCTCCAGCCCTTACTGGCTGTGTGACCTTGGGGCCAGTATCAATCACTCAACCCTCAGATTACACAACGGAGAAAGGAAGTAAGGCTGCAGAAACTTGAAGCAAGGTTGTCAGAACATCACAGCAGTCATACGGTCAATCATTTAGTTAAGACATTAGTTTACTGCCAGCTATTGTTAAACAGTTTCTTCTACAGCTTCTACAGCTCCACTGTTAGCCAAGTTCACCATCTAATCAGAGAGCAGTTTTACTTAACAATCACTTGTGGTTTGGGGTTTGGGGTTCCTCGTCCAGGTTAGCCTGGAACTCTCTGGCCTCAAGTGTGCTGCCACCAGGAAAGAGGGCCTACTTAATAAGTACTTCTGACACATTCACTTTATGACAGGCACTACTCAAAGCACTTTGCAATTAGATTGCCATGACAACCCTAAAAGGTTGTCACTATTATGATTCCTCCTACTGAGGTAGAGAGGCCCAGAGACAGTAACTTGTTCTGGGCCACACAGAAGTGAGAGGTCAGGTCTTCTGTGTGCTTCCACGGTGGCCTGCTGACCATGCTGCTTTCCCAGCACTTGGTGAGGGAAAAGCATATTCTCAAACACTAGCTTCTGAAGGGGTTGCCAGGTGATAAAGAATCAATACATTTCTGGGGCTGGAGAGATGGCTCTGTGGTTAAGAACATGTACTATTCTTTCAGAGGACCTGAGTTCAGGTCAGTTCCCAAGTGAACTCCAACTCTAAGGAACGTGACACTCTCCTCTGGTCTCTGCAAGCAATGTATTCATGTTCATAAACCCACGCACATAATTTTTTAAAAATCAATACATTTCTTTAAAAAATTAATTTTCATCCAGGCATAGTGGTTCACACTTGAAATCTCAGCACTTGGCAGGCAGTGGCAGGAGGACCTTAAGTCAGCCTGGGTTACACAGCAAGACCCTATCACCAACCACGAACATTCTTATCTTGGCTTGATTCCTTTAAAATCAGTTTCTTAACTAGTGACACACTAATCACCTTTGAACACTTAAAGTTCCACCCCAGAGACTGAAACACTCACTACCTCAAGAGGCAGAGATTTCTGGTGGAGGTTAAGTCTGAGTTGGCTCTAACAGGATAGAAATTCAAAATTACAAGACGTATGACCTCCAAGCTAGTGAACAGTACAGTCTTCCACCTGAGCAACAGACAAACTTCCACAATCCAGCCTAACATTAACATAAGACTTCTCACACTTTTAGAATGACTGGGCCTCAACCAGAAAGGGGAAGGTCAGGGGTAGATACCAATGAACAATCCCATTAAGCAACCAACAAACTAGTTTCACTTCACACAAGTCTGTGCTTTCTATGAAGTAGTTACAGTAGTTTGTAATTAATGCTGGAGCAATTAAAACTTTGGAAGCCAGAATGTTTTTAAAGGTAGGTTTCTTTTTGGTGAAATTATGCAACTAAAATAAAGACAGATCTAAACAACCTCTTTTAAATACCTTTTGTCAAAGCTGGGACATCACTGAACTTATTATGTACAGTACTCCAAGTTACAGATTTCTTCCTCTCTTTTTAATTTGGTTTTGTTCACTCTGTAGCCCAGGCTGGCCTCACAGAAATCCTACCTCTCCCTTCAGGTATGAGGCACCACGCTCAGTTTTGTTTCATTTTTTTACATGATTTCACTACATAGCCCAGGCTGACTTCCAATTCTAAATCCTCCTGCCTCAGCCTCCCAAGTTGAACAAATGTGAGCATTTTAAAATTAGGGTTTTCAAAAACTGAAATATGTCACCTTTAATCTCAGGCCCTGGGAGGTCGAGGCAGGCGAATTTCTCAGAGTTCCAGGCCAGCTTGGTGTACACAGTGAGACCCCGTCTCAAAAAATAAAAAATTCTAAGGATATTTTTGTTTAGTTTTCCCCTGGCCATGCTAGGGATGGAACTCGGAGTCTTGAACATTGCAGCTAAAGGCTGTATTCCTGACACCTCCGTCCCGCTAGTCCGTGTATGCTCATCTAATAAAGAGCAGTCATTCTGACATAACAGACCTTCTTTCTGCAATTCCTATTCTAATTACAGCTACCTGTGAACCATCTCAGGTTCTTGGCAAGGTTCGGGTTGGGATCTCCATCCACCGTCGAAAGAGTTCATTTCACACAAAAACCAAAACCCGTAAAGGGGCAGTGACAGAATTTTGGTGATGGGAGGACTTTCGAGAGGATCAGGAACTCGCAAGCAGAGGTACCAAGAGTGCTGTCCCTATCAGACCCAGGTGAGCCCCTCTCCAGCCGCCTCTTCTCTCCTACAGACGCAGGGGCTGCAGCCAAACCCTCCTCGTTATTGGGGCGCGGCGGTAGGAAGGACGCCCCAGAGAGTGTTCAAAGGCAGCACCTACGCCTGCTATCAAAAGAGGCTGCGTGCGGGCGAACTCTCTACCCGGAACTACGACCCAGAGCTCCTCAGGGTCCCGCAAGACCCCGCCGGCGGGCTCCGGGACGGCTGGGAGCCCAACCCGCGGCGGCGGGCGTGACGGCGTGGGGGTCGGCTCGAGGCTTCCCCACTGCCTGCGGCCCGGCGCCTCCTTCCCGTCCGGCCCGAGCGCCGACCCCGCCCGACCCTCCCGAGGCCCAGCGCTCACCCAGCAGCAGCAGGAGCAGCGGACGCCGGGCGCCGGGGGCCGCCATGGCGCGACGCAGCCGAGGCCGGGGCGGGCGGCGGTTGCGCGGGCGGCAGGGCCGGCGGGAGGGCGGCGTCCACCGACTCGAGGGGCCCAGCTGCTGCGGCGCCGGCACTGAGAAGACCCTGAGGCCGGCTGCGCCTGTCACGTGAGCCGCGCCGCGCCGCGCCCGCCCGTCACGTGAGCCGGGGGTCTCGCGAGAGCAGGCCGTGCTGCCCTCGCCTCGTTCCCTTCCACACGTGACGCAGGCTGCCACGTGATCGCGCTTGCCACGTGATCCCATGGCTCCGGGACCCTTTCCCAACCAGCCTTATCCCTGAGCCCTGAAATAGAAAGTAGGCTGCGGCTTTGGGAAAGGAAAGAGGAAACGGATCCCGGGAAAGTGAGCTTGGAAAGGGGAAGCCGTGAAGGGCGGGCAGTGCAGGGTAACATTGGAGTTATGGGTGGGCTGCAGGCCTTGGTCCACGTCGAGGTCCACATCCCAGCCGCCGGGTTGACAACGTCCAAGTTGTTCTGTTGTCCACATCCAGGCCAATGGGTCAGCTACAGGCTCCTGTCCAGGGCCCCAGGCCGGTGTCCATCTCCAGCCCCAGGTGGACAGCCACATCCGGAATCCACATCCACACTCGTGGCTTAGGCCCAGGCTGGTCTCTACTTCTAGGCCTATGGGCTGGCCAGTGCAGAGAGGACAGAGTCTACATCCAGCGCTAAGTGTGTCCATGGCCTAGACCAGGTCAGTTCTTAGAAACGTAGATGGAGTGTGGGAGACCCACTTTGTGCATAGCTCTGCGATGGATGGTAAAAAAGGGCTAGTCATGTCAGATGTGGTGGCCTTTCTTTAATCCCAGTTCTTGGGATTCGGAGGCAGCTATGTTTTTGAGTTTGAGGCCAGCCTACTCAGCCTAGCAAGTTCCGCGTCAGACAGAGCTACATGAGACCCTGTCTAAAAATCAAAGCAAAAACCAAACAAACAAAAAAAAGGGTTAGTCATTCCGTGAGTGGAATGTAAGTTTCTTGGGTACCACATAGAAACCAGTTTTTCTGCAACTCTGAACAGATAAAACAGATTTGAAGACAGGTAAATGTAGCTTTCTACTGCTCTTACCCTGGAGGGAAGACAAACCTGTCAGTCCACACTGGAGGAGTGGGTACAATGTGTTTGAGCAGTTTTGATTATAAACCATCTCTTGATAATCCTCTTGTCTGAGATGACTGAGAAGTTCCATGAATTCAACACTAAATCATCTTCCCCCTTTATGGAAATAATACTTAAATTCCAGAGTTTTGTTTTGTTGGTTTTTACTTTTAAAGATTTATTTTCTGTAGGTGTACCTGTGTATATAATATGTGTGCACCATGTTGTGCAAAAGGTAAAGGGTCAGATCTTTTGGAAGGGAGATGGTTAGTGAATCTCTGATGTGGGACCTGTTTTCTGGGCTGGGAAAAGAACCTGGGGCCTCTGCAAGAGCTGTACTTGGTCTTAACTACTAAACTATCTCTCCAGCCCCAGTTTTCTTCTTGTTATTTTGTTTTAGTATTTTATTTTATGTGTCTGAGTATTGTCTTAGTCACTTTTCTGTTGCTGTGATAGAAACACGAACCAAAGCAACTTATAGAAGGAAGAGTTTATTTGAGCTTATGGTTCCAGGAGAATTAGAGTCCATCATGGAGGGGAGGCATGGTGGCAGGAGGTACAGGAACAGAAAGCAGAGGTTCATATCTTCAAGCAGGCACAGGAAGCCGAGAGCGACTGGAGATTCAGCAAGACTTAAGAACTCTCTAAGCTCACTCCCAGTGATGTGCTTCCTCCAGCATGGCCACTCCTAAGACCTCCCATAACAGTAACACCAACTGGGGACAAAATGTACAAATATTTGGAGCCTGTAGCAGACATTCAAACCACCATAGATATATTGTCTGCATGTGTGTGAGTGTACTCATACCATGCAGAGTGACTTTGGAAGTCAGAGGAGAACATCAGATTCTCCTGGAACTGGAGTTGATGAAGTATTGTTGGGGCTGGTTGTTAGCTACCATATGAGTACTGGGAAATTGAACCTGGATTCTCTGCAAGAGCAGTCAGTGCTCTTAACCACTGAGCCATTTCTCCAGCCCCTTTGTTTTGTTTTAAGACATGGTCTCAACCTGTAGCCTTGACCAGTCTGGAACCCACTCTGTAGGCCAAGCTGGCTTTCAGTAGTCCTATCTCTGGTATGCTGAAGTTACAAGTGTCCAGCAAAATCCCTGAGGGGTTTTTGGTTTTGATTTTTATGTGTATGAGTGTTTTGCTTGCATGTCTGAAAATGCACCCATGTATGCGATGCCCATGGGGGTAAGAGGGCATTGAAGAGGGATTGAAAGAGTGCCAGGTTGCCGGGCAGTGAAGAACCCAGTTGCCATAGGCAGACAGGTTGGAGCTTGCTCAGATCAGGCTTTACAGGAAACAAAGGATATAAAGGATCCTCCAACACTCTTCAGTAATCAGGACATGAGATCTTGGATTTGATTTGGATTTGTCTACTTGGGTGGAGACATGAACAGCACCAAATGTCCAAAACCATCCCCACAACACAGCACTGGCTGCTCTTGCAGAGGATCTGGGTTCAGTTTCCAGCACCCACATGGTGGCTAACAACCATCTGTAACTCCAGTTTCAGGGATATAATGCCCTCTTGTGGCCTCTGAAGACACCAGGCACCAGGTAAACACATGGAATACTCATACACATAAAATAAAATGTTAAATAAGAGGGACTGAAGAGATGGCTCAGGAGTTAAGAGCACTGACTACTCTTGCAGAGGACCCAGGTTCGGGACCCACTATCCACATGGCAGCTGACAACCCTCCTTAACTCCAGGTCCAAGCAATCCATTGCCCTCTTCTGGCTTCTGTGGGCATTGTACAACACAAGTGCACTAATATACATGTAGGCAAAACACTCATACATATAAAATAAAAATGAAATAAGTTAATAAAAAAGACTCCCAACCCCTCAAAATGGGCTGGAGAGATGGCTCAGCGGTCGAGAGCACTTGCTATTCTTTTAGAGGATGTGGGTTTGGTTCCCTGCATCCACATGGAGCGTCACAACCATTCACAACTCCAGTTCTAAGGAACATGATGCTGTCTTGTGACTTCCATGGGCACTAGGTCTATGCATGTCACACATACATATTTGTAGGCAAACACTCATATACATAAAAACAAAATCTTAACAACCCAAAACCGAAACAACACACAAAAGACTTGTTTAGTTTGGCCAAGATTTCCAAGAAAAGAAAGAATAACTGGCAAATTGCTGCCGCTGAAATGGCCATACCTTGAAATTTTATTGTTACCGGTAAACTCTTTGTTTTGTGTTTTGAGACAGGGTCTCCTGTAGCCCCAGCTGGGCCTTGATCTCAGAGTGCTGAGATTAAAGACCTGTTAACTCAATAAATTACAATCCCAGCACTTGGGAGGTGGAGGCAGGCATATCTCTGTGAGATAAAGGCCAGCCTTGTCTACATAGCAAGTTCCAGGCCAGCTATGGCCAAATGGAGACCCTGTCTCAAAAAAGACTAATAAATATAAACTAATTAATTAAAATGTAAAGTGAATTCTGACACTGTGGAGAGATTTGAAGATGTTTATGTTTCCTACATAGACATTCAAGACAGTGAAGTTTATACAGACTGCTCCTTGTTCTTTGTGTATGTGTGCTTGCATGTGTGTGTGCACCCATCTCTATTGTTCTCTATTTTTTGAGCCAGGGTGTCTCAGTGAACCCAAGCTCATCATTTTAAGCTAGGCTAGAGGCTAGGAAGCCCCAAGCATCTGTCCCTCCCTCCCCAGATTACAGGTTTAGTGAAGCCATGCCCAGCTTTTGTGTGGGCACTGGGGCTCCAAACTCAGGCCTTCATGTGTTTGCAACAAGCACTACACATGGAGCCATCTCCCCAGCCCCCAGCTCCTTGTTCTTAATAAAGTAGTGAAGCATTCTGTCATTCTGTGCACCAACATCTGCTATTCTGCTCTCCAAGCCTCTGGGACAAGGTCCATCTGGGTCTGAGTTTCTTAGCATTTCCCCTAGGGGTCTACTGCAGAAGAGACCATTGCTTTGAAAAGTTCAGCCTGGCATGGTGGCACACGTCTTTAATCCCAGCACTTGGGAGCCAGAGGCAGGCGATCTCTGTGAGATCAAGACCAGCTTGGTCTACATGGCAAGTTCCAAGCCAGTTGGGGCCACAGATACACCCTGTCTCAAAAAAATTTTTTTAAATGATGTATTTCCATGTAGAGAGGTCTGTGTTGATAATTTGTTTCATCAAATGTTTTTTAAATGCATTGTATGTCTGTGATGTGCTTGCTGCCCCTGCCTCCATTACTGTATATGTTATATGCCATAAGTAGTTTTGTGCACGTCTCCCTGGAGGATTAGAAAACTAGGACTCATAGAAATTACACTGGGACACGAGCCCAGCTGAGTCTGGACTTGTCCATGTCTACTGACTTCAAAGTTCCAGTGGTTGGCCAGTGTGGACACTTGTCTCTACTGACTTCTGAGCAGGTCTCCATAGTGCAGTGCTGTCCTGACTCACTCAGCAGCCAGGTGGGATTCTTGTGCTACTAATAGAAGTCATAGTCTCCTCAGCTTCCTCTCCCCTGTGGTAGGCTTTGCTACACTGCCACCTGAGGCACACTTCACACTCACTTGGACTGAGTTAACCACACTTGCCCACTACTTCAAGGCATTCTCCTATTTCCTCTAGAAGTGTGACCATCCGCTGTTCCTCCTTCCCCATGTCCTCATGACTGACCCTTCTGTCCCTGGATTAGGTTGCCCCTTGCTCTGATGCATCATCCTGAGGAAACTCCCTGTTCTTGATCCTAGATCTCGGAGCTGCTTGCTGTATCTCCTGACTCTATCCCTGTCCTTCCCCAGACAACAAACTGTACCTGGAGTTGCTGCAGTGTCTGGACTTTTCCCAGTTTGCTACACTACCCACTAACTCACCACCCACTCCTTTCTTTTTCCCTCACTTTTTTTAATGCAAAATACTTTTAACAGTCTAGATATTTTATTTCTTCTGTACATTAACCCATATACTCATAGGAAATGGGCTGCAGAAGCTCTGGCTCTTTTCTGTTCTCATAAAGTGTGCTTCTTTGGGTGCGGCCAGCTGATGCTTCCACTAAACCCAGGTTCTTTTCTTTGGCTTCCTTTTTTAAAAAATCATTTTCCTTCACATGTTTCAGGAAGCTGTCTCAGCTATTGGAGTGCTTAATATGCACATTAATCTTACTGGCAAGAATCTTGTCCTTAATTTGCTTGTTGACAACAGCATGCTGAGTGACATTGTAGACTCCCTCAGTTTTGCCATGGAAATATGTATAAGGCATTTGGTTTCTGGCAGTACCCATTCCCTTAATGTCTACAATATCAGCCTTATAGATTCATATATATGTGGCCATAGGAACAAGTCCTAGAGAACATATAATGGGTACCTTTCTTCTTTCCCTTTGTGTTTGTTATTCTGCCGAATCACTGGAAGATGGCTGCTCCAGCTGAAAAAAGCCATCCCTTCCTTACAACTTCCATCTTTTTTGGGTTCCTGCCCCTCTATACAGACTTCATTTGCTCTAATGGCTGTTCTTCCCTTGGCACCACATATGCACTCTTGGGTAAGATTCTGCTCTAAGACTGGCTTCTGAAGAGTGGAGATTCAGATCCCAATGATAAGAACAGGAGATGGGAACTGGTCAGGCAAAATTTAGGGGCAGAGGTCCTCCAAACAAACAGATTCATTCTTTTTTTGTAGACAGGGTCTCCCTGTAGCCCTAGTTGGTCTGGAATTCGCTCTGTAGACCAGGCTGACCTCGATTTCACAGAGATCCACCTGCCTCTGCTTCCTAAGTGCTGGGATTAAAGGTGAGTACTACCAAGACCAGCAGTAGATCCATTCTTATCCTTGGCCAGAAACTGGAATGTCCTTGATTCTGTCCTGGCCAGAAGCCAGGAATACCAGATGAGCAGTCTGTTTTCTTATCTTTTGTCTAAATGAGTACTCCCTGCCTGGAAGCTCTATGTGAGGGTATGACTGAAACTCTAGTCCAACACTAACTCTTTCTGGTGAACAACCTTTGAACTGGATCTCTGATTTTTGTGGTGGAAATGGGTTATATCTATTTCCAAAATGTGACCATCTCCCAAATGATTTCAGATCTCAACTCTTGATGGAGGGATGTAATAGTGGCCTTGGGCCACTGAGGATTGACCCCCTTCTTCCAGGTCAGTTTTGTGTCCCACCTTCTATTTCCTTGGTAACACTAGAAAGGTAAACTTCTGTTTTGTCATGCCTTAGGCCTTCTGCTCACAATAATAGAGTATAAGTTCTTCCTCTGACATTGGATGAAACCTGACATTCTAAGTTACCCCAAGCATTACACACTATTGTCTCTTCCCTTCAGAGTTAATCCAGCTTAACTGTCCTATCAATCATTTGATCAGAAGTCCAGCCCCCACCTCAAACTGAGTCACCTGAGGACATGCTAAAGAGATGGGAGGATAATTATCCCCTTGATGAGATAATGTACTTCTCTTTCCCAGAACCCCCTATCCCATGCAGCTACTTGGGAGAGCTGCCATCACAGCAGCACTGCCTGTTTTAGAATAGCATAGTTTTCTGAGCCCAATTTCTTATAAGAAAAGTGAAGGTAGCCAGGGCTACAAGCAAAAAACCTGCCCCAAGTGGAATGTAGGTGCCTAAGCTGGAAGGGGCAGGTGTGTGACTTTCAGATGACCTTTGACTTCAGTGTACAAAGAAGAGCTAAGGTTCAGGGCAGAAGTGAGGGAAAAGAAGGAGCCACTGTTTAGTGCTTGAGTAGAAAGACCTCAGGCTCTGGAGCAGGGTTGAGAGACTGAGGCTAGATTGCTATATAGTATGTTTTACACATTTTATAGTGTTTGTAAAGGGTTGGGGAGCTAGCTCAGTTAAGTGCTTATCTTAGAAATCACAAAGCTCTGAATCTCCTCCACATAACTCACAAAAAAAGAATGCTAGTGTGGTGGCACACAGCTTGTTACCTCAGCACTAGGAAGGCTGAGACAGGTGGATTCCTGTGGCCATTGGCAAGTCAGTCAAGTCTACTTGGTGATCTGGGTCAGTGAGACCCCCAGGAAAAAAAAAGATGGACAGTGCCTGAGGAATGACACCTGAGGTGGTCCTCTGGTATGCATGCATATGTATGCACACATGGGTGCACACACACAATTATTTGTGAAAAAACAACTTTAGCGGAGCTGGTGAGATGGCTCAGCAGGTGGTGTCTGCTGCCAAGCCTGAGAACCTAAATTCCATCTTAGGACCAACATGCTGTTAGGATAGGACTGACAAGTTGACCTCTAACCTCCACATGCACATCATAGCACACATGTCCCCTCCCAATAAATGTAACAATTTTTTTAAAGATTAGAGAGAATATGAGACCTGCAAAGCTTTTTGCAGAAAATGTTTGGCAACTTAAGTTGAATCAGAGCCTTCAGAGTTTGAAGACGCAGCTATAAAGTCTGTTATTAAAACTGAGTAATCAGCAAACAGGAAACAGTCATTGAATTGTAGGCTACTCTCAGGACCCCAGTAATACCTGGACAGGAAACCATGTAGGTGGCTTTCACCACAGATCCTCTTGCAAATTTAAGGACACTGGGAGCAGGCAGAGGGGCAGATGTGAAGCTGCCAAAGAAGGCTGCCCGAGCAGCCACCCGCCATGAGTGTAGAACACCAGGCCTTCCCGCTGGGCCTCCCTGCTGCCAGCTTCTCCCCAGCCCAGCCTTTCCCACTAAGCTCACTCTGCTGTTCGTAAGCCTTGCTTCCCAAGTGCTCCTGATAAAACATCTTCCCCCACAGTTCAGCTTTCCTGGCCTGCTTCACAGCAGCCAGTGCCACTGATTCTCTGGCTTCTCCCCAAGTATGTCCCATGGAACCGGGTACGTCTTCCTGAAGAGCAGCAAGAGGAGACTGGGTTGGGTATCCTGGAACACAGTTCCTGCCTTAATGCTGCCCACCCTTCTCCACAGTCTGCAGGAGGGCTGTCTACCCCTGCAGGCCTTGAGGTCCCCTCCATTCTAACCTAGAAATGGGTTAGGGGCTTTCCCTTCTTCCACTGCCACGGTAAACCCTTCCCTCCCCGCTGTGAGCCACAGCCTCAGTGAGGTACATCCAAAGGATATGATCTCCAAGCTGTGACCATCTCCAGATCTGATTGTTGCCCTTTACCTATAGATCCCAGCCCACATCAGGGGCTCTTTGCTACAGATGCTCCTGCATCGTGCTTGAGAGTCAGGTAGTCCAACTTATCCTCTCAGCAGTCAGATCCCACCTCCTCGATCTTGTTCTTACTGAAACCCTGTGGTTGCCCATGACTCATTCGCTCCAGACATTCTGCTGGAGCCCGCCCTTCCCACTCTTCAACAGGCTCATTTCTCTCACACCAGGCTCCTCCAGTCACTATTATGATTACTGTCTCCTCACTCACCTCAACCCCAGCCCCTCTCTATGCCCACATGTGCCTGCTCCTCATGCACTCCTTTCCAGATGACTAACCAAACTTACTGTCCTCCTTGAGGGGTATCACCTCTGTATGAAGGTGGGTCAGTACACATTATCTCTCCCTCCCTTGTCCCTCTCTTGAACTCAGAACTCACTTCCCTAGTATACTGCTGGTCTGTTTTCCTAACAGATAGGAGTTCTACATTTATTAAACAAATCTTAATTTTAAAATTATTTATATACTTTTAAAAAGATTTTAAAAATTTAAATTATATATATATATATATATATATATATATATATATATATATATATACAGTTGCCTGTGGAGGCCAGAGATGTTGGATTCTTTTGGAGCTGGTGTTACAGATAGTTGTGAGTTGCATGACTTGGTGCTGGGAACCAGACTTGGATCCTCTGCTCGGTTTTTTTGTTTGTTTTTTGTTTTTTGTTTGCTTTTTGAGTCAGGGTCTTCCTGTAGCTCCAGCTGGCTCAGAACATGACCAGGCTGACCTTGATCTCACAGACATCTGCCTGCCTCTGCTTCCCAAGTGCTAAGATTAAAGGCATGTGCCAATATACCCATGCTCTTACCTTTGAAGTCATCCTTCAGACTATTTTTATGTATTGGATAAGTGTATGCTACACGTTCATGAGTACTTGCAGAGGACAGATCCCCCCAGAGCTGGAGTTACAGGCAGTTGTTTTTATGTGTTCTGCCTTCTTCTTAAATTTCCTTCGGGGAGATGATGTAAACAATGTCCAACCCCTTTCCCCATGGTCCTAACCTGAGGTATGATTCCACCAGAATGCACTCTGGGAATCCAGTGAGTTTACTGGGCTTACAGAGCAATGGGTAAGGGTTTACTTACAGGAGCA
Organism: Eospalax fontanierii; assembly: GCA_035773235.1. Taxonomy (NCBI): domain Eukaryota; kingdom Metazoa; phylum Chordata; class Mammalia; order Rodentia; family Spalacidae; genus Eospalax; species Eospalax fontanierii. The sequence continues at coordinate 40,960,181 of CM069524.1, forward strand.
CAGGTGTTACCCACCTAAAGCCACATGAAAAGTCTGCACTCAAGTATGAATGATGGCTTCCCTGTAGGCACACAAAATGGTGAGAGATCGTCCCCTGGTCTTCCCCGGCCTATACACGCTAGTCCAGGCTATGTGCAATTACAGCTCATTATGGGTTGAGAGGTATAGCTGGAATCTCAGGCAAGGGTCCCATGACTCCCCGCCCCACCCTTCCAGGGGAATAGTCAAAGGGCCCAGCAGTTGAGCTCAGGAAGATGTCATCTATCTGTTGGAGGACAGTATTATACAACACGCCTGCATATAAGTGTACTAGTGTTGTGCAATGCCCAGAGAGGCCAGAAGAGGACGTGGGATCCCCAGGAACTGGAGTTACTGATGGTTGTTAGCCATTATGTGGGTGCCGGGAACTGAACCTGGGTCCTAGGCAAGAATAGCCAGTGCTCCTAATGGCATAGCCATCTCTCCCCAGTTTTGAACTGCTGGACATGGGTTCTGGGAACAAAACTCAGATCCTTTGGAAGACTAGCAGGAGTTCTTAATCAGTAAATCATCTCTCCAGCCCCCTTGTTTTCATTTTTTGAGACATGGTCTCCCTGTAGCCCCTGCTTACCTGGAGCTCATTTGTATATACCAGCCTGGCCTCAATCTCATAGAGATCTACCTGCTTCTGCCTCCCACACCCACTTTGTTCTTGTTTTAACCAAGTTAAAAAAAATTATGTGTGTGTATGCACCTGCATGAATTCATGTGTACAACTTGTGTGCAGGTGCCCGTGGAGGCCAGAGGGTGCTGAATTCTTGGGAACTGGAGTTAGAGCCAATTGTGAGTCACAAGATGTGGGTGCTGGGAACTGAACCTGGGTCGTCTGCAAGAATAGTAAGTACTTATAAGTGCTGAGCCATCTCTCCAGCCCCTCTAGATTTTTAAAAAACCCTTTAACCCCCATGTAGATTAAAAAAAAAAAAAAAAACAACAACATATGTATGAAAGACATAGAAGTTCTACTCTGGACTAGGATGTGGCTCAGTGGTAGAGCACATGCCTTGGATTCCATTCCAGCACCACAAACAGAACAAAACCTGGACATAGTGGTACATAATCCCAGCACTCAAGAGGTTGAGGCCAGCCTGGGCTACATGAGACCCTGTCTTGCTCCCTCTCTCACAGACACAAAACAAAAAACCCCAAACAGAATAAAGTGAAATGCCATTCAACATCAATTCCACTTCAAAAGATGAGTAGAAAAACTCTGGGAATAGAGTGTCTTGTTTTCTTTCTTTATGGTTTCATCTTTTTTATATTTGTTCAACTACTTGGAACTTTCATGTTTATGAATTAGTAACCCATTTCCAAAGTTTTGTTGAAAAGCTGGTTCCTAGATGGTGCAATTTCTCACCACCCCAATTTGTTTGTTGTGCTGATGGACTGTTTGGGGCCTATAATCCCTTCAGGCATCAGCAGTGTGCTGTTTTAATCACATTGTGCCACAAGTCTTCAAACAATTTGGGTTATTTCTGCATATTTGTTCGTCTATTTTTACTTTAGGATCAATTTATCTGTTTTAAAATTTTTTTCATTTAGGGGCTGAAGAGATGGCTCAGTGGTTAAAAGCAATTGCTGCTCTTGCAGAAGACTCAGGTTCAGTTCCCAGCACCCACATGGTGACTCAAAACTATCTATAACTCTAGTTCCAGGGGCTCTGATGTCCTCTTCTGGCCTCCGCAGGCACTGCACACATGTGGTGCATACAATACATGCAAGTCAAATACTCATACACATAAATCACATACATACATTTTTGAGTGTGTATGTATATAAACACATGTACCAATGGTGCACTTGTGGATGCTGAGGAAAATCTGCAGGAGTTAGTTTTCTCTTTCTATCATGTGAGTCCTGGGGATCCAACTCAGGGCATTAGGCTTGATGGTAAGTTCTCTTACCCACTGAGCTATCTTGCTTACCTGTTTTATTTTTTTATTTTATTTACGTGTATAAGTGTATTGCCTGCATGTAAGTACACCTGTATCATGCAATGCCCGTGGAGATCAGAAGGCATTGCATCCCCTGGAAATGGAGTTAAGGACCATTGTTAGCAGCCATGTGGGTGCTGAGAATTGAACCCAGGTCTTCTGCAAGAACAGTCAGTGCTCTTAACCTCTGAGCCATCTCTTCAGTTTACCTTATCTGTGATTTAAAACACAGTGAGGGCACAGTGAGGGAAGATTAACTTTTTTCTTCTTTTGAGTAGTAGGTATGAACCAGGGGTTTTACTAGCAAAGCATTCTGGGCAAGTACTCTATTACTGAGCTATATCCTTGGTCATTATTTTTACTTTTTTCAGACACATCACTAAGTTGCTCAGGTTGACCTTGAACTCACTCTGTAGCCCACACAGACCTTGATGCTTCTACCTCAGCCTCCTGAGTAGCTGAGATGACAGGCCCAGGCCACTAGGCCTAGCAGAGGATTCCCATCTTTGAAAGCTGCAGAGAAAGGGAAAGTGTTACACCTTTTACTCAGGGAATTCACACAAGAATTTTGTTCATTACTAGGTATTTTATCTTTTTTATGATGCTATTGAAAACATGACCTTCCATCATTGTCTGGAGTATAGGAAGGCTACCAATACTCTTCTGCCAATTTATGTCATAGCTTTTGAATTGGTTTTTTAGATTTTCTGGACAAATAATGTTCTAAAATGCAAGGACTTTTCCTTCCCAACCTTGAGCTTTTTTTGTCCAGTTGTCTTTTTGTTTTCAGTTATTTCCTCTGTGCTGTTTTACCATAACTTTTAACTTTGACAAGGCACTGAACAATGCTGGTAAATGAGAGGCTGGACAGAAAAAACCAGAATGAAAGGTTTTGTTCTGCTTCACCAGAATGACTGGGAAGAACAGTTACTTCAGGGTGACAGATATTTTCCTGCCCTGATTTCTCTTTGTCTGATGTACCATTAATTATTATTATCACCTCTTTTTAGGTATTTTTGAGACAGGGTCTCACTATGTAGCCATGGCTGGCCTGGAACTCACAAAGATCCGCCTGCCTCTGTCTCCCAAGTGCTGGCATTAAAGGTGTGTGCCTCCAGTACTTAAAGCTGCTGAAAAGTTATGAGGAATGTGTAGTTTACATATTGAAAAGTTTATTAAAGTAATTTTAAGGCTAATTAAACTAGTTTTATTCAAAGTAAGTCTACATTAAATTACAATATTAACAATTTGTAGACACAATGAACTTAAAATATAAGAAGTAGAAATAGAAATCTATTTGGTCTTTCAGAGACCACATTTCATAGAACTCATAAATGAAAATTTACAAATATAGAAATGATACTTAAAGAGTAAAGATTTTAATATGGGAACCCAAAAGATGTCATATTTTAAACATGCATGTTTCAAAAAGGGAGAATCCTTTAATAATTTAGCATAAAATCGAGTTATATAAACTTGGTATATTCCAGAAAATATTGCTTTAAACACTTATACATGATCAAAATTCCTTTGGTAGCTTTAATCAAAATGAAACATGCTACTTTGTAAAATATAAAGTACTTTTGAATGCTGTTGTAAAAGTGTCTGTCATCACCACCATATCAATATCACTACAGAGCCTTGCTCTCATCGCTGAACCCCACATGTGAATACACAGTACATTACCAGGCACCAACAAATTCTTAGCCTTTTCACAAAAATAACCGAGCTCCATACAGTGCCAGGGCAGAGATCAAAGATGGTTCCTGTGCAAGACTGTAAAACCAAACCCAACTTTATTATGGAAATCACACGAACTGCAACTGAAACAGTCAAATAGCAATCACCCCAAGGCCAAAACCAGGACTGCCACACTCAATCAGCATGGAAACCTAAACATGAAACCCCTAGTCCCCTAAACACAGTGACAAGAAGCCTGGCTGGACTGCACTGGCTGCTGAAAGACTCTGCATCTCATGGCAGACACAAAATGATGTCTTCCTGGCACATCAGGGACCTTAGAAACCTGATTTATAGAAACCAAAGTTTGGAACTTTCTGAAAACACAAAAAACAGAGGCCAATGCTTAAGGTGTAGAACTGTGTGGCAGTTTGGACACTGACCTTTTCTTCCCAATGCCCACCAGTCCAGGGCTCCTGCACTGAGCGCTTGTCTGAGGGAGAATGCAGCATCTAGGGTATTTCCGCTGTGCCCCACAATCACACACACACCGAACCAAGCCCGTGGCTTTTTGCCACAGGAACAAGAGCTTGTGAAGGAACTTCTCAACTAATATTGGTGTGTCCAATCTCAAAGTCGGAGAGTAACAGAAACAATTTAAATGCCTAAAAGAACTAGAGGAAAAAAGTGGAGGGAAAAAGATGTGCGTCATCTAAAAGTCCTTGCGTCCTGGGAAGGATGATCCAAGAGCCATCTCCTCTCCTTCGAATCCAAGTGTCCACAGTTGGGGCAGCTGCAGGGACCTGAAAACAGCACAGCAGCTTTCACGCTTTGCAGGTGCATTCTAGTGTTTGTTTCACTGGGAGACGACAGTCTGCTGGCATGTCACGCCACATAGTGGTACTGATTTGGACTGTCTTTGTCTCGCTCCATATAGTCTCTGTCTATAAGTGATTCAATTCTCTTTTTCAAATCTCCAGGCTAGGGAGAAAAAAAAAGCCAACTTCTAGTTAGAGTGCACTCAGCAAACATAAAAATAACGTGTAACATCTTGTATGACACATGTATATAAATACACAACTCTGTAACAGACGGATTTATTTATAAATTTCTGCTACTTACAAAATGATCATCCCATGAGATGACTCATTTCATGCTGCATCTACATAGTATAACCATAAATTCTGAGTGTTCTTCTAAAGTTATTGCAAAAATATCTTTGTTGTCACCATCCTAACATCAGGATGGAGCTTTGCTCTCACTACTTAATCACACATGTGGATATAAACCAACCCTTTAATTTAGGCTCTGTATAGTGCCATGGGAGAGAATGAGACTGGTCCCTCTGCTTGACTAGAACCAAGTCTACAGCTTTAGGAGTGTGAATGCTCCTCCTGCTGCTGCATTAGGAAGCAAATAGCTCTGGTAAGCAAAGGCCCTCTGCTGAGGGAAAGTTTTATCTTCCAAACAGCAAACCCTCATATTCAGTGGGGGACATGCATTTTTACAAGTCATGGCTAAAAATACAATTAGTTATAAAAGCAGGGCAGCCAAGGCGTTGCCAGCTGAACATTACACTCCATTTAATTGTTGAGTCTCTTTATTTGCAAAGGAATACACAAATGCCTTGGCTTGGGGATGGGGATGAATGGGAACATAGGCACCACTGTATGAGCTAAGGAAGGCACTGACTCCACTGGTCCTTGAGATAGTTAGTTCCTTTCAGTGTGATTCCCTGGTAAAGAGGCTCAATCTAGGTGTCTTGGAACCTGCTGCTGAAGAGTTCATTACTTTCTGAGCTGACAATGCATTTAAGACTATATTTTATCATGTATTTGTTCTTTTTGTTTTTTTTAAAATATTTTTATTTTTTGTGTGTGAGTGTATTGCCTGCATGTAAGTACACCTGTGTTGCACAATACCTGCAGAGGTCAGAAGAGGCATTAGATCTCCTGAAACTGGAGTTACTGATGGTCATTAGTTGCCCTGTGGGTGCTGGGATTCAAACCTGGGTCCTCTGCAAGAGCAGCCAGTGCTCTTAACCACTGAGCCATCTCTCCAGCCCTTATGTGTTTTTTAAATACTTCCTTATCTATTATCCTACATTCCACATGTTGCAGAATTGCAGAGCTTAGTTCTAGAGCAAGAAACAGGACAAACCTGAGTCCAAGCTATATCACCAAGGTACAAAGTACTGTGCAGCACATGGATGTGGAGTCAAGCAACTACCAACAGTACTGTCATTAGGGTCTATGAGGTGGCCTTAAGTGCAACAATTAGGAAAGAATATGTGTCCTTTGTGGCCCTCTACTCTTCTGAAAATACAACTGTGCCACGTGTTTGCAAAGGCTGTGGCTCTGGTTTCCATGGTGGTGATGGACATCATCTGTAACATGCTGTTGCCTCTGCTCACAAATTTACACCAGAGGAACCCCTAAGGTCAGTCAATGCTAGGACACTCAGAGCCCAACATGCTCTATGGCTGAGCAAAATTCCCAATATTCAACTGTGCTGACAGGACTTACCTTCACTGGAAATTTCAGCTGATTGTATAATTCAGAAACGAGAAGATTATGACCAAGAGTCTTCCTCATCTTCATTATTCTGACTATAGCAGCATCAATCTGGTACTGTCTATCCTGGAACACTCTCTCTGTGGTGCTAACTTGTTCCTCAACCTGTACACAAAAAAAGGAAAGAAGAAAGAAGTATAAAAATGCTTTAGTATTGCTTTGTGCTGATGAGAAACTTGGTTTTGATGAAGACTAAGGCTAGGCTTTGGATAAGTCCTGCTTTGTTACATTTTTATTTGTTCTAGGAAAGCTCAGCTTCTCACAATGCAAAACTCTAAAATTTGGAAATATAATTTTAGGGGGCTGGCTCAGTAGTTGAGAGCACTGGTTGCTCTTGCAGAGTACCCAGGTTCAACTCCCAGCACCAACATGGTAGCTAACATACGCTAACTCCTGATGCAGGGGATTCAACACCCTTTTCTGACACCTCCATGGGCACTGCACAACATGGGTGCACTTCCATACATGCAGGAAATACATTTATACACATAAAATAAAAAATTTAAAGATAAGAATTGACACTGGGTTGTAGCTCAGTGGCAGAGTACTCATCTAGCATGTGCAAGGCCTAGGTTTGCGCTCCAATATTGCAAAAAAATGCGGGTGAAGGTAGATTTGGGAACTGATTATAAAACAGAATTTGCAGAAACAATTTGAAAAACCATGGATTTTTTTTGGTCTTTTTGAGACAGGGTCTCCTTGTAGCCTCAGCTGGCCTAGAACTCATTATGTAGACCAGGCTAGCCTGAAATTTACAGAGCTGTACCTGCCTCTGCCTCCCAAGTGCTGGGATTAAAGGAGTGCACCACCAGGCTCAGCCAGCAATATCATTTTTTAAAGTCTAGTCATGTACATCTTGAGAAATGCTGTATGGCCACACCAGTGTAGCAAGGACAGGCAAGAAAAGGCAGCTGATCTACTCTGCAATTATACTTCTGGATTTTATACTCTATCCTCAAAATTCCTAGCAATAAAAAAACTTGCTAAAATGCATTTACACTAAGTCCTTAGCTGACACGCCAAATTGTCTACTAAGAAGTTATTCCTGGGGCTGGAGAGGTGGCTCAGGGGATAAGAACACTTGCTGTTCTTCTGGAGGACCTGGGTTCAACTCCCAACACACACATGGTGGTTCTGTTGTCCTCTTTTTCCTACACACATACACCAATAAATATACAAATAATCAAAACACGAGTTCAATTAAAAATAAATCATTTTTTAAAAAAGTTGTTCTTTCAAAGGAGTTGAAAACATGCAACATGAGCTAGAAAGATGGCTCAGTGGTTAAGAGCCCTGGCTATTCCTGCCTAAGACCCAGGTCTGAATCCTAGTACCCATATGGCAGCTAACAACAGTCTGTAACTCCAGCTCTAGGGGATCCAATGCTCTCTTTGGGTACTGCATGACACAGATGCACTTACACACCTACAGGCACTCATATACACAAAATAATAAAATAAATAAATAAAAAAAACATGCCATACAAAAGCTGCTACACCTTATTTTTTGATAATGTCCTGAAAGTAGCCAGGACATCGATCTTCAGTATGTAAAGTGTGGTTGATTCAGACAGTATCATTCAAGGATAAGAAGGAATGAGCATCAGGCAACAAGGAGACGTGGAAGAAACTTAAACTCAGCAGTGTTGCTGAGTGAAAGAAACATCTGAAGGCTCTGCTGTAGGATCTTACTGTGCAATAGTTTGGAAAAAGCAAAGTGATAGAAATACTAGAAAGGTCAGTGCTGGCTGGGATTTAAGACTTGTGGTTAGAACTAATAGGGCTGAGGCCTCTGAGGTTAGTGAAACCACTGTATGATGCTGTATTGAAGGACTGGTTATCACACATCCAAATCCACTCAGTGTACACCACCAGGTGCAAACCTGATTAAAACTACATACTCTAGTAAGAACGAGTCATTGATGCAGGTTTGCTGCTTTGTTGGAGGAGGCTGGTAGGAGTATACAAGAAGTCTCTGTACTTGTTTCTCAATTTTGCTATGTATCTAAATCACTTGAAGACAGTTTTTACAAAACGTATAAACAAAGCTAGTTGTGGTGGTGCATGCCTTTAATCTCAGCACTCAGGAGGGAGAGGCAGGGAGATCTCTGTGTCAGCCTGGTCTACATAGTAAGTTCCAGGCTAGCCAGGGCTATATATTGAGAGCCTGTCTCAAAACATCAAAACAAAATCCCAACTCCAATTCCATAGGGAGTCTGGAAAGATGTGTTAAATGGTTAAGAGAAATGGCTGCTCTTGCAGAGGACCTGGGTTTGGTTCCCAGCATCCACATGGTGGCTAACAACTATGTGTAACAACAGTTCCGGGGGATCTGAGCCTTTCTGGTCTTCATGAGCATTGCACATATTTGGTACACTCACAGGGATGCAGGTAAAACATTCATGCACATAAGATAAAATTTAACAACAAAAAAGAGATATAGACTTCCAGTTTCTCCACATTCATTCCTACACTGGAGACTTAAAAAAAAAAGTTATTACATGGTTATTTTTTGTATTTGTGTGTGTGCATGCACACGTGTGCCATGGTATGCATGTGGAGGTCAGAAGACAACTTTTGGGAGTTGGTTCTCTCATCCTACCATGAGGATCCTAGGGACTGAACTCAGGTCATCAGGCTTGGTGGCATGTGCCTTTACCAGCTGAGCCATTTTGTCAGTCCTATAAAACTTAACAATTTCACACGATAAATTTAACATTATTATTATTATTACTATTTGTGGTACATACTAGGTAAGCCCTCAATCACTGAGCCATACCCCCAGTCTAGAATATTATTCTAATTTAAAGAATTACTGATAGAACAAACACTTTTACATTGTATTTATTGAGTAATCTGAATATATTTTCTGTCCAGCACACTGAAGGTCTCAGGGTGAGTGACATAATCACTGTCTGTGGGGGAAAGGAGTAATTTGTGACATTATTGCCCAGTATAATTGAAGCTGTCTTGCCCCTCTCTTTACTCCTTAACTTCACAAGAATCTGCCCCATACAGCCACCTAGGTTAGGCATTTACAGGGATGAGGAGGCCATTGGGACTTACTATGTGTGTTGGTTTCAGGGTATAAAGGACACAGCATCAGAAGGGCCAACATCTGTGGTCTTAATCCTGTCTAGATTCAAGAACCTGAGGGCCTGCTCCCTTCTGTAGTTGCTGTCTCTGTAGGTTCTGCAGGCAAACTCCACCCACCCCTTCAAGGTCAAGCTAGGAATAAGTGAATTGAAGTGTGTTGGGCAAAGTCTGTGCCAGGAAAAATAGAGGATGGGTACTGGTTCTGTAAAGTCCACTTGCTTCCTGTGCTATCAGATCCAATATAGGAAGATAGGACCTCACACACCATTTGTGAACAGGAAGAGCTGTTAAACAGATTTCCTTTGATTTTTTACACCTACTGAGAATATAAAATTAATAAAATATACTCTTCTAAACACTGTGCATTCACATTTGATTCAGAAATATGCTCTGGCCTCTAAGAGTGAACACATTACCAGAAAAGCTAAGGATTCTTTGCTGAACCCCTGTAAGTAAAAAAAGAAAGCTGGCACGTACAGTTTCCTTCATCTGGATTTGATTGATCTTTATTCTGAACAACTTGTGCTTGAATTCTCCATTGAAGATGAACTTGTCTCCATCTTCTACTTCCTTTCCTTTGGGACTTTTAATTAAAACCCGTGCTTTACCACAGGCCAGGGATTGCAGTGTTCTTCTCAGCTCACTGTCCTCTGAGGGAGGAAAAGGAGACAGAAATTGTCAAGAAACACATATGAGACTCAACAATGCAAGAAATCCTACCATTACATGTGACCAACAAGCTCGGCATGGTGGCATATACCTTTAATTCCAGCATTCAGGAGGCAGAGGTACATGATCTCTGATCAAGGCCAGCCTGGTCTACACAGCGAGTTCCAGGTCAACTAACCGGGGCTATAGGGAGACCCTGTCTCAAAAAAACAACTCCCCCCAAAACCAAATATGTGACCAGAAGACACAGCCTATACCTCTCTGATTTTTTTTTTTTTAAACCCAGTTCTGGGGAAGGAACCCAGGGTCTTGTGCATGCCAGGCAAGCATTTTCATTTTGCCCCCAGCTACGGCCCCCAGCTTATACATTCTCTTAAAAAAGCACATGCTTTAAAATGATCTCATATGAAGGCCAGACATGGTGGTGTAAGCCTTTAATCCTAGCACTTGGGAAGTTTGGGAGTAGGGGGGAGATAATTCCAGCACAGCCAGGGGGAGTCTTCCTACCTATGCCTGTGGCCATTTTTATTTCTTCAAAGCTGAATCCATCCCCCTCGTTGAACATGAGCAGCACCAACGTCTGGAAGAGGGACACCTGGAACTCTTTCTTCCCCTTCAAGAAAATGGAGTCATCACTGGAGCTCTGCCAGACACTCTTTCCAAGTCACAATAAGCTGCTTTTGTAGGCAAATATTTTCTGAGGGATTCAGAACTTACTAATAGCCACCAAGTAAGAATTACGTTACTGAAAAAAGAATGATTATGAGCTACTACACTAAAAAATTTCTTGATTTGGACTTGGTGGCACATGCTTATAAGCCCAGCAGCTGAGAGGCTAAGGTGGGAGGATCCTGAGCATGAGGTCAGCTCAGACCGATGCATGTTGACCGGCTCTTTGCATTTTAGCCTTAATCAGTAGTTACCAGGCCTATTGTTTGTTGCCATGATTCTTTTGAGACAGGGTCTCCCTGTAGCCCCAGCTGGCCTGGAACTTACGATGTAGAGCACGCGGGCTTTGAATTCAAACAGACTCCCCTGTCTCTGCCTCCCAAGTGCTGAGATTAAATGCATGCACCATCACACCAGGCTGCTGAAATGTTTTTAAGACAGTGTCTTGCTATATAATCAGGGTGGCCTTGAACTTGTAATCCTCTTGCCTGTTGGATGCTAGACTCACAGACATGTACCATCAGACATGGCTTACCGAAGCTTTGGGTGGCAATGGGAATCCCTGAGACTTAGAAGGGGCTTGGAAAAGGTAGGTGACAGCATGGGTAAGGAAGGGAAGGCCTGCAGAATGCGTCCCAATATCTTACTCAAAGGCAGAATAACTTAAAGTGCTCAACTGGCACCATCTCTGTTCAGTTTCTTTGTGGAAGGCAAATTTGGCCTTGGATGTTTCATAATTCTTTTTTCTATCTACAACATCTGGGTGCACATACTAGTCAGTACCCATGAAATTTAGCAGCTCTGTATGGAGAGGACAAGGAACAGAAGAGGCAGTGGCAGTGTTGGGAACCTCTTTGGACTCAGCATTGACTCTCATGGGCAGAGCTGCAGGATCTGTGTGCTCTCTAGAAGTTGGTTCCTAACTAAAACCTGAAGGCAATGAAAGACAGGTGGCGGAAGTTAACTGGGCTAACACCTTGCAGAAGAATGTGATATACAGATCCTGCATAATCATGCATGAGTAAGTGAACTTTAATAGCTATGCAGTAGGAACTCTGATTATTCTCCTTGATATACGTAAGCGAATGTTATTTGCAGTTTGAAGTTAGGGGCAAATATGAGGGGTTTCTCCTACTACTGCTTTGTGACATGCTTCCTACATCCCATAACCACTCCTTTCTTAAATGATAGCTTCTAATAGCTCTGCAGTAAACATTCTTATTCACTGATCTGTGAAAATGTCTTATTAAGGATTTTCATCTCTAACTGAAGTGACTAGGAAAGAGTGTGGTGAAATGCTGAAAGATCCTCTCTGGGGTTCTCGGTACACAACAGAACTTGGCATCTTACAACAGAAGGAAGATAACAGTTAACTTAAAAGAAATTAAAATGGGCTGGAGAGATGGCTCAGTGTTAAGAGCACTTGCTGCTCTTATAGAGGACCTGAGTTTGATTCCCAGCACCCATATTGGGTGGATCAAATCTCCTATAACTCCAGCTCCAGGGGATCTGATGACTTCTTCTGGCCTCTGTGGGCACCTGCACAAACATATTCATACATACAAATGCATACATAAAATAAAAAATAAATCTAAAATAAAACAGGTAGAGTCTTAGAATTGGAACTAAGGCAGCATAGCAGATGATCTGGGGTTTTGAGCCATGTGACTAAACTGCCTTCATACCACTCTCCAGTTAAGAGTTGCCACACAACTCTAACTCCCTTTGGAAGCTACACTTGCAGCTCTTTTCTAGCACCCATCAATTTCTTGGCCAAAAGCCACACCTCACCTGAGTATTTTAATGAATTTTTAAATTTTATGTACATGAGTGTTTTACCTGCATGCATGTAAATGTGCCCCTGCTGTGCAATATCTATGGAAGCCAAAAGAGAGCCTCAGATCCCCTGGAACTGGAGTCAAGAACTAGTGTTAGCTACCATGGGGTGCTGAGAACTAAACACGGATCCTCTGGAGAAACAGTAAATGCTCTTAACTGTTGAGCCATCTTTCCAACCCTACCTCAAGATATTTTAATTTGTAACTTTTTATTTTAGCAGAGACATGGAATACATTTTCATCACATTTTCTACCTTTGCTGCTCTTTTTTTCAAGTAGGTAAATGATTGTGTTTACATACAGACGTGCATGCATGGAGGCCAGAGAAAGATGTGCCCTCCTCCATCGCTCTTTGCCTTTTTCCTTGAAACGGGATCTAAATGAATCTGGATCTCACCATTTCTTAGCCAAGTGGATGACCAGCAAACCCTAGTGATCCTCCTTGCCTGCACAACCCTAGCACTTTAACGCTATAGTGCAGCCACATCTGGCTTTTAAAATAATTTTTAATATTTATGTGTATATGTTCAGGCACATAGGTGTGTCAGTGCATGGCATGCATGCAGAGGTCAGAGGACAACTTGCAGAAGCTGGTTCTCTGCTTCTACCATGTGGGTCCTGTGGATCAAACTCAGGCTGTTAGGCTTTACCTGCTAAGTTACTTCATTTGTTCCCACACCCAGTTTTTTACTCAGATGGTAGGGATATGAACTCAGGTCCTCATGCTTGTTGTGCAGCAAGTGCTCTTATCTGATGATTCATCTCTCCAGCATTGGCAAATGATTTTCTATAGATTAATTTACCATTGATTTAAATTAAGTAGAGTACTAACCCTTTTATCTTATTGTTATTGATCTGGAAAACCTTGTGCTGACTCATTCTGAAAAAGTCTTGTCTTTCTTTGCTAGGAAAGTTCAATGACATTTTAAAAGTTCTAAAATACTGACAGAAAATACTGACAGGAATAAATGGGAGTTCTAGACAAAGAACCTACCTCCTTAAACTCTGCCTTCAACACAGCATGTCCCAGTGTCGTCTGCCACTGGAGTTTCCGGCCACTGTGCTTGCCCAGGTAGAAGGTCTTGAACACTTCCTGAAGTCTGACCATCTGCCAAACCAGGAGACACATGAGACACACTGAGCGCATTCCTGACAGTGTACTTTATAGAGCTTGCATGAGCTTGCACAGCTGAATTGAAAATGCAGCCCCATGTTTTGACAGTTATTTTTCTGAATTCTACTATGTGTGGAAACACGCATGGTCCTTAGACCTTGGACTTTCCTATGACATATGGCTCTTGTTTGGACTGGTGCTTGATACTCAGAGGAATGTGTCGTACAAACTTCACCTACCATTTATGGTTCCCTCCAGTGGCACATATGGCCTATTGCTGAGGCCATCTGGGGTCAAATGGTGCACCTGCTCATGCTTTGCTTTCTCTCTCTCTGCTTCTCACCTGCGCAGTGCTGTAAGGACAAGGCCACTTACCATACTCTAGTTAGGGATGGTGTTACATACTGACATAGTCAGTATCTGAAATGTCCCCAATGGCTCATGTGCTAAAGGCTCAGATGCCAGCTGATGGGGTTTGGAAATCGATTGGATCATGATGGCTCTAACTTCATCAATGGATTAATCCTTCAATATGTTAGTAATCTGACAGCACTGGGAGGTTCTGGAAACTCAGAAGTGTTGGAGGAAATAGGTCATGGGGGGGGTGCCTTTGAAGGTATTTCCTGACCTTGGCCTCTTCCTGGACCCATGAATTGAGTAGCCTTATCACTGCATGCTTACATTGCTATGATGCTCTGTCTTGCCTCAAAGCAATGTGTCTAGTTGACCTTGGGCGGAATTCCCAGATATCATGAAACAAAATATGCCACTCCTTGGTTTCTCTCAGGTATTGTTACAGTGGCAAAAAGTTGACCAACACAGACACTCACCAGGTACATGCACAGGAAGCACTGAGCAACTTCATAGATCACTGAGAGAGTTAAGAGTGGGTTAGCAGTCACCAGCAGAGTGGGTTTGTTATAAAATCCAGTTTGGCTATCTCTCCTGAGCCCCATCTCTACTTGGTGCTATGTACCATTTCAGTCAGAAAGCCTTCATCACAAGCAGCTTCTTAATCTTGGCCTTCCCAGCCTCTAGAACTAAATTACCCAGTCTTAGCAATTCTACTGCAGCAACAGAAAGCAGACTAAGACAGGCACTATCAAGTAAGTATAAAGACAACTCACAGAGAACACATTTACAAATCATGTTATCTGTTCAAGGTCAAGTATCCACAATAAATACAGAGTACTCAATTTAGTAAGAAATGACAACTTAAAAGAGGACTTGAATAGATATTTCTCTAAAGAAAATATACAAATGGCCAAGAAACACAAGAAAAGTGCTTAGTATCACTATCAGCAGAGAAATGCAAACTATACCCAGGTGAGAATTCCTCACATTCACTAGGAAGATGGCCAAGAGGATAGAGAGTTAAAAATGATGATGAGGGGGGAAGCTGCCCCTCTTATTCCTCAGTTAAATGAAACATGAGCTGGTGGTTCTGTTTCTAGCTATATACCTAGAAGTGACCACAGGTGTTCACATGAAAATCTGTACACACATCTTCATATATATATTATTAATGGTAGCCCAAAAGGATAAAGAACCCCCAAACCCATCATTCAGTGAATAGCTAAGCAATGTATCTGTACACAGTGTCAAAAGCAAGCATGAGGAATCTAGGAATGGGAAGCCAACACTGACACACACATCCTGAATGCAGAGACACCAATGTGCAATAACATGAGACATCGAGGGCAGGTAAGTCTACACAGAAAGCAGAAAATGGCTATAGGCCAAGGGGAGGGGATAGGGAAAAGCCAACATCTAATAGGTACAGAGATTCCATCTACTTGCTTAATGCATAAAACTATCTCTAAGATGGAAAGTTTCACATGAAAGTGTACTTTTCCATATCTGAAAAAATTACAACATGGTAAAGCTCCAGCATATTTTGCTAGAAGGCAAAAATGTCCTCAAAGACAATGGGAATACAAAAACAGAACCAGAAAGCCAGCTGAAAGATCTAGGATGATGTGGGTATCAATATAACAAGAAGACACAAGTTTAGTGACGGATAAAATTAAAATGGGGGAATAGAAGGTTCTTCTTTAGAGCAGAGAATTAGACTCTAAACAGAAAAAGGAAGAAACTGGGAAAAATAAATCCCATTTTTCACAGTAACATCAACTCTTACTGTGACAGGAACCTCATGTCGGCGACAGATGAATGTAAGATGTTTGCATAGCCCCTGAATAGCACCTCCACAAATTACTAATTACAGAAGGAAAAAATACAACAGAGTAGGCCGAAAGGAATCCAATGTCACCCCCACTCCTTTATTTTGATCAGGTTCTCACTATGTAGCCCCAGCTGGACTGGAACTTGCTTATAAACCAGGCTGGCCTTGAACTCACAGAGATCTGCCTCTTAAAGGTGTATACCATCAGGTCTGGTATAAGCCAGCTTTTCATTGCTATGATAAATAGCTGAGAAAAACATCTAAAGGAAGGAAGGATTTATTCTGGCTCATGGTTTCAGTCCAGAGTTGGGTGGTTCCATGCTTTTAGGCCCATGGCGAGGCAGAAACAGCCTAGAGAAAGGGCATGGTAGATGAATGCTGTTCACCTCATGGTGGCTGGGAGAAGTAATGGAAAGGGAGCAGAGCCAGGCTAAGAAGCAGGATATACCTTTCTCCAACTATACTCAACTTGCCATACTTTTACCATCTTCCAGTAGTCTATTCACATTTGAATTCCTTTCCATCAATGAATTAAATCAGGTCAGAACCCACATGATTTAAGGCTCTCTAGAAAAGCCCTCATGGACACATCCAGATGTGTGCCTCACTTAACCTATGCACCTCAATCCAATTATGCTGACAACTGAAATTAACCATGGCAGTTATCAAAAATATACTTGAGATAGTTGACAAAACTAGGAAGAGGGACTCACACTAGTGAGTCTTCTGATCTCAGAAAGTGCTGGGGGTACTCCTGGGAGACCTCTAACTGAAGCAGTGAGAGCAAGGGCCCCACACAGCCCACAGGTACATGTGAACAGAAACAGGAAAGAGATGCTACCTACCTACACAGTCAGAGCTAAACAAGAACATTCTAGAAACTGTCCTGCACACTTGTAAGTCTGAATTATTTCAGAACAAGTGAAAACACTGGCAGTGTTATAAGAGGGCTGCCTGGGTGGAGAGAGATTCTGGTCAGGGTAAAATGATCCTCAGCAGGGAGGAGGAAAGCACAGCTGCGGGGGCTGATGGAACACGGACATTTTCTGGAGGAGGCTCTGCTACGAGGTACAAAATGCCTGAAAGCAAACATGACCTCTAGTGGTTGGGACAGCCAGGCCTTATGATGAGTGGCAGGAGCAGCCAGAGCTCATGTACTAGGAAAAACTGGCCATGGGCTAGCCCCATCGGTTCAGTGAGGATGATGAAGGTGCAGGGCACCGTGCACAGAGGAGGAAAAAGGGAAAATTCTAGTTGGATGCTGAGCCACAGGGCCTCTCACTGTGTACAGGGGAAACCGAGGACAGAGATGGAGAAAAACAGAGAAGATGCAGAGAACAGTCGAAGACTGAGAAAAGAAACTGTCTTGGAACCGAGACGTGGAGGAGGAAGAGGTCTGGCGGGCCCAGCCTTTCCATTTGTTGACCTAGTCTCTATGGCTCCCCAAGTTTCTGTTCTCTGGAAAGGCTGTTGTCCTCTGTGCTGAGGGCAGTGTTACTCAACCAGTTCTCTTGTGCTCTAGCTGAATGACACTCCTGCTTTCTCAATGGCATCACTGATGGCATGGATATAGTTTGCTCCATTTGTATTTAGTCTCACTGAGCTCATGAGTCCACCTCTCACTTTAGGTCTTCCACAGCACTTCAAGTTGGGGCTGACATACAAGGCCCTAAACAATGCCATGCCCAGATCTTGGTGTCATCTATGATCAAAAGGAAAGGATAGCCTAACAAGCTGTTACTTTTACAAATGTCCTGGCTGACAGACATCAGGAGACATGAACTATGACTGAAGAGGTCACTGTTAAGCATCACTTGCTAGGGGCCACAGAATGTGGAGTAGGTAACTTGAAAATGTCTCCTTTATACTCTTAAGTAACAGATTTGGCATAGGTGGGTTTGACTGGGGTAGCTGGACACCTACCTCTGGAGGGAGGTGCACTTCCATGGGTGTATAAGTAGGCCAGTAGCCCATGGTGAGTATGTTCACTGTGAGGTCGATGGGGCCAGGCGCACTTTGGTTTTGCATATGCTAAAAACAAAGAAGTTGAAGATAAAATTAATTTTGGGGTGTTGGGGGAGGCTATTCATTTTTATATATTATGTGCATGAGTGCTTTACAGCATGTTATGTGTGCACCATGTGCATACAGTGCCTGTGGTGTTGGATCCCCTGGAACTGGAGTTATAGATGGTTGTTAGCTGCCATGTGGGTGCTGGAAACTGAATTAGATCCTCTGCAAGTGCATTCAGTGCTATTAACCACTGAGCCATCTTTCCAGCCCCAAAATAATTATTTTAGAAAATCACCACAAATACTTAATGTACTGAAGAGGAAATGGAGTAATTTTTAAAACAGTCTTCTGGATATCTACTTCGATCTTTTGAACATATTCTACTGTGTTCCAATGTCATTGACAAGATTTTCCTTACTGTGGTTATGTCACCAGTGTGACAAAAGTGTTAGACTCACTAAGCCAGAGTTTTAATGAAGAAACAATTCACCTGCTTGAAGTGAACCATGATGTCCTTAGAAAGCTCCATGTCCTTGAACATGCCCTCCAGCTTGCTGGTGAAGGCAGCCCCACATTCTGTGACACATGAAGGAGAGTGAGAAAGAGCTGTGTATGGTGCCCGCCCCAGGAGTCAGCATGCCCTGAGCTCACCGTGCTTGAGCTTTGACAGCATGGACTTCTCAGCATCCACTGATGCACTCTTCCCAACCAGAAGTCTTTTTGCCAAATCTTTCTTATAAAATGCTTCAAAAACATCTTTACCTGTGTAAACAGAGGAAAACCAAAACTTGAGATAGTTGGGGTTGATATTGTACTTATCTGCCAACAAATTCTGGTTACTCATCAGGGTTAAAGAAAGCATCCCTTGTAACTCAGGCCTGGTCACAGAGCATCCCTGCATCCCCTTCTTACCATGGATGAACCGGAACAGTATCATGATCTTGTCCAGGATCCTCTCCAGTTCCTCATCTGTTGCTTCCTTGTTGCCTGCTCGTAACTTTGAATCCACATGCTTGGCTGGAAGAGCAAGAATTAAAATTAGAAAAGGACTTGGGGGATAGGGGAACATGGAACTCAACAATAGCAATCTTGCTAGGTGTATACAGGCCTGAGTTCCATCTCCAGCATGAGAGAGAGGGAGAGACAGAGACAGAGAGACAGAGACAGAGAGAAATAGGGAAAGAGAAGAGAAGAGAAAGGAAAGAGAAGAAGAGAGAAAACACCCAGGCTCTTTCAATAGCACTCTGGAACCTTCCCAAAGCAAAACCATTGCAAGAAGCAAACAATGACTTTTGTCATTGTACTGCAAGACAGGTATTGTCAAGGTAATAAGAATGACTGCTTCCAGAACTTTAATAAACCCATGGACTGGATTTTTTATTGTTTTAGTTTTGAGACAGGGTCTCACTATGTAGTCCTGGCTGACTTAGAACTCACTATAAAGACCAGGCTGGCCTTGAACTCATGAGATCCACTTGCCTCTGCCTTCTGAGTGCTGGGATTAGAGCCATGCACCACCATGCCAGTCCAGAATGTATTTATTTATTTATCTACTTTGAGATGGGGTCTCACACTACATAGCCCCAGATGGCCTGCAACTTACTATATTGACCAGGATGGCCTCGAACTCAGAGATCCACCTGCCTCTGCCTCGAAAGTACTGGGTGGCATGTGCTACCATGCCCAGCAAGTTAGGAGTTTAAAATATTATTTTGGTATCATAAAATAACTACATATAACAATAATTAAAAGTCACTTGTTTAGGATCTCACCTAATTTTATCCTGTTTAAGCACTGAGCAGAGGAGGAAAAGGTGACTAAAGAAAGAAAGCATCAATTGAAATGTTATCCATTACATCAATAACCTTAACACCATGCAGAGGCATCACAATTAACACACATGAAGATGTTTCTGAGCTGAAATCACTTTCTTATAGTCAGGACAAAGACTAACATTACAAAGGCAGTTTTAGAGCTCGGAAGCATTCGCTAACCAACCCTCCTGTCCTGCCTCTGAGCTGTGCAGCTATGGGTCTCCAGTGAATCCCTACTACACATCCTTTTAAAGGTGTGCAGCTGTGCATGGGTGTGTGAATACTGCTGAAGATGTGCGTCCTAGTAAGGCTTGGCAAAGATCTTTCTCCGACTCTTTCCTTGAGAAGTTTGACCACTTGGGGAAAATGTTTGTTTGAATTTTCCCTTTTTTGTTTGAGGTAAGGTCTTACTTATATTTGTGGCTGACCTAGAACTCACTATGTAGACCAAGCTGACCTTGAATTCAGAGATCCTCCTGCCTCTGCTTCCCAAGTGCTGGGATTAAAAGGTATGTGCTACCACACTTGGCACTCATTTTCTTGTATCTGAAAAACAGCTAGGGGACCAGGGAGATGATCTGAGGGTAAAGGCTCCTGACACCAAGTCTAGAAAACCTGAGCTCAAACTCTGCAACCTACATAGTAGAAAGAGGAATCTGACTCCTCTAAGTTGTCCTCTAATGTCCATATGCACAGGCACTTACACGCACAATCTAAAAAATTTTAAATGTTAAAAAAAAGCATCTAGGATTGTTTTGCTACCGATAAGTTCTGCAGGCTTGTTCGGTCTCTTGTTGATGAAAGTCTCGAAGGACTCTTTCATCAGGTTGATGAAGCGTTCGTTTCTCTGGAAGCACACCTCTACCACATGGTCCACTTTGTCCTTGAAGTCCAGTAGGTCTTGTACCATGTCTTTATCTTTCTCGGGATTAATGACAATTGTTGTCCCAAAGGTCTACAGAAACAAAGTAATCTAATCAGCAACAGTCTCAGAAAGCCAAAGAGAATCTTCTGCTGTTTCATGACATGGTGGCAGGCCTAGCCCTGTCCACTTGATGCTGGCAGCACTCTCTCTACTTGTGGCAACTGGACATGACAGTAGATACCCCTAGATTCCCTTGGGCAGGTGGTGCCTGGCACCCAGAGAAGACCTGTCAGCCCTAGGCAACACTCCTGCTGGTCAGAATACACCAGGAGAATGCTGAGTGGTGACGCACTAGTAATTGAGAGAAACAATGCCCGGAACACAAAGGTAGGAGTTTGGGCAATAAATCCTAAATTTGATTTAGAAATACAGAAGCAGGTAGACCAAACTGCTCTACCAAAATATGCAGCACATCTTAGTGAGTAGAGACATCCTCAGTAAACAGATACACCAACAGCTGCTGCTGAAAGTATGACTGTGGAACTGAGCTAATATTTACAATGATGGTAAATACAAAGTCATCATCAGCTACACTGCAGGTGTTTACCTAGACAATATCCATCACTGCTGGTGTCATCTTAGAAAAGTAAATCATCCCAAGAAGACATTTCTAGAAGTGATATGGTAGAAGATGGTAGAACAGATGACCCCTCATATGTTTACTTCCCTCTGCAGGGATGCTGTATGTCCCGAGTGGGTACCATCTAAGGACCATTGCGTGGTACCTTGATGTACTCGCTCCAGTGCTGCAGCAATGCATGCTGCCCGCCCTTCACCCGGCTGAACAGCTGGTACATCTGTGTGAGGTCAGGCACCCTGTTCTCATCCAGCAGGTGATCAAGCCCTAGGTATGTGTAGAACAAGAGCAGGTTACAGTAGGAAGCCAGTGACCATAAGTGAAAATAATATTGTCCATATCAGAAAGTCGTATGCTTTCACACTAAGAACATATACCCACAACATAAGTGAAATGGTCTAGTCAAATGCCTGTGGTAGATTACACATGAGAATCTCACCGTGTTGAGAATGTATTATTTACTTTCTCATTTCACTAAAGTCTTATTTTACTAAAGTATTAAGATTCAAAAACATCTAGATAACTGTTTGCCTTGAGATTCATGATCCAAGTTACTTAAAGTTTAGTCTGTCATGAGACTAGAGAGAAGGCTCAGTGGTTAAGAGCATTGGCTGCTCTTGCAGACGACCCAGGTTTGGTTCCTAGCACCCACATGGCAGCTAACAAGAGTTTGCAATTCCAGTTCCAGGGGATATAACACCCTCTTCTGACCTCTGCAGGCACTGTATAACACAACTGCATGTACACACATGTAGGCAATACACTCATACACATAAAATTAAAAAAGCAAGCTTAGTCTATCAGAAAAACGTTTTTTAAAATGGTTCAGGGACTAAAGAGAGAGATGGCTCAGTAATTAAGAGTACTTGCTGTTACCTACACTGAAAGACATTTAGGGACACAAATCAGACCACATTATATGAATAAGAGAGTAGATTAAGTAGGCAAGGGACAGTTGGGGGATGTGGATTGGGGATGGGATCTAAATACCATCAGACTCTATTATATAAAAATTGCAAAAATTCAATTAAAAAATAATTTAAAAAAGGGCACTGGCTGCTCTTACAGAGGACCCACATTCAGTTCCTAGCACCCACATGGCAGTTCACAATCACTTGTAACTCCAGGGGCTCAGACACAATCTTCTGGTCTCCACAGGAACAAAGCATGCATGTAGACAAACACTCATACACATACAATAAAAATAAATCTTAAAGATTTGGTTTAGAGCTGAAGAGATGGCACAGTGGTTAAGAGCACTGGCTGTTCTTACAGAGGACCCAGGTTTAATTCCCAGCATTGATATGACAGCTAACAACTGTCTGTAATTCTAGTTTCAGGGAATCCAATGCCGCCTTCTGACTTCTACAGGCACTGTGTACTTACACACATACAGGCAATGCACACATACACATAAAATCAAAGTTAAAAAAGACTGGTTCAATTTTAAGTTTTTTAGTTAATTTGATTCACACAGTAATAAACTATAAGACAAATACTTGTATATCAGGTATTATGTTATTTAATATGGTATTTTATATTTTCATTTAAATTTTATAAAGATTTCCTAAAACCATACTAAAGCAGAGGACTTTGCTAGTGGGTTTCCTTTCATTTCTCTAATCCCATCACTTATTTAAATGTTTGCTTTGAGACAAGGCCTTATTTTTGTAGTCTCTTCTGGCCTCAATGTGGAGAACCTCCTGCTTCAGCCCTCCTAGTATTGGAATTACAGCCATGTGGCCTACAGGCACAGCATCTAGTAGATTTTTCTAATCCTGCTTTCTGGTACCCGGGGAAGCCGCCTGCAAAACAGGAGGCTATTAACACTTGGACCACTTGACCATGTCTATATACATAGGTGGCTAAAAGGGTAGGTAGGAGCTGGTATTCACTGTGCCAAGCTAGAGGTTCAGATACTTGGTATGTCTCAAGATTACTTGTGAACTGACACAACTAAGATTTTAATTTTGGAGGGTAGAGAGCACTGGTTGCTTTTACAGAGGACCTGGGTTCAGTTCCCAGTGTCTACATGGAGGCTAATGGTCTGTAACTCTAGTTCCTGAGAATCTGATGTCCTCCTTTGGCCTCTGTGAGTACTACATACATGTGGTGCACATACATACATGTAGGCAAAACAGATATAAAAATAAAAATTTATAAATAAAAATTTTAAATAATAGTTTTATAAATTATCTCTCTGAAGTCCTAAATGTCTTAATTTTTTTTACTTTAATGTTTTTGAATGCTTCTAATATAAGTGTGTGTGTGGTGTGTTTGTATGTGCTCATGCGTACAGGTACCTGTTCACATGGGGGCCGGGGGTTGACATCAGGTGTCTCCCTCAATCATTTCCATTTTTTAAATTTTTTTGGAGACAGGCTCTAGCTACTTAGTACTGGCTGGTCTGGAACTCACTATGTAAACCAGGTTGGCCTTGAACTCAGAGATTTGCCCGCCCCTGCTGGGAGTCAAGGATTATGCTATCACACCAGGTTTTTTCTCAGATAGGGACTCTCACTGAATCTGGAGCTAGAATAGCTAGAAGCAAGCCCCAGAGATCCTCCTGTCTCTGCCTCTCCAGTGCTATGATTATAAGTGCTTGTTCCCTGTCTTTTTAAAAAAAATTAAATATTTTCATTATTATTTTTATTTTATGTGTATGAATATATTGCCTGCATGTAGATATGTGTACTTGTGTTGTGCAATGCCCACAGAGGTCAGAAGAGGGCATCAGATCCCCTGAAACTGGAGATGAGTGTGGTTGTTAGCCATCGTGTGGATGCTGGGAATCGAACCCGGGTCCTCGGCAAGAGCAGCCAGTGTTCTTAACCATTGAGCTGTATCTCCAGCTCCCCGTCTGGCTTTTTAATGTGGGTCCTCAGGGATCTAAACTTAGGTGCTCATGCTTGTGTAGCAAACACTTTATCAAATGAGCCATTTTATAGTCTAATAAAATTTAGAGTAAGCTTTTGTATTTATAATTTACTGTTTTCCTGCAACAATTTTGCTTATCGAAATATGCACTGAAACAAGTTATGCAAATTTCCCCTATTTGTATTTATTTTAATTTATTCATTCATTAATGCTCTTTCGGAGGCAGGGTCCCCCTGTAGCTGCCCTGGAACTCACTATGTAGACCAGATTGGCCTCAATCTCATATCCACCTGACTCTGCCTCCCAAGTGCTGGGATTAAAGGTATGTGCCACCACATCTGGCTTATCTTTAAAAAAACAATTTTTTAAAAAAAATTTGTTATTTATGTGTATGCATGCTTAGTAGGATGTAGATATCATCAAAAAAGCCAGAAAAGGATGTCAAATGCCCTGAAGCTGGAGTCACAAACAGTTGTGAGTTGCCTGACATGGACGCTAGGAATCAAAGTCTTTTACAATGTTCACTGAACCATTTCTCTAGTCCCATGTCCTTTTTTCCCTTCTTTAAATTTTTTACAATTGTGTTGTTCTGCCTTGGCCTGATAGCAAAAGCCTTTCAGTGGCTCTCAGATCTCTCAATGTAGGATGATGAGATTTTTTTGTGCGTGCACTTCCCATCCTAGACCTGGAATCACATTCTCCAACAGTCCTTAAATTTCCTTTTAGTGGAGACAGTTACTAAGAAGTCACACTGTAGGTGTGCAGGTCCTCACTGCTCTTACAATCAACAGTGTTTTGAGACTTTGAGTGGACAAAACAATAAAATATGTTTTTTACAAAAGAGGAAATACATGAGCTCACCCTTCATTCGGTAGCATTCTATGTTTAGAGTTTTGCTTGGCTCCCTTTACATTTGTATCTTTTCTGGCACTATCAATGTTACTGCCTAACAATATTAACAAATGTTTCTTTACAACAAAAACCTATTTCATACAGCTATAGAAGGGCAATATTTTACTAATAATATTTTGTGGGATTTTTGTTTTTTTTTAATTTGAGATAGGGTCTCATCAGGTAGCTCTGGCTGATCTGGAATTCACTATGTAGGCCAGGTTGGCCTTGAACTCAAAAGAGATCTACCTGCCTCTGCCACTACCTCTGGAATACTGGGATTAAGGGCATATATAGCCAAACCTGGCTAATATTATTTTTTAAAGTAATTTAAGAGAAAAAAATTAAGAAACTTTTTATTTCTCCCTCTCTCCCTACGTTTTACTTGAGATTGGTCCCAAAGCCTAACATATGCTAAGTGATCATTCTACCACAATGCTACATCCCCAGCCCTAGAATGTTTTATATTTCCTGTTATTCTTAGGTTATGATCCACCAAAGATATACAGTGACTTCTTTTTAAAACACATCCAAACCCAAATTCTGAATGTATCTGACTTTGGGTGGACACTGTATCAAATCAAAATACAGTAATTATGTAGGTTCTTGTGCTGTGTAAGAAATCCATCCAGACTGGAGCCACAAGGTATAGGGGTGCAAGCAGCAGTAACTGGTATGTGTGTCTCTAGTCTCTGCAGGCACTGCACATGAGTGTACTTATATACATGCAGGCAAAACATGCATAATACAAAAAATAAAATAAATTAAAAGTAAGTAAATAAAAAGCCCCCAGAACTGAAAAGATGGCTCAGCGGTTAAGGGTACTGGCTGCTTTTCCAGAGGAACCAGGTTCAGTTCCCAGTACTCACACTGAGGCTTACAGCTGTCTGTAACTACAGTTTCAGAGGATGTCACCTTCTTTTGCCCTCCATAGACATTTCACGAACATTGTGCACTTACATACGTGCAGGCAAAAAACACATAAAAATAAAAACTTAATAATGCAGCTCTACATACAGTGCTTCCTGAGTTTAAAGATTAACATTCAGCTTAATTCACACGAGATTGGGAAAATCTACCTTTCTGCAGAATTGCTGTCAAATGTTCTCCTAATAGCTGTTTTTCCACACAGGCAATCAGTGGTTTCCTATAAAAGCAAAACAGAAAGTGTCAGCAACAGAAGGCTAGTTAACTGCCAAAGGTGAGAGTTAAATCCACAACAGGCACTACAGTCAGTGGTCAGGTAACTAAAGAGTAAGCTTTTCCTTATGCCAGCCAGTAATGGTGATTTCTGATGACGATTTTAAAGTCAATTTTTCCTTCTGTTTTTTTTTTTTGATTCAGGGTCTCAATGTGTAACGGGCCTGTAACTTACAGAGATCTTCCTGCCTCTGCCTCCTCAGTGCTGGGATTAAAGGTGTGCACCACCTCACTTGGCCATTTTATTATTTTCTTGAGACAAAGTTTCAATAAATCCAAACTGGTCTTGAATTCATGATCTTTCTGCCTCTGCTACTCAGTACATGGATTACAGGCATTTTAACCATGCATTTCTGGAGTCTAAAGTCCAGCAAGAAGAGTCCAGTGATGCAGTCTAGAGTCCTGCTGGGCATACCCAGTGAAGCAGCTTGGTTTCAATGTTTATTGTTATGTTGGTCTGTCAGGCACAATGGCTGTTACTGTGCTGCTGTACCTCCAGGCCTAGGATCCACAGAGTGTTAGGTATTTTCTCTGGCAAACTACTATCTCCTTCAAAGTTCAGACTCCAGTCTTTCTTTTCCATCTCTCCCTACCATTTTCCTGCCCTTGCCCTGCCTTCCAATATGTTCTCAGCCTTGCTTTTCGCTTTCCACAACACAAGACTAGCAACTGATGGCTCTAGAGATCCATCTACCATCTCCTTTTTTTTCACCTTCTGCTCCTCGCCTAAGACTCACTACTGCAGCTCTATTCCTCATCCCAATCCTCTCATCACATTATCACTGAGCTTATGGTAGCAGACTGCCATGAGTTCTGAGCCCATGAATACCACACAAAACAGAGCACTGGAAAATAAAGGAATTCAGAAGATCTGACCACAGGTACAGAAATGATCTTCTTGGCTTTCCTTTTATTATCTCTAATTCATTGTTGTTGTTGTTCTTTTCAAAAGATGAAAGCATTTGTTTTATCCCAAGACTGATTAACTTTAAGGCATTTTCCCAAGCCATCATTTTATAGTTTACAGGGAACTTATTGTACACCTGAGTACATGCAAGCGTGCGTGTGCTTGTGTGTATCCCATGGCACATGTGTGGAGACCAGAGGAAACCTGCAGGAGTCAGTTTTCTCCTTCTATTATATGGGTGCCAGGATTGAACTCAGATTATTAAACTTAGGAGCAAGTGCCCTTATCCACTGAGTCACCTTGCTCGCCCTATAAGGAATGTTTTTCAAAAGACAGGATCTCACTGCCTGGTTGGCCTAGAACTCTCAAAAATCCATTTGCCTGTACCTTCTGAGGGCTAGGATTAAAGGTGTGCATTACCATGGCCAGCCTTTTATAATTAACTAAAAAAAAAAAAAAAAAATTAGCTTCTTTGAAAAAAGTTTTTTTATTGAATTTTTGTGTATTTCATACAGAACATCTCATTCTTACTCGCCTCTATTCCCCCTTCCCCATTGGCACCCTCCTACAGCCCATTCCCCACTGGAATTCATACCGTCTGTCCTTTGTGTCATGGTAAGTGTCCCCAAACGTTCTTCAGTGCAAGTTCATCTGCTGAGGTCTAATCAGCCTATCTAGAGTCTCTCACTTTAGGAAGATCAACTTCCACATCCAGCAGTAATCAGCTGCCAATATTTCTTCATCTAAGTTTGGGATCTGCTGCCCATTTCCTCAGTTCTATGCTGGGTTTTTGTCTGCTTAGTTTGTGTAGGTCTTATGCATGCTGTCACATTGCTGTAGTTCATATAAGTAAGAGTGTCAGGAGTTTGCAGGACCCTATTTCCATACAGTCAAGCACCTGGTTCTTACAATCTTTCCACCCCCTCTTCCACAACAGTCCCTGAGCTATAATTAACTTTTTAACATGCCATCTTATTTAAATCTCAAAGCACCCTAAGGAGAAAGGCAGGATTACATATTATATATATTACCTCCATTCCATACATGGGAAAATGGAGCTTAGAGAGGTAAATAACCCAAAGAAACCACTTTTGAGGGGAGTTCAGGATAGCCTCTGCATGTTCCTGGCTGCTTCTCACCTTCCTATGGGCTCGTTCCACTTCCCTCCCTTATGAAATGGGAAAGTGACCACGTTCCACAATCCACACTATTATCCACAAACAATCCAGTACTCACCCAGCTCAGCTCTGAACCAGACACCTAGGACCTATAGTTTCTCTTACTCTCCAGGGGGCAACATAACCCCCCTTTTAAAGGTGTCATTCCCTGTGCTCCTATGCTGTGTCTACGGTGGTCCTGCCCCTTTCCTTCCTCCTTTCCCTCACTCTCCAAAGGAATGGAGATTTTCATGGGTCATCATATTTCCTCTATGTCTCCTCCATGTCTAAATATTACATGTCCTGCACAAACATCTTTTTTTTTTCCTCCCTAGGTGCTGACCAACCTCAGGTCTAGAGGAAAAAGGCAGATGAAAGGAGAAAATAATGTGACCGTATGATACGAATTATAACCATATACAACAAAGTGTTCACAACTGGGGGTTAGAGAAATGGCTTAGCAGTTTAGGATATACTGTTCTTGCAGACTAGAATTCAATTCCTAGCACTCATCGTGGGTGGCTCATAATTGCTTGGGGCACTGTATACTTCCAGTATCTGAGGGCACCTGCACTCATGTGCATGTACTCACATACACATAATTAAAAATAAAAAGAGGTGTGATGGTACATGCGTTTAATCCCCACACTCAGGAGGCAGAGACAGGTGTAGCTCTGTAAGTTCAAGGCCACTCAGCCTGGTCTACATTGTTCCCGATCAGCCAGAACTACACAGTGAGACCCTGTCTCAAATAAATAAACAAACAAATAAAATCTTTAAAATCAAAAAGTTAATAACAGAAAACCCTTGAGTTCAGCAGCAGTGATGCTCCATTAGGCAAAGAAAGTCTCTGTGCTGGCATTAGGATGCCAAGGGCTTCAGCTGGTATTACTGCCCATGAGGCTCACTTGGTAAGAAGTACAGTTTGTAAGTACTGAACAGAAACAGATTATAAACAAAGCATGGTCTTCAGAGAATATTCTTTAAGCACTGGATGAATACCACAGGTATCAGTTATTTCAATATTCAGCCAGGAAAGTATGTGGCTTATGAGAAAATGAAATATATTCAGTGACAGTGCTTACTGTGTGCTGTGGTCTAGGTAAGTGATCACTCTGTCTGCTTCCTCTTCTAGACGCTTACTCACATGGTTAAGGTATTCTGGAACCTTCCAAAGAAAATATTTAACACATCAATAGCAAAAGGATTCCTCACATTATTCATAAAATATTTTCCTCATAAAATTAAAAAAAAAAAAAAAAAAAGAACAAAGAATACATTCGAGTCAGATACTAATAGACTACTAGGGGTGGACAGAGTGGGAGGGCTAACTGGGAGGTTGAGAGTCACTTCTGGAATTAGGGTGCAGGTTGCACCGTCATTCCTTGCTTACTACAAAGTGTTGGGGACACTATGTATACCCCCAGGCCTACAATGGATGAGCTGCCAATAGTATCTGGGTGGGAAGCTCAGAGCCTACTAGCTCCCTGGCACCCATACATACACCCCTCTCAGAGGGACACCCCCTTGTGGTCAGAGATCTCAAAGTACACTTGAAGAGAGGAGTCCTTGGAGTCATCTGAGAGCACTGCTGTAGCCAGTCCAGATGTGAAAGGCCAGGGCCCATCCTGTGAGCAGCAGGTTGACTCTTAAGTGGCTGTCTCCAGGACTCTCTTCAGAACTGTGCTCCAGTAGCCAAGAAACTGGTTATCAGGTTGGGGTGATACTTCTGTTACACATGCCTTTTCATATATATTTGTGGGGAGGGTGTCCCCAGTGATTTACATAGATAAAAAATTGATAGGTTTTATCTTCTAATAGGATTTATTCTTTATCCCTTTGCATAAACACGAGAGCTCCTTTGCTATTTGAGAAACTACTGACAGTAGAGGGTAAAAAATGGTCCCTAAGGGAAAGAAATTAATATCTAACACAAGCAGTTCATTCCTACATATTTCAGAAGATTTAACAGATGTGTCTGGAAAGATAAGCAGTCCCTATAAGTGATACAACAAGGGACAGAAAGAGGTAACATGCAGTCAGTTGTGTCTTACCTCCCTGTCCTGCATCAGCCTCTGGCCTTCTGCAGCATACAGACAGTTAGTCTCTTCTAAGAACTTGAGTTCAAATGAGTCTTTGTATACCTAAGGAAGGAGCAGTTAGAAGAACCTGCCCTTTCAAGCACTAAGGACTCCCACTTTCTAAGGCAGTGCCTGTGGTCACCGAGTGTCAATGTTCTCTGAGGTATATTCCTAACAGGTGAAGGCCCATACCTACTCTCAACTAGCCTTTGTCTTTTGTATGCAGTATTTCTTCATAGTCAGATTTTGCCTTTGTTTATGGCATACTTTCCATGAAAAGCTAGCATTTTATATAGCCATGCTTATCAATCTTTTCTTTTGTGGCTCCCTATGCAGTGTTAGCCAGTCATTCCTTCCACAGGGAATGAAATGATCTACCATGTTTTCAGTGACTACTTTTGTAATTTTTTTTTTTTTTCCTGCTTGTATCTTGGATGCATGCATTTCCCTAGGGGCAGGCACCTGCAGGTGGCCATTACACACTTGAAACCAAGGCCTCACCTGGAGATCTGAGAGCATGCTTAGTAGACTCCGAAGCAGGCTCCTGTCCACCGCCTCACCGCTTCGCTCACGCTCAATCAACAGCAGGATCCCATCAATGGTCTTACTCTGAACCATCCTGTCACTGATGATGTGGTTCCTAAATAGCTCTAGGCCCATGTCCCTGACAGACAGTGAAAACAGAACAAGGTTTCACCCTCAGAAGCTTCAACTGTGCTACACATACCAGCCAGAAAGTGCTACTTGCTACTTACACCCAGGGCTTGAAAAGTCCTTTAACAAATGCTTGCTTACAAATCCAGTTCAAGATGCCTTATGTCTCTAGTTTAAATGAGGCCTATTTTCCTGGATAGGTTGTTGATAGTTCAAAAGTACTGAGATGTTCCATATCACATAGACACCCAACAATTAAACTGCTATTATGTGAATCTGCTGGCTTCAACCCATGGCATACTACTCTTCCTGGGTGAGTCATGGAGGTGTCAATGCTATTGGGTCCACCACTATACCTATGTCCTCTGGGTTCTTTCCTTTTCTAATATTCCCAGCAACTTACTCTCTAGTATTTGGTTGTTTCTTCAAAGAACAGATCTAAAATGACTGCAAATTAATCCTGCTTCCTTGGATTGTAGCCTTGGAATTTGGGGAAGGACATTCACCTTGCCAGAGTAACCAAACTCTGTCCAATAATGGGCTCTGTGCAGTATATGCACCACTTTAGTGTGCAGATGCTGACTAGAGAAGGCAGGGGCCTATGCCAGGCTAAGTAAGGTACTCACCAGATAGAAGGCAGCATAGAGTTCTGGAGGACGTAGGTACGATCCAGAAACAAGAAGATGCTTCTGATCATGATCTGAAGACCAAAAAGGAGGAGTACTCATTCATTCATTCACATTAACTACTTAGGAACAGACTTTTTGGACTAGCCTATGCTAGCTGTCCTGAATTATAACAATCATTTCTTTATTGAAAGAGCCTACAACCCAAGACCTTCATTTTTCTAAATTTAACTTTTAGTCCTGTTATTTTTCATTTCTTAAATTACCCAGACTGTAAGGATTTTTAAGCATCCAACCTCAAGAACACTGAAATTTAGTCATCTCTTGACTGATGACATAACATAGCTTTTTAAACGAGAGAGCTAAACACTCTTTCTCTTGGTTTTATGAGAAAGGGTCTCATATAGCCCACACTGGCTTTGAACTCCTGATTTTCCTGTCCATCCATCTGTCTGTCTGTCTGTCTCTCCTCTCTTTCTTCTTGTCTTTTTGAGACAGGGTCTCTCTGTAGTCCCAGCTAGCCTGGAACTTGCGATATAAACCAGGTTGGCCTTGGAATTCAGAGATCTACATGCCTCTGCTTCCTGAGGGCTGGGATTAAAGGCATGTACCACCATGTCCAGCTTAAACTTTTTAAAATTTAGGACTTTAGGCTCTATAGGTCTTCAGGCTTCTATGCTTGAGAGTAAACTCAACTCTCTTTATGAGGAGAGTAGAATGCAGAACAGTAAGCTGCCCTCTATTTTTGATATTGTAGCCCTGAATTACCATCTAGAAATCATTCTACTTTGTGGCAAGACTTGCTGACATGTGAACACATCTTCCTCAGTGACATTCTTGCTTTCACATCCACTAGGCATGTGACTCAAAACAGACCTTCACTGCTTGTTACTTCACTCTTAGAAATGAAGCATCCAGTCTACTTGCAGAAACCATACACTCTTTTCTCTCACTTAGGTCATTAACAGTCAGGTCACAGTAAACACTTAAATGTGTGAAATTGAATTAGATTACACTCGTCCATAGTCTAAGGCTTTGTCACCTCAATGCAGTAAGAGGCTGGAACTTGGGGCAAACTGTAGTTGGGAAAGACACTTGCAAGAGACTCCTTCAGGAACTTAGGGAGATTCTACATGCACATACCAACTGCTGATCTGGAGGCAGTTTGTCAGTACCCTTTTCTGGAAGAGGCTGAGTAGCTTACCTCCCTACTCTATCCTGTTGTTCAGCTGTTCTGGATGTGTGAACAGAACATTCCCACACCACTGCTCCTGTTCCCCCACATTCAAGAATAATCTTAGTTCCATATCTTAGTTCAGGATCTGCCCGGGCCTTAACTTGGTAGAAAGGCAGGTGAATGTGGCTATGTAGGCTATGGAGGACATGTCACCCATTATTCTACTTACCTTCATTCTATCCAGAGAAGAGGCTGAGTAAGGCCAAAGTACAAGTTAGGGAGCATGAATAAGCCAAAGCAGGCACTAATAGTAGTATTGCTAGAGAATCAGGGCAGATGATGAACTGTGAGCTTACCATTTGTCTGCAGTGATCTTGCCAGCATGTGTTAATCTTCTTTAGAAATAAAACGCTGTCTAGTGAGTCTGTGCAGACCTGCTAAGGAAACTTCAGAAACATCAGCAAATTCTACTGTTGCAAGTTTCACCTTAATCTCAGTGCCCTTCCCTACTGATGTTCTCTAGTGATGGACCACTGAAAGGCCCTACTACAGTCTGAATGCTTGTGCCCCTCCAAATTCACATACTGAAACCCTAGTCCTATAGTGACAGTACCAGGAGGTATAAAAGAGGCCTCAAGAGAGCTGCCTCACTCTGTCTTTAAACCAGGAATCCTTAACCAGATGGGACTCTACTGGGCCTTGATCTTTGACTTCTAGCCTCCAGACTTTAATGAGTCGCCTGTGCTTTATACGCTACCAGTCTACAAATAGGCTGGCAGAGACCTGCAGCTCCCAAACTACAAATGTAGATTACTAAGATTCCCTAAGATTCATTTCCTATTTGTAGTAATCTAAACCATCTCCTCAGCTCTGTATCTCAGTGCTTCCCTTCATTTACTTTTCTTTCAGGTCCTGACAGCTGAACCTGAAGCACTCAGGTCTGAGACCTGCATCTGGTGGCAGAACTTCACCCTACTGAGATCCTGAACATAACCCCAGAATGGAGCTCACAGAGCTGCTATCTGGTAAAGCCAGGGTAGCCCAGTCAAAAAGTAGGTATTTATTAATAGCAAGAAACTGGCAGCTGAACGTAGTAGAGGCTTACCTTTGACTCTTAGCCTAGTAAAAAGTTCTTACAACATTAACATAAAGTTGCATCTATGACCAAATTATGTACTCAGCTAGACTCTTATACATATACACTTTGGCTTGGTGGTTGTTTTTTGTTCATGTATGTATAACACAGTCTCACTCTATAGAGGCTGACCTTAAACTTATAGCAGTATTTCTTCCTCCATCTCTTAAGTGCTGGGATTTCAGGTATGTGTCACCACACCCAGCTTACATTTGTTTTTGAGACCGGGTCTTGATATATAACCTAGACTGGTATTGAACTTGAGATCCCTCTGCCTCAGCCTCCCCAGTGCTAAGATTACAGGTATGTACCATAATACCCAGTATAAGATATATATTTTTTTTAATGTGCAAAATATAGTTTTAGGATAAAGACATCACAATATGGGTTGTTAGAAAAGACTTTTCCTTCTGTTCTCATTTGATCTTCTAGTTTCCTGACACAAAAACAAACATGTCCCAGGCTTTGGTCCCATCTGCCACTTACATGTGACACCAGTCATATCAATAATTTCAAGTGCAGTAGGCTACCCACACTCAGCTCACATGCACAGCATGTGAAACACAGCACACTCAGATGCAGGAGAAACTCGGACAAGTGTATCATGTCCAGGCCAGAAGGTGCCAGACCTTTAGTTGGTCAAAGGTGGCTGACAGGGGCAGGTGATACTGACCCAGTTTTGGAAGAAAGGTGTTCAGGGAGACAGTAGGGACTACAAGTTCATCTGTCTTGGTCTGAGTAGTGAGTGCAGATGGCCATAAACCACAGCAGTCCAGACAAAGCAGTCTTTCTTTCCTCCTAAGTCTCAGGAAGCATGTTCACAAGTTTAGAAACAAGTTTACTAGGGCCTATCATTTCAGTGGTTAGCACATTATCCTGGGAGAATGCTTCCCCAATAGTAAAGTATGCAGGCCCACTGTAAAAGTCAATCACAAGGACATTCAAGCAGGCTGTAAAGTGCCACTCCACTGGCAGCCTGGCAACCCTGACTCTGAGCACCAAATAAGAGCTATAGGCCTTGTAATAAAGATCTGGAACGTTCCCATTGATTCCACGTTGACCTGTCTGAGCAATGTGACAATGAGGGCTTTAAGTTTACAATGGAGTTAAAATGACACCAGTTCATTTGATGCCACCAGGCAGCTCATATATCACCAATACCACACAGGAGTTGTACCTGGTCCGGTATCTCTTAAGGTGCAAAGGTCCAATGTCAGCGTTCTCTAAAAAGAGTTCTGTGAAGGAATACAGGTATCTACATCAATAATTTCTTTGTTGCTATTTCCCACAGAAAAAAGCACAAAGTAGTAAACTAATATCCTAAGAGCATGGTGTTTACCAAGCTTCAGTCTGCTAGAATTCAAAGTCAATTCCAGAATCGAAGACTTAAGGTGTTCCCATGGTACCACAGTAATTCTAGGCAGCGAGATGCACAGGTGCTAAAAGGGCCTGTCACAGCTTATGCTGAGATAGGTTCCTAACAGCCATTCTTCTCTTACTTCAGAGAAGGACTAATCCCTGAAAAGGACTCATACCATCCATGGAAGTGAGGTAGGCCTTTCCTTGGGCAACAAAAATCCAACAGCAAGAACACTGAGAGTAGGTAGATTGTGAAAAAGCTGCCAATCACAAAGATGACTATTAAAAAGACAAAAATATATTATACATATTGGGGTAGAAGAGTGACAGGCCAGTGACCCATACTCCTAGAGGATGAGCACTGCTATTCACAGTGCCAGTCTCAAAGGACCTAGGTACAGCATTTACTCTGAATCACTGGCTGTTCAATTTCAAAATATCAGGTACTCTTGCTATGGTGGCTGAGAAAATTATATAACATTGGTCTGCTTTGGGGCTATTTAATTACCATTCTCTTTTTTAGTCAAATGGCCTACCAAGTCCAAACTTTGTTTTGTCTTACTGACACTCAACACAACCTGTTTCTTTTCTAGAAGACACAGCTGATACAGACTAAGTTGTATTGACATTCAAATTGAGTCACCAATATGTTGGCTTGCTTGCTTGCTGCCAGCAAGGTCTCTCTGCATGTTCTGTTGCACATCTAGTCCAAAGCATACAGGCACAGTAGTTCCATAAAGAAACCAGCCATCGGCCAGCCCTGCAGATAATGAAGCCATACACAGAGGTGTCTATGAACATCCCCATGGCTGATCTCCTGGAGGGCAGCAACAGTTTCCTCCTGTGCCAATCTCCTCTCCAGGAGGTCAGGTTGCAGCCCTAGTGCTGCCAAGCATTTTTGTATAGAGCCACCACACTGTGAAGATGTAGTCAGGGATACAGGAAGCTTTTGCCTGTTATTTGTAGATTAAGATTCTTGAAACAGTTGGCAACTGTTCTTCATCTTTGAAGAACTTGTGCCACTCAGTTTGGTCAAGTAGGCATGGTTCTGTATCATGTGATGCCCAGTTAGGTAAGATCAGCTTCTGTCTAGGCAAGCACATGCATAAGGACCTCCTGTGTTTGGGAGAAGGGCATCATTAATAGCAGATGACCTATCTTTAAGGGGAAGGATTTAGCAGTGATTCGAACAGGAGGCCAAGAACTGCTGCCAAGAAAGCAGGAGTCCTTTCCCACTTGGCACACCCTGCCTGTGGCTCACTGGCCAAAATGCTAGCAAGAAATACTCTCAAGAAATAGTGGGCAGGGGCTGAGGAGATGGCTCAGAGGAAAAATTCTTGCTGTATGCACCTGCGATCCTAGTGGTAGGAGGTGGAGACAGGGAGGGATACCAGGGGCTCACTGGTCGGTCAGTCTAGCCAAGCAGTGAACTCTGTGTTCAGTGAGAGACCCGTTTTAAAAAATATAAAGGATGGCATGGTGACTCATGCCTTCAGTCCCAGCATTCGGGAGACAGGGGCACAAGGATCTTGGTGGGATCAAAGCCAGCCTGGTCTACATAGTGAGTTCAGGCAGGCTAGTACTACAGGGAGACCCTGCCTTAAAATATACAAATAAATTTAAAATTAAAAAAAAAAAAGGTGGAGAGCAACAGGAAGACACTCAGTGTCAACCTCCAGTTTTGGTATGTACATGCACAGGCATACATTACCACCACACACACATGCACAAAAGATATAATGGGGATGGGGCTGGAGAGATGGTTCAGTGGTTAAGAGCACTGGTTACTACTGCGGAGGACCTGGGGTGGATTCCCACCACCCACATGGCAGCTAACAACCACTCATAACTCCAGTTTCAGGGGATCTGATGCCCTCTTCTGATCTCTGCAGGCACTGAATGTCATGGGTGCACTTATATACATGAAGGTAATACACTGATACACATAAAATATTTTTATATATAGTGGACAGAGTCTCTGATACTTAGAAGATGAGCTGCACAAAGGCCTGGAATACTCTAAAGGCAAAAGAAATGTGAGTATGTTTGTCTTGAAGTAGTCCGTGCCAAGAGCTATCTGGGTACCTGCAATCACATCATGAAGGAGCTAACATCATGCATGTTAACAGCTCCTGTCAGTGCACAGTACTGATACAAAAGTTTACCCACCGTTTAGGTTTGTTTCCTGAAGTCAAGGCCCTCCTCAAAGTAACTTTCTTGTCCGGCTTTGTCAACCTTCTAGCCTTCATTTACCAGCCCCAGTCTCACTACCCTCCATTCACACACAATGGCTCCTTGGGACGTTGGCTACACTCACTGCTGGCCCGTGATGCTTGAGCTCACCTGGCTGAGGTCATACCTGTCCACCCCATCCCTCCCATTTCTCTTTACTTTCTGAATTGTTAATTCTCCTGGAAGTTGTTCTGGCTTCCCCCTTGCACAAGGATGTCACTGCCACTAGTGATCTTGATGTCTAGGGTACTGCTTAGTAAGCATCTCACAAGAGCACACAGCATTAGGCACTCTTTTCTTCCTTGAAAACAAGACTAAATGACCTCAGCTGCATCTCCACCACAGAAAAACTCCCAACTCTTCACTTCACAGCTCAGCTTCTCTTCTTTGGCTTTCGCTTTCTGGAAACCCATGGCAACAACTGCTGACTCTTGCCCAGTGGGCTCTTCCTAGTGTGCGTACATGCTTTTCTGCACAGGCTCCCCAACAGTTACTATCTCCTCATTGGTCTTCCTGTTCCCTTGGCACTTCCCTCCTTAGGCAGATGGGTTGCCCTTTATGTCGAGAGGCTCTTGTGGCCTTTTGTCACACAAATACATATCTTTATTTGCCAGTCATCCCCATTAAAGGGAAGCTCTAATGTTGAAGCCTGCGCTACTCACACTGATTTTTCCAGGGGTCTAATGTGATGCCTGGCACATGTCAATTGTTTTGGAAATGGACTGAAGCAGGATTGCATGCTGGTCAGGGTTCTCAGCTATCTCATCATTCTGCCAAAGTGATTTTCACATGATAATTAGTTATATCAGCTCTTGCTTAGAAACCTGTAAGGAATCTCAGTGACCTCTACAGTTTTAAGTTCAACTTCCTGATGGCACATGCAGAATCAAGTCCAGTCTGCAACCTGGACTGCACGTCAAAGCATTCACAATTCTCAGGAATATATTTCCTACTTCCTCCCTGGTTCACTCTATTTGGCTAGATCCTACTGTCCTTCAAGGCCCAATTAGCAATATGTCCCACCAGAGCTTTGCCTGATCCTTGTCCTACTGCTGTTAGCCTAACTTGTCTGAATTCAAGATACCTTGTCACTAAAGACATTTAATATGTTAGTACCTTTCTCTGCCTGTTAAAATACATCATGATTTTTATAATCCTGGTTTGTCAAAGAATCAAGAAATAGTTTTACTCCCTGGTTCTACCCTAGGGCTGTGACTCACTGGACGGTAGAAATCAGGCCCAGCAGTTTCACTTCTCACCAAGACCCAAGACCGAGATACTGAGCAGAAAGCAAAGGTTTGCTGAATGAGTGAGCACTATGGTCAACCCACAAAGTGGGATTAACTGGTAGAGGCTAGTTAGAGCAGGTGATTTTCCAGCAAGATGGAACTAGGGCAAATAACTTGAGCCAACTCTGATATTGGCATCCTGGAACACTGCTGCTGACCCACCATCAGGTTTTGCTTTAGGCTTAGATGTCAGGCTCTGTCAGTACATAAACCTTTTTTCGCCCTAACCCCAACTGGCCTGGAACTCACTGTGGACCAGGCTGGCCTCAGTCTCATAGAAATCCATCTGCCTCTGCCTCCTGAGTGCTGGGATTAAAGGTGTGTGCACCTATACCTGACAGTACACCTATCTGGGACAGAAATCCCTGAATGGAGTAGAGGCTTCATATACCTCACAGGTATTTCCTGAGATAGAGTGCATGCTAGCAGGTTCTACCAGGGTTTGAGGTTACCATTATCTTACACAATCTTTCAGTGGTTAAGACAAAATGTTTGCCAGAGAATATCATAGGGGTATCCTGATAGAAGCCTGTGTGGCAGAACTGGAAGCAATTTCTGTGGGAAGCCAGCAGGCTCTATAGGGGCATTTCACCTGGACTGTCAGGGCTTTGATGTATAGAAACACTGACTACTACCATCTGCAACAAGAGGTTCAGTAGAGCTGGCAAGGTCAAGTTTCCTGAAATAAGAGCCACAGGGAAAAAAGGATTTCCTGAGCCAGAAGAAAATCTTAAACAGGCAGGTTCTGCGCCTTGTTTTATACTTGGAAGGCATGGAGCCAAACAAGTAGCTGCTACAGATTTTCCACACAATGGACTGCATCCTAATAATGGCATGGGTCATAGTAAGCAATTGCTAAAATGCCCTCTGCCCAGGCCTGCATACAGTACATGCTAGAGTAACTCCTTTTTTAAATTGAGAATCACGGCTGCCACTCCTCTAGCTGGTTCTCTCCTACAAGGTACAGTCTCAGACTGGATAGGCAAGTTCTCCTACTTGCCCATAACAGTATACAATCCACCAGAAGAAACTGGATGCAGCAAGGATCTAAGTCCAGTACTCAAGGCTGAGCCAGAGCTACCATGGCCAGAGGGGAAGTAGGGATGTTGCTCCTACAGCTACCCATCTGTGAAAGCAAGAAGGATCCATCCTCGGTGAACAAGCCTCACTGACACCTCGACCTGGGTCTATGAGACCCTGAGAAGAGAAGCCCTGATTCTTGATAGACATATCCTGAGACAGTGAGAATTTGACACATTCTAGAAAATGAATAAGGATTTTTTTTTATTAAAGGACAGAACATAAGCTTTAAGGCATTTTAAGAACTCCTAAATATTTCAGGCAGATGCAGTGAGTGGAGGCTGCTTACCTTTTACTCATGTTAGTAAATTAAATGTCACAAATTTCACTTTTAAAAGTCCATTATAATGAATTATGAAACGAACTTAAGCTCTTTGTTCTATAAAAAAAGGATTTAAAACCTGTTGTTCTAATATTAAAGATATTCAATAGTTCTTTACCCCACTTTAAAAAGAGTTTGATAACAAATAGAAATTTTATGAGGCAAAAAAAGGATATTCTCTGAATGGAAGGATCTGGGCTTGGACGTGGTCTTCACAGACCTGGCGCAGCTGCTTGTAGAGCGTCGGGGAGACCTTGTGAGAACAAAGATTTTCAACAGCCTACAACAAAGGAACAGGTTGATTGTTCAACATAAAAGTCAAAATTCTTTGAAAACCCTATAATGATG
Organism: Eospalax fontanierii; assembly: GCA_035773235.1. Classification (NCBI taxonomy): domain Eukaryota; kingdom Metazoa; phylum Chordata; class Mammalia; order Rodentia; family Spalacidae; genus Eospalax; species Eospalax fontanierii. Next base: position 41,000,641 of record CM069524.1, read on the forward strand.
ATGCCCCTTGGTACTTCAGTTACCTACAAGGAAACCTAGAACCAGGGGTACTTAGAGTACTTGTGCTGGGCACAATAATGGCTTGGCATAATGATAGCAATGGTCATAAGAGGCTCAAACTGATGGTATGCTAGGCCCACCATCCCTGGGACTTCAGAAGGTTGGCTGACACCTCAAGTCCCAGCTTTGTCCTAGTTCAGTGGTCTCCATACCAATCCAAGGACTCCAAAGCAGGTTTGGACCATGTAGCTGATTTCTGGGTTTATGGCCTGAGACAGGGCACACACATTTATCCTGCAATGACTATATGAAACCAGGGCAAAGACAGGAAGGGTACAGACTCCTTGCTCAAGGACAGCAGGGACTCCACCTATTGAGTAGAGGGTGGAGAAACTGCGATTCCTGAGTGACACAGCCAGGCTATACTGGTTCCTGTTTATTTATATGTAGAATTCACTTCTTTTATCTTAATGAAGAAAAAAATATACTCTTTTGTGATCTTCTTGAGAGACAGGGTCTCCCTGTAGCCCCAGGATGGAACTCAATGTACACCAGGCTGGTCTCTGATCTCACAGATATCTCTGCCTGCCTCTGCCTTTCAAGTGCCAAGATTAAAGGCATGTGCCACCATGCTCAAATTCTTGCTAGTTCTAATTAAAGCCTCCTTTCAAATCTCAAATACAAACTTTCATTCAATTCAAATGTGAAATATTATAAATAGAAATGTATTTTTTTTTAACATAGTAGTTTTAGAGTCATTAAAAAGACTGTGACTTCTTCTGCTTCAGGTCACTGGTCTAGCTTCTTAACCCAGACTAGCTAAACTCCCTAGCATAGACTGCTAAATCCCTCCTCAGATGGTCTCCATCCATGTTCCCTGACTCCTGATCTGCTTGACAGACCTGCCCACCTAGGGCTCTGATAAATTCGATCTTGCCCACTACATCTCTATTCCAGTACTCTACCTCACCTCTATCATGTCCCCTGCTAGCTTTGGACCCAGGCTGGCTCCAATTCTTCTGCCTCAGATCTCTGAACTAGTTTCCTAACCCAGACTAGCTAACCTCCCCAGCATGGACTGCTAAGCCCCTCTTCAGGTGGTCCCCATGCCTATCTTTCCTGGTTTCTGATTTGCTGGACAGACTAGCCTACCCAGGACTCTGACAAGTATACCATACACCATTCATCAAAGAATCCTGTAACTGGTCAGACACAAAGACTATATGTCTTAGAGATGCCCAGTCCTAGGTGATACATCTACAGTTGAACCGCTACACCTAAGGCTCATGGAATAGAACAGAATAAGGGCTAGAGAGAAAACTAGTGCATTCCTCAACTCTCACCAGTGAAGCTTCCTATACAAGAGTGCAGTACACACAGAAGGCCACAACTGGTCAAATTTTAAAGAAGAGACTGGCAAGGACTCCTATATTAAACCTTCCCTACCCATGGCTCAGGGACCATTGTGGAAAAGGGGATGGAAAAACTAAGGCTGGTTCATGAACATAGGGAAGCAGAGGCTTTCAGGTCATTGGAAGCTTGCACATGTGAACTTGTGGCAATGGTGGCACTGAGCACAAGACCCACGCCATCTCAATCAGACAAGGGTCCAGAATGGAGAGAAATGGGTGGCAAGGTGGGCCTACTCAGGCAACTATTACTACTGGGTGAGGGAAATTAGGCCTTACTTATGGTCTCTAGATAGGCTGATTAGATGTCAGTGGATGAATTTGCAACAAAGGACATCTGGGTACAAATGCTTGACTGGACAGGACTTAGCATGTATGGCAGAATAGATGAGGTCTTGGGGGGGGGGTTAGAAGGGCATGGATGGAAGAGAGAGTCTAAATCTGATTAAGAACTGTTGCATTAAATGTACAAAAGCACAATAAAAAATTTATTAAGAAATTGTGGATAGTGAGGAGTATGGTGATGCATGCCATTAATCCCAGCACTTGAGAGGCAGAAGCAGGTAGATTTCTGTGAGTTTGAGACCAGCCTGGTCTACACAGTGAGTTCCAGTCCAGCCAGGACTACGCAGAGACTCTGTCTCAAGAAAACAAAAGAAAAAAATTGTGGGGATAGAGAGAATGGTGACATTTTAGGAAAAAAGAATCTAGTTTAGCCTGAGATCACCAGCTCTTTCTTCCCAAAGACCCTGAACACCTCATAATAGAGGCTCTGCCTAAGTAGCTAATGATGTGCCAGTCCACATTCATGACTACAAAGTAATTTTTATACATGAGGCTATCTATATAGCTATCTATCTATATATTCTTTTTTTTTTTTTTTTTTTTTTTTCAAAAATCAAGCTCGTATGGTATAGGTTCTTCATAAAACAGCAACTTTTGAGGATCATTTTCTGACTGCTAGTTCCTGAGCTGGTGTTAACAGTCAATATTCCTTACACCACCTCTCTGTCATACTCAATCTACTGACATGAAACACACCAAGACTTGCTTTGCCTACTCCTAACCTTTTAATACTGAGAATCTCAAAGCAACCCACAGGCCACACAGGCTTGATACCACCCTAAGTCACTCTGCATCCCTGTCACTGATACAGTGCCACCAGAGGGCAGCTGGCCTTAGTCTCTGTAGACCCCAGGTCAATCCCCACCCCCTTGTCTGGCCTCCATCAATGATCTTGGAGTCTGTCCTATATAGGAGCCTCCCTTTGCAGAATGGTTTTGAGACCATTTCTAAATGTCTTTTGAATTATGAAGTACGGACTCAAGCTTAGAACAGAGTTCTTTAAGTCTGTGTGCAGTGGCTGTAGGCATTTTTTAAAGTCACCCCAGAGAAGATTTAATTTAGTTGATAATTGAAGTTAAGATATGGTAGTCTTTGTAGTCCTCTTGTACAAGGTCACAGCTGTTCCTTCTATCAACTCAGTCCTGTGGGAAAACATTGCTCATATGTCCCCAATGGCCATTCCTCACAGCACGGCTGCTCTGTGACCAGAGGCTGTGCCAGGGCCATAGCACTGAGGGCTAACAAGCATCGGCTGTGGTGTTGAATGCTATCTATTTGCTTTCTCAAACATCACAGGGGTGTATTCACTGCTACTAAACAAAAAGCTTCCTGTGGTCTTGGGCAGTCACCCCTCAGGTGCAGAGCACCAAAATGAAGTGAGGAACTGCAGGCAGTTGTGGGTCAGGAGTCTGTTGGTATTTATTCAGACTCATGCACAGATCCTTACGCTGGAGCTAAGTCACAGAAAACAGGAGCAAGTTATTGCAGACTGAGTCACAGATGTGAGTGAAAAAGGGACATAAAGGCCAGATAAGTCCCAATTGCCTGGCAAGCCCTCAGGAAACCACCACACACACCTAGTCATACTTGGGCCCTGTTACTACAAAAAGATGCTGGTATGGCAGAGTGGGGCGAGATGTGCTGCCCAAACCCAGCAGTTCAGTATTGGTGGCAATTCCTGCAGCAGAGACAGATGCCAACAGTACTGGACCCCTGTAGGTGCCCACGTGGAAGAAATAATGACAATGCAGAAAAAGTCAGGACTCATATCTGAGGAATAGAAAACTCAGAAGTCTTTCAGGAAACACACATCTAGAACTGTCTTCCTTGTGCTTACCCATTTCAATCTTGACTTCTATGCTCTGAATGTTGAACAGCTGTTGAACAGGCAGACTGCTAGACTAGGGCATAGTTTCTGGTGGCCAGGCATGCCAGAGAAGGCATACTCTCTATTTTAGTACTGAATTTACTCTCCACTAATGTGAGACTTCCTCAAATTGGTCATAAAGTAATGCTGCTCTGTCTACCATTTCCTGGACTTTTCCACACCAGCTTTAACAAACTTGTTTTCATGTTCCATGCCCAACCCTCCTGCTTTCTCCCTTCACTGACATGACTGACTAACATGAGCCTTTAAGATCCCACTGTGCACTCCAGCCCATAACCAGGCTCTCTCAGGAACCCAGGTTCCTCTGAGGAGTTTGTTCTCAGGTTGGGCCCAATATGGGGCCATCCTCTAACAGCTCCTGCAAGCACAGCCAGAGCTACCACTGTCCACTAGGGTGACCAGAGGACAAAACACAAGGACACCAGTCACAGGTGTACTTTCTTCTGAGACTGGTTTAAATTTAGGTCTTCTGAAGCAAACAAAAGAGATTTGCACCTTCAAAGATACTCCTCTCTCCTGTGAGCTAGGGCTGTGGTCCTGTCCCATGAGCCTGAGTCATGGTCCCCTTGCATGAACTGGAGCTGAGGTCCCTGCCGGTCAACCTGGAGCTGTGGTTCCCTCACATGAACCTGGAGTTGTTGGTCCCTTATCATTAGCCACATCCCTCTGGCTGATGGTGGAGCAGAGCAGAGCATGGAGGACTTCCTGATGTTGGGACGCAGTTTCAGACTCTCTTAAGTGACTATATTCCTCATAGCTCCCCCCCTGAGGTTCCAGGTTGGGCACGGCAGAGGCTTGGTCTCTATGATGAGAATAGGAGAGGCCTCTGACATTTGCAGATTCTGGTCTTAGGAGGACTGATTCTCTGGAACAGACCTCCCACTTTCCCTGAGGCCCAGCTGTGGTCTTCACTTCACACGTGGTCCTGGGTATCCAGGTCTTGATGTTGAATCTCTCCCATTACCAGGCACCAAGAGGTTTTTCTACAGCTCTAGTATGCCTTCACCTATGCCCTAATTGAATGTGTAGAGATAAAAATCAGTCTGGGAAGTTAAAAAAAAAAAAAGTAGAAAGTACTGCAATAACTAAATTGATATACAATCCTCAAACTCAAAATATATAATTATATCTTAGACTATATAAATTTAAAATTCTAAGTCTACTTTGAATATTGTTTACTGACAAAACTGTACTACCAAGTTTCAATAGTAATGTGAAATTGTCACTGTTCCTCTAATGTAAGTTAGCCATTCATCCCTTTCCAAATTCTCCAACCTATACAAAGTCTTTCAATATAATCATGTTACTTCTTAAACAAAGCAATGCTTTATAAAAAATAAAATCTTTTAAAAAATAACCACCCCTGCCTATAAGAGGAAGATACAGAATAGGAAGTCAGGGGACTTACCATGAGCTTTGACAGCTAGAATCAAAGAACTGAGGAAAGAAGTTGCTGAGCACAGTGCCATAACCAATAGGCTGTGTTTACACTCAATCTAAAACCCAAAACCATTTAAACTCTGAAGAAAACTAGTATGCTAAGATTCTATGGCAATGAATGAAACACAGCTGGAGTCAAAGACAGGACTGTGTGTTCACTTGAGAAGCAGGTGAACTTACTGTCTGCGAGGCCAGAGCTACTCCATCTGCTCCTACCCTAAACCCTGCAGACCTGAGGCTCACACCTGAGAGCAGTGCTCCCACTCAGTGGTGCTGCTATAGACCTGGAGATGACCTGTACATGGATCATGGGTTCCCATGCATCTCCCATGGGCCAGAGTAGCCCTTGAATGTGTGAGGACTCATCCCAGGACCATATGGAGTCTGCTGATAACCATTTTATGAAACACATCACTGAATACGCAATATGGAAAAGTACTTCCACTATCTTAGAAAAAAATCATGGAGCAACTGATACTAGATGGTACAATCCCTAGGCAAGATGACTTAGTGGTAAGATGTATTTGACCAAATTGAAACCTCTGACTGTTAGGAACTTGGTGCAGTTCTTGTGAAAAATGTAGTAAAAGGAAGGAATTAATGCTTCTGCCCAAAATAATCAAACCAAACCAAACCAAACCAAGCCAACCAACTAACCAAAAAACCCAAACCAGACAAAATACATGAAAAAAACTGGAGGGACCTTAGACACTAGCTGGAAGATGGTGAGCAGTCCCAGCTGCTCAAGTTTCCTGCCCAGGCAATTTCCCAGCTGTGTACAGGGCTCTGAGTGAACTGAGAGATGAGAGCCCACAGGAGAGATGAAACCTTCAGGGACTACTAGCATGGGATGAGGAAACTACAAATGCCAGGGAAAAGAACCATCTGGGAAGGAAGAGGTAATGGCCTGGAATAATGGCTTTCCACATCTAGTTGGAAGCCATGGACAGAGCACCTAGGAAGGTCTGCTTCAGTAGTAAGGACAATCAGCCCTGGATACAACAATGCTCTGACCTGGTCTAACAAATCTTAAATACAAGAGTCAGACTAGATAATCTCCAAATAATTTAACTATGGCCAGAGCAAAGTTCAAGAATATTTATAATAACACGGAAATATCTTGCATGCCAATTAGAATTCACAATGTTGATCATCCAATCAATTACTAGATCGACCTTATTGGGGAGTTGGGAGGGAAGGGAGGGAAACCAACCAGTCAAAATGAATCCAGAACCAAGAACACAGTGTTAGCAGTTCAGAAGAATAAAATGGCTATCACAAAGAAATTCCATGTGGTCAGAGAATAAGCAGAATTGTGGAAGCCTTCAAGACTCAAACTAGCTGGATACTGGTGGTTCATACCTTTAATTCCAGCACTCAGGAGGGAGAGGTAGAGGCAGGAAGATCTCTGTGAGATCAAGGCTAGTTGAGTCTACATATCAAGTTCCAGGCCAGTTGGGGCTACAGGTAGACCCTGTTTCAACAAGACCTAACAGTCACCTCAGAGGAAGACAATAGGTAAGGTAAACACATCAGTGGCTGAGGGTTAGAGACACTGAAGAAGGCTGATGGTCCTAGAGGGACTTGGGACACTCATTGTGCATTTAAAACCTTTCCACAAAGGAAGGCAAGATGGCCTATGAAATTTCCTCAAATATTTAAGGAAGAAACAACATCAATTCTACACAAGGAAGAGAGAATACTTTCCAACTCATGAGGCCAACAATATGTTGACACTCAGATTAGGCAAAGACAGATTAGGTTTTCAGATCAAGCAAAAAATGTTAGCAAACTAAACCCGACACTTAAAAAAAGATAAGTGTATTACAACCAAGTAGTAAGATTGAGCACAAGTATGCAAGGCTGTCTCTACATTTGGGGGGAAACTAACTGACAAAGTAAGGAACAAACCTCACATGATCCCTCAACTAATGAAGAAAAGGTGCTTTCATCAAACTAGGAACAGAAAGTGACTTCCTACAAGGTGACACCAAATGAACAGTGGCAAGATGAAAAGTTCCTGAGACCAGGAACAAGACAACTGGCCCTCTTCCCCACTTCTACTAACCCTTGTCCCAGGGAAAGGAGTAATAAGCACACAATGTAGCAAAGAAAATGTGGTACAATCTCTGGTCACACATGACTGGGCAGAACACCCAATGGAACCCACAGAAAATCTAGAAAGTCGCAAGGTTGGCAAGCTGGTAGGACAATTTCAGTGTGTGTGTGTGTGCGTGTGTGTGTGTATAAAATCAATTGTACTTCTATATAAACTCAATTTAAAAATAGCATTTAATATAAAAATATGAATTTGGGAAAATTTTCACAAAAGATGTGCAAAACCCATACACTAAAACAAGACAACATTGCTGGGGGGGAGGTATATAAAATGACCAAATACAGAGTTATCCCTAAGACTGAGTCAGTTCTATCCAAATGATCTATAAAGATTTGCCATAATCTTAACCAAAACCTCAGCTGGCTTTCTGGAAGTCAAAAAACAGATTCTAAGGTTTATATGGAAAAACAAAGGCCCAGGAATAGTTAAAACAACTTTGGAAAAACACAGAGCTGGAGGCCAACAACTGATTTAACAACTTGTTACACCCACTCCTAGATGGACAGCTGCTCTTGTCTTTGAGAAAGGCAGTGTGGGTGGGGTTTCAACAAATGGTGCCCAACAACTGGATACTTATAAGGAAAATATTGCCTCTGGATTTATGGCTTATAACACATTCAAAAGTCTACTCAACATAGATCACAGATCTAAGTGCAAATTTTATAACTCTAAATGTCTTAGAGAAAACCTTTGTGATCTTAAATAGGGTCTTTTTGGTGATGTTTTTGTTTTTTTTTTTTGAGATGGAGTTTCATGTAGTCCAAGCTGGTCTCATGTAGCCAGCTATTCCTGCCTCTGCATGCACCACTATACCCAGTTAGAGCTAAGTTTTTTTTTAAGGTAGATACTAAAAGCACATCCTAAAAGAACAGCTGACAGGTTGGACTTCAAAATTTAAATTGACTGTTCTTCAATGGACATAGATGAGTTAAATGACACGCTACATACTAAAGGAAAGTATTTCCAAGACCAATATGGAACTTGTATTTAGAAAACACAATAAACTCATACATTCAATAATGGGAAAATAACCTAATAAAACAAGGCTGAGTGTAGTGGCTCTTGTCTATAATCCCAGCACTTAGGAGATTGAGGCAGGTGGATTCCAAGTTTGCAGCCAGCTTGGACTACACAGTGAAACAAAAGGGGAAAGGGAGGAGGAGAAAAGGGAAGGCAGGCAGACAGGCAGGCAAGCAAAAGATCTGAATCATCACTCACTTAAAGAGGATACATAGAATGGCAATAAACATGAAAAGATACCCAGTATCAGCAGGGAGTACAAACTGAACTGCAATGGAAACTGACAGCACCAAATGTTGGTGAGAATGTGAAGAAACTGGAACTCTTATACTGCTAATAGAGATGTAAAGTGGTATAGCCTTTGAAAAGCAGGAAACCTCTTATAAAATTAAGCAAATACTTTTCATGACCTAGAGAACTTGCTTGCAGATATTTTCCAGAGAGGAAAGAGAATATATGTCCACACAAGACTTACTAATATTCATAGATACTGTACTGGCAATATTCCCTACTGACACCCAAATGTGCATTGCCTGATGAATAAATGGTGATATATCCACACTATTCATTAATTAAAAAAAAAAATCAAATTGTTAGCACACTGTATTAATCGCAAAAGCACTATCCTATTATGTAAAAACCAAATAAGAAAGATGGCAAAAATGCATGATTTCATTTAGATGAGATTTGGAAATAGCAAACACAATGACTGAAAGCAAACCAGTGACTGCCAAGGATAAGAGATAAGGGATAGGATGACTGTACAGAGGATGGGAGATAGGGGTCTTTGTGGATGAAGGAAAGCAACCTATATTTTCATTGTGGAGTTGGCAAAACACTGTATATTAGACTGTTAAAATCTACTGGAATGTCAGATGTGCTAGTGCAGGCCTGTAATCCCTGTACCTGATAGTCTGAGGTTGCATGAGGATTAGCTTGAGTTTGAGCCAGTCTAGCTACAGAGTGAAACTGTTTCAGAAAACAAACCCAACCAAATCAACCAAACCAAACCTCCCATCAAAACATACCTACCTACCAGAGCACGTTACATATAAATTATACCTTAAGCACACACACACACACACACACACACACACAAAATCAGCTAGCACAGTGGTGTACATCTATAATTCAACTACTGGGAAAGTTAAAGTAGGAGGATTACTGTAAGTTCCAGGCTAGGGTAGGATATACAGCAAGAACTAAGACAGCAAGGGTTGCATAGCAAGATCCTGACTCAAAAAAAAAGTGAGGGAGAAGAGGGCTGGAGGGATGGCTCAGGGTTAAGAGCACATACTGCTCTTACAGCTGACCTGTGTTTAGTTCCCAGTACCCACACCGGAAGGTTTATAACTGCCTGTAACTTCAGCTTCAGGATCCAATACCTCAGGCCTCCATGAGCACCTGCACTCATATGTATATACCTACATACAGACACACATCCATATAATTAAAAATAAATCTTGGGGACTGGATAGATGGCTCAGCAGTGAAGAGCACTGACTGCTTTGGCAGAGTAACCAGGTTTGATTCCTAGCATCCACATAGTGGCTAACAACCACCCCAAACTCCAGGTCTAGGGGACCTAACGCCCTCTTCTGAACTCCAAGGGCATTACACAGAACAGATGCACTTGCATACATGCAGGCAATACACTCGTACACCCAGTCTGGTGGTGCATGCCTTCAATCCCAGCACTCAGGAGGCAGAGGCAGGTGGATCTCTGTGAGTTTGAGGCCAGCCTGCTATACATAGAGAGTTCCAGGCCATCTGGGGCTACAGGAAGACCCTGTCTCAAAAAGACCAAAAAAAAAAAAAACATAAATAAAAATTTAAAAATCCTTTCTCCAAATACAGCATAAAATCTGAAACTTAAGAATGGATGTACGTACGCCAATCCGTCACTATCCAAAATGCTTATAACCAGAAGTTTAGGATTTCTGATTTTTTCTGGATTTGAGGTTATTTGCATATCCATAATTTTTCTAGGGGATGAGACTCAAGTCTAAACATGAAATTCATTCATGACTCATATACCTTGAACACACAGCTTGAAGGAAATTTTGTAATTACTGTGTATTTCATGATGTGTGTAAGGTGCTTGTTCCACATCAAAACTATGGAGGTCAGAGGACAACTTTGTGGAGTCAGTTCTCTCCTTCCACCTTTACATAAGTTCTGGGGATTGAACTCAGATTGCCAGACTTTCCTGGCAAGTGCATTATCCACTGAGTAATCTCACTGACCCCAGTTTGAAGGTAATTTTAGACAATAGTTTTAGCACACTTGTGTTTTGTCTGAGGCCAATCACATGAAGTCAGATGTGGATTTTTTTTTTTCCATGTGTGTATCCAAAAAGTTTTGGACTTTGGAGAATTTTGGATGAGGAATGCTCAATCTGTAATAATTTACTTTGGGTGGTGATACTATTTATTGCTTGCTTTACCTTTTTGTATTTTCTATTACCTTTATAATACTTTCACTGTGTAACCTGAAGAAAACCCTGTAAATTCAAGATTTCTAGTAGAAATAACATGATCAGTACCTAAAATGTAAATCTTAGACTATTTTCGTGAACATTATTGTATAAAAACATGACAGAAAAGTTTGCTTTGAATGAACTATTCAAACAGCAAATGTACTTGGCGATTTTTTCTACTTTAGAAACAAAACATTACATTAAATGTAACAAAATCTGTTTGGGAACCTTATCTGCAAATAGTTAAGCAAGGGTGGGTGGGGGCGGGGGAGAAGGGAACCTACTAGCAAGCAGTACGGAGTTTTATGTACAGCACACTGGCGTTGTCACACTGCTGCACATTTTCAGACCGTCAAATCCCTACAGCTCTTGGGCCCACACTTCCTTTTCGCAGGTGATGGGGAAACTCACACCACCTAAGCCTCAGCACACAGGGCACTAATCCACAGAAACACCTGCTGACCAGGGCCTCGCTCGGTCCACAAACCGTCGGTGGCTGGGGGAGGGGAAAACAGCCGGGTGTTCGCAGGCCCGTGCCGCGGCTCACCTGGTACAGCTCCTCCAGGTTGTACCTGATAGATGTGCTGCTCTGGATGGCCTTGACCGCTTCGTGCAGCTTCCGCCACGTGTCCTGAGTGTAGTTGTCAGGCAGCCGCGGCCTGTCTGTGGGGAGAGAGGGTCAACGGCCGCGCGGGGACAGGACAGGCCGGGGCACCGAGTCAGGGCCGGCGGGGGTGCAGGAGCAGGGCCCAGTAGGGCCAGCCAGGAGGTGCGGGAACAGGGCCAGCTGGGGTGCAGGGACGTGGCGGAGCACAAGGTGCAAGGTAAGTCAGGCTGGAGCGCCGAACAGGACCGTGCGGGAGCTGCGGGCCCAAGGCCCGCAGGCGCGGGTACAGGGCCGGCCCGGCGGCCCCGGGAGGCCCTGTCCGAGCGCGCGACCTGCCGGCCGCCCCGCTCGCTCCTCACAGGAGCGCACCCACCTCGGAAGTTCTTGATGACCAGTTTCCTGGAGCCGCCCGCGCCCCCCGGCTTGGCAGGGCCCCCGGCCAACGCTGCGGGCTTCGTGAGGCCGTTGGTGCGGCCCATGAGCGCCGAGACGCTGCCCTTCCGCGGGCCCTCGTCCGCCATGGCTGGGCCGGACGCCGCCCCGCCCCGCGCCGCCCGGCTCCTCCTCCGGCCCTGCGCCCGATCGGTGCGCGCCCGGCTCCTCCTCCGGCCCTGCGCCGGGTCCGTGCGCGCCCCGCTCCTCCTCCTGTCGAGCTCCGCCCGTGAGCGCTCGGCTCCTCCTCCTCCTGCTCGCGGCCCCGGGCGCGCGCCAGGACCAACCGCCGCAGCTCGCTCCCCACCACGCCAGCGCCCGCGCGCGGGCCCGGCCCAATGAGCGCCCGGGTGTGTGCGCCTGCGCACACTGTGCTTCGACGTCCGACTTCGAGTGCCCGCGAGAGGGCTGGGGCCACCCTGACGAGGACGTGGGACCCTGCACAGAGGTCCCAGGAGTCTGCCCCTGACACACTCAAGTGTCGGGCCACCACGCGCAGGGCCCGGGCAAACGCCCACACTCCGCACCCTGAGGGCTGGCGGGCGGGAGAGCACTCCGTACCGGGTTGTTCCGGGATACCCCAAAGAGGGCTTGTGGACACCTCTAGGGAGGGCTGGGGTGAGAGACTTGTTTCCAAGTATGGTTGGTACTCATCATTCTCAGCATCCCTGGGGGGACTGAGCGGCAGAGCACGCCACACAGGGTGGGCTGGGGGCTCAGGTCACTCTCACACAGGACTGGCTCCCTGAGTTGGGTCACCTTCCCATAGCAGGCTCGGAGACATGTCACCCCTACACAAGACGGGCCGGGGGATGGGTCATTCCTACACAGAACGGACCGGAGAACGTGTCACCTCTACACAGGATGGGCCGGGGGATGGGTCACTTCCACACAGGACGGGGTGGGGTCGTCGGTCACCTCCACACAGGACGGGCTCGGGGACGTGGGTCTCCTCTACACAGGACGGGATGAGAATGTGGTCACCCCCAAGCAGGACAGGATGGGGGGGCGGGGACTCCCCCATGTTAGTTCTACGCCGGGGCATAGGCATCCCTGTGGCCCTCGGATTCCTGGGATCAGTTCCGCGTTACAGTCGAGTGAAAGGCAGTGCAAGCGCCACCCATGCTCCAAAGGTCTCGCGAAGCACGCTGTCGAGGCTTAGCTCGTGCAACCAGTTACGGAACCAAGGTACCGGGAACGCGTCGCCCGGACTGGGAGCCGAGACGGACCTACGCCGGAAGTGCGGAGCTTGAGGTCGGCTGCCGCTGCCATGGCGCACATCACTATTAACCAGTATCTACAGCAGGTGGGTTTCGCTCCTCTAGTTGCAACTGGGCAGAGGGGCGGACTCTGGGCCGGGATTAGACTGGGCAGAGTGGGTTCTTAGCATGCAGCGGGCAACGGGCCTCGCTTAGGAGCTTGTGGCTGAGTCACAAGTGCTTCCAACCAACTCGGTCAGAGGAGGATGACCCGAGGCGGAGGCAAGGAGGTTGGAGCTCCTTGTAAGAGTCCCGGTGTAGCCATTTGTACGGCGCACATCTTGTCTCTTGATAGCATTGTCAGCCAGGGTTTTTGCGCATAAAAGCCTACCAATGGCAGAAGCACGGATAGTGGGGCTCTTGGATTGAGAGTTTGGGTTTTCTCCGCTAACTTTTGACAGGGAGCATGTTAGAGTATTGAATTAATCCTACTGGACTGCCACCTGGTGCAAGGAGGCTGGCTGCTCCTTCAGAAAATCTGCTAAACGTTCTGAATGGTTACACTGCGGCTTTTCGCTAGTTTGGACTCTTTTAAGTTTAGCATTTAGTCTGTCATCAAGGATCCATGACCCTTCCCACCTTTCTATTCTGCTACTTGGGCGTTTGGGTGACGTCTTCCCTCAGCCATTGCTTGGTTGTAGTGATTGTAAGCCCCCTCCGGTGGTTGCTGTCTGGAAACAATAAAGGAAGACAGCTCCCTTATTTTCCATGGGATAATAAAGATATTCCCTTTCTTTTGGTGAGGAAGAACACACTTCAGAACCTACTCCATTCCCATTTTGAACATCTCAGGACTCAATAGGCATAGGCAGGTGGATCTTTTTGAGAGCAAGGCCAGCCTGGTCTAAGTAGGAGGTTCTAGACCAACTGGGGCTACAAGGAGACACTGCCTCAAACAAAACAAAACTTTTCTATATGCTTTCCTTAAAAAAAAATCATGGGAGCTGGAGAGATGACTCAGTGGTGAAGAGCACTGGCTGCTTTTGCAGATGGGATTCGATTCCCATCACTCACTTGGTGGCTAATAACTGCCCATAACTAGTCTCCCGGGATCCAAAGCCACCTTCTGACCTCTGCGGGCATTGTACAACATGGATGCACTTACATACATGCAGGCAATACACTCATACATATAAAAATAAATAAAATGTTTTTAAAAACCAAATCCATATGTGTATATATATATATATATATTTTTTTTTTTTTACTTATTATTTTATGTGTATGAGTGATTTACCTGCATGTTGTAAGTACGCCCATGTTGTACAAAATCCACAGAGGTCAGAAGAGAGGAGAGCATCAGATCCCCCTGAACTGGAGTTACAGACTGTTGTTAGCTGCCACTGGTGTTCAAACTTGGGTCCTCTGCAAGAGCAGCCAGTTCTTTTAACTGCTGAGCCATCCCTCTGGCCCCATTATGGATTATTTGTAATGCCCAGTTATACTCTGTCACCATTGTTATTCTTTTTGAAGCTCAAACTTTTACGCTAGCCACAACTGTTTTTTGCAGCTTTTGAGCATGTCTTTGTCCTTCCTTCTCTTTTCTGGAGCCATATGTCCTTTCTCCCCCAGCCCTGGAGTTAACCCCTTCTCCAAGGAGCTCTGTTTTCTGTCAAGTAAGGAGTGGGATTTAGAAAATAAATCTGATACGAGGTATGCTTGTTGCTCTGGGATTTCAGCGAACAAAAAGAATGTGAACAGTTTTAAGGAACTGAGAGTTCCAAGAGTAAATGGTTTCACTGTGAACTGGTCTGGAAGACCTGAGATGACCTGTAGTTGGGAGAGATGTCTCCCAGTTCTTTCAAAGCAGAGTATCCCCTGGTGTGCCAGCCTAGGGTACTATGCATAGGTGCTTGTTTGGGGTATGACTTCATGGTCCACTTAGCATCTTTACCCTAAAAGGATGCAGCTTCTGTGTCATGTGTAAAGCATCTGTGTCAGGTAGCTGGATACCAGGGATGCTAGTGTCCGTGGAGTGGCGAGACACTTTTAAAATAGTGTTGGGGACTAAAGCCAAGGCCTTGCACATTCAAACCAAGTGCTGTGTGCCACTGAGCTTCATCCCTAGACCCCAGCTGCTACTTTCAGATTTTCTTGTTATGGCCTGTTACCACCTGTTTTCTTCTCCACTCCCAGCTGTCCTTCCATTGAGGCAGGACACTGATAGGAGACCCCGGTGCAAGATACTGTGGAGTTGAACTGGTTGCTGGCTAAATTGTACTTGAGGCTTTGAGCAGGTTAGGTGGTTGTGGCTATACAGAGCCACTGGTATTAGGGTACCTCATCCTGCAGTCTCCTTTAGAAAGGAGGTCACTGGGGAGTGAGCATCCCTGGCTGACACCTGACAGACATCTACACTGTTCATTGTGTAGACTTGGTGTCTGGACCCCAGTGACCACTATGCTTCCAGCACCTGTAGCCATCAGAAGTGTGCTTCTATTTCGTGATGCTTGCTCCAATTCTGTGATTCTAACAACTCATAGATTTCCCTTGGAGAGAGTTCTGGAGTCCGTGGACATCTTGAGAGTGCTCAGTTGTGGCAAGTGACTGGAATCCCTGATGTTGACTAGAACATGTTGAACTAGTCCTTTCAAGACTCTGGACTGAGGCTATACTGGGTTATGAATGGGAAGAATGATGGTCTTAAAACCTCTAGTTGAGACTCTGGCTTGGCTATCCTGTTGCTGAGCAGAAGTGAGTGCCAGAGAGAAAGCTGAGTCCCAGGGCTCCACTGCCTTACACACCTCTCTTGAGTAGGCCCCAAAGCCTGTTTGTGGGGTTCCAGGTTCTGTGTGGCCGGGGGGCTCATAGAAGATGACTTTTGAAGGCTGTTTCACTAGGGTAAAACTGATTAAAATTCATTTCTTGAGGACCTGTAGACCAAGATCTAGGGGGACTGGGATTGTCAGTTATGTTATTTCTGGGTCAGGTCGCCTTTTGCTGGGACAGTGAACAGAACAGAGAAAGTCCTCTGTGCCTACCCTGATCTGGGAAAGAGGCCACACTCGCCCTGGGAATTTGTGGTGTTTCATAAATAGTGAGGACTGTCATTTCTCATACCACCACCATCGAATGAGGCTCCTTTTTGCCCAGCCCAGTGCCTTTTTTCCTAGGATAGCACAGTACAGCCTGGAGTCCAGGTACTCAGGTGGCTGAGACAGGAGAATTGCTTGAACCTGGGAATTAAACACCAGCTGAGTGTTAAGACATTGTCTCAAAAAAAATAAGTCATGGGCATAAGAGTTATGTTCCTAATTTTATTATCCACCCATACTATACCTGTAGTCTATGATTGGTCTTTTCATTTATACTATTAGAATTTTTTGTAAATATAGTTTAAAAGTATATTTGGTTTTCTAATTATGACATATTTGTCATGACTCATTTTCCATTGCCAAATAAAAGTAGGTAGAGCTTATTTTTCCATGTTCTTGTTGCCATAACCTGAGCAGTTAGCTGGAATGGTGTGGGGCTTGTGTTGTTCCCCTTGCCTAATAGATGTACCTGTTTTTCTGTTGCATTTTCTCTCTCGTGCCAAGTTATACAGTTTTCCTTAGCCTTTCCCCCACTCAATATCAAGCATGCCATGGAATTATCTCCTGTTGTTACACATGGATGTGTTTCACACTCGACAAGAGTCCTGTTGTGTGAATGTGACAACATTTATTCAACCATTTCCACCTATGTTTTATATTTGGAGTGTGCAGAAACCTTTTGAATTTTGAGTGTCTATAGTTTTTAAGTTGATTTTATTTTAGCTATATAAGTAAATTTTTAAGTGAAACTAAGATAATTTACTTTCATTGATAAGGAAGTGATGAGTCTCTGGCTTATTTTGTTTTCTTGTCCCAGAAAGATCCTATTTTGAAATGAAGTTGTTTACTGTGTTGACTTTTTACATTTTGATTATTCTGGCTCCTATCACAGAAGGAGGAAACCGCTTTTATGGTATGCAGTCGCTCAGGGGCTACTAGAACAAAAACATATTGACCTGCTCAGATTTTCCCTTCCACTTGTTTCAGGTATATGAAGCCATTGACACCAGAGATGGAGCATCCTGTGCAGAGTTGGTGTCTTTCAAGCACCCCCATGTTGCAAACCCACGGCTTCAGGTAGGTGGTAGATGTACCTGTGGCATCTAGAGAGAATGGAATGCTAGCTCAGGCTGCAGGTAGTGAAGGAGGTATATACACAGTATCCAGAGACAACTGTCAGGAACTAGCTGGCAGGCTGTAGATAGAAGGAGTTATGCATATGGCATCTAGAGGGAACTGTGGGGCAGTCAGTTTTCTAAGAAAGTTTGAATAGAAACTCTCATTTGAAAACTTCAAAGTTCCTTTATGATTTATGTAATCTCATTTAACTTATTAACTACTATGCCTCTTGTTCTTGTATTTGATTCCTATATAACTCAGGATTAAAGTCAGTGATGTATCAATTGTCACCCAGGAGAGTTGCCATGGGACATAGGACTTTGTCCATATATGCCTGTTCCCAAAGCCTAGGAGCCATCATGCACTGTAGGTGAATTCCATCAGGTTCCCAATAAAAACCAAACCTCACCTGAGGAGTAGAGGGGTGCGGTTGGTTTAGGTGTTCTTTTGGTAGCCTTCCTGCCACAGCGGTACAGGTAACTGGACCTGCAGAAACCTAGGATTGGCAAACCTGAGGAGTTTTTCTGGTCTTTGATGGAGCACATTTACCAGCTGTGCTTTGAGAAAATGAGCATCTTTCATTTGGAATTTAAATATTGTCCAGACATTATTCCTTCTAGAAAATATTGACATTTTGTAAAGTCTTATTTCTTCACTAATTTCCATTATAATATTAGAATATTTTCCCGTGGGGGAACAAAGTTTTTCTTTGGGAGGATAATAGAGCTATCTGTTGGTGATTAGATCTGGCATTCAGATCAGGTCAGTCAATCTCTGGGTGCCTCAAAGATTTT
This sequence comes from Eospalax fontanierii, assembly GCA_035773235.1. Taxonomy (NCBI): domain Eukaryota; kingdom Metazoa; phylum Chordata; class Mammalia; order Rodentia; family Spalacidae; genus Eospalax; species Eospalax fontanierii. Next base: position 41,018,587 of record CM069524.1, read on the forward strand.
CATTAGAGTTCTGGGTGATTCTGATGAACAGACAGCATCGGGAGCTGCTGCCCTAAGAAGTTAGTACCAGAGACCTGAAGAGAGTCCAAGTCACTTGACCTTAACACTCCATGTGGGAGCTGCATACTGGCTGTTGTTCATGGGGCAGACCAAGGTCTGTCTGGACAGTATTCTATTGACCGTTCATCTGATGGGTCCATGCTGGTGGTTATTTCATGAGAGACTATAAAATGGTTTTCATTTTTTTTAACTTAAAACTTTTATATTACATTTGGTTATTTGTATGTGAATGTGCATATATATGGGTACACACATGCCACTGTGTGTATGGAAGTCAGGGGACAACTTGTGGAATTTGGTTCCTTTCTCTACCATATAGGTCCTGGAGATTGAGCTAAGGTCATTAGGATTGGCATTAAGCACTTTTACCTGCTGACCCATCTCCCTGGCCCAGAATGGTGATTTTCTGATAGCAACATTCTTCTTTCCCTCCTTTATATGTTAATGTGTATGGATATTTATTATATCTGTGAGGATTCATTGATTTTATTTTTCTATTCACTCTAGTTTACTGTATATTATTCAGAAAAACAACTGATAGAGATACACACACACACACACACACACACACAATACGTATCCACACCAAGAGAGACATTGATTGCTATCAGGACTTGGGTCATGTGGTTATGGAGGCTGAGAAAGGCCATGACCTGCCATATTCATCTAGAGGCACAGGAAAGCCAGTGTTGCAGCTTAATCTGAGTTCAGAGCCCTGAGAATCAGGGGCCAATGGGTAGATACCAAGTCTCCCTGAGATGTGGTGCGGCTCATGTGGCAGTCGGGACCCAGAAGGGTATGTTCCTTCCTCCTCCTCTTTTGTCCTGTTCAGCTGTTCAGCAGGTTGATGGGTGCCCATCCAATTGGGCAAGGTCATCTCTTTCACAGAGCCACTGATTCTGGCCTGTCTCCTTCAGAAACACCCTCCAGACACTCAGAAGTTGTATTCATTCTGGGTGCCCTGAGGCCAGTCAAGGTAACATGAAAAATAACCCTGCTCAGATCATCTTGATATTACCATTGGAAAGAAGGGAAACTTAGAAATTACTGTCAGTCCTTAGCCCAGGATATTTTGAAACTGTGGAGTGATTCTCCATATGCCATTGTCTCTAATTTGTTCACCTTATTCATGAAAGGAACTGTACCCCATGTTTATTAAGCCCATAGCAGTCACTTCAGCTGTTGTACTATAATATGTATAAGAGCCCATGGCTCATTGATTAGAAGCACTTACTGTGCAAGCCTAACAACCTGAGTTTAACCTCTGGAGCTGAGGATGGAAGGACAGAACTTACTCCTAAAAATTGTTTTCTGACCTCTGTGTGCATGGCATACATTGACCATGCACACACACACACATGTGTACACTAAATTTTTTAAAAGTCTGAAAGTGCCTAGCATGTTTTCTTACCTGCAGTAGACAGATCTGAACTTCATTCTTCGGCTTGTTCCCTTGAAATACTGATAGATTCTGGTGGAACAATGAACCTTTCACTTCTAAGTGCCAAGCTCTGAAATATTACTTTGAACTGTGACGCTCTGAAAGCATTTGTCTAAAGCTCTTTCTGTATATTGCAGTGTTTCCATGCCTACTAATTTTACTCCTTGTGAATTAGATGGCCTCTCCAGAAGAGAAATGTCAGCAAGTTTTGGAACCCCCTTATGATGAAATGTTTGCAGCTCATTTAAGGTAATCTGTTGGCAGTAGGAAAAACAAACATACACAGCTGGAGATCATTAGATTCACTCTCAGATTTTTATCTTGCATCATCCTTTGCTTGAAACAGTGAATAATTGACTTTGACCAGTAGGAAAGTGCATTGATAACTTCACTGGTAAAGCCTGAATCATACTTGTTATTTATCATACTGACTAGAAAGTGGTTTTTATTAGTCAGTTGTAGAGCCTTAATTAAGACATTGCTTTTCTCATGTTTTTAATCTCTTTGCCTTGAAGGCAAAGAATCAGAGTTGAACAGAACACACAGAAACTTTATATGATTTATCTGCTGCTTTCACTCCAGAGTGTAAGGCAGGCAGAACTTTATATCCTAAAGCTGTGTGTACCAGATTGTCCTCTGCCTTCATGCCTGTTGTATTTCAGAGCAGGCTGGGCCAGGCCCTTGGAAGACTGGGGTGCAACTGTATTCCTTATAGCAGGAGGCATCACGTGATTTTCTAGCTCTGTGCTTTCTGCAGTAAGGTTCCAGGTTTGATAATGAGCTGGTACTGACTGCCCACAGGAAGCTTGAGAGAGCATCTTTAGTGGCCCACTGACAGAGTGGAGGATCTTGTTTGTCATTGATCCCTTTTCATTCTGGGACTTGACAGAACTTTGTGTAGGATTTCACCTTATAGCAACCTGTTTCAATCAAATAGTCAAATAGTCATTTTTGTGCTTTCTCCATCTGTGGTTCTCTGCCAAGCAGGAGCTGCAGCAATACTTCCAGGATGGTAGAGGGGTTTGTGTGTGTGTGTGTGTGTGTGTGTGTGTGTGTGTGTGTGTGTGTGAGGGACAGAGACAGAGACACACCAAGCTCTGGGCTGATGTGGTTGGCATTAGGGTTTCATGTATAGATGCCCTTTCTGGCCCTCTTGTCTTCAAGCTTCTGTCTCTTTTCCAGATGTACCTACGCAGTGGGGAACCACGACTTCATAGAGGCGTACAAATGCCAGACGGTGATAGTTCAATATCCTTTATTTAGCATGGCCTTGTACATTGAGTTTCTAAGGTTTGTGGTCTTGAAACATTGAACTAGTTATTCAAACCTTCAATTAGAAAGAAACTAAAATATCCTGGAAGGCAAATTCAGTTAGCTGTTTTACTTGGGTCCTTTAGTTTAGTGTGGCTCTTAAGGCTCATCCAGTTACACAGATAGTAAGGAAGCACACTGGTTAAGATATAGGATTTTATTTATTTGTATTTATGTAGGGTTACTTGAGGCCATTTTCTTTTTTTTTTTTTTTTTTAATTTTCTGTGTATGAGTTTTTTGACTGCTTGTATGTAAGTGCACCTATGTCCTGAAAGCCCATGGAGATTGGAAGATGGTATCAGATCCCCAGAACTGGAGTTATGGATCGTTGTTAGCCACCATGTGCAGGTTGGGAACAGAACTTGGGTCCTCCTTTTAACCACTGAGTCATCTCTCAAGCCCCTCATGAGGTCATTTTCATGTAAATGTATAGTGTACTTTGAACATAGTCCCTTCTTTGAACCAAGTCCCTTTCTTACCTCTTCCCTCTCTCATTAGTTCCAGATCCACTTCTACTTTCCTGTCATCGGTACATAGTGGAGGATGGATTTTATTTAATTCAGTTTAGAAGAATAATATATGTATTTGTGTGTGGTATGTGTTGAGTGTGTGTATGGTGCTTGCACATGAGTGTGCAGGTGCCTGAACCTGTGCACATATTTGCAGAGACCAGAGGACGGTATTGGTAGTCTTCCTCTGTCACTTTATGCCTTATTACCTTGAGACAGGGTCTCTCACTGAACTAGGAGCTCACTGTTTTGGCTAGGCCCGTGACCAGCAAGCTTCCAGGATCTACCTGTCTCTGTTCCCCAATGTTGGGGTTATAGGCATGCATAGCCATGCTTGACTTTTTCTGTGGATGCTTAGGATTTTAACTCGACCCCATGATTGCACAGAAAGCACTTACCTATTAAGTCATCTACAGCTCCAAGAATAATGTTTTAATAACATATGTGTATAAAAATGTCATAATGAAACCCATTATTTTGCATGCTAACCTAAAATATTAACTAAGAAAAATAATGTTTTGCAAGTGTACTTACAGAAACTGTTTAAATATTAGAGGCCCATAATTCAGGCATAGATGAGAAGAATAGACTTGCATACAGCATCACCATTATTGCCTGTGGTCACTTGCAACCTTCATACCAGTTCTTATTAAATGTCATCCTTCTGTTTATGGTCCTTATCATTGAGTATACTAAATATTTGTAGATCTATAGATTTTTGTTTGTTTTTGCAAATCACCGTGTTTACACTCAGAAGAGAATGCTGTTAGCCAAGTCTCCTTAGAGTTTAAGAATTCTAGTGTTGGTAAAATAAACTTTATACTACAGATCCTTGAGCACTTAAATATAACTTAAGACAGTGTTGGCTCAGAAAAAGACAAGTAAAAGATCTTTCTTTAAAAAGTCTTATAAAGGGCTGGGAGATGCGTCAGTTGAAAAAGTGTTTGCTCCATAAGTATGGGTTCAATCCCTGGCACCCACATAAAAAGTAGGAGTGGTAGTGTGTGCTTATAATCCCAGCATTGGGGAACTGGAGATAGGTAGATCCATGGGGCTCACTAGCTAGCTAGCCTAGCCTAATTGTTGAGCCTCAAGTCCCAATGGGATACCATCTCAAAAAAGAAGGTAGGTGGCCCCTGAGGAACAAGACCCAAAGTTTACCTGTGCCCACCACACAAGTGCACACAGACCTGTATACACTCACATAGTCTTACACTAAAGTCTTTCTTGTTTTGGAGAATGTCTGTATGAAGTGAATATATTGGGTATATTGGCTACTGACACACAGATACTGTAATATGCACATAATCTTTTTTCTTCAAGAATTTATTACTCCGCTGACACAATCTTTTAGAGTGTATGCTGTGCCCTTACTTTGTTTTTACCAAATGTGTAGTACTTAAATTGTGTATGTTATACTTTCCTTAATATAGTACATCATTCCTAAGGGCATTTCAGGCCCACAAAGAAGAAAACTGGTAAGTATGAACAGAAATGGCTGTAAATAGCACTACAAAATATTTTAAATCGGCATTCTATTGTGTTTGTTTTTATGTGTCAGTGTCAGGATGGGTGGTAGAGTTAGACTGAGATATCAGATCAGCCAGATTATGTACAGTATTTTTGTGGTAAGTATTATTTCAGTATTTCTGTGTCCCAAATATTTATTAAGTACCTTTTTTTTCAGTTATCAATTTTTAAAAATCTTTTACTTATTTTTACTTCATGTGTATGAGTCTGTTGCCTGAATGTACATAAATGCACTTATGTTGTAAAATGTTTGTGGAAGTCAGAAGAGGGCATCAAATCCCCTGGGACTGGTGTTATTGACAGTTGTTAGCTGCTCTGTGGGTGCTCGGAATCAAACCTAGCTCCTCTGGCTCTTAACTGCTGAACCATCTCTCCAGCCCCCAGTTGTCAATTTTGAACTTACTTTTGGTTTTAGACATTTAGGTAAAAGATACAGGCCCACTAGTTCTTTTAGGTTATTTTAAATTTCTTGAAAACTAATCTTAAGATTTATAATTTATTAGCAAACTAAGTAAATACTTAAATTTTGTTTATACTAGAATGGCCAAAGGCCTTTTACAGACAGCTAATCCAGATCGTTCCCTTTTTAAAATTTTACTTACTTTTTTTTTTTTCTTCTTCTTCTTCTTCTTCTTCTTCTTCTTCTTCTTCTTCTTCTTCTTCTTCTTCTTCTTCTTTCTTCTTTCTTCTTCTTCTTTCTTCTTCTTTCTTCTTCTTCTTTCTTCTTCTTTCTTCTTCTTCTTCTTCTTCGATGCTGGTGCTTAAACCCAGGGCTTTATATGTGTTAGGCAAGCTCTCTACCATTGAGCTATATTTCTAGCCCCTTTTTGGGTTTTTTGAATCAGGATCTTGTGTATCCTAGGCTAACCTCAAACTCACTATAGCCTTGGACGATGTTGATCTTCTGGTCCTTCTGCCTGCACTGACTGAATGCTGAGAATACAGGCATAAGCCACTACACCCAGTTTAGGCAGTGCTAGGGATCGAACCCAGGGCCTCATGCATACTAGATAAGCACCCTACCAACTGAGCTATATTCCTAGCTTGTTTGAGGCTTTTTTGTTGTTGTTTTAGTTGTGAGGTGCCACCATGTGTTATGCCTTTTTTCTTTTCCATGTGAAAACTTAGCTTACATATGAAGGGAAGTCTGATGCTGGCAGCTAGATGTTCATAGAACCACTTGATGAGTTTGTGTGTTTTATGTACTCTGGCTCCTGCTTGGAAATCTTATTCAACCTTATTGTTTTCAATTTTGTAAACAAAAATTTATTAAAAAGTATAGAACCTGCTACTGAGCAGCTTAATGAATGATACTAAATATGTCTGTCCTAGAGCAGAGTTGTCATATACATTCCCTGGAGTGTTTTATACAATATTGGAGATTGCTTTCAGAATCTCTGAGTTCATAGCTGGTACTGATACTTGGAACTGATCATCATTTGGGAATATAGCCTTCTCCTGGGCTCTTGCTGCTCATTGTTTTTTTGTTTTTTGAAATCTTTTTGAGGCGGGGTCTCTCTGTAGCCCCAGCTGACCTGGAACTTAATCTATAGACCCGTCTGGCCTTGATCTCATAGAGATCCTCCTGCCCCCTACCTCCCGAGGGCTGGGATTAAAGGTGTGGGCCACCACAATTGGCACTGCTCATTGTTTTTAAACAGGAATGTTTGCTGGTGGTGGGGAGTTAGAGAGTTAGAGAAGGTTTAGTTCTAGGAGTCCCCACTACACCAGTGTCTAGTCCCCTGAGCAGGGTCAGGACAGAGTGAGAAGTGAGTATAACCAGGAAGCCTGAGGCTTTAGTGTGCCTGGGCAGCAGGTACACAGAGAGCAGCCATCTGACTTGGGAAAAGGTGTGGACCTTATTCTTGGTAGTATCCTTGGGCTTCAGTGATAGGATCTTGGACCTTTTCGTTCTTCAAACATATTTCTTTTTTGCCCTTAGGGCTCTGCCTGTCATGTATGCCGTAGCACTTGACCTTCGAATATTCGCCAATAATGTAAGTTTAATTTCTTATTATTATTGTTTTGAAATTAAACTTGTTGAATGACTATCTGCTATGTAATTTCATGTCTTACCTCCCCCAAATTTTGAGGAATGAGTAAGAAATGGCACGTAAGTGGCATAGGGAACAAAAGACTAGGAAATAGACAGTTGTCTATGCAGACAGAATGTTTGCTCAGTTTCACCCTGTCATGTAGAGAAATGGTAAGCTCTTATGGTATGCTCGCTTTTTAAACACCAGTGGAATAATAACTAGAGCAATTCTGTGTTCTCCTTTACTGATAAGATGTGGCCTGTGCCTATCCTAAAGTATTGTAGCTTAATATAGGTCCAAGTGGTGACTGAGATCCTGGATTTCATAAAGTCAGTCTCTTGGGGAACAGCATAAGTTGGTTACAGAGCCATAGAATCCTAATTTGGAGCCTAGACTCCTCTCCAATTTTAAAAACAATTGGAGATTTCTGATTTCAGACCAGATTGCTCCCTATTCTTCCTGCAAAGACAGTTACAATCCTAGGAATGTTGAAACAGGGAGGCAAGAAGACCTGGACTAGTGGGGTCTGGGAAGTTGGGTTTTCTGTCTGTATTGACAAGCAATCCAAAAGTATGAAAATGTTTGCAGGCTGAGATGAAACTCCTAGGAAGCTTGAGCAAGGGTGACTGCTTCTCAGTGCAGTGCTTTCTGACAGTGCCTTCTCTGGTGCTGTGCTCCACACCCTCAACCCCAACCATACTCACTGTCAAAGAGATGATGTCTCTGCTTCTCCACTAGCATGGGGCCAGCAGAGACCTGCTGAAACAGGGTACTTAAGGCCTGTAGATGGTCACTGAGCATGAAAAGTCTTCCACCAGATTCCAGCATTAATATGACAGTTGTTAGAACGATTTGACAAGGATTTAAAAGCAGCTATCATAAAAATACTTCAGTGAGCAAGTTTGAATACCCCAGACAAATGAAAACACCTAAAATTCTCAGCAAAGACATAGAAAATGCAAAGATTTCCAAATGGAAATCTCAGACTGAAAAAGGTACTAACTGAGCACCCTGGAGACCATTCTGTTATATTTACCATACTAGAAATTTTAATTAATATTCCAAATTTTAAATTTAGAATATTCTTTAAAAATAACAATAATAAGTCTTTTGACTGTTTATTGACTTTTTAACTCAAAAAAACTGTGCAAAACAAATGTAGTAAGAAAAGTGCCATTACCTTTTGTCTCAGGCTCATAATCTGGTTCAGTTGTAACAGAAGCCATCTGGGGTCTTGCTGCTTCTGCACTCACTCCATTGCAAGGTGCTGTTTTGTTGAGGCATTTGAAGCTGGGGAAAGGGAAGCATACTTTAATAACTTTTTCAGATCATTGTAGATAATTCTTTCTTGGCACTACCAAACCCTAGAAGAGCATGTTATATATGCTAGGGGACACCCCTGGATATCATTCCTCAGGCTCCATGCATTTTGTTGTTGTTGTTTTGTTTTTATATTTTATGTTTTGAGACAATCTCTCATCTCACTGGCCTAGAATTCTCCTAGTAGGCTAAACTAGCTGGCTGGGATTACAAGCATGTGCCAACATGCCCTGCTTTTTAAAGTATGTTCTGAGGATCAAATTTAGATCTTTTTTGCTTGCAAGGTGACCGCTTTACTGTCTAAGCTATCTCCTTAGATTGCTGGAAGATTTTTTTTAAAGATTAGTACAATGTGGTCTCTGCAATGTATCAATGAACTTTTTTACCATTGCATCAGACACACTGGCCCATTCTGCATTTGGTACTAATCACTTCTCCTGGTTTTGTGGTATCATAACAGTTCTGTCTCATGTTTATTTAAACTGTGGTAGTGGTATACTGTGGACTGGTAGGTTATAAACAGTTATCTCACTGTTCTGGAGACATAACAATCTAATATGAAAGCACAGGCAGTTTGTGTGTCTAGTGAGGACCTGTTTTACAGGTGGTGACTTCTCTGTTTCCTCATGATGGATGGATAGTGCTCATGGACCTCTTTTTTTTTTTAATTTTAATTTAACTAATTTATTATTTTTGAGACAGGGTCTCATTATTATCTATGTGCCATGTAGATCAGGCAGGCCTCTCAAAAATTCACCTGCCTCTGCCTCCTAAGTGCTGGGATAAGAGGTGTGTGTCACCACACCGGGCTCTTTTTTTTAAGAATTATTTTAATTTTAAATTATGTATATTCTTGTGTTGTAGACTATGTGCAAGTGAGTGCAGTTGTCTTTGGAGACTAGGAGATCCCCTGGAGCTGGAGTTATTATAAGCGGCCTGATGTGGTCTCTGGGAACTAAATTCAGGTCTTCTGCAAGAGCAGTATGCACTCCTAACCACTGAGACATTTCTCCTGCCCCTCTGGGGTCTCTTTTATAAGAGCATTGACTCCATTCACCAGACTTCCTCAAGATCTACTCACCTTCCTGAAGCCCCATAGGGTTATGAATTTGAGGGGCATAAATGTTTAAACGATAACTGTCCCCATTTGGATAGTTTTGGCTCACTGAATTATATAGCAATTCCAAATAATGATATTTTTTTATATAAATAAAAAACAGAACCAAAATTCTTACGTTGGTTAATATCTCTGGTGACAGCATCAAAATTGTCTTGAATTTGGAGCTACCAGCCTTACAACAGGCAAAGGAAGTCTTTTAGGATCTGAATTTTTCCTGTCAGTTGCTTATAAGTAAGAGACTTGTTTTGTTTACTTCTGAGAACATGTCTGTGATGCCCACACTAGGTAACCGTGTTCATCTGTCAGTTGTTCCAAGAAAAGTAGTTCTGCAGTTTCAGTTTGTTCCCAAAGTGATTTTTACATTTCCATTTTATCACAGAATGCTAGATCACAAAAATTCGTGTTTACTGCCTTACTGAGGACATGTTAACATGAAGCTAGCTTGCTTAACTTGTCAACCACTAGGGGTGCGAGCCTGGTGTTAAACACCCTGCTCTGGCTCAGTGCTGCTAGAGGCACCAGCTCTTACCTGTTACATCCTTACATCTTCAGCACAGATGGCAAGGCACCAAAGACAGGGAGTGGCTTACTGTCTTCCTGAAATAGCCTCCAGCTTATATTGATTCTTTAACCAGAACTCTTTTATCTTAAACATAGTGGCTCATGTCCTTTGGCAGGTTTTGTTCAGGGCTTTAATTGCCAGAAGGTCAGGCATAGAGGTAAGAGGAAGCTGCTCAGTGCTGTGCAAAGAAGATTAAGATGGGGGACAAGCATCAGCTTGACTTGATGACAGATTTGGTTTATGGAGAACATGGGATGATGTAGACTCCTCAATTTTTAAAAATATAAATTATCTGTCTAAAAACTTTGGAAGACTTTGTCTCTACATTGTGCTCATGTTTTTGCTTTTAAAAAATTAACCATTTTTATATTTGGTTAGGCAGATCAGCAGTTAGTAAAGAAAGGAAAGAGCAAAGTCGGGGACATGCTGGAAAAAGCCGCAGAGCTGCTGATGAGCTGTTTCCGAGTCTGTGCCAGTGACACGTGAGTGAGGATCTGAGACCTATTGTATATACAAGAAATAAGAAATGTGAAAAAGCTTTATTTCTGCTCACCACATATGCACCATTTCTAGAGTATTTTGACTTGTCCTGTGGTAACATACCCTCCCTCTGAGGAGCTGCCTCCAAAGTCTGCACTTGGTACAGGCCTTCCAATGAGAATCCTAGGTAGACTAGTAGCTTGACTATTTCTACCTCTCAGCACTTTGAATAGTGTCCCTTGTCTGATTCAGTGGTTCTGACATCCAGCTCCCTTTACGCTTGATCCCCAGTGTAGACTGATCTCTTCTTATCACCAACTTTGAGTAATGTGCTCTGGTGTCTGGTGAGTTCTTTTATTCTCCTGTTTAGGATTCATGGAACCTTTGGATTTATAAGTGGTTGATTTTTATTAGCTTTAAATTTTTTTCAAATCCTTTCAGTCTTTTTTTTTCCTCTTCTTCACTTTGGATAATTTGTCTTGCCTATTTGCAAGGTGTCTAATGTTGGCTATCTTTGTTTACATCTTAATTCTAGACCTCTGTCAGAAAGAGTTTCTTTCTCCTAAAACTCCATCTCTTCATCAGTTATGTAACCACGCTATTTCATTATGAGTTTGCAGAATTTGTGTTTGTCTTTTTATTTGTTTGTTTTGTTTTGCTTTGAAATAGGGTCTCATTGTATAGCCCTAGCTGGCCTGCAACCACTATGTAGACCAGATTGGCCTTGAACTCACAAAATTTTGCCTGCCTCTGCTTCCTAGGTGCTTGGACCATACGCTTGCCCCTAGTAGACTTTTTGTTTGTTTGTTTTTTAATTGAGCCATGGTTTGTTGTATTGCCCTAGCTGTCCTCCCATGGTTGAAGTTCTCAACTGTCTCAAGGTTTCTCTGTCCACTACTCTTAATTGGCCTTCCTTTCATGATTAAAGGCCTTGATGCTTTCTGCCTCCCACTCTTCCTGGCTGTCCTACAGTGATTGAAGACTTTGACATCTCCACGTCTCTCTGTTACTTACTATTGACCTTCTGTCCTTTCATCTTTCAAGGTCTCAGCTGTCTCCAGGCTTCTGTGTCCCTTACTTTTAACTGGCTATTTCATGATTGAAGACCTTGTCCATCGCCAAGCCTCTGTACCCTCAACTGACCATCCTTCCATGATTGATTGATTCCAGGCTTCTTACAACTGACCCCATAGTGGATGAGGTTTTTTTTCCCCATAAGTCTTCACAGCACTCTGCTTTTGTGCACAATGTTGCTTTAGGTGCTGAAGACTGGAGATGTGCCAGATTGCATGTCCTTTACCATTCTGTCTTATACCATAGTAGTTCTATAGATGTTTATTGAATGAATACTTGAAATTCCATGTGAGTCTATATTTCTGCAGAGCAGTGACCTTTCTGACCTTTGATCAGTAATTTTTCAGATAAGATTCCAAATACACAAGCAGTTCAGAAACAATACATATTCAACTTTATTAGGATTACAAACTTCTGTTTCAAAGGATGCTACAAGTGAAAATGACCCTATTTGAAAACACATTGAAAATAACATGATAAGGGGCTAGAGAGACGCTCAATGGTTAGGAGCATTGACGGCTCTTGCAAAGGACCTGGGTTCAATTCCCAGCAACCACAAGACAGCTAACAACCATCCATAACTTCCAGTTATAGGGGATCTGACGCCCTCTTTTGACCTCTGTGGGCATTGTATGATATGGGTGCACTTAACATACATGTAGGCAGTACACTCATGCACATAAAATAAATATAAAATATTAAAAAAAAGATGTAAGCAATCTATTTAAAAAGGAACTATATATTTCAAAAATCTTATAAAAGAAGATACATAAATAACCAGTAAACTTGTGCAGAGATGCCCAACACTATTAACCCAGCACCAAGGAAATGTAAGCAAGGACTATAATGAGCTAGCTGCCTCTTCACTCACATTGAGGTGACTGTGATCATAAATTAGAGTGCAGGTGGGAAGTCCCACATACTGTTGGTGGGCTGAGAAGTTATTAGCTGCATGGCTAAGAGTGTTGACTGAAATCAGAATGTTGGCCTGGAGTTAACATGTGCCCCAGCAGCCAGCTGTGTGCCCAGAAGTCAAGCAGACTGAAGAACGTGCCTGTCTTCTGGGCTCTGTCTTTGTCTTTCATGTGCCCTATCACCAGGTTGGCAGGGTATTAGCATTTTGACATGCACATACCTGCCTGTACGTTTCTTATGATCTTAATTTGCCTTCTCCTGCTTTAAGTAGCTTAAACAGTTACATTCTTTGTCACTCTTACATGTGATAATAGGGAACTAGAGAGCAAGAGCAATTGTTTTGTTGTTTCAGTAATAGTGACAAAATTGAAAGCTAGTACAGCAGCTGCCTGGGTAGCTGTCAACAAAGCAGGCTTTGCTCTTGTGAAGTGGGTTGCATTTTCACACCAATGCCATTGTGTGGACACATTCTGGACAACCTGATTTCTGGTTGTGAGGACTGGGTGGTTTCTGCTGTGCTGTAACTGGCTTCATGCTCTTTGTCTGGTGGTATTCCCAGGAGCTGCCACTAGGCTTTTCTCTTGACACCACTGCCTATAAACATGCCAGGAGAACCACTTGCAGAGAAAGTATACAGCTCACTCAACTCTGATTCTCATTTTTCCAAAGTTTTATCATGAAAATCTTCAAATGTTCTGGAAAGTTGGGATAATTTCATGGTGACTAACTCTGTCACTTCTGTGAATTTACTACATTTGTTTTAATATGTTTGTTCACGTCTTCCTCTCTATCTGTTGAATGATCTCAATTTATCTTTTATCTTTTCATGCCCCTTTTTAAAAAATGTATTTCAAAGTCACTTGCAAACATTGGTACATTTTCCTTCGAGCGCTTCATTTTCCCCTTTGACCTTTGAGGCAAAACGTATGTACAGAAGCAAACAAATCCCAGCTATGTGTTCACTGAGTTTTGACACACATCCCACCCTGTGATCCAGACCCCTCTTGGGTTTGGTGTAGCTGTCAGTGTCCTGGTGTTCCTGGCACAGTTAGTTGTGACCTCATCTGCAGGAACTCCTACAGTGTTCTTTTTGACTCTGTGATTCCCTCATGTATTTAATGAGTTCATTTTATTGCAACAATGAGAGAAAATGTTTTCTTCTATCAAAAATGATTTATAAAAGTTACCTTTTACACAATTCTGCTGCAAAGTAGAAGTACGCAATTTACAGCTGGTACCTCCGGGAACTCCCCTCTGCTTAGCTAGGATTAGAATCCTTGGTTTGCTCTTTTTCTTTTTTAAATTGGATATCAATGTATTTTTTCCTGGTGTTATTCTGTATGGTGAATAAGACTTGAGGTGTGGGACTTTATCTCAAGATGGTAATGTGTCTGGCAGTTTATCACATTAATTTGCTCTTCCCATAGTCGTGCTGGCATAGAAGACTCGAAGAAGTGGGGGATGCTGTTCCTGGTGAACCAGTTATTTAAAATCTACTTTAAGGTGTGCTTCTGCATGAGTTTTTATAAAGTTGTTCCCTTTTTTTCCAGATAAATTATTTCTGTTAATTATTAGTGTGCCTTCTGGCATATAGTAAGAGTAATCCTAACTACATTTATAATCTTAATAACTGACAATCAAGATGCCTCTCAAGAGCATAGCTTTATTTTAAACATGGGAATTGTAGCTCAAACCTGCCCTGAATTCTCAAGAACATGGGGTCCATCCCTACCACCACAAAAACAAAACTAAAGTTTCAGCCAGTGTATTGATGCACATTTTTAATCTCAGTACTCAGGAGGCAGAGGCAGGTGGATCTCTGTGAGATGGAAGCCAACCTGGTCTTCATAGGCATTCCAGGCCAGCTACAGGGAGACCTGTCTCAAAAAACTAAACAGCAATAATAACAAAATGAAACTGATTGAAGATAGCTCTTGGAAGTGAGTGCAGCTACTCCTAGGACAGAGCCCTGAGCAGAGTGACTAGCACTGTGAGGACTAAGGTACTGAGAACTGAGTAACTGGCCTTATGGTGTAGCTGGCTAGACTCTTGGTACAGGCCGCCTCTCTCTGGAACTTCTGTCCTGTGTTGGTTATATGGAAGTAGGGGTGTGTTTTTGCTTCATAAAGTCCAGCAGGCAAAGCACAGCCTGTCGTGCTTCAGTCTGGGATTTTGTTTTGTTTATTTTAATTTTTGTCTTTTTTGAGACAGAGTCTCTCTGTAGTTCCAGCTGGCCTGGAATTCACAGTGTAGACCAGACTGGCCTCAATTTTGATCCCTGTGAGATCCACCTGCCTTTGCTTCCTGAATGTTGGGACCAAAGGTATATGCCACCATGCCCAGATATTCTCTGGGATTTTATCTTTGACTCCAGTGGGACTTTTGTCGTGTCCTTGCCAGTGTGGCCCAAGTGCAGGCTTCTCCTTGAGCAGTGGTTCCAACTCCCCTGCAGGACCACACTCCTCACAGAATTCCAAGGTTCCAGAATACATGTTGTCTACACAAGGTGGCTTTTTGTTTTGTTTTGTTATTCAGTAATTCTGATGATATGAAAAGTGTTAAAATTCCAATTTTAAAGAGATACAGAGTGAAACAGAGGTTCATGTCTGTTCTTCTACCTGCCTGTGTTGTTGATATTGTTTATAAATATTTTAAATGGGTTCTTCTTTATTATAGATAAACAAACTCCATTTGTGTAAACCTCTGATCAGAGCCATTGACAGCTCGAATTTGAAAGATGACTATAGCACTGCACAGAGAGTCACATACAAATACTATGTTGGACGGAAGGCCATGTTTGACAGTGACTTTAAGCAAGGTATGTTGGTAATTCTAGTCTAATGTTTTAGATAAGACATGTTGTGCTGAAAAGCTTTAGTGTCAACTTGACACACCTGGGTTGAGGGAGCCTCAGTTGGGGAATTGCCTCTATTGGACTGGCTTGATGCCGTGTCTGTGGGGTATTTTCTTGATTGTTGAGTGATGTGGGCCCACTGTAGGCAGTGCCACCCCTGGGCAGGTTGTTGTTTATTGTATAAGAAAGCAAGCTGTGCATGGACCAGGGATCAAGCCAGTGAGCAGCAATTCTTCATGACCTGTGCTCCAGCTTCTCCCTCCAGGTTCCTGCACTAAGTTTGTGCCTTGGGCTCTCTCAGTGATGAACTGTACAAGTCGAGATATGTAAGAGAAATAAACCCTTTCCTCCCCAAGTTGATATTGGTTAGAGTGTTTTGTCACAACCATGGAGAAGCAAACCAAGACTCATATATTCTGTCCAATTTGAGTGATGTTGATTTAGAGAACATAATGACTGTATTTTGTTATTGAGGTGGAATATATAAGTCAAGTCTAGGTTGTTCACATATATATGTATATGTGTATGTGTGTATATATTTATTTTAAAGGTTTTATTTTGAATTATGTGTATGTCTGTGTATGTGTCTTCGTGGATGCTATGCCACATGTGTGCAGGACCCAGTGAGACCAGAAGAGTGTCTCATCCCCTAGAGCAGAGTTACAGGCAATTGTGAGCCACCTTGATGTGAATTCTAGGAACCAAACTTGGGTCCTCTGGAAAAGCAAGAAACACTTTTAATTGCTGAGTCATCTCTCCAGCTCCCTCTGGTTTATTTTTTGAGACAAGGTCTCACTCTGTAGCTCAGACTGTCCTGGTATTAACTGTATAGCCTCAACTGGCCTCAAATTCATAGTGACTCTCCTGCCTCAGACTACTCAGTGCTGGGATTACAAGTATGAGCTATTATGCTTGGTTTTATTTATTTTTTATTAATTGTGTGTGTGTGTGTGTGTGTGTGTGTGTGTGTACTCTAGAGGACAGATTTATGGAAATGGTTCTCTCCTTCCACCTTTTAAAAAATTTTTATTGAGCTTTTGTACATTTCATACAACAGTTCTTAATCAAACTGTTATATCAATCTCCCCCATCCATGCCCCTCCAGCCCGCTCCGAACCTCATTTACTCCACCACATATGTTTAGTCCTATCCAGTCAAGCATTTGTACCCAGATGTCCTTCAGTGCAAATTTATCCACTGAAATTTAGTCCTCCTATTTAGAGATCATAAATAAGGCTTACTCTCTCTCACCAAGTAGTAATCAGCCTCCAGTAGTTCCCAGACTAGGGCCAGCCGGCCACCCATTTCTCTCGCTTCACTCTAGGCCCTTGTTGGATTGAGTTGGCATGGGTCCTGTACTTGATGCTACCATTGCCACAAGTTCACCCTGTTGTAGCTGTCAGAATGTGTTTTCTGTGTACCCAAGGGCTCTGAGACTTAGTTGTCCCAAGCCCTGGTAAATGTATACTTCTCCAGGGCCATGTTGTGGAAGTCACATTCATAGCTGGAGTGATGAGAAGACTGGTAGCTCAGTCCTTGTTATTGGCTGTGTTTGCTTTAGGGTCCTGATAAGACACAGCTCTGTGTGGAAGAGACACGTCTTCTCAAGTGATAGTCACTTCCAATTGTATGATCAGAGCTTTACTTTGCTTTGACATAAGCACTGTATGAGCAGAAGCAGTGACTCTCAGTGCATATTTCCTTTGGGTGCAGACTCTGGCCCAGATCCTGCTGCCTCTGATACTAGGATTTTTGTGAGGTAGGCCTGTGCTTCTGAGCATCTATGTTTGTTTGTTTATTTATTTATTGCTTTTTATTTTTTGTGTATGAATGTATTGCCTGCACATATGTAAGTGCACCTATTTTGTGCAGTGCTCACCGAAGCCAGAAGAGGGCATCACATTCTCTGGAACTGTAATTACAGACAATTGTAGCTGCCATGTGGGTGCTAGGAACAAAACCCGGGTCCTCTGTAAGAGTAGCCAGTACTCTTAACCTCTGAGCCATCTCTCCAGCCCCATCTCTGTTCTTTTGTATTCAGGATCTAACAAGCTTGTCCAAGAGGGCCTTGCATAACAAGTGATGTTGTTCTTCTGATTAACTTCCTGCTTCTCCAATTCTTGAACCAAGCTTGACTTCAGCAGGGCCTTACCTAGTCCAGGGAGTCTACCAACTTTGCTTTGCTGTGTGCCTTCAACCTTTGAGGAAAGGCTTGTTTCCCATCTCTTTGTCGTAACAGAGGTCCTTTGTAGGTGTTCTAGTTACTTTCTATTGTTGTGATTAAAAACACTGGCCAAAACCAACTTGGGGGAGGAAAGGGTTTATTTGACTTATAGCTCACAGTCCATCATCAAGAGAAGCCAAGCTAGGAATTCAGGGCAGGAACCTGGAGCACAGACCATGGAAGAGGCCTGCTCCTCTGGCTCAGCTTACTTTCTTATACAACACAGGACTGCCTGCCCAGAGGTGGTGTCATCCTCAGTGGCCTGAACCCTCCCATACCACTCAACAATCAAGAAAATACCTCATAGATAGAGACATGGCCACAGGCCAATCCAATGAAGGAAAATTCCTCAGTTGATGGTCCCACTACCTAGTTGTGTCAAGTTGACAGCTAAAGCTGTCTAGCACAGTAGGTTAAATTCTTTTTCATGTCTGTGCTATGTTGTTTATAAGACAGGGTCTAGGTGAGGTGGGGCTTCTTGACAAACTGAATGTTTCTTATATTCTGAAATCTATTAAGTTCAAACTGTCTTAGATAAAATAGAACCTTCTTTAAAAGTTGTGAGCAGGGCAGAGTTAGTACATTCATTACAAGTTAATAAGATCTTTTTTTTAGGCACATGGTCATTTTAAGTGGAAGTTATAGAATCATTGAGTTGTATGCTATGCTGAAGTATAGTGTTTCTCCCACTTCTTTGTGCTGATTATAGTGTTATTGGAGCTGCTGCTTTTATATGTCTTTTTTCCAATTGCAAATGCCAGTCTTAATGGCTTTCAGATGATCTCAGCAAATTAGAATCGCAACAGAAGTTAATTTATGTAGTTTCTTATTAAGTAGGCCATTCCTGATCCACATTGGCAGGCAGCTCCTTGAATTCAGGGCTTTGGATTTTACTTAAGAAAAGCCATTGATAGCAGAAATGAAGCTGGGCTGCTATTTGACATGGGGAGAGGAAGCAGCTTTGCCTTCTATCTGAGAGTCATGGTGGAACAGGGAGGAGGGGGGTGTACTGGACGGTGAGGCTGAGAGATGTGAGGCCTGCTCTCTGCAGCCGAGGAGTACCTGTCATTTGCCTTTGAACATTGCCATCGCTCCAGTCAGAAGAACAAGAGAATGATTCTGATCTACCTGCTGCCAGTGAAGATGCTGCTGGTGAGTGATTGATGGCAGTGCTTGTAAATTGCTGTGATGGACTTAAAGCAGGTTATGTGCTGACTGTAGTCTGAGCTGCATGCTACATGTGAGCACAGTCCCAGAGCAGAGTGAGTAAGCCCCTGGGTAGAGGAGTGATGTTTGCATGAGTCCCCAGGGTGTACTGGCAGTCAGCACCTCCAGGCCCTTCCAGGAGAACTTTGCTTTGTTTCTCTTGAACAAATTCTGAACTTTAACATTCATATAATAAATGAAACAAGTGTTTATATTATTTATCTCCTTAAAAGCTTAAATTCATATCAGCAAATTTACCAAGAAAGAAAAATACCATTTCAGTCTGCCTGCAGGAATCTTAATCACCAGAGTCTTATGTTGCTAAGGCTGGCTTCAAACTTGCAATGTAGACAAGACTGTCCTTGGACTCCTGATCCCCCTGCCTCCACATCCCAATTGCTGTGTACAGATAAATATACTCACCCCAAAGTTCATTTTGAAACTTGAACAGAAAAGCTACATAAACAGCTAGACTAGCCAACTGATATAGCCTCAAATCGGAATGTCTTTTCTCCCATCTGAAGTTAATAAAGGAGGGCAGTGTAGTATGTGGCTGGAACCTGGCAGTCTAGAGGCCCTGAGTTTGCTTTCTAGTACCCAAATCAAGTACACCTGTAACCCCAACCCCAAGAGATCCAATGCATTCTTCAGGTCTCCCTGCACACACCTAGCACACACACACACACACACACAGAGACACACATACATATAAAACAAGTGAAAGTGTTTTCATTCAGGAAAGCTAACTTTCTGTTTTAGGGTCACATGCCAACCATTGAGCTTCTAAGGAAGTACCACCTCATGCAGTTTTCAGAAGTGACCAAAGCTGTAAGGTAGGTTTTTGTTCTTTTCCACCATTTTATGAATGTGAAGTTAATAGAGATTGGATGTGTGCTGTATTCGAAACCATATTGATCTGTTGTCTCCCTGGGGTTTTGCCTGTTTTGCTTGACATTTCCATCTTTCCTTGCCCAGTGAGGGCAATCTGCTGCTGCTCAATGAGGCACTGGCAAAGCATGAGACGTTCTTCATCCGCTGTGGCATCTTTCTCATCCTAGAGAAGCTGAAGATCATCACTTACAGGAATCTCTTTAAGAAAGTGTGAGTAGGACTAGGGAGTGGGGCTCAGTGGGTAAAGTGCTGTGCAAGCATGTGGACCCAAGTTTGAATTCCCAGGACCCATATAAAAACTGGAAGCTTACAGATCAACTAGCCTGCCATACAGAGCAGAAAAACAACCAAGTAACTAAAAGACTCTGTTTCAAACAAAATGGACGACAAGGGCTGACAGCTGAAGTTGTCTTCTGAACTCTGCAAGTGCACCTATATTCACACATAAAAATGTACACACACACACACACACACACACACACACACAGAGTGTCTGGCAAATCGCTAGGACAGATGATGCAGCCTGTTGTGGCCTGTTGGGGCAGTATCCTACCCCTTCTCTTGGCACATAGTCTGTCTCCAAAGGCCCATGTAATGGCATAGTTTGGCAGCAGACTCAACATTAGCCTGGGGTTGCTGGACACCTTATGCCTGGCTGAACTGTGGCACTAATGTTGTCTTTCCTTTTCTGGGCAGCAGCTATTTTATCCTTCCTATCCCTGTGTGTCAGGAGATTAAATGTGATGGCTTCTTTTCCTATGTGTGACACTGAACACTGGCTCTTCTGAAGCTTTGTCCAAACAGGCTCTCAGATAACAGACAGATTATATGTAGCTGAAAGCAGTCTTATCAGAGATAGTAAGAAGAAGCTGAATTCACAAGGCTCTGCATTGTAGGATATTTCCTGATTTTGGAGCTATTGACTAATACCAAGTATACATTTATAAACATTCTATATGTATAGTGGCTGTTTAAAAGAGAAAGCTCATGAGCTGGGTATAGTGGCACAGGCCTTTAATCCCAGCACTAGGGAGGCAAGTGGCATGCAGATCTCTGTAAGATCAAGGCTAGCTTGTTGTATGTAGTGAGATCTATGCTAGCTGAGGCTACAGGGAGACCCTATCTAAAAATAAACAACCCCCCCAAAACCAAGGGGGAGGGAAAAGAAAAAAAGCTCATGTACTATTGTATTTAATAGCTCTTATTTTGGGGTGGGGTTTGGCTATGCTTAATATGTGGAAACTTAAAATTATGTTGAACACTGTTTCATTAAAAGGTGTTGTGCCTTACTAATTTGCTCTTGGCTTCCCTTCTTGGTCCTTGAGATGCTGAGTCCTGTTGCTAACTACAGTAACTTCTCTTCCTCTTACAGGTATTTGTTACTCAAAACACATCAGCTGTCTCTGGATGCCTTTCTGGTTGCCTTGAAATTCATGCATGTAGAAGACGTGGATATTGATGAAGTTCAGTGCATTCTGGCCAACTTGATATACATGGTATGTGAGTCATCACATTTTAAGCCATTGCTTTTGGCAGGGCTTTGTCTCGAATCTGAAGTTTTAATACGGCCCTAACATTATCCAAAGGCCTTCTGAAGGCATTTTCTGATAAGAACTATATCCAGGAAATACCACTCACGGGGCCTCCTGTGGTCAGGGATGGTGGGTATAACGTATTTCCATATTCTCCATCATGTGTGTTTGTATTCCTTGTCTCCCAGAGAGCTGAATTACACTGTTGATTAGGAAGAGTGTTTATCACCATTGTTACCATTATATCACTATGTATATTATCATATCATTGTTATCAATTTGATCTTCGATCTGACCAGGATGTGGAAGTGCAAGCTAATCCTTTTTCCTCTGCTCCAGGGTCATATTAAAGGCTACATATCTCATCAACATCAGAAGCTGGTTGTCAGCAAGCAAAACCCCTTCCCCCCGCTGTCTACTGTGTGCTGATGTCCAGACCCTGTGCACAGAGAGCATTCTTCTTGGAACCAACCTTGCTGCAAGCTGTTCGCTGCAGCCCAAGTCTTCTGGTGCTTTTCCAGGGCCGGATGAAACAGTGTGCTGGCACATAGAATGTCTAGCCTTCTTCTCCATTGTCATAACCAACCCCAGCCTTGAAGGACCTGGGATTCCTTTTCAGGATGTACAAGCACACCTGCTGGCCTACGGTGTTTGTGAACTACTGGGAAGGAGGCAGCTATGCTTCACATTTATGTATTATTCATGGGGGTGATCTTTGTAACTTTTTGTAGTTCTTTAAAAAAAAATAAGTAATCCAAATTTATACAAATGACATATTCTTTATTATATACTACACCTATTTTCATACATTAAATCTGAGTGTTTTGTGAGATCAGAATGATTGGTTAACGTAAGGCTTCCTTTAAAAAGCAAAATTTAGTCTGATGTAAGTTTCTTAGATCTGAGCTTACCTGTATTAGTCCAGGCAGGCGCTTATTTCCTGACAGTTCTGGAAGCTGGCAATCTAAGACGAAGGCCTGGTCATTGTCTCTCCTGAGCTACATGTGGTCATCCTCTGCTGCATTGGAGAGATAGTCTCTCTTCATCTTTATACAAGGACACTGCATTGTTGGGCTCTGCAGTTGTATCTAATGTAATCACCTCTAGAAACTCTGCTTCTAGACAGTCACCCTGGGTTGTGATTTAGCAGGAGGATTCTGGGCATAGTTCAGCCTGCAGCACTGGGGACTCCCCTGGTTCCTCAAGAGTATGCACATTTCCTCTGAGTTTTTTGTTTGTTTGTATTCTTTTTCCTTAGGGAAAGGGTCTTTTTACATAGCCTGCATGGTCTGGAACTCTTTATATAGACCAGGCCATCCTAGAACGTTGGTGATCTTCCTGCCTCTGCCTCTGGAGTGCTTGGTATTACAGGAGTGTGCCACCATGCCCATCTTACATTTCCTCTGCTTATGAGAAATGTACTAAGGAAGAGAAGTTAGCTATTTGAGCTGTCCACTTGTGCAGAGGAGCTGCTGTAGAAATGTATACATTCTTCTCCCTGTGGTCATAGAGTGCAAAGTTTGCCTTCTGTGTGTGTGCTTCATCAACATCCTCTTGCACTGGCAACATCACCCAGGGCCTGTAGTGTACAGTGCCAGCATCTCAAGCTCGCCCAAACCTGCAGTCTGGTCAGGACTTGGTCAGGTTTGGCTTCTCCATGTGATGCCAGGCCTACTGTCCTGGGAGAGGGGTTAGAAAATGGTTTATTCTCATGGTAGTTGTGGGCTTGGGCATACAGGAGCTGTGTCCATACAGTGGCTGCAGAGTAGTACATGTGTGTGGGCTGCATTTCCCAGGTTCTTACTGACCCTGAGACCTGCTCTCCCAACCAACAGCCTGGTCTGCAGGGAAACCCATGGCAGAGCTAGAAAACCCCTCCATGGCTGAGCCTGCCATCCTATCTCCTTTGCTGCACATGTCTACAGCTCTGTCCTACAGAACTGTAGAAAGCTGACCTTCCCACTGCTTAGCAGGGCACATAAGCATCCTCAACTTCTGATAAGGTGGTATCCTCACAGTAATTTGAATATTGGAGTTCCTATAAGTATCCTGGATGTCATTCCTCTGGGTTAAGTAGCAACAGAAACTGAAGTTTGCAGACATTTCCTGGTAATTTAGTAAACAGTGACATCCCAAGACAAGGACTGATAGTTTAATAGAGATTACATGGTTGTACTTGGCATTTAAAGAAACAATCTCTGTGTGTGGAGTCTGGCATCCAGGCCTGTGTGGGTCTCTTAAGTCTACATGCGGAATGACCCTGGTCCTAGTTTCTGGGTACACTGGGGCATATGTCATTACGGCTAGTTTGTATCAACAACAAATACTCAGACTTAATCCCTGTCTCATAGTAAACTGGGTTGGTCCTTTGTGTCCTTTTTTTTTCTTTTTTATTATTTTAAGACAAGATCTTACCCTGCAGCTCAGTCTAGCTTCAGACTTGGAACCCTGCCTCAATTTCAAAAGTCCTGAGATTACAGGCATGGTCACTTCATTTGGTCTTGTTCAGAATCCTCCCTCTTTTTAACTAAAAAAATTATTTTATGTTATGAGTGTTTTGTCTGTGTGTATGTAGGTGCACCTGTGTATGCCACACCTGCAGAGGCCAGAGAGGGCATCAGATCCCCTGGAACTGGAGTTTACAGATGCTTCTTAGCCTCCATCTGGGTGCTGGGACTTGAACCTGGGTCCTCTGCAAGAGCAGCCAGTGCTCTTAACTACTGAGCCATTTCTCCAGCCCCTTCAGCCTTTTTTAAAATGTCATAACCACATTGCTATTATCCCCCTTAGAGATGAGGGTGCAAGGCATGGAAGATGAGATCACTATGTTGCTGAGTATAGTGGCAAATGCCCTTATTTCCAGCACCGGGGAGGCAGAGGAAGGCAGATCTCTGGGTAATCAAGGCCAGCCTGGTTTACACTTAGAGTTCTAGACCAGCTGGGGCTATATAGAGACCTTGTCTCAAAAAACAAAAAGAGAAAAGGAAAAGAAACTGATCACATGGCACAGTTAGACTCCAGCACTCCCTGGAACCTTCTGAGAGGCTTCCCTTCACCCCAAGTGTCTTTCTAGGTACAGCCTTGCTGGAAAGCACTGTGTTGTCTTATGCTTTTTGGCCCTTCTTCCTGATCTGCACAGTGTCCCTTCCAGACCCCCTTCCAGTTGCTTCTTCCAGTGTTGAGCACCTGTTTCTGTTACTGTAGCAGTCAATGAACCATTCAAAATTATGTTACTTTCTGTCTAAACTAGCAATTCTGAGAAACTTCTATTGCAGATATGTACTTGTTTATAGTGTATGTCAGGCCATGTGTTTTCACAGTCCTTTACCACACAGTTTAGACTCAAAAGATTTTAGGAAATTCAGATGGTTTATGACTGACATTGGTTTTAATTAACAAAATTCAATTTTTTTCCTTAAGGTCTCTATTTAGATAAAAATAAGAAAGCTTTCTCCCTGCTAACTAGCTTTCATAGCACTAGAAGGTTCTATGCAAGCTGCTGGTGGAGAAAAGTTTTCAATAGTCTTATCTAGCACTGAACCCTGCCACAATACCAACCTGCTAGACAAGATATGCCCACTGGTGCAGTTGTGGCATGATTATTGCTGGGCAACTAGCTGCTTTCTCATTGGATTTGAGGCCTGCTCAGCAAGAGGGAATTCCATACCTTGAACTGTAATCCTGATCAAAAGTGGATGTCGTGGGCCCTAGGGGGAAGTTGCTATTACTTTCCTAGATAGTCGTGTTGTCACACTGTCTTCTAAACATTTATGCTTATACCCATAGACTGGGATGCTCTCAGCCTGGGCAGAGAAGCTGTTTCTTCAGTGGGCGGCGATTAATGCAGACCTGCCATTAATCAAAATGCTCAGTAAGTAACTGCATGTTCAACCTTAAATGAGTCATTTTTATGAATACTTCACCATGCTTCCCATTCCCCCCTTGA
Source organism: Eospalax fontanierii (assembly GCA_035773235.1). Lineage (NCBI taxonomy): Eukaryota > Metazoa > Chordata > Mammalia > Rodentia > Spalacidae > Eospalax > Eospalax fontanierii. The sequence goes on from CM069524.1 coordinate 41,043,599, forward strand.
CTCCCCACTCCCCCAGAGCTCAAGGAACTTTGTGAAAGAAGAAATGGGAAGAATGTATGAGCCAGAGGATGGAGAGGAGTGTGTGAGATGCTGTCTTCAGAACATGACATGGCCATTGTACTCATAAACACAGCAGCTGCAAAAGATCAAGCCAGCCCAGATTCTGGCATTGACAGAGGACGTGCTCTTTGGGCGCCCCTAATGAGCTAGTGGCAGTTGCTAGGAAAGGGAGAATCATTCTTTTCCTTTAAATTTTTTTAATTTCATTTTTATTCTAATTTTTTTGTTGGTGGTGGATTTTTTTGAGACAAGGTATCGTATCCCTCTAGACCCAGCTGGCCTGGAACTGGCTATGTGGCCAGGCTGGCCTTGATCTCATAGAAATATGACTGCCTCTGCCTCCTGAGTGTTGGAACTAAAGGCATATATCACCATGCCCAGCTTATTTATTTTTACTTTAAGAGTATTTTGTCTACATGCATGTAGGTGTACTATGTGCATGTAGGCAGTGCCTGAGGAGGTCAGAAGAGAGAGTCAGATTCCCTGGAACTGGAGTTAGGGATTGTTGTTAGCTTCCATGTGGGTGCTGAGAACCAAACCTAGGTCTTCTGCAAAAGCAGCCAGTGCTCTTAACTGCTGAGCCACTCTCCAGCCCCAGAATTATTCTTTTTGGAGGATGTTCCCACTGGTTGGTTTCTTGTGCTCCAGTGGATGGCCCCATACCATGCACATATGGGCAGCACTGATTTGACTTAGGTTATCAACAACAACAAAAAAGTTGGGAGGGGGACATGGTGGGGTGGATATAGGGAAAATTGGAAGAGAGAAGTGGGAGGTGGAAGTGATCATATTTCATTGTATGCATGTTTGAAATTTTCAAAAATAAAGAAAAATGATAGTTTAAAAAAATGTTCCACACTGGGCCTTGTGGCACACACCTTTAATCCTAGCACTCAGGAAGCAGAGGTAGGTGGGTCTCAGTTTGAGGCCAGCCTGGTCTACATAGACAGTTCTGGGCTAGCCAGGGCTACATGAGACCCTTTAAAAAAAAAAATCCAAGGAAGCAAATGTCAGCATCCAATGGCAATGGATGGTAGTAGAGTCTGACAGCCTTGGAACTGTTTTTGTTGCAAGACTTCAGTCTGTTCGCCTGGCTGCACTGACATCATATATTTATCTCTTTCTGGCTAGTTGAGTCTCAGAGTCTCAGCTACTTCATGATCTGTTTGAACCAGAGCAAGTATCTTGAGACCATGGTGAGAAGGAATGTATGTGCCTGCTCGGTTGCTGGTGGTGAGCCTAGGATCCCAGTGAGGAACCAGGTACCCTTGTGTTCTCTGGTGACCACACTCCCTTCTACCCACTTGCCACCCACCATGCTGCTCTTCTCACAGATTGTTCTTGTTGTGATGGTCACATTCAAGGCCTGTCCACATTCTTCTCCATCTACATAAGTGACTGGCAGCATCATTGGTGTAGTACCCAGGTTCGTGCCATTGAGTATCCAGCCGCTGAGGAGGCCCTCTGTCCTAGGGATGAGGACAAGCTCAGCAAAGTCTCTCTCAGGGATGCAGACAGGGAGCCCCAAGCTGGGACACTGCAAGGGCTGCTCTAGTTCCAGCAACGAGACGTCATTCTGCCCTGACTCCTCATCGTAACGCATGTGCACATGAGTGCGCCTGATCCTGACTATTGGTGGGTCCTCGCTCCTCTCATCAGCATCTGAAATCATAAGCAATCAAAGCCAGCTTTAGTCTTGTTTTCAGGGGTAATATAGCCACCAGGAACTAATTTCTCAGTGAGACCATGATGGGGTACAGGCTGTGCCTGAGGATAGCCCCGCTGAATTCCCTGTCTCCCTCAGGCTTCTAGGATTTGAGTATAGATCACAGCATGGGTCAGGCCAACTCCTTTCCTTGGCCTCTTTACACTGTCCTCTAAAGAAAGGCCAAATGGTTTTATTCTGGACTATATAGTATATGAGAAATGGTTAGAAAATAGGCTGCAGTGAAGAGAAACTTCTGTAGGCCTCTGTGAACATAGCTGCTGAGGAGTCTTCAGATTAGTTTATCACTCAAGTACTTAAGTATAAAGAGTGAGTCACTCACACTGTAAGGTTCTTCACATTTGCTGTCAAGCACATCTGGGGCTGACTGGGATCTTTGCAACCTTCCAGTGGGGAGAAATGACTGCCCATGTTTAGAGATGGAAAATGAGGCTTCAGATTAGCTTGAGATGAAATAGCCTCGAAGCCCAGGGTCCCACATGAAGGGACTGGAATCCAACTCCTCTGACCCCCAGCCCCATGGATATCCCATTGTTGAGATTCCTGTGCTGAATGTTAGTTAGCATTCGCTTGTTGCATTCCTCTAGGTGAATGATGCTTGCAGATGTTTTTGATTTTATAAATATCTCAGTATTGAAGGTAAATTCTTGTCTTGCATTAGAAACAAAATTTCCATTTAAAAATTTTATTCCTATATAAGATTGTTTTATTTCAATATGAGCTTATAAAATTCATAAAAAAGTACTTACTTGCTTTCACACTAATATTTTCATATAGTAATGAACATTTTGCTGTTGTCAACACAAAGTCTTCCTGAATTAGAACACCACCACAAAAGTCCTTTCCTTTGGAATTTGTTAACATGACCTTTAGAAAGGAAAACTGCTCTTAATAGCCAGTGACAGATTGCAGAATTAGGGAGCAGTAAAGCTGAGAAGCTATGGGGAGTACCAGGGACGGGCGGCCAGTGTCCATGTCCCACCGTCACTTTGACCACCAGCAATCCGGCACCACTGACAAGGTTCAGTGGGCCCCTCAGCCGGAAGAATAATGTCAGATTTACTCTCCCTCTTAGAATGAGGAAAACAGACAAGCTTGAAGCACTAGTCATCAGAGACTATGATTTTGTAAGGACCGGAGCTTTGGTGACTGCTGAGCTTGCATGGTATAGGCCAGGATCGGTCACTCAAGTAGAGCCCATCCAGTGGCAAAGAAGCTGAGATACCCCCCACCCCAGGAGACAATGGTTAGAATTGCTGAGTGGTGTCCTAGGGGAGAAGGCAGAAGAACTGTAGGCCCTCCCAGTTTTCAGGAGTTGTTGTGAGCACATGTGCCTCGGCAGAGAAACTACTTAAGGCCAAAGATGCTCAGCCCATGGAGTCAGAAGCGGCAGTTCTGGGAGCTCATGAAGGCTGGCAGTAGTGTATGATCTACTAACCAGTAGAAAATGTGCCTGAGCACTAGTTAGAACATCAGAGTCTTGTCTTTGTGGGAAAAGCAACTGGCCCTTGACACATGCTCTCTCAACAAAGCCTAAAAGCAGGGGGCCATTGGATCAAGCTATTTATTTCCAGTTGTCTTAACCATGTTCTAGAACAGCCTTGAAGAATATTTGTAGTGCAGAAAGCTACAAGATATCTTCACACGGTCTGAAACCCATTAACAGTCACCAGGTAGAAACAAAAACAAAAAACTCATGACCCATACTGAAGAGAACAGTCAGCTAAGCTGTCTCAACTGTTAGGTGCTAACAAGAGGACATACTCACAGAGCTAAGGAGAGAACAAAAAAGAAAGACCAAGATAAACTTACATGATGCCTACAACATGTGGGTCACAGAATTAATTAGATGCTGTAAAAGGGAAGATTAATGACCTTGAAGGCAGCAATAGAGAAAAGGCAGAGTAAAACAGAGGAAACATTTTTGGGGAAGCGATGGGCCATCACCGAACAGTGGAACTTCCAACAGTTTAAGACAATGTGATTGGAGTCCCCAAAGGAAGGAGAGGGGATGACAGAAGAAAGTATTTGAAAAATTGTGGCCAAAGTTTTTTCAGATTTGTTTGGGCATGATGGTATGTATACATCTTTAATCTCAGCACCAGGAGGCAGCACTCTGAACTGACTCTCTCTGAGTAGAGTGTAGCCTGGTGTTCAGGCCAATCAGATGCAGTTTCAAAACAAAACAGTTTTTCAAATTTGACTTTAACTATTGGTTGAGCATCCCTAGTTCAAAATTCAGAAACTTGAAATGTTTCAAAAGACAACTTGAAATATTTCAAAAGACAAAGCTAAATTTAAAAAAATTCATTTACTGGCTGCTCATGCAGAGGACCCGGGTTCAGATCTGAGCACCCATATGGGGACTAAAACCCATCTGTAGCTCCAGTTCCAGGAAATCTGACATCCTCTTCTGACCTCTGCAGGCATTGCACAACACAGGCATACTTACACACATGCAGGCAAAGCACTCATACACATAATATATATATATATATATATATATATATATATATAATTTCTATTTTAATTTAAAATTATATATTTATTTATTTTATGTTTGTATGTGCATATATGTGCAGAGATCAAAGGAGAGAAGACAATTTGTGTAAATCAGTTCTCTCTTTCTACCGTGTATGTTTCGGGCATTGAACTCAGATCATCAGGCTTGCTAGCAAAGTGCCTTATCTGCTAAGCCATCTTGCAAGCCCCAAGCTATCTTTTTTTTTTTTTTTGAGACAGGGTCTCCTTGTAATACCAACTGACCTGGAATTAAGTATCTACACCAGGCTGGCCTCCATCTCACAGAGATCTGCCTACCTTTGCCTCCTGAGTGCTGGGATTAAAGGAATGTCCCACTATACATGGTAAACCAACACTTTTTGAGCTTGTACTATGACACTCAAATTTTCTTGGGAAGGAAGGAGGGGGTTTTCAAGCATTTCAGATTTTTAGATGAGGAATCTTCTCTTTGTAAAATCTGAAGATATTTCAAAACCTGAAGAATTAAAAAATCTGACATACTTCTGGTTCTAAGTATTGTGGATAGAAGATATTCAGCCTATATAATCCAAAGTCAAAAATGTCAGCAGAGTCTAACCATAAGAAACACACACAGACACATACACAAAAACAACAACAGCAACAGGACACATAATTAAACTTCCCAAAATTAGTAATCAAGAGAAAATCATGAGCGCATTTGCAGGGAGAGGGAAAAGGAACAACGGAAGAGGGCAGATCCTCTGTGGGAGCCAGGGGAGAAGCGAGCAGATACCACGGCCGTGTCCAGAAGAAGGGACGGCAGCACTGCCAAATGAAGCTGGAGTGAAGGCCCTCGCAGGCAACAAAGCCAAAGACTTCTTGTAGAAGTCCCACTGCCTGAGATGCCAGACCTGAGGCAGAGGGAAGTTGGAATCAGGAGGAGGGCAAGAAAAGGCTGAAGACAGCAGGTACATCCATTGGATGCCTTCACCTCCCACACCTTGGAGCCCATGCTGCTGCTCTTGTAGAGAAAGTTCAGTTCTCAGCATCCATGTTGAATGGCTCACAACTGCCTGTAGCTTCAGTTCCAGGGGCATCCTACACCTTTGGCTTCTGTGGGAACCTGCAGTCACACACACACACACACACACACACACACACACACACACACACATACACACAAATAATAATAATAATAATAATAAAAACGAAACTTAAATAAGCTCAAACTTCCATACTGGATGCTGTTTAGTCAAAAATAGTAAAGCTACACATGGCACTTGTCACCTAAGAGGAGAGGCATGTGACAAGGAGTACAAAGGCCAGGAGGGCTGGGTGGGCTGTGCTGTGGTGAGGACAGGCAGAGAAGGGGGGAAAGCAGAGTACAGCAGACTACAAATAGCAAGATGCCTGAAAACAAACCTGTTAGTTCCCAAAGTAAGGGCAATGCCAACCTAATGCTAGCCAAGAAGTTACTGTGTCTAACCAACACCAGATAAAAGAGGTTTTAGAGCCCTGTGTGGTGGTGCATGGCTTTAATCCCAGCATTCAGGAGGCAGAGGCAGGTGGATCTCTGTGAGATAGAGGCCAATCTGGTCTACATATTGAGTTTCAAGCCAGCTGGGGCTAGAGAGAGACCTTGTCTCAAAAAAACAAACAAAAACCCAAACAAAATTTTAGAGTAAGGAACATCACCAGGGACACAGAAAGAAGGAAACAAGAGGTCGTTGAGAGCACTAATAAAAAGCATGGGCACATGGACAGACTCAGTGGCTTCATGAAATGCAAAGTGCCAAACCAAGTATGAAGGAGTGTCCCAGTTACTGTGGCCTCCTTTCTGGAGACCTCAGGGTCTATTCACAGTCTTTGCCACTTGTGAAGACTTGCCCTAGGTGAAGTGCCCCATCTCTCATCTTTGCCCCTGGGTAGTACTTCTCAACATGTGGATGAGTAGAGCCAGGCCAAGGAAAGACTAACCTTGTGCCATTTGTCTGCTTGAATCAGTAAAAGGGAAGGGACTTACTACCCATTCTTACCTGTAATGCAGGAAATGACCTCTAAAGGTAATTTTTACCTCTGCATCACTAGGTGATCTCTTGTTTGGTTTGTTTGGAGAAACTCCATATGTTCATTTAGGCTCAGAGTTCTTTTCAGTTCTTCAGTACAAGTCAAATGCCATTAGCTTGCTCTGTCAGATGTGAGAGGATGCTCACTGCCTGGGGTGTGGCTCAGCCTTGGGGACTAATGCCATGAACTGAAAGGGTGTGTGATAAGGCCTCAGCACCCTAAGTATCCTGGCACACTAGGAACAGAGCATTTTGGTAGAGCTAGATCACCATCTCCAGCCCTTGCTCCTTGTGATCCAATCATGGTTTGACCTGGTCATAAATAGGGCGAACGATGAGAAGGATGGGATGTGAGCAAGAGCCTCTGGAAGCTGAGGGAGGAATGGCAAGCAGAGAGAACCACCAAGCTGCCCACCTTGTCCTTTCTGGAAGCTCTGCCAACCAAACCTTTAGTCTTCACCTCCAGCCTGTCCCTCTCTCAAGCCCCAGGCTGTCGTGCTCTTCCACCCACTGCTCCACTAGTGTGATTATGCCTGGCAGGGCTGTCTTCTCATATTCAGGTGAGATAAAAACACTTCTACATCCAGAGTATGCTGCCGTACTCACTGAGGGCCTCCTACGGCAATGCCATCTAATGTCATCCAAGTATGTATGAAGAGAATCTAAATGTGAACATTTTATATTTATCACATGTGGAAATAATATGTCTCTCCTAGACAAGGCTGTTCTACGGGACACATTGAGGCAGAAGACAGAGCCTGCTGTAGAGGGGAACAAGGCAGAAAATGGCAAGCAAAAGCCAAGATGGTTGGCATAAAACCACAAAGACAAAACAAGACTCATGCTGTGGAGCTATAAATAAAGCAGAGACTAAATTATCAGCCAGATAGCTGGGAGGTGCATAAGGTGCATGAAGCTGGGGAACACGAGAAGCACTGCGTACCACTGCCAGTTAGCTGTGATGCCTGTCTGTCAAGAGTAACAATCAGGTAAGCAGGTACCAAGAGCCAACTTCTAAATCAACCAATGGGAAAGGAAGAAAAGAACAAAGAAGAAACGTAGGAGTGAAACATGGACGGAGCTGGAATTGGAGAAGGGGATGGTGCACAGGACGTGAGCGCAGAAACCCTTTCCTCCTGGGGCTCAGCTGTGGGGCAGGGCTCAGGCAGCAAGACTGCCATGGTCTAAATATACATGGTGTGGTCACAGTGTGACAGAGGAGGCCTGGTGACTGAAATCAACACTGCATTTCTTTTTCAAGGTATTTTAGTTTTGTATGAGCATATTGTGTGCATGTGTTGTAGTGCACCTGTGTCATGCAATGCCCTTGGAGGTCAAAAGGGGGTGTTGATCCCCCAGAACTGGAGTTACAGATGGTTGTTAGCTGCCATGTGGGTGCTGGGAACCAAACCCCGGTCTTCTGCAAGAGCAGCCAGTGCTCTTAACCACTGAGTCATCTCTCCAGCCTCAAACACTACATTTCTAATGTACAGCTAATGCTGCAGAGAGTAGAAGTTGTGCTCCACAAGAGCTTGTGGGGCTCAGCAGAGTTCACCCAAGTCTCATGCCCAATGCCCCTAGTTGGCACCTCTTCTTGGCACAAAGATGGAAAGGACAAAATGGAACCTGTTTACTCAGCATTGTTACCTGCCATGGGAAGCTGGATGGGCTCCTCTCCCTTCTCCTGGGTATCGTGGTATGTTCAGAAATCAGGACTCCACATGCACATTTGTCTTTGTGGCAGCAACACGAGAAAAAAATCAGTGTCTCCCAAACAGACGTGGCGTCTGTGGTGGTACTAGTCACAAGTCTCATCCGAATGCTGGCACACTTGAGATCACTGGTACCCATGGGGAGCAGAGCGAAACTGGACTGCCCACTCCCGGGTTTACTGAGGGGCAGTGTGGGTAACAGAGCGAGGGGACTTGTGACACAAAGAGCACTTCCAGCCCTGCTTTGCTCTAGTGTGGAGGCCAGAACCCCGAGTCAGCAATTACCCCCCCACCCCCATCCAGAGGGCCCCAGCTCCTAAAGAACACAGCGGCAGGAGGAGAGAGGAGACAGGGCCAAGGCTCCCTGCTGTGAGAACTCACCGTTTGGACTGCATGACTTATGGTCCTTGCCCAGCTTGTGTCCCTTCGCACAGCTGCACATGTAGGACACCTGCCCTGGGCGGCAGAAGTGCTGGCACCCGTCTGTTCTCTCTGGGTAACATTCATTTTTAGCTGAAAGGAAAGAAAAAGCTCAAGTTCAGCATGCTGGCAGGGAAATAGCCATGGCATCATCCGCTCGTACGTGAATGTGGCTCTCCAGCCCCCAGTCCTCATTCTGTTCAGTTTGGCGCTCTCTATAGAAAGCTTCCCACACTCAGGTACCCCAGGAATGTGCACAGAGATGCAGTAAGGTGAAGCCTGTTTGTCCTCAGGAAGCACCCCCAGACCTGGACATCTTGGCATGTGTGTCACGTCTATGTCCCTAGCTGCTTTCATTTTCCACAGCCATAACCGCTGTCTTTAGATTACTCCTTCAAAGAGAAGTGGGGCCAGTATGGGGTCAGCACCCAGTGTAGGGGGCTGAGCAGCTGAGGCAGGGCTATTGTCCCCTGGCACTGTCCAGGTGGAATCCATAAAGCATCTTAAGCTGGCGAGGGAGGCAGTGGGCTGGAAAGCTGGGCTGGAAAAACTTTTTCTTCCAGAGAACTGACTCCAAGTTACCAGAAATAGGGGAGCGGGAAGGGAGGTGCATTTGTTTCCATAGCTGATGACTAGCAATAGGAATGCATTCCCTTGGTCCCATGAGGACATTTGCATGGGTATTTAAGAGCTATCTTAGCCAGGTATGGTAGTGTAGGCATGTCATCCCAGCTACTCAAGAGGCTGAAACAGGAAAATCAAAAGTTCAAGGCCTGCCTGAACTTATATAGCAAGTTCATGGTTAGTCTGGGTAACTAATCAAGACTGTTCAGAAACAGAAAGTAGGTTGGGCATGGTGGAACATGTCTTTAAACCCAGCACTCGAGGGGCAGAGGCAAGTGGATCTGTCTGAGTTCTAGGCTAGCCTGGCCTACTGGTGAGTTACAGGCTACCAAGTGCTATATAGTGAGAACCTATTTAAAAAAAAAGTAAAAGTGAAAAAAGGCCTAGAGATACAGTTCAGTGGAAGAGTGCTCGACTGCATGTGTGAGGCCCTGGTTCAATCTCCTATCTGCCAGGCAGCGTGGATATGGGGCAGGCAATGCCTTACCCATCGCACAGTTCTTGCCCTCGTAGCCTGGGGAGCAGGTGCAGCTGTAACTGCGGATGTGGTTCTGGCATGAGCCATTGTTGAGGCAGGGCTGAGAGATGCATGGGGCGCCACCTGTGGAAGAAAGAGGGCGTCTGAGCCTGCACTGTGGCCTTCCTGGGCTGTGACCATCCGGGGCGGATTCCACCATGCAGAGACCAGCTGCCAGATGCCTTCTGTCCGGACGGATACCATGTGGCCCCTCCTATGTCTCACCGTAGCCATCATGTCCCCCAGAGTCCTGGATCGAACCCCTTCTGTCGCTGCTCCAGTTTGCCATGCCTGTCTGAGGCTGGCAGCAGCTTTCTACTCATTTCAAAGTGACCTTGATTTTTCATCACCCTACGTGGTGCTCCTTACCCCGTGCTCCCCGTTCACTTTCACATCTCTTTCTGCCGACACCCACTCTATGCTCTTCCCGAGCATAGCCTACAGAGCGGACTCAAGCCACAAGCATCTGGGTCAGGGCCAAAGTTCTTCAAAATCTGAGCTACTTTCTGATCTACAGCACAAGCATTCCCAGGAGCCTGAGCCAAGAAGTGGGAGGAACTTCTGGGGGGACTCCTGCCTGCTGCTTGAGCCCCAGCTGCCTGGGAACAGTGCACTTTCCTGGCCAGACACCAGGTTCTAGGGGCCAGAACCTGGAAATGTGGGATCCATGGGCCCCAGTGGTAACTGTCTGGGCCTCCTCTCAGTGTGGAAGAGAAACGAGTCACGTACTCACCCCAGTACTGTCTCCAGAACACATCCTGCCAAGGCAAGAGGTAGGAACGTTACAAGCAGGCCTTCTTCCCTGCAGGTGGACTTGTGGGCAAGAACATGCTGATTTTACTCAGTCAGTAGGCATATTTAGGATTCTTTTTGTGTGTTTAACAGCCTGTTTATATTGAACATGTAACACATCCTCCAACAGGTGACTCACTGTGCCTCATTGAGGATAGTGGTAGTGTCCTCACACCACCCAAGCAAACCCACACAAACCTCACACAAACCCAAGGCCATAACCTCCCAGTGCCTCTCCTTCCTGGCCTCTTCCCATCTCACTTTATAGAAGCACATGATAATTGCCCAAAATTCATACCTCCTTTTCAAAAAAATGAGCTGTTACAATTTTAAAGGTTAATGGGTAGGTTGTGGTGAGGCATCCAACATGAGGAGTTAGTAAACTGAGGCTGAAGAGATGGCTCAGCAGTTAAGAACACTTGCTGTTCTTCCAGAGGATCTGAGTTTGATTCTCAGCACCCACATGGTGGCTAATAATTGTCTGTAATTCCAGTTCCAAGGGATCCAACACCCCCTTCTGACCTCTGCAGGCATTACATGACATGGGAGCACTTACATACATGCAGGCAAAACACATTGTACACATAAAATAAAAATATTAAAATATTTTAAAAAATAAACTATATGATCTGGAGAGATGGCTCGGCGGTAAAGAACACTTGCTATTCTTGCAGAGGGCCTGGGTTTTGTTCCCAGCACCCTCATGGAGACTGACAACAGTCTCCCCGTCACCCCTAAGTTTGGCTTCTCATACATGAAGACAGTTTCACACCAATCCTGCCATGAGGAAACAACTAATTAATCCCATTTTCCGAGACAGCAGTGGCCCGAACAGTTACAAAGCTTATGGGCACCATGGGGTTTACGCACAGTGCTGACATCATTCTCAAATACTTCTCTTGCTTCCTCGTAGATGCAGATTTCCTCATAGCATTCCTTTTCCAAGTTTCCTTCAAAGAGCTCCTCCAAGAGATAGGATCCGGCACGCCTCCACCTCCCCAGAACTTTGTTTGCTTGTGAGGCTGGAAGAAATGCTGCAGGGTGAGACAGGGATGCAGTGGTGTGAATTCTGGGGGTTCCCTCCAGTATCTGGTGCCGGCTCTGACACAGGCTCGGTTATCAAATGCTGTTCCCTGCCACGCAGGCAGGGCCTGGTCTGTGCCCATTTCAGAGACAGCTAATCACTCTGATGACCAGGCAGGCCCTTCTACTGTGTTGAGTGAGTGGACGGCCCTTGTGCATTTCAGGCAAACACATTGACATTTTATGGATAGAGGATCCAAGGCCACAGAGGCCATGTCTCGGTCAACCACAGTGGATGAGTGTCTACGTAGAAGTTTGAGGACATGGGACAGGCACCTCATCATTTGCTTCAACTTTATTCTTCAATTCAGATATTGCCAAAATACAGGTTTGGCTCTGCCCTTCGACACACATTAATCAAGCACTACATGGCAAGTGGAGAGTGTCTGCAGGTAAACATCAGCTATAGAGTGTGGGGATGAGCAGCCTCTCCTAGTGGGAAGGAGTCTTGATTAGGCGCGTGGGAACAGACACCTCTTGGGGGTTTGCACCAGGCGGGGCTGAGGAACAGTAGGAAGACCCTGCTAGGTCGAGCTCAGACATATAGGCTTTTCCTTCTTGTTCATCCCCAGGATGGTACTGGCCCTGGCCATCTCCCATCCATGCTGCCACCCTTGGACACCTTGGACAGTTCGGGAAGATGCACAGAGTTTGGTATGAGTGTGGCAGGAGAGCTACACCCACTCCAGGGACAGTGATGCCACCACAGGGCTTAGAAACATGGCTATACTCAGTAGATGCATCCCTTCCTCCAGGGACAATAATACCACCAACTGGCTTGGAAATGTAACCCCATTCAACAGGTACATCTAGCTTATAGACACTCTCTACAGGTCTGCGGGATGGTTGAAACTGTACACGTGGATCTTGAGGATAGAACAGGCTCAATCTGGCAGCAGGGATTTTTCTGAGCATTTCTCACATGCTCAGGGTTTCAAGCATGTACTGAGATTCAGCAGAGAGCCAGCAGTCAGGACCCGGCCAGTATAGGCTCCATCACAAGGAGTTGGCACTGAGCAAACTACTGTGTATACAGTGACTGTGGGTGAGGATGGATGGACTGTGGAAGTCACAGAGAGCAAAGACTGGAGGCCTAGAATGCTCTTGGGGAGCCATGGGCTACAGTTGGGGAGGGGAAAGGACAACAGTCATAAACAGGCAGACCCAGAGGGCCCTACAGGGACAGAGGGAGGCAAGGAATACCAAGGAAGGCTTAGATGCTCCAGGGTGGAAAGGCAGTGTGGAACGAAGCTCAGGCCAGTCGTTTCCTGCAGTCCTCTGGCACAGAACAGGAACCTCTGACTTCTAGATGGACAGGCTCCAGCCTGTCTGGCCAAGGAGTGCCCATCCTGATCTTGCCCTGCCTCCCCTTGTCTCTCTACTGTGCCTCCTATGCAGCGTAGGCTGTCTTGACATAGCTTTGGGAAGACCTGAGTCCCTCATCCCCCTGTTTTTTTTTTTTTTTTTTTTTTTGGTCTTTTTGAGACAGGGTCTTCCTATAGCCCCAACTGGCCTGGAACTCACTATGTAGATCAGGGCTAGTCTTGAACTCACAGAGATGCACCTGCCTCTGCCTGCTGAGTGCTGGGATTAAAGGTGTGACCCACCATGTCTGGCCCATCCATCACTTTCAATAGCTATTACCACACAGCAGTGTGATCCACATTGCTTTTCAGGAGGAAGAGTGAGGACGAGGCCTGTTCCTCGGTGCAGTTAGTTATAGTATCATCTACAGAACCACTAGAGCTGTACCAAGGATGAGATAGTTGGGTACAGTGGTTCGCACCTGTCGTGCTAGCACGTGGGAGGGAGGCAGGAGGATTGCTAAGAGAAGCCTAGTCTGAACAGCTTGGACTGTAAAATGAGACTTTACCTCAAAAAAAAATAAAAGTTGTTTTAAAGGATGAAACAGCAAATGCTTACCTGACAGCTCCACGTGGTGCAGGATAAGGATGATGACGAAGGCAAGGATGAGACCCCGCTGCAGCAAGACACAGCCGGCCATTTCGCCCAGAGTCCAGCTGGCCCAGGCAGGACAAAGCTGCAAACAGTCAAAGTCCAAGGCCTGAGGAGGCATTTTGGTCAGCATGTGCCTCAGAATACACAGAGAATGATACTAGTTGACCTGTGAACCTAGATATTGACACTTGAATAGGAGCTGCATTCTCTTACGCTTCCTCCCTGCACTGGCCATCAGTCAGAGTGGGACGAAGGGGTAGACACGAAGGGGAAAGTGGCAGGACCTCTGGAACTCACGGGTGACCTCTCTGGGAGAAAGCAGGAGACTCATCCAGGAACCTCAGGGGGGACAAAGAGGCAATGGCAAGCTTCAGGCTCCAGACCCCATGTGCTTCTATACTGGTGGTCTGCTCTCCTTCGAGGGGCCGTCCTGGGTCTGGGTGGGTGGTGAGTAGGAAGGCCACCATCGCAAGGAGTATGCAGTCTTTCGGGGAGGGACATACACAAGAGACAAAGGAAGGAACGAGACATGCCGAATCCCACAGTGGGGATGGGCGGATGAAGGGGCAGGGGAGAGACCCAGGTGAGGCCAGGAGGGTGAGGCATGATCTGAGATGTGTGTGAGAAGCCCAGGTAAAGTAACTGCAGTCAGACTCACGGGAGACTGGAGTGGGAGGAGATGTAAGCTGAGTCACACATGTGAGTTGCCATATCCATGGGGCTGGTGCCTGCATCTTTTGCTGACTGGGTAATATTCACGAGGAATCTAATGGCAACTATAAATACAATTGTATTAAAGTAGGAAGTAAAGAAAGCAGTCAACAGCCTTTGAGTGAGAGGGCAGGCAGGCAGGCAGACTAATGTTAATACATACACGGTTAAGTCTCTTTTAAAAAGTAGGAAAAAAAAATTCAAGTTTATCCAGTGAGTCAGAAAAGAAAAAAACTTTAAAAGCTGGAAATTAATTCTCTAGGATTAATCAGGTAAATTTCATGCAACCTGAAGATCTTTATGTGCTGTCTCTTAAAAAAGACTGGAGAAAGCTGAATGTCATTGCGCCTTTAATTCCAACATCAGGACAGTAGAGGCAGGTGGATCTCTGTAAGAGATCCTAAGCCAACCTAGTCTAGACTAGGGGCTAGAGGGGAAATGTTTTTTTACAGGCTGGAGAAATATATTTGTGGGGTTATAAATCCCATGTGGAAATTGATACACTTTTCAAACTATGAAATTAGATAATCTTAAAACCAGGAATAGCACCATAAAAAACAGGGAAGTAGACAAGGGTTCTGTCCATTTTCATTTAGCAAAGGCTTAGGGGCTCCACCTGACCTAGAAGCCTGTCTTGGGAATGAGCTCTGTTCTTGGCTGACCAGCTCAATCCACTGGGGGGCCATAACAGTAACCACTGGATGACGGTTAGCAAGGGTACACTGCTCTCATCTCTGGGACTGTGTAGCGCGAGTGTCTCATGGCCTGGGTTTCATAGACCCAGCGTCACCTGGCTGTATCCTCATGGAGCAGGAGGGAGGAACAGAATACTAATTTTCATCCTGAGTGGCTTTCAGAGGTCCCATCTGATACTGTTGGACAGGGACTGGGCTCCAGCATGTGAATCTTGAGGGGACACAAATATCTAGATCAGGGCAGTGACTGATGGTGCTAGATGTGGGGGTTTGAGTTTTCTCACCTGCCATCTCAATGAAAGTACCTGCAATAAATCCCGAGACTGTTAAAACGCAGCTTCTGCTGCTCTCCTGATCCCTCAATAAGTGGGAGTCCTCCAATCCCTGAACCTTTATCCCGAGGCCAGGGACCTTGCTGTCTCTGCACTCTACTCCAGGTTAGTTTCTCTGGGGGGACCCTTTTTCAGGGTACTAGAGGGCCCTTCTCTGCCATATCCATGGGATTTTTCTAGCTCAATCTCCTGATGACTCAGAGCTTATGATGTGCCAAGCTGGACAGGTGCTAGAGCTCAGATGCTCTGGCTGTCTGAGAACTGAGACATCAGGAGTCCCTTTCTAGTTGCTGCGTCACTGTGCCTCTGCAGCCCTAAATTTTCCAGATTAAGCATCTCTGACCTCAGCTGTTTTGGATAGGTGTATGTTAATGTCACCTGGGTGGGGCTACATGCTTCCTGAAGGGGTTTGTGTTTTGTGCTGTTCCCTGCCACCTAAGAAGACCACTTGTAAATAAATTCTTTGGGTAAATTTGGGGTTTACATGGGAAGAGCAAATTCCCAGAGGATGTTACTCTACCTGCTTGGAGCTGAGGCTGGGGTGCTGAGTAGTTTTGTCAACTTGACACAAACTCGAGGCACCTGAGAGGAGGAACGCTCAGCTGGGGAATTCCCCCCCCCAGTTGCCCTGGCCGGTGGCCTTGTCTGCGATGTGTTTTCTTGTTTAAAATTTTATTTATTTTTATTATTTTATGTGTACAAGTACATTGCCTGCATGTACATGTATGTATGTGCACCCAGGTCGTGCAGGGCCCAGGGAGATCAGAAAAGTGTGTCAGATCCCCTTGAGTTACAGATGGTTGTTAGCCACCATGTGGGTGCTGGGAATCAAACTCAAGTTTCTGCAAGAACAGCCAGTGCTCTTAACCACTGAGCCATTCCTCCAGTCCCTGTGATGTGTTTTCTTAATTGCTAATTGATGTAGGCGGGCCCACCCCTCAGTGGGTGGTGCTGTTCCTGGCTAGGTGCGCTTATGTTATATAAGAAAGATAGTTGAGCAAGTCAGTAATAGTGTCCCTCCACGGTCTCTGCTTCAGTTCCTGCCCCAGGTTCCTGCCTTGAGTTTCTGCCTTGGCTTTCTTCAATGTTGGACTCTGATTGGGACATATAAGTCAAAAGAACCCATTCCTCCCCAAGTTGATTTTGGCTAGTGTTTTATCACAGCAGGAGAAACTAATTGAAAACATTGAGCCAACCACTATTTCTGATTCCTGTCTCATTCACTAGGCACTAGGCACAGCACCTTGATGCTGCTCTGAGGACTGGTGAACAACAGCACTTCCACCCCCAAATCAGCTTCCCCCAGTCAATCCAGAATATGAGGAGACACTGAGGACATCCGGGGTCAACTTTCTTCAGCACCGGGAGGGGCGTGGCCTCTGTGAAAGCTGCCATCTGGAAGGAAGGCCTTTTCTCCCTCTGCCATCTTGCTAGAGCTTATTCCTGGTTCAGGAAGGCTTCTTCAGGAATAGAGCCAAATGAGGACTTTGCTCTTTTCTACACTCAGTCTAAAAACCATCATCATTTGCCATGGGAGCCTGGGTCCTCATCACCAGTGTCACAGGCAGTCCATGCTTCCATTACCAGCAGCATGGGAAACTTGGGGACCAATGCCAACACCAAGGGGAATCTGGGTTCCCATCCTCAGTGCCACAAGGGGACATGCTTCACTGAAGCTGGAGTTTCCCTTCTTGACCCCTGACACTCAGGATCTGGGTGTTTTGTTTTCTGTTTGTTTTGAGATTATTGGTGATTTAGTGATTCATTTCTCTCTCTGACACTCATCTGTGGCTACAGGGGTCAAGTATCCTCTTGGACCCCAACTTCCTTGCTCTTGGCTACCATGGTTCACAAACTCTATGAGTAACTCTCCCTCTATGTCAAAGTCCTTGAAGGCAGTGGATTCAGCAAAGAGAGGACGCAGTGGGATAAGGATGCACTGGCCGTGTAGCACTGTGTGGATGAGGATGATGGTCCTATGAGGATAGAGTTATGTCCTCAGCTAGGAAGTTCTGTCTCCTGTCACATCCTGGCCACACTGGCCTTCTGCTCACACCCACTGTCCCACAGATGTGGGACAGTTCACAGTGTCTCTTCTGGGTCTATTCTCCATGCGCACCCATGACCTACATGACTGGGTCCTCCTACAGCATGGAGTGCCACATGGCTGTATTTAAACAGACTCTGGTTTGCTCCAGACCTGTGTAGGGCAAATTCCTACACAGTTCTTGGAAACTGAGTGTTGTTCATGTTGACTTTTCCCAACCTTACAAAATCTGTTTACAAAAGGTTCTGTCCAGTCCAAATATGTATTTATAATTTGGAGGAAGTTTTGTACTAGTCCTTTTAAACTTTGCTTAGGAAAGTTACGAAAAATGCAAACTGTAGGTACTTTTGGAAAATAGGGTAGGTCCAATTAGGAGAGCAAATTTATTTGCTGAAAGTAGTCTTGGTTTCCACAAACATATAACTTAAGGCCTGGAGGTGGTGAGGGACTAGAGGGCAAAGATGTGCCCTGAACGCCACGCCACTGGCCCCCTGCTTTCCTGGCATGATGAGAATGCTTGGAAGAATTTCAGAAACTTCCAGGTCAGGCTCAGTTCAGAGACTTAGAATTTAATGTCTGGAATAAGGCTAGGACCTCGGCTTTGTAAAGACCTCTCTGGGGTCTCCTAATCCAAGCCAGAACCAAGACCCATGTGTTGGGGATGGGGTCACTATTGGCACCTGGTGATCAGATAACTTGCTCAGGAGGTAGGGCCTGTGAACACCCACCAGGCAGCCTAGGACAGGGAAACTCCATACATATTTAATATGTAGTACAGCTCAAGGAAACTCTGTACATCCCCACCCCTCAGCTCAGCATAGGGAGAGTCCTACACACAGTCACCAGACAGTCCAGTACAAAGAGAGTCCCATGCACTCTCATGAGACAGTAGAGCTCAGCAGGCAGCCCAGCATGGAAGTGTGCCTCGCTTGGGTCCAGGTTAAAGATCGTTTGTTTAGATAGTACACATTAGAGACTCTTGCTCTTTCCTCCCTGGATTCTCTATTTTCACAAGATGCCATCTCGAAGAATTGTACCAGTAATTCCATTGCCTAATTCCCAGAGGAGAATGAGCATTCCCAGGTGAAGCAGAGGAATATTGGAGTCTGGGCCTCCCCATTTGTAGAGGGGTCCAAGTTCCTGTCCTGCACTGTGTGTGTGTGCCTAACGGCTTTGAACAATTACTCTCGAGGTAGTACAATCAGCTGAGAGAGACATTTTGCTCCAAAACAGAAACATACCCTGAAATGATGGGCAGAGATGGCTCCATCCCAGTATGTGCAAAGGCCTCATCTCAGAGCAAGTGAATCCCTGAGACACGCACAGTCTGGCTCAGGAAAAAGAAGTTTTGTTCTAGCAGAGCCTAATTCCTCACATCACTAAGCCAGGAGCAGATCAGGTTGGGACCAAGAGATCCCATTACTGCCGGTGGGCAACCACCCCAGGGAAACTTTCTGTTCAGGTGACAACATTGAACAACACACGCTGTGGCCCAGCAGGTCTGGAGAGCAATTTCTTTAATGTGGAGGACTTGTTGTCGGCAGGGTCTCAGTTGTGGGCGGCCCCCTGGCTCTCATGGACCTGTCAATCCACTTAAGGAAGGCTGTGACCTTCGTGTACACCCCGTACTTCCCTTTCCTTGCACACCCTTCTCCCCAGCTGACAATGCCGGTCACAAAATATGTATCTTTGAAGCGGGTGACGTGCGGGCCGCCACTGTCCCCCTGGCAGGCGTCCTCCATCTTGGCATCATAGCCTGCACAGAACATATTCTGAGTGATGGTGAAGCTGCTGGAGAGCTTACAGGTGTTGCGGTCCACATAGGGCACCTCTAGCATCTTGAGGGTGCTGGACGCCCGGCCCTTCTCATGTGTGCGCCCAAACCCACTCACAATGCCTGTCTTCTGCGTCATCAGTGTGGCTTCGGCCCAGTCCTTCTGGGGCAGGCAGGCGGGGGCCACGTTCATGCGGAATGTGATCGGTGTTTTCAGCTTAAGCACTGCGATGTCAAAGTCATAGGTATCCCTCACGAACTTGTTGTGCTTTATGACCACATCCACCTCATGCACCATCTCGTTGCCCTCCTCTTTCTCCGTGTTCCGATCCCCTGGAGTCACAGAGAGCAGATGGCAGTTAGTTGCCTGGGGCCCATGTGTTTGTACATGGGATACTTTGAAAGATTTTTTTTTAATATATAAATAATTTAAAAAATTGAGCCACAGGGAGATCCTGTTGCAAAAAAACAGACAAACAAACAGAGCCAGGCCAGAGAGGGTAGGTCTGTATTCCTAGTTCTCAGAAGGATGAGGCAGGAGCTTTGCAAGTTCAAGATGAACCTAGGCTCTGTTGTGAGACTCATCTCAAAATATAAGAACAAAGGTGCTTAAAATGGCCTTCTGTCTTCCCCAATCGGCTTCACTGTCTGATCATACATTTTTCATATAGAATTAGAACTTCAGTTCCTTCCAATTCCTCATGCTTTGGCAGATATTCCCTGAATGTATCCTGTGAGCTGGGCGTGTCCAGACCTGGGCTGCGCATCCAGGCCCACAGGTACCTATGCACAGGGCTGGGCCCCTTCTAAGTGGAGACAAATTAAAAGTGGAACTTTGCAGACTGTGAAAGGAGAATGTGGAATCACAACTGAAGCCTATTTTGCGCAATTACACATGGGCAGTTAAGACTTTGCATAATAGCATGAAATGAGATATTTGAATTAACTTCATTGATTTATGCTTGTTAAATTTCAAATCACATATGTAGCTTGCCCTGGATTTTCACTTGACAGCTCTAGGGTCTTGTGGAAACAGATGGAAATTAACTAAATGACCCACAAATGCAAATATGAGGCCTTGAGAGTGTCATTGACGGAAGAGGCTGGGAAGGCTCTTGAGAAAAGGACACTAAAAGAGACAAAGGTCAGGTGGGGCCTAGACTCCTGAGACCCGGAAAAGGGAAACTGCTCTGGGGGAGGGCCCAGTCCAGGGAAGTGTATAGACACCCATCGGGTCCCTTCCTCTCTATTCCTGTCCTCTGCTTCTCGACCCTCCGTGAGATGAACTCCCAGTCCCCAACAGGGCTTCGGTACTTAGTAAGTATCTCTACCAGATTCCATCTATTGCCGAGGTCCTGGAGAGGGTGGAGGTATGTGTCTGCCAGGCTCAGGAGACAGGGATGTCACTTACCTACCCTCACCTTGAATCGCTTGGCTTGGTGGAGACAGTGGGCCGCTGTGAGGATGTAGAACTGGCTCAGAATGGTACCCCCACAGAACCCTTCGTTCTCTTCGTTGATGAGCAGAGCCTGAGACCAGAACAGAGTGTCTACAAACCACCCATGCTGAGTAGACCGGGCTATGTGGGCTCTCTGAGGAGTCCTTTTCCAGTAGTTCTACACTGATTTCATTGACCAGAGTTTCCCACACCTGCTAGCTTGTCCTGAGGCCTGTCCCTTCTGCTTGCCTACTGAGAGCTCCTAGTGTCTTCCTCATGATACCGGAGTCAAACTTCAGATCCTGGCAAAGGGCCAAGATACCCAACCCTGCAGTGAGGTTCTGCCTCCTTCTCCCTGCAGGCCAGTCCTGTGTCCACTGTGCTATTCCAGCAAGTAGCCCAGCCCTTCCTGCTTGGTGCTTTGTATACTTCCTAATTCCTGGGAACAACCAGCCTGGTTTCCTCAGCATGGGTCCACTCTGCTTTATAGACCAACCAACTGATGGTCCAATGTGGGCTAAGTGCTAACCCTGGAGGAAGTCCTTACCTATGTCCTTCCCACCCAGATAACAAACTCACTCTGATAGGGAAACATCTTTATCTCTTCCAAATTGGCCCCAGCGTTCAATCTTATTATACACAGACTTCCTAGAGCCAGACCATTCAGCCTTCGAACCTGCTTCCTTGCTCATGGAATGCCACTCTGAGACCATTTCCTTGGGGTTGATATGGGGTTTCTGGATGTGGGATTCTGCTGATGCATGAGACTGAGCAGGAATCTCAGGGATGCAAGTACCTATGACTGGGAGAGGAACCACGCCCATCCCAGAGCACTGGTCTGCAGTGCTAGACACCAAACATTGGCTGGTTTGACCTTCTCTAGGGAATTCTACTGGTAGTCAGGGACCATGCTCAAAGAGTGGACTGAAAATAAATAGTAAATCCTGAAAGAATTCCTAAGGTTGTTCACAGCTAAAAAGGCAGTAAGTTTGCCTCTTATTTATTTATTTATTTATTCATTTATGTTTGATAATTAAATCAACTCATATATCACTTGAGTGATGAGGGAAAAAAACAGCAGACAAGGACCCAGCACCACTTGTTTTTCATAAGGTTGAGCCAAGACTTGGCCCAAGAGCAAGTGTTTCACACCTTGGCACCATCAGAGCCCTCTGATGAATGGTCTCTAGCCTTCCTGCCTACAAAATCCCATCGGATGTCCCATCGGTTGTTCTGTCCACCTTTCCACCATCAGAGCTCTTCTTGTTCATCCTGTACCCTTCACTGACCCTCCTTCTACCATCTTTGCTGGGGCCCTAGTCTCAGTGACCCGGGGCTAGGTCCTTTCCAGGTTTATCGTCTCATATTCTACATACAGCACTCACTCTGGGCTCCGCACAGTGAATTCTCAGTCTGTGTGTCCAATGAGTGGTACACACAAGCTAGAACTGCTCTTCTTGTTTGTGGTCAGGGTATCTTGCCTGTACACTGTGAGGTGAAGGGGGCTCAGATGACTCCTGGGGGTTGCTGGTGGCTCTGTGGACTTTTGCTTCTAGGACAGATAGTTTAGCTTTGGACATTGGAAATCTTAAGTCCTAGAGAAGATGATAGATGAGAGTCAGAGCATTCAGTCAAGCTGCGATCAGAAATGGATGGGCACGACCAAGCAGCATTTGGCTTTCATTAGGGAGTTCATTGTCTGTACAAGGCTCAAATCTCACTGAGGGTGGGGTGGGGCTTGGGCTTTCTTTCATAAGTCTGGTAGTGTTTGTCCAGATAAATAACCAAAGATTGATTTTTTAAAATGTTGGAGCATAAGTAGATGTGTACTTTTCTCTTTTTTTTTTTTGTATTTTTTCCTTCCTTCCTTCCTTCCTTTTTTTTTTTTTTTTTGAGATATCTCCCTGCATCCCCAGATGGCCTGGAGCTTGCTGTGCAGATCAGACTGGCCTCTGTCTCACAGATATCTGCCTGCTTCCGCCTCCTGAGTGCTGGGATTAAAGGTGTGTGCCACTGTGGCTGCCTGACTTGCTTTTCTTTAAGCCGCTTTCTGCCTTGTTAGCATTTAGGTATTTGGATACAAAATGATAAATCTGAAACAAAGCAATGGCAATCTCTCTTCCTCACCCACCACTGGGGAGGACCTTTGCTGGTTTGGGTTGCTGACTCCCAGGTTGTCCATTGACCCTGTGTCACAAGAGGATTGTTCCAACTGCAACCAGTACTGCTCTAGGCCAGTTACCTGCCAGGGACACTCCCCATCTTCGCAGTTCCTACCACCCACAATTCGCACAAGATTTTTGTTGTCCCACTCTGGGTATGTCTGGTTGAGGTTGAGCAGGTCAGAAGGGTTCTCAGTTGGGGACAGAACATTCCAGTCCAGCTTGAAGTCTTCAAGAACAGCCTCACTGTTGTTGGTGGCCTGGGCCACCGACCTCTTCCTGCGTCCCATAGTGGTTTTCCCACAGGGGAAGAGCTCTGAAAAAATAGAGACAACAGTGCCCTGAGCAAAGCCAGAAGCTCCATAGGCCCAAAGAAGTTCACTGAAGGCCAGGGCGAGATGGTTAATCCTGGATGTCAACTTGATTGGCTTGAGAGTCAAGTGAGAGATTAGTAAAGCACGCCTCCTGGTGTACCTAGGAGGGACTTTCCAGAGAAAATGAAGAGGGGAAGACATGTCCTGTATCTAAGCATCAGTAGCTCGTAGACTGGGGGCTCAGAGAATAAAAAGGAAAGAAGAACAAACCTTGCTGGCACAGCTGTTTTCTCTCTCTGTTCCCTGCATCAGGTGGGCGGAATGCTCATGCTTTCTCACCAAGATGAACTGAAATCTCTGAAACCATGAGCCAAAGTAAATTCTTCCTTCCTAAAATTGTTTATGTCAGGTATTTGTCACAGTGACAGGAACTCTGACTAATACAAAAAGTTTCTGTCAACAGTGGGGTTGTTGCTATGACTACCTGACCAAATGGTTCAGAAATTTTAGAACTGGTTTGTGGGAAGAATTTGAAAGAATGTGGGCTAGAGAAAGCCTGGAAGAGCTTTCTGTTGGCAGAGCCAAATGTGTGATTCCAGTGGGAGTTCAGAGGGTCAGAATGCTGATAGGGTGGTAGATAGGGAAGACTGTGATCTGAGGTTTTGGGAGGGAACAAATCCTCTGTTAGCAATTAGACCAGAGGCTATTCATGGTACACTGTGCCAAAGATCTTGTCTACATTTGTCCCTGTCCTGAGACTGTGGGAGGCAGAGTTTAAAGATGATAGACAAATTATTGTGATGGCAGAAATTTCAAGGCAGCCCTACATTCAGTCAGTGGTGTGATTGTTGATGGCTACTTTTAGCCAGGTTTATAGTGAGAGCCAGGAATAAAAGACTTAAAAGCTTTGGAGTTTTGCCAGAAAAGAAACAGAGGCCAAGGGAAAAGGACACTGTAGCCTGATATTGAGCTACACCGGGGCTGGGCCCCTTCTAAGTGGAGAATGTTGACCTGTGACTGTTCTGTGCTGGTGCTGGTTTAAAGGTAGGTGGTCTCAGTGTGGCTTTCAATTGCGTTTCCCAAGATGTGGCTGTGTCCTGAGCCAGTGACAGGACCTGGGGACTCTGTTGCCTGGAGACAAGGTGTTCATTAACCTATAGTTGTTGGGTCTGGGTTGAAATTCGGGGTCAAACCCTTTGAAAGCCTGAAGCATGCTAGGCAAACTCTCGAGCTACACTGAAGTCTTTTACTGCATTTTCAGGCATCAAACTTTAGTTTGAATTGATTTGTAACTATTTCTGGAGTGAAAATACTTTAAACACATATCAAGACATAGCTTCAGTCAAATTTTTCTGAACTAGCTCAAGCTTAAATTTTTGCTGTCTGTGGAAATAAAAATTTCCTTGGTTTTGTTTTTTAAGAGATTTCATGCTATCTAATTGGACTCACCCTTGAAGATTATATTTGGAACCTCTATTTCATGGTTCCTTCATTTTTAGAATAAACAGTTTTCAGTGAATAGTAGGTAAGAAGGAAGGAGGTAGAAAAATGACTTAAGATGCCAGGTCCCTGCTGGGACTCATCTATGTGCTTAGACACCTGGGCTGTGGGGTGGGCCTGAGACACTGCACTTTTTTTTGTCTTTTTGAGACAGGGTCTCTCTAGAACTTACTATGTAGAAAAGACTGGCTTTGAACTCACAGAAATCCAAGTGCCAGGATAAAAGGTGTGTGCCACCACACCTGGGTCAAGACACTGCACTTCTAACCCACCTGGGAGATTCTTTGGTAAGGGTCAGGGTTCAACTATGAACCAAGGGATTGTATTTTCAGAGATGCTAGGTGAGCTCATCTGCATCCTTCTCACAAGTCTGATAGGGGCCTCATCCTCCAGCCCTTACATCTATCTCCAGATCACCTGGCACTCACTGCCCTCTATGAGCCTTGTTAGTAGTGGCTCTGGTGCTCCTCCTCAGACCCAGCATGTCCAGCTCTCACCAAGGAAAAGGAAAACTGAATACAATCAACACAGGGTCAAGAAAATGAAGTCAATGCTGACTCCTCTTCCCTCCTGTGTCCTCCTCTCCCTCCCGCTTCCCACTTAAGCAGACCCTGCTCTTGGGACACTGTGATAACTGTGACCCCCAAGG
The DNA here is from genome assembly GCA_035773235.1 of Eospalax fontanierii. NCBI lineage: Eukaryota > Metazoa > Chordata > Mammalia > Rodentia > Spalacidae > Eospalax > Eospalax fontanierii. Next base: position 41,068,664 of record CM069524.1, read on the forward strand.
ACCTCACCATCTCTCTGGGCAGCAGAGCATGGACTACCCTGCTAAGAGATCATTCTCCGAGTCAGGGGCAGGCCTAGCATGGTGACCCCTGGATCACCTCTTTTCTTTTTAAAAAATTCTTTTGATTTATTTATTTTTATGTATATAAGTCTTATGCCTACATGTGTGTAAGCGCACCCATGTTTTGCAGTGCCTGCGAAGGACGGAAGGGGACGTCAGATCCCCTGGAACTGGAGTTATGGATGGTTGTTAGGCACCATGTGGGTGCTGAGATTTGAATCTGGGTCTTCTGTAAGAACAGCCAGTGATCTTAACCACCGAGCCAGCTCTCCAGCCCCACACCTCTTCTCATTGTCTGGTTTATCCCAGTCTCCTCAAAGGAGGCGGCTGAAGTTGATGCAGTTGCCTGCCCCCAGATCTAACGATCTGCTTCCAAACCTGAAGCCTTTATGACTGAATCACCTGAACCTAGAGCCCTGACTCTTTCTTTCCATCTCCTGACACCACTGTTGCCTGCAAGCCCCACCCAGAACATGCCTACAGCCCCTACCTGTGGAGATGCAGGACTTGTCATCATCACTCAGGGTGTAACCACTGGCACAGGAGCATACCACTGAGTTCTGTTCTTCACGGCAGAAGTGGTCACAGTCCCCATTGTCCAGGCTGCAGAGTTTCCGAACAACTGTAAAGCAGAGGGCAGGTGAGCCTGTCTCATAGGCACAAGATAAACTCAGACTGACGGAGGGTGCCTGACTACATCTGCTCACTCTCAGTCATGCCCAGATGGGAGCTAAGGGCCAGAGCCCCAGTAAGATACACATGGGTCATTCCTTTGATAATGGGACAGGCAACCAAATGAGACGCCAGGCCCATGTGAGCCCTTCTCCTTGGTGTTGCCTCTCCAGGCCACGGGAGGGATTCTTGGTGTAGGCACAGGCCATGATAGAGGCACCCAGCATCTTCACACACTATGGAAGGGCCATCCAATGTACTCACAGGACTCTCCGTTGTCTCTAGAGCTCTGTGAGGGAGGGTGGCTGCGTTATTATTTCTGTTGAGGACTTTGTACATCCTGCTGGTTCAGGTTATTGCCCTTAGGTGGGTGCCTCCCAGCTGCAACTCCTCCCTTACTCAAAAACAATGAACAGTATGAGCCCCTCTATCCTGTCTCAGTATTGCACCATGCACCCTGCTGTGAGCACACTTTGTTTGCAGCTCTGAGGTCCCGTGGGCTTGAGCAGAAACAGTCACCCAGTCTCTCATGAGAAGTGTCTGACAGGAGGCTGGGGACCAGGTCTGCTGTAAATGAAAGAGGGCTATCCTTTCAGCCCCACAGCCTCAGTATCCACACTGTTAAGTCATTGAGGTAAAGGCATCTCAGGCTACATGAAATTTGTGACACAGTATCTACTTACTCCCTCAGCAACTGCTGACCTGCCCATTGCGCCTCAGGGGCCGATCCAGTCCACCTGCCTCCATCTGCAATGTTTTGGACCAGAAGCACTCCCCTGCTTCCAGCACAGGCTGATTCATCCTGACTCACATGGATAATGATGCCTGTAGCAATTTGCTTTACAGTCCTTCACTTGTGCTTGAATGAAAAAACAATTATGGGGCAAACTCAACCTGAAAGGAACTTTAGTTGCTGAGCGTGTCCTCTACACTAGGTCTGTTAGTTTACGAGGTCAAGAAGTGTCCAGGCTTCTGTGGAATGATTCAGTCAGTAGCCACCTTGGGGAATATCCTGTGGCCATCTAGATAAAGATTTTGCTCTATGGGGTAATTTAACTCTGGCCTTGGTAACATATGCCTGTAATCCAAACAACTAAGAGGCTGAGACAGGGGGATTGCAGGGAGTTCAAGTCTAGGATCTAGGGCGGGCTACATAGTAACTTTTTAGCCAATCTGGACTTTAGAATGAGACCTTGGAGAGAGAGAGACAGAGAGAGAGAGAGAGAGAGAAAGAGAGAGAGAGAGAGGAAACTAATCTTCACTGTTAGGGAAAATCGGTCTGATGGTAACCTAACAATTTTCTATTAAAAAAATAGTCATCATAATAAAAATAGCTCAGTGACTTTTTTTCCATGCAGAATCTATTAAGTGCATCAGATATCTAAAACTCGGCAATCTTGAATGCTCCTCATTAGTGTTTGGTGACTCAAAGCCATTGTGCCAGAACAGACACAGCAGGAAAAGCAGCGCAGAATGGTCCTTGAGAGACACAAGGCTCTGGTTTGTACAGTAGTAGATTGCTGGTCTCGTGCCCTTCAACACTCTGAGCCACAGAGAATTGCTGTCTTTCTCATTGCACCCCACCGAGCAGCTTGCAGGGCTGTGATTGGGGCAGTACTCCAGCGGTTCAATGAGGCAGAGCATAGATAGACTTTATAAATTAAGGATGTCTGTGGTTGTCTCGTTAGCTGTATTCCCTCTGCCCCACCCTCTGTCTGTAGGTGCGTCTGCCCTGAAGATCCATCGAGCAGAGGGACTTACAGAATTCACAGTTTTTGCCTTCAAATCCCTCCATGCAGGTGCATGTGTACTCCCCGAGGCCATCTCGGCACTTGCCGTCATTCTGGCAAGGATTATTTTCACACTGGTCTCCATCTGCAATGAGAAGGTTTAGAAACCAAGGCTGAAGACACTTTCACGCACATGGAAACCAGTGCTGATTGACTTTGCACCCACATTGCAGATGGCTGGAGCTTGCTTCCTGCTTCATGAGATTTTTGTCTTGCCCTCAGCTTTGTGGCTATCTGTGTGTGATGCTCTTGTCCCCCTGAATCACTGGCTGGGTCTTTGATTTCTGCTGAGATGTATTAGGATGTGTGCGTGTGTCAAGGGTGAGTTGTTCGGGGCTGGTGGTCATACTGGTCACCTGGGAAGGCAGAAGACGGGGAATCAGGACACTCGTTCCTAGACTGGATGTCACTGATCATCAGAGACGGTGTGAGAATTCTTCCCAAGGGGTCTAGAGGTGGAATGGGACTCCAAAAAAGGTCCAGCACCAGCGTGCTGCCAATTTTCTTGGAGGATGAGGCAGCTCCAATTGCCATTTTGAAATTGTTGCCATCCAGAGTCTCTAATGCTATGGACATTCATCAAGGTAGCTCCCTTTAGGGAGTCCAGTATTTCAGACTACTTGATATACTTGTATAAAAAGATTATTATGGGAGGGCTGGAGACATGGCTCGGTAATTAAGAGCACTGGCTACTCTTGCTGAGGACCCAGGCTCAGTTCCTAGAACCTATATGGCTGCTAACAGCTACCTGTAACTCCAGTTCCAGGGAATCTGATGCCCTCTTTTGGTCTCTGTGGGCATTTCATACATGTGGTGCACTTATACACATGCAAGCAAAACACATACACACATTAAATCAAAATTATCATGGAATTTGATATTCTCATATAAGGATGAACTGATTTAAATCTATCTGAGCCAGACACCTTCAGTCCTGGCTACTTAAGAGTCTGAAGCAAGAAGATGGCTTGAGCCTTCGAGTGTGAGGCCAGTCCAGGTAACAGAGCAAGACCCCATTAAAAACAAATCTGTAATTAAATAAATGACAAATGGAATCAACATAAAATTGCTATAACATACTTCAGTAAGTACTATGGAAGCACCCTGGGAGAAACAGTGTTAAATGAATAAGGTTTGAACAGGGACAGGAATGAAATTCAGAATGTATTTTCAAAAGTCAATAGTTTCTCCTAATTTAAATATGTCAGTAAGCCCATCTCATTTAAGGTTGAAATGGGGGGTGGGGATGGACAGATGACTCAGTGGTTAAGAGCACTGACTGCTCTTGTAGAAGACCCGGGTTTGATTTCCAGCACCCACATGGCAGCTAACAGTCATCCATAACTCCAGTTCCAGGGGATCCAATGCCCTCTTCTGACTTCCACAGACATTGCACGACACAGCTGCACCAACCTACATGCAGGCAATATAATCATACACATAAAGTTTTTAAAAAAGATTAAAATAGGAGAGATCTCACCTTCATATTTGTTCCAGAATTCATCCTAAAACAAAAATTAAAAACACATTAGAGAAAACAGACATTTCACGTCAACAGCAAACATCACCCAGTAACCCAACCTGAGGAATGTTCCTGAACTGCTCCATCTGAAAGGGACGGCTACTAGGATACCCTGCACCTGTGAAACCCCGATTCTCATCCCCTTCCATGAATGGCCTTTATTGAACACTGAAACCCTATTTTCAAGAAACAGAAACATATTGTAGTAAAAATAAATAAATAAATAAGTAAACAAACAAAAAAGCTCCATTCACTACCTACCAGCTGACTGATGTATGAGGTTCAGTTAGACCTGGGCTAAAAATTCAGAAAAGGATCATGGGCTGCTTGGATCATCATGTGAGTTGGAAGAAAATGCAAACTGCTAATTCGACGAAAACAGGTCAAAAGTCTGCGTTATACCAACAGATGTTCACATTATACGTAGAAGTTGATAGCTGGTTTACCAGCACCACCAACCCTCCATTCAGATCTACCTGGGACCTCAGAATGTGACATTAACTAGAAATGGGTTTTTATGGATGTAATTAGGGTGAAGTTCCAGATGAGGTCATCCAGGATCATCATAAGTTCTAAACCAATGAGAGTATCCCTTCCAAAGTCAGGAAGGGACACCTGAAGCCAGCAGTAGAGAAAGGTCTGGAAGATGACAGAGGGGGCAGAATGATGTCTGGAGTCACAGCAGAGAGAGAGAGAGGACAGGAGGAGAGCCCAATGCTGGCTGAGTCCTGGTTTTACACTCTGACTTCCAAAACCTCAAGAGAATAAAGCTTTATTATTTTAAGCCATTTACTTTGTGGGACTTTGTTATGGCAGTCATAGGATGTACTGTCTTTAAAATACTTTGGTTTAGGGGCAGGAGAGAAGGCTCAAATGGTTAAGAGCACTGGCTGCTCTTGTAGAGGACCTGGGTTCATTTCCCAGCAACCACATGGGTGCTAACAACCGTACATATCTCCAATTTTAGGGGATCTGACATCCTCTTCTGACGTCCCTGAGCATTACACTCACAAAATGCACCTATATCCATGCAGGCAAAATACTCGTACACATAAATTAAAAATAAATAAATCAAAAAAGTGTTTTAAAAATATTTTGGTTTAGATTGGAGATATAATCTGGGAGTAGAGCACTTGCTTATCTAATATAAAGTCCCAGATTCAATCCTGAGGGGGACAGAGGGAGATTCTGAGATCTTCTTGTTGCAGAATGTATTTTTGAAAGTCAAACAGAAACCAGGCATGGATGGCCATGCCTCTAAGCACTTCTGAGTTTGCAGAGGCAGGAGGACCAGAAGTTCCTTAACTACGTGGTACATTTGAGGCCAGTCTGGACTACATAGGAACCCTCAAAAAATAAAAATAAAAAAGTCAAACAGTTCCTCCTAATTTGAATGTCACACAGTAAAATCCATTTTTGTTGTACAAAATGGTGATGACTTTCAATACATGCTTAAATTTGTGTGACCATCCCTACAGTTAAAACACACAGGTTCCATCCTGCCTCCAGTTCTGTCACACCAGCCCTTCAACTTGTTATTAATCTGCTACAAATCAGCTGTTCATCACTAATACAATGACTTAGAAAAAGTGTGTGTGTGTGTGTGTGTGTGTGTGTGTGTGTGTGTGTGTGTACATGCTAGGGTATGCATGTAGAGGTCAGAGGATAACTGTTGGCAGTTGATCCCAGGGATCGCACTCAGGCTGTTGGGCTTGGGGGCACCTTTACCCACTACGCCTTTTCATTTGCCTAGAAATGACTATAAGAATTTCAGATAAATGGGGTTGGAGAGTTGGCTCAGGGGTTAAGAGCACAGACTGCTCTTGCAGAGGACCCGAATTTGAGTCCCAGAACCCACATGACGGTTAACAACTGTAGCTCCCAGTCCAGGGAATCTGACACCCTCTTCTGACCTCCACCGACACTGCATGACACGTTTGCTCTTTCATATTTGCAGGCCATACACTCATACACATACAATAAAAAATAAAGGAGAGAATCTGTCTTTAAAAAAAAGACAAATAAATGGAGTCGCACATGATACAAGCTGCTGGAATTTGCTCCTTTCCTTTGGCACCACACCTCTGGGACATATCCAAGTCACTGTGTACCTGGGTTTGCACTTGGCTGTTTCTGACTTGTAGGCCACCGTACTGCTGAGCCACAGTATGCTTACCCTCACCCAACAGCAGATGCTCCTGTTATTTCCCGTTTGGGGTAATAATGATCAAAGGTGCTATAAACATTTATGCTTTCAGCACAACATTTAGTTTTTATATGAAAATAAGTTTTCATCTTTGTAGGTAAACTATGCAGCAATGGGTCACTGTACATGGCTTTCTGAGAAACTTGCACTGTCCCGTAGCACAAGTGCATTATACTTCCGCATAGACAGCATGTACATATAGATGCTCAGCCTCCTATCCCTGCTCTCTAACTGTAGGAACTGCATTCCTGTGAGGACTAAGGGTACAGCTTCTCGTGGCCTTGTTACCATATTTTCTCTTTGGTGATGTGGCTGTTCAACTTTTGTGTTACTGAACTTAATTATGTGTTAGTTTCTTCTTTTGCATTGTATGAGTTCTTTATAGATTCTGGATCCCTGGTTGGATATGTGAGTTGTAAATACTTTCTTGGTTGGTGTCTTATATTTTCATTCTCTTAACTGCTTTTCTCCAGAGCAAAAGTTTTAATCTTACCAGGTCCAGGTTATTAATTTTTTCATGATAAATCACTTGTTTGGGGTCATGTTTAAGAACTCTGGCTAACTCCATGCCATTTATTTCTGTTGTATGTTTTACTAAAAGTTGAAAAGTTTTCTGTTTTATCTTTAGATTAATGATTTATTTTATGTTGCATTTCTTTGTTTTGCTTTTTGAGACAGGGTCTCACTATGTAACTCTAGCTGTCCTGGAACTCACTATGTAGGGCTGGCTGGCCTCGAATTCACAGAGATTCACCTGTCTCTGTGGGTCAAACTTCCCTTTTTAGGATATAAATGTGCAATTGTTTAAACACTACAATGACTTCAATGTGTCAGTCCCCCTCCGCCCCCATTTAAAGGTTGAAACTTCATGTGTTAGTATGAAGGGCTACGGCCTGTGTGAGGGATCAGGTGATAAGAGCGCTGTACTTGTGAGGTGACTGAGAGTGCCTTATGAAAAAAAATCCTCAAACAATACTCCTCCTTCTGCTCTTCTTCCATGTGAGGAAGTGTCAACAAGGGGTTCTTTAGAAGCAGACATGGGGCCTTCACTGGACACCAAACCAGCTGGTATCTTATTCTTGGACTTCCTATTCTCCATAACTGTGAATAACAAGTTATGAATAACAAGATGAATTCCACTGAAAAAGGAAATTCCTTACCCACTGAATAGTTTTATATTCATATATATGTAGCTATTTTAAACATGCTTAAAATGAAAGAAATTCCTGCAATTATGAATTTTCTCATTAGATATAAATCGTTGTCTGGATAGTGCCTGCCCAGAGTGACTCCATTTTGCTCTGGCTGACTGCATTTTGTGCTTCACCCAGCCACTTCACCCTGTTAACCACATCTAAACAGAAAAACGTTCTCGTCCATCTACACCTGTAGTCCACTGTTTCGGAAATACTGGGAAACTTATTTTTGAGAAAACTTATTTGCCTAATGGAAACCTTTGGTAACTAACGTGCCCCTGGTATGGCATAATGGCTTTTAGCTTCCCCCTGACTTCTCCTTAGGGGAGTTCTTTCTTTCTGGTGTTAGCCTGTTCTCGACTGCTGGTTAATTAAAGGACTCTTAATTTGACCATCACTGTGTGACATTCTTCTGTGACTCACATGGAGTATCTCTGTAACAGAGAGCAATAGGAATTCTGATTCCTTTTCTCTCTTCTGGTGACTGAAATGAATGGCGGTCACCCAGTGGCTGGCAACCCGGGAATGCTCTTGCACACCAGGATCTGCTGAAATTCCAAGGCATCTGGTCATGCGACCTGAGCAGAGATTATTCATGTGGACCAACATGTAGACGAGCTTTCTAGGATTCTCATCTACAGCTCTTTCCTCCTTGTCTTTAGATTTCATGGTGGGAATCAGATATTCTTCCTTCATGTTATGGGAATCTTCCAGAAACACGTGACACACTTGGTGCCTGAGCCCTAGTTGGCTATGGGACGGGGTAGACCACATAGAAGTTTGCATCTGTGAACATGGCCTTACCACCATTAATGGTCTCAGCTTGAATTTTGGAAAGCTGTCACTCCTGAGTTTAAGCATAGCATGATAGAGAGCTTCAGTTGTCAACTTGACCCACCTGGCCAGAGGGAATCTTGATTGGGGAATTTCCTCTCTCATATTGGCCTGTGGGGATGTCTTTGAGGCATTTTTCTGACTGCTGAGTGGTGTGGGAGGACCCAGCCCACTGTGGGTGATAACACCCCTACGCAAGTGATCATGAGCTGTATATGAAAGCAGGCTGAGCAACAGGCCAGAGGAATAAGCCAGTAAGCAGCATTCCTCCATGGTCTGTGCTTCAGCTTTTGCCTCTAGATTCCTGTCCTGAGGCTTTCTTTGATGACAGACTGTGAACTGTGAGCCAAATAAACTCTTTCCTCCCCAAGATGGGTTTGGTCAGTGTTTTATCACAGCAATAGAAAATAACTAGGACAGTAGATTACTGGGAATCCTTGGAGGTGTCTTGTCTCTAACTCCTTCCCATTTCCCTCTGGGCTGCTTCCCTGTTTGTCATGAGATTGAACACATTGCCTCTGGTTGTTGGAATAGTGTTCCGCCCAGCTTAAAGAACAAAGTAATCACAGACCAAATGAATCCTCTGATAGTGAAAGCCAAAATACTTCCTCTGGTTAAGCTGTTTCCTTGGGTATTTAATCATAGCTATAGGAAGGCAACTAACACGATTCTAATGTTCAGGGATCACACTAGCCTGAACCTTCCTGGTAATCTTGGTCAGGTGGCCCTGGGCTGCAGGTGACCATATTCCTAGATGGAGCCAGTGACATGGCTACGGGAGCTGTGTAGGTCTTACTTGGATGTTTGATGGTGGCAGTGGACCTTGCAGTTTCCATATGGGTCTGACAACTGCTGGCATTACTTTTCCCATTATGTCCTGGCTTGGTCCCCTTATGGGGGACTCTCTACTCTTTAGCTCATTCTTGTTAGATTGGGCTCATAGCCCCACTAGCAGACCCTTCTTTTTTGGGGGAGATGGTAGGGTTCTCCCTGCTTTTGCACAGGCAGTGGTATTGTAGGCCTCTGTGGTATGTCTGCATGCTCCTCCTCCTCCTCTTCCTCTTCCTCTTCTTCCTCCTCCTCCTCTCATTCTTCTTCTTTTTGGTCTTTTTTGAAGATGGGGTTTCCCTGTAGCCCCAAGTAGTCTGAAACTCACTATGTAGACCAGGCTATCCTTGAACTCACAGAGATCTACCTGCTTCTGTCTCCTGAGTGCTGGGATTAAAGGCATGTGCCACCACACCTGGCATTGCCTGTTCTTCTTAATTACAGAGAGCCTTACCCACTGGAGTGGGAGGCTGGCAACCCCTGGTCCCTCTGTGTACACTTAGCTGGGAAGCACTAACTGGGACCATAAGCTTTTTCTTTAATAGCCATTTTGTTTCTTAGATTGACTTTGCAAGTTCTGAACATCCTTCTGTAATGTGGCATATCCCTTCATATCCGCTTTCCCATTGAGGAGAGCTGGGAACGAGACCAAAATGAATGTCTTGTAGCCGATAGGCTGGGCTGAGGCTACTGGTTATTTAGCCCCTTTGCTGCCCACTCTGGCTACCTTCAGGCCTATGGGCAAAGGCCCGAAGCTGGACCTGCCTGGTATGCTACAGCAGCTCAGGAACTAGGATAGCCCAGCTCCCAGCCAGTGAGGGAACTGGGATGGCTCAGATCCCCACCAGTAAAGAGCTGGGATGACCCAGCTTCAACATCCTCCATGTGGACCTGGCCTGACTCACCGTCTGCTCCTTGTTCTCAAAGACTTCTCGGGCCTCTTCATAAGAGCAGGTTTCTTCCAGGCACTCTCTTTCCAGGTTTCCTTTCTTCAGCTCCTCAAAAAATGAGTTTGCCCTCCGAATCCGTACCAGGACGTTGTTGGCATGTTCCCGGTTAATGAACACTGGAAGCCAGGGAAGAAACAGGGTGAAAGGAGCATATCAGCGCCCAGGTATCCTCCGACCTTCAGTACATCACCTCCATGTCTCAAAAGGCTGGAGACTCCTTGTGTAGACTCTCAGGGGACCTGGGGCTGCTGGCCTCCTTCCCCTTCCTAAGGTACCCTTAGATCTTCTCTGGAGAGAAACATGCCAGTCAGCTTACCTATCTCCTGTGGGTCACCCACCCAACCAGTCCCTTGCAGGTCACCTACTGGTCACCAACCAACCCCCTCGCTGAACATCTGCGAGCCTCAGGTGGCCCCCACACCATCCTCTGAATTCTCCTTGGAGTAATGTCATCCCGGCCCTGTGGCCACCCCAGGTCCTTCTGTGCTTCTCACCTCCCACACCCTGCCCCGATCCATCCTGCTTTCTCGAGTCTCAGCTCTTGGTTGAGCAGGGAGTTGTGCTGTTGTTTTGATTATGACTTGTCAAAAATAAAATTTATATCAAGTCCCAGAGTTCATAGACTTAAAATGTTTCTAGAAACAGTCCATTCCCTAAGAAGTAGGCCTTTCAGCTTAATTCTATGACTTTATTAAAGCAACACCAAACTGATTTCAGGACTCACTGAGATCTGATGATTCCAGTGCCCCAGGCCAGCCTTTCAGATGTGCGTGCTGCCCCCACGGTATGTGGAGTACTGTCCCCTCAGCCTTTGGAGCTTTGCCTTCCATACTTCGTCTCTTCATTCTGACGATTCTGTTTTCTGTCTTCCACATTGTACTGCCTTCCATTCCTAACTGACTCTCACAGCTGATATTCTAGCCAGACTTCTTGTTTTTCCTCTCTCGTAGTAGCAGAAGTTGCTGCATCTCTGAACTCCAAACTTCTTATGTCCAGAATTAAAAAGCAAGAGTGCATGACCAAGCAGTCCTATACACACCTTAGTCACGTGACACCTCTTGCTGCCAGGTGGAATCTATCATTCCTGCTTCTTAGAAATGTGTTAGAGTACTGAGTTTGGTATACAGCAAGTACTCAATCAATGTGAACATCGTTCTTACCTCAGGTCCCTTTCTTCCCCCCAATTCTCCATTTCTTTCAGTGATATCTATATTATCTCGTCAATGCCATACTCAGCCTCATCATTTGATGGCCGCTCCCATTACTCTGCCTATTTACGCCTCTGTTAAACATGTGTCTTAGAATATAGCTCATGCTGGCTAAAGTCTGTCTACACTGTTGTCCCCAACCCAAAGTATCCTGCAACCACCACACCACAGAAGGCTAAATGCTCATTCCTCAGGCACAGAAGAAGCGGAGGGATACCCAGCCTTCTCACATCACCTTCTGTTTTCCTATGGGGTGTCCACAGTCTGAGATTTAATGTCTAAGTCTTGTCCAGAGTGTCCTAGATTGTGACCCATGGACCTCCCTCATTCTAGGTGGGGCTTGACTTTAATCTGATCCCTGGTATTCTCATGCATGCATATTTGAATACTGGTCTGGGTTCTCTCCTTCCTTACATGAGGCCTGCTTCCGTGCTAGATTAATGTACTGTTTGGTTTTCTCTCTGCTGCCAGAGACACAGACTTGCTGCAGAGGTGAGTCCTTACTCAAGGACCACACTCTCTTTCCCTCTTGCCCCTTAGACCATCTTGAACTTCGTGATGTTGGCCACATCCCTCTCCTTGACATCTGTCCCTGAACTTCCTTTAGTGTCATAGTTAGCTTCAGTTGTCAGTGTGACACTTCTGGGAAGAGGGAATCTCATCTGAGGAATTTTCTTCACCTGATTGGCCTGTAGCCATGTTTGTGGGGCATTTTCTTGTGGCTAACTGATATGGAAGGGCCCAACCCACTGTGGGCGGTACCATCCCTAGGTGGGTGGCCCTGGGATATATAAGAAAGGTAAGTGAGCAACCCAGAGGAGACAAGCCAGTAAGCAGCATTCCTGTATGGTCTCTGCTTCAGTTCCTGCCCCCAAGTTCCTGCTTAAACGCCTGCCCTGGCTTCTGTCGGTGATGGATTGTGGCCTTGGAAGTGTAAGCCAAACAAACCCTTTTCTCCCCAAGTTGGTGTTGCTCAGTGTTTTGTCAGAGCGATAGGGAAGCAAACCTGGGACTCAACGAGGTGTGATCATGCCACATTACAGTTAATACCTGAATAAAACAGTCTAACTCTTAACTTTAAGTTTTAGGAGTAGACCCGAATTCAAAGGACATCTGTGGAACTAAGTCATAGAACTGTGTTCTGGAGTCCAGTCTCACCCATAATGTTATTCAAAACTGTTTCTTCAGCTTCAATTGGGGAATTGCAAACTTATATCTGCCCTTATCAGATAATCTTGCTTTTTCATCCCTAGACCTAATGCATCTCATACACACAATGTCAAACATTCTTCTCAATTATCATCATTTTTAATGATGATATGCTGTCTTTCAGTGCTTTGATATGTTAATTATCAAGCATACCTACATTCATTAATTATCTTGGGGTGGAGTAGCAAACTATGCATCAGAGTCAGGTGTCCATGTCACAAGAGAATACAGTTCATGGGATCGTGCCTGGAGCTGGACCTCCAGTGGGATGAGAAGGGGAGAGGACAGGACCAGGGTGGAAGAGGATGATGCTAAGGAGACACTGCCTGAGACCAGAACCCAAGGTCTCTGTTTCCAAGGTTTGCCTCTCTGGTCGCTTCCTTTTAACTCTCTCTTGAGTTATCATATTGGCCCTCTTGCTGCTTGGACTAGGTCTAATCTGTCTCCAGAAGGGTCTCTGTGTCTGCCTTCTTCCCTGTCTGGAACATTCTTCTCCAGTGTGATGATTTATCTTCATTGTCAAACTAGAAGGCTGAAACACACCTCTGGGCGCATCTGTGAGAGTGTTTCCAGAGAGGACAGAGGGGATGATGCACCCTGAATGTGGGCAGAACCACTCCATGGGCTGGGAGCCCAGACAGAATAAAAGAGGAGAAATGAAAATCCCTTCCCCCGCTTCCTGGCTGTCATGGTGCAAAATGCTCCCCTCTGTCATAGCTCCTTGCCTTGGTGGACCGAACCTTCTGACACCATGAGCCAAAATAAATCCTTCTTTCCATACGTTTTCTAGGCCAGGTGTTTTGGTCATAGTGATGCTAAGGGAATTTATCCGCCCAGGTCCCCACGTGGCTCACCCCACTGCATGGTCCCCCAGGAGATGTCTCAACACCCCTCCACCGTCAGCCGCTCCTCCCACATCTCTCTGACTCCCATACCATGTGCTGTTTCTCACAGTAGGTAGCTGATCTCTGATATTACCTATCTCCTGGTCTACTACTGTTCCCTGCATAGGCATGTAGCTCCTGCAAATAGACTTGGCCTGTCTACCTAATAACTGTGCACTAACCTGGAAAGAACGGCTGCTTACTAAGTCCCCATTCAATGAATGAGGGGACAGGAGGAAACTGGGCACCTTGCCAGGCCTCTACGCCCTGCCGTCCTGACCAAATTTTAGTCAACATGGATGGCTCTGTTGGACTCACAGTAGCTCTCCAGGCCTGCCCTGCCTGTAGTCAGACATTCTGATTTGAGTGAAAACAAGATTGGCAGTTTGAAATTAAAACACGGTAAGGCTGTGAACATTTGTTTGTGGAAATCAAAGAATCCAAAGCCCTGATTATAGTGTCCTGATACTATGTGTTTTGTTCCTTGTATCCTTTGATTTTCCATCCCCCAAGTCGCAGTTCTCAAACAGGGCTGTCTCCGTGACCCTGGCTCCGTCAGTGACTTAAAGGCATCGATCCATCAATCTGGGTTAGCAGGTTTGCCAGCAGTTCTTTCCTCGATAAAGACGAAGCGTACAAAGAGGGGATCTGAGTGTTTCAGATGGAGAGGTGGGAACTGAAGCCTTCTAGCCAAGGCTGTTTCTCCTGGTACAAGTCCAGCCCAGTGTGAATGGAGACTGCTCTGAGTTAACTAAAATAAACTCTTCTTTTGGGCAGGCCTGGGTCTGTCTGTTGCCTACATATGCAGCCTTGCCCTGTGCTATCCCTGGCCCAAATGAGCCACACAAGAGCAGGGGCCCTGACTCCTGTCTCTGCCATGCATGGAGTTGCTCTGTCCCCGCTTTGTCTCTTTCTCTCTCTCTTTCTCTGTCTCTGTCTCTGTCTCTCACTCTGTATATCTTTCTCTCCCCCTCACTATTTACTTCCCTCTCTTCTCTCTAGGTCCCTTTTTGCTGTCTGTACCTCCATGTGCCGTGAGCCAGTGCACCCACCATCCCACCTTCCAACCATCCACCCTGGCCCCCTCCTCCTGGGTCACTTTGCCGAATGAAGGGCTGGGGCACTCACCGCCTCTTCCAGGAAGCAAGAGGCTGGCCAAGGCAATGTAGAGCAGACCGAATCTCAGCACGATCTCCATGGTGTGGTCAAGGACGGCAGCTGCCGTGACGGGTGTGGGGCAAGGTTCACTCACCCTGGGCCCCAGGTGGCCATGGGTCCTTCTGCTTATCTTGGCCTCCTGATTGGAGCCTGGGCCAGCGGTGAGGTCAGGGGACTAGGGACTATGGTCACTGGCCCCAGCCTTCCCCAGGCAGAGTGGGCGGCTGGGAGATGGCAGCCAGGCTGTCCTTGTTAGCAGGGCCTGCTTTGGGCGGATGGTCTGAGAGAAGCCGCGCTGTTCTCTGCACGGCTCCTTGTCTTCAGCCCCTCATAGTTCTTACACCTGGTGAAAGTCTCACTCCCTATCACTTCTCAGAAATAGAAGCTGAGGTGTAGGGGAGTCAAGGCAAAGCTGGGGATCCAGGGCAGATGTGGGATTTGCACCCAAGCCCTCAGTCCCCTGACTGGCCTTAGCTGCCCCTGGCACAGACGCAGATGTAGAGCTCATATGTCCCTTGGACAATGGCTGGACATTTTGATTGTAAAGGTAGGCTAGGCTATTGAGGGACAGTGAGCCCTGAACTGGGTTGACATAGTAAGTTCACTTCTCTGGTATGTGACACCCAGGATAGTCTGGGGAACAGAGGGTGGGGCTTCATGGGACACCAGGGCTAAGAGGAGATTTCCTGTCTACCAGATCTGCCACTTGCAAACTTCACTGCAAAGATAAGGAGAAACGGCAGGGGCCCGGGCCTGGGTGTTTGATGGTACTGACTGCTTTTGTAGAATACATGGGCCACAATTTGGTTTGGTTCTGAAAAGGGGGGACCATTTTTCCTCACTACAAATCGGTGGCCCTGGAAGAGGAGGCTGGGGAAAGGCAGTCATCTTGAACCTGTGACTGTGGAAGCAGATCTCCTCCCATGCTGTGGCCGTGTGATTCTGATGGGGTTGTGTGTATGGAATGGGGGTACAGGCCAGGTGAGCCCAGAAATCTCCTCAGAATGTCAGACCCACAGCCAGTCACTGGAAGCTGCCCCTAGAGCTTCTGTTACAGAGTCCCTGGACAAAACCCCTAAAATGTGGCCTGTGAATGGGATAGTGGCCACCCTGTTCCCACTTTCTCCAAGTAAGGGGTGCTGCTGGGAGGTTATGCCCACCTCACACTCCTTAGAAGCCTCGTGTAGAAGATGCTATTCTTGGGCCTGGGGAGCATGCACACTGTGTCTGTACTTAGTAGACAGGCGTGGGGTTGGTTCCTGGCACCTACTTTACTGGCCACTGTTTATTACATATGGTGGTTGGTCAGGTGATGGCTCAATACTGTGGCTGAATGCATAGAACCAGAGAGTATGGGGATGCCCGGCTCATCCCTGTCACCAGCGCCTGCAGGGCCTTGGCATACACTCCCTGATAAACACACCTAGTGATGTCAGGTGCTAAGACTGTGGCTGGGGCGACAGCTTACCAGGAGGGAAGTCACTGCCATTAACCAGGCCATGCCAGACCCCATCAGAACTTGGAAAGGGTATGTGGTGCCCTGGCAGTGGTTTCTGGTCCCTTCTCTGCCTGGTTCTTCCTGATGCCAGAGTCACGATGCCTAAACGTGATTTCGTGAGGGCACTGAGGGTGAGGCACTTACGGCAGACCTGTGGTCTTAGATTGGGCCCAAATAGTGATGCTGTTTTTATTTGGTGGGGTCAGTCCATCTCTGTCCCCCATTCTTTCTCTGACCCCATTCCAGAAAGGCCTGCTGATCCACAAGTAAGCATATCAGTCGTTAGGGGGCCAAACCCTCAGCAAAGCCTCTCAAGGGTACTTGGGGTTATCTCAGGATGGTTCTATGGACTGGGCACCTGCACTGCCTACCGGTGACTGGGAGAACAAGATTGGGCTAGCATTCCATCAAGCCCTTCCAGCTTCCCTTCGATCCACCTTCCCTTTCTCTTTCCTAGAACAGCTCTGCCAATGTTCACCTCCATGGAACCACGGCAGCTGGCAGAGACAAGGCTGGGTCGGGGCTGAGGAGACCTTGGTCTCCGGTGCCTCTGTATGGTTGCAATAGTTTTACTGCATTCTGTAGCAGGTATAGGCCTCCCAGGTAATGGAGTTCTACATGCACTGATCCCATCCTTACAACATACATGGAGGCAAGCTCCTGTTTCACATGGGGAGAGAGAGAGAGCAGATCTGGAAAGTCTGGCTGCTGAAGCCTGTGCACGTGGCTTGGGGGAGATTAAGAAGTGGTTTGCCAAGCTCAGCAATCTGTCCCTAGTCAACTTGATTGGATTAGGAAATATGTAGTGGCTCAGCGAGGCACACCTTTGATGAGTTTATGAGGGCATTTTCAGAAAGGATTAACTGAGGGGAAATCACCCCTGAATATGGGCAGCACCATACCTAATAGGCTGGGGTCTTATACTGAATCAAAAAGGAAAGCTGGGCATCATGGTGCATGACTGAAATCTCAGCACTTGGGAGGCAGAGGCAGGCAAATCTCTGTGAGACTGAGGCCCTTCTGGTTTACATTGTTCCGGGACAACTGGGGATACAGAGAGATCCTATCTAAAAAAGCAAAACAAACAAACAAAAAAAAAGGAGAAAGGAGGGGCTAGAGAGATGGCTCAGAAGAAGAGAAGAGCACCTACTGCTCTTGCAGAGGACCTGGGTTTGATTCCCCGCACCCACATGGCATCAACAACCACCTGTGACTACATTTCCAGGGGATCTGATACCTTCTTCTAGCCTCTGCAGGCACTGCATGCATGTGGTGCACTTATATACATGCGGACAAAACACTCATATATGTAAAATAAAAATAGATCAAAAAAAAAAAAAAAGAAAAAGAAAGGAGAAAATAAATGAGTACAGCGTTCATCTGTCTCTGCTTCCTGACTGAGGACAGTGTGACCCTTCACTTCACTCCTGCGGCCATGCCTTCCCTGCCATGATGGACTGAAGTCCTTCAAAATGTGAGTCAAAATGAGCTCTTCCTTTTTGCCAGGTATTTTGTTACAGCAAGGAGAAATAAATGAGCACACAGGCTTTGTAGGTCAGACATCCTTTTGACTGGTTGGTCTCTGTCCAACCACTCCACAGATAATAAACAGATGGGTATTCACATACAACTGTTTGCAGATGCAGATAACTCAGGTGTGGTCCTTGGCCATAGTTTGCCAACTCCTGGGTTACTCTAGAGTAGATTTCCCAGACGTCACTGAGACCCATTTCTGGTGTTTCCCATTGTTAGCACCCTGGCTCCGGGATGCCTCAAAATGTCATGGTACCCCAGAGAGGCAAGTGCTCCCCAAGTCTGCTCTCTAAGCCACACACTTCAATCTAAATGAGCCCAATTCATTGACTTCCTCATTCTCTGTCACTGTTTCTCATCCTTCCTCAGCTGATGGCCTTAGGCCCAGGGGCCCTGGAGTCACTTCAGAATGGCATTTTCTGGCTCCTTCCCTATCTGATCTTGACAATCTGGGCAGGACTTGGGAACCTGCATATTTTGGTATGTCTTTGGTGATCCCTGGTCAGATGCTCCCTGGACCTGTGAGAAACGTCACTGATGAGGACCCAGAGGAGAGAGGAGGTTGCTCCTGGGGTTTAGGGAATGGAAGCCTCAACAGTACTTTAGAACTCCTATTCCTAAGAATCACCTCCACCTAAGAGGTCATTTCAGTGACACTGAAAGAAAGAACAGTTGACATCAGGAGCTCCATTCAGGTAATTACAGTCAGTCCAGGGGGCTAGCAGGCAACCCTCAGGGAATGCCGAAAACAGAGGCTCACTGGCAGGTGAGAAATGGTGCAGTTGGTTCGTAGTAGGAGCATGCACTTTACTTCAAAAATACTCATGAAGGAAACCTGGAAGGATGAACCAAAATGCAGAGGTGATGCTTCTCATTTAATTAAAATGAGGATGGGACACTCACACAAAAATATAAGTGAACAGCGGCTGCAGGTGGTGTGTGTGTGTGCGTAGGGGTGTGTGTGTGTGTGTGTTTTATGTGCATGTGTGCACACCTACTGTCTTCAGAACTGCAGGCTGAGCACACGCAGGCAGGAGGGGATTGTAGGTTGACTGTTGATTGTAGCAGAGACTGGGCCTTGGCCTCCTGCATGACTACCCTGTGCCCTCAGGCTGCCTACCCATGGCTCTGCTTCTCAGGTCTTCTTGAGTGTCTTTGTTACTCTCTAAATCTGCATCTCTCCCCCTGATTTTCTCTTCCTGTTTCTCTCAGCCTCCTTCCTTCTATATCATCCTCTCTGCTTTCTTCAGTCTCTCTGTATCTCTGTCCCTCCCTCTCCTACCGGCACCCTAAGAATTATAGGAGAATCAATAGGATTTGATGCAAGGCAGCTCCATGCAGCAGTAGCCTCCTCTCTGGTAAGGGCTGAGCTGTTCGAGGAGCTAGCGTAGAGGGGCTCGCATAACCCCCAGCCGAGTCTTGGAGTTCATGACCTTGATCAGCCATTCAGTGTATCGGGAGACCCTGGTATACACCCCAAAGTGGCCCACAGCTGCACAGCCCTCACCCCAGCTGACCACACCTGTCAGGTACCATGTACCTTGGTAATGTGTAGCATGTGGGCCCCCACTGTCTCCCTTGCAGGCATCCTTGCTGCCATCCACGTAGCCTGCACAGAACATATTCTCTGTGATTGCTGGAGTGCCGGGATTGTGCTGGGATTTCTCCAGGCAGTCCTGGGTCATCAGCCTGGGTACTTGGATGGCCATGAGCTCCAGTGCTGTGGCACCACGGTCCAGAAGCTGGCCCCAGCCACTGACCCTCGAGAAGTGAATTCTGGACAGCACGTTCTCAGAGAAGACCCTCTCAGGCAGACACAGGGGCACCACGTGATCGGTGAAGGCCACAGGCTGGTGCAGGCGCAACAGGACAATGTCATGGTCAATCTTGCCTCGGATGTACTTGTCAGGGAAAATGAGCTGTGTTACCTTCCGAGCCTGCTCAGTCCCATCCGTCTCACTGAGGTCATGCTCACCTGGAAGGAAGCCACACCATTCACGGCCATGTCCTACCTTGTGTGGCCACATCCCCACCCAGAATTCTTGCTTGTCTTGCTCCTCTGGCTTAAAATATATGGATAAGGCTTCAGCCAGTTCTTCCTCTGGGGTCCTATCCAGGGTCATGGGCAGAGCCTTCCTCGGGGACTCCGTAGCTCTAGAGGAAAGGTTGTGAGTAGGTTGAACCTGGGTCCTGGATGCTAAGGGTGACTGAGAAGTAGATGGGGTCCTTGGCACCCACTATGAATGGGGCAGGCAGAGCATCCTCAAGTCTCCTCATATCCCCAAGGGGAGTGAAGGGCTGACAGAACAGTGGGTCCACTCTAGTGCTGCTCTCCCTGGAGATGTCATTGGATCGGGGAGGCTGAGGGGAACTTGAAACTTCAACCCTTGAGCCACTGACAGTCAGAAAATGTCCTCGGGTCAGAGGTCAGGGATAGGCAATACCTACCCAACACCACTGATATGTTCCTCCAGTTCCTGATGTCATCAAAACAGTGGGCTGCAGACACTACCCAGCTGTTGTCCAGGAGGATGCCTCCACATAACAATAGCCCATTGGCCATCAACACAGCCTGGGTAGGGGCACACAGACACAGAAAGCCAAACTGTTGTCATGGCCTCCTTGCCCCCCGAGAAGCAGCTGGCTTGACAGGATTCTGCCTGCAATCCAGGGCCTCTGGGGATCCCTTCCAGCCCAGTGGGTCAGACCTGACTGTGGCAGCCATGCTCTCAGGGACTGGCTTGACAACAGGGATGTTGGATTGTGGGTTGCACCTTCAGGTCCTCAGGCATCAAGGCAGCAGTGGACCTTGCATAGTTCTCTGCATGGAATGGGCCTCAATATCTGTTTTATTCCCCTCCCCTCAGGAGGGGGCCTCTGGTTGGGGTGCAGTGGGAGCTGGCCTATATTCTCTGTGTATGTGTGAGATCTCAAGTCTAAGCCTCTAAACCCTGGAGCGGGAACCCTGAAGCCAAGGGAACCATGGCTGGAGAACTAAGGTCTCATAAGATAGGGAGCCTTACCTGCCATGGACACTCCCCTTTGGGGCACACTCTGCCCCCGACAATCCGACCTTCAGGGCTGCTCGTATTTCTTTTTTCCAGAACGGGTATTTTTCCACATGGGTACTCAACTATATGAAACAGAATTTAGGAAGAGGAAGACACAGAGGTGAAAGCGCTTGTGTGTCGAGGTTCAGAAGAAGCTGGCCAGTGGGAGGCCTCAGGGTGGAGGAGGAGCATTTGGCAGATACTCAACAGGCACCTGCCTTGTTACCCATTTTTAGGCTGATAACTGCCACAGACCAGCCATGGCGACTGCTGTTCAAAGCCCCTGGAGCCTGTTACCTGTCGGTGTACAGGACACCCCGTCTGGCAGTAGTGCATAGCCCTTGTGGCAGCGGCAGGTTCGCTTAGTCCCTGGATTGTCACTACAGTACTGTTCACAGCCACCATTTTCGTTCACACAGATCAGATCATCGTTCTTATCTAAGGACAAATGAGGACAACCTGAGATGGGTCCCTGCAGGGCCAGGAAGTCAGCCCCAATAGTAGCTGGTCCGTCCATTCCTTTGGAAGATGGGATGTAGCTAGAGGCTTCAGAGGCTGAACTTAGCACACCCTGCCCTGTGCACTGATCCAGAGGAATGAGACCTGGAGCTAGGAACTCACACATCTGAGCAACCTTAACAGTCGGGAGCAGGCAGCCTCATGGAATTTGGAAGCTGCTAGGCTGGTACATGGAGGCTCCCCTTCCAGGAATCTGGTAGCAAGCTGGAAAAGGCCCTGGAGGGAAATCAAAAATTCCTTTGGGATAGTAAAAGTTCTCAACGGAATGGGAGGACTGACCCATGGGAGAACCTAAGGGAGAAACTATTTTAGTGACAACTTTCCTGCCCATGTGAGTCAGCCAGACCCTTGGTCCTAACATGAGCCATTGGCCCAGATAAAAGAGTAGGAATGGTTGGTCCCATTTTGCAGGATGTGTATATCAGAAATTGGATCAACATTTGAGCCCAGGGCTCTACCAGGAAGCCTATATAATGACTCTCAATAAGTGCTCACTAAGATACACAGGCCTCCCAGGACCAGTGACATCAGGGACTTTACTTTCTCTGGCTCCATTCTGCTGAATGCAGAGGCAGCTGTGGCCCAGAAGAGCCCACTTGATACCAGTGTATGCAGTTAGGCAACAAGGAACTCCTTGCCCAAAGAAAGGATAGCTTTGCCCTGGCTTAGGAGGTCACCTTGGGAGATCTTGCCCAGAAGGAACATTGCTGCTTGTCTGGGGCCTTGGGCCATGACAGATGGCTAACTAATGATGTGACTGATGACTGATGGTGGACATCTGGAGGGTCTGGAGACAGGTCTGACACATCTACATGACTGTCCACCTAGGCTTGGGGTAAGCAGCTTCTTAGTTTGGTGATACTCTCTCTGTAGGACTTGACACCTGCCATTCTGGAAGAACTGAGGCCTGTGCATGTGACTCCATGTGAGAAGGCTACTGGAAGCCTGTGCCTACCCTTTGCAGGTTTTGGTCTAATAATCTAACTGTGGCGATATCCATTTTCAGTGAATTCTGTAAGACCAGTTAGTGAACTGCTAAGCCCAAAATGGTCTGGGTGTCTCTAGGATTTGCAATAATCTGACATTTAAAATCTGAAGAAATACCTCACACATTTACACTAGTAGAGAAGATGAAGTTTACCCAGCTGACTTACCTAGTTAGGGACCCTTACCCATCCCTCTCAAGACCATAAGAATTTCCCAGGTCAGAAGGCCTAAAGGGACACTGAGCCTGAGACCCAGAATCTTAGACCCCTAGATCAAAGGCCCTCTGTTTGGAAGGAGCACTCAATACTCCCTAGATCACCTCCTATGGGAACTGAGACCAGATGGACACCACCTTGATCAGCCCCCCCCCCCCCCCCAGTCCGCCCATTTGTGGGCTGTGGCAGGAAGCTGGCCTTACTCTTTTCACAGTTCCGGCCTTCATAGTCTGGGAGGCAGAAGCAGATGTAAAGCTGGAGCTGGTCCTGGCAGGAGCCCCCGTTCTGGCATGGATTCGAGGCACATTGGTCCCCGTCTGTGGGTGAGTTGGCGTTAGTGTACTAGAGAGAAGGGTTGTGGGGAAGGACACAGATGGCCTTTCACCTACTCACCATTGTAAGAAATCCAGAACTGCTTCTGAGGAGGGAGAAGAAGCCACATGAGGCATGTTCATGAGAAGCAGCAGTTAGTATCCAGGAAGGAGCTGGGGGTGGGGGTGGGGGTGGGGGTGGGGTCCTGACCTGGGCCTCTGTGAGGCGCTCGGGAGGTCAGCTTTCCTCTGGAGGTGAGGCGGGCGCATCTGAGGGGGAATTTTTTATCCTCTCCCAGGGCATCTAAGGTTACCACATAGTTTTTTCTCTTAAGTCAGAACACCTGAGTTGTGGCCCCGAAGTGTAACCTGGGGCAGAACACACATTCTCTGGGCTTCCATTTCCTGCTGGGATACTCTGCATGGGGCCGACACAAGGAGTCAGGTATACCAGATCCAAAAACATTCCATAAACTGCAAAAATCTTCAGTGATCAATTGATGCCTGAAGAAACATTTGGCCAATTGAACTTAAACTCAGGATTGGTGTGTGATTAGAACAGGTGAAAAATGTTCAACATGCTCTGCAAGCCAAATAGCGCGGAGCTAAGAAGTGTTGTGGATCCCTACTTGCCTGAAGAGGGTCAAGCTAGCTCCTAATGCCAACTACTGACATTCTGGTTAAATGTGAAGTGGGGCTTCCTGTGAGTGTGAATATGAGGTTTCCTGTGAATATGAGTCTCTTGTGAGTGTGAGTGTGTGGCCTCCTGTGAGTGTGAGAAGCTGTAATGGTTAATATTGATTGCTAACAGGATCTGGAATCATCAAAGAGATAGACCTCTGGGCAAGTCTGTAATAGAGTGTCTAGATTAGGTGCATCGAGGTGGAAAGCCCCACTTTACATGTGGGTGGCGTCATTCCACGGGATGGGGTCCTAGACTGAGCAAAAGGATAAAGTGAGCTGAGCACCAGCATTCATCACTCTCTACTTCCTGACTGGATACAGGGTGACCAGCTGTCTCAGTTACTGCTGTCATGCTTTCCCTGATATGATGGATTTCTCCTTGAACTATAAACCAAAATAAATTCTTCCTTCAGTTGCTTCTAGTCAGATATTTGGTCTCAGCAACAAGAAAAGTAACTAATAACAGGTTCTCCATGTGGGGTGTTCTGTGAGTGTGAGGTGCCCTGTGGCTGTGTGAGGTCTCCTGTCAGTGTAAACTTCCTGTGTGAGTATCCTTTGAGTGAGTATAAGGCCACGTGTGTGAACTTTCTGTGTGAGTTGTACTGTGAGAGGCATGCTATGAGTTTGAGGCACCCTGTGTGAGGTGTTCTGTGAGTGTGAGACCTCCAGTGAATGTGAGGTTTCCTGTAAATGTGAACTACCCATGTGAGGCCTCCCATGAGGGTGAGAATTCTTGTGAGAGAAGTGTT
Source organism: Eospalax fontanierii (assembly GCA_035773235.1). Lineage (NCBI taxonomy): Eukaryota > Metazoa > Chordata > Mammalia > Rodentia > Spalacidae > Eospalax > Eospalax fontanierii. Next base: position 41,092,727 of record CM069524.1, read on the forward strand.
TTGTGCGAGTGAGGTCTCCTGCCATTGTGAGGCCTCCTGTGTGTGAGACTTCCTGTGTGTGTGTGAGGCCTCCAGTGTGTGTGAGGTCTTTTGTCTGTATGTGTATGTGTGGGTCCTCTTGTGTGAGAACTCTTGTGAGAGAAGTGTTTTGTGAGTATGAAGTCTGCCATCATGAGACCTCCTGTGTGTGTGCACGTGTTGGGGGCCTCCTGTGTGTGTATGAGGTATTTTGTGTGTGTGTGTGTGTATGTGTGTGTGGCCTCTTGTGAGTATGAGAACTCTTGTGAGGGAAGTGTTCTGTGAGAAGTTTTTCTGTGAGTGTGAGGTGCGATATGAGTCAGAGTTGGTGAGAAAAATCTCATGAAGAATACACAATCTCCCATGTAGGATTACAGGGGACCCTTCACAGTTACTTCAGGAACTGTGATTAACTCCCTTTTCCCCCAGAGATAATGGTACAGTGAAACACTATGAACATCCTGATCTCAAAGCCTTGTCTCCTCATTGTATCCCAGCACATACTTCCTGGTAAAAATGTTCAAAGGCAAATGTCTAACCAGAAAAGTCAAGGTGCAACAATGCTTAAATATGCATCTTTTTAGAAAAGCCAGGTATGCTGGCATATATCTTTAATCCCAGAACTCAGGAGGCAGAAGCATGTGGATGTCTGTGAGATCAAGACCAGCCTGGTTTACATAGTGAATTTTGGGCTAGCTGGGGCTACAGGGAGACCTTGTCTTTAAAAAAAGAAAAGAAAAGAAGATGAAACCCAGGGCCAAGCATGATGGCACACACATGCTTTGATTCCAACACTGAGGAGCAGAAGCAGGACGATGGAGGGTTGAAGCCCATTCTGGGCTCTATAGTAGATCTTGTCTCAATAAACTAAAACCAACAAACAAGACAATCAAATCAGAAGTGAAAACAAGTCTGTGAATATGGTTAAGTATGGCAGAGGGAGTTAGTTTCCTACGTGCTTCTCACACATTCCCAGGAGAGGCGGCCCCTGCTGCTCAGCAGTGGGGTGGTGCACATACCCAGCCCTCCCCCGAGGGTAACTTTTCTTTCTCAGGACGGCTTCTTGGGCAGCCCTGGATTCTGAGGGAACAAGGGATTTTTCCTTTGTGCGGACACATCTTATGTGATTTAGGAGTTACATTTCCTACTGTAGAAATTTGTGTGTGGTACAGCAGAGAGTGTGTGTCTGCAACAGCCAGGGTTGCTGTGCATCCATGTGTATTAAGAGCTAGCCACCACAGTAATGGAGAGATAGACTCTAAGATACAAATGTGGCCTTCACAATCCCCAGCTCATTTCCTTTCTGTAAGCTCTACACATCCAGTCGGCGCCCAGGGTGAGGGGCACTCACAGTCCTCTCAGTGATCTTGAAGATCTCGCGGGCTTCTTCAAAGGAACACAGTTCTTCCTTGCACTCCCTCTCTAGGGAGCCGGGCAGCAGCTCCTCCAGGAATGAGTTGGCACGCCTTTGCCTGTGCAAGACACTGTGTGCTTCTTCCTGGGTTATAAAGACTGGGAAACCAAACCGAAGATCCATGAAACACTGGCATCTCTCCTCAACAAGCCACGGAAACCACCCACACTGGCTCATCCCGTTCAGGGCAGGAAACACCCACGCTGTATCATCTCAATGATTGAAAGAAACCACAGAGGATCATCTATCTCACTGAAGCCACCTACCCTGGATCAGACCCTTCCCTCAGTGATGCTGGATGGTCCTAATTAGTGAAGGGAACAAACACAATGGAGCATCGCTTTGAAGACACCTATACTGGATCACACCACCTCAGTGATGGAAGTACTCGTACTGGTCATCTCATTCAAAGACAAAACCACTCACACCAGATGGTCTCATGAAGACTACCTATACGGGATTGTCCCATTCATGGAAGCCACTCACACGAGATCATCTCATCCAGTGATGGAAACACCCACACTGGATCATCTCATAGAAACAACCACACCCGATCACATCCCTCCTTCAGTGATGGAAACAGTCCATACCCATTTCGCTCAGCAATGGAAACAACCTATCCGTATTAGTCTTCTTGCATTCAGGGATGGGAATGCCCATCCCAAGTGATAGAAGGTGTACAAGCTGGTTGTCTCAGTGGCTTACCTGTCCTATGGTCTGGTAGGGGGTGGTCACAGAGAATGACATAACCCTAGGCTTGACTGAATTTGAAACTGGGTATGTTTTTCATTGAAGGCTGATGACAGATAACATGACACAAAGTTATGTGGAAGTATATGATGATATGTTCATTAAATGAAATGAAAATTTAATATATTCATCTGGTTACCACCCCTTTTAGGGATTTATCCTGAGAATGTACAAAAATTTCACAAAGTGATATATTGGTAGGAATGGTCTGAAACTACCAAGTGATGGTCTCTTACAATAATATTAAGTGCAAAGTCTAAGATGTGACATTGAATAAAAAGGAAGACTAAAACATACATTGTACAATTCATTTCTTGGGTTGTATACAAAAATATATATACGTGAATATACACCTAAATTCTTCATCTATTCATCCATCCATGTCTCCTGTCTTGCGTCCTAGTGGCCAGTGTCCACCTGACTCTCAAACCACACATTCCTAGGGCATCAGATTTTCTGGTACAATCTTATCAGTCCTGGGCACCCAGGCCACCTGGGGTTCCCAGCCCTATGATCTACCACATTGGAAATGTTCTCTGTTAGGTCCCAGAACAAGAGCCAGTCTCTTCCACACACGTCTCAGTAACCCTGACAGAGACAAGGAGGTGACCAATATCTCCACCTTGCTTTGTAGGAAAGTATGGTTGATGAGGCTTAGAGTTCATCCTAGTTCATCCCAGGTTTGGTGGAGGCAGCTACAGTCGTTTGAACATGCTTAACTTGAGGATTCTTTGGGACAGCCTAATAGACCTGAAGATGAGGATGTTCAAGTTATCTAAAGTTACTCAGGGGTTGGGACTGGAGAGATGGCTCAGTAGTTAAGAGCACTGGTTGCTCTTGCAGAAGACTCAGGTTTGATTCCCAGCAGTCACGTGGTGGTTAGCCACGGTCCGTAACTTTGGTTCCAGGGGAATCTGACTCTCTCTTCTGACCTCCAGGAGCACTGAACAACAGCGGTACACTTACATACAAGCAAACAATACACTCATATACATAAAAAATAAAATATTTTAAATTTAGCCAGGGGTGGAAACCAAGAATGCCAGTGAGTCCCTGCAAGTGCCCACAGGACAACTATGCAACATAAACTGTGTACCTGGGATGTCCATGGGCAGCAAAGGTGTGAGATTGGGCTGGGAAGAGGATGAGTGGGAAGAAAGGCAGTGAGGGAAGAAACAAAAGCAGCCAGTGTGCATCAGTGCCAAAGAACACATTGTAGACAGGCTTAGCCTGGCAGCGGAAGCTCCCTGAGATCCGGCCAGGGCAAACTTGCAGCAGATTCCTCTACACCACTGAAGATTTGGGGGATGAAGCTGTCTGCTGTCCTGTTACCGTTCAGTTCTGAAGGGGACTAATCCACTACTATTCTTTGGAGAACATAGAGACACAGAGTTGGCAGATGCACAAGTCTCCAGGATCCTTGCCATAGGCTTTGAAGGGGGTTATCACATCAGATTGTGAAGTTGGCTGGACCACAGCTGGCATCAGGCATCAGGACATCCACAGCTGCTCCTACTAGTAGTCAGTGAAGTTCTACAACTTCTAATATGTCCCCCCCCCCGCTTTTGCCTTTCAGGTATCAGTGCCATTTTGGAGTGGTGGGCAGGCTGTGGCCGTGGTCATGGAGCTAAGGTTGTGAGCAAGTGCTACAGCTCAATGTCCCATGGCTGCCCCAGTCTATCTTACCCTGGGCCTCAGAGCTCTGCTCTGCTCTGAGTGACTGTAGGGTCTCTGTGCTTGTCCAGCTTCACAGGCAGGTATCCAGTGGGGACAGGAAAGCACCCCTACTTCCAAAAGTTCTTTGAAAACAACAGCCAAACCTCCCCTTTCTATGAACAGCTTATGTCCGCTGCAACAGGTGACCAGACACTTTGCTTTTGGCAGGGGCCGGTATCCAATGGAGCTTTTTACAAGGGCTCCCGGTGATCTGCAATGTTCCAGTCTGGGCCAATTCTCAGAAACTGCTGCAAACAGCTGGGCTGCCCAACCCACCCAGCCCTAGGGAAGCCCTCCCTGGACGGATGGACTTACGTACCTGAAGCCCCAAGGGGTCCCTGAAGACAGAGCAGAAAGCAGAGAAGCACCAGCCCACATGTCTGGAGAGCCATGATGGGGCCGCTACTTCCTGCTGGGGACTGTCCAGATCGGAACAAACGGGCAAAGGGCAGGAGGGATGGGGGAGGGAAGGAAAAGGCTAGGACACTGGCTGAAAGCCACGTAAGGCTGGTTGGAGGCTAATACCCCTGTATCCGGCAGCCGCACACTCAGGGAAAGAGAAAAGGTGTGGGGGTAAAGAGGGTGCAATCTTTCAAGAGCATTCTTGGATCTTGCACCCCAAGGACACAGACTGGAGATGAGAAAACAGATCTTACCAGCACATGGTCATCACACACAGAGTGATGACGCTATACAGAAGAGGATGCTGGGTCTGGGCCTGGGAAAGAGCCACAGGCGAGACCTGGACTGCCCAGCCCTCATTGTACACAGGCCTGGCTCTGGGGAGCTGTTTATCTCCTCACTGGAGGAGCATCTCCCAGTGGATGGATGGCCCATGACTTGTTTCTCCATGCTTTCTGGCCCAGGCCCCTAGTGGGGCCTCTAGACACCGGGTTGCCTGGAAAGAGTCTCTCAGGATGTGGGACTCTCTGCAAATACCGGGCCCAGCCAGGAACGGTGGGTTGATGGTCACGCAGTTTCCCTAACTACGCTATGGGCTTGGATTGAAGCCCTCTATGGGACAGGTATGAGGCTGACCATTCTTTTGGAAGCCAGACTTCACCTGGGGAGGCAACGACATTACTTTTCCCTCCTATCACCTTTCACTTTGTTACCATCACAGTCTACCTCATGGGTATCTCGGACTTGTGGCATCACTTCAGACTCAGGAAGTGCTTCCTCTGGTCTAGCTCGAAGTTCATCAAGAAAAATCTAACCATCTTACCACAAGGTGACTCCAAGGACATGGGAGGAGGCGGTGACTGTTCACCTGGCCTTCTCACTTGGAAGTGGAGACTGGTCTTTCTTTCCTTTTGGGGGTCCAGGTTCAGCTTTCTGGGGTAGTAAAACAACACGAGGCACCTCAGAGAACAGGAGCTGAGCCCATCTAGGACTCAGGTTCTTCAACAGATGGTGCTCCCCTGGGGGCATGTCCCTGTGCTAGCTCCTGGATCTTAGGTGTCAGGGGTTCTACCTAGACCTTGGTCCCCCTTCTATGCATTGCCATTTGCATTGTGCTTGGTCTTGACACATGGAGGGGCAGGTGTGGGGTCCATTACCGGTCTCTCTCTTGGACACCCATTTGCTTACTCAGGGAGGATAAGCATGCTCCTCTGGGATCCCAGCTTCCCCTTTATGTGTGCACCCCTTGAATGTATTCAGGCACCATCTGCCCCTATCCTGGACAGGGGGTGTCAAGCTCTATTAGTCCCCACGCCTCCCTTTTCTCCTAGGCAACGTCCGCTGACCTGTTGACTTTCCGTGTGCACTCTCTGCAGCCTGCAGAGCAGGACTGGGCTCCTCCCCACACTGTCACACATCAGTCTCTCCATTTAGCACCTGACGCAGATGAGCTTCTCAGAAGGGCACCATGAATGAGAGAACAAAGAATGGCCACCCGAGGGCACACATGCACCATGCTCACACTTCTGCGCATACACTTGCATACAAGCACACCATCTCTGCATACTTATATGCCATTCTCAGGTCTACATGTACACTATATTCATGCACATTCCATGCATACTTACATCACGTTCACACTTGTATACATGCATGCTACATTCACATACATGACACCTACACAGTTACAGGCTCCTTCACCTCAAGAGAAAGCAGAGCTTAACAGGTGCAGGGAGAGTGCTGATGTTCTGAAGCTTGGGAATCAAGGGTGATGATGTTAATAATTTGCAGTTTAAGAAATAGAGCTGACCTGAGAACTAAAGGCTGTAACTGTGCACATCATTTTTATTGTTCTCTGGATCTCTGTTTGCTTTGTGGATTAGTCTTGAGGACTCTATGCTAACAATGGGCAGACTCTCCTGGATTTCCTAGTCATGACAGTTACTTTCAATGCCCTATGCCTCATTTCCTTTTTCTTTGTGATATCTACTAGTACTTCTAGTAAATGATCTTAATAGTGGGATACCCCATGTTTGCTCTCTATGATGTGGGGACCATTGCCCACCCTTCTCTCAGATTTCCATTTGGATCTGAATACTTAAAGTATCTGTATACTTGGAGCATTTGCTTTGAAGATTGTTAGATATACTTTATCAGATTAAAAATGTTTCTTCTATTCCTGGTGCGATAACCATAAATTAATGATCAAGAGAAATGGAAATAGTTCTGTACATCTACGGAGCTGTTGACTTACATGATTAAGTTTAACATGGTAAATTATAGCAATACTTTTCTGATATCACACCATCCTTGCTTTACAGGGGCAAGTTTATTTGGTGTTCTGGATTACTTTCAATTGCTATGACAAAACACTCTGACCAATACCAACTTGGGGAGGAAAGGATTTACTTGGTTTACATCTCCCAGGTCACAGTTCATCATTGAGGGAGCCCAAGGGAGGCACTCAGGGCAGGAACCTGGAGTACAGGCCACGGAGGAACACTGCTTACTGACTTGCTCCCCTGGCCTGTGCGCACCTGCTTTCTTATACAATACAGGACCACCTTCCCAGAGGTGGAACCACCCACAGTGGGTTGTGCCCTCCCTCCCACATCATTCAGTATTCAAGAAAATGCCTCATAGTCATGGCCACAGGCAAATCCAACGGAGGTAACTTCCTAACTGAGGCCCCCCTCTACCCAAGTGGGTCAAGTTGACAACTTAAACTATCTAGCACACTTTGTTAGAATGTGGTTTTTTTCCCCAACACAGGCTGCTGCCATTTTCTTGGTTGTTCACCATAACTAGTTGGTTGTTGAAGACACAGCATGCCTTGGTTGCAGCACATAAAGAAATTAATCTGAAAACTTTCTTCCTGCTGGTTAGCTAGTGCTAAAAGTGCTATGCAAGCCCCCCAGAGGAGAAAACTCATCACTTGACCTACCCAGCAGTGGAGCCTGCATGCTATAGTACCAGCCTGCCAAGAAAGGTATGCCCATGTATGCAATGGAGACATGACTGTTTAGGGGTTATCCACATTTTCTTATTAGATTTGAGACCTGCTCCACAGGAGGGAATTCCTGCCTGGTACTAAACTTGGAGAGATCATTGGCCAGTGTGTGTGTGTGTGTGTGTGTGTGTGTGTGTGTGTGTGTGTGTGTGTGTAATCTACTGTTGTTTTGCTAAACATAGATGTCAAACTGCATTGTAAATATTTATGTTTATACTCATAGATTAATGCTGTTCTTAACCTTGGTCAGAGAAGCAATTTTCTTGCAGTGGGCAACAATCAAAGCTGAGAAAGCGAAGGTTGAGTGTCCAGTCTTAAATGAGACAATTATATCAACACCAATGAGGCTCAGGGAATTTTGTGGGAGAAGGGGCAAGAACAAAGTAAGAGCCAAAGGATGCGGGGGAATGCAGTGAAGATGTGTCTTCTGGACGTGACGTGGCTATTTAAGTTTTGCCTTAACTGGGTCTCTCTATACGGACTTAAATCAGCCTGTTTTGTTTAGTTTTGGGTCTTCTTTGAGACAGGGTCTTCCTGTATTTCCAGCTGGCCTAAATAAACCCATAGCAGCTATGGTTACCTGCACAAGACCTGGAAAAGATCAGGCCAATCAATAATTCCAACATGGATTAGGGAGGGGCTCATGAGGCTGGGCTCCTAGCTGAGGAGCTATTGGCAACTGATGGTTGCTGGAGGGAGGGAATTCATCTTTCTTCAGGAGAGTGAATGCTGGTAGGTGGCCCATGCTCATGCAAGCAGCACTAATTAGATTTGGTGGGTTATTAAAATGAAAGCAAAGAGGACATGAAAGGTGGGAGGGGCATTTGTTAGGAGTCTGGTGGAAGTGGGAGGGGCAAGTTGATGGATTTGATTGAGATACATTGTATGTATGTGTGCAACTGTCAAAGAATAAATAAAAACATATTGTTTTAAATAGGGCATTTTGTTTCTTTTGTCTTTTTTGTAGTGGGTACTGGACCTCAGGATTGCAGCATTCTAAACAAATGCTCTCTTCTCCGAGCCTCCATCCTATATCCTATTTGTGACATGTAGCTGAGGTTTTGGAATGTTCACATTTACTTTCAAAACCTTATTTTTAAAGATTTATTTGTGATTATGTGTCTGTGTGTGGGTATGTGAGCGGGAGTACATGTGCCTGCAGAAAACAGAGCTATCAGTCCCCTGGAGCTAGAGTTCCAGGTGACTGTGAACCTCTCCGTGAGTGCTGGGAACTCAACTCAGGTCTTCTGGAAGAATCAACCACTGAACCATTTCTCCAGTCCCAACAATTTTATTTTCATTTTCTTTATTGTTGATTGTAGATAGTTCTTTTTAAAAAAATTACTGAATTTTTATTGATTTATACATCTTGATCATATTTAGACTCCCTTCCCATCTGTACCCTCTATATTCTCCCCACTGGATTTCATGTATTTTGTCATATATGCTAAGGCCTATTGAGTCAAGTTTTGTATTCCCAAATATACCTTGAAGCCTGGTCAGCCTATCTAGCATCACTCCCTTAAAGAAGACTAACTCTCCCTCTCCCAGCAGTGATCAGTTGCCAATAATTCCTCAGTAAAAATTGGGAATTCTTACCCACTAAAACTTAATTTTTTTCTGACATAATCTTTGTCAGGTTTGGATACCAAAATTAATCCTGATTCATAAACTTGCTGGGTTACTCTCTCCCTTTTCTGTTCTTTGAATGACTTTGTGTAACTATTTTTGGAGGTTGCTGAAACTATCTGGGTCTAATTTATTTGGGGTTGATTAAATTTTTTGATTTATTTATTTTTATTTGATGTTTATGAATGTTTTGCCTGCGTGTATGTAAGTGAACCAGTGTCATGCAATGCCCATAGAGGCCAGAGGTCCTAGTTACTTTCTATTGCTGTGCTAAAACCACTGACCAAAAGCAACTGGGGGGAGGTGGGGGCGGGGAAGGGTTTATTTTATCTTATATCTCCCAGGTTTCAGTTCATCACTGAGGGAAGTCAGGGCACGAACTCAGGGTAGGAACCTGGAGGCAGGAGCTGAAGCACAGACCATAGAGGAAAGCTGCTCACTGGCTTGCTCCCCTAGCTTGTACTCAGCCTGCTTTCTTGTAGAACACAGGACCACCTGCCCAGGAGTGGTATCACACACAGTGGGCTGGTGGCACCCATATCACACAATAATTAAGAAAATGCTCCAAGGTATGGCCTCAGGCCAGTACAATGGAGGAAGTCCCTCAGTTGATGCTCCCTTCTACCCAAGTGTGTCAAGTTGACAACTGAAGCTATCTAGCACAGATAACTTGGAGTTTCAGACAGCTGTTAGTTGCCACATGGGTGCTGGGAAGAGCAGTCAGTGTTGTTAACTGCTGAGCCATCTCTCCAGCTGCTGAGTTTTTTAAAATCATAATTTAATTTCTTCATTACTCCTTCATCAACTCAATTATTTTTAATTTAATTAAATTCATTATTCTTATTGTGTGTGTATGTGTGTATGATGTATGCATGGTGGTCAGAGGATAACTTTTGGCAGTTCGTTCTCTCCTTCCACTGTGAAATCTTGGGATTGAACTCAGGTAATTAGTCAACCCAAGTATTTTGTTTCTACTGGTTCAATTTTTTTAAATTATCTTTTCTGTTTATAGACAGTCTGGCCTCAAACTTTTGATGTATCTTAGGATGATTCTGAACTTCTGGTCTTCATTTATTTTGTCGTGTAAAATTAAGTGCAGTCGGTGGCTGCAACCTTCAACCTTAGCCATGTTTCATTTGTAGCTCTGACACTTAGACGTCTGCCCGGCTTCAGGGAGCAGTGTCTCAGTGGCACTGTCTTTCTAACATGGGTCTTAGAAACAGGGTTTAGACTTTCCAATACCATTTACAAACTGTCTTTTTCATTACTTTGTAAGCATTTTGTGTATGTTCCATATGTGATAAAAATGGTATTTTTTTCTTTTTCTCTGTTTATTTTTGTTGTTTTTATTGTTTGTGTTTTGAGACAGGTTCTCCCTATAGCCTCAGCTGGTCTGGAACTTGCTTTATAGACCAAGCTGGCTCAATCTTATAGAGATCTGCCTGCCTCTGCCTCCCAAGGGCTGAGATTAAAGGTTTATACCACCACGCCTGGCAATTTTTTCTTTTTGAAATGATAAACAGGTATCAATTTCTATGATAGTAAACATCTGACCCTGACTACCAAGGCCTGCTCTCTAATTTTTTTGTTCTGTTTTGTTTTCTTGAGACAAGGTCTCACTATGCAGCCCTGGCTGGCTAAGAATTCACAGAAATTCACCTGATTGTGTCTTCTGAGTGCTGAGATTGAAGGCTTGCACCACCCAACTACTCTCTGCATTTTGAACCTTATTATTGGTTGCTTACAGGCGTGTTATTGCTACACAGTCCCTTACGCTCTACCTGCCCTAGATTAATTTTGTGTGTCATCATATTGGCCTGACCGCTCTATTCAGTATTTACTTGGGCAATCTTTTTTTTCTTTCATTTTCAATCTTTGCTTAGTTTTTGTACAGGTCTCTTTTTAGTAGTTTTTTGCCTATCCAATTTGATGCTCTCAACATTAGTCAGAATTATGAGGCAGACCTGTCTGGATTCATTTTTTCACTATTTTTTTTTTTCTGCTCTCTGTTCTTCTTTTCTCCACTCTCCCCTTCTGTTAGATCCTAAGCTCCCTTTATTCTCTGCTTTTTGGTGAGAAGCTACCTTGTGTTGTTATTTGTCAGTAACAGTTCTACTGTGGGTCTCTGTTTAGCGTCACATTTTTACCAGGGTGTACTATTACTGTTTTATCGTCATCACTGTCTGACAGAATAAAACATACATTATAAGATGCTCGGTACATGTACTGCCCCTAGGTCCTGCCACCCATCTGCCTCATTTCTTGTACTTGTCATACTGGGCACTTGTGACCATCACAAGTTGCCCATGCTGGAAGCCCAGTGTCTTTACTGAGACAGTAGACAGCAGGAGTTGCTGACTTAAAAAAATTTTTTTTAACTTACTTATTTTTATTCTATGTGTGTGAGTACTTTGCCTACATGGATATAACTGCACCCATGTTGTGCAGTGCTTACAGAGGCCAGAAGAAGACATCAGATCCCCTGGAACTGGAGTTACAGATGGTTGTTAGCTGCCATGTGGGTGCTGGGAACCAAACTTGGGTTCTCCACAACAGCAGCCAGCGCTCTTAACCACTGAGTTGTACCTTCAGCTCTGAGTTGTTCATATTTATTCAAACTTTATCCAACAATAGATACCTCTGACTTTAAAATTTCATTTTCATCAGCAGTTGAAAGAAAAAGCAACATGACATGAATGTGACATTTTAAAGTGCCTTTATGTGGAAGAGATCACAAAAGAGAGCGGCCAAATCCATGTGGAGATGGAGGGAATGGCACCTGAACAACAGGCTAGGCAGATTATGTTCCACAGTACTTCCCAAATAATGCATACACCAGGACAGCTACAGAATCTGTGCACGTTTTCTATTTTATTACCATTCTCTGAAGGTGTGGCTTCTGCAAGCCATAGTGCTGGGGGGTGGAGGGGCCGCTTTACCTGGGATGTACAGTGGGGAACGAGCCGCGGTGGCCTCCCATGGCAGCAGGGCAAGGAGACAGGGAGGGACCGTAAAGTGACAGATGTTCAGCAGCGTGAGACCATAAATACATCCTTTACATTGAAACCATATGTACACATGTGAACATATATACACACATACAAAAATATCTGTCCTACTAGGTACAGAAAGTTTCCAAGGAACAAAATTTGTTTCTGAAACACACACAGAAAGGAGAAAACAACAGTTTTCATTGTAGTTCTGCTTTGAGTTGAATGAAGGCTGCAGACCCCTTCCCCCATGAGCTTAGCTGCAAACCCCTCTGCGGCAGGGCAGGAGGCAAGTGGCGCTGGGGACAGGAAGCCCGGTCTGCCCTGATGCTGGGACACAGCCAGTGTCTGTGTCGCTGAGGATGGCTGTCGGCATGGAGCTTTACATTTTCTTTAAAAAATAATAAAAATATCCTAACTTAATGATGTTCTTTAAAAAAAATGGACAGTCCCCTTTTATTGTAGAAAAGAAGGCTAATATTTTAAATTATACTTTACATTTTTTGTGAAAATGAAACCTATGTAGATGTGAGAAAGTCAGTGGTTTCCAACTGCTTTTGGTCTTGGAGACACTATCTGACTTACCAGGTTTTCGTTTACCTGTGACAGATGTGCTCCAGGGAGTGCCAAGTCTCAGTAAGAGTGCCCCAGAAATCATTTAGTGGTATAAACAACGTGCTTTGATGTAAACCCCAGTAACAAAAAATAGTTTTATATCAAATACAGTATCAAATTGTCATTTTATGTAAACACAGTGATTCTTGGTAAAGATTTGAGGCCAGAGTACCACAAAAAAATGGCCATGGGATTAATCCCTGTTTAAAAAAAAATCAATAACTTATAAAAGACAAAAGTCCCCTGACTCCTCCCTAGGCTGTTGGTAGTGAACTGTTCACTCCTGTTGGAAGTGGCTTCCTCAGGATGGCATTCCCACAGCAAGCATCACACCAGAGAGGTCAGGACAGCGTGGAGAGGCTGCATAGCAGAGGCTGTTGGCTGCTCCCCATTCCTCTGCACAGGGGTCTTCCGACCTGTAACTCCTCCTCCACCCACTCTGGGTTTTCTGCAGAAGCTTTGGTGGACTGTTGTCTCCTGGCCTCTGCGTGTCAATGGAGTCTTGACGTCAAGGCCCAGTGTCCTCTGAAGCCCATGTGTTGACAGAGTCCTTCTGCTTTCAGATGTCTTGGAGCGCCATCCCCTCCCAAACTAAGCAAGCCCAAGCAAAAGAAAACTTAGAGATTTGCATGCTGGTCTATTGCACAGTGGCCTCGAGCATCCACCACGGAGGCCTGGCCACTACCCCTGGAGGTCGGAGAAGGGAGTGGGGCAGCCCTCGCTGCAGCTGGAGGAGTTGCTCAGCACGGCTGACCCTGGGCTGGAGTCTGCGGGAAACCAGTGAAGACAGGCTTCGGCTCTGGCTCTTTCCTCTGCAAACCTAGAAACCCCTCTGCTTTTAAACAGGCTCTGGGCTGAGAACCTTGGCAGGCTCAGGGCATAGCTGACGCGCACGGTGGGTCTTACCTGAGCTGCTCAGACACTGAGCTGAACTGGATTTGCCCAGGAGGGTGGATAGGCTGCTGGCTGGCACCCATCCCTCCTTACTGCTGGTCAGGTCCCGGACATACCTGAAAGTGGAGTCGGTTGCTGTACCATGTGCCCATGGTCTGAAGTTGGACACATCTGAGGTGGGAATCCATACGGGTGAGTTTGAGGTATGGGCGCACAGGGTGTGTCTGAGGTGAGAACATGTAAAGGTATGTCTGAGGTGTGAACACACAAGGACGTGTCTGAGGTGGGAATCCATACAGGTGAATCTGAAGTGTGAACACACAGGTGTGTCTGAATACATGGAGGTGAGTCTGAGGTGCGGGCACATGGAGCATGTCTGAGGTGGAAACACACGGGTGTATCTGAGGTGGGAACACACCGAGGCATAGCTGAGGTGCAGGTGCATGGGTGTGTCTAAAGCGTGGGCACACAGGGGTGTGTCTGAGGTGGGAGTACATGCTGCCATCTTACCAGAGCCCCTCTGCGCCCTCCTCCACCACTTCTACCACGTCCCCGCTCCTCACAGCAAGGGTGTCAAGGCCCCCTTTCTCATCGTCCATCACCACTGTGTATTTACCAGGAATCTGGGGGGACAAAGGGACAAAGCTGAGGTTCCAGCTTGTTAGCGCTTGCTTCCTGTCAGCGCCAGCAAGTGCTCTCTGCCCTGTGCAGTTCCAGCCACAGACCAGCAGGAGTGACTACACCCAGAGGAGGTTTCCAAGCATCAGCAGCAAAGGGGACAAGTGCTGTGTCAGGTCCTGCCATCTGTGGGGGTTCTGGTGAGATTTCTGGCTTAAAGGAAAAGGCCTAGTCTTAGAGGGAAGGTGCACCTCATGTTGTGATCATGTTAAGAATAAAAATGGATATACCAATATATCCTCAGTACTACATGCCCTCACGGGCTGGCTGCGTGGAGCTCCTTGCTAATTTCCAAGCCAGTATGGGTATAACTTTAGGAAAGCTTGGTTAGAAGTCTTCTAATGCGGAAGTAAGCGTGAGCATGGACAGTTCCATAAGACGCGTGCACCATGCCATGCCTGGGCTCTGGGAGATGCAAGTGGGTACACAGTTCCATGGAATGCGGGCAGCAGACAGTGACTCAAATGAGTTATGTGTTTCTCTGGATGTCAATCTGTGGCTGAAAGGAGACTCTAGGCCAGGGTGGATCTTCTAGAATGCTCCTTCTTCATGGGACAAGAACATCCACCCTGAGGAACCCACAGGGAGAACCAAGGTTACCAGTTTCTTAGGGCCCACTCCGCCATCTTCCTCTGCATCAGATGAATTGATAAGCTCCTCAGCACTGGACCAGCCTCCATCCTCCTCAGGGGCTTCCAGAGAGTGGGACGTTTTGCTCCAGCCTAGGAGAAAGAGCTTCCTATGAGGGCCACACCCATGATGCAGTCACCATTCCCCAAGTGGGTCACACATGAGTCCCACAGACCCCCTGGAATGTGTAGCTGTAGGACCCCAGGCCGAGCCTGTCATCTTGTGATATTCATCAACTGTGATGTAGGTGACAGCCCTCTTGTCCTTGTTGGACCATCTGTCAAGGCTCCCCACGATTCCCTCCACACCTCTCCAGAATACTGAGTACATTCTTCTATGAGGACGGGGGTGAGAAGGTGTCTGCTTCCATCTGCTAGGCCACTCTGATGTAAGTTGAGGCCCAGACCTGCCCTAGATATCTGTACCCTCTTCAAGCCCCAGGCCCCACCAGACCAACATTCCTGGCCTTCACTATATAGCAAACACTCTGAAGTGAAGGTTTCTTCAGTTAAAACTATGATGGTCAACACGTACTCCATTCAAGAAAACTGTTTCTAGCACAAATAACCAAGTAAATCCTTGACCTCTGAGCTATACAGGATTGTGATCCTTAAGAAGCAGACAAACCAGGAAGATTCTAGGCCCCGAGTAAGCAACTACAGGAAGCTAGAGCTCCTGCCCTGCCATCTGGCAAAGCCACTGGGGTCATCAAGTAGGGACTGAAAATTGTGCCTATTGCTTTGCTCCCATTTCTCCTGCTGTGGGTGCCCTGAAGGGTAGCAGCAGTATTTCCTATTCTGGAAAGATGGAGATGACACATTCCTCCTGAGTAAATCCCTCAAGGACAGGAATAGGGTAAGGAGACTGCCCTCTGCACTCCCTGGTATGAAACAACCACACCATGATCCTGGAGCACATGCCAACAAAAGGCACAGCAGGGAAACAGGCAGCCTGTTCACTAGCCTGGGCACATCTGGCCACCTTCTACTTAGTGAAGTTGCAAGTGTGTTTCTTTCCTCATAAAAAAATGTCATGAATTACAGAAGAGCCTCCATGAGGTCAGGGCTACAGGAGGCATGCCATCTCTCTAGCCAGCTCCTTCATGGCTGAGCATGCCCAAGGCTAGTAATGAAAAGCTTCTGTTAAGGTGCACCTGGAAGCTATCACCTGTCTTCCTATGAAACAACTGCCAGCTGGGCGGCTCAGGCCCCACCCCCATCAGGGCAGGTGGAGCTGGAGACACTCTGAACTCTTCCTTCCTAGGGGATAGCTGTGTCCTTGGTTATAGCTAGTGTCACACCAGGATTGCATCTATGTAAGAACTTGGTTCTTGGGGGATTTTAGCTACAATTGTCTACCCTTTCTGCTCTGAGCACATGTGTGTGGGCTAGGGAGAGGTGCCAGCCACCCTATTTCTACAAAGCTCACATGGATGCCTTGGCCAAACGTAACTCAAGTCTAAGGACAGCCGGAACAGGAAGATGAACTCTCCTGTGTATGGTACCACCCATCAGCACCATCGGTCACACAGCTGGGCACAGAAACCTTGGCCTCAGTGTGTCTGTCTGTGAGAGACTTCAAACAGCTTACCCTCTGGCACTACCACAGCTCAGAAGTGTCTGTGAGCCCAGAGTAGCATCAGGCCATGTTGCTGTCTGTAGAAACTGAATACTCTTTTATAAGGCTCAAGTAGTATCCCTGTGTTAGAAAGCAGCTCAGCATGCTGTCCAGGCAGTGTTCAGGCACCAGACACAAAAGAATTTGGAAGTGTGATGACCTCATATTAGGTGGCATCACTTTGGAGATGCTGGGAGACTCTACATAAGAATTAGGCCAAGATGATTGAATGTCTGTCACCTCTATTTTCTGTGAAACTATCCTTGATGTTGTTGGTTAATGCAGCCAATCACCTGCTGGGCCAATAACTTCAGGAAGCAAGTGCTTTGCCTGGGCAGATCCAGGAGGTATGGGCTGCATGTGGGCTGTAGTAGGCAGGGAGGAGAAGGAAGACTGGCTCTAACAGGCCACCTGGCTGTCTTCTCTGCAACCCACAAACCTGTGTTGTCTTTCCTCATACTCAAGGAAAAGGAAACTGACAGAGGCAAAGCCACTTAGGTGGAACAAGGTGGGAACAGCATTTGACACAGTCGCAGCCATGTCCATATACCATATCCCCAAAGGGGATGGCTTGGGGGGCCTGGGTTACAAGTAGAAAGTACTTAATGGACAGCAGTAGGCCTTCAAAGGGGACCTCAAGCTGGGAAGTGACTCCCTGAACAAGTGGGGGGCTAAGCAGCAGAGAGCTGTGTATCTACCCACATAAGAACTTTAAGCAGATACTGGTCTCCGAGGACTGCAGTGGGTGTTTGGAGCTTAGAGCATGTTGGGTATAGAATAGCCTGTTGGTATGGTGATGTCTCTGAAAACCTTTGCAATGTTTGATAGGCTCTGGAAGATCAAAAACATGAAACCACTTCCTGAAATCTGAGATCCTAAGGGGATAAGGAAGGCCTTGGGTTTTCCAGGAAGCAGAATACAGAGGCTGAAGCCCAGTGTGGAGCTCAACTGCAGAGGCCTGCAAGAGTGGCTGTCTGCCTTGTGTGAGGACCCGATCCCATAGCCCGTTTCAACCCAGAATGACTGGACCAGCTGGTGACACAGGGAAGATGCTGGTACTGTGGCCCATTGAACGGCACCTACAACCCTTACCACTGAGTGACAGAACCTAGTATAAATGCTGGACAGATGGTGATGGCAGCAAGCTGTGCCTGGGCTTACAGCAGGGGCAGTGGGTACCCTGCCAACTCTAGGCTGAGAAGTGTGGCATCCTCCAGCACCTCTCACCAGGCACCAAGCTGTGAGTCACCAGAGACTGCTCATGGCTTGTCTGACCTATTTGATTCCATTCTAGGTGCCTGTGCAGCCACAGACAGAGCACCTGGCTGGGGTTCAGGGGCTGCCGCTCTACCTCGCAAACCAAAGGGAGTCGGGTCGCTCTTTACTTCATGCCGCTTAGCTTTTTTGTCAGGACTGGTCGGAGAGGCTGCAGGAAGAGGAAGAAGCAAAAATACAACAGTAGAGAGAGAGCTGAGGAAGTGCTGAGCCAGTGGAGGAGGCGGGTGAGATGCTTGTGAAATGAAATGGCTGAGGGGTCTCACAGGGAAGGGGAGAGGCCCAGAGAGCGGGAGGAGATGAAGAAAATGGCTTTGGCCATCAGTCATCCTCTTAGGGGCTGCCCTCAGCTCTGCTTTAGGATGGATGCTGGACTAGAACAAGTGTTTGTGTCTTGCCAATTTGAAGCCAACTTAAAAGTATTTTATAGAGTGGGAAAACACTCTAATTCTCTGGACTGTTGTCTGTTTCTTGAGGAGAGCCTGGAGTATTAGAAGGGAGCCCCTCACCTACGCAAGGTATGTCAGGGTTATCCCAAGTAGAAGCCACCAAGGAGCATGCCAAGGTGACAAAGCTGTTCCTGATCCTAGTTGAAGGACATCTTTACCACTGTGCAGTAGAAAAAAACTCCTAGAGGACAATGGCCATAGCACTGATCACTTAAGAATCACAGCAACAAGAAAGCCCTGCAGAATCAACAGGAAAATGCAGGGTGAGGCGGTGGGAAGGGGGAAGTGGCTCGGGCCAGAATGCCTAATAGCTCCAGTGCTGAGCAGGCTGTACTTGCAAAGCTGGTCTTCTCTGTTTCCAAAAGGCACCCCTAAAAGATAACATCAGGCATGTGTGTCCACACAGCGTCAGTTGGCAAGAACAATGGGGTTGGACGTGTGCTTGTGTGGTTGTGCGTGGCGCTCAAGGCCGCCATGTCAAGTCGGCATGGAAGGCGATGTGGGTGCTGCCTCTTTACCTTTCTGACCTTTGAGGTTAGCCAAGCCCTGCAGCGTGAAGCGCTTTCTGGAAAGCGCAGAGCTTTCAGAGGTAGAGCTAGGGACCGCATCGTCTAGGAGGGAGGAGAGACAGAATGCAGAGCCCGCATCTGGGAGAGAAGGTGACAGAATGCAGAGGGTGCTAGGCATGGCCCCATGCCCTGGGCTGGGTGGGCAGAGAGCAGTAGCACATTCTCAATACACCAGTTGAAGGCACATGACAATCATGAGCACGTGGGGTTTTACCATGAGGCCAGTATGCCAGAGGGACCCTGAGCTCTCCCACGCTAGCTGGAGGACACTCCGTGAGCAGCACGTATGCGGGTCACACTGCGGCAGACACCCACCTTTGCCCTTCTCAGGGGGCTTCGGCAAGGATGAGCTCACATATCCTTCCAGGCTCAGGGGGTCTGTCTTTCTTTCTTCTGACTTCTTGGCATTCCTCGTGTTCCCTTTAGAAGGGCTGATGGCATCCGCATCAATAAAGAAACAGCATGTTGGAGGTTAATGTCTCAGGACTCAGAACTATAGGCACTGGAGCATCCTGGCATCCAGACCATGCCCCGGGCAGCCCGTGGCACTGCCCCAGCACTCAGCATTCCCCATTTAGAGCTTGAGAAGTCCCTCTTCTTCCCACTGGGAAGTGGGTAGTGTCTGGTGAGCTTCTCTTCTAGAACAACTGTTCAACGACTTATTATTTAGGCCTCATCCCACCCCATGATCAAAGGTAACATATGACAAACAGAAAAGACCAGGTAAAAAAATAAGTAAATGAACAAAATAACAAAGAGAAAATGAGGACAGCAAAGTGCATTACAGTGGTCACACAGGGAGTGTCTGCTAGTGCTAATAGGCCGGCACCAGGCCTTGAGTCTAGTTTGTACTTTAACCGCCCAATATCTGTCCTAGGCACCATCCCTCACCCAGTGTTGGTGACTACATGTCACCTGGCTGTGTACCCCTAGCATGTGCAGACTGCGATGAGAAATAATTCATAGACAGAAAGCTGTGAGTCAGGGGACTGGTTCTGTGGAGAGTGGAACCAGAAACGCCTTTGGGGCTGACACTGTGGGACAAGCCACCAGCATATAATTCCCAAAAGACAATGGGGGGGCCTTGGGCAGACTCATCTCAGTGACAGGTGGGAGTACACTCTGGGGTATGTGCAGAAGCCCTACTTGTTCTCTCTCTCTCTCTCTCTCTCTCTCTCTCTCTCTCTCTCTTCTGAGACAGGATCTCACTATGTGTCCTAGGCAAATCCTCTTGCTTCAGGGTTCCAAGTACTAGGATTATTGGCGTATACCTCTAGGCCCAGTTAGAAATTCTGCTTTGGGGGCTGGAGAGATGGCTCAGAGGTTAAGAACTCTGGTTGCTCTTTCAGAGGACCTGGTTTCGATTCCCAGCATCCACATGGTGGCTAAAAAACCATCTTTAACTCTAGTTCCAGGAGATCTGAAGCCCTCTTCAGACTTCTGCGGGTAATATATGACATGGGTGCATTTACATCCATGCAGGAAATACACCCTATACATAAAAAATAAAAATAAATCATAAATAAAACTAAAAAAATTCTGCTTTCCAGGCTGCTTATGGACACACCTGGTGCTGGATGGTGTGGGCAAAGGCAGGCTGTGGGACTGCTCCAGGGCCCTGTGCTGGCTGGCTTCTGTGGAGAGAAATGACATGTGCCATTTATCAGTGGGAGCTGAGCAGCATCTTTCATACAGTTGACAACAGTACACAAGAGAAAACAAGAGCCAATGGCAGCCTCACCCCGGCAGGCCTGTAGCTGGCTGGTCAGCACCTTCCGGATCTCACTCACCCAGGCTGCTTTAATCTCAGGAGTTGGTGCCTGTTCCCAAAGAGAGCTGGGAGTCAGTGCTCATACCCAAGTGAAACATGCTACAGTTTCCCCCTTGACACTCCCAAGAACAACCCTAGGACTTTAGACAGTCCCCTGTGCATAGGTAAAGAAAAGGCCGAGGTTAGGAATACCCCTTAGCTATGTAACTCTTTAACTTCTAGCGCAGGATTGGCTAGAAAAGGCGATGTATGGGGCCATGCAGGTGGCCAGAGCATTGCAAAGGGGGACAGGGACAAGTGGGGAGGCCAGTACTTGCTGGGTTAATTAACTGTATTTGTGTCATGGCCCACAGAGCAGGTCTCCTGAGAGAGGTCTTGCTTTGGCATATTTTAGGTGACAAGCACGAGTCTCAAATCCACAGTGAGACACTAAATAGCCAAGTGGATGTGACCAGGCCAAGACTATTACCTGTGGTCAAGACTGCTATGCTGCCTCTGTAACAAAGCCTGAGGCCCAGCGCGAGTATTGTCTCCAGGACAGCAGCTGGGCCCTGGGGGAGTTGAGCCAAGCAGCTGGGGTGCCACCCAGGGCAGCATAGGGCCCTGTTCTTGACTCAGCAGTGTAGGGCCTGCAGGGCTGGATGCAGGACTAGAGAGAAAACTGGGGCTGTGATACCACCATGGCCTCCGGGTGCTGGCCCATGCCAAGCATCTCATGTGGTAGAATTTTGAGGGCAACTAGAAGGCCCAGGCATGTGGGACAAGGTCCTTCACTAAACACTTAGATTCCTGTCAGAGGTCATGAAGAGGCACTATTCTTTGAGTCCAGGCCATAGCTCTGCTCTCTCTCCCTTTTGGATACAGTGATGACAGGTATGGCCACACACTCCCCACCAGGGAGCCATGTTGTGTGGACAAAGCTCTCTTGGGCTAATGAGGGATATGACAGCCGGAGCCATTTCTGGCAGCGCCCTTCCAATATCCTATCTGCACTTGATCCCAACTTCCCAGCTGGGCCCAGCACAGGCTAAAGAAGCTAAAGAGGCCTGGGGCAGTGTCCTAGTATGATGTATGACAGATCCTGCTTCTGGGGGGTGAACTTCACGAAGACACCAGACAGGGTTCTCATTGGAAGTCCCTCATTGGCCACCCCGAAGAGACCTGCGGGGCAGGCCCTACCTGGATGATGTAAACCTCCTCTCTTGCGTTGTACCAGATCTCGAACTTCTTGGCATCACCCTTCACATTCTCTGTGATGCCGACAGCAGTCATCTGGCAAGCCCAAAACCAGAGACAGGCATCAGTGTGCACAGTGGAGTCACCCATCTCATCCAGAGACGACGGGAACTAATGGGATATTTGGGGCACCAGGGCTAAGAATGATGGGAATCCCAACTCCCACATCTATGGATAGGAGCTGGGTGTGTGGTGACCCTTGGCAGCAGACTGAGACCTGTTAAACAGGAAGTGGTGACTGGCTTCCCTCCCTCTGGTTGCTGGCTGAGTCACTCACATTCAACGACTGCTTGTAGCTGTAGGAAGGGGCCTTCTCATACCCTTCCCCATTCTCCTCCCTCTTCTTGCAGAAGAGCACAGCCTTCTCATGAAGGAACAGGTGCCGCTGCATGGGCTTGAACCTGGCCAGCTCCTTGACCTTGGTGTGGCCCTTCTTGTGGTCTGTCCACACACTGAAGGAACCTTGCATCAGCAGCTTTCCCAGGTCACTCAGGTTCCCCTAGAACACAGGACACATGGAAGGCAAACCCACTTGTGAGGGATAGGGCTCCCGGTTCATATAGGAAGAGTTCCCTATGTGGCACATTCTGGAAGGAGCAAATCCAAGGATGCGTCAAAAGATCAGTAGCTGCAGGGATTAAGAGAAGGGAGGAGGCAGAGCACAAAGAATCCTCGGGACAGGAGGAGGACATCTGTGTGACACTATAATGGTGGAGAAGGGATGGCACCCAGAGCCCCCTTAATGACATATCTCTACTGGCCCATCAGGTGTAATAGGTGCATCACACCAACAACTAACAATAGGGAAGACTGGGGCAGGAGTTGGAGCTTAAGAAATCTGGGCTATGCACTCAATTTTTTCGAACCCAAAGCTGCTAAAAAATAAATAAAATCTATTAATTTAAAAAGCCTTGAGAATGACTGCTGGATGGACAGAGAGGCAAGAACCTCCTGTGTTAACTTGAGGTGAGTCTATTAAGAGAAAAGTTAGCTCTTGCTAGCCACTTGTCATTGGTCACCAGACTACACACGGAATCACAGAAAACAGAAGGGAAGAGGCCTGGGTGCATCACCCCTGGAGAAGTCTCACCCTGTCAGGGGAGGACTCCACGTCTGCTCCCATGTGGGCAAGCTCCTGATGCAGAACCTGGATCTGCCCCAAGCCCTGGGCCATGTGTGTTCACTTCAAGACTCAGGGAACTTGAAAGTGTTGAAGGGATCGCCCCTACCAAGCTGCTCATGAGACACCTATCAGGACTGAGATAGGAAGACATATCCTCAGTACCACAGTGCTTACATCGTAGCCAGTGATGGCGATGAGGTGCATGGAGTCATTCACTGCCTTGAGGATGCCCAGGATGGAGCTCAGGGCCTCCTGCAGGTCCTCTGCCCCCTCACAGTTCTTGCTGTATTTCAACATTTCCTGAGGAGAGTCATAGGGGTGGTACAAAAAGATACAGTTATATACCAAAACTTTCCTGTACTTCCCTCGGGAGCAGCTGGCATCTTACAAATGCAGACCCTGGGCCAGCCTTGAAGATGGACCCTGGGAAACCTGATGTGGCATCTGGCCAGACAACAGCACCCCAGCTACCAGGCTCCTGCTGTTCTTCACGAAGTTGCCCTGTCCGCCCTCCCTGTAGCCAGGCTGGTGGATGGGCACATGGTCTCTGCAGACCAGAAGCTGCCTCACTGGAAAGTGCACGCTCGTCCGCTTGCCTCCCTTTTGCTCCCTCAGTCCTGCTAAAGGGAACGGTGCTACAAACCCTTTCCTGCCCCAAGGCACTGGACAAACTCCAAGATGGAAACTCCTATTCCTCACTCTTCTGGGAGGGTGTCCCTGGCACTCGAAACAATCTAGCACACAGTAGGCCCACATAAATAGTCGAATGAACCAGGGGAGAATGTGGCTCAGAGGGGTGCCACTGGGCCTAGGGCCAGGGCTTAGTGGGGAAGAATCTGAGTCTAAGCTTATAGACACGTGGCCACCAGGTAGCGGAGTACGGCAAACCCAGGGCAGACGCCACGGAGGCTCACCTTAAGCAGCAGCTGGTACTTGGTTATTCTCTGTACAGGCTTCAGCAGGTAGGAATCAAGGCTCAGCTTGTGGTCCAGCTTCTTTTGGCACTCCTGGAACCACCAAACACTCAGTCAGACAAGACCATGGCCCTGTCCCAGGCCGTGAGGGAAGGAAGTGCTATTGCGGGAAAGGGTCTGGAGACGCACCTGGAAGAAGGGACAGTCAGAGCACTGTCTCCACAGACTCTCAGATCGCGGCTTGTTCTGACAGTACTTCTCGTAGATCTGGAACTCCTCCATCTGCAGCCGAGAGGGATGAAGACATTGTGATTGCTTCCTGGTCACAATGAAGGACCCGTTCGTCTCAGAGCTGCACCCAGGCTGACTCCTTCAACACCTCAGCCCCACCCCTGGCCCTGCTAATCTTCCACATCACAGGCATAAGAGATGGAGCTCTTTCATTCCTCCCTTCAAAGGCAGTTCATAGTACAATCTGCTTATTTACATAAAATTCCAGGATCTTTTCGGCGGTCTGGCAAATTCTAGTTATTTTGTAACAACATAACTGAGACCTGTGTGAAATGAAATTGTGCCTGGGTGCTTCAGGGGACAAAGATGGCTCTTGGGTACAGATGGTTCTAGAATAGAGTGTTCTGGGGAGGCAGATCATTCTAGACACTGCCTGGGGGAATTCTTGGTCAGCTCCTGGGGGTACTGATGCTACTGTTCCAGGACCACCAACTTACAAAGTGGCCTGCCTCAGGTCTGAAGGGTCTGAGAGATACACCAATAACCAGGAACCGAGACGAACATGGTTCCTTCTTCCCTCTTATCTCTTGTTAGTGACTCATTAGAGTCTCAGCATCTAGTGCCTATGTGTGTGTGTGTATGTGTGTGTGTATGTGTATGTGTGTGTATGTGTGTGCATGTGTATGTGTGTGTATATGTGTGTATGTGTGTGTATATATGTGTGTGTATGTGTGTATGTGCGTGTGTATGTGTGTGTATATATGTGTGTGTATGTGTATGTATGTGTGTGTATGTGTGTATGTGTGTGTATATGTATGTATGTGTATGTGTGTGTATGTATGTGTGTGTATATATGTGTGTATGTGTATGTGTGTATGTGTGTGTATGTGTATGTATGTGTGTGTGTGTGTGTGTATGTGTGTGTATATATGTGTGTATGTGTGTGTGTGTGTATATATGTGTGTATGTGTATGTGTGTGTATGTGTGTATGTGTGTGTTGTGTGTGTATGTGTGTGTGTATGTGTGTGTGTATGTGTGTGTGTACGGTGTTGGGGATAGAACCTGTGACTCTGGTGTATGTTAGGCAAGCTCTCTACCACTGAGCTGAACCCCAGCTCCTCAGTGAACTCTCTTCCCTAGGATGTGGAGCTCATAGGTCACAGTGCTCAACATGACAGGATCCCATAAGAGAAGTTACATCTGCATTCCATTCTTCCTGCTCAAAGCATTTCTACCCACCCCTCTTTAAACTCATCTCCACAGCCCTATGATTCTGAAGCGAAGAAAAGGGGCTCAGAGCATCCCAATGCCTTCTATTATCATCCAGAAAGCAAGGGCAAACCAAAATAAAACAATCCACGAGGCAGGTTCAGCTGTGTGTCCAAGTTGCACCAGGCTCAGACTCTAGAATTTCAATGTCCACAGAGCCTTAAAGGCTCTTCTTTTTCTGAAATAGTTATTAGCCTTAAAAGCAAAAATCCTATTCTTTTTTCTTTCTTCCCAGTACTGCCGCCCCCTCCTGCCACACTGGAGACACTGTGCTCTCTGGTTTTGGCTGGCTACAGTGAGAACTGCAATGGGATTTGAAGGCAGCAGTGGTAAGCAGTTTTGAGGAGTGGTCAGGGGTACAGATGTAGCAAGGGCCCAGCACACAGTTAGTGACATGTACTCAGGGTCCCTCGGTGGTTAGAGATATACACCCCGGTGAGGCACACAGTTAGAGATACGCACCCTCTCCAGAAAGCACCTCCCCACCAGCTCCGGGCAGTCTATGCAGCTCTCTAGTTCCCGCAGGAATATCCTATGGGAGCACAGCAGAATCAGATGACACATTTTCCAGAGACTGTTAACTATATCCTGGACAACTTCATCACTGGGTAGCAATATGTCCCCACCTAGCCTGGGAACCTGCGATTCAGTCCACAGACCAGGTATCTCCCTCTGTTTCTGGCCTTGTCATGCACACAAAATTGGAACTGGTTTTCTGGGGACAGAGGTGGGAAGAAGGGCAGGGACAGGGACTCAGAGGCTCCACAGCCCTACACACTGGCCGTGAGCCTATGGGTTCTCTGGAACCTACCAAGGCCCCATAGGCAATAGGATGCAGGCTGTGGATCTGGGTTTGCTGTCAAACACTGACACGTACTTGTCCCCTGGGGAAGTCCTGGAAAGGGAAGGCTGCTTGGAGTTCATTGTGGACACTAACACTATACTTTGGCATCACCAGTGGCAGAGGATCAGCCCGAGCTACAAGGATACTAAAAGGAAGGTTCTACAACCTCCTTAGAAAGGGGCAGCTGCAAGAAGATCAAGGGTGGGCAGCTGCCTGCTTTGTAACCCTTGAAACCCTGCTAAAGATGTGGCCTTTGGGGGCCTCAGGTCCTAAAGATGTAACTTGGATCAAGGACAAAGAGCAAGACTGCTTCCCAGAACCACAAGCCTCCCTGCAGGTGGCTCACCTATCACTCTGTCACCTTATGCGTGCACCACCAGGACAGAGTCACAAAGGTGGTCAGAGAATGTGTCCTGGGCACCCATCACATGCACTCGTGGTTCTCTATGAGATCCCCCGGAGATACTTATCTACAGTCAAGCAGAGCCCAGGGCCTGTGGGTCCCTGGTCCCCAGAGGCAGCTATGTTAGAGGATATCACAGAAAGTGCCTGCATCTGTGTCCAAAGGGCCCCACCTGTTATGAAAATGATAGATCTCCTCCATGTTTCCAAACAGAATGTTCTTCTTGTTTTGCAGACCTGTTGAGATGAGGTGTGCCATCAGGGGGTTATCCATCTCTGCAGCATAGCCCTGTAAGTGAGGGGAGGGAGTGGTCAGCAAGAGAGCCACACCTACGGCAGACAGGTAGAGTGGCAGGCTTGGTGCCACAGAGCACAGATAACAGCATTCAGGGACACTGTGTTACTGCTTTAAGTGAGTCCAGGGCTGGGGCACAGCTCAGTGCATGGTGTCCTGAATTCCATCTCTAGCACTACAAAACAATGAAAACTAAGGCCAGGCGTAGTGGCCTTTAATCCCAGCACTTGGGAGGGAGAGACAGGCGGATCTCTGTGAGTTCCAGGCTAGCCTGGTCCACATAGTGAGTTCCAGGCCAGCTGAAGGCAAAAAAAAAAAAAAAAAAAAAAAAAAAGAAAGAAAAGATATTTTAAAAATACAATGAAAACTATGACTCTATTATTTGTCCATAATTGCCCACAATGTTCAAACAGAGCCCAGTGTGGGGGTGGTTAGAGATTCCATCTTCCTTTTTGGGCTTTAATCAGATATAACCTATATAAGGTCATGTTACACCTGTGCATATGTAAGCACAACTGCAGTTATTAACTCCCAGGTCACCATTCAGAGGACTCGGTACCCAGGAGACCCTCAACAAAGCGTGTGTGTGTGTGTGTGTGTGTGTGTGTGTGTGTGTGTGTGTGTGAAGGAGGTGAGGCAGGATCTCACTGTATAGCTCAGGCTGGCCTTGAACTCATGGTGATCCTCTTGCCTCAGTTTCCTGAGCGCTGGATGACAGGTGTGCAGTACTATACCTGGAAGGAACTTCCTGTGCACAGAGCTGTGTGCACTGTTTTCTACGACACTGGTCACTGTCACTGTAATTGTGTGGATTATGAGTTTGCTATGTGCACAGGCAGCTCTTACTGCCGAAGTATCTGTCCTTGCGCAGGTCTACCCACACTGGCTTTCCCTTCCCCTGCCAATGGACATCTGGGCTGTTTCTGGTTTGGGCCTGATAATGAGTAGACCGGCTATGAACATTTTCATGTGCTTTTGTTGCGGGCATAACCCCTCATTTCTTTTTTATTTTATTTTATTGTATGCGTATATCGCCTGTATGTATGTAAGTACACCCGTGTCATGCAATACCTGCGGAAATCAGAACAGGGCACTGGATCCCCTGGAACTGGAGTTACGGTTAGTTGTCTGCCGCCATGTGGGTGTTGGGAATTGAATCCAGGTTCTCTGCACGAGCAGCCAGTGCTCTTAACAGCTAAGTCATCTCTTCAGACCTATAACCTCTCATTTCTAAGGAGTATTTTCTTGTATGTGTGCATGTGTATGTGTGTGTTTGAGTGTAGAAGGCAACCTCATGTGTTGGTCCTCTCCTCATCGACCTTGGTGGAGACAGTCTCTTGTTTGCTGCTACACAGGCCAGGCTAGCTGGCCCATGAACTTCCAAGGAGTCCTGTGTCTTTGCCTCCTGTCTTACCATAGGAGCACTGGGATTATGAATGCATATTGTATCTGACTTTACATGGGTTCTGGAGTTTCAAACTCAGGTCCTCATGTGTGTGTAGCAAACACTTTTACCCAGTGAGCCACCCCCTTGGTCTCTTAAGCAGCAATATTTATTTATTTATATTTATTTTTGTGGTGCTTGAGATGGAACCCAGGGCTTTACACATGTTGGACAAGTGCTCTGCCAGTAAGCCATACTCCTAACCCTCTTTTCACTTTTTATTTTGAGACAGGGTCTTACTACGTTGCCCAAGCGGCCCTTGAACTCACTCTGTAGCCCAGGTAGGCCTTGAACTTGTAATCTTCCTACCATGGCCTCCCCAGTGGCTGAAAAAATGGCTTCTGCCAACAGACTTAGCTCTAGCAATAATTTAATTTGTTTTTTAAAAAATATTCTTGTGTGTGTGTGTGTGTGTTTGTGAGTGCATGCCATGTGTATGTAGGAGGGTGCCCACAGAGGCCAGAAGAGGACATCAGGTCCCCTGGAGCTGGAGTTGTAGGTGGTTGTGGGCCTCCTGACCTGGGTGCTGGGAATGAACTCAGTCCTCTGCAAGAGCAGCTAGTACTTGTAACTGCTGAGCCATCTCTCCAGCCCACTGTAGTAACAATTTTAAAATGAAGCCATGGGGTGGTGGTGAACCGAGCACCCCTGACCCCCCGAGCCCAGTCTCACCTCTAGGACACAGAGCAGCTCTTCTACATAGGCCCGTTCCGTGTCGAGGAGCTCATTCATCACGTGCCTATGGATGAGGCATGGAGAGCAGACATCAGAGCAGAAGGGCAACAGGAATCACTAGGCTCCCAGACTTACTTGTGAACAAAGAAATCATGGAATCTAGGACTCGCCCAGTTTGGGGAGCTGTGGGAGAAGCTGAGCTGTGTGCACCCTGGCTTTCTCTGACACTGGCCTCATCCTCCCACTGCCTTCTGGGAGTGATTTCTCTACCCACCTCCCAGCCTTTCAGTGCCCATCTGCACAAAAACAGTCACACGCCCACACACTGGTGAGTCAATCCACCTCCTGCATCCTTCATGAGCCAGCAGAGCCTCTCTAAGATCTCTCTACCAAGAAGACCCTCCACCCTCCAATCCCCACCCTAGAGCCCCTTGGGCCCTTCCTAGACCAGGCACTGTAGCCCTTCAGATGTACCAGCTCCCATCCTGCATATGATGCATATAGAATGACCATCTGCAGCCTTGTAGTGTGCTTGTCAGTTGTGGAGCCCTAGGAAAGGATGAGGACAGGCTTTCAAAGCAGTCGTTCAGACCTTCAGGGATGAGGACCACCTGCCTATGGCCTGTGGCCAAGCTGCCTGTTTTAGTCACAGAGGCCACAGCCCATGGACTACTAGGGTATGGACTATTCTAAAGCAACCAACAGTCAAGTAGCTGGCCCTGGAGGGGTCTGGGCCTGCCTCTCAGCCACAGACAGGCGGGGCATGGGGGAGGTCACTATCTCAGGGGCCTCTGCGTGCTGCTCTGCCTGGATTCTTCACTGTCCACCCTTCTGTGCCTCTGCTTGTCAGCTTCCATCAGAAGCCAGTAGCGGCAGGACCCACGTTCCTCTCTCAGCTGTGTTATTCTGGCTCCATAATTCACTCTTTGTTGTGTTCCCTCAGAGGACAGAGTGCTGGAGAGCACTGCTGGGGACATCTGGAAAGGAGTTGCTTGTGTATGCTTGTTTGCTTGAGTGTTTCCAAGAGCCACTTCATCATTCTTAACTTGGATTAAGAAGCTCGAAGGAATCAGGCCTGAGCATTTACTGGCAGACTTGCTCAGGGAAAATATAAAGAATGGAGACAGTGCAGGGTTGACAGTTCCTTCCGTCTCTGAGACTATGGCCATGGACCCAGCTCCTGACTGACACATCCCCGGGGTGTTTTGCCTTCCTTGCCATTTTAATCTCTTTTGTTCGCATTGCTTGGCCTCAATGCTGGTCGAAGACTTCATGGAGTAAAGGGACTCAGCTGGAGGAAGATGGCCAAGCAGGTCTCAGTGGATGTTCTGAGTGCAGATCTTGAGTATGTCATAGTCTATGCTCATCATCCTGCAGGTGCCTTTGTGAGCAGATGTGTGTCCCCATCCAGCAGAAGGTAGGCTCCACAGGAGAAGTGACAGGTGACCCCAGGAAGGGCTCAGATGTATTGATGGCCAAGTCTAACCAAATGGGTATGTGTATTGTATGTTTGTATGTTCTGAGTTGGTATATACATGGTGTTGGCTTCCTTCCTGCTCTGCATACCAGGGTAGAAGTGCTGCCCACTATCCCTGGGTAGCAAGACATGAAGACACTCTCAGCCACTCAGCTTAGTTGGAGGTGTGGCCACCCACCTGCGCAGGATGGCCAGGCTCTCCTCCTCGTCCCCCGTGGAGCTGGCACGGCCCTGCCGGGTCTCACTCATTTCACTCTGAGGAGAGAACAGCATGCTGGGTTTGAGAATTAAAGGTGCCACCTCAAGTATTGATTGCCCAGCCCCATTTCCTATTGGGAATGGAGTCTGAGGAGGGCAGGCAGATGGCTCAGAGGCCAGCAGACCCAGAGATGGACCACATGGACACCCAGGGCCAGCAATAAGGAGGGAGGTGGTTCAACAAGAAGTTGAGGCTGTGAACACCAGGGCAGGGCCATGTGGTTTTCATGGCACAGGCCTCACCTTGGCTCTTCTGTACGGTCCTCTGCGGAGTGCACTGCCCTCGGAGCCAGAGTTCTCAGATCCTCGCCAGGAGCCTGGTTTGGAAAGAGGCAGGGGGAGTATTAGCTGTGTCAGAGAGAGCAGTGCATCAGAAAGAAAAAGTAAAGAAAGGCTGATAGCAATAAAGAGGACGGGAAGGGTGATGGGATGGGTGAGGGATGGGGCGCCGCCTGAGGGACGGCTGACCAGAACCTCCGTAGCCCCTGGGACGGGAACAGATCAGACTAACAGGAAAACAGTGGGCAAGAGGAAGAAGTTGACAATGGCCTGGAAGGTCTCTCTGTAGGCCAGAAAGCAGCTTGTCTTCCACCTGACAGGCCAGGGAGACAAGGGGTGGCCCTCCAGGGCATTTGTGGCTGCCACTGGCCCATGCGGATGCTCTCAAGCCTACTCATCTCCAGGTTTCCTGTCCTAGTGTGGAAAGGGAAGGTGTTCCCAATGTAGGGAGGAGGCAGGGGTGTTTATAAACAGTGTTGAATGTTAGTAGGTCATGGTGCCCTTGCAGCTACTAGGGTCTGCAACATGGTTCCATAGCTAGTGAGTGTCTAGAGGGCTTGGACAGAGGACAGGGCTGATCTGGGGACACAGTTCTGGCAACAGCATAGGTCTGGGGAGGGGTGGGCCAGAGAAATCAACTGAGGTCAGTGTCAGTCAGTGTTTTCAGCTCTGTGGGTCACAAGGGTCCAGCTGTGGCCCATTCTGCTGCGGCCAAAGCATAAAAGAAGCAACTATTAATAACATGGATGGGTTGTTGTTGAGAACCAATAAAACTTTATTAATAAAACCAGGTGACAGGTCAGAATGAGCTCTAGACTGCAGACTACTGACTGTGGACTGGGGCTGGATGATGGGAAAGGGAGGAGGTGTGCCAACAATACTTGGCATGAGTGACTTCTTCAGAAGTGCCAAGCTGGTGAAGTCCTCAGCACGGCCACCAGGTTGTCCAGGAGGAAGTGGCCATGTGTACCTGGGGAAGGGCAGGGTGACTTGGTGAGTGCCTCTGGACGGGGGGCCACGGGCTGCACAGGCCGTGTCTGCTTGGCCGCCAGCTTCTTCAGGCTGGCCTGCCTGCGGTGGAACATCTCTTGCATGCTCTCTTGCTTCTGAAAGACCTTTTGCACGTGTTCCTGAAATGACACAGAT
Organism: Eospalax fontanierii; assembly: GCA_035773235.1. Lineage (NCBI taxonomy): Eukaryota > Metazoa > Chordata > Mammalia > Rodentia > Spalacidae > Eospalax > Eospalax fontanierii. Next base: position 41,124,748 of record CM069524.1, read on the forward strand.
ACGAAGATGCCTTGCACATGTCAGTGTCGGCCACTGAAAACATCCTATCACACGCAGAGTGTGTCTCAGTGGGCACAGATTCCCTGCCTAATATTCATGAAAGGTGTCCATGATGGTGTCCTGCACTGTACCAGTTCTGGTCACACAGTGGAAGCCATGTGAATTTCTGTGGCAGGATGGGGAGCCATCTCTAGAGCTTGGAAGGGCCAACTGTGGAAGGGGGAATCCTGTTGTCCCAGAGGTGGAGTTAGAGCAGGTGGCTGGGGGGTCTGGAGAGCCAATCTTTGGTGCAGTATTAGGGTACCATGACATAACCAGGGTTCTAGTGAATGTCACCTCACAAAGGCACACCCATTGCAGGGGGGTGTTGGTGTATGAGTGGTGTGAAAATAACCTCTATAATGGAGGAAATGCCAAGTCTGATGTTCCACATCTCTGTACTTCCCCCGATTCCTAGTGGTGAGTCAAAGGGTTCTTCTGGGGTTGGGGATATAGCTCAGTGACAGGGGTTTGCCTAGTATGTATGAAGCCCCAGGTTCAATCACAGTACCTCAAAAAAGGGTTCTTTGAAATATCCTGTGAAGTGGGTCTCCTGTCCCCAATTCCCCAAGCCCCCAGGCCATAGACAGAAGCCCAAGTCGTTATTACCAGTAGGTCCTGGTTGAGGATGCATTCGTATTCCTTGTAAATCTTATTGAGCTCCTGAATCTTATTTTCCGCGCCAGTCTCCAAAAATTTCTCGATCTCCTGGAGGGCTGCCTCAGCACCATCCTGGGACTGGCATTTGTCCACAGGCTGCGAGGCCAGCAGGAAGATACCCTCATCGCACCACCTCATGGACTAGAAATGAAGGCTGACCGTCAGATGTGGGGTCGGGAGTACCCTCCTCTACCTATACGTGCTGCCTGTATTCCTACATCCCACCTCCCGATACGCATCTGCAGAATACAAGGCGCTCTTCCACTAAGCCAAAAGCTGCCTGGGGTTGATTCACCACAGGAGAGATGGGCAGAGTACAGCAGGACCAACAGGGAGACCAAGTTCAAGGCCCTTCCAGGTAATCATTACTAGGGCAAATGAGTCCATCAGGACCAACACTCCAAGTGGATGGGATGCAGGATACAGAAAAGGAGGGTGTTCTGATTGTCCACTTAAGAACCGATCCACTCAGCAAACCCTTCCCGCTGTGAGGGACAGTGCCTGGTTTCCCCTGTCAGTTCTGCAGGTCTGGCTGGGTTTTCTACCGTCTCCAGGAGGCTGTGCAGCTCCAGCGACTTGCTGAGCAGGCTCCTCCTCTTGCTGATCTCAGCAGTGAAGTGGTCGCAGAGATGCTGGAGCTCCTCACACTTGGGGTGGATTGAGTCCACAGCATAGTGCTTGTTCTCAATCAGCTGCTGACCCTCCAGTGACAGGGCTCGGGCCCTGTCCACGGCCACCTGTGAGACACAGCATGAGAGTCAGTTCAGGCCTGTGTGGAGGGGTAGACTCAGAATCTAGTCCTGTGGTGTCTGTCCTGGAGGTGGATGATGGAGGTGGAATTTGTGGACTACTGTGGCTGAGGCCACCAGATTCCCAAGCTATTCTGAGGCCAAAGATCTTAGGGATCAGAAAGGTACTGGATTGACCTGTCACAGAGGAAGCATGGGTTTTTGTTGTTGTTGTTTTAGTCCAGGGTGTGCGCCTGAGATGGAGGGCCATACCTCAGGGTACCTATACCTTGGCTGCAACACCTCTCAGGGAACATGGGAGCTTTTGGCTAGGTGAAAAGTGCAGGGCCTATGCCTTTGGCATGGCCAGGTGATATTGCGGCCACCCACACCCAACTCTCACACTGGACTTCTCCTCAAAGCTGGCCAGGTCCTTCAGCAGGTGCTGGACATGTGCTAGGCTGTTTCCAACATCAGTGAAGGTCGCTATCTTGTGGGACATGGCATCCAAGGTAGTTTTGACCTGCAACAGAGGAGGACTGACTCAGAACACTTATGTTTCACGCAGGGTCCCGTACCTGGAGGGGTGACTGATGGTGATTCTGGCAGCAGCAAGGTGATGAGGGCCACCAGGTCTAAGCCAAGCCACTCGGACCCACAGGGTGTTGACCCTCCTCATGGCCTTGCCTGCTAAGCTTGTCCTCTCTGCCCCAGGGCACTGAAAGCTGCAGGGACGGTGACAGGGTAGATGTTGAGAGGTACCCATGCTCCCTGGTCCCCGGTCTGGGCATGGCAGGAGAGCTCTGTAGCTTGCTCTCCAGCTTGGTAGGAACTCCAGAAATCTCATAGTTCTGAGAAATGGTTTCATGTTGGTGATTTTTAAACTCTATGCCAGCTGCCCCTTTCAACACAAAAGCCTTCCATTTGTGTTATTAGATGTCACCCTGAGGGGCTGGAGAGATGGCTCAGTAGTTAAGAGCACTTGCTGCTTTCAGAGGACCCAAGCTCAGTTGCCAGCTCGCATACCAGGTGGCTCACAGTTACCTATCATTCTAGTTCCACAGACTCCAACATCCTCTTCTAGCCTCTGTGGACACCTGCATACATGTGGTATACACAATCTCTCATACACACATACACATAAATAAATAAAAGCTTAAAAAAAGTCATCCTGAGAGGCAGCCTGGGTTCCAGTTCAGACGGCACTACTGAGGGCAGGACTCTTGCCCCTGCTTGAGCCACTTCCAGAGGCACAGGGAGTGAGGGGGCTGCTTCCTCCTCACCTTCCTCACAGTTCTACACAGCTAGGGCACAGCCTCTCAGTGAGAGATCCTGGAAAGCCACCTTGGGAACCTCAGGTCTTCTGTCCATGGCTCTGCCCCATTTTCTTCCTGGACTGATGTTCCTTCACTACCTTGGGGTCTCTCCCTGTCTCCCTGCACTGGAGAGAAACACTGGAGTTGGGGATTGGGATCTACCTGTGCCATGATCTAGGACAGCCCTGGCTCTCCTAGGCCTCAGGAAAGAAGGCAGGCTGTTGACCAGCAGGAGGGGATGTGGAGGAGCTGGGTCGTTAACACTGTTGTGGAATGCCAAGTGCCACAGCTACTCTGGGAACAATTTGTATATATGTGTATATATGTATATATGTAGTGTACATGCATGCTTGCATGTGTGTGAGTACATGTATATATGAGGGCATATGTGTGTGGATGTGTACGTGGGAGCCTAAGGTTGACAGTGGGTTTCTTCCTCAATCTCTCTCCACTTTATTTATTGAGACTCTCTCACTGACCCTGGAGCTCACTGATTCTGGCTAGCCAGTTTGCTCCAGAGTCTTCTGTTTCTGCCTTCTGAGGAGTGGGACTACAGGCAGCCGCCTCGCCTACCTAGCTTTTATGTGGTTTAGGGGATCTGAACGCCAGTCCTTATGTTTGTGTGGCAAATGCTTTTTCTACTGAGCTATCTCCATAGCCCCAGCCTGGGAGCTTCTTAATATTCAAACATAGGTCACACAAGTGACCACTCATCTTAGAGAATGAAAATTTATGTCTACACAGAGCGTTCACGTATGCAAACATCTACAATGTCTGTGATAGCAAAACCCTAAACACTAGCATCATCCAGATACCCCAGGGCAGGCTGCTGTGGAAGCATGGAGGGAGTGTGTGTACTCACCATTCCCCGGGTGCAGGACTTCCAGAGAGCCAGGCAGAGTGAAGAACCCAGCTAAAGGACACTTCTGTGGTAGCTTGCTTACATGTCCTTACAGTGGCACAGAGCAGCAATGAGGAGGTCAGTGGTCCTCAGGGGCTGAGGATGCGAGAGGACCTGGGAAGGACTGCGAAGGGCAGCCCAAGAGTCCTGGAATGATGAGTGTTCTGTGCCTACTGCTTCCATGTCAGTTTGGGTGGCAATATTGAGAGCTATGATTCGTTACCACTGGGAACTGGTAAAGGATGTAGAGACCTCTGGATCATTTCACACAACTGTATGTGACTATCTATCTCTAATTTCATACAACTATATGTGAATACCTAACTATCTCTAAATAAAAGTTTAATTTAAAATGTCTTCTGGGGACTAGGGAGATGGCTCAGACGGTACGAGCATTTGCTCTGCAAGTGTGAATACCTGAGTTCGGATCCCCAGCACTCACATAAAAAGCTGGGCGTTGTAAGGTGTGCCTGTAATTTCAATACTGGGGGAAAGAACAAGTAGATTTTAAAAGCTCTCTGACCAGTCAGTCTAGCCTAAATGGTAAGCATCCAGTTCACTTCCTGTTCTCAAGGCAATGCGGCAGAGAGTACTAGAGGAAAACACCCGAACACTCGTGCATACATCAGACACACAAATAAAAACTAATTTTAAAAATTCCACTTGCTCTGGAAAGCCTTTCTCAGTTCCCCATAGAAGTTACATCACTTCTCTTCACACACAGCAGGCAGGTTCACTCTTCTTGCTTCCTGCAAGGCAGTACCCCACAGCCCAGCCACTCACCTCCCGGAAACCCTGCTCAAAATGCCGCAGCTGCAGGCACTGTTCCAGTTTCTGCTGATGCTTTGCCCAGAACTCGTCAAAGGCAGCCTCCGTTTCATTCAGCTGAGCCAGGAGCCTGAGAAAGAGGAGGAACTGAGTGAGTAAGATGGTCTGCGCCTTCCCAGGCACCCAGAAGGCAGGACCTGTCTCCTCCACGAGCCTTCCCGAGACCCCTTAACCTCATGTTCTGACTCCCAAGCTTCTCAGGGTTGAGGGACAGGAGTCTTTGGAAAAGACAAGCTTGAGCTCCCCACCCCCTGCATCAATCTAGCACAGTAGAGTAGAACTGTTTGTTAATTTGTGTGTGTGTGTAAGCCAGGGGCCGACTTGGAGTATCTACTGCTAAGTTGCTTTCCACCTTGTTTTTTGAGACAGGGTCTCTCACTGAACCTGGAGCTCACCAATTCTGCTACAGTGGCTAGGCAGTGAGCTCCAGGAATCTGTGTGCCTCCGCCTCCACAGGACTGGGATTACAAAAACGCACCGCCATGCCCAGCTTTTTACATGGGTGCTGGAGACTCTAACTCAGGTCCCCAAGCCTGCATGGCAAGCATGTTGACCGTGCTATCTCCCCAGTTCCACAACTGCTAACTTTTAAAAGGCCATGGGGCTTATTGCTGACAGCCCTGGGGCAGGGTGAGGCGCAGTCCTGAGATTGCGTCTCTCCAGGGCTGCACCCAGAGTGAGCCAACACTACCACCTCTACAGTACGGTAGAATTGGCTTCATTTGGCAGACGAGGAAATTGAGTCTTGGGAGAGTTAACAAAGTCCCCAATGTAGAGCTGGCTAGATCTCCTGCTAGTGGGCCTTGGGAGCCTTACCTAGGGAGGAGTCCCTCACCATGTCCCTCTCCCATGTCTCCAAAGCACAGCATGCCTGCTCTGTGTGTAACAATAGCCATGTGGGAGAAATTTGTGAAAGGGGCAAGAATCAAGAGCCTGGTTGCCTGTCACTGGGTCTCTGGGTAAAATTCCATCCATATAGAGTCTTCAAGCCTGTCTTCTTACACAAGAGCTAGGGATGGCACCCACCTAGCCTGTAGTATGGTAAGGACAGAATGAGAGGGAGCAGGTGCAGCTCTGGACATCCCAAAGCACCAGGGGGCATTGGTGGACAGTGACTGATGGCACATGGTCCTGTGTTCTGCAGCCCCAGCAAGAAATATATAGACAGTATCCTTTACTATGATAGTAAAATGCAAGCCTCAATGAGGCTGGAGCAGAGATACGGGCTGCTCTCCTAGCTACAAGGACTCACTAGGGATGTGGGAGCCACAAGTCCAAGGGGCTCTGCTATCGGTGCTTGCCAAACATTTCCCTCAGCCCGTGAAAATGTTCTTGGATCTTTCTCCTCAGCATGGGCTCTGGGGTCCACTGTAAACCCAGAGAGGGAGACTGGCCAGGGGTCAGCTGCTGAGGTCTATTGTAATTGCCTTGGCTAGTGCTCTTGCATTTTCACCGCGGCCACGTGTCTGCAGAATTCTGGCGCCTTGGTGAGGGTTCAGGCCTTACCTTTGCACAGTGGCCTGATTGTCCAGCTGGTCTTGGTTCACACTATGGGCAGTGCTCTCAACCAGTGGCTCCCTGAGGCTCTCAAGAATGCTGTTTCCCTCCTTCAGCGCCAGCTGCAGATCCTCCTGCAGAGAGTGCACACAAACTTGCACCTTGGCCAGAGGGCTGGGCTCAGGTCTCAATGCTGAGTAGGCGAGGCCAGCATGGGACAGTGCGTATAAACTGTTTCTCCTGTGTGATCACACAGTGCACTTAAAACTAGTGAGGACACTGTATGTGTATGTATGAAATTCTCAAGGAATCAATAAAAATGCATCTAATATATAAACTTTATATCTGTAAACTGGCAAGGAGGCAGGTAGGGTTACAGGTCACTTGGGGCATGGGGATAAGATAAAAAGTAACCAGAAACCAGACCTTCTAACTGTCCCTCTCTGGTAGTTAGCTTTGCTGTGCTGGCAAAAGGCCATTTTCAGGGAGTGAGTGGCATGCCTGGCAGAGATGGGGCACAGTCCTTGGGACACACAGCAGATTCCAGTCACCCAGACACTGCTATGCCAAAATCATCAAGGGCTGGCCAGCTGATGTTGAGTGTCTGTATCCCAGAAAGCAATGTGAATTCACAGAAGAATGGTGTTTTCTGCAGGAAATTCAACCAATGAGTGAGCATCATCACAGAGAGGCAGGATGGAGGCTGGGCCTGGCTGCACTGCGGCTGCCTGGCCCCATGCACAGTGCACACCCTAGGACAGCTGCTCTGGTCTTGGCATTACACAGATTCTGGAGTTCCATGGGGTTTCAGGACAGAAGGCCACCGCCCACAGACGCACATACATTTTACAGGGCTCAGTTAAATAGGGCTTTGAAAAGGGGTATAGTCAATTCTTAGGGTGTGGGCAGGCACCTTTGAAACCGGCTTACTTCTGGCCTGACCCTGTGGAGACTCACCTCACATCTTGTGTGTGGGATGGAATGAGCACACTCTGCACCTCAGCCCCATGCACTGTATCTACCTTTGCTTTGTCCTTCTTCTCCGTGTGTGTACTCAGCACCGAGCTCGTCGACTGGACATCATTGGGCAGTTCCGTTTCGGCCAGCTCAGTCCCGAAGGCCTGCAGCATCTGAGCTGTCTGCTTCACCATCAGGGCAAAGCTCTCGATCGCCTTGGGAGGAGGGAGAACACGGTCACAGAGCCCCGCACACAGCCTGTGCCTGCAGCTCTGAAATCCGACACCACGCTGGGACTGTCCTTGGAAAGGAGAGAGTGGCCCCCAAGCCCTGTGGACACATGTGTGCCAACAAGTACCTTCCCACGAGTGCCTCGACCTCACGCTTCCTCAGAAACATACCAGGCAGGCTTTGTAAATGTCCCCTTCACCAAAGGTCATTCTGCACTCAGGGTCTCTGCTTCTGCCTCCTTGTTAGGAGATGTGTGAGTGTAAAAAATGAAAACTGCAGCAACGCAGGGTTGGGTTTTCTCTCTTTCTTCCCCACCCCAAACTCAGGGAAAGCCCCTCCCGAGCTTATTGCTCATGTTATTTCTTTACAGTGACTCAGGTCCGCTGAGACCATCTCCTCATTCTTGGGGAAGGAACTTCAGTGAGCATGTGTTTGAAAAGGCGGTGTTGTCATGTGAAAACAATTCTGTTGGGTTAACGATGAACTCTGGGCACATGGCCACACAGCACTCAGGTCCACTCACCGTGCGGTGGCACAGCCACCTGGAATGGCAGTAGTCCAGGGTCCCCCCGAGGTCCTCAGTTAGCTGCGACTTATCGATGTAGCCGTGTAGTTCTGGCACTGAGCTCAGCATCATGACCTGCAGGGGAAGGGGATCCTCAGTAGGTCTTATGTACAGCATCTCCTGAGTGGTTCTGGCTTCCAACTTGAGTGGGTCCTGGCTGGCTTTGCCCTCCTGCTGGTGACACTCAGACAAGCTGCTTATTTACATTGTGCCTCAGCTTCCTTATCTGTACAATGGGCATATTAAGACTGATCTCACCCGGTGAGGGTGGGGACGCAGTGAGGTCACTAATGGGCACAAACCCTGGACAGGGTACCTGTCAGACACAGACAACACTGGATTATCACCACTCTTCTCTTTCTAGACATGCTAGGGGAATAGAGCTCCATTTTCAAAGAAGTCAAGTTGGTGCTTGCTCCTGCTGAGAACACCAGGAACTCCTTTTAGGTACTGGTAAAGATCAATATTTAGCACCACAGAGTTGGCCTCCTATATCAGCATCATCTCTGACAGTTCCAGAGAGGTTCTACTTTGTGTGGGAGGCTGTGGTCACAGGGACCAGTCAAGCACTCCACACAGGACTCATCTCCATCTCTTTGTATTTTTCTGACCCCTTTTAAGACCAGGCCATCCCTCAGTTTTAGATAAAAATATAGACTTTGCTTTGTAAGCTGTCAGACAGATACTACAAAATGGGCCTCAGAAGATTAGTGCAGATGTTATTTGACACCACATCATGTATTATTAAAGAGTCCTTTTAAAGTGGGTTTTTTCCACTGGAGTGTCTGGAGGCAACCTGAGTTATTACAATAGGGAAAGTGCTGCAAGTGGCTGGAGTGTAGAAGCTGGGGCTGCTGAGACCCCACCGGAAATGGCCACCCAGGAAGGAACTGCCCAGCACGCTCTCAGCAGTGCAGATGCATGACCCACAGCTAAAAACATGTTAGGTTCTCAATCTGAGCTAAAAAGCAGAGTTCTCACAGAGCTGGCTCTTCCTTGGTTCATCTAATAAAATTATACACATGCTGCCAAACAACCCTGGTTGGAGGCCAGTAAGCCCAAGATTGACTGGTCGATCCAAGGAGACACGTCACCTCTCTCCTCAACCTTATTATGAATTTCCCACCACAACAGAAAAGACTCAGGGCCCAGGGACACTCTCAAACCACTCTGTCGCCCTAAGGTCAGCACAGAGCAATGGAGCAGGTCTCAATACCTTCTGAGAGTAGAGTCCTTCAATAATTCTAGAATTGTTTAAGATGGGCCTGTGAGCTTCAGATGCCAGAACAGTTTCTGTAAACCTGTTTTTGACATCCTCTAACATAATCTGACAGTAGTTTTACGAATGAGACTAGACACTGCTACCTCAGTCTTCTTTGCCCAAAGGTAAAGACAGCTGCTAGTGTAGCTCATTTGCTGAAGGTGGGGATGTCATGCTGATGTCAATGAGTCATAGGATGCAAGAAACAAACATGTTACTGTGAACATCCCTTGGGCTCTGAGACAAAAAATTGAATACAACTTTTAGATTCTGTACAGTCTTAGTGTTGGAACTTGAGCCTCTAGTTGGGTAAGGTACTCCCCTGGTGGTCCCGCCCTTCAACCAGCTTCAGAAAAGGGCTATCTAGAAAGAGATGCCACGAGACCTGAAAGTATCTTCCCACAGACCTGGGGACTAGTTGTTCCCAGGGCTACCAAGGCATGACTCTCAGAGAGCCACAGACACCTCACTGAAGCCTTGGGCCACACAGAACTCCTTCCTTAGTCATCACTCTGTTTTTCAGGGGGACCACTATGAAGGCAGGACTGGGGTGGGGGAGGGTAGAGGAACCCAGGTCCCATGGTCCTTGTTCTGCTCAGAGAGGAGGCAGTCATGAGGGATTGGTAGTGGCTTGAGGCAGTTGGAGAAAAGAGAGGGTCTGCCACCTAAACACTGAGAAACCACAGACAGTGGCTGGATGATCAGATTCTTCCATTTCCGAAAGCAATCTAGGTGGTGCTGGGGAATTCCACAACCTGGCGCTGGCCCCTACATTCCTGCTCTTTTTTTATTTAAAAGATATTTAATTTTTATTTTATGTATATGAATGTATTGCCTGCTTGTTATGAGTGCATGCTTGTCATGCAATGCCTATGGAGAAGAGGGCATCAGAGCTCCTGGAACTGGAGTTCTAGACAGTTGTTAGCCGCCATTGGGTGCTGGGAACTGAACCTGGGTCCTCTGCAAGAGCAGCCAGTGTTCTTAACCACAGAGCCATCTTTCCAGTCCATTATAAAAACCTTTAAAAATTTTTAATTTTGTGTGTGTGTTGCCTGCAAGTGAATCACGTGCATGCAATGCCTGTGGAAGTCAGAAGAGGGCGCAGGATCCCCTGGAACTGGGGTTACAGAAAGTTGTTAGCCACTCTGTGAGGAATAGAATCTATGTCCCCTGCAAAAGCAGCCTGTGCTCTTAGCTGCTGAGCTGTCTCTCCAGTCCCCAATGTCTTGTTTTTCAAGGGGTGTGGAACAATACTTGGCAGGTTCTTTCTCAGTGGCAGGGAGGGAGGGGCTGCCCTGTGCTAGGTGGAGTCATGGAGACAAGGTAGGGATTACCCTGCTGGTCTGTGCCGGTCTTAGGTCTAGCACATGCCTGGCTGGCAGCTGAGGCTCCCTCCATAGACCTAGGAGACTCATGTCCTCTTTCTTGGCTCTCTCTTTCTCTCAGTGCACTGGGGTGCGCCCCTCTCTGTGGGCTGGTATATGAATGCCCCTGACTCACAGTCCTCCACAGGAGTGCTCACCTGGGACCCATCCAAGGCTGTGGCTTTGCATATATGGCCCACTGACGGTAGTGAGGCAGTGTTCCAGGGACGGGGGATCACAGAGCTGCCCTGACAGAAATCCCAAGTCCTATGGAGTCTTATTTACAGCGACAAAAAAGAGAAGTCACTCCTTAAGAATTCGATTGTTACCACGGGCCAAGAATGCACTTAAGCTCAGTTCTGCTGACACAGCCGAAGTGGGTACTCACCGGCACCTTCATCTTAAAGTCATCTCTGTTGAACTTGAAGGCGAGGTCAGAGAGAGTCCTCTGGAAAAAGCCCGTCGGGCGAAGCACAAGGACTAGCTGCAGGTTTGCTGGGAAAGATGCCTGCAAGACAGGAGAAGAGCACGCAGCATTTGCTGTGGGTAGCCCAGGTCACCGCAGCTAATGACAGGCTTCTGCCTTTATGCTGCTTACAAATTAAATCATATTACAGTTGGTAATGATTGAATGATGATTCTCAAACTCCTATATGGAGTCCTAAGTCCCAGCACTCAGAATGGATTCATTTGGAGCAAGGGTCTTCCCACAGGTGGCCAGCCAAGCAAATGGGGTAGTGGGAGAGGTCCTGAGCTAGACTGTTCTCAGGAAAGGGAACTGTGGACATGGGCAGCACACAGGCTGTACATGGAGGCCCGGGGAAGATCCTTCCTCCGAGCCGCAGATGCAGCCAGCCCCGTCCACACACGCACTCAGACTTGTAGCCTCCACAACTGCTGGAGAGTAGACTTCTGTTGTTTAAGCATGGCCCCTTGAAACACAGAAGCCACAGGGTACCAACGCACTTATAGGAAAAAGAATCAAGAAGATGTATGTGTCTTACATATGTGTAGCCCCTGAAACAAAGATCAAGAGAAACTCAGTGCGCACATGCATACCCTTGAATAGTTAGTTGGGTGTGTTTCATTATTGCTCCATTACCTACAAGCTATGTGGCCTTGGGTAAGTTACTCCACTTCCTGATGCCTCAGATTCCCCATTTGTAAAACAGGGATAAAGCTGTGCTTGCCTCATTCTGTTTGACGAGGGAATGAACCCTGCTCATGGCATAGAGCAAGTGCTGAGTGGCCAGAATTGATGGTTTGTGGGGTGGCAGCTCTGGAGTCCCCACCACATCTAGCTGGGAGGGCCAGAGAGCAACTGAGGAACTGGGTCTGATTCCGAGCACTGGGTTAAAACTCCTAAATTATGAGAGGCAGAAAGGGTGGCACAGCTTAGAAGCTCAGGATGGCAAGGCAGCTGGACTGAGAACAGACTCACCTAACCATGGGTCATGGCTAAAGAGGACCCTGGGCCACATAAGCTCCAGAGTCTAACAAAAATGCCAGTATTAAAATGTGATTGACTGAGAACTTTCTCAGGAAGCAACAATTTTCCAGTGTTGTCTGAGACCGCATAGCCAGCCTGGACAAGTGGGTCCCTAGATCCAGCCATGAATTGGGGCTGTGTTCTGAGCCATCTGATTGTCTAGCAAGAGTTAAACAGAGATCTTCCTCAGTACACAGTGAGGGCCAAATCATACCTTGTCTCCTACAGCTGGCCTCTTAAAAAGAGCAGCAGACACTGGTGTCCACCACCCACAGCTGACCTCCTACCAAAGCCAGAGGACACTGGTGTCTGTCATCTGCCTCCCAGGGCAGTGGACACTGGTGTCTGTCACTTACAGCTGACCTCCCACCTAGTGCAAAGAACACTGGTGTTTGTCACCTGCATCGGGCCTCCTAGGAAGAGCAGCAGACACACTGTCCATCACCACAGCTGACCTTCCACTCAGAACAGCAGACACTGGCATTTGTTAACCACAGCTGGCTGCTTACCCAGGACAGTGAACACTGACCTTGCCTTGAAAAAAAAAAAAAACAACACTCATCCTTTAAGACTCTATTGCACCCTGTCCCTCGGTTCCTATAGGGCCTTCTACGTGGTGATGCTCACATCACCCGCACATCACACTTCTCCATCACCAGCATGCTGATGAGGTGCCTGGTCAGCGCTCTTCCTGAGTAGATATGGGAGCAGGGTGCTGGGAGCTGCTGAGGGCCTCCTAAAGACCGCACCCTCCAATTCATCCTCTGCCCCTCTGTGTCACCATGGCAAGGATGCTGCGACCTGCCTCCACCCAAGGCCTTCCTACATTCTGCAGATGCATAGCCAGCTATGTTGGGCATAATGCAAGGGGGGCCTAGCCAGGTCACCTGCTAGGAGAAATAGAGGAATGGCTCCTGTGGGTGTGGTGTTCTGTTCTGGCTAGTTGTGAGACCAGCATCTGGAAAGAACCTGCCTACCTGGGGTCAAACTTACTACTAGCTGTATTTGGGACCCCACTCCATAAGGTCATTGGCTATCCAGACCTATAAGAGCTTGTGCACCTATTCAATAACCAAGTTGGCAGTGTCATGCGCTTGGCCTGCTTCCCATCCATCTCCCAGAGTGTGCGGCTTGACTCTGCGTCTACTCGCTCCCCTTGATCCCCTCGGGCTGGCCCCGAGTGCTGTGACTCTAATACAGCTACACTTGCAGGACGGAACTATAAATACATAATACTAGTGATCAGACTTTGCCTCTGATGCCCTGGGAGAGGATGAATGTCCCTGCAAAGTCATCAGTTGGGGGCAGATTCTGGGCCATTTAACACAGAGGCTTCTAAACCTGTCCTCTGTGTGAAATTGGCCACCACTATTTAAAGAGACATCCTCAGGAGGCAGCTTTCCTCAGGTGACAGTGAATCACCCCTCTCTGTACTTCAATTAGGCTTGTCACCCGGGTCCCCACCTCAAAGACCGGCTCTGTAAGGACAAGTCCAACTCTTGAACCCATAAGATGGCAACAACCCCTTCGCTTTCCCTAGGTATGCTCCTAGTCCAGGTGCAAGACTCCCCAGTGTGAGAGGCGCCTTTGCCACGGGCCCAAGGTTACCTCTAGCCTCACATACAGCTCCTTTCCCCTCTTTTCTTTAGAGTTTCTGCTACGTTATCAAGTTTTCATACTAAATAACTGTAAGATCTTAACCGTGTGGGGATATTTTAACGATGCACACAAATACATATTGTGAATGTAAATAGCAACAAAATTAATTTTCTCTGTTTTGGAATCAACCATTTGTATTTAGAGCAAGGGGAAGGTCCAAAATAAAATCTTTATTTTTAAAACATAGAAGAAAACAGAGGAGATGATGTTGCTGTTATGCAATAACCACGAATTTTAAAATTACAGTAAGAATAATATGAAAGCAATATAATTTTTTGAAACAGGGTCTGTGTAGCCCTGGCTGGCCTGGAACTTACTCTGTAGATCAGGCTGGCCTCAAACTGACAGAGATCTGCTTTCCTCTGCCTCTGGAGTGCTAGGATTAAAGGTATGCACTACCAGGCTCAGATTTTTGTCTTGTTTTATTTTTATTTTTCAATTTTACTTATTTTCTTCAGTATATGAGGTTATTTATAACCCAGCCTTCCTCAAAGCTCAAGGCTACATATACCCGGCCTAATGTTCTGTACTTAGAAGTATACAAAGCAACTGAAACCTGACCAATAACTTTTGTCTGATAGCAGCCAACAAACAAAAGTTGATATTAAAATATCATTTGAAAGTTTGTGTCTCGGTATAAAACAACCAGAAAACTTCTAGATCTGAATTAAAGGTACCCACTCTGTGAGGTCAAATGCTGCTGTGGAGGCTGTGATGAAAATCCACAGAATCTAGCCATAGGAGAATGCATGAGATCAGTGTTAATAAATCACAAGACCTCCAGAGAACGAGTCCTCTAGCACTTCAAGGTGGGTCTCTGCCACCCACCTACCCAGCTGCATGTCTCATAGGTTCATGTAACACATCTTCATGAACTCAACAACAGCTAGACAGACCTGGAAAAATAAATACAGGTGGATTCTACTATGCAAACTTGGGAGACAATGTGTCAGGAACTGCTAGGAAAATGGGGCAGTCAAGGAATACAACACCATCAGAAAACCAGCTGTCTCTCCTTTCCCCACCCCACCTCAAGCTAGTGCTTGCACCTGCTCTTCATTCTTGGCACAGTCTAGAAGTGCCAGCTGGCTCTGTTCACATCCCACCACAGGGGGTCAATTGCCGCAGAGCTCACACTGGGAGCAGAAAGGCACTGTTCTGGTCAGTGTGTAACTTCTTCCTTGCAGGGGGGACTGAGGCAGAGTAGAGTGAAGAGCTGTCGATGGGCAGGCACAGCTGCAAGGATGCAGAGCGCAGGTTGAATGGGAACTGGGAGAAACAGGTGAGGACCAAGCATCACCTGCCACAAGTCTACCTGCAGGAAACTCCCAGACGGCACCACCCAGTACACCTTAGATTTGAGTAAGAGTCCAAGAATTCCTGAGACGTGGAAGACACAGGATGGAAGACTGCTGAGGAACAGGCCCCTCATCAGCTCCATACAGAGCCGCAAACAACACGCTGGGCACAAACAGGAGAGTAACCTACCCATGGAACACACGGGTATCCAGTGCCTACCCGTGGCGGTTGATGCTGGGGTGGCTAGCTGAAGCTAGAGGTCAGGAAACCAAACTGAGGGGTTTCTACAAAACTGCTGGTTTCAGGTCTTCTCAAAACCAAAAGCAACAACGAAATTGATATGGTGAATGAAAAGAGTAGAGAATAAGCAGAGTGACTGGCTGCTACGCACCCTCGACCCCACTCCCACCCCCATCCCCCACCTCTCAGCCCCCACCCTCTACCCCCATCCTCCATCCCCCATCATTCAGCCCCCGTCCTCTACCCCATCCCCCACCTCTACCCCACTCCCACTCCCATCCCCCACCTCTCAGCCCCCATCCTCTACCCCCATCCTCCATCCCCCATCCCCCACCTCTACCCCACTCCCACCTCCATCCCCCACCTCTCAGCCCCCATCCTCCATCCCCATCCTCCATCCCCCATCACTCATTGCTGGGTCTTAGATTTTAGCAATAACATAAAGGGCGTTACTGGGTGATGTGGGGTAAATCTGAATACACACTGTTTACTAGGTAATAGATTGTTTCATTATTATAGTCCCCAAGTGTGCACTGTGGTCCCACAGAAGCATGTATTCTCAGCGGTACATAGAAGGATAAGTTGCCACAGTGATGCAAGCAGCTCTCACATGGATCCGCAAGCAGTGTATGAATGTATGTGCATATGAGTCTGCATACGGGGGGTGCATACATGTCTGTGAGTCTGTGTCCCTGTGCATGTGTGTCTGTGTGTACAAGTGTACCTGTGTGAGTGTATGTGGATCTCGTTGTATATTCATGTGTGTATGTCCTTGTAGGTGTGTGTGAATGTATCATTGTGTGTGCACACACACATTTGCACGGGAATGTGTATTTTCATGTGCACATGTATGTGTGCGTATGTGTACATGTGTCTCAGTATGCATATATTTTGTGCATATGTACACACATGAGCTTTTCTGTGTACATATGTATCTGCATGTATACATGTGTCTAAGTGCATGTCTGTGCATGTGTATCTATGTACCTGTTTCTGTGTATGTGTGTGTACACTGTATGCAAGTGTCTCTGTGTGTACATATGTCTCTCTGGGTATGTACATGTGTCTCTACATGTATGTGCAAGTATGTATGTATGGGTGTGTCTATGTGTTTATGTGTCCACATGTGCATATGCACACACAAATGGGCACATGGGAAAAGTGTCAATGATGGCAAAGACACACGGTATTAAAAAAAGTTTTCAGGGACTGAAAAGATGGGTTGGGAGTTAAGAGCACTGGCTGCTCTTGCAGAGGACCAGAGATCAGTTCCCAGCACCCACATGGCAGCTAACAACCATCTTTAGTTCCAGTTTTAGGGGATTTGATGCCCTCTTCTGATCTCTGTGGGCTTGCGCTTACATGCATGTAGGCAATTCACTCATATATAAAATAAAAATTACAACTAAAATGCTTTTAAAAGGTTTTTGGTAAGTTTGAAATGTTTTGGAGTAAAAAGTTGAAGAAAAAAGTGCTGAATTGATAAAAGCTTCTTTGGTTTACCTAGTAGCCACACCACTCCCTTCAAGACCATCTCTACCAAACACCTCTGAGCCATCGGGAAACAAGCATTCCACCACATGCACAATGCACTCTAAGTCTGAAATAAATCAAACAAATGGATAATCTCCACACACAGACAAAACAGTGAGACTGGAGAAGCCTCACCGAGTATGCAGACGGGACGGATCCTGGCCACATGAGCTGAGTTGTCCTCTGCCATGCTCTTCTTCCATAATGTTCCTGTCTTAAAGCAATGGAGCCACCCAACCACGGACTGGAACCTCTGAAACTGTGAGCCCAAATATAACCTTTCCTCTTTTAAACTGTTTCTCTCAGGTATTTGTCAGAAGACAAAAACTATGAAACCAGCTCCAATGGAAAAATAGGAAAGGTAGAACACACAAGAGACCTTCTCCCCTAAATATTGTTAAGACTATGATAGACATCATTGAGAATAAAAGACATCGGGTGGGGCTGGAGAGACAGCTTAGCAGTTAAGGGCACCTGCTGCTCTTGTACAGGACACAGGTTTGGTTTCCAGCACCCATATGGCAGCTGTCAACTACCTATAATTCCAGTTTCAAGGGCTCAAATGCCCTTGTCTAGCCTCTGTGAGCACTGCATGTACATGGCACATTTACATGCATGCAAGGCAAAGAATTCACAATCATAAAGTATTAATGAATAAATCTTTAAAAATATATAAACAAATATAATTTTAAAAGAAAAAAAGACATCTTTAATAAAAATAAGTGGGAAGGGAATGATCTTTGAGCAGAAGGCAAGCTTTTAAATAGATCTCCACACTGTGCAAAGCCCCTGCCCACTTTTCTTCTGGAATACTTTGCATGAACCAGTACTGTCCAGCTTCTCCTCTGGGACCCAACTGTGGGGAGAGCTCAGACTCTGGTGACAGGGGCCATGGCTGCCCCTCCCCAGTCATCCTGGACTCTTGGTAGGCACAGCTGGACCATTTCACCGGAGCAGCAGATGCCTGGAAGATGTCTACTGGCTACTGGTCCCCAGCTTGCCACTCAGACCCTCCACGTGAAGCTCAGATGCCCATAGATAGTTCCGGTTGCCATGTGGCTCCCCACCATCCATGTCAGCTCTCTACCCTTCAGTTCAGCATGTCACCTCCTCAGTGAGGGGAGATGACCACATGACCCCCTCTCTGTTAGTGGCCTCAACTCTGCCCAACACCTGGTCCACTGACTGGCTTCCTTCTCTGGGCTTCATCCTGGCATGGCACAGTGCTCCAGGGGAAGCCCACTGCTCTGCTGGGATAGTCCCATCCCTGCCACCTGCAACCAGTGCCACCTTTGCCAAGAAGTCCTCTAGGGTTGCCTCCACTCCACCTCCATGGCTCTCCTAACCTCTGCTGACTACTTGGTTTTACAGCCCCAGTGACTAGCATAGGGCAGGAACCCAGGGGCAGTGCTTATTACAACAGCACTTTGCCAAATGTGATTGTTGGCTGAATGACCTAAAAGCTCAGGTCCCTCAGGCATAAGTTTTGTACTGTTCTACATAGACTGCATTGGCCCCAGAGCAAAAGCAGAGTTCTATTCCTGGGCAGACTGAACAGTACTTTAAATTCAGTTTCTCTGGGGCTAAGGAGGTGCCTTATCCTTAAATTGTTTACAGTGCAAGCATGAGGCCCTGAGTTCAAACAGCAGGGTGTGCCAGTGCCTGAGAAATGGCAATGGCACCTGTAATCCCAGCTCTGGGAGGATTCCCGGAGCTTTCTGGCCAGCAGTCTAGTTGCATCAGAGAGCTCCACGTTCAGTAAGAGATCTTGTCTCAAAAATTAATGTGGAAAAGTTATTGAGAAATACACCCAACATTAAACTCTGGCCTCCACACTCATAAACACACATACACACACATAACACACACATATACACACACACAATTCAATTTCCTCGAGTTGAATAAGTTAGGACATAGATTTAGTTTGAATTAGGCAAGCTCTAAGAATAAATATGTGCACTCTATTATGAGACCCCCGAATACTAATAGACACGTGGACACACACAGAGACAGACAGACAACAAACATATACACATACACACAGAACAGTAACGGAGAGTGAGATGCTGGAGAGTGCCTAAAAGATGCTCAGGTGTTCTGATTCCAAATGAGGACCCTCCATACTTTGTGCCAACTGCTTGGCAATGGTGCCTGGACTCCGTCTTGGGCCTTCCATCTCTACTTTCGCTCATTGTGGGGACCAGGACTTGACGGAAGCCCTGGGAGTGTGATTTAAGAAACATTGGATTTTGGCTTCTCTAGTGTTTCCTTTTGCTTTTTCTTCAGTTCTAAGCCAAGCCGAAGGCATCAAAAAAGAAAAAGAACACCCAAAGCACGGAGCACAACTCACGAGGCGGCACAGATGGCGGCTAAGAATAGCCATCGTCTCAGAGTTACATAAGTGCATTTCTCAGCAGGAGCCCGGCGGTAGGAGGCAGAAGCCCCTTGGACCCCTTGCTTCTGTGTCATCCTAAGAGGGATGGCTGGCTGTGTGTGATGCTAAGCGGTAGTTTCCCTGAAACTTCCTGAAGAACAAAACTCAGTGATCAATGGTGCCCTCAGCCTGGGTGCTGTGCCCACATCAGGCTGTCACAGGACACATTCTGAGTCTCTGAAGCATGGAACCAAGATCCTGGAGGAGCCAGGCTGGTCTGCCTCCCTGGTCTAGGTAGAGTGTGTGAATAGGACCTGGATGGCCTCCTGCCCTCCCGACCCCAGCACTACACAGCGACTGACCTTGCTGTGTTTACACTGGGCTTCCCTGCCAGCAGACCCTCAGAGACTTGGTATGAGGACGGCTGAGATCCTTGGATGAATTCCCATCCCCCAGTGCCTTGTCCTTCCCTGGGTTTCTGCTAGTGAAACTGGTCCCTCATCACAGGAATAGCCCAGCCTCCAAGTCTCCTCCCAGCCACCCCCTCTCAGCCTCACTTCCTCTAGCCTGATCCCTGTCCTCTGCACAGCACTCACAGACAGACAGTGGCCCTTCTAGAAAGCCTCTCCAGGGCTCCCAGCCAGACAGGACCGTGGGCCCCAGCCTGAAACAACAAACTGGCTTGTGGATTCTGTCTGCACGGGGCCTCAGCACCGTCCCGATGCCGCCGTCCGGCCGTCCACAGCGTCCTTGTGGCAACGCTCCCCTGCTGCTGCACTGCACTTCTTCCTTGGCTGTGTGCCCCTGCCTCGCTTCCTCCTTCGTGGGCTTGTCTTAGGCCCAGTCCAGGGCAGGTACACAGAGTACCTGTTAACACCACCAGTCACTTCTTTTAATGAGGAACCCCAGAGTTCAAAGAGAATTCAGGACAATTTTGCTGGAACAAATGGTAACTTCTGCCACTTCCAAATCAACACTAGTGAATGTTGAGAATTATACAGAAAAAAAATCTATTTGTATAGTATAAGAATGAGCATGGTGACTGGAGGTACACTGTAATCCCAGTATTTGAGAGGCTGAGACAAGAGGATTGAGAGCTCCAAGACTGTCTTATCTATACAACAAGACCTTGTTCAAAAATAAACAACAACTACAAAAAGAAAAGCAAAAGAATCCATGTAAAAACAAAAACTCAAATAATATCTTGTCAGTTACGATTTTAGTAAAGTATGGTTTTAAAGAAGAAAAGGTTGTCTTCAGAAGTCCACTTTACTCTAAACTCAATAATAGGTAGAACTATGTTCATATTTGACAAAGGGAGCTCAGCTTTATATCAGGGTGTGTGAGTGCGTGTGTGTGTGTGTGTGCTTGTGTGTGTGTGGCAGCACCACTCTCCATGTGGGGCACGCTTGGTGGACTGATTCAGTATTGAAAGGCAATTTCTGTATTTCCTGAAAAACAATTGTATATTTGAAAACCTGTCTTCTAACCTGGGAGCAACCCACTGGATAAAACACTGTGCTGGTGAGCTGATTCAGTGTGGCAAGCCTCAGGACCCTGGAAGGAAGGAACCATGTCCCACAAGTTGTCTGCTGACCTCTACACACATACCATGGCACATGTGACTCCCACATAAGTAAGTAAAACACACTGTGATGGGCTCCCAGAACATGTCATGGTCAGGTGTGAGCCAGGTGCTGACCCCATTCAAGTACACAGATGTAGCTCTGTAAAGGCAGAAGGAAACAGGAGCTGCAGGGGAGCCTCGGCCCTGAACAGGTACAGATGACGGTAGGTAAAGGAGCAGAGGCTGCCCAGGTGACTTCTGGGTAGGGCACAGCAGGTAGAGGTGTGTGAATGATGGTTCTGTGGGCCTGGTCCCATCAGGGAAATGAGAGTACAAGAACCTGTGGGGCAACACGGTCTGCCTGGGCTTCCTGCAGCTGGATCTGGAGAGGCCTGCTACAGCATCCTGCACAAACATGTCTGATTTGAAATGCTGGTGTGGACAGTTATTGTGGGCATCCACCAACAGCACTTTCCAGACTCCTGGGGACAGTGGTTGTGTAATGCTCATGCATCTTGTGTGAGACCCACAGCTGGTATCTTGACTCAGTTCAGATCAATGACAGAGCGTGCTTGTGGGTGGGGATGAGAAAGATGGGGGACTCACTCCTAGGCATCCATGCAGAGGTATATGACGTGCTTCCACAGTGATGCTTACTGCAGGATAGGCTTGCACCAGGACTGCAGGCTGTGAGGGTAACAGTGGACTCTCAGTCTTTAATTTTCCTTGAAGAGGGTTCCTTGTGGTACCTAACCATCACAACAGCAGCCTCTGGGGGGCCCAAGGTGGGCTGTAAATGTCTGATCCACAGCAGAAGGTCAGCAGGGCTTGACACTATGGGAGACCTTAGGGGTTGGCTAAGCAATCACAGTCCAGAGCCATGGTGCTCTGGTCACCCTGCTGGCTGACAACCAAACTTTGGGTCCTTCTAAAAGCTGATAGGCAGGGAGGACAAGTGTGGGTGAACTCAGCTTGGAAGAAGCTCCCCATATTGAGTCCGTGGGTGGAGGAGGAACAACTGTTGAAAATAAGATTTCTGCTGGCTCAGTCTTGCCCCTCTCAAATGATAACTGCAGGCTAAAAACCACGAGCAAGCCCTGCAAATTTCTGGCTGTAGAAGGTGCAGACAGTCCCTAGAAGTGAGGGTCTCTG
Source organism: Eospalax fontanierii (assembly GCA_035773235.1). Lineage (NCBI taxonomy): Eukaryota > Metazoa > Chordata > Mammalia > Rodentia > Spalacidae > Eospalax > Eospalax fontanierii. The sequence continues at coordinate 41,146,411 of CM069524.1, forward strand.
CATTCTGAGAAGGCTTGCTAAAGAAGGCCAAGGCACCTCAGGATTAAAGCTAAAGAATAAGTAGCCCAAAGTGAAAAGGAGGGAGTTGCTTAGAAAAAGCTATTAGATTCAGAATCCAACTTCTAGCCTGCACACTGTCGTGCCCAGAATCCTTCCTGCCCAGAACGTCTGTGCTCCATCACAGAGAAAATGAATCACAATAGACTCTAAGAGTCGCCACCTGGGAAAACCCACATGCCCAGAGACCAGGAGGCCCACACATGGCGGGGCCCCCAGTTGGCCATCTTAACACCCAACCCACCACACAGACTGGGGAGCTGTCACCCAACAGAAGGGTACAGAGCCCTGAGAGGCACTTACGGCTATTCGCAGCACCGATGCCTTCACGGAGGTCCATTTGTCCTGCCTTCGGTCTATGACCAGGATGAATCCAATGCCAGCATCTTGCAAACTGAAACAAGGAGAAACACCCACATTCATCGTGTGCCGACAGGAAGCCTGTTTCCACACGCATTAACGACCCTACCATCCCATGCCACCTCTGTGCCGAGAGCCAAAGTACATGCCAGGGAGGGGTCTCGGCAGAACACAAGGCTTCTGGGGGCCTGAGCAGCTCCATCCTGAAATTCCCAGGACTTTCTTCTATCTAAAGGAGGACCTTTTCGATGTGTTGATCATTTTTCAGTCACATCGTTCACAGATGAGAGAACCCCACCTCCTGGAGCACAGCGGCGTCTCACTGCACTGCAAGAGCTGAGCCACTTCCTTTTGCGCATGGACAGTTTGAGCAAACCCTCCAAAACAAGCTTTAGGACCCATACATCACGTTATCCTAGCATCTGAGGTCCTCGTGTTCATCCACATTAAAAAATGGCTCCTGATGACATCATTACAACTTTGAGTAAAAATCTCCAAGGCTTCTGAAGGCTCGCAGGCATCTGTGGGATGTGGGGCATGGGTCTTCGCCCTCCAAGACAGCGACATCTGTGATAAAGGCGGAGCAGCATTGCGCCGTGGTGTGGCACGCTCTCCGTCTCTCAGCTCAGCCTGGTGGCAGGAGCCTGAGTCACAGGGTGGAAGTGGGAGGCCTGCTTCTGCAGGGTAACTTCACATCCAAGCCAATTGTGCACTGCCAGCAGCTGCTGCTGCCAGCCAATCCCAGCAGAAAGGAAGGAGACGGGCTGGCAGAGGCACTGGCTTGAATTCTTGATTTCTTGCATCTATGAACGTATCTCAGTGAGCCATTTCTGGACTTAAGCGGATGCCAGAATTCTACGGAGTCTTATAAATTACACAGTCAGCAAACTTCTGCAAACTGAGACTCCATAGCAGACCCTTCTGGGTCCCATATTTAGCAGCATGACAGTGGTGCATAAAGTATGTACCAGTGTGCTGTTGATCACTCGCCCCACCTGTGTAAGGACTCCACGTGCACAATAATTTGGTTTAATGACAGCAAAATACTCTCATGGAAACGTTCATAGGCAAGTGAGCTTTCTCTCAAATCGGGCTTTGCTGCTGATGGTTCAACACAATTACAGACCCACTGGCCTGCTCAGTTAGTTCCACTGGACTGGTGCCTAAAGGAGTGGAGGCAGAACAGACCTCCAGTCCTGCTCTGGCCTGAGCAATACACATACCTCATACCCTGAGGTGCTATGGGGGCTGTGCCCCTCCTGAGCGGCCCCACAGGGCTTCACTAACACTGCTGTAGCTCTTGACTACTGGTGGGCAAATTCAATTCTCCTGCTCCAGCCTGTGCCATGTGGTCTATAGCCCAGCCCAAGGCCAGACAGTGAGGTGACAGCATTGTGGTGGCCACATGGAGGCCGCTGATAGATGCCCGGATGACCAGCCTCCAACTATCCCCTCTTTTGAGAGGCACAAAGTAATAGGCTATTTCCTTATGATGTATGCATGAAACCTATTTACAATTATGGAAGTCCTGGGGCCAGGGAACTGCTTAGTAGACGGGAGCCCACCTCCTGCCTCCCTCCTGTACGACAGGGGAATGTCCTGCATCTGTCTTTGTAGTTATGAATTGTGAGCCAAGCCTGACTCTTCCTAGAGTGACAAGGAAAGAGGGCTCAGAAAGATGAGTTGTCACTGCACATGCAAGCCACAGCTCAAACAACTCACCAGCATGCTTCCAGTCCCAAACTGGGGGTCTGAGAAATACCCTCAAAGGGCCAACCTGAAGGATTTCCTAACAGCAGTCACTAGCAAGGGAAGAAGTACGCCAGAGTGGTGGGATGGGCATGTCTCCCTGCTATGACACTGGGTCCGTCAAAGGCAGCATCCTATGGTGACTCACTGTGACCACCTCCGTTTCCTTTTCTGCAAACACAAAGATAATAATAGCATCTGCCTTTGGGAGCTGCTGAGTTAAAGGCAAACCCAGTAAGAGGCTCTACAGGCAGATCGATGGCTGCAGTCATCATTTCACAGAGTAGCAGCAAAGCCTGACTCAGTTTCTCCCCTTTATTTGAAGCAGTTTTGATTAGGAAGGAGCCACAGCCTTTTTCCAGTCTCTCCACATTCCCCATAAAATCCTTCTTGAGGGATATGGGCAGATGGCTCAGTAGGTAAAGTGCTTGCCATGAAGCATGAGGACCTGAGTTCAGGTCTGGCCAAATCGGTGAGCTTCAGATTCAGTGAGAGACCATGACACAAAAAAATAAGGTGGAGAGTGATTGAGGAAGACACTGGATGTTGACCTCTGTCCTCTGCATGCACATACATAAACGTATACACATACACACACATACTTTCACAATTTCTTAACAGACCATGGATCTGATACTCCAGCAAGTTTCTGAAGCCAGAGTAGTCCCTTCAGGGGAACAAACTTTCACAATGCAGCCCAGGGCCTTTGCCCTCTGAGACCACTAAACAAGCCTGAGAGCCTGCCTGCATCCAGCTTGCCAGCTCCTATGCACATCTGCCCAAATGCCCAAGCAAGCACAGGCACTTGCTGTTGGCCACGCACAGGCATGGTATGATCCTGACCCACAACGTACTTTACTCCATCCATGCAGCCCCATCCCCAAACCCAGTGCCCTGGGCATGACTTTTGCTCACTCACATAAAGCAACTGGAGTTTTCTAAAGTCCAGTACCGTGAAAGTCTTTATGAATAAACATCACCAAACACTGGTATCACAAGAGGGCATGAATGAAAAAAATGAAAAAAGCATTATTATATACGAAACAAAGAATTAAAAATACACATTAGGAAGTGGGACCAGAATGCAGGCAGTGATCCTGGACAGCCTGTCCACTGTGGCTAGTGTGACGACCCAGGGCGGGTGTGTGCTCACTCCATTCCCCAGCACCTCACAGTTCGGGCCACAGAGACCTGCCAGCAGCAGGCTCCGTCATGAGTTCTACCAGCCCAGCCCAGGCCCCTCGTTCTAGGTGAGGAATTTGTCTTTCTGTGTGACTGGGGCAAGCATGGGACTAACACCTCCACAGTTCTTCATCAAGGCCTCATGGTAACTCTGTGAGGTTGGGATTTGATCTTGTCAGGTTCAGAAAGATTACGTTTGCTACCTATCATCACATAGTTCAGAGCCAGACAGGTGAACTTGTCATTCTAGGCCAGTACAGCTGCCTCCCAGGGCTGCACCCACCTTAGGAAACCCTGGACAACAGAAGCCCCTTAGTCTTTATCATCCCCAGCAGCCCCATCTTGTATTCTACCACATGGGTCCAGGCAGACTACCCTGCCACCAGCCTCTGTCCCCTCCTTACTGTGCCTGGGAACACTGATCTCTGGGGAGAGAAAGCTCAGATGAAGGTGGCCCCACCATCACAGTGTCCTCTCTCCTGCACTCCCAGGAAGCCAGGCCCTGGAGTCAACCTAGGAGGGTGGAAGTTCCTGTGGGCTCTAGCAGGGAGCTCTCCTGGACCCCGAGGCCAGCTGTGACTGCTTTCTGTAAAGGTGGAGAACGAGAGGAGGCGGCACGTGGGGGCCTCAGGTGATGCCGTGTTCAGGCCCCAGCACCGCCCGAGACATCTACTGTCCTCTCCAGCTCTGAAACAAAACTTAGGCGGGGAATGCCCAGGCTAGCCACCTGTGCTAAATTTGAGACCCGTGAGTTTACTTTATACAAGAAAGGCCCAGAGGTCTCACAAAGGCTGTCTCGGGACTTTGAAATTTGCTGGAACTTTCTCTAGGGTCATCATTGCTCTAGTTCTGCAGGCCTGGGTTCTGACTGCGATGGCACTGCACAGGAACAGCAAGCACAGAATGACAGACACAGGGCTGGGTTCTGTCCTGCATAGGATGTGGACACCCAGTTTCGCATTTCCAAGACCTAGTTCAGCAGCATCTTGTTGCTGGACCAGTGGGGGCAGCAGGAAGACCCACTTCATTCCCTGTCAGGGTGGAGGGCAGTGGAGGTCAAACACCCCAAGTTCTGTGACATCAGTGGGAGAAGGCCCCATCAAGCCTGCATAAGAGTCATGATGTAGATGCATGTCCTCTGGGCATGACATGGCCGCCTTCATCTTTAAATTAGCACACCTGTGATTACTCACAAGAGACCCTCACAAGATCAGGCCTGCTCTTCACTCATAGAAGGAGGGTTGGGAGGGTCATTGGACTCTCACCTGAGATTCCAGCCACGCCTTCCTCCTTGACCCCGCCCCCCCTACGCTTGGTCTTGGGAGATGGAAGGTTGACTGTGGAGGGATTCCAGTTATGTGGCTTTCTGAGTTGTCAGCATGTTGGGGTGTCTTTGACAATGATGCAGCTGTTTTGGGGTCACTTGTGTACCTGAATGTGAGCCCAATCAATGTAATGCTTCACTGAGCTGGTCTGGGGTGGGGTCTTTTCTTTGGTCTGTCAGTGGAGCCTTTGGTGTCATTCATGTTTTCTCTCTCCAGGAAAGCTAACTCAACAGCTCCTCCAAGGGCAAGGTGAGACACAGGTGAGACATAGTTAAACACTCAAGAGCAAAACAGTAAAAGTGAGAGCTGGGACTGGGGTCCGGCAGTCAGGGCTCAGGACCTACATCCTAATCCCAGTCTGCAGGGTGCTCACACCCCTGTGGTTGGTGGAGGCTGGATAAGTGTGAGGTGCTCCCATATGGTGCCTGGATGAAAGGGGCCAGCAGGTAAGGCCTGGAGAGTATGGTATTTGAGGCCTGGGGATAGGCAGCCCGTGGTCAGACACAGAGAGGTACAAGAGTCAGAGGACATGTTTACCACAGACAGCAACATCTGTGCCCAGTGGGAAATGTTCCTATGATTTTAAAGAGATCTTATGGAAGTGTGAAATGTCTCATCTTACTAGAGCTCACTTCATCTTAATGACAGTGGAGCTTAAGAGCGGACTCTGGAGTACAGAATGCAAGATTTACAAAATCTTGCTGTAGGAATGAGAAAACAAATAAATATACAAACAAACAACAAAATCCTCCAAATATGAGGTGCAGAATGAGGTAATAGGCACCAGGATACCAAAGTCAGAATTTTATGATGGTTTGAACAATGGCGCCATCGTGTGGCCAATATGAAACTGTACGTTCAGGAGGGCACTGAGGCAAGGTGTGGACCTACGGCAGTGCTAGACAGTCCCTGCCCTCTGGCCTTCTCCCTGGTGCCCAGGCCTTACAAGTCAAAGCTGCTGCTGCCCACCAAGGAGCACTTGAGCACAGAAACATACAGTTTTTGAAGAGCCGGCCGGGTGCTAGGGCAGCTCCAGGACAACAGGGCTCTCTTCCCAAGGGCGCCATCTTCTAGCTGCCTGGCTAGCTCCTGTGGGTTCAAGGGTTTTGAGCATGGGGTGGCTATCACTCAAGGGTTGAAGAAGCCCGGGGTCAGTCAGCAGACTGACAGCTTCATTAGATAAGCCTAGAATGCATGGGCCTGGCCCCTTCTGTGGACTAGGGGGGCAGTGGGGGAGGTTGGGGCCCACTCATGGGGTGTTCTTACTTATGCCTGGCTCTGGGAAGCAATAATCAGCCTTGAGACCATCTACAGGGCTATTCCCACATAAGCCACATGGTTTCCCAAGGCTTAAACTTTGGGTGAAGGATGGAGTCACAAGCATTTGCCCTGGGCTGGTGGACAGATGGCAAAGGGACTCAGATACCACTTGTGCAAAGTGCCATATGGTTCTGAAGGACAAGGAAAGAAGAGACTACACGAAACCCACAGTACCACAGCAGCAACTGGGCTCCATCAGCCTTTCTCTGAATGTTAGAGAGAAGGAATAAAGAGACCCCCTGTCTGAAAGAATCTGGAGAGATCTGCCCAACCCCCAGTCATCTTGGCTAGGCCGACTCAGTCTCCTCTTTCCCTCAGCCTCCCAGGACCCATGGTCTTCCCACAGAAGGGCTCCGTGTGTATTATTAGCAGAAGCTCCTCCAGACTTGAGCTGATCTATGCTTAGGACTAGAGCTCACCAGCTCCCCTGAAAAGAACCAATGAGGGGAGTAAGCCTCTGTTCTCACTGTGTCTGTAGGGCATAAAGCTGTTTCCTTCTTGGTGGCTGTCCAGGAATGATAAGACCTCCCCCAGGCAACTCCTCTCTATCCTGGAGCTGGAACCCCAACATACAGGATTCTGACTCCCTCAATCATCACTATTCCCCGGACAGCCAGCTAAGCGCAGTGTGAGAGGTATAACAGGGCTGAGGAAGGCCACCCCACATCACTGCCTGAACCTCCCTGAGCTTTCTTACAATTAAATAGTGCAGCCTCCTCTTCTTGGACAAAGAACTGGGACAATCACTGGCCTTGTCCTAGAATGCAAGGCATGGGCTATCGCTCTCATAGACTGATATGCTGCAGACTGTTGCTGACCAACAAAATGGCCTAGATGACAGCCACAAAGATAACTGTGACAAGGAATGAGGAGGAAGCCTCTAGTGGGGTTAGGAGACTATGAGCCAAGAAGGCACAGGAGCAGGACCTCGTAAGAAATGGTCACCATAGTGGGCAGGGATTGCAGGCCTCTGGGATGCTTCAGACCGTCCCCAGTGCTCAAAGCTCTGGGTTCCATGAATAAAATGCGTGAGTAGAGAGCTCACCCATGCTTGAAGAAGCCCTGACCCACCGAAGTTCTTCTATTCCTGGTACAAAGCTGACAGTGGGGTCTGTGCTCCTTCTGTGAAGCACTGATGGCCTGTGATTACCGGCAAAGGATGAGCCCTGGATACATGGGCTCAAAGTGGCACCACTTGACTAGACATTTAGAAACTGCCATAAATGGGTGGCAGAACATGAAAACCACTAAACCAGGAGTGGTCCTTCACTACAACAAGGGCCCAACCATGAAAGCACAGACCAAAAAGACCCCTTTTGTCAGGCAGGCCCATTTACACTGTTAGAGACCATCAAACAGGGCCAGCCTTGCAGGATGCCCCAGAGCACTGCTGGGCAAAAGGCAAGCTGAGACTCAGGAGACTATGCTGTCCCACTACATGTGGGAGTGAATAGTTTTGAGGTTCACCAACCATTATCTGTGGTTTCTGGTGAGGAAGAAGCAGAAGTGGAACTTGCATATTTAACACAAGCCTGGTGGTGGATCAGCATGCACACACACATACACACACACACACACACACACACACACACACACACACACACACTGTCTTTTTTCTTTCTCTCTCTCACTCTCCCTTTTTTTTTAAATCTTTGTGTCCTTTTTCTCTCTTTCTTTCTTCGTAGTGCTGGCTGGCCTGGAACTCACTATGTAGACCAGGATGGCCTCAAACTCAGAGGTCCACCTGCCTCTGCCTCCAGAGTGCTGAGATTAAAGGCATGTGCCATGATGACAGGCTACATAACTGTCTACTTTTATATTCACTTGTCCTTGGAGGCTGTCACCCAAATCAATGGCAAGATTAAGGTCATCTCAGGGCCAGAAGTCTGGCTGCTTTGGGGTCTGCAGGCCAAGGGCACGATGGCTTGGGTGAGCAGCAAGGGAGAATGAAACAGGTGCTCCAGAGTAAACCCTACAAGATTGCATTAAGAGGGACGCCCACAGCGTGACTAGGAGCCTGAGAATCATAGTTGTACTTCTGCTTCATGTCCTGTCTCATATGGGCCACACAAGTTGTGTGAGCATGTGTGTGCCTGCCCATGTCAGAGCTGTTTGTGAGCATGTGAGTGTGTGTGTGTCTGTGCGCACGCATCTGTACGTGCATGAGTACATACATGCACCTCTTAGGAGCAGTGTGACCCCATCAATGAGAGCAGCTGGGCAAGGAGTCCCTGTCAAGTCTCTGTGAACTCAGAAAGCTTTGTAAATTGAGGTTCCTGAGCTGGGCTGGTACCATCTGGCTGCTCTTAGCTGTTCTGCTGTAGGGCGCTTCCAGGTGATTTGTTTATGACCTGCTTAGGAGCAAAAGCTCTCTGCACTTTGCATTTACGCTTGCAGGATCAGTGTGTCTTAGCAACGTAACAACCTAGCTCATGTGGCAGTTGTGTAGCAAGCAGCAGCAAGGTTTGCTTTGGGGGCCGAGGTTGCCTATCTGTGGTCAGTGGTCAGTGTGTTCCAGAAAGCAAAGGCGTCCGGGACCTCCACCAGTCCCTTCCTACCCAGGTCCCTGGATACACTCACTGGAGGATACTGGCCCTACAGAAGCACCCACAAACTGTGGCTATAGAATTCCCAAGGAGCTCGTGGCAGCTGTAGCAGAGAAGATCTACACTGGCCATTGGAGCTGGGTCTTTTCTCTGATCAACACTGTACACACAGGCAGCGAGCCTAAGCTGGCTTTTCCCTTGCCCATCAATATCCTCTTCTGTTCTTTTTCTTTGTTTTCTTCCCTCTCTACCCACCTCCCACTCTTCAGGAACTCCTACATTGCCCATGAAAGCCTTGAACTTGTAATCCTGTGGTAGCCTCTTGAGTATAAACAGGAATGAACTACCATGCTTGGCTCCCTTGAATATTCTTACTTTTTTGAGACAGGGTCTCCCTGCAGCCTCAGTTGACCTGGAACACCCTATGTAGACCAGAGATCAGTCAGCCTCTGCTTCCTGAGTGCTGGGATTAAAGGCATGTGCCACCAAGCCATGGCCTCTCTAGAATATTCTTAAAGCCTGAAGCTCAACCTGAATTACTTTGCCTCCACATATGGTAGAATGTGCACATATGCAAACATGTATGTGAGTATGTGAGCATGTATATAGAAGTACAAGCAAACACGTGTAGCTATGTATAAGCATGCATATGTAAACATGTTGAGAAAAGACAGGAGTGTGTGTGCATGTGACTATATCTGTTGCGGGGGGGACACACAGGTGTGAACCCATGCATGCGTATGAGCATGTATGCGTTCATGTATGACAGTATACCTGTGGGGGCCCAGGAACTCATTTATGTGTATGAGCATGTATGAGTTCATGTGTGAGAATGTGCCCATGAGGGGTACAGATGTGAACCCATGCGTGTGTTTGATCATGTATGAGCTCATGTGTGAGTGTATGGGTCACAGATAAGAATCTATACATGTGTATGTGCATTTATGAGCTCATGTGTGAGAGTGAGTATATGGGGCACAGGTGTGAATTCAGGCATGTGTATGAGCATGTTTCAGCTCAGGTCTGAGAGTAAGCACATGTCAGTATACAAGCACATAGGTGAGTGTGTATGTTAGCCTGTATGGAAACAAATGTGTGACTGTGTGAGTACACACAATTGTGTGTATGTGAGTGTGGGTAAGTATATATATCTGTGTGATGGCTCAGTAGTTCCACTCAGACCTGGAGAGGATCAGACGAGCTTGATGATCACCTTGGGCAGTGTGGGGTGGGCAAGGCCAGTTCCGGAATCAGATGGAGGAGGCGATGGCTAAGGCGGAGTGACTACCACACAGCGGTGCTCTGCAAGCTCTTGACTTGCCTCACTGTGACCTGCTAGCACCAGCCCAGCCTGGAGAAGAGTGTGCCACACCAGGCAAGGATGAGGAAGATGAGGCGGCCGTCTGCTCCTTCTTCCTCCTCATTGGGCCACTTTCAGTAGCACATTCCGGTGTCTGTCAACGTGGGGCAGGACCTGCCTGCTCCCCACTCTCGCCACCAAACCACATCTGTGCTCCCTTGGCAAACTCAGCAGGACTTGTCTCCAGGCACCATTTTGCTCCTGCATTCAGTTAAATTTTCCCTCACTAACATTTTGATCCCAACTCTCCACCAAACTGACCTTAGCAGGGTCCTAGCAGGCTGGGACAAGCAAGAGGGCAAGACCATTGATAATCACAGGAGGGACAGGGGAGGGGACAGAGCTACTGGTAATGACCGGAGGGGACAGCAGAAGAAGCCAGGCTATTGGTAATCACAGGCATAGTGCAGTACTGACCAAGAAACCCATGGACCTCCCAGACCTACAGGATCTGGTGGTCCCTCTGTCCCTCAGCCCAGCTTGGGCTCATGCCCCTCCCTTGCTCAGTCCTATACCCCCGGCACAGTGGATCTTCCTAGCAGTCTCTTCTGGCAGTACCTAAGGGCTCTGTTCTAATCTAATCACTCCCCCTAATCTGCCCACTCTCGGTCCTGTCGACCAGCCACTCCCAGCCAGGCCCTTGCTCTGGGCTCCAAACACAAGATGGGTCTGTCCAGACCTGCCACCTCCCCTCTGATGTCCAGGTGCTATCAGATGAAACACAATCACCTCTCCCCCCTCTTCCTTTCTCAGGTGACCACAACCCTTGTCTACGCCACTCTCCCACAGGAAACCCCACTGCCTTCTGCGAACATATCCAGAGTTCTGCCCTGGCCTCTTTTTCAGCCCCTCCAGTTTCTCCCTGCCACATGTCCCCCTTGGTTTATTCTGGCTCCCACTTTGCCCAGAATGAGGCCACTGCTCAGAGTGCTCCACAGCTCTCTCCCACCCATACTCTGTCCTGAGAGTTGGGCCTACTCTGTCCCGCTCCCCAGTTGTCTCTGAACAGGCTCATTTCTTCACTGGAGTCTTGAGTTGTCTATTTCCCCACAGGCTCTATAGATCCTCCCTGGGCTCTGTAACAATTGTCTGTCTGTCCTCCTCTTTCCCCCTGATGATGGGGTGGCCCCTCAGTTCTGTGCTCACTGTCTCTTCTCCTGGCACTCCAGCCCACCCCGTCGCCTCCCTCACCCGAAGCCTTCTCAGGGACTGCTCTCATTCTCAGCTCTCCACTGTACATCCTCTGTCTAGAAGAGAGAATGCAGCTCTCCAAGAATGGTGAGCACTCAAAGCCAGCACCTCCAACAGACCTACCCACACTGTCAGAGGCCAGCTGATGTGCTACTCTGTGAACCAAAGTGAGGGTGAAATTTGATGGCCAAATTGACAGGATCTAGAATCATCTAGGACACAAACTCAGGGGGTTCATCTGTAAGTTTCTAGTTTGTGTTAAGAAGACCCACCCTGAATGTGGGCAGCACCATCCCATAAGCTGAGGTCCGGGACTGAATAAAAAGGAGAAAGTGAGCTGAGCACCAGCATTCATCTCTCTCTGCTTCCTGACTGTGGATGCCATGTGACCGTAGCCTCAGGCTCCTACTTTCATGACTCCCCCACCTTGAACTGAGAGTTACTTTGGCCGGGTATTTTGTCAGAGCAAAGAGACTCCAGTGACTCATTTCTCCCAAAGACAAATAATCACTGTATTTACATGCATCCAGACAGACATAGACATGGGCTGTTCACCTCAGCCTACGGTTTCAAACTGACGCCAGGTGTCATGACATTTACATCTGACAACAGAGTCAAACTCAGGACATGGCATTCTTTTTAACACAGCAAAACTAACACATGGTTAAAAAACAGCCATAACTACCTCTTAAAAGTAGTCTGGAGGGGCTGAAGAGATGGCTCAGAGGGTAAAAGTTCTTGCTATATGAGCCTGGTGATCTGAGTTCAATTACTAGAATGGATGTAGAAATAATACATACATGCACGTGCACACACCCAAGTAATAATATAAATTTTAATGTAGTCCTGAGAGATTTGTTCATTGGCTCTGGATGGACCTAGACTCCTAACTCGGCCCTTTCTACTTGGCTCTGCCCCACAGCTCTGCAGGTGACCAGCCTACAAGGGAGGGAAGCCCAGCCTTCCCATTCCTGTGGGGCTTGAGGACCAGCGTGTCCACTGACCATAGGGCTCACTGGACCTTCCTGGGCCCTGCTGTTGGGGGAGGGTGTGTCTGCTCCCAGACATCCTGGGTGCAGCCCCTAAAGGGCACTGCAGCCGCCTCCGGGTGCACCCTTCCGTTCTTACCATCCTGTCCCCTCTGCTCCTGTAAGACATGTGAGTACACATGAGCGCTTATCCCCACACTCCCCACACTGCATTTCCCAGGGGTGCAACTGCCGTGTAAAGTGATGAAGGCTGCTTTCCCACTCTAGAATGTTATCAGACATCCCCCACAGAAACCAGATATCCTTGCTAGAGGAGCCAGGCCACCGACAACACATGCAATGACATGCTCAGAAGACTCTACACACACAGGCCCTTATCTCCTCAACTTCTGGAGCAGCTGTGTGGGAACAGTGACATATTAAAATTGAGCTGTTTCCTTCTCTCTGCTGGCACTCCATGTCAGCTGAGGTGCAGCAGTCGTCTCTTGAAAACACAGCCCTATTGTTTAAGAACTTTATTTCTGGATGAAAAGAGCCTTGGGCCCCACGGGGTCAAGAACTCAGGGAAGAGGGGAAAACGGAAGTACACATACGCACTACATACCACATGCAGTGCATCACACACTATACATGCGTACCACATACCACCTGCAGACCATTGCGTACTATACACATGACATAAAACAGTGCTTTCACACTGTTTTAAGAGTGACCAGGACACCTGAGTTTCATCCACAGACTGGGGCGGTGGTTTGAATGAGAAATGTCCCCCACAGGTTCTGGTATTTGAACACTTGATCCCAGTAGGTGTCACTGTTTGGATTGGTTATGGAACCTTGAGAAGGTGGAGCTTTGTTGGAAGAAGTAGCCACTGGAGATGAGCTTTCAGAGTCTACAGCCTCCTCCCACTTCCAGTTCACTCTCTCTCCCCATGTGGTCAAACGTGACCAGCCAGCTTCCCATCTTCGCCACTTTCTGCCTTCTTTGCCGTTAAGGACTCCATTATGGAACCATAAGCCAAAATAAATTCCTCCCCTGGTCTGGGGACTTGTGAGAGACTTTTTTGATCAGATTGCTTTAAGTGGGAAGACCCACCCTAAATGTGGGCAGCACCTTTGGGTGGCAGCCCAGGTAAAAGGACAAGGAAGGAGGAAGCTTTGCTTCTGCCTGCTTGCCTTCACCCTAGCTGACAAGTTCATCTATCCTGTTATCACTGTCATTCCTTGGCTGATGTTAGAGCCACTTTCTTCAGGCTTCTGATGCAGACTGAAGACCAGCAGCTCTCCAGGAATCCTCCAGGCCCTCAGTCCCAGAGGACTGGGACTGCTGAGATATTTGGCCTCATGGACTGAGGAGCAGGTTCCAGGTTTCTCTGATGTGAGGCAGCGATCATTCAACCACATAGATCGTAATAAATCCCCATTTAATATACATTCATTCTATGAGTTCCATTCCCCTGGGAACCCTAATACAGCACTTTTCTGGAAATGGGACCCAGCTCAGCTCATATTGAGAACACATTAGGCCATATCTGGGACACAATGGGCCTCAGCTACAGAGGGCCTCCCTCAGGGATGCAGAGAAAGATTCCTACCCACCATGGATCTTTGAGCACAGAACAGAAGGCAGTTAGTGACATTCATGAACAGAAAAGTGATTATATCTTGTTTTCTTAAAACAGGGACTCACTAGTAGCTCAGGTGAGACTTGAACCTGGGACCCTCCTGTCTCAGCCTTCCAAGTGGTAGGATCCAGGGCCATGGGAGGAGGACAGGAGGACAGGCTCAGGAGCTGTAACAGTGGACTCTGAACCTAGACCAGATCTCAGGTAAGAAAATTCTCAGCTCCCCTGAACCACAATTCCCTTCTTGATGAAGTTCTGCTCCTTTCCCAGCCCCCTGAGGTCCCAGTCAAGGGGTCAAAGGTACAAGCCATAGCTCTGGCTTCAGCAGGCCCTACCTGGGGATGCTGGTGAGATAGGTCATGACATTCTGGAACTCTTTGTCCGGGATCTCACTGAAGGCTGGGTAGTCAGGAAAGGTGATAACTGGGCTTCCGTCCTGCCCTCGCCCACCTGGGGAGAAACAAAGGTAGGTTCTTAGCAGAGTTCATCTTTCCAGCTGTCTCCAACAGGAAACAGGCTTTTCATAAACTCTGGGTGTTTCAGTAAAATTTAAAGAGAATTCCTCACTGATCCAAGCGCACTTTTTGAAGCAATGTTGACAGCGTACAAAAAAGTGAGATGATCTAAAACGATTGCCTAGCACGATGGCGGCACACACCTGTAATCCAGCAAGTCTACAGGCCAAAGCAGTAGCACAAAGCACAAAAGCAGAGCCAGGGAGATGGCTCAGTGGGTAAAAAGCCTGACGACTTGTGTTCCATCTCCTGGACCCAGACGGTGGAAGGAGAGAATCACCTCCTACAAGTTGTTCTCTGACTCCTCCCAATAAATAAATTAATAATAATAATTTTTAAAAAATTAGTTGCACATCATCTTCCCCATTTGACCCTAACATTCCTGCCTACTCCTTTCAACCGTTTTCTAGGCCTGTTTTACATAACTGGGACTGCTGAGCTGACGAAGTTGCTTATAAGGACATGGCCATCACTTTAAGGCTGTTGTTCCATGCAGATGTGGTTCTTATGACTTGTTAGCCATTGTATTTATAGGCAAGTATAGCTTCTACATCCCATGTTTTTAACAACTCAGCTCTGAGGGCTCCACAGCACCCAGACCTCATGGTCACCCAGCCAGGGCTCCAGGTCTGCCTGAAGGCTGCTGTTCCAAGGGTTGGAGATACAACTGTTCCTGTCATGCCCACTGGTGGGACCATTCCCACCCTCCTGGACTTGAGTCTACAACCTCCCTCCCTAACCTGTTCTGACCACAGGACAAGGTAAAGTGAGCTGCTGTGAGCCTGAGTCAGCTTTCTCCTCCCTCAGGACTTAGGGGAGCCATGCAACAGCTCAGCCTGCCTCATCAAGAGGAGACCTAAAGATGCTAGGGATGGAGAAGGGGAGGCCCAAGGCAGGCTGTGTGGAGAACACAGAGGTGCTGGTGAAAGCCAGGCTACAGGGCATTCCAGCCTGACCCTTAGTGGATACAGCCCAATAATGAATGGTCCTGGCCACATGGGATGAGCCACAGACTAAGTAAGCCATAAGCTGAGGCTGCTTCCAACTAAGTTTCAGAGTGTTGTGTTATATAATAGATAACTGAGTTTATGCCACCATGGTCCATGTCATCATGGAGAGGATGAAAATGACTACATACTCCAGAGTACACACAGCAGGTAGCACACTAGGCCTACCATCCCAGTCAGAGCCACGACACAGGTATAAGAACGTCAGGCCATCCCCTGGCCCATTGCTTCTTATCACTACAGTCTTTGCTGCATGTCAGAGGGCTTCCCCTGTAAGCTAGATTAACAGCCCTCCCAGCTCACTTCTTTATTTAAAGAGAGGACTGGATGCTTTGAGTCAGCACCTCCTGAGCAGATCATAAGCTTCAGGTAGGGCTCATGCCCACAGCTTCCTTGCCACCCTCCACATTAGAGGCTGAGTCCCCAGATGTCCAACAAACCCGCCGGCTGCCCAGTCTCATCAGCAGAACACAGCGGTCACGCCCACAGGTCGACACATCCTCCTCCACCAGTCCCACGCATGCTCGGAAGCCCTGACACCAAAGACCCCTGGACTTCCGGGGTCCAGTCCGGGGCGGACAGTGCCCTGCCCAGCACCGTCCAGGGTAGCCCACTTGCTTTCTCAGCCTCCTTCATTGTCTTTAATTCTCGCTTTCTCTCAGAGAAGGGCAGGTCTCTGCAAACACTGAACCCGTTGTTGGACCCATCCCACACAGGCCACCCTCAGATACCACCGAGACAGGTTGTGGAATTTCCCTTGTCTCAGCCTCGCACTCCACCTACAACAGTCAGGAGGCTGTGGCAATTTTTCCGTTGTAATTAAGGAAAGGAGTACTCTGGGAGACGAAGAGAAAAGGAAGCCTAGGTACAGAGAATGGTCATGTTCCATGGCTGGCCTTTGTTTTCTTGGAATTTGATTTCACGGAAATTTATAGGAACAGAACAGAAAGTTCCATGTAGGAATGCTGACCGTATGCTGCAGGTGGGATCTACAGTCTGTTTCCCATAGGAATTCCTCGTGTAGATGGACATGCTGTGGCAAGATCCTGGTTTCATGTGAGCTCCAATCTTCTGGGGGACACTAGGTCTTCTCACACAGTTGGCATTCCTTCCTGATCTGGTGTCTGAGGACTGTTTGGTGAAAGTCTGCCATTCACTGGTTTTTCTGTCACATTTAGATTTGATGTGGCAGAGAGAAGAGGGGGGTGGAGGAAAGGAGAGAGGTGGGATGGGAGTATGCCCTAGCTCACCTAAAATTGCAAACACTGAACAAAAAAAATCTTCAATACATGCTAACCCCAGAGCATTGTGACTGACCTGGCAGGAACATTCCAGGGCACATCTTTACCACTACAAGCTGTCTGTTCCCACCACCCAGGTGAAGGAACGGTCCCAGGCCATGGCTGTCCCTCCTCTTGTTTAGTTTTCTCATGGAGACATGAGAATCAAACCATCCAGGACACTGGGCTGGCCCAGGATGCCTGACTCAGCCAGATCAATCCTGGTCTCGATAGGGAATCTGCATCTGGGAATCTGCATCTTTGTGTGGTATCATGGCTATGATGGCAGCAAGGATCCTGCTCTTCCCACTGAGTCAAGGGTGAAGTATTTCCATGGTGATTCTGGCCTGACCCTCAGCTCCCAAAGACTCCAGCTCACAGGACAGCTAGACAATGTCTCCAAGAGGAAGGAAAGGCACAGTCACCTCTCCATTCATCCCAGGGGCAGCCAGGACCCTGTAGCTGACAGCTGCCTTCCCCTGTCTATATCCAGGTCCAGAAACTGGAGGCCAAGTGCAACTGCCTCCCCTATATCCAATCAGGGTGCTTAGAAACAAAATTGTTAAAACGATCATTGATGCTTAAATCTATATCCCGAGATAACTGCTAAAACCAAAATCTTTAAAAAGACATAAAACTTCATGCTAGTACTAAAGTGCCAGAGGGCATCCCTCTGAAGCTGGGTATTTATAAGAAATCAAGGGTCCAGACGTAAAGAAGGCCTTTGTCAGTGCAAAGGGTTTAACATACTGATTTATAGTTTCATAAGCATTAGTGTCTTCATCTGTTTGGTATGCTATAACAAAATGCCATAAACTGGTAGTTTATAAACAACAGAAGCTTCGTTTTTCACAGCCCTGGAGGCCTGAAGTCCTAGATTAGCATGCCTACAACCTCAGTGACTGATGAGGACTTCGTGGTTGACAGATGGTACCTATTAGATGCACCATTATGTTGTACAGTCTACCTCCTGATATCACCTAACCAGGGATTGGGTCTCAACAAGTAGATGTGGGAAAACACACACATTTAGGCCAAAGCCTCTCAGTTATCTCAGACACCACATGACCATGGACTCCTGAAGCACAACAGAAAGGTGTGTGAGGGTAGCTCGGCCCTTTAGTCTTCCAGGAGTTCTGCTAGTTGTTCTGTGGGCATGAAGGGCTTCCAAGCGACCGTCCATTTCTGTTTCTTTCCAAGGTGATGCCCAAGAGCAGCGACTGGCCCAGGCTGCTGTGGTATTAGAAATAGACAAAGCCCTGAGTGTTTGAGGAGTCTGTCACAGACTCCACCAATAGGTGGAAAGGGTGCTGTGGGTCCCTGGAACCCTCTATGAGGTGACCTTACATTTGGAGATACCTTCAGGTCAGCTACAATCCAAAGCTGCCAGGACAGAGGGAGGCTGTGAACACTGGGGAGGTGAGGCACCGGCAGGGAACGTCAGCAGCATTCTAGGACAAAGGCCATGGAGCCCCCGGGGCACTTAAGTCTGGGGGCCAGCCAGCTGGCTGCTCTGCCAGCCTGAGCAGGCCGCACAAGGCTTCCTCAGCCTCCCATCTCTACATGCAGCAGGACTTGGGCATAGGAGGGGCAATCCTGTCCATACTGGAGGGTGCCAAGTCCTGGGTGAGCATCTCTGACGAAGGTGCTTGCTGAGCATTTGAGGGATAGCTGCATCGTGGGGTCATCCTGAGAACTGCTGAGTGACCGTCTTGAAGACCTTGGATTTGTATACCTAAGAATGAGTTGATTTCCAACCTAATTCTAGTGTACAGCAGAGAAGAAGGTAAAATATAGAATTCTACACCAGTAGGCACTGACATTTATAATTGGTAGTGATTTTGTTTCAAATTCTGACATATTCTTATAACCTCATCACAGGGTTGCAGATTAGAGAGCAAGCCGGGGTTGGCTGTAGAGTATGAAGTTGTATCTTCCAGAGGACAGAAACGCAACAAGCCAGTGGAGTGGGGTGCCGCCATGGATATGGCCCGGGCACAGTGACAATGCAAATCCTCAGGTAGGGCACCAGGGTGTCCTGGTGAGTGGGATGAGGCTCAAGAAAGGGATGGGGACATCTGCTGAGGTTTGCAAAGTGCCTTGGGTATGAAGTCTCCATTAACATGATGGAAGCCCAGATGGTCTAGCTTGGAGGATGGTTGTAGACATTCAAATTCCAGGTTTTAGAATCATTTTATAACAAATGTCTACATACTCGGCCAGCCATGAAGAACACCACCATTTATCGGTTCACAGCTACCCAGCAGAACCTTTAGGTCTCAGAGACCAAACCAAGGTGCCTGTGGGTTGCATCTCACCTGAACTTGGGCCTCTCCAACCTTCTCAGGTGACAGCAGAGTACAGAGCCTTGTGGTTAGGGGACTGAGGTCAGTGTTATAGCTAGCTGCCAGCAGGGGCTGCTATCAGCTCTAGGCCCTAATGAACTCATTCTCACAGACACCTCTAAACCCTTATAGTCAGACAGAGAACTCAGCAGTGTGTTTCCTTCTCATCCTGGACTCTCTTGAGCAGGAGGAGCCAGTCTCTAGGCCCTCAGCTGATGAGGTCACATCCAAAAAGGAATCTTAGCTGATGGAGACCTGACCCTAACATCATCTGGCAAGAAGTCTGGAGCTCCCAGGCCGGTGCTGCGTTGTGGAGGGTGTGGGCATGTACTGGGGTTCCCAGGTTCTCACCTTCCAGGTACTGGGCCCCCATGCAGGGACAAGTAGGGACAAATGGGCAACTCGTATTTAAGGTCAATGCTAGTGATCTTGGCATGCATGGATCTAAGCCTGGACCCTTCCTGGGGTGGTGACAGGTGGGAGAAAGCTGGGGAGGTGAGAAGTGGGCGGGGGGTGGCAAGACATAGCATTTTCACAAGCTTTTGCTGCAACTGTCCCTGGCTCAGGTTGGTCCCCACCCATCCCGCTGCCCTCTCAGGGACTCACTTTCTCCTTGCTCCTCAGGGTGACTCCTCCTATGGGAAGCACAGACTTGCTTCATCAGCCGCACATCTCAGAGGCTCCACGTTCCTGCCTGCCTCACCCTGCTGGACTCAGTGACATAAACCCCAATAACTGTACCTCAGTCCTGCCACTCCACCCCCACCCCACCCATCCTAGAGCTCCCAGAGTCTCTGTGTCTGGAACAGGTCACTTTGACCACAGGTCTGGCCACTAGGGTCAGGTCAGACAAGGCAGAGAAGGTACTGAGGGCCGGGCTGGATCTAAGGTCATGGGTGTAGATGTAGGTTCCCACATGTGGCTGAGGAGGGGTTCCAAAACTGTTGAGAGAGGACACCCTGAGGCGGCCTGGGATCTCATGGAAGGCTCACATGAGGCCTTTCTCTGAATCGGTGTAGGCAGATAGATGTGCCCAGGTGTGGGGACAGCATCTAAATGCTCAGGGCACTCTCTCCAGAGAGCCTGTGCAGCCTTAATACATGAGTATGGTTACAAGGTTGGGCACAGGCTAGGGGTGGTGGCACATGCCTTTAGTCCCAGCACTCAGGAGGCAGAGGCGAGCGGAGCTCTGTGAGTTCAAGGCCAGTCTGGTCTATATAGTGAGTTCCAGGCCCTCTGGGGCTACAGGGAGACTCTGTCTCAAAATGACCGAAAACAAAAACAGAAAATAACAAGGCAGGACACAAATGCACTAGTCACTGTACAAGGCGGGACAGCCATATCCATCAGGCTTTGTCTTGGCCAAGCTCGAGGCCACTGCTGCTGAGGCAGAGCCTGAGAGGGGACAGCAGGAGCACCAAGAAAGATGTCCAGTGCGACCTCCCCACCCCTAACTACAGCAAGTGCCAAGGCTAGTGGGGCTGACATCCCATGTTCCAGGCAGCCTATGTTAGGCTGGCTCATCTTTCTCTAGACCCCGACAACCTCTTAGGACCCTGATCTAAGTTGTCTCTGGAGTTTAATCACCACTGGGAGGTTCTGAGGGGCGGAAACTTAATCCAGTTGTGTTACCCAGAGGGGGGCCTCTGGGAGCTGATTAGGATTAGTCACAGCCAGGTGCCCCATGACTGAATCCTAGTGGCTTTATAAAGAGAGACTAGAGGACACAGACGCACACAGAGACACCTTGGTGCACACTGGTATGCCATCTCTCATCACACGATGCCCTTAGCCACCTTGGAACTCTGCCAGCAAGAAGGCCACCTCCAGATGCAGCCCTCAGTCTTGGAGCTCCAGAACTGTGAGCCAAATAAACCTCTTTTCTTGGTGACTCACCTAGTTTGGGACATTGCAGTATGAACAACAGAACACAGAAGAGACTAACCAGGCCCTGCTACCTCCTCCCAGTAGCCAGCAACACGCATTGTGCTATCTGCTCCACAGAGCACATGAAGCACTCTGCAGCTGATCCAGGGCAGGTTATGGTCCTGGTTACTCTTCCTGTCCCAACCCCAAGGGAATTGTTGCTCCGGGGAGGGGGGGGGGGCTATATCAGGCCTAGGCAGTGTCAGGCTCTATCTCACAGGCTGTTCTCCCAACCTGGCTTTCTGAACTCACCAGACAGGTAAGCAAAACGTTTCTTCAGCTGTTCTTGGATGTCTGCAGCGCAGAGCGGGACGATGTCCTGGTGCATGATTTCATCTGCGGGAAGAGCAGACACACTGTTACTGGGAGGAAACCAGTCCCACACCCACGGGGCCCCTGGGACCAGCCCTCAGAGCCTACAGAGCCACAAACACCTAGGGAGTCGCAGTCACGTGGCTGGAAAAAGGCATTTCAGTTTCCAATACGTGGAGCAAGCCTTTGTTTCTCAGAGCACAAATGCAGTGTGCTGAATGATTCACCATCAATTTTTTAAAATGTGTGTGAGAACCAGAAAGCAGGCAGAGAGAGACAGAGGAGAGAGGAAGGGAGGGAAGAAGAGAGGAAGGGAAAGATAGAGGGAAGGTGAGAAGGAGAGAGAGAGAGAGAGAGACAGAGAGAGAGAAAGGGAGAAGGGCAGGACCTGACTCACACGTAAACAAAGCTTCTCCGCCTCCCACTGCTTTGGCAGAGGTGCAGGCACCCCAGGGCTCTCACCTGTTGTCTATAGGTGGCTTGCTGGCCAATAGGGACATCTGCCATCATCATGGGCCTACAGCTACCACAAACCCCCAGACGTCCAGGACCCTGAACCACTTGACCCACTGCCTGTGGAGCAGACGTCAGCAGCTGGCCTCAGTCCTGGCTGCAGGCAGGTGGCTCTGCCCTTGTGTTCACTGTAAGCCACAGATCAACATGGGGAAGGACAGGTGGTACCTAGTTGCCCCAGGATGATACTGGCAAGAACAGGAAGGTCCAGCAGGATTCTCCGAGAGGCCAACTCAATGAGACTAGAGATTGTAGTCACTGGCACAGGACAGGGGAACTAGGCTCTAGTCAGTGCTGACATCTTGGACATTCAGTGTTTGTAAGACCCATGACTGATGATGACAAAGGGGCTTAAAAGATAACTTCTACCCTGATGACCCAGGCCACAAGAGGCCTGAGGAGGTGGATCATGGAGACATTGTAATCTAAAAATGCTGATGGAGGCAGAAGATACTAACTACCTAGTGCTGGCCGGTGTAGTGAATCTTGGTCTTTGATCCTCGTCCCGCCCCCAAAACCCATACATATAAATAATCTGGACTGGGGAGATGGCTCCCTGGATTAAAAGCCTGCCTTGAAAGCACAAGGACCTAAATTTGATCTCCAGAACTCATGTAAAGACAGTAGGCATGTTTATGTGCACTTGTGATTCCAGCACCGTGGAGGCAGAGATAAAAGGATCCCTGAGGCTTGTTGGCCAGCCAGACTAGCCTAATTGGCAAGCTCTAAGCCAAAACAAAACAAAAAAAGATGGCACCGAAGGAATAACAGCAGAGGTCCACTAGCCTCCACGGGCACACACACATGTGCAAAAGCACTTGCACATCTGTGTGTACCCATGCACAAACGCACATAAGACAATTAAATAAGGAATCTAAAGACTGTGTATCTTGAGTGGTCATCGGCCAGTCCCTAAAGTCACTGCAGGTGGCCACAGACATGCCCAGTCAACACAGGAGTCTGGGTTACACTGTCACAGGCTCCTGGCATGGAGGGCTGGGTAACATTTCCTGCCTGCGCTGTAATCTTTCACCCTTCCTGGTGTTTCTGCCACTCAAGAAACATGGAGTCTGCACTTTGAGAGAGGAGACTTCTCAGCCTCCTCACCCAGTGTAGCTTGTACACAGGAGTTGTTTTTTGTTTTTTGTTTTTTTTTTTAGTATAGGATATTTTACTACTGAGACAGATCGGAAGGAGACAGAGGCCTGAAGATGACCCGTCGAGAAGCAGGTCACCCCCTTCCCACATGGTCAAAGGCCAGGGCAGAACAGTCCTCACAGAGCTTCTCTGTGTGAACACAAAGCAGTACAGACAACGTCCCACCACCAATGGACCCCAGCTACGACCCTGCCGGAGTCAGAGGGAGAGAGCTAGGAGGGGCCCTAGGGCACAGGGTAGCAGACAGCCCGCGCTCAGGACCCTCTGCAACTTCCTGGCACCACTTCCCCCGGGCTCTGTGCATTAGGGAGTCAGGGAATAGTGAGGGAGGCCAGGTCAACTCTGTTTTCCGGCTCTTGAAGCGTCCCCTCGGCAGGCTGCCCCAGTGTGGCCTTTCCAGGGATGAAGTGACCATCACCCTGCGGGCGGAGAGGAGGGGTAGCTACCTCAGTCCACGCCCCTGCTGCGGGGTCCTGCTCAATATGAACTGAGGACAGTTTAGCTGCTGAGTTAGTCACGCAAAGCAGCCCTGGCCTGTCTGAGGATCTGAGATCACAGAAGGAAGGACTCTTTAGTCACTAAGACTTTTTGTTTCACAAAATCAGATGGCTGAAGGAATGGTCCTTCCTCTGACAAATCAACTCAAGGACTCAGCAGCCCCATCAAGAGAGCCAGGCAGTGAGACACCCAGGCAGTGAGACACCTGTTCAGCACTTGTGTGCCAGTGTCAGAGCACCTGGGGGGCATTCGGGTCCACTCTGCTATTCAAGGCGAGAGGAAAACAATAGTGACAAGAAGCAATGGCAGGATGGGCCAGAAACTTGGCACGAGAGGACACCCAGCTCCCGGAAGCAGAAGGCACTATAGATTTGAGGAGACTGGTCTCTGCTGCTTGCTGGTGACCCCCTCCCCCACCTCTCTCAAGGGGACAAAGTGAATAAAGGTCTTCCTGCACAGGCAATTCGGAGAGTGCACATCGAGCCCACACAGTAAAGTCTGTTGTTTGCTAATTATCTCTTTTTATTTATAGCTGACAAAAAGTCCATCCTCAAGGGCTTTTGCTTACTGTTAATCAAATATAATACTTCTTTTCAAAGTCCAGGGTTGAGGGTCAAATGAGATTACATCATCAGTCAACTGAGTGAGAATCCAGCCCCATCAAGCCCCTCAGAGAGTCTCCAACTACAGATAGTGTATTCATGGAAAGGAGACATGAGCAAGGTAGGCAGGTAGCTAGGCAGAATAATAATTCAATTTATCAGGGTGATGCCTGAAGTGGCAGGCTTTAAACCAGCTGCATTTTCTAGGATGACAGATCTGGGCAAAAAGCCACAGTGCAACAGGCCAGTCACCCGTCACTCACTGGGATAGAGCACTGATCTGTTCCATGTGCTAAGAGCTCTGTGTGACCTCTGAGATGTATAGTGACTAGGTTGGCAAATGAATTCACTTAGTCACTAACTGTTCTTTCCCCTTTGACCTCAAAAAGTAAGTCCTTGAAGTTTTTAAAATAAAGGCTCATAGAAAAGATAGCACTGAAATGTTGGTACGGAAAAGCACCTTCAGGCCAGGAGGTCTCCCCTCAGATTTACTGCGGCCAGAAAAGGCCAGAAAGGTCTGGGAGTCACTGGCACTTTACACATCACTGGGAATCTGACAACCACTGTGGGTGAGACATAGACTGATGCAGAGAATGATGTGCACCCAGCCCCGCTCTCCCCAGGTATCTTCAATACCAGCCCATAGTGTCTAATTCAGGGCATAAGAACCACTGGGGAGCTGGTCAGTGCACCATAGGAATCTACTTGCTTAGCATTTGCTGTGCTGTTCACCCCACACTGGGCATGGTACTATGATGGGAGGTCATGGGTTAAAATCTCACCTTGTCAGGGGTTGTGCTATCACACAGGTAAACACCTGCCCAGGCAGCAATGCCCTAGAGTGTGGGTGTTACCATTCAAGGTAGTTTCCGAGCTAGAAACCACTCCTTAAGGGAACACTGCACCCAGGAAGTTTGCTGTGCTCTCCCCTCAGTTTCCACAGGAAACATCTGGGTCATTCCCACAGAGGCTCCTACAGCTGGATGGAGCTGGCAGACATGGCTGGTAGTTTGCCCCCGCTACATGAGATTTGGCAGCCACCTGACCTCTGCTGCCACCCCTCCAGTGTCCAGCTCCTTATTATGGTCTCCTATTAAGGGGAGTCAAATTCATAGAATATCAATGCTACCTGTCTCACAGAACCCTCTGCCATAGTGAAGCCGTCTGAGAAGTCTTTGGGCTCCCAGAATTCCCATTCTAAACTCTGCAGCCTCAGATCTGCGGTCGGGGAACGGCTCAGAGCAGCACAAGGCTGGGGATGCTGCTCAGGCCAGGCCTCACTAGCAGGAAGGAGATAGGTCTTATAGGAAATCCTGGATTCATCCACTAAGCTATCACCAGGTCTGTTCAGGGACAAACCCAAGTCAAAAGCCTACCTTAGCTGGTTCTCAAATCCCTCGTCTCTTGTGTTGGTGAATGAAGAAACAGTTTTACAGTCTGTAAAGGAATCACAAGTCTACTCGCTAAGTTTGTATCTTTGATCAGCTCTTTGCCATAGGCAGAAAGGAGAATGTCTGGTGACCAGGACTGTGGTATCCAGCCCTGGACTGCAGCTGTAAGGAGGAATAGAGAATGGGGTGTAGGGTGTGGGGTGTGGGGCGTGGGCCATAGGGTGTGGGACTCTGTATCAGGTCGTGAACACTGTGGCTGAGGAAACCAGGATAGCAGACAGGCGAATCCAGAGCAGAGGTCTGTAAGCCCACATTGTCTTTGGACTTAGGAAGAAGCACTGTGCAGGGTTCTTTCACACCTGGCATCATCAGGAGTCACTTTACTACCACAAGGCTAGATTCCAGGCTGATCCTCATTTTGGGATCCTGGTTTCCTGAAACCATCTAAAGACCCAGCTGGAGATCTGAGCAAGAGAAGCCACTTGACCTGGGAGTGATTCTGTCTTGAGGAACAGGAGCTATGTGACCCTGGCAGGTTGCTTGCCCTTTCCAAGGTGGTCTCTATAAAACTGAGCTGATTGTGGTCTCTCCCTCCGGGGTGACCGATACATTTGGTAAGTGAACACATAGTCTGGCATCTAGTGGGTGGTGGGTATTTACCTACCACTGACATCCTAGATGAACACCTCTGCCCTGGTGCCTGTCTGGGGCACTACTGCCCAGTCTCACTCAACTCTCCAACTGAGGAGAGGAACACCTGCTCCTCTGGTCTCTCTCAGGGGTGAGAGACAGATGATGGACAAGGCCTGCCGCCTCTGCTTCCTCTACCTCCCAAGGGGTGGCGTGGCCCCTTTCAGGCTCCGTGGGTCCTCCCACAGACATGAATCCATAGATAGGCCCTGGGTTGGGAACTCCCAGAATAGGCCTGATGAGAGTCAGGAAGGGAGGGATCAAGTCCTATAACTGGATGCTGCCATCCTTGAGCTCCCACACTGACTGTTGCTCTTCCACGCTGTCATCAAGCCTCACCTGTGACAGCTGTCATGCTGCCTCTGCCCCTTCTGCCATGTTTGCACGAGGCTAGGAAAAGCCCTCTGTGTGCAGCTCTGCTCCTCCCCCCGCAAGTCCCTTTCACAGGTCATCCCCAGTCACTCTTTATTCCATTTGCTGATCAGTGTGCACACTCAGTGGATCCAACTGTACTCTTGGTGACACTCAGAGCCCGGAGTGTGAGGCTCCTGGGGTTCCTGACCTGGCCCCCAAACTCATGCACAGCTTGGTTTGAAGTAATTTCTCAACTGGTTCCTGCAGATCCTGACCCTACCTTGCCTTCTAGGCCCTGTCTCTCAACACAAGTGCCCCCACAGCTGGCCTCCATCCTTGCAGCCACGATCCATCTCTGGAGCAGGACTGCCAACAGAGCTCACTCTGTGACCATATCCTCTACACCGACCATAGTGAGTGGCCCAGAGTCCATTCATCAAGTGGAACTCAATGCAGCAGCAGCATTTGGGGAGGGGCTCACCGGGGTCCTGGACTTGGCCCATGCCTCTCTAGTACAATGAGGTCCCCCCCATGCTCTGGTAGACATCACAACAACTCTCATAGGACAGCCCCACCTCCACCTCAACCACTGACCTCAGAGGCTCCTCATCCATGGGACCCGGTGAGAAAGTGACATGGAAATGATGCCTGAGGTTGTCCTCAAAGCCCAGAGGCAGGGAGTGTTCAAGATTCTCACAGGAAGGAGGAAAATGCAACACAGACATGGCCAGGCTGAGCCTCCCAGGGCCTCTAACAGCTACAGGCCCATAAAGGCCTCTGCTATGTGACCAACATCCAGACGCACCTTTAGGACCAGGCTTCCATCACAGGGACCTGTCCAGGTCCTGCAGCCACTCCCCATATCTGAGCACAAGTGTTCCAAAGGCAGAGAGAGATAAAATCAAATGCACTGTTCTGGGGAGCAGGGTCCAATCCAGCAAGGTTCCATCACCACTGACATTTGTCTTTGGTTTGCTAAGAAAATACACTTCACTTCAGCCAAGTGTTCTTCAGGGATCTGGATCTGTCTTCATAACAGAGTTGAGAGGTGGCTTTCCTTCCTCACGCTTCCCTGAGTTTGGTATGTCCCTGCTCAGATGCAGTAGGGCACTGTGTATGCCAGGGCCCAGCAGACCCAGGGCCCAGGTCATAAGTCAAGAACGTGAGTGTGAGACAACCAAGGCCTCCTCCCACTGTGCTCATGTTCTGGGTAGTGTGGTTATTTTTTCACTGAGAAACATCTTTGATACCACAATAGGTTTGTTATTTTTTATATAAGTTAATATTTTAAAATATGACAAGTATTTACTATAAATATTGCAACACCAGTTGCTCTTTGTGATTCTCATTAAGTTTTAAGAGCATACAGAGGCCTGACTCAGAGTCTGAAAACTGCTGTGATGATGGAGGAGGCAGGGTGGACCAGCACCTACAGAAGGCATGGGTCTGAGAGACACATAGGTCCAGGATGGGTCCTTGGAGTACACACACTATAGCCCTGTTTTCTCTCTCTTCACTGGAATGCTCATCTGCCTGGCTCTGCTGGTCACAGACCATAGTGGAAGGCTGAGGGGCAGGAGGAACCAGGCCCTTGCCCTCTTGGGTTCAGCTTCCTCCTCCACCCTCCACAGATCTGGTCCTACCTTGAGGTCCTGGGTTCTAGAAGGCATGCACAATTGCCTAGGGTATTCACTGAACAAGGGACAGCTGATCAGGCAAGTGGATAGAGTGAGCTGGGTGGATCTCCCTGAATGGAGCATTTCACGTGACACAGGCTCAAGGCTCCTCAGCATTTAAGGGTCACCTTGAGTTCCAGAGCATGGTCTGTGGCATGAGACCATCTCTCCCTATTTGTCCCTGCTCTTTGAAGCCCCCCGCTTTTCTCCCTGGCATCCCAAAGCCCATGTGACTCTGATGGCAGCTGAGGGCTCATTCTGGTCAGCCCCACCCTGCTGGAGGGAGGCCTCAGCTGCCACATCCCAGGACAGCTGGAGGCCAGGGAGCCTGTTGGGCTCTGATGAACACCAGTCCATCAGGGGAGTAATAGGCCAAGTGACAACTAAGAGTCTCTGGTTTGTGCACCACTGGATCTCTAGAGGATGGGGGCTGAGGAATACCCACTCCTGCTTCTCTGTGTTATGTGCTTCCTTATCCAGATACTGTGGATGGTTATAGACACATGAGGCATAGGGCCCCATCCCCATTTCAGAGGCAAGCCTATAAAGGCCAGGCACAGGCCATGAGCAGCACAAGATTGCAGGGCAGTGCCAGGCCACGAACGCAGTCCTGCTCCACGGCTCTGACCTGAACCACAGTAGATGAAACAGCTTGGGTTGGTGAGGGAGCTGCAGGCATACAAACAGGAACATCCTGACCTTGTCCACTGGTGACTTCCCGAGGCGGACAAGTGAGCCTCTTCAGCGAGGGGACAGAGGTGGGTTTGGGATACACAGGAGCCTGGGAGTCAATGGCCTTGTCAGGAGTGAGCAGCCTCTTACCCAGCAACCCATAGACTCGGTTCTGCCCACTGAAAGGAACTGAGGGAGACCAGCATTCAGGTGGTGTCTCCTGCTGACCTACGGCTTCAGCCCCTGCTTCTCTGAAGCACATGGACACTGTGTATAGCTGAGGTGTGCAACATGTTATACACTCATACCACGAAATGATTACCACGATCAAGCCAATGAACACCTCCATCACCTCAGTTACTGCATGCGTGTCTATGAGGTTTGAAGAGTTTAGGAAATTACCAGCATGCAAAGTGGCATTAACTATGGTCATCACGCTCACAGTAGAGCTCCAGAGCCCAGTAATTTTGCCTAACTAGGACTCTGCATACTTTGACAATGCCCATCCCCAACAGTAACCAGGACTCCCCTCCCCAGCACCATGCTCCCTAACACTGTGCTCCCCAGTACTCCATTCCCCAGTACTGTGCCCCCCAGGCCTCTGCGCCCCAGCACCCAGTTCCCGGAGTTGCAGCTTTTCAGGTCCAGTTAGCGGTGGGAGCACACAGCAGTCAGCACTCTGCCCTATGTGCTGAACTATTCACCGTGTTCCCCGGGCTCATCCAGGCTTGTGAAAGGACAGGACGTCTTCCTACAGCTGTGTCTATGAACCGCACTCTTTTGACCTATCGCCCACTGATGACACAGAATTGATTATGTCGGTGAACAGGGTAGTGCAGGTGTAAACCCAGAGTAGTGCGGCTGCAGCAAACAGTACTTTCATTTTTAGTGTTTCTGTTGAGTGCCATGCTGATGTCATTTCCATCAGCAACCTGCAAACCTTCCCCTTTCTCCACAAACCCTCTCTGTGAAGGTCCAGAAGGAAAGGCTGCGTACAGAGTCAGAGCAGTACCTGCTGATGGCACGAGTGCTTGGCCTTGGTACCTTAGTACCATTGTCAACAGGTGTGTTGACCCAGTAGCTCCAGACCCTATGCAGGGGATGCTGAGCCAGCCTGTGGAAGAGAGGCATGCACTCCAGGCACCAGCCTCACCCACCATTCCCTTCTGAGCTATGACACTGGGCAGTGTCCTTTTCTGGGCCTCCTCAGGTACAAAAGGGGACAAGAATTCCTACCTTGCAGGATGGAGGCTCCCATCTTGTGAGCACAGCCTGTAGTAGTCTGTTGGTCTGCTGACAATGATTCACAGGCTTTGTGAGGATGTTGCCAGGTAAGTGGTAACATTCTGCCCTTGACCTAGATGTGTTTGTAGCCAGGGTCTCAAGGACTCCTTGGAAGTAGCATGTGGGCCACAGAGTTGATGGAATGGACAGGAGGCTAAGGTAAGGGATCACCTGAGTGACACCTCTGGTCAAGGGCATCTCAGGTTAGTCACATCTACACTCTACCAGCCTCTCCTTGAACTTGCCCTCCAGGACGCCAGAGATGAAACAGAGCCCAGACAGGTACCCAGGCTGGTTCAGGCAGTGATTGAGAGAATTGAAAGGATCTTGCTGGTTCTTGGGGCACTCTGGCCTTTCCTGTCTATCCCTGATCAGAGAACCCAGGAAGACCAGTGGTGAGTCAGGAGATATAAGACACAGAGTCAGTGGACATCAAGGAGTGTTACCTTCCTCAAAGGCTTCCATCACTGTTTTTAATATTCCAGAACCAAGCCTACAATCCAGGCACAAGAGGTGCCTTCAAGATGGCTCCTACCTCAAGAAGGCAGAGCCAGTTGTTGCTAGAAAGATGTTCCAACCCCTGCATCCTGTCCTTACCCACCCAGGGACCTCAGGTACCTTCTGAGTCAAAGAATGGTAGGTTTCCAGACGCCATGTCACCAAACGCTTCAGTCTGGGAGCCATGGTTACCTGGCCATGCCAACCTCAGGGTTCAGGACAGCTAGAACAGAGGCAGTCTTGCTCTTCAAACATGTCTCTGAGGAGCAGGCAGACTGGTCCTTGCACGGTGGTGTATAGTAGGTGAAGTGCAGCGGGGTAGAGCCACAGTGTGGCAGGACACGGCCAGGAGCACGCATGGCACCCGGGGTTGGGTAACTATGCCCGGTTACCCTTACAGTAGTTCTGCAGCACGGATACAAGTGGAGCCAGCCCAGCCCAGTCCAAGGCTGTGGCTGAGGGACTGGCAAGTGAGCACATGCTTTATTTTCTTCTCCTTTTACTGGTTCAAAAATAATCACTCAGTTAAAGTTCAGAGGGATCACTCCAAAGAGCCACCAATGACCACTAGGCCTTCTGCTCCCCAGGCAGAAAGCCATGTTTTATTCCTAGGCTCCCTAGAGTCCCACATTGAGAGCCTCCTGGCATCTGACAGATCTCATGCTCCTCCCCTAAACTGTCGGCAGGGACCTTTTTCCTTCTGAGGTTCTAAGACTTCTACAAATCTAAAAACAAGCAAGGAACTATATCAATCTTCACCAGAGACAGTCCTCAGACAAAAACAACACTGTGAAAGAAACTGACCTTCTCAAGGCAGAGAGAAGGAACTGGCCCTGCAGCAAGACATGGCCACACATACGAGAGAGTCAGTGGGACTCAGAGACAATAAGCAAGGTCAGTCCAGCCAGTCAGAGCCACCAGAATGTGTCAGAGAGAGACACAGAAGGTCACATAGAGACAGAGACATATCGTGAAAGATAGACTTATCAAGAGTGACAGACCATTCTCTGCCAGCCTTGGAGGCCAACTGTGAAGAAGCGCTCAACATTGCCCACCCTGACTCAGGGGCAGTGCTCTAGGCCCACCTGTCCCCATCGAGTGCACAGGTGCTTCTCAGCTCTAGATGTCCCATCACGGGGCTTTTGGATACCCATAGGGAAGTACTTAGAGGGACTACAGACAATTACAGAGGTCTGCTGTTACATTAACCATGTGCACTAATATCTGTTACTTCATAAATCTGACAAATGTTTTCTTGGAGACCAGAGCAAAACCCCCAATCCTCATCTCACCAAATTTCCTCAGAACAGTCATCTAAGTGGTGATCTGTCTCAAAAATACAGTATGCATTATAAATACATTAAGAATTTCAGGGGCAGTTTTAAGAATTCAGACCTTCACCTCATTAGGAAACGTCTAACATGGATTCATGTGGGGCCAGAATGAAGGGTTCTGCCCCAGGTCCCCATGACAAAGTGTGTGTCACACAACAGGCCTCATTTCAAAGCCGGGTGAGTTCTGACAGTCTAGATAATCACTCGTGATGGTCACAGAAGGCGCTCTCTGCGGGTCCCTGGAGAACACCCCTAGGCCTGACCTCAGATTTGAGATGGATACTCCCTGAACACTCCAGAATTGTTTGTGGTTCACAGTGAACGGCTGAGATTTCCCTGACCATTCCCAGCCCTCTGCATCCAATATGCTGGGAAATTCTCTACCAGCCACTCATTGCCCCCGGTGACTTTCTGGAAAATCAGATACAGTCTGTGTTTATTTGTGTTGTTGTGGAGGGCTGATTCATGAAAATTCACAAATAATACTTTATAGGTCATTCACCAATACTTGGCAGAAATTCCCCCAGGCAACGTAATTATGACAAATTACTTCAAAACTAGCATCCTCCCTTTCTAATGACGGAGGAACCCCAGGTTACTTCTCCTCTGCCCATCCCCTGTTCCTCTTTTCTTCTAAGGATGGCTGTGCTCCCTTTCCCGGTCCCTTGTTCTTTTAGTACCCCGAGCCTAGCACCAGGCAGCTGGTAACATCAACCTCACAGTACCTGCCTTTCTACACAGGCAAAACCAGTTCTGAAATGAGACCACAGAAGCCCCCAGGATGCAGTCAGCTCACTATCCAATGACCATGGTCATCTAGTTCTGGGTCCTACAACCCCCGAGCTCTGGTACCCAGGGGGCAGTTGTGGGCATGACACTGGTCAGGTATTCCTGCACAGAGAAAGCCACAGCCATCTCATCAGCCCTGGGGGTGTCTCTCACTTGCCAGCTGGCATGTCCAGGAGAAGTCCTGAACAAAGGAGAGCATTTGCTTCGAGCCTTCCAAGAAGGTGTGTCACCGCCCCTCATCCCAGAGCAGATATAAACACTGCTGTCCATGAGGGACCCTGGGACAGAGTGTGGGTAGCACTGCCCAGACCAACAGGGTGAGGCACCCCCACCACCACCCTGCAGGAGTGGACTGTTTTTCTCTATTACACAGCCAGCCCCACCCCCAACCCCAAATGCATCCTGCTGTGTGAGCCACAGGCTAAAGAGGCCTCTGTCAACAGTGAGCCCCAGCACGGAAGCAACCCCACCTGGCCTCTAGTCTTCACTGGCATTGTTACACCATGCCCACGCCCTACAAGCTTCCACAGCAAACGGACTTCATTCCCAAAGAAACAGACACTGTAGAGCCAGACGCACCTGCACTTGTCTTCAGCAGGAGCCACAGGGCTGTGACGTCCTGGGACAGCATGGAGATGAGACTCAAAGTCATGCTGTCACCCTCACCATCAGTCAGGAGCCGGCGACCTGTTTCCCGGCAAATCTGCCTGGGCTGCACAAAGGAAGCCAGCAGAGCTCCATCTTGGGCTGCGGAGTAGAGACACTACGCCTCCCTGGCCTTGCTGCGCAATGCCGGCCTCAGAGCGCCGTGCTGCACCGCCAGCTGCGGCTGCTGCTCTTTGCCGGGCCTCGGCTTCAATGTCCCTGATTAAGAAGCCAGAGTCAGCTCACTTATCCTGCTGCAGACGATTAACTGTTGAAAGCCTGGCAGTTGCTGAGTCCTACTGGTCACAGAGCCAGAAGCCTTGTTGTTTGTCTGGACCCTCCCTGCAGGGGCCCTACCTCATCCAGGTTCTGTCCACAGGGACAGCCAGGGGCACAGGGACCTAAACCACAGGGGCCCCTGCTCAGCCAGGTCCCATCCACAAGAACAGCCCTGGGGAAAACCTGACCCACTGAGAGCCCGGATTTCTGTCCCACTGACACATTACGCGGGTGGAATAACAAGATCTGGAGCTTGGTGGGTAACTGGTCTTGCAATATCCACAGTAAGCTCTTAAAGCTTAACATGCAGGGGTCACACAGCTCTCAGAAGCCAGGATGGCCCCAAGGAGGAGAAATGGGGACACCTGAATAAGACACACAAAACCTGCCCATCCAGGAGGCCGGCCTTCCTTCCTTCCTTCCTTCCTTCCTTCCTTTCTCTTTCTTTTTCTTTCTTTCTTTCTTTGTGAGATAGGGGCTCATGCAGCCTACCTAGGCTAGCCTCAAGCTCACTGTGCAGAAGATTAACCTTGACCTCCTAATCCTCCTGCCTCCATCTCCCAAGTGCTGGGATTACAGGCATAAGAGCTTCTGACCACCATGGCAGGATCTGGGAGGCCTCAGGCTGCAGGTTTTGACTCTGGTTGATGTGAGAGCAGCCAAGGCTGTAACAATCTCCCAGGTGACACCAAAGACCACTCATCTGTGGGGCCAGGATCTAGTACTAGAAGGCAAGGGCCAGGAAGACCCAACCTTGACTCCTAGAAGCCTCATTTCCAATGTTGAAGTAAATCAGAGCAGGAGAAGCTGGGGGATCCTAGGTTTCTGTGCCACTGAGGCTGCTCCCTGACCTCTGGATCTTCTTTGTATCCTCTGGGAATGGCAGCTGCTCCAGTACCTCTCTGTCTCCACCCGCCCTTGTATGTGTGATCTGATCCCGCCCCGCGCTAATGTCACCCAGCACAGGATATATGGTCAGACGCTGCTCAGTGCTGTCCCTATAACCTTGGTAAGTAGCTAGACTTCAGTGTGGCCATCTGGGAACTCTGGTTTCCAGACACAGGCTGCAAGAGGTAGACTGCACTTGCAGGCAGCCCTGGAGCTCTCCCATTCCCCAGAAGCAGGACAATGAGGTGGTAGAGAAAAAGGGCCTGTTCTAGTTACTATCTATTGCCGTGATTAAAAACTCTGACCAAAACCAACCTGGGGAGGAAAGGGTTTATTTGGCTTACAGCTCACAGTCCATCATCAAGAGAAGCCAAGGCAGGAACTCAGGGCAGGAACCTGGAGCACAGACCATGAAGGAACATTGCTTACTGGCTTGCTCCTCTGGCCAATGTTCAGCCTGCTTCCTTATACAATTCAGGACCATCTGCCCAGGGGTAGTACCACTCACAGTGGGCTGGGTCAGTCCAATGGAGGAAATTCCTAAATTGAGGTTCCCCGTTCCCAGGTATGCCAAGTTGACAAAGAAGCTATCCAGTGGGGTCTCACAGGTTCCAGAGCCAACTGTAACTCTTTGTGACCTTGGGCTCACTGTTCACAGCCTAAAGCCTCAGTTTCCCCTGTTGAGCCTGGGAAGACAGTGAGATACAGGAACACTCTCAGTGCTTTGCAAGACTGTCTCCACGAACAGCAGCCATCACCTCTGCCCTGGTGGCTACAACCACCTGCTGATGAGAAGCAAAGATGGTAAAGCTTGAATCTCAAACTTGCTCCCCAGCCGGCTCCTCTGAACAGTAGGCATGTGCGGCCTACTCTGCCCTCAGTCCCCACTAGAGGCAGAAGTCACCTCTGCAGTTCTGGCCTCTCCATGTCTCTCACATCTGCCTGAGTCACTGATGGTATCTGTGCCTATTTCCTTTGCCTGAGTCCCCTTGTCCTTTGCACTGGGTCTCTGCTGATTGACTGGTCTCATGCCCTAGGAGCTACCCTGAATGGGTTTTCATTGAATAAGGTCAAAGAAGCTGATGAAGAGTTTAGGAAAGAGTCCACTGTGATAGAGTCCTCCTTGAAGGACGTGCTCATGTACTCATTGCCACTCAGGCCCTGGAACATGAGGGACCAGGAAAGTTAAGCTTCAGTGCTACAGAAAGTAGACTCCAGAGACAAGGATGAAACTCCTAAAATAGGGACTTGTGTCATCTTCCCATGACAGACCACATTTCCGAGAGGACAGGAGAAAACACTGGAAAGCATCTGCTCAACTTCCACACAAGTATACACAGCCCTTCTGCTCCAAAGTCATCATTTCTGAGGAATGCCCCTCCTGGCCTTGGAGCCCACTCCTCACATGCCAGCACTCCCTGAACTTTTCCACCTGTCCTCTACTGTGTCTTAGTGTGCCATGAGTGTGTGGTGTGTGTGTGTGAGACTCCCTGGACCAAGTTCCATGCATCTAAGCTCTGTTCTCATCTTGCTTTGGAAGTATTGTGCTCAGAGCACACCTATCACAAGTGGGCATCACACCCTGACCAGGCCTCAGAAGAGGAGTGCCACCAATCGTATGCTATGTGCTCCCCTACTCCCCTGCACAGTGCTTTGTCACAGGCTATGGAGCACATTTCCTCACAACAGGAAGAAACCTTCAAGTTGCCTCTCCAAGCTGAAGGACCTCTGTCTTTACCCTCAGGCAATGTCTAGCACTCTGGGTGGAATGCTAGTTACTTAGCTAGTGGACTTTCAGGAACTGTGCAAATTTAAAATTGGGGTCAGGGGAGAAAGGGCAAGGTCAAAGGGCAGAGGCATTCTGGGACAGCTTCCTGGACCAGACTCCAGATCCAGGTGGCTGGGTAGCTCTGGAGGAAGAGGCCCTGGGATATGGGGACAGCATCCCACTTGGTCCCTGACTGCCTTCTACTACTCAGGAGGACAACTGATCCAAGGGGACCTACCTGCCCAGGGTCATAGCCTAGGAAGCAGCTCATACAGGTGACAGGGACTCAGGGGTCCAGAGTACACAATGGAGCTGCAGCCAGGAATCAATGATCTGCAGGCCCCTGACAGGCAGAAGAGTTTACCACCCTTCTCAAAGACTCGGGTAGCATGACACAGTCATTTCATGCAATTTTCCTCCTCAGATGCTCCAAGAGGATCCTGGTCTGACAAGTGATACTGGTCTGAGGTCCAAACTCCCCAGCCCTGTGCTTTGCTGTCGTAAGAAACTCTGCAAGGAGTTGTTTAAAAAAGTTCGGTGTGTTGGGTCAGATGGTTCTGCACACAGCCCAGCCTTTTCAACCTATAATCTAAGGCAGTTTGAGGGTTAGGGTATAGCTGAGGGGTATTGGCTAGCATGGGCCCTGGGTTCCATTCCCTGCAACACACACACACACACACACACACACACACACACACACACAAACACACACACACATACACACATATACACACACACACACACACTTTAACTTGGCTTCACCTGACAATGCATGTTAGGTAACTATAACAAGTCAAAACACAGACCCTGCATGGTCTTGAAGACTCAGGTGATCCCTGTTTCAGAGGATCCAAAGGGAGGTGACACCCTAGCTTCTTCAGGAAGAGAGACCCTGGCTCCTGAGGCTCCATCTACATTGTTTATCTTCCAGTTAAGGTTTGGGAATTGATCATTGGCTCTGAATTCACCTTTTCACTGAGAGAAACTCTAAGCCAGGCTTCTATGTATATACCCATGGGAGGAGCCCAGTGCCCTAGAGGTCCAGTTTCTCACAAGAAGGTTGACTTATTTGTTTGAGAAACATAACACTATCAATCAAATTTCAATATTTGGCACACATTATTTAAAATGTCATCTTTTAGCACATAGTCAAAATGTCTGATGTATGCAGGTTCAGCCCAAAACAGGTATAGTCTATTGTATATCTGACCAATACATGGGCTCCTGCTACCAGCCTGTACCTGATCTCCAGGTGAATTTGGAGCTGAGTCTCTCACAGAGGGCTAAGTTGGTCACAGGTAGCAGCATTGTACCCTCTGAGCTGTCCTGCCCACAGATCCCTCTTTCTGTGTAGCACAATAACCATTCCCAAGGGTCAGCAGGCCCCATATCCTCGAGACAGACCAAGGTGTAGCATGGATAAAAGTTAGAATGCATGGAGGTTAGAACTCTGGGAGGAGAACAGGTACCTGGTGGCCCGTCCTGGAAGGAGCTGGCCAGACCTGAGAAGGCCAGCTTTCCTCCAGGAGGAACAGTTTGAGGAAATCACACCCACGGTTAAAGGTGCCTATACCACATCAGAGGACGAGCCTTCCCATCCCTGCACCAATGTGCAGCCTGAGAACCATCCATAGATATGACCAACCGAGGCCATGCCCAGAGCATTTGGGTTCAGGAGCTCTCCTGAAGGATACACCTGGTTCCAGAAGTCTCCCAGGTACCCTTCTGTCTAATTCTAAATAGACTCAAGCTTGGAAAGATGCCTCAGCCCAATCTACCAGGTCAGTCTGGAGTCTTAGGGCCCTCATTTTCAGGCCTGTTTCCCCAGGGGGGAGCCTGTCCACCCCAGCCTTTGTCTGCTTGTGGCTCTCCAAACTACCCCCACCTCAGAGCCTCCTGATCTTAGAATACATTCCTGGTGCTGGGTTTTGTGTTTTATGGCATTTTTATATGTCCTTTTCCTCCATTTAAGCTTTCTCTCCTACAGAGGTGCTGAGCCTTCCTGCCTTGGGGATGCAGGGATTGGCAGTGGCAGAGGGAAGGAACTCTGCCTCCATTCACATTTAATTAATCTTCACTTGTTATTTGTGTTTTACAGCGATGGTTACATTGCCAATTTGATAAGATCTAGAATCACCAAGGAGACAAACCTTCGATCAGGACCAACCTGTGACGGAGTTTCTAGACGGAATTAGTTAACACTGAAGATCCACCCTAAATGTAGGGGGCTTAACCATTCCATGGGCTGGAATCTCAGACTGGATAAAAATAGACGTCCATTACCTTCTGCTTGCTGACTGCACTGGCCATGTGGCCAGCTGCCTCAAGTCCCTGCTGCCAGGACTTCCCCACCACGGTAGACTGTACCCTGGAACTGTGAGTCAGAACAAATCCTTCCTTCCTTCATTTGCCTTTGTCAGGTATTTTGTCACAGAAATAAGAAGAGTAACTATTATACTATCAATGTTTGTAGAAATAATATTTACATAACAACGAAACACAATCACCCAGAGGCCCCATTGCCGCAGTTGAGCCTTGGGAAAATGCCACACAAGGCCCAGGCCCAGTCTCCTGAAGGCCACAGCACAGAAGCAGTGGCCACAGGGAGCCATCACTGTCAGTGAGCACAGCTGTGTCCATCTCGATTAGCTCAAAAGGAAAACCCAACGGGGGAATCAGACATACAGCTCCAGATCCAATGGTTCTGAAAGATCCTTACTTCCATGAACTCGTAAGAGGCCTGAGCCATAGGTCCAATGGCCTTGGGTCATCTCCCACCTCACTGGGCTGCGGCAGTGGCAACTCTGCTGGACAAAGATGGGGTCACTAGCCTAGTACCAATGCTCTAAGTAGGGCAGTCATCTCTGATAGACAGGTGCATCTTACAAGCTCAAGCAATCCAGAGGCCAGCCAGCTCTGCATACACATAGCAGAAAGCAAACACAGGTGGGACCTAAGTCAAATAAAAGCCACAGAAGCTGGAACATGGAGGGCGTGGCCTCGTCTGACCTTCAGGATGTTGCTGGTATACCAGGCACTGGGGCCACAGGAGCAAGAGGGGTAGGACAGGTGACACCTCTGCTCAGGTGTCAAGCAAGACTCCTCGGACAGCGCAGTCAGATTTTGTATCCCCAAACCTGCCACGATCCCAAGCCTGGGGGCTGAAGCTTACATGCAGCTGCAGATGCCAAGATTCAGGGCGATGTGCACAAGCCACCTAAGTCCCCCTGAGGAGCCACAGGGTTTAGTCTCAGGATTCAGAATGCTGTGCAGAAGCCATTCAGATCCCCCTGTGGCGGGCCCACTTGAGTCTGGACCCCAGGTTGGACGAGGAGTGGGGAGGCTGCTCTACCTGGGTCTCTTCATTGAGAAGCACAGGACGAGATGAAGGATTCCCCAGTCCTGCAGGACTTACAGTTACCACTGGGCTGCAAGGTAGGTGGGGCCAGCTGCATACCAGCCCTGTGGGAGTGGCCTGTGCTGCAGGTCAGGACCCAGCTTCCTATGGCTGCCTGAGCACACCTGGGATGGTGAGGGAGGATCAGCATCAGCCAGCTACCAGGGTGTGTCTGAAGGTCTAGTGGAAGTTTCGTGGGGGTGGAAGAGAAGAGAGGGTGAGGCCCAAGATTCCAGGCCAATGGCTCTGAGCTGTGCAGACAAAAACTTGACAGCCCTGTGTTGCGCTTTGTGGGCGGGCATCTGGAAGCCTAGTTCAGTCCTGCTGGGGTCCCTCAGACCTGCACCCATTGTGGGGAAGTGAGTGCATACAGGCAGCAGAAGGAGGCGGAAAGCAGGATGTGCTCCCTGAGCAGCTTCCCCTGGAGTATTCCATCTGCCAGGAAATATTTATGATGTGTAAGTGGAAAGTCATGGAGCAAGTACTGTCTGGCCTGGTCTCATCCCTCCTGCACACAGTGATCAAGAAGGAGAGAGAGAGGAGGGCAGGGGGTGGGAGCGCATAGGGCAGGAAGGCAGTAATGCAGAGAGGTAGTCAGGGAGGTAGAAGACACAGACACAACTGGAGGACGGGGACAAGAAGGAAGGAGTTAGGAGAACGGGGGCCCACAGGGCCGGAGCACAGGAGGTAGAAGGGGGACACAAGGGAGGTGAGAGGCACAGGGTGCTGGGGTAGGGGGCAGGAGGACAAGGAAGGCGGGGACAAGAACAGGATGATGGGACGGGTAGGGGGAGAGGGAGGTAGGGGATGGTGAGGGCAGAGGGCAGGTGGGGGTGCAGGGTTCCCCATAGCTGGCTGGGGTGTAGAATTTTTTAAAATTCCATTCTTGGATCGGGAAGATGGTTCACTGGTTAAGAGTGCTTGCTACTCTTGCAGAGGGACTGGATTTGGTTCCCAGCACCCACATGGCAGCTAACCACCCTCTGTAACTCCAATTCCAGGGGATCTGACACCCTCCTCTGGTCTTTGTGGGCATTGCATACATGGGTGCACTTACATACATGAGGCAAAACAGTTATACATGTAAAATAAAAATAAATTTAAAATATTAAAAATTAATAAAAATCAAGTCCGTTCTTATTCTTAGACCCCTCCAAGCTACCATGTTTTTCTTCTAAAGCCATCCAGTTTGGCACTGCAGAGCAGTACTCAGTGTAAGAGTCTCCACTAACCCTGGGACTTAGGGAAGGGACAAGGCAAGTGATTCTGGGCATCTGACTGGGCCACAGCCTGAGACAGAGAGCGGATCTGGTGGGATCATCCTGGCACTGTGAGGTACCCTGCAGCTGTGCTGTGCAGACTTGGGAGGCGAGACTATCCCTGTGGTTCCTGTTGCTACAGTTACAGGAAGGCTGGTCCTTAAGAGCACTCAGGACTAAAGGGTGTCTGCTGTGTCTGCCCACTACACCTCATGGTCACTGGTCCCCACTGCTGCCACCAAGGACAGGACACCAGAGCCTGGTGGGAGGGCAGGAGTCCAACTGAGGTCTTATTGTCCCTAGGGCAGAAGACAAGACTGGCTGACAAGATACTGCAGCACCCCTGGGATCTCCCTCCCTCCCCTGTCCCATTGCTGTGGCCTGTATAGGCTGCCAGTCACCTTCCACAGGTAAATAGCGCAGAACTGAGATGCTGGCTGGGCCAGGAGGGCGGAATCTGCCCAGACTTCCTCATAGCTGCCCCACAGAGACACAGCTCTCTATAGACAGTGGCCACACAGGGACAGAGCAGAAGGGAAGGAAGCAGAAGGAAGTCAAAGAGGACAGAGCCCCGGACAGACAGGCAGACAGCAGATCCATAGAAAGTAGCATATAGTGGGCACTAAGCTAACACTGGACCCCATCACAGTTCATTTTCATCGTTTTCACTGCTTTCCACCACGCATGCAGACTCGATAGTCTTGAACAAAGCACAGGCTCTAGTACGAGGTACCCACGTGCCCATCTTCTGGGCACTAGTTACGTGCCCTTTAACACCCTGCACCTCTGCAAGTTGGTCTGTGTCGGCGGGATGGCAGCCTCTCCCAGGTCATCATGAGGACACTTTGGGGTATGTGAACCAGACGGATCGCCCTCAAGCAGCCATGTCCAAAGGGCAATTTCAGTGTTTCAAATGTTAAAAATATTTTCCCACTCTCAAACACTTTTACAGGTGCAGCTAACAGATTTGCATGAGAAAGGGCTCCCTCAGGCCTCCAGGACAGCCACACAGCCCTTGCCCTCATGTGAGAAACTTTTTCAACATAGGAAACACATCTTGCAACTCAGCATCCACATCCAATGCACCCGCAAGCCAGAACTCATGCATTTTTCTTTTTCTTTTTTGTTTTTTTGAGACAAGGTCTCTTGTGGCCCCAGCTGGCCTGGAACTCTCTATAAGACCATGGTGGCCTCTATCTCACAGAGATCTTTCTGCTGCTTCTGCTCCCCCCGTGCTGGGATTAAAGGTGCATGCCACCACACCGAGCTCACACATTTTTCTTAATCAAGAAAAAGCCAGTAGGGCTGGAGAAATGGCTCAGTGGTTAAGAGCACTGACTGCTCTTGCAGAGGACCTCGGTTCAATTCCCAGCATCCACATGGCGGCAAACAAACAACCCTAGTTCCAGGGGATCTGATGCCCTCTTCTGACCTCTGAGAGCTTTGCGTGACAAAGATGCTCACGGCACACTGCCAATATACTAGCTCATACACATAAAATAAAAATAAGTAATTTTTTAAAAGAAAAAGATGGCGATGGAGAGGTGGATCTGAAGCTGTCTGCCCTGGGTCCTCGGAACCAGGGGCAAGATCTTGAGCAGTTCTTCTTTTTTAAAAGAATATTTTTTATTTTATGTGCATTGCCTGTATGTATGTAAGCGTACCCATGTCATGTAATGCCCAAGCATGTCAGAAGAGGGCATCAGATTCCCCTGGATCTGGAGTTAGCTATGGTTGTTCGCCGTCATGTAGGTGCTGGGAATCAAACCTGGGTCCTCTGCAAGAACAGCCAGTGTTCTTAACCACTGAGCCAATTCTCCAGGCGCCTCCAGCAGTTCTTAGTGCTGGCCACACCCATGGTCCCCTACCCACTCCTCCGCCTGGCCAGTCTCACAGACTTCAAGGAGGAATCAGCACTCCCCTGCAGGCTTTCCTGGGTCTCACACCATTTCCATTACACTTGCCCTAAGCCTCAAGGTGACTGTTTTTGCTCCAGTCGCTGCTCTCCAGTACACATTCCCTTTTCTCCTTTCCTCGGCCTTTCCACCACAGTCCCATCTTCTCTCATTGACTAAACACAACTCTACTCAATCCAAGGTCCCATAGTTTTTGCTTCAGGCTGGTTTTTCTCCGAGGAAGTTTGCCTTCCGTTCAGTCAGCACAAGAACATGCAGAAGCCTGTGTGTGACACACTTGGGTGCATGCATCAGGCATCCTGTACTTGTGACTGAATGGGTCCTAAGCAATGGCTCCTCTGTCTCTCTCATACCCAGGGTTCCTGTATTTCCTGAAAGTCTCTCGTCTTACCTCTTTCTAAAGCCCCGCAGTGGCCTTGTACCTAAGTATAGGA
Source organism: Eospalax fontanierii (assembly GCA_035773235.1). Taxonomy (NCBI): domain Eukaryota; kingdom Metazoa; phylum Chordata; class Mammalia; order Rodentia; family Spalacidae; genus Eospalax; species Eospalax fontanierii. Next base: position 41,189,544 of record CM069524.1, read on the forward strand.
ACTGGAATTGAGACTAGATCCTTCATGGTTGGCTGGTACAACAAGACACAGCCCCCCTATGTCTGGTGCCTGCTGTGTATACACTGGCAAGCAAATGCCTCATCCAGATGCCTGTCCACCATAACCATCATAGATCCTCCTCTTGCCTCTGCCAGGACAGCCCTCCCCCAGTGTGGTCTCCCACACCTGGACCCTGCTTTGTCCATCCCTAATGCCTGCCATCTTACCAGAGGGGCCTGGGCTTCCTCAGGACAATGAGACACCTCTTCTCTCCTGTGACCCTGGGACCTGGTTTGGTGCCTGGTGAGTGTTTGGTGAAGACAGAGTCAATGCTGCTGCTATAGGTATTTAGGGCTCACACTCTGTCTTATCCCTGTGGATGGCCTGTGAGATGTTCACAATTCATTGAGAGGAGGCATCGTCTCCTCTCTTGTTGAGTTAGTGCTTTTAAAGTCAGAGCCAAGGGGCTGGTGAGATGGCTCAGTGGTTAAAAGCACTGGCTGCTCTTGCAGAGGACCCGGGTTTGATTCCCAACACACATTTGGTGGCTAACAACCAACCATAACTCCAGTTCCAGGGGATCCCACACCCTCTTCTGACCTCTGAGGGCACTGAAGGACAAGGGTGTACTTAAATAAATGCAGGTAATATGCTCATACATACAAAAAATAAGTAAAATATTTTTAAAAGGCAGAGTTGAAGCTTACCTCTCTTGTTTCTGAGGCTTCACTGTATCAGTGAATGCCTACGTTGCAGTGCAATAGGACGTGACGTATTTACAGTGCAGTGGTTATGAAATGTTAGGGATGAGGGGAATGATGTGCTCCTCATGAGAATACTTGGCATCAGCTTCATTTTAAAAAGGGGGATCCACTGAGCAACCATTCTATGTCCCTCAGGCTCTGCCACTGTCCTAATATTCAGCCTCCCACAAGGTACAGATTTCCAGTATCTGCCCCAGGGTACAAGGACTCTAGACTTCAGTTGTTGGGTGGGGGTACACCCTTGAAGACCTCCCTGAAGGTCAGCTTTGTGCACGCAGCGTAACTCCAGCGGCCGTCCCCATAGAGCAGCATGCCCTGAATGCGGACCCAGCCCGGAGAAAATGAGAGCAGCACAGTCTGGGTGAGCTCCTGGGGAGCGTGCTGTCCCAGTAAATGTGGGCAAATATTTTCTGAGGAGGAGGAAATACCTGCCCCATTTAAGGAAATAATTTAAATGCAGCAGATATACAAAAGGAAGGCTTTTAATAAGAAAGTGTCCCCCTGGGCCGGATGCACCACCATGGAGTCCTGCCAGACACACACGGGGAGACCAGAACAAGCCAAGTCCCCAGGTACAGAAGTGACTTGGGAGGACACAGCATGGGGAGGCTTCCTGATCCAAGGCAAACATCACCCTCTCTGGGCATGAAGGACAGCTCACTGCAATGTGTGAAAGAGCAGGTCATAAGTTAAAAGGCCAAATACATATATTTTTAAAGTATAAATTCCAATTGAAGCTCCTTGTCCAGTTTGGGATCCCTCCATCATCTCTGCAGTGCATGATAGGCTTGGGGGAGGCTTAGAATTTTCCTTTTACCATCATCATCAATACCATCACCATCAGCAACATCATCATCATCACCACCACCACCAGACCACCACCACCACCATCATGCTTTTCACCATCATTTGTTTCTGAGACAAGGTACCACTCTAGCTAGTCCAGTCTGGCATAGAACTCCCTCTATAACTCAGGGAGTCCTATCTTAGCCTCCTGAGTACTGGGATTTAGGCAACAGACACCACTCTTAGCTTTTTTCTTGAGACAGGATCTCACTATGTAGCTCATGCTGTCCCTTAACTCATGATCTTCCTGTCTCAGCCTCTGGAGTGCTGGGATTACAAGTGTGTGACACCATGCCTGACTGGTACTTCTAACATCTAATAATTTCCAACATTCTAATTAAACCGTGCTTTTTTAAAAGTCTGTTTTTCATGCTTCTCCCAACCCAATAAGCAACATTACCAGAGTTATGTGTCTGGAAGGTGTGTCTTTCAGGAAGAGGTCTGAAAGCAGGAGTGGGTTCAGTGTGGTGATAAGGGCACGGTATGTGTGCCAGGCTTCTCAGACTCACATTTAGATAAGACTGTGCTTCCTAGATCACAGGTAACCATTGCTCAGGCACTGCAGGATGCTGCCATCACTAGCCAGGGGCAGGATAGGGTTAGGATGCCTACTGGCAACAGTGTTCAGGAACAGGCCTTTGCTGACCATTGATGACTAGTGGGGCAGGACCAGGGAAGGGGAGCTGACCCCCAGCACACTAGTTCAGTCCCGTAGCTCACCAAAAACTTCCACTATCTTACAACTCTGCTCTAGGAGGGTTAGCATCCCAGATGTAACAATTAGTCACAAGAACATAGATGATTCCTACTCTCTAGCACCTAAAACAGGGTCTAGTATACAGAAGGTACTCAGCACATGCTCCTCAGGAGAATGACTTAGGCCTTTTGAGTTTTATGTTAATTTTCTCATTCTTAGCTCAACACAGGACAGTTTGTTTTTCTGAAATTCTATTCCTATCTGAATACAGTCCCTTTCAGGCAACGGTGGGAATGGCAGTGCATAGTCTGGAGCAGTGCACTTCACAGTAGGCATCAGCCATTGTTTTCTGTATAGGTGATCTGGTGGTGTATCATTTGTTTTTTGAGTGAGGCACCTGGCTCTTCCTGCCCCTGAAAAAACAGATTTCCCTAAAGATAGCTCACCTGGTGCCAAAGAGCTCAGTACAACTATTTCCCAGCTGGCTCACATCAGCATAGATCTTCCGGGTCTTTAAACATAAAATGAGACCACAGGCTTGGTGGTGCTTGCTGCTTTCCGGGCACTCAGTTGTCTGAGCTGCCACAGTAAAAGGGAACCTCACTGGGCTGGCACAGTCTGAGAGTAAGAACAGCTCGTCTCCCCCTCACTACAGACATATCCTGCTGGGGTTAGCGTGTGCCACACAGACACACACAAAGCTACTTCATAGAGTCATATACCTCCAGGAGGCTACGAGGAAGAGGCCTGGCTCCACAGAGGACAATAGAGCACATGTGTCCTCTCCATCCCATGCTCTTCCACACGTGGCAGATGCATGTTTCTATGGTGGCAGATTGGTGCCCCAGTCACCTTTTCTCACCATGTGTTAAAAAAAACAAATGTAGCAGATGAAGAATGTAAACAGTGCTCAGAAGCTGCCATGCCCACATGGCAAACAGAGCCAGGGACAGCCATGCAGTGTGGGCCTGGAGAGCCAAGGCCACATTCTACAAGGAAGCCATTGTCCCATGTCCCCTTGGCTTCCCAGCAGACACAGCCTCAAAGCTATATCTCTTATGCTCAGCCCTGATCTCCGCAGAACAAAATTACAAGCTAGATTTCTGCTTAGGCTGTGTTGTTTCAATCAGTTCCTTCTCTTAGGGCAGGTATGGTGGCTCAGAGTCTGTCTAAGTAGTAATGGGGTTGATGGGACACTTCACACTAGCCAGACACATTCACACACCCATCTGCCTGCCTCTTTTCAGCCCTGGGTAGGAATCGGGGCCCAAGAGTAGGAGTGGGTAGCCCAGCACCTTCCCCCACGCCACTGAGACTACATTGAACAAACTAGTTTAAAGACCTTACCTCCCTCTGCTACATCGCAGTAGGAACACCCATCGCATTATTCAGGAGATGGGGTGGGTGCGCGTGGCCCCACCAAGTCTTACTGACGAGGGTTTCTGCCTGGGCTCCCGCACTCTTTAGGAGATAAACTAAGTTTCTAATGTTCACGAGGGAACTGCCCGACTGAAGGAGGACACTTTCAGTTCCCATTTGACCTGGGAGGAGGGCGGGCAGCCTTTGCTCCCTGCTCTGAGACAGCACTTCTGTGGGCTTCACTGCCACGTGAGTCATTGGGAAACCACCCATGTTGGTGTCACTGGGTGGCTTTGGTGACAGATGCAGATATAAGGGAACCAGGCCCCAAAGCCCTCCCACCCCTACCCCAGGGGCTGCAGGCAGAAAGGCACAGACCCTTTGTTCTATCCTGTCAGTTTAGATACCGTTCTTGGGAAACTCTGAAGGAACTTCCTGTAATGGATCCAGTACATGGCTTTGGGAACCCTGGACCTGGGCCATACCTCTCTGTGAGAGTTTCTGCAGCAGAACAGCTCAGTGGGGGTCTGAACACTGTAGTATGTACCATAAGGAGGACATTTATGTCCACGGCCAGTCTGCTGAGTGACAGGAAATCCTGACCTCTGTTTTAACACCCTAGGCTTTCTTGGGACTCTACTGATAGGAAAACTGCAGTCCCTTTTGTAGGGAGAGTCAGGAGTCATGGACTCATAGGGGTCTCTGCTGAGTTCCTAAAACCACCATGTCCAAACATGGGCTTGTCCACCCAACAGTGAATTCTGCCCGGAGAAACCGCAACTCCCCGGTCCCAGTTTTCTATAAAAAGTGTACAAAGAGTAAATGGAGCTTCACAATACAGCTGGGTGACAAACAGGCCCCATCCACAGAGCCCGGTCTTCACTGTGTCAAGCTTGCCTGTCACACAACTGTCTTCCTCAGGCCGCAGGACTGAGTGGGAGAGCCTTGCCTGCTGCTCCACCAAACTCTCCCTCTGCAGTGAGTGATCCTGGCTCCTTCCTTTCCCAAGAGGAGCCTTCAGGTGCTCAGTGCCCTTCCCACATTATGGAGGGCTCTGCGTCCCTCAGCCTGCATCAATAACCAGTGTATTCTCTGTCCCCAGGGAGGCTCCGGGCCTCTTCTGTGAGTGGCACCATAGCCGCAGTGACATCTTGAATACACCTCATGTCCTCTTAGAGAGGGGCAGAAGAGCACAGAGCAACACTTGGGAACCTGGCTGTGAGCAGGACTGGTGGCAGCCTCCTCCACCAAGTCTTCTCACTCACACGGATGCTCCCCACCACTCAGGCTCAAACAGCATTTGTAGTGACAACCCTGCCCCCGTCTCTTCTGTCATATGATATGTGCGGGTGACTTCCGTCAATAGCAAAGCTCTGATCTGGATGAAGACTTCAATGCAGGTCAGGTGGAATGTGACTTAATCTTAGGTAAAGCCCACCCTCCAGCCTCTAAAGAGCCCAACTCCAAATCACTCAGATGAGATGGAATCCCACCAAAAAGAAATGATGTCCACTCTGCCTGCCAGATGTTGAGTTCAAGGTTGAAGGAAGGACCCTTCCAAATAGAAGACAGAAGTCCAGGGCTCTGTGGACACTGCAAGAGAAGCTTCATAGTATATCGGAGACTACGTCCTTCATCAACAGAGGACCAGAAACAGAACACCCAGGCTGCACAGTGTATCTACGCTCTCAAGGGACACAGGACTCACCCTCGGCCAGCGAGTACAGCCAGGAGCACCACTCAGAGTAGATGTAATAGCGTTTCATTTCTGTCACGGAAATCCAGATGGGCTTCCTGTGTGCCATGGCCACCGTGCCTGAGCACCGTGCTCCCCAGACACCTGCAGCCACGGCTGTGCCCACCGCACAACTGCGGGAGGAGTGCCCAGACTCCTACTTTCATTTTACCATTAACCAGGATAGAGCACTAAAAGGTAATTGCTCTCAAGACTAACATCCCCTGCTCCACCCCGCATATTTACACAGGGACTCCGGGCAGCCAGCAAGCAGCAGGAAAGCAACAATTAAGCCATTCTTGGAAGCATGAGGCACTGGAACCCAACTCCCCTTTGCAGTGATGGATGAAAGAGTTGCTATTGCCAGAGCAGGGAGGCAGGTGGGGTCTTCAGAGTATCCTGGAAAGAGCCTGAGCAGCTCCTTTGACTCTTGTCCATCTGGAGAGGCCCTGGGAGGCACCTCATTCATTGCAGAGCAGGTAGAAGTGAGGGGCCTACCTGACCCCCTCCCTCTCTGGCCTTTCATTCAGTATCAGAGGCTTGGTGCATAACAAATGGACCTCATCCAGAGCCCAGAGGGCACTGTGGTCAGGGCACACATACACATAGCCTGCCCACCCCCTACACAGTGGGGACCTGAGGAACACCAGTCAATGCAGTAGCTTCAGTGGATCAAGGGGCATTTGGAATACTAACCCCTCTGCCCAGCAATCCAGGCAGGGTCAGGTAACTGAACCCAAGCAGCAGTACCCAGCGAGGTTCCATTATTCACACTGCAGATCTGGTTACCAGCAGTTCCCACACTCAGACATCTGGGACCCTTTTCCCAAGGTGAGGAAGGATATACTGTGGGCAGATGTATGCTGTTACTTGAATATTCTTCAGTGATAGAGATCCACAAGGACCCCAAAGAGACCTGGATCCCAGTGGCCCACAGGGACTCCAGCACACGTGAGATGGAGCCTCACAGCCCCTCCAGTGGCCTCGGAAGGTCAAGTGCAGATCCAATCAACCCCAACTTCTGGATGAAGTGACAGCATCCATTTCTGATCAAAATTATTACCTTCAACTAAGCTGCCTAAAATTAAAAAAAGAAAAAGAAAAGATAGCAATTCCCAGACTTCCTCAGACCAGGAAACCTCTTCTAACAAACAAGTTCCAGGAGCGCCATGAGGAAATGTCTCTCGCCAGTGTTTCCCCTGAGAACAAAAGCCCTATAAATGAAACGCACGCTCCTCCCCCCCGAGCAGCCTCTCCAGCTTCTTGAAGGCTTGCTCTAGATAGTGAGAGAACCAGTAGCAGGGTGGACCTTCCCTGCTGCCCGGAGCAGCTTCAGATGTGTGGAAACAGGAGTGCAAATAAAAACACCGTGGCAGGCCCATGCCACCCAGTGCCCAGCCTCACGCTGTACCCAGCCTCATGCTGTCCCTTCCCTCAGATGTCATACAGTGACGGTCCCGGTCATATGGGACCCCAGCCTGCAGGAGTGAGAACTAAGCAATGCTGGAACTGCACTGCGACTTTGGAAAGAATCCCACGGAAAGCACAGGTTTTAACATTTCTAACTGTCGGAGAGGAAGCATCAATCTAAGGAGCGCCAATTTCCTGAAAGAAGTTTTAAAAATTTGGAAGAATTTCCAAATGTGACATTCACTGAGAATTCTTACAAATCTGTATAAACAGCTAAAGAATGGGTTTCTCCCAGAAGAATTCTCTCGAACGGCTTTTCTTTGCACCTAACCTCATATCCACTTTTTCTTTTTCATGTTAGCTATTAGGAAACTAAAAGTAAATCTAGTATACATGTGGTGTGCATACATGCCTGTGAGTGTGTGTATGCATATATGTGCATGTGGAGGTCAGACGTTGAGGTCAGATGTCTTCTTCAGTTGTTTTCTATTTTATTTATTGACCGGGTCTCTCACTACAGTGTGAGGCTGGGCTATGAGTGTGACAGCTCTTCCCATGAGGGTCACCAACGCTGACTACTGTAGCTAGGCAGCTTGTCCCAGGGATCTGGGTGCTGGGATTACAGGCATCTGCTGTGCCTGCCCAGCTTTTCCTTGGGTTATGGGGATCCAAACTCTGGTCTTCACATTTGCATGGCTGAGCAATCTTGCCAGCTCTTTATCTGCTTATTTTAATTCGTTCTGGCTCTGTTTAAAACTGTCTGGGCCAAACTCAAACATGTTTTTATAAAGAGAATTTCTAAATTCTTAATATGACAGTTTTTCTTGGCTTAATGGAAGCCCAGTCCCAAACACTGCAGAGCAGAGGGGACACCCCTCCCTGCAATATTTGGCTCTGGTGGCTTTGCTGTTTCTAAGTGTCTCAGTGCACTATACAGGAGAGTGGAGGCTGATGGCCAGGAGATCAACCCTAACTTTTATTGGGTAAACTGATGACATTCGTTTCTGGTTATCAGAAAATTATAACCTTCAGTCATGCTTTCTTCCACGCCATCTATTAGCTCAGATAAGAGGTGTCTCGGCCACATGTCATGGAAAGTTTGACTAATGACTCACCTGGAACTTGTCTCTGTCAATGTTCAGCCCAGGGAGCACTGTAGCAGTACTGAGGAGAGGTCTGTGCAAGGCAGTGTATACTCTAGCCCAAGCTGAATGGACAGGCATGTGATGTAGGAGCGGAGAGGCCACACAGGGCCTAGCAGTGCTGAGAGGCTGCAGAAGGCCACGTTTACCAAGGGCCACAAGGTGTCACAATCACCCAAGTGTTCCTCACCCACTGTTTCTGATCACTACAGGTGGTGGGTAATGCAGGGTAGCTGTAAAGCTGTAAAGCTCCCCGGTAGTCTGCAATGGGTGGAGGCTCCTGACATGAGCCCTGGTGCAGCTCAAGGGACTCCAGGAATAGAGCACGAAGCCAGGTCTTACCTGTACTTACTGAGCTTGGCTCAGCCTCTGCAGGCTTGTGGAGGGCAGGGTCACTCCCAGAGGAAGCCTGTGCTTGGCATCAGAAGGTGAATGAAGCTCAGAATTCTCCCAACAAAAACTGTAATGCCAGGGTCCAGAGCTGCATGCTGCCATGCATGCCATGCTCTCCTTTGCATGGAGCCCAAGGCTTTCAAGGGAAGTATCCACTACAATGGACCCCCACAGTACTTTCAGTGCAGGTCACTGTAGAGCCTCCTCCTCTCTCCTCTCCCCCCTGGAGACTCTGAGCACCCGCATGCTGCCGAGCTGTGTACCTGCATCTCTGGCCCTCTCTCATGGGCCTTGCTCTGCTAGTTCAGTATCACAACACTGCTTCCATGACCCAGGATTGCCAACTGGAAGTCACATGCAAGAGAAGCAAGTGCCTTCCCTAATCTCCAATAAGGAGTCAGTTCCTATGTCAAATTTCTGTGATGAAAAAACCCAGCTCTGCCCAACTCCTTTGCGTGTGCAGATGTTACTCAGACCCCATCTTCACCCTTCATTCAGCCAAGACTCCACTTCTGGCAACAGACACAGATAGACATCAAGAAGCGCTGAGGAAGACTCTGTTTAAAGTCTCAGCCACTGTGGGACAATAGCTCTGTCAAGCTGATGCCTACTACCCTCACGTGGAGAAACAGACTCCAGAGCACACCACTTGCCCAGGTGCTCAGCATGCACACCCGAGCTACTGGTGATCTGAACTGCAGTAAACCCAAGTTGCATCCACACTGAGCTGCACCTGCATTGAGATACATCTACTTGAGCTGCACTGCACTGAGCTACATCAGCCTGAGATACACTTATTCTGAGCTGCACCTGCCTGACCTGTCAGTGCCTAAGATGCACCTGCACCAGAAGGGAGCTCATCAGACGAGCTCTACTGAAACCCAGATAGGGAGACAGGGCCAGGAAGGCACCCAATCATTGTGTTCCAACACCCTGGACAGCCACATCAGACAGGGAGTACTAGTGGTCCACTGACAGTGACAAAGGACAACAGACCTGGCCTAAGGTGTGGCTTTTCAGAGGGGAGTATTTTGGGGCCCCTGTCTTGGAGACCCTCCCCACATCTGTGTTTAGGGCCTGGGGAGGAGGGGAGGAATGGAGCACTGAGGGAACTGGCACGTATCTGGCAGATGCCAGGATTAGCTCTGCCTCTGTCATGCCCTGCCCCTGGCCTTCCCTGGCTCTATGCTGGGCAGATGTCAGAGGGCATGATAAAGAGTCTGGGGACCTGATCATTTAACCCAGATTATCTGCACCAACCCATCAGAGCTCAGTCTGACTCGTAATGTTAGGGATGCTGTATCCACTCACCCAAGACAGGGATGGGTCTTCTGTCCTGCTGAGCCCATGCTGTCGCATCAGGCACCCTCAAGAGCTAGCTACATCCCTGGGATATGGTAGAGGATGAGCTTCAGTTTACAGATCCCAAATGGCTGCCTCCCTTTGCACCCTAGGGTGCTAACAGGCCAGCTTCTGGTTGGCTATTCACCCTTCCGCAAGGCTGTAGAGCTTAAAAACACCCCCAAACCACCTTGAGGAGTCAAATCTAAGGGGGATGTAAGGTGGTAGTAGCCTTTTATTTCTCTGGTCTGCAGGTTATACTCTGCCCAGGGAATTCTACCCTGACACCCTAAGGATGCCACATGAGTCTGAGGTCAGCCAGTGCTGTCTCAAATTCCCTCAGTTTCCAAATCAGGGAGAGGGTGGCACGTGCTCAGCCAGGACCAGGAATCAGCCCCAAGGCACTTCTCTAGCTCCAGTGACTGGAATGTCTCTTGCGTCTCTGGAAGTCAATTTGTAAAACATTACTCAGAGTTGTGAGAGTTTAAACTGTGCTGTTGAGCCGTGTATGCTGCTCCAAAGAGAAATTATGCTAGGGGTGGGAACTCAGAGCGCAGAGAGCCTGCTCTCTGGGGACGCACCATCTAGGCCTCCTGACAATGGTCATGGTCACATTTGCACTGTCTGTTTAGCACTCCTACCACTGCAACTACTGGGCCAGGTCCTCTGGCCAGAAGACAAAGGCAGCCCCAGAAATGAGGTGGATAACAACAGACCTCACACCCAGATTCCCTTTGCTTTGAGCCAGGACACTCAACAGGTCACCAGAAGGTTTTAAGACTTTGCCCAACATGGCTCATAATTTTGAAATATTGACAGAATGACCACACAGAAGTGCTCTCCTAGAGGGAACACACAGCCCCTGTACCCAGGGAGGCGCCATCCCTTCTGAAACTCACCTGGCTTGTGGCGCCCTGGAGCTCCCCGGCGCTTCCTTGGTAATGACCAGAACCGCCTCACGGCCCCCCGAGTTGCACCCTTCTCTGTCATTGAGTTGCCCTCTTGAGGGTTAGGTTGCTGTGAGGCAGAGGCTTAGTGGCTCTTCAGGACCAGGTCACAGGGAGCCTTGACGTTCTTGTGGCCTATATGTTTTCAGCAGTACAGTCAGAAGCTGTGCAGGTTCTAGTGACCTGCAGGAGGTACCTTGGTGCTGAGCTGTCACAGGAAACAGGTGCTGATGTCCCCAGTGACTCTGAGTTTACCAAGTCATGAGAAAGAAAAGAGCCAAGGTGCCTCCTGGCTCCGAGTCTCCTCCTTGGTCCTCAGGCCCCAGAATGTCCTCTTGCAACGTCCAGAGTCTCTGCACCTGTTCTTCACCTCACGGATGGCAGAAGAGAATGCTTTGACGCTGCTGCAGACTCGAACAGAGAGGGAATGGCTGTGGCCGCCCCTCTGTGCACCAATCCTGAATGCTTCCTTCCTTAGACAGGGCCGTGTGGACAGAGCTGCAAACACCAGGGAGCTGCTCCAGCCAGAAACACCTTCCAGGCCTCAGGAAGTCTCAAGTTCAAACAAACAACTACAAACTGGGAGGAAGGGAGGGACTGGCTGCTGGCTTTTTGAAATAAGTCGGGAAGTTCCCCAGTCTGTTGTCCAGAGGAAATGGTGAGGCGCCCAGCTTGGCAAGGACACTTTCCATGAGACAGGCTGAACCTCCCAAGCCAGTGGTTCCTGACCTCTGCCCTGGTGCCCACAGATGCTTCCAAGGAACAGCGAGGGGAGAGGACCAGTGATACCTGATCAGGGGCCCCCTCTGGCCCTATGAGCCCTGCACATCCTCGGACTTCAGCACTTCAGGCCTGATTCATTTTAGTACCTCTTTAGCCATGATAACAGAGGTGTCAAACAATTAATTATGTTCTTTGCCATATGTCATTATTCATTTCAGGCACAAAAGACAGTGGCAACAGTGGCAAGGGTCAGGGTGGGGGTCAGGTGAGCTTCCAGAAGATTTGCCTGGTCCATCCTCCTTCTGGTGCCCCTGCCTCCAAGAGCCCATGGGAGGGATGGTGTTTGCATTGCAGCAGAACAATACATAATGTTTTTTGTTGAGCACAGTGCCCATCTTTCCCAGGACCTGCTCCTCACCTGTCCTCCTACTGGGCTTCAGGGGATAAAGAGGCAGCTGCTTCCACTCATAAGAGGGCAGCTGAGCCTACTGTCAGCATCCCATAACAGGTGCTTCTGTCCAGAGCAGTCTGTAGTTAGATCTGCATGTCTGAGTGTGACAGGTGAGCGTGGCCAGCTGTCCTTGAGGAGACAGGGCCCCTCCCTCCTTCTCCTACCTTGTATAGCCATGGAGACTGCTTCCTGCTAGATACAGCATAGCCACCTCTGGGGCCACCCTCAGAACCCAGCAGACTAGGCCTACCAGCTGTATCACAGAAGAAACTCAAAAGAAGGCATGTCCATGTCTCAGCCACTCAAAAGTCAAGAAAACCACCAACCATTGGGAGGAAAGGCTCAACCTGCTTGTGCCTTACCTCTCCCCTTGTCCAGTCAGCTGTTCATCCTCACCAGGAGTCGCCACAGTCAGGGGGAAACAAGACACATTTAATGCGGCACCTCCAGGGCTCAGGCCCCTTCTGATGGTGGAAGATCGAACCTTAAACACTTGATCCCACAGAAATGGGATTTCCACGCATCCACAGAAACCACCCACAAGCGGTTAGTTGGGCCCATGGGTTGGGATCAGCCCTGATGTCTCCACCCTTCAGGCAAGTGTTAAAGTACCACAGGGCATGAAGCCTGAACACAGGAGCATATGATGAGCAGCTGAGTGAGGCAAAGCCTGTATACACTGCGCGTATCATTCCACAGCATGTTTTAAAGATATCACTAAAACCTTCAAAAACTCATCCTGAGTTATGGTTCCCACCCATAACTGCTCATTTCTTCTTCTTGTGTAGTTCTGGATCCTGTGAAGACCTTGGAGATCCTGCCATGGTCTCCCAGGAACGCATGGCCATTTCTCGCCCTTTGGTTCATGGCAGACCTCTGTGAGAACAGACACAGTGGAGATCCAACTTCTTCCTCCATTATGCTGGGCACCTAAAGCTCCCTGAGTTTAGGCAATTGTGGGCCAACTTTTTATGACCTCTGAGTGTATTTTACAGTGTGGCCTCAAGTTATTGTGAATAAATTCATATTAATAAGTGGCATAAACTGCAAGGAGTGAAAAAAGTCTTTACTAGTTGTGTTTAGTGATCAGGGAACCATCGTGTGGGCCTCACATCAATGAGATGCAGGGTGAGCGGAGAGGCCCGGCTTGGGGCTGAGCTCAGCCAGTGGGACCATAGCTCTGCAGGAAGGACTAAAGTCAAGCACACTTTGGTGCCAGAAAAGGGTTCCTCACTTTGTAAACTCTGTACGGAAAAGGACACAGCACACACAGAAATGGACTTCCTCTGAGCAGCACCCAAGAACCCCTGGGGCCACAGGCTTGGCTCCACCCACAGACACCCACTCCACTGCCTGTGCTGCCTTTGACTCCATTGGGTTTCCGGGTTTTCCATTCCACAGGACCTGCATGAGACTATGTTCTTGCTGCAGTGTGCCACCATACTGTTGGGAGAGTGCAGAGTCCTAGAAGCAGCCACATGCCTAGTGGACAGTCCTCTCACTCAGTCCCAGCCTGGGTCTCCACAGCTTGGCGCACCTTCTAGAAAGGAAGAACTGGGAAGGATGAGGCTGCCTGTCAGCTGGAGTTAGCTTGGTATGTGTGCCACGATGCACAATACAGCAGGGCATGAGAAAGTGACCAGGTCCTAGTCAACAAGTTCTCAGACAAAGCCACTGTCAGTTGCTTCTAACTGGTGCTGTCTTTATAGGCTGCTTCAGCTGGAGGCTCTCTGTGAGGTTTGAGGTCTTCACAGGCTCTTCCCTCCAGCAGAGAGAAATATCTGGGCCTGGGATTGAAGTGGTCAGTAAGGGACCTGCAACCTCATATACTGGGGCTCCCAAAGTCCCACAGTGAAACCATCAGAGACAGGGTCTTCACAGAGCCCAGAACTTGCTGCTCTCAGAATGAGCACTAATTTATTTAGCTTTTTAAAATAGTGACTACGTCACACTGCCCAATCAGGTCAACCGCTAGCAGGTGTGTTCATGCTTTTGACACTGACATGATACTATCATCTACCAAGCTTACTCTAGAGAATCAAGAATCACACAATCAAGCTATAAAAATAAAATAACAAAACAATCTCATATTTTAAGTATGTTTTTCAATCTTGTATTGGGTAGCACTTTTGGCAATCCTGGGCCCCATGTGGCCCATGAGCTGTGGGTTGGACATACATGATAGAGATTATGCCCAAACTGTAAATTTAGGAAATATAGATGCAGGGAAGAGAGGTAATCCCAGCACTTGGGAGGCAGAGGCAGGAGGACTGCTGCAAGTTCAAGACCAGCTCGGTCTACATATTGAGTTCTAGGCCAGGCAGGCTATAAATTGTAGGGAAAAGTAGGGAAGAGGGCTGGGGAACTGAATCAGACAGTAAAGTGCTTGCTGTGCAAGTATGAGAGACTGAGTTTCATCATAAACAACCATATAGAAAGCTGCGAGTGGTGGTGAGTGCTCGCAATCTCAGCACTGAGAGGGGCAAGGTGTGGAGAAGGGGATGGCTGCGGCTCACTTCCCAGACAGCTTAACCTAATCAGCAAAGTCCCAGGTCCCTGTGAGAGACCCTGTCTCAAAAAACAAGGTAGACAACTCCTGAGGGACAACATCTGAGGTTGGTCTGTACACACACACACACACACACACACACACACAGGAGAGGCTGGGTGCAGCTAAGGGTTCAGTGCTTGTTTGCCATGTGTGAGACCAGGTTCAACCCCCAGCCCTAAAACACAAACAAAAAAATCTTCAAAGATCAAGCATCCTTACAGAATGAGGTCCCCACCTCTAATATCCTGCTAACAATGTCATTAATGAAATCTAACACTGGTTCTTTCCTTCAGAGAGTTAAGCAGCATAGCTATGCGGTTTGCCTCTGAAGTTGAGAAATTGGATTTCATGCTTTGGGGACAGGCCTCATTTCTTTAGCAGCATTATTAAGAGAGTAAAGGAAAGCCCAAAGCATTTGCTGAGAACCCAATTTAAGACACATAAGAGCCAGTGAATCCGTGCCTTACAAAGAACAAATGGTGGATTTGTATTCTCCCACTGACAGCTTCAAACTTTCTAGAACGACTCCTCCCAGATGTCTGATTTCCTCTTAGGGTTTATGAATCTCCCAGGGTGTGCGCAGGGACAGAGAAGACTCTGAGAGGGACAGAAACCCTTATTTTACAGTCTCCTCAGAGAGCTGTGTGTTGAAGCCCTGCCCAAGGCTTCTAGGCCAGAGGCCCTAGAAACTCCTCTACCACAGGGTGACCCTGGTGACATCGGCTATGTGATCATCACCCATATAGGGTCACAGCAAGCCAAATGACCAGTAGCCACAGAGCACAGCAAGGCCACAGAGCCTACATGTGTCCTTCTATGTGGCCAGATTCATCTCTAAATTATATATATATATATATATATATATATATATGCCTAATATTTTCCTAAGTTGACATTCCCTTCCTAGTTCCTAACCCACAACTACTCCCCTGTGCTCCGCTTAGATCAGTGGAGGCGAGAAGATGCTTGCATTCCCAGCAGACTAGGGTGTTAGCAGGGCATGGTTCTGCCTCAGGTAGGCATCTCTTGGCCAGCAACATTTAAAATTCATATTTGAACGGAAAGGAAGGCTTGTTGTGTGGATGCCCAGTTAGTTGCTTAGCTAACCATTCAGGCCCTAGTACTGTGTCAGTCAGTGACAGCTGCCTAACAAACAGTCCCAGTCCAGCAAACCGCAGATGCATGTGTGCAGCTCTGGGTGGCTGAGTTCCACTCCATGTCTCCAGGCTATGGGTTGGGAAAACAGGACTAAGTACTGGCCATGGTTTCAGGTATACCCTCATCCTTCATGGATAAGGAGTTTAAGTACTTCCTCAAGTACCTACTTCAGATTCACTTTCCACATTCTCTATTACAAGACATTTAAGATACTTTTATTTTTTGTTCTGTCTTAAAACACTGCCATTTGTGTCCTCAGACACTCAACTTGTGACTTATTTCCTTAAACATGACAAGTGTGTGTGTGTGTGTGTGCATGTGTGGTATATATGCATATGTGCATGTGTATGAGAGGGTATGTGCACCCATGTGTGCACATGTGGAGGCCAGAGGAAGACATCAGGTGCCAGGTACCTTCCCCTGTCCATCCTCACTCTATTGCTTTGAGACACGGTCTCTTCCTGAACCTGAAGCTCACCACTTTGGCTTGTGTTTCCATGCCCCAGTGTTAGGGTTACAGGCACATAGAGCCACATCTAGCTTTTATGTCGGTGTTGGAAATCTGAACTCAGGTCCTCATGCTTGCACAGCAAGTGCTCTTAACCACTGGGCCGTCTCCCCAGCCCTACATCTATGTATTTTCTACATGACCTGTAAGCAGAGTGGCCCAGTTCGCAGCCACAGTCAATGCTTCACTACATTAAAAGCAAATGCTTACTGTGGATGGATAGACAGACAGACAGACAGACAGGAAATGTTGGCAAATGGGGAAGGAGCAGAGAGCAAGTCCCTACCTGGCCATCCAGCATACCTCTCCCCCTCAGTGATGCAGTGCCTTCCTCCTTTGTGCCTCTAGTCTGCAAAGTAACCCAGGAAAACAACAGCCTTCCCCAGAAGAGAACAGGGTGAGGAATCCTTTTACAGTTCCTGTGACAGTCTGTGCTCGCTGGCTCTTCCGGGCCCTTACAGCAGGTACCCAGGGAGGTGGGAAGACTCATCTGCGCCACGATCCAGCATCCCAAGAATAAACAGCCGGCAAGAAAGGACGTAACACCAGGGATGGGGAGGTGGCTTAGTCAGTAAAGTGCTGTACTGCAAGCATGAGGACCAGAGTTCAATCCCCCAACCCACAAGAAAAAGCCAAATACAGTGAGACAAACTTGAAATCCCAGTGCTCGGCATCAGAGTCAGGTGGATCCCTGGGACTCACTGGCCAGCCAAGACATCGAGCTCCAGGACAACCAGAGACCCTGCCTCAACAAAAAGGTGGACAGTACCCAAGGGACAACAACTGAGGCTGTCCTCTAGACTGCACCCACACACGCGTGCACACGTACATATGCATGAACATGCATGGAGGGCAGGGGGAGAAGAGGCGAGCTTATGAAATGTCCTTTATTTTCAGAAATGCTGCCCACCCCTGCTGTTGGGAATTCCAATTTGGGGCAAAGTTAGAAATATCACGATTGTAGCTCACTCTCCTCCAAGCATAATAACCGTCATCTTTATCAGAGCATCTGTGACTACCCACAAGAGACCCTCAGGTAACATCCTCTTCATTTACCCTCTCTATCCAATAGTATCTGTTTTTGCTACCAAGAAACCTCAAGGGTCAGGTCAGTCACACAAGGAACATTCACTTCCCACTTCAGTCTTCTCTTGTGGCGAGTGACAGAACTGGCTGTCAAGTTTTACTTCCCCTTCTTCCCATGTGACATCTGGTCAGAAAACAGCATCATGGATGCTGGGGTTCTCCAGAAGAGCAAGTCAAGAACACACACACACACACACACACACACACGCACGCACGCACGCACGCACACACTACTCAGATGCCATTATGTCAATGGCACTGGAACAAACACTCACCAAGTGGGTCATCAGCTGAAAGAGAAGCTGAAGCTTAGTTCCTAGACTGTGGTGAGCTTGAAGTAGATGAGATGATGGGACCAGGTAGGAGGGAAAGCAGATGTTTGAGTGGCACAGAATGGGCGCCACAGGTGACCTCCAACCAACTGGACCCAGACAGGTGCATTATCATCGCCTCATCTCCCATTTTCTGAGGCAAGCCACTGATTTGTTTCTTACCATAAATAGCTAAAAGTTGTTCATCCCAGCATTGAAACTTGGATCATATTAAAACATGACATAGCTTACATTTTGCTGTTTTGTATGCAATGTCATCTACCCTTCCATCTTTTGAAAATATTTTATTATTTTTATTTATGCATATGAGTGTATTGCCTGCATGTATGTAAGTGTGCTCATGTTGTGCAATGCTCATGGAGGTCAGAAAAGGATGTCCACTCACCCATATGGCCATCCAAGCACACATTTGTTCATCATCCATCCATCTACCCTCCCTCCATCCAACCACACATCTACCCATCTAACCACCATCCATTCATCTAACCATCTATCCTTATGTAGAAGGATACACACACATTCATCCACCCATAGATCTACCAACTATTCTTCTGTAAGTCCACACATCCATACATTCTCTTATTAATCCAAAACCTACCCACTTGCCTATTAATCCACTCTCTCATACAGCTACCCATCCATCACATCCACATCTGTCCATCATCCATCCATCCACACATCTACACACCCATCCATCCTCTTATTTACCTATCCACCTACCTACTTGTTTATTCATATGCCCACTCATATAGCAATCCATTCACATATCTGTTTATCCATCCATCCATCCATCTGCACATTTGTTTACCCTTACCCATTCAACCTTGTATTTATCCACCTACCCACTTAGCCATGTACTCATGAAAACATCTGGGACTTCACTCCCTGTTAATGGAGAAGATGAGACTGGAGTTAAAGATTTCCCCAGCACAGTAGTTTTCCAGTTAGATTCCTGAACTAGTACTATCTTCATCATCTGGGAGCTCAAAAGTGAAAATTTTCAGATCTTGCTCTACAGACTTCTAGAGTCAGAAGCTCTGGAGTGACCAGCATCTGTATTTTAGCCAGCTCTGCAGGTAACTCAGAGACATCTCTACAAACATCAAATGCTTAATTCATCTGAGTCCACATCATTTCTCCCCTAAATATTTCTTGCTTTTTGACAATTGCTGCAAATCTAACAAGAAAAATCAAAAGAGATGAAAATGCTGGAAAGGATCCCAAATAACCAGGAGGCTTCTGCTGTTGGAAATATAAATGCTCAAGGTCAAGGGATGCAGATCTCAGGCAGCAGGCATTACATCCTAATGTGCGGAACAGTCCAGGTAAGAAGGCTCTGGGTCACAGGATATAACATTCAAATCTGAGGTTAGAACACAGCAGCATCTCCTGAACAGCACAGACTGCCTGCCTGCTATGAATTCAGAGAAGAGCCACAGAAGGTCAATCCACATGCAGCTCTAAGAATAACCACTGTGCCCAAACCCTCAGCTGTGACCCCCAGTCCCCTGGCTCTAAGCAGCTACCAAATCAAGCTCCCAGAGTCATCAGCCCACCCTTACTTCGATCTTAACATGCTCCTGGAGCATGAACAACTCTATGACCTTGAGCTACACTCCACCATTGAGGGGAACCCTTAAGGATATGCTTTGATGTAAACCTGAGGTGATGTCTGCTATGCTTACTCATGGCATTCCCTTATAGGGGTGTGAGCAAGTGTTTGCACTGTATGTGCATGGCTCCTGTCCCCACTGCATAACACATAGCCTCTAACCCTAATAATCTGCATCCCTGGGGCCATAGCAGGAATAAAGACCAGATCGTGCTGGAAAGAGGTCAGTGTGGGTGGGAGGCAGGCAGGGTGCAGATGGGGGTGGCATCCCCCTGACTGAACAATCAGATGCTCATAACATAGGTGCCTGCCAACCAGATCTGAGGGTCTGGGGAAAGCGTGCATCTCCAGTACTGAAGAAGCACCAAAGGACAACGGTCTGAGGGCTGTTGCTTCTAAGACAATGGCAGCCATCAAGCACCAGCCCAGTCTGCCTGGACAAGAACATTCAGTGAGTAGCCAGCCCTGGTTCTGCCCCTCTGAGAGCCTTTTTACAACTTAAAATGCATGTGTGTCCTTTGGAGCCCACGAGGAAACCTCAGTACCTAAAACCCAGGGATGACATCACTACTGGAGCAGGTCCCACTCCGTGATCCCCACACCAGCCAAGAACAGGGGTGGTACCACTCCTCCTTTGGGCCTCCTGTGAAGGCAGGCAGGCTCCACAGGGCCCCCCGTCCATCTAGATCCAGCCCAAGTAACACCCAGCCCCAAATACAGAAAATCAGCTATATCTCTGAGGGGAAGAGGACAGACAGCATAAACGATCTATTTTCTTCTCACCCACATATAATAAACAGTGGTTTCTATTGCAAAACCATCAATATAAAGTAAATCTTACAAAAGTGTCCATCTCATTGGTTATACCAATTTAGCCATTTAATCCATTGGGGGGGTGCCACACCCAACCCAGACAACTGATAATATTTTAAGTCTTAGGAAAGTATAATTTAGAAAACTAGATAACAACAAATATCACAAAACACATGGAAAACCCAGCAACTTACTTTTAATGGCATACCATTATTTCCTCTCTGTGTCAGGGAAAACTAGACAGTGGTGCCTAGTTCTATACCGAGCAGCAGGAACCCTCAGCATGACTGATGGAAGCCAACAGCAAGATGCATGCCGTCAGCTCTGAGGGCTGAAATCTACAGTAGTCAGCAGCTGCCCCTCGTGGCCTATTTTAAGTAATCTGTCAATTAATCCAGAAAACCAATGTCCGGTTACACTGTTCCTTATCTCTTTACCTAGTTCACCTTCAAACATTTGTCTTAGGGTTGGATGGCACGTGATGGGTATTTTTCCCATAAATGAGCATCTTTGCCTTCCTGTCCCCACCCCATGCTCCGAAAGGCCTAGGCTGGGATCATGGACCATTCCCAGTTCCTAAGTCCTCCACCACTGCAGCAAATGAGGTGAGGCTCCCAATCGACCCCAGACTACTGCACAGGCAAACGGTTCTGCATACAAACACTGATCTCCTAGAAAGCCTGTACCACTGATCTGTAATTCTCTAAACCATCTCAAGCATAATAAAATCACACTGTCAGTCCAGGCAACCCTATCAGCTACCAGAAAATGCCCGTCGTGCCTGTTTTTCCTGTTACCGGTGCTAGGAGAGAGAAGTGAAGGTGGTTACATAGACATAGGATGCAATTCTCTACAATTCAACAAATGATGCCAAGCTTAAGAATATACAATCAAGGCCAGCGGCTCCTCCTACCAGTGTTCTTGGAAACCGCGTTTAATCTCTGCACCATTTCTTCTAAGGCCATCTCTTCATTTCTCAGCCAAAACCTCATTCTCCGATTCAACAAAACGTCCCCCAGCAGATCGGCCTCCGCTGCACCAGAGGTGCTGTCGGGTGGGGCAGAGCAGTGGGGAGGGGGCGCGGCTGGAGTAGGGAGGGGGCTGCGGCGCTCTCCTTGGCTTCCCAGGATTGGTCTCCGCGCCAGTGGGAGGGGGGCGCGCCCTGCGCAGATGGGGGGGCGGGGGGCGCTCAGCGGAAGCGGAAGCTCTGCGCCTGTCGGGCGTGTCGCCACCCCGCACCTGGGAGTCATGCGTGTGCACCGCGGTGGGCACCTGGGACTGTTGCATGCGCTGGAAGGCACCTGGAAGCCCCGCTGCGCAGACGCACAAGTCCGCCCTTGCCCTTCCCCCTGGCCTACGGCTCCTGTCGTCCGGGATCGGAAGGAGCAGCTGCGGGGATGCAAACCAACGACCACCGATTCTGAACCTGGTGCCCCTTTTTCCTCCTGCCCAGAGTGCCCCCTTTACCTCCTGCCGCTGCCGGGCAGGTGCAGAGGCCGCAGCAGACCAGCGCGCGCTCTCCACGAGGCCTCATGCCTCCCGTGGCGCGCAGGTAAGCGGAGGTCTGTAGGTGGCTGGGGGAGGACTTTCTTAGGAAGGACGTTGCTGGCCCTAAGACAGGTCTGCTGAAAGGAAGCTTAGCTGCAGACCCAGTGCTCTCCAACCTCGCCATGCTTGGCAGAGAGCCACGCTGTGCATCTGACACCACCAGCGCCAGGCAGATTCCGGTTCACTGCTGCACAGAATGCAGATACCTTTGCAATGCACAGGGTGTCAGAGCACCTGCCTCTTCAGCTTCTGGGCATCCATTTGCCGTGTGGTAGGACAGGTAAGAGAATGTTTATTTCACAATTGCCCCTTCCATATAGGGCCAGGAAAGCTCAACACAGAGTTGAGTTCAAACTGTAGTTCATGCCAATAGGATGAGTGCACCAGCACAAGTAGTGTGTAACAACACGTGTGCACCAGCACTATGGTGTGCAACGTGTTTACCAGCAATGCAGAGTACAACACGTTTGTGCACCAATGATGTAGTGTGCAACAACACGTGTGTGCACCAGCACCACAGGGTCCAACAATACAGGTGTCCACCACCCTCCTGTCCAACACAAGTATACACCAACAACACAATGCCAACGACACGTGTGCCCCAGGATGTAATGTCCAGCAGTACCATTGTGCATCATCCTCGACATGGTGATCTTCAGCACTGAGCAAGGAGTAAAGAGATGAAAATGTCCCACTATTCATCCACAGAACTCAGGGGCTGGAGGCAAGAGAGATCTGTAAAATAATTATCACATAAAATAAAGCCCCCAAACAATGCATAATAACCATACATAGATTGTATTGGTAAGACAGTAAGAAAATCAGCCCCCCTGAACACTAGCAGTATCTCTTGGTATCTCATGGAGCCAAGGAAGAGATGAATGGAGAGACGTGGCGTGTACACAGCACCCCACTATATGGGCAAAGCTTAGGCTGGTCAGTGTTGAAGCAACCCATCCTACGCCCGTGGTCCCAGGAGCCAGGCTTTATGTGTCATCTGAAAAAAAAAGGAAGTCTGGAGAGGGAGCCCCACCTCCAGAACCTTTGCTACTTGCATTTCCCCTATGCCAAGCAGGTATCTCCAGCCTCAGAGAAGGCCAGCTAGGAACATACGGAAATTCAGGACTTGTCTTCCCAAGGGTGTCTGAGGCTTCATCTTCCAGTTGTTCTACAGGGACAGACCTCTAAGCTGCTAAGTTTGCTCCTGCGAAGCCCAGGCTTCACTGTGTGAGAACCCCGAGGTCTCCCCATCCACATGGTATCTCCTGGATCTGGCTCGGTATGTGCATTCCCATAGAGGCCCAGCTGGTCCATATTCAGAGCTGCTGCAAACATCATGGTATCTTTAGAACCAAAGGAAAAGGCAGGTAGGCTTTCGCCCACATTGACCTTCTGCTCCACTAGGAAGCTTTCCCATGCATCCCTCAGCTGCCTCTCCCATCCCACTCCATCCAATGTGCCACACTGGACCCACAGGTGAAGAAGCGGAATGAAAATCTGATGCCTCTGCCTATACTTTGTGTCTGCTGTCTCCTTTTCTTGGGTAAAGGCACAGAGATGAGTCACTGTCCTAACCTTTTCCTCTTGAGTCATTTTGTGTGATGGTTAATATTGATTCTAAACAACAGGATCTAGAATAACATAGGTGACACACCTCCGGGCATGTCTAGATTAGGTTAAAGGATGTAAATGGTGTCACGCCATGGGCTGGGGTTCAAAGACTGAATAAAAAAGGAGAAAGTAAGCTGGGCAGCAGTCCCTCAATCTCTCAATCTCTCTCTCTCTCTCTCTCTCCCTCCTTCTTGACTGTAGGTGCAGTGTGACCAGCTGCCTCCATATCTTTCCCATCACAACGGACTGTATCCTCCAACTGTGAGCCAAGGTAACCCTCTGGTGTTTTGTCACAGCAATGAAAGGTAAAGAATGCATCTTGAATTCTCGAGAACAGTAGCCACTCACAAGACAGACCTGCCCCCAGTGAGGCAGAGGCCGAACCCAGGAGCAGAAGCAAGCACCTCCCTAGAACCACTTGTCCCCTCAGACAGGACTTCTTTGGAACACTTTGCAGAACCAGATCTCTCACCAGACCACAAGACCAGGACTGCCTAATTATGCATACCCATCCCCCTGTCTAATTCACACTGTTTAAACCTGTAGCACAGGTCAGTACCCCAAAGA
Organism: Eospalax fontanierii; assembly: GCA_035773235.1. Classification (NCBI taxonomy): domain Eukaryota; kingdom Metazoa; phylum Chordata; class Mammalia; order Rodentia; family Spalacidae; genus Eospalax; species Eospalax fontanierii. The sequence goes on from CM069524.1 coordinate 41,213,138, forward strand.
CAAATGTGGGGTCATTGGATCCCTATCTGCTTCTCTTGCTAATGTGGCCACATAGAATAAATCTCTCTGTACTTTTCACTGCCGTTCGCGTCTTTAATTGGCATACTAAGATGGGTGGCTGAACTGAGCTTGCTGGGTACAGGAGTCCTGGCTTTTGCCCTACAACCTCCCATTATGGTAACTCCCTGACAGGACACACACTAGTGACCTGCAGGGGGCAGGATTCAGATTCTGACTGAGTATTTGCCTCCAGGACCTCACTGAGGAGTGGTTGAAATGGCCTCTGACATTTCTAGCAGTTACCCCAGGTCTCTACGTAAGTCCCAACCCCAGCAGTTCCAGGAGGAATCAGCAGTGACTCAGGGGCCAACCTCTTTCCTTTTTGCTGCCTAGCTAGGGCAGAAAAGGCCCCAGGGGAGCAGCTTAGCCCCAGGCCAAGCCAGAGAAGGGAGGCGGATATTGTAAGGCTACACCTGGATTCCCGGTCTCCTTGGCTACTAGGAGAAAGAGGTGAGCAGGTGCGGGAGGGGCAGGCCTGAAGGAGCCACCCCTTCTGAGGCAGGGCTGGGAGAGCAGAAGGGCTGGGCCCAGGAGCCAACAAGCATTCCCTGTCCGCCTGGAGGAAAGAAGTCCAAAATGAACTGGGAACATCACAAACTCATCACAAGATGGGGTGTCTAAAAAGGGCGTTTTCTTAAAAATTTGGAAGTGTCCCCAGGATTTCTGGCCCAGTGCTGGCTCCAGGGACCAGTGTTAGGATATAGGCCCTCAGGGGCAAAGCTCCTTTCAGACGGACAAGCAGAGCATGAAACTAGACCTGCAATATAGTCACAGCCTCCAGGTGCAGGACCCTGGATGTCTCTTCTGGGGGGGGGGGGGGGACGACAGCAGAACAGAACAGTAGAAGTCTCCCCTGGCTTAGCTTGGGTCTGCCCACTACATACAGTAGCTGAAGGAAACCAAATTCCTGAGTAGGAAACATTAGACATGTTCTGTGATGGAAAAAAAAAACACATTTTGCCTATGTTCTCATATACCTGCTACTTTTTGATGGATAAAACTCAGACCATGACTCCTTTGTCTGAGTACAAAATCACTGTGCCCGTCTTAGAAACAATAAAATTAATAGTATCACCCAGATGGTCTCTTGTTTATTGATACTTTTTTTACAAAATTGTACAATATATGTCACTTGAAACACACAACTTCTCTTTTTCTTCATCATGTGCATGTGTGTATGTGTATGTGTGTGTGTGTGTGTGTTTGTGTAGGGTCAGAACAACTGCAGGTGTTCCTCATGACCTGTCCACCTTTTTATTATTTTTATTTTGTGTGAGTGTACTGCGTCTATGTCATGCAGTGCCTGAGGAGGTCAGAAAAGGGCGTTGGATCTCCTGGAACTGGAGTTAAAGATGGTTGTTAGCTGCCATGTGAGTGCTGGAAATTGAACTCAGGTCCTCTTCAAGAGCAGCCAGTGTTCTTAACCACTGAGCCATCTCTCCAGTCCCTACCATTCTTTTTAAAGACAGGGTCTCTCACTGGCCTGGAGCCTTAGGGATCCTGCCTTTGCCTCCCCATGTGTGATGACTGATCTTGGTTGTCAACTTGACTGGATCTGGACTTAACTGAAATGAGAGAGACTTTCTTTATTTTTATGTGTATGCGTCTATTGCCTACATGTATATAAGTGCACCCATGTCTTGCAATGTCCATGGAGGACAGAATAAGGCAATGGATCTCCTGGAGTTGGAGTTACGAATGGTTGTTAGCCACCATGTGGATACTGGGATTTGAACTCTGGTCTTCTGCAAGAACAGCCAGTGTGGTCTTAACTGATGATCCATCTCTTCAGCCCTGAAAGAGACTTTTCTGGATCAGATTGTTTGAAGCGGGAAAACTCACCCTAAATGTGGGCATTACCCACATTTTAAACGGCAGCCTGTATAAAAGGTCATGGCAGAAGGGAGCTTTCGCTTTTTAAGCCTGTTTGTCTGTCTCACTGGTGGTTTCATCTTGCTGCTGTGGCATTCCTCCTAATAGTAGAACCAACTTCAGATTCCGGTGCAGACGGAAGATGAGCGCATCTTCCAGAATCCATCAGGCCTTCAGTGCCTGACTGGGACTGCTGAGACATCTAGCCCCGTGTACTGAACATACCATATTCTCAGTCTCTCCAGTGTGGGGCAGCCATTGTTGGACTGCTTGGACTCTCTTCTGTAAGCCAATCTAATAAATTCTCATATGTATTCATTTTATCATTTCTGTTCCTTTAGAGGACCCTGACTAATACACCAGGAGTGAGATTACAAACTCACAACACCACCCAGTCTTTTTTATTTTAAAAATACTTAATTTTTATTTTTATTTTATGTGTACGAGTGATTTGCCTGCATGTATGTAAGTGCACAGCATGTGAGCAATGCCCTGCAGAGGCAAGAAGATGTCGGATTCCCTGGAACTGGACTTACAGATGGTAGCTGCCATGTGGGTGCTGGGATTCAAACCCAGATCCTCTGGAAGATCAGCAAGTGTTCTTAACCACTGAGCCATCTCTCCAGCCCTCCCCCGCAACTCCCACTGTTTCAGTGTGGGCTCTGGGGATCAAACTCAGGTCCCCAAGCCTGCATGGCAAGGACTTTAGAGACTGAGCCATCTCCTTAGCCCAACACATGATTTTTAATACCTGGGTGAATGTTTCTTCAGAAGTCTATTTCAAAATTTAATGAGTCAGATTTTTCTGGCAATTGTTTAAAGATTTATTTCTAATTATGTGTATGTCTGTGTGTCTGTGTATATTTATACATAAAAGCAGGTGTCCAATGAGGTCAAAGAGGATGTCCGTCAGGAGAGGGGCTAACCCAGTGACTGCTGGATCCATGGGCAGGAAACACCCAGGGAGGAGATGGCAGGGAGACCTGGATGAGGCATCACAGCCTCAGGAAAGCTGGTGCGGCAGGAAGGACCCCTCTCCTGAAGCACCGATCATTTTGTATGTGCGATAGCTTTGTTTCTAAGTCAAGTCGTATTCTCAGTGTTGGGGCTGGGATTCAGGAGTCTGTGGGCACAGTTCCACCCAGCCCAGCAGGTGAAGACCGGGCAAGGTCATCCTGAAGACAACACAAGGCCAGTGCACTGGTGCCTGGCACTGCACAGTGCTAGAAACCACGTTCCTGGATGTGGGAATTTGCTGGGCACCTCATAATGTTCCTGATGTCCTCCTCAGTGACTTTCCTGGATTTCCTGAGTGAGGCTATCCCTGTCACATCGGAGGTGATACTGTAGAGTTAGGTAACTGGAGGACCCCGGCCTGTTCCCGTGTCAGTGTCAGGCTACTGAAGAAACCAACGTCCGCCAGAACCAGTCACCATATTGTGTCCCCACTCTACCCTCATATGCCTGAGAGCCCCGTCACCAGACATCCCCCAAGCACTCGTGGATATCTTGGGACAATGAAAGTGGCCTGTGTACCAGGACAAACAGGTGTGGGGGTGGAGTACATCTTCTAGAATCTCACTCAAAGTCAAGGTAAAGACAAAGAGGCCAAATTTTGAGTTCAGAAAACTGCTCTGTGCTGAGGGTGGCAGGGGTGTGGGGGCTCTGAATCCCACCCACCAGTCAGTGAGGAAGGGCTCTGGCCAGCTGGACATGTACTAGCCCACCAGCCCAGCAGGAAGGAGAGTGGTCAGCGCGGGCCAGGCTGTCTGTACATGCGTCAGGCTCAAAGTCTGGGCTGACTGAATGTCAGGCATGGGAGCAGTGATGGGCCACCCACCCAAGCCTCTCAACACAGAGGGACTGATTTAGGGATCCCACAGATGCCAGCCAAGGTGGCGCACGCCGGCCTCCAGGGAGACAGCACTGCCCCACCAGGTGACAAATCCACACGATTGTGCAGTGTGTGTTTGTGTGCCTCTGTGTGCATATATGGTTAGATTTGTATGCTGCATGCCTGCAAGTATGTGTGTGTAGAGATGCTGCACAGAGAAGAGCTGGGGAGGGGACGTGAACTCGGACCTCTGTCATCACCCTGTCCCTCCAGTCCCAGAGCCTGTGCTAGGGGCAGAGTTGGGGGACAGCTGGAGCCTGAAGTTTTCAGGTGAACAAAACTGAATCTTAGGAACTAAACTGAAGTTTCCATGATCTCAAAGCCATGGGACCAGAATAAATTCTACTGTGATCCCCAGTGTAGCCAGCAATGAAAAGTTAGAGGCCCACTGCCTCAGCACGTAAGACGTGAGGCAGAGTGTGTGTTCACCAGATGGCACAGGAGGTTCAGGGCATCTCCCCACCAGCCCTCTGCTCACCCACTCTGCTCACCTGGCCTAGAAGCCTCTGCTTTTTGAGAAGCCATTATGGAGTTCAGGGAACAGCTGGATTCCCTAAACAGAGAGGTAGGGGTGGGGCAGAGCTCCTATCTTGAATTCTAAGAGGAAGACAAGTGTCCTTGCTGGAATCCTACTGTGGATTCCATGGAACAAGCCCGAAACAACGGTTATTATTCCTGAGGACTTTTGCAAGGTCACCTAGCAGTTCATCTGTGCCTTCATCTGGATTTGGACAAGGTTGTATCACAGGACTTAGGACCTGTCCTCACTTGCTTTTCTCTTGCTGTGATAAAGCACTCTCCACAAGATAACTTGGGGAGGAAAGGGTTTATTTCTTCTTACACTTCCAAGTCACAGTCCGTCTTTGAGGGAAATCAGGGCAGGAACTCAAGCAGGAACCTGGAGCAGAATCCTCCGTGGAGGATGTTGCTTACTAGATACCTAGCTTTCTTTTCCTTTTTATCTTTAAGATTTATTTATTTTTATGTGTATGTGAGAGCTTGCATATACAAGTATGCTCACCATGTGTATTCCTGGTGCCTGCAGAGGCCAGAAGAGAGTATTGGATCCCCTGAAGCTGGAGTTATAGATAGTTGTGAGCTGCCATGTGGATAATGCGACTCAAATTTGGGATACTCTGCAACAGCAGCAAGTGCTCTTAACCACTGAGTCATTTCTCCAGCCCCTCAGCTAATTATTTTTTATACAGCCCTATGCCCACCTACCTAGGGCTAATGTCACTCACAGGGGGCCTTCTCCTCTCACATCAATTATCAATCAAGAAAATGCCTCAGACTTGGTCACAAGCCAATCTGATCTGATCTGAGACTCCCTCAGATGACTCCAGACTGTGTCAAGTGACAGCTAAAATGAACTAGGATAGGACCCAAACTAGAAAGATTAGCAGCCTAGAGCATCTCTCAGGAGCCCGGAAAGGTGGGATGGTGGGATGTGACCCCAGAAAAAAGAGGTCTCTGGCTCAGCCCCAGCCCAAGGGACCACAGGAAATGGAGTGGAAGAAACAAATGTTGGGACCTCCTGTGCAAACCAAGGCAGTTAGAGGAGAAGGTAGGGTCAAGCCTCAAAGTTCCATGCAATAGGACCCCGAGCCCTGGGCACTCGGAGAAGTGCTGGATAGTGTCTGTCAGTTGTCAAGTTGACACTCATGGGAGGAGGGGACCTCAACTGAGGAATTTCCTCCAACTGACTGGCCTGTGGTCATGTCTGTGAGGCACTTTCTTAATTGCTCAGTGGTGTGGGAGGGTCCAGCTCACTGTGGGTGGTGCCATCCTTGAGCAGATAGGCCTAACTATATAAGAAAAGTAGCTGAGCAAGGTAGGGGAGCAAGCCAGTAAACAACTGGCTCCATGGTCTCTGCTTCAGCTCCTGCCTTCAGGTTCCTGCCCTAAGTTCCTGCCTGGCTTCCCTCAAAGATGAACTGTCACTTGGAAGTGTAAGATGCAGTAAACCCTTTCTCCTCAAGTTGTTTTTGGTCAGGGTGTTTTATCACAGCAATAGAAAGGAGAAAGATGCGGTTGCTCCATGTTCCAAAGTGCAGGGAGCCATCCAAGCCCCAGGTGCATACCAGCCTGGCCCCTAGCCTGAAGGCTTTTCCTGAAGAGTCCAGCACAGAGCATGGGGTGGACGCTGGGCTGCCATGTGCTTTAGAGCTGGTGCCGATGTGTGCCTGGCTCATTTCCGGCAGGGTTTCTTCATTACTCTGAATCTGTTGTTTTAGGTTCTGCTTTGTGTGAATGGGGCAAACAGGCTCTGTCTGCCTTCAGAGGGTCCCTTGGAAGTTCCATGTTCTTTCCTGGGTGCAGGTGGAGAGCAGGTACCTCATGAAGGCGCAGGCAGGGATGTTGAGGATCCAGACACTCCAAGGCGGGGGAGGAGAACAAAGACGATTTTAGTTTTCTTGAAAGTCTGTGAGGCTCACAGCCTTCATTTCTGCAGCACAAGCCTGAGACCCTTGGTGTCTACTGAACTGGGGCCCAACAGGCAAAGCAGTGACAGCTGTGGTATGTCCTTCAGTTGCTGGAGGGTCACTGGGGCAGCTGGGTAAGGCCTGAAGATGTCCACTTAGAACCTGTGTTGCTACAGATTCAGTTAGGGGGTCTCGAGGTGGAAGACTGCCCAGGATTATCCAGGGGCCAAAACCATCTCTGTCCACCAGAGGGAGGCAGGTCATTTTGAGGCAGGGGAATGGAAGGGCAGGACAGAGATCAGCAGCAGGGCTTCAGGCTACTGGGCACATTGGACAAGGCAGGAGCCAGGTTCCTCCTGCATGGGTGAGAGGAATCGGCCCACCTCTGGCCTTTGGCCACCAGAGCTGCCAGGTAACACGCTTGTGTTGTTTGAGGTTCTGTGTTACAATACTTTGTTAGAACAGCAACAGAAAGAGCCTGACGGACAGTCTCAGACTCCCAGTGCAGAAGCGGCTGCCCCACCCCTAGAGGAGAACCGGACTGCCACCATTCCAGGCTCAACAAAGCAACTAAATGCCCCAAAGGAGGAAATGGCCTACCACAGGGTCAGAGATGGGGTTAGGAGGATTCTTGATGGGGTTACAAAAGGTAGCTCTGAAGAGGGGTGGGGCCCCCTGGCACCAGCCCCAGAGCACAGTGTGATTCTCTTCCCACTCACAAGACAGCCAAAGCATTCGAAGGGTTCCGCCCAACCCCCAAATGAAACGGCACTGTCATCTAGAGTGCACTCAACCTGGACAAAGGACAGGAACCTTTGTGTCTCGCCTAATATCCTAAAGTCAGATTCCAGCACTCACCAGGGAAAAGGAGGGCTGGGCCCCAGCACGGGGCCCTGACACGTAACACACGTGGGCCCTGGCTAGCTGTGGTTCATCCTGTAAGTGAGCAGCTATGGGCTATGAGGAACATAGCATTTTAGAACTTGCCAACAGATATTCTGCTTTTGCCCAAGGAAAGGATGGAATATCCACTTAACAGTGGGAAAACAAGACCAAGAAGATAAACCAGCCAACACTGGAGAGGCCTCGAACAGTGAGGAGCCGTGGAACAATGTGCGGCTTCCTTGTATTCTGTTGTTCTGGGCGCCTGCCTCGGAAAACAAGCATCCCCCCAGGATGGCTTGCTCACCTCACTGCAGGAACAAAGGACACTCTGTTCTCAAGAAGGGACAGCACTCGAGAGAGGAAGCCCCCAAGCACAAGAGGTGGTGCTGGTGCCAGGAAAGCGGGGAGAACGTGCTGTCTTAACAAAGGGAGTGCTGATATCACACCATATCCAAGAAATTCTGATGAGGGCTCCAGATGGCAATGTGCATATTTAACGGACACCCCAACTGCCCAGGTGCAGGAGGAGAGCCACGTGGAGGGAGTAAGGGGCAGGATGTCAGGAGGGCAATTCTAGCGTAGTCCATTACCATGGGACATGCTGGAGAGAGAGCACAGAGTAATATTCCCAACAGAAAACCCATGAAAAGAAGGCTCTGCTGGCTCAACTGGACTGACTTAGTAAAGATCTCGGCACTAATGTACTGTAAGCCCCGCCAGGCAGGTGTGGTGCTAACCCATCAGAATGATGTGCCTCTGAAACCCAGTTCCTCACAGGTGGCCACAGTCCCCATCAAGAGATGGGCTCCAGGGCAGGCTCATTGCCCATGGCTCCCACTGGGTCCATCAGGATCTTACAGGAACAAGGTCTCAATAGATCTCAAGACACCCTTGGGCCCAGATAGCAGAGAGAAATGCTCCCATGGTGGCTTTGTGAGAACAGCCTTCGAGAAAGGTGTGGCAGTGCAAACTGGGAGTACCAAGGCCTGAGCTTCTGTCCAGGAGTGAGGAAACTTGGGGGTGCTGAGGGTCTGTGCAGGTCAGAACAGGTGTACACAAGAAAATAGCTAATGTGGGGAATGAGGAAGTGAGCTTGGCTACAGCAGGCCTGCGTGTGCTAGCGATGTGCTGGTGAGGCTCCTGTCCGCTCTCCAGTCCAGCGCTGGCTGGGACACTGCACAGAAGCCTTGTAGATACAGCTGAGAACACCTAAAATTGGTAGGCTCCAAGTAAAGCATCAACACTCCAGGATGTAGCGAGACTTATCCATCCCACTCCATGCAGAACTCATGTGTTCCTTTCCTGACTTGCTGGGCCCCACAGCACGTGCGCCAACTCCATGTAACAAGCACGTGGACACAGGGGTTCTGTCCGGGCATTTCCTCCTGGTCCTGCTTGATGAATGCTGGCCAGTGCAGAGGCCACAGGGCACAGGCCTTTATTTGCTTGCAAGTGAGGCAGACAAAGTGAGAAAAACACCAACAAACCACGTGCGGGGAAGACCATGGTGGCCATGACTGACAGGCTTCCAAGTGCAAGAGATTCCGAAGCCATGGCTGGTGAAGGAGAAGGAATGTGGGGAAGGCTTACTAAGTTTTTGCTTTTTTTTTCCCTTTATTAACACATAAAGTTAATGACAAAATTCTGTCAGTAAGGCAAACAAGGCTCACTGAGAATAAGATAAAAACTCTAAGTGATCAGATAAAAAACTAAATCCACTCTCTGAGTCCCTCCAAGCATCCTCCTAAGTGACCATGCTTTGATTATCATAGTGGTGGAAGGCCAGGCAACTGCTACATTCAGGAAAAGAAAATGTCTGTAGGTTGGTAATATCCCTGATAAAGATGTACAGATGAAAAGGTACATGATATACAAATCGTGTGTATTTTTGGTGGGAAAAAAAAAACACAGCAAAAAAAGGACAAGCGCAAGCCCTTGAAGTGACCCCACCATGTCTGTCCAGCTAGAAAACCTGCAGACAAAGAGGCACTAGGCTGCTGTGCTGGGCTCCACTGCATAGGGTCCTGGTCTTACTCCTATCACACAGAAAGACCAAGCCAGACCTTGAAAGTATCTATTGTTCTTCAGCTTCCTTCCCCGGAACTCCAGGCTGAGGTCTAGGGCGCTTCCATTTCTGCGGAATGGTAAAAACTCTCCAGGGCTTGTCTGAATGAGGCCCCACTTAGCTCTTGCTTTTTTGCTTTACTTCCCTGGGAGGGTAGCCTACAGAGATACCTCAAGCACAGCTCCACAGTCGCAGGACCACTGTCCAGCGGAGTCCAAGTAGATGTACCTCCCAGTCATTTCCCATAGGGCAGAACACAAGCAGACCAGCATAGCAAGAAACTTCCAGGCTGTGATCACAAAGGCTCTGTGGAGGTGTCTAGTAGAACGGTGTGAAATCTGACACCACAGCAGACAAAGCCAGCACTGTAGAGAGCCCTCCCAGTGTGGCCTATTTCAGCAAAACTGTATCCTCAGTCTGAGGACAGGAGTGTGAGATTTCAGACAGCCTGTGGCTTGCTAGGACCCAAGGGAACACACATGCTGCTAGTGCTACAGAAGCTGGTCCCAACCAGGTCCAGCAACCCTGGGTATCTGCCTGCCCCAAGGAACAGCAGCCACAGTCCAGCAGAAGAGAAGGTGATCCCAGCTAAAAATGCACATATTCCCCAGCACCATCACCCCCAGGGGCAGACCATCACCCCCGCCTTTCAGGGACCAGACCCCATGGTCTCCTCATGGCCACAGGGACTAGAAACAATGCTGTAGGACGTTGGTCATGAATGTTCTAAGTGTACAGTAACGCTCTAGCAGATTAATAAAAAGAGTGACATCAGACAGCAAGATTCCTTAGCAGGTAAGAGCACTTACTAAGCCTAACAACTTGAGTTCAAACCCTAGGATCTATATGTTGGAAGGAAAAAGTTGATTCACCAAAGTTATCCTTTGACCTCTACACATGTCCTTTGGTGTCACATACACAGAAATGTAAAAATTAAAAATATTTTAAAGACTGACAGACATTTCAGAATGTTACCATAGCTGACCCCTGGAGAACAGTCTTGTCAAAAGTTTCAACCATTGTGATGGTTGGCTCAAAATACTGTTCAGTGTATAGCACACACATAGGTAGCAAATACAGTATTTAAAAAAATATTTTATTTTATGTGTATGAATGTATTGCCTGATGTATGTAGGTATACTCATGTTGTACAATGCCCATAGAGGTCAGAAGAGGGCATTGGATTCCTTGGAACCAGAGTTTCAGACAGCTATCAGCCACCATGTGACTGCTGGGAATTGAACTTGGATCCTCTGCAAGAGCAGGCAGTGCACTTAACTCTGAGCCATCTCTCCAGCCCCCAAATACAGTATTTTTTAAAAGGCAAAATGTTCAATGTTAAGTGATTCTGTCGCTCCTAGCCTTTTTTGGTCTACCTGGTACATAACTATGGTTTTCCAAAACAGAACCAAGACTCCTCAGATCCCAAAAGCAACATTTACCCTTTCACAAGCCCAGCTCACCCAGCTCAGCCTACAAACCTTGCTGTATTTATGAGGCCATGTAGGCTCCTTGTTGATCACAGAATCAATACCCTGTTCCATCTAGACTTTATCCTACACAGCAAAACCAGAAGATAAACCAAATGGAAGCTCATCTCCAAAAGCACTGGGCTTTGGTGGACTTAAGCACAGTTCCTCTGGCCCACAGGAAACATCCAAATCTGACACTGGTGACCGCATCTGACCTCACTCTCCAAAGTTCCTGCAGATCTGGGCACATATTTTTTACCTAGTAAGTAGCATGTGGTCACATCCAAGACCAAGTGAGTCACTGACTCTCACTTGAGGAGCAGAGTTGGGATACATCAGAACGCACAGTATAATCCTCAGTGCTCCAAACTGTTCTTTAGGGGCACAGAAACTCTCTCCAGAAACGGCCTTAAAAGGCAATGGCTAAGTTTGGGCCCAAGGACAACCCCTGGGTTCTCATCCTAACTTGGCCACTCACAGGAAGAATGACTTTGAAGAGGTGGCTTAACCTCCCTCAGCCTCAGTTGCCCCTCCTATAAAGGGGGATCACAAAGAACCTGTTATATTGGGTTCTTTTGAGGATTAAAGTCTATGAAACATGCGTTAGCTTTCGGTTGCTGTGACAAAACACCTATAAAAGCAGTTCAAGGGAGAAAGGCTTGTTTTGGTTCAGGTTGTCAGAAGTCTCAGGCCATGGTCACCTGGCCCCACTATCTGGGCAGAACTTTGTGGTGGAGCAAAGCTGATCACCTCACGATAGCTTCGAAGCAGAGAAAGGAGAAGAAGACATAGAAGGACGTACTCCCTTCAGCCAGATCCCAGTGCTGGTTTCCAACATTTCCCAGCAGCCCATAGAGCATGAAGTCATGGACAGAGTGATCCAGAGATGAAGTCAAAGCCCTCAAGGTCCAGTCTCTTCTGCAAGGCCCTGCCTAAACAGTGCCGCACTAGGGACCAAGCTCCGATACATGAGCCTTTGGGAGATTCAACTTCAACAGCATAAAAACCCATCCGAACAGCGGCCTGGCCCAGTGAGCATCTAGTCAGCACCAGCCACCATCACAACACCGGGCCCGTGGTAGGAACAGGAGATGGGCCACAGAAACACCCCAAGCCACAGCACCTATGAACTGCATTTCTTGTTCAGGTCTCCTGACCACATTTTACAGGCGTCTGCAGGATTCTAAGCTCCAGCCCAGCAGGAGTCAAATCTGCCGTAGATTTGTTTCTCCAATGTGCATAAAGTTTTGACTATCGGATATGACGTGGGGACACAGTCCACCCATGAAGCCCTTTCTAGGGCAGGTACCCCCCAGACACATGCTGTCCTTCCCTTGGTGCCTCACCTTTTTACCCACTTTCTTGAGTCTCCTGGGCTACTTTGGGGACCATATGGCTATGACAGCTTTCAAGGCCAGACAGGCTGAAGTCTGACAGTACACAGCATGGCACCACGGCCAACTCACCCTGGTGACACTCAGTCTCCACAGCTCTGGAGTGACCCAGGGAAGCAGCTCCCATAGCAGCCTAGACGTGGGTCTCCCAACAGGCTTCTGAGGAAGCTCCTCTCTTCATGTAAACCAGCAAGTAGGAAGACCGCCTGTTCGGAGCACCATGCGAGAAACTTCAGGGTCCAAAGGGGCAGAAAAAGGTTGAGAATAGCAGATTTCCAGCCCCTTCCCTTACAAAGAGAGGCTCCGTGCAGCGGGCAGAGCAGGAACGGTGTTTGCCGACCATCCCCAAGAGGTGTTTCTAGATGAAGAGGCCAGCCCTGCACCTCTAGTCTCCCTGGAGGTGATGGGACAGACAGATCAGAAACTCGACATGAAAACAACTCCCCACCCAAGGCAGGCGCGCAGGCGCAGTAGTTCTCAAGAAACCTTTCTGTTAACCTACACCCAAAGCACAGGGCCTGGAGAGTGGGAGCGTGGCCTTGGGTGCTGTGTCTCCTCCCCCGCCGCCTGTTGTTCCAGCCCTCCCAGGGAGGCCACAGGCAGGAGGCAAAGTGCAGGTCTGACAGGGTCTAAGAGGTTCCCAAACCTGCTGTTTTCTGACAGGAAGGCCCTGAACAGCAGGTCCATGACCCTGTGGCAGGGGCGTGGGGGCACAGCTGCTGTCCCAGGGCACCTGAAAATCAGTGGAGTCCAAACGGGCCCAGGGCCCAGGGCAGCCAGTCTCCTGGGAGGCAAGTCTGCTAGAGCCATCGTTCTACCCCTTCCAGCCACTGACCTCTGTTTCTGGGTAGAACACTCAGGCACTTCTTTCTGTGCTTTCCACTCACCCTTCATTGGTTCATGGCATAGGGCTGGTTCTCAGTCTGACTTGGACGGGGACAGGAGACATTATGTGTCCACTCAGAACACATGGCAACCATATAGCCAGCAAAGAGCTGTTCTCCCCTGGGGTATGCTCCTGGAGTGATGACCTATCTTCACTGCATTCACCTCTGTCATGGAGCCTGGAGGCTGTGGACACCCAGGGCCATTATTACCTTTCTGGATTTCAAAGGTCAGATGGTCAGCCCTTCCCCAGATTCCGGTTGAAAGTCACCCTGGAAACATTCCTTCAAATTCATAAAAATCATGCTGAATCCAAAACAAGGCTCCAGGCAAGGTGGAAGCTTACCCCTTGAAGTGAACACACAGCACTGATCTGGGGCGGGGAGGAGCAGAGTCCTTCCTGAGAGCCAACACCAGGATAGCCCTGGGCCAGCACATCCTACTTAAAGCTCCAGCATGCCTTACAAAAGCACAACTGAATCCAAAGACCAGCAGTAAGGATGACCACGATGATCAGGGTGCTCTCTAACTGGTGGTTTTGGAGGAAGGAAGATGGTAACAAATGCAGACAGTCTTGGAAGAGGCACAGGTCACTTCCCACAGCCCAGAAGGCCCACCTCCACATCTCCAGACTACTAGGCTGGAGAATAAGCACACTCTAGTCAACAAGCTGCTATTCAGAAATGACAGTACCACACTTAAATTTGATTTTAACGATTGTCTTCAGATTTTTCTCACCAAATATACCATTTTAAAAAAATCACAAAATGTCACAAAAGGCAAAGAGAATGAAGGGGAAATACTCAGAGCCTGAACTCAGAGTTCTCCTTCAGACTAGGGGGTGTGTGTGGCTTGCACATTTCTGTGAGCATGGACTTTCCTCTTTCCTTCCCTAAGAGGAAGTGGCCAGCAGGAAAAGAGGATAGACATGTTCATGTTCACACTGCGATGTGCAGAAACAGTGACACAGGACAGTACAGCAGGGATGCCACGCCTCGATAAACAGCACCTGCCTAGCATGCATGGGCGGGATCAGATGGTCATCTTTCCATGTGACTCCACTCAGAAGCTGGGGGTAGAAGTCTGGGTTTCCTCAAGACCTGGAATTCTCCATGATGTCTACTTGCTTCCACCTTCCTTTTCTTGCCTACATATTGCTTGAATATTTAAAGACTTATTTTTTATTATTTTAAAATCATGTGTACGTGTGGGGGGTGGTGGTAATGTGCACATGAGTGCTGTGCTTGACGAGGCCAGAAGAGGGGGCCAGATCCCCTGGAACTGGAGTTACAGGTGGTTGTGATGGATGCTCGGGACATAATGTCAGTTCTCTGTAAGCACAAGTGTTCTTAGCCACTGAACCATTGTGCTCTAGCCTCTTGCTTGAATATTTAAACAGCCAATTTAATCTTAGAATTGTATTTATTCAAGCCTTAAGTTGGAAGAGATATTTTCAAAGGCCAACATCAAGGTCACTGGAATTGAGTTAAACTTTCTGACATACACTGATGCCTAAAAACACACATCTGGAACCAGTGTTTATAACAAGCCAGCAGAGGTCATGGCTATCTGAAAGGAAAGCCCACTCACCTTTCCCACTTAAGTGAGTCTGTGCAAAAGGCCAGATGCCTTCCACAAAGCCCTGCTGGGTGGAACGGAAACTGTTGGCAGAGGGTGGAGTCAGTGCATCGGTTTCTCTCCCCACCTCGCTCTTGCACTCTCTCTCTCTCTCTCCTCTCTCTCTCTCTCTCTCTCTCTCTCTCTCTCTCTCTCTCTCTCTCTCTCTCTCTTGACAGGGTCTTCATGAGCCCCTGCTGGCCTGGAACTCACTATGTAGACCAGGCTAGCCTCAATCTCACAGAGATTCACATGCCTCTGCCTCCGAAGTTTTGGAATTAAAGAGAATGTACCATCTCACCCAGCCCAGTTTTTCTCTTTTTTAGCAATATTTTAATTTAATTTTATTTTTTAACAATATTATTATAATATGTTTTATTTTATGTGTATGAGTGGATTGCTTGTATGTTTATAAGTGCACCCATGTCATGAAGTGCCTGCTGAAGTCAGAAAAGAGTGTCAGATCCCTCGGAACTAGAATTATGGATGGTTGCTAGCTGCCATGTGGGTGCTGGGAACCAAACCAGGGTCCTTTGCAAGAGTAACCAGTGCTCTTAACTGCTAAGACATCTCTCCAGCCTCAGTTTCTCTTGTTTAAAAATATTTTATTTATTTTTTTAATTTTATGTATATGAGTGTTTTATGTGGTTGTATATAATGTGATGCCCGCAGAGGCCAGAAGAGGATGTCAGAGCCTCTGGAATTGGAGTTATAGATAGTTGTGAGCTACCATGTGGGTGCTGGGATTTGAACCTAGGTCCTCTGGAGGAACAAGCAGTGCTCTTAACAATTGAGCCATCTCTCCAGTCACCCTAGTTTTTCTTTTAGATAATGACAGATTCAAAGACCATTTTGAGAAGAGAGAGAGAGAGATGTTGAGATTCACTAACAGTAACAGCTCCCCAAACCTCAGGTCAACATCATAGCAAATACCTGGTATAGAAGCAGTGGGCACAGGAAGCCATGATACCCTGAACCCTTTGTAGACACTCCCAGCTCCTCCCACAGCGCTGGCGAGCACAGGTCTGCCCTCTGTTGTACTGTGCCACTGGCAGGATGCTGTATGACGTGGGTCCCTCAGCATGGACCCTTTGGGAACTGGCTTTTTCCCTCAGGGAATTCTCTGACAGTCTCTCAGTTGCAGCAGATACTCAGAGCTCTTCTTGTGGTTGAGTCAGGTTTCTTTTCTGTGGTACAGATGCTCCAGGGTCTAGCCAGGCATCCATAGAAAGATATCTGGCATCGCTCCAGGTCTTAGTTTTATAGATAAAACGAATAGAAACATTCATGTGTCTGATTTGGGCAAGTCTGCACCTTCATTGACCTCCCTGAGATGAATCCCCGGGAGTGTAACCTGTGCTGGCTCTAGGAGACTTGCATGTTTTCTTTTCAAAGCGGCTAAGCTATTTTTCAATATGGCTGTACGATCTGACATTCCCATCAGTCCACAAATGATCCGATTTCTCCAGTCTTGCCAGCATTTGGATACGTCACTATTTTTAATCCCTCACTCTTCTGCTGGGTGAGGACTGGTGACCTGGTGCGCCTGGCCATCTGTGCACCCTCAAAGTTGGAGTGCTGCGGTCGGCTGACTGCCTCAGCCTCACAAGGCTGTTTGCTTTGGTACTAACGAGCTTGAGGCTGCCTTGTCCTTCATCGGCTGTATAGTTTGTACATCTTTCATCCCAGTCTGAAGTTTGTGTTTTTATTCTCTTAACATGCTCTTTCACAGAGCACGTGTTTCCAATTTTGATAAGGCCAAATTTATCAATTTTTTATTTTAGTGATCTAAGAACTCCTGGATATTGCTTACTACTCTTCCTAAAGGTTTTGTGGTTTTACATTTTATGTTTAAATATGGAATCCATCTGAGTTAAAATGAAGCTCTTGCCCAGATGTCCAGCTGCTCCTGGTGCCATCCATGGACACATTATCTTCTCTCCACTGAATTGATGCCTCTGAGTCAAAGTCGACCCTGTGGGGTCTATTCTGAGTCCTACCAGAAGGTCCTCTGCAGACCACCCTGCCCTGGTCATGCACCAAAATAAGAAATCTTGGTTCTGGGCAGACCACATCCTTCACTTGATTCTTCTAAGACTGTTTTTGGAGTCCCGGGACCCTGGATTTTCCCAGAAGGTGGAGCCTTTATGGATAACTGGATTCTCTCTGCTCATGAGAGGAAGGACTTGGAAAGAGACTTCCTACAGTGTCTGGCCCAGTTTCCTCTCTGCCTGCAGCTGTGTGAGGTTACCTAGACAAGGGCCTCACCTTCTGCTTGTTCCTTGAGCTCAGACTGCCCAGCCTCCAGAGCTATGAGGAAATGGACATCTGTACTTATAAAATGTCCAGATTGTGGCATTTTGTTGGAGTAGTGCAAATGTACTAAGGCATCTCCAGCTCAGGGGACGAGAAAGTCTGGAGCTCACTTCCATGGCTCTTAGGACAAGAGACCCTAGTGCCTGCCTGCTACTCCCATGGCCTGCACAGCACGCCACATTTATGGATAGAGGACGAAGCAGGCCTCCCACTCTCTGGGAAGTAACACTTGAACATCCTTGGCAGCTTTTCTAAGTAAACTCTAAATATACCCTTCTTCCAGGTTCTCTAGAGGAGCTCATTCAAAAGAATTCCCCAGACAACAAAGGACATTGTGCTGCCAGTTCCTCCACCTCAGAGGAAACTGTGAACTCTAGGTAACCTCAGCCCATTTTCCTCTCTTCAGAGTCTGGAGGACCCTGGGGGATAGGCATAGAGTTCTGCCTGCCTCTGGGCCCTCAGCATGGAACAGGACCTGCTACAGCAGCCTCTATTGCCAGGACATGTTCACAGCATTTATTAGTGGAGATAAAGCACATACATCAAGACAGGGCTTGAAACGAGAGGCCACAGGCTGACTCCAAAGGTGGCACTTACGCCCTTGAGGGCCAGAGCCACACAGGAGGCATCACAGGAGGTTGGAGTCCTGTTGTAGCAGGAAGAGAAGAAACAGGATCTTAGAAACTGGATCTTAGGCACACATTAGAGCGTCTTGATTTAGTTGGATTAATCTGGCCAGGGATCAGAATGATGCTCCCATAGATTTCCATCATTTTCAGTGAAGCATAGTTGGGGAAAGGGTGGTAGACTTTTAGCACGAGCTATGAAAAGCTCTAAAACCTCAGTGAACACAAATAAAGAACAGGCTCCATGGGAGCTGGAGGAGATGGCTCAGAAGTTAAGAGCACTGACTGCTCTTACAGAGGACCGGGGTTCGATTCCCACCACCCACATGGATGCTAATAATAGTCCATAATTCCAGTTCCAGGGGATCCAGCACCCTCTTATGACCTCCTCAAGCACTGAACAACACAGGTTCACATACACAGATGCAGGCAATATGCTCATACACATAAAATAAAAATAATGAACTTTTAAAAAATAAAAGAAATAAAAAGAAAAGGGCCCACGATGGAACATTTGTCCATTCTCTCAAAAGGCAGGAGCACCCAGAACCCATGTCCTGGATCCCTGGCCACACAACACTGATACACTATGTGTCTTTCCACACTGTTGATATGAAAGCCTACTTAAAGTATCCCTGGTCTGATCGATAAACACCTCTCTCTGGTCCAATCAGTAAACACATCTTAAAAGGTGGTCTGGGAAAAAAAGCAATGGATTCCTCCATCAGTCTGACTGCCACTCAAGCCACACTAGAAAGGGGACCTGGCAGATCAGCCTACTGAGATCAGTCCTGGTCCAGCCCTCCTCTCCCAGGAGAAGTAGGGAAAATCAAAATGGAATGAAATTTGGCTTCATCTAGTAATTTTACTGACTTTGTAATGATGTGATCCTTAAATTGTGGTCATACACAGCCCACCTCACAGCACACCTCCCCATTCCTCCACAGGTCCGCACATGGCCCTGTAGTCCTTCAACTCGATCCTTCAACCCTACCTTAGGACCCTCTCCCACAAATCTCTCATAGTTCCCCCTTCAAAGTACTGAGAAAACTTCCAGAAGACCCATGCTGGCTCTCTGCCAACCCTGAGGCCACCACAGGGTTCTTGGGGGCTGTGGCATCTCCTTCCCAGGGGAGGAAACCCGGGCCCAGTGTGCTCCTGAGCAGTAAGCACTTCAGCCTGCAGGGTCTGTGTACCTGGTCTTCCAGCCTTGGCTCTGTGGGCTGAGGGGCTGACTGCATAGACATCGGCCATGGGAGCAGCTTGTGAGCATATGCAGGCTCAATGTAAAGAATGGCTCATCTTTCACTTTTCTCCATAAAACTCTTGTCTGAGAAGCCTAGGTTCGGTGCTCAGGCACGGATAACAGCATTTCAGAAATGTGTGCCCAGACAGACACACACCTTAATGAAGGTTCCCAAAGACAGAACAGCCTGCAGCTGAAGCAGCGGATGGACAGGGAGACTCTGCCCCCTAGTGGGCACTTTGGGTTAATGCCGCTTGCGGTGGGTAGTTCCTGTTCAGCAGCTGTTCAACAACCCCTGATGAGCAGAGGTTGCCCACAGAGCCCCAAGGAGTACAGCCAGCCCTAGATGACAACAAGCTGTGCTGGGTTAGAAGCTAAGGACTCACAGATTCATCCATGTTGTCATGCGGTCACAGTGACCTTCCACAGGTGTGAGGTTCACACCTGGGTTTATCCATGATGCTCTGCACATTGCCTGCATTCACACCTGGGCTCAGCTACCTGTGACCATCTGCAAAGCTCTACACGTGCTGGAGGGCTTCTATGCCTCTCTCCAGGAGCATGCCCAACACTTACAGAATGGTAGTTTATTGGAAATTGCTCCCCTTTCCTGCCTCCTTGTGATAGAGAAGAGCATAGCACCTGTCCAGATGTGGAGTTTAGTATATACACTGTCTATGGGTGTCCTGCTTCCATTTCTAGTTGCTGTGATAAAATATGCTGACAAAAGCAACTTGAAGGGAGAGAGGGTGTACTTGGCTTCCAAATCCAGGTTACAGTCCATCACTTCAGGGGCGTCAAGGCAGGAAATGTAAGCAGCTGATCACATCTCAGTAAAGAACAGAAAGAAATGAATACATGCACACTTAGTGCTCCGCTCACTTTTCCCACTCTTATACCCAGGGGCTAGGTCTTCCTGTATCAATTAATACAAGCAAAACAGTCCCCCACAGACATTCCCACAACAAACCTGATCTGGACAGGTCCTCATTGAGACCTTCCCAGGTGAATCTAGATGGTGGCAAGTTGACAATTAAAGCTAACCATCACAGCAGGTTTAATTTCAGAAGGCAAGGGGTACTGCACCAGTCTGCTACGAGGAGGCCTGACAGAGCTGAGTCCTAACTCAGGCCTCCGTCGTGTCCCTGGCTATATGGACACACGGGCCATGTTTCCCTTGTGTTCTCTAGCTCCTGGGATTCTTCTTTATTTTTCAATTTTTGATTGATTTTTTTTTAAATTGACTTTTTGAGAATTTTACACATTCTGATCATATTTAGACCCCCTCCCTTATCTGACTCCCCATTGCCCCCCCACATCAGTTTTCATGCATTCTGTCATGTATATTAAGACCTATCTAGTCAAGTATGTGTCCCCAGATATCCCTTGGTGTGAATCCTTTTACTGGAGCCTGGTCTACCTATCTGGCATCACTCCCCGAAAGATGACCAACTCTCCCTTTCCCCTTAGTCATCAGCTAAGGTTGGGGCTTCTTATCCATTTCACCCTTTCTATACTGGTTCAGAGACAACTGCAGAAGAGGGGACAGAAAGACTGTAAGAGCCAGAGGTGGTGGATGAACACCAAGAAACAGTCTTCCGGGATTGGAGAGATGGCTCAGCAGTTATAAGCACTGAGTACTCTTGAAGAGGACCCAGGCTCGGTTCCCAGTAGCCACATGGCAGATAACAACCATCTGTAACTCCATTTCCAGGGAATTCAACGCCCTCTTCTGACCTCCTTGGGCACTGCAAACATGGGTGCACTCGCATGCATGCAGGCAGTACACTCATACACATAACATAAAAAAGAATTAAAAAAAAAAAAACAGTTTTCTAACAGCTGGGAAGTTACTCATATGAACTCACAGCAATGGTGACAGAATGCACAAGACCCATGCAAGTCCCTGGGCTTCTTGAAGACCCAATCAGGTCTCTGGGCTGTGGCTACTACCTCCTTTTCAAAGCTTTCATTGGCCAGGGAAATGACAGACTTTGAGTAGGTGGTGCTCTGAGAAGCCCCAGAAAAGAAGGGTGTCATGGAGAATGAGTCTGTCTGCCATGGAGAGGTCATTTGGCAGCAGGAAGTTTAACCCTCAGAAGAAGTTTCTATAGCAGATGTGATTCCGTGTTGTAACAGGGGCTCAGGCCGGCAGCCTAAAGCTGGCCGGGCAGCTCAGTGACACACCCAGAATCCAAACTCCTCCAAGCTCCTCACTCCAGCACCTCAGTATGTGCCATCAGTCCTCGGTCCTCACAACCACAAAGTTGCTGCTGCCCCTCCCACCATCATGCCTGTCTCTAAGGAGGGAGGCCCCAAAGCCTCTCCATGTGGAATTGTCTTCCTCCTCAAGAAGAGACCCATGTCAGGGAGTTGTCTGTAGAGCTGCCCCCAGCCAGTTACCTTATTGCAGGCAGGGCAGGGTGATGAGTGAGCAGTTCTGAGTAATGGGAGTGGTGTGAAGGATCTGCTGGAGAGGAGTGGACAGGAGCAGAGGATGGACTGTCCGTCTCTGCTATGTCTCCCTTCTCCTGTCATACTAGACGACATGGGCACTGGAACGTTTCTTCCTCTTTGAGATCGGCCAGTGGCTTTTTCCTACCTCCACAGTCCCCAGGCTGGTCCCATACCCAGGTTTCTCAAGACAAAGAATGGGGGTCCATACAGGTAGAAGGGCTCCTCTGTGGTCAAATGACTGTGAGGTGATAGGCTTCCTAGCCAGCTTTAGAGAAAGCAGCAGGGGCCACCAATACTGGGTGACCTCAAGTTACCTGTACAGTGAACAGAGCACACTGGGAAGCATTTCACCAGTGGCTTGAGATGGCCAGGACCACAGGCTGCACTCTCAGGAGGGCAGAAACCACCTTGTAGTTAGTTATGGCTGCAAAGGTCATCATCTGTTTATTATTTACATACTTTTGTTTTCCTTTATTGGAAACAGGGTCTTACTCTGTAGCCTAGGCTGGCCTGGAACTCACTATGAAACCAAGACTGACTTTGAACTCACGGCAGTCCTCCGGCCTCAGTCTCTTGAATGCTAGTATGATAAGGTATGAGCCACCACACTGACATGTCCAAGACTGCCTGAGATACTGCTAACAGGAGAGCAAAACCATCTACCTGCCTGTCAGCACACGAGCAGGGCTGCAGGGGAGTGCTGCCCAGACATCCGTGCAGCTGAATTCTGTCCCAGAGGCTCCCAGGCAGTTCTCTTAGTGGTCACTGTCCTGGAGAGGGTGGGTTGAAAATTACACCCCCAGCAAGAAGACAGTATATCTCTGAGCTATAATGTTGCCTGAGCTAGGGTCACAGAACTGCTGAGCAGCCCAGAAAGCATACCCACAGGAGGATGAGGCTCCAGAGCTCATTTCCCTACATTCAGCAATGGAGCAGGGGGTACATGGTGCCATTATGCACCTACCTTGACATTTACAGCAATACCTGGAACTGTATATGAGTCTGACTACAGAGACTTCTTCAACGTGTATGCATATTAAAGAGAAGGTTTATGCTAAGCTACAGGCACATGAGGTTTCAAATTCAAAGTCATTTTGATGTAGTCCTGAGACCCATGGAGAGCTGACCCACATAGCCAGCCAATGGGCAACAAATGGAATGGGAGCAGCCCGGGTTTCCTCTACCTGAGCTGGCCATGGGCAGTGGCCACCCGAAATGCCATCTGGATAACCTGGTGGAATTCCAAAAGAATTCCATGTTCAGCTCAGCTCAAATACAGAGTCCTTCCAGAGCTCAGTGCTGGGGACATATCACAAAAGATATCTCCTGACCCCAATAAAAACAATGATTATATTATTTTTATTGGTGTCCCAAGAAACCAGATACAAATTACCATAAAACACATCATCACATCACGATTTACATGAAAGATGTAAGATGTTCTTAAAGACTGACAGTTTTATGGTAGAAACAGTAAGGTGTTACCCTAGCTGGAGAAAGCGATGCCACAGAACCGTGGCCAGATGACTGGTGTGGTAACCCGGGCCACGTTCAGATGCAGTGAGTCATGTGTCCCGGGACCCAAGCCTTCCAGCACCGCCCCGCCTGCTCTTGGGATGCCTGCAGGTTCGTCACACCGCTGGGCATGAAGAGAAGATGCCTGCTGTTGAACCCAAAACCTTACAGGGGTGAACCTTCATGCAATACAGAGACAGGCATGTGTGTCCACTAAGTCAGCGATAGAAGGGATTGCTTGGGAGTAAGTGCAGGCTGGGTCCTGGGTGGGGCCAGTGGAGTCCAGTAGTGGGGCAAAGAGCCAGAGCTGGCCGTGCCAAGCCCGGTCTGACGTGCCCTTCTCTCCCCTGCAGTCAGGGTGCACGCAGGCCTCGGGTGCCTCTGCCAGACCTGACTTTTCTTTCTTTCTTTGGACATACAACTTTTTCCTTCTCTCTCTCTCTCCCTCTCCCCCCCCCTCCCTCCCTCCCCTTCCCCCCCTTCATCAGGGGCTCACTATACAGCCCTGGCTGGCCTAGAACTATCTATATAAATCAGACTGGCCTAGAACTCGCAGAGACCCTCCTACCTCTGCCCCTTGAGTACTGGGAGTGAAGAAGTGTACCACCATGCCTGGCGCAGGCACAAATCTTATTTGTTATGCTCTGAAGTGTCACAGGTGAATGTGAGTCACTGGTAGCATATGGAAACTGTCACCCAAAGATGAAAGTTTTTTTTTTTTTTCTGTGTGAATGGTTTTGTTTTGTTTTCCTCAAAAAGTCATGCCTCTGCCATTTGCTAATGATGGTCATAGTCTCCTATCCTATCTACTTCCTGAGGGCTGGGCCAGAAGAAGCCATAGGATCTGCCTGGGAGTTGGCCTCTGCCTCAGCCCCATGCTGTGGCCCCTGCTCCAGATGGTGGTCATGAGAGCAGAAGTGGTCAATGTGTCAGTCAGGCGGCCACGCAGAGCAGGGAACTCTGCACTGAAGAGCCGAGTGAAGCCAGGAAGCGATTCCACTCTCAAACTGATATTTGAGTTTAAAGGCAAAACAAAGATGAAAGTTTTAAACTATATTTTGATCCTCAGTTGGTTGAATTAGTGGATCTGGAGCCCATACACAGAACAACTACACACACCGATCTGCAGAGGACGGAGCTACAGCCGCAGTCCCTGAGAGGAACAGCCTATCCCATTGCAGATGCATGCTGAGCACCCCTCCCCTACCCGCCTCAGAGAAAGCAGAACACAGCGGTGAAAAACACAGTCTCCAGAACCTTCCAGCCTCTGTCTCTCTGACCCATGGTCAGGGCTAGTATGTGATGTATTGGTGCATTTGAGCTTTGGCTGTGGCTTCTCCTCACGGTCCCAGCAACCACTGAGTGCACGCCTGAGCCACCACCATGAGCCAAGCTGGCCTCCCCACCAGGCTCCAGAGGGCTCTGGTTCCAGCACTGTGGGCTGCAGTTGCTAAGGAGGGCTTGTCCTCACTAAAATACAAATACCTGAGAGGGGCAACATGCACTCACTTGTAGTACTAATCACTTCTTTTCTAACAGACTTTCTTTGCTGATTTAACAGCAAGATTGTGGACATAGTAGAGGCCTAGGTGCCCCCATGGCTCCTTCACTGTTAATATCTGACTGCTCGTGAGTTCTGTTACAACTGCAGAACCACACTGTTCCTTTACAATCTATAGTGATATCCAAACATCACTATGGACGGGAGGCATCGTTTGTTTAGGTTTTCTTGTTTTCTCTTTTTTTCGCTTTATGTTGGTTTCTGTTCCAGGGTTCTCCTAGAAGGGGAGTGGCCCTCCTGTTTTCCTGGGCACCTGTCAGAGGTAATGGGCTCTCAGTGCTCCTTGTCTAGCGAACTGTACAGGTATGAAGGGCTGTCAAACCTTCTACAGTCTCCCGCCGGTTGACCTGTGTGTCCTTTAGTCAGGTGGGCTGTGTAGGCCATCTACATGGCTGTGGCTGTGGATATGGTGGGACCACTGTGGGTGAGCCATGAGAGCATGGCTTTCCTTCCCTGGAGTCTTGTGGCTCAGTGACCCTCACACTGAGGAAGTAGGGACCGGCCTCTGCTAGACAGACATGTAGCTACATCAATTATACTTCTGCAAGGGGTGCTTGCTCCGTCTCAGCAGTCACTGGTTTGCCCCACCATTGATGCTGATGTGGACTCACGGGTGTGCCCTAGACAGATCCCTCTGCATCCAGATCCCTCTGACTTACTCTGTCCCTCATTGTTTCAGTGGTAGCCATGACGGCTCTTTGGTAGATGCCTATGTCCCTCCATCCTGCCCCATCATTGTGGGTTTGGGGTATTTTTTAGCACTTCCTGCCTCTCTGGCATCTCAAGATGCTTGGTCACTGTCTGTATTTCCTACCCTCGTCCTGACTGGACGCGTGGCAGTTTCCAGTGTGTGGGAAGCACCTGCGACACTGAGCTTAGTTTTTGTTTCATTTTGTTTTTTTAATAATATTTTTATTAATTCTTTGAGAATTTCATACAATGTGCTTTGATGGTGTTGGCCCCACTTCTCCCCATCTCCTCTTAGGTTCACCCCCACTTCCTCACCCCCCTACTCTGTGTCCTCTTTTTTTAATATCAATGGAGTCCAATTTGTGCTGTCCGCAAACCCCTGGGTGAGGAGCCATCCACTGGAGCGTGGTCGACCTGCCAGGAGCCACACCCTAGACCCCATCGGCAGTCCACAGCTCCTCAGTCATGGGTGGGGGCTCATGAGTCCTTCCCATTCCGTGCTGGAATGTTGACTGGCTTGATCTTGTGTAGGTTTTATGCAGGCAACCACAGCTTCTGTGAGTTCATTCATTCAGTAGTCCTGTCAGGCCCAGAAGACACTGATTCAATCCAGTCCTCCTTGACGTCTGGCTTTTACAGTCTTTCCACCTCCTCTTCTGAGATGGTCTCTTAGCCCTGGGGGGAGAGGGAGGGGCATAGTGGGAGGGGTCTGATAAAGATGCCTCATTTGTGGCTGACACTTAGCTGTGAGTTTCTGCATTAGCTACCAGTCACTGCACAAAGAAACTCCTCTAAGGTCTAAGAGCTACACCTAAACTATGCTTGGAGAAAAGGGAATTAGGACGGCAGTTTGATACAATATCCATTTAACAGAATGGGCTTGTTTTTTAGCTATGGCCCTTTCCCAGGGCCAAGTGCAGGCAAACTAGTTTCATAGTGGGGACTCCAGCAGTTAGAACTGAAAAGCCCCCAAATCCCTGGAACACTCTAGCAGACTTGCAATATGACATTGGTATCTAGGAAGTTCACACTGAGAACCTACATAATCAAGTTACAAAAACAAAAATTGCAAAACCAAAAACAAATAGATAAAACCCTTTTAAAAACCCTCAATGTTTTAAGTTTGTGTGCGATTTTGTGGTGGGTTGTATTCATAGCTATCTAGGGTCATGGCGCTTGCAGGCCCCAGGTTGGAACATGCTAGTCACTGTGACTGCTTCCCAGAGCACCACACCGGCTTGAAAGACGATCCAAAGGCTTGCACATCTGGATTTGCACTCAGTGTCCTCGGAGGTGGATAGGGCTCACTCCTCAGCTCAGCTTTCCAGAAGACCGTCTTCAGGTTGGCCCAGCCTTTCCTCATTTGCCTCAGGGACCTGAACACCATTTCTTCCTTCCCTGGTGTCAGCAGAGGGACATAGCTGGCTCTGCACACTCATCAGCGCTCACTAAAAACGATGGCGTCTCCCTTTCGATGTCATCCTCTGTACCTCCTTTGCTGCTTAGCTGGATTCTCATGTAAGATCTAGACGCCACAGGAGCGGGGATTTTGAGGTTAAAAGATACTGGATGTACACAGGACTTCGCATCTTCATTAAGACTGCAGACGTCTCTTCATGTTCTGCCAGCGTCCTTGGGAACTGACTCCCGGGCTGGGCATTCACAGAGGCTGCGCTGCTTACCTGGGCATCCTCACTAGGAAAGCTCCCAGATTTTTGAGTATGTCTCAGGCACAGCTTTCAAGTAAGAAGATCCATTGAAGCTAGGTTTTCCTTTGAGAGTTTAAGAGCTTTTCTTCAGCAAGGCAAGTTAAATCAATGCACTTAGCCTCAGCACTGCTGTGGTGTCTTGAGATCTGCTGGTCTTTTGCATGCATCTGTACCCACGTGTGTCTATGTTTATGTATGTTTATATACGCTGTATGCATGTGTATGTGCGTCTGTGTATCTATGTGTATATTGTATCCATGAGTTTGTGTCAGCATGATTCTGTGTTGCATGGGTACATGTTTGTGTGTTTATGTTGCATGCATATGTATATCTGTGCTGTATGTGCATGTGTATTGTCTGTGTCAGTGTTGTATGTACACGTGTCAGCATTGTATATGTGTCTGTGTATGCATGTGTGTTGGTGTTATGTGAAAACATGTCTATGTTATATGTGTGTGTCTGTTACATGCACACGTGTATCTGTATTGTATGTACGTGTCTGTGTGGCATGCACATGTGTCTATATTTAATTTGTATGAATCTGTGTTATATGCATGTGTGTGTTGTATGTGTCTATGTTGTATGCACATGTGTCTGTGCTGTGTGTTATATGCACCCATGTTGCATGCACATGTGTGCCTGTGCTGCATGCATGCATGTCTATGTCATATGTGTGTCTGTATTGTAATGCATATGTGTGTTACATGTGTGTGCCAACGTTGTATTCATGTGTGTCTGTGTTGCATGCCTGTGTGTATCTGTTGTATGCACATGTCTATGTTGTAAGCATGTGTCTATAGCATTTGTGTATCTGTGTCGTAAGTCTGCGTGTATATTATTGTATGTGTTTCTGTGCTGTGTGCATGTATTGTATATATATTCTATGTCTGTGTGTCTGTGCTATATGCACGTGAATGTTGTATGTGTCTGTGTTACATGCATATGTGTCATGTGTGTAAAGGCTCACCCGTTTGTCCTGTGTTTGCTCTTCATACCTTCAGTCCAGGAAGGCCCAGGCCTTTGTTCTGAGTGCTGCCTTTCATCTGTGCCTCACATGACTCTCTTGGCTCTTATTGTGTGTACTGTAATGGATTGTCAGCTCCTGGGTCCCATGCTAAGCAGCACTGTGCTCAGTGCTCCCCTCTGTTCCTGCTTTTGGCACTTGTGAAGTCCTCCCACCACAGTTATAGTGAGAGTCCTCTGTACTGGCAGAGCAGCTGGATGTGTCTCCATGTCCCTCAACCCTGAATGGGCCCTGTTCTGTTTCTAGGGATCCCTGTTTATAGGCTCCTGGTCCTGCTGCTCAACTAGACCAGGCGCTCTGGTTATCTGTATTTAACACACCCCAGCCTAGTAGATGATTTGTACCTAGGAGTCTCGGTAACTGATCACACCTTCATCCTCACACTCATGTGTAAATGCACACAGAGGCAGCATGCAACACATATACACACATGTACAGACTTTGCTGTTTCCAGCTGGGGCCAGTGTGAAGCCTACCTCTGCATTCTGTGTCAGCAATGGGAAGAAAACAATTTCCACTAGGTAACAACAGAACTGCGCTCGGAAGGCACGCCCCCGTGCTCACTCCCAGCCACCAGCAATCCCGAGTGCTTTGCTCATGTCAGTGAGATGATATGAGCTTCTCTCCTGGCTCAGTGCCTGATATAAGAACCCACTGCCGGGTTCCCACTGCCAACTCAGAGGAAGCCACATTGCTTAGAAAGGCACAAGCCTGCGCTGTCCTCAATTAAGTCTGTTTTAAGAAGATTCTGCAGTCCTCCCATTGTTGACTGTAAACCCAGATGGCTTGGCTGCTCCTCACATGCTGCTTACATCCAAAGAACCCCCTAAGAGGAAAGGAAAAATGGACAGCCGCCCAGTAACAGGCCCAGGGGTGACTTGTCACCTAACTTAGCAGGGATGCCCACCCGAAAACATGGCAAATGCTGGCACACGCTGCATTTCATCAGAGGTGTTGGGCCCTTCACAGGACGGGAGAATTTAATATGGCACCTCAAATACATTTCATGGTCTACTTCATTTCTAAATAAAAAATGGCATCTCAGAGTTTCAGATGGTACTGATAAAATGAATAAACACTGTTGCCAAAGCTTGACTGCAGTCTGCCTCTGTGAGTACTGAGATCAAACTTCAGCTGAAACAGGACAGGAACACACTCATCACAACTGCGTAGATTATATGGTTCCTAGCCCAAGCATTTCTAAGCATTAAAAAAAAAAAAAAAAAAAGAAACAGTGACTTCAAACACTTTATAAGAAAATTGTACTTAACTATTATAAAAATAGTAAAATTTTACCTATCTCCTTGTGAATATATAACTGGGAATGCACAAAACCCAAGTTACACTGTATAGATTTCCAGAGTGTACATGAACTTGAATTAATCAAGTTGTCTCTGTGAACATGGGAAGAGTCAAAACATATAACAAGAGGTCTTGAGTCCAGACAACAAAACCAGGACAGAGATCTGCATGCCTTTCTGTGGCTGCTGCTGGGAGTCCAGGGTCCCCCGGAAGGGGGAGGGGGACCGGTGGGGAGGAAAATAGGTGGGAAGGATAGAAGGTGAGGAGAGCGCAAGGGGAGGAGTTCAGGTGGAGAAGGCATAGGCGAAAGAGTGACCAGGTGGGGAAGGATGAAGGTGGACAGAGGTCAGGTGACCAGGTGGGGAAGGATGAAGGTGGACAGAGGTCAGGTGACCAGGTGGGGAAGGATGAAGGTGGACAGAGGTCAGGTGACCAGGTGGGGAAGGGTGAAGGTGGAGAGAGGTCAGGTGACCGGGTGGGGAAGGATGGAGGTAGACAGAGGTCAGATGACCAGGTGGGGAAGGGTGAAGGTAGACAGAGGTCAGGTGACCAGGTGGGGAAGGATGGAGGTGGACAGAGGTCAGGTGACCAGGTGGGGAAGGGTGAAGGTAGACAGAGGTCAGGTGACCAGGTGGGGAAGGATGGAGGTGGACAGAGGTCAGGTGACCAGGTGAGGAAGGATGAAGGTAGACAGAGGTCAGGTGACCAGGTGGGGAAGGATGAAGGTGGACAGAGGGTCAGGTGACCAGGTGGGGAAGGATGAAGGTGGACAGAGGTCAGGTGACCAGGTGGGGAAGGATGAAGGTGGACAGAGGTCAGGTGACCAGGTGGGGAAGGGTGAAGGTGGACAGAGGTCAGGTGACCAGGTGGGGAAGGATGGAGGTAGACAGAGGTCAGGTGACCAGGTGGGGAAGGATGGAGGTGGACAGAGGTCAGGTGACCAGGTGAGGAAGGATGAAGGTAGACAGAGGTCAGGTGACCAGGTGGGGAAGGGTGAAGGTGGACAGAGGTCAGGTGACCAGGTGGGGAAGGGTGAAGGTAGACAGAGGTCAGGTGACCAGGTGGGGAAGGATGGAGGTAGACAGAGGTCAGGTGACCAGGTGGGGAAGGATGAAGGTAGACAGAGGTCAGGTGACCAGGTGGGGAAGGATGAAGGTGGACAGAGGGTCAGGTGACCAGGTGGGGAAGGATGAAGGTGGACAGAGGTCAGGTGACCAGGTGGGGAAGGATGAAGGTGGACAGAGGTCAGGTGACCAGGTGGGGAAGGGTGAAGGTGGACAGAGGTCAGGTGACCAGGTGGGGAAGGATGGAGGTAGACAGAGGTCAGGTGACCAGGTGGGGAAGGATGGAGGTGGACAGAGGTCAGGTGACCAGGTGAGGAAGGATGAAGGTAGACAGAGGTCAGGTGACCAGGTGGGGAAGGGTGAAGGTGGACAGAGGTCAGGTGACCAGGTGGGGAAGGGTGAAGGTAGACAGAGGTCAGGTGACCAGGTGGGGAAGGATGGAGGTGGACAGAGGTCAGGTGACCAGGTGGGGAAGGATGGAGGTAGACAGAGGTCAGGTGACCAGGTGGGGAAGGGTGAAGGTGGACAGAGGTCAGGTGACCAGGTGGGGAAGGATGGAGGTGGACAGAGGTCAGGTGACCAGGTAGGGAAGGGTGAAGGTGGACAGAGGTCAGGTGACCAGGTGGGGAAGGATGAAGGTGGACAGAGGTCAGGTGACCAGGTGGGGAAGGATGGAGGTAGACAGAGGTCAGGTGACCAGGTGGGGAAGGATGAAGGTGGACAGAGGTCAGGTGACCAGGTAGGGAAGGATGGAGGTAGACAGAGGTCAGGTGACCAGGTGGGGAAGGATGAAGGTGGACAGAGGTCAGGTGGAATGGGGACCCAGGGTCAGGGCCTACAGGTTGGGGACACTGGTACAGGGAACTCCCTGTGTAAATCAGAGCCCTGAGTCCCCACACTGGTAAATGAGATCCCACCATTGAAGTCAGAGTTATCCTCAGTTAGGCCTACTGCAAGAAGGTTCTGGACTGCCCCCACCCCACTGTTGAGTGTAAACATGGGGTTACCATCCAGAACATGTGGCTGCTCCTCATATTACATTCAAAGATCCCCAAGAGGCAAGGAAAAAAATGTCAGCCTGAGTGACTGGTCCATCTCTGCCTTGTCTTCTGACTCAGCAAGGATACCCACTGAGACCAGGGCTTTCCAGACTGGCCTTTCCCAGGGGTGATCCTTTATGGTTTGGATCTGAAGGGTCTCCCACAGGCTCATGTGACTGAATTATGAAGGCTCCCACTTCATCAATGGATTGATCCATGGATAAATTAAAAATTCAGTGGCATTATTGGCAAATAGTATAAAGTAGGAGGTAGAGTCTAGTTGCAGGAAGCATGTCGAATGGGGTAGGGGAGACGCCCTATAGACTGTATAAAGACAGACCTTGTCCCGGGTCCTTCCCGCTTCTGCTTCCTGGCCACCATAAGCTGAGCAGCCTCCTCTGACACTACGCCCTCGATGTTCTGCCCACCATAGACAGACACTAAGGGGACCACGAGACCACAGAAATCTCTGAAAATAATATGAACAGACCTGGCTTCATGAGTTCTCTAAAGGTGCCACTGGCAGAATTTCAAATAAAAATTTCCCACAAATACTTAAAACCAATGTATAATGAGACACCTCCCAACAGCAAGCAGTCCTACCAGGCGCAGCCCAAGGGAGAAGGACTCAGGAACAGGCATCAAGGACAAATTCACACTTTGTTCATATCATTGGTTGTTTCACTCACGGCAGAGGAGTTTGGATCTTAACAGATAAACAATTTGACCAAACCATTATGAACATACATCTGCTTTTGACAAACACTGCCCTCAAGTGTTAACGATAACAAATAACAGCCACAAGGAGCATCTTTGTTCATGAATCCTTATGATGATATTTGGGTTATTTTTTAAATTCAACTTCTACAAGTAGGTCTTGGGATTTTTAGTCACAACGACTTTCTTCCTCTCTAGTCACAAGTAGCTGATTCCTACGAGCAGTGGGCTTAAATTGGATCCACAAATGGGCTCCATTGCTACGTTCGTGTTTGTTTACTGCGGCCCAGGTTGGGTTCACATTCTGATGGAGTGTTTTCCCTCCAGCTCCACAGTCAGCCCTCTGAGAAGACAGCAGTATCTCCCTGCAGCTGACAGCCAGCTCCCCGATGGTGCTGCCCTGTGAGTGGCTTACCAAAGGCTTTCTAAATGTGCTTTTTTCTTTTTCTAACTGTGGTCAGTTCAGTCTTCATCATGGTGACTTCTGAAGTACATTTTCAATGTTCTGCTCCACTTGGGCCCTTTGGTAGGGCTCATCCTGCAAGGAACTTCCAATAGCCAAGTTCTGTTTGGCATCAGTGAACAAACCCACTGATAGTCCACCCTGTACCAGCTCTGTGCTTCTGAAATATTTCTATGATGTGGACATGGACAAAAGATTTTTCAAAAACTGAACAGTGGGCTAGAGAGATGGCTCAGTGGTTAAGAGCAGTGGCTACTCTTGCAGAGGACCTGGGTTCAATTCCTAGTATCCACATGACCACTAACAACCATCTGTAACTCCAGATCCAGGGAAATTCAACGCCCTCTTCTGACCTCCATGGGCATTGCATAACACAGGTACACTTAAACACATGCACGCAATACACTCATATACATAATATGAAAATAATAAAATATTTTTTAAACTGACTAGAACACTAGGATAGATGTCCAGAGCTGTCTCAGATCCTGCTTCAGTTGAAGGCCATACTTTAACTAGCGTCAGCCCACGACAGACAAGATGCTGGGCCATCAGCCCCCACGGGCGCAGGGAAGGAAGCTCTCAAGTAGCCGAGTGCGAGGGAGAGACCCGTGAGACCCCTGTGCTGGCAGAGGTCCAGACAGCTCTGTGGGAACCACAGGGAAATGTCCAGAAATAAAGGGGCCAACAGGGACTTCTGCCTGGGACAGGCAACGTTCCTGCCTGTCCTCATCAACAGCTCACAGAGAGCAAGGAGAAAGAATGGTGTCCACCCAGTGGGAATGGTTCAAGACAAAGCCAGAGACCCAGACAATGCTCTCTGAATGGCTAAGAGAAACAGTGGCAAATATCCCACAGTGCGTATGGTGGTGCTTGGTGGCCAGCACGTTCCCCTGGGTGCTTCAGTGCCAAGCACACACTTCAGAGGAGAGTTTTCTAAACATCACCTTAATCACAGAGTACATCCCAAATGTAAGATTCTCACAGAAGGATCTATAGAAACAATGATCTCATAGCTGACTGCATGGGACCAAACCTAATGCTTTAATGTATCTATGATATGGTCACTGGGAAGGGGCTCAGGGCAGGGGCAGGATGAAAAGGACTTGCACCAGAAGAGACTTGGGTCCCACATTGAAGAATGAAGGGTGATGTCACTTAGCAGATGTCAGCTGAGCTGAAGATGTGCCTGAGAAGGAGCAGGACCCCAGGAACTGGTGTATGATTGGGAACACAAAGTTCCCTTCCCACTGAAATGTGAGCAAAATCTCTAGGCCCATGGTTGTACTGCAGGTTGGTGACGGGTGAGCAAGCCCTTGAGACTGCTCAAGCACACACTGTCCTGAGGACTACCCCTGAGGCAGCTCAGAATCACCCTTCCTGTTTCACATATTTTTATGCTGTTCATTTAAATTAAATGATGGTAAACATTCTGAAAAGTTCTATTTAATCCATCTAGGAGCCATAGTGGTCAGAGCAGGGTGGGGAGCAGGGACCTTCGGACTCTCCAGGAGAGAAGCAGGGATGGGGACTGGTGTCCCTGCAGCCTGGTGCCCCACTGATCCCCAGCATCACCTCCCTACCTCCACTTGGCAGCAGAGGTGAAAATGCTAACCTAGTTTCTGGTAGCAACCAGTAACACACCAGCCAGTACCCAAATGACCACAAGCCCGTGTTCACTTGAGATGTTAAAAAAAAAAAATCAAGAACTCCTGCCACAAAAACTCACATTTGAAAGGATACTAAGGAATTAGGAAGGCTAAAATGAGAAGTTAGTCACTTGCTGTCAGCACCATTTCCACAAGCCCTGTGGACAGGTGCCTACCCAGAAAAGATTAGCAAAAGGAAGTGTTTGGCAGCCAGCCCCCACCTCCCATCCTGCCTTTCACATGAAGGCTGCTGCTGCAATCACCTCCTCCACAATCGCAATTATCATCAAATGCACACAAGGAAAAAAAGCGGGGAGTCTCCCAGGGAAGTCACCCAAAGAGCCAGGAAGCTGCAAGCCCACAGTACTGGAGGTTGTCAGAGAACACCTCCCCAGGCACCAAGAAGACTCGGGGATCCTTCACACATGCTACACGCCCCAGTTCCAACCCGAGGAGATGGGATCAACACGTCTACAGCATCAGGGGCAGGATGCACAGGCCAAAAGGCTACAGTCTGGGAAGTCCATTCATTCTCCATCAAGCTGTGATCAGGATCCACTGGAGACAATCCACAAAACAATCACACACCAGTTCCTGGGGTCCTGCTCCTTCTCAAACACATCTTCAGCTCAGCTGACATCTGCTAAGTGACATCACCCTTCGTTCTTCAATGTGGGACCCAAGTCTCTTCTGGTGCAAGTCCTTTTCATCCCGCCCCTGCCCTGAGCCCCTTCCCAGTGACCATATCATTGATACATTAAAGCATTAGGTTTGGTCACATGCAGTCAGGGACAGGGAAAGCTGTAACCAAGAAAGAGCATTTGGTGATTCTTGGTCCATCCAAGATGCTACTGTTTAAATGTCCCTTCTTTTACCTAAGCTCAAGTGAAAGAATGCATTGGACTTTTTTTTTAACCAGGCATATTACTAAGTGCCCAGAGTATTGGGAAGTGCTCACAGTCAGGAGTGCAACTCAAGCCAAGTGACAGGGCCTTCAAGAAAGCTGGTAAGACATCCCCAGCCAGGACTTGCTGTCTGGCCTGATGGGGTGAGAGGACAGTGCTCCAGTGAGTGCTCCCTTCCATAAAGGGCAGTGGCCAGCAGAACTCAAACATCCTCGCTCAGCACCCTAGCTCTGGGGATGTGATCCACTGCAAGCACTGCAAGAAAGGTGTGGAGAGAGGAACCTGGAGAACAAGGAGTCTAAAGAGTTGGACCTTAAGCTCACTTTGCTGAACTGTACCATGTGCAACATACATGGGCTATAAAGCTAAGAATGAACTCCTGATTCTCCTGCCTGTACCACCCAGATGCTGGGATAACTGGCGTGCACCATCGTGCGTGGCTGTCGCTGTGCGTTTAAGAACTGAGGAGTCAGCACTGGAGTGGGAGTGGGGCCTGGGTAGGGCACCATCACTCAGGACAGAGGAGATACCTACAAAGGTGCCAAGAGAGGCACGCCCAGGACCTCTAGCTGATGGGTGAGGGGCACAAGGAACAGAACACCTGCAAATCAGGTGAGCTGAGCTCATGGTTCCAGCAAGGAGGCCCAGTGTGCAGGAAGCTTGAAGGCCCCAGGAGACAGGTGAGTTGCAGAGACCATTCTGTGGGGAGGCATGAAGGGCCTCCTCAACACATCCCGGGAGTGGCACAGCCCCAAGAGTTTTCCAGCGCAGAAGGAAGTGACTTTCTTCCAGAAAGCCAGCTCTGAACATAGTGAGGATGAATTACAGGAGAATCAGAGTCACAGGCATGCGCTGGGGCTCTCCAGCCTCAGCAGAGTCGGGACAGAGACTCAGCAAGGATGGTCCTGCCTTGAGGATGGCCCATGGTGAGGATGGGCTTGCAGCAAAGACTGGGAGGAGCAAGATCTAGAGGCAACCTGAGCTGACCTGCTACCCTCTAGTAGTCATCTTGCACAAGTGGCTGACCTGAATGGCAGGTGCCTGACAGGCCAGATGAGAGCCCTAAGAGACCCTTCCATGGATGCTCACGAGGCTTTCCCACAGCTGACTGTGGAACAGTTAACTGCAGAATTTCTGGAACTACTTGGCCAAGCACAATGTTGTGGTGGCATACTGAAACAAGGAAGACTGAAGGAAAGCCAAATCACACAACACAGAAGGCCACAGACCGAGGTAAGCCAGCTGGAAAACAGGCTTATCAGTGTTTACCCAGCATTGCCCAAGCCACCACATGAGCTCAAGAACAGGAATGTGTTGACATAATGTGGAGGGTGGATTGGACACAGTGGCCTGTGCACAAGGCTCCTGCCGTGAGGATGGCAGAGACAATGCTGGGAGACCCAGCCTGCACGCCAGCTCGCAAACTGACCAATCACCCACTAATGGATGGAAGGCACATCAACTGCACGGGAACACTATTCACACTAGCTACAAAGAGCTTGAAGCTCACACATTCATTGACACACAAGTAGAACCACATGCCGTGTCATCTACAGGCTGGGCTATGACTCAGCCTTGACACAGACAGGAGCTCTGATATGTGCTGAGTAAAATGAGCCATCCGCAAGTGGACAGCACTCTGTGAAGACATTCACCAAGTGTCCCTGGAGTTTCAAACTAACCCAGCCAAAAAGCAGAATGGTGGCTTGGGGGCAGGAAAGGAGAAGAGGGCTGGGACCTGGGTGGAATTTCAGGCTGGGAAGGTGAGTGCTTCGAAGATGGGGAGATGGGCAGAAGGGGAACATACTTGATGTACTAAATGTTTAAAATGGAAACTTGTTGTGTATATTTTGTTGTATACAAAAATTCCTAACTTCAAGGACTAGAGAGATAGCTGAGTGGTTAAGAACACTTATTGTTCTTCCAGAGGATCAGGGTTCACTTCCTAGCACCCACATAGTGGCTAACAACCATCTGCATCTCCAGTTCCAGGGTATCCCTCACCCTCTTGTGGCCTCTTCTGGCATTGCATGCAAGGGGTGCACTAACATGCAAGCAAACACTCATACACATAAAATAAAAACGAAATATTTTAATTTACTAACTTCAAATATGTAAGTTCTGGCACAAAGAGGTCTTGTCACTTCAAAAGGCTTCTAGAATAAGCTGGGCTGGACCCTTGCAAGGGTCCCCAGGTAACCAGGGAGAGGCGAAACAGAGCATAGGAACAATGGCCCTACTGAGAGGTTATGACAAGTACAGCTCAGGCTGCAGGCTCCTAACCACTGTTAGCCTCTCTCTGTGAGGAAACAGAAGGGCTTTGGGCTCCCTTGCTCAGAACTTGTAGATAGGTCATCTGCTGGAGCTATCATCACAAGGGGCCAGCATCTAGGGCTTCACTGTCTTAGCAGCCTCTTGGGTTCCCAGGGCTCTGGATCAGGAAGGACTCACAAGTAGAGGGAGAAGGAAGGAGCCAGCTGGTGACCTGGTTCAGGACCCGTGGAGTGATGCCTGCCAGTCTGTGTGCCTCCCTGAAGGTGGGGACAGCTGCCACGGTTGTCTGCTGTGGCGAGCTCAGGATGCACCACTTTGGGGCATAATGCAAGGTGGGCCTAGCCAGGCCACTTGCTAGGAGGAATAGAGGAATGGCTCCTGTGGGCGTGGCATTCTGCTCTGGCTAGTCCTGAGACCAGCTTCTGCCCAGCACCTGGAAAGAACCTGCCTACCTGGGGAGAAACTTACTATTAGCTGTATTTGGGA
The DNA here is from genome assembly GCA_035773235.1 of Eospalax fontanierii. NCBI lineage: Eukaryota > Metazoa > Chordata > Mammalia > Rodentia > Spalacidae > Eospalax > Eospalax fontanierii. Next base: position 41,250,752 of record CM069524.1, read on the forward strand.
CCCTACCCCATAAAGTCATTGGCTATCCAGACCTGTAAGAAAGAGCTTGTGCACCTATTCAATAAACAAGCTTGCTGTGCCACCCGCTTGGCCTGTTTCCCGTTCAGCTTCCAGAGTTTGTGTCTCAACTCTGTGTCTACTTGCCCCCTAAAGGCGGAGTTCCCCTCGGTCCCCTGGGGCTGGCCCCGAGTGCTGAGACCCGAGATACACCACACCTAAGTGGATATGATAAAGCGTGAGCTTGAACTGAGCCTTCTGCTCTACAGCCTGTCTTATTAACAGGTAGCGTATGCTGATGGATCTTCCCAAGTCAGGGGGATGAGGACACACAAACTAGGATCAGGTCAGTGATGACATTCTGGGACCGATCTACATGCTGCTCCCTGGACAGCTTCAACTTGGTGCCTGCCAGACTCATCTAGCTGCCTAGGGAAGGCTGGCCAGCGCCAGCTGGCACCAGACATGGGTGGTCAGGGCAGCTCATCAGCAGCCACGGTGAGCTCTGAGACCTATCACCCTCTAGCCAGAGTCAACAATGCTCAGGTGTTTCCATCAAACTGCTCCCTCAAGGGCATCTCAGAAGCTCTCCTTCCACAGAGACAAGTGACAGCAGCCCCTTCCTGACCACCTCTCACTGTTTCTGGGTGCAGTCCTGAGGAGAAGCACAAGAGAGCAGGTCATAACAAGAAGGGTCAGTCCCCTGGTCCACCTTGGAAGACTGGACTCCAGCTCCTCCTTTAGGACAAAGGACAGTCACTGGCAGGGAGGGACAGAAACTGCAACACTAGCCGCAGACCCTGGGGAGGGTCACCACAGGAAATGCAATCTATCCTTTAGGTAAGTTCAGATGACCCTGGTTTCCAAGGTTAGGAGCCTTTGATTAAAAAAGTACCACACTGGGCACAGAGAGTCCTGATCCATGGTCACCAGGTAAAACACTATCATATAGAAGCAGACAGACACAAGTGTTGGGTCTGAGTCTTAGAGAGGCTGCTCTGAACAAAACACATAGCCCTGGACAAGGATGTCAGACTGGGAAGCCTCAGAGCAGTGTCCAATTGGCACTGTGAACCAGGCTGACTGCCACAAATGCCAGCCTGGGCCAGGGTTAGGAGAGGTTTCAAGGATGGTGCAAAGATGTGTGGTGAGACTTCCTCAGCCAACATCTTCCCTCTGGCCTTAGAGCCTGATGCTTGGTCACCCAAAAGACTAGCCAGCCCTGGAGTCAAGGTCATGCACTTTCCCTCTGTGGAGTGCACACACCTGCTCAGCCTGCTCAAGGCTTTAGTTCTGGAGTTAGGGTGAGAAGGTGCACCATGAAACAGTTAAATGTAGGCCAACCCAAGACCCACTCAGTATTGCCTGCACACACACACACAGGACTTGCAGACTGGCCAGGGCCACGGAACAAGACCAGTCTGGAGCAGAGACTGACTTTGGGGAAAGCCCGCACCCTAGAAATCCGGGGGTTTGCATCACACAGCTCTAATTCTATCCTTTCTGACAGCTGGGGAGTGAAGGGGCTGGTTTGCTGATCAGTCAAAGTTTCATCCATCTTATGTTAAGACAACATTCCAAATGAAAGCCACAGTGCTTTGTTTTTTAAAAAAGGAAGAGAAGACTACAAATAGTTCCCCCTTCTGCTGTACTGTGCTTTATTTAAAACTCAAAGACACACATGTTCTACCCAAAGTCAACCTCTTTTTATGATGCTCACTGAAGAGGCCAAAAAGAAAGCAAGGGACCACACACAAGACAGTCTGCGCCTGGAAACAGGTAAAAGCTGGCTCACCCATCACACCCCGCAGCAAACCAGGCTCTCAGCTGCTCAATCCAGAGCCCAGTGGCTGAGCATGGGACTCTTGAGTGTAACCTTGGGAACCACAGCAAGGTTTGGACCTACCTGGGGCTGCGGCCATTGCCTCTGCTTTGTCTGGAACAAGCCTGATGCCGTCGGACACATCCACTTGGTGATCAGCCTCTTCCTTCGAGGCCCCATTGTGCTGCTGTGGTGGGGGATTGCCTCTGCCTCTTCCATGTTCCTTGCACAAGATAAATCGCCAGCAGTCGGACATGAGGCTGCCATGTCAAAGGAAAGTGAAGTCAAGCTGCAGAAAGACCTAAGAATTGTTTCTTTACCCAAAAACAAATCCACGAGGTACAGTCTTTGGTATTTATTTTGAAACAGACATAAGATGTTTAAAATTAAGTTCATTCTCCAAATTTGAGGAATGAAGCAGGCTATATTAATGTTGACTTAAAAAAACCCCTTCTCATAAATACTGAAATAAAGGGTTGCATAAGGAAAACAGTACTTTTCTGCTGCTTGAGCAGAAAAATAAAATGAAAAACTTTGACTGTCTCCTTGACATTTAGGCTCTTGTTTCAAGGACACCAAAGTTCTGGTTCTCCAGGTTTTGAGGTCTACTTTGCTGGCTGGGCAAGCTTTCAAAGCCAGGCTGGTAGCTTGTTCAGATTACTCAAAAACATTTTTAAATCCTCTGAGCAAAGTAAGGGCTTCCAGGTTCCAGAACAAACATTATAGTATTCTTCTTCCAGGGGAAAGGGGGCAAACACCTTGGTGAAGCTTTCTGGGAGTGATCTTGAATTTAAACAGAAAGTTGGTCATTGTTTCAAAGGGGCCATACAAGTTCCACCTGCTCCAGGCAGTAGCTCGCTGGGCTTTCTGGTATTTTAGGATCCATCTCTTTTGGCTTAGTGCCCACGGGCCACTCTGGGAGAAGGAAGACAGGAACAGTTCATCAAACGTCATCTTGGTGGCTCCACATGAAATCTCTCATTCATGCTGGACTGCCCTTCAGCTCTGGCGCCCCTATTTCAGGCTACGCCTTTCTAGGGCCCTTCTTCCTCTAGCGTCATCTCAGAAGAGGATACTGCCTGCAGGAGATGCCTTCCTGGACAGGTTGAGTGATTAAGATTCCTGCTTAGCCTCCTTCTCAGCGCCCGCCTTCTCAGTTTCTCCTCAGCTAAACTCCACATTGAGATCAGAGGCCTTCTTTGCTCTGGTTCTGCTGCCTGTCCCTCCTGGGGTCTACCTGCTGATAGATGGAATATTGCAAGGACATGTCTGGTCCTAGAAAGGTGATCAAGGGGCCAAGGGCCTGAGAACCTCTGCTTGCAATGTGTCCCTTCAGAGAGGAAGCAGGCTGCATGGCCGATGCCCACGGGAGCAAAGCCCAGCATAGAGCTCTGCTCCCAAACATGGCAGGTGCTCCAGCTCCAGGAAGTGTCCAGCCAAGGCTATGCTCTCTCCCACTTCCTCCCCGGCCCCCTGAGTATGGACAGCTGGCCTATCTGCCTGTCTGACTCTCTTTGTGGTTATTAATTCTGCTGTGGTTCAGGAACTTGTTGCCCACATGTATCCTCTGTGTCACCCTCTGCATGTCTGCTTATTACAAAGTGCCTCAAGCTGTCCTTGCAATGTCAGTATGGGGACAGATCTTGGGGAACAGATGGGTGTTCTCTGCCACTGAATCTCTTTTGGGGCGACAGCTACCTGCATAGCATAGCTTTGTCCTACCCGCCTCATCCACACACTGGGACCTGGGAAGGGCAATGACTTCTGAAGACAACAAGATCTTTGCACAGAGATCTATTTCTCGGTTCTGTGAACCAAATAAGGACCATAAAAAGTAGGAAGAAGTTGGGCATGGTGGCGCTTGCCTTTAATCCCAGCACTCGGGAGGCAGAGGCAGGCAGAGGTCTGTGAGTTCAAGGCCAGCCTGATCTACATAGCTAGTTCCAGGCCAGCTGGGGGGAGACCCTGACTCAAAAAAAAAAGTAGGAAGAAAAATTTTTCTTGGTTGAAAATAAACCCTGTTTTGTCCTTTAGTCTTACAAACTTTAATGAAGAGAATTTTAACCTGTGCGGGGCTCTCCCATTCTCCAGAGAGAAGCCAGGCCAATGTTGTATACAGTCAGGGGTGGGTGGCATCTCTGCCTCATGGCTCCTGACACGGCACTGCTCCCCACTATGCCTGTGCCTTTGTGTAGAGACTTGTCCCCACTCTCTATGGACAACTGAGAGAACCCCAGGTAATTTTACTAGTAACGGTGAGGAACAGGGTCCAAGATCTTCCAAGATGGTGACAAGGGTGAGGTCACTCCCTTCCCTGGGGGCGAGGCTTGGGCATGTCCTGCCCCTAATGGGTCAGCCTTGGGCCCCAAAGATGGTGCAGTTCTGCAGGGCTCCTGTCTGGGCCTCCGTCTTTCCAGAAGGCTGTTACTTCACAGCTGCTTTTGCACATCAGCCCCTGCTGATGGTACTTGTGGAGGTAAAAGTGCCTGAGCTGGCACAGCAGAAGGGTGGTCAGTCAATGATGGGTTTGCAGAGATGCAGGGAAGCAGACTTTCACAGCTCGTGCTTCTACAGGTACAGAAGATCAACCCTGAAGACTGTATTCACGTCGACTCATGTTTATAATCTCAAGGTTGGCAGAACCCCAGGCACCAGACAAGTGTTGAAAGCTTGTAGTTTTCTACGTCTACTATAGAGGCCAGCCTGGGTGGCCCAAGTCTGAGGTCTCTGTGCCCTGGAACCTCAAGAGGTGCCATGCATACAAAGGCAGAGTTAAACCCGCCCACAGCCATGAATAGTTACCTGGCGGCTAGAACTTAGCCAAGTATAATGAAGATCCAAGGCAAAACCCGACCCCGACTCACTCGTCCGCTTGGCTGATGTTTATTACACACCTGCTGCCGCCTGTCAGAGCAACTTCTGCCTTGTGCTGGCTGGCACGGACTGCAGCACCAGGCAAGACCTGGTCAATGGACACAAAGGAGGCAATGCTCCTGAGGATGAGCTACTGTAGTAGCCTGGGTCCTGAGGACTCTCGGCTTGCTGCCCACACAGGGGGAACGAACAGGCACCGCAGAAGGTAGGGTGCCTTCACTTCCATGCCACCACTCCAGTCCATCACTCGGGATCTTGACCTTGACCCCCGCATTGCATCTACCTTGCTTCCACCTCTGTTTCTCACATTCAGAGTGTCTCTCTGACAGGAGTCTGTCCTGTGACAGACGTGGAGACTGTGTAAAAAGGTGTGGCCACTCTCCTTGTGTCCACACGTTGCTTCCCTAGTAGGTTTGTTTTTATTTTGCTCTTGAATCCATTTTGGAGATGTTCTGTATTTTGTCAATGGCCGGTCAGAGTCTCAGAGTCACTGCAGCTGGACACAGGCCCTCTGTGGCTCGTTAGGATTTATGAGGATCCACCTTCAGGGCTCCAAAGTAACTCTGAACATTCTGGGGAGAAGCCGGTTTGCTGTGACTCCATAGAGCTAATTGTGGTGGCCACAGATGTGTGGCTGAGCAACTTATACTAGGCTCTTGATACTAGGTCCAGAGTGACTGGCCCTCTCAGGTCTCTTGGTAACAATGGTGTGTCCATTGTCCTATGAAGCCAAAAGTTCTGAAAGCTCTACTTCAGGGGACCTGGAGGGAGCATCGCTCTGCAACTTCCCAAGGTCTCAGGAAGGGCTCGTTGCATCCAGTTCACCATGCAAAGGCAATGGCCCAGACTGGAACAGTGTTCTGCTCACCCTCATCTCTCTACAGGCGGCACTGCCATAAGTGGCCTTTTCACGAGTATGGTTTGGCCCACCCTGAAGAACCCTGACCATGTGCCGGCCTCCAGGTCTCTCTCCAAGGAAAACCCAGCAACACTCTCCACACTTCCATTCTTGAGTGCACAGGTCCTGCAGAGCAAGGCTCCTGTCACCTCTGTGAGACGCAGGGTTGACAGGAATCTGTTCTTCATCAGGGACAGACAGCATGCCTAGCCTCACACTGAGAAGATCACAAGAGATTAGGTGCAGCATCCAGGCCGGCCTCTCACCTGAACCAGAAACAACTGGGTGCACACAGAACATTATATTCCTGTTGCGATCACCCTGACCCCATTGACAGCTGCCATCTCCAGAGGCCTCAGTCAGCCACAGCCAGGTTATTTGCTCCACTCATTAAGCCAGGATCTTCTATTTTGACTTTGTATTTCTTCCTCCCATTTTACAGAAATGAATTAAGTAGCCTTCAAGGAAGGGATTTCTCTTCTAAGGTGACCAAGCTTCACAAGACAAGTACGCAAAGATCAAAGTCTGTACATGGAGGGGCCCTCAGGCAGAACTGATCAGGGACCACAAGAGGGCATATCCACAGGCGCCTTGGCAATGTACGGAGAGGACACACCCTGTCATCCTTCATGGGTCTCCTCAGGTCTCACCAAGGGCACCTGAGGCAGCTCTGCAGAGAAGTGATGCCTCAAGGTTCTCTGGAGTCACCCTGGAAACGAGGGGGTCCTCAGCACCAAAACTTTGTGATTAAGTCTGCAGTGTGCCAGACCCACTTCTGACCCCACACACACTTTACCCCCTGCAAGTCTTTCACACATTTTGGTTTCTGAGAGGTAGGCGAGGCAGGTTTCTCTCATCTTCCAGAAGGTTCCTGACCACCCTGGACCTGGGAGCTTAAGGGTTCACTTCCCCAGTTTCTGCCTAGATGCTATACAGAAGATAATAGGGTGACAAGTAACAGGGAGGCAAAAAAATAGAACCCCAATCTTTTCCTCCTGCCTCAGCAGGCAGGCTCTGGAGACACTGAAGACAGGGTGGAGGACTCTCTTGCTACAGTTGACAGGCTGGGACATAATTTGGGTCTTAAGACCAGCTTTGAGATAGTCAGACCGTATGGTCTGTATATTAGAAGTCTTTCTCCCACCCAGAGGATCCTCCCCAGGACAGTACCCCACCCCTACCTGGCCAAGTAGGTCTTCTGCCTGCTGGGAGGGAAGGAAGGCCCTGCCTGTCTGACCCCCAGCGGCGTGGGGAAAGAATGGGACTTTATTTTGGTAGTGTTGTAGCTGGACCACACATCCGGGGGGGCCTCCCACGGCCTTGTACATATCCTCTGAGCAGCTAGCACCTTAACCCTTACCTGCCTGGGGCTCTGCAGCTGCTTGGGCGTAGCACTGACCATGGCCTGAAGGCTTCTAGGAAAAGCTGAGGCTGCATTCAGTCTAAAAGGGTCAAGAGTAGCAGTGCCCAGCCAAGAACCGGATTAAAAAATAACTCCTAGTGAGACACTTCGGAATTAGGAAAATGAAATGTTTGTTTTAAAATGGTCACCTGGGCTGTTTTAGGCAGAAAGGCAAAGCACCCAGCCCAACAATCATCCAAAGTACCTGAACCAAGTGTAGGTTCAAGCCTCCCTCTCTTGTACGTGAGCACCTGTCCTGGATACCCGCCCAATCGCTAGGGCAGAGGGGTTTGGAGAGCTTTGGAGGGTGGCTCCCAGACAGCCCAGGGGAGTCAGGAACTCCGCTGTCCACCCTCCCCACTAGTCCGCGCAGCTGACACCTTTCCTGGTGTCTGAGAGGGCCCCTCCATGTGACACTGGGAGTGTAAGAGGAACCCTACCCTTAATAGTGGGGACAGTCGAGGAAGACCCTCCCAACACCCGCTCGGAGCCCGAGTTCTCACTGGGCCGGGGTAAAGCGCTGGGGAGACCGGCATGGTCCAGGGAGGCGGGCTCCGTCCCGCTCCCCGCTTTGCTTCTGCCGCACCCGTCCGCGTAACCCCTTCCTTCCCTCTCAGGATCCCACCCCTACTCTCCTCTGTCTCTGGTCTCGTCCCCGTGCCCCCGCCTCCCGCGCACACCTGTCCGCGCCGGGGACCGTCCTCTCGGTGTCCAGCAGCTCACTTGCTCGCAGGTGCAACGCTCCCAGACTTCTGGCCGCGGCCAACGGGAGTGGGAGGGAGGAGGAGGAGGGAAGGCGGGGTCAGGGTCTGGAAAGAGGGTGGGGGAGGGGCGGAGGCGCTGGGGACCGGGACGCGACCAGAGGATGCCAAATAGTGAGCCGAGGGTCCCAAGGGAGGGGGCGGGGCGAGGGCGAGGCCGCAGGGAGGGGCGGGACCTAATGGGAAGGACGGAATCTTAGTGGGGCAGAGCAAGGGCGGGATCGAATGGGGCGGGACGCGAGCAGAGTCTGGAAGAAAGGGAGGTGCGTCTCCAGCCTAGCTTTGCCCAGAGATCTCCAGCCCAGCCCAGGGAGGTTGTGTCAAGGTGTCCTGTGCCCCATCTCCTCCTACATGGCGCGACAAGGGGTCTTCCCTGGGGACCTTACAGAGCCTCTCTCTACAAAGCCCGGGCTCCCTATGAAATGAAATCACATTTCACCTGTTACCCTCAAGGACTGCAGGGTTAGAGTAGGCTGTAGGAAGTTGTGTCCACTTTCAGGCCCCAGCTGACTCAGCTGGGCTTCCTCCCTCCCCCAAGACCCTTCTGTGCTGCCTCCAATTGGAAGAGCTGAGGCAGGTGGGGACCCTCTTGCGTCTGACAGGTCCCTGCAAACCTTTCCTGCCTCTGTACTCTTATCTGACCATCGGATGGAAGAACATGCTCAGCTCACAGTTGGTTGCTCTGGTTCCAAGGCTTAGCATCTGCAGAAAACCTCAAACACTCCTGCAGACAACAGGCTGCCAGGAGACGCACCTAAATGCACGAGCACATAGGGCCACCCACAGGACCAAATATCCCATTATCCGGCAAGAAGAGGCTCCGTGGCCCCAGTGTTCCTGTTCAGACTTCTGCTTTCTTAGTGACACTGCCCTGAGACAGTTCTCACTTTGGTACCTGATGGTACCAAACACAGCTCTCTGTTTACTCTTCCAAAGCTCAGGGATAGGCTTGATCATTTGTGATTCAGCAATACCTATGTAGACCTAGACATCAACTTTTAGAATTGGGAGTGGAGGAGGTAGAAGCGGGCAGCTCCGTTGAGTAGACAGAAGCAGCCCCGGAAGAGGAAACAAACCTCTATAATAGGAATGCCTACTTTTCAGGGGTGACAACGGCTCTGTGCTGAGCTGGGTGGACAAGATGGATACTCACCTGAGGGTATGGGGCCACTCCTGGGTGGGGGTGCTCTTGGGCTAGCCACAGCATCAGTCCCACCCAGACCTGAGCACTTGCCCAGCCCAGGCTTTGGTGTAGGAAAAGCTCCTGGAGCAGGTGTTGGTGAGACAGAGAAGGGATTGGGGATCAGGCAGAACCCACCTGGTGAGCAGGAAGGGAGGCTGGGCTTAGGTAGGAGGGGCAGCTTGGGAAGGACTCAAAAGTGGACCCTGGGAATCCCTGCCTAATGGGGTTTTCTTCAGTTAGCCAGGGAGGGGAAAGCAGGCCTGGGGTTTCCTTCAAAAGTCCTCTATACCTGAAAAGGTCAGACCTCATTCACATGAGGCTTTAAAAAAATTTTTTTTTATATTGTGTGTGTGTGTGTGTGTGTGTGTGTGTGTGTGTGTATGTGTGTGTGTGTGTGTGTGTCCATTCCATGGAGCATATGTGGAAGTTAGAGGACAACTTGTGGGAGTCAGTTTTCTCTTTCCACACTGTTAGCTCTCAGTATCAAACTCTGGTCATCAGGTTTGGCAGCAAGTGCTCTTAACCATCTCACCAGCACCTGCATGAGGTTGACTTTTTATTTTACTTTTAAAAAAACACTCATTTCCCATGATGGTATCAAAGAGCCTCTACATAGGCTGTATTGAATGTCACTTAATGGAGCAATCAAAGTGCAAAGACAGGCAGCCCCCACACACAGAGTTCCAGCAGGAGCTAGCATCGCTGGTGCAGAAACAGGGGAAGTGGCCAGTACCACGGCCGTGACTCCACACAGATAGCAACGTACAGGTAACAGGCTCCAGTCCTAGAGCCAAAGACATGGGGAAAAGAGCTCTGCCACTAGGAAACTACTGCCTAGAGCAAGGACTGCACAGCCCTGGCCAGTGGCCTCCTGGGAAAACCAGGCCAATAAGCAAATCAGAACATACGCTCTTCTCTAGAGAGCTTTGGGACACAGCAATCAAGGGGGTAAGACTCAGGACAAAGCATACATTTCTAAGGTTCAGAAAATGTTAAGCTGAGTCTAAAGCGAGGTAAGTCTAAGGACTTGGCGGAGCCAGCAACAAAGCCTGTCCGGCCCACTACACATCCCAGCAGCGCCCTGCTGTTGTCAGGCTTGTTAGCTTGCAGAAGCCTTTTGTGCCCCAGCAGCTTCCATAGACCCAGGAGCCCCCAGTGAGGCACAGGAAATTAGCACCACAAAGGATTCCTGGAGGCCAGAATGGGGCTGGAAGCTCTGGGAGCTCACGTCATTGATCTAGTGATCCAGGGTCGGGGAGCCCCCCTGCAGGAGAGAGAGAGGGGGGGGGAGGGGACATGGGAGAAATGCACACATAGCTCCTCCCCTGTATGTACAAGCTCAGTTAACTTTGCAGACAGTAGCCAGTGGAGAGGGTTAGGGTCTGAGACCCCTCTGTGCCAGGAAGTCCCCGGATGCTTTCTGTAGCATCCATGTCTGTGCCCTGGAATCTTCCTATTGGGGCACAAGCAGGGGCAGCACTTCCCGGGCAGGGTTGTGACCACCCAGTAACTATGGCAGGATAGTCTGTACCTTGGAACAGGGACAGTTCAATAGCATGGCTCTGTGCAAGGAGCAGTGGAGGGATGGGCAAGGGAGGCCATTCTGTTTGGAGATGCTCATGGATGCAGACATGGAGCTAGAGGACTTGGGCTTTCAGGTACCATCGGGTATATTTTTAATAGGACTGGTGTCAAGGAGGACACAGACCAGGGATGATGCCAGGTGATAAGAGGCAGGGACCAGGACAAGGCTTTCTGAAACAGGAGCTGGGGAGATGCAAGGGTCTGGATGCTGTGACCTTAGACTTCTGCCATAATGTCTCAGAATTTGACCTGGTTCAGCAGTGCTGGAAGACAATGTGATGAGCAGGCAAGTACCTGGTGTGATGTGGCTATTCCACACCGGCTCGTTCACAATCTAGCTTCCTCCCAACAGCATCCTGTGCTATTCAGACTGTTCCTGCTCATGATACTCTCCATTAAAAAAATTATTTTATGTGTGAGTGTTTTGTCTAAATGTGTAAATGTACTGTGTGTATATAATGTCCGAGGAGGCCAGAAGAGGGCATAGGAAACCCTGGAGCTGGAGTTACTGACAGCTGTTAGTGGCCATGTGAGTGCTGGGAACCAAACCTGGGCCCTCTGCAGGAGCAGCCAGTGCTCTTGACCACAGAGCCATCTCTCCAGCCCAGACAAGTGTTCCTTCTCGATGCAGCACCATCCACTCCTTCATGCATCACTGTATTCAGTATACTGTCCCTCCTACCTGTCTTGGGACAATCTTCGAAGTCAACACCAATCAAAACTCTAGGGGCAGATAACACTTAACACTGCTCAGTATTTTAACCTCTGTTTGCTCCAGATAATAGATAACTTCTTTTGTTCATTTAGTTGATATTGAAGGAATGCAATCATTTGTAAACAAAATAAACTCAGTTAATCAAACTTGTTCATTTTGATGAGTGTCTGATGGCTAATCTTGGCTGACTTGATTTAGAGTTACCCATGAGGTTAAAGCACACTTTTAAGTGTGTATTTTCAGAAGTTGAGAGGGGACACCCTGCTTTGAATGGGATTGGCACCACCCACAGATAAAAGGGGGATGATAAAGCCAGAGAACGCCAGTGTCTCTATTCTCCTGCCTCCTCCCATTGTGTCAGGGAAGTTACCATGACAGGAGCTTGAGGCAGCTCCTCATGTGACATGTAAACATACGTGTCCAGCAGCACAGGGCAGTGAATGCTGCACTTGTCTCACTTTCTCTTTATGCATCCAGGGTCCAGCCCTTAGAAAGGTGCCACCCCCACACAGAGAGCAGGTCTTCCCATTTCAATGGACCTAATCAAGATACCCCCCGACCCGAGAAATGCCCAGGGCCCATCTCCCAGGCTATTCCAGATTTGATTAAGTTGATGCTTGAATTAGCTCTCACACCTAGGGATCCACATTTCTCAGTAAAACCTTAACAAGTGTTAAAACAGTGCTGTCCAGGAGGCTGTATTGCAGGGTGCAGCAGTGACTCAGCCTTTGCTGGTGGGATGTGGAGGTGAGTGGCAGCTCGACCTGCCACAAGTAATCAACGCCACTGCCTTTCAGAGGACCACACCTTCTATCAATCGCTGCTCTCCTCTGTGATAGAATTCCTGAAGCACGCAGCTTAAGGGAGGAAGCCTTATTTGACTCAGGTGTTGCCTCCTCTCTCCACAGAGCAAGCAGCAAATAGGAGCAGGGAATGCTCTGCTCAGCTGGCTTTCTTTCTAGTCCAAGGCTCCTGCCCATGGCACGGCACTGTGCACACTAAGGGCAGGTCTTACCTCGTTGTCAATCCTCTCTGGGAAATGTACCTCGAAAATGTCCTCGGAGTGTCTTAATGCAGTTGTACTAAAAATGGAAATTAATCATTACACACACGTGCACTAACAGTTAAGGGGCTTGATGCTACCTGAATCAGAGGTGACAGATTTCCCAGTTCTTCTGGACTTCGTCAGGCGCCATGACTGATGTGGCAGCAGAATGGGGTGGAGAAAGGCATCAAGATGAACATGAGAAAAGCCATTTGTCAGAAGACTGGAAACTCCTCCACGTTATGTGCAAAAGAACAGAACCCAAAAGGGATCCCAAAGCGTGGCACATCCCAGGGCCCTCTTGAAGACCCTGACCCAGCCTGTCAAAGGCTCTAAGAAACCCCCACGGACGTGCCCAAGGGATGCTTGGTCTCTGCCTCTGTCTTGGTCCCTTGGAACATTGATTGGGCACAGACTCAAGAGGCCTTTTAGGGGTTCCTCACATAGAACCCAGCTACTATCTCCTACTTCTCACTATTCAATTACCATCCAACTTGTGAGAAACCAATTAGAATTTACATGACAGAGCCACACTTGAAGACTGAGGGTCTCTCTAGGTCCCTCCTAATGTCAGGGCCTGTCCCCAAGCCAGTGAAGCTGGGCCAGAGTGAGAGCCCAAAGGACACCCATGATGCCTGCTCACCGCAGGCTTCCTGAATGCAGCGAGCATCCCACCTGCTGTGGATTGTTGTGAAAAAACCGAGGCCCCAGTGGTCAGTGGAGCTGGGCAGAGCAGAGGCAGGACACCGGCCCGAACATCACGTCCTTTATTTCCTACCTTGTCACCTTAGTAAGGGTGAGGACTAGTGCGTGGCTAATCTGAAGCAGATGGCCCAAGGCTGGAGATGGCTGCTCAGGTCCCATGTCTGCAGAGGTTGAGGGACATACCTCGTGCTTACTGGACAAAAAAAAGAGTTCTGGCAAGTGGGGAACCTCTGGAGGCACTCATTGAAGCCCTGTCCCAGGGACGGAATGTGTACTCATCTCGTTACCAGGGAGGGCAGTGAGTGCCTGCTGGGGCTGGAAGACACTCAGCTCTGCGGAAGTGCCTCCGGGTCTTCCTGTATCTAGTTCTCAGACACACAGGTATGCTCAAGTTGCTGCCTCTCCTGCTACCGAGAGGGTCTCACAAGCTCAAGATCATGAGCTCCAAGGGCAGTGAGAACCACACAGAAGGCCACAAGTCAAGCAGAACTTTACAGAAGCACACATCAACACGTGGAGACCTGACGGTCACTCGTTCACCAAGTGTCTGCAGAGTGGGATCTGCTGAAGTGACTACAATTCTGGTTCCGCAGTCCCTTTCGGCTCCTCGGAGATCTGGTCTAAAGGCTCCAGTGAGCACTAAGACCCAGACACCGAGCAAGGGACCCTGATGCCTTGTGTTTTGTGGGAGGCATCAACACCCAGCAGCATGGGGTAGCACAGCCAGGCTGGTGGGGACTCAGTGATCAGGAGAGGGAGCAACAGATGGTAAAGCGTACCAGGGCAAATACTCAGGGGCTTTCTCGGGGTTCCTCACACAGCATCCAGAATCTGCCTAGGCTGGAAGCAGTAAAAAGGCCATAACGGCCTGACAGTGAGATTGGTTTGGGGAGCCTAGAGTTTGACCGACTCTAGGAAAGAAAGAAGGGGAGGCGGCTCTGGAGTACGGCCCAAGACTGGCCTTGGGTGTGTGTTGGGGGGCTGGGTAGGGAAGGCTCAGGGGGACTCTGATGCCAAGGCTCTTGCACTGGGAGGTTCCCAAATGTCCCCTTAGGCCCTGGAACAGGGCTGCAGCAGTATGGCCTCACACTCAGGCAGAGCGTCCCAAAGGCTCAGGGACAGAAGGGGGGTGCAGTTCCCATCCTATAGTCCACCTTGCTTCCTCTTAGGACTGAGGGCTTCTGATTCCCATACATACTGACCCCGAACAGACACACATGCTCACTCTTAAGATTTTTATTTTGCGAGTGTTTTGCCTGCATATATTTGTGTGTGTACCACATGCATGCCTGGTGTCTACAGAGGCCAGATCCCCTGGAGTTGGAGTTACAGAAGGCTGTGAGCTTCTATGTGGGTGCTGGGAACTGTACCCAGGTCTTCTATAAGGGCAGCAAAGTGCTCTTAAACCACTGAGCCCTCTCTCCAGACCCCATGCTGGGAAGTTTTCCTACGGCTTATTAGCAAAGTGTGCATGTGTGCATGTGTGTGTGTGTGTGACTTACACGATGTCACACATTTATAAGGAAACAAATGAATCTTTTCCATCACTGTGAGTGGATAGAAATCTCCTACAGAAAAGCCCAGTATGATTACAACTGCCTATAGAAATCAAAGTTAAAGCTAGCAGCAAACAAAATAAACTTCACGGAGATGTTTAATCTGGTTTAATTCACAATTTAATTTTTCAAAGCAGGTCACCAGGCTATCAGTTAAACATTAGTGTTGGAGAGTGACATGTTTAATGTATTTGCTATATTTAATAATTTAAAATAAATTCCAGTACTTATGATGATGACAGCTACAGGTAACCACTCATGTTCAATACATCTTTGAAATCCTCTCTTATTACATACATTACATAGTGGATGGATATTTTAAATGGTAATGCAGACACACATGATTTTAAGTCAGAGACAATATATGCATATTAAAATTCTGTATATCTTGATAAGGTAAAAAATAAAGCTATATAAATTGGTATTTAGACATTTTATGCAAAATTAGAATCATACTTTCATAATACTTCCAACATATCTTCATTAAAGCTTTGTTTAGACACAGTATCAGAACCATTCATTTCCATTCACCTTTCTTCTAGCTTTAAAAATGAGATTGTACTCGCCAAGTGATGTTTTTCCTGTTTACAGTTACAAATGTGCAACTTCCAAAAGAAATGTAGAATGCAAGGACCTGATGTTCTACGGCATTGCCAATAAATTACATTGATGAAATAAAAGCAGATGGGTTAGTTCAGTATCAGTGGAGAACACCTTGAACTGTGGGTTTAGAGACCAAGTGGGTTGGAGTGTTCTCCCGACCATCCAACACCTGGTTGATGCTCAGTGACTTGGGTGAGTATGACAGCACACCCGAGACATTCTGCAGCTGACCCTGGGAAATGCACCCAGCAAGCACACTAGTGATTCTGTTCCTGCCCTGCCTGCTCGCTGCATTATCCCCTCGTCCCACCTCAGCCTCCACCTTCTCCTTCCAGATACTCCTTGGTGGGGCCTTTGGCTGGCCTGTAATCAGGAATGTACTACTTGGATCTGGGGACAAAGAATTTTTTTCCTGTCTAGCATGTGGCAGGGGGCTTGCTCCTGCAAACACATGCAGCTTTTGTGGTCCTGGACCCTACTTGCTGGCCACCTCAGCTGGACTGAGGGAGTGAGGGGAGGTTCTGGCTGGGAGGTACACTTCCCTGGGAGAGGAGAGCTCGGTCCAGTGCTGCAGTGTCACTCAGAGCCCACCTGCAAGTGCAGTCCAAGTACCCTTTGAGGTGTGTGTGTATGCGTGTGTGCGTGCGTCTCAAAGGGGTCTGATCTTCCTAGATCTAGGCAATGCCTCTGCACAGGGCCATAAGAAAGGAGGCTGGTCCATGGGCCATAAGGAGAATGTGTATTTGGGGTGTGTGAGCACATGTGTGTACATGTTTACATGAGCTTGTATGTGGCCATGAGTGTGCATGGAGCTGAAAGTAAAAGTACACACGCGCAGCCGGGAATCGCGGCGCAGGTACAGGGTGCAGTGCTGCGGGGACAGAGTGCGAACCATAAGCTTTGAATTCTGACCAATGTAGGTCACAGGTGATCATATATTAGCATGTGCAATGCGAAGAAGAAAAAAATGCTTGACATGAAAAAATAGTTGACATGACTTGCTCTAAGTTAAAGGCAAGAGGCCAACAGCCACCATGAGGTGGAAGGTCTTAGGAGCTCACCAGGCCTTCTGTCCTTGCATTTCATCAGTGCCTTTGTCCATTTAAAATTCTTAGGCACATTCATTTGATAATTTCCTAAGCACAATTTTAAAAAACCAAAGAAACAATATTGGGGCCTATGTAAAGGTGGGAGCGCTCCTATGTACTGGGAGCTGAGAGCGCCCCACGGGCAGAACAGGGTGCGGAATGCCCAGCCTGCAGCAGGAATCTTCTGTGTTTAAGGCTGAAAGACAGAAACCACACACAGAAACAGAAGACATGAAACTGCAAAGGACTGAAGAAAAAGCAGAGAACAAGACTCCATTCTTAGTGCACCTTTCAGCTAACTGCGGTCCCAGAAACAAAGAGGCACAGAGAAAAGCCAGAAAGCTCAGTCATCAGATATCGAACACTCAGCAGAAGCTCTCACCAGAATTTAAAGTGGCCCAAATTCTTTAAAACTTAAAGAGTGAAAGCTTTAAGAACATACTTTAAAAATCAGAAGATACATCAACAAATGAGTAAGATATAAACAGCTGTGAAAATACTTCAGTGCAAAGGCATTTAAGATCCCTAAAAAAATACATTACAAATAATTTGTTAACTAAACATAATCTGCCCCTCCCCACAGGCACTCTATCTGTACCCATTTGGGGTTCTTAAAAAGGGTTGTAAAAATGTACACACACCACTGTTGAAGGGTTAGTGTGGACTGGAGCTCCAAACCTGGGCTGACACATGCCAATGTGGGTGGGCTGGCCGTCATGAAGGTATGTGCACAGAGCTGCACATCTCTCTGTCCTCAGCCAAAGGCCACCTCCAATCTTTGGTGTGGTACTTAGGTTCCCCCAGCCACCCCCAACCACTATGTCCATCAACAGCCCCTGCTGCCAGTTCATCCCCTAGTTCAAGGGCACTGTTTGTAGTGAAAGCTTGTATAATCACAAAAAATTTGTGCTTTCCAGGATATTGGCTCTCACTTGCCCATGACCCTCTCCATGACCCCTTCTATGAACCCAAGCATACTGCATGACGTCACAGAGATAGGGGTTGCCTTTCTCCCATGGTCTGGCTGGCACTTTCTGAAAGGCTACCACAATGAAATGTCTTCTCTAAGTTAGGACCATTACATCTTTATCAGATGCTATAAACAGAAATGCCAGCGCGGGAAGCAGCAGAAATTCACAGTACAGCGGCCTTCGGGAGGTCCATCATGCCAAAAAATGCCCTGGAAGAAATCTGTGCGGCACCAGCGAGAGGCGTGTGAGCAGAGGATTGCTTCGGTATGGACCCACCTCTGGATGAGAAAAATGCCTTCCCCCTAGGTGCCCCAAACAACCATGCTTCCCCAGGACCCCCAAACAAATGTTTCCAGTACATAAAACTGACACCTGGCATGTGATGAATAGAGACACTCCTGAGAGGCTTGGCAGACAGTTCGACCTGTTCTCACATAAAAATGTCCTCTTCCACAGGGCAGCGGGTAACAGGAAGGGGACACTGACACTCTTAAAAGCACCATCGTGCAGGGTCAGCATCTCCTTGGCAAACAGATTTAGATATGGTCAGGGGAAATGGCTTTGTAAAGGGGACAGTGAACATGAGCACAGCAAGGCCACAGGTCCGGAGGATGGACACACTGCTTAGTGTCTGATATGGCCACTTCCCTAAGAAGAAGTGTGGATGGTTTACACAGGAAACGGGGTGAGGAACAGCAAAACGCAATGTGTGCAGAGCCTATGTGCCAGATACACGGGGCTTCGGAGAATGAAGAGGACTATTCTCTTTGAGGGATGGCAGAGGGCAGCAATGGCAGGAGGGTGGACACCAGGTTTGGCAGGGCCAGCCTCACAGCTCTGATGCTCAAGATGAGGCCAAGTATGTCCTTTTTCACAGCCCAGGTGGATGCATAGTCACCAGGCCTGGGGTAAAGTGACATCTGTCACGCATGGTCCAGACTGTAGTGTGCTGTGTCCGAGTGTGACCTGTGACTCCATCCTCACCTCCCTGGGGACATGGGGAGGCAGGCACAGGCACAGGCAGGCACCTGAGAGCACAGCTCTCAGAGGCTGGAAAGGAGGCCTATCTGTCCATCACGTGGGCTTTTCCAGGCTGGACCCACAGCACCCATACCTCAAGTTGTGGGAAAGACCTGGGTTGGGAGGGAGCACAGTGTACTCCCTGCTCCTCCACTGTATGCACACCACCTTCCTAGAGTGGGGGCTACATGGGGCAGCCAAGGGTCTGGCACCCTGAGCACCCCAGTTCTGCAAAGAGGGCAGAAGGGTGAATTCTGAAACGCTGTCCTGAAGCTGTGTGTTCTGCCAAGAGAAGAGAAAAGTCATTGTCAGTCCTGGAATCCTTGGGAGACACCTAAACCCTAGGGGGACCCTTCCTAACCACCAATGCACCTGCAGCGTTGCCAGCCACCTCAGGCCACCAAATCACACAGAGGGACATCCCATAGGCACTGTCCCCCAGAGGCAACATATCCCCAGGTCTGGGAACAAACACCCTCTGCTTTAGTGCCAACAGAGGGAGGAATCAAGGGACAAAGTGCTAGCTGTTGAACACATTCCTCCGGACACTACTGGTATAAGCACCGAGGCACAAAGGCCCCAGACAGCCTTGAACATGCTGACGACACCCGGAAGGGGAGGACAGGACTCACCTGTTCAGGCCAGTGTGTCCCACCCCACAAGGACTGGGGTCAATATCATGTTGACCACACCAGACTCTCAAGTCTTCGACCTACCGTAACCTGACAGAAGTGGCTTGTGCTGCTGCTTGTGAAAGCCCGTCTCACCCCAACATGCACAAACAGCAGCAGGCAGCCAGGCAGGAGGGGAGGCAGGCTGCATGGCTCCAATCTGCTTTCGTTGGTGACAATCCCCAGGTTATATCACTTTTAGGTGAGCATCACTAGAGGATAAATGCTTGACCCCTCTGAGGTTGGGTTACAAATACTGCCCTTGTGTGGGGTGGGGTGTGGGTAGATGTTTCATAGCCCCAGGGCTGTTAGGATACCTTGTGTGCTTAGGACATGAACTGGCTCATGTTCAGTTCAACTGTGTGAGACTCTACTCCTGATTTCACAATAGGGCTGTCTGAGTAGCTTAAGTGAAGCTGTGTCTATCATGGAAAGGAGTCAGCTTGTCAGACAATCCACTAGTTGCATGTCAAGAGAATGTGTGTGCATGTGTATGTATAACATGCTCCCTATGTGGCCTGCTCAGTCTCAGGTATATCACTTACCTGTGTGTGTGTAAAAATGGTATAGAATAAAACACTCTTATCAAAAAAGGCACAACACAGCAAAACTTTGGAGGAAGAACAGACAGTCTGATAGTCACAGCACACAGGCCGAGTGCCCAGTGGGTGGCCGTACTGTTACCTAGCGTTGGGCTAGACACGCCTCGGTCGTGGTAAAAGGTCCTTCAGCAGGGGCCCGTCGCTGCTCGGTATGGCATCAGTCGATGCTTTGAGTCGGGTGCTCTTCTGCAAGGGCGAGGAAAGATACTGAGCTGCAGCCTGCAGCAGAGGCTGGAGGAGAAGGCCAGCGCCAGCACCCTGGCTACTGCAGACCTATGGCCATGTCCACACTGACCTACGCCATCCCCACATTCTCAATCAAGGCAGGCCATGAGCTTTTCTTGCAGGGTCTGCACACATCAGTCACGAAGACACCAAGGAGGCTGGAGCTGGCTCTAGGGACTGCCTGTCCACAAGGTGCACAGAGTTTCTGCTAGGGGAATAGACAGCTCTCAACAAGTTCATGTGAAGAAATCTGCACCCAGGAGAGGAGCCAGTGACAAGGCCAAAGGACAGTGTAGCACCATGGGAGAGGCCCGCCGGCTGGAGCGTTCCAACACAGACCGAACACGGGAGCAGGTCCAGAAACATAAAGCTATGTGAGTGTCCTGACACACGCACCCGCGCAGTGCTTCCTCTGCAGAGCCACAAGCATGTGAGCAGTAGCATCTGCACACACTGCAGATGGGGTGTCCACGGGCTATGGCCTGAAGGCTGCTGACTCCTGGCCTGGCTCAGCACAGCTTCTGAACATTTTCCAGTCTGGACTCACCAGCTCCTCAGTGTCGAGGAATGAGGGAGCTCTCAGAGGCGGAGTGCAAGGTTGGATGGCAGAGGAGCAGGTGGAACTGGCAAGTGTCCAGTGAAGAGAAGGAGCCAGAAAATGGAGCTGCTGCCCTTCCAAGCAAAGGAGCGGGCTACGGAAAGTGTGTGGACACAGACAGGAGTGTGAAGACACACACAGTGCTATATATACAGGTTCGATATATAACGGGTCTGGTGTTCCGTCACTCTGGCCTTTTTATAGGAACAGGTTGGAAGAAAATCTCAGCTGTCCGAAGTCAAATCTGCCCATGGAGGCCTTGAAACGTTTATTCCTCCAAAGCTTTGCAGACCCACGCGGCTTTAAAGCAGCAGCACGTCTGTCCATGTGTGCCTTAAAGGCCTAGGTTTCACCTGGCCCAGGGAAAGAGGATCACAGTGTGATTTCCCCAGGAACTGGAGTCTAGCTTCTGTGCATGCTCCAAAGCAACTAACTGCCTAGGAAGCTGCTTGAATAGGCAACAGTGTTTTCAGTCTGAGTTGGCATATGTAGCATTTTACAAAGTCCTTGTGATTTTTTAGTGCCCCTAGCAATTTCCTCCAAAATGTTTTCAGGAATGTAAAGGGCAAGTAACTTATTCTAACAAATTCTGAAGGCACTAAATTACAAACATTTTGACTGCTACTATTTGGCCTCAAAAATTTAGTGTTAAAATGAGCATTTAAGATATAGAAGATGCCAGGCATGGTGGTACATGCCTTCAATTCCAGCACTCAGGAGGCAGAGGCAGGCAGATCTGTGTGAGATTGAGGCCAGCCTGATCTACATAGTAAGTTTCAGGGCAGAAGGTCTACAGGGAGACCCTGTCTCAAAAACTAAGCAAACAAAAAGATACACAGAAGATGAACAACTACTAGACTCTTTCATGCTTTGGGCATTTCTTAGGACACAAGCTGTGGGGAGAAGGGAGCCCCATAGAGGAATCCTCCAAACATCACTAATGGAACACTTATGGGTGCCATAATTAGGTACAGGGACAATCGGCCAAAATGCCACAGTGCCACTTGATGTCACTATTTCCTGACACCTCGGCAATGAGGAGCAAGTATTGGCTGCAGCAGCCACTGAGGGAAAGAGCCTTAGAGAAGGCTCTATGTGTGGCTCTGTTCTGCCACCTGGCTGTTAAAAGCACATTAAAGGCCTTTCCTAAAACAGGTCTTTCTTTATAAAAAAAATTGGAGCAGGTATTGGTAAATAGAGGCCATTGTTGATGCGGTTCAGCTTCATGATGCTCTTTGGGACCCCGAGCAGACCACTCTCTCCTGGCCTTCCTCAGTTTCCTCATTACAGAGGGGCCCATATAAATGAATGTATGCAAGACAAGATCTCAACCATGGGCTATGGGGAGCAGGGCCATCCATCTTATTCAAGTTGGAATGACTATGTGACCTGCCTGCCAAGTGCTTAGGTGGTCTGATGATGAGCCTTCTGGTTCAGACAATGGTGATGGCTCTGGGCCTGCTGATGGATCCCGAGAGCTGCCATGAGCCACTGCTAGAAGAAGGCGTAGCCCACAGTCAGTGTCCCCTACAGGTTGTGTACTGTCACCGTGTTTCCAGCGGTAATTATGATGAATGACAACAGCAAAGAGTGCACTGGATGGTCTCAGCACTACGTTCTCCCCACATGGTCCTGTGGCCATCACCCCAACATGCAAGTAGGAAGAGATGGTCACCTGTTGGTCAGAAACTCAGACCACTGGCGGTCTGGGAAAGCATAAACACGGTGGGCTGCTCAACAGAAAGGCACTTGTTCCTGGCCTGCAGGCCGCAATCCGGAGCCCACACGCAGTGTTTGAACAAGTAGTGGTTATTTAGGCAAAGCAATGGAAGACAAGGGAGGCAGGAGAGAGAGACAAGAGGTAAGTTGGTTACAGGCAAACATCCTGGCACATATTAACACCATTGCCCCAGCTGCTGGGTGCTGCCATGTCAGGATCCACTGCCGGCTCCTCCCCACCCAGGCCACTGCCAGCTCCTCCCTGCTCTGTGCCTCCTGTAGCTTGGGATGGTTTGTGGTAAGGTGCTTCTCACAGGCTTCACAGTTTACTGTAGCTACTGGGACTTCTTCAGTAAAGGAGGGGATGGGAAAGGTTCTTCCAGCATCTCCTACCCACCTTATAAGGCCATTCCAGAAGATTCCTGCTGAGCAGGGACCCCTGGTCAAAGCCACACCTAGTCACAGAAAAACTTAGGAGTCCTGTGGAAGGGTGCCCTCGACACTTGCAGAGCTCAGCTCTGGCTCAGGTGTATCCAGTTGAGTGCCTAAATGTCTATCACAGGTGGAGACAACTGAATACCTGAACATCCATCACAGGTAAATCCAACTTATCACCTGAATGTCTACCAGTGTCTGTGGACCCAGAAGAAGATGCTGTTATGAATGTAGCTGCATCCTGGTCAGGAGACCCAGAGGGCACCTCAAGCTGTGTCCCTCTCTCAGGGTGTCCTATGCACAGGGAATGATTGTAAAAGTTCTATCATGATCATGAGTGTTCATTCTGTTCCCATACATGGGGCATTGTCATGAACACTGCATCCCCACACATGTCTAGTGTTCCTGGGCACCTAGTATCATGAACACATATGTGTACTACATCCCTGTTTACAGGGTGTCATAAACGTGTCTAATGTAACTCTAGGCACAGGGTGCCATTATGATATGTGTCCACTGTGCCCCTGTGTACAGCATATCAGGAACCTGAGTGTCCACTGTGCTGCTAGGCATGGTGGCTTAGGAAAACACAAGTGAATCTTGGAATTGTACTGCTGAAGAGCCAAGACTGTCAGGCTTGTTTAGAGGAGAGTTGTTGAATAGCTTCCCAATTCCATTCAGGCTGGGCTGCTAGCTAGGGATCATGAATGCTGCTCCCATGGAAGCCAGAGCAGCTGAGCACTGATCACAGCTCGGGGGCCAAGTGCTCTGGGGGTCTTGGTGGCAGACAAGACTGTCTGCTCACTGTTCTGCTCACTGATGCTGTGAGCAGAGGGAGTCCTTAAGTTCTACAACTAGTTCTGTCCAGTATCACATTGTTGAAAGGTATTAACTTTGAATTGCTTACAGTGATTGTGAGTGGACATGTCCACTTCCATGAGCAAAGGCCTGGGTAAGAATTCTGACAATGGCTTTACAGGTTTTGGCAGGAGGCATGAAGTAGGGGAAGAACTGATGGCCTCGATGTGCTGAATCAGCACAGGGTCCTAAGAAGGCTTACCAGCCAGGATCCCATTGCACGTGGATTGGTACAGCAGCCCCCAGGTAGGGTTACCTACTTCCCACCCCAAACATGGCCAGCTGGCTCCACTCATGACAGAAGTTCCACACATCTGAGTGGTAGGGGCAGTCAGGTGATGAGGGACCTGAGCCTCCACTTGGTTCCACTCTGTCTTCTCTGCACTATGGCCTATGTTGTCACCCAGAGAAGCCGCGGGAAATGCAGACCCCACCCCACAGCCCTACCTCACTAGGGGATTAGGACTCTCATGGCTGAGGTGGAAACCTGTGTTTTTAGTGGACTCCCAGGGACTGTGACCTAGGCTGGTTACAACTGTCAGCATCATAGATACTGCTGAGAATTCAGCTTGCTGGCCAGTTTTGGAGGTGGGAAACAGGCACCCCTGTATCTCATCCTCCTATAAAGGGAAACACTCTGAAACAAATTTACTACCCTTAAAAGTGACATAATTTTGTTTTTCAGTGCTGGGGACTTAATTCAGGGCCTTGCAAATGCTAAACAGATACTCTATTAATGGGCACCAACCCAGTCCATAATTTAATGTTTAAAATGATTCATTTCTTTTTTATGAATTTATATTAAATAATTTTCTTTTGCATTTATCTTTGATCTCTCATTTTTTCTTATTTCAGTTGATTAGTGAATTCTAAAGATCAAATCAAGCATTGCTCATTGTACCTAATTTAACACTTGAAACATGTGCCATTGTAGAATTCATTAGTAAGATGTGAGCTAATCAGTTTTACGACCCCCAGACCTTTGGCTCGATCTCTTGGCTATTTCCCGATCATAAGGGAATGGAGTAAAGTGGCTGGCCTGGATGGCAAGCTTCCATACCTGAGTCTTCTCTGTCGCTGTGGGCCACAGCTGTCTGCACAGGACCTTCTTGAGGACGTCAGGGAGGAGGCTGACGGTGACAAGCAGCGTGATGCCCAGCCAGGCGGGTCCACAAGACAGCATGTGTATAAATACATAGTACATCCGCTGATAACTGAGGAATGGCCTGGGCAGGAGACAGGACACTGGTGAAATCCTGCCATGCCAGGAGGGATGCCACAGTTTCATGCTGCTTCCCAAACCCTCCCTGGAGGCTGTCCAGGAGCTCCACTCTTGGCACTGGCATTCCCCTAGCACACTATCATGCCTGCCTGTTTGCCTGTCTACTAGGAATCTGCCTCTTGGCATCTTACAAGTGGGAAAGAGAAGAAATCACAGAATGTCATCCCACAGGGATATGGGGATCCTGGAAGTCCAGTTTCAGAATGGGACAAGAAACACAATGTGAAAGGGTGATGTTTACATGGCCTCATCCACATGAAGGCATTGGTGCAGGGCTGACCAGCAGACTCAGTGGCTAACTGAAGCCTGGGCGGCCAAATGGTCCACATGCATGCCCATCCTGGGGTTTCCATGGGCCTCACCCGAGGAGATGGACAGGTACAGGGATTAATGCAGATGTTGACCATGGCCCCTTTGGCTCTGTATTCTCTGTTTCTACCCAACACTTGGGGATCATCTTTTAGCTCCTGGCACCATGAACAGCCCAAGGATGGAGTAAAGTTCCCATCTCCAAGGACACACAGTATAGGTGTGAACACAAAGAAAGAGATAACCAGGTTGGAACTGAAGGGGTTCCCAGAGACAAGGCACCTAGTGCTGCTGGTAAAGCCTCTGCTGTTCATATACACAATTCGGGAGGAAGGGTTTCACGGAAGCCATGGGACCTACAGGCCCACTGTCCTAGGCTACCACTGAAGAGTCCCTGCCTCAGTCTTGGGACCTGTGGAATCACAGGTCAGACTTTCTGGCTTAGCCCAGTGGGAATGTGTACCCACCAAAAGCTGCTCTCTGCCTCTGCAGGGCTCCAGCAGTCAGGCAATGGACCACCAAGGTCCCCTGGCTGAGTGTCAGGGAGGGAGGAGGTCAAAGTAGTGTTTGTCTAAGGCAGCTCCCCCCAGGGGCTATAATGCAGAGTGAACAGGACTTCATTTTGAGCCTCATAACCAGGCCACAGGCAAGGCCAGCCTGCCCAAGGGAAGGACAATGTGGACAGGCCACAGGTTTAGCTGCCCGTTCTGTACAGATTAGTCCTTTTTGTCAACTTGATACCAACTAGACACCTAGAAGAGGGAACCTTAATTGAGAAATCGCTTCCATCAGATTAGCTTATAGGCATGTCTAGGAAGCATTTTCTTAATTGTTAACTGATGTAGAAGGACCCAGCCCATTGTGGTGATGCCAAGCTTGGGTGGTCGGGCCTGGGCTGTATAAAGGTCAAGCAAGCCATGGGGAGCAAGGCGGTAGGCAGTGTTTCTCCACGGTCTCTGCTTGAGTTCTTGCCTTAGTTTCTCTCAGTGACAGATTATAAAGTATAAGCTGAAATAAGCCCTTTTGAAGAACGTCCCATACTGCTATTGTTCAGAGTATTTATCACAGCACAGAAAGCATCTACAATACCTCCCAGTCCTCTCCAGGCCTGGCACTCTGGCCACAGGACTTTCCCCAGACTTTGCTCATGCTGCATTTCGGTTGAGGGAGACACTCCCTCCCACCGGAGTCAGGTTTTCATGTGAGGTTGGCCTGCTGTGGCCCTTTGGGAATGCCACAGTAGAAGGGGACACATCACCCTGTCCCCACTACATCAAAAGTGTCTTCAAGGTTCACTTGTGGAAACTTGATCCTCAAGTCCCTATCAGTGGCATTTGGAGGTGGGGCCTTTTGGGAACTGATGAGGATAAACTGAGGTCCTGCGTGTGGGTCCGTGTGGCAGCATTGGAGGAAGTGAGGCTGAGCACAGCTGGTGTCCTCACCACCCCCATCATGGCACGGACATAGTTCATTACCTCACAGGGTAGCAAGCAGACACTACTAGCCTCATCAATGTCCACTTACTTGAGTCATTATAAACCCCTCAGCTCAGTACTGTTAGAGCCCCAGAAGGGCCTGTGACACCAGGCATAGCACTTACCAGGCATCCAGAGGCTCAGCCAGCACCACCTCAATGCAGGAGGCTTGAGGCTGTGCAGAATGTGCATCTTGAGCCCCTGATGAAAGGGGTATGGGGTAGTTAGGGTCACATGGGGCTTAAGGATTCTCACCAGATAATTCCTCCCCAGAGCAGGGAGAAGACAACGTAGAAGAGCAGCGACCCCCAGATGACAAAGTGGTTTATCCAAGTCCAGTAGTGTGTATCCAATGCCAGCTACAAGAGAAAGAAGTGTCATCTTGGTACTCAGAAGGGAGGGCCGGAAAATAATGGACAATGAGGGCCGATGGCAGAGCGCCTGCACAAGGTTTACAAGACAAAACCACACCAGGTCAAACCCCATGCTGCCCCAGGAGGAAATGAATGGCATGTCCTGGGTTCTTCTAAGTCACTTGGGGCCTCTGGTCCTGGGAGACCGAACATAAAGCACTCTTTCCCATGCTGCCACATACTGCCGCCTAGAAAAACAACTTGAGAGGTTTCTTTGCATATTTTTAAAGCCTCAATGTGATGGGTTTGGGGAATTTCATAATGACATTCTCCACAGAATTTGACTTGGCTTTAAGAATACGAATTTTCTAAAACATACTAATTTGTTTAAGTAGAACTATTTTATAATTATATAGGCACTATGCATCATTAAGAGAATGTCAATATAAAATCTTTTGTAAAGACTCTTCATTTCCTTTTGAGTAATTTGGGAAGTTCACATATTGGGTGGCACAAGTTTTCTGGGGCACAGATATGAACAGTGGAAAGGTTATCCAAGGGCAACCTTCAAGGGGCTGTCAGCCTTAGTATGGATCCAGAATTCTGAGAGCTCAGGGAGAGCTGTGGGCTGGTGGGCTGGCCATGGCTGGAGCACATTCACCCATGACTCTGACATACCTTTAGTGTGACTGTGAACACCATCACAGTAAATACCAGTGTCCCAAAGGTCCAGTTCCCAAACATCTGTGGGGACAACAGTTTGAGTGAGCACCTGTTGACATGCACCTCTCCTCCCTCTCCCCGGCCATGGGTGTTAACGACACACCTCACCATCTCTGTACCTCAATCGAAAGGTATGGGGACCACATAGCCTACATTTCCCAAGCCAGAGAAGGCAGAGCTCTGGTGGTTCCTGGCCAGCACACTGACCAAGACTGGCTCAGGGCTGACCCACTCTGGTGTCCTGCTGGCCCTTGATAATGGCCCGGCTGAGTGCTAGCACATGACTGTCAGGAGTCCTAAGGTTTCGGACTTAGCACAGAGAGACTCGTAGCTGCAGTTAAAATGCATGGTGCAGACTTGGACAGTCTAGGCTGTTCACCTTATTCTCTGGTTATGCTCTGCCTGTCTCAAAAACAAGCGCAGAGTGTCTGCATCTGTTGACAGAGCGGCCAACAGTTTGGGGACACAGCCACCAGAACACTGCAGGAGACAGCCAGAGGAGACACCCGGGCACACTGGGTAGCAGCATGAGGTGGGGTTCCCCAAGAAGGCCTCAGAACAAAGAGGAAGCGGGCAGGTAGAACAGAACTGACAAAGTCCACCCGTCCAATAGACAGGCCACGGCCACAGCCACAGCCGCCCACAACCAGCCACAAGGAGGGGAAAACCAAGCAGCGGTGGGCTGCCCTCCATCCAGCATGGACTTGGGGGGACAGGCAGGAGGCACAGACAGGAGTAACACTATGAGAACAACACATTTCCCAACTACAGACAGACATACAACGCAAGACCTGCGCCTGTGAGCCCGTCCTCTTGAAAACCAGGCCATCAGAGAATGGTTCTTGGAGGCTGCTACAGACCACACAAGGTGGCCACTCCATTTGCTGGGTTCTGTGAACTGTGCCCTTCAGAGAATGTACCCAGGACTTCTTTTAAAAAAGATTAAATTTTTACATCATGAAAAACTAAAAGGCTGGGGTACCTTTCCCTACGACTAATTTTCAATCAAAGAAACATGCCTATAACCAAACTCTGGAACTTAATTTCAGTGAAGTCATGTATTACACAGAGTCTGTGGACATAGAGGAGTAAGAATTTGTAGAGTTCTGGGAAAACAGCACCAAGACTTTGTGGAAAACACTGATTTCTTAAGCAATTCCACTGTGTCTTACTTTTTATCCTATCATAAAGAAGTCCTTTTCCTTAGGCTTAGAAATGCCACCCACAAAAGCCCTCAGACCTGCAAGTGGGAGGCTTCTAGGTAGGGGACATCTGGTCATGGCAGGTTGGGCACTTCTGCAACCAGTGGGCAGAAACTAGAAGTGCTAAGTGTGCAGGACAGGCCTCATGAGAAAAGAGCCACCCCATACCCAGAGCGCTGTAACTGAGAGACAGGTCTCAAAAGTACACTCCTCCTAAGCTTCACCCTTTGAGGAGGAATGCTTTACCACTGTGGAGCCTGTTGGAGCCTGACAGCAGCCCAGGGAGATATTCACCTCATAGGGTGTTGGAGAGCCAGCAGCTACTGGTTTAACTGAAAACTATAATATTCAGTCACATACTCTCCCCGGTGAGGGGAGGCACAGCTCTGCTCCTGCAGAGCCATGCCAGGGAGAAGGGCACCCCACTGCCTCCACCGCAGCCCTTCTGCGCCACCAACTGACAGAACCCTTTGAAAAATCAGATGATAGCATAACGCAGCATGGTGTAAGTAACAGGCACACAGACCAGCTGCACCACACACCAGGCCAAGGTGACCTCGAAGGATTGTTCTTCCCACACCTGGCTACAGGGGAAAATGTCTCTCTACAACTGCTGGGTCTCCTTGGGTTTGGTGGGCTCCAGCAGACCTGGGGCCATAGTAGGATACCTGGTCCAGAGTCTAGGAAGACAAACAGCCACCACTGCCACATTTCACAGGCAGAAAAAGTGTAGTAGTCTCAAAAGGGAACTTGGAAACTATGCCTAGGAATCCAGGAAATGTGACCCTCTACCTTCCCTGTGTTCAAGGCCCTTGGCTAGTTAGTCTAGCTCACTGGGATAGATGGCCATGGAGCGGTCTCCATACAGCCCCCATTCCCTCATGTGTTTCCAGGGAAAGCCTTCTGGTCACCCAGCAACAGTTACTTTGTATTTCCTAGATTCCATCAGGATCTGTGGGAAGGGAGGGGGTGGATGGATCTAGGATAACAGCACTCTTCTTGATAGGTGGCCACCTTTTCATAAGCCCCAATGATGCTCCTGTTTCTGACTTCTTCAGGACCTGAAAATATGCATCCATTGGTGTCTGACTGATTTACATCTCAACAATACACCAACACTCTGATGGCCCGACTGACTCACACCGTAACAATACATCTTCACTGATGGGACTGACTTACACCGTTAACACATCTTTGCTGATGGACTGACTGACTTACACCTCAATACACCTACACAGATGGACTGCCCTGACTCATACTTCAATAACACACCTTTTCCGATGGAATGACTCACACCTCAAAAACATATCTACACTGACAAAACCATAGACTCATACTCTGACAACTGATTGTGTCACATTTTGATATACCTTCACTGTGGGACTGACTGACACATACCTCCAACAATATATTTTCCACTGATGGTATAACTGATTCAAACTTCAGTAATACCACACCATTGACGAACTAGCTAATGCATACTTCAGTAACATATCTCCAGTGATTGACTGACTCATACTTCTATAATTTACCTCTACTGATGGTGAGTCAGACTGACAGTCTCAGTTTTGTTGCAGCAGGACTGTCCCTGGGCCAGTTCCTTCTGCCTTCCTGATGTCAGTCCAGTTCTCGTTCCTTGCTTCTTCCTATCCTCTGAGGATAAGCATTGTATTAAGATGTTTTCAGCTTACTAGTCTTTCAACCAAAGCCAAGTTAATTTTTGTATGCATAAATATTCCGTGACAGACATGACCTGTGTTTTTTTTTTTGGGGGGGGGGGGTTGAGACAGGGTCTCCCTGTAGCCTCAGCTGGCCTGGAACTATGTAAACCTGGCTGGCCTTGAACTCACAGAACTCTGCCTGCCTCTGTCTCTTGAGTGCTGGAATTAAAGGCATGCACCACCGTGCCTGGCCCGTGACCTGTGCTTTCTTAAGGTCAAAGTCATAATACCTCTCCTTCCTCTTGGGCTAACTCCGCACCCCATCTATCAGCTGCATGCTGTCATCATCTACCATGGACAACTATGTCTTGGCTGTCCTCTATTGACTACTGTAATATTCTAAACTGAGTACTCATCTAGGAACACCCCAGATTTACTGCCTTTGTGGCCAAAATAAAAAATACTTAGGGCTTCTAATGTCAGTGTAGAAAATGCTCCATGAACAAATTTTCTAAAGTTACTGATAATTCCATCTTTCTCCCATATCATGAATGTTCCCATGGAATGCTGTAGGTCTTTTTCTAAGTACTCATCCTTTAGTCACAATTAACAGAACAAGTTTCTGAACTGACAGAAACATCTAGAAGACATATCCTAGATCTGTAAGGATCATCAAGCATTATGATCAAACTAAACTGTAACCCTAGACTTGAAACCATCACCGATCAGAGTTGCTTCTTGCCCTTGACACCTGCAAATCTAACACTCTAATACCCCAAACACACACCAACTTAACTCAGGCTGAGAATGGTCCCCGGAGGCCAGGGAGGACTGTGGAGTGGCCTTGGTCATACCAAACCTTGCATTCCTACCTCACAGATAGGTAAAGATGTCTACCTTGTAATGCTTGTTATAGTAATGTTAAGGTGACTCTGGTCTTCCAGCTCCTCAGACTGAACAGAGCTCAGGTGGCTTAGAGCCCATTCCCCAATCATGCCTGACTTTGAATGCACACTCGTGAATTAGTCACCTGTTCAAGAACTGGTTTGGGTTGACCCTGCCAGCCATCTTTGGGAATTCTTATGTGAAAGACATGTAGGATACATGCTGAGCACCCACTGACAAGCTAGTGTGTAAAGCAGAGATGGCCACCAAAATCTTCCAGAGTGGCAGAGCCCTGTGGGATATCCGCTCAGCTGGGCTACGTGGCCTCTGCCTCTCTTTCTGCCCTTGTTACTAGTTATAATGAACACTTTAACAATGGTTAGTGGCAAGAATGGGGCTGACAGGTGAGGGACACAGCAGGGCCACCCAGAAGCACCCTCCCAGTAGTTCACACAAGGCCTGATAAGGCCTAAAGACAGTCCAAGGAGTAGAAGAACAGGAGTGCAGGCAAGGGGAACACGGGGCTCTTATGAAGGACGGTGGCCAGAGCAGTCTAGCAGGAGACACACCAGGACCCCAGGGGTGTCAGAAGATGCAGGAGATGCTGTAGCATTTCTGGGAAGGACTAGGGAATGAGCACAAAGTCCTTCCCTAACGTGGGTCCTCCAGGGCAGCCTGGGGAACACCTATCACTGTACCCAGAAACACGGAAAGCATGGCCACTGCAGATACCAGGGCCGTGAGGTGGATGCTACGACACTGGTACAAGTGGGATCTGCGTTCTGGCTCTGCCTCTCACTGTCACCTGGCCTCACCCCGGTTTTCAACCCCATGTAAGCTCCATCCTCTCCTCAGCCTCCCAGGCCTGTGACCACCAGATGGAACGGGACTACAGAGGCAGGATATACGTTACAGTGAATCGGAGAGCTGAGTGCTGAGATCTGGGTGCTTCGAGACTGCAAGATGCTTATGTAAAGCCTAACCCACGGGGAAATCATGAGTCGCTAAGAATCAAACAACTGTCTAATCCCACCTATGGTCTGGTACATGTAGGCATTATTTGATGAAAATAAAGGGACACAGTAAGTTACATGAAAGCTTAAAATCTTTACAACACTTAAATAAAACTTCAGGTTCACATTTAGTAAAAATCGATTTAAGTTATAATGAGAGAGAACAGTATCTTACAATTATGAGGAAACAGAAAGAGACACACAGGTGAACAAACCACCAGGACATGTGGCAAGACTCTGGGGTTTCACTCTAAGCAGACCGAAGGGTCAACATGAAGGGAAGAGAGGAGCTGGCTAAACAAGAAGTGAGATGCAGTTCGCTTGTCAAGTGCCTGGAAGGGGTAGCTGAGGAGTTTCCTCTGACGTCAATTGCAGTGTTCATTTGAACAGCCATCTCAGAACCCGTGACTTAAGTAGAATCAATGCCAAGCTCAATACTTATATTTTTTAGTGGTCTGCTGGATGCCTCCTGCTCCCCTGAGGTGGTTCAGGTACACTACCAAAGCAAGGTCCCTACTAGGCCTCATGTCCTTGACTTACAGGGAAGTGCAGACCTATGGGGCAGTTTGACAGCCCCCTTTCTACTGAAGCCTTGACAGAGACCCAGGGGGGAGAGACCTTGCAGGGACACTCGGCTCTAATGCCAGTAGAGGGCAGGAATGGCTAACGGCATTTCTACTGACAAAGCACACAGAAGAAGTCACATTTGAAAATATTTTCAAGAAATATTTTATTCATAATGCACTCCAAGAACACAGAGAGGACAAACCCACGGTGTCTTACCATGTTTGTGTTGGTGGTCATTATCTGAGGGTGGGAAGAGAAGCAAGTGGCAAAAAGAAAAAAGCAAGATACGAATAAAACAAACCCCAGAAAGTAAGCAAACAACAAGCTGCTGTCCATTAGAGACTACAGGCTATTCCCCGCAGGGGACATACTTATGTGCTGTGGAGAAACACTAGCGCAACTTAACTCCCATACGAAAGGGCAGAGGCTGAGCGAAATAACTGAGCCACTGGGGATTAGCTCACGATGGGGCAGAAGTTATAAATGAGTCTGGAAAACCTCAGGACCAGCCTTCCCCTACAGCTGGCGGAGGCTCCAGGGAGGGCAGTGCTTGTTGACCCTGGATATGGCATGTTCCTTCATGTAACATGCTCCACAGAGTCACATCTAATTGTGCTCATCTAACTGAGGGCTGAGCTGTTCTTACACAAGGCTGAGCAGGGTGGGGCTTTTATTCCTAAGCGGTGAAGCCAACAAGATCAAGTTCGGTACTGACCTGTCCATTGCTGGTCACGGTTGTGTTTTCAAACATGAAATAAGCACCAAAGAAAAATACCAAAGCATCAAATACGCCGAGGAACGTCCAGTAAATGAACACTCGCCAGCGGAGCAGCGCATTCTTGGCGATGTCTCTGAGGAAAAGGGTGGGAAAAAGGAGTTGTGACATCAGCACAAGGTCCACCCTGTCCAACTCCACACCTCAGTGCCTTTTCTGTACATGTTTTTCTGAATAGAGACACACGTGGCTGATAGACACAAGCGTACCCTTCTCAGGAGCATGAGCTGCACACTGCTCAGACTGCACACTGTGCTACACACCAACATTCTCTACTGGTTTTCTGAGTGCTTTCTCTCACGTTTACTGTGATACTGTTAAAGACAGATAATCTGGTTCACTCTAGTTTTCTGAAGGCAATTAACACACAACAATGCAACAGTCTGACATGCACTGACTAATTTAGACTGAGGACTTAGGCTTGCTACCAACCCACATGACTTCCACTAGCTTGTTTGCAGCACTCACTGTGCCTGCTTAAAATAGCACACATACTTGTTTCCTTAGGTACCAGGGTCTCATAAATGGCTAAATGCTCCAATGAAGGTTGTGAAGCCTGTGGCATGGCTCCTATGGAACTAGATGAGGGAAGATCACTTCTGATGTCATGATGGCTTCTAAAACTACACATACATGTGTGTGCATGCATACATACTCAAATAAGACAAGAAACCCTGGGAAATCTAAATGGTGGAAGTAAAGGACACCAGTGTGGAGCATGGCTTCTGACTTGTTACTATCGGGAAACACTAGAAAAGGGGATGGGAATCTCCCTGTCACCGACTGTTAGAGACTCTGGGTTCTGAAGTAATAGAAAAACAGCCTTGTCTTATTACTAAAAAATGAATTCACTGAGGCCAGAACAGATGGAGATCCCATCCTTGCCATTTTCATGACTCCCAAATAGCACAGTAAAATGCAGACTGGCTTTGCATGTGCATTCAAGCCTAGTGCAAATCCCCATCATCTATGGAGCGCACTCTAAGACACGGCACGGCTACTTACCCACACACCTGTAGAAGCAAGCTACTCCAGCTCTGAAATAACACCCACCAGGTGGGGCTGCTTCCTCTCTGTTCCTCATGCTGCATGGAAGGGTTTGGGAGGGGGGTGTCCTGTACAGAGAGGAGGCATGTACCTGTACAGGGTTGGGTCTCTCTTGAGCACTTCAATGCCCACATGCTGCTCCATGAGGCTGTACAGGAGAATTGGGAGGGAGGTGAAGCTGATGTTGTAGAGAGTCAGATACGCAGTATCATACAAAGTCTGCAAGAAAGAGACACAAGCTAGGCAGCATTCACAATGAACTGACAGACAGTGGTTATGATCTAGTTTGTCACTGTATGTGTGTATGTGTGTGTGTGTGTGTGTGTGTGTGTGTAGGCCACATTAGGTGTTCTTTATCTTTTGAGAAAGGGTCTCTCACTGAATTTGGAGCTGACTGATTCAGCTAGACTGGTTGGCCAGTGATCCATCTCCCAAGCACTGGGATGATAGGTGCATGCCACCATATCTAGCTTTTGTGTGTGTGTGTGTGAGTGCTGGGGATTTTAACTCAAGTCTTCATGTTCTGTAGCAAGCTCTTTATCAACTAATTCATCTTCCCAGTCCCTCAATGTTACTTTTTAAATTTGCAATGAAGCTTAAGCATGCAGAAAGTACATCTAAAACCCATAAAAGCCACCTTTCTATAGAGATAAAAGAACTAGGACAATGTTCAAACTTCAATTTACTAAATCAGGTTTAAATTTACAGTTGGCAGAAGGCTGAGCTTGGACTCAAAAGCTTCCAATTCCGTTTACTTTTACTATCTTCCAGCTTCACTTCACGTGGCCCTGATTGTTGCAGATCCATGCCACTGGTCAATGTCCATTTGAGCACACAGGACAATGCATGGTGACAGAAAGGTATCTGCCCAGGTAGCAGGTATTAAGAAGCCCTTCTCCGAAGTCACATCTGCCTGCATCTAGAAAACTTCAAAGCCTCAGACTCCAAAAATGACTTAGACATCCATGAGGGCTCAGGTTTGAGCTCCCTTCTCTGAGCTTCCCTGAGTGGCCTGGACTGGGGGACAAGTCTATTGGCTATATTACTCATAGGCTTATGTCTAGGAATATATCAGCCTTAAGACACACATAGCCAGTAGACTCAAGGGCTGGGCAACTCCTCAGTCTTGTTGCCTGAACCTTCATCCCCACCTGTTGACCGGCCCTGGGGACAGAAGATGGATGGCAGCTGGGCCTCTCCCAGCTCCCCATGGAGGAGCTGTACTCAAGTTCTTGAAGCGTGTTTCCTCATTGCAGCCACTCATCTGGGAAGGAAACAAGGCTCTAGCAAGTTTCCCACTTACAACATTGGACTGACCTGCTGTGAAAACCCGCAGAAGAACTGGTACAAAAACTGAGGGAAAATGAAGCAGACATTCTGAAAGAAAAGCCACAGCCATTAGTTCAAAGACATTCTGCAGAGATGCATGGCTCACCTAGAATTCCCAAGCTGTTGTAAACAGAATCTACTTTACATGGGGGCATTGTTCCGGGTGGGCCCTGAATCCTACAAAACAGCAGACTGGGCTTCAGAAATTCAGTGACAACTGAAATGTACACATGACTACAGTCTGGCCGTGGTGGGCACAGGCAGGGCCTCATTAACTTAAGGAGAAAGACAGTAGCAATGGAGTTAGCAGGGCAGAGGTGCCTGCTTGGGACGGTACTATTCAGAGGGACAAGACATCCTCAAACATTTTACAGCTCTCCCTGCTGCCTCCACATAATACTCTTAGAAAGTTTGAGAAGTGCCAGAAGTCCCCTTGTAATCGGAGCAAACCTCTTTCCTGATGGTCATTTCTCTTTCCAAATGACCCTGGAAACATCAAATCACCTGATAAAAGTCATGCCATTGAGTTTACCACACGCCACTGAAATTGAGAGGAGCAAAGTGACCCCCTACCTTATAAAAGAAGTATTGCACAAGCTCAGATATCCTAATGTAATAAAAATGCCCATGAACAAGCAGCATCTTCTTCAAATGCTTGAACTTCGGTATTGCATAGTCGCTGTTCCTTGCAGCCTGGCGACCCTCCTTCCCAATGACACCTGGGATGAAGGACAGAACGTGTTGGTAAGCC
The DNA here is from genome assembly GCA_035773235.1 of Eospalax fontanierii. NCBI lineage: Eukaryota > Metazoa > Chordata > Mammalia > Rodentia > Spalacidae > Eospalax > Eospalax fontanierii. Next base: position 41,287,456 of record CM069524.1, read on the forward strand.
AGAGCCAACTAAGCCCGGGAACCATGCCCAGGTGTTAGTTCTGTCAACTGGACACAAAGTAGAGACACGCAGAAAGAGGGTTCTTAATGGAGGAATCTCCTCCATCAGACTGGCCTTGGTCATGTATGTGAGGCATTTTCTTGATTGCTAATTGATGCAGGAGGGTCTGGCCCACCCAGTGCCATAAGAAAGGCAGCTGACTAGTCAGTAAGCAACGTTCCTCCACGGTCTCTGCCTTAAGTTCTGTCCTGGGTCCCCTCCAAGCTCAACTATAAGCCATAGATTAAAAGAAGCCTTTCCTCCCCAAGCTGGTTTTAGACAGTGTTTATCACAGCAACAGAAAGCAAACTAGGACACCAGGCATGTCCCCTTGCAAACGTACCGGTTATGGGCGGAGGCATAAGGACCCTCTGCATCTATAAAATGGCCTTTTCAGCCTAAAGTGCCAACTCTAACCAAACCAGCAATGGCTCACCTATGCCCACGTGGGCCTCCAGGATCATACTGACGTCATTGGCACCATCACCAATTGCTAAGGTAATAGGGTGCTCCTTTGAAAATTTGATTAACTTAACAATCTGGAAAAGAAAGAAATGCTGAGTTTATCTCCCATTTTGCTTTTGCTAGGGTTTTGTTAACTAGGCAGAACTACCAGAGATGTAAGCCTCGTATAGAAAGGTGGAAACTGTTTACAGGTAATTTATAATTCTCAAGAACATTTTCTCCATAGGATAGTTTTCATAATGAAAGAAAGACACACACACATACACACACACACACAAACACAATTGAAATATGGTCACGATGCCACATTTAAAAAGGCAGGTGACAAAGGTATTGTAAAAGATTGGGGCCAGGGCCTCCCTTGCACTGCAAAGTGCTGCTTAGTACCAAATAACTACTTTTTTCTTAAGCTATTACTAATGTTATTTTAATGTTCAAGTTAGTCATGTATCAAAGTTAAGTCTGTCAGCTTAGTGCAATGAATACTTGCAAGATTTTCCTTTATAATTTTCAAATCAATTCTTTATAGAATTTCCCCCGCTCCCTGCCCATGTATGTGTTTAAGTACAATGTTAAGCTAGGAGACCATAAAGAAGGGAAACTTTAGATTGCCTTCTTGTTTGAGAAGGGACAGCATACATTCATTTGTATAAAATCAATTGAGAAACTAAAACAGCACTGGAAGTCCCAGGCTGTCATGGAGGAAGAACAAGTTTACATGGAGTCAAGCACATAAGACGGTGGAAATAAAAGCACGTTTATCCCACACAGGATGCACACGGGTCCCTGTGCCTCCTGTCTTCTATGAGGATTGCCCGGGACACCAATTGTCTAAAGATTCCCTGGCTGTGTCTTTAAGTGACAGTGGCTGATCCGAGCAGCACAATCACATGCCCTAAAGCACCTCCTTGACCTGGGAGGTGCAGACTGTCATGGTGAATTCCACCTCCTTGGCTGGGCCATCTGAGAGGCCCTGGATTTCTGCATGGGCAGCTGAAGGTTCCCTGGACTACTGCATCCGAAGTGGGTTATAGGGAAGCTGGATCTCATTCAGGCTTATGAATCTTAGAAAGACAACTCCATGTTCATGCATGCTTCCCAAAGCACATTTAATGTAGTTTAAAAGACTTTTAGGTATGTTTCCTACAAAAAAGCAGGGGGACTATGCAGGGCTGTTCGGAGTGCAATAGAGGGAAGTCAAATCCTGACTGCTACTGGCATACAGCAGGTGCTCAGTAAACCCAAGCTTCCTCACCCTCATCCTGCGTCAGAGTCACCCTGAAGGGGAACCTAGGTCCTGACACTCAAGAATGATCCAGGTTTAAAATTTCTACCGTTTTTGTTTCTAAAAGGTGGTGCCTTCCTCCCTAGGCTGTTTAGCAACCAGAGACTGTGAGACTGAAAAAGAGGCTTCTTCTGTGCCATACACCCATTGCCCGCTAGGCAGACAATACATAACCTGGGCCTTCTGCAAGGGCGCCATGCGGCAGCAGAGCACAGCGCTACAGTTCCGGCAGATCTCCAGGAAGAGCTCTCTGTAATTGCCGGAGGAGCTCCCATCTTCTCGGGGCTTCATTATCAAGGACAGCGCAGCTCCGTCGATGATTAAACCATAGTCATGCATATCCGCTGAAAGTCTGTTAGATCACATACAAGGGAAAGATCACTCAGTCACTGAATCGAGTTAAGAGCACTATGAACTGGGGCACCTGCTCTTAAGCCCCCAGGATGAAGATGCTAATATTTCTTGTTTCAACACTACAATCCTCACAGTACTAGGCACAGTACCTGTAACCACACTGTAAAATCATGGTTTAATGAAACATTCTTCTTTCACTCAGGTGAAGCATCCAGAGCTTTCCATGTAAGTTCTAATACTGAGACATCACCAGGAGGCTATCAGGAGGGTAGTCGTAGTCTTCACTCCTGGCCTCCAAGCTGTCCCCTCCCCGTATGACTAGTATGTCCTGGGCTTTTTGCCCTAGTGCCTTAATTGTTAAGAGTGTGAGCTATTAAAGTCCTCTGTTGGGTTTTAAAATGACAAGAAAGTATCTCCCAATGCTTTTTTGCATATCAACATAAGGAAGTAACTTTGTGCTGTTCATAAATAGTCTAAAATCTCTGTATGATTTACAGCTGACTTAGTTTGCCTACATTAACCAGAATCTGAAGATAGGCTAGCAAGGTAGTTCACTGGAGAGAGACACCTGCCCTAAACCTGAAAATCTGAATTTGATTCCCAGGACTGCACTGTGGTACATGCATGCCCACACACATACAAAAGAAATAAAGAAACAACTTCTGCGACACTGCTCCTTCTCAGACAGACAGCCTGCATTATTACTACCTCTTGACCTCTCCAACAGTGTTGTAAGGCATCCACAATGGAACCACAGGCTCAGGAGCAGAAGAAAATTGTCCCGATCCACACATCTTTCTGTACTGTCTTCCCGACAGCTTCTGCCTGCGCACAGCTGCAAGACACTTCCGGCTGCTGTAAACAGAGTGTTCCCACCTCACCCCCGGTGTCTACTTGACCTGTCAGGATTTTGGCACTAGTGCCCCACAGAGACTGGCTTGAGAATGAGTGGGAGGTGCCACCCACCCTGAGAAGGAGTCTCTGGTCAGGCTTCCGCTGCAGCGCAACACCGTCTTGCTCAGCTCAAAGAGAACATCGTGCAGGCTCTGTTCCTCGATCCTCTTGGTGGTCAGCTCCAGCAGCTGTGTGCCCCTGCGGAAGAGCTTGCAGGCGTAGCAGGTAGCAGCGGCGGTCTCCATCTTGTCCCCAGTGAGCACCCAGACTTTGATGCCCGCCTTCTGAAGCGCCTCAATCGTGTCTGCAGCCTTCTCCTGGAGCCTAGGAAAGTGGAACAAAGACAGGCAGTGGGATCAGGATCCAAAGGCCAGAGAAGAAAGAATTTCAGAAACAAGAAGCTGTTAAGATAGTTCAGTCCTGAAGACTACAAACTGCAAAACTGCTGGCTCATGATCTTTTTTAAAATAACATTTATTTATTATGTGTGTGCAGAGGGCAGAAGATGACTTAAAGGAACTGAGTATCTCTTTCCATCATGGCAGGATCCAGGGATGGAATTCAGGTTTGATGGCTAGTGCCTTTACCAACTCAGTCACGCCACCTGACCCACAGAAGGTCTGGTGGCACAGCCTTGGTGGACAGTGTGGTGTCCACCATTCTCTCTAGTTCTAGTCTCAGCTGTGGAGAGGTAAGAGGCAATGTGTCTACAGAATGCTGAGTAAGAGAGGCGGCTGAATTCTAACTGGAATGATCTGGCAAGACTGTGGGAGAAGCTTCCCAGTCTGAGGCATGGAGATCATATTACTAGTTTCAGAAACAGGAAAACCACGTCTAACCTTAGAATTTTCTGAAACAATAAGAGGAACCTGAAGCCTACAAAGGTTTGCAAATACTCTGGCTCTGGGTTTTAAAGAAACAGCTCGTGATCAAACGTCACTTCAGGAGGGAGCTATGCCTGTAACTCTGGGAAGATCACATGTTCTACCACAAGGGCTATTGTGGTAGACAGACAAGGTGAAACCTGGTCTGAAACAAACAAACAAACAAACAAACAAACAGACAGACAAACAAACCCTTTTTACTGCTACTGGTACCAAGGGTGTCAACCCTCTGCTGCATATGTTAACTCTAGCCATGCCATCTACCCACAGGGAGCAGAACACTTCCCTTCCTGAACCACTGCCCTCAGGATAGACTGATAGTTCCTTGGCCTCCACAGCCCTACAGCAGAACTGGAGCCTAAGCCACAGTCAGCCTTCACTGTGTACCTGAGAAGATTCAAAGTTCTTTCTTGGTCATTTTATCAGTTATAACAGCTGGTTTTTACAACAGTTCACTTCATAATTTTAAGTGTCTTCAACAAGCAATGACAAATATGTTGAAGGCATTAAAATCTAAGACGTTGGGGCTTGACCGATGGCTCAGCAGTTAAGAGCACTTGCTGTTCTTGCAGAGAACAGATTTCAGGCATCCTATTCCTGGCCAGGAATATATCAGTCCAGTGGCGGCCTCCTGGATCATCTCTCTACGTGTAGGAACACAGACAAGCCCCGAGCTCATGAAGAGTCTGCTGGCACTGTATGTGTGGAGCAGTCGGCCTTCATCCCACCGTTACCCCTTACCACCACTGTGCCACCACTGTAACCCAAACACAGACGGCATCTTTACCGGTCTTCCACAGCTGTAGCACCTAGCAGAATAAGATCCTTCTCTATCTGCTCATAGGCTTCTGCTAGCTTCTTCTCTCGATCTTGAAGTGCCACTTTGGCAGCCTGCAGTAGTTTGCAAACATCTTCATATTCTTCTGGCTCAAGCTTCTTGTAGGCAACACACAGGGTTCGAAGCCCCTCCTGTGGAGCACAAATCAACATATGACATGAATCCAGTGTTCCCGGCTGAATATCATTCCCAGGCCTTCCTCTCTCTGAAGAGAATGGGATGAGTTATAACCCAGTTGACCTCAGGGAGTCAGGCAGACACTGAAAAGAGCTTGTCAGAATTTGCCTCACTGTGCTCAGATTTTCCTGGGGATGATCCTGACAGCAGGGGCGGAATCCCGTACTACTTATGTAAGGTTTCAGTTAACAGCAGGGCTCTGAGAGTTTACCCTAACAGTGTCAAAGAAGCCCAGTGTATCTTTCTATAGCCATCAGGGGACTTTCTCTGGCGGAACATGGACAGTGCTGATTCTGGAATGTCTACCTCGTCTTTACTGTTCCAGTCATCAGGGGCTCTCTGCTGCTCAGTCCCGAGAGGACCGGCTATGAGGATACAAGTCAACTCTGCTGGATTTTGTGGACCCCAGGAGGCTATGGCATAAACAGGAGGAAGTGAGATCTCTCATTACTGCTTGCTACTAGACAGGAAGCCAAAGCAACCTTTAATGTCAGAAAGCACCAAGGCCAAATAAGAAATCAGAAAATGTGGTCCACAGAAGGGAGAGGGGCCGGGAACGGATCAGCTTCTCACCACTGCGTTGCGCTCCACTCTGGATCGGACCTGATCCACTTTGCCTTCTATCACACGGGGAAATATGGACGAATCTGCTCCTTTGCAAAACAGATAAACTTCTCCTGGAAAATTGTGGGTGGGGGTGGGGTGGGGACAGGGACCAATGTTAAATTTAATTATGGAGACAAATTTACTTTTCAAATAGTTATTAATGAAAACAAGGGATAAAAGTACTAAGTCCATCTTACAGGAGATGTTTAAAGGATCAGCAAACATGCTCAATCTATACAGTATCTCAGGAACCTCTTTATATTCCTATATCTCAAAAGTTCTCAGGATAGCTGGGAGTTGGCACAGTGTGGGCTCCTGGTGCTCAGCCTCTGCAGGAGGAGCAGATGCCCCTGGTACTCGGGGAAGTGAGTATAATAAAATGAAGGGTGAAATAACAGGGGGTGAACCTAAAACGCCTTCTGAAAGAGGTCATGACATGGAGAGGTCCTCCGTTGTACCACAAACATCACAAGAAACTCTTTCCCCACATCCCTAGCCATGTCCTTAGGACTCTGAGTGACTTTGTGTTGGGTTTGCTCAAAGATAAAGAAGTTTCTCCTTCCGGATAAGAAACACTAGCAGACAGTAAAGAAGCAATCAAGGTCGAGAGACACCAGCTGAGGGAACTTGCTCAGATATGCAAATACAGCCTCAGGCCCCCTCAGATACCCTGCTCTGCAGATGCAGTCTCAGGCCTGACCCCCCACTGGCCTGTTGTGTGAAGAATGATATCTCAGGCCTGCAGAGCCCTGCAGCTTGTCACGGGGTTGCATGTTTGCTTCCATTTCACCTTGAGTGGCATGGATGTCAGCAGGGGAGGTACCTGAAAAGCCACATCTCAAGTTTCCATGGAAGAGAAATCTACAGCAAGGCAAGTAACATGGACTTTCCACATCCTTCCATAAACACAGCATCTACAGGTCCCACGCAAACAGGGAGAACAGAGAGGTACAAAACCCCCAAGGCAAGTCTTCCTGAAGTTGCAAATAGTCCTTTGATAGTCAAGGTTGGATCTAGCTCAGTCAGCTCTGCCTACTTTCATGTGGAGCACCAAGAGATATATGATTTGAGTGTCTACCTGCCTGCAGCAACATGGGACGCAGTGGGTTCCGGCATGTGACAGATGTCAGGTCCACAGTGGCCACAACATTCTCACATGGCTGCTTATCTAACACACGTTGCTCAGGCTGCCCCTCCGGTTGTAAAATAAGGACAATTAATGTCCAGGTCTCAGGAAGGATGGCCAGGTAGGGAGCTGCTGCTTAATCAGATGCTCAAGCATCTCTCCAGATTAAGTGATGCAGTGGCCAGCACAGCAGGCTCCCCTAGAAGCACACAGTTCCTCAGAGAACTCACCAAGGCCTCCTTCTAGATGCGGGTATTCTTGGCCTCAGGCCTAAGTTCCTAATGTGGTCTCTGCCTTTTCAGACTTTCTGGGTAATAGAGGATGTTTTGGAAGATGCCACTAATATAGTGACCCTGGTAGTTTAGGTCTGTCCATGAGAATCTTTTGGGCAGCTATTTCACGGGTCACTTCCTTAAAGTGGTCACCCAGGGCCCTATGAGTCTCATGGCGCCAGTTAGGTAGACTAACCATTCCATGTTTCTATTGACACCTACTTCAGAATGGAGTCAATCTGTAGGACTGTGTCCCCTCAGGGAACGGGTAGAGTAGCCTCCTGTCTTCAAGCAGGGGCCAGCACTTCTGGGCCCATCACAGACCCAGTCCTATTGGCCCTGGGGTCAAATAGCTGAAGGCTTTCTCTGTGTTCTATGGCAATGCCTATATGGGCACCATCTTAGGTTCTATGACCTCAGCTGTAAGCCTCAGTGACGGGGCCTGATCTCTCTTCTGCTCATTGCTGGGCTCATACTGTGGACACAACAGAATTCCCAGAAATTATGGCATCCTCATTGATCACCTAACAAACATAACTCAGTCTTCGACACAGACTCTAGATATTACTAACAGGCCAGGATACCACGCTCCCGACTTGAGTCATCTTGGAAGGAAAAGAAAGTGGAGCTGATCCCAATAGTGAAATGTTAAGAGTGGCTTTCCTTGGAGATGTCTTTGTGTATATCAACAAGAAATTCTCTCAAGATGGGTGCCAGGAAACTGACAGCAAGCACCCCACTACTGGGTTTTTTCAGTTCTAGGTCATGATTATATTTTCAGGCCCCCAGGCATCTTTCCAGAGAGGCAAACACAGCCCGTCATTCACTGTCTCTTGGTATTATCAAGTTATCTCTTGATAGAATGCTGTTTGACCCTTCATGGAGTAAACTGCATTTGACAGTGTCTGCTGAGTGCTCAGGATGTACAGGCGTGTGGCAAGCAATTTCTGCAGTCACAGGCTCTGAGTCCTTAAAGCATCAGGAAGCCAAAGACAGATACCACTCCAGAGTGGGCACATTCAGAAAGTCACTGTGCATTAGCCAATATCTCCAAGAAAAGCACAGAGGAGTAATGGGGCTTCCCAGGAGGGAGCATCCACACCAGGCAGAAGAAATACCTTGTGAGGACTGTGAGTCTAACAGGCACCTATCTCCCTGGGTGAATGCTATGGGTGACTGGGAGTGTTCTGGAAGGCATTCCAGGGCCTTGGTGAGGGAACTGTGGAGGTGCTGCCATGTTATACCAGGAGCCAGGAAGGGGGAATGGACCTAGACAGAAAGCAGCCTGGGGTGGCATGACAGTGATTGAAGACAAAGACAGGGCTGGGAAGCTCCATCTGGAGACACATCCATGGGGCAGATGACCAGTAGTGACTGACCCCCAGACACCAGGGTGATGTAAACAGAACCCTACAAGTTCTAGGAACACGTGCAGGCAGAGAGGGGAAACGGGGCACATATCTACCTGTATGGGATTCCAAGGTAGGAGTTCCTTTGGAGAATCTGATGAGGAACTCATGGGACCATCTAAACAAGAGGCTATCATATCAGGGACAGTCCCAGGGCCACATGAGGGGAAGAAAGAGGCAAACACCAACCCACAAAGGGCTTAAATGCAGTGATCAGTCAGAATTCTCTGGTTCAGAGGATCCCACTGTACTCACTCCTTCACCACCCTATGCTCCAAACCACAAACTGGAGTGCACAGCTCTCAAATAATGATCCAATAATGAGTGGCAAATGGTCAGTCAAGAAAGTCACTATATTTAAGCAACCAGAGTGGTCTTGATCTCACAGAAATCCACCCGCCTCTGCTTCCCAAGTGCTGGGCTTAAAGAAGTACACCACAACACCTGGCTGTATTTAAGTATTCTGAATGCAAGCATGGAAATATCTGCAAACCCACATAGGTGTCCTTAAAAACTGGTGATTTAAAAACAGGTTCCATGTTATTTCTATGTGTATAGAAGACAGCATGGGACATTCATCAATGAGATAAGAGCATCCGTAGGGTGCTCGGTCCGGTATTCATTTCTTCCCAAAGTTTTATGGAAGTGTTTACCTCTGCTTTTAAAAATGGAATAACTGGCTCTTATGCCCTAAATCCTTAAAGATCCTAAAGAATTTATCCATAGGAACGAACGCACCACCATGTAATGTTAGAGGAGGTCAAGAAAAGGAGAAATTTTACCTGTGGCAGACTTTACGATCACACTCATTCTTCTCCGCACAGAGTCAAAACTCAGAACTTCCAGCAGTTCAAATCTGAAAGGGAAAAGTACAAAGCTTTATTCTCTGCTGTGAGTGGGTGCTAAGTCAAAGGGATTGCTGAACTCCACAGCAGGCAGGTGGCACGGTCACCTCTCTGGGCCCCTTGCCCATACTGTGTGGTATGCTCCTCAGGGCATCTGAATCTCACTGAATGCCCAGCTATGATCATGAGCTGGGATTAGTGCTTGAGGTGGGTGATGGGTGAGTCCAGGCTCTGACTCTTCCTAGAAGACACTTAATATCTGTGTGGCACTTAAAATACAAAAACCAGGCCCACAACTCTCATGGCAACTTTGGGAAACCACAACTCAATAGCTACAGTTGCTGTAGAGTACATGCAGGGCCTGCACTCAGACGAGGCCTCTGAGGACTGCAGTGTGCAAGCCTGCCTCTCATACAGAGCTTCTGCAGTCCTGCTGTGCATGGTCTGTTGTCTATGCAGAGACCTTGCCAGAATGGAAACTCCAAGCCAGAAGCCTCAACTGCAAGACACTCATGGTCCCGCAGGGGCTAGGACTCAGGAACCCTGAGGCCCCACTCTGTAGGGAACAGCTAGTGTCAGCCCAGGGCCCAGACCCCACTTTCCAAGACAAGAGGTTCACCCCATTCCTGTTCACGTGGATCTTATTTTAATAATGACAGCTAAGATGCTGCTGTTCTGAGGCCGTCACTGCTTCTCACGTTCTTCACCTCCTGTCACTGCCTGTCTCTACTACTGCACATTTATCACCTGCCATTTGTCTCTGGGACCAGCAATTCAGCACTGAAGGTAGTCCCTAAAAACTGCTTACTTGCTCCCCTTGTGGAGAGCCAGAGGGACATAGGAAGGTTAGAACATCTTAGAAGACTAGAAAACTACAGTGTAATCCCATTTTAGGTGATTTAACTCAAAACATTTGATGCTGAATTTTTTTTCACTAAGCATCAATTTATATCTACAAGGAAAACTCCAGGTAGGATCAGCCTTGTGTCACCAACCATCTTCTGGCCTCCTAACATCTAGGAGTCTAAAAGGTTCCATGACGTTCCTAGCTTGTCACTGGGAAGAATGGGATTGAGCTGTGGGAAGGACCTAAAGGATTTCATTCTTTCCCAATCATGCAGACGGCTCCTTGGCATCACCCTCATGATCACGCAGCACCCTCACCTCTCGATGTCATTGTCCCTGTTCAGTATCTCCATGTAATTGTCTTTCAGCCTCAGATATGTGAAACCGAGCCTGCAACAAGAAAGAGAAGGCAAGCCTAAAACTTCATCTGAATTCTGGACATACCTCTTCCATGGAGTATTTGTTTTACACTGATCCAATCATTCATTTAAAAGAAACATCTTCAGTTGTTTCTTCAGGTTGTTCAGTGCATTATAAAATCTGGACAATGTAATCCTAATTTTTTTCACTATCTCAGAAAATGGCCCAATAGGGTATGCCCTTACAGAGAAGAGGCATATTTCTGTGGATGTCGGTGGCTCTCAGAAAAGGAAGTAGCAGGTATGTAGTCAGTGCTCTCTGCTTCTAATCACATTTCATTGACTGATTAGGGGGCTTTAGTAGAGAGAACGAGGTCAGCATGAGAGGAACCTTTAGAGTCTGTCTGCTAGGATGTGAACAATTCCCCAAATGCCCAGGTTGGAAACTGGACTCCAGTGCACAGTATCAAGAAATGGTTGGCCAGGAAGACTTCACTGCCATGAAATGATAAGTGCAGCCATCACATGAGGGGGCTCCCTCCCTCTGTGCTGCCACGTTTTTAGGGTACAGCAAGATGAGCTCTTAGATGCTAGTCTTCACCAGTCTTCAGCCTGGATTTCATAGTCTCTAAGCTGCGAGCAATACATTTTATTTCTTACAAATTACATAGCGTATGAAGATACTCCCCTCAGACAACCTAGTCATCTGACAGGTCAGGGGGCCCAGGGAAGCTATTTGTGCAGTGTGCACAACATGAATTTGTAGTGATCTCCTCTACTACACAAAGTAATATCCTCCAACCATGGGCACCTGTCAGGAGAGTCCGGACAGCCTAGCCCCTGGCCTTGAGCAGTTGACTAACAGACAGAATAGAATACAACATCCAGTCCTCACCAGACATCATGAGAAAGGCCATGATGGGAAAGGCCCCTGGGAAGAGATGGCGAGTCAGACCAACCTGACTTCTACTGTCTGTGGTGGACACAGTGCCCTACAAGTGCTTCTAAACCTAGTCTGGAAGGATTCTCATGCATGCATGCGTGTGTGTGTGTGTGTGTGTTGAGAGAGAGAGAGAGAGAGAGAGAGAGAGAGAGAGAGAGAGAGAGAATATGCTCCTGAACATCCACTGAAGCAAAGGGTGACATCATTTAAGTCTTTGCCACTACATAACTACAGGAAAAGCAGATCAGCTTTGTCACAATATAGTACTGCTCCAGAGGTAGATGCAAAATGCTCTTCCCATTGATCCTGACAGCTCCTGGAGGTCACCCACATTTATTAGTAACAGCAAAGAAGGGACCCTGGGGATTCACTGCCCCTTGAGAACTGTGAGCTGGGAGTCTGAGGCACGTCCCTAGACTGAAATTATAGCACATGTCTATGTTTTTCTGAACGTCTATCTAAAATACAAAGTCTCACATGGCAGAAAGAACTCCCAAGAAGACCTCTGAGTTGGAACAGATAAAAAACCAGAGCCTAATGCCCAGCTGCCTGCTCTCACTATTGTGTGACTGGGAAAGCAGTGGAAAGTCAGCTTAAAGTCCTAGGATCATAAGCAAGGCTTGAGGAGGGAGCTCCATCTAGAAGGCTTTGAGCCCCTGAAATGTCTGGCACTAGCTTATGGCAGAGGATAGGAGTAAGACCACTGTGAAAAAACAGCAACAAAGGGCTCATGCTGCTGGCCAAGAGGTCCCTCCACAGGGGGTCTGAGGGACTGAGAGTCTGAGGGTGCAGTGCAGGGCTTTCCAGAATGATTCATGATTTGGACTGAAGACTGATTAGCCCAGCAGTCTCTGAGATCTAGACCCAGCTGTCTGCTCACCTCTGGACGCCTTCAACTAGGGCCACCTCATCAGGTGATGACGATATATACACACAAGACTTGGAGTCTGGAGATTTCTGGGGACCATCCACATCATCCCCGTGATCGTCATCCTTCACCTGAACTGTGTGGCACAGGCAGAGAGCACGGAAGAACAGCTCCTCCCGCTCCTGTGGAGACAGGCAGGGAGGAGTGTGAATAAGGGAACAGACTAGATGGGCTGAGCGCAAGGACTGAAGCCTACGGGGGGTGAGCTTTCATTAGCTTGCCTCAGTGGTTACAAGGGAGATGCCTTCATGATTCATTGTTGCCATGGCAACTCTTGCTAGGATTAACTGAAGAAGGGATTCTGTTCAGAGTGACACTTCTAGAACAGGGGGGTGTGGCCCCAAACATGTTCAGGAACAGCCAATGGCTGCTTGATGTGTGAGGACAGTGATGGTGGCGGGTGGGGGAAGACTGGGTCACCTAGCAGCTGCATACTTGTTCCCAGCCACAGTGCTTGTTTGACAGTATCAGTTTCCTACCAGAAAAGGATTCTGCATGCCACAGCACTTAACCTCTTGCTGTGTGCTTGAAGCCTGAAGCTCAGTCTTAACACAGCCCCGGAGACAGGAGACAGGACCTGGTGCTGCAGCTACAGAGATGAGTGTTCAGGGTTGTATATGCACGAGGTCATGGCAGACTGACCCAGATGTGAGCTGGGTTTCCTCTATGCTGGCTGCACCCTGCAGTCCAGGGTTCAGATTTTCTTGGGGCCTTTGGTAGCCAGGTAGCAATGAGACAGAGGATGGGCTCCCCTGACAACTGATGTGTGACAGGAGTTGGTATGGGGATGGGAGGGTATGGAGCTGCTGTGGTGGGATTCAGGATGACCACAAGACATCTTTTCCTCCCTCCTCTTTGTGAGAAAAAGATACCATCTGGAGCTGATGTTAAAGGGAGGTAGTGCCCTGGCTATGAACAGATACCACTGCTCAATCTGTCACTACCAGGTTACCCCTGGCTCTCAGTGGACCTTTAGGGTTCTGAAGTCATGGAATGTTCCCTCACAGTCTTCCATAGAACCAGTGATGGAATGAGAACCCTGACCAGTGATGCTCAGACCTGGTGTGTGGGAAGAGGGGCACCAATGGGTGCAACATATGTATCTGTGTGCATGCAAATATGTGTATGTGTCTGTGCTTACATATGTGAGCAAACTGAATGTTCACAATTCTTTCAGCCTACCCAATTTGCTCCACGCTTTCAGGTCAATTCTAGCAAAGGAGTCACTGGCCAGATCCATCCCTCCCTCAGGGGACAGAGCACCAAGGTGGCATCTAATCATGACCTCTTTGAAGACCTCAAAGGACGTTTGCCAGAGACCTCAAATGAATGGGGACAGCTTCCTTGAGTGGAACACGCCCTCTTGTACCCTTGACTGAGGCACAGACGTATCTTCCGTGATGGCGAGTTGCAACCTACCCTTGCACTGACACCTGGGGAAGAGTCAATCATGTCAATGCCAGAAGAGTCGGGGAGGACCTGTCCATTGCAGATGACATGGGGCACGTAGACGTGACCCTCGATGCAGCACTCTTTGAAGGCCATGTTGTTCTCTGTGAGGGTACCCGTCTTATCTGTGAAGATGTACTCCACCTGTGGGCATGGCATGCTCAGGTTAAGACACATCCAGGCAGGTGATACGTCTTAGTCTGTGCCTCTTACAATTCTAGTGGGATAGGGACTTCTGACAGTCTGTTCCTGACAGACTCAGTGGCATGAGTGGGTGCCTACTGCAGTCCTAATCACCTGGACAGACACAATTCAGAGGGGTGGAGGCCCTGCTCTCCTCAATCTGGTGATACAGAGATATTTCACAGACATGAACAGAGAAGAGTACAACTTTGCAGACTTTTCCTTCTGGGAAGCCAGGGCTCCATGCATCTGGGGAAAAACAGCAACAAGACAGATGGAAGAACTTTCTCTGTGAGTCTCAGAGGTCAAGACTCACGGGATGATGAGGTCAGGGTCAAAAGACAGGATACAAACCAGTAAACAGACAAAACGTATTTCAGAGGAAAACTGGGACATGCTGACTATATCTCTAGCTCTAAGCTCTAAATATAGGTGAACTACAGGTTATACATCATGAAGAGCTATAGCTCAACACCAGTGGGGTTCCAGACCATGCCATCTTGTCCTGAGATGGGGACAGCAGGTGCCATGCACACACCTCCAGAGTAGGTGAGCATAGAAAAGAGTCAGGTCATGAGCTCTATAAGGGCCTTTCCATGCAGGTCTTCCAGGAATATGTTCTTATAAAACATAGCAGAAGATACTCTTCCCGTTGTGCTTGATTGCAACAAGTCGCAAGGATGCAGCATTGCTGTCCCAAGAATATGTTTAAAACACTCCTGTTCTTTAAGTGCCAGCCCAAAGCCCAAAAGACCCTCTTCTAGGGTCACACAGTCAAGGAGGGGATGCTGGCCACATCTCTGAGGACCCAGTGTAGGAACCCAAGGTCCAGTGGGTGGCCCTAGGCACGCACCAGCTTGGGAATCAGCAACCACAGTTATCATGGGCAACCTCACTAGAGACATGCCTCGATATGCCTCCTGTGACGATGATTCCCAGACTCACCCTGGGTGAATGAAGAAGTGTGGATAAATCACCAAATGAATTCTTGCACAAGATTTGACATAGTTTAGAATGAAATGTTTTTAAGCCCTTCAACCATTTTAAAAGGGTAAAATTTTTACGAAGAAAACAAATGTAAGGTGATCTGTCAAAATGCTTCACTGTATATAACAAGTGGCCTATTTCTAAAGTTTGTAGTTCTGATGACAATTTAAAAATTACAATGGACACTTATTAAGCTCTTAGTGTCTACCAGGCACTGAGCATTACCTAATTTAATTTGCACAACAACTAAGGTATTACTCCAGTTTTGTTTTTTTTTTAAAGGCTTAAGACTCTTTTTAAAAATGTTTTCTTATTTTTAATTATGTGTATTCATGTTCATCTGGTGTGAAGGTACGTGAACATGATTACAGGTGCCCATGGAGAACAGAAGACGGTGTAAGATCACCCAGAAGAGGGTGTAAGATCACCTGGAGCTGGAGTTACAGGTGGTTGAGAGCCCCAATGTGTGTGCTGGGAACCGAACTTATGTCTTCCAGAAGAACAGTATGTGCTCTTAATTACTAAGTCATCTCTCCAACCCCAAACTCTTGGAAGGCAGATATGTTTGCAATTACACAACCAATTCCACAGAGACATCCCAAACTCTTGATGTGAATTCAACTGGTTCTGTTGGCTAGAGACATAAAGGAAATGTACTGCTATTATTAGATAAGACTATGAAAGTCTTTGATCTATTCTTTGAACAGTCTGATGTTAATGTTTAGAAATACTACTGATTTTATGTAGTAGTATCCTTTAACTTTACTGAATTTATTAGTTCTAGTTGTTTTTTTTTGGTGGTCTTTAGGGTTTTATATAGAAAAGGTGTTGTCTATAAACAGGAACTATTTAACTTTCTCCTTCCCTGTCTGGATGCCTTGCCCCTCCCCCTTTCTTTCTTCCCTCTCTCTATGTCTCTCTCCCTTTCTCTTACAGCACTGGGCTCAACAGTGGGAGCCCTCACTGCTCCTCATCTTAGAGGAAGTTTGTACATGGAGCATGACGCCTTTGCTGTACTGGGACACTCTTATCCCTAACTTGTGGGGAGATGCTAATTCTGTCCATGACTTCCCTGCACCTGTAGATGATAACCCAGAATATGTTCTTTGATGCTCTGTACTAATCTTCTACCGATCTTCATGCGCTGATCCATCCTGGCACTCCAGAGGTAAGCCCCGCTGGATCATGGAAAGTCACCTTTCCAGTGCTGTTGCTTGTTTGTTTGCTGGTATTCACTAAGACGTTTTGCATCTGTGCCCCTTAGGGCTGAACATCCTTTCTTGGACTGTGGATGTCAAATCAAAGCCACATGTTGATCAGTGTTGCTGTCACCCCCAGCATTCAGAAGAGACATGAGCTGCCCTGCCACGACGAACAGTCTGCTCACCCTACAGCCTATAGCACAACCATGGGCAGGGACAGTGGCATGTGTCCTCCATGATAGTGGAAGGCTTCCCACCTGACTCCCAAGGCAGCTAGCAAAGCCTTCCAAGCCCCAGTTTCTCCTCTGGGAAATGTGGATGTGAGTGCCAACTTCACAGAGATGTGCAGAGTCCCACAGGAAAAAACCTGGATAGGGTGTTTCCCTGGAAGGCAGTCATTTCTGTTGTGGAGTCACCTGGACAGGGGTCTCCCTGGAAAGCGGTCATAGCTTCATAGGCTCACCACTTTGCTCTATTATGTAAAGTGAATGGCATTGCTCACTCACATTCATTGGGCAGCCAGGTGAAGCCCTCACTTGGTGGACCTACCCATCAGTTCCGACCTCAGTGGTCCAGTTCACCTGAACATAGGCTGTAGCCCAGCTTTGCTCAGGATAGGACAGAGTCAAACTCTGCTGCAATAGACTCCAGGCTGGGGGAAATGCCTTGTCACAAGCATTGCTTGATATTCCTCTTACAAAAAACCTTCCTAATCAATTTCTCGAGAAGACAGACCACACATGCTGGAGAGGAGGTAGGGCATGGTAAGGCAAAACTCTCCCTCCTGGGCTGTGACATGGGACATCCATGCCTAAAGCAATCACTGACCACAAGAGTTGTGGAATGCACTGCAGGAATTCATCAGAGGTGGAGCCCTCGACAGCCTTCTCTTCAGTAGGAAGTGATCTTCCCTGCAGGTAGTCGAAGAGTATGTGCGTTTCACCGTCCAAAGACTGTTTACGCAGTGTTACTAGGCAACCACAGGGTAGACTGCAGTGACCCATCCAAAACGGATCATTTATTCAATGAATTGTCATTTGTCAAATGGCACTTCCTGTGACATAAAGGCTGGAAATGATCAGACAACACCCTTGAGGTGGGTGAGACGAAGGTACTGGCCTTTCTGTGGTGCTCTTTTCTATGAAGGGAGCACTGATGGTCTGTGGTCAGCAGGCATGGTGCACATTGAACCTGTTGTTGCACTGTGGGACTCTGGTGGGCTCAGACAGGGAGCAGAGCAATGGGGTACACATCGGATTTGTCCTCACACTGTGAGACTCTGGTGTCCATAGACAGGGTGCAGGGTGGCAGGCGTGCGTCGCTGTCCCAGATGCTTTGATTAGTGCCTCACACTCGTTATCTCATTCTACACCAGGCTGGCAAGGCAGGTCCTACCTCTATCTCATTCCACAGACCACACACCCCTTCAACCCTAAGGGAACCAGGGTTGCTACAGAGCAGACATCCAACATAACACATCAGGGAAACTGCTCAAGTCTCCATTTGCTCATCTTTAAAGAGAAGACCTTTAGACAGCTGTGAAGATTAAATATCATGCATAAGAGAAGAAAGCAAAGCCTGCAAAGCAGGTGCTGGGGAGAGCAGCCTCACCATGCCCTACCCTCCTTTAACTCATAAAAGACTCAGTGGAAATGGGATAAGCCAGGGATGAGCTTATTCAGGTCAGCTAATGCAATCCATCTTTCAAATGTTTATATATACATACACATATACAAAATACATATATATGTATATATTTACATGCATCATTAGTGTATACACAAGTTCAGAGAGATATGGATTCAGGGGGAAAAAAGGGGGGGGGGGAGTAAACTGTCAGGATATCCCTGCTGCCACTCTGATTCCAACAGTCACAATGACCAAGAATCCACATGCTGAGTGCATGAATTACAGGGACTGAGAATTACCTGTGTAGCAGCAACACAGAGAACCCAGACCTCTGGGACACAGAAGGCTGATACAGGGCTAAGAAACCACAGTATCTTAGAGATACTGACCTGTCCCAACTCCTCGTTTAGATCAGATGTATTGACCAGAGGCCCTTCCCCCATCTCCTCGTCAAACATGTCTTCATCCCAGGTGATGAAGTAGGAGCCGAGGAACTTCTGCATCTCCACTGTGACATACATGGACACCGGGATGATGTAGTTGAAGAGGACCATGAAGGCCAGGAAGTCGGTGAAGGCCCTGAGAAACTGAGAGCATTGGCTGTGTCGGTGAGCCGTGGGTCACACTATGAGGACCAAAACCCCTCAGATCAGCCATGAGTTACACCAGTGTGATATGCAAACACAAGTATTTCCAAACACGAAGATTAGGATCTCCATAGTCACCTGCCTGTCATGTCCTGCCCAGGCCAGAAGAGAAGCTAGGTGGCTTTGTTGTCAGAGAGATGAGGTGGACAGGACAGAGGTCACGCTAACTAGGGTCTGATGGGAAAGTCATTTTTGATTATTCACAGCCCTGCAACTAACAAATACATAAACTATAGAATATCAACGTGAAACAAGTATGGTTAAAATGACCTATTTTTTCCTTTAACTCAGGATCTTGCAATAATAGTGAGTCTAGCTTCAAACTCATGATCCTGTCTCAGCCTTGCAAGTGCTGGGATATAGGCATTACACACACTATCATATTCAGTTCAAAATGACTTTTCTGTATAGTTCATTTCTATCCTTGAAGTCATGTTAGTTTTGGGGAGAGACAGGATGACAGTGGGACAGGGTCTAGGCTTGTATACAGGCCTAGGTTTGCACACAGTCTTCCTCTGCCCTCAGTGCACACAGCCCTAGGTTTGCACATGGCTCTACTCTTGAGCCTACCTACCACAATAAGCACCATTTATCTCAATGGTAACGTGCTAGGTTTTGGAGACATCAAAAAAATTTTGGGCACGGTCCTTATGCAGTTCCTATCTGAACAAATACTTCCCAGACTTGTACATCCCAGTACCCAGGACAGCAGGCAGCTAAAACCTGCTGAGACGGCATCTGTCCTGAAGCTGGGTCAAAGCTCTACACTGCCTGGAGAGCAGATCTGTCTTGCTTTCTGGTACCACCTCCTTATGACAATGGCCTAAGGGCCAGCTCCCTCACACAAGGGAGGCGCTTCCATACCAGATTCCTCTGACGCTCTGCCTCAGTCTTCTGGTTGTACCATGGCTCATCTCGGAAGGGCTCACTTTGCCACACATACTTCAACACCGTGTTGACCAGGGCCTTGCTGACCAGAATGCAGAGGTACACAATCAGGAACGCATTCATTGACCTGGAGTGAGATGACGTGGCTGTTAAGAAATGGTCCCCATCCTTCCTCAGGGATGATGGGACAGTATGCAATAAAGGCTCAGCACAGGGCATGCCAGTGATGGGCCTTGGAGGGCAGAGCTTGGCCTGACCCAGTGGGATGCAACTCCAGTTCATCCACAGTCATCTTTGGCAGTGTTCATTGGCAGAAGTCTCTAGGCATCAAAGACCAGAGCCACAGGAAGGAAGAGAAATCTGCATCAGCTGTATGGCCAATGAGCCTTTCTACATGGTGGATCAAGCTCCCCTCCTAAAGAACAGGAACATCCAGAGGCAACTTCCACCATTAGGCACCAACAGAGTGACGAGCGAGTGCCCTGACAAGTGCCCATGGCTAGAAGACTGCCCATGTAGGAGAAGCTGAAGCAGAGCTGGGAAGTGGCTCTATTTTCCAGGGTCTACTTCTGAACCCCATTAGTCACACACAGACATCTTCAAGCAAATCTTTCTTATGAAAAGCCAGTCTCCGTTTTCACATATAACATCACAGACAGGTCAAGGGTCAGGACCCCTGGGTCACTTACAACAAGCAGGCAGGTGTGCACCTGCCAGCTTTCTATACACAGCAACTAGCTAGCTCACAGAACTTTCCTCAGCAATATGGAAGTCAGAGTTGTCCCACATAAAGTAAGACAACTTTGGTAAGGTGCAAAGAAGACTAAACTTCAGGCCATATTTTCTTAAACAGTGAATACACTGTTGTTAGGGTATCCCTGCACAATGAGAAAATAGGAACTTCCCACCAAGCCCTCCAGCAAAAGGAGTTCAATATTTATACTCATTTAGAGGTTCACATAGATTAGTGGGAGGGGCCGTGGGGCATCTGTGACTGAGCTGGGAATCAGAACTTTGGGAAATGGCTCATGGGACTTGTGTCAGCAGATATGAGTGGGTGCAGTCATTTACCTCACCAGGAAGAAGAAAAAAAAATCCCCTGTGTAATGAGCTTTGAAGTTTATAGCTCCAGGCCCTGGAAGGGTAGGCCAGGAGACGTGGCATCTACAGGGGCCACTGATAGCTTAAGGCAGAGACAGGGCCAGAGTCTTACTTCTCCACAGCAGATCGCTTCTGGGACTTTGACTGGTAGTTCAAGGCCATCTTGGTCTCCATGCCCGTGTAGATCGCCACACCTAGAAGCAGAAGAGCCCATCTGACATCAGCACCAGATCTACGACCTCTTGCCCTGAGTGCCACACTCTGGGGAAAATGACTCTCACACAAACATAACATGTTTCCAACTTCACCAGAAAGCCAGCTTTCTGAGTCATATGCCTGGAGTCTTTATAATAAGGAGTTTTTTTCCTGCATAGATACTAATCCGTACTTTATTTTCTTTAGGGTTTTCCGGTGGCGAGGCACAGTGTGTATTTTAAAAAGTTGTTTGGTAAATGTAAACAGGAAATAGCACACTATCAATGAGAGGTGCTAACAGTGACACACAGTCTCAAAGAAATCTGCATTACAGTGCTTTGTGAATTCCTTCCTGGATAAAGCCTCATCTTTCTGAGTCCTGAACTATAGGTCCTTACTATGCAAGACATATTTTTCACTGTCATGGCTCTGCAGGATTACGTTACATATCAACACTCATTTCTTAGTGAGACAAAGTCATCTCTGCCAAACAAGTCTGCAGGACCTCAAGGCATCTGGAGGCCCTCTCAGGGTACCTCAGAGGAGGGCAGCTTTGCTTAGTGTGTCACTGATTTTAGAAGCTATTATTTATGGTCTGCTAATAAAAGTATTTACCAAAGATCTTCTCGGTGTTCTTGAGGGTGGCTCCTCTGAGAAGCAGGTTTTCTGATCCTAATGGCCTGAGAAGAAGGAGACCAGAAGCAGCATGACGCAGTGGTGGAATACAAGACAGAAAATCAATTCAGTTGTCTTAAGAGGAAGTGGTTTAAGAGCATATTTGCTCGTACTATGATGACCAAAGAAAGTCCATCCACCTGGAACACTGGGCTACTCCTGGGTGGAGACACTATTTGCTGGGTCATCTCCAGTCCTGTCTTTCTCTGTCTTGTCACTCATAGAGATCTGGAGCTTCATGGCAACAATCGAGAAGCCTGGCGAAAGCAGCATCCTCCCACTGCGCCCCCACCCCCAACCACCCTAAGTGACTAGCAGCCTGAATATTTCAATGGCATTCCCACCAGAGGCTAGAGATCGAATCCCTCAGATGGGTCCCTTCCTGTGCCACCAGCAGCATCTGGGGACACAGGAAATGTTACCCACACCTACACAAAAGACTCGAGGGCAGGATCAGGAATCCTTTCCCCATAAACCTTGACTTTTGAGCTGTGCTATGGGGCCCCAAAAGTTTTTATTCCATCCTCATGACTTGGGAACTCCCACCTAATGTAAGCACATTTTCAAGGATGATGAGAAGGCTGGCATTCTGCGACCTCTGTAATCAAAGTGGAGCCTACAGAGATTCTCTGTAAGCAGTCCCTGGCTAACCCACAGGAACAAGCCACAGCTTGGCCTTTAAAAGCCATTCCATGAAGAAGTGCTGTCCTAGACACAGAACATGGCAATGCATAGACACGGGGAATAAGCTTTATGGTCTTCAGAGCTCCTCGTTGGTGAGAACATTTCTTCTAGGTATTGAAGGAAAAATTCAAAGAAGGAGAATTCAATGTGAAAATCCTAATGCTCTGAGGAACACTGAGGAGGAGCACATTTACCTTCCAGCATCTTTATTTAACACTCCTTCCCTGTGGACAGCTGAGAAACTACAAAATACACACGCTAGTGGGGCCGGTGTATCTGGATGACACATTTCAGATCACTCTCTGCTTGGAAGCCATGGAGGAAGGGCATCGAGCTACCCAGTCACCCCACCAAAGTGGCCAGCAGGTAGCTGGCAGCTCCTTCGGCCTGACAGTCACTAACAAACAGCTCCCCAGGCTGCACAGAGCTGTCTGCTTCTGTTAGCCCTTGCTTACAATAATTCATGTCACAGCATTACCGAAAACAAATGGCCCTGTTTTAAATGGGTCTCTGGAAAGTCTAAAAATAACTTCCTTGACAAAGTTCTTTGCTTCTAGTATAGAGAAATAGGAAAAGAAATCTAACTGAGTAGACTGAGAATATGGATGGATGACAGTTAACAGGAAACATTTTCTTCCCATTTATATAATAACCATCCTAAAAACCCAAATAGTAAACAGAGTGGTCTAAATGTTAAAAGGTTAAACTAAACTTAATATCAGACTGCAACGTGCATGAGGACCATGCGCCTCTGCTTGAGGGCAGTATCTTTGGCTCAGCGTCCTCACTGAGATCCCCACTTCATCTTCATCAACCGGTAACAAGAAGACGCCTCATCTGTTCATTCATCCTAAACCATCTCTCAACATGCAGATACTGGCTGTTCTCTGAAGTGACAAGGAACTCTTCTTTGAATAGGTATATTTATACCAAAGCAACAACTTTTGCACATCTGATGAGCTAGTACACTATGAACCTGCCAACAGATAATAACCATAAGACCAGGATAAGAGCCAAGGTGTGGGGGGGGAGCACCAACCTGTGATCCAGCATTCAGGAGGCTTGAGGAAGGAGGACCATGGCTCAAGGCCTGAGCCACATAGTAAGATTTTGTCTCAAAATAAAAAAACCTGCCAAAAGCCCATGCTAAGCACCATGTAGACTGTTTACTGAAAGCAGTAGTTTACTGAGTCTCATGAGAGACAGGTACAGATATCATTATCTCAGGGACTATCTATGCTGCAATACTTTCCCACTAAAACTCTTGTTTCTACCCCTGGGCAAATGTATCCACCAGCACATAATCATACCAGAAGACTACTTAAATTCTAAGAAAAGATCATTTCTCTAGGAGGAGTTTACCAAAAAAGGAGCAACTTCAAAACCTACTAAAAGCAAATTTCCTAAGCAGGAAAACTCAGATACTTCCTCAGCAAACAAGCCAGAAAAAATATATCCAGGCCGAGGCAGGTGGTTCTCTGATGGGGATATCTGAGGTGATATCAGGGCAGGTGGTTTTCAGAAACAGACATATGAGGTGGTACCCAGGCAAGCAGCTCTTAGGACCAGTAACAGGCTGGCTCTCAGATTCATTACTGGTCTTCACACTGGAAGCTCATTTGTAAGGGTCCCATTATGTCAACATGCATAGACAAGCCCCAGAAGAAACCAGAGAAGAGTGAATGAATCTGTGCTTCTGTGAGGTGGAATCTTGCTTTCCAGCACGGTGATGATGAAAGATTCTTAACCATCAAAGAGTAGCGAATGTCTAACAACAGAGGAAAATGGCAGGGGATTCCCAGGAAGACTCACCTCACCACAGGGTCATTCAGATCGTTGTATACATTGATGCGCCCCACAAACCTGGGAAGAGAAAAAAAGCGCAGTTAACAACTTGCAGTTCCAGTGGGGTAGACCATGCGTATGACCGCCCTGCTCAGCACCATAGCTGGTGGTGACTAAACCACTGAGCTCATCCTCTTTCCTTCCCGAACCTTCTCTGCTGCTTCACCCAAGGCTTAAACTTTTCTTAACCGAGAATTTCCAAATTACTTCCTCAAAATAAAGAAAACCCGGGGCTAGGGTGATGGCTCAGTGGTTAGATGCACTGGCTGCTCTTGCAGACCTGGGTTTGGTTCTAAGCACCCACATGGCAGCTAACAACTGTCTGTAACTCCAGTCCCAGGGGACTTAATGCCCTCTTCTGGACTCTACAGGCACTGCATATATGTGGTACACTTATTTACATGAAGGCAAGACACTCATACACATAAAATAAAAATAAATTTTTTTAAAAGAAAAAAGATAAGAAAATAGTTTTTCTTCTGTGAAGAAGCTGGTCTGTGGTGACACAAGGCCTACGTCTGATCAGGATGAACATTCCAGCAGTGGGCCCAGTCTTTCCTGGTCAGTGTACTTGGCTTACTTGTAGAGGTCGGGCTGCGGCTGCTCACACTCGATGGTGGCATGCAGCCCGTCGACATCCTCCTCTGTGTGGAAGCCCTTGGTGTCCTGCACTGCGTAGTGAGTCTGCAGATGAAGAGGAAACATGAGCCACACCCAAACCTCACTCCACCTGGCTGCTGGCACCCACCGCAAGGTTTGCTTATGGTAAATATATGTAAGCCCTACTATCTGAGTGCAAAAGGTCATAGCTTTGCTGTTACTCCGCCTGGTGGACAGCAACAACTGCCTCTCTATGCTTACCCAGCACTCATCTTAAAATAGCAAGACAAAGGGCAAACCTGGGGTTTCTTCAGAGCATTTAGATGTACCTGCCCTTGCAAGAACTGGCAATCAGGAAACAGATTCAGCAGTTAACATGTTTCTTTTCTTTTATGCAGAGTTCTATGGCCCCCAGGAGCTGCTGGAGGCATCACTTGGTTTCATTTTCCCA
The DNA here is from genome assembly GCA_035773235.1 of Eospalax fontanierii. Lineage (NCBI taxonomy): Eukaryota > Metazoa > Chordata > Mammalia > Rodentia > Spalacidae > Eospalax > Eospalax fontanierii. The sequence continues at coordinate 41,312,262 of CM069524.1, forward strand.
ACTCTGTCACCAAGTGTCCTCTCCTCATTGCTTCTGGGTAGCTCAAAACTGAACCAAATCTAAGTCACAGCCTCCAGGAGTTCCTCAAAACTGAACCAAATCTAAGTCACAGCCTCCAGGAGGACACTAGGTCACTGCTGTCAGGCTAGCCTCCAGCCCTCAAAGCAGCTTATCTAAGCAGGAGGCCCAATTACTTCATTTCTAAGCAGATTCCAGCTAACACTGTGCTGCTGTCCAGGGCCACATACCAAACTCAATCGATTAATTATATTTCCAGAAATTTCTTTTAATAAGACTTTGAAATAACAGATAAAATTTGTAATTCTGTTGGACTTTTCAAATAATTCTACTCTGGGATAGACTCTAATTTTTACTAAGAAAATGAAAACTCTGAAACTAATAGTATTTGTTAAGTCTTTGATTTGGTCTATCAGTTAAATGACCTATGATAGTGACCTCAGACGATGGTTATCAGAGGCATAAAGGGAAGAAAGAGAAGAATTGAAGACAGGAAAAGCAAATGTAAGGGGGAAAGTTGGGGAACATGACCTCCTGAGTGTTCCCATGACCACAGAGATGCTTGCTCTGCACCCAGGTTGCCAGATCTACTGGCCAAAGTGGACTCTGAGTTATGCCCCAAATCCAAGCACATTACCTTATGGCTCGACTCTCCATCTAAGCTGGCTGTGGTGACGTGGCAGGTCCCGTCTGCCCGGTTGCTGGAGAGGAAGATCAGGTCACAAGGAAAGGTCTCATCCTCTTTCACCATGACAATGTCTCCGACCTGCAGGACACAGAAAGACAGAGAGCAGTCACCAAGAGGCCACCTGTGTATGACACTGAACCCTGGGGTGGAATTCACTCTTCTGTGTCCAGTTTATGCCAAGACATTGCCACAGCATCTTAGAGGATGCTGCAGGAAGGACCCTCTCCCAGGCTTTCTGTTAGAAGAAGTAAGCCTTGTGGGTTTCCAAGGGCCACTACAGACCAGAGTAGTCCCAAAATAAACCAGGACAGAATATGTTGTGCAAAAACAAAGAAAACCTCTCTAACAAGATCATCACTGATTTGGACAAAGCAGGATGAGTTCATGTTTGGTTAAAGTCTGAGGTGGAAGCAGACCTTGGGAAAGCTCCAGTCAGACTGTGTCTTCCAAGTCCACTGTGACAGAGTTCTCGGTACTTCCTTATCTCTGACCTGTCACAGTCAGGTCACCAAGACAGTGGTGGCAGCAGCAGGCCAGCCGGTATGTGACCATTGACTAAAGCACAGTCTGTGGCTGCTTTATTCTCATCAATGTAGGCATCTCCATGACAACTGGGGAGGGCCCTCTGCCAATCATGACAGACTGCATCAATCATGGTGGCCTGCAGTAGCTGCAAGGTCTCCCAGTTGCTTGGGCAGCTTTGCTGTCCCTTTTAGGTCCCTCTCAGAATCAAGCTATCCCAGCCTGTCTACACAGCAAATGAGGTTTTGACACACATCACAGTTATGCTCACGGTGATTTCTGAGCATAAAATCAGAGTTACATCTGGGTTTAATGAAACCCAAGTCTCAACACAGCAAAGGTTCTGACAAACACAGCAGCTTAATATCAACCAGGAGTGGGAAGAGTGAGCTCTGGAGCATTACGATAGTCTTGAAGGGGCCTATTACAGTGGGCTCAACTAGTCCAACCATGGAAGGCTGTTAGTACAGCACATCATCCAGTGTGGGGCTGCCAGGGGTCCACACCCATATCAATAGCACAGAAGGATTCACCCACACACTTCACTGACCTGACAGAGGAAGAGGGAAACAGATGGCCAAACATGACCTCCCACCTGAACCTCACACAAATTCAAAACAATTAACTCAAAACAGATTGAAAACTTAAATGTAGAACATTAAACTACAAATGTTTAGAACAATCACACAAGCAAATTCTTGGGCTCCAGGGATGAGCAAAGATTGCTTAATTACCACAACAAAAGCAAGATCTCTAAAGGGCAATCATAAGAAATGAGATATCAGTTCTAAGTCTTTGCTTTGAGAAAAACCCTGTGAGGAAAATCAAAAGTCACATATTTGGCATAGAACTAACTACTCTGCAGGATACAAACTTTCAAAACTCAACAGTAAAATAATCCTCAACTAACCCCACAATAAAAGAAGAGGAACTGGAGAGAAAGCTCAGTGGTGAAGAGCACTGTCTGTTCTTGAAAAAGTCCTGGTCATTACTAACACCCATAAGGCAGCTAACAACCTCCATTACTCCAGTTATGGGGGAATCCATCACCCTCTTCTGGCCTCTGAGGGCACTGCATGCACAGATGCCCTTACAAACATGCAGGCAGAACACTCATCCAGATAAAAGAAAAATAAAGAAATAATACTCAAAAAATAAAAGACAGAAGAGTTACTAAGTACAAAAATATTCCAGATGGAAAATAAGCACACAGTGACATGAGAAACACGCTGGCTTTCTAAAAAGCGAATTTAACCACTCAGTGGCTAAAGTTTAAAGAAACAGAAACACTCCCAAGCTTGAGGGGGAGGGCTCCCCTGCTATGGCAGATGGGCGGCCACTCTGGAGGTACTAGGCAGTCTCTCCCAACCTCAAAACAGCTTCACTATTCAACAAGTAGCCACATTTTTGCACCAAAGAAGTGAATTCTGACTTTCTACAAAGCCCTTAAAATGAAAGTTTACAGTAGCTTTGTGACCAAAGTTAGAAGCACTATGTGTCTTTTTAGGGAGTGGCTGCTAGGCATCGAGAATGAGGAGCTACAGAGGCCCACCATACTGATGAGACCAGGGGACTGGGCTGGGTGAAGATGCTCCTACCAGAAGGACAGACCCTCTACAGTGACAGATTCCTAGAGAAAGACAGCAGGGCACGTACACAGACGGTCTCTCCAACTGCTCTACAATCATCCAAAATAAAGTCAACAGGAAAACAATGGAAAGAGCTAATTTCCCAGAAGCCACTTGTGCCTTCTCAGATAAAGGCATCAGAGGTCCAGATCAGAGGCCACAGGAAAAACGTGGTCGTGCCCTGATGTTCCATGAAATCAGTTTAGAGCTATTCAGTTCCACATCCCAGATGCCAGATACCAAGTAAGCAACTCTCCTCAGAAGCCACTGCATTAAAGATGCAATTTTCTGCAATGCATGCCATTTAGGTCTGCTTTTTAAAGAAAGATATCTATCTAAAAGTACAGGAGACTCTGAAGAGGAATGTCAGTCCTTACAAGAACTGCACCTAAGCTGGGAACTGAGTCAACACGGACATGGTGCCCAGAGGTCTTTGCCAGTCCTGAGCCTAGATGCCTCCTGCCCCCAGCTCTGACTTCTGACCTCTAGGGAAACATCCCAAACTGATGTCCCAGAGGGAAGGATTCTGGCAGAAACAGTGACACATGTGGAAGGGCATTTACAGACCAAATGTGTTTAAATTCACACACATACATGGTGATGTACTAACACTTTAGTACATTAATAAGTGCAGAAGGGACAGCAAACACAGATATGTCTGGGATATGTGCCTTGGGGCGTATTGTTCCTCTGCCTACAGCCAAGGGCTTTGGCCACCTCCTGAGACACCTCTTGACCCCCAATCAGGATAGGCTACGAAGGACCCTTCCTATACCAGGGCTGGCCATACTCCCTGATTGGTACAGACTACTGTCAAGAAAGTCACCAGGACAGATGGAAGAGCTGCAAGAAAGGGAGGGCGGTGGAGTGGGCAAGGCCACGGCAGGTGAGGGACAGAGGAAGAAGACAGACAGGAAGGGAATGAGTTCAAGTTCATAGCCAGGTGATGGCGAAGGTCAGGGCTTGACTGAGACTCCAAGATAAGCTTTAAAAGCAATATTCTGCACACAGAGAAGTGCTACCAAACGGGTGGAAAGGCAAGTCACTACAATGACTTAGCTATAACATTTACAGAGCAGCACAGCCATTCGGCACCAGGCAAGTGACAGGCTGCGTGACAGTCAAAATTTCTCTTCAAGTTATTGTAAAATTAATTTTGAGGGGGCTAGAGAGATAGCTCAGTGGTTAAGAGTACTAGCTGTTTTTGCAGAAGACCTGGGTTCAAATCCTAGTACCCACATGGTGGTTAGTCACCTGTAACTCCAGTTCCAGGGGATCCAATACCCTCTTCCATCCTCCTTGGGCATTGTATGACACTGGTGCACTTACACACATACAGGCGTAACATTCATACACATAAAATAAAAATAAATTTTAAAAGAGTAATTTTTAAACCAAGCAAATGTGGCACTTACTCTCAGCTTCCGACTCTGCTTCCGCACCAACTTGCCGTGCTGAATAAAGTGCACAGGACACTGGTTCATGGCGTTGTCTGCCTTATGGCGAAGCCAGTCCTCATAACCCTACAACCAAAGAGGAGAGAGGTGTGTTTGATTATGGCTAAGCATGGCCTAACCATGGGAGCCCTCAGATCTCTCTGGTCCTCCCAGTTGGACATGCTACCACTGTAATTTAGACTGTTTCTACAGTTAATAACTGATAAAAAAAAATTTATAACTAAACTTCTGTACAAACCCAAGACCTATCTTGAGGAAAGATTTCTACATAGGAAGCATCTCAGTCGAAAGTATAAGCCAGACTTTTAAGCTTCTGCTGTTACAGGCCAAGGGCTTACTGTGACTCTACAGCCCCTACAGTGCAGGTAGAGTCTGCCAACCACACTCACTCCACTTGCTCTGCAGACTTTCAAAAGCTGACCTCATGGGTCTGAAATAAGAGGCATATTGTTTTCAAACCTGAATTTCCAGATAAATATTAAGAAATAAAACTTAAACTAACATTAAGTAACTTGAAATGTTCCTTATAGCTTTATATTTTTAAGAAATCCACAAATAAAGCACACACCTTAATCCCAGTGCTCAGAAGACAGAGGCAGGCAGATCTCTCTGAGACTGAGGCCGGTCAGGTCTACAACGCAGGTTCTAGGCCAGCTGGGGCTACAAGAGACTCTGTCTCAAAACACTTTCCCCAATCCACAAGTAAACAATAATTTAAAAAACCAAATCCAGACCATCTCATGGTAAGGACTAGGCTGCCAAAAGGTCTCCTAAATAAATACAAACACACACAAACACATACACACATGACAACATGGTGACCACCTACACTGGTCAAAATCTCGAGCAAGTGGCTCCGCCTGTCACTTGAGCTGCCTGCTGTTGGATTCTGCACTGCTCTATGTCTCAGGAAAGACTTTACTTAGAAGCTGATATTCTACAGATAATCCAGATGCCTCAAGTGAGAAAGTGACCTATAAATACAGAAATGTAAATTTGTATCATTCAGCATTCATTCTGCAGCAGAAAGGGCACATACAACACATGAAGAATTCTACAATTTCACAAAGAGATGAGCAATTCAACTAAAATCAGGCAAAAAAAATACTTCACTAAAGATTTACAAATGGCTTCTCAATGTCACTGACTAATGAGGAACACATTCTATTAGGCAGCACCTTGAGACAAGCAAACATCAGTGGCAGAGCCCCAACCTCAGCAGAAGTCTTGAGGTCCTCAGGAGACACCTGGCCGGTTCCTCAGGCCCTTAGAGCAGTCTACCTCAAGACATTACCAAGAATTAAAGATCTATGACTATCCACAGATATAGTATATGCAATTGTATTATCTGTTAATTAAAAAATACACACATAAATGGAAAGAGAGCAAACCCGTGTCCACACAAATGCTCTGAGTGGCGTGCTTCACAAGGGCTAAAAGGAGAAGCATCCTAAATGCCTATCAAGAGATGGCTGGATAAACAAACAGGGTCTAAGCACACCTTGGAGTAATTCTCCGTCATGACATGGGTTGCAGCTCTGACATACTACAGCATGATAAACCTTGAGCACATTATGCTACCTGAAAAAGACCACTATAAATGGCCACATATTGATTCCATTTACATGAACATCCTAATAGATAGATCCAGAGAGATGGGAGTAGTGTTTATCAGGAGTTGGAAAGAAGGAAATGGGTATAAGCTTTCATCATGGGGTGATGTTTTCTGGACCTAGACGTGGGAGGCTGTACCACTAACCTGGGCAAACTAGAGAGTGGTGAGAAAAGCCTGAGGTCATTTTCTCAGACACAGTCACTAAGCTTCATTTACCAAGATTGAGAAAACACTGCCCACACCCCACCTCCAAGAGGTCGGCAGACTAAGGCCCTGCAGAAATGCATTCTGGGTCAAGAAAGAGTAGGGCCTGAGACGCTGGGCAATGCATCAGAACTCATTTGCTCTAGTTGGCTCAGGATGTGGAAACCTACTTTCTTTTCCAATTCAAAAGCACCAAGCTGGCAACTAGCAGAGTCTAACTCAAATTTCAACCTGAAGCAAAACTGACTCCCAGACCTACTTCACTTTTCAACGAATGAGCTGAAAGAAGCCAGACTGCCCACTTAGTATGGAGATGATGTCTTGTGGCAACATGGATACTTGCCTTCCTGCCTTTGAGATTCTTACCTGCTTGATGGCTGTGACAGTGATGACAAAGAACAGTGGGAGCCCGCTGGTCACTGGACTTGTAGGTGTGTCAATGATCAACTGCAATTAAAAGACAAGGTGGAATTACCTTCAAAAACATCTGCTCATGACCTGGCACAGTGGCTGGCCTAGTACCACTGCCAATTCAAGTCAGCTTTTACTTGGAAGCACTCTGTTGGTTCACCCTGTGTCTTGCCACCCGGACAGGAGGCACACTGCCCTATCCTAGAGATTACAACACCAAAGAAGGCTCATTAATGAAGCGGAATGCTTAAGGAAACCGTGTTCAGCAGTACGCAGCAAGGCTGCAAGTCTGAATCATGAAGATACTCTGCCTTGTTCCTTTCACACTGTTGTGTCATACTTTAGTTACTACTGAGAGTCTGTGCTAGGGAAATCATTTAGCCATATTTAGAGTGATTCAGAAGAGTTGGAATTCCATTCATAAAGCTCATCTAACACACTGCTCCCCAACCCCTGCCCTCGCTGTGGCCCCGCTCCCCAGCCTAAGTTCTTACTGCACTCCCTGGCTTTAGTCTCTGAATGTGCAGCTACTTTGGACTTTGTTTGCAGCATCGGGAAAAAAACCAAGGAGACACCAGACTAGGCTGTGAACTTGCCTTACAGGATGGCAAGTTTGAACACAAGGATCTGGAGTGTGTTCAACTGAGCTAAATCTTGGAGAACCCAGGAATGAATGCCAGAGGAGGGAGCTGCTGTTTTTGGTAATATATGTCACTTATTTAAGAATAAAAGAATTTAAGAATAAAAATTTGCTGAGACAGTAAGCCAGGACTATCCTTACCTGTACCAGGAAGATGATGAGAAAATAAAAGTTGGCTACTCTTCTGAACTGTTCAAATAAGTTCTTGGGTATGAAGTTCCAAAATGTATACTGTATAAAAGAAAAGCAAAAACAAGCCCGTTTTTGTACTGTTCTACTACATAATAAGCAGGAGAGGAGCTCAAAGTTTAAAGCGTTCAGTTTCAGATATAAACACATCAAAACATAGAGTGACTGCTGACATTCTGTCAAATTTTTTATGACACCTTAAGACAAGCTGCTAAGACATACTGCGTTCTCAAAAGCCAGGTACAAATAAGCCAGCCCGGTGATTTGAGGCGAGAAGCCAAGCCGCCTGCAGCAGGGTTACTGTTGTGTTGTGCTCCATCACATAAGGGCTTGGTGAAGACTCAGCACACACAGCATCCAGCATTATCACCTCCCGTGTCTGCTCTGCTGTGGTATGATTGAGGGATGCAGTAGGTAGGATAGGGTGTGATCCCCCTGGAAACAGTGTTTACATGGCGGGGCATGGTGTCCACACAGCAGGGTGCTATGTCTCTATCGCCACACAGGAGTCCTGGCTCTTCCCTGTATCTGGAGGGTAGGGAAAGAGGATGGCTCCTACCATCGCTACACAGTCTCCAAACTTGGTATGTGTACTGAGAACTGCAGCCCTCCAAGTGTTCTTAATGAGTTGCTATCCTGGGTCTTTTGCTTTTTCACATAAATTTAGAATTAGGTTGCTCAGACCTGCAAAGCTGCCTGTGGGAACTCTGCAGACCAAGTCAGCATAATTAACATCTTAAGGACATGGTCTTCTGGCCCATGAGCATGGGGCACCTCTCCTCTGATCAAAGCATCTTTCTTTTGTACGAGTTCTGCAGTTTCCTCATGGCTCTTGCGAGTCAGTGTTCTTGCCTGCAGGTAGAACATGTGCTGGAGGACTTGGTGCAGTTCAGAGCTCTGAGTAACACAGATGTTCAGTTATGACCAAGGCTGAATTCTAGATCAGGACAAAGACAGCACATGCAGCTCCTCTCTTCAGATTTTAGTGACGCAAGCATTTCCCCTTAACTGGGCCCCAAAGAAAAAGTTAGGCACTTTCCATTAACTTTCTAAAGGAAGTGCTGAAGACATGAAAGATCTGTCTGTGTCTCTTCATTTTTACATTTCTGGAACTAACATAAGATGATCTTTTATTCTTTATACATTTATTTTCTAAGAGAAATCATCAAATGAAATTATTTTAAGGCCCCATTCTATGAAGCCAACCTTATTTCTCTGTACCCAGGCCAACAATTTTTCACCTACCATTTAGGCAATATGTTCCCCAAATTTCTATAATGTATTTCTCAGTAACGAAGTCATATTGATGGAAAAGTTCCTACTTAACACCCCACTTTTCATCTACTGAAATATCTGCAGATGACAATCACCTGGTATCAGGATTTCCTTCAAAATTACCTCAGAGGCTAAACGGGAGGAATGGACACAGCAGGTTGGCATATGGTCCAATATGTAGCTATTGAACACCAGCTGCACAATGACTAAAAGATTTGTGATGTGCCTTTAATTTCTGCAAACTTTTAAAATGGCCCCCATGTGAGTTAGTTGTAGAGCACTCACCTAGTATGTTCGAAATCCTGGATTTAATCCCTAGTGTCCTAGTTAGTTTTCTATTGCTGTGATAAAACACTTTTGCCAAAAGCAACCTCGCGAAGGAAAGGGTTTATTTTATCTTACATATCCCAGGTCACAATTCATCACTGAGGGAAGCCAGGGCTTGCTCTTCTGACCTGTGCTTACACAACCCAGGACCACCTGCCCAGGGATGGCATTACTCACAGTGGGCTAGGTTTTCCCACATGACTCAATCATCAAGAAATATGTCTTCTCCAGTCTTTCCCAACACACAGTAAGTTTTCTTTGGGAATAAAGAATAAGATCAAAATCTGGGGTACACATGCATAGGCCAGAGGTTGCTGCTGTGTCTGGAGAACAAAGGAAGGCTGGGTTTTATGAGGACAGAGAAATCTGACATTGTGTAAGGAAGCTCAATGGTGAGCTCAGTTTGGTGAGTGGTGGGCACTATGTCCAGCTAGTTTGTAGTTCTGTGGTCAGCTGCTAAATGAAACAGCCTTTGAGGCAGAGCCACTGAGGGTGAATTGGCTGTGAGCTGCTCCTGGTGCACATGAATGTGATGCTTGTCTTCAGTGACAGGGATGGGGGCACTACAGGTGACCCTGCGTGTGCAGAACACTGTTCCACAGCAGGCTGCATGCACATCTGGCCCTGTGCTACCTGAATGTACTGCTCCACCTCCCTCAAGTTCTGCTGCCTACCAGAGAACCAGCATCTCTTCAGAATCAAAAACCATTAAGGCTGAGTGTGGTGATCTATGTCTTTAATCCCAGCACTCGGGAGGCAAGGGCAGGAGGATCTTTGTGAGATCGAGGCCAGTCTGATCTACATAGTGAGTTCCTGACCAACTATGGCCATGGGGGGACCCTGCCTCAAAACAAAAACAAACAAAAAAGAAAACCATCCATTAATAAGGCCCCTCCACAGCTGAGAACCATTCACTCTGTAATCCCCATGATTCACAAACATGCTACTGTAATCAGTTGTCGCTACAGACTATCTATAATGGAAAGCCAATGAAATAATGTGAACTTCCACAGAAAACAAAATGGGGGGCTGGGGAGAGCCAAGTCTGTAAAGCTCATTATATTAACACAGAGTTCACATCCTCGGCACCTATGTTTAAAGTAGAGGACAGAGGCACATGCCTGTGATCCCAGTGCTGGGGAGGCAGTGACAGGCAGATGCCAGGAGCTAGCTGGCCAGTCAGTTTAGCCAATCAGTGAGCTCTAGATTCAGTGAGCGACTTCTATAAATAAATAAATAAATAAATAAATAAATAAATAAATAAATAAATAAATAAATAAAGTGGAGAGGGATTAAAGAGAGCTGACTTTTACCTCTGGCATCCACGTGCATGTGCACACACACACACACACACAGACATGTAAAAAACATAAACAAACAAACAAAAAACCCCAAGCACACATAAGATCTGGCAACATGACTACAGCAGGTCAGTCATGAACCTTACATCCTTAATGATCTGTAACAACCTGTGTATTTATGGAGACACATGGACCCCATGCAATCCCACTGTCACCCACACTCAGGCAGCAAATTCTACTTCTACTGTGCTATCATCAGTGGAAAGTATCCTATGCTGGAAAATTCTGGAATCGAGGTCAAGAGGGTGAAATAAAGTAGCTGCTTCATCTGTAAGGGAGCTGGCTAGAGTGAGGAGGCCATGGCAGATAGATATCCTGAGGCACACAGAAGCACATGACACGATTAACAAGCTCTGTTTCTTCACATTCATGGTCTGGTGGGCTCTCTGTTTCCACACTAAGCAGAGGGTGCCCACTGGCATATGAGTTCCATGTCTACACATCCTCTTGCTTCCCTGTGCATGCCAATCTCCAGCTTTGTATTACTGATTGGAGGGAGGCTCACATAAGCACCAACTGCCCTACCTGTCATCAAAAGGCAATGAGACACACTGAGAGAGGATGCAGCACCCTTCTGTTCTGCCAGCAGCCAGGATGTAAGACAAAGCTCCCAAAGCCTCAGTCATTATTCATGTGAAATGGATCCAGCCCACAGTTTTACACATGACTGTCCTACAAAGATACTGGAACTGGATACTGGTCTATAATCAACTCTTGGGGATTCAAGGCATCACTTTCCTTTGTGATTGAGAAAGAGGCTGTCAGGCTCAGGTAGTCTTCACAGAACGCAGACTGCTGGTGTTAGAATGGGAGGTATATCATAAAGGGGCCAGGAAAACAGGCACGGAGGCGCTGGCCCTGCAGAAGGAAATTCAGGCTCCGGGAACAGCATGGCTGAAAGGTCACTTGTCCTCTCTTGTGGTCTTCAACATGCTCCTGCTCCTAAACTTCAGTTTCTATTAAATAAGTTGTTACTTCAGAGGGTTGCTCAGAGTTGAAGTGACATGGTAAATATGAAAACCATATATATAAATATCTGGCAATAAAACAATAAAACACTCTACATCTATAAACTGGCAGAGGTAATTTCTCATTTTACAATAATCAAAAGTGGTCCAGTTTCCCCGAAGGCACAGGGAGGCACACAGTAGAGATGGGATCAGTATTTAATTCCACAGCTTCCTGAAGGTAAAGCAAAAGCCACATGAATTTATACCTTGAAGGTCCATTCCTCACAAGGTAGTGCACAGTGAGCCACCCTGTGTCCAGGGTCTCCCCAGAGCACCGGGCCATAGGCAGGGCCATGTTGGCAGTTGGTTTTGATTTTCCTCATTCTATTGGAACTCTAGCTGATCACTGACTACAGTAACAGCACCTCTGCCACACAAGTCAGTACTTAACAAAGTAACCGGCGTGCTCAGCACCTCCAAATAATTCCATAGTCCATGATTTAGTAGACGTGCTGGGCCAGAATTCCTTGGCACTCTTTACATTTCTAAGGTAGAAACAAATTTCCCTCCAAGAATGTAGACACATCATCACAGACTCTGCAGAAGCTCTGTAAATTTATTTAATAAATTAGTACTTTTCATGAATCCTGAGTTGTATTTAAGCAAAAACAATGATAAATCCCCAGTAATGCCTTATAGACTTTACTTCAGTTTGCATAAAGCCAATTCAGCTGAGGCCCAGGACCCTACCTCATCTCCAAGGCCTTCCTTCCTTCCCAGATTTGACTGGCACAGGGGCCAGGCTATGTGTACTTTTCTTCTGAAGCTCAGCTACTTAGCACTGAGATAAGGCACTGATCCACCTCATGGAGGGATAAAACCCCCAGGAGCTCACTCTTCATGTTAAGAGCCTGCTGGGAGGCTGAGGCGAAGGGTGGTTAAGTGGCTCTACCAATTCCTGGCCCTTCCTCCGGGTGGCCCAGGTCAAGAGCTCCGGCTACCCTATTGGAAGTGTTGACTCAATTCTGTTGGTTCCTGCTCAAGAGCTTCCCAGCATGAAGGGGCCTCACCAGGAGAAATCACTTGAGAACAGTCCCTGGGACCTGCAATTCCTGCACCACCTCCCTGAAGGTTTCCTTTACTAAGGAGGCCTTGGGGCTTCTGTTCCCCTCCAGGGAGAAAGATGAAAGAAAAAGCCTCTCAGAAGCACTGCAGGAAGATGACTGAAGCAAGGGGAAGCGGTGGGGCATAGAAAGCACACCCACTCAGCAAAGCCCTCAGCCGGCTTCCTGGCGAGATCAGTGGGGCAGCGCACCCATCACAGGCGTCAGGTGCGGCTGGGCCAGAACCCCTATATTGGTCTCTAACGCATTCACTGGAAGATCCTGTCCTTCCAAGGTCAGGATGATTGGGAAGCTGATTTTTTTTAAAAAAGGTTCCAGGAACTGTGATGTTTTCTGGGATTTTTCTTTAATAGAGTACACTGGATGTCTCTATCGTTTTGTTCAGATGATTGCAGAACCTGGAATGACAATACTGTTGCTGTTGCCATTAATGCCTAACATGCTGCTATTACTGGTCTTTTTATACATTTATACACACAGACATGTATGCGCATGCACAAAGATTTATATAATAGAGAACTGGAAACCTTAACTTAACTTTGGAAAAGTCTCCCAGTTTACCGTGTTGAGCTGGCAGTGGATAGAAATTAACATCTATGTTGGTTTAGAAAAGCTAAACTTAATTTTTTCCCTTTTGTACGGAGATAAAGCACTATATTAAATATGCATGCCCTTTTCTACCTGAGTCTGATCATAAAAATTAGTATTCTATAAATAATAAAAAACAAAAGCACACATATTCTAATCCATAGGTGTGCATTGCACAAACGCTGATTTTTAAGAAATTTATCTGGGATTAAAGTATTTTTCACACACATGGCTCTCTTTCTCTCTCTCTCTCTCTCTCTCTCACACACACACACACACACACAGTACACACTGGTAGGTTGGTGAAATGTCTATCAGCTCAGAAATCATCTCAGAGAGGGCTACTCAAGTGTCCCAGTACGTGAACATCGGGATTGGGAGGTGGACTTCGCACAAGATCTCCTCTGGTTTGTCCCTTCATTTTCAAGTCTGTGCCACTGTGGGGGACACACATGCGGTGGGTTTTGCTTATGAGTGTTTTATTCACCCATGTTGTCTTTCTACATTAAAGTTATTATAAACTATTTTTAACATTGCTGTTACAAAAAAAGGTCTTAAGAACCTAAGCTTTGTGTCACAAAATCATCTCAATAAACATGAGATATTTTTCATTCACAAAGAATTTAGCAGATTTCACAGGGTTACACACAAGATGCCACCTGTGATATAAGTGGGTCCCCAGAGATCAGTGCACAGCGTGGCACCTGGGTTGGATCATGTAGATGTGCTTCCTGGGATCCATATGTGACTTCCATAAGCCTGACACAGAGCTACATGCCAAAACATGAGTATACATACATGTGGTATGCATATCTGCCACGTGGGTCTATCCCTCAGCATATACCCAGCAGAAACAGAGTGAACACGCATAGCACGCTCACACAGTGAACACACACAGCATACACACAACACATATCTCATGCACAGAGTGAACACACAGCACACTCACACAGTGAATACACACAGTACATACATAACACACGTTACAATCATTGCATATACATTAGGCATACATGCAGTGAACACACAATGCACGCTCATTAAACATATATGGTGAATACACACAGCACACTCACATAGTGTATGCACATATTATATACATGGTGAACATAGTAAACACACAGCACATACACACACAGTACACACACATGGCATACATACACATGGTGCACACTCACAGTAAACACACAGCAAATTCACAGAGTACATGCACTGCACATTCAGTAAACATAGTAGACATATGCTGTACACACAGCACACACAGTATACATATATATAGTATACAGACACACAGTATACATGTGCATGCATTTTCAAACATGTCTATTCATAAGGGAAGGTGTCTCCATCCTCTGGAAAGCCATCTTTCAACCTCTTACTCAAAGCCATGAATCCTCACCCTGCCCTTCAGACATTCCCAGGTTTTTCTCCACATTGACTACATCTCTGCATTTCCATGTCCTTCTGATAAAAAACCCCGTCAACTCAAGTGATGAGCTCCCACTGCACTTGTGCCCACCTAACTGACAAGCTCCTCCTTTGCTCTGCCTCTCACTCGGCAAAGAGCAGCAGGCTTGGTTTTTCACAGGGGCAGGTGCTATGGTTTCTATTTTACTTTGGCCGGGGTGATGGACGACAGGCGCACAGCCAGGCAGCACATGGGAAGGGGCAGCAGTGAGATACCTTGGGTTTCAGTCTGACCTTCTACTGAGGTGTGACTAAAGAGAAATGACAACTGTGCTGGGTGCCTTGGCAGGCTTGTGGGGTGGATGGAGGACAAGGCCCTGCAAACACATCTGACATCACTACAGGAATGGAGCTGTGTTGCAGTAGCACAGGGACAATTGCATGGGAGCACTGAGGCCACCCAGAAGGGCACCTTCCCCTGTGGCCGTCTCCCTCAGGGAAGCAATGAGGCAACACTACCTTGGAGGAGACGATTCTGTTGTCAGGGTATCTCTGTGGAATGTAGGCCTCTGCACCCGGGGGTGGCTCCTTGTGTCCCACGTAGATGGTTCGACTGTCCACCCAGTTCTCTTCTCCTGCACACTGTGGAGAGAAAAGCAGTGTTGGCCTGTGCTTTGAGCCTGTAGTGCATGTCATCCCACAGTGACCTTCCATCAGAAAAGAGCCCATCTTGCTGACACAGAGGGCCACAGCCTGAGCATTTATTCTGCTGATGTAGAGGGCCACATGGGAGGGCTCCCCAGTTCCCTCCCACAGCCTGGGTGACTGAATGGCTCAGGCCCACAAGTGAGTGGCTTCAGCTCTCTAGTCAATTCCCCAGGCAGACACTGGACACTGGGAGTGCCTGTACTCAGGGAGAAGCCCAGAATGCTGTAACACTTGCTAATGAGAGAAACAGCATGAGGCAGGGGGACTGTGGCATTTATAACAGTGGCAAGGGGCAAGAAACACGTGGTTAGGTGCCAGACCAGCAGACTAAGTCTGAGATGTGCTTCCCTCCCAGATAATCTCTGATGATTGGGAGAACTTTCTCTGGTCAAGGCCAGCAGATGAACTGGTATGTGATCTAGCACCTGTAACTGCTTCAGTTATACATTTCTGGCTTTCTGTTTTACACAACTAGTCCCTTTGCTCATCTAATTGTTTCTTGGGGGTCATGAAGTCCATTCCATTAGGCCCCCAGCATACTATGTGTCATGGTGGGCATATCATTTCATCACTAAGCATACATCCCCTGACACTTTCCTTACTAGAGCCCATCTTTGTACAGCAGTCTGGGTAACCAGACTGAACTGCAGCCATGTCCCCAGGAGCCTGGCAGAAGATAAAGTCACTACCACAGAAAGCCAGGCTTCCCAGTCCTGAGGGCAGATACAACATGGCCATTCCTAGGGCACTGACTGGTCTCAACCTATAAGGAAGCAGGTGCACATTCCCTCCTATAGGCTGCTCTAGCAGAGGACCTGGGTTCAGTTCCCAGCACCTGCAATGTGACTACCGATCATCCTAAACTCCAGTTCCGGGAGAGCCAACACCCTCTTCTTGCCTCATGAGCTTTTACTCATGGGTGCACTTATACATGTCTGCACATGCAGACAAAACAGTCATAAACAAAAAATAAAAATAAAACCTTCAGCACTCAGGAGGCAGAGGCAGGCAGATCTTTGTGAGTTCAAGACCAGCCTGGTCTACATAGTAAGTTTCAGGCCAGCTGGGGCTATAGGAAGATCCTGCCTCAAAAAAACCCAAAATTCTTTTAAAAACAGCCTCACAAAGAGCTGTCATGAAAGCTTCCTCCCCTTCTCTCCTAGAATGAAGGCACCCTGAAGTTTCACATCCTTGCAGCGTCAATGCCACTATACTGAGAAGAGTGGAAACACATAGAGGCAAAAAGGCACCAAGACCTCTCGGGGTCCAGTGACACTCCTAGAAATCCTTGCACTAAGCTCCAAAGGCAATGACTGGACTTCAGGGGTAGCCACAATCTCCTACTGAGATTCTGACAACTGAGGTCATCCCTCAGACTCATGGGTATCCTGACTCAAAAGGGAACTGGCACTTTCCTATCTACCCTCTAGGAAGAGGGATGGGTTTGGGTGAAAACACCTATAAATCCATTTTTAAAAGGAGCCTATTGCTGTGGGCCACACAGATGCAGCTGCTGGAGTATCTCAGCACCACTCCTTGATTCTTCCCAATTCACTTCTCACACCTGGGATAGGACACTGCCCGAGAGGGCCTCAATCCCATGCCTGCTGTACCACCAAGACAGGTGCACAGCGCTGTGCCTGAAGGCTGGGGAAGGCACTAGGCTGCGCTGCGGGGAGTTCTCCGGAGAAGAGTTAACCACAGGACCGCGTGGCACTGAAGGCCGGAGAGCTGCTCTCTGCGTGCTAACACATGCAGTTAAATATTAATTCCTGCTCTTCCTGACCAAGGCCGGTAGCCGGAGCTGCTTCTACAAATCATTTGACTGCCTGGGTCTTTAAATAGAACCTGGAAACAGTGTCTTGACAGATGCCAAACTGGGTCGGACCACCATGGAGGTGGATCACAGCAAGGGATTAGCAAGAAGACTGTGGAGGTTCAACCCCAACCAGAACAAACAAACACTTATTAGCATTAATAAGAGTCTAGACAGTACCTTGCTCACATGACTAATTAATAAAGCACTAAAAGGAACAAATCAATAATGCTAAGAGGACAGTGGGGTAGGCAGCACTTCTAGTAATGAGGCAAAGGATCCAGGCCCCATCTGTGCAGAGTCAGAGCAGATGAAAGGGAGTGACAAGTGAGCAGAGAGGCACTCTTTGACACAGATCACTGTGGAATCAGGTGAGGACCTTGGAATAGGAGACAGCAGGCTGTGGACATAGCCCAGAGGGTCAGTCAGCAATCAGCAAGGACCCCACCAGAGCTGCAGCTCAGGAAGCCAAGGTGTTACTAGCAGAGCAGCCTGAGGCTAGCTTGGGGAGCACGTCTACTTAGAAGCTAGGACTCTGCACAGGGGTCAATGCATCAGGCCCAGCTGTGCCTTGTGCAGCAGAGACCGTGGGTTGGGGTTCTGTCCTGTAGGATGTGCCCACTCTCACTGTTCCTAAGGACAGTCCACACTTCCACTCAGACTGCAGGAGGTGAAGGGGGAGGGAGGACGTAAAAAACTCAAACACAGAACTCGAGTACAGAAAAAAATTACCAGATTTCACAGATATTAACAATTTTGCCACATTAGTGTCAGGTGGATTTTTTTTTTTTGGAAGAGGGTCTTTTTGAGACCAGGTCTTTGGCCTGGAGCTCACTACATAGACCAGGCTGGCCTTGAACTCACAGAGACCTGCCTGCCTCTGCTTCCCGACTGCTGGGATTAAAGGTATGCCAGATGAATTTTTTTAAGGAGATAAAATTAAAGTAATAGATTTTTCAAAAAGTCATTTGAAGCATTTCCTTTTTAAGAATTACAGGCAGTGGATGAGGATAGGGAAGACTATGGCGACCTAACCTGCCCTAAGGGACATCCCTAGACACTTAGCTCCCAAAGCAACTCTGCCTAGCACGGCTGTGTCAGGAATAGATTCCTACAGTCCATCCCCTATATACACCAAGCAGGGGACACTATACCACATCACCCATGCCCCTGTCTCTTTCCAGCACCCATTCACAGAGACTGCAAACGGACCAGGACCGTGGTGATAGAGAAAACCTTTGGGGAGAAGGCCCATCTGTGCTGATGGTAGCATGATGCTCACTGCTGGGGTTGGGGGAGGTTTAAGGCTAGAAGGTCTTTCCAGATACATTGACACTGCCTGTCAGAAGCCTGTCACTGTTCTCCTCAGTTCAAAAGCAGACTCCTTAACATCATAGAAATTTATGCACTTTCACTTTTCCTTTCAATTATTAGAACATTAGAATCACTGGAATAAAATCTTTCACAATGTTCATTTGTATGTCTGCATGGTTCTTTTGGGTTTCATCTTGTAATGTTTAGGGCAATGCATAACGTGAAATTCTGACACCAAGAAAAGGTGAGCACCATCCTGTAACTGAAATGGACAGATCTGAGCTCTGCTTGAAGCACCTTGCAGACCCACAGTACAGTTCACACAAGCAGGACAAGGAATGTTCCAGTACAAACCCAGCATAAGGCCACTCTAATAGGTGACTTAGCATAGTCAATAGGGTGCTACCTTATCAAAGAAACTGAAGCGGGGAATGAAACAGGGTGGAAGTGTAATTTGTCATCTTTTCAGAGGTTCTGATTATGTCCTTTCATCATGTTACTGTGTCTCCATTTTGGTGATAGCCTATTTTAGTTACATTCAGCCCAAAGTGCATCCATCTCACAACCTCTGGGACCCCACCTTAGCTGCAGCGTTCTTGATCCTGGGTGAGTCTCCCAGCTAACTGTAGACCGCCTCCACTTCTTTTTGTTTGTCTGTTGTTGAGACAGGGTCTCAATATGTAGCCTGAGCCAGCCTGGAACTTGCTATGAAGACCCAGGTTTGGCCCTGAAGTCCCAGAGAGCCACCTGCCTCTGCCTCCACTATGCCCACACTTGACTCTACTTCTTGTCACAGAGTGACATTAAAGATTGATGGCAAGGGTTTTAGTTTGCTTTCAATTGCTGTGGCGAAACATTCTGACCAATACCAACTTGGGGAGGAAAGAGTTTACTTGGCTTACATCTCCCTTGGTCACAGTTCATCACTTAAGGCAGGAACTCAGGACAGGAACCTGAGGCAGGAGCTGAAGCACAGGCCATAGAGAAACACTGTTTACTGTCTTGCTCTCCTGGCCTGTGTTCAGCCTGCTTTCTTATACAATACAGAACAACCTGCCCAGGGGTGATGCCATTCAACAATCAAGAAAATTCCCCACAGACATAGCCATGGGCCAGTCTGATAGAGAAATTCCCCAGTTGAGGCTCCCTTAACCCAGGTGTATCAAGTAGACAGTTAAAGCTATCCAGGCACAGCAATTACTGCCCAGCGCAAGTACCCAGCTCTGTAGGTTTTCTTAGTGGACACCATGGTCTGGGCAGGTATTGGTATATCAGCTGCCCTTTTGGGGATGGCTGATTTGTGGCAGACTCTTGAGCAGTTCCTTTCAGCAGATTTGATGAAGTGAATGTCCTTCAGATCAATTAAGCACCCCACCCCAAAGAAAGATATAGACAGAGCTCTAAAATGCATGTTTGGGTAATATCCTAATGCTGAATTCCTATGGAAAAGGGACTTAGCTTGGCTCTGTTTAATGACGCTGAACAGTAAAAAAAAAAAAAAAAAACCCACAATTTTTCACCAACCTTTGGCCTGTTGAGGGGATCACACAAGTGATTCTGCTGACTTGCCTCTACTGGCCTCAAGCCCAAGTCTACTCACAGCTGGAGTATTCCCAGCACCCGGGGGCTGAGATCACTCAAGCAGGGTTGAAGAGGCTCTGTGTGAACTCTCTTTTGCAGGATGCAATGCTCTGAGATACAGACTGGGTGCTTTACACACAAGCCCTCTCACGTTCTTATTCCAGAAGACTCATGAACAGCAGCAATCCCAAAGATGGGTGTGGATCCCTGGCAAACCCTGCCAGGCTTGTTTCTTCTGGGAAGGCAATTCAGAGCTGGAAGCCCTCCACTACACTGCCAGGGTAGAGCTCTGCAAGCAGACCTGGCTAAACATGGAGGTCGGTTCTCTGGGGACAGTGGTGGCCTTGGCACCACCCCGGCCTTTGCTGTGCATACAGGAGTTACACCTTCCCTCAACCACAGGGCAATTGAGTCTGTGTGAACCTGTGAATGCTGCCTTGGGATTCTATCACCTCTGAGGACAGGTGCAGACACCATAACCTGGCATGAACACAGTGAAAACACTGAATTAACTTTCTCACAAATGTCAGCCTGGCAGGGTTGGCTGGGTGAACCCATTTGAAAATGGAAACCTGGAGGAGCTAAGTGACTTGTCCCAAGCACTCAACATGCAGATCAAGGAGCAAGCAGAGACAAGTCTGCAGAATGAGAAACTGAGTCAGATGACATATTAGGCCAGATCTCTATGTCCAAGCAAGTAGACGCCATAACTTCTTAGACTGCCAGTCTAAGCCACCCATCTCTAGTCATAGCTCCCTTCAGTGACAAATCACCAATTCTGGTGTGTCAGTGGGGAGCCAGACGGCTATGCATAACGTCCTTACAGCCTCTGCATGCATGTGCACATCTCAGCAAATCCCAGCCCACCTGTGTGTGGCTACCAGGCCAATCTGACAGGAAGAAAGTTGAGAAAGGGCATGGCTAGAGCAGGAAGATTTGAGCAGACTTTACCCAGAAGCCCACGGTCTTCAGTCTGGCCTAAGGTAAGAAACCTCTTAATTAAGGCAGTTGCCAACACAGATGTAGGAACTCAGGCCCTGCAGTGTTTGCCTTAGTCTCCCAGACTGCTTTGTTTTTGTTAAGATAGGTTTTCATGAAATGAGCAGCAGTCTGTGACTAAGAGACACCCTTGTCCCCTCAAGAGGGTGGGGGTTTGGGGGACTCATCTGTTTACTGCTTGTTTGGGGAAGTGGGGCACGAACTTCCTTATGCTTATAATCCAACACTTCAGCTTCCCCTCAGAGTGCCTAAGTGTCTGGTGGGGTTGACAACCTCTCATCATCAGCAGCACCTTTGTCTCCAGTGGTAATAGCAGAGAAAGACTTCTACAGCACCTTGGGGAGAATAGCTCACTGCTCAGTTGGGCTTCAGTTTGAAGACATCTGCCTTCTACTTTTCAGACTGATGAGAAGAAATCAGTCACCAGTAATTAGAAAAAGTAAAGATCATGGATCCATAGTCAAATGAAACTTGCTCGTGAAGGTTCCATTTAGAGACAAAATCAAAATTGTCTGCACCCTGCTCACCAAAGCATTTCCCAGAAGCCTTTGCCCCTCAGTGAAATTCCTGGCTGGTCCTGCCCTCTCCAGGGGCAGGTTCGAGACCCTTTTCAGAGAGGAAGACCCCTTTCAGAACAGGAAGATGTGCAGGCAAGTATGGCCACCACTAGCCCAATTTTCCTAGCGCACCCATCATGCAACTACAATGAACAGTCAGTTCTGTATATCAGCATTTCAAGGTATTAACATCCCAAGGCCGAGCCCACTCCTTTTGCACAGGAGTGGAAGATGGGACCGGAGGAGAAGCAGCATGAGTCTTTACGCTGGAGCTTGCTCAAGTTTTAGATGCAGAGTGGTTTCAGCTAACTTTAAATCTGCAAACTCTACAGAGAAACAACTGGCCCCCTCCACCCCAGAGTCCTGCAAAAGGCAGAAATATCCACACATTACTGTTCCGTGCACAGTTCCGTGGACCGGACCTGGAAAAAAGGATTCCAGGAAGCAGGGGGAGTGGATGGGCCCCAGGGTAAAGGTCACTGGGTGAGCCAGGTGAGCCCTTCCTCAGGACCCCCACCTAATTAAAATCCACAGGGCAGGGAAGTGGAAAGAGAACTGTTCCTCGTAGGAAACAGTTGCACCCATACGGATCATGTAGGCAGACCGGACCTGTGGCCATCTGAGTCTAAGTGGACCATGACCCCAAGAGAGTGAATCAGGACAGGGTCTATCTACACTGTGGAAGGATCAACTCACAATGATGGACCAGGTACCATCCTCTACAGGGCAGCAAATACATACCCGTGACTCAGTGACCACGCGCTCTAACAAAGAGGGAACTCGAATGTTCTTATCACCTGCTAGATAGACCCCAGGACTCAGGCAGGCAGGGTCAACTGCTTGAGAAGTGTATGTGTGGGAAAGAACGACAGAGGGTCAGTCCAAAGTAGAGCAGTCTCGCTGTGTGTCCCCTACTCTTGCAAGGCAGTTAGGTGAAGTGGGGTTATGGTTCATGAACCATGAAACCAAAAGGCAGACAATGATACACCCACTATTGGGCACTATTAAGGGACCAGCCAGACGCTAGCTAAGTGGTTATTTATAGTCTATGGCACTATCCTGGGCTTAGAGAACAAGCAGGAAGCCCACCTCAGCAGAGCCTGGGGCAGTTAGAAGTTCTTCATGAGTGCTCAGAGAAGGAGGAAGGTGGCTAGATAAGTCTCATCTCCCAGGCCAGCACCCCATATGCTTTCTCGGAGCCACAGGTCCAGACTGCACAATTAGTGCAGGCAACACTTTCTGGGTTCCACAGGAAAGCCATTCCATAAAAAACAAAGGCAAGTCCTCTATGTGTGAAGAGTTGGGGACTCTTAAACAACTAGAGCTTGAAGAGACATTTCTCCAACGATCCACGGATGGCCAACAAAGCCCTGGAGGAGGTGCAGCCTGGTTAGCCCACAGGAAAATGCAAACAAAAGGCAGGAGCTGTGTGGTTCCAGCTCTATAGTTCATGTACCAGAAGCAGGCAAAACTGCACAGGCAGGATTCAGATGCCCAGAGGGGGCTCTGGATGGAGTAGGAGGTAGAATGGAAGTGTCTTCTGTGGAAATGAAAATACTGTAAATCAGATTACGGTTACAGTTGCATAACTTAGTAAATACACAAAAGTCACTGAATTTGCTCTTTAGACAGGTGGGGTTTTGAATACAACCATACTGTCTTAACAAGGCTTCCTCACAAGGTCACCTGGGATTCTAAGCAAGGTCATGATTCTGTTCCTAAAGAGGAACAGCCTGACTCTGTTGGCCTCAGGCCTCTTCACCTTGTACTAGAAGGTGACATTTAAAAAGTTTAGTTCTTAGTGAAGCATTTCACTGAATCCAATGGGTATCCCAAGCATGCACCTGAGGCGGAGACCCAGAGAGAAGTGAAGCCAGGTGTTACAAAGATGTAGCCCAAGATCCCTGCCCGGATACAAGGCCAGTTGGATGGTACAAAGGAGTGATCCTATAGGCTCCTGTGAGTACACATGCTGAGCCCCTTGCTACCCTAGGAGATACAACATTCATGTGGGAACTCAAAATTCAGCATAGAATGGTCAAGTCACAAAGCTCACGTCTCCACAACAGCCCCACCTTCACCAGTCATCAGCTGCCCTAGTCCAGAAAGAGCAGGATTAGAAGCACAAGGGACAGAGGCAGGCTTTAAATAATACACGGGAAATCAATCCTGGCTAGTGTTAGTCACCTAATGGAAGCTTCAAATTTCAGCTGAAACAAGCAAAGCCCACTAACTGAATTACACTGTGGGGACAGAACAAACATGTCACCAAGCCTCAACTCCAGACTGATTTTATAGAGGCAGTTCCCCGAGGAAAATGTTCCAATTTACAGGTATCCAATGACAGAAACCTTGCTGTGGTATCTATTTATGGCTGTAAATGGCAAAATTCTTTATTCAGTTGCCAGAATACAACATGCTTTTAGATGTTTCCAAGGATTGGCATCCCAGCAGCTCTTGTTCCCCCACAGTCTATGATGAAGCCACACATGCGTATCCCCAAACCCAGGCCAATGCCTGTGAACGCCCCTCGCTTTTGCACAGGAGTGGAAGGTGGGATGGGAGGAGAAGAGTCATGTGTCTTTTTGCTGGAGCCTGCTCAAGTACAGTAAGCAAAACACATTGTTTGTCTCATGGATGCAGCTCTCAGCAGCTTCCGGGAGACCCAGAACTGTGGTCTAGGCATTTCCTCCAAGCCCTTTCAGGTATGGACTTGTGGTGAAGGCCTGGATCAATCAGGGTGGGGGACTCTGACAGGCCTGCCCAATGTTCAGGGCTCTCAGAGTAGGGGACCCCGACAAGCCTGTCCTCCTTATTCTCCATACCACTACCTCTGTGGAAGCCCAGGATTGAACTCATAACCTTCTCACCACACTCACCACCACTAATATTCCCCTCTGGCTATCTGCAGGGCTCTTGGTGGTATTCTTCAAAGACAGAATCATTTAGATTACAAAAGCACATTGATCATCTACCTGATATGGAAATAGTCAATCTGGAAGCCATTAAACACTCACTACCTAAGCCAGAACTTCCCGGATCCAGAACTGAAATAGCAATTGTAACCACAAATGACTTTCGTTTGTCCTGGGCCTGCCTCACTGAGGATAGCAGCAAGAAGAGCTACACTTCTGAGGTAGGGGATTTCAGGGGCAAACAGGTGAGCGGAGAAGAGCTAGCAACAGTAGAAAGTGTACAGTGTGGCAAGCATGTGGAGACTGGGATGATTTTCAAGCACAAGCCCAGCTCCAGGGAAATGCGGCCAGGCCAAGACAATCAGTCACTTCTGGGATTCACTCATGTGCCGACATGTAGGATTTCTGACCACTGCGTGCAAGGTGGCTGAAATTTCCCTCTGACTAAGATGGGAAGCAGGTGAAGATGGCAGGGAGGGGACATGCTGGCCAGGGTTGCATCTCAGTCTCTTGGGTGGCCTGGAGTGACTTATAATAAAGCACAGCATGTGATTGCTGTTATCTACAGAAACAGGACAGAACCACCATCACTGCAGGCTATGGATGGTTTAACAGTCACTATAAGCCTAATATGTGGAAACTAACAGATGCATTCTCACCACGCAGATGAATGTTCTCTGGCCACATTCATGTAACAGTTGTGTCACCAAGAGTATGTTCTACATGGCTATGTGTCTCACAGAGACCCATTCTTCCTAAACACCAAGCTTCACTTGACTGAGCCTCATGGAGGCTAGTGCAGGAAAGAGGGTACTGGAGAACTATAACTCAGGTATCAGCTCTGAGGCCAGAGTCCAACCAATCAGGAGAGACCAAGTTGATACTGGCCACAGAGGAAGATATTATGCAGAAGCCATGATGTCTGCCTAGCTCCAGGTACCAAGGATGCTGGTCTTACTGCCTGCTCCTTCAACTCACCCCAACGTGCACACCCCAACAAGCATCTCAGTGCCTGAGTCACTAGAAATTCCTGCCTGGGCCTCCAGCCCCAGGGCTTGGTGCCATGGCCTCTGTGCCTCCCAGCCTTGGAACAGGGATGAAGTTGGAGTCCCGCAGGTCAGTGCTGGGAATACTCTTGCCTTACAGCCAGAAACACAGGTCAATACACTGCCTGACAGGCATGGATAGTGGTATTGCTTGATAATGGGAAGGAAGGCCGTGGCAGAGGACTAGGAGCTGCCAATATCTCCAACTGCCCTGCTTACAAGCACATATCCCACACCACATACCCCTGCCCATATGCCACTCAACGTGACGAGACACACACCTTGGTGTCCCCAGTTACTGAAATTACAACATAACTTCAATCACTTCTGGACAGAAAAGCATGGATGAAGCCAGCAGAACTCAGTACAGAGAGAAAGACAAAGAGCCTGGCATGTAGCAGGAGACACTACACTGAGGGCAGTGGACAGTCAAGCACAGGACAGATGCCTACACACTGGGCACTCAGCCCCAAATCTTCCTAAACCACACCAAAAACTGTCACCAGAAGCCAGGCACAAAACCCAAGTGACTTCTGTATTTATCTCCTACAATTGATTCCCTCCTTCTCAAGATGAATGAGTCAGAAAACTCAGCAAATGTATCTAGACTCACAAACGAAAACATGTATGTATACATATAGGTCTTAAAGCTGAAATTATATACCTTCCAACTGCATTACAGGCATATTTACAAAATACAGAATATATATATATATATATATATATATATATATATAATGAAGACAAGTGCAAGGTTGAGTCAGTAATTATGAAACACTGTTTAGTAAAAATACTGACAAATTGGATAACAACACACACATACACAATGACTTCAGAAACCACCCTTCAGCTCAGAAATAACAAACCAAACCCAGAGATTCCACCTTGTATGCAGGGTATGTGGGGAAGGGAGCAAGGCTGCATCAGAACTGGTGCTGTCTCAGCGGAAAGGGCTGCCACCAAGCAGACTTGGTGGGCACACTGTGGGCTACAGGCTAGACTAGCTTTTGCCAGATTCATGCAGCTCCCATCACTGGGCCCAGTAAAGGCTATGAGGAAAACGCCTCCTTGGGGCTAGACCAACAGAATGCATAGAGGAAGGGCAGGGAATCCCCCAAACGGTGCTTGGAGAAGTCTTCAGAGGAAAGAAAATGCAGAGCAGATGTGAGCAGAGAAGGGGATGTCCTAGAGAGCCCCTGACCAACTCTACTGACCTCCACACTCACACAGGACCATCTCAAGCCTCATGCCCAACTTCTTATTATGAAGCAGGACAGAAGGAGAAATGTTCTCTTCAGAATATGAAACTCATCCACACATCTTCAAATCAATTATATATAGACACTTCTGAACAGGTTCTGTGGTTCAGAAAATAGCTGTAACAGGATTTACATGACATCTTGGAAGATTGGTCCAAAATTACAAATGCCATAACTTCACTGACTGTGAAGTGGCCTCCTGCCAGGTCTGCCCACAGCCCTCCACTACACACATCCTTGAGAATTCAGAGCTATCTCCTGTCTGTGAGCCCATGTCACTGACTCACTCATTTCCCGGTCATACTGTGCTAGCTCTCAGCAAGCTCCTTAGGGGAGTACGTGAACTGAGTCAGGTCTAGATGCTAGATGCAAGCCTGAAGTTGGGCATATGGTAGACCCAGGGTGGTAGGTAATGCAGGGATCTCTGAGCGCAGAAACCATAGCCCAGGTAAGCAAACATGCACACTTAAAAATCCCTTCTCAAACGTACACGGTGAGAGAAACCTGGTATTTGATAGCCAAGGAAGCCAGAGTTTAGGAGGGGGGGGGGGGAGGGAGAGAGAGAGACCGCACGAGCTCTCAGGAAAAAATCTGCACTAGGCATCACCTGCTGACTCCAGGTTTGTATGTGGTCCACTGTCTGCATGTAAGATCCACCCTGGACCTGGATCCTTGCTAAGAAAATAAGAATGTGTGAAGGAGACCTGGCAGTTACTTGCACTGACAGCATGGTGAAGCAGTACTTGGGATTGCTGAAGTTCATCTCATACCTTTACTGTAAGTAAAATTGTGGTGTAAGAAATTCAAAGAGCACCTGAGGCCACGTGGAAGGTCACTCAACAGGGAAGGCTCCATGGCTGCCAAGGTCCCCCACAGATACCATAGCTATTGCTGGCTAACACTGAGAACCCTCTGAACCCTCTCCAAAGGGTCAGCTTGCTCGTGGTTATATGTCCTCCCCATGGGGCCTCCACCGTTGAAACACCTACAGGGATGTCTGAAAGGTGGGCCCCCCAGTCTCAGCTTGGACCTCTGTAGTGACAACATCACAGCCCAACATCCTCCTTAGTTCTCAGAGAATGCTCCTAAGCACTATAACCTTCCTACACAGGAACTTCTGCCCAATCTGTCCTCACACATCAGATGCAAGCCTTCAGTGCACTAAAGAAGGCAGGCAGGAGGCAAAGGCCTGGAGTGGTCTGTCTGCCCTCAGGGAAGGAGGGAAATATCTGTGTGTTATTATTCCTCCCTCATTCTCACAGAGAGAAACACACAGGAAAAGCACATCCCCAAGGGTCTGACCTCAGAGCCATTGCCAAGGCAGCCAGTGACCCTAGATGCTGCTGCAATGGTCCAGAATGTATCTACCTGGACACTGCCCTGTGGGAGAGGATAGCTGGTAAAAGAGGGTTACACACAAGCCACCAGGAGGGTCTCACAGCAATGTTCTCCCTCTAAGGAGACTTGGAAGGCACTCATCATTGAGACTCTGAATAGAAGGGACAGTTGTGCCTACTGCTGCCCTCCTGGAGCAGTATACATATCAGAAGACCCCTGTCAGTGTCTAGAAACCCTGAAAGCCCACATTCACAGCTGAGCACCTTCTTCTACTTAGGTACAACCTGCTGTCACGAAAGGGTCTTTGCAGCCACAGTTAGGCTCAGTGGTGGAGGTGGTGGGTGTTTGCACTTCACACACACTCATTAAACAGGGTATAACTGCCGTTCCTGATTTGCTAAGCTCACCAACCAGGAAGGAAAAGCTCTCCATCTGTGCAGCAGTCCCCATGCTCTCAGCTGGCTGGAATCTGGACGTACCCAGGTGAGCTGTTCACTTGGGTTTCACATGTTTTAGAACAAATGATCTTTCACTCTCAAAGCCAAAGAATCACCATGAAAATATAATAAAGCATTTCTTCACTGTGAAAATAAGATAAATATGTTTCTTTCTGTGCCCGAAGTTCACATAAGGAATTCTAGCGTCTTCCTATTCTATTTCTTTTTTAAAAAAATATTTTATTGAGCTTTTGTGCATATAATAGATCTTAATCAAATTTAGATCTTCTCTCCCATCTGCATTCCCCTATAGCCGCCCCCACGGAACTTATGCATTTTGTCATGTATGTTAAGTCCTATCTAGTCAAGCATTTGTACCCAGATGTCCCTCAGTGAAAGTTCATCCACTGGAATCTAGTCAGCCTATCTAGAGTCACTTCCTCAAATATCTGTTCTCCCTCACCCAGTAGTAATCAGTTGTCAATAGTTCTTCAGTTAGAGTTGGGGCCTGTTGCCCATTCCCCTCATTCTATGCTGGGTTTTTTTGTCTGACTGAGTTGGCATGGGTCTTTGTGCATACTGACACTATTGTTGTAAGTTCATACGAGCAAGTTTCTGGGTTATTTCTTAATTTTGACTCTGTCACACAAACACACTCGGAGGAATGTCAATCAGGCAGGGAAGGGACCGCCTAGGGTGTGTGAGGGGAATGAAAAGGACAGAGGAGACATTCCAGTTTGCCTGCCGTGCTGGGCCAGGACAACCAGAGACCAGGGCATAGGACCAACATGCTCAGCATCATATCCCAAGGTAACTGGGGGAATCTCCTGGCAGCCTACTCTTCCAGGCTGCTCTCTTCGACCAAGATGGCACCACTTCTTGAGTTGGACCACCTCCATGTGGCTCTGTGGCCAGCTCTTTGCCAGGTGAGTTCTAGGCCAGTGGGAGAAGCAGGCAACTGCCCAACATACTTGAGTGGCAGGAAACAGACTCTGCGTACAGAAAGGCCTAAAGAAGCAGGCAGTGTGTCTGCAGTTTCCATTCAAACCTCCCCTAGGGTTTCAGGATTTCTCCCCCAACACTCAGCTCTTCCTGGTCCCTCTGGTAACTGGCAAAGTGGTGTGGGCCAAGACTTGTCCATGGTGGAAAACCAGATGAGGCAGTGACAGGCCCGCCAGTTCACATGGAGCCACCTGGCCAGGGTAGCTGAAAACAGTGGGCTTGGAAGGAACTGTGCCATCAGGATGAGAATACACATGCCAGAACACATAAAACAGAGTGGGGAAGGGCGGCACCTCCACATCAAGGTGACCTCCTCACCACAGCCGTCCCCAGAAGCTGTGTGGGTGAGGGACAGCAGGTGTGGTCCCTCACAGACAAGGCTGGAGACACACAGATTCAACCACCTCCTTCATATGCAGGAAAGGATGGGTTAAGATACATCTGTCCTGATGCTGAGGCTACCTCAGAACTAGAAATCAGTCAGCTACTCTGCCAGAGGCCCTGTGTGGACAAGAGACAGAGCTGAGGCTGTACCTGCAGGTAGAGATGGGTGAGGCTGGTGCCACTGGCTAGAGGATGTCAGCCACAGTGCCAGAGCAGGTGGCCAAGGTGAACTAGGCCACACTAAACGAGTCGTCCCTCATCCATCCCCACTCACACATCAAACAGGCCTAACTCTTCAGGAAGATACTGACCACAGGGTGCAGTTAACCCAGTTAGGGCTGAAAAGTGGTCAGAGTTGAGGTCAGTGGAAGTACAGCACCCAGGGGAGACCCAGCCCTTGCTAGGAACTCTTCAGGGGTGCATACTGCATCAATGCAGCAAGACAAAGCCATGGTCTGTAAGTCTTCCCCACTCCTGATCTCATGTCCCAACAATTCGCTAGTCAAGGTGCCTGCTTTCACAGGCAGGCCACATGTCACCTATGACTTGCTGGCTTCTCTCTTTGTCCATGAGTGGATTCTGTAGCTTTGTTATCTTCTAAACAGAGCAGGGTCCCTGCCACCTGCCACAGGGACAGCTGCCCCATCTGAAGGGCAGAGAGGTGCTGAAAATAGGATTGTGTGGTCTTCCAGGGAAGCTGCTAGGCAAGGACACCACACGTAAACACTCCTCAGACCCTTGACACTGGTAACCTTCAACATAGACCTGAGGCTGTGTCCATCTCCCATGTGTCCCAGATGCACAGAAGGAGGAGGAAGCCAGGCTCTTCTGGGTTAAGATGGCTGAAACTACCTCTCACGGCAGGTAGGAGGGGAGTGGTGCATCTGGCTTCCAGGCTATGAGGCATACTCAGAGGAGGGTGGCTCACTGCCACACCCTAGGAAGGTCTGTCCTGGGCCTCAGTAACCCCTGCCAACTCCCCCCAGCTACGTCAGACCATCAGAAACAGGAACCTTATCGCTGGTACAGCTGTGTCTCTGGGAACACAGTGCATGTGAAAACCAGCTGAATTTGACTTCCAGTTCACATGTGGACTTGGGTGACAAGTTCAGACAACCCTAAGTAGGAATAATTCTCAGCACATAAGCTTTCTCCAACACTGCAAGATACCAAACATCTATGTCCTGTCATTAAATGCCAACTACCCTGATGCCCAAGGTGGCCTGAGCACTAGTGCTCTCTAGGCAGGGCTGTCTTGGCCCCCAACAATAGACCATCAGCAGTTAACTCTCAGCTCCCAAGACAAATCCACAATGTAGACAGAGAGAAGTACCTGCTATGGCTCAGAGCCAGGTGCTCTGCTGACCAGCACTCCTGTCCCCGTCTCCCTTTTCAGGACATCACAGTGATTGGTGGTGAGTGGGGTGAGAAACGGGCATGAATCCCTCCAGCCTTGATGTTGCAGACCTCCTGCCACCGAAGATGATGACCTGGAGGATGTGGCGGACCTGGAGGATGAAGGCTGTGAGGAAAGAGCTGCACTCCAGTAGACAGGTGCAGACAACAGAGAGGCCTGTGAGGCTGTCTCCATGGAAACAGGCAAGCAAGGATAATTTAAGGCTTCAGTCTTTGTGGGGAGGGCTAGACATTCCTGTGTGAATACACACATGTTTATGCTATGGAAAACAGTGACTGGAAAGGTTTTTAACTAAAGCAGCAAATATGATCACAAGATTAGATTCATTCCCAATGCACTTTTCTCCTGCCACTTCTAATAATAACTGAAGGGTTTTCACACCTGACACAATTCCCAGCCTGGGAAGAGAGACACGTGGGTCACAGGAACTCTACCCTGCTTGCCACGTCCACAGGCCTTGGTATAGATCCAGACAGGTATGCCCAGGCTGATCCATCTGGCCCAGGTGTCAGAATTAAAACTAGTATTTCATCATGAAGGATGTGGAAGGAGGAGGCTCACAGACTTAGGAAACATACAGGATTCGAGCAGAAAATAATAGGCACCCAGATCTTAGCTGCCAATCCCACCGGAATGAATTTTGGTTTTGTCTGCATCTGTTCCCTAACAGAGTGACTGGCCTCTATCCTTCAGCTTCATCGTAAGTACAGTGTCTTGTCCTCAAGATGGAAAGTCCCCAAGACTTTTCTGAGGTGTTTTGTTCTGCTCCAACCTTTTGAAGTTACAGGCCATGCTGGGCCTGGTGGAATACACCTGTCATCCCAGCTACTCAAATGGCAGAGGCAGAAAGATAAAAAGTTCAAGGTCTGATTGGGCTATAGAATGAATTTAAGGCTTGCCTGAGCAACTTAATGGAACTGTCTTAAAATAGAAGCAAGAAGGAGTTTGGGGATGCAGCTCAGGACTGGCAGATTACAGGCTTAAAATGGACGAAATGGCAAGTTGCTTCTCTGAGAAGTTACCAGGAGGAGGTCAGCCTCCCACCTCAACCCAAGGAGCGTGCAGCACACAGGTCAGCCTTCCCCAGGAGAGGCCAGACACTCCCGAGAAAAACACAGCACAAAGAGCAGAGATGGGGTAGCACCAAGCTCCACTCAGACAGGTGGCTGATCCTGCTGATCTTGGGAAGAGCCTGCCTGACTCAGGTAACCGGAGAAGGGCCAGTCCTCAGGGAGGCCGCAGGTCTCAGGTCTGAGCCACGTTACCCTTCTGGAGTCTCTACAAAAATCTATCCTATTGGAGCATGGTAAACAAGCCCCATTTCTTGTGGTGATCTGATCCAGTTATTTCATGGACTTCATCCTTTAAGCACAGCTGGGGCTGGAAGTTAACTATTTTACATGATGGGAGTTTGCAGCAAAGGCACAGAACTAGGGTGGGAATGGCTGCTCTGGCTGGCGTTACACCCACACAGCCTTTGGGCAACTTGCTCTTACCTTACCTCAGATGGAAGCACAGTCAGCCGGTGTCTGACAGTTCCTCCAGTCAGCCCAAGCCTCTGCTGCAGACAAAGGTGAATTCTTCAGCAACTGCCACAGAGGGCAGAGTAGCTCCTCAGACCCATCATACAGTGGTCCTGGCCAAGACCCCCCACCCCACCCTGCGCCCCAGCAGCGGCCTCCCTCTGTCCAAGCAGAGCCACAGCCTTTCAGAGTGCGGCACCCAGTTTCGGAAGCTGCACTTCAGCACAGGTGACCACTTCCTAACTTCAGCATCAGGAGGAACAATCCACAGAGGCCTCACCGAGGCCCAGCATCTAAAGAGGCTTCCAAACCTTGCCAGGCTACAGACTGTCAGAGAGCATCCACTGGCTGACTACATGCAGTCTAGGTCAGGGCCCTGGAAAGGTCCTGCACTTCAATACCTGGCTTCAGAAATCTACACACAGAGAGAGGACAGAGCAGAGATGGCTGAGCATGTAGTAAAGAACTTGAACAGCAAGACGAAAACTGCAAGGGGACAGATGGATTGCCACTTCCACCAGGACTGCACAGGTTCAAACAGAAACGGGAAAAGGCACAGGCTTCCCCATGCATTCAATGTCTGAGATAACAGCATTTTACTCCCTTAATGAAATAAAGGCCTGATAGCAGGGGCCAACTCCCCAACTCTACACACAGAGTTTGCAAATACTAATACCATGTGGTAGTCTTGTTTTATTTGGGAGTACTGACAGGGGAAGGTGGGCAATGGGTCTCACTGTATAGCCTGAGCGGGCCTCAAACTCACAATTCTCCTTTTAGCCTCCTGAGTTCTAGAATTAACAGTCTGTGCCAGGGTGGCTAGCTTGAGTTGACATTTTAAGAAATACCAAGACAAGGACCAGAGAGATGACTCAGTGGATAAAGGCATTTGTCACCACCAAGTCTATCGACCTGAGGTCAATCCACAGGACCCATATGGTTGAAAGAGAGAACCAGTTCCAGGAAGTTGTCCTCTGACCTCCGAAGGCACGTGCTTTAGTGTCCATAGCCACAACAAATAAATGTAATAAAATGTTTTCAAGAACTACAACACAGCATATGAAGCTGCAGTCCTATGCCTGTGTTCCCATTTCCTCTTCCTGCTCAGGAGGCACCATCAGGATGATACAGTCCTTGTGTACCGCCGTGGTGCTGTTACACTTCAGCGTCTGTGTCTGTCTGCAGCTGGGCTAGGAGCAGCAAAGCACCATCTGTGCGGAGACTGCATGGCCTCACCCTGGTGCTGTCTGTTTATACTACCACCCACGTGGCCTCGCCCCAGTGCTGTGTCTATACTCTTACCCACGTGGTCTCACCCTGGTGCTGTCTACACTCTCACCCACGGTGCTATCTGTGTGTCCACACTCTTACACAGGATACCTTGTTCTGACCTATTTTCCTATAGGTGTTTTCATTCAGCACATTTATATCAAGAGAAAAGAGATAACAGCTTATCTGCAGTGATAAACACAAGGAGGCCAGGACTTTCAACCTCTGTGCAGCATTCCACAGAATGAAGGGACAATTTATTTGCTCAACCCTAAGAAACCTTTCTCCTACATTTTTATTTCCATTTGCAAACAGCATGTATGTACTGAGCATCTCTAGATTTCACCAGGCAACAGTCTGGGGTTGTGATCTTAGACATGGTGCATCACAAGGCAGGATGTTCTCCAAGTACATTGCCAGTACATATGCTACTGAGCAGGACTGGAAGGTCCAGACCCCACACCCACTATAAGACTTACCACCTGTACCTTCTGATCCAGCCGGCAACCTTCACTGTGTTCTGCCTGGGCACTTACAAGAGACTTTATTAGCTCTCACCTATGGTGGTTTTTTCACCCTTTACCTACTTACTTTTGGTGTGTACACTTGTGTTTGTATGAATGTGGCAGTCAGAGGTCAACATCCAGTGTCTGCTTCAGTCATTCTTTACCTTCCTTTCTTTCTTCCTCTCTTCCTTCCTCCCTCCCTCCCTCCCTCCCCTCCCTCCTTTCTTTTTTTGCCATGTGGTCTCTCCCTGAACCTAGAGCTTGTTGATGTGGCTAAACTAGTAGGCCAGAAAGCTCTAGAAATCCTCCTGTCTCTGCCTTCCTAGCACTGGGGTTCAAGGCACACACCACCATGCCTGGTTTGTTTTACATGGGCGGGACTGAATTCAGGTCCTCCTGCTTATACAGCAAACACTTTGATGATTTCACCTTTTCTATTGAGTTTCCTTTTTCTCAGAGGTATAGAAGTTCTTTACAGGTAATGGATGGTAACAATTTGCAGGAGGTTTGGCAGACGGTGACAAGCATGGTGGTCAGTGGTTCTTCATTTTGCTGCCTCATCATAAAGAAGTTTCATACGCTGACTCCATGGACTCACCAGTCTTTCTGACAAACATTTACACTCAGACAATGCTAACAGGAATGCTACCTAACTGAGGGTTCAAATCTCTCATTCCCAGAGGACAAGGATTAAACAGCTACGTGGCCAGCTGACTATCCATCACCTAAACGGATATATGATAGTACCATGTGGCAAGCTGAAATGACTGTCAAAAGTGGGGTCTGGGGCAAACCTGAGGCTCTGGACCCCAATCCTGTCTTTCACAGCCCAGGTCATCAAAACTGAGAGGGCAGGGTGGTGAGGGACACGGCTCAAGTGACCAGACCAAGGAGCTGAAATCTGATTCCAAGGAGCCAGGCTATTGATAAAGAACTCTATAAGCATGCATTTTCATGGATGAAACCATGGGCAAAGGGGATCGTATTCACTGAGTTCTCTAACTTGTTCCAGAGTCACAGCCACCATGGCATGGCAGGCAGGTTCCTGAGAAGACAGGACAGTGGGTGACAGGTCATCCTGTTTCCTGAGCTACTCACAGGAGCAGCTGCCACCAGCCGAGCCATTCTGCTTAGGATGACCTTGTCACCTGCAGGCCCAGTGCCTCATCATACAGCTTTACTACAGAGCAGGCCATGCTGTCTGACTGTGGTCACATGTAACAGATGTGAACAAGCTGTTTGAGGCCAATACCAACACTCAGTAACTATGAAAAAGATCTGCAGATTCAACAAACTTACTGCATGGAAAATTATCTTTCATCCTTTCCAGGTCACTGTATTTCAAACTCAGCTGGATTTTATCCAACTCAGGTCAAAGCAGTAAATATTTATTGGCAGTGCTGACTCATAACTGTATTTGAACAAGAGAGAACGGTCTAGCTCATGAATGCATATTAATCAGTGCCTGTATGAACTGGCTATAAAAACTGGCCAACTGTATTTGAGCTGAGATAGAATCCTTTTCGAGAGGAGTGTTTAGAGAACTTTAATAACCCACAGAATGGATCATGCTGATGGCATTTGATGTTTCCACCTTCCTCCCACCTGAGCCCAGCTGAAAAGCCCCCTTACCAGTGTTTCTGTGTCTAGTCCTGAACCTCCTGGATGGTGCAGGGCCATTCCCAAGCCGGACCCCCACACTAGGCCCTGTGCCAGGACTGTGGAGAACGCATAACCCTCATACCTAGATAGTACGCCCATAGGCTTTAAAACAGAGAGAAACAAGGAAAGCCACTTTGTTCAGGTTCTAGGAACTCATGTGGATGAGACTGAGAAATAAAAACCTCATGTTTTCACTGTGGTACGCCATGTGGGGTGCGGTTCAGGAGGCATGTGGCTCCTCCATTCGGTAACTCTACATTTCTGTATCTGTCTCATAAGTCATGATGAAGCACAGAGTTAACAGCAGCAAGAAGAAGCCCAGTGTATTGATTGGACAAGGCTATGTTTTCTGTTCTTGTTGCTTTTTTACGTGAAAAGCAACTTCCATGAAAAATGCATAACTTGTAACAAAGCAGATCATGATGGTTCTCTGAGAAGAGCTCCCACAAGGACCTGAACTGATGTAGAATTACACACCATTTTAGATCTGACTTCTTTCTTGACTGTAAAAAATAGGGAAATAAAAGGTAGATGAAGTTTCAAAAAGTCACTGCAAACCTCCCATCTGGAAATTTCTTTAACATAGCAAAAGAAAAAAAAAAAAGTCTCTCTCTCCAATTTTCCCTTGGTAAATAACAGTAAATCTGAAGAGTCATTTATGACAATGGAGAGTTTTACTTCTGAGTTAATTCTTAGCACGAGGTGAAAGGCAGGTCGCTTCCCACTAGCTGCACCTGTGTGAGATGGGCCAGGTTAGGGACATGTGTAGGTGTCTGCTGGAGAGAGCAAAGGCTCACAACAGCCTTGCCAGACTCAGCATCCCACAGCAGCACTGACAATATTACACAGACTGTCCTCTGTGGATGTCAACTGTACCAGAGTGACAAGAGAAAATCTCCAGGCACTGGAGTGTCCTAGGCTTGGGAAAGGAGGGGCAGAGTTGCTCTCAGTTCAAAACCTCTCCTTCAGAACAAGATGGACTCAAATATAAATGATGTTACCAGAACAAGATGGCTGGGGTTTGGGTGCTATAGAACATGGCTCCTCCTGTCCTGGGAGGCCTGAGTTCAGTGTTTTAAGTGGACTTCTTCCAAACTGAGGTACACATAAAAGATGGGTGATAAATATTTGGAGGACCAGGAGACAATGGAGGCTTCCTCTCCTTTGTTAGGAAGAGTGGACAAGGTGTGGTCACTTTGGCAAAGTTATCAAAGCTCATGCTGCCACAGACCCACACAAATTTTTATTGCATTGTGTTGTTTATACAGCAGAAACAGAAGCCTTTGAAATATTTACCAACGGATGGGTAGACAAAGTGCAGTACATCCATACAATGGAGTACTATCCAGCTATACAAAAGAATGAAACATTCATATGTTACAACATGGATGAACTTTGAGGACAGTATGCTGACTGAAAAAAGACACAAAGGATATGTGATAAATGGTTCTATTTATGTAAAAGGTCCAGAACAGGTAAATTCATAAAGACAAAAGAACAGATTAGAGTTTGCCAGGCTGAGGGGGAAATGGAATAGAGAGGGACTGATCAGGAGAGATGAAAATATTACAGAGGCAACCCCTGCACATGTGAGTGTCCTAAAACAACCACTCGATGTGTACATTCAAATGGTGAATGCACACCCACATCAAGCGGAGGGTGTAAAGTGGAGCAGAAATGGAAGCTCCTGTTTCCTGCTATCCATGCAAATCCACACACATGCAAACTTCTCCTCTGGAACTGTGCTAATCCTCGGAACTCTTGGCTGCAGGAGGAAAGTGTCAAGGAAGCCACATCCACGTTACATCCCCTTGTCACCCAGTTGTAGGCACTTGCCCAAAGCTGCCCACACTTAAGCCTCTCTCTGGGTGGATCTTCCTGAATCTCTATGGCATCTGTGGGTGCTGCCACCTGTCACGGAGCACTGAGCCACACACTCTGCTGTGGGACTACCACATGTGCAGAGCTTCTGAGCCTGACTCCTGGAATAAATCCTTGGTTCTATCTCAGGAAGGAAATAAAATGCAGTATAAGGCTGGCTCTTCATTCTCTGAACACCTTGCTTTTTTTTTACAGGGAAGGGAATCTCTTCTACTGGAAAAGCATCAAATGGATTTATTCAATATTTTGGTATTTACATTTTAGCTCAAAATGTAAACTATAAAAACTACAAAATTGCAAACTCTAAAGCCGGTTTCTTCTCCAACTGCCTCATCTACGTCACCATGCACTTGTGAAAATCAGACTCTCTTCATGGACCAAGGGGGCAGGTTCCAGGAATGCCCTGGGGTGGCAAAATCCACAGGGCTCATGTCCCTTAGGTAAGATGCCACTCTGTCTGCATTCAACCTACATGTATCCTCTGGCAGACTTTAAACCCCTTTAGATCACTTACAGTACCGAGCACAGCTGCATACTCTGAAAGCAGCTGCCACATAGTCCCACTTGAAGAGTAAGGCAAGGAGAGAGCCTGTCCAGTCCAGCACAGGTACAGTGTTTTCTTCACGTCTGAGGTGAGCTGGGTTGCGTCTGGATACAAGTTGACAGTGGACATGGAAGTTGGAGGACGCTGGCAAGCTTAACTGGCACAGTGAGACTCTGATTACCACATGAGATGAGGTGGCATGGCAGACTTAGGAAGCATGCAATGTGTTCTACTTATATATAAAGTATCTTTAGGATGAAAGAGAAAGGCTCAATGAAAGCCAAGTAGTGTGGACCGTGACTATGGGCTCCTATGAGAACCTGATATATACCATTGGGTGACATGGGGTGGGGCGTCACACCAGGCCTGGAAGGCCCATGAACTGTGTGAACACAAGTGTGTAGAGACACACAGTCACACATCACAGGGCTTAGATGAGAAGGACATTCTCCAAAGCAGAGAAAACCATGAAGCACAGCGACAGGATTTGAAAGTACAATTAAGTTCTAGGACCTTGTTACCTTTGCTCTTAACCTGCTTGATTATTTGTTTATATAATATGATTTTCAGTAATGGCCCCAAGATTGTTAGATATTTGGTAGGTGGCTGTGTGTCAACACAATGGCATTATCTGTCTGAAGCTGCCACAGAGTACTGCTTAAAGAATGGAGCAAGGTAGCCAGGCATGGTAACATACACCTGTAAATGCCAGCAGAGGCAGGACTGAGGCCAGCATGGTCTACATAAGTTCTAGCTCAACTGTGGCTACAGGGAGACCTTGTCTCAAAAAGACAAAAGGGGTGGGGGGCAGTACCAGAACACAGTTGGTTCTTCTCAACATCATGGGGTACGGGTAGGAGCTGGAGCTTGGGCTGAGGTGGCGGGGATGGGGCTGGGGAGGGGCAAGTCTGAAGATAGAGCTGGGGTGAGTCTGGGGCCAGTGTTGGGACTCGGGGGTAAGTCTGGGGATGATGCTGGTGATTGGTGAATCTTGGGAAAGGGTTAGAGAGTGGGTCTGGAAATGCTACAGTATGAGTCTTGGGGTAGGGCCAGGATATGAGTTTGTGCATGGGACTAAAAAGGCTGGCTGTAGTTTGGATCGAGAATGTTCCTCAAGGCCCACGTGTTGAAAGCTGTGGCACTGTTGGTGGAACTTTTGGGAGGTGAGCCCTGGTAGAAGGAGGTAGGTCACTGGAGCTGTGCCCTTGATAAAGTACTGGGAGCCAGCCCCTCAGATCTGTTTCACAGCTGCCAGCCTCCACACAAACCCTACCATGATATTTTTCCTCAGCAGAGGCCCAAAGCACAAGAGACAAAATGCAAAACATCAAACAAAAATAAGAAAGAATGGGGAAACTAGCTTAGATCTGAATACACCTTCCTGTTTTCACAAGTATATGTGCAGGTGACTAAGACAGGCACAAGAAAAACCGGAAGACAAGGACGACAGCACACTCAGAAAACAGGAACACTGGCAAAGCACACTGGGAGCTCTCCACCTTGTTTACTCTCTTAAAATGACAGCCCCCTTGTCTGTCACCACTGTGCAGGACACAAGGAACACACAGCAGCTTTGTTCTGTGTGACTCCCCGCCTCCACTTGTGTGATGGACAGGGGCTCAGGGACACTGGATGCCCAAGTCCCTTAGGCTTCTAACATTTCAATGATAACTTTGCATCTTCTGCCCGAATAAAAAGCAGGCACTCTGTGTGCAATTTCCCATACAGCAGGTGCTTGAGTGTTATGGAATAAATCCACACGAAACTAAGCTTTAAAATGAGGCTGTTTGGTGAGATGGTTCACTGGGCAAAGGCACCTGCTGACAAGCTTCATAACTTGAGTTCAATCCCTGAGATCTGTCAGTAAAGGAACACTGACTCTCACTTCCATACACATGCTACACATGCTGTGGCATGTGTATTCACATATATACATACAGACACATACACACACAGAATGGATAAGCAAATAATCAAAATTTAAAAATAAAATGTATTTTTGAAAGGTGCACCTAGCACGTAGTGGCTTAAGGCAGTGAACTGACTGACGCAGTGGCACTAACAACTACCCACTAATGCATTTGAATTTTTCACTTTCCCTTTTTAGACATCCAGTTCTCATTCTCAGGATTCACAAGAGAGGACTGGGTTGCCATCAGATAAATGTCCTCAACTGTCACTTCATCTGCACAGAGATCTACGGAAGATACCAGGGAGAAACTGGTGCTCAATCAATACTAATCCGGGGGAGTTTTTCCACCCCTAGGAAGCCTGTTCTCTTCCCTTCTGTTCTGTCACCAGGCTGGAAACAACCCCGGTCCCTACCGCCCTCTGATCTCTGGACGTCAACTGAATGCAGTAATAGAGAAGTTGTAACAGGTTACTACACAATGCCAAGGTCAAGCTAAGAACTGAAAATGGAGTTCAAATGAAGTAGGTTCTAAGCTGCAAATCCAGGTTTGCAAAGTTGCGAAGGAAAGTTCAGTCACACACAGTGGCGGAGGCTCTGGGCACATGTCCTCAGTGGTTGGGTAAACTGCCATAGTCCTGGTCTTCACTCTAAAACAAATACATGGACTTTATAGACCATGTGTTCATATTTCCCCCAATTACAACCTCAGCACACAGGACAATTTTCCATAAATAGCATGGAGAATGATCAGAAGCCATGAACCCCAAGTCTAACACTCAGGGACTCTGTAACAGCACAGGCCTAGGCAGTGAGGTCTAACAATGCCAGGAGACTCCTGCACATCTGCCAGGAATGGTACAGAGAAGTGGCTGATACTGCCAGCAGGGCACTCAGACAGAGTGGCCATCCACACTGTTCCTTCAAAGGAGATCACTGGTTGGCATAACTGGTTTTCACAGTCACATTTCTTCAACAACCAATCCTGAAAAAAAGACTTTTAAGCAGGAGGGGCAGACAGTCCCTTAAAAGACCACCCAAACTGTCATCCCAGCACTGGGAAGGTTGAGGTAAGAGGATCATGATAAATTTGAAGCTAGCCTGGGCTACATAGTGACCTCCAAGCCAGCGTGGATACTGAGCTCCAAACAAACATACAACCACACAGAGGTCACAGGGACTTAATAACCTGGCTATATAACTATTTTCTACTCTATATGCATGTGAGCAAACACATATCCATACATGCAGAGGGCTATATAACTACTTTTTGATACAAGTATGCATATGTTAGCACACACACATATCTACACATACAGTGTGCTATGTAACTACTTTTTGATGCAAGTATACACACATATCCACATGGGGTGAATGCTCTAATATCAAAAGACAAATGAAAGCTATTTGTAGCATGCACATTATTTGAAGTCTCAATTTTTTAACATAAAATAACTTCTAACCAATCAAGAGAACACATGAGCAGCACGCAAACAAACGTACTCACGGGCAAGACATAAGAGAACAGGCACCCAGCATGCTCACACCCATGGACATGCCTTGTCACAGCAACATGACACCACACACCACCTAAGAGGCTGGGATAGAGTACCAAGATCTCATGGAAATAGGCCTGTAAAGGACATGGGGCAACCTTGTCCACAGTGGAACAAATCAGTACCATCTTTATGACTGGCAGATCTGCAGTGAATAGCAACAAAATGTGTGTTTTCTGATGCAACATATACATTCACAGGAGCCCTGGGTAAGTGTGGCACAGTAGATCTACCCACAGACACCCTGAATGGACACATTCATGGAGAGATCAGATACACAAGAGCAGGTGTCCATTTTTCTGGGTGAGAAGTAGCTGATTCAGAGAAGGAAACAAGGAGTCCTGCTTACAGGGCTGAGGAACCAGCCGTCACAGAAGGAAGGATTGAGACCCAGGGCCACACTGTTGAGGTTCAATGCTTCGGCAACCGGCAGGTTTCTACTGTCAGAAACCTTGTGGCATTGAATTGCCTGCCACCTCTGTGAATGTTACTTGTGGTAGTGATGGTTGACAATGAGAAATCACAATCTTAACTGTTGTAAAAGGGCAAGCTACATGACCTTGGCCTACAGGCAGATCAGCTCTTGCAGAGAGGTGCTGCCGCTTACACCCTCAACACTGACCACGGTCTCTGCATCCTCCCAGGGGAGACCCTTGTCAAAGAGTAGCTCAGACCCCTCTTGGTTCAAGAATCCCGTGACTGCCTCTAGTTTCTGTCTTGTCTCTACATACTTTAGACATTCACCCTTTTCTTGCCTTTTTTTTTTCACATAGTCCTTACTCTTTTTTTTTTTTTCAATTTGTAAAACGCTGCAAAGAAGCTGTCAAAAATGCATACGGTGCACTCCAAGAAATTGAATAACTGCCAAAAGCCTTATTCTGCCTTTACAGTTTCTTGGCATGCCTGGCCTAAGCCTTGACTTGTGAGTTGAAGAGAATCT
Source organism: Eospalax fontanierii (assembly GCA_035773235.1). Classification (NCBI taxonomy): domain Eukaryota; kingdom Metazoa; phylum Chordata; class Mammalia; order Rodentia; family Spalacidae; genus Eospalax; species Eospalax fontanierii. The sequence continues at coordinate 41,355,229 of CM069524.1, forward strand.
CAGTTATCATGCCCTTGCACTCCAAAGGCTGCCAAGCACCAACTGAGCCTGTAAGTTCCCAGGGCCCATGTGTTGGTTGGCTACCACCTCCAGGATTGACTTTTCTTTCCAGCCCCTGATCTGGCACTAAAGGGCACTCCTGTCTCAAGGATCTGTCTATTCTTCACCCACAGGTGGTCACTCCAGAATCCACCCTGGCCCTGCCTGATCCCACTTCCTATGTCCTAGCCTCTTCTTTCTATTGACCAGCACCTCCTCAGCCATAAGGCACCACTGACCCAACTTCCTTCTACTCCTTCCCAGGCCCCTGCAAACCACTGGGCCTCGGGCACTGGAAGGTGGCCCAGGGACTCTCTACTGCTACAGCTACCCATTCTCCTGGACCACTGATTTCCACTTTTAGTCATCCACTGACACTTCTAGGGAAGCTTTTAAAACAAAAGACCAATAGAATCAGCACCAAAAACAAGCTACCAGGTTAAAATACAGAGAAAGACTTAAACAGGCGTAAGGAATACATAGCAGCCAACAAGCACATGGAAAGATGCTGGTGCCAGTAACAATTAGAAATGCAATTAAAACCATCATGAGACACCACCCCGCAACCCACTAGGATTGTGGCTATTAAAGACCGGGAAAACAGCCACTGAGCCACCATTGGGAGGATGTGGATGGGAGTCGCTGCATTCTGTTTAGTAACAACACTAAACAGTCCACGACTGTGGAAATCAGTACAGAGATTCCTCACAAAACTAAAAACAGAATTACCCTGTTATCTGGCAGCTCAGCTCTGGGTATTCACCCAAAAGAATGAAATTAGTTTGTCACAGAGATACCTGCAAACTGTGGCGATCAAGCAGGTTGTCAATGGCCAGCAGTGGAAGCATCCGCTGATGTCGATGGATGAACAAGTGACAAAACATGGTCTGTGCACACGATGGGTATCACCCGGACAACGCTGTATGATCTCAGCACAAGGCAAAGTCTAAAGAAGCACAGTTGAACCAAGAGTCTGAGGGTAAGCAGTGTGACAGAGGACAAGCAAGGTTACAGGAGAGAAGAGAAGCCTTGGTTTGCGAGGTGTAAAGCTTCAGCTTTGCAGAGATCACTCATACAATGTGCACATACTTTACCCAAACAACCTTAAAATAGTTACAGTGGTGAATATTTTGCTATTGACTTGTTTATGCAATGGCTAGTTCTGCCAACCTGACACAACTGAGAATCACCTAGGAAGAGAGTCTCAATGAACTGTCTAGATGAGGTTGGTCTGTGGGCATGTCTCTGGGGATTGTCTTAAGTATGTTAACTAATATGGGAAAACTGAGCCTAACCATGGATGGCACCACCGCCTGGGTTTGGGTCCTGAACTCATAAAGGTAGAGAAAGCAAACTGAGCAGGGGCATGCGCACATTCATTCTCTCTCTGCTCGACTTTGGATGTGACTGTTTCAAGTTTTTGCTTGAACTTCTCTATAATAATGGACTGCAACCTGTAATTATAAGCCAAATAACCTCTCCCTTAAAGTTGCTTTTGTCAGGTTATTTTATCATAGCAACAGGAAATGAAACTAAAACTGTACAATCTAAAAATTTTAATATTAAATATAAAACAATAGCCGTGCACGGGCAGTGAACTCAGGAGGTGGACGCAGGTGGGTCCACCAGTCTGAGGCCAGCCTAGTCTATATAGCGAGTTCCAGCCCAGTCGGGTTATAAAAAGACCCTGTCTCAAATTAATTAATTCACTAAAAAAACAACTACAACAACAACAAACAAACCCAAGAACACAGCTAAGGTCTGAGAGGAATCTTCTCATTTACCTGGGGTAGAAGAGGGCATTTTTTCTTCTTAAGCTTCTCACATGACTACCAGGTATAGCTACAACAAGAACCATCCACGAAGTATGAAATAAAATTTGAACTATCTCTTACACAAGGACAGAGGATATGGCATACTGATTTACTCCTGCACTGCAGTACCTAATAGGTACCCAGCAATTACTAAGTGTTGACATCAAAGACTGGGAAGTAATGACACAAAGTGTATTTTAAAACGGTGGGCTAAAATTACTAGCTGCTAAGCTGTTTTGGGGGGAAATTTTTTATCATTTTGAGGCAGGGTCTCCCAGTAGTCCGCACTGGCCTGGAACTCGCTACGTAGACCAGGCCCTGTGTTAGGGCTTCCAGGCAATGTCTCATATTTAACTGTCACCTCTCATAAACCAGACCTCCTCAGCGTCCTCGCTTGCAGTGGTACAGCCCGGGGGCGCACAGCTCCCAGAGGTGCACTTTCCGCTCAGGGCTGCAGCCTCAGGAAATGCTGAGGTGGCACAATCTAGTCAAAGCCCACGTGACACAGATACTCACTTGTGTTCATTTCTATTTCTCTGGGTTAAGAGCCTGTGGGGAAACAGAGCTGTCCATCACCGTGGGGTGAACAGTGTGATGATGTACAGCTACCCATGCTGTGTGTCTGTAACAGGGCACAATCATGACCACTGGTTATGATTTAGAGGACAATTTGTTGAGCCACCAACACACAGGGACTGCAGTATCACAGGGTGGTGCCCAATCCACGTGGAGGCTGGAGACTGACCACTTGAGGGTCCTGCGTTCTCTTGGGGTAACACTCTTGAGGAGCACTCTTTTAGGAAATAGGTATTGGAGATGAGGTGTAAAATCCATCCCATATTCGTGGGCCAACCTTCAAAGTTCTGATGTCTGGGGTAATCTTATACTTCATATATAAGCAAAATATTAAAACATTAAAAAAAGATGTATCTCTTTGCAGGTTTCACACACTGAGAGCATTAAGCAGCGTGAAGATGGCAAAAACAGACCGTGTGGGTTGGTGGGGAAATCACACAACAGTTTCACCCTAATGTTTCCTCTTGATTGGAGCTGGTTGCTTATTGCTAAAGCTCCTTCCCTGGAGGAGAGATGTAAACAAGGTCCACTCCTTCTCCCTTGGGCCCAACAACAAAGGTACAATTCCGACAAAGGGCACTCTCTGAAAAACCAATGAGTTTATTGTGCATACTTACCGCAGTGGGTGAGGGGCTGGTTACAGAAGTGTGCATGCTTCCCCCTAAAGTTGCATCAGCAAGTCTTCAGCCAAGCATGGAGGATGGCTTCCCCACAGTCACATAATTAGGGAGTACCTCCCTTAGTGTTCCCCGGTCTATACACTCCTGCCCTTCCCCAAGGCCACCTGCACTTAGGATTAAATTACCTACCACTGGGCTGGAGGTGTGGCTTAGGTGAGGGTCCCTAGACTCTCCCTGCCACTCTTTCTATGTTAGTGTCAAAAGGCCCAGCTGTGATGGTCCCAGGCAAGTGGGCACAGTTGAGCTCAGGAAGATGGCGTTCATCGGACTCTGAGGGTAGTTCTGTACAGGGGCTGCACTTGCCTAGACTTTCCGAAGCTAATGTTTAAACTCACATGCCTTTCACTTGGTTTGAAATACTGTCATTTAGGATGACCCTTTTGGACACATTTTTGCTCAGATTAAGAGAATTGTAATATATATTCCACCTTGGGTCATAGCTGATTTTGTATATTAACATCAACCTCAAACATCTAATGACACTGTATTCCCTTGAAGAGTGCACTCATGGGTATGAGCCCTCCAGGTTCAGATGGTTAATCGAACCTGGCTCTTGCACGTCTCTTTCCTGTGGATATGAGGGAAAGGATAGGACTTCCCCACAGAGAGATGCTTAGAATGGGCCAGATGGAAAAGCAGGGAGAAGAGGAAGGACATGGGCCATAGTAGAGCCTTCCACAGTGAGCCCCATCAGAGAAGGCGGGGCATTGGAAAGGGGACAGGTACCAGGTCACTGGAGGAGTTGGAGCCAGGGGCCAGGCAGGGTTTGGGCATGAAACTGGCAAGTAGAAAGCCCTGTTGCCATACCACGAGAAAGATATTGGGGCTAGTGAGAAGGAGACTAAGTGTCTTTCATGTCTGGTAGGGAGTGGGCAAGAAGCTAATCCGGAAATCACTCTTGAGAATCTTAAAAGTTGGTACACAGGGAAGTCCAAATCCCAGAACACTGGACCATCCCTAATTGGTCTGCCCAAGGACCCTGTGGTAGCCAGATCTCACCATGACTCTGGCACTAACAAATTATGCCCAAATGGAAGCTATCCTTGCTTGAAAGGCAGGCAGTAGACTCCTCGGCCACTGCACTGGCCAAAGTGATCACTTTCCACCTGCACAGATATTTTAATTTGAAAATGACTTAACCCATAACTAGCCTCAAAGAAAGAATCACCTCCAAACACTGCACGGTGTACCACTTCCTGCTTTCCATATACCTGAGCCGTCCTTGGTAACCAACAATTGTTTTTTTAAACCATAAAAAGTTAGATCAAATATGCTTTCATAGAAACCTAGACTAAAGGGAAACTATAACATCTACAGAGCCCACCACATTCTGCAAAATACCTGCCGCTGTATTAAAGAAGGTTGTGATCAGCCGGCAGACCCATGCCACAGGGCTGAGGCAGAGGAGAGAACAGGACTCAAACAACTTCCTCATGCCTTGAATGAGGTACAGAGGGGTACCTGAGAAAAGATTGCTTACTACTCTTCTGCTCAGGTTCAGGAGGGAAAGGGACCACTGACACCGTCTATGAACAGCTGTGTCTATTCCAGGCCCATGGAGGCACACCTTCCTAACTGTGTGGAAGTGAGGCTTGGGGCAACGGCAGAGGTAGAACAGGCCAGGGACATGCCAGGCCCAGAACGTGGGAGGACAAGAGGATATTAGGCCAAGGGACATGGGGAAGATGAAGGAGGTGTCGTACACTACCCACCCCAGACCAGCAGGTGTGTGGCTTCCTGCCCACCTTCCTGTGCCTAGTAGGACCTGGGCTTCAGAGGCACAGCCATGCGGGCTACACTGAGTCCGGATAACATGCCGTGATGTACATGGGGCAGGAGACAAGTAGAGCCCATGCAGCTGTTCTAGGATACAAGTTCCTTCCTCACAAAGTCTCCCGCAGTGGGGATGGCCGAACCTTGCCTTCCCTGAAGAATCTGCTCTGGAGCTTGGCAGTTAGAATACTAACTGCTATAGCCATTTGTTTTATCTTGGCTTTTAGCTGTTTATGCTGAGGGCCAGAAACAACTCAGTAAAGATTTATACTAATAGGAGTTTTGTTTGGCATTATTAAAATTGGAAATTAATTTTAGTGTAATTATCCACAAACTTACATTTCTGTGGGGGAAAACCTCAATAGCATCACTTTTAGATAACAGACCCTGAGGGTAATGTCAACCCAGCCAGCTGCAGACCTCATGACTTTGGTCAATTATATAATCATCATCATCACTACCATTTTACAGTTCAGAAAACTGGGGCCCAGAGAGGCTTCACACACTCAACCTGGCCACAGAGTACACAGAAAGCAGAACTCAAGCTAACAGGCTCTCTGCCATGGTTTTAGTGCCCTTGGCTCTGCACGAGTTGCAGCGGAATGAGGGTGACCATCACCCTGACCCTCCACTAACCTCACCAATGCACTTTACACCCACAAGCATGGTATCAGACCTGCACCCTGCTGGTCTGACAGGCTTCTGTGGCCAATGTGGCTGACTGGCCTACCATTACCAGGGCAGGTATCAAGGTCAAGTCAGAACTGTTACCACCCTGGTGACCCTGGGGCACTTTAGACTTGGTGAGTTATTACAACAATCTGTGAACATCCCAAATCACTGTCCATTCTGTCAGAGTGGTTATGACTTTGAAAACTGTGTCAGTATAACAGAAGTTACAAAGGAGTCCTTTCAGTGAGTTAAAGCTACACTACTCCCCGTTTTCATGAAGCCTAACCATGAGATCTGATAACTCTAAATTCTCATGGTTTAGATAATAGGTTCACAGGATTCTGGATAAGGACCTGGATGTCTTTATATGTTGATGTCAAAAATCTTCAGAATTCACAAGCAAGTTATTTCTCAAACTTCTACCCCCTGGAAAAATTACTATGAATTCAGTAATTTAACCCATCAATTTTTACATATGATTCAATCCCAAAACTATCCACAGGTTTCAGAATAATCTTTTTGTATATAGTATCTTTTATCACCTCCAGAATGTCTGGGACCCAAGCAGGGATGCTTTAACAATGTCACACTTCACAGGTGTCTGCAACACATAAGGGAACAATCATTGAGGTCTCCTACACTAGCAGTTCATGTGTAAAGATTAAAAATGTCACACCCACCAGGCATGATGGTACATGCCTTTAATCCCAGCATCTGCGGTGGAGGTAGGCCGAGCTCTGTGAGTTCCAGGCCGGCCTGATCTACAAAGCAAGTTCCAGGCCAGCCAGGGCTACACAGTAAGACCCTGTCTCAAAGAAATCAAAACAAAATAAAAATGCTGAACCTTATCAGAGATGCCAGCACTCAAAGCTTCTCTTTCCTCTGCTGAACTACAACACTGGCTATTTGGTCTTGTTCCAAAGGGATCTTTAAGGAGTTACCACAATGGTGCTTTGGTTTAAGCTTCTAGTAAATCAGACAAGATGGATGGGAAATGGAGAACCAGGGCTGTTGTGTGGTGGCTCCAGGCAGGTCCCCTGAAGGGCTATTTGAGGAATTTTACGCAGAATATGTGCTGCTCACCAGTGTCCAGCAGCCTGTGTGCGGATGCGGCTCCCGGCCATTCCGGGTTCCCCATCCTTACTGCCTCTACTCCATGGGCCCATTTCCCCTCTTCCCCTCCTCCAGACCGCACCCTTCATTCATTCAAGAACCTTTCATCAGCTCAGTCCTGCTGCTTTCAGCCTCTCTCCAGCTGAACAGATATGCCCCCCAATCACTGTGCCTTCTCTGCCTGGCTCAGGGCAGGACCTGGAGAGACAGACCTCTCTATACTGACCACCAGCCACCCTGTCAAAGGCCTGGCACTTTGTCCATATTCCTGAGAGAAGCTGTCCAGGGGCTTTTGGAGAACCGATAATAAGGAAGGAACTATTTGACCCTCAAAGGACAAACCCTATCCTAGAACTGAAGCCCAGCACACAGAGCATGAACCGGCGGTCACAAGTCCCTTCTGACTTGAATTCAACAGACAGGTTTCTACACCCCACCAATGTCTTCATTACATGCCCACCTCAAAACATTAAGATAAAATTCGCCCGTCAAATGTACATTTCTGTTTTTCAGGATATTTACAAAGTTATGAAACTATCACCACTATCTAATTCTATGCTCTCAGCACCCGAAGAGATATAACACCCATGTGAGCGAGCAGTCACTCCTCGCCAGCCCTCTCCAACCCACACCACCGGGCTCCATGCTGTCTTGTGACGTTGCCTCTATAGGATACTCCATATAAGTGGGGCCATCCAGTCTGTGGAGCTGCTGCCAGTTTCTTTTGTATGGTGTGGTTTTAAGGCCTGCCCACGCTGTAACTCGAATCAGTGCTACACACTTCCTCCCGGGCCGCATGGCACTCCACATCTTGCTTCATTCCTGGATGGACATTTGGGAGGTATCCACTTTTGAGCAATCACAAACAATTCACCATGAACATTTGTATACAATTTTAGTGTGGGCACAATCGATTTTGCGGGGACACACCTAGAGTAGAATTTCTGGGTCATATTTCTTAACTCTATGTCCTCTCTTTGGAGTCTGAAGCAGCCGCCAGTGTTTTCCAGAGCGTTCCACCCCTCCTTCTCACCAGCAACACTCGAGTGCTCCCACTCCCCAGTCCCCGCCTCCCGAGGTGTGTGTGAAGCTGTCTTGTGCGCCTAACCTGGACTCAAAATCTACTGTGCTATGGCCACAGGTATTTTTCAAGACCACATGTGTCTGCTCAGTTTTCTGCCCATTTATTGCTTGGTTGCCTTTTTATTGTAAATCTAAAGAGCTCTTCATGTTTACTGGTTGCAAAACTCTCTAATCATGATGATCCGGGCTTTGAAAATGCTCTATAGGTCTACAGGTCTTTTCACGTTCTTCATGGGTATTGTATGAGGCATTCTGATGAGATCTGATCTGTTACTTTTCTTTGGATGTGTGTACTTCTTACATCTACAAAACGCCACCTAATCTAAGGTCATATTTCCAGTTGCTCTGGATGTGGCCTCATGCAGTTAATTTTCACAACTCTCTCAGGTAGGGGCCAATCATACCTTCTCCCTCATACAAACAGGAGAAAAATGACTCCAGGGCCTGACCACTGTACTACCAGAAGGACAAGATGAAACATTTCCTCAATTTTGTTTTCAAGTGATGAAGGTAACTTTATGGAAAGGCTGTGTAAGAAAGGGTCCATTCTGCCACACTAGTACATCTGATTTTTGTTTTTGAATGCTACTTTGCCTTTGCCCACACACTCACAAAGATAACATGGTATCCTGGTTGTGCAATGCTACTGTTTTAGAATTAACTTAGTATCAAACTAGGAGCATTAAAAATACCAGAGTTAGTGGTTGTAAGCTGTAATATATGTGTCTATGGCAGGTTTTCAGGTAGACTCAGATGCTGTGGTGGCCTGGCCAGCACCCTCAGACCCTTAAATTTTAAGTGGTTTTAAAAAAGAGAAAGAAAAAAGAAAAGAAGAAGAAGCCCGGTGTGGCAATGCATGACTTGAATCCCAGCACTTGGAAGGCAGATGCAGGCAGATCCCTGTGAGACTAAGGCCAAAATAGTCCACACAGTAAGTTCCAGACGAGCGGGGACGATACGGAAGATCCTGTCAAAAACACAACACAACACAACAAAACAAAACAAGAAAAGAAAATAAAGATGTGGCAAGCTCTCAAAATCTTTTCTATTTGTGAGTATAATGTTAATTTTAAAAAATGGCCTGTTTTACAGTCTCCAAGAAAATTAAGCATTATCCAGGAAAAGACAATCTAAAATAGTAGCTTGATATTAATTAAGTATAAATCACTCTCTCTATAGGAAACTTTTAAGGGCTATTCTAAATTTTCCTAGCTTAAGAGGCACACACCTTGAGTCAAGCCAATGTGATACTATCGACTTATAAAAATGCATCAGGCCTTCCACCTCCCTGCTTTGCTAGGCCCACAGGCAGAAGACACAGTCCAATGAGAAGGGAGGACAGCTGGACCTAATAGCCCCACCCAAGGAAGGGATGTGATCACTATCACAACTGAACCTACGCATCTTCTGGCTCTAGTCACACAGGTTCCTATAAATTACAAGACTGCCATAGGCATAGCAGAGAGAAATTAGGTTCTTTCTGTCTCCAGTTTAGACAGAAGCAAATAATTTTTACAAACAAATTTTTATTTACAAATTTCTGCTACCCAGTTTCTTTTGGAATGTAGAGAAAACTAAGGTGGCAGTTTCTGGATTTTAATGACCAGTAACATCACCTAGTAAGAGATGAGCCCCAGAGAACATGACAGTTCTTCACTGCTGGGCCATGCCACAGAATCTGTCAGCAGTCAGGGGCAGACCTGGGCATCTTTTCTGCATGTGGGACCCAGTAGAATGGACTCTACTAGTAAACAGGGTGTATATGCCTCACTGACCTTCCTCATTGATTCTGTGAAGGTTACAGCACATGCAATCTTAGCTTAGACAGCTGTGCATCAGCACCTCACCCAGGACCAATCAACAAGGCTAAAATCTGACACCTGCATGAGGCTGAATATCCTCCTGCCATACCTTCCCATCATATTGTTGCCCTTTGCTCAATGGAGCCTCCCTATGGCAAGGACAGAAGCTGCTACATACAGTTCCAGGAGAGGTCAAAGGTCCTCCCTGTCAGCTCCTGTCATTATCCCTGGCCTGGTATGTCCTGAGCAGCTCAGACCCATCATGTCCATGCAATATTGTATTTCCAAAGCCGGTGCCTTGGAATGAGACAGTGTCAACTCAAAACTCAGCAACCAGCAGGGCAAGAAAATCTGGGCCAAACTGATGTGCATGCCAAGCAAACAGTGACTGAGTGAAGGGATGCTGACAGGATGCTGAAGTTATCCTCCTCTCCTGTCCCTCAGTCACCAGGCGAGTGGAAGGAGGATAGAGTCAGCCCTCAGTGACCTCCCCTCAGAGGGCCAGGAAAGATCTCACCTCAGCTGCTGCACGCACTGCCCACTACGTGCTAGGATCCTGCCCTCCTCTCCAGGCTTCTACACCAGTGTCAGTGTCAGCTTGTCACAATGCCTCAATCTATAGCCCTCCCTGAGCCAGTGAAATGGCTCAGCAGATAAAAGCTCTTGTCACCAAATCAGATGACCTGAGATTCAGGCCTGGATCCCATACTGTAGAAGGATAGAAAACTAACAAGTTGTCCTCTAACCTCCACACACATGCCATGGCACAGGTACATATACAAATAAATGAATATAAAACAACACAAAACCCTGGAATCCATCAGCCCTCTGGGATCTTCTCCCTAACACTCACCACCACATGGCTTACAAAATATGTAAACCAACAGTGAAGGCTACTGCATTCGTTACTCAGCACTGTGACCAAACACTCTGTAAGAAGCCACTGAAAGGAGAAAGAATTTCATGATGTCAAGGAAGGCTGGGCAGAATTCACCAAGGTGGGAGCATGCAACCAAGACTCCTCACATCTCAATGGATCGGAAGGCAGAGAAAGTACAGGAGGTGGAAGTGAAGCTATAACCCTCAGGGCTCACCCACCAGTGACCTACGTCCTCCAGCTAGGCCCTACTGCCCAAAGGTCCCAGCATCTTCCAAAACAGCACCTCGAGCTGAGGACCAAGTGTTCAAACTCATGAGGCTGTGGAGGAGATGTTTCACATCCAAATCACAACATAAACCTTTTATTAAAAAGAGTCCATTCTTGGGGCTAGAGAGATGGCTCAGCAGTTAAGAGCACTGGCTGCTTTTGCAGATGACCCAGGTTCGATTCCTAGCACCCACATAGCAGTTAACAACTGTCCTTAATTCCAGTTCCAGGGGATCTGATGCCTTCTTTGACCTCCACAGGCTTTACATGATAAGCTGGCAATATATGCATATACATAAAAATAAAAAAATAATAAAATAAAATATTTTTTAAAGTGTCCATTCTAAGTGTGAGGCTCAGCCGATACCCAAGAGCCCAGAAGCATGAAGCCTGAGGCTCCCTCTAGCCATCTACAGCCCCTCCCACCTGCCAAGCTATCGTATAGTTTTTGAAGTTTAAAAAAAATGTCTACGTGTATAAGCCTACATGGGAATACATGTGCCATATCTATACAGTAGCCCACAGAGGCCAGAAGAGGGTATATGATCCCCAGAAGCTGGAGTTATAGATGGTTGTGAGTCACCATGTGGGTGCGAGGAACCAAACCTAGGTCCTCTGCAAGTGCAGCCAGTGCTCTTAACCATAGTTATTCTATACCTCATTGTCAATTTTTTTAAAACCCTGGCAAACTATTCTCAAAGCCAGTCTATGAGAAAGACCAGCACTCTAAGAGAATAGCTCTGTTCCCTTCACAATCCAGTCCTCCTACAAAGGTACATTAGTAGCTCACATCCTACACTATGTCCTAGAATTGAGGCACTTTAAAGAATACTCGACTGCCAGGGCTGCTACCTTAGGAGGGAGTACCATGTATCACACAAAGCATTCTGGCAACATTCCTTTGTAGAATTTCCTAGGACTTACAGTCTCACTATAAGTCAGGTACTACTTAAGAGCTTTATGTGTCTTTCCAAGGATGTTCTATGTTAACACGTTCCAAAGTCTCATGTTATAGATAAGAAAACTTCGATGAAGGAAAGTTAGGTAACAGTGTCTAAGTGTGAGGGCCAAAATCAAATCAGGGTAGCAGGATGGAGCTCTAGGCCTGACCCTCTCTGTTCCACTGCTCTCTCTAGGGCATCTCAGGCCACACCTATGGGGTTGCTTCATGAAGGTGTATGTCCTGATGTGGGTTCAAACTCACAGGGCAAACATAGGATAAGTAAGTGTATGCATAGGCAGAATTAGGCTCTAGTTCCAGCCCTGCAGGAGCTCAGACGGTCAGCCACAACCATTCATCTCCCCCACAGAACAGCACAGCAGAGCGGCATGGGATGCCATGCTTTGGGGTAATTCAGAGAAATCAATTTGCTCTTGCGGGGGGGTAGTCTTAATTTGAACACTCTCAAACATTACCTAAACAGTTCATGGTACCTGGATTTCCCAATGTCCTTTTATAATTAATTCTTCCTGAACAAAAAAAGCTTACTTCTGGGAAAAATGTATGGAATGCCTCTTTATCAGACACAGATGGAAATTCCGGTTTTTTCCACTGTAACTGGCAGAAGCCTGCTAACATTCTCTTTTTGTTTTGTTTATTTGTTTGTTTGTTTTTAAAAAGTGTTATATTGCATTTAATTGCATAAACAATTTCAAATCAGTCCTGGGAAGAAGCAAGCCACGTCTCTTCATTACAGGCTTTCTTCCCTGTCATCAGCTGGGTCCTCTGAACCACAAGCACTGTGGCTCACATCACTTAATGCTATATTTGGAGCTGAGGCATGTTTAGAATAGTGTTTAACAGCCGAGGTTGCTGCCTCAGGACGTTCCATGAGGCCCCATGATAGCTCAAGATATTCCCATGTCCAGCTGTGGCCAGGGCAGCTCAAGGGCAGGATGTGGGTAGATTTTTATCACACAAAAAACATTATAAACAAGACATAAATTCCTAGCCCATGAGCCCCATGTGTGGATGGTGTGTGCCCTGTGAGCTGCCTGCATCTGTATCTAGTGCCACCATCTCAAGCTTTAAGTGAGTACCCTGTCTCAAGCCAGAAATGCAGGTAGGCCCATGGGGCTGTGCCTTCAGATTCTGCATGGAAGTATATGGACATTGTGGCATGTAAATACATGTGTTCAGTATCTGTTAGTACACCTGACAGGAAAAACAAGGTAGAAAAAGCTTATTTTGCTCACATAATGGCCCTACTGCATACTATCTGTCCTGAAGACTTTCCTTAAAAATCTTGGTGCAAGCCACCAGGACCCAATAACTCTTGCATTCTCTATACCCGAAAAACCAGCACCAATGCCAAGTTCTGCTGCCAGCTCAGAAAGTGTTGACCTGGGTTGTGGTGGGCTCTGAGTGTCCATGGGACTGAACCCAGGAAAGCACCTCTGTAGGCAGTTTTATCCCAGCTGGGGGCCTCAGCAGTACTCTCTTTTTAAAGGAAACTTTTTCAAATGGGTTTACATTTTATAACCTAAAGCCTTTTATGAGTAAGGTCTCCTCCTCAGGCACCTTTCCTACTGTTTGGGTGCAAAGTACATGGCCTCTTTTTTATGGCACTAATCTCTTCAATAACTGTAGCTGCTTTCTTTGTACTTGTTTGGTTCACAACAGGAAACATGCTCTTGCTGGTCAAACTGTGTATTTTTCAAATCCTTGTACATTGTTTTATGTGTGTGTGTGTGTGGTTTTTTTTGTCTCATGATTCTCAGTGTAAACCTGACCAAAAGCAGCTGACAATAGCCATGTCACAGCCTGAATTCTATGTTGTTGTAAAATTTTATCCATCTAATAAACTGATTTATTATGTTTAAATTCAGTCTCACTCAAAACTTTCAGGACAGGACAGAACACATAACTCTTCGAGAACATAGCACAAATAGCCTCTAGTTCAATTTCCAAGAGCACCCTCGCTCCCCTTCAAAACCCATGAGCTAGAGCTTCATTGTCTGCATTTCTATCCGCATTCTGATCTTCTAAACTTCCAACCAGTGTCATCTGTTAATCTCTGCTTACAGCATTTGTGGGTTACTCTAGCTTACAGCTCCAAACTTTACCAAATTTCTCCCACAAACCAGTTACAAAGGCCTATGAACCATTGGCCAAGTTTAGTCACAGAAATGACCCCATTTCTCTGGCACTAATTTTCTGTATCAGTCACTTTTACATTGCTGTGACCACAGTACCTGACAGAAACATCTAAGAGAAGACAGATTTAACTGAGTTTATGGTTTATGGAGAATTGTAGACCAGTAGGGAAGGAAGGGTAGTGTGGTTGTCTCTGGCAGTAAAAGTATATGGCACTGGCTATTCAAGACAGAGAATGAGACCAGAACTAAGAGCCAAGCTGCAACCTTCAAAAGCCTACCCCAATGGCCCACTTCCACCAGTCAGTCCACCTTCTGAAGGATTCCACAGCATTCCAAGACAGTGTTACGAGACAGAGATCAAGTATTCTAGATGTCAGACTATGGGGACATTTCTGATTCAATGCTAACAGTTTTGAACCATGCTTGTCTATAGACAATACCTTAAAATAATGTACCGTGGTTCTCCTAATATTCAACTTTAACGATGGAACATATTTTTAGAAGAAAATCATATAGAGAACATAAACCAGTTTTTATATAAATAGGTTGTAAACACTATGTCTATTGGTCCAACTCTAAAGCAGAGGGGTTCTGACACATCTATGTAATTTAATGCCTGGCACCTACGTCAAATGTAAACAGAAACTAACCTACGGGCAGATGTGCTCAGAACCACCCACCTCTAAGTGTTGCTTCTTAGGCGTAACTGCCCAAGACAGCAGAGTGATGAGCAGCTGAGAGGGCAGGACTCAGGAAGCATGGTGAGACGGGGGAAAGGACAGGCCCCCCGCTCCAGATGATCCTCTACAGAACACAAACTCGAACAAGTTTGTGTTCATTCTTACATATTTGTGCAACGTTTTCATTCTATGCTATAATAATCAGAATCTGTTTTGATTTAAAATGTTTTAAATGGATGGCTTCTCACATTCAGCTCACCCCATCCCCAGCAAACTTTCACTTCCCTGCATGAGAGGCAGTTTGGGGGTAATTATTACCCTGTACCAGGCCCAATTCTGAAGCTTCAGCCTAGCCCTGACAACCTGCACTCCATTAGAACATGTAACTGCCACATAACTTTGTAGGTACAGCTATTTTTGAAGGAGGTCATCCCTGGCCACTGCCTCACCCCAGGGCTGGAGGCAGGCCTCGTACCCCATGTTTCCTAACACTATCATCCACCCCCAACTTCTCCTGACTTCAAATCATCCCTCCACACTGAACCCATTTATTTGTAAATAGTCTCCATGCAGCTTCCTGAACAGAGATAGGCTGTGCATTCTCCATCACCTGGTTTTGCCTACACCTGCGCTCATGCCTGCTCCAAGTGTTACACCAAATGACACGTTAAGTCTCATGGGACAACCATGATGAGCATGAGCTGTCTCTTTGTCTCTCCACAAATCTCTAAGGAAGCTTTCTCAGCTGGGCCATCAACATGCACCTACCAGATACACACAAGCTACAGTTCAAAGGCCTGCGTCTGCCTTATGTGACCAGTGGCCTCAATGTCAGGGATTCCTCTACAGTCTCCCCATGGACCCCCAGGCTCATTAACCCAATACCACTTGACTTTCCAAAGAAATTAGTTGCCTCTGGTATTGAATAAAGCTCAAGTTGTATGTGTGAAAAGTGCTGTATATAAAACGTTAATTACAGTAGAGATCAGTGCTACAAAAAGACATGGGGATATTCATTAACTCCTAATTGACAAATATGCAAAAATAAAATAAAATCTGAATGACTTAACAGCATTTAAGGTCTATTTACAAATGTGCCGACTGACTATTCTACAATTGGGATCATCCAGTGAAGAAAGTAGACAGCCATTTCCCATACAGGAGCAAAAGGAAACTGCACCACCACGAGCAAACTCTAAGATTCCAAAATGAGCCACCTATGCAAGCTCAGTGACTATGAGCCACCTACAGGACCTACTGTGAACACACCTGTGCACTTGTAGCTTGCTGTCTCTACAACCTCCTGTAATCCACCTGCATAATCCTCTACTGTGAACACATCTCTATGACACTATCTGCTGCCCCATCTTCTGTGACACATCTGTGACCCACCTCTGTCACTCAGTGTAAATGCCTTCTCAATTATCCCATTCACCCTAACCCCAACAAGCTCCAGTGGCTCTCTTTGTTCTGGGTACCCAGTTGTACTACGGACAGTTGGGTGTACTGTCATTCATTAGTCCCTGTCATCAGCATCACACTGAAGCCCCAGCAGCACCGAGAGAAGAGCCCAGATCACAGGCTATGAAGGGAAATTGTTCCTGGGCAGGAATGTGCAGTCCTCATCTCTGACCAGTCTTAGCTCTAGGAGGCTTCAGTGAGTAACACAGACCTAGACAAGCACAGGAAGATCTTAGAGTCAAGAGTCTAGAGCAGCCGAGTAGCTGACAGTGCAGCGATGTTCCCAGACTGGCTCTGCTGGGGAGCACCTGTCACTTACTACATGATGTCCTCCACACTGCAGCAGCTGGCCAAGGACCTGCAGAGCCCACGATTTATGTTTAGTGCCACTGAAGTTGCCCACAGAAAAACAGGCTGCTACCCAGCCCTCAGGACACAGATGAACAGAGATGAGAAGTGAGATGAACTCCAGGTCCTTCCAGTTCCCAGTCAAGAAGTAAACAGTGGCTATTAGAGAACGCTATGCTACTGCTAGATTTAGGTAGTAACAAAACTGTTATTACGAACTATTTAAAAGTGATCAGTCCCCCCAACTGCTTCCAGTAAGATTTATCATTGACCAAGATAACAAAAGTATCTCCAAACAGAACCCTTGTTTCCTTTGCTGGCTCTGGAACAGCAGAGGCCAGCCATGCAATTTCCTTAAGGCTCCCATGAGACAACACAGCTGCTGGCTCTGTGGGGGGGACAACGGCTAAAGATAGCAAGCTCACTAAAAATAGCAGAGCACCACGGCGGCCCCTCCTGATATGGTCACGGACACAGTCACCACTCAGTGGCTGAAGGAAAAACTGAATGGACCTGGGCATCTTCAGCCGGCAGTAAAGGAACCTGTAAAAGCCTTAGAGAAGGCTTTTCACAGAAAGTGCCCAAGCAGAGATGGAGAGTCATCCAGCAGACATGCCACAGAGCCCCAATGCTGAGCTAACAAGACAGCTTTCCAACTCAAATTTTGTCACTGGACCAATTGACCTATGCAGGGCACAGAGCATTTAGAATATTGCCTGTATGAAGAATGGTATGAACAACAGTTCCCAGAAAATTTCTCTGCACCTTGCACTGAACTTCCTATAAGGCTGACCAACTGATTACCATTCCAATGTCTGTAGAGTTTGAAATGTTGCAGATTCAGAGTCTATTTACAATCTATCCTAGGCTATTTTTAGCTCCCAAATAGCCACTCCTTGCCCACCTCTGTTTTTGACTTAATATCTTATGACTAACAGATTAAAAAAAAAATTTAGGAATATATTAACTTAGCTCCTACCAACGAAAAGGCTAAGAATGCTATCAGAAAGTATCAGAGGCCTATAGCTGAGATTTCTCTTTTGCTATATTCACCTACTTAATGTTTTCCGCCAATATATCTGTGTAAAGTGTCTTGATTTATGACTTTTCTCTGTTACTATAAAAACCTCATGAAACTGCTTCCACACTGGAACATGGAATTTGGGGTAACCTGAATCTGTGTTCCTGGGCCATGATCACTCAGCTCTAGAATAAACAATCTCTTATCCCCTTTGAGGTAAGAATTGTGTTTTTTCACTGACAGTGGCTTCAGCTAAACCTTGGTCACTGTGAACACTGGTCATTCACATGCAGAGAGCAGGCTAGAACCAGAAGGCAGAAACAGCAATGCACATTCCCCATTCACCTGTGTTTTCATGCATTCACTAAACCCCATACTCACTCAATCAACCAGTGCACAGAGGTCAAGAACAATGGAAGGAACCCAGAAGCCAACAATGAATTATGTTAGAAAGAGCCAGTGGGCAGAGACAAGGTAACCCAGGGTTACCTGCACTGCCTCAGTGCAGGAGCGGGCGGTGGAGCCACAGCCACACCTGTCCTCCAGAAAGTCAGTGAACTGTTTTGTAAACAGAAGGAGCCACCACATTTCCCGGATCTTGCCTGTAGCTGCTCTCTGCACAGATATGGGCTCCTAGGCCACAGAACTTCTATCTTTCCCTTTTAGAAGAGGGTTACTCCCTCTAGGAAATTCTAGGTTATTCCTTTCTAGGGGAAAGGGTACTGTCCTCCTCTGCTGGAGGGCCCTTCATGGAGCAAAAGAACTCCTTCCCACTTAATTCTCCAAGGAATGTGAGACTTGCAGGCCCCTCACCCTAGTAAGTTCTAAATGTGACCTGGTGCCCTGGTTTCAGTCTAGAGGCAGATAAGGCCAAGCTAAGTTTCTTAGTCCTGTAGTCAGGAGAGTCTCCGAGGTCAGTGGCTCTCAGGAAGCCAGCAAGTAGAGAGCTAGAGGGAGCCTCCCAGCAGGCCCTACACCCACCACATGCAAGACAGGGGGCTGTTAGTTATTCCATTTTTCTAAGGCAACTGTAAGATTCCCACTAGATTTTAAATTCTATCAGGAAGATACAGACTCTTGTTTTGTATTCTGCATTCCCAGCACCTGGCACAATACGTGACCTCCAGAGGATGCTCAATAATCTCTAAACAAAGCACAAGTACAGTCAAGCTTGCCACAGAGCAACAAGTCACTTCCAGGAATAGATTGCGCCCACACCTACACCAAGCTACTGTAGGGGACTCAAGAACACGCAAGGGTTCAAAAGCTGTATACCAGACAAAAAGCTTTCAATATCCTAGGTTTTCTGGCGGGGGGAGGGAAGGTGTTTCTCTGTTACCATGTGTGAGGAAGCCTGTAGGACTAAGTTCTAGGGGCTCACACTGGAACTGGGAGTTGTCTTTTGTACTCTGATCAGTGCTTTCCTCATGACATGAACTCCGTAAGCTTTGAGCCAACACTTCAAGAGAGAATAATTTTAACCCTCTTCCCTACAGATTATCTGCTCCTCTTTGCCCTCCAAATCACCCAAAGAAATGGATACTCCTTCCATTTGCAAAGCTAGGGCAGCTGGCTTTCTCTGTTCCCTGCAGTCCCTACACCAGCAGGCTACGAGTTAGGGACACACAAGCAATGCAGACCCAGGGTAAAGAGCCGTGGCCAGAGGCCAGGCTAATGACCAGTCTGTGCTCATTTGCTGGGTGGACCTGGGAATCTGCCTGGAGGAGCTCAGAAGTCAATTACCATTAGACTGGTTCCCTCATTCAGGGCCGACCTCCTCCCTGAGGATGAGTGTCCCAGCCTCCCACTTAGACAGACAGACAGACACACCCCAGCCCCCCACCCCAGGCTCATTCCGAATAGATAGAAAGAACCTCCAACCACTCACTGCACACTGATGTAATCCAGCTCATTCCCCTGGAGACATGTTTTTCTCTTTCAGTGACCGACTGTGACTCCCAGGACACTCATGATTACAGTGGAGGTGGAATCTAAAAGCCGTGGGGCTCACTTGAAAAGGTAGCAGGGGGTCTCTAAAGACAGGGTCTTAACTCCTCCTAGCAACCTGCAGCTGGGGTGGCACTCATCATCACAGCTGTCAATGGAGAAGAGGCTTCCTGCATAAAGGAACCTCTTCTGGTTCCTGTATCCCATTTCCATCTTCCTTCCTGCAGGACTATAAACACCCTCCGTCCTTAGGCCTCACACTCCAACAACTACAGTCCATCACAGTACTGCCCCCATCCTTCACAGAGACCTCTGTGTCCTGGAGGGTTTCCAGAGATGGCGACTTTACCCCCACAAGCTATACCTGCACCCTCTTCCCTCTGGGCACTGGAAGGTTGGTGGGCTTCCTCCTCCTCACATCTAGGCTGTTACTCCATCAGGCTCCTCCAAGTTCATGTACAGGGGAAAGCTAGACACTTGGGGTCCTGAGTTGCTGAGCACCTCCTGCAAGCACTTCATGCACAGGTGGACCCAGAGCTCAGGAACCTGGAGACACAGTCTGACACCAGACCGATGATGCAGGAGCGTATGAATGGCCACAAGTGAGAGTTGTCAGTGGTCAAGGTGACTGGAATGGGGTAAAGGCCTTTGCACTAAGCAGTCTGAGGGGAAAGAGTACAGGGAACACTTGGAGCAAGTCCATGGCTAAGGTGTCACCAGCTCTGAGCAGGTTCTAGAACCATCAATGAAGGGCTTGCACCTCCCAGGCTGCAGCCAGAGGTGCAGAGCAGCAACACTAGCCAAGCCCTCCCCAATGCAGCTCCAGGGAGTGAGTCACCGGCTCCTTTGGTACCACACAGCACAAAGAAGAGAAGGCTGGGCCTCACTGTCAACCTCTTCATATCAGCCAGAGTTAAATTCACTTCAGGGCTGGGTTGCCTCTAGTCCAACTCTCCAGAAGTTTGGAGTTCTAGCGCCACAGCCACTGTGCTCGCAAACTGAAAGCAGTGGGTGCCCACAACCAAAGCCCAGCACCCAGGAAGGTGACCTGGAGTCCACAGTGCTTTCCTGCCCTTCTTTGGGCCCTTCCCTTGCCCTGCCCAGGCTCCTTCCTTCTGAGTTTTTATTGTTTACAAATGAGTAATGTAGGGTAATTTCCCCACCTTCAGGGATTCCCTGTTGCACGTCTAAGTGAGCACCATGTCTTCTATTTTCCACCACCACGGTGTTTATAACACTGTACAAAATACTGAAGTCTAAATCCCAACTGCAACAAAAGTTTTAAGTGGCTTTGGGGCAGAAAAACAAGGCTAGAGTCATTACTAGCCACTCACTGTCCCATGAATGCTGACGACCTCTAGTCTCTGCCCTGAGAGCCTCAGAGTGCTGTTCTGCAGAGCTCTGACCCTTGGGGCGGGTGCACAAAAACTCTCCCTGCCCCCAGGGTGACACACGGGGCCCTGCTGAAGGTCCCTGGAAACCCCTCCTGTCATGTAACCAGAGCCTTAGAGCCCTCCAAGGAGTCACACCACATAGGGACAGTAGCTGGTTATAATCTGTTTTATATGTTTAAAACTATTTCCAGCACCGGCCTTCTTCCCTTCACTGCTGCAGTGGGAACCTGTGGCCCATCTCCCTCACCTGTCCTGTGTTAAACATTTAACAGCCGGCTGCTTTGGCTCAGCACAGAGGACACTGTCTGCAAACTGAAGGTGTCAAAGGCACAAATCCCTGAGACCAGAGGGCAGCTGAGCAGCAGGCTGGAGGCCTGCCACCAAGGGCCCTGTCCACCTCCTGTGCTAGATCTCCTCCCGGTGCTGTTAACTGTAAAGAGTCTTGCCCCCACCCCAAGTCCTCTCTCCTTCCTCTGGTTCTGATTGCTAAAATTACAGTAATAGTTGATGGGAAGTCCTCTTGCATTGTGGAAAGCTCCCACAAGCACGGGGGAGACAGGAAAATCCCAGGCAGTAATTTTCTAGGGAGTGGCTATGCCTTGCCTCATCCCAATTATTTCTACTGGAAAAAGCCAATTTTGCACTAACCAGATACAGAAGAGACTACTGTGTATTTGTAGGCATGGGGGTAGGCAGGCAAAAGGGTCAGGCACCTGCACCAGATCAAACTTCTAAAGCATTACACTGCTGAGACAGAGAAGGCCTCCTCCAGGCATACAGTGTAGATGGCTGTTTCTGGTGTTCAGTCACATCTAGAGTCTATGTCATGGCCATATGCATTAGCCTTCAGACATAATTCAAAATCTCACTCAGTATCTTTCCAGAAGGATCCAACAAGGCTTAAGATGTAGCTTAGAGACCATGGTCTCACGTGTCTGCAAAGAAAACTATGAAAGACACCTGCAGAAGTCAATTCTAACACTGGTACTGGCTGGCGACTCCATCTTGACAAGGCGCTACTCCAAGCTATGTGAGAGGGGTGTCAGAAGTCTGGCTGCTAGGCCCTTCCAAGTCCTCTCTGTACTTCTGATCTCAGCTCTACAGAAATGTGGGAGAAGATGGTTAGAAAGACTAGGTACCCACAGTGACAGTCACACACAGAGCACCAGGCCCATATGTAGTTTCACCTTTGGGGGGCAGCCCCCATCTTCTAAAGGAGCCAAGAGGGGCAAGGAGTCGGCACAGGCCCTTGCTCTCCACAGGGCTGGCTGCTGATCGGGTTCCCTTTGCTCTATCCTGCCTTCCTGTCACCTCCCTTCAAATTGGATGCCTGATAAGTACTTGGTTCTACCCCTCTGGAGTTGCAAAGCCTGGTCACCAACATTGGCCTTTCCCCAAGACATGAGATCAACTCTCTTTCTTCTTCGTCCAGGTCCACTGAAATGAAATAAAATCCGTCACAAATGACACTAAATTCTTTACACAAACTCCCCTTTGAGGAGTCCCGCACACAAGCAGGAGTAAATCATTGGCTGAGCACCTGTTGGTAGCAGGGTGGAGACAAATTCTCAGGGCCAGGAGCCAGCCCCACAGTGAGAAAGTCCCACTCTGGGTGATAGAGTTTCCTTGGCTACTATGGCAGCTGTCCGTTAAACTCAGGTCACTACTGAACAGCAGAATGACCTCAACCCACTGTGCACTGAAATAACATTGTAGCTTTCACTCCAAAGATGGCCTGCCATATGGCATCTAACCAACTCTGATGTTCCATCAGGAGTTCTCAATGAACTATTAAAGAAATATAATTATTCAATGTAATAATGAAGCTTCTTATTTGCAAAACACTAGCAACAAGAAGTCTCAGAACATTGGAAACCATGCCTTTCTTTAAAAAGGAACAGAGTCTCTTAAGCTTAAGTCAGACAAAATCCCAGCACTGACATGGGGAAATGGGGAAGAAGAAACCCCATCCCTATCTGAGGAGCTACTGGCAACCAATGACTGCTGGGAGGGGCAGAATCAGTTTCATTTAAGGGTGAGACTCTTGGTATGTTGACCAGACTCCAGTAGACAAACTCATATTGGATGGTAATTGGAGACACACACCTGACTCTATAGGCCTTAACATATATATATATATATATATATATATATATATATATATATATATATTAGAGTACAGGAAAATGGGTGAGAGGTATTAAGAAAGGGTGCAGATGGGGAAGGAAATAAAAATATGATCAAAATGTATTGTATAAAATTCATAAAAATTCAATAAAAAGGGATAAAAGCAACAGCAAGTTATGAAATCAGAGAAAATCATTTCAATTTAAAAAACAGCAAAAAAATGCCTGACCCTGTTCTTACAGAACCAACAATTTTACAGGAATATATAATTTTAAATGTAACCCATTTCTTACTGATTTTTCATACCATCAAAGAATCAATGTTACAGATTTAAAAGAAAAAAATGTGTTCAAACCAAAGCGGCCAGAAAAGAGCTTGTGGAAGTGAGGCTCACCCAGGGTACCCCACTCCAATTTCTGTAAGCGCATCTGGGAAAATCACGGAACCTTAACCACAGTGCTGAAGCAATAGCCTGCACTCGTTCTCAGCTGCCCCACCTGCTAAATACACCCTTTATATTTATATGTTGTCACCAACACAGTATTTGCTCTACCATAAATATTCAACATTCTTCTCTGGAGCAATTATCTCAACTTACCACTCCCTGCCTTAAGTGGGCAGTATACCGTGTGTAATCTCACATAAGTCCCAACTCACGAGTGTCTGCTCTATTCAAAACATTGCTAGTAACTGAGCAGGAAAAACCTACCTGGGCATATTTTCCATTAAAATTTAACTGATGCCCAGGTTTCAATAAATCTTCTCATCACCCTATTTAGGTCCTTTTATGTTTTGTTTATTAAGAAGACTCTATTGCTGAAGACACCACACACACTGGTCACAGGACATGGAGAAATCAAATAGGTACTAACCAGGAACCTTCCTTCTTGCTAGCTAGCTTTCATAGAACTGGAAAGTGCTACTACACAGGTTGCAGGGGGAAAAGACATCAACAGTCTCATCCATCTGTGACCCCTGCGATCTACAATAATGACCAGTGTGGCAAGATATGCCCACAGGTGCAACAGTAGCACAATTGTTACAGAGGTAACCAACCACTTTCTGGTTAGATTTTAGGCCTGCTCTGTAAAAGGAAACACATTCTTGGTACTGAAAAGCTATCCAAGAACTCATGGATGGGAGCTAATAAGCCCCAGGGGTGAACATACTATTATTGTTAGGTTAAATGGGCAAAGAATCAAATTCCTCTCTAAATTCCTTTCTCCAACCATAGATTCATATAGCTCTCAGACCTCATCAGACAAGTTTCTTTGTACAGTGGATGGTTATTAATGGACTGCAATGATGATGGCAAAACAGTGTGTCAGATGCAGTAAAACTTATCCTGAGTGTAAATTGAACACCACCTATACAATGTTACCATAATAAAATTGCCTATAACCAATCTATTATTCATTTACCCAATAAATCAAAATGTCCTTCTTATATTAAAAATAATTCTTTGGCCCCAGCACTTGAGAGGCAGAGACAGTGGGATCATTCAGAATTCGAGGCCAGCCTAGTCTACATAGTAAGACTCTGTCTCAAACCTTCCCACACCCCAAATAATCATTCTTTGTGCCAGCAAGATGGCTTAACAGGTAAAGATGCATATCACCAAGATCCCCGATGTTTCACTGAGTCCTTCAGAACTCAGTACTGCTCACCTTTAAAGAGCAGTGTTCCTAAACACTTCCCCTTCCCAGCTCCTGCTGGACTCCCTCCGTCTCCTCCAATACCAGCACACCCTGTTTTCAGGGTTCTTCTGGTAACTAGAATCCCTTGTTTGCTCAACTGAATGTACAGTGCATCCAGTAAGTACTAGGCACTGAGTGAGAAGCACTGAACATCATTGGCCTGTGACGAACACATGGCCAATTTCTATATAGACAGCTCACAGATATTCTGCAGAATGTTTTGATTATATTTTACATCTGAGAACTGGTAAGAAGAGTTAAGTCAGGAACGAAGAGAGAAGGGCCTCTGACCACCTGACCACCACGTTGGCGCTCTACACACACACACACACTTTCCATTTTATACGAAAATTGACTGCTAATGGAAAACTGAATGCACAGACTCTAATGGTTCAAGTTTATCTGAACCAAAACAACTGTATGGATGCTTTATAGGAGCAGAAGGTGATTCAGGGGACTATGCAGAGACATTTTATCTGAAAGCGATAGGCATAAATGAGACGTGCCACTGGGTTACACACTGCCACACCAATGACCCTCCTATCACTTCTTCTCCATCTTTGAGTTGGGGTGATATCTGAGACCTTAAAAAGCTACACAAAAACTTAGATGAGATCTCCACAGCAGAACTTTGCTGTCCCTAATCCCCTGCTGAAAATAGGCTGGGGAAATCCTCTTTTCTATACAGCACAGATTATTTAACTATTAAGACTTCATCTCAGGCAAGGCGAAGGTCCACAAAGAAGGAAGGTCATGGGCCCACAGCCCAGCTGGGGTTTGGGGCAGGGACCCTTCAGGTGGGAGGAGGCCAAGCACACTAAGACCCTCCCATACTCTAATGGGGTCTGACACCTGTGGGAAGCAGTTCCTTGACCTGGTCTTGGTTTATACTCTGTAGAAGTTTCAGGCCTTTGGACAAGCACATAAAGTCTGTGGGTCTGGGATTAGCACCTAACCTGGGGAGGGTGTCTGCTTAACATAGACCCTCCTGCCTCATGTTCAGTTAAATGAGTAAAAAGTCTCCAGAACTCAACAACCACCTGGGTGAACTCCTAACAGGAAGATGAGCATAACTGGGGATGATTTCTGATACAATAGCTTCAGCAAATGACAATGAGACTTTTGAAACACAGCATACTGCAAGTCAGATAAGTGATGGCTTTGGGACTTACAACTGCCTATGAGGAACTGGGAGGGTCATGACGTGAAGGTAGAGGTGTTCTGATTCTACCACTAAACATCTGTGCAGACAGCAGAGCACCCTGCCCATCCTGTTCACTTCCAGCCCACCTCCCAACAACCAAGTACCAACTCCAGCAGTCAGAGGTTCCATCCTGGATAAGCAGCCTCAATCCATTTTGTGATGTAAACAGCAACATCTGCTTGGTCAATAAGCCAGATGTTGCACATGTGAACTACACTGCAAACACCCAAACTCCTCTGCCCTGCCAGTCTCTCAGGAAGGGAGTCGAGTCATCAGATTACATGTACTAATGGGAAAATCACCTGTTTCACTAAAGATAAAACAGCCACCAAATCTATTCTATGCGAGTCTTTCCAGATTTTGTGGAATATGTTGTAATTTATTTGATGTTGCAGTAAGCAAACAAAGTATCTTTTCTTTTGAATTCCCCATCTGTTTGGACACTCGATCTAAATACAGCCTCTTTTACTACATGCTATTACAGGCTGAACTCTGTCCCCAGGTTCATGTGCTAGAGCCGTTGCAGTGTGACTATACAATGTGTGTCAGCCCAGGCAGTGTGAAGACTAGGCTAATAACTAAGACCTAAGGAGCCACAGGGTGGGGGTCCTCACTCGGAAGGATGAGACGGGGACAGGAGAGGGGAATCCACACATCAGAACCCAATCCTGCTGACATCCTGACTTAAGGAATGATTTCCGGTGAGGTGGTCTGTGTAGAGATTCCACCTGGGGTGCATAGCACCTACTTCGGTGGTACCCATAAGCTGCCAGGGTAGCAATCTATGCTGATAGACTTGGAAATGGGCTTCCCGCAGGATAACGTTGCTGGCCACAGGGTGATCGTCCATGAAGAATTTTCCTCCCTTCCCATCCTCAGCACTGGTGTTTTCAGCCATCTAACTCAAGTGCCCACCAACTGTCATTTCAGAAACTCTGGCTGCTAATCTCACCTGATGAGACACAAGACAGAGACTGATGGAGAGGCAACCATCTGCAACACAAGCAGAGGGGCAAAGCTTTGGGTGCATGCTTCCAGTTGACCTGCTCTGACTTCACCCATAGTGGACAAGTGGACAGAGTGGACACAAGGAGGGACACAGGCAGCTGAAAGAGACAGATGGGAAAGGAGCTCAGACACTCAGAGGCCAAAGAGTTCACACCTTGGGGGAGGAGGGGATAAGTACAGGAGCCCCAGACATGGGAGTATTTGCTGAGTAAGTGGAAGACTGCACAGGAACAATGCTGTGTGTGTACACATGTGTGCACGCATATATCTGCAAAGGTCAGCTTCCATGGTAAACACAGTGGAGGGAAGCATTCAGGGCAGAGGGAGCTCTGCAGGGCTGACAGGTCACTTCTGCACAGAGGGAGGGACAGCTCCTAAAACTAGGCCACCGTAGGCACATACCACTGCCATGCATCAGCCTGAGAATGTCAAGCCATATCAGAAGTTGACCAGGCTCTGAACACGTGGAGGACAGGGCACACTGAGCTGCTCAGTCACAGAGACACTGTCCCATACCTTAGCTACAAGGCACCAGCTCTGTCCTCAACTGTGGCCATCTGCTGCCTCTCTCACCCACTCAGTGGTTCAGTCAGGTAAACTCAGAGATTTTTCTCTCCAAGAGCAGGAGGCACTCTCCCCTGACTGGCCCAATTTTTCATCTTTGCAGTGCACTGCACAGACCAAGCACCAGGACAGTCCTCAACACTTATATACAAACCAAACCATGAGCAGACAAGCTTTCACAGAAGCGAGTTAACAATATAACAATATTTAATGTATTTGCAATGTCTGAACAGCACCCTAGGGTTCTCCTTCCTGAGTGAGACAGGTCTTATTAAAGAACAGGACACAGGAAAACAGGAGCAAAAGTTCACAGCAAACAACAATGGGAGCCATCTGTGGAGCCACCTTGAACCCTACCCACCTGTGCACACTCAGGACTGCAGTACCATGGGCCAGTGCCCTCAGCAGCTAAAACACCCATTGCTTTCCCCAGACTCACTGCTGGGACCACACAATTTCAGAAGAGGAACATAGGAGATGACTTCATCAACAAGGTAGGGAGATATTAGTGGAAGGCCACCCTGAACCTGCAGCTAGTCAGTATCTGTGTGGTTACACCGCCCCACAGCACAAGGTAGGGAAGGGAGCCAGCAGGTTCCGGGCCCACTCTCCACCTAGAGAGAGTCATCTAACTTATTATCCAAAGTGGATGCTTCTGTGATAGAGATGCTGTGGAGGATTCCTAACTACATTAAGATAACAGGCTTTGTAATGGGGCTGTGCTGGGTAAAGTGGGTGTGTGACCCCAAGCCGGGGCACCCATGCCACCCATCCCTCTGGATGAACCCAGCACTCTTGTGGAAGGACACAGTGCTCCTTCCAGGGGTATGGAGACCAACCTCAGGAGAGGCCTCTGCCCACCAAACAGCAGAGAGGGCTCTCCTCTGCTGGCAGACACCTGTGGGTTCAGGCCCATCCATATCTCTCTCACTCGGCCCTCTTCTCCTTTCTCTGGGATGGGAAACAGCAGGACCAAGGACAGAGTCACCGTCCCCAGACTGCACATCCTCTCAACTTTGTGGAATGCGTAACTCACTGGCTTTGATCAAAGACTGTTTTCACAGAGCAAAACTTCTCCTTATAATCCTTTCTTACCCTCCAACTGGCCATTTTTTTTTTCATTTGCTTTTCAGGTTGAAAAAAAAATTATCTTTGTGACATGCATACATACTCTGGTGACTCTGGAGGTACTTTAGGATACACCAGCTTGTCAGACCCTCGCCACACAGGCAAGCAGCTTCAGCGGTCATCCACTTCTTCTTCAGTCGTCTTTAGAGGTACAGTGAGCTTGATGGCTACCTGGGCCCCCCCTAAGGACTCACACAAAGGGCTGGCAGTAAGGCATGTATATCCATGACATCATCTGCCAGGAGAGTGAGATCACAACTTGCAGAAGCATTGTATGCGTGGGACATGACGCTTCTTGCCAGCGACACTTAACTTTATGAAAATTATCTGCACTCGAAACACAAACTGGGCCAGGCATAGTGGCTCACAGCTATAATCACAGCATTCAGGAGGCTGATGCAGGAGGACTGGAATTCAAAGCCAGTCTGGGCTACATATTGAGACTGAGGCTAGTCTGGGCTCTATCAAAAACAATTCTTTAATGGAGTTGGGCCAGATTCTCAGTGTATACCAGCCCAATGTGCAGCCACCTGATGCTCCCTTGGCTCCACTGAAGCACAACCAATGCCAAGTCAAGTGAGTACAATGCCATCTTTGGAAGTATGGGAAGACTTCAGAAATATGGGTCAATCCCCACCCAGCCCGCCCCAGCATCTTGAGGGCACCCCAGCATGGCTCACCCCTTCAGTATGGCTCATCTCAATGTCTAATGTACATGAACCTCTCAATACACCTACCAAGAAGGGGTCTGGTTCTGACTCTGACAAACATAAAAACCACAGAAATGTGGGAAGCATTTTCAACAAAATATGAAGAGAAGGAAAGGAAAGTGGCTACTAAACACTATTAGGACAGGGATTTGAAGATACGCCCCTTTGTCCTCCAGAATGAGGAAAACTATAAGGAATGGTGACTGCAAATAGGTAAAGTACGCCACTAGCAATTCCTGCACATGGACAGAGGAGAAGCACTCAACCGCCATGGGAGGTCAGCTGCTCCCAACTTCACTTGAAGATGCTGAAACATTGGGGTTGGAGAGATGGCTCAGCAGTTAAGAGCACTGGTTGCTCTTGCAAAGGATCCAGATTCAGGTCCCAGCACTCATATGGCAGCTAACAACTGTACATAACTCCAGTTCTAGGGAATCAGAAGCCTCTGAAATTATACATAAAAAATAAAAATTAAAAAAAAGAGTTGAAACACATCTAAAGGAGAGACAGTGGAGACATGACTAACTGTACAGAATTCACACGGCATCTCCCACAGGAGCCCGGGTCAAGTGCTGACTTCTACACTGCCTCCCTCCAGTGTTCCGTTAGGGCTCGGTCTTCAGGAGGTGCAATAAGCGGACCCTCCCCCACTTCAGTCACAGTGCACGCGCACACACATACACACACACACAACAAAGATAACAAATAACAGGCAAGGCACAATAAGAACTTGAAAAACAGCATACGAAAACTGTTGACTTTGCTTTAGAGTCCTCATGTGGGGGCCCAAACCAGAAAAGCCTGAATCCTTGTTGCTAGGTAGGGAACAGGTCACATGCCAGAGAAAGGCTAGACAGTTCAAAACAGTCAAAAGCAAGTAGTGAACCCCTAAACAGCTGACCCCCCCAGGAGCAGGGCCATACGGGAAAGGATCCAATATTCTGGAAATGTCAGGAAGTATGGATACTTGTAAGCATAAACCTGTATTTAAGCGTTGGGAAGAAATTCGACTACCATTCCAGCTACTGAGTAGCCAATACAACCAGCCCAGGGCCAAGCCCCCTGCCTGCTCTAGGACAGGCCCCTGGGAGAGGACCTGAGAACTGGTGGAAGGACCACGGGTCTCACTTCAGAGGCACCAGCCGAAAGAGCACAAGCATTCCAAGGGGTCAGAGTTAGCTCCTGGGAATTACTAATTTAAAGTGCTAGGAGATCATCAGAGCTTTGCTTTTAACATCAAGTTCTATGGAGGGCTCTGCTGCTTTCCCTCTCAGGCCCGGAGGCTCGATGAATAGAAGAAAACTAGAAATGAACTCTCTTCAGAGAGCTCAATTCCAGCAGGGTCAGCAGGATCCTGGGGAAGGACACACACGGGAAGGCTGCGGAGGGAGCAGCCAGTCAGGACCTCATCAGAAGTAAAGGCCTGAGAGCTTAGGAACTTTCCTTGAAGGACCAGAAGTCTTGGAATCAGGTCCACTCCATATTCCTCAGGGTCTATGAAATGAGCGAAGGAGAGCAAATTCAGAAGCTTGCAATATCACTGAACACAATTTAAATTGCTGGTCTCTCCAGTGCTTGGAAGTACCACGGAGCTCACTTCAGAATTACCCTGCAATGTCCTCTGGGTCACAGTCACAGTGATGGTGAGCCACCATCGGAGGTCACAGAGTAGGACCTTATGTGCAGGAAAGGGCACATGTGAAACATCTGGACCCCGGGGTTAGCATGAGGGCTCTAACACAGAGAAGGAGGCTCCATCTTGTCCAAGAGCAAGGGTTTAACAGAGAGGGGAGGAGCCAGTGCTGACGCCAGGACCCTGGTAAGGAGAGAGAAGCCTACAGGTTCCCGAAGGGGGAAACAGGCAGGCAGCAGGGCACATGATGCCCAGGGCCCCGGGCCTGCACTGGCCTTTCTCTCCACTGGGCACACCATCCAGCACTGGCACGGTCAGCCCTGCAGCCCTCAAGATGCTGCCTAGTGAGGCCTGCTAACCCAGAAATGCCCTCCCACAGAAAGTTCATGGCTTAGTCACCAACTGTTGGTGTCAACCACTGAGAGGTGATTGGACTTTGAGGGCTCTGACCTCATCAATGGATAACACACCGATAGATTCATAAATGGATGGGGTCATTGGGAGGTGGTGGAAAGCAGCAGGTGAGCTTTGGTGGAAAAACTAGGTCGCTGGGTTGTGCCCTGGAAAGACAAACCTTATCTCTGGCTCCTTCCTGGCTCCCTCTGCTTCTTGACTACCAAGAAGTGAACCTTTTGCTTGACCATGTCCTTCTGCCACGATGTTTGCCTCACCAAGGGTCAGAAACATCTGAAACCATGAGTCAAAATGTATCTTTTCTCCTTTCAACTGTTTCTCCACCTGACCACTAACACTTGCTTATTTCTCAGTCTGCCTTGACATTCTGAAGAAACCTGGTCTCTATCTTACTGACCTACTGGTATGTCAATGGGCACACAGAATGCTCACTAGAGGTCAAATGTGAGTGTGTAAATCACACTGAGGCCTGCTGAGGTCAAATGTGAACACCACAGAAGTCATGGGAAGAACACCCTCAGGAGCAAGACAAAGACAAGGTGGGAGGAAAGAAAGTCCAGTCAGCTGCATGTGACCAGCCATTAAGATAACGGGTGATGAAGACATAACTACGCAGTGGAGCAGATGACATCACCTGAACAGGAAGAGGATGAGGGAGCAACCCAGAGTACAAGCTGCAAGACCAGCCTCTATCAGAATAGGGTCACATGCCCCAAACCAGAGGGGAGGCCAGGACAGAGACAGCAGGCTGTAGAATGTGCACAACGGCATGCTGTCGATTTTCTACTCAAAGGTCGAAGCTGGTTGCCAGCTGCCCCACGAAGAGGCAGAACGGACGTCTACTGAGACCAAGGCAGCACTGTCCAATCTATACTGGCAACAGGGATTCCCACTCACAAAGCACCTACCACATGCAAAGACTGTGTTCCAGCCAAACACTGCAGGCACAAGTGGCCACTATTGACAGTCCTTACTTTACAGAGGCGGAAACACCTTGAGGAGGCCAACTACAGCCCAAGTACATGGGGAGTTAGCTGAGTGAGGGAGGATCCAGGAGATGAATACCTCACCTCAGAACCCCTGCCATTTGCTAGGAGTTTCTCAGCCATCAACATCCCAGCCAAGCAAAAATAGTACATATTCAATCTTGTTGAATTTCCAGTGCTGTAAAAATTGCTTTCTATTGATTTGTATTGCAAATAAATAGTACTCTTACATGCACTTAACTTGGTTGAAAGAGCATTTCTAAGTCTGCAATGGAATCTTCCATCTACCCTGTTTCTGTGAAGCCTAGGGCACAGGCACCCAAGAACAATTTGTACTTTTTGTTTGGAGCCCAGCCCCTCTGCAGACAGAAGAATCCCAGGTAGCAGGGCACTATGTGTGTCTGTTAGCAGAGTCATGGCATTTCAAAGCTAATTGTAAACTGAGGACAGCACTCCCATTTCTAGAAATTTAACTAACTGTAACAGTATAAGCCTCTTTCCCTTGGGTTATTAAATTCAGTCTTTGACATAAGATAAAAGCATCTGAGCATCACTCATCCTAAGGAGCAGACATTCATTCCATAGGTTTCCATAGAACAATGGGAGGATTTAATGCAGTGGTTGGAACATAAAAGTTAAATTACACAGTGGGCTGACTGCTCAGGATGTCCACTCGGAACACACTGGCCCCTGAAGACAGGAAGGTGCTGGATTAACCTGCCTGACTCCTGCCTGGTTAAAGGTGTGTTAATTATAAACTTTACAAGTCCACCCTGCAGACTGCTTCCACCATGCTGGAAACAGACCATCCATTAGCCTGGGGTTTTATGCCTAAGGATTCACTTATTTCAAATACCAGAAGGCTTTGGTGGTTAAGTGGTTTCACTTTGTGTCCAGGGATACAGACTCTGGGGGCTAAACAGGAAGGCCTCATGTTCCCAGTGCTGGATAAGCAGCAGCAATTCCAATGAGTAAGTCTCTTAGAATAAGCAAGCTCACAGAGATCCTGGCATCCATGATATAAATATTTGGAAATAAAAAAAGAAAAGAAAAGCAGTTGCAGGTGTGTCCTTACAAATAATCAAACTTTCTGGGAAGTATAAAGTGCTTGAAGTCCTCAGGAGCCGAAACTGTTTCTTCTTCTAATATAAAGAAACTAAATGAGCTGGGCCTGGTGGTACAGGCCTGTAACCCCACAGCTACACTGGAGGCTAAGGCAGAAGGACTGTAAGTTCAAGACCTGACTGTAACATAAAGTGAGTTCAAGGCCACCCTAGGAACCTCAGGGAGACTAACTCAAAATACAAAGTAAAAAGGTCTGGCAATGCAACTCAGAGGTAAAGCACTTACCTAGCATGCACAACACCCTAGGTCAATGGTCAAATACTCCCAAGAAAGACAGAAAGAAAAAGAAACAAATTAATTTAAATAATCCAGCTTATTTAAAAAACAAGTACCTGCTGTTAGCAAAGAAAGCCTTCAGTTTTTCCAAAGTTTGCTATCTTAGAACAACAGAAATTGCTGAGAGGCAAAACCCATGAGGCAGAAGCAGACAGCAGCTTTGACAAGCAGTAAAACCTAATAAACAAAATCCAGGCTGAATCACAGAAATGAATTACTCAGACGTGACAAAATGAAGCTCTTGACCTACAGGAATATGAGAGAAAAGCAAATCCCCTCAGTGTGAACCAGGAAGGCAGAGGGAGAAGGCAGTAGGCTGGCCTAGGAAGCCACCCCTAAATAACCTCCAAGGCCAAATACAGCCACAGCTGCTCCTACCTAACCTGCAGTAGCTTCCATGTCTCATTTAAAAGTGTTTCATCTTTTATCATTCTTTGACAATTTCATACAATATACAATATACCTTGATCATAATCACCCCCATGACCCCCTCCCACTGCCTGGGGAAAACTACCCAACACATCCGTACACCCTCTGCCTTCGTGTCCTTCCCCCCTCCTGTTTTTGCTTTAAAACTTTTGATGGGCATCTGTGCCTTCCACACTGCTCAGCATCAGGACACTCTGCTAAACTTTCAGCCCACTCTGATGCCACCCAGAGATGATGCCTGCCCCAGCTTGGGCCACCTGAGCAGTATGAGTAGTGATCAACTTGCCAAGCCTCTCCTGGGAGCCAGGCCCCATTCCTGGCCCTTTCTTGGACTAACTCAATTCTCATAGTAGCTTCATGACACAAGTCCTTATTATCTTCTGACAAGCTAAACCACCTGTCCCAGGTACACAGCTGTAAGTGGGAGGCAGCATGGAGCCTGCAGCCTCTCCAACAGCCTCACAGAGCCTCTGAAGGTAATCCAAGAGGCCCATTGTTTCCTCTCAAAAGGTCAATGACCAGAATCGTTACTTCTCATCTTACATGCCTAAGAGGAAGCACACCAAGAGTTCTCCAACCAGGCCCTTCAGGTACAAGGTACAACTCAAGACTATCTCAAGGAACATAAGCTACTTCATGGGACATAAGCATAGTGCCACAATGAGTAGAAAACACCTCTTCATGACCATGACCATCCAAAAGCCAAGCAGTGTGTACTTTGGAGTATACTAGCCTAACCTAGCAGAGCTCTCTCAGTCACTCACCTGTCTGTGCTCACTATCAAGACCTGACCCAGGACAAAATACCTAAGACAATGCTTTCCAAGGACTGAAAGTTCTATCTTTGCAAACTTGGGCTTCAGAGGGAGCTGGGATGCTGTCCTCTGTCTCGGGAACTTTGTGTGAATGGAATAAGGGGAGGAAGGAAAGGCTCATTTCTGTAGAATTAGTGGCATGAACCCCAATGAGGTAAGAAATGTGAAATCCTCACCAGGCATGGTGGCACAGTACTCGGGAGGCAGGGGCAGGTGGTTCTTTGTGAGATCAAGGTCAAATTATTTTTTTAAATAGATCACAACTCTCTGGAAAAAGTCAAATTAGCTTCATAGCTTAGACACGAGTTTAAAACTGTACATAACAATTGGTTGTGTGAGGAATACGGTGAAGGGGCAAAGGAAGACACTGCAATCATCCAGGTAAAGCAGAAAGAACAACATTCCATAACTTACATTCCAAAAACATTATCAAATAATTAAAAGGGTGGAAAAGTTCATTAAGGAATGTCTGCCTCCTCGGTTTAGGATAAAAAACACATGATTTTAAAATACAGTAACAAAACGAAAGGAAACTACCAGCAAATTTACCTGGGTTGAGAAAATTAAGACAGGAAGGCCTCCAAGCAGGAGAAAGTAAAGATGGCATGGGACAAATGCGTGCCGTCTGCGGGTGGGAGACAGGAACCACTGGAGGGTGCAGGGGCCAATGAAGACCACCTCTCAGCCATTTCATTTCCCCTGAGGAAGGGCTGCACAACTTCTCAATCTAACCCTTTACTTAACAGGAGGTTAAACTTGAAAGGGAATGTAATTAACCTGGGGCGGGGAGTGCAAACAGTCCCCTCCAGGAAAAACCCACTTTTTCCGCCAAGTCTCTCATTCAGGAAGAGCCCACCTAGGGTGGCTCTGCTGCACCCTGCTCGCGCCTAGCACGCGCTCCTTAAACCTGTGACCACCCGGCGCCAGCTACTGGACAATAGGGCCTTGTACTGAGTGCGGGGAAGAGCGTCCCGGGTAGATTCTCTTCCTTCTGCACATACCTCTCCGAGGCTCCCTCCAGCCACATAGCTGCCACCTCCCCGATATTAAAGGACAGCCGGCTTCCCAGTCTCCCCTAGCGATGCACACTCGGCCACCATCCGCGCGGCGGCGTCCAGGGGAGCTGGGAACTGCGCACTCGGACCCGACTGGCTACTTTCAAAGATTGAAAACTTCACTTCTAACTCTGGATGGGGCTGAAGCCAGCGGCCAGGCTCCCCGCTTTCCCGCATCCGTGCACACATCTCCCAGCCGGTCCCTGTCCCCCGCGCGGGCCGGTCCTGCTACAGCTAAGCGCGACCCCCGGGGATGTGCTCCGACCCCAGGAGCAGCGTGGTTGCAGCTGCGGACCCGGGAGGCCGTGCGCAGGTGGAAAGGAGCGCGACCTGTCCAGATGATGACCCCGGCCCGGACTCCAACACCAGCCCCTCCATGCCCCCGGCCCCACGCGGCACTCACGTATCTGCGCACGAGCGTCCGCACCAGGCTGCAGTCCATGGCTGCCGCTCTCCGCGCCTCCGCGCGCCCCGGGGCTGCCGGAGCAAGTGCAGCCGCCCCCCGCCCGGTCACGGCCTGGGCGGCGCGGGGGGCGGCCGCGGCCCCTCCGCGCTCATGCCCGGCCGCCGGCGGCCAGGAGACGCGGCCCGCGCGCAGGCGGCCAGGGGACGCAGCCGACGCCCGGCGTTGCTCCCGTCGGGCAGGCGCGGCCTGCGCTCGCTGCTCGGCGCTTGCTCCTCCCGCGGTCGCCGAGCCTCTGGAGCCGGCTCTGCCCCGCTGCGCCCCGCGCGTCACGGGCGCGAATGAGCATGCGCGCACCGCAGCCCCCGCCCCGGCCCCGCGCGCTCCGGTGCTCCCTAGCGCGGCCCTCGGGGCGGGGCGCGCCGCCCTGTTGCTTCCGCCTCCCGGAGGGGCGGGCTGGGGTGTGCGCTGGGCTGGGGACCGGCTGGGAGGCGCTGTGGCCGCCCCCGCGCGCCGCTGGTGCGGCCTCCCTCCCTTGCTGGCTCGCTCTGGCTCTAGGAAGGAAGCTTGACTGATGGGGTTGGGTCCCCGGATCTCCACCAGGGCACACCACCTCCCTTGGGGTGGGAAGAAGACAGGTGGTCTTCAGGTGGCTACTGGATGCAGGCAGGACTCCTGCCCCCTTGGGACCTGTCCCTTTGGAGACCCACACTAGGCCTACCCAGATCCAGCTTTGTGATGGTGGAAAGTCATTCTTATGAGGCGGCCAGAAGGCTAATACTCTCACCTGCTGCCGAGGCTCATGGCCATTCCGTCTGCCAGTTCCAGCATCCAGTCCTGGGCCTCTACGCTGTGTCCCCTATCTTGAGCCCTCCGCAGTCTTGGGCTTTGCCAGGTGTCAAGTGCTTCCTGCTGCTAGTTTTCAGCTAAGCACCGCAGCAAGCACCCTGAGTTCCATCGGAAGTTCTGCTACCCAGGTGTGAAGCTAGCACACAGACCGCACGCTACCCTTACCTCAGGGTCAGCCCTGACCTAATTGATGGCCTTTGGTTCCCGTCCCTCCCGTCCCTTTGGTGCCGCAAATGACTGGAACCAAAGAGGATTAAGCACCTGCATGGGCCAACCAGGAGCACCAGATTTGGGCACTAAGAATGTTCTTGACTGGGAACATTCTGAGTGTGGAGTAGAAATGACTTTGCCACTGTTTGTATTAGACAGGGATTACAAAAAAGTGCCAGTGACTAGGAATAGTGACTGAACAGAAAGGCCTCTGGATCCACCAGTTCACTCATTTTCCAGTTTCCGCCCAATCTCCCGCTGATCTCTGCCTTGCTCTCAGTCTAGTATCACACCTGCACCTCACTGCACAGCGCCAGCTGCTGATGCTGAGCCACCTTGGGAGAAAGCCTCTCTGGCCTTCCCAGCCTAGCCCCAGCCTCGTGGTGTTGGAAGGCAGTGCTCATTGGGCACTCCAGCTGTTGCATGAACTCTGCTGTTGCCTGGCTCTTCCAGTGGCAATGGCAGATCCCTTGTGTTTGGGGACTAGCTTGGCCAGCAGCTTCCCAGTGCTACCGGTCCCTGTGTTGGAATCTTGATGGTCTTGGGGTGCTTACCATGCTGCGCCTGTCCCTGGCGACGCATTCTGTTTCCCACCAGGACCCACCCCACTGCTTCCCTCTGGCAAATGGTAGCTGGAACGGGTGGGGCTGGCACAGACCCATCTCTCTCAGAATAAAGGCTTCCTGTCTGTAGGGATGCCTGTTTTACTCAGAGGCAAGTGTACATTTTCTGTTTCCTTAAGACAGGATCTCACTATGCAGCCCTGGAACTTGCTGTGTAAACCAGGCTGACCGCGAACTCCCAGAGTCTACCTGCCTCTGCTTCTTCCCAGCTTTGTTTTGGATTTTTGAAGCAGGATCTCACTTTTTATTTGAGACCTCGAATACCAAGCAATCTTCCCACCTCAGCTTCTTGAATGTTGGGAGTACAGGAATGAGCCACCATGTCTGATTTATTTCTTACTGACATAGGCACCTTGTGGAGATGCCACAGGAGTGACTTCTTCCTCCAAGTTTCCACCCTTTTCAGAGCTAGAGATAAACTCTGATACCCTCCAGGTAACCTTAGTAACTCTATTCTATACAGTGACTGGCTTAACTGAATTCGGCAAGTGGATGACT
This sequence comes from Eospalax fontanierii, assembly GCA_035773235.1. NCBI lineage: Eukaryota > Metazoa > Chordata > Mammalia > Rodentia > Spalacidae > Eospalax > Eospalax fontanierii. The sequence continues at coordinate 41,393,631 of CM069524.1, forward strand.
CTTAAAAGAAAGCTATAAGGCATGTTTGGGAAAGACGTCCTCACTCAAAAGAAAGAATCGTTCGCTGTGATCTAGAAGCAATCCCTGGTGCCCTGCAGCCTTCTTAAGCAGATTTGAGGGGTGGGAGCTAGAGGCCTGGGGATAGGAACATAGAAAAGTGAGAAGAGCATGGTTCTTCATGGTACCATAGATCCATTAATTCATCCTGGAGCTGCCCTAACCAGGAACTTCTTGTTAGGAGAGTTAATACGATATGTTTAAGCCACTTTACGTTTTCCATTATGAACACATGTCAGCCTTTAACTGTAAGCCTTTGAAAACAAAATAGTTGGAATGCTGTTAAAATAATAGACGCCTCAACTCATACTGTGAACCAGTTAGTCACAGCTGGGTAACAAGCCACTATCCAGGCAGGAGTTTACACAGCAGAACGGGGCTCCCAAGTTGTTCTACTCTCCCTGATATTGCCTGGAAATCTTCAGGCAACTGCATTCTCCTCGGGGCTCAGTCAAGACTTGGGGGTCACCCAAGGCACCCCTCACATGCCCTGTGTTCCTGAAGTGGGGAGCTTAAGGGGCAAGTTTCAGATGACTTCTCCCAATTCAGTGATATAGCTTGGGCTTCATCACACAGCAACTGGGTCCTTCAAGAGTCAAATGGACACTAGTGATTGGGTTTGGAGGCCCCAGAACATTGCCTCTGTCATGCTCTTCTGGAGAAAGTGAGATCGTAGTCCAGACCACATTCAAGAGCAGTGGAAGCAGGTCTCATTTCCTGGCAGACAGGTATGCACAGACAGGATAGAGAGCTGATGAGGGGTTCTCCCTAGAGATAATTTATCCAGGCTGCCTTGAACAGTCATGGGATGTGTTTGCACTTACCCCAGTAGATCCAAAGCGAAAAACTCAAGGGACACTCCAGGCTACCTGTTTCTTCATTCACTCCAAGTGGAAATAAATCAGAGTGAGACCACTCAGATTGAGCCAGCCAGGGCATTGAACGATTTCCTGGCCAGTGAGTCATGGGAGAGCAAAAACAAGCTGGCTGACGGGCATGGAGCAGGGACAAATCCCTGAGCTAGTAAGTGCCTGAATGGAATGGTTATCGTCATTAGCCTCAGGTCACGAGGACACACCATGGCTCACTAACAGCACAGCTGCTTCCCACAGCAGTGAGGACACGAAGGAGGAGGCAACCCCCAAACCCGATGCTCCCTGCTATCCCCAAGCCCACATCCCACCTCTGTACAGCTCACAAACACCTGCCTCCACACTTCCCAAGTTGGAGGGAACTTGGATAAAAACAAACAGCTTGGATTCACTGACTCCTAAGTGAAAAAGATTTGAGTCTTCCCTGGAAAGTCAGCTCCAAATAAATTGTGACTGATGCTGTAAATCACAAACCCGCAGCTAAACCAGCCAGAAAACAAAGTGGGGTGTGAATTATTAACTGGTTAGGAAGAACAGCACAGGAGAGCAGGGAGGTTGGGTAGATGTGTTGCTGCCCCACCTGCTGGGCTGTTCTGTGAATACCTTCCTAGGGTCACTGTTTCCACAGGCCAGGATTATTGAGGGAGTCATGTTCCTTTGGACTAGCTGTAGACTCTTCAGTGGCAGGGATTTACACCTTTTCTTGGGGAAATGTAAAGAAACTTCTTTTTATTCCAGATCTACAGGGACCAAACAAAAGATTCCACCCAAAGCACACTTGGTAGACTAGTTTATTGATATTACTTATGGGATCATGAGTAAATAACAGTCAGATATACCACTAGGAAGTTCCTTGGGCAACTACCGGGCAGCTAACCCCCAGTAAGTATTTACCTCCCATATAGTGGTATGAGGAATTCCAGGGAGGCTAGGGGCCTCACAGGGGTCTCAACCTGAGCCTCCCAGCTCCCTCCATTAGGGAACGGTGATGAAAGGTCTCCAGGTCACCACATCTGCTCTGCTCCAAGACAGCAGGCCATGGCCAATCAAGAGGAAGCAGACACATTACAGGGAGAAACCTTATTTCCTGTGTCTCCCACAACCCCTTCCAGTTCCCTGATCCTTTGTCTGGGATCCTCTTCTGCACCCTCTTCTGCCACACAAGATCTTATTTGTTCCTTCTTTTTGGTAAATGCCTTCTCCCCTTCACCTCAGTTTCTTTTAGTTCCAGGTAATGACTTCCTCCCTTAGCACCTTAATGGCACCAATGAGTAACATTTAGTTGTTTATTCAAAGCAGCATTTCTAACCCTGGTTGTAGATTATGATCACCCAGGGAATTTTTAAAACAGTTCCCGGCTCCTGGACTGTTCTGTTCCAGTGTCTCTTCACTTGATGGGGACTGGGACTAAGCATCCTGGCTTTTTCAAACTCCCAGATGCTGCAGGTTGAGGTCTCAGCAGGTGAGAAAGACCTTGCTGGGGATGGCTTCAGTCATTGATCTCCACTCCTCGGCACAGCTGGGTGCCTTGTACATACAGGTGCTCAAAAAATTGTGAAAGAATTAAATTACACCTAGACTGCAATTCTAGCTACCAAGCATCAACAGAAAGAACAAAAGGAAGGCATGAAGCATTCACTGCCAAATGTGGAAAAGCTTACAGTCCACTGCAACCCAGCTAGAACCAGTTCCTTTGATCAGGTATTGTATAGTGAGGTCCGGTGCTGGGAATGTCTCTGAGGTTAGAGAACTAACTGCCAAGCTCCACCACAGTTCCCTGGAATGTGGCATTGAAAAGCTCTTTCCTGTGCCTAGGAGGCATTTGTGGTCAATACCACTGTGAATAGAAGTTCCCAGAAAAACCTTGTCAAAGTGGACTTTCTTCAACAAGGCTGATTAACTAATTAGAGCTCTGGAGATTGTGGAGTGTCTGGAATGTTGCAGGTCCAGAGCCTATCTCAGGCTACCTTTAGCCCCTAAATAGCCATTTCCTTGCCCATCTCTGTCTCTGACCGAGCATCCTGTGATTATCAGATTTTTAAAAAATAAAACGTTTTTCTAAAGTACTTAACTAACAGACCAACAAGTTCTACCAATTAAAAAGCTAAGAACGTCATCAGATAGCCCTGAGGCCTATAGAAGAAACCCACCCTCTTCTTTGCTATGACCTGCTTACTGAATGCATCCACCAATGTATTTGAAAAGTGTCTTGATTTATGACTTTTCTTTGTTCTGTTACTATAAAAACTTCATAAAACTCTTTCCATGCTAGAATACGGAATTTGGGGTAACCTGAATCTGTGTTCCCAGGCCATGGTCACTCATATTTGACTCCAGAATAAAGTATCTCTTATCCCCTTGAGGTGAGAGTTATGCTTTTACATGGACACCACTGAGTTATTTATTCTCAGACAGGGTCTCACTATGTAGTATAGGCTAGCCCTGAATTCATGATCCCCCTGCCTCAACCTTCCAAGTGCTGAGATGATAGGCTTGTACCACCATGCCCAGCCTACCTTTAAAAATCTAGTTAGATTTGATGATTATGCAGACATTGGGAAATGGACTACATTATGAGTCGTAATTCTTACTCCAAAGTATTGGAGAGGATGAGCATCAGTCTCAAATAATTAGCAAGACTGTCTTCCAGATGATGCTGGCATGAGCCTAAAGGCACTCACCAAGTCCCATGCCTACTGACCCTACGCACGTTTATTCAGGCCTATACTGGCTTTTTTAAATGCCCTCTTCTGGAGACTGTATGTTGTCTGCTAGGGGTCATCTTTCCTGCATGCTGAGCCTTTTTGTCCTCAAGGTTTTCAGTCAAGTATTCAGATACCATCAAGAGAGAGTCCTAGGAACACTGGGGTCCTGTTCCCTCCTGAGGATCTGTTTCAATAGGACAATGGGGAATCCAGCAAAGTGGTTGCCTGAACCCCAAGGGAGTCTAATCGGGATTAATTTGCTTCTCTGTGTCTCATTTTCCCTTATTTTTCAGAGACTTCATGAAAAGAAAAGAAGTAAAGAGTTCTTTTATCTTTCACACTCCTGTATTTTATTTCTCTAAAGGATCAATGATTTTAATTCCAGTTTTCTTGCAAGAAAAAAAAAATCAATTTCTGTGGTACTTAAAATTACCAATCAAGTAATGAAAGCAATTTGTTGTACCTATTTATCTGAACAGCAATTTTAGTATAAACTGTTAGTCCTCCTCTGATAAAGTAAATAAATGGTAGGCTCTCTGAAATACGAGTTGGACAATCATTAGCAATTCATCATTATTCAAGGCAATTTGTGTCTTTGCTCAAGCAAGACACTTGGATATTACATAACATGGCTTTAAAGAATGTTCCTTTTATAGGACTTTCCAGAAGACTAGGGAAATGGTTTTTCTTGCCCCTTTGCTTTTATAAATAGGAAGATAAAATGGTTTTCCTTAAAATACCTTCCATTTATTGTAATTTGTAAGAATATTTTATCAGTTTTAACTGGAAATTATCTAACTATATTCAGAAAGTGCTGGATATAATGGTGTGTGCCTGGAATCACAGCACTTTGGAGACTGAGACTAGAGGATCAAGAGTTCAAGGCCAGCCTGGGCTACAGAGAGAGACCCTGTGCCAAAAAGACCAAAAAAAAAAAGAAAGAAAGAAAAAGAAGCACTACAGGATCCTGCTTATATTAGGTCCCTAAGTGCCACCAAGTCATAGAGCAGAGTGGACCTGGGGATGCCAGGAACAGAGTGGGTAGTTTGTGTTTAAGGGAACAGAATTTCAGTTGGGAATGTGGAACATCCTGAAGGTGGATGGTGATCACTATACAACAGTGGCAATGTGCTAATGGCCCTGAAATTAAAATGTTTGAGAGGATAAGTTTCAGTTATGCAAATTTTTAGTGGTCCTAGAATGAGAGACAACTGTGTTAATGTTCCATTATCCTCTCTTTCAGTTTCATATGCTAGAAACATTCCTTCTCTTTGGTACATATCAACAGAGCGCCATGTAGAAATTCTACACAGGTGTGCATGGGTTAGATCCAACCTCTTTTTTCCTACTCCACCCCACACAACTTTACCAATATCTAGTAATCACTGTTCTTACAATTCAACTTCTTTACGTTCCTACATAAAAGAGAATATGAGGAACTTGTCTTTCTTTCTGCTTATTTCACTGAACATGATATGTTCCTGATCTATCCATCTTTCTCCAGGTGATCTTTTGGTTGACTGACACTTGCTGTGTATATGAGCTACATTTGTTTTTCCTTTCATCTGTCAGTAGGCTCTGGACTGGTCCCATATCTCAGCTACTGTAACTAGTACTAAATTTCAAAGCCAAATCATCTGGAGACTGTGGCTGTACCTTTGGAACACAGGGAAAGAAAACCCAGGATCCTGGTGTGGTTGCATCAGTTCTGGATCATTTCTACTTGTTAAGTGTCATAATTGGAGTCACTCAGTGTGTGGTATGGGATTCAGCTTGGATCACTTTAAGGGGGGAAGGAAGCTAGTGCCCAAGACTTGGCTAAGTAGATGTTTTATGTGCAAACCTGTGATCTCAGGGATGAGCCTAGCAGAGGGTATGTTACTACCTGTTTTCCAAATAGGGAATCTAATTCTCAAATCTCCCATTGGAAGACAGCCAAGGAAGGGCTCACTCCCAGTTCATATTGGCTCCTGAGGCCAACTCTCTGGTTACATCATGATTCCCAATTATGGCCATTCTCAGCCCCAGTACCTACTCACCCATCAGTTACTGACGTTCAACCAATCTCTTTCACCAGGGCAGCCCTGGGACACCAGGAAACTGGCCTTCATTCCTCCCCACCCTCACCTCTGCTCTTCTCAGCCTCTCCCTGCTCCTTCTCCAGGCCCATCCTGCTTGATAGAAGAGAATCGTGAACTTGGTTCTGGAGCCAGGCAGAGAGATCAGGAATCTTCCAGCAAGTTCCTCAGCCCCCTTGACCCTAAACCTTACTAACCTGCAAGGGACAGTAGCAGCACCTGCCGCCTGGGCTGCTGTGAGAAGCAGATGAACTCATCCTAGACCAAGACTTGACTGGAGCAGGCACCTACCCAAGCAAGCTGACATTCTTGCTGAGCACTGCCCTCCTGCCCTCCTTGTCAGGGGCAGATACTGGCCTCACCTGCCTTGCCCTCCAGACCTAGCATCTTCCATTTTCTTTGATGAGTGCTGGGCTCTTGCTATCGACCTATGTGTGTAGGAGGAGCTCAATGGTCTCTGAGAAGCATCTAGTCGGTGGTCCTGACCCAGATCCATTTCCCCCATTGACCATGACTTTTTAATGTCCAAGTGCTGGCATTATACCAGATCTTTATATCCCTTCCATGGTGCTGGTCACTCCACAGACAGATGGAGAGCAGGGTTCCTCTGCTTAGACTGTCGTCTCTGTTCTTCTCTCCAGTAATTGGATTAAGACTGCATCTCTGAAAGAAAATTGGGCCAAGCAAAGGTAGAGCATAGAGAAGGGAAACAGAGAACATTCTGGATAGGTAGAGAGAGCTGGCCCCTAACTCATCTTTGATTGAGACTTTGAACTCAGGGTTTAGGGAATTGAGTGAGAGAGTAAGTAGGCACCAGTCCCAAGTCAAAGATCTTTAAGGAAAGAGTGATCCAGCACCGTATGTCATGATTTTGCCTTCTTCAGCATTGAAAGGCGTAAGGAACTGGTAGAAGGCAAGAGACAGTCAGGGTAATGCAATTTCCCCAGCTCAAGGGAGATGGTCCGTGGGCACAGTTAACACTGAGCAGAGAGGTCGCAGCTAGCGGACATGCTTTGTACCAAGTGGGGTGTAGACTCTCTGGAAGTGTTTCTTTCCTTTCAAAGCACCCCCCTTGTTGGGGGTGCATGACCTTATCTCTGGTTCCTGCACCATTGTTTCGGATTTCTAAATAACTCCTACTTCTCTTCTGAGGTTCCGCAGAGCTCTCACACCACAACAGCCTGCAGCTTCCTCCCAGATCTGCCTCCCAGCTATACAGAATATATGCCTTGCCTCAGGATGGCACTCCTGAATGAACTATGAACGAGCAGTTGCTGGTCCCAAAGTCATAGTCAGGCTGAGCTCTGGCCACTGATCACAGTGTCATGCAGCAGACCTTTTCCCCTCCACAGAATCACTTTGTATGGCAAAAGTCCCAGAGATTGTGTCTTTCAAGTCTGGTCCTTGGCGATTAGCCTGGCCATGAGAGGAAGTCAGAACACTCAGGTCAGTATATTTTAGTAAGTTTAAGAATGGGTGATGATATTTAGGCCCCTGGAAACCTGTGCTCAAGCCATGATTCAGTCAAACAGACCATACAGATGGATGTGTCAGACCCGTCTTCTTTGGAGATGGTGTTTGGCTGAATGACAAACAGCATTCTGAATAGTTGTAGAAGAAAGAAAGAAAAAAAGAAAGGTTAGGTTCCTTCCGAGCAGTCCTGTAAGAGTGCATCAAAGTTTTTTTTTTTAAGTTGAATTTTAAAAACCATTGCATTATACCACATAGATAATTCAATATACAAATCAGTTGATTTGTATTTCCAGAAATATTTGAGTTAATCAAAATGTAACCTGATTCTCTTTTTCATTAAGAAGTTTTACGTACTGGTAGCATTTTATAAATACTAAGCAAAATTTTTAATTTCTTAGATCAATGTCACACAGTAGGTAGCATTAAAATATTTTTTTATTGAATCACTGTGCATTTCATATAGAACATCTCAATCTTAATCATCTTTATACCTCCTTCCCCAATGGCACCCCTCAGTAGCACCCCATTCTTTCATCTGTTTTAAGGTCTATTGTGTCAAGTTAGTTTCGCCAAATGTTCCTCAGTGCAAGTTCATCTACTGAGGTCTAGACAGCCTATCCACAGTCCCTTGCTTTAAGAAAAGTAGCTCATCCTCACCCAACAGTAATCAGTTGCCAATATTTCTTCAGTAAAAGTTGGGGTCTGCTGCCCATTTCCCCAGTTCCTTGCTGAGTCTTTGTCTGCTTGAGTTTGCATGGGTCTTGAGCATGCCAAAACCATTGCTTTAAGTTCATATAAACAGGGTTTCAGGAGCTCAAAGGATTCTATTTTCATGTTGTCACACACCTCGTCACTGGCTCTTATAACCTTTCCACCCTCTCTTCCGCAATGGTCCCTGAGCCTTGGGTGAGTTTATTTTGTTACAACACTAAGACCCCTAGGAAGGACCACTCAGACTACAGATATTCAAAATCAGTCCAATTTTATTAGCTGGGCAGCAACTGCACTCCCTGGGTCTGGATTTAGAGAACAAAGTACAGACTCAGAGGAGAACAGAACTTATAAAGGCAAAAACACCAAAACAAAACAAAACAAAAAACACATCCTGATGGATCAGGTGGTTATACAAGATTACCCTGGGATGACATGTTTACTTCTGCAGCAGGCAAGCAAGTGGTTACAGAAGCCAGTTAAGCATTAAGCAAGCAAGATTTCAAAAGCCAGATACGCATTAACTGAGACCTGAATTTTCTGGGGCTGTATTTTTCTGTGGTTAACTCTTCCTGGAACTGCCTGCCAGAGTCACAGTTCATTCAGAAGGTGGCCTTATACAAAATGGAGGTGCTCAGGCCATCACAATTTTTTTGTGTTACAATATACTTTGTTATGTGAAAGAAATGTACTTTTAATTTTGCCAAAGAAATATATTTGCCTTGCTTTTAAAAAGACAGAATGTCCTGGATCATCATAACAACCCAGTGTCCATTGTCCTCCCCACCTCCATCATGCTGTGAGGATGGCCACTCACAATCCTTCACTTTTCTTCTTTGGTCACATTCATATTTCTGAGCAGCATACCTGTGGTGTTTTTTCTTTGTTTGTTTGTTTGGTTTTGTTTTGGTTTTTGTCTTTTTGAAGCAGGGTATTCTGGTAGCTTCAGGTGTCCTGTAACTTGCTATGTAGAGTAGGCTGGCCTTGAACTCACAGAGATCTACCCACCTCTGCTTCCCACATGCTGGAATTAAAGGTATACTATGTTTGATGGCATTGCCTTCCTTAAAGATGATCATTTTCTTCCCCGCCTTTTTTTGCTTGGTTTTATATATATTTATTTACCATTAATTTACAACAAATTCTGACAAAGTTGCAAGATCTCTCAGCCTCGGCTTGGTGGCTCACGCCTGGTAATCCCAGCACTGGAGATGCTAAAGCAGAGGGAATGCGGCAAGTTTGAGGCCAGCCTGGACTGTAGAGAGAGTGTCAGCTGGCAGGGAACAGCAAATGGCCCCTACAGCTGAAACCAGGTCATGCCTGCATGCACAGGGACCCCAAGTTCTATACTGCACGGCACTAAGTCTTACCAAGAGTCAGGGAATTTGGAAGGGCACCCAACTTCAGCCTTATGAGCACCTGAGCAGGGCCCATGGGTCAAATTTAGATTCTTCCTTAAAAACTACAAATCACCTAAGTTCTCCATCATTTGCTTTGCAGAAGAAGTAAAGAATGGTACATGTACAGTGACTCTTAGCACCCGCTCAACGTGCCCTGATAGTGTCTATGCATTCATTCAGCAAGGGGACATCACCAGCCACCATGTGTACAGGCAGCACCGGAGCTTAAGGAGCAGTGCATGAACCATAAGGCTGGATCTGTTTGGTACCTTCCTGGCCCTCTGCTCTCCCAGCTTCCCTCACAACTGCCCGCCTTGATGCCTGAGGAGTCTTCTACCCTCTGCCTACTGAGTGAGTGTCTGCTTGGCCTCTCCCCTCAGGGAGGCCTGTTGAAGGACCACCCAGCAACTCCCACCAGCACCCTGCCTGCTTCCTGCTAACCCAGCCCCTGTCTTGTGGCACCTGTTGTGTGCTCCTCCCAGAGTGGAGGATAATTACAGGCTGTCATGCATTGCATCCATTACTCCTTCAGAAATCCTCTCCTGCAGGTTAGTCTTAGCTTCACTCCTCCTGCCTAGGGTGGGGGAGGGGACTTTGGTGTGTAACCTGCATAATGTGATCTACACCATCTCCTCCCTTTGCCCCCTGGAACAGCCAGTGGAACTTGTTCAACCAGAGTTTGTGGCTTTTACTCTTTGACAAGTGACCCAAGGGCAGTGGGAGTGTTCAGCCCAACCTGAGCGGGTAATGGTCTGAGTTCATTTTCTAATATTGCCCTTCAGCCTCCCTCGGTTCTGGGGGTCCTGTGTCCTTCCTGTCACACACACACACACACACACACACACACACACACACGCACAATTAAAAATAAAATAAGGAACTAAAGAGATGCTCAGCAGTTAAGAGCACTGGTTTTGCAGAGGACTGGGGTTTGGTACAAGTTTGAAAAAGAAGAACAAAAATCTTGTCAATTGCAGGACAATAGATGGAACTAGAGATCATCATGTTAAGTAAAATAAGCCAGACATTTTCTCTCATATAGAGTTTTTGGGGAAAATACAAAAGCTCAGCTGAAAGTGGTAGGGAAATGACTAGGGGTGTAAGGCGGGCCGGTGAGAGCAGGAAGGGGTGGCTGGGAGGGTGGATAGCACCAGAATGTCATACAGGCATATGTGGAATGTCACAGTGAAACATGCTAATAAATGCAACAAATGTGCATTGATAACTCTAAAAAAAGACCAAATGATTTCTTGCAGTTAATTATAACTAAGAACTCTGGTCTACTTTTCCCAACTCTGCCAAAATCCTTCCCATGAAGCATCTGCAACACATGTCACATGCACAGTAATCTGGAGATAGGTCACCGGGTTTGGTGGAGTTGCATGGTCCCGAGCCTCCATGCTGCTGGTTCAAATCCTAGGTTTCACTCTCAGCGGCTGTTGCCATGGGATGCAGGATACAAGCTCCCCACGCTTAGCTGTAATGGGTTCGGTGGCCATCCTTGGCTGCTGAATTGTCTAAGAGTTGCATGATTGAAATACATGAAGCCCTTGACACTTGGATCTCACTAGAGATGTTAACTACTATTTCATCATATTCCGTTTGACTGTGGACAGTGCTGTTTCCATTTTATTATGTCAACGGTGACAGGACAGTGCCTGTCAGAGCACCACTTGTGGGAGGGTGCCCTGTTGGGGCACAGATGTCATGGTGGCCAGTGTCATGGGCATTTCCCTAACGAGACCAAACCCACTCTTGGATCTCACAACCTCACCAGAGATGCTCCTCAGAGGGTACCTCTAAGCCAGTATACTCGGCACCCCACAGTCTCGCTGGGAGAAAGCTGGATCTCATCATTGAACGGACTAAAGCGGGGTTACCCACTCTTTACCCGCCACTAGCGGCACTGCACCCCCATCCACTCCAACCCATCATGTCTCCAGTCCCGTGAAGTGATCCTGTTCTCCTTATGGCATGGGGCACTAGTACCCAGGCTCACAGCTTTCTCCCTTGCCTTGGAGAAAGCAGGGCTGGTTATTAAAGGCACCTTTAGGAAAGCACTTACCAGCTGACATAGTTGGAGAGTTAAAATATTGAGCAACTAGAAGCATGAGAGAGTGTCTGGACTGAACATTGCTCTGAGCATGACAGAACAAAGAAATTAAAGGATTATAAATAATTAAACTTGATCTTAATTTGATAAGTAAATAAAATAGTAAAATACAGAAAAGCTACCATGCTCGGAGAGGTGTCTTTCCCAGGTGAATCCCATCCTATGCACTTGGGATGTGCTGACCCCTAAGATTTCCCCAAATTCAGGAAACTCAACATTATGGTATTGGGAGAGTATTCACATTCTCCCCTTATAAGGAAAAGAAAATAAAGAAAAAATTTTAATTAGCTGATGTGCCCAAAACTAGGATGAGGTGGGATGGAATGAACTGAGACAAAACAGAATGGAATGGAACTTGCTGGTAAAATGTAAGAAGTATGGAGAGGTCATGATGGCTAACTAAAGCAGGAACGGGTCACAGCTGTTTCAAACTTGGACTAGATCTTTCTATTCAAGGATTAATCTATAACTAGGTACATAGCATAATGCTATCCTTTGGCTATTCGAGACCCTTTATGACCATTCAGATGTCCAAACCATATTCCACAACCCATGCTTCATGCTATGATTTGAGGAAGAGGGTCTCAGGGAAGAGTTAAGGTGTGGGCATGTGAAAAGCTTGCCTGTTAAGCCCTGTGATGCCCACACTAAAGTCTTTGTAACTGGCAGCATGGATAGAGAAAAGGCAAGTGAAGAAATTCAGCAGAGGCTGCTCAGGAGCTAGGGTGGCCAGTCAGACACAGGACAATGGTATTACTTTCCTCTAAGAGTTAGTATTAATACATTCACACAACTATATTAATGTTGCTTAGAATAGTACTTATTAAATGATTAAGTATTCCCTGTTTTACAGACATGTAATGTCTGTAGATGGCAGATCATGACCCCGGAAGTGTTAGCCAAAAACCCCTTTCTTCCCCTAAGTTGCTACCAGTCATCGTATTTTATCACAGAAACAGAATGAAATTAGGACACTGTGAGCCTTGCGGGAGCCCTGGCAGCAGCCTCACACTTGCTCATCGTACTCAGACCCCCAGCTCCTGCCTTGGAAGGGCAGCAACGCCCACACAGCTCTGACATTCGATCACTGCCAGCTCTTATTATTCCTGTGATTGCTGCCATTTCTTAGACTGCTTCATCATCTAGGTCCCCAGATGCCTGCTGGCCTTGGAGACTCAAATCTAATGTTTTCAACTTGAGCAGATTGTTGACCTGCGCCTATAACTGGGATGGCCATTAGTTACTTTAGTGTGGTCAACACAGGGTCCTGCAATCTGCATTTGTGTGCAATGGGTGAGTAGTTACTGACTTCACTCTACTTGCTCCTGGATGACTCCAGCCCCCCACTTCTCTTCCTCTCTCTCTCTCTCTCTCTCTCTCCTCCCCCCTCTCTCTCCTTCCTCCCTTTTTCCTTTCTTTTTTTTGCTGGTAGGTTGAGACAGGGTCTGGAACTCATTATGTAGACTAGGCTGGTCTCAGTCTCACAAAGATCTGCCTGTCTCTCCCTCCTGAGTGCTGAGATTAAAGGTCTTTTGCAGTTTTGTAAAACTAAGGTCTCACACTTACCCATGCTCTCTTGTAGTTATATAGCCTGGGCTGGGTTCAAACTCATGGCAATATCTATGTCTAAGCCTCCTGGTGTTGGCATTATAAGCATGGGCCACTGTGCCTGGATCCTTTCTCCCTGTCTTCCATGTTGAAAGGTTTTCAGGAGGGCACAGTATCTGGCATAGCACAGAGGAGAAGCTGCTTCCCAGGCTGGGGCTGCCTCTGTGATGGCAGGGAAGGGAACTGAATTCTCCTCCTGTCCTAGCCACTGATGTCTTGAGCTACACCACTCTCACCTGAGCCCAAGCTGCCTGATAAACGTGCCACACTCCTGTTTCCCCGCAGTGACAGCACCACAGGCTGTGGGAAGTGCAGTGCCTGTTCTGCTCTTTTTCTTGTCATGCAACCTGTTTGGGCTACAGACAATCCTAATGAATTATTAACACACCGGGAGACTGCACGGAGCACAGATGGCCGCGTGAGTTCACAGCCATGCATTAATCATGAACGTCTTTTGTTGCTCCCTTATATAATGATGGTATAAGTTTGGGTTTTTCCTGGAAAATCCATTGCTATCTTGAAAATGAAATAAGCTTTCAATAAAGATTCCTTTAATTCAAACCAATTTAACGACAAAACCAAGCGAGGGTGCTTTTAAGTCTCTATTTGCCATGTCTCCAGAAGGTTCCTTAAGCAAGGGGTCACTTTAATATAAACCAGTATATAAATCATACTGTGGTAGAGAAAGAGACTAAAGGCAATTCTAGCCAGAGTTCTGCTTTGATAAAAATAGTAAATTATCAAAAAGATGGGCCACACAGAGTGTATTGAAGATTACAAACAGATCATAAAACCAAAGAAAAACCTGGCATACGTTGTAAAGTGATACTAAAAATCACTGAAAAAGTAGAAATCAGTTTAAATTTTTTAATACCAAAAAGTCTAGAATAACGAGTGGCTAAATAGTGGTTAGTAGCAGTTTCTAATCCATCTTTTCCCCACTGCACAGCTGGGCAGCTAGCCCTCATCCCTGTGGACTGTGCCAGGGCCAGGGCTGGGGTAAGGACATCTGTTGAGCCATCTAGGGGGTGAGCAGTGAGGCCTACTCTAGAACAAATCTAGAGTTCCAGGAGAATTAATTGGTTAAGTACAGGCCAGTTGGGTAGAGACAACAGAGAATAAACTGGTGAATTGCTCATATCTCACAGGGTGGACTAGCTTGGGGGAAATGGGAGGAACGTAGACCTTTGCCGATATGTTTGTTCCAATAAAAAATAGAAATATGTTTAAGTATGTGCTACTGTTTATCTGTTGATGAAACAAACCAGTAGTTATTTCAGCAGCTATCTGGTGATAGGCTCAGTTTAACCCAAAAGTTAGTGGATTCTGATGTGTGTCAAATTAATAAGTAGCTTAAAGCTACAAAGGTCTAAGGAAAATGTCACTTTGGGCTTCCCTGCTGCAGCCATAACAGGGAGACGGTGACCTGGCATGTGTCCATTTTCCTTTTGATTTAAAACATCAGAAAGTTCTGGGAATGTTTTTAAAATTTAAAAGCGTCTCTCAATGATAATGATAGTTAAGATAGTTAAGGAATTTTTAGGAGAAAACTGTACAAAATTACAAACATAAGAATGTATAGGAAAGCCCGGTGTGGTGCATGTCTTTAATCCCAGCAGAGGCAGGTGGAGCTTGTGAGAGGGAAGCCAACCTAGTTTATAGGCCAGCTATGACTATAGGGAGACTCTGTCTCAAAACAACAACAAAGAACTTATAGAAATAAGTATTTGTCAGTCAATGTCAAGAGTAATGAACTTATGGTCAAGGCTGTACTGTTGATGCCCACATCACCTCGCCAACACCACCCTGAGCCACACTACCCTGACCCACACTACTGCAGTGAGGGTTATTCTTAAGAAATTTCAAATGCCAAGACAGTTTTACTTCTTTATTTCTAACATGGATTCCTTTCTCTTTCTTACTCTCTCCTATACTACAAGGTTGTACAGAATTATTAAGAACTATCCTAGTCTTTTTGTTGTTGGTTATTTGTTTGGGTGGCCTTTTGCTTCCTTGTTTGTTTGTTTGTTTGTTTGTGTTATGTGTGTGGTGTATATGTGGTACTGGAGATTGAACCCAGAGCCCAAATGCATGCTAAGCAGACACTCTGCCACTGAGTCAAGCTGTTTTTCTCATTTCTTGAGAGAGAGTCTCACTAAGTTGCCCAAGTTCACCTTGAACTCACTTTGCAGCCCAGGCAAGCCTTGTATTTTGAAGTCTTCTGCCTCAGTCTCTAAGTAGCTGGGATTATAAGCCTGTTCCACCAAGCTCTGATTTGTTTGTGATCTTACAGGGAAAGTGTTGGGGTTTTCACCACCAAGCATGTTGTTAACCTGTGTTAGAACTTGTCACTGGCTTTTTTTCTGTGCCTATTGAGATAACTGTTGCCTTGTCTTTGATTCTGTGAGAGGGTTCTGTCATGATCAGTTTTGGCTGCTCAACTCCCCTTGCATTCATAACTTTATTTTATATGTATGAGTGTTTTGCTTGCATGTATATTTGTGTACCACATGTGGGCTTTAGAGACCAGAAGAGGTCATCAGATCCCTTGGGGCTGGAGTTAGAGGCAACTGTGGGTGACTCTGTGGACACTGAGAACAGAACCTGGGTCTTCTTGCAAGAGCAGTAAGAGCTCTTAACCTCTGACATCTCTTGAGCACTTGCTCATGGTTGTGTGATTATTTATGTTACTGGGTTGGGTTTGCTAGTATTTTGTTCTGGTAAAATGGGTTAATTTGTAAAAATAAGGGGACTCTAAGAGGATTTTACATTTACACTAATTAAAGCTATTAATCTGTGGTTTTCTTTTCTTTGAGCATAAGTCTTTGTCTGGTTTTGGTGTCAAGGTAATACTGACTTCATGGAATGAGTTGGGAATGTTTTGTACATGTATATGAAGAATGTGGAGGTTTCATGTGAATTCTTCAAATGTGTTGTGGAATTCACTAGTGGTACCAGTTGGACCTGGGCTTTCTTAGTAGACAAGTCTCCATACTAACCAATTCTTTGTTTTATGCAGATTTTCCAGCTCTTTTTGAGTCCCTTTTAGTATTTCTGGTTTCCTGGGGTTTGGGCGTTTCATCCAAGTTGTCTTCTGGCTCTCTCTCACATCACTCTGTTCTCACTGAGTAGAAATTCAAGACAGTACCCTATCTTGGACTTCGTCCTGTCCAGAATGGCTCCTGCTCAGCTTTTTCCTAGAGCAGCTGCTCTGCCCAGGAGGGCCCTCTCCCCACTCTGCAGGAACAGCCCTGCCGCTAACTGCGCTGACCCGTTCACCCGAGCAGGGGATCTGGTGCATCAGACCTGGGTAGCCTCCTCTCTGTGCCCAGCTGAACCTTCTTTCTAGTCTTCTGGCCACTGTAGGAGTCCCCTGTTCTCAGACCATTAGATGTCCCTGCCTTAACCTCTGCTCTTCAAACAGATGCAGACTCCAGGTGCACTTCCAGCTATGGGGCAGAGATCCTACTTGCTTGCCCTTCGGGGCACAGGAAACACCTTGCCGTGTGGGGTTGTTGGATGTGCCTGTGAATTTTGAGGCCATTTTTTCCACTTCAGCTTCATTCTGGTAAAATGGGATAAACCATAAAATAAAATGATATTAAGAAATGCACATGGCAGGGGAGGTGGCTCATTTGGCAAGGTGCTTGCCTAGCATGCACAAAGCTCTGGTTCAATCCCCAGTACCATATAAACAGAATATGGTGGCACATACCTATAATTCCAGCACTCAGGAGGTGGGAGGATCAGAAATCCATGTCATCCTCTGCTCTGTTCATGGCCAGCCTGGGATATTAGACTCTTTCTCAAATATAAAACAAAATAGACACTTAGCATGTGGAATGTGTGTAAATCACAGTTCACTACCTTCTCCTTTGGTGTGGAAGTGTTACTCCTTCAGATTTGCATAATTTAACTCTTAATTTATAAATTAAGTTTGAATGAAGGTGGTTTTGAAACAACTGAGAAGAAAATATGTATAGATACAAATCATGTTTGAATTTTCAAAGAGCAACAAAATTAGGAAAACACTAAACATCGTGTACAGGTGTTTTCTGGAACAATTTGAGAAAACATTAATGCACCTATCTTGTTAGTTTTAAGGGTACAAAAGGTTGAGATCAAAGGTTTTCTTCTTTGAGATCAAAATTTTAACTTGAAGCTATAAATATTTGACTCTAAAAAAGTATCCATTCATTATAAAGTAACAAATGTGAACCAATTAAATTTGTATAACTAGGCTGTTGATTATTATTCTATTTTTTGTTTACACTGAGTAGAACTGCCTATGATAAATTATTCTAATAGTTTCTCAGTGAACCAAAAAATACATTTTAGTATTCATTATAATGGTATTGATTAGACTTGTTTCTGAGTGTTCTATGGCCTCAGCCTCAGACGGAATATGTAGGATGAAATTACTATTTCAAAAATGTCTCATGTTGGTTGAAATATTTTTATAAAGCTAGACCAGTACACTTCAAGCTAATATTAGCTAAACTCACATGGAAAGCAATTATGATCATCATTGAAATAAAGGGAGAAAAATAAACCTTTTATTCTTCATCAATTTTCTTTTTTTAAATAACCTTTTCATTTTTGTTTTGTTTGGCTGTTTTATTTTACTTCTCTGTTTGATTTGCCCTGTTTCTGTTCTGAGATAAGAGTCTTTCTCTGTAATTCAAGCTGACCTGGAACTCTCTTTGTAGCTCAGACTGGCCTTGAACTCCTGCCTCAGTCTCCCAAGGATTGGGTTATAGATGTGAGTCACTACATCCACCTTTTTTGGTCTCTGTCTCTTTCCCACCTCACTTTCCCCCTCTCTCTGTCTTTTTCTCCCTCCATCAGCAGGGTCTCAATATGTGGACCATGGTCTCTCCCTCAGCTCCTGAGCAGGGTCTTACTATGTAGATCAGGTTGTTATTGAACTCCTGCCTCAGCCTCCCAAGTGTTGGTGTTACAGATGTGAGCTACCACCCCCCTCTCTCTCTCTCCAGGCTGGCCTCCTGCTTCAGCCACCTGACTGTTGGAATCACAGATGTGCGCCACCATGCCTGGTGGCAATTTTCTTGAAATACTGGTAAGAGTTCTCTTGATCTCAATTCACTCATCTGCCTCTTCTAGGGAACCAAGAGAGGTTAAAAAATGTGTTTATCGATTAACCATTATCCTGGGGGGGCAGAGAAAGGAAATAGGTTTTGCTTGAGAGCCAATGACACATTACATTTCTTAAAAGTTAGATTTATTCATTTATTGTGTTTATATGCTGTTTATGACCAGAATCCTATAGCTGGCCCATGGAAGTCAGAGGACAACTGGCAGGAGTTGGTTCTCTCCTTCTATCATATAGGTCCTGAGAATTGAGGTCAAGCTTGGCAGCAAGTGCCCTTACCCACTGATCATCTCACCAGCCCAGTTACTGGCACATTTTTATGTCACTGCCAGTCAGAATTTCTAATAGGCGAAGCAGACCAAGTGAAAAGCTACACTGACAGTGGGTATCCCTATGATGTGTCTACTCCTAGCAACAGCCAGGGCAGTGTGAAAGGCACCCCCAGTCAGAGTCAGGTGACAGGACTTCTTTCTACCCGGACACTCTGGCTTTATTCTTAGATCAGGATAAAATGAGGGACTCTTGGGGGAATGCACTCCAGAGGCCTCTGTGAATCCAGAGCACTGGCAAGACCACCACGGTTTCCAAAGTTTGAGTTTGAGTTGATAGCCTGAACCAATTGGTATCCCAGCTTCATGTGCCGAAGGCAGGAATCGGGGAGAGGAAGCCTGGAAGAAAGGAGACCGGGGAGGAGAGGAGGAGAGGTGTGAGTAAGGAGAAAGTGAGAAAGGAACAGAGCTGCCTACACCATTGCAGCTCTGGCCTGCCAATCTACCTATTTGGAAATGCACTTTCAAATTAAAGTCTTGCCTAAGCTGGTCAAAGTGTATGATAACAGCTTCATAGCCATGCAGTTCTGAACAGCACAGAATGAGATGGAGAAAATCCTACTTACTAAAATCCTCATTTGGAAGAATTTTTTTCTCCAGAGAAATACTCTGATAAGACTCTTGAGGAGGGTGAGACCCCACAGGGTCTCAAGCCATCAAAGATGACTGCTGCTCCGCACTCAGAGGGGAAAGGATCAGATTTGTTCCTGAACTGGAGAGAGAAGGGCAGAAACTAGGAGCACCAAAGGCTACCTGTGAGGGAACCCCAGATATTATCTGATGAATCCAGCATTCATCAATAGATTGGCACAGGGCAAGCAGGCCTTGCAAGGCTTCGTAGGCCTTGTAGGCTTCACAGGCTTTGCGGGCCTCACAGGCTGTGGGAGGGATGCAGGCACTCCAGGTGAAGAAGATGGCAGTGTAAACAGCCACAGAGCACCGCCCACCCAGAGTCCACTGCCAGTCCAGGTGAGGCAGGCCACATGGGTGCTAGTCTGCATCCATAACAGGTGGTGGCTTGCCCATGGCAGCTGCACACAGCAGGCACCTGCCCAACTGACTTAAACTGGTTAGGAGGACTGTGGGAGGAATGGACATCTATCAGTGGGCTGCTCAGAAGTTGATGCAGTGGCCAGAAACCTGGTTATATACTTCTGCCCTGCCCTCATCGTGGCGCGCTCCACCTCCCTCAGGCCCTGTCCTTCTCAGACTCTGTCCTTCCAAAGTCTCACCTCTCTTCAAACCTCATCCTTCTCAAGGCCACGCCCTCCTTAGGCCTTACCTTCTTCCAGCAGCTATAAGACTTCTGCCAGAGCCCTCAGCCTCTTGGTTTCCAAGCCCACTCAAGGCCGGAGGAGGGAAGACTGCCTCTACGCACTGTGTTCTTTTTGAAAGAACACCTTTCTCAGTATCTCTCAGGATTCCTCTTTTTCATTTGTTTGTCTCTTATATATTGATAGATTAGTTGTCTGTGGTTCTGGGGTACTAAGTGGTGTTATGGGGACTGGAGAGATGGCTTGGCAGTTAAGAACATTTGTTCTTCTTCCGGAGGACCTGGGTTCTATTCCCAGCACCCATGTGGTGGCTAACAACAGTGTGTTACTCCAGTTCTAAGGGATATGACACCCTTTTCTGGCCTCTGCCAGCATTGCACACACATGGTACACTTAGTTACCTGCAGGCAAAACACTCATACACCCAAAATTTTAAAAAATAAAAAAAATATTTTTTAAAAACCAAAGTTTTAATACATCATGGAATAGCAGAATTAATCTACCATGGCCATCACCTCCAATAGGTAGCATTTGGGGTGTGGGGATGAGATCATTTGACATTAACTCTCAGCAATACTGACATGCACAGTCCTCTGTTACTACCGATGCTTCTTGTTAGTGAGAACTGGAGGGTGGTGATAGATAGCAGATGTCACACCAGCCTGGGTAGTTTGCAAGATGAAGTGGTGATCATGGTGAGGGCAGAATTCAAAGACAAAAAATCAAGAGGTGCATGACTGTGGGTGTGAAGGCAGTGTGGACCTCAGGTTGGCTCAGTTTGGACCAAGTTGCTGCGAAGGCGGTGTGTGTGTGTGTGTGTGTGTGTGTGTGTGTGTGCACGCTCATGTGTGTGCGCACTGCTGGTGGACTGGGATCCACACATCAACCCTCAAGACTGACCTCCCATTGGAAGGGGGAGTCTGGGGACAAGGCACAGGGACACTGGAACTTTCAGACAGATGTCTGAGGAGGATGTAAAATCCAGAGAGCAGATGTAGGGAGCAACGTGTCTGTCCACTGTCCACCAGCAGAAGGAGAACCACCCACTGAGATGACAATCAGTGCTCCCCTTTTCCTGTCACACGTGTGTGTCTGTGTGTCTTTGTGTGTGTCTATGTGCGTGTAGTCACCTCAGACAAAACAGCTCATGGAACCTGTACCATTCTGTTTCCAAATAGAAAATGTGTTGTCTCACACCAGTGAATCTTGTCTCATGAGGGGTTCAACATCTCTCTATATTTCTGAGATCTCTCTCTTTCTCTCTTTCTCCGTTTAATACAGTTGTGTCAGATTTCCACTTTATTTCCTGTAGCTAACATTAAACAATTTCCTCCGAGTCACCCAGGGAAAAACCACTGACTGGGGAAGGAAGCAGCAGTCTGGATGGTTATGTTTGTAAATTTCATACTTTCTCCCGAATGAACCAAGGTTTGGGAGAAAAAAGGAGGTAAGAGAACAGTAGTACTTTCAGATGTGCTGTCAAGCTGCTTGCCAGTATGGTAAATTATTTAAAATGTGAAATTAAGCCTCACACAGAACTGGGGAGTTCTAATCACACAAGTACCCGGAAGTCAAGAGAGAGGTTGTGTGGTGTGTGAGACCCACCCACTAATGCACATTCCAAGAAGCACTTACTGCTAAAAATACCCCTGGTGACAGCCGGACCTGATGCCTAACCCATGTGGGCCAATGCAGAAATTCAGTGTGACTGAAAGTTGCCAGTCACCCTGCAGCGGGAGGAGGGCCTAGTAGCACACAGACGAGGAAACTGCTCTTGGGAATCCTTCCTTCACACTGGATGGTCCAGCAGCTGCCATGGTCACAGTGCTAGAGACCGGGGCCCTGGAACATTCCTGTTTTAGCAGTGTGAAGTCTCATCACCCTGACATGTGGGTTTGGAGCAAATGAGGTAGATTGGTCTTAAGGCTAGGATATGCTGGTCCCTCTCAGTCTCTGGCGGACAGACCCCTGGGGTACTGAGGCCTCCCCTTGCTCCTCTGTACCACACAGAAAGAAGAGGACCCTGATCTGCATCACTGACCACCCTGTAAGGACACCAGGATCCTGAGAAGCAGGCTGTGAGTGCCTGTCCTAGGAGAGAAGTCTCAAAGCAGGAGAGTGGAATGCACACACGTTGGTAGGTATGAGATCTGGCGGCCCCCGGGACTTTGAGCACTCCTCCTTTCCAGAAGACAACCTTGTAGACACCACCATCTGGTCCTCCCTACTTCCTCCTCTGTATGAGGAAAAAAGTCCTCTTCCCGACAAGGCCCATGGGACTTTGCAGTGATGTCTAGGATTCATGTATGGAAAGAGATTTGCATACCTCTCAGATGATAGACCTGGGTAAAAATAACTTTGAAATCCCTCACAGAATTTCAGTCCATCCCCGGGAAGGTGGCCCACCACTAATCCAGCCGTCAGGGATGGTGTCTGCTACTCCCGTGACACAGAAGGCTATGTTAAAAGAGCCTGGGACATCACTTCCTATACCCTTGTCGGTAAGGAGTGACAGCACCAAGTCCACAGTCAGCGCAGATTTGCTCTTTCCTTTGGGTGCTCTAAAGCTCGATCCCCAAATCCAGTACTGAACTGGAGTCTGGGTGGGGGAGGGGTAACCATCCCCAAAATAAGGTCAGAATCCCAAAGTAAATGCTTTTCCATACCATCAAAGTCAGATTCTGTAGGGAAGAACCTCAGGGACAGAGGTCTCATACACAGTGGCCAGGCAAGGGACCCTCATTCAATAAATGTTAGAAGGTCACTGTCAAACCACAGACTCCCTAATGGCTGGTCTTAAAAGCTGGGATTAAGCTGGTGCTGGTAGAAACCCAAGTATAGCGCTTATATAATTTGCACCAACAAATATAGAGACAGTCCTGTTCTCCAGCACATAGACAAGTCACCTTCACCCTTAGACACAGCACTATGTATCAGAATAATCCAGACATTTCTTTTTATAAATAGTATAGGACCTTTGATTTCTGGAAGATGCCTTTGGTAAGTCTACTTATTTCTCCTGACTGATATCAAGCAGAAACATTGCAATCCCATGGTTTCAAGATCCAGCTTTGAAAGTAGCACACAGCCTGATCTGTCTACAGTGCTTGCTCAGTTCTTCACGCAGTAGGTTTTCGTCATCAAGTTCTTTCATGTCATCGCTTCAAAGCCCCACGAGACTGGGTTGAATACATTCTCTGCTTGTCTTCTGTGAGAATCAGAGCTCTGAGGAGACATTGTTCCGTGGGACTGATGAACAAACAAGCCTGCTTCTCCTCCCCTCTCTACTCTGTGCTGGAACAGTGTATGGTCCATCTTTACTGCCAACATGACTGGACTTAGAATCACCATGATAACAAACCTCTGGATGTGTCTATGAGGGTATTTCCAGCGAGTTTTAACTGGAGAGGAAAGGCCCACCCTGAATGTGAACAGTACCATTCCTGGGATCCTGAGCTGAACAAAAGGAGCAGTGAGCAGAGCACCAGCATTCATCCCTCTCAGCCTCCTGACTGCAGACACAATGTGGGCAGCCGCCTCATGCTCCTGATGCCATGCCTTCCCTCCATGATAGGCGGCACCCTTGAACTGTGAGGCAGAATAAATCCTTCTTTCTGTAAGATGCTTCTGTCAGGTATCCAGCACAGCAATGAGAAAAGCAATGAATACAGACAGTAATCCAGGAGACAAACCGCAGTGTTTGCTGCTCTCCTTCCCATGACTGGGGCCGCCTCCTTCCTGGTGAGGCTGAACAGGGATAGCATGTTTCCTTCCTTCCATCTTCACATTGGCTCTGCAAAAGCCCCTTATGACCTTGAACTTTGCTATGTCAACAGGCTTTGGTGAGGAATGTCCAGAATATAGGTTAGAAAGAATGGATCTGGCAAATGTGAAGGGCTTAGTAATGGAATCTGGAAACAGAATCTTATTTTATGCACAGGGAATGCTCATAAGTCTCTGAACCATCCAAGTCAATGCCATTCTGAGGTCAGCATCTATTCTCAGTTGCTGGACATCTACAGTGCTACTACTACTTTGACAATGAAAAGGGCATGAAAATTAAGCCAGACAGTTCGCGTTCTACTCAGCGTCTTCCATTTCCACAAATGGACTAACATTTCGAAACTTTAGGGGCGGGGCGGGGGGGATAGCTCATTAGGTAAAGGGCTTGTCTTGCAAGCAGAGGACTTGAATCTGATCTTTAGAAACCACAGGAGGTGGGAATCAGGCATGGCGGGCACGTTCAACCCCAGTGCTGGAGGAGGAGACAGGCGGACTCGTGGGGCTTGCCGGCCGGCCCGCCTAGCCAAACTGGCAAGCTTCAAGTCTCTGAGAAACTCTGTCTCAAAAACCAAAGTGAGCAGGCGTGGTGGTGCACACCTTTAATCCTAGCACTTAGAAGGCAGAGGCCGGCTGACCTCCGTGAGATCAAGGCCAACCTGCTCTACATAGCAAGTTCCAGGCCAACTGAGGCTACAAACAAAACCGCTATGGTTAGACCTTGAGGAATGATGCCCAAGATGATGCCCAAGATAGACCTCTGGTTTTTATATGCACGTGCGCACACACACACACATACACACAGACAGACACACACTATATTCTCATATACACGGACACACATACTCACACAGATACACACTCATACACACACAGACATACAAACGCACACATATATGCATTGACATGAACATACTCACATACATACACACACTCATATACACACACACCATACACATGCTCACGTATACATACACATATACTTACATATATACATTCACATAAACATACACTCATACACACATACATACATTCAAATATATACATGAATACACACAGACACATATACACAAACTCATAATACTCATATGCACACTCACATACACTCACACACATACACTTAAACACACTCAAATACACATATTTACATGCCCTCACACACACACACACACACACACACACACATTTGAGGTAGTCATGGTGGCACACAGCAGTAATCAATGAGCTGAGAAGGTTAAGGCAAAAGGATTCGAAGTTTGAGGACAACTTTGGTTACACTTTTGGTGGTAGAGCACTTGCTTAGCAGGTACGAGACCTTGGATTTGATCTTCGGCATCACCACGAAAGACAAATCAATTCAAGATAGAAAACTATGCACTTGTTCTTAGTCACCAGTTATAACAAGCCTGATTCAGTGCATTGTAACCAAATCTCTTTTTTAAAAAAAAATTATTTTGTTTCTTTATTACCGTGTATATATGATATGGGGTGAGGGTCATATGTATGCCATGGTGCACATGTGGAAACCAGAGGACAACTTTATGGAGTCAGTTCTTTCCTTCTTCCTTTACTTGAGTCCCGGGAATTGAACTCAAGTTTCCAGGCTTTTACAGCAAGCACCTTTACCCGCCGAGCCATCTCCCTAGCCCTAAATCTTCTATTTATATCAATGAAAATGTTCCCCTTTCCCCGAATAACACTTGAAAAACTCACAGCATATGCTCATGAAGGGGTTGTGCAATCTACAGTGCCGGACACAGTTTGTCTGTGGGTGGAGCATGTGACAGTGGCTGGGGGAAACTGGGCTCTTCCAATAACAGAGGTGGTTTGGTTAGCTTTGGGCTCTCTGGGCTCTCTGGGCTCTCTTTTTCATTCTCATAGTAAAGATAATCTACATTTACCTAAGGTCATAAAAGTCATTAAAGAGTAAGAAATTTAAAATAACAAAAACAATTTATCCTGTCAGATAAAAGGAAAGATGATACCAAAAAGAATTTGCTTCTGTTTTAAATATGGGTGTGTACTGAAATTGAGCCTTATATCCTCAAGGCCACGCCAATAAAAACAAAGGGAAGTGCATGCTGCATCACTGGGGTGTGGGATGTTGCTTCGCACAGGCCTGATATCAACAGCAGCAGCCTCTTGAAATGTGCTTGTTTACCACCCCATTCTACCTGTGTTGCACAGCACAAGGCCTTGTCCTGTCCAGGGGTAGTCCAGGAGGGATGAAACCCTGAAACCCAGGAATATGTCGAGGGAGGAGTCAAGGACATCTCGAATCTGTGGTGATACCTGTACAGTGTCACTGTCAATAGCACTCTCGGAGCCTGGTGCAGGTCCCGCTGCATCAGGAAGCCTGCTGCAGCACAGAGTCAACCTGCTGACTACACAGACACTTTCTATATGCTCCAGACGAGCCAGTTGTAGCTTGTGGCAACTGCTGAGAACAAGCCAGAGTCCACATGTCTGGAGCTTATCCTCTGTCACCTCCCAGTCTGGGCTGGGACAGAGCTGAAGCCCTGGAAATGGCCCTAGAACAGTCTCTGTAGGATGAGAGCTTTCTCTGTATCTGTGATGTAGGAACCAGGCTCCGAGTAATAGGCTCCTCCCATAAGTGAGTGGAGATTACCTACCACTCCCAGTTTACAGTTGCAACCCAATAGATGCAGGCAGCTCCTGGTAGAGCCTGGGAGGTGACACTTTCCACTAAGCCCATCATCCCCTGTCTACAAGAGAATCTGGAGTTCGAACATATGTCACTCATCTTGAAAAGTTTGGCAAATAGTATATGCATGGCTTAACTGTTTAGAAACTAAAAACTGAAGTAATCAAAAGGCAAGGATGATGGGATACTCTGGGTCAACAAATGGGGGATCTTCAGGTAGGAGCTGGCTCTCGGGGCTGCCTAGGAGAGCCTTCACCATGCTCATTTTGAAAGGCTGAGGCAGGTCTCAATCTGGTCAGCCTTGCTTATTTTGACCATCAATCACCATCCACAAGTCTGAAGACAAGTCCTACAGACCGGCCTATCCCACAATTCCCTCCCCCTGACCTGCCAGGGAAACAAGCCTGCAGATACTCTCCTGGGACAGGTAGCCTCCAATACCTCATTGCACAAAGGAACTCCATCCTGTCTACATCTCAGTAGATGGGGCTGGACTCCGGATTTCTGGTGGGTTTTCATGGGAGAGCTAGGGGAAAACATTCCTAGGTAGCTTCTTATTGCAAAATGTATTCATGTTAGAAATGAAAATAATATAGATGAATACAAAGTAGAAGCTGGGGCTTACTCTGTGGTTAAGAGTATGTACTATTCTTGCAGAAGACATGAGTTTGGTTCCCAATACGCATACTAGGAGGCTCACAACTACCTGTAACTCCGGCTCCAGGGTATCCAAAATCCTCTTCTGGTCTTTCATGCACTCACAAGCACAGACACATACAAAGACACACACACACACACACACACACACACACACACACACTTTAAAATGAAATAAAATCTTTTTTTAAAAAGAAAAAATCATTTTGGACAGTTTCCACGTCTAAATCGACATCATTTTTTATGAAGTAGATACACTGGTTTATTCTATAACAATGTCTTATTTATTTCTCCAGTCTCTTTGAAACATATCACCAGATAATGCTGTTCTTATGTTTTTTCCCCCCATTTTGTTAAACTTTATCTGAATAAACTGGAGAAAGACAGAAAAGGACCCAATCAATTTCACAATGAGTTAGCGGTGTATCAGTTAATTAGCCTCTGTGTCATGTGTTGCAAGTATTTTTATAATTAACTACTTGTTTGGTGATCATAAATCCATCTTTTTCCTCTGAGGTTTTTTTGCCTTTACATCATTCCGAGAAAAATGTCTTCTGTGCTTCAGAATGAGATAACCTCTTCTTTTAAAACATGTATTTATTTATTTTTAATTTTATGTGTATGAGTTTAATGCCTGCATGTAAGTGGGTACACTCATGTTGTGCAGTGTCCGTAGAGGTCTAAAGAGGGTGTTGGATCCCCTGGAACTGGAGTTATGGACGTTGTTAGCCACCATGTGGGTGGTTAACCCAGGTTCTCTGCAAGAGTGGCCAGTGCTCTTAACTGTTGAGCCATCTTTCTAGCCCCTGAGATAACCTGTTCTATCCTTGGCATTTTAATGTTCTGTTGTAATGTTTGGCTTCATCTTGCATTAATTTGGATACAGAATGGCCTCATGGACCTGAGACCAAATACTGATCAACCCATATCATTCCTTATGGATGTAAATGGCAGTTCAGTGATACACCAATGGCATGTGTATTAGTATTTGGTGTTTCTAGACTCTCATCTGGTGAACTGTGTACGTGTTCCAACATCAATATCATACAGTTTCTGTTGATGTGACTTGCTCTCTGTTTTAATGTGAGTTCTTGACTAAGTTCATTTGTTCTAACAAATTGCTAATTAGTAGCTGTCACCAACTTCTGTGCTATGGCAAAGTGATTTGGGTCTCTTCATAGATTCGCATTAGAATTACGCTAATATTTGTTTGGTAGTTCAGTTTTTGACCTGCTAAGGGTGTCCATCAAGGATAAGTCAGAGGAAGGATATAAAATCTGTTCAGGACAATAAATGGAGATGACCTCCAGGTCATCCTGGAGCCCCCAGACGTGAAGTTTGCACTTCCCTAGGAGGACAGCCCCTTCCAGGGTGCCTGGTCAGTGCTATGTGAACAGGGAAGGAGTCCAGGCGTGTGCGCCAGAGCTCTGCCTCTGCTCCCTCCTCCTTCAAAGTTCAAGCCCCAGTCATCACCAGAACCTTACCAGCTGCGGTAGGGTCTTTCTTCTGCCTTATTCCCAAGGTAACTGGGATGAGGGACTCACTCAATGGGACCTGTCATTAACCCAGGTGAAAGAAAACAACAGATTACATTGTATCAAACCTCTTGAATGAAAGCATTCTGGAGCTGAGACTGAAACATGCAATCAGTGTTTTCTCCATACCAAAGTGTTTTTGTTCTATACCCCAAAGTACAGGGGGAGGGGAGGGCCAGTACGAAAGGGGGCATCTGATCCAGCCATGTCCACATAGCTCTTGTCAGTGAGCAACAGAAGAGCAATGCCAACTCCAATCTTCAAACATATTTTAGGTCTCCAAAGTCTTTAATAGAGCGATATAGAGGGGAAGATAAAGCATGGGACTGGGACGCAGATAGCTCCTTCCAACTAGTACGGCCCCATCCTATAAAGTGGACACAATCAGGAAGACTGTTACTCCCTTACCTAGAATCAGTAAGCCAGGCACCCTTCTTACAAGCAGCTCAGGTTGACATTCCTGTGGCTCTGTAAAACTGCCAGTAAGATGACTTGTAGAGCTGTTGTATGTCTGTGCTGTAGCTACAGAATAATTTGTGATTTTTTTCCCTCCTATATAAATTTTATATTATATATCTGTTACTAAAATAGTTTATTTAAGACATGGGAATTCTGTCACCGTGATTTGAAAAGTAACTAATATCTAGGAGAAATTAATGCATATGCCATATAACCCCTTGACCAGAAATGCTCATAATAACGTTATTCATAATGACCCCAAAGTGGGGACATGAAACAGATGTTTATTGGTGGATGAATAGATAAAATGTAGTACATTCCTTCCTTGAAAAACCACTTCTGTTCTGCAGAGGAATGAGAAATGACACCTGCTACAAAAAAAAAAAGGTGGCCCTTGGGGACACCATGTTAAGTGGAAGAAGCAGGAATAATAGACAATATATAGTCTTTTGTGATTCTGTTCTTTTTTTAAAATTGAGGTGAGGTCTTGTTTTGCTGCCCAGGTATCTCTCAAACTCCTGGACTCAACAATCCTCCTGCCTCATCCTCTAAGTTCTGGGATTACAAACATGTGCCATCAGCCCAGCCTGTTCTGATGGTCCTCTCCATTTTCTGGTTTCAGTCTCCTGTTCTCTCATTCACAGATATTTTGGGGAGATGGCTGAACCACCCAGAAGAGTTTCTGAGGACTGTCAGTGGCTGCCAGAACTGCAGGGGACATTGGCTCCTGGGCCAACCCCTCTCAGGGTGGATGGGATGAAGTTCAGTGTACTAGTAGCCCATCCAGGGTCCCGGTGCTTTGCAGACTGGATTGAGTCTTTCCCATGGGGTGCCCAGATCCCCTTCCATCTTAATGGAATTTCTGATTTTTATTTTTTGAAACAGAATATTAGCCTGATACATTCTTAGAAGTTTTCTATTTCTTTTTTATATTTTATTGATTATTTTAATTTTTTATGTATATGAGTGTTTTGCCTGAATGGAGGTAAGTGCACCCATGTCAAGCAATGTCCGTGGAGGTCAGAAGAGGGCATTGGATCCCCAGGAACTGTGGTGGGAGATGGCTGTTAGTCACCATGTGGGGGGTGGGAATTGAACCTGGGTCCTCTGCAAGAACACTCTTAACTGCTCAGCTGTTTTTCCAGACTCAGTTTTCTATTTCTTAAAGGGGAATTTCATCAGATGGCCACCAAAGCATCTGGTGTCAAGAAGGAATTGTATTTGTGGGTGTGCATGTGTGGAGGCAGGGTGGGGGTCGGGCAGAGGTTGATGTCAGTGTCTTCCTTGATCATTCTGCACTGTGCTTTTTGAGACAAGATCTCTCACTGAACCTAGGACTCACCAGTTCCACTACAATGGCTCCAAAGATCCTCTCACCTCCACTGTCCTAATGTTGGGATTACAGGTGCCTGCCACTGTGCCCAGCTTTTAATAAGGGTTCTAGGGATTAAAACCAGGTCTTCACACTCGCATGGCCAGCACTTTACTGTGGTTTTTTTCCAGCCCAGGATTGTATTTTTATTGTATCTTTGAATGGAGGACAGGGGATACATCATACTCAGAAAGTCAACATCTTCATATCTGACAAAATTCGCATAGACATGGTAGATAACCGAAGAAAGGCGTTTATCTTGTCTCTAGGTGCTCGGAATACTTTGTTTGTGGTTCTCAAATACTCGAATCATTTGGAATTTCTTTTTCCCTTTTATTTCAGTAAATTTACTTTCTCATTTCCTCAGTCAAACTTGATAAGCCTCTAGGATATCACAGGATGCATTATTCATAGAGCTGGTTAAAGGAACACATTTTAAGTTAGTCATTTTCTCTAGGATTTCTACTTAGAGTACAGATTTCCTTGTGGTCTAAATGCTGATGAGGTATGGTCATGAATAAGCCATGACAGTCAGGAGGGCGTTCTGCAGCCATTCCCATAGTCCTGTGCTCTGATTCTCTTTCCACAGCTGTGCTTTTCCCATCTGCGTTGTGAGCTTCCAGATTTCAGCAGACAGGAAAGCTCTGTAGCTGACGAGGCTTCACAACCCCGAGGCCAGTGCCTTCAAATTAAAGTTCATTTAAGGTTTTCAAATGGCAAAATGCCAGTTGTTGTTCTAAATTTTCTCCAAGACTTGTCTTGTGCTGGGTGGTGATTTACAATGAGAACTTACTTCACAGAGACCCTGAAGGGGGCCTAAGCATCTTCCAATGCTCAACACTCAGAACTCCTCAGAGGGAGTACTGTCTCCCAGTCAACCATCTCTGCTTTCCAAGTCCAGTTTATGGGTTTTTGGGGGGCTCCACCTTCCTGGACTTCTGCCAGCTACAAGATGGGGAATTTTCACACGGCTTCTCTCCCAGGGCCTCTCATTCCTCCCTTCTAGGCGATTCCAGGGCTCTCTGAAAGGTTTCATGTTCTCAGTCAAGGCACTTTGAGATTTGTTAGTGTTATTTTTGAATTCTGTCTTCAATTGGGTATCGAATTCCAAATCCTTTTGATTTTGATTTGCTGGACGGGTACAAGCTTTGACTAGGCCCAGAGAAGTTCTGCACAGAAGCTTAGAGCAGCTGGCAGCATTCATGTCCTTGATCTGGTCCAATGCTAAGCCCCATGGAACACAAACAGGAAGGACCCTTCCTTGCTGGGGCAACAGGTGTGACAGGTTCCATCTAGAAAGGACAGAGAGCTGGTCATGAAGCTAAAGCTCTTAGTTTGGAAATGAAGTCCTTGCACGAGCCCCAAATTCAGTCACCTCTACTATTCTGACACAAAACAGAGCTCTGTGGTCGGAGGACCTACTCTGCTAATATGAACACTCAGACAGCCCCATGGCCCACTGTATGTAAAGTGTCCCTCCCTGATTTCTCAGAGTTGGTTAGAAGTTGACAACCACTCTTCTCAGATGAGACACCTGTGGCCAGGGAAGATAAGTAGCTACTCAAGTCACAAGGCAGAATGTTGTATGGTCCCAGCAGTATCAAGAGCTGTACCCAACCTAGAATAAAAGAGGTTGGATGGTTCCCTAGCCACAGTGTGCCACCCTGAACTCCCACTCCTACCCCAGCAATGGAGATGGAACAGCACCTCATACATGCTATGAAAGAGCTCTGTCACTGAGTTCCATCCCAACCCTTGTTTACTGTTTTATTTTAGTTTTCTAAATCTAAGTTTTCTAGATTAAGAACTTGTGATCTTCCTGCCTCAGCCTCTTGAGTATCTGGGGTTACAGGTCATGCTGGGCCCATCTCAGCCAGGATATTCTCATTTGCAGCTTTTGGTCGGTTGAATTAATCTTTCCATAGTCCTACACTGAGATAGATGTGGAGGCTGATGCCATCAAGGGGGCACACTGAGGCACCGGGGGAGGTTACAAGGTATCCTGGGATTTTGGCTGAGTGAACACAGATGAGCAGAGATACAGTTGTCATGACAATGGGGGTAGAGGAAGGAAGACAGGGGCTCTTGATGGAAGCCCAGGTAGAGGAGATGGCTTATGGCAATAGACACAAACACACTGCCTGAGGGAAATCAGAGTAAGTTTTTGCTGAGTGGGGAGAATGTGGCCTCTGTACCCAATCCCTACTCTCAGGCAAGTGTGATATCGGGTCCATGCTTGGGGAGGGGACAGCACAGACTGATGGCTGTGTCCTCACAGCAGGGCAGGACCAGAACCAGACAAGCTCTGTTGAAAGGTCTGGCCTGCAGATAGAAAGCAGCAATGGTTATCGACATGTCTCATTTCACAGGTTGGAACAAGAGGGTTGAAGAGAAATGACTGATCTACAGAGTCTTTCAACAGCAGCCTACAGGAACTCCATGGCAGTGAGGACACAACTCAGCTTTCCAGAGGAGGAACAAGCATTTCCAGACCACAGAGAGGAATAACTGAATGGAGGCTGCGTACTCAGGACACCTCACCAAGTCGTTGTAGACCACACTCAGCATCACTTGCAACAAATGTAGGAACCTGGTAATGTTACGACTGGGAGACCTTCTAACTTTAGATCAGGCATGGGCAGGACAATGTAGTATCCTGTGCCATAGCTTTATTCTTCATTTATGAGATAATGGACCCCTTTATCATACCAGAGAACCAGAGCACAGCAGATCTAGAGAGGTACATCAGCTGAGGCAACAGTAACAAGTCCCAAAGCTACAGAGACCAGGATCCAGATACCATGTGCAATACAGTGCATCACCATACTCTAGTGCTCAACACAGCACTAGCCTTCTATAAACACTGCAGAAATACATGCTGAGCAGATGTATGTACGTTTGTATGTATGTATGTATATGGATGGATGCATGGATGGATGGGTATGTAGATAGAGGGATGGGTGGGTGGGTGGATGGATTGATGGATGACAGATGTGCGGGTGGATGGATAGATGTGTGGATGGATAGATGTGTGGGTACATGGATGGATATACAGATGGATGGATGTATATGTGGATAGATGAATGGGTGGGTGGGTGAATGGACTGACAGATGGATGGATGGATGGATGAATGAGTGATAAGACGTTGCTTTCATTGGTCTTCTGGTCTAATGTCAACAACATTCTATATTCCAGTTGTATAAATCCCAAAGTCCCAGGTAACACAAGGAATCCAAATTTAGTATTGATGGTACTTGAAAACTGAAGCTAGTAAAGGTTAGAGAAACAGCAAGACACTCTTGACAGTCCAGCTCTGTTAGCACTGTCTTGTTTGGCCTCACTTTTGGCGGTCCTGATGGTCCCCTGCCATGAGCCCATAGCTCTTACTCATGCTCATTGATTCATCTGTGTTATCTGAGAGGAACCTCGGGTGTGCCCAGGCTCCAGTGCCCTTTGGGAGTGTGTTATGATCCCGGGAGGTCCCTGAAATGGAGCTGGGTAGGGAGCCCTGCTCACAGTTCTAGGTGTAGCTGCCCTGAGGCCTTGGGGCTGCTGGCCAGCAGGAGGCCTGTCTCACAAAGGGAATGGGGAAGCTGTTTCTTCTTTGTACTTGTTGAGGAAACAAAACAAAAACATGGCATGCATGACCAGAGCCTTCCTGTTGGCAAAGCCCTCCCTCACTGAGATAATTTTCACCAGCTCAGCTGCTCAATCTGAAATATGATCAGGCTTAAAGAATTGAGCAATAGTAGAGAAACAGCCTCCTCCCAGACATTCTGTTCCTCTTCCCTGAGCTCAGGGTTGACTAGGAAAGGAATTGGGAAGTCAGATTTTGAGGGCGCAGGGCTGCTGAGGGTGATGTTCTCAGAGGGGGGAGGGATGTGTGGTAGTCACTTCTCTAATGGGAAGGAACGATGCAAGTTCCAGCGCTTCGGGTTTTTGCTCTTGTGGGGCCTTCCCAACAAGAAGAGACTCAGCATTACTGTGACCAGGGTCCCTTCCTATTAGTCAAAAACCTGAATAAGCCTGCACAAGGCCTCACACAAAGCCAGCCATACCCAGGAATCCACCCCTGTGCTCACAGGCACATAGGAGACCTGGAGATGTATGTACCCTTCTGGCCTAATCATGGGGTATTGGGTCCATGGAGGGAAAAAGCTGTTTTCTCTATAGAGATCCTTGGTACAAGGCTCTGGCCTCTCTTGCTCCCTCCCTTGCTGATGCATCAGACACACAAAGGCAGGTTCTCTTTATCTCCCCCTGCACCCTGCACCCAGGTAGCACCCTGCTAAGAAGTGGCGACACCAGGTGGGGATGGACCTAGACTACTCTGCTGTCTGGTTTTGGTGCTGAGGAATAAACAGCACATTCAAACACCACCGAAGTAGGTATATCAATTATTAAACAGTCTGGCACACTTGATGCAGTACTGCCTGTGTGTTTCCCTTTAGATCTTTCTGGAGTTTGCTTTCAATATTTAATCCAGCTTGAACTGGGAGGTCATTAAGAAATGGATATTCCAGGTTACCACAAGCTGGGGCTTGCATTATGTGGTCACACCACAGAGGACGGTGCATCCTCAGTGCACAGTTGGAGTCTGGTGGGCTGTAACTTAGGTTTACTCCTACAGGAAAGGCGGACATAAGGGATGTTTTCACTTGCTCTTTTCTTTCCTGCCGTTAAAGAGTATGGGTAGGGTTAGTTCATTTGCAAATTATTCTTCATGGAACAATTTGCCAGAGTGAGTCTGGTGTTTGCTGGGTCTCCTTAGAGATTATGTGAAAGGGCGCCTTGCCTGGGAGTCTTCGATTTAGCTTGTAAACAAGGAGGCTGAACTGAGGGAGAAAAATATTTCCTTTTTAAATTTATTGAAACATTCTGCCACATGACTGAATTTGCCTGCTTTGTGGCCAGTTTTTCCCCAAGTCAGTGATGGGCGGGAGAGTCTGGGTGACAGAGTTTCACATGTAATAGCCGATGATGTCACATTTCCAAACACCCACACATTAAAATGTTGATGTCTGCATGAAGCAGCATCCTCAAGGGTTCCTCATTTGCTGAGCAGTGTGACTTTCCCCCAGGGTCACTAGTGCCCACACTTTCTCCTTCTACGATACCCTGTGTGCTGGGGAGACACTTCCTCAGCCTTTCCGGCCTCTGGCAACTGCTGGCCATTCTTGGCTTATGGGCACACCCCTCCAACTTCTGCATCCCTCTTCGTGTGGCCTTCTCTCTAGTACAATGACTTTGTTTGGAATGAGGGTTTCTGCAATGTGACTTCATCCTAACCTGTGACATCTGCAAAGACCATATTTCCACACAAAGTGACAGTCACAGGTTTGGGGTGGATGAGACTTTGGAGGAAACACTGCCTAAGCCTGTGCATCCAGCAGTCTTTGCAGTCTAAAGCCAGGGGACATGACCTCAGATAGAGGCCTTGTGGGCAAGAGGTGGGGTCGGGGCCACAAACTCTACTAGGAAAAAGAAAGTTGAAGATTTCTTCAGGGCAGCCCAGAAGCTGCAAGGGGCTGTGGTCTGGGGGAGGCTGCAGGACCGCACAGGGCTGAAAGGGAAATTTTATCCCACTTGATTTTGTCCATGACTGGTGCTGTATTTTTTGGTCTAGCTTCCACCCTCCAGCCCTAGGCCTTGATCTGACTGGCAGGAGAGGGCTGCTGGTATGACCCTCTGGGCAAGAAGCTGGGGCACTCAATGTCTGCATGGGTGCTCAGGAGGCTGCTCTTGCCAATGGAGGTGGACCCAGGCTCTGCCCCACTGTCACACCTCCCAGATTTGGTACCCTTAATAGGATTATATCAGCTAGGTTTAAATAGGATTACTTCTTAATGAAGAGTGTGTTTATATAATGAAAGGCAAATTCCAAACTTGCAGAAAGGTCACCAGAGCATTTAGATAACTGGTTAAATTGTGAATCCAACTCTTTGAATCTAATTCATAAACAGAGTACATGAACTGAGCAATTAGAGGCTGTTTTGATAAAATTCGATCTCATCGCTAAAGAGAATCACACCATTAGTGATGGGAAAGAACCCTGTGGGAAAGCCACCCTGTGGGAAAGCCTCTGACTTAGGAAGGGCTGGCCTGTCCCTTAAGCTCAGTGGTTTTCAGTTCATGTGAACTGTTCCTCTTTTCATTGTTCTAAAGGCCCAGAGATCAAAATGAATGAGGAAGAAGAACCAACAAAATAAAGATCTCTTTTAGAAAGGGAAGAAAGGTTCTGGAATATTCTTTCTGCCTAAAGGTAAAGCTGGCCTTGGGTTTATTAAGATGCTGGTCCCACAGTTGGAAAGGTGGTACTATAGTCTTTATTACTGGTGGGATAAAGGAAATCACTTATTTAGACAAGGGAAGCGCATCCTGACCAGCACAGGGTGGGTGGAAGCGATAAGTTGAGTTCTAACTTCTGTAAACAAGTGAATTAATTCATGAACTTGTCAGTTCTTACCTAAGTCCACCAAATCTCACATTTTCTCACAAGAAAATAGCCTTCAAGGGGCCTGTGAGATGATTTAGTGGGTAAAGATACTTGCTACACAAGCATGGAGTCCTGAGTTCAATCTTTGGAACTCACATAAGTTAGAAGGAAAGAACTGATCCACACAATTGTCCTTTGACCTCTACATGAGCACCAAGGAATAACTACTCACATACATGTGCATCACACACATACATGCACTTACAATAATAATAAATTTTAAAATTTGAAAAGCTTTCGTGTTGTAAAAAATCAAACTATGCTATAATATTCAATCCTAGAAATTACTGCCAACAGATTATTTATGGTTCAAGGTAGTCCAGGGCCAGAATAAAAGAAAACATGTGGGAAAAACTGGAAAGCTTACAGGAAAACTGGCCTAGTCTGAGAAGAGAAGTGTGGGAGAATCTTCTAGATTTCAAGAGATACAGATACAAAAGCAAGCTATAACCTTGGCATGAACCTTGCCTTGTCTCCGGGATGGGGTAGTCATTTGGAACTGCACAAGAAATGGCAGGAAGGAAATGTGTCACCTTTTCTGAGATGTGACTGTGGTGTAGGCTGCATTGGTGTGTACTCTTGTTTTCCACAGACATGGTGTGACTGCCTAGGTGAACTAATATGATGCTAACATGAAATGTATCTGACACACAAAAAAAGCAAATGCTCAAGTGTTCCCATTACTTCCAGTTACTGGGAATAAAAAACACTCTGACCAAAAGGCAACTTGGGGAAGAAAGAATTGACCCACCTTACACTCCAGGTCACAGTCCATTATTGAGAGAGATCTGGACAGGAACTCAAGTAGGACCTCAAAGCAGAAACCATGGAAGATGCTGCTTGACGGCTCGTTCCTAGACCCATGTTTAGCTACCGTTCCTACACAGCCCAGGCCCACTTGCATAACGATGGTGTTGCCAACAGTGGACTGGCCCCTCCTGCATCAGTTAATAATCAAGACAACCCCTCACAGACATGTCCACAAGTCAGCCTGATCTAGGAAATCTCTCAATTGAGGCTTTCCTCTCAGAGGACGAGTGCTGTGTCAAGTGGACAATAAAGCTAACTACAACGCTAAGGTTAGGCAATGATTGTTTCTGATCTTCTAAGTTTGAGACTAGTCATGATGACACTGTGAAGATGAACCCTGTTTTCCTGGTACAGATGTTTTGGCAAAAACCCGTTACGAGGGGTCCTGTAGGGAACTATGGCAGCAGCTTGCCTGGGGCTCTGGGAACAGGGTCTCCTGGGTATTGGTCTGGGACCAGCCTTGGAAACATGTGCTGGAGCCATGTAGTGACAGCGAGGCACCTGAGGACAGCGCAGTGCCAGTGGTGGGGGTCACAAACCAGACACATTGCAGGAGACAGCATGCCGGTAAAGACAAGCAGGAAGAGAGGCTCCTTTGCCTGGGATCACAGACCAGACACACGGCAGAAGGACGCAGAGGGGAGTAAGTGTCGGAAGTGCTTTTGAAATAAGGAGACACAGGTGATGGGTGAGCACAGGCAGATAGATGGCTGATGGTGCATGGAATGCTGACTGTGTAGAGGTGCTGCTGGGCTTATGGGCTTTTGGGTGCTCACTGAAAAATTCCTTCATAGTTTCTATGTTTAAAATGGTTCACAAAAAATGTTGGGGAAAATATGAAAAGTGACAGATTCAGGGCAGGTGAGATGGCTCAGTGGGCGAATGCACCTACCACCAAGCCTAACAACCTGGCTGTGATCCCGGGGACCCACATAATCAAAGGAGAGAACTGATTCAGGCAAAGTGTCATCTGATCATCTGACCTCTACACATTCATGCACATGTGTGCATGCACATACATGAATATACAAAATGAATAAATAAAGATGTAATTTCAAGAGTGACAGATCTGAGAAAACCATGACAGCCTTGCTCCAGGGGCAAGTCCACGGGCACCACCTGCCACTACCTCTCATGGTGTTTCACCAAAACCTCAAATTAAAAAAGTATCAGAGGCCTCCGTGGAAACTACTAGGTCACTTGGTCAAACAGCCCCATTTGACATGTGATGAAGAAGGGAAGGTTACTTGCCCAGGGTCCAGGCAGCAGTAGGATTGGCTGCTGGCTAGCCACATTATAGGTACAGCCACCATGTCCAGCTCCCCTCCACCTCACAGAGGTAGCTGAGCAGGCAAGGTGTGACCCTCTCTCTCCTGCATGAAGCCTCAAGGCCTTTTCATCATCAGACTCCACACTGTCTTCCTTTTGATGGCACCCAAATGCCACACGGTCCAGCTTCCCCATGAATCCCTGTCTTTCACCCTGTACCCCATGTTCCTCTTTGAACACACAGCTTGTTGAATTGCACAGAAAACTTTTACCCTCAGTTTGAATGTCTTCTATATTTAACACCTTGAGTCTACCTAGTGTTTTCCTTTGATGAGGTCAGGCCCTTCACATCTTCTAAGGAATTTTCCTCAAGGGCTGGGTGATAGGTACCAAGAAGCAGAGGCCAGGAAAGAAAGGCGACAAGAAGGAGCTGTTGCATGGGAATTCCGGCTACTGAGATAAGAGCTAGCTAACACCTCTAAGTAGAATCTTTATCTTTTGGTTCCTCTTTGGATCCCAGGACAGGGGGAGGAGACACTGAATCAGAGAGCTATAGTACTTCAGTGTTAGAGGAAGCTGAGGTCCCCTGTAGCAAACAGACCCACTTAAAGGTGGGAAAACTTGGGGGGCTGGAGAAATGGCTCAGCGGTTAAGAGCACTGACTGCTTTTGAAGAGGACCTGGGTTTGGTCTCCAACACCCACACAGCAGGTAATTCCAGTTCCAGGGGATCCAATACCTTCTGACTTCCATAGGTATTGCAGGATATGAGTGCACGTACACACAGGCAGGCAATACACACACTCATACACATTAAGAAAAAAAAAAAAGGTGGTGAAGACTCAAGGAACTGAGGCACACATCCAGGGTCACAAGTCTTACTATCTTAAGAAATGGGTCTGGGTCTCAAGAAAATGACCATATAACCCAGAGTATTTCAGCAAGGCAAAAAGCTTTATTGCTGCAAAAGGGTCATAGCTAAATCAAACAGGAAAACAGGGCCGGCAAGGCTCTTGAGGGGCTTTTATTTCCAATGCAAAGGGTCTTGTCCCTCCCTCTGAGTGGTCAGAGTTCAGTCTATCTTAGGCTGTTGGCTAATATAGAATAGTATGGTTTTTAGGAAGAAATGAAACTTAAGCATAGATTTTGATTTCAAGAAGTGCCGACCCTGGAGGAATCTGAATTTCTGCCAAGAGGCTTTATTACCTTTTTAAAAATGAAGTTGTGTTTTATTTAACCCTTAGATGAGAAAAGACAGTAATTTTGTTTAATTTCCCACATTAGTGGTGGTTGAGGTTCGTATGAATGTCCTCAAAAGGCCCACAAGCTAAAGACTCGGTCTTCTCATTGTGGTGCTGTTGGGAGCGCTATGGACCTATGAGAGATGCGGAGCTGCTGTCGGGTGGTTCTTGGGTGACTGAAGCTGTGCCATTTGCGGTGCCTGTGGGATCCTGGCCCCTTCCTCATTCCATCTTCTGCCTCTTCACCAATATGAGTGCTTTGTGATACTTCGCTTCTTTGCCAGAATGTACTGTCTCACCACAGGTCCAATACCACACACCCAATTCCTTGCTCAGGACACTGGGAGGCTTCCTCAGCTAGGGTCGATTCGGCCTTTTAAGGAAATGAATTGGAAGACTCATCAAAAGCCACCGGGCCCAGAAAAGTCTAGTCACATGCTTCTCCAGAGAGGTTGAAACAGACTGAACTCTTGGGAATGGAATGAATTATACTGAGGGTGCTCAGTACTCAGAGCCCAGGAGTGCCATTTGGTACCAAGCTGGCACCATGTAGGCCTAAAGCAGTCAAGGGCACCTGGTGACTCAGCCTGTGCTGCCTCATGTAGAGTGCTTGTGTGATCCAGAGGGTGGTGGTGTCCAGGCCTTATGAACATGGAATAAAGAAACATGTTTCTGGTGGTTTCTAGACTCCTTTGGTTTCTTTGGGAGCTCAGGGGTCATCTAAGCAGTCGAGTGCTCTATTTTTCTAGAAGTCTATGATGTGGCATACAAATATTCCAAATACACTCAAGCACAATGTGCCTAGCCTGGAGGCTGTCTTTGCCCCAGCAGTATGACCTGCTCCCACAGGTCTGCAGGAAAGAGGTTATGCTGTGAGCACTGAAGTGCTGACCTTCTCCCCTGGGTTCCCATTTCCTCAGATCTTCTAGAGGAAGGAGAAGCCTAGAACCTTCCCCAGGAAGAGGAACTTTTTGTTTAGCATTTTTGCCTAGTTGTCCATTGCTCTACTCAGCCATAGTTTTATTTATTTGACCAGTTTTCCATCTAGCCTCATCCAACTATTGATCTTCAGGTGTGCAAACCGGGCTAAGCATAATCCTTGGTGGACAGTGTCCTCTTGGCATCGGCTGGCTCCTCGAAGGGTAGCTAGAGCAGAGGTTCAAGGGCTGTGCCTTCCCTGAATCTTCCTCTGCCACTGCAGGAATGGTAGGCTGTGCTGACAGCAAGGGGCAGTTAGATTGTCATTTCTTAACTCTATACCTGTAGTTCTCACCTGAGGGACTTTTGAACTAAGCCTCACAGGGACCCCAGGCCTCTAACCTTGCTTGGGAAATGTGTGAAGTTGTCTGTGCTCTAGATCTTTGTCTCGCAGTTCAGGTTAGAAGCATCCAAGACCCTGGGTAGCACCTAGTGACAATTCTGAAACCCCTATACACAGTATATTTACACTGGGCATGGGGATTGCTGACACTGCCCAGGTGATTCTAGACTCTAGTCAGGCCTGAGTACTATTGTGCTGGTTAGCTTTAATTGTCAATACAGTCTGGAATAATCTGGGAAGAAAGTCTCAATGAGGCTCTGTCTATATTGGCATGTCTGTGGGGGATTGTCTTAATTAAGTTAACTGATGTGGGAAGGTCCGGTCAACTGTGGGTGGCATCATTCCCTAGACAGAGGGTCCTAAACTGCGTAGGAGAGGAGAAATTAAGCTGGGCCTAGCAAGCCAACAAGCAAGCGAGTAAGCACACATGCATTCATTTCCTACTGCTCTTGACTGGCTGTGATGTGACCACCTGCGTCAAGTTCCTGCCACTGTGACTTCCCTGAAGTGATGGACTATCACATGGAATTGTGATAAAAATAAACAGTTTCTCTCCTCAATTGCTTTTTGTCAGGATGTCTTATCACAGTAACACAAATGAAACTATGACACCCACTGTGCTGGGAAAACACATCCCAACTTTTCCCACAAGGGGCTCCTGGTATAGGAAGATCTGCTGCTTTAGCCAGTTCAGAAGATAAGTGCACAGTTCAGGGAAAGGAGAATTTTTATAGGCAAAGGGAGTGTTTAATGTACAAAGCCATGGGCTCAATGCAGTGAAACCCAGCTCTGCCATCCTCTTTCCCAAAAGCACAGTCCCTTTGGCCAGTTCTCACATGGCGGCTGAATCAGCACAGCTTAAAAATTCTATTGAATCAATTAATTGCTTCCCTAAGATTTGGTCATGTGGGTGAACAGTGAACTTCATTCTTTCAGACACCTGGCCATAGTCATTCAGGACAAAATTGCTCAGTGGGTAAGCATGAGGTGGCAATATCCGTCACCCTGGCACCCCTCGCCTTCTCTGTTTCAATCCCATCTCCCAGGAATCCAAAAACCTTTACCTTTGCTGTTTCCCTAGGTCAAAGATTAACTCAATTTACTCTCCAGGTTATAAAAGTCAGATAATTTAATTTTGCTGAATCTATAGATGCACTTGATAAGGCTTTACATGAATGCTCCCTTTCCTTCTGCCTCATTGCCTTATGCCACAAGTTTGGATGCCTGTGGGTGCATCGGGAAGATGCCCGCCCCTGCCCCCACCAGCCTCTCACATTTCCACGTGTTTTGCAAGCAAGGCACTAACTGCTCATCCTAAGTGGTTCTTTCCAGAATGTCTACACAGCAAGCAGCCTTGAAAAACAGAGATGTCTCCTTCAGAGCAAAAAGATGGATTGGCTCCCAGATTGTCATCTAAGCTCTAGTCCTCTGAGACTGCAGTGCTCACAGTGTACAGAGATCCACCTGGGCCTAGTCACATTACTGAAGGACTTGGGGACAGGGATGCTGATAGACATGCTGCCTGTCCCAAACACGCAGATCACTGGTGCCTCCTAAGCAGCATCTGTAAAACCATGGCGGGCTGATGGATTGGCTCAAAGGATAAAGAAAGCCTTCATCACCTCACTGATTCTGGGGCCACCTTCACATAAGAGTCTAAATAATGCGTGTGGGCTGGGGAGAGAGGCAGGACATTTGTTGTGCAAGGCTGGATTTGATCCCCAGAACCCACACAAAGGTGGCAGGAGAGAACCAGTGCAATAAAGCTGTCCTCAGACCTCCCATATGTGTTGTGGCACTCATGCCCACACACTCAAATAAATACACACAATAATAACTTTTCAAGGCATAATAACAAGATCTGACATGATAAAAGTTAGCAATTTAGTAAGTGAGCACTCTCTCTAGAAAGTGTAGTAGTGAAGTTGGACACACTTGCTAGGAATGTGGAAGTGCATAAAAACTTGTTACAAAGCAAGCCATGCCTCCTCTGGATCCAGTCTCTTGAATCTGTTCCAATGCCCGGATGGGAAGGAAAAGCCTGGGTCGTGCCCCTTCAGTGCTCTGGCTCTGGCTCCTCCTTCCTGAACCTCTTCCTGAGGCATCTTGCTGTCTCAGCTGCCCCATGGCCAACCAGGGCATAGGAACTGGTGTGGCCTGGTTTTGGCTGTTCTTTCTCCAGCCTGTTCTCACATCTCCATCGTCTCCTCTAGACAGTGCTGAGCGAACATAGCCAGCAGCACCACTGAGCTCAGGGGACAACATGTGCAATTCTTACTTGCTGTTGCCAGCTCAAGGACAGCCAACCCAGAACAGCAACAGCTCTGTGCTCCCGGGATGTGGTCTCAGGAGGAGACACACTAAGGGAAGTAGGCCCTTGCCACCCACAGCCCCAAATGATAGCCTCCGGGTGCCCCAGAAAACAAGCACAAGCTATAGAATTAGGTTGACGGTTGAGGGGACTGACTGACTCTCAGCAGTGGTCAGCATCACTGTGCTCCTGCCTGTGCATGGCTACACGCATCACTCGTCCCGTGAGGTCTGTTGGCACAGCACTTGAACCACACATTCAGGCTGCTATATATGCAGGCCCTGCCCTGTATGGCCTTGCGCAGCTCTTGGGTGTTCAGGTTTTCTGTTTTTTGCATCCGTAATAAAAAATTTAGTAACTAGGCAGGACTTTCCTGAGAGCTGGGCTTGTGAGGCCAGCATATTTCTTATCTGCATCACAGAAGTATGCCATCGGGGTTCAGATTTCAAGGCCAAGGAACAGTAGAGCTGGGGCACTCTCTACATTCACATGTGCACCTGCCCCCAGGTTAGAAAGCCTTGGATACAGAGCAGAGAGCAGGAAGAGCAGAGACCATCTGTGATCACTGTGGTACATTTAGGGCCCACTTTCCTACCTGCCTTGGACTTGCTAGATGAGATAGTACACTTCCCGGTGAGCAGAGCCACCTCAGCTGTTTTTTTTCTGTTGATTAACTGACTCAAAATAAAGAGAGCCAGATATGGTATTACACACCTTGAATCCAACACTCGGGAAGCAGAGGCAGAGGTAGGTAGATCTCTGTGAGTTGGAGGCCAGCCTGGTCGACATAGTGAGTTTGAGGCCAGTCAAGGTTACATAGTAGGACCCTGGAGAGCGGGTGGGGGGAGGGAGAAAGAGAGATTCTACATTGGCAGCTTGGTTAATGTACAAAGTAATTGAGAATCCTTGACATATAGAGAAAGCCAGTTGGGAAGGATAGGGGTTTCAATGCTAAACGAAGGAAAACTCAACATCTGCCATGAAAGAGAGTCACTGATTCTTTCCATCATGAATTGTAAAGAGCAGGATAGACTTTGGGACCCACTCTAAGTAAATAACCAATGGGGTCCAGATCAAACCTCCTGA
Organism: Eospalax fontanierii; assembly: GCA_035773235.1. Lineage (NCBI taxonomy): Eukaryota > Metazoa > Chordata > Mammalia > Rodentia > Spalacidae > Eospalax > Eospalax fontanierii. The sequence goes on from CM069524.1 coordinate 41,438,366, forward strand.
AAAGGCGCTGGTCCTGCATGAGGATAAAGCAACTCACAGGGCTTGAGAATGGCTCAGTGGTTAAGAGTACTGGCTGCTCTTGCAGAGGACCTCGGTTTGATTCCCAGTACCTACAAGGCAGCTAACTTCAGTCTACAAATTTCAGTTCCAGGGGATCCAAAGCCCTCTTCTTGCTTCCATGGGCATTGTATGACATAAGTGCACTTACATACATGCAGGCAAAGCACTCATACACATAAAATAAAAGTATTAAATACAATATTTAAGGCAACTCATGTTAGAGCATTTCACCATGTCCGATCTTCAGACTCTGTAATAATGTTTGGCACAGAGTTGGATAGTGTGGAGCAACTGAACTACCCTCCATCTCTGTTCCTAGATGTTTTCCTCTACCGACTCCCTAGTGGTGCCAGGCTCCTCCAGGTAAGCTGGAAGCTGGTCTGAACCCCGAGTGTCCTGATGCTGGGTTACCACAGCAAAGCCAGCCCCCGCACCTCATTCATATATTTCTCTGACACCTGGGACACATTGGGCTGACACACAAGGGCACTGCTGGGTCCTGCCTCCTCTAAGCTTGGGTGGAGATATAGGAGACCCTGACACCCTATCCTTGCCCTCTCTGCTGTGTGGATTGAGCACATAAAAAAGTGATCAAAGAGCAGCTGTCAAGGCCAGGAACCCACTGCTTTCATCTGTAATGGAAGCAGCATAGAGACATTTGAGAAGAGATAGGGAGAGCGTGAGTGTGAGTTGGCCAGCCTAGCCCCCAGCCCCCAGTTGGCCTGGGTTGTCCCCAGGCCCCTGTAGCTCCTAACTGCTGTTGCTTGCTTCCTGTCTCTAGCACAGAGCTGCAGCTTCATAAATGCCTCTTTATGATTATCAAGGCAAGCACTCTGTCAATGTCATAAGGCGGAGATGAGCCAGGGATTAAGAAGCAAGGAGACTGAAACCTCGCAGGAGCCTAGAATAGATCCTGTGTCGGAGGAAAAAATACAATAAAGGGCACCACAGGGTCAGGATAAAAGTGGAATGCAGACCAAAGTCAAGATGAAAATATTGTGTCAATGTTAAATTTACTGAAATTGATAGCTGCGCTGTGGTTCTGTTAGAAATATCTGTGGTCTTGGGAAATACACTCTGAAATATTCAGAAGGTAAATGTTTAGAGGGTAAGTGTTCAGAGAGCACACAGCTCACTCTCAGATAGTTTGGGGGAATATGTGTATATATCAGATACAGGAAATACAGAGCACAAGGGCCAAAGGATGAGGGATAAATGACGCAGGTGAGTTGGGCAAAGGATATCTGGGCATTCTTTGTGTTTTACTTGCAAGTCTTTTATGAGACTCAAGTTTTCCAAATACAAAGTTTGAAGTCTCCAAACTGAATTGTGACCTGTCCATGGCACACATTTCTTTTGGAGTCACTACATATGCCATTTTCTCCTTCATTTTTGCTTCTAGGCTTTGGTTCTACTATGTTCATGATTATTTCCTATTCTCTGTCTCATATGCCTGTCTCTGCCTATGTCTGTCTCTGTCTCTCTTAGACATCATGAGGTCCACTCTGGCCTGAAACTTATCATCCTCCTGCCCCAGTCTCTCTCGAGTGCTAGGCTCATAGGTATATACCACCACATTCAGTTTATGGCAGTCTTATTTGTAAAGTTAGTTCAAGATGTAATATTGTGAAATAATAAGGAATGCATATTTTGTTTTCAAGGCTGATTCCTGACACAGCACAGAGCTATACGTCTGAGAACTTCCTGGGTGATTGGAGCATCTTTTATTTAAACGAACTAAATCTTGGGAGACCAGTTGGGGACTGGCCAACAAAACCAAACCATGCTCAGAAACTTGGAGCCCCACACCCCCTCCATCCTCCCAACCCCCACCCATCTTCTAGGAGAGGGGAGGAGTGGACAAGGTTGGAGTTGATAGCAGTTGATAATTAGTCCTTTCTAGTGTGCATGCCTCCACCACACTCCTGGACCAGAGGGTTAAGAGCTTCTGTGTTGGGTGCCATATCTGGGAGCTGGGAGGATGGTGCACCCCAGCTCCATAGAGACAGACACTCCTGTGCTTGGGAACCCCTGGACCTCACCCTCTGAGAGCTTCATCTGCCCGTTCATCCAAATCCTTTTAGTAAATCAGCCAGCAACTGTACTTCCCTGAGTTCTATTAGCAGTCGCAGCAAGTTACTAAACCCAAGGAAGTAGTCTAGGAACTGCCCATTTGTAGTTATTAGGTGGAACTGGGAACAACCTGGAATGTTGTGATTGGCATCTACAGGAGGCATCTTGTAGGGCTGAGCCTTGAACCCAAGGACACCACTCTGTATCTGAAGCACTGGAAAATGGGTTGGTATAGGGGACAAACCATATCTGGTGGGAGATTGTTCTGTGCAGAAAAATGATTGCACCTAAGCTTGGCATATCAACCAGTGAGTTTAACTGGGGTTACTATAGCACATTTGTGGAGAGTTACTTCCAGAAGCATGGGCAATTATCAGTAGCTATGCCATGGAAAAAGAGTCTCTCCCCTTAGCAATTATTAACCACTTACATATTCTTGGGGTAGGTGGGGCACGGCGAGTCCCTTGTGCAGCTTACCCTGTTGCATGAGTCAATGTTGGAGGTTCATTTGGGTATTCACAGCTGCTCTGATTTATGATGACAACTGCCATGTCATGGCCAGAGAACAGAGCTCCACATCAGAGTGATTGTAAGAAAGTCAATGTATGGGCCTAGAGAGATGGCTCAGTAGTTGGGAGCACTGACTGCTCTTGCAGAAAGCCAGGATTCAAATCCTAGCACCCACATGGTGGCCAACAACCATCTGTAACTCCAGTTCCACGGGATCCAATGTCCTCTTCTGATGTCCGCAGGCACTGCAAAACACTGGCGCACTTACGTACATGTAGGTACTACACTGTACACATAAAATATTTTTAAAAAGAACGTTGCTACAAACAGCTGTTATAGCAGTCGTCGGTGTGTACAGGTTTTCCAGATCAGTTGGCTAAGGATCTGGAGATGTAGTTCTGGGTGGAATGGCAAGACCACCTGTAAGAAACTGTCAAGCTGTCTTCCAAAGCGGTCACATGACCTCATTCCACCAGTGGTACATGGGTTTTCCTGTGCTCACTTCCTTGCCAGCACTCACTGTTGACAGCATTTCAGATTTCCACCATTCTAGGTGTGCAGTGGTTTCTCAACAATATTTTAGTTTTTGATTTCCTGATGACTCCCGATGCTGAGCGTGTCCTCACACACCTCCTTGCCACTGTGTCTCTCATTTCATGATGTGTCTGCTTAGGGCTTTTACCCACTTTTAAATCAGTTTTTCAGTCTTTTAAGGATTTTATTCATTTGCTTTTAATTATGTGCATATATATGTGACAGTACCTGGGTTTGTAAACAAGCATGCAGGTACCTCTGGAGGCCAAAAGAGAGTGTCAGATCCCCAGGAACTGGAGTTACAGGAGGTTGTGAGCCACCCTAAGTAGATACTGGGAATCAAACTCAGGTCCTCAACAAGAGCAGCCAGTGCTCTTAACTGCGGATCCATCTCTCTAGCCCCACGGTTTTTCATTTAAAAATTTTAAATTTTATTCATGTGAGTATTTTGTCTGTATGTAAGTACACCACATGCATGCAATGCCTACAAAGTCCAGAGGAGGGATTCTGATTCCCTGGAAATGGAGTTATGCAGTAAGAACAGCCAGTGCTCTGAACCACTAAGCTGTCTCTCCAGCCCCTTCATTTTTTTAAATCAGATTTTTAGAGTTCTTTGTATATTTTAGATGAGCATCTTTTTTCAGATGTATTTGGTAAATATTTTTTCTCATTCTGTAGTCTGTCTTCCTCCTCCTCCTCCTTCTCTTCCTCCTCCTTCTCCTCTTCTTCATGCCTAGTACTTCAGCCTATTCCAGATATCAGCTGTTAAAATTCCCACCTATTATTGTGCAAATGTTTATGTATTCCTTTAATTTTTGTCAACATTTGCTTTATCTATTATCTATTGAAAGTCTATCACTAAGCACATTCATATTTATAATTGCTGTCTTATGAATAATTGATTGTTCTGCCATTATGAAATGTCTCATTTTAGTTCCTTTAATTCTCTGCCTTGAGGTCTACTGAGGTTAACAACAGTAACCTTGTAGTAATTATCTGTATGATATACCCATTGTCAGGGCTGTTTTCCCATCTACCTGTGTTTAAACTACAACTTTTGTAGACAGCCTGTGGCTGGGCCTCCCCTTGGAAAGCCATTCCCATAATCTTTTAATCAAAGGGCTTGGTGTAATAATACTTAGTGTTACTTTTTTACGATAGATTTAGGACTCACCATTTGGGTCATTTGTTCTGTGTGTTTTTTTCCCTCCGTTCCTCCCTTTCTATCTTCTTTTGGATTATTTGAATAGATTAAGGAATTCCATTTTACATCACTTTTTTATTTTCCATCTATATCTGAAGTTCTTGGTAGTTGGTTTAAGGATTAAGTTCACTAAGTTTTCACTGTTTACTTAGAGTTACGACTGCAGCACTTTGTATTATGTAGACAGAAGCCTTGCCACCACACAGAGCTACTAATCCCTCCACTCCTGTCTCTCTTGTTTTGATTGTCATAGGTGTCTGAACAATAGGAGCCCCAGTGTGCCAGGTAACCCCATGTGCTCATTAAACTAGAGAGAATGACGATGCTTTTCTTTAAATATTATTTCAAGTGTTCTTCACTCTTTCTTGAATGTTTGAGTTTCCACCTGATGTAATTCCCTAAGGAAATTAATGTAGCATATCCTATGGCCTAGGACTTCTGGGAGAAGTTTTCTGATGATGAATATATCTGTATTTTGAATTTATTCTGGAGGAGGATCTCTCTTTTTTTCTAGAAAATTCTGCATTAATGCTCTTGTCTAGCAACAGAAAAAGCCCACTCTCTCACAATAAGAACTCACAGTTATTAAAGATATATATGTGATTCGGCCACATTCACATTGTTGTGGCCAAAGTAACTGACAAAAACAAATTCAGGAAGGAAGGTTTTATTTTGCTTTATTTTTTAAGGAGTTTGGCCCATGGTCACTTGGCCCTAGTCTTTCAGGCAGAATATCATGATAGATGAGCATGTGAGGGAGGCTGTTCATTAACACTGGCAGACAGAAAGCAAGAGAAGAGGAATACAGGATATAACCAAGGGCATGCCGGTTGACCTGCTGTTCCAACCTGTCACCTCATCCCAGCAATGTCGTCATAGTCTGAATCCATAGTGGGACTAGTCCATGATGAGGCCAGAGCCCCAATGATCTAACTGTATCTGGAGAAGTGTCATAGGCACCCAGAATGGGCTTTGCTGCTCTCCCATAGATATTTCTTAATCAAAGCAAGTTAGTAATAAAATTAGCCATCAAGAGAAGGAAATATTTTTAATTCAAAATTATAATTTTAAGAACTATAGAAAGCCAGGAGTGGTAGTACATGCTTTTAATCCTAGGATTCAGGAAGCAAGGGCAAGCAGATCTCTGTGAGATCAAGGCCAGCCCACCCCAGTCAAGTTCCAGTCCTGCTGGGACTACAGGGAAATGCTGCCTTAAAAAACAAAAACAAAACAAACAAACAAATAATAGAGAACTATAGAAAGTCCTATACGTAGTGATAAAACAGGAGACGGGGCGGGGGCGGGATATGATGGAGCTCACTTGATAGAGTGCTTACCTAGCATATAGGAGGCCCTGGGTTTGATCCCCAGCACTACATAAACTAGGTGTGTTGGCACAAGTCTATAATCACAGGGCTTAGGCAAGAGGATCAAAAGTTCAAAGTTAGGAGTTCAAGGCCAGCATGGGCTATGTCAGACCCTATCTCAAGAAAAGATTAGAGAAAAGGAGAGAAGAAAAAGCCTTCTGTTTGAGATCCTTTGGCCTTGTTTTCCCTGATGGGATATTAGTAGTCCTCAAAACCATTGTTGCTCAGTGTACAGTGCTTTGTGTACAGTGAAGACATGGGGACAAGATGGTCATCAGTAAGCTCAGGAGAGAGGCCAGGGGGAGCTCAAACTTCCCATACCTGAGCATGGCTTTCCGGCCTCCAGGACTGTGGAACAGGGAGTACCTATTGTTACCTAGTACTTTCTTATGCACTCCTGAGCAAACTAATCCACAAGCTGTTCTTTTTATCCAAATCCAGTTTCCCTCCAGATTTTATCCTATTTAGAGCCACTCTACAGGTTCTTCAGGAAGTTGTTCTTTAGGAGGCTGTGTATTTGTCTTATCAGGGGAGGGGTCCCTCTGCCTTGTCTAGGCTGTAGGGACATTTAGCACTCTAGTTTATGACTGTGAATTCTCAGGGTCTCTTCCTAGGTCTCAGGCTAGTCCCCATATGGGGGACCTGTCAAAGGTCTGTGTGATTCTGTGTCCACTGTGACCTTGCTCTCTCCCATTGACCCTGGTGTCCAAAGTCCTGTGCAGTCGTCCTGCAGTTGCAGGAGGCAAAGGCGTCTTTACACAATGTCTTGGCCACCTCCTGACTTTCACAATGGCCTTGAGCAGAGATTGGCTAATTCCAGTGCATTGTTTCCTTTTTAGGGTTTCTGAGACTCAGCAAGTGCACTTTCCTAATGCCATTTCCTCCTCTCTGCACAAAACCACAATGGCTGCAGAAGCTAATTCTTTCCTGCCCGCCTCACCCCATCCGTCCATCTCTGGGGAAGTCGCGGTACCCAATGTAGTGGCATGTTCAGCGCATAGCACCACTGGCTGGATGTCTGTGTCCTCCCAGTTAACGTTGGAGACCTCATACCTCATACCTAGGTAGGTGACCAATGGAGACAGAGCCTTTGGGAGGTGGCTAGGTTTAGGAAGAATCATGATAGGCCCCTATGGTAGGATCAGTGTTCCTATAACTAGCAGTCAGGGCTTCTCTCTCTCTCTCTCTCGTTCTTGCTCTCACTCTTACTTGCTGTCTCCCCTTCACGTCTCAACTTTATCTTCATCTGTCTCTCCAGTCTGTCTTTTCTCTATTTCTCTGTCTCCACCCGTGCCTTCCTTTCCTTCTTTCTCATTCTCTTTATCTCTATATCTCTACTTTCGTCTCTCACTCTCTCTCTTCATCTCTCTCATCTCGACCCTCATCTCTTGTCTCTCGTCTCTGCCTCTGCCTCTATCTTTATCTTGATTTTCGGCCTTTCATCTCCATCCTTCCATCACCGTCACCGTTTACTGGGGATCCGTGACTGAGAGGAGCCGAGCGGGCACCCATCTCCATCTTCGTGCCCATCTACCTCTATCTCCGTGTCTATCTCCATCTCCATATCTCTGCCATCCTCTCTGAATATGCAGAGAGAAGGTGGCTGTCTATAAACCAGGAAGAGGTCCTCACTACAACGGCTGGCACCTTGATCTTGGACTGCAAGCTTCCAGAAGAGCAGGAAGTAAATCAAGCCGCCCAGAATGAAGTATTTTGCTGTAAAAGCCTGAGCTGACTTAGATAGTACTCCACTTACCCAGGCTCTGAGTCTATCAACCTTAGGATGCGCTTTCTAGGGCCTGTCAGCCTGGGATGTCTGAGAGAACAGAGCTGGAGACAAGGGCTCACAGGAAGGCAGTCTTTTGGACACAAAAGACCAGTGAACAGGAGAGTAAGCTAGAGGGAATGATTAGGAGAGGAGGAAAGGCAGCTCAGAGAGCTTGACTCACACAGGGAGCGTAACAGAATGGGCTCTCCAGGCGCCCACTGTAGAGTAGGGTGGAGAAGGGCAGTTTTGGGGGGTGCTGTTGTTCTCATATGTCCAAGGTGACATCCTGTGGATCTATTCCAAGAAGCCCATAGAAAAAACAGAGAGATGCAGGGTGGCTGGGGCACTGAGGGTACCTGTGTGACTCTGATCGCAGGACTAGGAGGAGAGCCTGAGGGAGGATGAGGGTATGAGGCAGGCCAGTGGAGGGGACCATACCTTGCAGCATCCCTCTAAAATGTGTCACTTGGCTAGCCTCCCAGAGGGGCTCCATGACTCCTCTTCAGAGCACTTTCTTCTTTCCAGTTCCCAGCACTTGTAACTACAGGTCTGTTGGCTAGTGTACTGACTGGCTACGTCCTTGCTCCTCGAGTTCACGTGGTAGAGACACATGTTATTGCATTGTGCTGTTGTCTACTGCTCCATGTGTCTGACATGTGGCCTTAGGTTAGTGAAGAGCCATCCCTGCATTCATAACTCCCAGGCTCACCTGCAACCACCATGTGCTCTGCTTCCTTCCTCCCTTCCCACTGGAACAGCACCGAAAGCTCCACTTTCCCCATGAAGCATCCCTGCTGTGGAGCTTCCCAGACGAGGCCTTTGGTCCATGGCACTGGCTGTGACTTGAGGACCTTCTCTTTTACTCTAAACACTGTGGACCTTTAGCCTTTTCCAAATAGCCCTCCCCCACCTGTCTGTAGCATTGTAAGGAATGGCCTCCCTGCCTCCATGTGAACTGGGAAGCACAGGTCGGCCCTGAGCAGGAAAGTGGGGAGGAAACACATAGAACTTCACCCACCAGATGTGTACCTGTGCTGCAGAGCCAGGTGTGTGCTCCCAAGAGCAGGGCACTTCTAACCAAGGCTTCTCACTCACAGCTTCAGAGTTGTGCCTCCCGAGCACATTCCACCTTAGTGCGGACACTGCTCTCGTCGTGACCTCTCAGGAGCTGGACACATACCTGGGAACGGCGCTACCAGTGGGACTGGAACACATCCCGGAAACCCTTTTCCCAGGCTAGGTCCCTGGGGAAGGCTCTCTGTCCCCAACAAGGACACAGAGTTCAAGGTCAGCTCTAGAGCTGAAGGATGAACTTGGTGGTTTTCATGTCTATGACTGCTCTTACATCCAGGCTTTACTTGAACTTCACTGAGAAAGGTCTTTTTTTACTATTCCAGAGTCCCAACCAAAGAGCCATGATACTGTTGGCTGTTCAGGCTCCTTGGGGCTCTCTGACCAGGTCTCATTTAGTGTACTTGGTTGTCCTGGTTCCCTGAGGTCCTCTGACTGGGGTTCGTTCAAACCCTTGTCTGTCCTTATTTCTCAAGGTCCTATTACCAGGAATGAGTTCTTATCATCATGACCTGGGAGGCTGGAAGGTGTGCTGGTCACACATTTGCAGAATGCCCCTCCCTTGGGCTTTGTCTGAGTATTATCCATAACTAGATGGAGTTATGGGTTTGGAAAAACATACCTTCCCTGATACATTAGATCCGGAGAACCTGATTTTCACACATATCCCAGGGAAGGAGTTAACTTTCCTTAGGTGACATCTGTCAGGTGCCTCCTCTGGGAGTGAGAGTAAGAAATAACTCTTACTCCACAGCCAAGGTCTATGGAGTTAACCTGCTCCTCCTGGATGGGCAGAGCCTTCATTCATGTATTGGGTGCTTCAGGATAGAATTAGCTGCCTGTTCTTTGTTTTTTTTTTTTTTTTCTTTAACCAGTTATTTACTTATGTTGGCATAGCTTTATACATATTAACTTTGCTCTCTGAGCTGCAATCCAGTTAATTCATTGCTCAGATGGCTCCCATTCAGACCAGGGAGATCCCTTACCTTGCTCTTTTCTGAAGCAAGTTCCTAACTTCCTCTCACTACAAGATGCTTGCATTGTGTTTTCCTCATCCTGGCTTGGAGAACTCAGCTGTCTTCTGCAAGAGTCCTGATTCCTCTCACAGTGTAGGCAATAAAAGCTACAACCTGGGCATCAGGTGTCTCTGCAAGTGCCTGTTTACCACACACACTGCTTAAGAGTTTCTGAACATATCCTTCAGTGTATATATGAAGTTTAACCGTGAATTTTGCTGGGAAGTTCTGAATGTCTACTTGATTGGTTCAAAAGCTGCCTAGGTGGCTGGAGAGATGATCTATTGGTCAAGAGCACATCCTCTACTCTTTTAGATGATCTAGTTCAATTTCCAGCACTACATTAAGTAGCTCACAACTACCTGTAATGCCAGTTCCAGGGGATCTGATGCCTACAGCCTCCAAAGGCACCACACACATACACATAATTTAAAATAATATTTTTAAGTGCTTAAGATATTAGCAAAGACCTCCTTTGGGTATCTGTGACAGTTTCTAGAGAAGGTTAATTGACGTGAGGACCCCGCCCTTGAATGTAAGTGGCACCATTCCTTTCACAGGCTGAGAACCCAAGCAGAGCACAGGGGAAGAATGGGAAGCCCACTAGCTACTGCATGTTCTCTCAATAGCTGACCACAGGCTAAAACCCCAGAACCACAGGCCAGAATGAATCTTCCTCCTTTCAGGCTGTCTTCTCACAGAGTTGTCGCAATAATGAACACCTAACTCTTGAACTCACCCTGGCTGAGGAGAGCCTAGAGCCACCAGGACAGTTCCAGCGTTTCCCCCTGCACTGGCGCCTCGCTCTCTGGAGTGACAGTCTGGCCTCAGTGCCCAGCATGTAGCGGTTCATTCCACTCCTGGACTTCCCTGAAGCAGTTTTGGAACTACTTACCCACATCCTTGAAACACTAAGGTTTCTACTAAAGAGCTTATGTGCAGCCTGGCCTTTCTCTAGATTTACAATTTCCAGACAAACTCTGACTTCCAGACTGACTTTGCCAGCTCCCTACTCCGCATATGCAGTATATCATAGGTTCATTGTCAGCCAAATTCCGTGCTGGAGTCCAGCATCCGGCTTGAACTTGCCCTCATTTTACTGACAAGAAAGCTTGGGGTCTGGGTGACCAGACTGAGTTCTGTTCACGTTGGGTTCCAGGAGCAGAGAACACTCACATCCAGAGCTCCAGCTGGCCTTCAGTCCCCCTCCATGAGTGGGCAGGACTCTCTTCTCCAAGGATGTTTAGAAAATAAATAGCGTTCTCTTCACCACACAGGAAGGAACAGCTGAAGCTGAGGTCTGGGCCTCCGTTTCTTGCTCTTCCTGAAGGCCGTCCTACTGTTCAGAGCTGCCCTTGAGTTTTTTTCCATTTCTTTCTTTGCGTGTGTGTGTGTGTCTGTGTGAGAGAGTGTGTGTGTGTGTGAGTGTGTGTGTGTGTTAAAGACAGGATCTCAAATGGCCTAGGCTGGCCTCAAACTATGTAGCCCAGGGTAACCTTGAATTTCTGTTCTCTAGGTGGAGATTACAGGTGTATGCCACCACACCTGGTTTATGTGGTACTGGGGATTGAATCTAGTATCTTGTGCAGGCTAGGCAAGTGCTTCACCAAATGAGGACCATCAGAGCTGCCCGCAGGCTTTTGATGACCTGAGACTTAGTGAGAAAAGGACATTAGATAGAGTGCATGCTTGTATTCTGTGCAGTGCCGACTACACTTCCTGGGGAGACCTGTGTTCCCCAATAACTCCCTGAAAATGGCCGTTCTGTGATAAAATGATAAAAGTAGATTATGGTGTTTATAAATGTTAGTGGATTTTGCAAATTGAAGAGTTGACCACTTAGACTATCCACATTAAACTGTCCCTCAGATCCACCATTCTGGACACTCTAACCCTCAACTGTGTTCTGAGGCCAACTGTTTATAAGCTGGTGGGGGCTCCTTCCAGAGGAAGACATCCACAACTTCATCTGGCAGAGATGTGCTCAGTCTCCCACAGCCACACCCTTACTTTGTGTGTCCAGCTTCTTCTGTTCAATCTATGTTTGTTTGGGGGTAGGGATAGTTAAAAATATTTGTCTCACCTGATTTATATTAGTTTATTTCTTCTGTTTCTTATGTTGCCAGACACCCATCTTTCCTTGGCACCCAAACACCTCTCCTAAAGCCAAGTCCCCAGTCCTATAGATCCCTAACCCCCATGTCTTGTGAAGCTTGCTACGACATCCATCCTCAGGTACCAGCATCCCACCCCCTCAGATATGTGGCCTTACAAAGCTCAACATCCAACTTTTAAATTGAAGAAGGTTCTGAGAGTAGGCAAAGGGAGGTTTCACTGAGCACTCAGCCTGTCTGGCCCTGTGTGATTCATTGCTGATCAATTCATGCACAGAGCACCTGTGTGTTTCTTACCACTTGCAGACTGAATGTCGGCACTGGGGAACCTCTCATGGGAAGAGGGAGCACTCAAGGTCTCTCCTCGCCAAAGAAAACACTGTCCATGGTGCCCACTCACTCTGGCTTTTTTCCCTGTCCATGGGATGCCTGGTTTGGGACTGATCCCTTCTCTGGAAAGGCTTTTTGAGGGGATAATGGACTGGCTATTCTGAGATCTTCCTTTTTCCCCACTCCAACTCTGTTTTCTCATCCTGAACAAAGGAAGTGAGTCCTTTAGTCTTGGTGAAAGTGGTGACTGGCACTCTGCTGGGGGAGGTGAGCAGCACCAGGGTGGGTGCTGATCTCAGGTCCCAAGGACACTGGGTATGCAAAGCGACAGACACCTCCATGACTCTGATGCTAGAGACCGGGCAACTGCTCTGGCTGTACACAGCTGTAACTGAAGTGGGAGTGGGTCTCAGTACTCAGGGGCCAGGTTTGCAGAAAGAGGGATCTTCCTTCTCCCAACACAAGGAAAATGGAACCTAGTATAGGCCTGGGCATTGTTGACAAAACTCCTTTGTCAACGGATAACCAAGGACACACTTCAACCCACAAAGTATGAGTCTCTGGTTTTATGTTAAAATTTTCTGACCACATATCACCTGCTCACCTGATTTCAGAAATGAGTTTCTTTTCTTCCTCCCTCTTGCTTTGTTGCTCCATCTCTTCCTCTCTCGCTTTCTTCCCTCCCTCTCTCTGTTTTGCAGCTAGTGATCTTAATTTCTCACAGAACGCATGCTGCTCACATTCCTCGGGGAAGGGCTGTCCCTCTGCGTACTCATTCTTTCATCCATCTATTCCTTCGTTTCCTCTTTGCTGAGTTGTCTGGATCCCAGCCTCCCAACTCTATCCTCCAGCAGTCCGTCCTTCACCATGGGAAATAGTTGGAGTCCACATAGGGAGGCAGGAGAGCACCAGCAGTCTACCTAAGCCAGGTGCTGTTTGAGTAGCTGGGAAACCAAGGCAGATTCTTTTGTCAAGACTGGCTGCATGGCAGAGGCACATCTTAAGCCTGACCCATGCAGATATCGCCCTCCGTTGCTCTTCATTCTTTCCTAGGAGTCAGTGAGTTCCCAGGCATGGCTTCACATGTGTCAGAAGATGACATCTTGGTGATGTCACAGAGTCTTTCATAGTACCTGTGCATTTAAAGCTGACCTTGGAACGGGAGATGTCTGTAGTGATGGCTTGGTCCACAGGATCATCCCACTGTCCTCACAGGACATTTTTCCTGTCATCACTAGGATTTAGTGCATGGTCTTCAGCATTTTTTCCCTTTATTAGACAGGGTCTTAAGTATTCCAGACTGGCTTTAAACCTACTAGAGGTGGCCAAGGGTCTGAATGCTGCGATTACACGTGTCTATTGCCAAACTCAGTTTATATGATGCTGTGGATGGAGCCCAGTGCCTCACGGATGCTAGGCAACACTCCATCAAATGAACTACACCCTAACCCAGTTTTTGACATTTTATGCTAAAAAATATCAGTTTACTAATACTACTAGTTTATGCTAAATTAATAATCCATCTCTGAACTCTAGAGAGGTTCCAGTTAGCTTTCTGATGCTGTAAAAACACCATGACCAAAAGTGACTTGAGAAGTAAAAGGTTTATTTAACTTACACTTACAGGTCACAGTCTACTTTTGTGGGAAATCAAGGCAGGAAGTCAAGCAGAAACCATGGAGAAACACTGCTTACTGACTCCCTCTCTGGCTTCTACCAGTTAACTTTTTTATATGGCCCAGGCCCAGCTGTCCATGGAATGGTGCCACTCACAGTGGGCTGGGCCTCCTACATTAATCATTAATCAAGATAATCTCTCAGAGACAAGTCCACAGGCCAATCTCACTGAAGTAATTCTTCAGCTGAAGCTCCCTCTTCCCAGATGATGCTAGGCTGTGTCAAGTTGACAGAACTAACCAGGACAGGAGGGCCCATCTGGGGCCCTAAGTCCACTGTGTGATCTCCAAATGACTCTTCTGGAATGCTCATCCTGGTGGCTCTTCCAAAGTGTTGCTAAGGTGTCTGGTAGCCCAGGGACCTATATGGTAAGAGTGCTTCTCCTCTTATGGTAAGAGTGTGTCCTTGCTTTGTCTGGCTGAAAACACTCCTTTGGGTGCCCAGTTCTGTGTTGCTGGCCACCCTGAGGTTTCAGCATCTTTCTCCAAGCCAAAGAAGGCAGAATTCTTTGAGAATTCATAAACTCAGCCAGATACCTCTCGCCGGGAAATCAGAAGTGAGAGAGCCACAGCTTGCAAGGACTTGTCTGGTCCACAAGTCTCCCTGGACCTCAGAGACCAGTCCAGAAGAATAATCAAGGGGGTAAGAGAAGGGCTGGAGGCAGCTCTGATTTCAGGACTGGCTGCATCTGAGGGGAGGTGGAGACCATTGCTCATGGACATGTAGGTACAGCCTGGGCTACCCCTGAGAGTCCTGGTTTACTGCCCTAGTTCTGGCAGGAGCCCTGGGCTCTCCCTGTAGCCATATCCAAGAGACAAGTTATTTGTCTGTCCTTCAGGATCTGGCGTGGAGTGAGCCTGGCTGTTGCCTTGCCTGGCTCTTTCGGCATCTACCACTACTCATGTTCCTGTTACCAAATTGCCTCCCATAGTCCCACCCCTATCTTCTGAGCAGCCTCAGTTGTAGTCTCTGTACCTCTCAGCATGTCCTGGCCTTTAAGAACATGTCACCTTTCTTCTTGGAAGAAGTGCTGTGAGTCCTTTGTCAGGGGTTGGGGCCAAAGAGCACCATGTCAGACATCGGCCCATCTCAGTGCTGTGGTTAGTGTCTGTCATGTGTCATTGGTAGTAACTGTCACCATTTTCCTGTGAGGCTGAAGGAAGGGAGGGGACCAGGACAGCCAAGAGAGTTTTGTGTCTAGAGTTCTCTGTGAAATGTGGTTCATATACATAGTAGAGTTTTTATTCAGTCATAAAGAAAAATAAAATCATGACATTTGCAGGAAAATGGGTAGAATTGTAGATCATTATGTTGAGTGAAATAGGTCAGACACACAATCTAGATTTTAATGGGGTGGTGGTGGTGGTGGTGTGTGATGAAAGTAGAAAGCAGACTGTAAGAGAGGAGTAACAGGTCTTAAGGGACAGATGAAAGAGAGGATAATGGGATATGGGCCTGGACATGACATAAAGGCATTGAGCCGGCAGTGTGACCCAGAGACCCTGAAAGGACGGCAGGTGTCTGGCCTGCTCTGCTCTGAGGCTATGACCCAGGCCCCATAAAGATCACCACAGATCAAAGCCAGGTCTTAGGTTTCATTTCCTCGTCCCTTGATTCTTGCTTAAAGTTTTCCTTTCCCCACCCTGTAAACCTCGGTCAGCCTTGCGATCTTCCCGCCTAAGAAAAACACTGCCTTTAACTTTCCTACCTTCAGTAACGGCCAGACAGGCCTCCTTATATAAAGTCCTGCCTTGATTTCAATAAACAAGCTGTCCACTGACACAGATTCCCGGGTGTTCTTGCCCATGGTACTTGCTGCCACAAGTCATGTGGGACAGGAGCAGGAAGAGAACGACAATGGGATACACGTGACATGAAAATACAAAGGGGGGCTACTTTGGGGGGAGGAAAGGGACCAGCAAGTAGGAAGGGAGGCAGGGATAGGGAAGGATAGTGGGAAGGGGGCATCCAAAACAAATACATCAGTGTGTGTATATGAAAGTGCCATAATGAAACCCATCGCTTTGTGTAGTAACTTAAAAATAACAAAAGAGTTCTCAGGCCTATGAGACAGCTCAGCAAGTAAAGGGGTATTTGCTACCAAGACAGACAACCCGAGTTTGATCCCCAGAACTCACAAAGAATTGACTTCCACAAACTGTCCTCCGGCCTCCACATGTACAGTGTGGCCTGGTCACATGTACATGTATACACATATACATACAGTAAGCCAATCCATCAGTAAACGATTTAAAGAAGAACCTTGGAAGCAAGCAGAGGACTTTTTAAGAAGAGTTCTCTGGTGTTAGTTATACCTCCTCATATCCCATCCTCTCACCCCAGGGTAGGTTGACCAGGTTCCAGGGACCAACTCCCATGAACATTTGGAGACACAGATTAGACTCCATAAACCTTAAAAAATACTAGAGGATATGAAGGGGTGTGTTGTAAGGTGAAGGCAGAGACAGAGGACTGGGAGTCTGAATGTGATAAAAATTTATTGTATTAAATTCTCAAAGAATCAGTAAAATATTTTTTTTTAATTTTAAAGAAATCTGACCACATTGAGATGAGGACCAGGGCAGACCTCATCACTGTGACTGTGCTCAACCCAGTTGCCAAAACATCACAAGGTGACCTACTGTGGGTAGCCATATGCTACTGTGCCTAGCTGGTAAGGGGCTGGAGGACAGGGTCGTGGCTCTTCTCTAGAGTGGTGGTCTAGTTCAGTGCCTGGCTTGTAGCTCCTATAGCTAATGGACCTATCGAAGAGATAAGTGGATGATCCGGCTATGGCAATGGAAAGGAAAGGGTGGGTTTGGATGAGACTCAGGAGGATGAATAGACTGGGTGAGAAGATATCCAGTGGAGGGGATTAAAGGTGGCCATGAGCTCTGCCCTGGGGAAAAGTCACAGGTACAGAGCACGAGACAGCAGCAAGGAAAAGGTTCATCACAGACAGGCAGGCCGAGGTCAAGAGAGGCATCTGAACGAAGTGTCACAGCTGAGGCAGAGAGATCAAAATCCCACGGAACGCTGTGGTCAACAGGAAGCCACAGAGGACTGCTGAGCATCCTCAGGAGGATGCTGAAAACAGAGCGGAAAGCACCTTCCAGCCAATTCTGCACCCTGCAATCAGCAGCTTCTCCTGACTACCAAGTTTAGAGACTAGTGATGGAGCTAGGAAAAGTCAGGAAGGCGGCATTCCTTCCAACCACACAGAGACCGTTCGTGAAAAGATAAGTAGAGGAAAATGTTTGTCTTATTTTTACTTATTTACTTTTAAAAATATTTTAGGGTTTTGAGACAGGCTGGCCTTGAACTTGCTTTGTAGTGGAGGATGACCTTGGACTCTTGTTCCTCCTGCCTCTACTTCCCAAGTACTGCCTGTTATAGGCATTTGCCACTATGCCCAACCTTGAGGATAAAGTTTTGACTTTTCAGTTGGAAATTAGGCAAAATAAAAGGTGTGGTTTAGGGAAGTATGAAACCTGAAAAATGAGCAGCGTGGTATGGAGAGCATGCCTGAGGCTGGGGTTAGGAAGGCACCTGACCCACATGGAGGAGAGCTCCAGGGTACCCCGCAGTACTTCCCAGACATCCGGTTCAGTCTCCCATGGTACACGCCTGTCAGGATTCCTGAACCTTAGAGGGATTGAGCTGCTCTAGGCAGCCCGCACCCCTTGAGGCAGGGAGGACTCTGCACACAAAAGAAGTATTACTTTGTATATTCAGCCACAAAACTTTGAAATTTGTTAAATTACAAAAATAGATTGGAATTGATATTTCAAATATAGATAACCAGTATGCATCTTTTAAACCATTTTCAGTTCCTTTTGTCAAATAAAAAAAAAATAGATCACTCTTAAAAGAAAAATTTCTAGAAGCTGGGTATCGTGGCTCATACCTATAATCCCAGCACTCTGGAGTCTGAGGCAGGAGGATTGAGATATGTTCTAGGACAGCCTGATTTATATTACAAGACCCTATGTAAAAAAATAAAGTATGCTGGTTTATTTCCAAAGGTGCCCCGAGCCAGCGTAGGTCCAACTACAGATGAACAGAAAACACTAGAAACCAGCTGATACCTGCAAGTGTAGCTATGCCCCCACCCAAACTCTGCTAAGCTACCCACCTCCCCCGCAAAGTAGAAGTTTACAGTAGAAAAGTACTAACAGCCAAGGTTGCCTGATGACATACAGACAGGACAAAAATCACGTGCCTGACACACTTTATAAGATAAACAGGATGAAAAACGCAGAGCTGGAGCCACACAAGGTTTTGTTGAGAAAAAGACACACATAAGCAAAGAGCGGAAGATAAGACCCAGGTGACATGTAGATTGTACCTTCCTGATTACTCAGTCAAGAGGAAAGGAAGGAAGGGGCTCACTTTGGTTAGAGTTTAGAGACTATTCTGTGCCCTCAACCGGCATGCTTCCCATTCTGAACTGATGCCAGACTTTGCCAAGTCATAAATTGCTGTTTTCACTGCTTCGAGTTGCTAGTACTCTTATTGTGAAGGGAGGAATGCTGTTCCTACATCTATCTCAAAAAAAACAAAACAAAAATCCAGGGGTTCCACTGTATGCTTTCCTCATGTTGTTATATCGGTGAAAAACTGTGAACGCCTTACATTTTGGAAGTCAAATAAGACAGACTATAGAGTCAGTCAAACCCTAGTGAACAATATCGTTCCTAATGGGTTAGTTGTTTTGGTCTGTGCAGAAACACTGATAGGTATACAAATCCGCTTGCTTTGCGCTTCCTTGACTGATTTCTTCTTTCAGTGAAGAACACAATTCACCATCATTTTAGTCTTAAGAGCATATTTCTTTTGTTTTCAACACATTCATCTTAACCACTGATTCATTATTTAGTGAGGTAATCAATTTAATAATGTACCGTTAAAGCACAATTTTAGAAAATAAAAACAACTGTTTGAATGAATGTCAGGATAAGCAGAAAAAATAAATCCACACACAAGGTCTACATGTGAGGGGAATGTGTTACAGACACAGAGATGCAATTTTTAGGAACATTGCCAGTCCTGTAGTTGAGAGAAGTCATTCACAATTCAATTCTTGGGAAGTCAAAATGGCTTCCTATGCTTTAAAGTCTTTGGCCTGCCCTGGAGTCTGCCTTATTTCACATTAAGTTTTTCTCTATTTTGTCTTGTTTTACCATCCCTAATATTTAGAGACACGTTATTTCTATCATCCAACATTGTCTTCATGGTGACCAATCAAAACTGCTGAGTCAGCAAAGACAACATGGGTGGGGGAGGGTGTCTTTCACTGGCAAAAGGAAGTTTGACCTCTAAACTAGTTAAAGGCATGTCTGTGCTCCGTCTATACTCCCTTCCCCCCATCTGAGCTCAGGACTAGGCCAAGCCAAAGTAGGAAAGAGCAGCACACTCCAGGAATCTTGCCGGATGATTCTGAAGTGACCAAACAGACTCCATTTATTCAAGCTGGCTTTTCTTTACCCTGTTTCTACCCCTCGCTCTGACTGGGAACTTGCAGTTAGCCAGGCAGAACACCCTCTTCTCCAGCATACCTGCATCTCCATAGAGCCCATTGTTTCTACAACTCTGAGAAACTTGTCTTTCCAACTGAAACTCAAAAACATTTTTTAAACTGAAAACCTCTTTGTTAACTGACCTGTCCTGGATCTGATGCAATTATAGTGATGCGATATAACTATGGTTTTTGGCATTGTTTCTGGCATTATGTAAATGTGGTTTTAGGCTTTATAAACCCTGCTCTGCTTCTCCTCAGAGTCAAGAGTTCTTTCTGGTGATCACCCTTCTCGACCGCTGGCTAGTTATTAAAGGGCTCTTATTTCAACCATCACTCTGGCATTTCAGGGTGCCTCTTGCTCAGTATTTCATTTCTGTGTCAGAGTGTCTGATACAAGCAGTCTTGGGTCCAGACAGGGCTGCGGACACACTGCTACTATGGTGGTGGCAGAGATGAGTCAGTGCACAGAGGCCTTCCAGTGTGAAAGAAGCGGGGATGGTATGCAGAACCCTTGAAAAGTATAGCAGTTCTCTCCCCCCCCCCCCATTTTCCTACACAGAAGCAGAGGACTAAGAAATCTTATTAGGAATGGGTTGAGTTCTGTGAAAAGCCTGTGACTCTGAGTGGATTACTGTGCTGATTACTACCATGAGGGTAGGGCCACCTGCCTGGCATTGGCGCACCCTGACTGTCTGGACCTGGATTCTTGTTTGACTTCTTGGAGCCTCAGCTCCTCATTTTTGAACAGGGGAAATAACAGTGTTCCTCTCACAGGGCTGTGGGGAAGTTCAAGTTAACACAGGAAAATTGCTTAGAATTTGGTTGGTGTCTATAATGTGCTCAGCTATAACTATCTGTCTTCTTCCAAATGAAAGACTCTATTCTTTAGTACTATGGAATATAGAGTAAGTAATGGAAACACATCCTTTAAAGTGACTCTCATTAAAATACGCACATGGGACTGGAGAGATGGCATAGCAGTTAAGAGCACTGTCTGGCTTCCAGAGGACACAGGTTCAGTTCCCAGGACTCCCACAGTGGCCAACAGTCTGTAACTCCAGTTCCAGGGAATCCAGTGCCCTCTTCTGGCCTCCACAGGCACTGCAGGTATGGGTACACTTACATGCAGGCGAAATATCATACACATAAAAGTAAATAAATAAAAGAATTTAAAACTATGCACATTCTGGACAAGTCCTATGTATGTTCAAGCCAGACAAAATGCCAGCATAGATGTGGGAAAGTCGGTTAGAAACCCCAGCCCTGCCTGAGGGAGCGCTGGCAACTAATGAGTGCTGAGAAGGTAGAGTGCCACATTTACAGGTAAGATTCTGCATAGTTTGGCCATGCTCCAGTGGATGAATCCACACCAAAGACATATGGGAACACATATCTGACTCTATAGGCTTTTATATATATTATAATATATATTAGAGCACAGAAATTTGGTAGGAGGTGCAGATATGGGAAGAGACCTAAATATGATCAAAATATATTGTATGAGATTCACAAAAATTCAATTAAAAATTAATTTTAAATGCAGAGCTGGAAGGTTACATTCATTTCACCATTTTTTGTTTAAGCCAATTTCAGCGTCTTATGAGGCAGCCAGCCTGGTTATCATAAGCTGTAAAGGTTTAGGGCCCTTTGGGGCTGGCAACAGAGATACACAGAGCCACAGGTCAGTGCTCAGCCTCAATTGACCACGTCCTTGAGTGTTAACCAGCATTGAAAGGCATATTTGCATAGTGGTGAAAACCACAAAGTTGTCATAATCCAGTGGCTGGCTCCAAGCTTCATGGTTGAAGACACCCAAGTTCAGGAAGATAAGATAACTTAGCTGGCACTGGACAATCAAAACCAGAGAATGTGGATGTCACATGACACATGTCTGGCCACAAGCCCCTTGCTGTTTCCAGTCTGCCCTGCCCTGGAGATGGAAGGGCCTGGTCCATGGGAACTACCTCCTGCCTCATGTTCTGTTATAGAGGATACTTCTAGTCTCTGGGCAGCCTGTGTAGGGTCGTGTGAGGGAACTGGGGTGAACTTAGACTAGGAGTAAATTCTGCCAGAGGTCTGACTGTGTTGAACTCCTAAGGCCCAAGATGCCATCTAACAGGAGCCCAGTCAGATGAGCAGCATTTGGGTTTCTGTGGAAGCAGAGATATAACGGGTCCCTCTGTTCCTCCTTCTCTCCCATCTACTTCAGCTCCCTGAAGGTCACAAAGGCCTTTGGGAAGGTCTGTGTCCCAGGCCATTCTTTTTTACTTTCATCTCAAGGCCTGAGAAAGGAGTCCACATGTGGATCAGGACCTGTATGTACACAAGTGGCTAGTACTTTCCAGAGAAGATGGAGGGTGGGTGAGGAGCCCTCCAGAACATGTAGACTCCTGGAGTGGATGAAGCCAGCTTGAACAAATGGAGGGAGGGAGGGAGGGAGTAAGGGAGAAAGAGAGAGAGAGAGAGAAAGATATCACCACCTGGCCTTAGCAAACAGAAAGAGAAAATATACCCGTGGGACTTGTGTTCTAGAAGCCTAGAGAGATGCTGCTTCCAGACAGGCTTGATGGATTCGGGTCACATGAAGGAGATGCTCCAGTAGGAACTATTGTTGAGGAAGGATGTGGACCTGTCCTCCCCGAAGGTCTTTAAAGACAGCATTAATTTCTACTTGTCTGAAGTCAGTTAAATAGGTCCAGCCTGAAGGGAAGAAAATGCATCAAAGTGGCAGCCAAGGCCTCTCCTCGCCTGCCAGGCTGTAGTTTTTTCACCACTTGAATCAGAGACAATCCACTCAGAATGCATCTTAGAGAACTGAAAAGTATGTCTGGGCTTTGCCGAGGCTCCTGTGTGACCTGTCTGTGCGCCATGGGGTGGGGGTGGGGGATTCAGACCAGAGAAATACTCTTTATTTTGTCTCTTGTAAATGCCAATTTATGAGAAAAGCAAACTGGCTTAGGTCATTCAGAAAGGCACTGCAGGAATGAAAACTTGGAGGTTTCATCTCTCCCCAGTCAGAATGGCTATGCTGAGAAAGCAGTGCTGGTGAGGTTGTGGGAAAGAGGGATGGTCCTTATTCTTTGCTGGTGGGAGTGTAAACTAGTGCAGCCACTGTGGAAACCAGTGTAGAGGTTCTGCAGAACGACGTAGGACCCAGCTACACCATTCCTGGACATACACCTAAAGGACTCTATTTCCCGTCACAGAATTCCCTGTACATCTGTTTGCTTCTTCTGCAACAGCAAGGAAATGGAACCGTCTAGATGCCCATCGGTGGATGAGTGAGGAAACGTGGTGCACACGCACAATGGGCACTTACTCAGCTGTAAAAAAAAGCTGTGCACTTTTCAGGAAAATGGATAAATCTGGAAAATATTATATTCAGCACAGTGACCTCGACCCAGAACAACAAAAATTACACGTTCTCTCTCATATGAGGATCCTAGCTTTCCATGTTTATATATGTGATATCAGGGTGTCAGTGTGGGTACAGGCTATGAAACTAGAAATGGGACCATGGACGGAGGAAAAAGAGGTTTCCAAGAAGAGGGGCAGTAAGGGCACTAGGACATAGGAGAGCAGAAAGGAAGGAGGTTCTGGCAGGAGAGATACAGAGGAGAAAGGGGTGGAGATAAGGGAGGAGGAAGATCAAGAAGAAGACATTGTGTTTGTAAATGCCATACTGAAACCTCATACTTTGTATGCCAATTTTAAAAGTTAAAAAATATGCCACCTCAGCACATTCTTGGAGAAACCAGGCTAAGTTCACTGCAAGTGAACGAGGTGTGGTTCCAGACTCCAGTCCTCCAGGCTGGAGGAGCAACTGACTGCAAGAGTTACCACAGTACTTGTTGAGAGGGAGAACAAAAAGCCAGAAGCCCCACAAGGGGAGCAGGGAGCTGGAGGCCCAGGGAAAGGGAGCTGGGAGCTGGAGCCCCCAGGTTGGAGGGGTGCAGCCTTATCAGCCTGAGTTCTGAAAACTGGAGACCTGGGCAGCATGAACAGACTGCTCACTCATTCAGGATCCCAGAACTTCCAAAAGAGCTGGCAAATGCACCACCTTTCAAAGAAGGCATGCGTGTTTCACAATAAATAAATTCATGGAATGCTGCTCATAATGACTAACAGTAAGCAATTCTAAGAATTAAATTAGCAAATGGGCCAACAGACAAAACAACACAAAGGAGAGCTAGGCTTTCTCACCCTGGAAGTCAGCTGGGAGAGCAAGCCACTCACTGTGTACTGCAGGCTGTCTCCTTGTCTTAATGAGCAGAGCCCTGGGCTTGCTAGATCTTGGGTCACTGCTGGGGATAACCTGAGGACCTGCAGACAGACTGTCTCCATCTCCATGGAAACAGGATGTATTTGGGGAAATTGAGGTCTTTTTTTTCAACTGGGAGAAATAACCATTTGCACGTTAGTTGTCTTGTGCCAAACAGATGAATATTACGCATTACTTCTGCTATGTTACAAGTCCAAAATAAGGGAGTAAAAGCTTTTCTTAGCCTTGTTAAAGTGCTTAAGTACGCTCTTATTTGGCCCTTCCTCCGAATATTTATAGTTCTCCAAAAGTCTTTCCCTTAAGTGCCTTTTGAATCAGGTTTACTGAGCCTTTACTTACTTATTCATAGCAAATGCTGATTGAATGGTAATGTATTGATACTGAGATGAAGGTATTAATAAGACATGGCCTCTGCCCTCAGGAAGCTCACAGTCAAGTAAATAAATGACACCAGTGTCCAGGGCTCTGTCCAGGGCACTCTTAGGCCCTGTCTTGCCATGGAGCATTGTTCTAATTTGCTTCTTGATTGCTGTGATGAAAACAAAACCAACTTGGGAGGAAAAGGTTTGTTTGGCTCACTACCCACAGTGTATCATGGAGGGGAACCAAGGCAGGGGCTCAGGGCAGGAACCTGCAGCACAGACTATGGAGGAACGCTGTTTACTGGCTTGCTCTCTGACCCATGCTCAGCCTGCTTTTTTATACAGCACGGGACCACCTGCCCAGGGGTGGCACCACCTACAGTTGGCTGGGTCTTCCCACATCACTCAACAATCAAGAAAATACCCTATGGACATGGTCACAGGCCAGTCCAATAGAGGAAATTCCCCAGTTTAGGTTCTTTGCACCTGAGTGTGTCAAGTTGACAACTGAAGCTATTTAGCACAAGTGTCATTTACCTCAAGCACTCAACAGGTGTGTGTATGATGTGCCAGACCCTGTGCTCCAACAGGTGTGTGTGTGTGATGTGTCAGACCCTGTGCTCCTTCCTGAGGGTACTCTCTCTGCCATGGACCTATGGAGTTGGTGATGATCATCTCAAAATCCTCATAGCGATGGACATTCAGATAGAAGAATCATTAAGTTCAGTGTCATATTCAGCTAAATAGAGAGTTCAAGGCCAGCCTGGACTATACAAAACACCTATAAAAAAATAAAGAGCCATAGGATAGAAACCTGGGCCCTGTCTCCAGAGATGATTTCCAGAAGAAACCATTGACCCATTACTTTCAAAGACACAGGAAAAGTGGGTCCCTGCACCAAGAACTGGGAGGGATCAAGTAGCAGCACATCGCCTGGGGTCGAGGGGCACTTGGACTGAATGAAGACTGCACATGGGCATCTGAACAGAGCCAGGAGGAGCTTGCGGTGACCTGGGGTGGGGCTAGCAGGGTAGATGTTTAAGAGGCTGAGGAGAGAACAAGGCTGAGCGAGCAACGTGTGCAGACTTCCTGAAACAAAGTGCATAGACAGTCTGTGCTTGTCTGCGAGAGCTGCCACTCAACCTGTCCTGCATCTTACACTCACTGTACTGCACAATTGTGAGGAGATGGGGTGCTCCTACCACCCTAGTTTTTGTAAGAAAGGTCACTATGAAAAAAGAGACAGTGCTGGGTTTCAAAGAGAGACTGCCAGCTCTCATTTTAGTGGCACTTGTTTTTTCTGGTAAACATCCATGCTGGGTTAAGCCTATTACAGATGAAACTGGCACATTTCAGATTTACTTCAGTCATTGTGTGTGTGCACATGTATGCATACACAGATGCATGTGTGCTCAGAGGGAAAGGGCCAGGCCAGGAAGTAGGGAGGGATCAGTGTTACAGAGCCCCAGGAACTTCTGTACACATAGTCAGAGACAGAATTTCAGAGGCCGTTTTTCCTCAAGGGAACTGGGCTCAGCTCAGAGGTCAGACAGAGTAGAGACACAGAAGCCTGCAGAGCAAGCCTAGGAAAGAAGGAAGGGCTAGGAGCTAGAAGCCTCACCTTGAGACAGGGAACAGAGGCTGAGGCTAGGGTGGATTTTAAGCCTTTTGCAAAAGACAGACCTTGGGTGTACTGTAAAGTCCCTTGGGGAGTTTTCTAATATGACCCTCCTGAGTCCAGTACCCAGGATCCTGATGGTACTGTGGAGGATCTGAGGTCAGTCACTTAGCCTGGATTGGTACTGCTGGGATAGGAGCAGTGGGTGGCTACCTGGGCCATTCCAGTCCTGTGCACTGCCTGGAGGTAATGCATATGAAATGCCTGGTGCTTAGTAGGCCAGCAGGAGTTTCTGTGTCCATCTCCTTTGCTGTCTCCACATTATTTAGATTCGTGATAACAGCTTTTCTTTTCAAACATCTCCCCCAAATTTTACAAGCCTTGCAGGAAATTTGTCCTTGTTTCTTAGTATTGTGTCCTATGACATCACTGTAAAAGAAAAATAATTTTTAAGTCATCGTTTTATTTATTTTGCCAGAATTGCACTTTTGAGTCTATTGTTGGCAGCATCATTCCAGTGTTACCGCATACTCGACATTGGCGTCGCGGAGATCTGACACAAACCTCTCTCCATCCTGCTCAGATATTGATTTAATATCAGAAGGCTATTTTCTCTTCATCCCAATGAGATGTTAAAAGGAATTGGAGGTGGATACAAGGACGTGTCCTGAGTAGGCCATCCCTCACGGGTCTAGCAACTCTTCCTTCCTTTGAAATATCTTAAAATATCTTACTGCATTTTTTCATATAAGAAGTGTGTGTGACTGCATGTTATACAACAGCAATGACTCCAAGGGGCATTTTTACCTTCATGAGGACCTTCATTTTGCTTGTCTGGTTCAGGTCATTGCTTCCATCAAGTAGACCCCTGCAGACCTGGTCCAGGTGAGCTCCTCCTGAGAAAACACCAATAGCCACAAACAGGTTACTAAGTACTTTCCTTTCTTACATTCCAGTACCTCACTTCTGGCTTCTTTCCTCATACT
This sequence comes from Eospalax fontanierii, assembly GCA_035773235.1. NCBI lineage: Eukaryota > Metazoa > Chordata > Mammalia > Rodentia > Spalacidae > Eospalax > Eospalax fontanierii. Next base: position 41,464,859 of record CM069524.1, read on the forward strand.
GGAGTTTTCTAGGTTTCAAGCACCTCATTCAATAGCAGCAACGAAAGGAATACTTTTACTCTACCCCTAATATTAAAAGAAGAACTTCTGTAAGTGTTCTGCATACACATTCCCCTTGAAATATCATTAATAACACAGACCAATGTTGACTTTAGAGCCCAGTGCATTTACTTTCTTTCAATTATGTAAAATTTGCTTGTGATATGCACAGAATAGTTTCCCTCAGCAGGTTTAGGCAGGCCAGCACAGGGAAAGTGTAGCAGCCTGGGGCTTCCCTTGGCTTGAACAACAAACATACACTTTCCCTAACAATGCAGCTGCCAACCTAGGTCTCCCAACTACACTAAGCTGCACGTACACCCACTGTAAACAATGAAATAAGTGACTCCTCCTTAGCAACCACTGATATATTAACTCCCTCTTCTGAGGTCAGTTTCCATTCAAATGTGTTCCAGAACATATCTGGGTATGGAGGCAGGAGACCAGTCTGGCCTCAACTTGTTTTGGGTGCACACACAGTAAGGCAAACTGTGCCCTCTGGGAGAACTTTTAGGGAAAATTCCCTATTTACTAATATGCATATGCACAATTGGGCATACATCTGATCAAAATCAGATGCATCATGGCAGAGGACATGCACTGTTAATTAAATTTACAAAGTCCAAGCTTGTCAATCAAAACAGAGAACCACCCAAGCAGTACCCTTAACAACAGCTCCTCCTCCTCCTAGATCCCATAAAGGAAGGCTCTAATTAGTAACCTAGAATCCTTGAGTACCCTCACTCAAGGAAACCATGGCTCACTTGCACTGTATCCGATTGGTACTATTGATTTGCTTCTGATTAACATATCCCTGCTACTTTGCAATCTCTGTGCTTCTTCAGTTCTGTGATTAGGACGTTAAGAACCTGGAAACACCAGGTCCAGACAGCAATTCTCCATAATAGGTTGACAAGATGCTTACCTCATGAAGCCAGCTCCATCCACAGAGACCCTACTGTCACCCAGAGAATTTCCTCATGCTTGCTTCTGATCAACCCAACTCCCATGGACATCCCAGTCCTTGCACCCTTGATTAAATGTGGTTCATCTTCAAATTCAAGTAAACGCAACATACACTATCATGTTCAGCTCATTCTTTGTGGTCTCTTTTTAAATTGCTGAGCAAGATTCCACTGTGATATGGCACACGGTGCTCACCTGTTCTCCCATCACCAGTTACCTGTATTGTTTTCAGTTTGGAGTTGAACTGAGCTAAACACTGTTGCATGGAGTCTTTGTGAATGTGTGGGCGCTCAGCTTTATACAGAACTGTGACACACTTCCAGATAGCTGTTCCATGTGACAGTTCTAATGCAAGACAGATTTCTGCTGCTCCACAGGCTGCTGGACAGCATGTGATGTTCTTGGTCTTTAAGGTTGTGACCATTCTAGTATATTCACAGCCGAATCACATTTTGATTTTAGTTTGTGTTGTAGAGTGTAGGCTATGTGTGGTGTTCCCCACTTGGTAGCTGCAGGCTCTGAGGCTGTGTGTACTGGTCGATACTTGGTGATGGTCATCTATGTTTGGTGTTTCCTAGCCTTTCCAGAGGTCTATTGATTTTTTTCATTGTCTTTATAATTTATCAGTTTTCTTCTTTTTCTTTTTAAAACATTCTTAAGATTTTGATCTCTTCTTTGTTTTTTTCTTCATTCTTGGGTTTATTTCAGCCTTCCTTTTTCAGATTCTTGAGTTGGGAACTTATATTATTGATCTGAGACTTCTCTTTTACAAAATAAACATTGTGTGTGTGTGTGTGTGTGTGTGTGTGTGTGTGTGTGAGAGGTCAGAGGACATTAGGACATTAGGTGTTTCTGTAGTTGTTTTCCTCCTTTTTTCAGACAGGATCTCTCACTGAACCTGGAGCTGGCTGATTCAGCCAGACTGGCTGGCCAGAGAGGTCCAGAGATACTCCTGGCTTTGCTCTGCAAGTACCGAGGTTATAGCCATGGGCCACTGTGCTTCATGCTTGTGTGACAAGCACCTCACTATTAAACCATCTTCCCAGCCCCACAAATATAAACACTTAAAGCTATAGATTTCCCTGCCGGCTGCTTTAGCTTTATTTACAAGTTTTGACATCCTACATTTTCCATCTGCATATGGTTTCAGTATTTTCAGGTTCTTTTTTCTTCCCTCTCCCCCCCTCTCTTTTCTCCTTCCTTTCTTTCTTTTCATTTTCTTTGGAGGGGAGACTTTTGAAACAGGTAGCCAGGTTGTCCTTGAATGTGGGTGATCCTCCTGACTCTGCCTCTTTAGTGCTGGGATTATAGGTATGTCTCACTATGCCTGACTCAATTTTTAAAAAACTTCCCCTGTTTTTTCCACTATTTAAAAGTATGCTGTTTATTTTCTATGTTGGAGATTTTCCTGTTGCTGTTTCTGGTTTCTGATTTGATTCTATTAAGGTCAGAGTGTACCCTGTGCAGTTGTCATTCTCTTAACTTCAAAGCTGGTCTTGTGTTACTGTTATTGTTTATTTTGTTGAGTGACTAGAATGGTACTGGAACAGCATGCACATTCTGAGACTGTTAAGAGACACTCTTAAACCAGCTAAACTGCCCAGAAGAAACTCAGATCTCCTGAGCTGCTCAGCTGCTCAGAAGAGACACTCTCTGATCCATCAAGCTGCCTGCAAATCGTGCAGTGGGCTTCAAGGTTTCCTGCTTCCATGAACTGTCACCTATTCTGGGGTGGAATTTTGGTGATGTAGCAGTCTTTGCGTCATTTCTGTTCCTGTAAATAACCCCAATAAAACTCATTGGTTCACCAAGCGACTTTGGTAGTATTGTTATTTTGGTCTGCTGTTGGTCCCCTCCTTGGGGTGAGTAGATATTTGATCAGGTCTCCTCGGCTACAATATCACACAACAGTGAGTGCTAAGGATTGAGCTCATGGTCTTAACACAGCTTCCTGGCCTCTCCGTCCAGGTTTACTGTACAGGTCTGACCTATTTGGGAACAGTGACAAGTTAGGCTCCATGCCCCAGCAGTATTAATTCATATTTCAGCGGGTTCACAATTTAATAAGGACGGTTGTCCAGAGACTGAGCCAAAAGGATCACAAATTCAAGGCCTGCCTGGACTACAAAGTGAGTTCAAGGCCAGCTTAGACAACTTAGTGAGAACCTGTCTCACTTTCCCAGAGTGCATAAGGCCCTAGGTTCAATCCCTAGCATCTCCTGCCAATAGTAATAAAGATTTTTTTAAACCAGAAACGTAAAAACACAACATGGATGTATCTCATGCATAATGTGTGGCATAGAAGAGCCAAAGCCCACTGAGTACAAAGACAGGACAGCAGCCAAGGCTCAAGGCTGTGAAAAGCAGCAGTGAATGCAGCAATGCTGGGATTAGAGTAGGAGACTGTGACCTTCATTTCCAGGGCAGCAGTGTGCCCCTTTTCCTGAGTTTCTCTGCCCTGCACTATGACATACATGTTCTGTGGTCCATACATGATCTCCAGCACTGAAAAAGCACATAACAAAAAATAAATAACAGCACAGGGTCACTAGGAAATTCACCTTGTGCATGTTGACTTTAGTATGTGACTCTGGAGAGCTCTGGGACATGGAGTCAGCTCTGCTGACTGAGTGAGCAAGTCTCCACTCAGACAGGGCTCTCTGGCCACACCACTGAGGTCAAGCCAAGCTTTTAGGCTCTTTATTACATTTTAATTTGTCTTTGGCCCATTTTAAATAATGAAATAATACAATAGTCAATACAATATTCTAAATTTAACGTTAAATTATGTTTGTTTTTTAAAAAGATTTATTTTTTAACTACGTGTATGTGTGTGCTTATCTGTGTGTAAGCGTTCATGGAGTACAGATGTCAGCCCAAGGCATCAGAACCCCTGGAGGTAGAGTTGTAGGCAGTTGTGAGCACCTGACACGGGTGCTGGGAATTTAACTTGGGTCCTCTGGAAGAGAAGTAAGAGCTCTTAACTGCTGAACCATCTCTCTAGCCCCCTAAGTTTTGTTATGAAATAAACATAGTGTGATGAAATGAATCTCTCTAATGGAATTGTAACCATCTTGGTAGAGGACTGACAGTCGAAAGACACACTTGTGCTCAGAGAAAATTTCCCCAGGAATACAGTGATGGGGGAGAGGAAAGGAAGAGGCCCTGGGGCCAGCTAGAGAAGGAACTTGCCTCCCAGGAAGAGTGTACACAGTTCTGATAACTTGTCAGATCACCTTATAGAAGAGACTGGAGCTGAGATAATTATGGCCAATGATGGACAGGACCACACTTTGCCCAGAACTGCTTAATTATGCATACCTCTGCCTCTCTATTTAACCTAAATCTCTTGTCAGGACACTGAAGATGAACTTGGGAGCCCGGGGTGGGTTTACTGGATGTGTTCTTTTTCCCAATATGGTCACATTGAATAAATTTCCTTTCTCTGCTTTTTACTTTTGTTTGTCTCTTTAATTGGTTGGAGGGTTTTTGTTTTGCTTCTTTTTTGTCTTTTTTTTTAAACAGGGTTTCCCTAGTCCCAACCCACTTTGAAGTCATTATTTGGACCAGGCTGGCCCTGATCTCACAGAGATCTGCCTGCCTCTGCCTGGCATTTGTCTTTTTAATTGGCATACCGGACAGGTGCCGGAATCAGCCAGACAAATCAACGAGTCTCAACTTGGGGGGTGAGGATGAGAAAAGAAAGAGACAAGAGAAAGATGCAGGAGGGCTCCCAGTCAACACCGAGCAGCCCCGATTTATTTTTTCTCCAAGTTAATATACATTTTCTCTATCCTTATTTTGTTTACACAACAGCATGAGAAAGTGGAGGTATTTCTCCTTGAAATATATTAAAAACAAAGACTAATCATATTTGACCTCGAAATACTTTGAACCCAGCTGCTTGGCAGTATGCCTGTAGGAACTGCTTACCTAAGTCTTCCTTGGTTCCCTGCACCTGTAGGAAGCACATATGTTTAATTCTTTCTTGGCTCCCTGCAGACAGGGATGGCCAAGTCTAGTTTGTTGGGACTGCTAGAGCCCAGGCTTTGACCCTGAAAATCTAGTAAAAGAATCTTGAGAAATTTCTAGTTTTGGAATCTAGTAGGGATTCCATGTCCTTGTTTCACAGCTGTTATGCTCACAGGCACTTTCTGAATGTTAACATAACACTGAACTTGTCAAAATCCTGCAAGGTAACTATGCTCATCTCTGTTTTGAGGATGAAAAAACTGAAGTGCAAGGCTGTGACCTGCTGGAAGACACACTACTCGTGGAAGGACTTAAAGCCAGAGTTTTGGAGGACTTTTTTCAGAACATTGCTGCCTCTTGCTCTCCCTCACTGAAGATAGAATGGAAGGGCCTTACAGGATTTCTGGAGACATTTGCTCTAACCTTAGCTATTCTCAATAAGGATAGGACTTGGAGCTGGGCACTGAGGACACTGTTCTGAGAAAGTAGGCGAGACCTGCTCTTTCTGGGTTGTCTGTAAAAGCTGGCTCTTATTTTTATTCCTATTTCTGTTATTCTTATTCTTAGGGTAGCAGGTTAGCCCCAGTGACCGGCAGAGGGCAGCACAGGCCTGCTGATGGATAGGCCAGAGTGACCAGCATCAGGCCTTAACAACCTGGAAGAGAGATGGGATGTGTGTGCCCAGGTGCAAGAGCCCAGGTTCCCACAGAAGAGGGAAGCCCTTCTCTTCAAGAGTTCCCTGGAAATGAAAGAAAAGTTGAGAAAGTTCAATGGCACATCTAGTATCTGGTTCATTCCATAGTGACCTGTCAATGTGGGGTTTCCCTGCATGAAATATATAGAACAGCATCTTCCAAAATGGTTCTGATGATGGAAAGATCTTCAGATGGTTTCCTGGGAGCTTGAGAAAGAGCTACAGGGAACTTGAATTTCTCGGCAGCACACAGGATTTGGGGATGATCACATGCTGCTTTTTATAGAACCCAAAGCAGCACAAATAGCTCTGGGACATGCTAAAAGTCATCTGGTAAAGTTTTAAAAAATAGCTTTATGTCACTTTTTAGCTCCTAATTTATTAACAATGTATTAAAAGAAATACTAATAGCCTGGCATGGTGGCACACCCCTTTAATCCTAGAACTCAGGAGGCAGAGGCAGGGACTCTGTGAAATGGAGGCCATCCTAGTCTATACCGCAAGTTCCAGGCCATCTGGTGCTACAGGGAGACCCTGTCTAAAAAAAAAGTACCGATAAATCATATAGTCCACCATGATTTTAATGCAGGTTTTAGGATTAAGCTCTTGTTGGCAAGTTTAATTTCTGTGTCACAGTCCCCACTGGGTGGGCACCTGTGCTGGTCACATTAGCCTGACCAATCAGGAAGCCCAGCTCTGTGGCCAGGCCCTGTTGCATGAGCTTCGGCAAAGCCCTGACCTCTGTAGGCCAGTATAAGGTGAGGCCTGTGCTGCCAAGTTTGGTGAAGTGGCCTCACCTGTAGGTCTTCCTTGAGCATGAACTTTCTTAGGCATTCAAATGCCAGTACATAAGAATACAATTCCCAGAGCCTCACTGAGCTGCTGATGTTCATACTAGGGCCCAGCCAGCTATGTTTTAAGAGCACATATGTATGTAACACTGTGACGGTCACCCAGAAGCTAATGCTACGGCAGGATTAAACTCATTTGTCTGTGTACTCTCCTCCCCACTTCCAAGTACTGTCCATGGCCCCTTGTGTAGGACAGGGTGACGGAACACGGTGATCAAAGGCATACCTAGCATCGGGTAGGACCTGCTTTCCCGGCTTCTCCCCTGGCTGGTAGCTTCATCTTCAGATAAACAGTTATGACTCAGAATAAATGTCCTAAAGCAAATAGAAGCTACAGACTCAGAAATTTATAAATGGTCGTCAGTCAGGGGTTTGCATCCAAAGCTCTTTAGAATGGCTTTAATATTCCTCAAATATATTGCTGACTCACATTAAAAAAACAAATGGGATACCCAAGAATGTGAAGAAAATTAATAATATGAATAAAATTGTGGTATACCCATTCAGTAGAATCTTATGTGATCATTAATAGTCAAACCTTAGTCTATTTATGAAATAAGAAAATAGGAGATATAATCTTGCATGTGAAAAAAGGTTAAATTGTTATGTATAATACAATTACATATGCATGTGTATACACATAGTGGGAAAAATATTGTGTATATGTACACTGAAAGTTCAGCCACATCTCCCTGGGTACATTTATGCTTATTTAATCCTTTTGGTTTTATGGTTTTCTGTTCTTTCTTTTTAGCAATGCAATTGCTGTTTTGTACTTTACCACAGAGTTGGAGTCGCACTTCTAGCTCTTTGTTTCTTGAGGTAGAGCCTTACTGGTAGCTGAAGTTGGCTTTGAACCTATTATGTAGACCAGACTGGCCTCAAACTTGCATCAATCCTTATGCCTCAGTTTCCTGAGTATAGTTCTTATTTGTTTGTTTGTTTGTCTTTTTGAGCAGAGTATCCCTGTAGCCCCAGTTGACTGGGACTCAATATGTAAACCAGGCTGGCCTTGAACTCACAGAGATCTGCCTGCCTCTGCCTCGTAAGTGCTGGGATTAAAGGTATGCACCACCAAGCCAAGCTAATCCTGGGTATAGTTTTATAATTTTTCAATGTACATTTGTTATTTGGGGCAGAAAAACTTATTTTTTAAAAAGAATTTTGTGTATATATGGTCAATAAAATAAAAAGTAAGCTTTCAAGTTAATATTTTAATAAAGTTTTCCAAAGTAAAAGATGCCAAAACAGAAAGCTTTGTAAATATAAAACCAATCCTGGCTTCCTCTCTGCCTTTGTCTCTCCCCTCTGCTTTCCTTGCTGCTTGGTTCCTTGTCTTTCTGTATTTGCTAACTTTGACCTTGTTCCATAAGCCAAAGATAGAGAAGCTAATCCTGATAAATTTGTGGATGTTATTCATACTCAGGATTGTCATGGAGTCTTGTGGAAGTTGGTTCTCTCCTTCTATCATGTGGGATCTAGGGATGGAGTTCAAGTCATCAGGCTTGGCAGGAAGTGCTTTATCCAATGAACTATCTCACCAGTCCAGTAAATGCACTGTTAGCTTGGAAGTGTTTAGAGAATAACTTGAGAAAATTAAGTGTGACCACGAGAGACACATCATAAGCTGGATCTTCGTTCTGACTCTGGAACCCATTGCTAAAGACTCCCCTGACTCTTTCGGCTGTAGCTTTAAATCCACAACCCAGATAATTTAAGAAAGATGAGCAAACAGCTGTGCTTGTATGATCATTTGCTGGGCTACTCAATTGGTTTGTGAGGCACATCAAATACAAAAGTGTGACAGGACAAATGTTTTTCTCTACTCTGTAGAGATGAGCTGAAGTCTGTCGCTGCCAAGGTAATTTATAATGTATATTCATAGGAAGAAATGACCTATCTAGCCATTCATGTGCTTCAAATCAATCACCCGGTACAGTGCTGAGGAGAGAGGGCTGTTAGGCAGCCTGAGACCTCCTCTGGCCATGCTAGTCGCTCCTGGAGCACGCTCTGAAGGTTCTGAGGAAGAGGCACCTACCCTCCGTTATCAGCTCCAGGGAAGTATTTGTTGAAGGGAATGGGGAAAACCCATTCTAACCATCTAGAAAACTAATTAACTTCTTCAAATACCTTATCAGATTTCTCCTGAGAAGCACTCTTCGATTCCTTGGGATTCTTAAAGGCTACAGACACCATAGAGCACTATCAAAACATATTAAGCAATCAGACGTCAGTGAATGAGAGACACTGCAATCTAGTTGAAATGAACAAGGTGGAGGATCCTGTCACAGGGTTTGAACACTGGATCTTCCTGTAGCTGTGAACTTGGACAAAAATTTAGGACATGATTGTAGTTGACACCACTGACACGGGGGAAAGCAAGACTGACCCTGTTAAATGGTTATAAAGATTCCAGGTGTAAGTGTGAAGTGCTTGACACAGACAGTGACATGTGGTGGCTATGTGAAGACTCCAGGTGTAACTGTGAAATGCTTGGCAGTGACACGTGGTGACTGCTGTGAAGATTCTAAATGTAACTCTGAGGTGCTTGACAGAGATGGCCACATGACAGCTGTTGTGAAGAGTCTTGGGGTAACTGAGAGTTGCTTGACATAAACAATAATTCAGGGTGGTTGCTACGACTCTGTTACTGTAAGATTTGACAGAGACAGTGAAATCTGGCAGACATTGTGAAGATTCCTGGTGTAACTGTGAGGCATTTTACAAAGATAGTGACATGTAGTGGTTGTTGTGAAGAGTCCAACTATAATGGTGAGGTGCTTGACACAGTGATGTATGGTGGCTGGTGCGATCATAGATTCCACTGTGAAGTACTTCACAGAGACAGTGACACTCAGTGGCTTCTGTGGCAATGGCGGGTGTCATTGTTAAGTCCTTGACAGAGAGAGTGACATGAGGTGGCTGTTGTGAAGCATCCAGGTGTAAATATGAGGCACTTGACACAGACAGTCACACAATGTGGGTGTTGTTAAGATTATAGGAGTCACTGTGAGACACCTGACAGAGATGGTGCCATGTGGAGGCTGTTGTGAAATCTGGATGTAACAGTGAGACATTTGATACAAAGACAGGACAGCTGTTGTGAAGCACCCCAAGGATTGCTGGAGCCTGGCATCGACAGATATTTGAGGCAGTTGTTGAGATGGCTCTGGGTATAAATGTGGGGTACTTGATAGAAACAGTGACATAAGGTAGCTATTGTGAAGATTCCAAGTATCATGCATCACTTGACACAGTGACATGTGTTGGTAGTTATGAACATTCTATGTATAACTGGTATGTTCTTGACAGAGACAGGTATATGTGGTGGCTGTTGTGAAGATTACATGTGCAACCAGGAAGCACTTAACACTGACAGTGACAAATAGCAGCTGTTTGAAGATTATAACTGTGAAGTACTTGATAGAGATGGTGACATGGCAGCTGTGTGAACAGGCACATGGCAAGGTAGAACATTATGGTAGAGATGTGTGGTGGAGGAAGCCCCTCACCTCATGGCACCTGAGAGCAAAGACAGACAGGAAGGGGCCAGAGTCCCAATACTTCCTCTAGGGCACACTCCCCAGTGACAGTTTTTTATAGGCTTTGCCACAGGCCGGTGACTGAGCCTTTACCACACCTTAGGGGCAAACATTCAAATCACAACACAAACACTCCTCACCTTAATTCTCCTTTTATAATTTATAACTTGTTATTGTGTGTGTATGATGTGTGTGAGCGCACATACATGCATAGTCCAGTGTGGGTATGGAGGTCAGAGGACAACCCTGTGGAGCCAGTTCTCTTCTTCCCCCTTTACATGGGTTCCAGGGATTGAAACAGCTTGCCAGGCCCATGGAGAGAGTTTTTGTTCCCACTGAGCCATCTCACTGGTTTCTCATTTAAATTTCTAGAAGACTGTATGTAGAGCTGATATTATTTTCTTCTTTAATATTAGAAAACATTCACCAGTGAAGGTTCACACATGCCTATGGTTTGTGTTGGAAGACTGAACACCTCATTTTCTTAACAGATACAGGATTATCAAGTCACCTATTTGTTGTGTTTGTATATTTGAAGGAATTGGTATATTTATTCCAGATTGTAGTTTATTTCCGGTTTTGTCCACAGTGTTCATTTCCATGCATTTGGTCTGCGATCCTGCACTGACACAGCTGCTCTTACTCCACGCGGTATAAATTTATAAATGTCTTCTAGACTTAAACTGTTTAATGGGTCTCCTCATATCAGGCAAGTGCTGATTTTAGATTCTCATTTGGTTTTACAGAAGCCCTGGCTTCTCAGGGCTTACCCCTGTGTCTGCATAGCTTATGTAGCTTATGTGCAAGCTCTGACTCTCGAAGAGCCAGGAAGAATTTCATCCTGCATTGAGGAACCTGTGTGTAGGTTAGAAATATGTTCACATTAGTCTCATGTCTCCCTTGAGTCTAGTGTCTTGCTGGGTCTGACATGGCTTCCTTGTCAGTCAACTGTTTATGGGATGCTCATCTCAGACATTATGAGATTATTTTAAGGGAGGACTGTCTTCATGGTTGTAGGACCAACAGGACTGAAATCTTCAGGGCAGACTGTCCCTAAAATTGGTATTAGAGGGCAGTATTTTTGTTCTATTTAGGCTTTTAGTGGGTTGACCCCATTGGGAAGTGTAATCTGTGTTGCTCGAAGACCACTGTCATGGTTTGGATCTGACATGTTCCCCTATAGCTATGAAGGGTTGGTGTCCACTGCAGCAGTGTTCAGAAGAGATTGGATCATAAGGGTTTGACTTCAATCAATGCATTAACCCATTCTGTGGTTAAAAATTGATTGCCAACAGGATCTAGAATTACCTGAGAGATAAGCCACTGGGCATGCCTGAGGTTAACTGATTTATCTAATTTAATCAGGCTAATTGAAATCAGAAGATTCACCCTAAAAGTAGGAGGCACTATTCATTGGCTTGGGTCCTAGATTGCAATAAAAGGAGAATGTGAGCTGAGGGTAGATATTCATCTCTACTTCCTGACTGTGGATACAATGTAACTAGCTGCCTAAAGCTCCTGTCAGGACTTCATTATGGACCGTACCCTTGAACTGTGAGCCAAAAATAAATAAAATAGAATAAAATTAAAATTAAAACTTTTCTCCCTTAAGTTGCTTTTTTCAGGGTATTTTGTCATACAACAAGGAAATGAAGACACTTGTCAATGGTGTTATAGCTTAATAAGCTATTCGATGGTGGAGCTTATTGGAGGAAGTGAGTCATTGCCCCCTTTAAGGGTATACTCCCCGAACCCTTCTTCTCCCCTGCTTTGCTTCCTGGACACTATGAAGTCAGCATTCTTCTGCCATACCCTCCTGCCACACTGCTTTGTCAGACCTAAAAGCAACTGGACTAAACAACCATGGACTGAAACTTCTAAAACCATGAGCCAAAATCTTTTCTCCTTTTAAATTATTCTTCTCGGGTATTTCAGAGTTACAAAAAGCTAACCAATCAACAGATTCAAATGTTAACATTACCCCCAAACAAACCTTAACGATGCTGAACCCAGCCATGCTGACACACAGGATGAACTCTCACAGTACCAGTGTTTCCCTGGGCTGCCACTCATCAAGTGGTTCCAACAACGGATGGGACCATCTGCTATTTCCCAACAAGTCTTTCTTTTCCAGCACAGCTTTAAACCACGTATCCTTTATACAGTCTGCTCATGGTGGGGCAAGTCTGACAGCTTGGGAACACTGTGGTTCTTGCTTGCTGGGCCTCGGCTGGGCTGAAGATGCAAGTCAAGAGAGCTGCTGGTGCTCACTGTGGGGACTACTAAGTCTTTTTCTCAGTTTGTCACTGTGTGGTTGATTTATAGTGTCCAGACTTGACTGACTTGGACAGTTTTGCATTCCTGGTATGTGAAGAGTTTGATGATATCTTTACTTAAAATGACTGTAGGTCCCTCTTGCTTCATACACTTTGAAGCTTTGCCACTAGGCACACGTAATTGTATTTTTCCCAATGGAGCAATTCTTTTGTCATTATGATGTGTTTCTTACTACTTAAAAACATTATTCTGTGTGCATAGCACATATATGAAGAGGACAACTTGGTTCTCTCCTTCCACTATGTGGGTCCAAGTATCAAACCCAGGTCGTCATGCTTGGCAGCAGGTGTCTTTACCCACTGAGTCATCTCAATGGTTCCGATATGTTCATCTCCAAGACTCTTTATCTTGAGATCTATGTTCTCTTGTATTAATGTGCCTCTTCAGCCTCAGAACACTTAGCTATTTCTGTGGTATTTCTTACCCATTTATTTTCATTTTACTTCTGACTCTATATTAGGATATGCTGTGTTTGTAAAGTCTTTACTTGGAATGTTTCACCCACTGATACTTTGTAGCCTTGACTATGGTTGGGGTTAAGTGTACCATTTTGAAAACTCGTTTTCTGCTTCTCTGCTTTGGATTTTGTCTTCTTTCTTTTTGGCTTGGTTGGTTTTTGTGTTTTTGTTTTTGTGTGTGTTAATTGAATTCTTTGGAATTCGATGTGATTTTTGATGATAAGTCTCCATGGCTGCTCCTGGAAATCGAGGATAGGTTGGTTCCTGTGGACAGAGGGGCAGTTGGGCACTAAAAGTAGTTTAGGCCTCACTTTTTACCCAAAGTCTCCATCAAGCCTTAGGGTCTCACTTCTCGGCTAATGACCTACCTTAATATAAGAATGTGATGGAATCATATGCTCAGCCTGCTTCACACCTTATGCCTCACCCAGAGAGGTCTGGGTCTGGTCCTCACTTCTGACCTTGGTCTACTTTCGGAGTTCACCCACCTGGATGACGTACAGAAGCCAGCTGTATAAAGATACAAGCTATTAGAATGAATGTACCCCAGGAGGGTTGCCATTCAATAGTCTTCAGTCATGTTACTACCTAAGCACCTGGCTGGAGCACCTTCTTAACTTTTGAAGTGTTGCTACCAGGGGCTGTTCTGCTCCAAAGAAACCACTCTGATGCTTTCCCTTGCTTCATTGGTCGCCTTTAAAAGGTTGTCAGGATAACTGCACTTAGATGTGTGAACATTTCAGTCCAGAAAGCTATCATAAGGTTTCTTGCTGGGATCATTGCCACTACCAAAGACGGTGGTAAGGCCGTCAACCAAGCAGAAATCACAGGGATTGAACACTGAGAACTAGCTACTTTGATGATGGAAGCAGGGGAGTGGAGCAGTAGATTTGCTGATTCTCTCCCCACCCCCAAAGAAATAGGAATTGGAATTGCTTTTAATCACGAGGCCATATTCTAGAACCTTCTACAGGCGCAGCATTTCTGAAGTGGTAGAATAGGCAAAGGGGCTGTGGGTAGAGGTGTTATAGCAGTTACAAATCAGAGGTGGAGTGTTATGGGCTGAAGCCAGGCATCTCCTTTCCCTTGCAGTCTTTTACCACTGCCTCCCCCTGAGTATCTCACCAGGTACCATTTGTCCAAGGTGTTGGCATTTTGTATGCCACAGAGCAAGCAGGGGAGGGATGGCTAAGGAGTCTGAGAGCAAAAGGCAAAAGAGGGCATATTCTTCATTGTCACTCCTACCCACTACCATTCCAGCCCTGACTCAATGGAGAAGGCTGCTTTCAGCCGCTGACCCATGCTCAACCCTGCAGGAGCTGCAAGGGAGGGCTCCTGGGTGATGGGGCTTTTGAATTCAAGGCACTGGGGAGATTTTCTTGTCCTGCAACACGGCGGTTGCAGCTGAATTCTCTTCGCGGCACCTACCACTGACTGTGTCTGTTCTAGTGACTGGTTCACGCGCGGAATATTCCCTGGTGACGTCATGGCTACCAGAGGGTGATGTTCAAATTTGTCAGGACTCTTCCGCGAGCCCCACTTTCTGCCGAGCGCGCACCGCAATCTGTGCCTGGGTCAGTGTGAGAGCACATGCGCACTTGGACTCAGCAGCCAGAAGTGGATCAAACCTGTTCGGTTCATAAGTAGCACCTACATCGCAGGGTTAGGCCTGGAACCGATGCGCGCAGCCGAGGAAGAACCCTCCTAGCGCCGCCCGGAATTCTTCTGGCGCGCGGGAAGCTGCGGTCCCGGCAGCTGAGGAGGCGCATGCGCGCCGCCCGCGGGGAGCGGTGCATTATGGGAGGCGCGCGCTTCCGGCGCTTCCGCGAACATGGCGGTGCCGTAGGCAGGGCACTGGAACTTGGGGCACAGGGGAGGCCGCTGAACTCAGAGCAGGAGTGGCAATGGCGACCCCGGATCAGAAGTCACCCAACGTTCTGCTGCAGAATCTATGTTGCCGGATCCTGGGCCGGAGCGAAGGTACGTGCGATGGAGGCCGAGGGCGGCGGGGCCCGAGACCTCGCTGGCAGAGTGGCTGCTGTCCCCGCGCACACCCGGACCCAGGCTAGCTAGACCCGAGCCTGCCGGCTCCCGCGGCACCCCTGCCTGGAGTGCCCCAGCCCCAGCAATGGGTGGGTGATCAGGACGACATCGCGGGCTTGTAGCCGGGTCTTGGCTCTCTGACCACTCTTGTACCTCCTTTGCTTGTGTAAGCTGGAGGGTTGGATTAGATGCAAGCTTGTTGGGAAAGTTTTCGTAGCGAATGTTGCTTTTAACAGTCCAAACCTAAAGGCAGTTCTGCACACTGCACTGTTTCCGTGGCCTGGCAGTTTGGAAAAAAAATGCAGTCCAGGATGTCTTCTCATGATGCTTTTTTGGGGGAGTAGGGACGCGTTATGGAGTGTTCTAGTAATTGAAATCACTAGTTTACTTTCTGCTTACTCGCCAAACCTTAGGAAACGAATCGTTAAGTCTTTCAAGGAAGACTATAAACAAAATTACATTTAAAGTACCAGGAGTTTGTTTTGTCCTTTTTTTCATGATTTGTAAGAATCTGTGTAACTTGTCCATGTAATTTTAGGGGTAGTGGATGAAGTACTTTGTGTCCCTGTAGTTCTTGCTACACCTTGCAGCCTTTCACTGTAGTTTATTCAACTCTTTAAGGCCTCCTTCCCAGTTATACCAGGTACTGGCGGTGCTCTTACTGTCTAATAGAGGGAATGTGACTAATGCATTGGTGAACATAGAGTTGTTCGGTCTTCATAAATGATAAACCTATAGCGAAAAAGTAGAGTAAAGGGATAGAGGGAGCTTAGGGAAGAAAAGAAGTCTTCAGAGGTGAAAGCTGCGACCTGATAAGAGTGAGGGTCATTCCAGCCTCTGGAGTTGGTGTTGGTGAAAGGCAGTGTATCCTTTTGGTTTAGTGCTCCCCTCAGGTAACTAAGGTTAGAGCTCAGGTAACTAAGATCATTAGCTATAGTTTACTCCCTTAAACATCACTTTTTCCTTTATTGCATTGGGTTAAAAAATGTTACTTTCCAGGAAGAACCCCTCAGCCATAACCAGATTTTGAGGTCATTCCTCAAGAATTTCTAAATTTGAAAAATAAATGGCATTAAGGCCCCCTTTGAGTGACACAGACTTCCATGTGATTGAAGTGCTGCTTTTTAGCAAAATTCTGTGTTGCCTCACTTCCGCATTTAGAGTCAGGTCTAAATTGGGAGTCAGCAAGGTACAGAATAAAATGTTTCATGAGCCCATTAAAGATGATGGTCTCTTCTCTGTGGTCTGAATGGCTAGGATTGCCAGCCTTTGATGGTGTTTATAATATTCAAATTACATTACTTACTGAAGAATTTGTGTTTAGTAGCTCATTATGGTCTTTGATTTTCTATTAGTGACAAAGGAGTAGTGTTGGTAAATGCCTTTAGAATATTTAAATTTTTCTTTTCATTAGTTGGCATTTTATTGGGTAACTCCATAGAATATCTGATTAAACAGTTCCTTTTCTAATTACATGTTTGAATTGGCTTTATGCTTTTATAGTACATTGCTTTGTAATACTGTGAAATCAAGGCATTATAGGTACCTGTTATTTTTTTAAAGAAAATTTTATGTGTATGAGTATATTGCCTGCGTTTGTGTAAGTGCACGTGTGTCAAGCAATGTCTTTAGAGGTCAGAAGAGCGTGTTAGATTCCCTTGGAACTGGAGTTACGGATGGTTGTTAACCTTCATATGGATGCTGTGAATCAAACCTGGTCCTTTGCAAGAGCAGTCAGTACTTTTAACTGCAGAGCCAACTCTGCATCCCTGATACCTGCTAATTTTTTAAAGATACATTTTATGTGTGTCAGCGTTTTGCCTTTATGTATGCATACTTTTAACGTAAATTCCATTATTTTATATTTGCCTTGCCATGTTTCTCTAAATGTACAGTATAACAACTCTTCAAAGAGCATCTACATTTTATTAAGTATTATATGATCTAGAAATGATTTAAATGATCTAAGTTTATTAAATTAGTTAACTTACAGTAATTCAATAGTTAAAATGTAATTCATGTTTAAATTCCATATTTAAAATATTGTAAAGTGATTCAATATTTTAAAGTGATCATGACTTAAATTTCTAATATGATAACTGTAGGTATGTATAATGCACTTAAACTCTTTGGGGCTCTTAGTGTTGTGACTTAAGGGGCCTGGAATCCAAAAGGTTGTAAACCACAGTTCTAGGACTGTGCATTTGCTGTAGAGCATGGTGTTCTGACTAGCTCCTCACGTCAGAAGAACCTGTGGTTCTGCAGGAGCTAGTAGCATTGGTTGATGGCATGATGGGAAGGGGACCTGGCAGCCAGGCAGCATTGAGGACAGAAGACGGGTAACTGAATCAAGTGGTATACTTTCTCATTTTCAGAGTCAGTGTGTGAACCCAGTCTTTTAGGGGTTGTGATCCCTGACACCTCTGTCAGAGCTTAGCATCTGAAACACTGAGCTTATTTAATGTGCTACTTGGATTGGTGTGTGGAGCTGAGGGTTGCTGAACCAACTATCTGGGTTCTCTGTACCCCAGTGTGTTGGTGTTTGTTTTAGTCTTACATGTGTAGCAGCAGCTCACTGTGTTTTCCTTTTCTTTCACCGATGCTGTTGAGCATCTTCTTGTTTTGGCCATTTAAATCCTTCCTAATGCTGTCCGTGTCCCCCATTGCTAACTTTTTTGCTGGATTGCTTCTTCCACCCTTGAGAGTGTTTGTTTTGTATCTAGATACCAGTCCTTTGTTGGATTTGTATTTTGAAATTTTTTTTCAGTATATTAATTTTCGTAACAGTTGTGTTCTTTGCAGAACAAAAAAATTTAATCTTGATGAAGTCTAATTTGTCTATATTTTTAAAAATGAGGTTGTCAGGAAGATGGCCCAGCAGATGAAGGTGCTTGCTGCACAAACCTGACAACTTGTTCATTCCCCAGACTCCCATGTGAAAAGCCTTATGTAGTGATGCTCCTTTAATGCCGTCATTCCTATGAGCAACAGGAGAATCGGCTGGAAACTGGAGAACCAGCCAACCTGGATTACGCCTCTCAGTGGCAGAAACGAGAGACCCTGCTTCAACAGGGTAGAAGGCGAGAACTGACTTCCGAAAGTTGTCCCCTGACTTCCATGTGCTGTGGCATGACCCTCCCCTCACTGTGTAAGATACAGTTATTTAAAAATGATTGAGATTTTGATGTCACTTGAAGAAATCTATTAATAAACCCAAAGTTATAAAGATGTCTTCTTTTTTCCTTTTTCCCTTAGAGAGGTTTATACTTTATTCTGATGTGTGGTATGTTTTTTTGTATATGATATAAGTTGAGATTAATTTTTGAGTTTAACAAGGAACCATTTTTTCCACATTTAAGTTGTTTTAAGACTAAAAGTATTAATATGGAACTCTTTTGAAGGTCTTTTTGAGACAGGGTCTCCATGTAGCCCCAACTGGCTTGAAACTTGGTATGTAGAGCAGGCTGGTCTGGAACTCAACAGAGGTCTACTTGCCTCTGCTTCCCAAGTGCTGGTGCTGAAGGCAGGTGCCACCATGCCCCATTTAAATGGAACTTTAAAGAATGTTGCTGACATGGGCAGACCAAGTAAAGCCAGCATCTGTGAAAGGTAGGGCCTGATCTCAGTATATCTTTAAAAAAAAAACCTGTTATTTTAGAATGAGTTAAATTTGTGGCACATACACAGTTCACATGTCCAACACCATTTTTCTCTGTATTCAGCATCTTGCTTACTGTGGTATAGTGTCAGTAATAATACATTGATATTGTTGAGGGAACATGAGGTAATGAATTTTGGAGGCAAATATGACCATGGTCTTCCAGAAACACAGATTCAAGTTACTCCAAAGCCAGGTCCCAAAATGGTAACAGTGTCATGAAGTTCAGTAACAGAACAAAAGAAAGCTATAAATCAAGGAATTTTTCAAATATAGTGGTGTGAACATTAGGCAGGCAGATTTAGCAAATTGGGAATCTTTGCTATTGGCCTTGGATGCTATTTGACAACATTCTTAGCTTTTGGGTTGGTGGAAGTCGGGGGTCTGGAGTCCCATAGATTCACCTAATCTTTATAAGGGTGGATGTTAGGTCAGACACAAAGATGAGCAGTGAGTGACTGTTAAGGGGGCTAAAGATAGATAGCCTAAGACAGCTTAGCTCCAGACTTGCAACATTCCAGCTCTCCATAATCATGGAAGTTCCTGTGTTTCCTTGGGCTCCTCTGGACTGGGATACTTCTTGATTTTGTTGTTTGATGATCATGACAGTTTTGAAGATTAAAGTTTATCTTGTAGACTAGCTCAGTTCAGACTTCCCTGTGATTAGATGGAGGTTATGTTTTAGGTAAGAAAACCACAAAGCTGAAGTATAGTGGCAGACATTGATTGGCACAACATGTCACTGTTGTTGTTGGCTTGATTGTTTGACTTGGGTTTCTCTGTGCTCTGAAAGTGAAGCTCACATTACCAGGAGCAGAAAGTTAGGCCTTACTGCCTGGAGTGTGGCGTCTCCACATGAATGATCAGTTTTTGGCCCTCACTCCCATTTAAGGTTCTGTGGGATCATTATTTCTGTTCTCTCAGTTTTGAATTTCTGTGTTTTCTAGTTTTTCTTGGTCAGTCTGGTAGAAGTTTGTCAGTCTTATTTTACTGCCCTCTGTAACTCCCTCCCATCATTTTCCATGTAAAAGTCCATTGATTCCCTCTTAATTTTATTATTACCTAATGCATATTTCAGTTTATTGTGTAAATTTGAGAGTATTGACTTCAGTTCTGTCTTTATAGTGTAGAATATAGTTTCATTTTCATTCAATTCATTTTCAAATTTATCTTGAGATTTTCTTTTTAGTCTGTGTATTATAAATTGTCTGGCTTCCCCACACTGGTAGATTTTCTGTTACTGCTTTCTAATTTAATTCTGTTAGTGTTGGAGAATATATATTGGCTAATTTCAGTTTTTAAAATGTCTATGTGTGTGTGCACATGTTCTCATGTAGGAATGAAGGCACATACATGCTTGGAGGTTAGAGGACAATGTCTGGTGTCCGTCCTCCACCTCTCTACCTTTTTGAAATGGTCTCTTGTTTACTGCTGCATTCACCAGGCTAGCTAGCTGAGGAGCTTTCGTCCTTCCCCTTTTACCTTCCTCCCACTACCCCTCTTCCTCTGTATAACTGTGTTTTGTGTTGGATGATGTCCTCAAATGTTGGCTGTTTAGGAGTGAGAATGGTTTGGGAGGTCTCGGCCAGGGCAACATTGCCAGGCGTGCTTCTTTGTGGAAGTATTGTGAGGAATCTGGCTGCATGCTAAGAGCCTCATTGACCATTGTGTTTTCTCTTGGTCTGGTTAGTCCCGAGTTCTTCCTTTGACTTTGAGCACAATTTGCTACCCTTGTATTGCACCCTTTGAGGTTTGCTGGGTGGGGACCTGTGGCTGTCAAGAGGGTAGGGTTTGGATAAAGGACAGAGACTAGTTTTCCGAAACTCCATATATGCAAAATCTGCTTCTTCTTCCCTTGGTACCCAGCTCCTAAGAGGATGGCACTCCTTCCCTTGCTGAGCTTCCCCTGGGCTTCTCTGCAGAGTACATATTGTGGTGGTTTTGCCAACTTTATACAGTGTAGAATTATCTGGGAAGTGAGTCCATCCCCTGGCACATGGTTATCTTACCAGAGGTCACACCTTTAAAGAAAATTGACTCCTTCCAACAGCTATTAGTTGCCAATAGCTCCTCATCTAGAAGTGAGACTTCATGCTCACCTGCCTTCATGCTGGGGTTTTGTCTGGCTTGAAGTTTACAGAGGTCTTGAGTATAATGTCACAACCCTTATGAGTTCGTATGTGCATCTACCTGATGTGTCCAGAAAACTTTTGTTATCAACTGCTTCTGGATCTTATAATCTTTCTACGCCCCCTTCCTTGGTGATCCCAAAGCCTTTGGGGGAGAGGTATGATACAGATATCCCATTTAGAGCCAAGCACTCTTCAGTCTCTTATTTTCTTGGTGACCATTGTGGGTCTCTTAACTGCCATCTACTGCAAAAAGAAGTTTTTCTGATGAGGACTGAGCTGTACTAATCTGTGGTGTAGTGATAAGTAATTAGGAATTGGTTTAGTACCATGTCCATTTAGCAGAATGATAGTAGTCAGTCATTCTGCTTTCTTAAGGACTTTTGTGTTCTGTGGATTAAGACTGGGGAAGGTGAAAGTACATTTATGTACCTGGTTTGCTGTCTCCAGTTGCATACATTCTTTGATGAAAACAGCCTGGCTGGTAATAACTTGCACCTTTTGGGTCATCTTTCAGCTGATGTCGCCCAGCAATTCCAGTTTGCCGTGCGAGTCATTGGCAGCAACTTTGCTCCAACTGTTGAAAGAGATGAATTTCTAGTAGCTGAAAAAATCAAGAAAGAACGTAAGTATTTTCTTAAATATTGTTTGTTGGGTTCTGAAACTTGTCAAAACTTAATCTATCTGTATGTATATATACCAATGTGTCCACATGTTTGTGTGCACACATCCATGTACATGCATATGTGTGCGCATATGAAGTGTGTGTCTGTATTGCGCAAATGGAGTATATGTATGTTCTTAAGTATATGTTATGTATGCATGTGTACACACATGCCTGTGCATAGACATGTGCATGTCTGTGTGCATATGTATGCATGTGTGCCTCTGTATACGTGTGCATGTTCATATGGATATACACTGTTTTCAAGCATGTTTTAATTATAGGTTCTGTTAAAACCAAGGATAGCTCAGTTTTGTATTGGAATCAGAAGTGTTAGAACATAGTGGAGGAGTTTGTTTTAAACATGTCATTGCAATGTAGTTTAGTTTTAGAATACAGTAGATAAAAGGATTCACCCTCACTTCTTGCCTGAGTCTCAGTCTTTAACATAACAGATAACAGTCCACCACTCTCAGCCCATCAGTGCTTCTCTTCATTGTTACCATCAGGTTTGCAGTACTTTAGAATCGTGGGAGTGTTTTAATTCTGAAATGCACTTCAGGCTCTTTTAAGTGATACCACCTTGGAGAAGAAGGTCCTTTACTTAGTGGCACTTGGTTTGTTAATGGTTGTTGGGTTGGATGAGGCTGACTCTGCTGCCCCTCTCTGCCTCTGGAGTGCTTTGTGGAAGCTGGGCTCTGAGTGGCAGGCAGTCTTCCACAGCTCCTGGGCTTGGTAGGAGGGTGGTTTTTGCTGGTGTGTGAGCACGCTGCAGTGAGGGCCTTTCAGTGGGACTGAACAAGGCTGCCCAGAGCATCAGCACCTCCCATGCTGGGGCCCACTGTTAAACTATACAAGCGAAATGGCCTTTGGCTTTGTTTCTAAATGATTTGGACAGATTGGCAACAGTCTTTCTGCATGACACAGTGTTCTACCCTGAGCTGTTGAATTCGGAACTGCACTGGGCCAGAAGTCTGTGCGTTGATGTTATCTTTCAGAGCTGTGATGCAGAGTGGGTTGGCTGTGGCCCCAGTGTCATTGAATTTAGTGTTTTTGCCTGTTTAGGACTTGAGTGTGTGAGTCGGCAAAGACCCATGAACTAGCATGGCAACTTGGTGTCAAGCATGTACTATAGCAGTCCTCTTTTTGCAAATTGGTTTGCTTTCTTGGTTTCGGTTACCTGTGGTTGACCATGGTCTGAAAAATATTAATTGAAATTAATTGAAATCTCAGAAACAGATGATTTATAAATTTTCAATTATGTGCCATCTTCAGGGGTGCGTTGGAGTCTCATACTGTTCCAATCCCTCCCACCTGGTGTAGCTTTAGCCCTGTCCAGTATGTCCCTGCTCTGGGTGCTGCCATCCACCCCTTCAGTCATGTAGCTAGCTGCCTTCCCAGTTATCGAGCCCGGAGCACGTTAGCAGTGCTCTGCTCATCTCATAGTCCAGGCTGCCTTCAGACTTGCCAGTCTTCCATCTCTGCCTCCCAAAGTGATGGAATTACAGGCATGAATTGCCTCCCCACCTTATTTTTCTTAGTGACCCCAAAGTAAAGGGTGGTGACCCCTGAAGTTCAGATGTGCTGAAGAAAAGTCACAAAGCGCTTCCTGCAAGTGAAAGGTATGAGATTTGGTGTTGTAGGTGTATCAGACATTCTGTAGTGGTCTCGTGACCTACCTCATATGGATTGATAAGGCAGAGGGATCAATGGGGTTTCAGCCTGCTATTAAGTATTGAGACTTATTTTCTTTCATGCCTGTCAAATTCAACATGTGACCATGATACTCTTCTCTTGAACCCTAAACTGCCTTACATTGTAGGCTACTGCCAAGAACCTCCTCTGTTGGCTATGATATAAACAGTTAATTTCGTTTGTGAATTTGCATTTTATGGCCTCATGATGAGCTTATTGTAGTATATATCATAGTTAAGTTGTTACTGTAGATATTGGAGAAAGTCTTGGAATTTATTTTCCCTAGGAAAGTTTTAGTGGTATACAGTTTGTTTCCTGTGTGTGAGAGATGAGGTTCATGTTGCTGGTGCAGTGTTTGTTCTCCATTTGTGGTATGCTTAGCAGGTGTCCTTTTGCTCTTCTGATCCTCTCCAGAGACACCCCTCCTTGTCTGTGGTCCTGTTCTTTGGTGGTCATGTTGGGCTGTCATAACTCATGAATTCTCAGACATTTGAAATTTGATTATGGTTGTTGGCCTCTTAGACTAGTTGAGTTGTAGTCGGTCCAGCTTCTAGAATAACACAGGAAATTAATGTTCCATTCTACATGACTGACTTCAAATGTAAAATGTCAGTAAGTTTTATATGGAAACATAAGTGGCCAGCATGCTGAGAGGATGTAGCAGCATCTGTTAGTTCCTTAGTTTTTCACACTGGCAAAGTGGGGTGCATTCCAACTTAAGATTTGTTACCTTTGCTCAGCAGCTTAGTAGATCACACACTACTAGTAAATACTCTTGTGTTGCCTTCTTTCTTACTGTTAGGACAGTGTCGAAGATACTTTATTTTTTTTTATTCTATAGAAAGAGCATCATGTAATTTAACGGCTATATTGGAATATGCAACAGTATATTGTTCTTGGAATATATTTGTTTCAGAGGTAGTAAATTGTGTTATATTTGGTAGCATTGGTACTGCTGGTGTATTTCTGTACTACCTTTTCATGGTAGCTGTAGCTTTCTTTGTAGGAAGAGTTGAAAGAACAGTTGTTGACTAGAATGACATCATTTCTAGTATACAATTCTTAGGGCTAGTGCAGGGTACTAGGATCAGCTTTGTTCTATGTGATGAACACGGAAACTACTGACTGTGAAGTCACGTATTCTTTGTCTGTGGAGGAATTAGAATATTCAAAAGAACTGTGATGGGCTGACATAGTTTTCATGATGTTTACCCCTAGAATGGGACAAAGATCACAGTGATGTAAACAGACTTTGTTTAAGATAGGGTCTCCTTAGATTGCGCAGGTTCACTATGTAGCTTAGAATGGCTTCAACCTCAGTATCTTCCTGCCTTAGTGTCCTGAGTACTTAGATTATGTACCCAACATGACTAGCTCCTAAGTTGGCTTTAAATGTGGTACCTTTGCTAGTAAGCAGAACAGTGTCCTTCAGAGGCTTCTCTGTGCAGAAGTGGGTACCGTGTTCTCCCAAGGAACCTACATCTGATCTCTAGCTTCTGTCTTATCATGAAACATAAGAGAGAATGAGTTTGCCATTGGCTTCTGCTGCTTTTGATAACTTGTGAATGTAACTGGAGTATCCAGGCATTTATTAAAAGAAAATGAGTCAGCTATTTGATTTTTATATTGAAACAGTTAATTGACCTACTCTATACTAAGCAAGACAAAACACTGCTGTGTGTCTTAGCAAAAATGTTAGTGTGACTTTGGTTCAGAGGAACGGCCATTAATCGTGATAACCTTTTGTTTATTTCCTAGTGAATTTATGATACCTAAGGTAACTTTACGTTCCATCCATCCCTCCCGGTAGCTGCTATACTGTGAATTAGTGTTTGTAGATAAACATACTCTTTACTCCAGCCTAATACTCCATGTTTTACACTTGATGGAGAGGTAGGATGAACCAGCCAGACCCGTATTACTAAAAGTGACTCCCTTCCTCTTCTTTGGGCTCTGAAGCTCAGAGCTCCTTCCAGCACTTCCCAGTTCTCTGCTGGCATAGGTAGAATGGTGTTCTAAAAATGAATCCAGTGTTTGTGAGTAATGTGCTCATTTCTTTCCTAACTTTTCAGTAATTCGACAAAGGAGAGAGCCAGATGCTGCGCTGTTTTCAGAGCTCCACAGAAAGCTTCATTCACAGGTATGGCCAAGGTTCTGAAAGCCACTAACGGAGAGTTGGGTGGGAAATGATTGATAGTTTTTTGGTGCTGTCTCTTCAGACTTGCCTTTGATCACTAATGGATTTTAGTTGAGTGCTTCCTTTTTAGAGATTCACTATTAGAAGTAACTTTTAGCTGGACTTTTGTCAAACTTTCTGAGCAGAGCTCTATTTGGCAGGAATTGTACTCCAGGTTTGCACTGCTGGGAGGAGGCTAGGCTGGGGAGGTACAGGCTAAGCCATAGCCCAGCAGAAGCTTGCCTGACTGCTGCGAGGGACTCATTTTCCTTCTGTAGGGAATAATGGAAGAAGAAAAGGTTTTGAACTTTTTGTGATTGAATGCTGACACTTGAAAACAGCTTTCCTAACAATATTTGTTTTAAAGATTTCACTAAGGTAGGTGAAAAAGCTACTTGCATGATAGGGTGGGGTTTTTGTGGTTTCTCATTATAGTGGAAGTGAGTTTTCACCCAACTTTGTCCCTCTGTAGAGAGGACTTGAGAACCCAGAGGTTTAATGATTTGGTCAACAGATATCCTTATTACAGTACAAACCACTGAGGGCCCAGCACTGCTAGAAATTAAACTTACGCATTTCGAATCTTTGCATCTTTGTATACTGTACTCTGAAAACAAGCTTAAATTTATTTATGGACAACTTTTTATTCCTTAATTCAGTTTGATGTATTGGGTTCACTGACCTAAAAATACCTTTCCATCCTGAAAATATTTACCAAGTAAGAAATAGGAGCCATTCTATATAGTCTATTTCCAGACAAACTGTTTCAAACTGCTATGTATATATTTGCCTTCCTACATCTTTTTCCATTTGTAAAAGTTCTCTTGCACATTATATGCTACAAGGGTGTTTCATAGTTGTGGTTTGGAAGCTGCTTAGCCTTGCTGAGATCTCACATGGTTTTAGCCAGTAGAATCTTTTGTGTTTATTGATATGGCCCAGTGTATGAAGACATATTCGGAAACTTTGTAATTGAAGATGGTCATTTTCTAAAATTTTGTTTGCGACTCTGAATGTTTATTCCTATACTTACCCATCCATCCATCCACGTGCCCGTCCATCTATCTGCTTTTGAGACCATCTTTAATTCTTTAAGCCCAGGCTATGCTGAAGCTATGTACCCCGCATTGGCCTTGAAGTTAAAGCAGACCTCCTGCTTGAGCCTCCCTAGTGCCAGAATTACAGATGTAAGCCAGCTTCCTAGGGTTAGACAAGAGAAACAGCCTGGTTGATTTTTTCATTTTGGAGATGGTAGATGATTAAAAACAAAAGGGAGACAATCATACAGCATAATCAAGTAGAAAAGTCCAGATTAGTAGTATTCCATCTTATTGATTAAAAACAAAATCCAGCTTCTCAAAATTACAAAGATACTTTTTGTCCTGATTTCCATTCAGTGAGGATTTCTGGTTTACTGTGCAGCCATCAGGGGAAAGGGAGGGCTAGAGCAGGAAGGGTCCAGGTGTGATGAGGGGCGTGGAGTTCTGAGCTTGGCTCCAGTGTGGCTGATAGCAAGGAGGGGGCTTGACCGGGCAGTGAAGCATCGTCTGCAGCTGGGACAGATGAGGCAGCGAGGGCACAGCAAGCGGACCATGAGCATGAAAGCCCCGCACAGCTGCTGTGCACGTGGTCAGGTGCCTTGTGCAGTGTCCTGGGACGCTGCCCCTTTCTGGCTAAATGCCCAGTCCTCAGAAACCTTTGTTCTGATATTCCTCCATCTCATCATGTCCTTTTGTACATTTAAAACCAGTTGACACACAGTACTTAGAACTGTGTGTCTGAGTCGAGGCCCTTTCCTGTTGAATCTCAGGTATGTGGTTCTCAGGGATTAGTGTGAGCTCAGATTGGATACCAGTACTGCTAGAGATGTTGAGAAGGTTCTGTCTGCACTCTGCTGTCTGGGCTTTAGCTGGAACTGGCTGTACTACTTGAGTGAGGTTGGGGAGGGTAGAGGCTGAGGTGTGACTCCTGGCTACCATGCAGCCTTGTGACTTGGTGTTGTCCCTAGTCCTGTACTCCCTGGGCTCTGAGGAGGCCTTGTCCACCTGGTTTCAGCAGCCTCAGGTCTTGTGGCTCCTGGCTGGCAGGTTCCTGGCTGCTGCAGCTTCTTGTTTCCCTGGTTTTCTTGCTCCTGCTCACACCTCAGCATACACTGAAAGCTTGTAAACTAAGCCCCCTTCAGCTGCTTTAATGCTTGGTTTTCTATGTCAAAAGAAATTGCCTCCAAGCCAGGTGTGGTGGCCCTTGTAATCCAAGCACTGGAGAGTACAAGCATGTGTGCGTGTGTGCATGCGGTGAAGAAAATATGTTGACTCCCCCTTCCAATATGTTATTGCATGGTTTTATTTTGTTTTGTAACTAAAAAAAGTAGAAACTTTTCACCCTTTCACCCCAGTGCAAAGCCTTTCTGAGGTGAGAGCTGGAATTCTGACCTTCATTACAGAGGCAGAGGTTATCCTACTGTTCTTGTTCATACATCTCTTAGGGAACACCTCAGGGGCCTGCAGCCTGGCCTCCTCTGCATCAAAGAGAGCCTTTCCTCAATTCTTCTTGCCTGAGTGTCTTTCGTATCCACAGGCAACCTGCCTCTACTTCTGTGTTGTCGATTGCCATTTTGACTCCTGTCAACATCTTAATTATGCTTCTCATTGACTCTGTTGAAGTCAGGCAGCCAGATTTGAGTCCTGGCATACAGCACTGTGAACCAGACTTGCTTTTGGTTCTTTTCTTTGTGGAGAATTAGTCTTCCGATGGCATCATGGTGACAACAGGAGGTGATGCTGGTAAAGTGCTTGGCCCTGTCACTGTCTCTAAAGGCAACTGCTGTCATTGACTGATTGAGAAATGGAATCCAGAGAGAACCTATCTGTGTGGGGCAGTCAGACCAAAGCTGGACTGCTGGCCCAGTGTCTGAGCAAGTCCCTGAGCCTGTGAGGCCTGATTTCTGCTCACAGATAAAGTGTGTTTTTCTTCTAGGCTGATTCAGTCATCTGCTGTCAGGTGTGTAATCAGGATGGTATGTTGAAGACATAAATGTGAGAAGAGTCTGTGTTAATCCTGTAGAGGAGCCCATACATTGGTCACAGATCACCAGCCCTGCTGACTCAGAACTGGCACTTGAGTTTATGTCCGTGTGGGTTGGAGAGCACTCTTGCACACTCAGCTCCTCTCTGTAAAACTTTTTTCGACTCTAAGTGGGACGTTAATCAAGAAAAGCAGTTCATATATTTTTGGTAATATTTCTTGTAGGATCAATGTGTTTGGGAAGTTCTAAGAATCTTTTCAAGTAAGACAATATTGTTAATCAAAAGCAGGGTAACTTTGTAGTTTCTTTACAGGGAGTTAAGGCCTCGGGGTAGTGACTGCAGAGTGTCACCCGCAGTCTTCTGATAGGCAGTGCTCTTTTAATGCAGGACACAAGCTCAGATTAAATGTCACCAGGCAAATTTTTAAATGCATTTCTATTTTGGAAATAAATGAGAGAGGAAAATTGTGTACAATAGTTGCTTTAATATATATTTTTAATTCTAAACAGGGAGTTTTGAAAAATAAATGGTCAATCCTCTACCTCTTGCTGAACCTTAGTGAGGATCCTCGCAAGCAAGCCAGCAAGGTGGGTGAGCGATCAGAGTGGTGTCTTGTGGGATAGTTATTTATATGTTTTGATATGAGGGGAATTAATATGAGAAAAGTAAAAAAGCTCATTTAGCCCGGAGTCAGGTGATTTCTTTTTCCTTTTCCAAAGGCAGTTTCTTGAGGATGTATCTCAGAGTTACGTTGTTCTGATGTAGCAGTTTGCACATAGTTAGAGCCCAAGTTATTTGTTAAAAAATATGTACCATGTGAAACGGTCTCAGCCTAGAACTGCCATAAGCTGGTCTCCTGTGCTGTCAGGAGTCAGAAGTGCTTACTTCTGCTGACTTATAGTGGGGCTTCCTGCTGTCACATGGCTCCTATTTTCCCTGTGAGGGGTTTAAAAGGATGATTTGACTATTCCCTGCTATAGGCTTCTTGCAGGAAAATGTTCTACATTTGAGTGCCAAGAAACTGTGAGTGTGGGTGGAGGAGCTTTGCTTATCACTGAATTGCTGGTCTGAGTGCCCATCTCTTATAATAGTGCTAGACTTCTGAAAACAGTTTGTATTTCTGTTGGCGTTTAGAAAACCTCTGAAATTTTGTCAGTTATGGCACTTCAAAGGCATCGTCAATAAAGTATTGTTTAATAAGTGCGCAACTAAATCTAATTCCAGAAATAGCCCAAGGACAGGAATATAAATGATCTTGGGAGTCTAGGAAAGTGTCCTGTAATGCTTACCCTTGTGTCTACAACATACTTCATTTCAGGTGACTAGTTATGCTTCGTTATTTGCACAAGGGTTACCAAGAGATGCTCACTCAACGCCGTACTACTATGCCAGACCTCAAACCCTCCCCCTGAACTACCAGGACCGCAGCACACAGGTGCAGAGCACTGGCAGCCTGGGCAGCAGTGGCATCAGCAGCATTGGCATGTGTGGCCTCAGCGGTCCCACACCTGTGCAGCCCTTCCTCCCAGGGTAAGGCCAGCTCACATGCACACACATGACATGGTAGAACCAGTAATGTCCTGGGCTTTTGACCAGGCCTCAGGTGTATCTTGGCCATACTGCCAGGGTGTCATGTGTGGCACTCATTGTTGTAGGTCATGTCCCCAGGCTTTTTATCCAGGTTGTTCTGTTAGATTCTTTAAGAAGTAACAAGGTAAATTGTCCTTGATGTCCCTGATGACTCTGGCACAGTATTTCTATGAGCAAAGAGGATGGATGCCAGGAATACAGAGCTAAAACAAAACAGTGTAGTTTTAGCACGCTGTCCAGTCTGGTTATATGTTGAGATAGTAGTCATAGCTGAGAGGAAAGCAGGCGGCTGTGTGGTGAATGAATCCTAAGGCTCTGTTTTCTGTTAAGTGCATGTTTCTGTGTGTAGGGAATCAGGTGACTTTCCTTCTGCCAGTCTTCATTCCTGGAGATCACAGTTAGGAAGAAGATTGTTAGCTAGATAACTTTTCTGAAGAGCAGTGATCAAAGTCAGCACCAAATGCGTGATGTTGTCCACCCAAGTCACTTTGAGTTACAAAACTGCATGAAGGACATTTAAGGTGGACCATGTGTACTACACACAGACTGTTCTATGATGAGCATGTCTCATCATAGACATCAACAACACTTGATGCATCAGCTCATCTAAAGCCCATAAAGCTGAAAGGGTATCTGCGACCTTAGAATTTAGAGTGGTTTTTGTTGCCTTATGAAAAAGATATAGAGACACTTTGAGCTAAATCAGGCTTTTATATTGACAGGTCTCTAAAGGTGCACCGTGTCTCGGAGTGCTGCTCCTGAGCTTTTGTCCACCAAGCGTAGCGCAGCACAGGTGGTCGGGGCTTCTCCTCTTGTGCTTCCCCAGAGCACTGTGGCAGTGCTGACAAAGGCAGCTGCAAGTCTCTTTTGTTCTACTGCTGGAAGCGATAGTTTTGTTACAGTTATCACTAGAATGCAACATCAGTTCTTAGATGTTCCGAAAGCATTTGTCATGAATTTTCCAAATTACTTAAAAGCTGTCTTGACTTACCTGTGTATTTGCTTTGCATTTTATGTATTTTTCAAGTGAATTGGAACTACAGGGTCTCTTCTTCAAGGGTGGGAGAGGATGGTGACAGGCCGATGGGTCAGTGCTCACATGTTATTCATGATGTGCACCTGAGGGTGGGAGGGGAATGATGACAAGTCAGGACCCAGGTGTTGGAACCTGTCAGCTCAGGAAGTGTTGCATAAGTGAAAGTCCATGATCTTGAAGTTAATTAATTTAGAGTTTCACATTTTAAATGTGAGTGATATATGCCATGTGATTGTAGAGAAGTCAGATAGGGCAGACAGGTATGGACGGGGTGAGGTATCGAGCTGGGTGTAGGTCAGAATACTGGGTAAGGATCCCAGGGAGCTTAGACACTGTAAGCGACCTGGAACTGATTGTTAAGAACTGTGTGGTCCATAAGGAGAATTCCTAGGAACATTCTGTCTCTAGTGAAGCCATAAATGTCTCTTTCTTTAGACAATCCCATCAAGCTCCAGGAGGCGATGGTCTTCGACAGCAGTTGGGGTCACGTCTTGCATGGACTTTGAATACAAATCAGCCTTCTTCACAAACCCCTACCTCAAAGGGTTTCCCAAATGCACTTTCTCGAAACATGGCGAGGTCAAGGAGAGAAGGGGATCCGAGTGGTAAGATGTGCTTTGGCATTTAGATGCCCTCTTGCCCTTAACTTAAAGTTCTGGTCCAGGACCTTACCTGTAGTGATTCCCTAGTAGTGTTCATGTAATGAAATCCAGATCCCTGATGTGCTGGATGTCTTGTGGGTCACTTCGTTTTGCTGGCTTTTTAGTCCCAGTGCCTTCCCTTTGTCAGCTGTCTGTGTGGTCTGCTCCTTTGCGCTGTGTTCTCTGTCTCACTTCCTAGTCTTCTTCTCATCTTATTCTGCTGTTCCTCCTGAGAAGCCACTCAGACCTTCTGGGAAATTGCTTCTTATTCAAGTCTAAGCTTTGTGGAGGGTGGTGTCCACCTTGATCATGGTGCTGGTGTCTAGCACCCGTTCCTAGAGAGTGTGAAGGAAACTTACTGGTGGTTTCCTTGGTGGTGAAATGAAGACCCCTTTTAGAGATCTAAAATCTTGTTAGATTGCCACTGAAATGCAAGTGTTTTTCTTGAGTATACCATGTGTAGCAGGGTTTGGAAGGTGGCTCTAATGAGCACCAAAGAATGGGCTTTACTGTTGGTTCATGATCTGTTGACCCTGAGGCTGCCTATCTGTAAGGGTAATGCAGGGATCACTGTCATTTGGAACTCAAGGGCATCTGAGAGCCTTTGCCCCTGCAGTTGATTCCAGCCCCATGACAACTGGTTTGCGCCATTTTCTTTTTATTTAAAAATTTAAAAAAATTCATTTTTATGTGTACGAGTGATTTGCTTACATCATGTATTTAAGTGTACCATGTGTGTGTAATGACCTCAGAGGTTGGAAGACGGCATCAGATTCCTTGGAATTACACAGCCAGTTATGAGCTACCATGTGAGTGCTGGGAATCAAACCCAGGCCCTTAGCAAGAACATCCAGTGTTCTTAACTTCTGAGCCATGTCTCAAACTCCTTGTATGTCACCACCTTAACCACATTGTCCGCCCATGTATGAGAGATATGCAGGGCATATCAGACCACTGTATGCACCAAGTTAGTGTGTTGTCCTCAGCCTCAGCCCTCTGTTCCCTGCAAAGCCAGAGACTTGAAAGAAGCAGATGAAGAGATAGCGTTGGGGTAGATAGGAACCACAGCAGTGAAGCTGCTTTTTCTCTCAGTTCCCTTAAATGCATACAACTTCCTTTAAATGGCAGTGTTTAAAGTAATTCCAACCTGACCAATATGTGTTGTGCTTATAAGAGATAACATTTTAAATATAAGGACACAAATAGGTTAAAAGTAAGTGGTTGGAAAGACATGCATCTTTTAGCAGTTTCTGCATGCCCATAGGAAGGTAGACAGACTGAAAGAAAGCAGATAAACCCATAGCTCATAGCTGACTCTGTCAGCTTCTTTCTCTGTAACTGACAGATCCACAAGTGGAAATGGGCACGGATGCCATGTGACATTTGAAGGATACTGCTGAACTGATGGGTGACTGCAGCAGTCCTGTCCATGACCATGCAGCATAGACCTGTGCTTTGTACTGTGCAGTAACTGTGAATGAATCCTGACTGTCTCTCCATGGATCTTCTCACTGGGCATCCCTGGTTTCTGGGTGTTACTCTGCCTCTTTGTCCTTATTTTGGCTAACACGCTAATTTTGCCTTGGTGTTTGTTTAGCAGAACTGGGCAAACCAGCGTCTTTCTGGGCTGTGAATTCTGTTGTAGGTTGTGTTTGGAGGACTCCCGTAGTGTTCTTGCCCTGTAGAAGGCTGGTATCGCAGAATCTGAGAATCACCGGTTCTGTAATTATTCCCTTTGGTTGATTTGTTATGGTATCTGGTGGTCAGGCTTGTCTTTAGAGATCTTCAGAGGGGGAACATTCAGCAGCTGTTCCCCTTTCTCCCTGAAAGCCTTACATTTCTTACCTTACATTTCTTTTGCTTCTTAACCTTTGTTTATTGAATTGGTGCATGGCCCTGGGGGCAAATGTCCACGGTACAGCTAATTAGCTGTAAAACTCACTTCATGTTAAGTGTTCCTTGGTGATTGCTGTCTTTTAAAAATCATCTCACAGGTACTATGGAAGTGACTGAAGCAGCCCTTGTGAGAGATATTTTGTACGTCTTCCAGGGGATCGATGGCAAAAATATCAAAATGAGCAGCACTGAAAATTGTTATAAAGTGGAAGGAAAGGTACAGTAACATAAAATCTCACCTGAAATATTCAGAAAGAATAACACTCAAGTCCAGGAAGTGAACTGTTCACTTACTTGAGTGTTCCTGTGACTTCATAGGTTTGGGGTGCCAAGCAGGATACACAGCTGGATTTGGCTTCTTTCTCTGCCCAGTTGTGGCTGATGTGATTTCTCATGTGCTCTTTGTGGCAGTGCTTGCCTTTTCCCATGAATCTACTGATAGGGCTGCTGTAGTGAGTTCAGAAGACCCAAGAGACAGAGGCCTAGCTTGGTGTCTTTTCCCTGGACACAGCATTCCAGATGCAGGTGCTGGCTTGACTCTCTTTCCTTTCTTTCTTCTCACTGTCCTGGTCCAGTGTAACATGCACTCTGATCTGGGGGTTTTCAGCAGGATAGAGGTCACCGCTTTGCTCCCTCTGACCAGTATAACGGTCCCTGGGGTGTACACCACGAGGTGACACGCCACTGGGTTGCCCTCCACAGGGTGACACAGCAGGAATCCGGAATCCTTGCTGTGTACTCTTCCTCCCTGCTGCTGGTGTGCTTCTTTTGTCTTTAGTGATGGTTTGGTAGTTACTTATCACTTCCTTGTATTGAAGTCTAAGAGTGCAGGTGGTTGGGGGAAGTTATAATGAAAATTCTAGTGTTCTTTTTCTTTCTTTCTTTTTTTTTTTTTTTAAAATTTGATATCTGGTGTGTTTTCTTTGTAGGCAAACCTAAATAAATCTTTAAGGGACACAGCAGTCAGACTTGCTGAGTTGGGATGGTTACATAATAAAATCAGAAAATATGCTGACCAGAGGAGCCTGGACCGCTCATTTGGACTTGTAGGTCAGGTATGTTCATATAATAGCTTTGGGATAAATGTTTAATCTACTTAAGGTCTAGGTTTGGAAATCACCATCAGGAGAATTCTTAAAGAAAGCAGCCTTGGCAACTCATGATGGTGCCCATTAGGGTCCACTTGAGAGTATGGGAACCCTGGAGCTGTGGACAGAGGTGATGGGTATTGCAAGTGGAGTCCCATCAAGGACAGAGAAAGGTAGGAACTTTGAAATAGGCAGACTTGGACTTGCCCTGCAGCCACCACTGCCACATCAAAGGGTGAAGAGGGACCCTGGAGACATGACCAGATCTGCAGGTGTCCCACATTTCTAGTACTGCAGATACGGGAGGTGGGGGACCTATTGCTGTCACCACCTGAATGCCCTTGGCTGGGGTCCCAATGGATGTTTATGTTATCAGAAGCAGCTGCCTTCCCCTCATGACTTCTGGATCCTGAGGGGGCAGCAGATAAATAAAGCAATGTGTGTGGAGTGGGGTTGGGAGGGTGAGAGAATGAGGGTGGTGTGGTCAAAGAGCACATGGTTTTGGTCTCAGTTTGATTCTTAGGCAGTAACTGTTGCCAGTGATAGCACCAAAATTTTACTGAGAATCACAGAGCAGTGTAGAATAATGCTGCAGTGTGGCTGGTGGGCAGGGGCATGGCTGGGGCATGTCAGGGGCAGTGACTATTGGCCAGGAACATGACTTTGACTTTGGACTTGGGCTGAAGGTTTGGTCTCACCTTTATAGCTTGTCACCTTACATTCATTCTGCTTGTTCACATGAAGGTCAGGAGAATGCATAGTCAGCTGCTAGGCTTGAGCCTAGCAGTTTCCTGCTGGTACCATTTACTGTCCAGGAAATAGGCTAGATGATCAGCACCCTGCTCCCTCTGAGGCCTGACATAAGGGGCAGATCTGCCTCGGACCATACTCATTAGCACAGAAGTGGAGTCCTTTACTTATTTCACCTTCAGTTCTGTCCATGTTGTTGCAAGTGACAGAATTTCATCCTCTTTCTCATTATCACCAACACTGGTTTTGTCTTCTAATAATGGTTGTTCTTACTGGACTGAGCCTACGTCTCATGGTTTTTATTTGATTCCTTGCTGAACATTTTTCTTATGCCTGTTGGCTATTTGTCTTCTTTTGGGAAATGTCCAGTTCTCTAATCTTCTTTTAAATCAGTTTGTGGGGTTCTTCACCTGTTCCTTATTCCTGCACCGACCACTTGACAGATGTGTATTTTATATAGATACTCTATCACTGTGGCAGTGTCGTCTTTTAAAGTACTGAATTTTAAAGCCTTTTCTGTCTTCTTGTTGATTGTCCTAACAGCCTATAGTAATAGCAGGGTGTATGTTGACAGCATTCTGCAGATGCCCCAACATTGGGTGATGGGCCTATGTGACATCTATGCGGAAGCTTTTTCCTTGTGTTTCCTGCAGCTGAAGTCACTGCTTTGCATGCTGTAATTGATCACCAAGTTATAACGGACCACATTAGATTTTTCAAGTGCTCTTATTTGGGTGATCTCTATCCCATTTTGGGGATAGTCCTTGTGCCTGTTTATCCCGGGTAGTTGCGGTCCCTATTGGGGCCTCAGAAAGGTTCTGTTTCAAGACACTCCAGAGCTGTGCAAAGCAATATGCTTTCTCCTAAACACAGATCTTGCAGTGCTTTTCTTTATACCCTATGTGGTCTGAACATGTCACTCATGTTTGCACCACTTTGGTGCAAGACCTCTTTTTAAACAGTGGGCCCCTAAGAGTTGCTACATCTTAGGACATTAGGATTACATCTTCCTTTATTTTATCTTATTTTCTCACCTTGTATATGTGTGTTTCTTCTCCTCTGGAGGCTGGGGTGGAGGTTTTAAAAAACGTAATGTCATGCCTGAACAGACTCCATACAACATTTTCTGTGAACATTGGTTTAGTTATGTTTAATAAGCACTTCTGTGCCCCTGTGTTACTTGTTTTCCTTACATAAAACCTCATTTGAGGCTCAGGATGGTGGCATGGTATGTTTGGGGAAGTGTCAGCCCTCATAGGGAGCCCAGGGTGTCACCCAGAGAAAGGTTCTTTGACCTGGGACAGTTCATCTCAGAAATCTGACTTTGAAAGTATTGCTGTGTGTCTACAAAGTTGGTGTGTTTTGTGCTCAGTGTTATAGCTATCGAAGATAAAAATGTTCGGATTTTATGTTCATTTTTTATTGCTAAAAGTATTTTACTTGTCTGTGCAGTAAAGCCCATATTTTGTGTGATTGGATATGATATATAAGGTATATATTGGGAAGTGTGCAGCTTGCATATTTACTTAAAGAGAATAGGCTTTATTAACCTTTGCAGGCTGTGTCTGAGGTAGCTTGTCTTGCAAAACTGTGCCATGTGCTATATTAATAGCCTCTGGTTCATGCCAAAAGGATCTTATCATGGGCATGTAGGCTTGTGACATCCTTCTTACAGTTTCTGAAAAGACAGGAGATGCTCAGAGAAATTTTCGTTGCTCTGACTGGGAAAGTAATCTCTGCAAATATCTAAATCGGGGTGGCGTCAGGGGAGAATCAGAAGGCCGGTGATGAGGATTGCTGTTTTAAATTTCTAACACTTATTTTATCAATGATGAACATTCAAGAAAGTTGTGTAGAAAGGCCATTGTCTTAAAGGATCATCCTCTAAAAGTGACTGCACTTTTAACTTCTGTGAAAACCTTGCTGCATTTCCTCTATTTCTCTTCTTCTGAGTCTGTGCTTTTTGTTATTAAAATGCATGTGGTGAGAGTTTCTGGAAACCATGGACAGAATCAGGATGTCAGTTTCACAAACTCCATCAGAGGGTGCTGTCTACTCCCCACATGAGCCATCATGCAGTGCATGCATTCTGTTTTAATTCTGTTTTATCTTTTCCACACAGAGCTTTTGTGCTGCCTTACACCAAGAGCTTAAAGAATATTACCGGCTCCTCTCTGTTTTACACTCCCAGGTAAAGGTTTTGCTTTTAATTTTATGTTTGAAGAATTAGAAAATTTATACTGTAGATAATATTTTAAGTTATTTCATATATTATAAAAAGGCAGTCGTCACTTTCATAATATTTGTTCATTGTATCTGAGAACCAATGAAATACTAGTTTCAGGGTCCTGTCTTGTAGCCTGAAGGTACTATTGTTTTAACAGAGGGGACCTTTGACTTGATTGTTATGAGTGTATCATGGCCTTGTTTTCACTCTGAGTTAAGGAGTTAATGGGACACAGTTATTACTCTCTTGTGTTGTTTTTCAGCTCCAGCTGGAGGACGATCAGGGTGTGAATATGGGACTTGAGAGTAGCCTTACACTGCGGCGCCTCCTGGTGTGGACGTATGATCCCAAAATAAGACTGAAGACCCTTGCAGCCCTGGTAGATCACTGCCAAGGTCTTTGAGTTTCTCTTTTGTGTGCCTCTAAATGTGCTGTAGTTCAAAACTTGTTTGAAGGGCAGGGCATCAGTTTCTGCTTTAATAGTACATTCATTGAACACAGATTAGATTACTAGGTACAGACTTACAAGGAAAGTAACTCATCAGTGTGGGCTGCCAGGCTGGTTAGCTTGTGGCTCTCAAGGTGCCTCTGAGATAAAACTGGGAAGGAGGGGTGTCTGCTCTTTAGAGGCAGCTCTGTGGACTGTGTGCACAGCCCTGGCTCTGCTCTCACCCGTGTTCCTGTCTCATAGCCTCTCCTGACTTTTTTGCATCTGTGTTCATTCCTTCTGAGGGTAGGGCCCTTTGTGTCGTAGCAGTTCTGATTCATTATGTCTGCATAGCCCTTTCTTGGCTTCTAGATGCCTTCTGAACATTATTACTCATGGTTTGCACCATTTTCCTTATCTCATTTGTAACAGTAATCCTGTTATAGTTGCTACCTCTTAGAATTGTTAGGACTGCATAGGGTGTGAAAAGCCAGATACCTGCCCCAGATCTACACTGGCTGCCACCCTCCACTGATCATGCAAGGACTTAGGTCTAGCCCATCTGAGGCCTAGTTCATGTCCTTTATTTCACTTCCTGGCACCTCTCTCAAACGGAAAATGTTAAAGAAAACCCTGCATCAGTCCAGTTACCAGCGCTCCCACGGGGATCCCTGTTGACATTCTTCCCTTTTTCCCGCTTGTTCCTTTGGGTTATCCACTTTAGTAGCCAGTTGGCCACAAGTGGCCACTGAAGCCCTGCCACTGTCCCCTAGTGATCTCAAATGTCCTGTTTGGTCATTGGTGGATACTGCTCTAAGAACTACTCCTGGATACCTAGGTTTTGGCTTACCACACCCTCTGTTTGACATTACAGCAATCTGTATAAAACTAGGGACCTAGTAAAATCCTCAGTTTCTGGTACAGCACAAATAGCTCCTCGACTACTGGATTTCTGGAACTGCGTTCTGTCCGTCCCCTTCCCACCCTGGGCTGCAGTCATTTTTTAAACTGAATTGACTTTGGCAGTGAGTTGGGACTAGTATACCACACCCTGAATGCTGTCACTTGATTCATATGTTTTAGTATGTAATGAATTACAACATGAAATGTGAATCTTTAGGTATCTGTCAAAAGAGTGTGAAAAGCCATGTGAGCTCTAGACGTTACCTCCATCACTTGGCTGTCTTTGGTTTAGTGCTTGGTGTTTGGTTTGTGCTGTCAGTGTAAATTTGGATATTTCTGTGTATTTTCCCTCATGTACCTAGGACGGAAAGGAGGTGAGCTGGCTTCTGCTGTTCATGCCTACACGAAGACAGGAGACCCCTACATGAAATCCCTGGTGCAGCACATTCTGAGCTTAGTGTCCCATCCTGTACTGAGCTTCCTTTACCGCTGGATATATGATGGAGAGCTGGAGGACACTTACCATGAAGTAGGTACTAAGACAGAGTTAAGAGGTGTGGACATTTGACCCATTACCATTGCCTTTGAATAGGAATAGCTTGTTTGAAGCTGTGCACATTTGGCACAGTGATTTGAAAGCCAGTTACTTCTTGATTGGCAGAGTTGTGTTTGGTTTGTGGAAAGCTATGTTCTAAATTTCAGTGCTGAGAAACTCAGGAAGGTGCAAGTGTGTGTCCAGCGTCACTAGCTGATTGGCAAGAGAGCAAGAACCAGACTTTGTGGGCCTGCTGGTGCCATTTCAGGGGCCCTCACTTCATGCGAGTGTCTGTAAATTTGCTGAGATCAACTGCAGTGCTGGCAATTTGAATGAAACAAGTTATCGAGTTTGTGCTTGTTTACCTTTTGAAATACAGGAAGTTTTGATGTGTTGCAACTTGCATAAAAATCACTTACATGCAGAACTAGGCACTGAGGACCACACGACTGGGGGAAAACAGGGCCAGGGACAGCACACTCAAAAATGTCAGTAGCTTTATGAGATTAAAAGATAGGAATCTAATAATATGTACTAATATATGAAAAACTCTTAAGAGACCAAGAAATAGATAAATGCCACAGTAAATAAAGCATTCAACTTGGAAATGGCCTGGTGTTTGCTTTGGAAGTGGGTACAGAAGGGCTGCAGCTTTCTTTGGGATTGAACTCAAGCTTTG
Organism: Eospalax fontanierii; assembly: GCA_035773235.1. Lineage (NCBI taxonomy): Eukaryota > Metazoa > Chordata > Mammalia > Rodentia > Spalacidae > Eospalax > Eospalax fontanierii. The sequence goes on from CM069524.1 coordinate 41,504,881, forward strand.
CTTGCTGGACGAGTATTTCACTACTGAACTATATCCCAAGCCTTTCTAGCTTTTTGAAATGTCTACTATATAACTCTTCTTTTTTTAAAAAACAAACAAACATTGATTTACTGCAGTGGGACTAGTGTGGAATAAATTTGGGTACTTTTCTGAAGATATCTAGTTGCTTAGAATATATAACACTTTAAGGCTTTTGTGCGTGTGTGTGTGTGTGCTTGCACATGCCAGAAGTCGTCCTTGGATATTGATCTTCAGGTGACTTCTGACTTAGTTTTTGAGACAGGGTCTCTGATTGACCTGGAATTCTCTGAGTGTGAGAGACTGGCTTCCCAGTGATTCCTAGGGATCTGCCTTGCTCAGTCTTCCCAGCATAAAATTATGAGTATGCGCCACTACACCCAGTTTTCTTTAAAGACTTATTTTAATTAGTTAATTAATTTTTATTTATTTTTCTGAGACAGGGTCTCATTATGTAGCTCTGGCTGACCTGAAACTCACAGAAATCCACCTGAGTCTGCCTTCTGAGTGCTGGCCAAGATTTATTTTTAATTATGTATATATGTCTACGTGTATGTGTAGGAATGTGCTTGTGTGAGTACAGGTACCAGTAGAGTCCAGACGAGGACTGGATCCCCTGGAACTGTAGTACAGGAGGTTGTTAGCCACTGGACATTGGTGCTTGGAATTGACCTCCTGTCCTCCCTAAGAGCTCTGAGCTATCTTTCCAGCTCCTGCCAGTTTTTCCTTTGTTTTGTTTTGTTTTGTTTTTTAAAATGGGGACTCTAGGAATCAAGCTTAGGTTCTCGTACTTGAATGGTGAGTACTTTACCCAGTGAGCCATTGCTCTAGCCCAAGTACTTATATGGAAACAAGTTACTAAGTGCTCATTTCTGTTGAGTCCTTATCCCATTGATAGTGTTTTTTTTTTTTTTCCCTTTAAGTGTTTGTTTTTTAAATTAAATTTTAGATTTCTGGCAGTGTTCCAAGATTGTGCAAGACATCTCCTAGGGCCCTTTCCCTGAGTTCCCTGAAAGCTAACATGTTACTACACTGATGCCTGAGTCTTCTAACACACCCTCCTCTAAACATTGTACAGTTTGATGCTCATGCATGGCACCTGAGTTTAGACATAGCCTCTGGAGAGTCAAGATGTCTGCTCATTTATCTGCCAGTTCCTCTGTCCAACTGACTTTTTGAAGCTGGTGCTCTGTTTGTATTGATTCTTTTGCTGATGGTTAGTGACTGATAGGTGACAGGATTCTTTACTGAGGTAGAGTGCACTGTTGTCTTTGCCTAGGGCTGCTGTGCTTACTGCTGCAGTGCCTGTGGTGGACTGTGCTTCGGAGCTCACCTTGCTGTCCTCACGCCTGCACTATTGCTGAGATTCTGAGCCACACCCTGAAGTTGGGTGATTTGGATCTGACTCTTGCTTTTTATTTCTGTTGGTTCCAACTTCCTTAGCCTTTTCTTCCTCCTTTCTGATTTGTATAAAGTCAGGACCTGCCTGGGATTCAGTGGTGGGTGAGGCTGGAATGAGACCCATAGCCTTTGTTCAAGGTTCACTTGAGCCTGCTTCAGTCTAGAATATGGGTGACTTTGGGCCATCTGGTACCTGAAGTATCTATAGATTCTCATGTTCCTGATTGTCTGGTGAGCTCTGTAAGTTTTCATTTCAGTCTTCAGTTACTTTTGAGAAGGTTGTGTTTATTGTAGATAATTTACCTTAGGAAGTTGTTAGTTGAGAGAATTATATTGTATAGTGGAAGTTTGAGGATTTTTGCCCATTTAGTTCCTTCATAGGCTAATTCTTCCCAGTGTGGCCAGAGTGAGTTATAATGAATTTCAAATGCTGGCTCAGTGACTTTACATGAGCTCTATAATCATTCATTTTATGTAGTTTATTGAATATTGACAGGAAGAAATGCTTTCAGTAATCAGAAGAAGTTTTAAATACTGATTAAGAGGATTGGAAGAAGGAGCCAAGAAGAAATTGTAGCGTAAAAACCTACTAACTGAAATGAAGAGAATCCTTAGCAGGTCTCCTGATGGCCTGCTTGATTTGATTGAGAAGCACATGGCAAAGCACCCCACCTCTGGTCTGTCTCTGGGGGCTTGTTCAGTAAGGGTTAATTAGAACGGGTGACTGCCCTGAATGTGGGCATTATCCCATAGGCTGGGGGCCTAGATGGGATAAAAGGGGATCAGAGAGAAAGCCAGCATTCTCTGGCATTCTCTGCTTTGCATCCTGCCCACCTTAATGGGCTGTCACCTCTGAAAGAATGAGCCAGAATAAGTCCTTCCTACCCCTTAACACTGTTTTATCAGGTATTTTGTTAAAAATAGTGTAAGATAGCTCCACGACAGACCTGAGCAGAGTCTCTCTGCCTGCCTTCTTTCTGGACCAGGAACAAGATGAGGTATGCTCTGTCACCACGTCTGCTCAGCATTGTGCTGCACATTAGCAAGACAGGAGTAGAAAAGAAAAATAAATTTACCGTGTTTCCAGGTGACACAATTTTACATGTAGAAAACACTGATCATGCATTATGTAGCACTCTGTATTGGAAAAGAGATGCACCTGTTCTTAATGATAAGGCCCTTAGATTAGCAGAATGCAAAGTTAGTAACAAAAATATCTTGTTTCTGTGTGCTCCCATTGAAGGCTGCAAACACGAAATGAAAAGGGCTCCACTCACATCAAACAATTAGATACTTAGGGATAAACTTAGTTGAGGAAGCACCAGCTTGGTGCCTCTTGAAATACTGTGATTTTTGAATTTGCTTTGTCCGTGACCTTCATGGTGTGGGGAAACTAAGTGGTTTGTACCCTATACAGATGCTGTGAGCTTTCTCTGTGAGGCCTAAGCTGGTGCCTCATGACCCCCGTAGCAGGCAAGTTGATTCGGGAGCTTCTGTGGTCTGTTGATGTGTCTGATTCCTAGGCACTAAGTTGCCTGCTAAGAAAATCTCCTCTTTGCTCCTGTTCCTGTGGGGGTGGGGGTGGGGGTGAGGGTCTCACATTTGTCTAGTAGTTAATGAGAAATTGTACAATGGCAGTTTATTTTTTTCCTTGATTCTTCTGTGTTTGACATAATGGTAGAAATTAAAGGACCTTGAGGGGGAAATGCATCAATAAAATAAAGGCTTATTGCAATTATATTCTGACCTTGATTCTTCCCTCTACTGCCATATATGTCTCACAGAATTAATTATAGTCTAAAGACTCAGGCACTCTTTGTGTTTGCTACTAGCTGTTTGCTCGTAGAGTGACTGCACGCTCCTGTGCCCTTAGATGAAGCAACGTGCTTATGACTTCCAAAGATGACTGAATTGTCTGAGGTTTTTTTTTTTAATGATTTAAATTAAAACTTCTTATTGTTCATACTGATAAAAATCCAACTGCACTCCAACTATCAGGATAAATTGGTTTGTTGTCTGTAAAATCTGGCTCTTGTGTTTAAGTGAATAACAGAGAAATACAATTTATATGCAATTAATCTAATCTGTTGAATGGCAAGCCACAGGGCAGTCACAGTACAGTGACTGTAACCGTGGAGATCATTCATGGTAAGCATGTAACTCTCATTTCTCTCACGGATAATTTCAGTGTGTGTTGATGTGATGACCTCATTAGAGCAGAACTGTTTCTTTCTTTCTCTAAGCAGTCAGTTTTGTATTTAAATTAGAAAGATAATACTCTTCAAAAGAGCCCAAGTTAGATTAGTGAGTGCTTTAGTCAGTTGAAAATGTGTGATTCCTTCTCTGTGGTCCTAAGAATGCTGATAGTAATATGCCTTTACTTACAGGGATCAAACACAAGACCTTGACATCAGTAACAGTTTCCCTAATTACGTACACTTGGTACTGAACCCTGCAAAAGAAAAACTAGTTAATTGCCCAGAGAGAATAATGCTATTAAGAAGAACTATTAAAAAGAACAGCAGCAAACAAGCAAACAAACAAAAACTAGTAACATGTTCATTGTTTGGTATCAGTTATTAAAGAATTTTTTTCTTATTTATAAATATTTGTACAATTTAAAAGCTTGGATTATATGAATACATATAGCAGAGAAAGTTAAAATTTTCTCCAGTAATCTGGGGGCTGGAGAGATGACTCAGTGTTTAGGTACACTGGCTGCTCTTGCAGAAGACCCTGGTTCTGTTCCTAGCACATTACATGGTAGCTAACAGCTATTCATAATAACTCTAGTTCCAAGGGATCTAATGCCCTCTTCTGGCCTCTGAGGTTATGGCACACATGTGGTACACTTACATACATGCAGGCAATCCATGCATACACATAAAATAAAAGGTTTATTAATAACTGATCGTGAACAGATATTTGTTCATTTTTTTACTCGATTTGTGTTTTATGTCATATAGTACTTAGAATCTTTGACATTTTTTTCCTTGGAAACAAGTAATGAGTATTTCCATAATTCTTCAGATTTTTGCAGTGCTCCCTCAGAATCCTGGCTGGCTTATTATCTAGTCCAGGTTTGTAAATGTGTGGTTTTTTTTCCTGAAAGGATTGATACTTTTTCTCAGATTCTTAGATGCCTGTGAGAGTTAACAAGAAACTTAAAAAAAAAAGATTATTTGATCATCTATATTCATTTATGTATTCACTTGCTTTTTGACAGTTTTTCAACAGAACTGACTTTATTAATAAATTCTGTGATTGTATTGAAAATCCAAGATAGTCCATTATTAGAACTAGTAAGAGAGTCTAATAAGGTTTCTGGCTTTTGACATTTAATAATGTATTAGAAATATAATGTACCTCAGTCAAGAAGAATCCAGTAATGCAAGGATAATATTTTATTCAGACTAACTAATGATAGAAATAATATAGAATAATGAAAATAATAGGTAAAAATACATTGTGGAGACTATTTCTGGAAATGGGAAGATCTTAAGAGAGGAAGCTTAGAAACTATAAAAAGAAAAATAGAGCAGATAGATATCTGAACATACTGCAAACATTGGGAAATGATTAACTTGGAAAAATTAAATTTGTAATGCACAGTGATTTTTAATTTGTGATTTTTTCAATTTGTAATGTATAGCTCATTTGTAATGTGTAAATAGTTGTATTTGGATGACCAATTTTATATAAAGGCAGTTATAGCTTATTTTCCTTCCCATCACATTAGGTCCTGATAGATCCTGTTTAATGTACAAAGAATCTATATATTGATCAAAGTCAAAATAGAAAGACAAAATAAGACAAAAAAGATGGTTTGCAGGAAAAAACACCTGAAGGGAATTTACATTATGGCAGTATGCTCAACTTGATCTGTAGTCAGTGGGCTTTAACTAAGGGTACAGAGGGTACAGCATGCAGGCTTGAGGTGGGGGTATCTGGCTGGGCACACCAAATTGAACTTTATTTACTTCCCTCAGCAGTTCTGCTTTTAGAAGACAAGTTCATAGCAGTCAGAGCACTCTCATGGACCTGTGGTCTCATTGTAGTGCAGATAAGCTGAAAAAGATGGCATTTGAATTTTCTCCTGACTGCTGTCTTTTCTGGGTTGTAGGGTGGGAAGGGGAAAATGAGCTGTGGTGCCTGGGAAGAGTCACAGGCAAAAGCTGCTGCTGTCCTTTGTATGAGAATTCCTGCGTGCTGTTGGATTGTCTGTGGGTGACTGTTTCTAAATAGAGTGCATGTACTTAGGCATTGCTGTTCCAAACTGTGGCACAGTGATCATCAGGAGCACTCAAACAGTGGACCACTAGACGTGAGTTGAGTGTTGCAGAAAGCTCTCGAATTCTATGTCATTACCAAGGCAGAAGAGCTCCATGCGAGCAGGGAAGTCCTCAGACTTAGGTCTTGGAGGCTGTGGGGCAGAGGCGTCATTGACTCTCAGGTCTCATGAGGCTCCTGACTTTCCAAGGAAAGATGCAACTTGTTTTTGTTGTAGTTTGGTATTAAAAGACTGGGAAACAATTCAGTTTAGAGAGCTTTCTGCCCAAAATGTTTTGTCAAACAATTTTATTGGATAAATGAATGTATTCCCTGTATCTGAAGATAACTTTTTTATTACTATTCACTAATATTTTTCATAAATATTATTAGTTCTCAATTTACTTTTGCTCATAGTTTTTTGTGGCATCGGATCCAACAATTAAAACTGATCGACTGTGGCATGACAAATATACATTGAGGAAATCAATGATCCCTTCCTTCATTACAATGGACCAGTCTAGGAAGGTAGGCGTAAGAACAGATACTTGCCATTTTTGATGCTTTGTTACTAAAGACTTTTGGACTATAACAAAACTAATTTTCAGTTAAATAAGTTTTGTACTTTTAGATTATTAATATTATGGTAAATGGAATACATTAATCTATTTGTTAATGCTGAGTTCCTAGAACTTATTTGACCCTAGACTCAATGCTCTTGTCACATGGTTTTTAGTCAGTAGCTCATTTGTAATGTGTGAATAGTTGTATTTGGATGACCAATTTTATATAAAGTCAGTCATAGCTTATTTTCCTTTTTTAGGTCCTTTTGATAGGAAAGTCAATAAATTTCTTGCACCAGGTTTGTCATGATCAGACGCCTACTACAAAAATGATAGCTGTGACCAAGTCTGCAGAGTCACCTCGTGATGGTATGATTATTTTGATGATGGTGCTGATGATAGGGATGAGGGTGGTGATGGCGGTCATGTAATGGTAGTCATTGTAATGTGATGTGGTTATGGGGATAATGTTGCTGATAATGTGCTGGTAGTGATGGAAAGATGGTGATGGAAAGGTAGTGATGATGTAAGGTGTTGGTGATAAGATGATAGTGTGATGATGGTAATGATGATGATAATATGAGGTGCTGGTGATATGATGATAGGTACTGATGATACGATGATGATAATGATGATGATGTGGTGAAGTGTTACTGATGTGATGATAGTGATGATGTGAGATGCTCACAATATGGTGATGATAATGATGATACGAGGTGCTGATGATGTAATGATGATGTCTGATGAAGATATGAGGTGATAGGATTGGGTGATCATGATGGCGTGATGATGTAACAGTGGTATGGTACTGATGTGATGATGGTGACACTATGGTGGTAGTGACATATATTGTTGAAACTCTTTGTTGATAGAATCTACAGATTACTTGAATTATGAAGACACATTCCTTTATAGTGTATATTTACATATATGAACTATATCTATTGCTATGGGGATGTTTAATTTCTCCTCTATATCATGTTAAGTATTAGTATTGAAATACGTTTAGCTCTTTCCTCCTGCTTAGTAATTTGCACTATTGTTTTTCTAATGATAAAAAGTATGTCAAGATAAGGAAACAGGAATAGATGGTGCTAGCTGTGGGACTCAGGCTCCTAAATCAGCAGGGATCAGTTTCTGTTTTAAGGTGCCTTGGAGTCCGTCGACTGTTAATCTTCATCTGCTAATCTAATCTGCTGCCCTTGCCTCCTTTTTCTCCACTTGTTGCCTACCCCAGCCTCAGTAATTTCAAGGTATTTTATGTATGGTTAACTTATTTTTATAGTTTTCCATTATTCTTGTCATCTTGATTCATTTAGATGAATGTATTGTATTGGAAGTAGTGTATTATAACTCCAGCTAAAGGTAGGGGCGGAATGTAGAGACAAGGGAAACACTTGTCTCCCCATGATGACTTAGGGTAAGGCTGATATTACGGCAAGAACTCCTTTAGGTCAGGAAGTGGCCTATGCAATCTGTGACAGTGGTAGCCTCTGTGCAAGTGGTTTGCGTGCAGACTTTTATGTACCCTCTGGGATGACTGGAGATGGGATCCTGAGTCAGAGTTGGTTGAGATGCCTATGTTTAAGAGGTGGAAGAAGGAAGAGCCTGGAGACTCCTTGTGCTGTTGGAGTTGTGAGCTTTTCCAAGTGCTCAGAGTACTCGTGTAAGTGATGGAGGTTGTCCCCTTGAGACTTCCCAGCCCTGTGGAGACTCTGAGCAGTGCCTGCCTTCACAGAGTTGTGAAACTCACACGCTCAAGCCTTGTGAACAGTTTGGTCTCGGGACCAATTTACAGAAATGTCCTACAGGTTGGGTGCTATTCATCTCTGTGCATTATCTCAGTGTGTTAGCAAGATTTGCATTAGCTTCAGCCTGAATAGTGATCTTGACCTTACACAAAGTGCTATGACTGCTTCTCCCGAAAATCTTGAATGCAAGTGTCTGCTCTTGGTTCAGCAGGGCATTGACCTCTTGGTCTCGGGACTGCTTTGCTGTCACTGACTGCTACTGCTGTGGCTGGATTGGGTCTGTGTTGATGGGATGGCACTGCTTCTATACATCTTTTACTGTTTCTTTGTTAAATACACATTATATATGGGTTTGTGCTTTTCCCTTTTGTTCTTTACAGCTGCAGATTTATTCACAGATTTAGAAAATGCATTTCAAGGGAAAATTGATGCTGCTTATTTTGAGACCAGCAAATACCTACTGGATGTTCTCAATAAAAAGTACAGCTTGCTGGACCACATGCAGGCAATGAGGCGATACTTGCTTCTTGGTCAAGGAGACTTTATAAGGCACTTAATGGATTTGCTAAAGTAAGAAACTTGATTTTTAAAGTGTGCAGTATTTTAAGTCTAATAAAGGACCTGGCAGTTTTTGTTTAAAAGAATAAATGACGTAAGAGAGAAACATTGAATTCCTAAAGAGCATATGTTTAAAATAAACTCTACATAGGTAAAACTGTAAAAGTTTCATGAGTCAAAGTCCCTTATTTTGTTCGATTTGCCAGCAGACCATGAGATGTGGGTCGTGTTGCATTGATGAGGAAACCTCATGCCCACTGGGTGTGGGCTTGATTGGGAGGAGCTGGGTGTAGTCACAGTTAACTCTGGCTTCAGTTTGAAATTAATTTGAGAAACTAGATATTTTAAATTGACCTTTAAGTTCTGTGCTTTATGCAACAGGACAAAATCATTACCCTTCTCATCCTGTTCCCTGTTGGGTCCCCCCAGGTCTCTGCTCCAGAGCATCTAGAGACTCTGGATAGGGTTGATAGTGAGCAGGTCAAGGTAGTCAAGGCAGGGCCAGTGTTTACATTGAGGCGCCTGCAAGAATAGATACTTTTGCTATGTTTCAGCATTCTCTCTAGGACAGGCAAAAAGAATCTTAGGACACAAAATAGCAAGTTACCTTCACACCTTACCTGTGCTAATGAAACTGTTGTTTGGATCTGTGGCCTCAAACCTTGGCTTTATCTTACTCTCCTGGAGGTCTAGTCCCCTGCTGTCCTTTTCTACCTAAGTTGGGAGTTTGTGAGCTGGCCTGTACATGGCTTAAGTTAGAACTGGTTACTGGCTGTGTGTGGAGGCATGGCAGTCCCACTACAGAAGAGCATTTCCACACCGAAAGTGAAGGGGTTCCATAGAGAGTTAGGTACTAGGCAGATTGACGTGTATATAGCAGTGAACTGGTAGAAGGAAAATGGTCTTCAGGTGCTAGGCTGAACTGGGAGTGCGGAGTGGATTCTTATGCAAGCAGGCTAGTGTGGTGGAGCCAGTACAGGCCAAGTGAAGTTAAAGGTCTGAGCTGAGTTGCATATTGCCTCATCCTGGGCCTCTGCCTCCTTCCTGTTGGAGTGTCATCCTGACTGCGCTTTCTACTCAAAGGTGTGACGTAAGTAGGTAGATATTAGAGAGCATCACCTGTGCACTCCCTGTCTGCCTCAGGTTTGTTGAGGGTGGTGGTGTAGTGCCTTTTCACCTGGTCTTTGCCCAACGTTGGACATGTTGGCACAGGCACACCTGAGGTGTTTGGCATTCTTAATTGGAGCAATTAGACATTCTTGTTTTGAAATGCAGTCCTCAGTAGTAACCCAGCAGAGATGGGTACTTGTGTGATGGTGCAGTGGTTCTAGGCTTTTGGAACTCTGTCATCCACACCTACCTGCTTAGCTTTATGGAAGATCTTGCTTCTCATTGGGTCTCTGTAGAAATAATAATAATCATGTTACCCATGGGCCAATTGCAAGTGTGGAAACAACATGTGAGTACTTTTGGCCTAAGCTGAATAAAAAATAGTGTCTTTAAGATTTTGAAGAAAAGTGCTTTCTAAAACTCTGTTTGCAGTTAATGTCTGAAGCTTTTTTTTTTTAATGAAGTAGAGTGAGGGCTTATTAGAGACATTTAAATAGACTTCAGGCATGAGAGTTAAAAGAAAGAGGCACATGGAAGAAAGGGAGGCAGAGCAGGGTGTGGGCGTCGTGAGGAGGAGTCCCACTGTGTTGTCTCTCCAGTGGTCATATCTGGGATTTTGGTGGGTTTGAGAGTTATTATCTTCAAAGGGCTGCTAAGAAACTTAAGTGAGATCACAGGATGATTCTTGAGCGGCATCATGAAGCTTTTATAACTACATTTTATCATAACCGTTTCAGTTTTTATAGTTTGAACTTTGAATTCAGGTTTTTTGTTGTTGTTGTTTTGAGTTGGTCTCCCTGTAGCCCCAGCTGGCCTGGAACTCACAGAGCTCCTCTTGCTTCTGCCTCTCAAGTACTGGGATTAAAGGTGTGTGCCACCATGCTTAGCTTAATTCATGTTTTTTTAAAGTTCATTAAAACTTCAAGTAACATCTTTATTATTTTTTTTTCTTAATTTTTTAAGACCAGAACTTGTTCGCCCAGCAACAACTTTATATCAACATAACTTGACTGGAATTCTTGAAACTGCTGTTAGAGCCACCAATGCCCAGTTTGACAGCCCTGAAATCCTCAGAAGGCTGGATGTGAGACTGTTAGAGGTAGGTGATATGGCTTGAGTTGACCCTGATGTCATCCTGGATGTCTTCTTGTTGTATAAGACACACGTCTGGCTGTTTTTGGGAACTGGACAGCCTGGGTGTGTTCTGCTGTGTACTGTAGCAAGTCCCATCTCTTCAAATCCACAGTCTTATTAAGGGGACATCTCATGGAGCATGAGACAAGTGACCCAGCATGTGGGGCATCACAAATACTTAGTGAAGTGAACCACATTTCATTGGAGGTGATGCATGGGTGCACGGGCAGGAACAGCACCTCTTCCCCAGATTGTCAGTGTTTGTGGAGTCAGTGTTATCTTTATATACATACAGACTTGGAAACTAGTAATGAGGCAGTTAGTTTTCGTCAAGAAAAGGTGATGAATTTTGAATATGTGTTTGCAGCATTTGTTCAGAACAACGCCGTTCATTCCTGCACGATCGCAAAGCGCCTGTGGTGTGCCCTACCAGCCTCTCACTGCTGCGGATCCATGTGCAGCGCCCTCCTTGCTTGTGTATAGCTCAACACTTAGCACTTTTAAAACATGGCCCTTATTTTATTGCCTTTTCTTTGAGCAGTTGGCAGCTTCTTTAGCAGTAAATGCAAAACCTTTCAGCTCTTTCTATTTTATTTCATTGTTCTTAGGTCTCTCCAGGTGATACTGGGTGGGACGTCTTCAGCCTTGATTATCACGTCGATGGACCTATTGCCACCGTAAGATCTTTATGTGTCCTTGTTTAACGTGTACAGCTATTGGATTGCTAAACATTTTGTTGTTTAAAACTGGCTTTCTCCTCTAAAGACTTTGAATTAGAGTGATTGTGATGTTAGGGTGTACCCACTGAATAAATACTTAAGCCAGGACTGTGTACTTGAAATAATTCTTAATGAGAGCTGAAATTTTCCATTATTTTAAGAATTCTTAAAAATATCATTTGTTCTGTCATAGAGTTCAGCAAGTGCTTAATAAATGGATTGTTCATTTTGCTCCATTATTCTTAGACTGTAGCAACTAATTTAGTATAATTTGAAAGGAACCATAAAATGTGTTTTAGGGGAATCTTATTTTTACTACTTAGATGAAATTTGATATTTAGTATTCATTTAAACTGATGAGAAGATAGCTGTACTATTGTTCATAGTGCTTTTATTCATGTAAAGAGAAATACCATTTCTCCTAACATAGCACAAAAGATTGGCCAGAGGAGTCGTCTTTACATGTCTGCAGTTAAACTGCCTTTCTGGCTCATTTTCTTTATATTCAGACTTGAGTAAATTCTCTTTGACCATGGTATCTCTTTGAACTTATTCAGTCATATCTGTATTTGAAATACTGAGAAAGTAAATTGTATTTCTTTTAATTATTAGGAAAAATATTTTGCTAAGCATGACCTAGTTTGGCTCTAAGATTCCTTTAGTGGTTCTTACAGACTGGCTTCAAGGCTGTCCCTTGGGATAAATCAGATTTCTTTTTAGGATGATTCCACAGAAACCACATTCACAGCGTATTACCCACAGATGTGTCTTGTGTCCACTGTGGACTGAGAGCTGCTAGGAAGTTTATTTTACTTGTGAATTCCCATATTTGACTCTTACCAGGTCAAAACTACCAGTGAAAATTTGTAATTACTCTTGTGTGTTGAGTGTTCTGTCAGATTCAAACTAGTCTCTTCCTCTTTGTCTTATATCCTGAGTAGTTGTAAGTAGTTATTATAGCAGTGTGGCATTTTAGTGTGTTATTTAGAGACTTCCTATTATCAACTCTGTTAGTTTGTATATATTACCTATTATTTTCATGCATTAAAATACCATGATAAGGCTGGGAGATGTAGCTCAATGGTAGAGCACTTACCTAGTGTGTGAATGAGGTACAAAGATACAAAGTAAAGGTCATTGCATTGATTGTTCCTAAAGTATAAAGGCCTTGACAGGGAGGTAGGCTGAACATGGTTTAGGTGTGTGATTGCTTACTTATTTCATGATATTACACACTCACTGGGAGTGTCAAGAGTTGTATATTGCATGTGCTCTATACAGCCAGAACTCCGATGTTTTGAACCCAACTTTAGTAGGACGGAAAAAACAATAGTTTATACAACAGCTTCATCTCTAATGACACACTCATCTCTCAGGCACAGCCTTGTCTGAGGCACAGATAGCATTTGTAGGCCAGCTCGGTGGGTTGTGGCAGCAGCCTGGGCTGCCAGGTGGAAAAGAGAATAGAGAAAGGGATCTGTGGCAGTTACAGGAGCAGAGTGTGGGGAGCACTCTTCTGCTCATCTTCTGGTGTTAACTACTGTTGGTGGTTTGTACAATTTTTGGTTAATTGTAACTATAGGCATTTTACTGTATATTTAGACCAGTCTTAGAAATGGAATTTTGAAAAAATTTTATTGTTTTTATGTGTATGAGTTTAACGCCTGCATATAAGTAGTTGCATGCATGTCCTGCAATGCTTGAGGTCAGAAGAGGGCGTCAGATTCCTTTGGAACTGGAGTTATAGACGGTTGTTAGTCACCACGTAGGTGCTGATAATCGAACCTGGGTCCTCTGCAAGAGAGCAGCCTGGGTCCTCTGCAAGAGAGTGCTCTTAACCACTGAGCCATCTCTCCAGCCCCAGAAATTGATTTTTTATCAGATTTAATTGTTTACAGTTCTATATAGAAGTTACTGAAATGTAAGAGGAGGGCCTGGGGAGATGACTCCGTGGGTAAAGCATTTGCTATACAAGCATGAGACCTGGAGCCCAGATCTCTAAGAACTCATGTAAATAACAGATGGACATGGCCCTCCTGCAATCCTAGTGGGAGGAAGCAAAACTGGATCCCGGAGTAAGCCGGCTAAGACTAACTGAATTGCAAGCTCTGGGTTCAGATGAGAGACCCTGCCTTAATAATACAAAGTACACAGAAATTAAGGAAGGTACCTGAACACAGAAGTACAGTGAACACACATAATACACCACACACATGACAAAAAAGAAAAACATAAAGGTAAAGGAGGCCTGTTTTATAAATAGAGGTAGAATCAAGAGTTTGGAAGGAAATGATTTCCTGCTTTTTGCTTGCTTAATTTGCATGTTACCTGTCTTCATTCTGTTCTTATTAATGGAGGTTGTCATTTTTTAACAGAATTTAATTATAGTAGGTCTATATCTTGTAGCAATCATATAATTATATCCTGTATAATAACAGTGTTAGTTAGCTTCCTGCTAATTCTGATATATAAAATGGCAGTGAAATTTTTGGATAAGTCTAATTTGGGACATTGTGAAATTCATAACCCAGGTTACTGAAGAAGGCATTAGCCAAATACAGTTTGTTAAACATGTAAAATATCTGGTTGACCTTGTTTTCCATGAGTCTTAAGTTATTTGGATAAAATCCATCTAGATTTTAAGTGTGGTGAGGTCATTGAGCCTTGATTCTAGATGCAGGTGTGTTGATTTGGAGAATGTGAAGCCATGCTATGTGCCAGGGGACTGAGGCTGGCAGGGGAGGCTGAGAACAAGGCATCTTCAGGACTGCCATTCTGAATCAGGCAGGATGGAGACCTGCTCACTTCTGCTATTGATCTCCAAAGCTCCATTACAAATGAGGGGCTGAGAGCTTGCCTTTTCTCTCTTAACTGTGGTCTATGCTAGGAGGTGAAGTAACACACTGAATGTTAGCTGCAAAGCTGCAGTATGAATAATACTTTCTTCTAAGTCAGTGTAGTGAAATACAAATGTCTTCCTCTTAAATAGCCAATACACAAAAGAGCCATGCTTTGACTGGACTTTTAGAAATCAAGTCATTTTAAATACACTACAAGAATATGGCTTGCACTCTGCGATGTGGTTTGTGTGTAGTGAAAATCCTGTAATTTACTCATCCAACCTGGTCACACTTAATTTCTATAATCTTTAGACTGTTAATAGTATGGGAAGCAAGCGGCACACAGTTAACCTTCCAAACCAGTGAATTTGATTTGGATTCCTTTCAGAGCAGTTCTGGTCTCTCCTCTGTAGATGCTTGTTCTCTATCATCCCTGAGAAACTTCCAGAGCCTGGCACTGAGTGGCATACAAAAGAATGAATAGGCTGTCCTTCTAACCACAAGACACATGAGATAGACAGAAAAGAACATGAGATAAGGCAGTGTGCAGTTAGGGTTCTGTTGTGAAGTGTAAGGACCAAGGATATAAAGTTCTAGGTATCTAAGGTGACCAGTGTGGGGCTGTGCCCCTCTCCTGGAGGACAGATAGGTTTTGAATAGGTGAGAACGTAGGGTGAGCACTACGTTCACATGTAAAGGCCAGAGGACAGACATGGGCATGGCAAGGTTCTAAGGAATGAGAGCTCCTGCAGAGCAGAGTCTGGCCTCATTCTCATGCTCAAGGCAGGGCCTATGCAGACTAGCTGTGGCAAAGAGTGAAAATGGTAGCAGGATGGTAGCAGGCAGAGCCTCCTCTGCCCTATTGTCATGGTGGATGGGCACATGCTCCCACATCTGTATCTGAAATACATTTGGGTGAAGTTTGTAGAAACCTATTTGTATCTGTGGGGCACTACTTAAACTAAAAAAATGGTTTACCTGATGATAGATCTAATTGTATAGCCTGTATTTTTATTTGTGAAACAGCCGGCATGGAAGGGATTACAAAAGGAGGGCGTGGTGCCATCTCCATGCTGGGGCCCATTATTTGCTTGGAAAGCCATGCCCATGGTACTGAGTACAGGTATTCAGAAGCAATCCGTAAGCTGTGACAGTGAGCTGAAGGACCTTTCAGAGCTGAGATGCTGCTGGGCCTGCCCCAGCCTCTAGAGCTGTTGTCACTTTGCCTGTGTCCCTCAGAAGCTGGGGGTTGCAGTCAAGAATCCAAGTTTAGATAGACATGGGCTGGGCTTAGTTAAAGTCCTGGAAGCTGTCTTATTTCTACCTCGCTCATCCCTGCCTCTGTGTGTACAGGACTGGTGTAGGAAGACCTTCCTTCTGTTGTGCGTCTGCCCTGCTTGTCATGAGGTGACTTGTCAGTGTGATCCTTCTGAAATGTGCTAGTTCAGCTATGTGTTTACCACGTAGGATGTACAATATGCACTGGAGTTCTTCTGTTTGCTGATTTGTGGATGGCTAAGGACTGGGCTAGGAGATTCTTAGCACAAGAGCCATAGCCTGTCTTCTCTTTCTCTAGGTGTTCACACGAGAGTGCATGAGCCACTACCTGAGGGTGTTTAACTTCCTGTGGAGGGCCAAGCGCATGGAATACATCCTCACTGACATACGGAAGGGGCACATGTGCAATGCAAAGCTCTTGAGGAACATGCCAGGTAAAGCCTACACCTGCTGTGCTGCCACTCTCAGGTTTGGGGAGTGGAGACTGGAGTCTGCTTAAAGTAACTGAGCTGAAAGGACCTGTTTTTTATGGAAAGGCTCATTTGTAACATTGTGTGTCTTGATTTCGGTGGTGAACAAGAGAAATTAAATCATGCTAGATTTTCTTTTCAGACCATGAAGTTTTGTGTGTGTTTTTTTTTTAAACAATTTGTTTTCGTTCATAGGTGTAGTTTAATTAATTTATTAATATTTTATTTTTTATTCTTATTTTTATGCATATAAGTGTATTGCTTGTATGTAAGTAAGTGTACCCATGTTGTGCAATGGCCTTGGAGGTCAGAAGGCATTGAATCCCCTAAAACTCATGTTACAGGCAGTGGATAGCTGCCATATGGGTGCTGGAAATTGAACCCAGGTCCTTTGTAAGAACAGCCAGCAGTCTTAACTGCTAAACTACCTCTCCAGCCTCATGTATAGTTCAGTTTTTAAAAAAAATTTATGTTTGTGTTTTGCCTGCTTGTAACTGCATGCTGTGTTCATGGAAGCTGGAACAGGGCATCGGCTCCTTGGATCTGGAGGTACAGACCTTTGTGAGCTGTGATGTGTGAGCTGGGGACTGAACCTTGTCTTCTGCAAGAGCAGCAAGTGCTCTTAACCACTGAGCCATCTCTCCAGTCCCTAATTTATTTTTTTTGTTTTGTTTGAGACAGGGTCTTCCTGTAGCCCCAGTTGGCCTAGAACTTGCTATGTAGACTAGGTTGGCCTGAATGTCACAGAGATCTGCCTGCCTCTGCCTTTGCACCTTTGCTTCCCTAGTGCTGGGACTAAAGACCCTGGTTTATTATTTTTTTAATCACTAATTTTTAAGGAAAGAAAGTCATTTAATAAGTCCCTGGTTTATTTAAAATTCACTTACTGTCTTAATTATATTCTTTTTGAGAACTTCCTTAATTTTTCTTTTGACCATAATCCAGGATGTGGAAATGTTTTATATGTTAAAATTTAGAAATACAGTAAAAACACTTAGGTATTAGATAGTCAAGATTATGTTAATATTACAATATTGAATGACTTCAATTATGAATAATTTTGAATTCATTGTATTGAAATTGATTTGGTCAAAACCGTATGAAAGCATTTTAGTAAGTCTCTAAAGAACAGCTTAACCGAATATGCCCTTTGATTGGTAAAATTAATTACCATAAGTAAAATGAGCAGTTGTTCATTATCCTGCTTCTTTGCTAGATTGTAGCTAAACAGAAGGTCCAAGCAGTAATGCCCATAGCAGGCTGCAGGAAGTGGGGACTATTCAAGTCAGTGTGACCACAGGGTGGCAGCAGGTCTTACTGGGATGTGGGTGCTGCTGTATAGCCATTGGTGGCTGAGAAGGCCTAAAGAGGACAGTTTTTCCTAAGTTGTCAGTGGTGGCCATGCCTTCAGTTGTGCTCACTGTTGAGCTTGTCATGTTAGGATGACATAGTGAATGGACTGCCTCAGAGAGGCTGTCTCATGAGGCCTTTTGGCCATGCCACCCTTCCCTGCTCTCTCCCCATGTGTTACAGGCATCCTCACTGATGCTGCAGACTGTGCACTACTGAGCTGCTTGGCCTTCAGCCTGCCTTCCTCTCTGTTCTCTTCAGAACTCCCAGAAGCAGGTTCCTAGCTGTATACTTTAAGCCAGCTGCTTACTGTGGATTTAGACCCACTCCAGATTGTGCTGAGACTGTTTGTTGTGTCCCTCCTGTTAACTTTCTGAGCTGGAGCGGTGGCCTGTTACTGGCTGGCTTGTAATCTTTTGATTTGAACATGTGCTCAGCAGGGCCTGACTCTACACTTCTCTCTCTCATCACAGAATCAGTGATGGATTTTGTTCTTGGAGATAACACATAGCAAATCTTCTGGTCAGCTACCACTCCAGAATGTGTTTTAATAGTGTTCATCAGAGCAATGAGCAGCTCATCGTGCAGCAGCAGTAGTTGCGGGGGAGGGGGGGACCTGGCAGGGGATGAGATTTGCTGAAGGTCTGCTGGGAGAACTGCACTCATCTCAGATGTGTGTGTTTCCTTTGCCAGTCCTGGGTAGTAGCAGATTTTGTTTCTTTGTTTTTAATATCTGCCTTCTGGCTGTCCAAGCACAGAGTTAACACCAGAATAATTTGTTAGAGTTAGTTAGCTTAAATATTGCTGCTAATTACAGTTAAATTCCTATTTTACAAGATGAAGCTGACAGTGTGGGTGGATGATATTGTGTTCTTCCCAGCCTTCTCTCCCATCTATCACGAATAAAATTGGCCTCTTAGATTCTCAAGGAAAATGCACTGTTTTAGGAGCTGGGTGAGACTTGCACAGTAAGGTCCTCCGCATGTCTGACCCAGCAACCACATTCCCGTCTGTTTGCTGTGGGGTTTGTTTTGAAGAAGACATTTACCTACTCATTGAATGAAAAGTGACACTTAGATACTGGGTTCTTGGGAAATGTAGAAGAATGTTACTTCTCTGATGTGGCTGGCAGTAAAACACATTGGTTAGTGGCAATGGAATTTTACTATTTAAGATCATAGAACTCTACAAGCTTAATAATGTAAATAATAAATCTGTTAGAAACTATTATGTATATAAAGAACTACATTTTCCCTGAACTAAAATGATAATGGTCTGCTTTTCCGCTGTTCTTCCCGATCCTGTTGAGTGGCGCTGTGCTCCCGATAGTTGGTGTGTGTCCAGTGAGGAAGTCTCTCTGTAGGAGGTGCTGTGAGGACTTCATTGTCACATATCCACCCTCACAGTGGAGAATAGTCCCAAGGCTCAGAGTGGACCTAGGAGTGACTGACCTAGGAGAGTATGTCTGTTGTTAGGTTTGACTCAAGTTTATTATTGGAAGATAAAAATGGAAATGAGTTAAGAATTAGCTAAAATGAAGAGGTAAGGCCCTGATGTTTGGACCAAATGCTGGAAATAGATACTTGTGGATTTTAGGAGGAGCGGACGAGTTGGCCCTCATCTGGGGCTCTGGCAGTGACTTCAGAACTGTCGATGGGCTCTATCCCATCTCCTATCTGTGTATCTGAGTCCTGCCACTTGATCTGGGTCATTGGTAACCACCCTCTGCCTTTGTGTAACCTGGGTGTTGTAAACAGGCACCTCTCGTATGCCAGCTCTGGAGGAACCTGGAAGTAGGCATATGTCCGTTGTCTATTTGCTGCATTGCAGGGAACTTTGGTGGTGGGAAATTGGTGGGTGCTTAGGAGGTAACCTTCTCCTGTGTCCCAGCCTCACCGATTGCTCCTGCTGGGTCTTCCTACTCACTGCACTTCTGTGTGTTTAGCCTGTGCCTAACAGCAAATGGCAGTGTGTGCAACAAAGGTGGAGAAGCTGAGCCAGACCGGTGCATATGGAAAGGTCGTGGGAAACCCCGGGGTCTCCCTTTGCGGTCATTCTTTTGGTTTTCTTTTAACCACATTGTCTCTCTTCTGAGGTAAGCATTTGTTTTCAAGTCTTCATAGAGTATGCCACCACCTGGCCCCATAACTTAACTTTGTATATAAAATTATAGGTGTTAACCTATCAGGATGTACTCAGTTTTTATTGGACACTCAATGCCAGTATTACACTTAGGCCATTGTTATAATTGAGACATTTTTTTGTAGGCCAAGCATTAAAACACATTTTAAGTATTTATTTTGTATGCATTTTCAGGGTACTGGGTAGACAGTCAAGGGCAATCAAGTACTAGTTGCATTTTCAGGGGCAAAGATTGTGTTGAATAAAGAATCAAGTCTGTACTCCTCAGAGCCACACAGCAGCTGACAGTGCAGTGTGTTTGTTGACTCCTTGTCCAGGAAGGGCAGCCATGCAGGGTCATGGGTTTCAGACATGTCTGGGCTGTGCACTCAGGTTCATTTTCAGCAGGCACTGGCCTCACTGTATATTCTTCCACTAGTGAGATGACAGGTTTTCCTAAAAAGAAAAAAAGTGCCCGTCCATTGTAGTGAAGACTGTGAAGAAGACTGTGTACGTTAACTGATCATAGAAGCCTTGTGGGAAGGGTGGGAATTTGAGTATTGGGGTGAAGGTGAGTGCAGATAGACTGTGCCAGCTCAGCACATCTAGCTCTCCTAAGCCCTAAGACAATACTGTTGAAGGTCTGCTGGTATCCACTGAGTGATAGAACAGACATGCTGCTCTGTGAACAGGAAGTGTGCTGCCTATTGGGAGACAAACATTAGGGAGGTGCCTCAACATACAGGCATAGGAGGAAGGAGGCTGTGACAGATGGAGTTAGAGAAGGCTCCCTGCTATACCTTAGCACATTGGGTAGGATAGAAGGGGTTTTGTATTGTCCTCTGACACCTGGGGTACGCTTGGTGAAGCTTTAGGTGCTGCTGGTGCTGCTGCTACTGAATGTGCCGTGCTTGGGAGAGGTGGCATAGCCTGGTTCTAGTGTTGACTCAGTTCATGAGTGTGGGGAGCTAAAGGAGGTCATGGCTGAGGTTCAGGGATGACTGACCAGAGAGGAGATGGACTACGACACACAAGGGGGCTGAGGAGAGAGGAGATGGACTGAGTGCAGCTAGAAGAGGAGCATAGGCTGAGGTGCAGGTGTAGAGGTGTGTGCAGAGCTAATGGGAGAAGGTAGTGCGTCTTGCATCCCATGGCTGTTTTGCTTCATGAGGGTGCAGTGAGAATTTCATGGCAAGTGGGGGGATTGTAGACTGGAGGCTGATAATAGCTTTAGAGGATGTTTCAGAGTAAGAGAACCAAAGACTGAATAACAGGAGATTTGATTGGACCTAGCATTCTAAGTGATGATCGTTTTTTGCAGGTGTGGAATCGGGATGGGAGGGGGGGTGATTCAGTTGCTTTTATTTACCCCAGACTAGCCTTGAACTTGGGGGGCAGTCAGTATTCCTCCCAAGTACTGGGTTTACAAGTGTGTGCTATCATACTGGACTCAATTTTTTTGTTTCTAAATGTGGAAACATTAAGGAATCTGTAATCTTCATCAATAGTAGAGAAATTGTGCTTTCAAGAACGTCAGAGATTGTAACACAGTGCGGTTTGATTGCCTTTGTCAAACTCTTCCTGAGATACTAGAGACCAGGGAAAAATCTTTGGCTCAAAAATGAATGTGAAAAGTATTAGCAGAAATAGGTGCCGCTGAAAACCATCATGGTGAGGAAACAGTTGGATTGATCACCAGTTTGACTCCACAGGATGTGTGGTGACCTGGAACAGACTGGAGAGAACAGTACAGTGTGTTTTCCTGCACTTCATAGAACTACCTGGAGGGTGACTGAATGTGCCCTTATCTGTAGAAACTGGACAGGAAGGATGTGGTTCTTGCTTTGTGCAGAACAGTGTACTTCAGATGTGGGTTTTCTCTGGCCTGGGTTAGTCTTGCTCTGTCTGGAGCAGTGTACTTCAGCCACTGGTCTGCTGTGTGTGCAGAACAGTGCACCTTAGACATGGGTTTGTTGTGATGTGGGGTTTAAGTCAGGAAAATTAGAGGTGTTGGAGAGTCCTGAGCCAAGGACAGGAGTAAGACAGTGGGCTGTTTCTCCGAGTGAAAATATACAGCTGTGATCACAGCGAGAGCACAAGAAAGTCCTCCGCAAATGGTGCCCTTACTGTTTCATGTGATTGCCACACAAAAGAGACATCAAATTGAGCAAAAGATCTTGAGCAATGAGTGTGCCCCAAGTACGCATGGGATGTTTTTGTGGAATGTTTAGCTCTAGGGAACACCTCTGAATATTTGACATCTATCAGTGGCTTGGGTAGGAGACACACAGTTCTTTCCTTGCAACTGTGGATCAAAACCCAGAGCAGACTTGCAGAGAAGTCTTTTTTGTGGTTTCCTGAGCCATGTACAACTGAGCAGCCCTTAGACACCATGTTGTCATGCTTTGTGCTTGGAAACTGAAATCTAATCAAATAGACCTGGAAGGTTAGGTTACATAGCCTAGTTTTATCAGAGAAAAGCACAGTCTTCACTCTAGGCCTTCAAGTGAACTGGGAGGCCTAGTCTGCTTATCAGGTGCATGTTTACCATTGTTGGACTTTTCCTGAGGAGTTGTAAACAGATAGGCCACCAGCTGAGTCCCACCACAGTACCATTTGGCAAACCGGTGAGTGTGTTGAAGCTACTTATGGGAGTGTGGGTCAGGGGCTGCTTACAGGAGCATGGGTTACTCACGGGCAGCTGCACAACTGAGAAGCCCAACCCAGCCAGGGTGACAGCTCATGAAAGCTGTATCATCCCTGGAGCTTTCTACGTCACCTGCAGACGTGCTGGCAATTTAAAAGATTGGGGTCTGCTCTCCCTTGCAATTATTGACTTTCTATATGACCTTGGAGTGGCTTATGAATCCTGGGCTTTTCATCTTTCTAGACTTGGGGAGTTTTTTTAAAAAAAATATTCCCCAGTGTCCTGAGCCTCCCCAGTCCCCAGGAGGGATTCTCTTAGTTCAGGGGAAATTGCTACACAGCAACCATGTGCATAGATTATTCAGGGATGGGGGAGCTCCTGAGTATGCTACTCTTCTGAGGGTACTGCTCTAGGGTAGCAGTCGGGTAGGGTGCTGGGCAGGTGCACTCCTGGTCTAGGAGCAGCGGGGAGGTTGAACCTCTACTACAAACACATAGCTTAATGGTCCTAGCAGGACCATTAAGGAATCTGGAGTTTTGAACTGTATCAGGCTAACAACCAAATGGCCTACATGTGGCTACTGGGCAGGGAAACCACTGTGCCTCTGCAGAGAAACTGCTTTGCACTTACCTGTTGTCTGAAGCTTCCTGTGGAGCCCATCTGTATTCACTCCAGATAGGGAAGACACAGCAGCCCAAAGAGTGACTCTACCCAAATCCAGCCTGGTGAGCCAGTAAGTTTAACTCTGGTTACTCATAGGAGTATGGGAGATTTTACAGGTGGCTACATCGTCAAAGAGTCTCCTTTCCCCCAGCAGTTATGAACTGCTCTGTATTCTGGGCAAGGGTTTTCAACTTATGTACCTTGTAAACCTCTCTTCCAGGAGGGGCTGCCACTGGGCTCAATCTTGTGAGTCTCTGACCACAGCTGCGCTGATTTCAGGTCATTACAGCAACATCCTCAGTCGGGTTTCCTGTACTCCCCGCCCTTTGCCGGAGAGACAGTGTGCCGGTGCCTGCTCCCTTTTCAGGGTTAATCTCAGGACTTTCGGGAGTCATTTCTCACCTTTCACCATGTGGGTTCTGGAGATTGAGTTTAGGGCACCAGGCTTGGTAGCAAGCCTCTTTACCTGCTGAGCCATCTCACTGGCTCTTGAGATTTATTTTTTAAATGTCTTTTGTTATTGCCAGACATGGTTCATTTAGATTTTTATACCATTTTTTCCCCCCACAAAAGAAGTGGATCCGTGTGTTCTTGTGGGTCAGGCTGGTTACTGTGAGGGAAGTGCCAGTTCTCCCTGGAAGTGCAGCTCCATCACTAGGTTCTGCCTTTGTGCTTCTCCCCGCTTTGCAAAGGTGGCTCCTCCCTCAGACTCATCCATTTGGGACCAAACCTGCTGCTGCCTGATGATGTGACCATTCCCTTGCACAGCTTTATATAGTCTATGTGTACATGAGTCTATGTTTGTCATTCATTGAAGATTATAAGTATTTTTAAAACTTGGGATTACTAGGGGCTGGAGAGATGGCTCTTAACAGAGGACCTGGGTACATGGCAGCTAACAACCATCCAGAAATCCAGTTCTAGAGGAATCCAAAGCTGACTTCTGACCTCTTTGGGCATTGCATGACACAAGTGCACTTATACACATTCTGGCAATTCACTCACACACATAAAACAAATAATGATAATAAAAATAAATAAATAAACTCGAGATTACATCTCCCACTTTCCTTTCTTGACCAAATGTGCCATTGCTTCAGAAGAACAGACCTGCAGTGTTGTTTGATCTCCAGGCCTCAGGAAGGCATGTCTTTCTTTGATGTTATGCTCTATCTCAGAGCCAGAGTCTTACAAAACCTGAGTATTAGTTTCCTAGGCTTGCTGTCATAAAGAAACACAAGCTGAGTCACTTAAAGCAGCAGCTATTTATTATGTCAGAGTTCTGGGGGCTGGAAATCCAAAATGGAGGTACAGCCAGGTCCTGCTTCCCCTGAAGCCCCAGAAAGGTCTTTCCTGCTTCCTGCTGCTGGTGTTTTGCAGTATCCGGCCACATGCTTGTTTGCTTCCTGGAGGGTGCACCCCACCTATCTGGAGACAGCTAGGGAGAAGTAAATACTCCTCACGTAGTGGATGGACCAATTACAGAGACTCCATAAAATAAAGCCTGTATTCATTTTTATAAATAAAACTTTGGTCCAGGCGTGGTGATGCATGCCTTTAGCTCCCAGTACTTAGGGCACAGATACAGGTGGATGGCTGTGAGATCGAGGCTAGCCGGAGACCCTGTTTCAAAAATAAATAAATAATTAAAACACAAAACTTGGTTTGTACTTGGCTGTATGTGTAGTGCGAGTGCAGCATGTGTGCACCTGAGTATGCATAGAAACCAGAGGAAGAGGTCCTTCTCTTGCTTTGTTGATCTCAAGATCAACGTTTTTCAGCTAGGCTAATGGCCAGCAAAGTCCAGTGAGTGTATTTGTCTCTCCATCTCTAGTGCTGGGGTTATAGATGTGCACAACCACACCCAGCCCTTTATACGGCTACTGGGGATCTGAATTCAGGCACACATGCTTACAAAGCAAACCCTCTTACCCACCAAGCCATCTCCCTACCCCTGTCCTTAGCTTTTAAACACAGTTCTTTGTTGCTTCATGCTAGTCCCCCTCAGGGCTTTATCTTGGTAGTACATGCTCCCTTGATTGGGTAGCCAGGTCCTTGTTTAGTGAAGGGCAGTTGGTAGAAGGCTCATCTCCTGCTCAAAGGTCTGAAATAAAGCTTGTGACCCTGTTAGAAGCAGCTCACAGGCAGAGAAGTGAGAGGTCTGTGCTGTCACCTAATGGCTCCCCTCCACTGATGACACCTTTGCTGTCTTGCAGAGTTCTCTGGGGTCCTGCATCAGTGTCATATCCTGGCCTCCGAGATGGTGCACTTCATTCACCAGATGCAATACTACATCACCTTTGAGGTACACTGACCCTTCTGTCCTGTTGAGTGTAGTTCAGCAGTGTGAAGATGCTGTCTGGGGAAGAACCTGGCCTCTCTAAGTCTCAAATCGTTGTTTCAGGTGCTTGAGTGCTCTTGGGATGAGCTTTGGAACAGAGTCCAGCAGGCCCAGGACTTGGACCACATCATTGCAGCTCATGAGGCTTTCCTTGATACCATCACCTCCCGCTGTCTCTTGGACAGTGACTCCAGGGTAAGGCTCCCTCCTACAAGCCAGGACTGAAATTGGAAGCTTTTCTTCTTGGGTCCCTGTCAAACAGAACAGTTTGGAACTTCCCAGATGTAGCCACGCTGGTGATAATTGAGGCAGGTTTATCAGGTTTGCTTTTCGAGGGTCACTCTGAACACTAGGTGAAATGAGAATGAACTAATATGCCTAACATGTACGTGAAAATGGTGGTGAGCAGTAGTGAACTGTTGACGGAGTTCAGAGGAGAGTTCATAGTCAAAGATGCCATGTGATGTGGCAAGATGTAACATTAGACCAAGTGCTGGCGGGTACAAAGGTCCCAAAGAATAGTGTGAAGAAATCCCAATCCTGTGCCTGCTTCCCTCCTTCCTTGGGCTGAGATTCCATTATGGGGTCTTTGTATCCTACCATTAAACTCAACCATTGAACCCCACCACAGCCTGGTTTTCATCTCCTTAGTCTAGGGATAGTGGTATTTTCTCCTTTAACCTTCAAAAAGCACATGCCTAGGTATATTTGATGACTTAACCATGCAGGTAGATGAGCCTCAAACTTTCCTGTGGCCCTGGGCTTTCTGCTAGCATTCTTTTCCTGTAGAGCCTCTGTTTTGGAACACATCAGCTGGGATAGTACACACCATTTGCTGTTATCACAGTCTTTCAGTTTGTGTGTGTGTGTGTGTGTGTGTGTGTGTGTGTGTGTGTTGTGTGTGTGTGTGTGTGTGAGACTGTAACTAAGTACCTAAGCCTGAGTGATGAAAAAGAATAGAGATTTATTTTGGCTCATGGTCCTGGAGGCTAGAAGTCAGAAATATGCCTCCAGCCACTGGTTGGCTTCTGGTGTGGGATTGGGCAGCATCATAACATGGCTGGAAAGCAAAGAGCAGTGTGCCTGTGCGGGGAGCGAAGCGCATGGTTGCTGTGTCATGTCCTGGCCATGTGGGAGACCAAAGCAAGTGGGCGCCCTGCTTTAGGATATCTTAGTCCTGGGAGAGTGCACCACCACTAGAGAGCAGCATTTTCCCTTGTGAGGGTGGAGGCTTGTGATCCAGTGCCCTCTAGTCCCGGCTCTTCCAGCACGGTTACACTGGGGGCCACATTTCCGAATTGTGAATATACAGAGTACCCCTGAACCACAAGTACAATACCTTTTTCCTAATTAGAATGTTTCTGATCATTTAAAAAATGGCTGTCTTTTCAGATACTTTTAAACCAGCTCAGAGCTGTGTTTGATCAAATTATTGAACTTCAGAATGCTCAAGATGCAATATACAGAGCTGCTCTGGAAGAATTACAGAGGCGACTGCAGTTTGAAGAGAAGAAGAAACAGCGTGAGGTCGAGGTGTGACTTCTACAGAGGGGTTTTATCAGCTCTTGTTAGTTACCGTGGGCCCAGGCAGCTGAGTGCTTTCCTGCAGCAGCTCTGTGCACTCGGGTCCTGGGCTTCTGACTAAGATGGAAGGTCTACTCACTCTCACCATCGTACTTTAGAATATGAAGGACAGCCGCGTTCTCGAGATCCCAAGTCTGGGTCATGTGTCACTGTCTGTTCTGGCATATACAGGGACAGCCATGCTTTGTATCACTCTGACTTGAAGCTGAGGGATCAGATGCTGTGTCTCACTTCACAGATATAAGAGCCAGACCTCTTCAGGATATTTCAGTGAGGTTGCCAGTATGTGTTCTCAGTGGCTTGGAATCCAGGAAACTCCTTAGACAAATTTGACTGAGCGTGGGATTTCTTGCTCTTGCTGTGCTCCGCCCTGTCTTCTCCCCTTTCTACATGCTTAGTTTTGGAGGAAGCAAAGCCAGGTTGTTTAGTTTGGTTTGGTTAGTTTCACTGTTGAGTGTTGTTTCTGTAAAGCTATGTGAGAAGCCTGCTGTGTTTTGGAAGCAAGAGTGCAAGTCCTTTAGGTACTGGGTCATCTCATGGCTATAGACCGGTTTGTGGGTAATTCTGAAGAGCCATTGGGTTTGCACACATGTAATCTCCTGATCCATGCCGAGCAGTCCTGTGGTGACTGAGGGACAGACCAGGGGTCCCATTCTAGCTCTAGCTTACTGTCTCTGCTTTGGGTAGAATTGTCATCTGTGGTGTGGCTTGTAAAGTTAGTGTGACGATCTTATTTCAGGTTTTCACAGGTGACAGTGCAGGTTAAGTTAATGATTGTGTCTAGTTAATGATCAATAAATGTGAGCCACTGCTGTTCAAACGCCCACCTGGTCCCAGAAGCTACCCTTCTAGAAAATCACTAAATTCTGTAAAAGCCTACAGAAAACCAGCCTTTAGGAGTGTATCATTCTGACAGTGGCAAAGTTGTCTAGCTGTACGTGAGGCAGTGGTGTCTGTGGATGTCACTGAGCAGCAGTGGAGGGGACATGGCCACATGGTGAGGTCACGCTCATTTGCTGTGTATCCCTCACATTCCCTTCAGAGTCTGGGGAGAGTTGTAAAACTGAAACCTGCAGAATCATTTGTATTCAAAAGGTAAAATAATTTTTAGAGCAACCATTTAGACGTAGAGTCCACTGAATTTGTTAAGAGAGTGAAAGCTAACTCCTAAAGGATTTCAGAATCCTGAAGCGCGTTACCGCGGAGGTTGGTTTCCTGCTTCTGTCACAGTGCTGTTAGGTGGAGAAGTCCCAGAGGCCTTTCCTCCTTCAATTCATGGCTCTTCTCTCCTCTCTTCCCACTTTTCTTCTCAAAACTCCTTCAGTTATTATGATATTTCCAATTCAAATTTAGGACTGAAGGGCTTTTACTTCTTTCAGTTTTTAAAAAATACATTTTATACGTTGACACTCTTGGTTCCTAACATTAGCGTGCTTAGCTCCTGCTGTCTTTGACACCCACACCTGTGCATACCCCTGCGCTTAGCTGTCTTAGAATAAGATCCTGGTACCAGCACTAGTGATTGTGGGAGTGGCACAAAAACCCGTGCTGTTTACCTCCCTGAGGTAAGTGCGTTCAGGGTTCACATTGTCCTGTCACGTGAAGTGGTGACCCTGGGTGGCTGTGCTGTCAATGCAGATGAATTAGCTTCATTTCTGCTGATCTCTGTCTTCTCTCATAAGAACATAGGTGTAAAACTCCAGGGTATTGCCAAACTATAACTTATCAATGAAAAATATGTTAATGTTTGATTTTATTCCAAGAATACAGAATTCTTTTGCACTGCTATAGTAAAAAGCATTATAACTCACTTTTATAAAGGGGGGAAAATCAGTGAATACCAAGTAAAATCTTATCAAAGATTTGTGTGGAAGATCTACAGCAAACATCTTACTTATCGGTGAAATGCTAAGAACACGTCCCTTTGTGCTGAGGTCCCTCAGCTAAACAACTGCTGCAGACACCACCCGGCCTGTGGATACTGACTTTCTTAAATACCTTGACAGCTCAGGGGAGAATGAGTTTATTTCAGCTCATGGTTCTGGTTCCAGGTTCTAGTCCTTCATAATGGCAGGAGCTTGACGGAGCTGGTCACATCACATCCATCATTAGGAACAAGGGTAAAGAATGCGTACATGCCAGTATTCAGCTCTTTCTCTTTTTTATCAGTCATGTTCCATTAAATGAAACTCTGTTCCCCACGTTCAAGGTTGGTCTTCTCAACTTAGTTAGTCCAAATAAGAAAATCCCTCAGTCGTGCCCACAGGCCACCTAATCTAGACACTCATTGACACTCTTCCCGGGTGATTCAAAAGTGTGTCAAGTTGAAAATGAAAATTAATCATCACAACTCTGTGTTTGGTCCGCCTGACACACAAATACATCACTTTAGGCCAAGACCTTCTACCCTTTGTCTCCAGAGTTTTATATTTGTCTCATAATATAAAATAAAGTTGAACTTTAAAAGTTCCCCTAGTCTGTAGAAATTCCAATATTTTAAAAGTCCAGTCATTGAACTGTGAATGCCTATAAACATGCAAGTTATACATTTCTAACATAAAATGGCACAGAACAAACATTTCTATTTCCAAAACCCCAAATCCAGCAAGGCAAAAACCCCATGTCCATCATCTGAGACTCCTGGTGAAATTGGTTGGGCTCCAGAGGGTCAGGCAGCTCCGCTCCTTCTGCTCTGCCTCTTTGGCAACAGCTTCTCTCTTTGGTTTAGGCCAGCTCCACTCCCCCCGTTGCCTTCCTCTGCGTACGTCCCCATCTGGCATCCCCAACGTTCTGGAGTCCACAGCAGCTTAGGCTTCATCTTCACAGCTTTGCTTAATCTCTGAGACCTCTGAGGTCTCTGAGGGCAGCTCTGCAGGGACTCTAGCACAGTGCCCGGCCTCAGCTGCTCTCCATGACCCCTTCATTCTTGCATCTTTCGTGCCTTCAAACCCAGTAGCATGTGAACACTGCCACCAACTGGAGATGTAGCCCGTGCCCCCACCCCCAACACTCAACTTCCCAGACCTCGGCTGTATCAGCTTCTGTGTGCTGACCCTGAGGAAACACTTTGCTGTTGTCCCAGTACAGAGTGCCAGGTTTCTCTTTAATGGTGCTGGTCTCTGTAATGGTTACAGCTGCTTTGTGGTCTGCATTCTTCTTATCAGGAACTTTAAGCTTGCCCACATACTTTTTTTTTTTCAAACAGATTAATCCATTATCTTTAAATTGAACTTCACCAAAGTTCTCAGGACTCAGACAGAATGAAGTCAGATTCTTAGCTAAAGTATTATGTGAACAGCCCAAGACCAGTTCCTGATACATTCCTTGTTCCCCTCCGAACCTCATGAGCCCACTGTCTACATTTCTCTCAGCATTATACTCTTCCAAGCTCCCACTGCAGTGGCTCATTAAGCTTTGCTTCCAGCAGTCATTGGCTTTTCTAGTAAAGTTCCAAACATTTCTGAGGTCCTCCCATAAAAAAGTTCCAAAGGCCTAGAAGCCACCTGGTCAGGATTCAGAATAGTGACCCCACTCTTGGTACCAGTTCCTGTCTTAGTTTCCTTTTTTATGCTATAATAAAATAGCGTAGTTCTTGATATGATGCCTGTTACTCTGAAACCTCATGTGCTGGACCTAGGTGGTTGGAGGATAGTGGGTGAAATAAGCTATTAACTGGTCTGATGGCTAATGAGTGGAGAAAGCACACATGTAAAGGAAGAGAGAAGAAAAAATCCACCATGTTGCTTAGGTCTATGGAAATAAATTGACATCTGTGAAGGAAACCAATCTATGGATTCCCAAGTGAACCACAGAAGAGAGTGCAAATCCTCAACGCCACGACAGCTGAAGAAGAGCAAGTTGCTGAAGTGCTCCACCACCCAGGAGTACTAGAGGCCCCGCCCAGCCTGGGCCAGTCCGCTGTGCCATAGCCACTCCAAGCCTTAGAAGGGGCCATTACTGGGCTGTGTGAAGCAGCCCATGGCTGATGCGAAAACTCAGAACAAATCTGAGTGTTTAATATTGATGGGAAAAACAGATAAAGTGTCAGTGATAAATCCTAGCAGAAAGGAGCAAAGTCATTTACCAAGATCTGGGTTTATGTCAGGAATGAAAAGGTCCAGGAACTCTAGTAAGTGGATTTGTCCTAATTTTTCTGTTGTTATGGTAAAGCATTGACCAGAAGCAACTTGGGGAGCAAAAAGTTTATTTCATCTTACACATTATAGGCCATCGAAGGAAGCCAAAGCCAGAAACAAGCAGAGACCATGAACCCTGCTTACTAGCCAGTCTGATCTAGGAAATTCTTTAGCTGAGGTTCCCTGCTCCCAGGTGACTTTAGGTTTGTATCAGGTTGACAGATGAAGCTAACTATGGCAGTATTTACCATGTTTGTTGATTAAAAAGAAAAGAATTCAGTAATATAGGCTAGCTGAGCAATGGCGTTCAGTCAGGTTTGCCATCTACTGAAAAGTCTTTATTTTGAGGGAAAGGAATGTTGCGAGAAGGTCTTACTGCTGACTGGAACTGACCATCCTCCTGCCTCATTCTTCCAAGTGTTGAATTATAGATGAGGGCTGCCATGTGTGCCTGGCTTCAAATAAAAGTAGATGGATGTATCTCTAAGGACAAAATACCTAAGTCCAAGGAAAGCTGCCAGAAGTGTTCCTCCAGAGCCAAGGCAGAGCCAGCTTTTAGAGTGCAAGCACCTGGAACTGACTAGTTCGTTTGTGTCCACTGTCTGAATAAGAAGCGAACGAATGCAGAGTGATGAGACAGGGCTCTCTGTTTCCACAGCATTAGCAGTCATGGGAGATTGGTTAGTGGGAATGGATCCCATAGTGTAACAAGATGCTGTCCTTAGAAACTGGGGCATCTGAAAGTTGAACTTGCTACTTCTACTTCAGGGCCAGTGGGGAGTGACAGCAGCAGAGGAAGAGGAGGAAAACCAGAGGATCCGAGAATTCCAGGACTCTATACCAAAAATGTGTTCACAGTTGCGAATATTGACACATTTCTACCAGGTGTGTATTGGGTACAAGTACTATACCCACTTCTGTGACTGGTGTTTGCTTTCATAGGGTTAGAAGTGACTAAGGCTGCCTGGCTCTGCCTTGTCATGTGAGTAGCACCCAGGATGGAGTCTCCGGGGAGCTAGTGCTTCCCTCCCTTAGCGGGGGATTCATCATAGCTGGGCTCCCCTCAAGGCAACTGTGTAGCTAGGATGGGCTCTGGCGAACTGTGCCATCTCACACACTTCTTGGGTGCCTGCACTCTGAATGTCTTTGCTGTGGTTGGTGCAGGCAGAGTGCAGGCTTGCTGAGAAACTCCAAGCCATGAATAGTCACAGTGACTTTGCTGTGTTGATGGAGTAAGGCTGCCATCTCCCAGAAAGGCTGCCTTTCACAGTGATGAGGCACTGCAGTGATGACTTTGAGGTCTGGATCTGTTTCTTACACTCTTTTCATTTGTATCTCCTGTTAGAGTACTGATTAAGCGTACATTTGAAAGCCGTATGAGAGTTGAAAATATAAAGCTTTGAACTATAAATTCACAACAACCAAAGGTATTTCTTTGTACATGTGCACTGTTCATTACATAGCTGAGAAATGTGAAGCTGGATGAAGTGTTTAATTTCAGAATTCTGGTAAACGTTAGAACGACGTCAGCTTGGATAACGACCCTTCTTTTCTCCTCGCATGTTTTTAGTATCCACTATTGTGGTTATTCTTTAGAGGGTGAGGGCAGAGCGAATATCAGTGCTTAGTTGCTTTTACATAATTTGCATTGCCTGATTGTACAAACTGTAACTCCTGGTGGGAGCCGCATGGGCCAAGCAAGTGCCAGGCTTGACGTGTGCCATTTCTGTGAGAGCTGTGTTGATGTACTCACGTAGGAAGGGGCCGTGCCTGGACACCTTTTCTAACAGACTGTCCTGTGGTTTCATCTTAGGGTGTTGTGCAGCAGTTTCTGGTGCTGCTGACGACCAGCTCTGATGAAAGTCTCCGGTTTCTCAGCTTCAGGTTGGACTTCAATGAACATTACAAAGCCAGAGAGCCCAGGCTCCGTGTTTCTCTGGGCACCAGGGGGCGGCGCAGTTCCCACACGTGAAGTGAGGGGGGTCCTTCCTCAGAGCCTGGGTTATTAGATGCCCACTCAAGCCCAGACCCTCCAGGCAGCTGGGGAGCTGCAGGAGGCCCCTGTCTGCATACAGGCCACAGTGTTTCAGCACCGTGTCTCGTGGAAGTAGTCTCGTTACACACTGGACTGAGTGTGATGTTGCTAAATTCAAGTCTGGCTCACGCACTCTTAAGTCTTCATAGTTGAAGGACGCCATGATGTGTTGGAGCGTCTTAAGATCTCCATGGTGTAATGTCACTTAGAAACAAAACAAACTATTATTTTAGCAAAAACTTAGGGCAGTGGTATGTTCAGAAATTAAGATGGCAATGTCATTGCTATTTTTTTAACATCCTCTTTAGAGGCAACTTTTGTTACCATGATCAAATTAAAGTGAAATGTCCTTACTAAGAAAATACACAGAGCGTTTGCTTTGGTTTTCATGTCCTAAAATACTAGCCTGCGAGAGAAATTACCCACGTACCCTTCACACATATTCTTTCTCTTCTTCTAAAGTTTACATTTTTATATTTAGATTACTATTTCAAATAGCTTGTAGAACAGCACAAAAAAGTCCAAATGATAAGGAACAGAAACGTCCTTAGCTGGTGCAGCCCAGCCGAAGACCACCATCTGAACAGTGTAAATATGGGATGCAAAGGCAGATGAAGTACTTTATTTTCAAAATTCTGATAAGCATTGGAAAGAAGTCAGCTAGGATAATAAAATTTCTTTTCTCCTTGCCTATTTTTTCATTGTAAATATTTATATACTACTGGCCAAATGTTAGAGGGAATTGTTTTTTTTTGTAAAAATGTCATATCAGGTCACATAAATATGCCTTTTTTATGTTGCATAAGTGAGAAATTAGAAAAATTAAAAACAATTATCTTTCAAGTGTATTGCTTATTTCTTGAATAGTCTGTGAAGAAACTTCGCTTCTGGGGTTTGGGGTAGAATTTAATTTAAATGTGCTACAGTGCATGAACTGTGAATTAGTGATGTCTAGATATCAGACTGAGTGCCACTTGCAGTGTACCAGAGGGAGCTCCAGCACACATTGCTGCATGCTGGTCCCTCCTGCCGGCTGATGGCACATCCAACTCCCTTTCAGTTTCAGGCCCCTGGAAGGTCTTGGCATCACTGAAATGAATGTTCTTAGTTCATGGCTTTAATTTAGTTTTAGCTTAAAGTCTCACAAACTCAAAGCCAAGTGTTGTGGCATATATGTATAACCTCAGCACTTGGGGGGTGGAGGCAGGGGGATCAGGAGTTCAAGGTCATCTGATATACTGGGATTTTGAAACCAACTTGGGTTACATGAGTCCCACCCCCCGCCCCAAAAAAGTTCACAAAACCAGAAATTTGAAGCAAGTTTCCCTGTTGCCAGACTTCTCTGAAATCCTGTTATGTGGTATGTTTCCAAGTGAAGTCTCCCAACATTTTGGCCATGGATCTTGCTTTTGTCCTTTTGGTTTGGTTTGGTTTTTGAGACAGGATTTTACTATGTAGTTCTAATTAGACTGGAACTCCCTGTGTAGGCTAGACCTCACAATCATCCACCTGCCTCTCTTGAGTGCTAGGATTTAAGGTAGGCAGATGTGTGGGCATTCATGTGCCTCCAGGCCTGGCACCTGCTTCTTCATTGCTCCAGGGTTAATCCTCAGTAGAAACCACTTTGGAAAATGCTCGCTGACTTTGGGGATAAAACTGCATCGGAGCCTGGGAGTCCTTGTCAATCAGGTTAGTTGTGCTAGCTGGAAGAGAGCCCTGAACAGGTCCCTCATGCCAAGTGATTGATCTAGCAGCCTGGGCTGCAGGGAAGCACATGAAAGCTGGGCAAGAAGGTTTCTGGAGACAGAGCCCCACGGGACCTGGGGCATGCCCCGGCAGAATGGATTCATTGACTCATGCTCTGGGCTTACAATACAAATGAGAGACTCAGGCTTGGATGAGCTCCCAAATTGTGATATGTTTATAAGGCCTGTGGCTCTGGTCAGTCCAGGTAACCTAAACTTCACCTTCTTGAGGTAGAGGATGCCTCTGGCCTGGGTCAAACTCACAATATCCTTGCCCTTGCGCAGGCTGGCCTCAATCTCACAGTGATTCTCCTGCCTCTGCCCCAGAGTGCTGAGATTAAAGGTATGTACACCATGCCTGGCTACCAGACTTTCCCTTTTCTTTGGCACATGTATGTATGTGTGGTGTGTGTATGCAGGGGTACTTGGGTATGCATGCCTGTGAAGGCCTGTTAGGTATCTTCCTTTATACCTTGTATTTCAAGGCAGTGTCTCTCAATTGAACTCAGAGCTTGCCAATTAAGAGAAGGGCTGAGTGGAGGCCAGGGGAGCCCATTACCCCTATTCAGGTGAAGGTGGGTGGTAGTGCACCTCTGAGGGCTACATTACGGCCTGAGGCCTGAGTCAGGTTGGCAAAGCCACTGTCATGTCCCTGAGCCAAAGCTGCCACTCCAGTGATCTCAGCAGAGAGTGTGGATTTCTGAACCTTCTCTAAGCTGAAATCTCAGATGTTCAGGGCCTCAGAGCTGTATTTCCATGGTGACCAAACCTGAGCCTCTCCTCCTAGTGAGGGCTGAGCACAGCCCCATGCTAGGGTCACACCTGCAATTCCCCATACCTTGACTAGTACAGGTATTTTCCCCAGCCTTACCTTTCCCTCACCTGTGCAAGGGGAGCCTGGTCCCACAGCACCCCAGTGGCAGGGGCATGGACCATGGTGTTTCCATCTAGACTCTAGCTAACACCCACACCTATACCCAGTGGGTATCAGCACAGAAGCTGAGAGGGAGAGAGTTGGCCTGGGACAACCCTGGGTGGCTTTGGACCCCCAAACTCCCCAGACAGCATGAACTCATTTCTGCATTAAAGCAGCACCAAGTAGGGCTCTGTGGGGCTTTGAGGACACCGTGGGGACCCCACTGGTCTCTCAGCTGGCAGGTTCTCCCAGGTCCTGGCTGAAGGAGCCAGACTAGCAGCTCCTGTTCCCAGTACTAATGTCAGCGCCAGCAAGCTGGCATTCTTGTTAGCACCCTAAACCCAGCTTTAGTAAAGGCAGGCAAACAAATTGATTTAACTTCTCTGGGATACCTGGCAGTGAATCCACAGATGAGTACCCTAAATCACTCAGAATCTCACACCATTGTCCTCCATTGTCTAGAAAGCAGAACCTCTGTGTCGTTTCTCTCTTGCTCTGCACACCTACCCAGAGTCCTTCTGCAAGAGCAGTCCATGCTCATAACTGCCCACTCAGCTCTCCAGCCCTCATTTCTCTTCCTGCCTCTGGATGTAGTTGCCAGCCTGTTTGCCTGGAATACCTGCCTATGCTTCTGGAGTTTCAGGCCCTCCTCTGCTCCATCCACTCCATTGTTTTTAATGTTTGAGCATGGATTCTCTCTAAATTGTTTTAGATTTATTTGCAGGGGCCACAGGTACCACAGCATGGGTGTGGAGGTCAGCGGACAACTTTCAGGAGTTGCTTCTCTCCTTCCACCATATGGGTCCTGGGGATCAAACTCAGGTCATCAGGGGTGGTAGGTAGTAAGCACCTTTATTGAATGAGCCAAGCAGGTTGTTTTTCAAGATTTGTTCCTGTGTTCTGTCTGTGCTACTGATGCCCACAGAGAGTGTTCTCTCTGTCTTATTTTTCATTTATAGGATTTCCATTTGGTTCTGTCAACCCAAATGACCTGCCTTTCCCCTTCTATTCGTCCTCATATTTGTTGTTTGCTTCAAAGTTTCTGAAATTCCAGAGTCTTCAGTTAGTCTAGGTTTGACTGCTTCCTCTCCATGTGGTGAGTATACTTCCTTGCTTTGGAGTGTATCTTAATCCTCTCTTAAGTCACCAAAACTGAGCCAGACCTCTTCCTCCAGCTGTGCTGTGGAGGGCAGGGACAACCTAAGCCCAGACTGAGCAGGATCTGGGCTTTTCTGTCCTTTGATGAGCTTCACTGGTGCCTTCCGCTCTCTTGATGGTAGAATCAGAACTTTCCATCCCTGGGGCAGTGTTTGGTCCTGTCTTAGGGTCCCCCTGCACACCCTCGATGTGAATGTCTTTGAGTTCTCAGCCTTGGTCCCCTCCCTCAGGCTGCAGCAGCCCCCACCTGCCTGTGCCTAAGTGGGTCCCCTTGCTGGCCCTTTTCCCTGTTGGCCTCAGAGGAGCCTCAGGGCTGGCTCCGGTTCCGCCGTCCTGTCTGGAAGGCACCTTCATGTCAACTCCCTCTCTTCGCCGTCTTGAAGACAGACCAGTTGGTGGAAACTTGCTGTGCTTACAGCTCTGACGAACCGTGCGTGGCGTCTCACATCTGGCCGTAGCAGGTCTGCTTTCCCCTTCTCTGGTCTCTGACTCTTCCTCTGCTGCCTGATCCCCAGGTGGCTCCTTCCTAGTGGTTGTAGAGCAGCAGTGAGCGTGGAGACCAGCTGACCTGGGCTCTATGCCAAGTTTTGCACTCTGGACTTTACCATGCTGAGGAGATGGTGGGAGGTGGGGGGGGGGTGTATGGGGCAGTCAGTGGCCTTGTGGTGATATGGTAGGAGAACAGAGCTGTATGTAGGCACTACATCTTATAAAAAATAAGCTCAAAAGAAAAAGAAAGCATCATATCTGTCAGTCTTAATTGGAGTGGCAGATGGCTCTATGAGTAAGCCCTTGGGCAGATATTTTCAAAACCAAGGAAATAGTCCACCTACCTCTCCTGGGTAAACTGCACAAATGATGTTTTGACAGTGCTTGAGAAAGTAACCACCTTTCAAACTGCATCTGTAGAGAAAACATTTTGAAAATGAGTGTTCGGAAATATTATTACCCGATTCTGTTGATGAGAATGATCAAGCCACTTCTTTTCCAGTTCGTCGCAAGCCCTTGAGAAACATGGAAACAGCTTTAAAACTCATTCAGAAATATTCAGGGCAGTGAGTTTTGATATTTCCTCCTACTTTACAACATTTAAGTTCACATTTACCCTGGAGCATAGCTATTTACTGGCCCAATATCAGCACAATCCTGGCAGAACTGGTGAGTGGGGCTGATGGCTGGCGGAAGTACGGCAGCGAGGTGTGTCACCATCCTATCCTCTGCTCGTTCCTCTGCTTTTCAACATCAGTCATGAGAACCTAGTGTTAAAACTTCATTGGACCTCTTGTGCTGGTGTTAAGTCTAGTGTGGCTCTCACTGGTCTTCCACACCGTGTTTCTGTGTAAGTAAGAAATGGTGATTGATAACATGATTAAAAATTTTAAATATGCTATGGCATGTTGTTTGTGTACGTGTCTCTTACATCCTCTTACATGAGCTGTTTGTCTGTGACATTTATAAAACACTGTTCCCACACTTTGACCCTGCTACTGAACCTGAACAGGCTTGTGTCTGCTTTGACCTATAGGATATAATAGAGAAAGATGATAGTAGTTGGTATCCATAGTTAAGTCCAAAAAGCCATGTATTTCTGCCTTGTCTAAGGAAGATGCTACCTGGGAAGTGTACATCTCGGAGGAACACAGCAGATTTAAAAGGTATGTGCTTATACTTCTAAAGTTTACCTATGTTAAGTAATGTGTTCACAATGTTCTGACAGTTCTTGAATGAAACACATCTCCACACTTAGGCTTCTTGCCCCGACAGGAGCATGTGATTTGAACTGGGGATGGTGTAGGTACCCTATTAGGAATGGGCACGCAGGAGCACCTGGTGTGCCTCCCTATGCTGTGCAGCCTGAGCAGAGCTGCCCCTTGGGAGCTATTTCCGGGCATCACCTCAGAAACTCTTTAAGGGACAGATGGGATAAGGATTGCCAGGGAGATGGGGACAGTTTGGGTGGTAGTACATCACTGCTGGGTGATGGAAAAGAACAGCCTGCATTCCTGGTGTCCATGTAGTCAGTGTGGAAGTCAGCTGCCCTGCTACCTGAGTTCTGACCTCAGGATCTGTGTGGGATAGTGTATGGGTCCCCCGCATTCTCAGGATGTAGCACTAAGATTTGCCTGCCTTATGGGATACATTCAACTGGACTTTGGCAAACTCAAGCAGGTGAACCACTCAAAACCACTGCCAGCAAGTCTCTTGAGTGCTGACTGGGCCAGGGCTGGGGCCAAGTATGTGAACGTTCCTTCCCCAGGCAAGCTGTCCCTGGTGACCAAGGCAGTGGCTGAGAACCCCTGCTTCCCTAAGCCTACCTGGGTAGAAAACATGCTCATGGGGCCCAAATCGATAACAATTTTGTTTTCTCCCACTCTGCACCTCTCTCAAGCATGCCCTCCTGTGTGCGGTGCACCTGCTCTTTGGCTGCTGTGAGGCACCCAGACTTGATCTGTCTGTTACACTGGCTCAGATCGGCCCTGCCACTAAAAGGACCCTGACTGCCTCCCCTGTGTGCCTGGAGTGTGGCTACTCCAAAGAGACATGCCGGAACATTAAAACGTGCTGAATTTGGGGACTGGGGAGATGGCTCTTGATAAAATGCATTTCACACAAGCTCGAGGACCTACATGAGGGAACAAAGACAGGACGACCTCTGGAGCCCCCTGGCCAGCTGGTGTAGCCATATTGATGAGCTCCTGGTTCAGTGAGAGACACTCTCTTAAGAAATAAGGTGGAGAGGGGTTGCAGAGATGGCTCAGCAGTTAAGAGGCCTGACTGTTCTTGCAGAAGACCCGGGTTTGATTCCCAGCACCCACATGGCGGCTAACAACTGTCTGTAACTCCAGTTCCAGGGACTCTGACACCTTCTTTCCTCATTGCATGACACAGGTGCACGTACACACATGCAGGCAATATATGCATATACATAAAATAAAAATAAAATATTTTTAAAAGGTAGAGATTAAAGAAGACATCTGACATTGACCTCTGACCTTCACAAGCACATGCACACACAATCCTGGGTTTTAAGAATGTAACATGATGATTTGAATATGAAGTGTCTCCAGAAGATGTGTTGAAAGCTTAGTCGTAACTGTTAAGGGCTAGGGGAAGTGACTGACTCATAAACACTCTGGCTCATCAGTAGGTTGGGCCACTGAGGGCCCACAAATTGATATTGGGAGACGGAAGAAAGCAGGATTGGGTGGAAAGCCTGGTGGGTGAAGCAGATCATCAGGGCTGCATCTTTGAATGGTTTATCTTGTCCCTGCCTCTGTCTCTGCTTCCTGTCCTCTGTGAGGTGAGCAGACTCCTCCCTGTGTACTTTTGCCTCCATGATGGTCTATCTTACCACAGGACAGTGATGGAACCACCTTCCACAGATTGAAAGCATGAGCCAAAATGCATCTTTTTGGATGGGTTCTCCTGGTGCTTGTCTCAGTGACAAGAAACCAAGTAGTCAGGAAAGTATCCTATTCATCAACCATATATTGTTCATCAGTAATGTTTTAGATGTGATAGATTAAATATTAAGATCCATGTCCAATTTCCCCTTTCTTTTTACATAAGTGATGGCTCCTAGACCACTGACGGTAACTGCTGTGACTGGCGTTTGTGACTTGTACTACTTTGACTTTGCGCGGCGCTCGCTGTGCTCTCCCTGCTGAGGCAGAGTGGACAGGCAAGGACTATTGAGCATCCCCTCTCCCTCCCCAGCCCTATTCCCTCTACATTTTCTTTTTTAATGAATCAGGGTATGAGAGAAGCCTCAGGCCAGACTGGGAGAGGCCTGCTGTATTTTCCCCCTTTACTTGGGTAGCAGGACCCCGAGTTTATTTGGGGCCCAAGGAGCTCATATTAGATTGTGCAGGGCAGTTTTCTGCAGCCACCAGCATGGCTGTGCCAGGTGCAGCTTCTATATACATTTCTGAAATACTCACTTATGTGCACTGCCATTTACTTGCTAAGTACTGTTGGTTCTCACTCTCAGCCCAGGGGACTCGAACCCCTCCCAGGGCTGCCTGAGAGCCCAACCTCGGGGAGCCCCACCCCACTCGCACTCTCAGCCTAGGGGACTCGAACCCCTTCAGGCTGTCTGAGTGTCAGTCCCAAGAATCCAGACCGTCAGATGCAAACAGCATGAGGATTTTAGGATTTTATTGCACTTGTACAAGTGGGTGACTTAGCCTCGGGAAGCTAAGCCCCCCCTGGCCCTGCTCGGACCAAGCTTTTATAGCAAAAAACCACAAGATTATCATATATTGACATACAGGGTATAGATTGGCACAGACCAGGGTTACAAAAACACAACTTTTACATAGTCCAACCTTATGCCACAAGCATTGTGACACATTACAAAATGTTGACTGGACAAATGTTTTAACCAGAAGTCTATTTTTACTAGAAAAGGGGCTTTTTCTGTTATTATCCCAGACATTATCTCACCTACCACAAGTTGTTGACATGGCTTTTGTGACAGGAGATGCTGTCATAGCCCTTATGACTTTTGGGACTTTTCAGTTAGGGAGGGGTGAGCTGATCAGGAGGTTTTAATGGCTGAAGTGAGGGTCCTGTCTTTTAAGAAAAATGAAGGTCCTACAGTACTCTTGCCCACCACACTGTGGGTGAGAACACGGTGTTCTGCCTCACACAGCAGGCTTGGCTTTGGGAGGTGCTTAGCAGATATCCACTGAACCTGGTGCTGCCTCCTGGCTGAGCCTAGCCCTATGCTGATAGGACCAGTGGACCTGTACTGAGGGCATCTGGGGAAACCATGGTCTAACACGGGTCGCTGTTAGAGCTGTGGTCTCTGTCTCTGATGCTGGAGGTAGATGCACATGTGACACATCCAGGAGTGCCCGTTCCCACCTTCCTTTATTCTCTTCTGTGACACCAGCCTTCAGGTGGCTGCCCTCCTGGGCTGCCCCTGCTGGTGTCAGTTAGGGACAGCAGGATAGTCCCTATGCACAGGAGACCCTCGCCTCTCCATGAGCTCTCCACACCATCTTAATGTGTTTTCCAAATACACCTGGTTTGATGTTGTTTGTCTCACCCTGTGGCCCTGACCCACACACAGTTCATGTGTCCATTCTGTCCCAGGCACAGGAGACAATGGCCCTGGTATTGATTTCTTTTCCTCACACAGGAAGTCTTCGTTCTACCCTGTGCAATTGTGTTCCTGGGAGTCAGGCTGGAGGAAGGACTGGAGGCTGGAAAGGCTTGGGTGAGCCCCACACAGCATAGCAGGGGCCAGGCAGGCATACTGAGAAGTTGCACATGTCCCTGGGAGGGTGGGCCGTGCTGTCCTCTGTGCTTTATGTGGTGACTGGGGAGCTCAGGGCCACA
This sequence comes from Eospalax fontanierii, assembly GCA_035773235.1. Classification (NCBI taxonomy): domain Eukaryota; kingdom Metazoa; phylum Chordata; class Mammalia; order Rodentia; family Spalacidae; genus Eospalax; species Eospalax fontanierii. Next base: position 41,547,034 of record CM069524.1, read on the forward strand.
ACCCCCCCACCCCCGCCCCAGCGAGCCAGGCTTTGTCAGGAGACTTCTTTGCTAGAGAGGGAAGTGGGAAATGTTCACCTGGCTTTGGGGGGAACATTTGAGAGTAAAGTGTGGTGGGAGAGAGGCCGTCGTGCATGGCGGTGAGACATGGAACTGGCTCCGCAGTGGGGTAGAGCTCTGGATGCGCGGGCTGGGGTCTGCAACCAAGCGGGGAGCAGAGGAGAGGTGCCATTTTCTGGAGCTCTATGAGCAACAGCCTGAGCGTTGTCCTGTGAAGACCAGCTTCTCATGGTTGGTACAAAGGTGTGTCCTGGCAGCTTGGAGGCATGACTTTAGACAAAGGTCTAGCTCCAAGGGGACATTGCTCCCATATCTGAGCTCAGACCCTTATTGCAAAGTCAGAATGACAAAATGGCATGGTACAGACACACAGACCAATGGAATGGGATCAAGGCCCCAGAAACAAACCCACACAACTACAGCCACTGAGTTTTTTGACAAAGATGCCAGAAATATACATTGGAAAAATGACAACCTCTTCAACAAGTCTTATTGGCAAAATGGGCTATCTATGTGTAGAAGAATGAAACTAGATTGCCAACTCTTACTCTGTAGACAGTCTCCTGCAGATTAAAGACCTGACGGTCTAAAACTCCAGTTGTTCAGAAAATAACACCAACAGTTGACAAATGGGACCCCATGAATTTAAAAAGCTCCTGCACTGCAAAGGAAGCAGTGAAGAGGTAGCCTTCAGAACGGAGAAAAGCTGGTTACACATTTGACAGAGGATTAGTATCTAGAATATACTAAGAACTCAAAAAAAAAAAAAAAACAAAAAACCAAAACAGCAAACAACTCAATAAATGGTCTCATAAATTGAAGCACAAATAGTCAATAAGCATAGAAAATGTTCATTGCTAGTCACCAGAGAAATGCAAATCAGAAGGACATTGAGAGGCCTGCGAGCTCCCCAGCCCAGGAGTGATGAGTTCCCTTTCCCAAGACTTTTCTGGGCCCACCATCTCTGCTCTCAGGCCTGCTTGGGTCACTCAGATCCTTGCGTGCCCCAGACCTATGAGCTTCTTTAGCCTGACCTATCAGCCAACCTGTTCACATAATAACCACCCAGCCCTGTCCCTCCAGGACCCTGAGGAGTCATTCCTGGAACCTCAGACTCAAAAGTTCCATCTGTTGCCAGCAGAACTTGCCTCTGCCTCCTGATGCTGGGATTAAAGGTGTGCACCACCGCACCTGGCCCTGTGGCTGCTTCTTACACTGCGTTTGCACATTTGCATAAAGTGGCCTCTAAACCGAACACCAAGTACCACTGAGCTGGGCCATAACCTGACAAACTGGGGAAACTACAAAGATCAAACACCCCATTCAACAAAGACAACATCCTATACATACCAAGAAACCACCAAGAATACAAGTCCAGATGCCCAGGTCTCAACACACACACACACACACACACACATGCATACACATACACAACATGAATAACCAAGACAATGTCTCCTCCAGAAATCAGCACCTTCTGTTATAGTATTTCCTGAGTATGGCAACCTAGCTGACACATAGGACAATGAATTCAAAATAATATTATAAATATATTCAAGGAACTCAGATGATGTGACTAGAAGTACATTGTGATTCCATCCCACCCTGGTCAGAAATGGCAGGAAACATAATAAATGCTAGTGACCAGGTGGACAAAAGGGAGTGCTCTGCACTGCTGGAAGGAAGCTAAGCTAGTCCAGGCACTATGGAAATCAGTGCAGAGGTTCCTCAAAAAACTAGAAATAGATTCACCAAATGACCCAGCCCCACCACTCACTCCTGAGCAGCTGCTCCAAAGACCCCGTGAGCCCACCACAGAGATGCTCACACAATGGCCTTTATGGCAGCACTGTTCATTTTGCCGTTATGGACCAACCTAGTGCCTGTCAATGAGGGATGGATAAAGAAAATGTGGTTTATATACACAATGGAATGTGTTTCAATCATAAAGAAGAATGAAGTTGTGTTGTTTGTGGGAGAATTGATAAAATTGGAGATAATCATATTAAATGAATTAAACCAATCTCAGAAAGATAAATACCATATTTTCTTTTGTTTATGGGTTCTAGACTTAAAAATATACAAAACTGTGTCTGTACAGATGACACAAAAGCAGATTAACTGTATGGGGAGCAAGGAGACTAATGGGAGACGAGAGGGTGCGCAAAGCGTTTGCATATACTTCTATGAAAATGGCTTAGGTAACATTTAGTGTCCAAACCTAAGGACCTTCTCCTTGCTGTGGAGCCTCCACACTATGGATGGAAGCAAGCTTGGCTGGCTTCAGGGGGCACTGAGCTGGGGAGGTCCCTGTCAGGCCCATCTACCCCTGACACCCTAGCAGTTGGGGTAGCTCCACTCTGCAAGCCATCTCTAGCCCTCACGACCATGGCTCATGTGAGTTCTCAGCAGAGTTTGCATATTATTGTGATTGATTTCCTGTGAGGTAGAGCAGGGCGGCCAGAGAGAGCCAGCTCCTGCCTTGCCACGCTGGTGCCTTCGTTTGCTGCTATATGGTTCAATGAGCCAGTGTCTGGGGTCTCTGGAACCACATTCATTGTGTCCCCAGAAGCTCAGTACTCGGCCCCTCTGCAGATTGTGGGCAGTGGGGGGAGTTGGGGGTCTGACATTATCCCCAGGACTGCTGCCATGCTGTGCTCAGACTAAAATCAACAAGGGCAAGAGGGAGGCCAATGTAGAGGTCTGGACAGAGGCTGACTCCTGGCATGGACATGCTGTGCCTGCTTTCCCAGGGTTCGTCTGGGCCTTCCTGATTCCCTGGTAACAGCCTGAGGCTAGTGCAGAGGCCCAGGGAGAATCCCTGCCATGGGAATGACACGCAGACTTCCCTCTGATGGGTATCTTCAAACCATGCCTGATCGTGAGCTTTGCTGCTTGAGCTTGTAGAATCCTCAGAAAGGATCCAGCTGGGGCCGCCTGTGACTGTCTCTGAGCCTCACTCCTGACTTAGCTCTGCCAGTGTGAGCCTCACTCCTGCCTTCTGCAACCCTATGACTCTGAGTAAACTTCAGACAGGAGATCTCAGCGCCGTTAGATCTCACATGGCACTTTGGACTGGAGCAGGAGGACCAGACCGAGTAGGCACCCCGACCTCTATCCCCTCCCGTCTTCCTCCCAGCTCCCACCCCAGCTTTGACCAAGCCTCTTTTTTCTGCTTGAATTCTAAACTGAAGCCATACAGCTGGCTAGTAAATCAAATTTGGTAAATAAACAAGCCATTCTTTTGAGTATTGTCCTTAGGTCTTATTTCTTGTGTCTCCCTTCATTAGAGGTTTTTATTGTCATCTTTTCGGCTCAACAGACAGCACAATCTGCCCTGTTAATTTTGTAATTGAGGTCTGTGCAAACACATTGCCACAGCCCCGGGGAATGTTTACTCTTCTTCAGCTGAGCACACAGTACAGTTTTAGTTGAATAAGATCCAACTGAAAGGCATAAATCAAGGGTTTAAAAATAGAACAAGGACTCGAAGCGTAATGTGTCAATATCCTAGTCAAGAGTTGAATGATGACGAGTGAGGCCCCGGCCCCGTGGATGGAGAAGGTTCCTCTTAGCTCCACAGATGGTTTCTGTGGGGCAGACAGCAGTGGGCAGTGTAGCTCAGCAGAGACCATGCGTTATTACATTTATTTATTGTTTGAGGTGGGGGCATACGCATGCCATAGCAGGCACGTGGAGGTCAGTGGACAACTTGTTGGATGGGGTTCTCCACCATGTGGGTCCTGGGGAATTAACTCTGGTCATTAGGCTTGGCACCAAGTGCCTTTATGTGCTGAGTGAGTCATCTTCCTTGCCAGAGATCATGTTGTAAATAGTTACCTTTTTCTTTACCCCACTGCCAACACCTGCTACACGGGTCTTTCTCATGTCTGAGGGAGAAATGGAAGTGTTCACTCTATGGTGAGGCTAAGTCTATGAAACCTGCAGACCCTTTTGGGGAGGATAGTGTTTGTGTTATTGGAATCGATGACAACTAGGGGCTGAAGAGATAAGATCTCTGGATCTTTGCCATTGGTCTCAGCCTGATGGAGAGCAATACAGGCAAGGACCGAGTCGAGCTGGTGCAGTCTGGGATGGCCTGTGGGATCCAGAAGCAGCAGAAGGCCTGCATGTTTCTCCAGTCTTCCCTTCCCACAGCACTAACTGGAGTTGTATTTATACAACACAAACCGTTTTCTCACATTAACAAGCATCTCACAATTCACAAACTTGTGGACTCGCTATAATAGCACATTACCTATAAAAGCACATTAGTAATATAATTTACCAGTTCTCACTTTGAAAACTTCACTTTGTATATTAAGCACTCTGAAGTTACTGACCTTTAGTCACTGACATGTCAGAACCACCCAAACCTCAAATTCAGGTCCCTGTCCTGAGATTCTGGGGAAAGGAGGAGCAGGTTGTGCCCCACTTGTGAGGGACTCGGGACCTGATGAGAGGCATGGGAAGTATGTACAGGTCCTCTTGGGTACTATCTTTATCCAGTTACATCTGGGGAAGGTGGCAGAAGTAAGGCTCTAGAACAGCCTGGGTCTGGAACAGAGTTGATTGGCTAGAAAAAGATGATATGTGGTTACTCCCAAGTCCAGAAGAGATACTAGGCTAAGACAGAATGGGCAATGTTGAGCTCCCAAGTCCGGACTCTGTTGTGACTTGGAGGAAGATGTGTGGATTCCAGGTTTGGGCGCTGTCTTCATCAATGGCCTCTAATTGCCGGTGAGAATGGACTCTGTCCAAAATTGAAAGCCTTCAAAGCAGGGCCTAGGCCTCAGAAACCCTGACAGGGATCTGGGTGATTGGCCTCCAGAGGCCTCCAGATGCTGTGGACTGACTCAGAGGGAGTGAGGGTCTCCTGGTCTCTTTCTGCTCATCCATAACCTCTAAGTTCTCCCTCTCCAAGGGAAATCTAGCAAGTTAGCTACCAGTTTCCAGAGTGCTGGTGGAAGCATGGGGCTCCTCGTGCAGCAGTCAAGGTACCCTGACACCTTGCTACAGAGAAACACACCATCTCTCTCTTCAACAGAAAAATCTGTCACACTTCCTCTGTCACACAAGAAGGGCTGACTGGCCAGGGGAGTGGACATGCTGACAGGTGTGGGCTAGACTGGGCTGAGCACAGATCCCGAGGGAGCCTGGTGTTGTGTACTGCTGGGATTCTCAAGGTCTTCTTAACAGGAACTGCAAAGTCATATCTATGGTGAGACTGTCTCAGCTCCTGCCAGGATGACCTTGGATCCATCTTTACTAAACACTTCCTCCTGGGGTGGGTAACTTCCGGGGCTGTTCCTGTAGTCTGGCTCTAGGTGCTTAGCAGCAGATGCCCCTGTACTCTTTAGAAATAAATGGAGTGCCTGTGCTGGAGGGCTCTCGGCCCACATGGCATTTCCAACCCCCCCGCCCCCCCCTCCCCGTCCATTGTACATTACGGGTGTACCTTACATAGCACCTGTAATGTGCTATGGGGACAGGAGCCAAGGTGGCCTCTCTCCTGGACTGTGTGTAGTTCAGATTAACTTCTGAATCAAGAGGCACCTACAGAGGTGGGGTTCCACTCTGCCCAGAAGGGTTGATTTCTGGGCTCCAGCCACTGAGACCTGGTTTTCACAAATGCTTACATTAAGTAAAGCCCCTCAGCTGGGGACACCTGCTGCAGGCCCCTTTCCCACACAGACCCGCTTGCCTCCGATTCAGCACTTTTTTCTTGGGAGCAAAGCAGTTTGAACTCCTGATGGCTGCAGGGAATGGAGACCTCATAGTGTGAAATCCAGGTCCTGAGCTGCAGCCCGAAGCAGGCTTACACTGGAGGGACAGGGCGTTGCCCGGGACAGCAAAAGCATCCGAATTCCATTTTCCCATATGACCCCAGTTCTTACTTTCGTCCTTCTGTACCCAGCTCTCTCCACACCATTTTCTTCCTTCAAGGCTACTTTGGGCTCATTTCTCCTGGTTTCAGCTGTCTAAAGTAGGAAGAATAATTGTCCAGGAAGCCTGGGTAAGCCCTCCCGATGGGTGGTCTGATACACCTGCAGACCACAGGGTACCCATTGTTGCTCTGGTCGTCTACTCCCAGGAGATCAGCTCTTCAGGGGAGAGGAGGAAAAGGCTGCAAGCTCAGGACATCTACGTTTCACCCCCTGGGTTTGGTGCAGATGATGAAATGGGGAGAGAGGAGCCACAAAGCATGGGTCATCTTGATGGATGCTGGGGGAGTGAGGTCACTGGAGCCTGGGTGGTACCCATCGAGGGTGAAGGGCCTCTCTTTTGGGAATGTAAGGCTAAGCTGACTCTGTAATCAGTAGCCATCTAGTGGCATCCTGTCAGATAGAACCTTCTGACTGGCAAGGTGGATGTTGTTCTCTGAGGAGCCATGGGGAGGCAGTGCAGGACAGTGGTTGAGGTCCTGGACAAGGGTCGAGCCTGGCTCAGAAGCAGCTGAGTGCTGCCTCCCTGGGCCTTGGGAGCCTGTTTGTGATCTGCAATGGGGGCAGCATGGCAATCTGATGATTCATGTCGTGTGTCAGCATGGCTAGCTCACAGCCACATATTCTGCTGAAACTCTGGTTGGATGTTGCAATTGTTTTTCTTTCATAACATTAATGATCTGGTAGGCTGAGAAGCAGAGGGAAAGCCTGTCACCCTCAGAGAGGGCCATCATTCTCTATGACTGCAGAACAGGCTCCTTCCTGGATGTGAAACTTGGACTTTCACCCACACATCTGACCTGCTGGTCTCCTCAGTCATAGAGCAGGCCAGCCAGTTTTCCAATTATTTCCTCAAACTTGTTGCTTCTGGTTTTCATTCTGCAGTAGTTCTCATAGCCACACACAGCTGTCACCTCCAGCTGAAGAAACACCAAGTGGACTCCGGGGTCGCAGTATTGGTCAGGCCACAAGCAGCACTGTGGGGAGCTGGTGCTGGCCTGTGCTCACCTCCCGGCCGCACCCTGTCTAGCTACCTGCCGAGGCTCAAGTTGCTTGTGTGGGGTATGTTGCCAGGCTGCAGAGCTGCCCTTTGTAAAACTCCGTCCCTGGTGACTGTAATCACTGAGGAGTGTCATGTGGGATATTCAGCTAAGAAATACTTCTTACAAATGTTTAACTGCTTTAAAAGTAGTGGCTTTTAAAAGTATCTTATGGGCCTGCTACTTTTAACCTTTCAGACTCAACTGAAATTCTTCACGGTAAACATTGCAGCTCTTTAGCTTGTCATGGGAACAAACCTTCTTTGGGTCTAAAGAGAGGTTGTAAAGGCAGGCGATTCAGCACTGGAGAGCCTGTGCGGTGGAAATGGCTTTTATCGCAGGGCTATTTGCCTTCCAGGAATGCAGACACTCAGAGCTGCTGGGCAGTGTCCACAGAACACACAGTGCTGACTTTAAAGGGTAGAGAGGTTATTCTGGAGCTAAATGTGGGTGACAGTGGTCCAGGACACCCCAAATACTATGCTCCAAGATGGTTTTACCAGTTTCATAGAAACAGAACAAAGGGGACTAGAGAGATGGCTTAGTGGTTTTAGAGCCCATAATTCTCTTTAGAGGACCTGATTTCGGTTCTGGCACCCACAATAGCCTGTAACTCCAGATCCAGGGGACCTAATGCTCTTTTCTGGCCTCCTTGGGCACTACACTCATGTGTTCAAGCCCACACAGAGACACACATATACACATAATTAAAAATAAAATCTCTTAGAAGAAATAAAGAAAATCATAAATTGACACTTTAAATACACTGTTGGAAACAAACATCAAGTGGGTAAGTGGGCTACAAGAAAGTGGGGACGTCCCTGCTACTGGCCTCAGATACCATCTGACAGCATTCTTAGCCTTTGGCTTGGTGGAAGCTAGGGCTCTGTATAGTCTAAAAGATTCATCTAATAGTCACAAGGATGCTAGGTCAGATACAGAGGTGGGCAATGAGTGGCTATTAAGGGACCTAATATAGCTCCTGTCCTGTAACTGTCCAGCTCTGCACAGTCAGCCTTGTAGCGTGTGGAGCACAGATGGAGCGTTTTCCTGGAGTTCACAGCAGCTGCTGAGCCACAAGTCACATTGGCTACTTAGATTTCAATTAATTAAAATTATATACTACTAAAAATGTCTGCCCTGAGGTTTCACATATTTGAAGTGCTCAGGAAACTCACACAACTCAAACTCCTGGTGCAGATCTAGGCATTTCCATCATCTCAGCAAACTCCCTGACTATGTATGTGCCTACACAGAATCTATGGGACACAGGCAAAACCACCTTTATCGCCTGCCCATAGCTGTTTGCTCTGTAATCCTAGAGCTGGAAAGCCAAAAGCAACCTGTGTCTGGCCCTTTCCAGAAAGTATCTCCTGGGCCCTGCTCTGAGCAGAGTATGCCTGAGGACAGGAGATGGTGTCATACCCCAAGCCTAGTGAGTGCTGGCTTCATGGGCGGTCTAAGAAGGCAGGTCTAGAATGTGCCACAGCAGAGGACTCAGTGGGGTCTATTAATGGCAGCTGAGACACAAGGCACAGAGTGTCCAGTTGGGGACTGTGCACAAGTGCACGTGAATACACACGTGGGGCATGAGTTCAGCTTGAACGAAGCCCTTCCTGGGGCAGTGGCAAACCAGGCCATGGTACCACCTGGGCCATGCCTTTCATCCCTTGCAGAGGAGGAACTGATAGCATTGTGAGACTGGGATGAGGACCTGTGCATTTCTGAGGGAGCCAGGAGCAACAAGCCTCTGTCCTGCCCTGGGGAGAGGCTTTTATTCCCAACTGCACTGGGAAATGGATTTGTCTCCATGGGACTGTTTCCGGGGCAGGTCACTGGGAAGCCCAGGCTCCAGAACATGGAAGACCTACATTTGGAGTAAGAAGAGGAGGGCACTTGGGATACAGCGAGATAACCCCATACCCCCACGCACCCCAAGAAGCAGTCTTCTTTAAAGAGACAGACACTCCCAGCGCTCACAAAGGCACTTGCCCATCCCATGGATACTGGTAGGCACTCTTCCTGGAGCTACTGGTGTTACCTCCTCTTCATGGAACTGATATTGGCAGGTACCCTGCCCCGGCACTGCACAGGCTGCCCCATGCTTGCCAGAGAAATCTCATTCCTGCGAGACCCTCAGAAAGGACAGCTGCTCCACACCCAAATGCTGGTCATACGATGCCCAGAGCTGCCAGTGACCCTGCTCTGCCTCAGAGAGTTGCACCCCAGGCAGCAGAGCACCTCCAAATCCCACAACCCAGGCTGCCAAGACACCTGTGGGATTGTTGCCACCGACTCAGTGGAGGAAGCTGCAGGTCACTGTGCTGCCTGGATCCAAAGCCAACACAACCCACCCAAACAGCAACCTGGGGCACATCTCCAGGAGAAAGTCTTCTCCTACATAAGCAATGCTACAGAACTGGCAGAGGCAGCTGATCTACCAGATGTGTGAAGTCAGCACAGGGACACAGAAGCAAGGAGAAGCAGGGAAACATGGCCCCCAAAGGAAAGCAGTACTCTCTAGTGATCAGTGTCAGGAAAGGAAACTGGTGAACTGACTTCATTCAAAGTGTGTGCGTGTGTGTGTGTGTGTGTGTGTGTGTGTGTGTGTGTGTGTGTGTGTTCATGAGTAAGGAGGCCAGAGGCCAATGTCCAGTATCTTTCTTGATTGCCCTTCACTCTATTTTTTTGAGTCAGGATCTCTTACTAAACCTGGAGTTCACTGATTGGCCAAACTGGTTGGCCAGCAAACTCCATAGGTCCATCTGATTGCCCCCAGCACTGGAATTATAGGCATGTATCCCCATACATGGCTTTTTATGTGGGTGCTGGGAATCAAATTCGGGTCTTCATGCTTGTATAACGAGTATATTCCAGACTGAGCCATCTCTCTAGCCCTCAAAATAATGATTTTAAAGCAACTTGATGAAATACAAGAAAAGAAAGATGGTCAGACAAGTCCATGAAAATAGGAAAATAGTTCACAATCTGAATGAGAAATTCATCAAGGAGATGGGGATCACAGAGGAGAACCTTGGAACTGAAGAGCTCAGTCAATGAAATAAAAAACACAATAGAACGCTTCAACCACATCAGAAAAGGGGAACTTGAGGGCTGTGAAGACAGGTCTTTGCAAGTAATCCAGTCAGATAAGAAATAAAAGGAGATTCCCAACATTAAAAAGTTGAAATCATATTTTGTATATATTCCATGACCACAGTGGAGTAAGAGGAGCAGTCGATCGGAGGATGTGAGAAATTATGCAAATCCATGAAAACTAAGGAGCTTGGCAAGACGACAGGGCAGAGGGAGAAAAAAGGGAAAATTTTAACAGTTTCTTAATGAAACGGAAATACAACACACCAACATCTTTGATAACAAAGTAGCAATAAGAGGTCATTTATGCCCATGAGCACCTGTGTCAGAAAGAAAAGAGTTTAACTAGTAGCCTGGTGATCCAAGGAAGGAACTAGAAAGGAAGGAACATATTAGTAGAAGACAAACAAAGAACAGAAAACTAAGAACAAAAAACATCAAAAGTTGAAAAACAGAGCTGGTCTTCCAAAAAGATAAACTGAAGAAAAGCAAGAAGACCTGATGAATAAAGTAAGTGTTGGGAAGGGAGACATTCCAATTCCACTAATTACATGAAAATACAAACTTAAGGCTTATTACTGCAATGGTATGACAGCACATTGGAACGTCCATAGGAAATGGACAAATGTGTACCTGAACCAACAGAATCAAGCCAATACCTGATCAAAGCAACTTAAGGGTTTGTTTTGGGTCACAGGTTGAAGGTGCAGTCCGTCATGGTGGGAAGGCATGGTAACAGAGGCATGCAGAGCTGGTTGTGTTACATCTGAAGATGTATACTGAAGAGAGAGATGGATACTAGTGTTCAGCTCACTTTCTTATTATTCTAGGACTCTGTCTCACAGGATGGTGCTACCTACATTCAGGTTAGCTCTTAGTTCTTCCATTTAACTTTTCTGGAATTACCCTCACAGACATACCAGAAGTATGTTTCCATGGTGATTCTCAGTCCAGTCAAGTTGACAATGAAGATGAACCATCACAACCATGAAGACTTGGAAACTCACCCAATAATCAGCAATGAACTTGAACAGATGTGCTAACCCAGCAAGCCAAGTCCTAGCAATGCTGGTGACCACGCAGACTGGGCATTGCACTTGTGAAGAAACTGCTGGATGTGCATGCGGTGAATGAGTATGTGCATCAGAACATTGTGGGTAAAGCTTTGCCAACAGGAGGAGCTGGAACTTAGCGCTATAATCTCAGACAGCTGTACCTTCAGGTCATCTGAAACAAGCTTTGATTTAGACAATGAACCCATGCTGACAGTCTGACTCACAGGGATTTGGCGAACAAGGTTTTGAGTCTATGAGGGTACTAAATAATACACGCTCATCAGGAACTGTGTCTTGAGTTTTGAATGTTGGTATTTCCTTGGACTGGCAATATACAGCACAACTCTCAGGGGACATAGGGGGCAGGCCCCAGCCTCCATGGGTCCCTGAGGTAAAAGCTGTGCATTGTGTTGGTTGGATGCCATGTGCTGGAGGTGTGGTACACAGAATGCAATTTTAACTTTTTTTTCTGGTTAAGGACAGTTTGGGGGTTGTAACATATCATAACTCAAATGGCTTCTGAGTTCCACTTTGTAGTTTGGATTTCTCAACCAATTGTTGAGAAACTGAATCCATTCCCATACTTAAATGAGACACCAAGGATAAAAGAGCATCAAGGATAAAAATTTGCCTTTTTATCAGATGTTCCTGGCAAGCACGTGTTTTTGCACCAGAGCAAGAGAGGAATACTCTTCCTCTGCTTCCTCACGGCTCCATCCGTAGCTCCCAGGGAATGCTGCTAGTCAACGACAAATTCCCCACAAACCAAGTCAAACTAGATTCTCCACTGCTCTGACTGCCATTTTCTCATTCCCTCTTCCCCGCTCTGTTAGCTCGGCCTGCAGAAGCACAGACAGGGGAGTCTGCCTTCCCTTCTTTGCATGGGGCGCACTGAGCAGACCCTACGCACATCTGGACTGAATTCCATTGATCCACAGTCTCAGGACGCTTGAAGAATGGAGGGAGCGCTTGGTTCTTGTCCTATGTTAAAGGGGCAATGAATGACCAAAAGGAACTCTCTTCTCATTAAGAGGTAACTCAGTGCTTGCTCATGTGAACCAGATCACAAAGAGCACAAGTTACAAGAGGAAGTCTCTTCTCTGAGTCCCTGCATCCCAGGTACGGAAATAGATCTTACCAGTCTTTCTTTGAGCATTTTTTTCTTTCATATTCTATCCCTGCTATGTAGGAAAGGTTAGGGTGTCTCACAGTTCAATTTCTGGAATGATGAACTGGTTTTTAGGAGAGCAGTTATCCTGATGAAAATAGGTAGAAAATCTGTGTGACATAAAATACATACATTGGAAAGCTACCAAGACAGAGCATAGGAGGCCAACACTCAGAGAAGGGTGGACTTTGCTGATGTGAGCTGAGCACCAGGCCAGCCACCCGAGGCATTTGCTAGTTCTCCTGAAGCACAGTTACAGAGGCTGGGAAGCAATAGCAGCCAGAAGCACTCTCCCAGGAAGGGAGAGAAGCATGAGTCAAGCTCATTCAGACCCAAGACTCCAGGTGCCAGGATTCCAAAAGATAGTGTGTGGTAGCCCTTGATTATCTCCCAAATATTGAAGGTAAGACCCTATGGCTGAATAAAGGACATGCTTTGGACACAGGACTTGGAGTAATGGAGCTCAGACTGATCAGGGAGCCTCCACCTTAAAGACTAGCTCTCAGTTTTAAAGGATACCATATAAGCTGCTAAGAGAGAAAACCAATCAGTGGTCCAGCTCTAGCTTTAAAGCCTAATAACCACAACAATGACTGGCACAGCACACTGTGTTGGTACCGTAATTGGCACTGCAACGTTAGGGGCAGTCAACAGCTCCCTAACTGGACGTAAGCCACTCAGTGGGAGGGAACGCATGCGTGCCACTGTAGACACAGCCAAATGCACATGGCTGGAGAGGGCATTGATCTTACAGAAAGCCCTAAGCCTCTCACATCCTTAGACAAATTTAATTTCTTAGTATATGCTAAGTATGTATCCTTATATTTATAGACAAGTATGCCAGTCACCATTCATCAAAGAAGCTTCCTCTGCAGCAGACAGACTGTTACTGAGTTCCACAGCTGCTTATACACAGAGAATAAGTGTATGTGAGTTGCCCAGCCCTAAGTGTCACATCTACAGTGGAACCTCTATACTAAGGCTCATGGAATACAGTGGAACAAAGGGCAGAGAGAATATTAATGTATCTCTCAACTCTCATCAGTGAAGCATCTTCATGTAACAGAGGGTAATGAACACAAAAGGCCACGACTTGCCAAAGTGTAGAGAATAAGAGACTGCAGAATGTGGTTCTCTGGACAGGACTCTTGTATAAACTTCACCCACCCAGGGTTCAGGGACCATTGCAGAAAGCGGAGCAGAAAGACTGTAAGAGCCAGGGGAGGAAGTGCATGACCATAAGGAAACCGTTTTCTAGACAACTGGGGCCTTGCTCATATGAACATACAGCAACGGTGACAGTATGCACAAGACACATGTAAACTCTATTAGACAAAAACCAGCACAGAACTGGGGAAATGGCAGGAGGCCACAACTCTGGAGAGGAATTATTGGCAGCTGGTCGCTGCTGGGTGAGGAAGAGTTGATCTTTTTAAGTGAGTGCAGTTAGACAAGCTGAACACTGACACCAAGGGACATCTGGGTACACTAACTTGACTCGATAGGCCTTAACATATATGAAGAAACGCATAGAGTCCTGTGAGGGTGGTGCGAACAAGGAGAGGGGGCTACACACGGTTACAAATTATTGTACGAAATCTACAAAAATTCAATAAAAATACTTTAGAAAAGAACGTGTGTGGTAAGGTGACTTCCTCCATTTGTTCTGCCTGTCATCTTAAAGTGCTCTCTGAGTCACTAGTGCTTAGCCTGCGTGAAGGTAAGCAGAAAATGGTGGCCCATAGGCCACAGGCTCAAATACAGACATGCACCTTAGGCAGGACAAGAACAGTAGCTACACCAGGCTTATGGTAACAGGGTGGGGTGAAAACACAGAGTCAAAAAGGCACACACCAGGGAGCTCTCACCATGAGAATCCACACCGGGGAGCTCTCACCATGAGATTCAATACCAGGGATCTCTCACCATGGGAGTCAACACCAGGGAGCCCTTACCATGGGAGTCAATGGGAGCATTGCTTAGCCACATCCACTTCTACACCTAGTAAAAACGCCCCTCAGAAAGTGAAGATAAAATAAGCATTCCTGACAAACAAACCCTGAGCATTCTCCTGGCAGACTCACACTGTATACTAACAGGAGTCCTTTGGTTGGTGGGGATTCACGCCACTCAGCAGCATTAGCCATGCATGGCAGGGTGAAGGGGAATCGAAGCTTGGGCTGTGGGTAAGTCTACAAGACAATTAAATGCATGAAATGGATAATATTTTGATATTTAAAATATATGTATAACTAAAATATGTAATAATATAATGCAAAATTGGTTATGAAGTGGAGTTAAGTGTTCTGTCTTGCATACTATATATTTGATAAAAATACAAATTTTAGATTATAATCAGTCAAAGCTGCATTATTCTATCCTCTGTCATAACCTTCAAAATAATGAAAAAATATATAATTAACAATGTAAGGATGGGAAATAGAATAAAATGCCTGATCAAAATAAAATAAATGAGGGGAAAAACTTAGGTATGTGATAAAAATAAAAAACAGGTAGTAAGGGAGCTGGAAAGATGGCTCAGTAGTTAAGAGCACTGGGTATTCTTGCAGAGGACCTGGGTTCAGTTCCCAGCACCCACATGGCAGCTAACAACTGTCTGTAACTCCCTTTCCAAAGGATCCAACACCCTCTTCTGACCTCTGAGGGCATTGTATAAATGCAGGCAAAACACTCATAGACATAAAATAAAAATAAATATAAAAGTCAGGTAGTAAGTATTAGATGCAAACCTATCTATAATGCAATGACATTTACTATGATGGACTAAATATTCCAATCAGAAGTCAAATGTGTTAGATTTTAAAAGTCATTCCTATATTGTTTAAAAAGATGCACCTTGAATGTAATACATAATAATGTATTGATAAGATGATAAATGGTAGAAAATATTTGCCAAAAGAAAGTTAATGTGGCTGTTACTTTCATAGATGTAGCACAAGACGAATGCCACACTGAAGGAGGGACGTTTGTAGCAATAAAGGGTTAAACCCAATGGGAGATAAAACAGTTTGAACTTCATGAGCTTCATATCATAGCTTTGAAAAACACAAAACAGCAGAATTAAGGAATGAACCCCGCGGATTCATAGTGTGAACTTGGACACACCTCTCTCAGTGACTCACAGAACAGCAGCCAGTACTTGGACTATGTGATTCACAAACAATGAAACTGACTGTGCTAGACACTGTACACAGCCACAGAACTCACCTTTCAAGTTCCAAGTGGAAAATCTTTCCTGTTTGGTCATAAATCAAATTTCACAAAACTGACATTACACAGAGTAGACCAGTAATTTTCAACATCTTCCCCAGACCATAATATGTCACGGAGGTGGGAGGTCACTCCAACTGCAGTTTCCAGCTGGGGTGGCAGTGTCCATAAGCACCTATCTCATCTCCAAACCTGTGTGACACTTTATCCTTCTGGGAATGCTGTCTGGTCAGGTGTGGGACAGTGAAGGCCCTGCGCCCTTTAGAGGCACACTTTACGCAGATGTTCAGCCGGCTCTTCAGTTATATTTTGCTAGTTGATACCAGCACCTAGGCTTTTGCTCATAAATTTATTCTCAACTCTATGTGTAACCCCGTGAGGGGGAGCAGTTATGCGTCCCTACAGCTCTCAGTGGATGCTTGAGCACAACCAAGTCTCACTGACACCAGGCTGCAGCAGTTTGCACTGGTTTGGGGGTAGTCATGGAGAGAAGACTGATGTAGACAAAAGACTGCAGTTTGGGATCCCATGTGGTTAGGGTGAGAGTTGGAGAGGGAGAGATCAATCTATGGTGTCTCCATAAACAAGGCAAAACTCCGGGAAACCTGTACCCTCTACTTTAACACCTAAATAACTCAATTTAGGATTTGATAGAAAAAAACAATTTTCTTTTATGAATGGTTAACAATGAATGCATGTGTGTGTGTGTGTGTGTGTGTGTGTGTGTGTGTGTGTGTGTATTCTTCCTAAGGATGGGCGATGTAGAGCCTTCCAGTGACTCGGTGCCTTGCTAAGAAGCTCAGGACCGTGCTGTTCTTCTGGGCTTGGGCCTCTTCTATTAGAAGATGTTTCCTGTTTGGAAAGAGGAGATTTTCCTGAGAAATTGTAGTGCAAGTTCATCATTCCTGCTGGTCTGCACCTCAGGTGCCATGTCTCCCTGACAAACTTGAGAATATCCCAAGCTTTCCTGGTATGTGGGCAGCAGGCCAGGATTGCTGAGTGGCTGCTTCATACTCTAGGAGTCCCCATAAGGCTCTCTAGGACACACAGTGACCAGAGGACTATCCTCCCTGTCAGTAACAGGCCTAAGGGATCCCCTGGCATGAGACTCTCTACAGTGGAAGGAAGTGCCCTTTGCGTTCCTGTTCTGTGGGTTTGGGGGTCCTATGGCATCCTTTGTTGGGGCTCTGATGATTATGTAGCTGGAAGAAGGCCTGTGGGGAACCATGGAGGACTATGGTGGGGAAAGACTGGTAGATACAGCTGCCACTGTTCCATGGTTGGCATGTAGTTGCCAGGTTCAAAAG
The DNA here is from genome assembly GCA_035773235.1 of Eospalax fontanierii. Lineage (NCBI taxonomy): Eukaryota > Metazoa > Chordata > Mammalia > Rodentia > Spalacidae > Eospalax > Eospalax fontanierii. The sequence goes on from CM069524.1 coordinate 41,563,936, forward strand.
AGCCCTAGAGATGCTGGAGTAAGAAGGGACAGAGCTCTGTGGCCCCAGTGGGAACTGACCTTAATAGTGAGTCCACTGAACTGTAACATTGGCGAGGCGATTCTTTGGATATGCAAAAACCACTAACACTACCCTCTGGCCATATCAGGCATGGCCCTCCTCCAGATACAGGCAGATGGGTCTGGAGCTCTCCCTGTGGCAGGCTCTTGCTTACTATACCTTGCCTCTAGCAGGACCTCTTGTACCTCCATCCTTTGCTTCCCACACAAGGGTCTCAGGATGCTCCCTCCCCAGCTCCTCTTGCTCATTGCCAGTCTCCCCTGAGTCCCTACCTCCGGGCATCTCTTGTGTCTGTGCACCCTTCAACTCTATCTCAACACCCGAGAGGAGGCTAAGGTGGCACCACATTGAGGATCCCGAGCTGCTGCTTAGGGTGTGCCCACATTGGCCAAGGTTTCTCCAAGGTCCGCACCTGGTCAAGTTGGAATTTGAACCCAGGATAGGCCCTCTCCAGAGCTATGCTTTAGCCCTGATCTCATTCCCACCACCAAGTCTGTCCCTTTCAGTCCACAAGGGGACAGAGAGCCAAGTGCGTAGGATTCTTATGTTCAGGTGTCCAGGGGCATGTCAGGTGTGGGGAAGTGGGAAGAGGTAATAGTCAGGTGGAGGTGAGTCCAGTGATCTGAACGAAGAATGCTGGACCCCTCCACTCACAATACTCGGGGGGTCCTCAAATGCAGATGAGGAAACCAGAGATGGGGCCTGACACGGCACAAAGGATGCAGCGAGCTAAGAGCACGGGGGACTGGCAATGAGCAAGAGGAGCTGGGGAGGGGGCATCCTGAGACCCTTGTGGGGAAGCAAGGGATGGAGGCACGAGAGGCCCTGCTAGAGGCAAAGGAGAAGTCAGCAAGGTAGGAGTGAGTGTGTGGGGCCAGCAGAGCACCTCAGTGGAGAGTGCCGGCTACCGGAGGTATCACTCCTTGGGGGGATTTTCTCTTTGAAGCAGTGTTTGTGGGAGTTCAGTCCCTCCCTCAGCTCCCTCAGCCTAGCTTCTTCAGCAAGCTTTCTTCCCTTAAACCCTTCAGAGTCTGAGCTCTGCCTGCTCCCCTCAGGGCGCCACAGTACAGTCAGCTCTGTGACACCTGCGTTGTATTGGGAAGCTCAAGGGCTCCTGGTCCTTTGCTTTCCAAGCTATCCTGGGATCCTGAGACCAGTAAGTCCCAGTGGTACCTCAGGAGTGTCTATGCTCATCCCCCAAATCCACAGGTCCTAGTTAGCTTGGCCTTAGCCAGCAGAGCCTTTAACATTTTGGTTACAGGGCAGTCACAACCCAGGGAACTGGAGACTGGACAAGGCTCCCTGTGAAATCAGTTCTCAAAGCAGCAAGAATTGCTTAGATGACAATAAAACTGGGATAGTCAGGACTACAGGTGAGCTGTAGTCAACTGTCCTTTCTGCCATCGCAGGTGTTGGGAACCCATATACACAAGATAAGGTATAGAGTACATGCCTGGAATCAAGGACCAGGGGTTTAGCTCTGGCCCATAGTAAGAAAGTGGAGAGTGAGGGCCTACCAGATACCAACCTCCAGCCAATGCCTGAGGAGGTCTCCATGCCATGAGGCTCTATCCTAGTCTATATTCTAAACCAAAGAAAAGATGGCAGCTTATTGTGCATGTGGAGTAAAGAACCCAATGTCTGCCCAGGCTGGACCAGTGAAGCATCTAACTGTCTTCTAGTACGTGAGGCAGACGTTCTGTTTTCATAGTGACACCTCTCGAGAATGGTGAGTGGTGAGTGCTCCGTAAATGAATGAATGGGGTGAAAGAAGTCAAGAAAATGGGGTGAAAGGATGTTGGGTGAATGGGATGAAAAGGCATTGAGTGGAGGAAGTAGAAGGGCCCAGAATCCGATAGCCGGGGCTGGGCTGAAGTCTATAAGCCAGGGCAGGTGACTTAGCAGCCGTCCTGTCGCCAAAGCCCTGGTTCCTATCTGCATCAGCTCAAGGGGGATGGCGCCATGTATTTTCCACAATGGTGTGTTGAGGAGGTGCTGACACCCTAGGAGGTATGATGCTCAGTGTCTTGGAGGAGAGGTCCTCTCTAACACCCTCGAACCATCAAAGTGACTATGGATGTCCATCTCAGAACCTGGGAGGACATGTTTATGTCTGGCTTGGAGCAGGAACTTGGTGGCATTATGGAAAATTCCACATAAAAATGTGAAGAGAGGTATATCCACAGGGGTGAGAATGTGTATTCTACCATGTGAAGGGACTCGGGGAACTCAGACCCAAGCAGGGGTGGTCTCTTGCCCAGGTGAGGATCAGGTCCAACAGAGGTCCTGGTCACAGATGGGGCAGGCTCTCATGCATGGTGGTTGGGATCATGACATGGGTGACAATAATCTCAGCAGTCCTAACTCTTCCTAGGAAAGGGGACCTGCTCATTCAATTTGTCAGTCCCTGGCCCTTTAATGACCCGGCTTAGGACCCTTGAATTTGGATTTGTCTGATCAGATGTCCAACTAGAGACCCCTGTGGAGCTCTGGCTCTTCCTAGGACTGCTCAGAACAGTCCCAAGTTCAAGTGGCACTCTTCCTGCTCCTCACCCAGAAGGGGACTCCCAGACTACAAGCCACTTGCCTGTTAGTCCCAGGTTATCTTCAGATCTTCCTATGTTTTGAAGGATCTTGTCCAGAACTGACAGTTTCCTATATTTATCACTGTTTGAGCTCTTCTTGTCTATGGGGGAAAATAACAATAGTTAAGCTTTGATAAAGATATAAGGCATGGTTCTTTTTCTCTTTAACTTCAGAAAACCATAGGCTGAGGATTTAGCTCAGAGAGAGAACTCTTGTCTAGCATTCAGAAGGCCCTAGATTTGATCCTTGACAACACAATAACAGAACACACACACACACTTTCCAGGACTCCATAGGAAAAGCCATAGTGGAGGGAGGAGTTTGAATGCTGACCCTGATGTTTCTCCAAATACATCCATCAAATGGAAGTGCCAGAAAGCCACAGTGTGTAGGTATTTGCTCAGTCAGTATGCTGACACCTTCCCCCGCTTTTTTACATGCTTCCTGAGCAGGTCCCTGCTGCTAAGGAGCAGGTACAGACTGCGGAGTCCCTGGGCCAAGGGACACTGATATGGTCCATGATTGCCCTTTCTCTCATGGGCATGGTCCTTAGTACTTTTTTCTTGCCTAGTTCCTGCCTTTAGACTTGCACAACAGATCAGGAAGACTCATCTCCCTGTAGCTCTCCAGAAGCTCCATGTGAGGGAAAGCTGGAACACTTAGATAGTTACATTCAGTACATTTAGATAATATTTCTTGGACATGTGAATAATAACTCTCTCACTGATCAGTCTCCTCTGTTCTCTGATTTCTTGTGAATCAAGACTCTTATTAATTATCTAGCATGAAGCAGGTACTCAATAGACAGTACTGAGTCTTTAACTAACATTAATATTTACAGAAAAATAATGACCGTGGCATAAATTTACATATGCCTCGACATGTTTCAATTTTAAGAGAGCAAGTAGACAGAAACTCATTAAAGACATAGAAGATTTAGACAAAGTGATTAACTCACTTGATCTAAATGACACCCATGAAACAAGCCATCAACAACATCATGTACATACTTTTCAGGGCACATGGAACATTTGCTAAAATATGCTGTATCCCCAGCAGTATCTAAAGTTCTAAAAATACATTTGAAAAGATTCATTATATGATGTATGTTCTTTGAAGTATAATTAAACTATAAATCAATAAAATAATGGTATTTGGAAAAATCTCCAAATATTTGAAAATTAAGTGGTACTTTCTGAATATCCTTTGATAAAGGAAGAAATTTAAAAGGTGAATTATAAAGTATTTTGATGTGAATGAAAATAAAAGCACCATGATAAAATTTATGGGATGTTGTTAATATGGCACTTAGAGGAAAAATTTCAAGCACTAAACATTTATGCTAGAAAAAAAATGAAATGTCTCACTCAAATTTATGATCTAAGTGGTCACATTAGAAAGCTGGAGAAAAGGGACAAACTCATAATAAGCAGAGGAAAGTAGCAAAGGTTAGAGTGAAATTACTGCAGAGCCGGGACAGGTGGCACACACCTTTAATCTCAGCACTCGGGAGGCAGATGCTCTGTGAGTTCAGGGCAAGCCTGGTCTACATAGTTAGTCCAGGGCAGCTGGGGCTACAGGGAGACCCTGTCTCAAAAAAGACAAAAAAAAAAAAACATGAGTAAAATTACTGTGATAATAGAAAATCAGTAATGTGAAACCCAAACTCTGGTAAACAAAGTCAGTAATCTAATCAACTGAAAGAAAAAGACACAAATTACCAATTTAAAGAATGAAATAATTAACATAATTATAGCTCCTTCAGACTTCAGAAACTGAAATGGATAAAAGACTATTATGAGAAAGTTTTGTTAATAATTTTGCCAACTTAAGTAAAGTAAGTAAATTCTTCTAAAGACAAATTACTAAAGTTCATTCAATCTACTGAGGAAATTAAATCTGTAGCTAACACCTTTTCACATAGAAAATATAGTCCTAAAAGTCTTCATTGGTAAATTATTGTACATTAGACATTTTAGGTATAAATAAAATGCAAGTCCAACAAATACACCTAGAAAACTGAAGAGGGCATACAGTATTAACTTGTAATCAAAAGAAGAAAAAAACTACAGACCACTATCCCTTGAGAACAGAGATGCAAAAATTCTTAACTAAATTTTAACGCAATCAATCTAATGCATATTAAAAATAAAACAAAACAAAAGAGTATAACATGACCAAATGGTTTTATCCCAGGAAGACAAGGTTGGTTCAACCCTTTAAACGCAATTACATATGATTCATTGTATCAACAAAATGAAGAGGAAGAAAACAGCTGGTCATCTAGCAAATGAGAGGTTGGCAAGTTACTGCTTATGAGTCAAATGCAGTAAAGCCTACGGAAACAAGGTTTTACTGGCATGCATTCACGTCGTTCTTCATGTCCTGCCTATGGCTACTTTCAGAAAGACCAGCAGAATTTAGTAGTTGCAATGGGGACCATCATGCACTCAAAGAGTAAAATATTTACTATCTGATCTTTGGCTTAAGAATTTTATGTCCACAATAGATTGAAAGAAAAGGTGCTCTGAACATCCAACATCCACGTGTGATCAAAACTCTTAGCAAAGCAGGCTCAGTGGGTAAAGTGAGGACCTGAGTTTGGATCTCCAGTATCTAGGTAACAAGCTAGGAGCAATGAAGCACACCTGTTACCCCAATACAAGTGAGGCAGAGACTGGCGAATCCCAGAAGACTTCTGGCCTAGCTAAAATGTTAAGCTCTGGGTTTAGTGTGAAACCCCTTCTCAAAAAACAAAAGATGGGTAGCAACAAAGGAGATACCTGAAGTTTACCTCTGATTTCCACACACCTAAATGGTTACACACACACACACACACACACACACACACACACACACACGAGCACACAGAGGTAATTTCTTCAGTCCAACAAAGGATTCACACAGAACTTACAAGGAGCAACAATTACTAGTAAAGGACTAAACACTTTCACTTAAGTTAAGAAGGATCATCTGTTCTTACTATGCCTATTCATCATCAACTTCACTAGAAGTCCCAGCTAGTGAAATAAGACAAGAAAAATAAGTAAAAATGCATATGTTTTAAAGGAAGAACAAAATATCCAATGGTGATCGTTATCTGTATAAAAATTCCAACAATTCCAAAGAATCTACAAAAAAGATATTATAAATGAAATGAGAGTTCAGCAAGGTTGTAGATTACAAAGTTAGCATACAAAAGCAGTGACATTTCCATATAGACTAGAAGTGAACATTTGGAACTTTAAAAATACTATTCTTTATTATAACATTAATAATTATGAGATACTTTATATAAATCCATAGAATGTATGTGTTAAATTTTGAATATGAAATGCCCCACAAACTCATGTGTCCAAGACTTGGTCACTAGCTGGTGGTGCTATCTAAGGAAATGCTAGAATCTTTAGGAGGCAGGGCCTACCTGGAGGAAGGAGGTGTCTGGGATGTGTCCTTGAGGGCTATACCTTGCTCTGGCCCCTGCCTGTCTTTCTCTTTCTGCTTCCTGCTGCCATAAGGTGAGCACCTCTTCTTCACAGCTCTCCTCTCCAATGATATCTGCTAGTATGGCCCAGGTACAGTGGAACCAGTAACCATGGCTGAAACCTCTGACACTATGAACCACATTTGTCTTTCTTCCTTTAAATTTTTCTCTGTTATTTATCAATCGACAAAAGTCAGATTAACACAATATACAAGATTTTTATAAGGAAAACTACAAAAGATTAATGACAGACATCAAGGAGATCTAAATGAATGGAGTATTCATACAATGGAAGTCTGAATACAGCTAGGATGTCAGTCTTGCCAAATCAATCTATAGCTCCTCAGTGATCATAATCTAAAACCACATAGAATTCTTTTGTGGGTATCAATAAGATATACGTAAAAAGTACTGTAGTAAGGGCTAACAAGATGGCACAGTGGTTAAAAGAGCTTGCCGTGGAAGTGAACATCTTGAGGAACACATGGTGTTGGTACAACCAACTCAAGGCAAACTATACATTTAGTCCCAAATAAGAATGACTGAATAGTCCTGGGGCTGTTAGAAGGTGTGAGGTCTTAGCTTCACAAACTTAAGGTTTTCAGAACTGCATAGGAATGGGTTTATGTAGATCAAGCCACACAATATGTGGGACCTCGTTAGGGCTATCCTAGGGCACAGATAAACCTGACTGATAAACCAGACTTTGCTGAAGATGATGGGTTTAACTTTTTTATTAAAACACATAATTACAGAATAATTCACTAGGAGCCCAGTGACTTCCAGTGTGGACAGAACTCCATGGAATCCAGTCAGTCTGTTCCAACTTCAGTGCCATGAAAGAGGCTGTCGCCATGAGCAGGTAACATACCACATTGGATACCCCAGATCTCAGTGACTCAACGGATGAATGAACACTCTGCTCCCCTAGCAATGGCCTTCACCTTTTTTGGGTTCAACCTACAGTAAGAGATTTGTGCTGTGACCAAGCCCACTCTCCTGCCATGAAACAAATATTCCATCAATGTCAGCACCTTTGTCCTTTCCTGAATGTTGGCGCCAACTTAATAAATGGGCTTTATTCCATTCCTGAACAGAATCAGTTTGGAAACTGTCAATGTAGAGACACATTCTCATGTGACGGGCTGAGGTGGAAGGCAGAGCTGAGGGAAGCTGCCTGCCCTGAGTCTCAGGGAGAAGGAGGGCTTACTGCTGGCTAGGTTTCCTTGTCTGTGTCTTTCCATTCCAGTTTATTCTGTCCTTGTGAACACAGGGAAAGCTTTGCCTTGTCTATTGTCATTCCACATGATAATCATCCCACATCTCTTCCCAATGCACTGTTTCCAGCTATTCCCAATGAGGTATGCACATGGGCTCCCTGAAGACTCACTGATGACACGCAGATGCCCTGGGGTGAGGTCGTGCTGTGGGTGAAGGGCATCAGGGCAGCTGGGATGTTGTCTTTCATATCAGGGATCTGGTGGCTTTTCTTTTCCTGTCATGTTTTCACTCAAGTGTCTCTGCCGGGCTTTTAACCAAACATCCTCTGGAGTTCTGTGCGCTCCTCAGTATGACCATGCATTCATCCATCCATTCATCCATCCATTTGTTCATTCATTCAGCCCATCAACAAACACTCACCCTGTTGTTAAGGGCTGGGCAGCAGGCAAGGGAGCCCAGTTGCCTTGGGGACACACTTACCTCAGTGTGGCAGGCCCTGACCAAATTCAGGAAGACAGCGTCCTCTAGCTCTACCTGACAACTCCCTTTTAATTATCATGAGTCAAGCTAAGTTAGGGGCTGCCTTACTGCTTCCATTTAGCTTTTTCTAAAAATTAAAAGGTGTGACTCAGGCTGTGAGGGGGAGGGAGCCAGCGGTGGTTGCCATGTTGGGTCCAAGGGAGGCTGTAGACCCAGCCTCAGACTCTGCTTCTTCATCGCTTGTAAAGCGATGCTCATGAAGGAGGGTGTGGGCTGCAAGTGAGTTTCCTTTCCATTTTGAAGCATACATCCCTGCCACATGCACACATCACTGTATATGAATCAGCTCTCTCATTCCATTCTGAAAAAGAGCCATCCTCTAGGATGCCTAGAGCCCTGGGCTTTGGCTTTCCATTATAGCAGTTGTACCACAAAGTCTCTTGGGGGCTAAAGGAGTGGGAAGCCATGACTTAGGAAGGAGGAAGCCTTACTGCAGAGCAGAGAGAAAGAACAGTCTGCCCATCGACACCCAAGTCCAAAGATGCTGGATAAAATGGTGTGGCACTTGGCACTTGTGTATGACCTAGTGATTCTCCTGAAACTTTAAAAAACACTCTCAAGTTATTATAAAGACTAATATATTATAAATGCTGGTGCAATAATAACAGGAAAGAGGTCTGTCTGCTCAGTACAGGTGAAATTCTTTTTGAGGATAGTTGTGATCCACAGTTGGTTGAATGCTCTGATGTGGAGCCAGAGGCCTGAGGATAAGGAGAGCTGACTTCATCATCAACCAAACGGTGGCAGAGAAGCAATGGAGAGCTCTCGCACTGCCACATGGGCCACAGCAGATGGCCTGGTTAGGATCAGGGGAGGACAGCCCCTAAGTGCCATGCACAAGGGCAGGTAGGTGTCGGTTGTCTAGCTATTAGTGCTTTGACTGGGGAATTCTCTGGGGATATAGCCCCACATCTACCAGGGTTTCACTCATCCCTGCATCTGGCGTCTCAATTCCCCATTCCTCCACCACGGACAGTTCAACAAGTGTTGAACTCGTCTTCCATTGCTTTTGGACCACACTTGGCTCGTATGTCCTTCTAAGATGGGGCCTGTATTTCTTCACTTTTCTTAGTTGTGTTTTGATCTTTTACACATTTGCCTGTCTTTGCGATGTCTTGATATTTTATGTTTTCAGTACTTTTACATGTTATGAATAACTCTAAGCATTTTAGTACAAACATTTAATGCTATAAATTTCCACTGAGCACTGCTTTGTCTCCCACAGATTTTGACATGTGCTTTCATTTTTATTCAATTAAAAATATTTCCAGCCAGGTGTGATGGTGTATACTTTTAATCCCAGAACATGGAGGCACAGGCAGATGGATCTCTATTAGATGCCAGCCTGATCTACATAGTGAGTTCCAGGCCAGCCAGAGCTTTTTTTTTTTTTTTGAGACTGTCAAAAAAAAATCCAGATAGATTCTCTTTGTGACCTCTTTGCACATGGGATCACTGAGAAACATGTTATAAACATGTTAAGATATGCTATAAATTAGCATATATATGCATCATTACCCCATGGGTTTCTATTTTATTGCTGTTGTGACCAGAGGATGTACTTGGTACGGTTTTAATTGTTCTAAGTCATTAGCAGTTACTTCCATGACTGAAACTCCACGTGTGCTGGTGAGTGTCCCACACGCAGCTGTGAAAAATGTGGTCCGGGTCAGGGGAAGACAGAGATCTAAGCATCTGAAGTTGTAACTGCGACTTTGCTGGCTACTTTGAGCTTGCCTTACGTCTCTTCCTTCCCCTTCTCCCCTCCTTCGATTACTTTTCAGGATTCCTTTTACTCTCCCCTGTTGACTTGTTATATATCTTAAAGTTTCTAGTGCTGGACATAGGCTTTACAATATACCATTAACTCCTTACTGCTTATCTTCAAGTAGTAATGTGTAAGGACCTTAAATGGGTCACTGTGGCGTCCTGTGCTGCTGCGCTTATGCATTTGTTTGGGTGGGCTTGTTGCTTTTATGCCCTTCCTTTCTTCTCTTTCTTTTCCTTCTCTCTCCTTCCTACTTTTATCTTCCTCTCCTCTTTTTCCTTCTCCCCACTTTAGAGATCCAGTGATGTATTAAAGTCTGGAAAGTAACAGGAACAATATCGTTCAGTCTGCTTTCACTGATACTATTTTGACATTTTGTTCATCTGTGCAATCCACATTTCAGTCTGCCTTTCAGCACTTCTGTTAGCCATGTTTGTTTTAGCTTTCATTTCTCTGCAGAACTTTGAAAGGTGTTTTCACTGGGTGCAGGATTTGTACTTTTGTCTTTCCCATGGTTCCATGGTCCTCTAGAGCACACGGCTTCAGTTTGTTGCCCTCACAAAGAAGCATAGCAAATATACACGTCACAGATGTAGCATCATGAAGAGTTGAGACCAATGATCAGTCACATCAGCGATGTAAATGTTTACCTCGTTAACTAATCTTCAGTGTGTATTTGATCAGCTGTCAGTGGAGATCTAGTTACTCCCACAGTTGAGTGATTTGGGAATCATGCTGTCATGAACCTGTGTGTGCAAACATCTTCCAAGACTGTTTTCAATTCTTTTGGGTGCATATTCAGAAGTATAATTGGTGCCTCATGCAATAATTCTTTCCTTAATGATTAAAGATGTTCAACGGTTTTAAAGTATTTCTCAGCCATTTGTGTTTCATCTTTAGAGAATTCCCTGTTTAGCTCTTTGCCCAACTTTTTAAAAAAAGTTTTTTATTTTTGTGTATCAGTGTATTGCTTGCATTTGTGTAAGTGCACCCGTGTTGTGCAATGCCTGTGGAGGTCAGAAGAAGGCATCAGATTCCCTAGAACTGGAGTTATGAATGGTTGTTAGCTGCAATGTGGGTGCTGAGAATTGAACTCTGGCCTGCTGCAAGAGCAGCCAGTGCTCTTAATCTCTGAACCATCTCTCTAGCCTGAGTGCCCCACTTTTAAAATTCGGGTTGTTTATTTTTTATGATTAGTTTTGTAGTTATTTGTGTATTCTAGATTCCTCTCTGTATAGCTGGTAAAGTTTTTTTTTTCCATTCTGTAGGTTGCCTCTTCACTTGAATGATGGTGTCCTTTGATATATAGAAGCTTCAATAATTCTTTTTTGTCTTTTTGAGAGAGGGTTTCCCTGCAACCCCAGCTGGCCTGGAACTCACTATGTAGAGCAGGCTGGCCTTGATCTTACAGAGCGATCTCACGAGAGCCTCCTGAGTGCTGGGGTTACAGGCATGTGCCACTGTGCTCAGCCCTTCAAGAAAAATCTTTTAAAATTATTTTCTGAACTTTTTGAGGAACTGTGGTACTGTTCCCCACATGGCAACAGCATTCTCTATGCTCATCAACAGTTCACAGGGTTCCATTTCTGTGTATTTCCAGCCTCACTGTTGTTGCCCACAATCACGGTGGGCAAAGATGGTGACTTATTGCGGTTTTAATTTGCATTTCCTAAACACTGGTGATGTTTGCTGGTGGCTACTGTCTATTTGGATATATGTCTAATTCAAGTCCTTCACCAACCTTTGAGTTGGACTGTTTATTTTTGTTTAGTTTTAGTTCTCTAAGTATTCTGGTAATTAGTCTTTTATCAGATATACAACTTGCAAATTACTCAGTCTTAAAAAGGAAGAAAATCCTGTAATATATTACAGCATGGGTAACCATAAGAACATCGTGGTAAGCAATAGAAGCAAGCTGCAAAAAGACCAACGCAGTGATTCCACTTCTATGAGACACCCAGAGTTGTCACACTCATAGAAAGTGGAATGATGGTTTCAGGATGCTTTGGTGGGGGGAACTTGGGAATTACTGTTTAATGAGTACAGAGGCTGGAGAAGATGAAAGGTATGGAAAAGGGTGATGGTGATGGTGTACATTATGAGCGTATTTACTATCACTGAACTGTACAGTTAAAATTATCATGGGGACAAATTTTGTTATACGTATTTTTAAAGAAGAAAGAGCCAATCGATTAAAATGTTAAATGTTAAAGCTGAAAAATAATAAAGAAATAGACAAAAATATATAGGATAAACTATCTAACAATAAGAAAGCAGAGGAAACAATCCTTACATCAGAATCGCTAGTCCCTAAAGCGTTAAACATGATGAAGGCTCTTTTGAATAATGAAATAGAAGGCACAGTGAATAGAAAACATCCATGAAAATATATGTGCATCAAATAACAGATGCGACACTTAGGAAGCAAAACCTTCAGAGAGAGTGGCAAGGCGTGTGAAGAATCCATTTATAGCAGGATAACTTTATATAACGCTCTTAGTAAAAGATTTAGTGGCTAAAAATGAGAGCAGAGAACAAAACAGCATAATCAATAAAGCAGAAGTTACAAACATACATCAACTCCTGTAGCATGTTGACATGAGAGAACATGTCTTCTTTACAAGCTGCTCATGGCACAGCCACAAAATTAACTGTGTGCCCAGTGACTGGGAATGAAGCCCACAAAGCACTGCTGTTACAACTGATGCTTTCTGATCACAATGGAATGAACGGGAGTTATTTTTTAAAGCAATGTTAGAACATATTTTTATTAGAAAGCCAGTTTGGATTAAAAGATAAATCCGATAGAATTTCTGAGAAAACTATAATAAAGTATAAATAGGAATCTATGGGATGCATTTAGAAAAGAGTAGCATTATATGTTTATTGGAAAATTGAAAAAAAAAAAAAAAGAAGAAGCAAAAGACTTACTCGAGCCTAAAAACTAGAAATGACCTGGGTACATGAACATATATGCAGGCAAAACACATACACATGAAAAATAAAGATAAATAAATTAGAAAAGAAAGCTATGAAGGAGCTACCCCAGAAGGCAGTACCAGACTGAGACATTGTTCAGGATATTTCTAATAAACCTTGGAACATCAGATCTTTTCAATACTCTATAAATTGCCCTGGGGAATCAAAAGAAGGAAACCTTCATTTTTTTATCATAAGAAAATATTGTACTTACACTTCAAGCTGATAAAGAATCTAAAAACTCACAGGCTAGGAGAGATGGCTTCAGCTGTTAAGAGTGCTTACTGTTCTTGCAGAGGACCCAGGTTTGGTTCCTAGTACGCATATGGTGACTCACAACCACCTGTAACTCTAGTTCCAAGGAATCTAATGCCCTATATCTGGCTTCCACAGGCTCATACATGCCTGGGATGTACATAGACTCACAGAGGCACACATACATACATACAAAAATAATAAATAAATCTTTATTTATTTAAAAGAAAAGAGCTCCACAGACTAGTGCCACTTCCTCGTTTAGGCCCAGAAATACTAAATAAATTATTGAGGAGAAAAATTCAATAGCATTGTAAGAAAATGTTCAACATGATCAAGTACAATGTATTCCAGGAATGAAAGGTTGGTTCAGTGTCAGGAAATTTATTAACATCAACCTCCATCTTAATATGCCTGAAAGAAAACTATGATTATTTCCAAAGACGATGAAAAGGATTTATACAAAATATAAAAAATGGTAAATATTTTCTTCCCATGTTAAAATATATATTCCTCTGCTATAAGTCCAGAATCTCACCTACCGAGCAGACACGGTGCTTGTACTAAGAACATAGATAAGGTGAGGATGTCCCCTAACTTTACAGCTAGTAGACTTGATGCCACCCATATTAGCTGATGGAACTAAGGGTTGAAACTGACAAAGAAGAAGAAGACTACTTATACCTCACAGATGATAATACAGCACATCTGGGAAACTCTGGCTGGTTAAATAAAACCAACTCCACAGAACAAGAATTCCTTAGGATAGAAGAATTTAAAAACCAACCCACAGGAATTAACGGCATGCATACACAAATGAAAGTCATCTACGGTGATCAGATTAGAAGAATTCTCCTTGCATAGCAACAACTTAGAAACAAATTTAACAAGCAACTTCAATACCTACACAAGGAAAACTTGAAGCACTCCTGAAAGGTACACAAGACGATTTGAAAAAATGTAGATGCTAGAACTCAAGATCATAGAAAGCCAGTCCTTACCAAAGTTAAAAAAGTAATACAATAATGCTAAACATACCAAGCGTTTTTTTAAAAAAAATGGAAATTAGACATATACAGAAAAATGAGAGAATAATCAGGGAAGTACTGAAAAAGGGAACTGAGAAAGGGTGTGCACCCCAGAGGCTAGAACACAGCGAGAGGCCGACATGTTAATATGACGCACAGTTGTTGATACATATGGGATCTGATATATCATAAGTGCCACTTTGCAAATCATGAGGACAAGATGAATTTCGAGTGAGTCATGCTGGAACACCTGGGTAGTCACAGGTAGAGAGAGAAAATCAGAAGCACTTTATACCATGTTAGGAGGAGATAAATTCCAAGATAGAGGGGTGGGTGCAGTTACATAAAAGTAGAGGAAAATAACAAGTTTTCTTTAGCTTTAGCTTGGGCTCAAATAGTAAAGAGAGCAAAACATTCATTATTATGACAAATTTTTTTGTATGAAAAAGTCACCAACATCATCAAAAGTCAACTGGGAAATCCGAAAAAAAATTGCAACATATATCATATACTGGCTGTCTATTACATGTCTGACAGTCCTAAAAATAAAGCTCTTAGAAACTGAGGAGAAGAAAACCAAGAAACAAAGACAAATGAGGAAGTAACATGAACATATTTATAAAAGACAAAAGTGACCCTTAAATAGGAAGTGTTCCAAGTCACCCCTAACTGGAGAGCTGCAAATTAAAGCAACCTTGAAATGTCACTCCTCCCTCCGAGAGTGGTGAAAACCTCAGGGTGCAACCTCCTGGGGAGGTGAGGCTACAGGGAGACTGCCCCATGCTCTGTGCATGCTGTGGCATCGTGATGCTCCCACATGGGTAGTGAAAGGATGGTCACCCTGGATTCTGGTCTCACCTTCAAAAGACTGCAGTTCTAGCTTATTCTCAGGACCATTGGTGTTGCTGTTGTCAACAGTACTTCTGTCTTTAATGAAGAACATGGAAGAAACAGGGAACATGTTCTGAATGACACACTTAGACATAGGGGCATTTATTTTAAGATGTTGGTTGAAATGCTAGTGTCATTTTAGTTTCATCTGAAAATGAGTTTGGGAAGTTAGCATGGAGATACTACATAGTCTTTCATTCCTTTGTCTTTTGACTCCTCCATCCCAGACTCAGAGTTGACACCAGGAATCCATTTCTAGCATATGACAGTCTCTAAGCATCAGAACACTCATCAGGGCCTTATCTGTGACTACAAATACTGAAAGATGAAAAGACTCTGCAGAGAGTCACGGTTATATGATCCTTGGGAAGAAAGGCAGAGGGCGGAATATGGGAATGGATATACATGTGTGTGCATGTCCACATGACTCCTGGCTCTGCCAGCGGAACAATGCCTCCAGGGGACTTCCCTAGCAAAAGGAGCCACGCTAGGGGCAGTGAGGCACCAGACGAGCCATAAGCATCTTGTGACGCCAAAGAGGATGCAGGAGTTTTAGAAAGTGAGAGGTAATTACAAGGGGCTCCCAAGGCCAAGTCTACAGTAACAAGGTCAACACAGGAAATAACTAGAACGTAGTTATCATCAGTAGTAGTTAGCATTAGTGCCTAACTATAGTGATTGTGTTAGGATTGTGGGTAGAAAAGGAAGGGTCACTGTAATTATCAGGCAATTTGTACAATTCCCCAAGTGGGAGTTTGGGATGTTGGACCCTCATTTTAAATAGAGTCATGTTCTCGTTCCTACCATGGAACTATCACTTGGATCTATCCAAACACCAGAGGCTAGTCACTAGAGAAGCTGAGTGGGGAGAAGTTTGAAACGCAGGACCCAGGGCCCAAACAGAGCTGCTTCGTGGGCCTAGGAGTACATAGTAATGACCTCGTCTGCACCATGCCAGAGGCCACTATACTCGGGAGCCTTTATCTGGTTTTATAATGGTCCACATTGCAGAATAGATTTAAGTCCTACATATTACACTCCCACCTTCCAAATCTAACTAATCACCTTTAGGGCAAAGGGCTCTGTCACCTGAGCATCAGACCGCTCTGAGCCATTGCACACTGCATCTGTTGGAGGGAGACTTTTTCTAACTCCTAAGGCCCTGGAGGACTCTGGAATCTTACTATCTCCTTCCTCCAGGGAGGAGAGGTGACTTAACTGGAAACCTGCAGTGGGGCCTCTCTTTCCCTCCTGGCATGTATAGACCAGAGAGAAGACATTTCTATAGTTTGTGCAGGGCTGGGCCCATGGCAGGGCTGGAAGCTGGGGAACACTCAACCCCACCGCAGAGTTGCTTAACTCCGGTAAAACAGTTGCAATGTGCACCTGGCTCTGCTTCCTGGTAAGTTCTGAGCTGAGCAGGGAAGATGGCTGGATTATAGTTATAGTTACCATCATTGTCAATGCTTTCCTTGTTCACTGAAGAAAGCTCTAAATTATCCAATAATTCATGGTAATTTTCGGAGCCACCCTCTTGGTAATTGTCATCAATACTAGTAGCTAGGACGAAGAAGATGGAAAGAAATGGAAAAGTGTTGTCTTGATTACATACTTGTGAACATTTCTGGCTCAATCCCTATTTTACAGTGTCAGACTGGAAGAATAGCAGTGTCCAAGTTCTATCTGAAAACGTGTGCTTGAGAGTTAATCTGTAAATGGTCAGGCATCATTCAATTGCCTAGAGCCTAGCAGCTTGAGTCTAGGCAGATGCGAAGTAAACAAATCCTTCAAATCTAGTTATATCAGAACCCAAACTCCCAGAAAGTACTGAGCCCTCTTGCCTCCCAGTGCATTTCATGTAGAGCCCGGGGGCTCCTAACCCCAGATCTTGCCTTGTCACTGCCCCATCAAACCTTCTGTCAGGCAGGCACCCTGTGCTGCTTGATCTGCCCCTACAGTCTAGCAGTGGAAGCTGTGCTGTATTTGTCTCAGTCTACAGCTCTCTTTCACCTCGGACACTACATATTCTACACCTTGGTTTTTTTCTTGATCATGAGGGGTGACAAAATGGCTCTGAGACTCATTCAGAAGCCAGGAGCCCAATGAGATGGTGTGTTCTAAACTGTAATGCATCGACTCATTCTGTAAGCCTCATGTTCCTGCAGTGGCTAAACTCCATTCATACCCTGGGCCCAAGGACGTGTGCATATGAGTCAGCGATCACTTCAGAATGAAGCAAGCCATCCCTGATGTGGGACTGACTCCCTCACTCTCAGAAAGCCTGGGGGCCATGTCTGGCTCAAGTAAATGGGCAAACAACAGAGTCCTACATTCAGCACCACAGGTCTCTAGGAATACATACAAATATCGGGGTGCAAAGGGGGTGTACTTACTTTTGTTACTAGCTTGCTTTGTAGTTGTTGATGGCTTTGTCGTTTTTACTGTTTCAGGCACTGTTGATTTGTTTGTCTCCAAAATCTCCTGGGACAGAATTTCATCTTGGGAAAAGCACATAAAAAACGTTAGAGCTAATGACTTATGACAGATGTCCTCTGCATAGTATACTTCAGGCAGCCTGTGAAGACTGTAGGTGGAAAAACAGGAGCCTTAAGGAACCTGAGGACTCTCTGGAGAACGTCATCTTGACTGGGCTGGCTACTGCCTCACTAAATAATTTTATAAAAATTGAGGCCATCAGGGTATTTCCTAAATCTTGCCTTCTAATATAGTTTGGATGCTGAAGGGCTCCATTGACCCATGTTTTAGTTAGCTTTGTTATCTCTGTGACCGAATACCTGAGAACTACTTAAAGAAGGAAAGATTTCTTTTGGTCCCAGTTTCAATTTTTCAGTCCATCAAGGTGGGGAGGATGTGGCTGAGCAAAGCTGCTAGCATTCCGCTAGGAAGCAGAATGAACAGCATCAGGAAGGGACCTGGGCAATGCATATCCCTTAAGGACTCATCTCCAGTAATCTGCTTTCTCCAACCTGAGTCTATCTTCCATAGCTCTACCACATCCCAATAGCCTGTTCAGATTTTGAACCCATTTACCAATGTAAATTAAACAAGTCATTACGTCACAGCCCTCATGATCTGACCATCTCTGGAAAGGGGCGCACACATGCGGTGTGCTTTACTAATCTCCCAGAAGTTCCTTGTTATAGAACATGGTCCTCTGAGAAAAACATTGAATGAAGCCACTATTTTCATCAGATCAGCTGTGATTGCTTGCAAGAGGCCATTACTGTAATGGGAAACTGAGGCATGAGACCTACTACTACACAGAGAAGGCACTGAAGCCAAAGTGGAAAAATTGGCAAAGAATTTATGACTCAAGTGGGGTTGCCTCCAGAAAGACTTAAGCCCTGGTTTCAGTTTTCTTACAGGTTTTATGCTCATTGGTGGGTAGGCTTATATTTCAGCTTATATGACCAAGGGCTTTAATGACCTGTGTGTCCTGTGACTCCAGTTAGGAAATCCTTGCAACAAGCATGTTTACAGAAGCAGAAGCAAAGTTTGGGCATGAAGGGGAAATAAGAGTTGGTCAAGGGGAATATCTGCCACCAGGAATGGCTCAAGATAGGGTTGCAAAGGTTGGGGCTATTCCTTAAGATAATGCTTATGATAAGGGGACCCCATGGGTCCTGATTTTTCCCATATCATTACAATTGGGTTTACTGACTATTGATGTTCCTTCACGGAAGGAGGGATGAAAAGGGTCTTTGGATCCTCACCTGAATCTCCAGCTGAGCTTTCCAGCCATTTGTAGGCAATTCTGTGGTAATTGCATGTGGCCTTTGGCTTGAGGCTGAGGTATATGGGCAGGGGAAGGTCAAATAAAAGGGCGCTCCACCTATGCAGTTATGGGGAGATCATCATCTATACTGGGTGAAAATTTTTTCAGTGGAGCTGCTTTAAGGTCACCCTTATCCCTGACAGTAATTCCTCACCCCTGCTCTATAAGTAAGGCCAATCAATTCATTGGTTCCCCAGGGTGAACTTTAGTGGAATCAAACTTTGGTTTATCATTGGGACCTTATGAAGAGCAGGTAGGCAATTGCTTGCTTGCACCTCCTTAGGAAGTTCTTCTTATATCCTCAAACTAGTCAAAATGACAAGATTACCCACCACAAGCCCATCCTTTCACACACATGCATCTACTTGATCATAACATTCTATCCTTGACCTCTCCCCAAAAGCTCATGTTGGTCTCATAATGCAAAACACATCAGTCCGTCTATAGGAATTCTCATAATCTTTACAATTCCAACACTGCTCCAAAGCCCAAGCTCAAAGTCTCAAGGCACTTCTTACCTCTTAAAAATCACTCTGCAAAAACTTACAAATGAACTGATTCTAGTGTACAATGACCCTGCAACTCTGGCATTCTGAATGTCTACAGAGCCAGCATCATATGGATAATGCCAAGGTCTGTTGCTAACTTGAGCAGTAACGTGGTCTACTGAAACTATGACTGCATTGGCCTTTGAGGGGCTAGGTGGCTGAGCATCATGACAAGAATCTTGGAGTCATAACTTCTCAGGTAGCCCTGTGGTAAGCAGCCTGCCCCAGGGCCACCATTTTTCTCAAAAGAAATTTTTTCAATGAATTTACTCTCTCATAACCTGAGCCTGTGAAGGGTCTGGTCAACTCCTGAGATGCCCTCAAGGCATCCTTTCTTCTTTCCTGTTGCAAAGTCCTTGGCTACTTTTTGATAGGCCTAATCTCTTTAGAAAACATGACTTCCTTAGTCCCAACCTTACACAGACTTTTCTCACCAGCCTCCTTTCTGCTTTGCTCTTCACTCATGATTCTCGCTGTAAACCTGACTAAAATCAGCCAGCCATAGCTCTGCCATAGACCTAAACATGAGACTGACTACATTTTCCCTCTGTTAGATTAATTAGTCCATTACCTTTAAACTCAGTTTCCCACAAAGTCTCAAGACACGAGCAGAATGTGGACAAGTTCCTTGTGAGATTGTAACCAGACCCACTAGGGTCCTCCTTTCCCTACGAAACCTCACAAGCCTGGTCTTCACTGTCTGCACTTCTCCTGGCATTCTGACCTTCAGAGCTCCCAGCAGAATCTCCCACTTAGCTCTGCTTACAGCTTTGTAAGTTTTCTTCAGTTCACATTTTCATGTGTTTCCAAATTCTTCCCACAAACCAATTCCACAGGCTAAAGAACCATATCATCAAATTTAGTCAGAGCAATGATCCCATTTCTTTGGCACCAATTTTCTGAGTTAGATTTTGCGTCTCTGGGCCAGATTACCTGACATGGATAACTTAAGAGAGGGCGGGCTCACAGCCTCAGAGGTTTCCATCTATAGCCCGTGGCTGCGCTGATGCTGTGCTTGTGCGAGACAAAGTGGGAGCATGTGGTATATGCTACTTGTGTCACATGGATAGGATGCAGCTCAGAGAAGCAACAGGAAAGGACAGAGCAAGATAGAGTGCCCCAGGGCACCCTGGTAGCATACGTCCTCTGACCAGGCTGGCTTTCCAGATTTCCACCACTTCCCAACAGCCTAGTCCTGATCAGCATCTTTCCTGATTTCTACCCAAATGCGGCTGTGTTTTTTTTCACTGCACTCTTCTCTCTCTCCTATGAACCTTCTAACATAAGAATTCTGGACATGAAGTCAAACAAATCTAGACTCTCATTCTGGTGCTTTCCTCACTCAGCTATGAGCTTGGATGAGTTTCTTCATGTCTCTGACCTTCAGTAGCTTTTCTGTAAAGGAGAGTACATGCTTTTTTCATGACTTTAGTAAGATCAGCAACCCAGCATGTGTGGGGACCACAGTGGACAAGCAGCAGTTGGAAATGGACTGTAGCATCACCATCATTGTGGCAGGAGTAGTGCTGGGGAGCAGCCTAGAGCTCACCAGGGTCGTGTGCTGGGGAGCTGCCTGGGGGCTGTGGGGACCTGCTGGTCCTGGTGTCAGGAGACTGGTCCAGGTGGAACTGGCCTCTGGGTGTGAACTACACAGTGGACTTTGGAGCGTCAGTGTGGTAAGGGCTGACTACCCCTTCAGTCACTTTGTGTTGCTCACGTGCTGAGGTGCTGCCCAGGTGGAATACATAGTTAAAGCTCGCTTCCTCTGCTTCTTTAAAACATGGCTACCAGAGAACTTAGCGCTACATCTGTGACTTACTCTGTGGGACAGTGTGGGTCAGACCAGTGGTCCTCATGTAGCAACACTCTGATCTTGGCACTAAAGCTTCAGGCCTGCAGAACCTGATTCTGAAAATGAATCAAATCAGTTCCTCCAGGGTCTGCAGCTGGTAACAGGCTTATCTGGGAACGGCCCCTTGGTAAGCGCCCACTCTCTCACCAGGTACCAGGTGTTCTGTATGGGGACTCCTTACCGAACACTTCAGGCATGTTTTCAGCGGTTGAATTGAGTGCCTCTTCAGTAACTGGACCTGGAAGTGGAGGATGAAAACTCTAGCTTAACAACATTCATTGATTCTACCTCTCTCAGTGGGCAGCTGTGAGGAAGGCCCCAGCCTGCCATAGAGGAAGGAACCCTGTATGAAGTCTGGCTGTTTCCCAGGAGTACAGAGGAAAGTCCTCTGGGACCTGAGCTTCTCACTGGAAAATAGGAAAGGCATCCATCCACGGGACAGCTGTGAGGGTAGAGCCCATGACTTATCCAGATGTCCCGAGTGGAAGCTGCTCCAGCGGTCACTGGGGTCACCCATGTGGATGATTAAGCAAGTGCCCAGGCTCAGGGAGGACTCTGCCCCATCGCTGGGGCAAGCAGAGGAAGGGGGACAACATCCCTGACAAGGGGACTCGGTCACTGATAAGTAACAAGGATGGCGGCCTTTCTGTGTCTTCCATCTGAGACGAAGCCCGGAGGCCTTTCTCCCCTACCAACAGGGCAGGACCCCTCTTCTGGCTTACCAGTCCAGACTGGTTTTGCCTGGACATATCTCACCTTGGAGCTGTGACTTATCAACCCTCTCTTCTTTAAGTTGATGAATCCAAAAATCAGGGGAAGAGGACCTGTCTCATACTACTAAGAATGCCTAAAATACCCAGCCTCTGCCTGCCCCCAACCATGAGCTTTGGATTTAAAAAAATATTTTTCTTTTATGGGCAGAGTGTATTTCCTATATGTCTGTATGTGCATCCATGTCATGCAGTGCCCATGGAGGTCAGAAGAGGGTCTTAGATCCCCTGAAACTGGAATTATAGATTGCTGTTAGCCACCACGTGGGTTCCAGAAATCAAATCCAGGTCCTCTGCAAGAGCAGCCAGGTGCTCTTAACTGCTGAGCCATCTTTCTAGCCCTTAACTTTAGATTTTTTTTTTTTTAAATTTCTGGATCTCCTCTCCACTGTGGAGAGCTTTTCTATGCCAGTGAATAACATTTGTTACCTGTTGTGTCTGGGATTTTAATTGAGGGAGAAAATGAACCTGATCAAGACCCCTAAGTTCCTTTCAGCATTTCACCTCCTGCGTGGCTGTGACACACTCATCTGGGAGGCCACCAGACTGGGAAGGCTCCTTCTTAGGTTCCCACCAGAGCTGCTCAGAGACCAGCTCAGCACACACAGCGCGAGGAAGCATGGGTCCAGCCTCTGAGTGAGGCTTTCCTTGTTGCCAGTCAAATACTCTCTTTGTCCTGCTCAAAGACACTTCATAAGTGCTTTCCCTGAGTCCCCTGGGTGGCCCTAAACACTTGCTGGCTGGTGCTGACTGAGGTTCTGTCCTCAGGACAGGAAGATAGACTGGTCACCTCATTCCTCCTTCATGAGCACAGCCTTCCAGAGGCGATCCTGTCTGCAGGTAAGAAGTGGAATCTGGTGGGTGAGCTGAGGGTCCTGGATGGCAGTTGTGCTCAGGACTCAGGTCTGTCTGATGCATGATGTCTGCTTCCTGGTAGACAGGGAGAGCTGCGTCGGGCAACCTGGAGCTGGTGATTCTGAGGACCAGTCTCACCTCTGAAGTGCCACCAAGTGCTTCCTCCTTCTGACATGATCTTATCAGGGGCTGTGGTCTTTCCAGGTACATTTCTTGAGCTCATCACGAGCCTCTTCTCCCAGTTCCCAGGTCCTGGGACCCCCAAGGATGGCAAGAAGCAGGACCACTGTACCTCCCCTTTCTGAGGCACAGAGCTCTGTCTGGGAGAACTGAAGTTCCAGTTAAACCAATGACAAAGCTGTTCTCAAAGGCTTTAATGATGGACAATCTGCATCCCAATGTGCTCATCTGCACGGCTCAGAACAATGGAAAATATGTAAGGAGGTCTGCGGTGGTGATGACAATTGCTTCCCAGTATGCTGACCTTGGTAAACGAAACAAAGTACAGTTCTCTTTGCATGAGACATTAATGGATCATTACGAATGGGTACAGCTGCGCCGTACAAGCACTTTGTTAAAAATATTCTTTTCATCTTGTGTCTGTCCCGCAATTACAATGGAAGCATTGTGCGAGTCAGCCGTGTGCACATGCGTAGTGTTTATGCTCATGGTGCTGGTGGTTGTTAGTGCATATTGTCAAATGTAGCGGCTCTACCATGGTTTTCCTGTTGTCTCCTCCTCCCAAGAGTCATCGCTTCCAGACGGCACACGCTCACAAGGTCAGGACACTCCGATGTCTTATCAATGTCCGGGTCAGCACTTTCTGACTCCATGAAGTTTAGTGTTGTGTTCTGAGTTGGCTCTGGTTAATCTCGGTGTGGTGGGGGCACGGACACAGAATGGAGCCCACCTCCATAATGAGCATTACACCAAGTGCTGTCCTTCCTCTCAGTGCACAGTACCTCCCTTGAGGGATGCACATATCGTACCAGGCATAGTTCTCCTGTCGAACAGTGTGAACACCGCAGGATCGGGTGAGGACGCTTGTGTCACCCTCAGAGCAATGTGACTTCACTGGCTGCTCCAGGCCTTGAGGATCATCTAGGATTTCAACCAGCCCTCAAGCTGGAGAAGACCTTAGATTTTACCACGGTTTTGACCAGAATTTGGGGGTGACACTGGTTGACAGCAGCATCAAGAGCAAGCCCATTAGCAAATACCTGCTGAGCATTCTTAGGGACAGTAAAGCGCTGAGTTGGGCAGTTATGCACAGGAATGGACAAATGGAGATGGCAGAAACATCGGTGAGGATGTGTGTTCCTTGCCACTTCTAGACCCTTTTAGCCACATGCTTTCCAGTGCTTTCCCGGTACGTGCCACAGAACTACCTTTAAGTAAAATGAAAGTAAGAATGCTGATGTCTTCTATGCCGTTGTTGGGTCATGATGACCACTTGCCCTTGTGCAAACCTTAGGTGAGGCTGGACTGTTCTGTCCAGGCCAGCATTGGCTGTGGCTGTTGGTGCTTGGGACCAGCACTGCATACATACTCTGCTCTCAGGAGTGTCCTGTGAACCCCATTGGGGTCAGGACTGACTTGTTCACCCTGGAAGCCGGGGCTAGGGGGTCCTAGTTGAATTCTTTGTGAGCCTCAGTCTTTGTATATCTCTGGGAAATGCCTTCAGTTATGAAGGAAAGACTTGGCCTGAGCCTGCCAGGCCATGGAGGCCATACCTGGATTGGAGTCTTCTATCTTCAGCTGTGGCACTGCTCCATTCTTCACACAGAAGTGGTCAGAACAAAGGGGATGGATGTGACCA
Source organism: Eospalax fontanierii (assembly GCA_035773235.1). Classification (NCBI taxonomy): domain Eukaryota; kingdom Metazoa; phylum Chordata; class Mammalia; order Rodentia; family Spalacidae; genus Eospalax; species Eospalax fontanierii. The sequence goes on from CM069524.1 coordinate 41,588,388, forward strand.
CAGGCACAGCTCCAGTTGACTACAAGGGCATTCTGTGACAGTGGGGTACATCTGAACATGGACTGGGTAAGTTGAGGCAGGATAGAAAGATGGGAAAATTTAAGGAGACATGAAAAAGGGTAAGAGCCCTTCACTCCTGGGATCTGGTTCAAGAATCACAAAATGGCAGACCTTGCTGCCTACAGAGAATAGTGCTCCCTTTTCTGAGAGTGTTCATATAAGTGGAGGCAGCTGAAGGCTAAAATGAATGAGCTCTTTGACCTCAACCTCATCAGCGTTCCTCTTTCAGCTGTAAACTCTGCTTTTTTGAGAAAATCTCATGAACAAGATAATAAACCATGGCTGCCATCAAAATATATGCCTTGACTCCTAGTGAGCTGCATAGTAGGAATCCTTTGGCCTTTTCAACCTGTGTTTTTATCCTGTAAACTGGTACAGTGATCCACAGACCACCTTACAATCTCATGTGTTAGTGAAAAGTTTCTTAGAGAAAAACAAATGTATCAAAACAGATCTAGATGACAGCCCTTCAAATAATGTGACTGTAAAAGCCAGTACAAGCATATACACAGTTGTGGTTAAGACATAAGCTCCATTCTGCCTGAGAATCCCACACTCACTGCTGAGTGTGCATCCTTTTCCTTTTTGAAGCATGTCTCTCAACACCCCTGAGTTCTCGGGCTTCACAGAGGATGTGAGCATTCTGAGGACATCTGAGACTCCCCAGCCCAGGTTCTGGTCCTCCTTTCTGTTCCGCTGCCCACCCCCCAAGCTCAGTCGGTACCTTTCTTTGCATGTCCCTGTCTAGAGCCTTGATCTTCCTGCTGTAGCCCCTTAGCTCCCCACGGGAAGTGAACTTCAGGCCTCTGCCCCTGTTGGGACCTTCAAGGGCCAGAAACCCCTAAATCTACTCTCTGAGCTGAAAGGAAAGCAGGTAATTGGAAAGAGATAGGGTATTCCATCTACTCAGCTGCTAGTCACATGCCTAACCTGGGCTCTGCAACCCCTGTGAGAGCATACCTGGGGCAAAAAGCAGTGGAAAGTCACTTCCATAAGTATTGACTTTAAAAACCAGCTTTGTATCAACCTCTACCAAATCTTTAAAGTAAAGCTAAGATCACTGCTCCTCAGATTTCCATGAAGTAGAAAGGGAAGGAACTGGAGCGCTCTCACTCTATGAAGCCAGCATCACGTTCATATCAAAACCAGGGAAGTGTACAACAAATAAAGAAACTATAGGCCAATTTCCTTGATGAACGTAGATGCAAAAATTCTCAATAAAATTCTTAAAAATAGAAAAAAAGAGAGAAAAGCGACCTTCAATTCTAGCAAACAGGCAACTTAACTTACCTCATTGTCATCAGTCTAATTTTATAAAATTTAATTTTATACATTTCTTTTTTTTTTTTTTTTTTGAGACAGAGTCTCCCTGTAGCATCAACTGTCCTTAAACTCACTTATGTAGACCAGGCTGGCCTTGAACTCACAGAGATCCACCTGCCTCTGCCTCCCAGGTGCTGGTATTAAAGGCATGCGCCACCACGCCCAGCACATTTTATTTTTCAATTGTATTATATGTTACTATGATATAAAGTGAAGGTAAAGGTATTCATTACTTTTCTGTTGCTGTGGTAAAACAACACCATGACCAAGGCAATGTATAGAAGGAAGAGTTTATTTTGGGTTACAGTTCCATCATGATGGGGAGGCATGAAAGCAACAGACAGGCCACAGGAGCAAGACTCAGAGCTTACGTCTTCTAGCAGAGGAAGCAGAGAAGCAATTGGAAGTGAGGCAAGGCTGAGCTCTCAAAGCCCACCTTCAGTGATGTGCTTCCCCAGCATGGCCACCCCTCCTGAAGGTTCCAGGATGCTCCCCAAACAGTACTACCAAATGACCAAGTGTTCAGATACTTGAGTCTGTGGTGGAGGATTTTATGAAAAGAATTTATACAAAGTACCACAGTGACTAGTAAATTTTGATTTGTACCATCTTCCTAATTCGTGACTGAGATTTGAGAGAAGCTCTAAGAATTATGTGTCTATCTGGGTGAAAATGTGAGCCATAGACATGTGATATTTTTCTACGTCATTAAGATCACTCATGGAGAAATAGCACCAGTTAAAAGCATGTACTGCTCCTTTAGAGGACCCAAGTCAAGTTCAGTTCCTAGCACCCATGTTTGGTGGCTCACAACTACCTGCAACTCCAGCTGCAGGGAATCCTCTGGTCTCTGTGGGAACTGGCACTCATGTACACACACCCACATGCACATAAATAAAAATAAGTAAAAAATATCACTGCATGTCTGCAGTTTTGCAGACATAGAACAAGCATGTGGCCTGTTCACTCTGGTATACTGGCAGACTATGGCTGACCTGGTAAATGAGGTGATGGTAGACTCTGATAGGTGTTTGAGAATGCCTACCTAGAGACTAGTGTTTTGGTTGATTAAGGAGTAGAGTTTCATAGGTAATCTCTAGATAATATAAACTTTTGAGACATTCACTGCTAAGCTCAAGTTTACATTTACACACTCTTGGCTTCTTACGTAGAGACTAAATATATTCCAAGCTATTAATAAACATGCTGCTCCTATTATATTCAAAATGATATATAGAGGCGACTGGGGAGATGGCTTCCTTGGTAAAGCACTTGCCTTGCAAGCATGGGGACTTGAGTTCCCATCCTCAGAGCTCATGTAAAAAGCTGGGCAATGGAACATATACCTATGAAACCCCCTTATGGAAGATGAGAGGCAGAGACAGTCAGATCCTTGGAAGCTTGAGAACCAGCTAGCCTGGCCTATATGGTAAAGTTCCAGAGTTATGAGAGACCCTGTCTCAAACAAAAGATGGGAGGCACCTCTGACCTCCACATGCATGTGCACACATATGAACACACACTCATACACAAACACCTATATCCACCAAAAAATGAGAGAATCATGGCTCACTCCAAGCTTGTAAGATGGATATCTATGAAACTTGCCCCCAAGTGCTGATGTGTAACTGAGATCCCACAGCTGTCTCCTTTCCAGTTTTCTCTGCTAAAATTATAACTGAAATGTGTAATTAAAACTCCCATGACTAATATGGAGGAGAGACTGACTTTGCAAGCAGGCTGCAGTGAAAGCAGTGTGTGTCTTTGATAAGGGAATACGTGAGACTTGAAGGATGCACTTTTGTTAAGGAAAGAAAACAATCATTTTGCCATAAAATAGCTTAAAGTCTATTTAATAAAGAAGAGAAAAATAAGGAACAAAACCCTTAAATTGGTAGGGTAAGGTGTGAAGGATCTATGAGAAAAAGAGAGAAAAATCTAATCTCCTATGGCTGGGCAAGGTAAATGGATGGCCATTGTCAGGTCTTAAAATGAGCTCCAGTATCAGGTGTGCAGCCATGCGGAACTGCCGTCTGCTTTTCTCTCTCTGCTTGATGGTTCCTTGGACTATTGGCCTCTTCTTAATAAGAGATTATAAGGGTTTTCTTTACTTGTTGAGTACTATCCCTAGGAAACAAAAGTTCTGTTCTTACCAAAATAATTTCCTGTGCTTCATGTGCTTTCATGCTTTTTATTACTTAAGAAAGTAGAGTCCTCTCAATATTGAGAGAGCTAATGGTTGTTTTTTTTCTCTTTAACAACCTTGTTACTTTCTATATTTTCCTTTAGAATCTTCTACTGTCATATTGGTTATATGCATAATTAAGTACTGTTTCATAGTAACCTGCGGTTTCATTTAGTCAAGCATTCAAAGCTTCTGACATTTTTGACACCTTCTCTGAATCAAATTCTAAATGCAGTCTTTCTGACCTCAAGTTAACTTTGAAATTTCCCAGAAGGGCCGTGGAAAGTCTCAGGGGATTTGTTCTGTCACTGTTCAAAAGAAAGATGTTAAGCTAATTAGCTTATTTGTTATATGACATCATATAGGAAGCTTCCTGCAGCAATTGGAGTACAACCCGCTTTGTATTACACATGTGTGGAGTTCAGAAGTTTTATGGAATTCCTAGAGATCCATCAAGTCTTTACCCCCACAGTAGATCCCTGAATAATTCACTCAGTCACAGTTTTAGTTACTAGCATAAAACAACCACTTCTTCCTCTGACTGAGGATGGTATACTCAGACCAGGACTTCTAGCCAGTTCTGAGCCCTTTGTCCTTTGCAGACTGTTTGACTCAGATGTTGTTTGAAAGCACATGCATTTAACTATAGTCCAAGTTTACCTTCTAGGAGACACCCTAGCCAGGAGACCAGAGTTAGGCTTCTGATGGTGCCAAGATGATGCCACTGGGCTGTGTGAGCCTTTCCAGACTCCGAGGAAGAAGCAAGTAGGCCCCTGAAATTCCTAGGCTGTGGTCAGGTGGAGCAGAGTCAAGGATAACTACAGCTTCACAGGCATTTGTCTGAAGCATTGCTGATGTCTCTGTGCATATTTCCACATTCAAAGACAGCAGCCACTAACTCAAAGAAACTTTAATTATACTTTTTGAGTATTTTATTTTGAAAACATTCTATTTTTATTTATGTGTGTGGGTGTAGGAGAGCAAGGGAGAAAGAGAGAGAGAGAGAAAGAGAGAGAGAGATAGAGAGAGGTATTATATGCCATCTGTCTATGTGAATACTCAGAGTAAAGAGCATCAGATACCCTGACACATGTGGAGTTACACATACTTGTGAGCTGCCCAACATGGGTTCTGGAAATGAAACTTGGTCCTCTGCAAGAGTAGCAGGTGCGGTTAACTCCAGCGCCCTGATAATTATATTTTTATAAATAAAAATGAAACATTCATATTCTTCTCATTACCTAATCCCTTTAGAGTCTCTATCAATACTTATTTTTATGGTCATGTGATTATTTGCATAAGTTCAATGAGATTCTGTCTTCTTGGGTCAAGTAGGTGGCTTAGTTGATAAAGTGCTTGCTATACAAACATGAAGACCTGAGTTCAGATCCTTGGCGTCCATATAAAAAGCAAAATATGGTGGCATGTGTCTGTAGTACCAAATCTGGGGCAGGAGAGACAAAAGGATCCTCGGGGCTTGCTTACTAGCCAGTCTAATCAAATCAGTGAATTCCAGGTTCATTAAGAGAGACTCTCTTGGGTCTGGAAAGATGGCTCAATGTTTAAGAACATTGACTGGGGGATCCAGATTGGGTTCCCAGCACCCATGTGGTGGCCGACAATCATTTGTCAGTCCACTTCCAAGGCACTCAACACCCTCTTTTGGCCTCTTCAGGTATTGCATGCATGCATTGCATTTATATATGAAGGCAAAACAGTCATGAACATCAAATAAAAATTAAACAAATAAATAAAAATTTAAAAGAAGACCACATCTTAAAAAATAAAGTGGAAGTCAGGAATGGTGACATATGCCTTTAAACCCAGCACTCAGGAGGCAGAGGCAGGTGAATCTCTGAGATCAAGACCATCCTGGCCCACCTAGTGAGTTCCAGACCAGCTATAGCTATAGGGAGATCCTGCCTTTAAAAGAAAAAATAAGTAAATAAGTAAATAAATAAATAAGGTTGATGTCAGTTGAAGAAAGACACTTGTTCCTAACCTCTGGCCTCCATATGCATGTGTACACATATGCACGCTCTCTGTACACACACACATGCACATACTCCAAGATTCTATTCACCTTGCAACAGAGCACTATTGGAAATGCTGGCCCTGTGGCCAAGGTGTTGATTGTATCACCACACTTAGTATGCCTAGAAAGAGGTGTAACCTGTCTGAGGAGCTAGGCTGGAGGCCTGGATTAGCCCACCTGGCAGCTAGATAGCTCCCAGGGCTCCCAGTTTGTGGATGGATAGGAAAGCCACTCCCTGACAGCCTAGGAACCTTCCAGAAGAAGTGGAATTCAGCCACAGTCATCTGACCGATTATCTGTAATACCTGACCAAGCATCTCCTCCCTGACTTTGACCTCTGCCCGTCCCAGCCTGCCCATAGCAGAATCCCCTAAGACAATCAGCAACTCTGACCATCACACCACCTGGTCCCAGTTGTGGATCTGCCGTGTCCTTCATGGAACATGAGTCTTACTCCCTCTGCAAACCTCCACTGTGCTGTCAGCACTAAGTTAAGTCTACCTGACCATCTTTAACAAGTGTCAGGAATAGTACGTCCTTCACTAGTATTCACACAGGGCAAACAGTGCCACATGGGGGAAATGAGTCTTGTGTGTTGTTAACTTTGTTAGTGTGACAAGCCCATGGTTGGTATATAAACACAAACCTCTATTCAGTTCACATAGGCATCAGGACAGCACTAAATGCTTCCAGAATGAAGGACGTGTGTGTGTGTGCATGCTGTGTGTGTATCTATATACATATATGTTATGTGTATGTGTATGTGTGCACATGTATATATAACAAGACTTTATCCAGCCCACAGAAAGTAGAAAGGCATCAGGATGGCATTGAATACTCCCCAAATGAAGGACATGTGTGCATGCTGTGTGTATGTGTACATGTGTATGTATGTATCTATGGCTGTATATATGTGTGTGTTCATGAACACACGATCGTGTTTAAAAACACACTGGGAAATACACACAGTTATTGAAATGAGGAGATGAACACAAGGAGATTTGTGTTGTTGCTTCTCTACGTTAGGGTAAATTAGAAGATCTCCGTGAGTTAATAAAAACCTGGTGTGTGTCATGTATGCACCTGCCTGTGGCATTTTGTTTTGAAACACCTTCAAAGACAGAAAACATTTTTCAATTCCTTCCATTCCACATGGAATGAGTGGCAGAGGGGAGAGCCCAGAGGAGAAGGCCAGCCCCATGGGTCCAGGCCCAGAGGAGAAGGCCAGCCACACGGGGTCCCGGCCCACAGTTTCTGCCCCTTAGTCTGCTTGGGACCCTACCTGAAGTTCCTTTCAGTGGCTGTAGCTCCAGTCCTTGCCAGCAGCACAGTAGGAAGACAGAGAAGAAGGTCCCGACTACCCTTCTCGCTGCCATGTTCCCTCGAGCTGAAGGAGGGGCCCTTCCCTGGGAGGGATTCCGCTTCCTCCGACCTTGTCTCCTGGATACATGGAATGTCAGCGACCTGTGACATCACTACCAGGGAGTGACCTGGGTTCCTGCCCCATTATCGTCCAGCCTGTGACAATGTGGTCAGAAAGTGAGCTGCAAACCTGTCCTGTGTAGGGTTCACGTTGGAAACAGGTCACATCAGGGCTTAGTACACAAGAGTCCTGCCCTGTGTGGGTTCACGTCCCGCTGTGGTGCTGTTGGCTCATACACACTTATCCATGCTCCTTGTGAGCACTTGCTGGGAGTGAGCCTTCATAAGCCTTTTCTCTTTCATCTGGTCCCCCAGCAGCCTACTCCACTGCTCCAGGCCAGCTTGGCTACTGATGGAATAGAAGGGCAAGAAATGACCTGGTCATACAAGGCCAACAGTGCCCTGCCCTTTAGACCCAGCAGGGGCCCCAGAACAGCTGGCTCGCTGGTAATTCTCAGATCTTTACTGTTGTCATGGGGATCTAAAGGCATGTTTAGATTTTTTTTGGTAGATGCAGTGGTGAGCAGCAGATATCAGAGGATGCGAAGGCTAGGTACACTTTGGGATTATCCATAAAGACATGTGGAACACCATGGGCTTCGTGGGGGTCATGATGGTCCAAGACCCAGTAATTAATAAAAAGGTCTAAATAGGGTTCAGGCATGAGGCCACAGCTCTCCAGGCTGTGACTCGGTGTAAGCAATTGGAGACAAAAGCAGACATGGCCAGAGGATATGTGGTCAGTGGTGCAGATGTGACCTGCTACCTGCACAACTGTCCAAAGAGTCACATGGGAGGAGAGTCCCTCCATACTGGCCCAGCAGGACTTAGGTCCAGGCCTAGCTGAGAAGGGTTCCCAGGAGCCTGGCCCAAGTTTGCTCTGGAAGGCAGTGTCAAAGGCCACCCTAAAACATGGTCTCTTAAATTAATTGATGTGTATTCTCACCATTAACTCTGTGTGGGTTGGCTCTGTCAGGGCTAAAGCATCCAGTGTTCTAGTGAGATCTGATCTGTCAAGGCCTCCTTCTCACCTAGCAATGGCTCCTGGGCTTGGTCACTGCCTAGAAGAGAGCACACCCACCACAGACATGCCCTTCCGCATCACATTTACTGACCTGCCACCAACAAGTCTCAGGCTCTACCCAGACTCAGAGTTGTACAGAGAAGGTGTGTGAGTAGCTGAGGCACTAAGCTCACCGGAAGGAGGGAGCAGAGTCTGAAAGGGCTTAAGCAGTTGATTCCTGGGATTCAAATGGCAAGATTGTGCCCCCCGCCCCCCCGCAATTATCCTCTGTTCTTTGCTGCTGCCTTTTAGTAAGAACTTTTTAATCCTTCTTTGCACAGTTGCTTTCATGAAGTGTTAAAAATCACAAGGGGATTTAGCAAATTGATTTGTTGACACCCATGTCTTTGAATGCACACTTCAATTCACTTGCAACCTGGCTCGGACAAGTGGAGTTCCACTCTATAGCACACTCAGCAGAAGGACCCTGCCATGGTCCCAGACAATTTGGTCCTTGCATCTTCTGATACAATTCCAGAGGAAAGAGGCACACACTGTTTTTTTTTTAATAATAGTTTTCTAATTTAAAAAATATGAGACAGGGTTTCATGTATTCCATGCTCACCTTGAACTTATTCTGTAACCAAGGGTGACTTTGAACTCCCAAGTGCTTAGATCACAGCTATGGGTTGCCTGCCATGTGAGGTTTATTATTTTTTTTAATAAGCAGGCTTTCCTTATTGTTTTAACTGCTAGAAATAAAAGAACTCAGAAACATTAAAAGGAAAAAGCAATCCCACTTATTTTTGATGTCTGACATGGACAGCATCTTGGAACATTTTGCTGTTTTTAGTAAATAATATGATAACGTGTATTCATTATGGAGAGTTCAAGCAACAGAAATACAGAAGATGACAGTTCAGAAAATACAAGCGTCCTTGAGAATGGGTCCTGATCTGTGAGGGACCCTCAGACAGCTCCCTTGAGAATGGGTCCTGATCTGTGAGGGACCCTCACAGACAGCTCCCTTGAGAATGGGTCCTGATCTGTGAGGGACCCTCACAGACAGCTCCCTTGAGAATGGGTCCTGATCTGTGAGGGACCCTCAAACAGCTCCTGGGGCTCCTGGCCTGTCACCTGTTTCCTTCTAGATTCTGGAGCTGGCTTAGGCTCATTTCACATACAGTGTCCAGGGCAGAAGAGTGAAGAAGATACCTGCCTCATTTTCCCTCAAGTAAAAGTCATTACCTGCCTCAGGATGCTCCCAGGGTGGGATTCACCATACCTGGTGGCACTCTGAGGAGACTGTGTGGTCAAGGGCCGTGCGTGGTCACATTACTTTCTGGCTCAGTCACTTACCAGTGTATGACCTGCACATGTCACTTAGCCCCAGCCTCAGTAACCTCCTTATTCAAGGATAATAGTCAAACTTCAGGAGCCACTGCTTCACCCTGAAACTGCAGATCAAAGGCCAGTGCTGAGGATGGTGAGCGTCTCTTGAACTCCGAGCCTGTAGCACATCCCCTGGGTTGGGTGGGGCAGTTCCAGTGTGCACCAGACTCACCCAGCTGTCCTCAATCACTTCTGCCATTGTCAACTCTCAAGTGGGGTGACAGTGATGGCCTGTCCTTCGAGATTCACTCTGATGTGTTCTCATGATCTAGAAAGAAGGGGTTCTGGGTAGCCCAGCTCAAGCCCAACAGGGTCACTGCACCTCTACCCTGCCCCTTCGTGAAGGCACCCTGGCCTACTATGGTTGGGAAGCTATGCCCTTAACATGGAGGATCCTTAGGTCACCAGACTCCCAACTAAAGATCTTTCTCAAAGCCCTTTTGTGTTGTTTACACTTATGAAAATATCTCACAGACCCATAATTTGGCAAAATACATACAACCAATTGTTTTAAAAACAGAAGCTACGCCAGCTATTATAATGTAAACTGCTTTCTAAATGAAAGAATTAAAGGAATGTAATTGGAGATGTATACAAACAGTGGTTAAGACACTGCTTCTGGGAAGACATATTACAACTTATAATCTTCCTTTCTGGGTGTGCGTTGTCGCTGTCTAATCAGGCATGTGAATAGATTCAGGTGTTGCCGTCCTAGTAGCTGGAAACTGCTCTGTTATTTGCTGAACTGTTTATGCTACATTGTTACTGGCTCCGAGTTTCTCTTTCTCTGGGAGCTCCTTCCTCTGATCCCTGCAATCTGTATAATTGTCTTTCTCACGTTTGTCTCTAGGAAGCTTTAAATAGAGCTCCTGGGATAATTCGCTGTATCAGATCAGATTTCTGGAGCCTTATGGATTAATCCTAGAGATATAGGGACATCAGGAAGAGTGGGAACAGGCAGAAAGAACAGGCTCCATCTGGGTTGGGGGTGTCATCGTGGGATTCTAGCCATCCACAGAGAGTCCACAGGGAGAGTCCACACAGCAGAGGAGTCTGGCTGCTGAGCAGTGCAAGGCCACTGCAGTACAGGGTGTGTCCTTGGAAGGGGCATCAACCTGGACCTCAGTGGACCACCATGGTTCTGTCCCTCCAGGTACTGAGGGTTGAAAGGATTAGTGACAGAAACATCAAGGCTTCTGGGAAGGCAACAGTGAAATGTTTTCTGAGTAAGGAGATCCCTCTGACACCGTTCTGCATTTGTTAATTAATTAATTAATTCATTCATTCATTTTCCTTTCCTTCTTTTGGAGTCTCTTCTGAGAGGCTCAGAGCTCCTCATTGCTATTATAGGGCTTTAGACTAGTGGTCATTTCCTCTCCTAGTGCAATGTAATCCAACTTGCTCAGTGGCTAGAAGCCCAGTGCCACTGAAAGTCTGAGTAGCTTGGGATGCAGTGTCCCAATAGCCTGACACATGTGGTCACAGTGGTCCAGCCCACACTCTCGGATACTGTTTGTACTAGCTTTTTTAGTTCAAATAAGAAATTCAATGGTGTTGTAAGAAAGAATTTTGGCAGAATCAAATACACTCTCTACATCCTGAGGGTGATATTAGATGATAATATTGCTGTGCAGCCTCCAGAGTGTCCTTATGCAAGCTGTGGGTCCCCAGACCACACACCCTCTTGGCACAATTGGTGAGCCTTAGGACCCAGAGACACTTGAGGTTGATCTCTGGCTTACACACAGACACACACACATGCATGCACACTCAGGCACTTCCCCTCCCCCCACTCATACCCACTGTCAGTCCCTAGTGCCAAGTGTTTGGGCTACAGGGTATTTTTTTAAGCTTTATTTTTATTTATGTGTATGTATGTGAGCCTATGTGTGTTTATGTGTACCACGTGTGGAAGAGCTCTCAAAGGTCATTCTTTGGAACTGGAGTTATGGGCAGTTGTGAAATACCCAGAGAGTCCACCACAAGAGCAGCAAGCGCTCCTAACTGCTACGCCATCTCTCCTGCCCGTCGGGACATTTTAAAAATTTCAAATCCAAACCACAGTTCAGAAGCTGCAGATACCGAACAGTGCAACGCTTGACAGCTTCCTGCGCAAGCAGATCTGGTAGCTGTTGGTCCAGTGCAGCTGCTGTAACCAGGGCTCAAGGCCATGGAGGCAAAGCTCAGGGGCCTCCATGGGGCAGAGCAGCTGCTGAGGGCCTCATCAGCTTGCTCCGTGAAGGGGATAGTGTTAGCAAATGACAAAGAAGGGAAAATTGGTGCTACACCCCATAGTTAACGTGACAACACGGAGCTAACGAGCACTTAATGATCCTCCCTGCTCATTTTTGTCACCCTTTGAGAGCATCCCTTGTTTTATACTTAGTCTTACAGTGTAGGATTAGCTTCCCACTAAAGTGAATTAGTCAAGGTTCTTTAAAACTGAGAATAAAAGTGCTGAACACGTAGGGCCAAGGAGAGGCTGAGCGGCGTGTTCCCGCCGCTGTGCCTTGCCAGCATATGGCGACTTGTGGCTCAGGCGTGCCGAATGGGACTGAAACTTTATTTACATTCAGGGAGAATGGGACTGAAACTTTATTTACATTCAGGGAGACCTTCACTTACACATTTTTTTTTTTTTGGTCTTTTTGAGATAGGATCTCCTTATAGGGCCAGCTGGCCTAGAACATGCCATGTAGACCACCAGGCTGGCCTTGATCTCACAGAGATTTGCCTGCCTCTGCCTCCTGAGTGTGCTGGGATTAAAGGTGTGCGCCACCACACCTGGCTTACAATACATATCTTTTAAACCTGAAGTTATTGCCAAAGTTGGTTGTTGAAGTTCTTAAGGCAACGATCCTGACCCCACAGGAAGACACTGCTTTCAAAATAGAATCAAATATGTTTCAAAATACAGAGAGCCAGTCATTTGTCCCATGCACGTATACATGTATATATATATACACACACACGCACATACAGACTCATGCACACATGGACGCACAGTTACATACATATGCATACACAAACAATCACATGCCAAGCACATTTCTTTCTAGCCCTGGGTTCCATTCCTTTCCCCTTCCCCCTTCTCCTGGTCTTCCCCAGATCTTTTCTGCTCCTTAAGTAAGAACGTAGAACGCCAAGATTTCAGGAAACAGGTAGAATATGTTCTTTTTCTATTTAAGTTCAAAGATCTCTTCTCATCACTCAAATGTTCCACAGAGAAGTTTGGGAAAGATCTGCTCTGACTGTTGCTATGACCATAGTGAACAAGGACAATTCTTCCACGGGTTGACTGCATAGGACGAAGCTGAGACCTTCAGAGGATTCCTCTCACCTTTCCTTCCCGGTGAAACTGCCCCCAGTACCACCTGTCAGTTCCTGCTTTTTTCAGAGAAGTCCCATTCATACCACACCGCAGAAGAAAGTAAGTCTGCAGTCTGGGGACTAGAAGACTGACTGGGAAGTAGAGTTCAGGCATTTAAAGCCCTGCCTGGGTTCTGTCTTCTGCCCTGGCTCAGTAGGGCCTCTGCAGTTCACAGAACCAACCATAGATGTCGACACAGTACGCAGCTCCTTGAAATCCAGAGGCTCAGGGGAGACTTCTCTTTCTTTGCTTGAAATAAGACATTGGTACCTGCTTTCGGGGCTGTGGATCAGTGGGTAAAGCACTTGTCTTGCAAGTATGAGGACCACAGTTTAGATCCCCAGAACCTATGTAAAACCTGGCAGGACACTTGACTGACAGAGGTAGGGGATCCCCAGTATATGCTGGCCATCTAGAATAGCTGTAATCAGCCAGCTCCAGACTCTGTGAGACACCTTACCTCCATACACATGCATACATAGCAACACACAGACAAACACACACAGAGACATGTACGTGCATGTACACCTGCTCACCCAGGAGTGCCCATACACATTCAAGTTTGCATCCACATCCACAGAACACACACATACACACACATACCAGTAAAAAAAAAAAAAAAAAAAAAAATTAGATGCTTTGAGGAAGGGTAGCATGACTAGCCTTGATGCCAAAGGGTGAATTAATTTAGGAAACAGTTTTCCAGGGGGATAGAGGGTGGGCAGTTCTGAAGGATACGAGGGGCTGAGGGAGGGTCTGCAGTGTCTGCTGGAGGAGTGCTGAGTGCGGCAGGGGAGAGAGAAAAAGGATGGCTAACGTTTCCAACATCCAACTTTGAGTGCCTCCATGGCTCCCCTTTGGGTGTCTTGCTATCACTGAGGGACTGGGAGTGTTTAAACCTCACACCCAGAAGGGTTTGTGACAAGGGCTCCTGGGGAGGGTCACAACTGTAGCATCTCCATTTGAGTCTGGGGATTCTGAGGCTTTTTCCCCTTCTGCTATCCGGTTGCTCTGGGAAGGGAGCAGGCCTTTGTAATTCCATTGTAACAGACCTCGCACTTAACCTCCACTTGCAATTGCTGTTTTATCCATTAGTGTGTTTGACCCTGCAATGTGGAGCTGCAAGTCTTCAGGTGGGCGAGAGGCTCCATGAAACTTGTCTTGTGCACAGAGTGATTAGTGAAAACAACCTAGCTTTGGGTTTTGATTTCCTTTCCATCGATTTACACTAGTAGATTTAATTCTGTGTCTTGGAGATGGCTATTCAATTGGGGCTTTGTAGTGAGGAAGCCATTAAGATGAGAAGCAGAGCTGTGTGGCTTCCATTGGGTTGAGGATCCTGGGCTAATTTCATTTCAAGATCTCACTGGTGCCCAAAGCTTAGTAGGGTGCAGGCCAAGGCTGCTTATCAGCACTTGCATGGAGCCTGGAGCACATGTCCTGCTCTTAGCTCCTATCACATAGCTGGGCAGGCCATGGGAAACCCAAGGCCAGGAAACCTGTGCACGGTCCTCATCTAACAGGAGTGGAAATGCCATAGGCGATTTGTCTGGGCATCTATACTCTTTCATTTAGAATGAGACAATGCAATTTTTAAAATTAATTTTCGTCTTTAACATGTCATCATTCCTTATGTGGAGGCAGGTTGAATACAGGTCTGACCCTGGCAAGGCAAGTGCTCTGAAGTGTGCACTGCTTGTCATTTGTGGGAGGGTATAGTCTGGCCATACGCAGTCTTCTGCAGGAGGCCAAGGTGGTTCTATGCTGCACAACTTGTCCCTGGGGAGAGAAGCCATGTAAGGATGTAAGTTCACTGAAACCCAAACTATCTTGAAGGACTTTTATTTTTATTTCGGTTTTCGAACTTCATTTTGCTTTGAAGGGAATCAAATCTGGTCAGTCTGGCCTGTGCTCTTTTCAGATGTCTTTGTTTGCCACTTACATTTCACATGAGGATGTGTTACTCAAGATATCCGGTGCCCTGGGGAATGGCCAGATCCCATCCAGTGAGCTGGGCCTAGAAGACAAGCCAGCTACGGGTATACCAGCCTACACAGCAGCAGGGGCTACTGGGTGATGGGACTTCTATTTTGTTTTAGATGAGGTCTTGAGGATGGGGCCCCCTGAATAAGACTAGTGCCCTTATAAAAGCAATCACAGAGACCCATGTGCCCCTCCACTGTGTCAGAACACAGGAGGCACCAGCTCTGACAAGCAAGTGGCCTTCAATATACTTGGAACCTACCTACATCTTGGTCTTGAGCTTATAGCCCCCAGCATATCTGCTATTTCCCTGGAGTGCCCCCACCGGCTGTGGTGTTCTGTTAGGCGGGTCCAAACACACTGAAAACAAAAACTGAGGGAGGAGAGCAGTGAGCATCTGCGCAGCAGGGCTCAGAGTCGACACCCAAGACCTCACAGGCCTGGTTGCTGCCGCCTGTCCCTTCCTTCTACCTTGCAGTGACACCCCCCTTCCCAGCACCAGACGTGAGTACACCCAATGGTGCGCTTCCAAGGACTGCTATTCTGTGGCCAGGTGTCAACAGCCTCTCACTGCTTGGTGGCCCCTCAGCTTGTGCTTACCCCTCGCCTACATCTGTAGCTGTTAGTGGCAGATAACACTTCACTTGGGTAGTAGACTCCAGTCTGAAACCTGCATTCAAACTCTCGGAACCCCAGGAAAGTCACCAGGCTCCAATACCTTGATTCCATCATCTCTGTCACAGATCATCTGGAGGTATGAGCCTTTAGCAGGACTGCGACATCAGGGGTCATGTGTTGTGGTCACTCTGCCCCCTGCACATCATCCTACCCTCACAGTCTCTTTCCATGCACCTGTTCTGTCTAATGAGGTGCCAAGTCCCCCAGATGGGGAGGGAGTATGTGAAATAAGACCCTCAAGGGAAATTAGGTGTAGTGGGAACAAAGCAGAACTTAGTTTGCTTGGTGACCCAGCAAAAATAGGATCCTGGTGTGTGTGGTGGGCGGAGGGACTGTGATACTGAATTTGGAAAGAGTGTTTGTAGAGACCACACTCAAAGTGAGAGCTGAATGCTTTCCTATAACCAGGGGAGTGGGGCCACAGAGGGCACTGGTGGGCTCCTGATCACCTTCACTAGTCTGGTGCTATTCTGTAGGGAGCAGTGACTGTTCCCCATGTGTCCTGAGACCTCCCAGCAGGACTTTGCCTTCCACACAGCTGTTCCTTCCACCTCCCCGGCACAGATCTCAGATTTCTAGGCTGGTGCTTGAATCAGGCTTTGGTGCCTGCTGCATGTAGCTCACCCCCACCCTGAGCCCTGGGGCCATTGGGTCTCCATGACTCTAACCTGGATACTTGTGAAGATGGTCCTGGCTGAGATTTTGCCTATTGTCACTTCCTGGCAGCCCCGCCCCCGAGGCATGCTGCTTCTTCAGTTGACTGAAGGAACTTGGGAAGCTTTAGAGGGGTAGAAAGTCCTGGGTGTCCTGCATTCACAGCCACTGGAGCTTGCAGAAGTCAATTCGTGTTCTGATGGAGCCCACTTCCACCATCTTCTGTCTTCCTGGCCACTGTTGTGACACTTGGAAGCATTTTAAGATCTCTCTCTTCTGAAAACAGAATCTGTGTCTCTGTACATTAGGCTCTGTTGGCCAGGCAGGTCCTCCTGCTCTGCCTGAGAGAGAAGTTGGGGGAAGGAGCAGGGAGTTAGCGTGCTCTAGAGGCCAGGCCCATGCAAATAACTTTAATCCTTCGCTGAAAACAAGTATTTAGATGAAGCTTCAGGTTTGATGCCCCCTGACAAAGCCAGTGGCCCTCTGGCTGTGGTGGGGACCACCTGATAGACAAGGGGCTCCACGGGTGAATTTAAGCCCAAAGTCGGCTCTGCTTTGAGGTCTCCAAAAGTGGGTACTTGTGGTAAAAGCCAAAGTCCTGGTTATTCGCTACATTTGTGTGTGAGTGGCGTCAAAATGCAGAGACTTTGCTCCATGAAGCTAGACCATCAGGGAGCTGCAGGTGCCTGTGTGCTTCAGCTAAGGGGCCGCTTGTCTATTTATCACTGGGAACCTCTGTTTTTCAGAAGGAGGATGTAGACTTGCCTTACTGAATCTGAAGTCTATGGAAAGTGGTAAAGCAAGTGTGGTATGTGGCAACCGTTCCCACCACATCCCAAAAAGAAGCCAATGCTGTCCTTCCCAAGTGTAATGACCTCCCCTCACCAGAAATGATGTAACTAGCAACACACCTGAAGATGCCTTAAAAGTCACGTGGGAAATTAGCCAAAATAAACTGCAATGGTAAAATCAATTTAAAATAGTGCAACCAAGTGTGGTGGTGTATGCTTTTAACCCTGGCACTTAGGAAGCAGAGGCAGAGGTATATGGCTCTCACACTCACAGAAATCAAAGCCAACTTGTTCAAAAAAGTGAGTAGTAGTGCATTCAGAGCTACATAGTGATACCTTGTCTCAAACAAAAACTAAACCAAAACCAGGTATGTATTTCAATATACAAATACCCACCCTGGCCACAAGTACACAGAGCAAGTAAATAGCGCCACCTCCTTTAGTGAATGAATCTGCGTGGGGTCAAGAGACCCAGGGCGACCAGCACCACATGGTCTCTCTCATGTAGACCAAGCTTTTAATATGTTGTGTGTCTGTATGTGTGTATATGTGTGTGTATGTGTGTGTATGTAAGTATGTATGCATATATGTGGGTGTGAGTGTGATTATAGGTCAGGAATCCAGAAAAGAGAATTTGAGAGGGGGAAAAAGAGACTTGTAGGATATGGGGCCTTGGTAATCGAACACACGTGACAAGAAAGTAGAAAGAAGAGTCCTGGGGATGGAAAGGAACTAAGGGGAAGGGAGGGTGGAGGAGGAGAGCAACCAAACAAACCATGTCTGAAAATGTCATAATGAAACCCAATAGTTTGCTCATTTTTAAAAAGTTAGGTCATGTTTACTGAGTGTTGTTGGCACTTTATGTTTTGGATGTTGAAGGAGGAGCTTGTAGCCTGCGTGTGTTTCCACACACATAGAGGTCAGATTCCTTGGGACACCACATATACAGATAAGAGATGTCAGTGGCAGGGATAGCCACATATCAAATATAGCCATGTGGGTGGCCTTTCTGATATGGACTGTGTTTCTCCTAAATGATGAACAGCTCTTGGAGGATTCTGAGGAAAGAAAGTATCAACTTCTCTTGATTTACAGGGAGTAATTGCACAGCTAGAAAATTCAGGAGCTAGTTGGGCATTGGAATTCCAGCACTCCAAGGCAGAGGACAGGGGAATCTCTGTGAGTTTAAGCCTAGCCTGGTCTACATAGCAAGTTCCAGGACAGCCAGGGCTACATAATGAGACCCTGTCTCAAAAAAAAAAAAAAAAAAAAAAAAGTTCAGGAACTACTAAACCATGCATCAGGCATCGTGGGCTTGTTGTGAGGGAGGCAGCAGTTATGACTGCTCCCCAGAGCATGGTGCTGGGGCCCTGGTATCGCCCTGGATGTCCTGAGGCCCCTAGGCACTGTGAGGGTCTCTGTATTCCTAGAGCGAGACTCAAAGACTGCCAGCAGCAGCCTCATAGCACCACTGTATATTCCCAGAGTGCCACTTGGCCTTCTCTGATGTGCAAGATATTCCACCACCTTGAACCCTGCGCAGCTCCAAATGCCTGTGAAGCAATGGTGGCTGGAGGGGGTCTTAGGATGGCACCGTGCCCAAGCACACACTTGAGCTGCTCCCCTGCCCTGCTGCTAACTGTGATGCCAGTGGCTACTGGGCTTTGCATAGATGGTTCCCTCAAGAGGTAGTGAACACCTGGTCGAATCCGCACTTGATGCCTGAAGTTTTTCAGTTCCCAGCTGACTTCTCCCTTGCTTGTAAGCTCATCACAGCTGTGGTGGTCACCTTGCTGGGACTGGGTGGGAGAATCTGAGTACTGCGAAGCATTCAGCACACTCAGCACACTGAATTACAGTTGTCTCCTCTGTCCCCTCAGCACCCATGGCAGGTAGCTAATGTGGAGGCCAGCTCTATCAGGGCTCTTTGGTGTATAGAATGATTCACAACCACTCCCAGGTATGCATAGCCTACATCTCTGCAACTATCAGCACACAGGGCTTCAAAGACTAAGTATGTGAGCACACACTGAGTCAGAACAGGGAACAAATGCTTCCATCCTTTTGACAGGCAAACAGACTAGAGGAATGAGTGCTGGTAAGCACTCTTCAGGCTATCCTAGCCCAGCCCAGATAAGCGACAAGGACTCCTCAGTCATCACCTGATAGATCCACCAAGTTGAGCCCAAAAACATGAGAGACAGATGTATGTCATTATTTTTGAGCCATAAAGCAAGGGCTGTTTTGCTCTATAGCACCACAGTCTAAGCTCATGATGAAAGTGTGATGTAAAGATTCTGGGAAGTTGATGCTTTCAGAGACTTGCCTACCCTGGTCACACCAGAAGAGCCGCTAGAATAATTCACAACCACTCCCAGGCATGCAGACAGCTACATTGACACGCAGAGCCAAACACAGCTATCCACAGAACATACATACAGAGCCACACAGAATCACACATAGCTATCCCTAGCTACACAAGTCCCATGAAGCCATGCATAGCCACACAGTCACATAGAACCATGCAGAGCCACACACATCTATCTATAGCCACACATAGTCACATATAACCTCACATAACCACAAACATATTCACATGTGTACGTGGATCTGAGGAGCCAGCTGCTGGCAAGGCAGTATGAAGACCTGTTTGCTGCATGAACTTGGGAGTCGGCTTAAGGCAGTGATGGTTTTAGTCTTAAATAGTAAGTTCTGGCAGAGGAATCAGGAGCTTCTCATCTACTGATGTTCCTGCTCTTCCCCCTGTGTCAAGAGGGTACAAGGGCTTTCTGAATCATGTTATTGCCCTTTCTTCTGTCCCTGTGTATGCATGGGGGTACGGACTGGTGAATCTATTGTGCTGGTGCCATAGCCCTCATGTGGGCCCAAACTGAAGGATTCAGGAGAGCGGGCAAGTCCTGTCTTCTGCTTTGCCATTCTCTCAGGTCATATACACACTGCTGACACTGTCTGGGCTCCAGGCTTCCAGAGAACAGAGATGACACTCCATTGCTCCCTCTCCTTTGAGCATGAGCCTTGTCCACCCTTCTGGCTGGCAGAGTACCTGCTAACTACTCTAAGTGTATGTGTGTGTGCATTTGTTCTCATGTGTGCATACTATGTGCATGGAGAGGCCAGAGGTTAGCATTGGGTATGTTCCTTGGGGTCTCACATTGAACCTGGAGCTCACTGATTGGCTCAACTCTCTGGTTATTGGACTCCAGGAATCCCTCTGTCTCAGTCCCTTCTAGTGCTGGATTACGGACATGTACCTGGTTTTTATGTGGGTTTTGAGAATCAAACTCCAGTCTTCACGACTATACAGCAAGCATGTTACCTAGTGAGCCACCTACCCAACCCTGTGATGATTTCTTAATTTTGTTTCCCAAGTGTCTGAGAATTCTAGAGGGTACAACCCATGCTTGTTGATTTACCTGACTTGCTAATTCATTTAAAAGGTCAGGCCCAGGACCTTTCCCATAGCTACCCTCTTCTTGTCATTAAAAGACAACAATTCTTCAGCACATGCCTTCTTATGAGCATGCCTGCTCATGGGTACACCTGCCCATGGGCAAGCCTGCTCAAGTCACACCTGCTTCCAGGCACGTCTGCTCATGAGACATCCCTGAGCGTCTTGCTTGTCACCATCCATGCATCTTGTTACCATGAAGATACTGATTCTGCAAGTGGGTGGAGTCCAAGACTGTGCCTCACCTTAAAGATCAAGAAAACCAGGTTACCTCTCCTTCCTGCCTAAACTCATTGCATACACAAGACTTTGAAGATACCCACAAAGACTTCTCAGGGGACAGTCGTCATACTGCAGGCTAGTGTGGTGGTGCCTGTGCCAGGGTCTTGGTCTGGTAGTCACATGTGGGTATCCACAGGGACATGGATAGAGTAGCAGCCAGCACTCCACTGACCACACTGTGTCACTGCCCAGCTTGTAGCTGAGAGATGACGTCATAGAGATGGGCTCCGCCTGAGGGAACAAATAATTTTCTTTTTTTTTTTTTGAAAATGAACATGAAAATTGAGGGGGTAGATTTTCATGTGAAGTCTTGTGAATTTGAATACTTGATAGTCCAAACAAAAGCAGACAATGGGCCTGCTGTGGTCCTGGTGGCCACCCTGAGGGCTAAGAAAATGCAGGGTTTGAGTGTCCGTGATTGTGTGCATCTGTCACTACAGTCACAGCAAGTCCAAGAAGGCCCTGAGGTGGAGAGTGGGGAGCTGAACAAGAACACCTGGGTTTGGAGTTGGGGGGTGGTCCCAAAATACCCCACACCTGATAGAACCAGGAATTTAGTCATTAACAGATGTCCATGATATCCAAGGAGGTTGTCCCTCAGAAAGTTGAAACCACACCTACTGACTTCATTTAAAAGCTCAGGTTCCAACTTAACAGAATACAGGCAGCCAAAGAATACACAGTAACCTGACAGCTTGGAGCTATTTGGTCCCTGACTGAATGGCAAGCAACAGTTATGGATTGTTTCCCAAATGAGATCGTGTGTGTGTGTGTGTGTGTGTGATGAACATGTGGAAATCATTATGTGTATGTGTATGTGTAAACTATTGTGTGTGTACATGCACATGTGTGTGCACATGTGGAAGTCATGATATGGGTGTGTACATGTGCATGTGGGAGCTATTGTGAATGCTGTATGTGCATGTCAAAACCATTGTGTGTCTGTGTATGTCCGTGTGTATGTGTGTGTGTATGTACATGTGCATGTGGAAGCCAGAGGCCAATGTTGGATGATGTCCTCCTTCAACTTCACACAAATCCTCCTCAACACAGCCCCTTCTCAACACTGTCTTATTTTATTTAATTTTTGATAATCCATTAAGACCAATTAGTGCTGCCCATATATGTGTGGGCATGGGGATATCTACTGGAGGCGGGAGGAACCAACCACATCAAAAAAAGAATGATTCTCCCTCTCCCAGCAGTCACCACCCGCCAATAGCTCTTCAAGAAAGGTAGGGCCTGGAAAGCCCCGCCTCCATCTATGCAGGAACCGTGATCAACTTGGTCTTGGGCAGGTAGCCACAGCTGCTGTGAGTCCAAGTGCGATAGCCTTGTCCAAAAGACAGTATTTCACTGTGCTCCGTTCCTTCGTTCTTTCAGCCTCATCTTCCACCTGAGCCTTCATGATGGGGTGGGGCTGAGGGGAAGAGAAAGATGTTTCATTTAGGGCTGAGTACTCAGTCTCTTATTCTCAGCACTTTTTTTTTTTTTTAAGTAAATTATTCAGATCCTTTAATGGTCACAAGGCGTAAGTTACCAGAGAGGTGATATTAGGGAAACCTCTTCCTTCAAGGCCCCGGAAGGCTGTCATTCTGAACGTGGAAGTGGGAAGTGCAGGATGGGAGAATCCTTGCTCGTTTTCCCGTTGGCATGGTTGCTGTGGTTCATGTCAACGGAAATGCTCTCTAAACACCTTCCTCTGTAGCAAGAGGAAACAGTCTTTCAGATCTGCCCTGTAAACCTGTAACTGCCAAATATCTGTCTGGAATCATGTGTTATGGGTCCACTCTGACAAAGATGGCTACGGAGCATTTGCTCCATAAAGGAATACAGCATGCTTCCATTTAACACCAGAGTAGCAGATCACCGCGCCATAGAATAGAAAACACACACACACAAGGGCAATTTATTTGCAAAATTCTAGTTTTGTAACATCAGTACCATGGCTATACCTGTGTTATGTGATAATTATACTCATTGGCTCTGGCTTGCGTTGCTTCCATTTGAATGAGAATGAAAGAATGCCTTTTACTGTGTCAACACAGTTCACATAATGGCATATTACCTTTAATTTCCCCATTTGAATTTAGAGTTTGCTTTTGACCAACGCAGATTTGTCAGTTATTCCTACATGCAAGTCCACCAAAATGTACAGTAAATTATGGAATTGCTTCACACCCTGGTTCAGCTGCTCCCCCCACTCACCATCAGAAGCGGTTGGAAGGCACGTGAGTTCTGCCTGTGCTCCTTATTTTCATTTATAAATTCCATTTCGATTGTTGCAATGAGATACCATAGGTAGAACATGTGTGTGGAATTACGACTTCCTTCCTGGATTAGGATGCTGAACCTCTAGTCATAGCACACCATGTCTCCCAACGTGTCCTGTAACCCACTAGGAAGGCACACCACAGGGAAAGGAGGATGATAGCTGGAGAAAAGTGTCCAAATTAACTCTGAAATAATATAATTGCTTATGTTCTCTTTTGTTTCTAAAAATGCAGAAAACACCCAGACATTGCATATTTGTTCTGCTCCACAAGCTCTCTGAGGATGTCTTAACGACTATTTGACAATGCATCAGCTGGCTGTGTGTTAGAGGCCCGGGGCTAACTTGTTAGGAGGGTTAAGCAGTATGTTCCGCGCTGGATTACCACCATTATTTAATTCATTAGAAGAGTTTATGGACTTACAATATGTCTGTAATTTATAGCGTGCTTACTGACAAAGCACCATGCTAACATATGCCTAATTTGCCAAGGTTATCTCGAGTTCCATTCATCTCCCCCACTAACAATGTGCCTCTGATTCCACGCTTCCTGCATGAGGTACACGTGGTTTCATATTCAGTGCTATCAATCACAGGTGACTGCCTCCAGCTCCCTGCTCAGGGTGGAGGGTGGTTTCTCTGGAGCCTTTGATGACAGATGACTGGGCCACACAGCCAGATGAGGGCGCCATTCTCCAGCCTTCCCAGAAGGGGCCTGTTCTCCCAGCCCTGGAACGCACCATGTCAGCTGATGTGTCTGGTAACCCTCCAGAAATACACTGCCTGCTGAGACTCAGGGCTTCTCTATTGCCTTGCATACTTACTCCAGGGCAGAAAGACTGCTGTTGCCCGGGTCCTTTCTATGAGAGGCAATGTGACCTGGGGTTGTCCAGTATGACAACTCCTGGCATAGTTCAGACACTTGTCTTGACCAGCACCTCTTTGTCTAGTGTTGGTCCTCAGGTGTCATCCACCTGGTTTTTTGTTTATTATTGATATTTTATGTGTATGAGTGTTTTGCTTACATGCATGTAAGTGTAACCACGTCCTACACAGCTTGAAGAGGCCTGAAGAGGCCAGAAGAAGGAATCAGATCTTCTGGAATTAGAGTTACAGGTGATTGTTAGCTGCCATGTTGGTGCTAGGAATTGAACCCAGGTCCTCTGGAAGAACAGCAAGTGTTCTTAACTACTGAGACATCTCTCTAACCCCCAGTCTACTTGTTTTTTGAGACAGGGTCTCTCACTTACTGGGATTCACCAAGTAGGTTGGTGGACCAGAGAGCCCTAGGGATCCTCTTGTCTCCATCTCCTCAGTGCTAGGATTACATGAAGGCACACCTGGCTTTTTACATGGGTTCTGGACTTGAATTCAAATTCTCATGCTTGTAAGGCAAGGGCTCTATCAACTGATCCACCCCACCACCATCCCACCACCCGTTTGTATTTTGTGATTTCTTGATAAAAACTATCAACTGCTCAGCTGAGAGTCATAAACTGGGCATGGCTGTTTGGTTCTTGGTATGTGGGAAGAACACAGAACCATCATGAACCTCCAAAGATACAATTCTAGGATAGAACAGGTATAGGGATGAGTTACCAAAGGCATGGACTTCCACTCAGATGAGTCACTGGCTCTGGCTTGTGTTCTGACTTCTCATACTTTGATTCAAGTGACTGGGGGTAAGGACTGTCCCATGCTGGGACAGTAGGTTTGGGCTGCCACAACTGCTCAAATGTCAATGTTTACAGAATACATACAAGGTTTTGAGTGACAAGGGATTAATCCAAAATGCAGAATCCAGCAGTCTACGCAAGGTCTGTCAGCACCTTGGAGGCAGCAATGAAACGGAGTTGGAAGCTCTATTTCCTTCTGATCAGCAGCAATAGTCATGGAAGACCAAATTCCTCTGAAGGATTCGAAGACTGGGTGTGGTAGTACACACCTGTAATCCCAGTAGTCAGAGCTCAGAGCTTTCAAGTCAAAGGGAAGACAGGTTCCCAACGCACAGGCAGCTTCTTCAGTTGCTACTGACCTCACTCCACAGTGCTGAGTGACCTGGTTATACATGTCCCTCTACAAGGAGTTCAAGGGGACTTCTTTGTGATGGCTCCACTTTCTTGAGTCAGGACTTTGTCTTTCTGTGCTCTTTTGTCAGATGTGTACTAATATCTAAAATCTGAAGCCTGATGTGACATCCAAGGGCTGGGGATTGGCATTGTTCAATGGGGACAGTTTCATTCTTGCGAGATAAGAAGATCTGGGGGTCCACTCACCAACAAAAGGGCCTCATATTCCTGAACAAGGCATCTGAAAATGCCTAAAGTGATAAGATATTTAGTGTGTTTTACCACAATTAAAAAGAACTCCCTAGGGCCTGTGAATCTCAAGCAACACAGGGCAGTGAGCTGGAAACTGTACTTTGGCTCACAATGATGCTGAGGAGACAGCAGTCAGCTTCCCCCAAGAAAGACAGGGGTGCTGGTTAATGGCCCAAGTCAGGAATGGCAGTTGGCACAGGCCATGGGTATCATTCTTTTTGTTCAGAAATTGGAAGAATGTAAAGATTTTTCTCTTTAGCCATTGCTACAGAGGGTGGGAGGCCAGGTGGCAGTCCTGCATGCTCAACTGCTCTCCTCGGGTAATGGGGAAGAGAAGGACACAGGCCTGGTGATGGGAACAGCTGTCTCAGGTCTGGTCCAGTCAAGACTGGAGCATGGCTTGCTCATTAGGCATTTCCTCTGGATGCCGACAGGTCTGTGTGCTCTATTTTGGGACTCTGCACTGAGAGGATAATCCACCTCCAACTGCTTGCTCTGGGGACTTTCTGTCCTGGAAGGCAGCTGGTATGAAGATGATCCAAGCCCTTTATGAGTCAGAAGTCCATCCTTGGAGATGTAACATAGATGCATCGATTTATCAGAATCCTAGACACAGGCAGGTGCCTCTGCTGCTGCTTTTCTAATATGATTCTTGTTTCTCTAACATGGGTCTCTGGTTAGCCTGCTACCTGCTTGCTAGGGCAGAGAGAAAAGACAGAGAGGGAAGAACGGGTGTTGTGGGAGCCCAAGGGCAGGCTTTGGTCATTAGAAGCAAAGGTAGCTCATGTTTGAGAAGTCTGAGTGTCCAAGAGAAGGAGGGAGAGAAAGGAATGCATTGACGAATGCAGAGCCACAGAGGTCACACTCTTTCCCAACGGTGAACTAGATACGTTCTCAGTAAAATGTGCAGAATAAAACTGGATGCACATTCACCAAGAACAAAAACTATGGCGTTGCATGAAAAAGAAGGCAACACAGTGGGAAGAGTGGGAACTTCCCTCTGTTAACCTAAGTGAAAATTGAGCGCCATGTTTTTAGTAGTTCTCTATGGAGGTTGTCTCCATATAAAGATGATAGCTAGATAGATAGATAGACAGACAGACAGAAAGATGACAGATAATGATAGAGATAGCTGACAGATTATAGATGGTAGGTAGTTGATAGACAGATGACAGACAGATGGTGGACATGTAGATGATGGTTGGTAGATGGACACACAGACAGACAATGGATGGATTAGCAAGTCTAAGTGAAGACAGTTACTTATTTTCTGCTTCCCTGATACTCACAGCATATACACAAGGGCTGGTGAAGGTGGAAGACTTCTGAACTAGGAGACAGCTGGCTGGTTGATGGGTTATCTGAGGCCATCATTTGTTGAACACCTTGGGAAGAAAAGCACAGTGACGGTTACTTACATGCTTGATTTATAACTGTCTCAAGAATCCTGAAAATTATTTATGCCAATAAGGGTGGCAGTGGGCTGCAGAGGTGTGTGGTCCCTGGTATCACAGCAATGGGGAATCAGGCTTGAACAGCCATCTTGCTATGAGTCCTGAGGCCCACTTCTCAGCTCCTGAGCGTCATCGTGGCTCTTTGTTGTGTGACTTTTCTTGGGGAGATGTGAATAGACGTCTATTCACCCCAGGTAGAGCACCAACGACAGACAGGAAAAATGATTCCACCCAGTTAACCACTGAGCTTACTAGGGTTAGTTGCAGGAGCATGGGTCACTCTAAGGCAGCTGCATTACTGAAAAACTGCCCCAGCCTGGGTGACAGCTGTCAAAAGTGCAGAGAGCTCCCTAGAGTTCCTTCCATAACTTTCAGTCAGCTCCTCCAGGAAGAATCTCCACCCCTCTACAATTGTTTATGCCTTATATGGTACTGGGAAGGGGCCTTGTGAATCTTGGAACCTTCTGAGCTCTCTGACATCCTAAGTTTCCTTGGCTTCCTGTTTTATGTGCCTCTGTTTTTCCTCCAGCCAGAGGCAGTAGCCATGCAGCGTTTTCATGGCTGTCTCCGAATGCAAGCAGAACCTGTAACACCAAGGCAGTAGTTTTCTACCTGCCTCCTCTTCTGTGAAGGGGACAGTAGCAGAAGTGGGCAGATTTGAGTCTCGGAGCCATCCGGCTCTGGGAGGTTGCCTCAGAGCTTTACATACTTGCTCACAGATACACAGCAGCCTGACACTGAGCAATTTAGAAGATGGTTATTGATTCACAGCAACAGTAAATCCACTGTGTACAGACATGAATAAAATGCTTTTATTAAAAGCAATACTTTCCAAAGCAAAAGACGGATTGTGCTTTTGCTAAGCTCTAACATGGCTGAATAGAAGCCAGAGTCTCATAGTTTTATCTGGTTGAAGAACATGAATCATAAAGGTGATTTTTGTTTCACTTAGATAACACATTTCACTGTGTTTTTACTGTAAACGTGGATCTGCTTTGATGTCATACCAAAATGTCACAGGGGTAACTTCTTAAAGGTTAGTTACCACGTGGAATCTAAAATTGTTTCAGGGAGCCTTTCTAACTGTGTTACTGTGAGGTGCACTGCTGTCTAGACTTTGAACAGACCTTTCGCTGGTGCGCTGGGTTATGCTGGTCCTCCACATACTGATATGGTCTATTATACAATATCAAAAATTGCATTCATTAACACTTCCCTGATCTTGTCAGAAAAGCCTGTAGGTATTAGGAATCTATCAGGCTTTGAGTAGTACACTCACCTTTGGATTTGGCTATGAAAGCTCAGATTTTATCAGTGGCATCAAACCCTTCCCCTTGACCTGACAGGCTGATGCTGTCCTCACAGGAGAAATTCAAAGTGGTTGTGTCCAAAGTTCATTTGGGAAAATCAATGGTCCAAAGGTGGCTAGTTTAGCTGGCAACTCACACATGATCTTCCCCCAGGATTCATCACACACCTGGGTGTGCAGCAGAAGTGCTTTCCTTTTCTTTTGAGGTTCTGGGGCCTTTGGCAGGCTAGGCAAGTGCTATACTTGCTCAGCTACATCCCCAGCCCAGAAGAGCTTGGTGTAAACTTCTAATTTCAGTATTGTGAGAAACAATGATCAGCACTTCATAATAAGAGTACTCTCATTTCATAAAAAGAGCACTGGAAACTCAGAGCAACTAAAGTGTCAGAGTTTATTTCATGACCTGGCAAAGTTGGGCATCAGCCTAGAAGGTTGAACAAGCTAAGTGCAGAGAACTGTCTATAAACCTTAGAACATGATTCCTCCTTTCTCAGGAGAGTATA
This sequence comes from Eospalax fontanierii, assembly GCA_035773235.1. NCBI lineage: Eukaryota > Metazoa > Chordata > Mammalia > Rodentia > Spalacidae > Eospalax > Eospalax fontanierii. Next base: position 41,616,894 of record CM069524.1, read on the forward strand.
CTTTTACACATCATTCAGGTCTTATCCTTCCCTCTGTTAATTACTTTATCTTTTTCTCAACAACCACAAAATGTGTGGGCTACATTTTATATTCTCTTTAAAGTTTATCAGATATATAACCTTTCAGGCAAGCTTGGCTGTTTGTTAGTAATTTTATACTCTAAAGTGCTAGCTTGGATGTGGGGGTGGGGTGGCTTAGCAGAGTTTGGGAAGGGTATAGCTAGACCCACAGGGTCTAGTGTTTTCTGTTCATTTGTAGGTGGACCTAAGCTGACTCAAGGCACCCTTGAAAACGAACCATCAGACTTTATTTTTTACAATTGCACAGAAGAGTAGAGAAAATCCTTGACTTGTGACTGGCTATCTGCACAGTGAGTGGAGACAGTGTGAGGGGCCAGTGCAGCTCCCCCTGCAAGATGTGATCAAGAAACTCAACTGGTGGCAGGGGAGCCACTTCTGAGCCTGAGGGTACAGCTATGCCCACAGGGGCATCTGTCAGTACTCACAGTCTGGGAATGGCACTCACAGACTGGGGATGAGGCATGTTAGTACTTCAGTGACTTTCACTGCTTTGGCAGTCTACTGCTGCTGCTCCTTCCCTTCCTCCTCCTCTTCATCTTCTTCTTCCTCTTCCTCCTCCTCCTCCTCCCCTTTCTCCTTCTCTTTATTCTTTTACTTCTTCTGGTTGTTTTTTGTTAAATTTATTTATCTGCCTTTATTTTTATTTAATGTGTGTGTGTGTGTGTGTGTGTGTGTGTGTGTATCTGGGTGTATGAACATGTGCCTGTGGGTACCAGAGGAGGCCAGAAGAGGGCATCAGTTATAGGTGGCTGTGAACTGAGGACAAAACTTTGGTTCTCTGCAAAAGCAGCAAGTCCTCTTAATCACGGAGCATCTCTCTAGCCCCAAATCTATTTTTAAATTTTCACACAAGTGTATATTGCATGCTGGAACATTCCCACCAGTAGCCCCTCCCCTTTCTTTTCTTGCTCCTCCTCCATGTTTGTCCCCTGTGTCACCAGTTTTAGGGACACTTTTGTTCCTGCTTTCATGCCATTCACATACACATATTTCATATATTATTACATATATCTAAGATCCACAAATGAGAGAAAACATGTTTGCATTCCTGAGACTGACTATCCCATTTTCCTGAAAATGACATAACTTCATTCTTTTTTGAGGCTAAAAAAAATTCCACTGTGTTATAAACCACATTTCTTTATTAGTTTCTCTGTTGCTGGACACCTATATTGGTTCCATAACCTAGCTATTGTGGGCCCCTGGCTTTGGCACAATCCTGATGGTGCCAGGCTTGTATTTGTTAGAAATAAGCCGGAGTGTGTGTGTGCAGAGCCCTCCACATCCCAGGATGTCGTCCAGGCTCCATACCTGGGCCTCTCACTAACCTGTTCCCCAGATATAAAGAGAGAGAGGGGCCAAGGGAAGAGTCGGCAGGAAAGCAAGATGTGGAGACACATGCCTACGGCCTCAGCAATCCAGGAGCTGAGGCAGGAGGACTGCTGCGAGTTTGAGGCCAGCCTGGGCTGCACAGTGAGTGCTGAGTGAAGCAGGGATGCATAACAAAATCTCTCTCAAAAACAAACCAAGCAGTCTGGACAGATAGCTCAGAATGAAGGCTGCTCTCGCAGAGGACTGGGGTTCAATTCCCAGTACTTGCGTGGAGGCTAACAACTGTCTGGAACTCCGGTTCCAAGGGACCCAACGCCTCTTCGGACCCCCGTGGGCATTGCACGATATTGCACTTACATACATGCAGGCAGCACACTCATACACATGAAATAAAAATAATAAAATTTAAAAAAATCTCCAAAAGCCAATCAAACAAAAGAGGAAGCAGAAAACCCAAACACAGGAGGAAAGGCGCATCACGTTTACATCTTTCTCAGAGTGTACCTATATTTATGTATTTGTTTACTATGTATTTTTGAGACAGGTTCTTATGTATCCCAGGTTGTCCTCAGACTTGCTCTGTAGCTACGGGTGACCTTGAACTTCTGATTCTCCTGCCTTTACCTCCCGCATGCTGGGATTGTAGACGTGCACCAGGTTTGTGTCGTGCTGGGGATTAAGCCCAGGGCTTCATGAACACTGGGTAAGCGCTCGGTCAGCCTAACTACATTTTCAATCAGAACACGAACACATTTTTAGCTTTCCAGAAAGAACCAAGGATGACAATGGCACAATGCTCTTCATCACAGTCCTCCTAGATCAAACAGAGTGACTTCCCCACCTCGAGACCACCTACCTCAGCCCCTCTGCAGGCCTCCTGCTTAGGGATCTTCTTCCCACTTCATTTGCAATTCCTTGTCATCACCTTTAGATGCAAAGCAGTTAGAACCTAGGATGCTCTTCTAAACCATGTCATCCTTAAATGGCAGAAAAGTCTATGAATCTGAGAAATGAGGCAGAGGAGTCATTCATTCATTCACTGAGACAGGATCTTATGTAGCCCAGGCTGACTTTCAATATTCCATACAGCTGAGGCTGAGCCTCCATGACAGACTGGGACCCTAATTAAACACTCTGCTGACTGGGGTGCTAGACCTCCAGAGCTCCCAGGAAAGCAACCCTGTGGGAACCTGAACTGTCTTACAACTTGTCACAGGGGCAGGTCATGCTTGTCGTGTCTGTGAGCCTCCCAGCCCCCTTGGTGAAAAGAGAACCTCCCTCCTCTTCCAGAAACAAGGGTAGGAACACACCCTGCCTCACTGCAAACAAAGGCTGCACACTTAAGACCCTCTCAGCAGACTTCTTTTTAAAATAACATCTTTCATTTATGCTGGAGCAGGGAGAAGATTCATTAAAAAGAAGAAGATAAAAAAAAAAGTCCCCCATCCCAGGCTTGATGACAAAGGGCGCCTCCCGGTTTGGCTCTCCCCGACAGTGGGACCTAATTACCAGCGGCCCTGGAGGGCTGGGCCTGGGCGGCCAGCTTTGCAGAGCACAGCTCCCTTAATTACCCGCACATTTCCCTGCTCCCCGCTCCCTGGCAGCCCCATGGCGGGCACCTGTGCACTCAGACCTGGGGCCCGGGTCTTTTGTGTATTTTCTATTACAGGCACTTAATAGGCAGGGGCTGGGGACAGCTTTGCTAAGCGCCTGGCAATGGACCGCAAACATTGTTCCCTTGGTGGGCAAAGGGTCAAACAGTCTCTCCCCCACCCAGGCTCAGCTGGATAATTGCTGGTGATTAGCAATTTTAATTACCAGGTGCGAGGGGTCGCCCCTCCCCCACAATTGGGAAGGTTCTTAATAGTCCTATGGCTGCAATCTGGGAGAACCTTTTACCAATATGCTCTGGGCCTTTTAAAGTTAATTAAATTAAAGCCCCCAAAACTGCCAGAAATGGGCTGAGATCTGATGCCCCAGATAGACCAGGTTTCTGGTAATACTCACCCATCAGATGAGGCTCAGAAGAAACCCAGAGAGCAGAGACCACAGCCCCTTGTAAGCGCCTTGTGTTCCCCTGTGACTGAGGGGTCAGAGACAGTGGCTGTGATGGCAAAGGGAGCTCATCCCTGCTGCCTGCTGCAGCCTCAGCTGCCTTGGACAGCTACCCACGGTCAGCCCAGGATGCTAGTTTCACACATGACATCAACTTTCAGGGGCCTCACAGGGTCCCCGACTTGGCCTTGGCCCTGGACACAGCCACAGAGGCCACTTCCATGGAGTTTTTCCAAATCGGTCTAATTTACATCTAAGCAGCACATGTGCTTATCTCAAATCAGCAAAGTCTTCCCAGGGCTTGAAAACAGCAAATAACAGGAGGAAGGGGCAGGGGGTAAGGAGAGAAACGGGAAGGGAGAGGAGGAGAAGGGAGGAAGAGGAGAGAAAGGAGGGAGAAAGGATGGGAGGGAGGAGGAGGAGGAGGGGAAGGGGGAGGAGGAAGAGAAGAAAGAGGAGAAGGAGGAGGAGGAGGGTGGTCAAGGGAAGATATGGATCTTCCTGGTCGTCCTGGGGTGGCAACATAGCCCAGTTAGATGTCTAAGTGCTGGTTTCTCTTGTGGAATGTGGAATGGGAATAGCTTAGCCAGCAGTTTGGGAACTGAGAGCACAGTGGATTCTGAGAAGCATTGAAGAGATGACAGACCCTTGGGCACTGAAAATGGGGGAAACAGGGAGTGTGGGGACTGAATGGCAGACAGTCTCCAGGGCTGGAAAACCTTCAGGGAAGCCCTCCATCTGGAGCAGCCTCGGACCAGCTGCATGCAGGAGGGCAGGTGAACTCCATGCCTTAGGTCTCATCCTGCTGTAACCTGGCTTTCTTTGGTCCTGCTTTCTAGTAGCTTTAATTAAAATGAACTGCTTCCTATGGCTCCCGTACATGGCTCTCGGGCCCAAGGCTGGAGACTGCACCAGCATGTGCTGACAGGTTCCCTCATCAACCACAGTAGTGTCCCGTCCAGCTCCAGGTTCCCACAGGAGAACCACAACAGGCTTTTGTGTGTGTGTGTGTGTGTGTGAGTGTGTGTGAAGGGGGGCAGGGTGCTGCCCTGAGGGTGGAGGGACTCTTGGGGGAACCTTGGCACTGGGCCAAGGACTCTCTTGTGGCCTGTGGACTGGGTCAGAATGAGGCTCTGCCTGAGCAGTGGGGTGCTAGGAGGCCAGGTGGGCCCAGGTGTTGGTCCTGTGGGTACACAGACAGGCATGAGGCAGAGCAAGTGGGGCCAAACCGGAGGTCAGGTGAGACAGGGCTCAGGTAAGTGTGAAAGGGCGACAGCCCTCAGACATGTGCATGCCTCACCCGGGAATTAATGAGTAAATCATGAATTTAGATGTTATTGGCTGGGTATCCTTTTCCTGTATCCAAGCCTCCTGCTGAGTTTTCCTGCCCCCTGCCCCAGTGCCATGGACAGAACATCCTGCTCTGCCTCTGTGCCCCTGGGTGGCTCTGCAGAGCCCTGTCCTGACCCCTATTCACAGACGACTTTCTGTGCCCATACTGGGCCAGGAACCCAAGGACTCCTAACTCCTCTGGGTCCCTGCTCTAGGCAGGGTGCTATTTCTGCCTTGGGTAGCTTATCCTCTGAGGTTGGGTGGCCAGAACTCATCGGGCCTGGACAGCAGCTGGCAGCCATGTTTCCACAGCCCATGTATGGCTGCCCATCACTGTCCCTGCTGCTGGCTACCTACAAAGGCTGGTTTCCACCTGAGGCATTGTGATGGCCCCATATTTGAAAACAGTAATGACTAGGGCACTTGTTTGTGGCCTGGTCTGTGTGACAAGTCCTTGTGTGGTACTGGCTATGACTAGCCATATTGGGCAGACCTCCTGGCCCATGGCTCTTCTCAGGTCTGAGCGAATGTTTTGTATTTTGGGCTCTGCACTTTTAAAGATAATTTCTTATTACATTTATTACTTGAATAAGTATATGGATGTGTGGGCATACCATAGTACATGTGTGAAGGTCAGAGGACGACCTCCAGGAGTCAGTTTTCTCCTTTTACTACATGGGTCCTGGGCATCAAAGTCATGGCCATTAGACTTGGTAGCAAAATGCTGAAGCCACAGAGGACGGGCGGAGGGCGGGGGAAGAGGAGGGAGAAAAGAGGAAGAAGAAGAAGAAGAAGAAGAAGAAGAAGAAGAAGAAGAAGAAGAAGAAGAAGAAGAAGAAGAAGAAGGAGAAGAAGAAGAAGGAGAAGAAGAAGAAGAAGAAGAAGAAGAAGGGGAGGGGGAGGGGGAGGGGGAGGAGGGAAGAGAATGAATGTGAGAGAATGAAAGAATGAGAACAGGAACACAAATCCTGCCCAGCACCTCATTAGACACAGAGGAGAAAGGAAGAAGTCTGAGAGGGGAGCCCAGGGCAAGAGAGGGAGCCAGGGGCTGATGAAATTGTGAGAGAGGATAAAGAAAGGAAGGGGGGAGGAAGCAGGGGAGACAAAGAGGGAGAGGGAGGGGGAGGGGGAGATAAGGGAAAAGGGAAATGGAGAGGGTGAGAGTCGGGAGGAGGGAGGAGGGAGGGAAGAGAGGGAGGACGGAGGGGGAGCTGGAAAGGAGGGCAGAGGAGAGAAGGCATAGAGGAAGGCGCCCTGTGCCTTGTCTGTGGCCACTGTCTCTGTCACGCAGCTTGTTCTGTCCTGAGGGAAGCCTGGGCTCTCTGTGGTGCCGCGGTGGGCACTGTGTCCCAGTGCCAAGCACCCAGGAAAGAGCAGTCCTCTGCCTGGGCGGTTTGTCTCTGAGCAGCAAGGGTGCGAGGATGAGTTTAGGGACTGGCTTCTGCTGTGACTTTGTTCTCCTTACTTTGGTGAGTTGACTTCAGACCTCTCTCCGCTGCCCAAGACAAGCCTGGGAGACTCTGTTGATATTAGTCGCCCGCTGTGCCTCTCTGCACCTCGAGTTCCTCGCTGCGTTCTCAGAACGCAGGCATTGTGCCCTGAATTATGATCTTGCTGTGATAATATGCCTGTATTGATTCAACAGAATGACTTGTCTATTCTGTCTTCGCTCCCCCATCTCCGAGAAGGGAGACTGACAATCAAGAACAGAAATATTTTGGACTTTGAATCTTGTGGCATGAAGATGATAAAGAAACATAATAATTGCAAAATAAAATTTTATGTGGAAATGCAGTTCTGTTTGGACCCAGAGGGTGAACAGCACTTATTCTAGGGTGGTGTTAAAATGCTGCACCGTCTGAGGTCCTGAGCAGAAGAAAACAGACAGCACTGAACTGCAGGCACAGTAATCCAGATGTAACTATGTAGACCCTGCAGCCCAGGCCATGGAGGCATCATCTCCACTCCGCTTTATTCTCTTAAGGTCTTTGGGTTCTGAGGGCTTTAGCAGTCTGCCTGGCACTACAGAGCCTGGAGGACCACTGCAGAGGTCTCATGCCCACCTGCCTCATGTAAGTTTGGCTTTCCTGTGGACGCATATCCATGGAAGCAGGCAGGATTCCAAAATGGCAGTTAGCATATGTAACCAATCATTTGTATAAAATGACCTGATTGATTGGGAACATCGTCATCATTTCTACTTTTAAGAAAAAAGCGTTTTTGTAAAGAAATGGGAAGTTGGTTTTCTTAAAAGCAATTTCAGCAAGTTCTTACCACTGCTCTCACCTTTGTGCCATAAGATGGTCCCTGCTTTGAAGATTTAGATTCCCAGGTTTCTGCCAATCCCTAGGTTGCCAATCCCTGCCAGTTCCTGGGTTGGAAAACAGACGCTGGTGTGGAACTACAGGGAGGGAGCTGGCTTCTGTTCTTCCCTCCAGGCTCAGCCTCTGGGTGCAGAAAACCCTGGACATAAAGGCGCCTCCTTGGTATGTTTTCCGTCCAGATTCCTCATTACCAGCTTGCCGGTATTACTGAGTCAGAGACACCCTACGTGGTGTGGGCTCACCTCAGCTAGGGATCTGCGAAGATCGTTGTGCTCAAGGTTCTTCAGGCTAGGATGCAAGCATGTCTTTCACAGATTCAGTTCACCTCAAGGTAGCAGTTGCCAACAATTGCTCAGACCCAAGAGGCCCTCATGCAGGAAACCTGTCCCACACTGAACAGCCCTTGCTGCTCCTGATCCTTGGGCATCAGTATCCCATCAGGAAAGTGGGAGCTGGGGCAGGCCACTGCTCACTCAGAGTTCTTATCAGGACAAATGCCCAGGGAGGCTGGTAGAGGGTTTTCCACAATAAAGCCAGAACACAAACGAGCCCAGAGCACTGAGTAAGGCAGAGATGAAGGGCTCATGGGTCCAGTGTCCATGGGGACCCTGCACAGCCAGGGCCAGTAAGGGTCCTGCGTTAATTCACTGTAGGACACAAAGCTTCAGAGCTGGTCTGGAAGAGTCACTGCTGGTAGAATAGTTTTGCTTCTAATTTGTATTTATTGTTTTAATAAATCTGATAGCTAGATGGTATATTAAATACCTGTCCTTTAAAGGGAAAAACAAGTTTTTCTAATTGTTAGAGTACACTATAATATATGCACACATATAAAATACAAATATAAGCATACAGGCATTTATATATACACAATAGATGCATATATCATGTATAGACACATGCAGATACATACAGATATGTGCACTTACAATGTACCTATAAAGTATATATGCACATATACACATATACAAAAACATGCACAATATATCTACATATGTAATGAGTATACACATGCATATGTGTTCGTGCATGCACATATGTATAACACATGTACAATTGTGCACATGTGTGCTCACATAAAACACATTCGTATTAAATACACATATGGTTTGTATACACATATTTACGTACAGGGGACATACAATATATATATATATGTGTGTATGTGGCATGTGAATATAGTTGCCCACATAAATGCATAAACACAAACACACACACACACACACACTTCTCCCCTGAACCATTTATTGAATAAGAGACTTTTCTTGAGAGATGAAACAATCATATATCTACTCACCCCAGAAAGAGAATCTACAACAGACCAAAGTCAAACTTGGTGAACCAATGAGTTTTGGGGGATTACTAACAGGGTTCTGAAAGAGGAGTTATTCACAGAGGCAGGGATGATTCAGAAGTAGCTGTGTTCTAGCCAGCTTTCCATGGCTGTGATAGTGCATCACTGAGGGAAGCCAGGGCAGGAACCTGGAGATAGGAGACTGAAGCAGAGACCATGGAAGAATGCTGTTTACTGGCTTGTTCCTCCGGCCTGTACTCAGCCTGCTTTATTATACGATCTACAATGAGCTGGATGCTCCCACATCACTCAATAAGAAAATACCTCACAGACATGCCCACAGGCCAGTTCTATAGAGACAATTCCCTAATTAAGAGTCCCTCTTCCTAGGTGTGCCAAATTGACAACTGAAGCTATCCAACATAAGCTGCATCACCAAGAGGCCCACCCCAACATGGGTGACAACTCACAGAACCTGCAACCCTGGAGCTCTCTGCACAACTTACAGGCAGCTCAACAGGTTCAATAAGTCTTCCCTCCACAGCTAGCCTGGTCAGATGGTCAGGGTCTCTTCCTCCAGGAGTTGTTTACTGCTTCTAAGAAGTCTTTGACAATCTTGTAAGTTTGTAGGTGCTCAGGCCCTGCAGACGTTGGTGCCCACTTTACTCTTGTGTGGGCAAGCCTGCCTGGGTAAAGCCAAGGCAGGTGGACCAAGCTGAGAGATGGTTGAAGACAGCATCATGATGTGCTTGGCTCCACCTATGCCCTTGACTTGGCTTTGAGGTTACCTGAGCCAGTATACTCTGTGACTCTCCGGGCACTTGTAACTGGGGTACAATCGAAATCCTACAAGCCTGGGAACTGGACTCTATGGTGTGGCTACTTGGGCAGAGGCAGTGATGAGGTGATTGAGTGAGACCAGACAAAAATCATTTCTTTAACTACTACTGAGGACTCATCTCTCTAAGCTACATCCCATATACAGGTCTGGTGTCCAGAAAGGATGCTGTGATCGTCACGTCTGCCTGCCTGTTGGCAAGTGAGGCAGTGTTCAGCATACCTGCATCCTAATGTGGATACACACCAAGATCAAGACAAGGGCTCATCCCCCTGCTGAGTCCTGACAGACGCACCTGGGTTGCTTTCTCTGTCTGTACCTTAATTCTCATGACAGCCTGGGCTGCCTTCTCAGGGACTAACCTTTCCGGAGTGCAGCCCCACTGGAGGCCGCAGCAGTGTCTGGCAGCAAGGAAGCTTCAGGGACCATCTTACGGGGGCAGTGGGGCACCCAGCTCCCGCAGGGGGTGGCTTTGCGTGCGTCTAATCCTGTCTGACTTTAGGGTCATAATAATGGCCTTTCAAATAAAGCCCTTTTACTTGTATGAGGTAGTGGACCCCTGTGGTTACTCTAAAATATGGACTATTTAAGAAGGGGACAAAGGGAATGAGGAAAATGTCCGCAGCTTCAAAATGGAAAATCTCATGAGAGTCCTTTAAGGAAATCACAGTGGGAAGGACCCTGTCCTTCTAGCCTGAGTGGCCACCTTGTTCTAAGCCCATGGTCAGGGTTGGACATCCACTCAAGCTCACAGAGACTCGCGGGTGTCTGAAAGCAGGGAGAGGTGTGGAGGCTGGGGGCTGGGAGTGACTTGTACCGGCTGTGGCCTTCGATGGAGACTGGTTTATAAGTCAGCAACCTGTGTTCCTTGCAAAGTACATTAGGCAGGACACCAGGATCTCACTGAACAAGCCCTTTCTGGCACTACCAACTCTAGATGTGCCCAGTACAGGCATGAGCATTGAGAAGGTGGGCCCCAGAGATATCATCTATCCTGGAGATGTGTGTCCTGGGCAGTGGCTTCACCTTGCCTCTGCCTCGATGGGCTGAGAGCAGAAGATTCTGCTTCTGTTGGACAGAATGGAAGGCCAGGCCCACTCTGTGCTTTGCTGGGTTGTGATCTGCATATGATTGTGATTCCTGCCCTTGGGTCTATAGTTAAAGGCCACAACATGTTAACTGTTAGGCACAGTGGAATGAACTTGATGTGTCCAGTGAGTTAACATCTGCAACATGAGCCTGTGTTTTACCTCTGACTTTTGTTCTGGAAAGGGTGGTGTCATCGAGGACAAGAACAAATTTGTTGGTCCTGTGGGTGGAGAGAATAAACCCTATGAGTGCTTTGATTCAAGTACCCAAGACTATAATACATCTCCATGTACACATGTAAATGTGTGTGTGAATGAATGTGTGTATGATTATTTGAGACTGTATGAATGCATCTCTGTGCATGTGCAAATGTGTGTGAGGGTGTGTGCATATGTACGTATGTATGTATGTGTGTATGTGTGTACATTCATGTGAGCATGCATAAGCATGTCTGTGAGAATGTAGGCATGCATCTCTGGATATGTGACTATGTATGTGTGCATGTTTGTACATGTAGGAGAGACTTATTAATGCATCTATGTGCCTTTGTAAATATGTGTGCATGTATGTAACTGTATGAACATGTGCGTGTATATGTGAGACTGTAGAAAAGCATCTTTAGATATGGGAATGTATTTGGGATGTGTGTATGTGTGTGAGACTATATAAATGCATCTGCATGCATATGTGAATCTGTGGGCATGTGTATACACGTTTGTGATTGTATATATAAATGTGTATAAACATGTGCATGTGTATGTGAGAATTTATGAATGCATCTTAGGATAGGTGAATATATATGTGTGTGAATGTGTGTGTACATGAGTGTGTGTATGTGCATGCTCCCTAATCATGGAACGTAAATGGAGAAGGTGGGCAGTGAGCTGGGGGCAGGAGAAGGACCAGCAGCCCCTCCACCCTGACTCACATCTGTGGAGAGAAACCAATCTGAACTGCAACAGCAGGAACTCCAGAGTATGTGGAGCTGCCTCTGAGGAGTGGCCTGGACTTCTTAAAGGAATAATGAAATTCCTTTAGATATCTTTTGTTTCTTGAATTTTAATGAAAAGATTGATTTCCAGTCATTATTTATCTATTGTCAAATTTAACAAACAGCTGTAGTGATAATTGCGGAGTTTCTACTCTGTGTTTAGAGGGAACTGTCAGTTCACAAACATGGAATCGTGCTATTATCTATGTCTAAGACATTTTTCTGTAAATATACAGATTTAGCGCTGGTTTTCAATAAATATACAAAGATGTTAATTAACACTATAACTACGTTAACACAAAAATACATAAAAAATAAATAACAGAAATGCTATTTTTCTATTAGAAATTCAGAAACATTTGTTTTGAAACAGCGCGTCACATACTATTTTGGAAACTGCGCCACCATCAAGTCTGTTTTCTAGACCCCAATGACTGTCTTCCTGGTGCTGGCTTTCTTGAAGGGACTCTGATCTGCTGTGGGACTTTCTCTGAGGTCTCTCTGCTCTTGGTGGATACAGGAGACAGGGAGGCACTGTGAGACTCATCTCTAGAGGCCAGGTCTTCAAATGCCATTGGCTTTGAATTTCTCTAGGCACTGCAGGCTGTGGCATGTTCCTCTGAGCTCCATCAGAGGAAATGCTGTGGCTCTGGCACAGGTATGTGAGCTGCTCCCAAGAGAATCTTTGCCCATCAGGACAGAAGGATGCCTACTATCGATGGTCTTGGCACAAAGCTGGAAAAGGACCAATTAAGAGACATTTTCTACTGGACTCTCCCTTCTTAAGTTTTACTGCCAAGTTATCAGAGCCCCTCTATGTGGGCTACAGGTGCCAAGGGGCATCTAATGGAGGGTTCCAGGCCTATTTAGAGGTACTGACTGGGAAAACAGGCTAACCACTCCTCTAGAGACAATCACCCTCAGTTACTCTAAGTTTCTGACCATTTGTGGTTTTTCGGTCTAGATGAGGCTATGTGTGTGCTCATCAACACATATGTGCATATTCTCATTTCATGACCATGAAAGAGTTTCTACCCTTGAAATTTGGGTTCTAGCAAGGGACCAAAATCTGTGTCTATCTGGTAGCACCTGAAAATAGAACCAACAGGATACAAACAGAGTGAACACATGCATACACATTATATACATATTACACATACACACAGAAAGAGAGAGAGGAGAGAGAGAGAGAGAGAGAGAGAGAGAGAGAGAGAGAGAGAGATTTTGTTGTAAGGAACTAGCACGCATAATTACGAAATTATGAAAACCAACGAATCCCTGCAGTCCTCAGGGAGCACTGGCAGGCAGGGGAAGAGGGAGCAGTGCAGCCCCAGTCTGAGAGCTACTGACGTAGCTGTAGTCTGAAAGCTCGCAGGCTTGAGATCCGGGAAAGCTGGTGCTTCAATCACCAAGAACAAAGAAAAACAAGAAAAAGACCAAAGAACGTAGAGCAACAAAGCTAATAGATCAAATAGAATACTGAAAACTCCAAGCAATCCAGAAGAAATCAGAGAAATAGAAACGGAGATGGGATGGGACCGAAAATAAACCTATGATGGTAGCTCTACATGCAAATATATCAATGACTGCATTGCCTATAAATGGTCTAAACCCAGCTATTAAACAGCAAAGTAGGTCAAATTGGGGTAGAAGCAGAGACTCGACTATATGCTGTCAACAAGAAACCCATTTTGAGTTAGAGAAACAAGTTAAAACCAAAAGGGTCAGAAATAGATTCAGATATAAATGTGGGGCCAGAGAGATGGCTCAGTGGGTAAAGGCTCCTGCCACCAACTCTGATGGCCTGAGTTTAATCCCCATGCTCACATGGTGGAAGGAGAGAACTGACTCCCACATGTCTAACCTATACACACACCATGGCATGTGTGCATCCATACACATATTTATATACACATGAAACAAAATGTAAAAAACAAACAAACAATGCATACATAGTTGAAAGGAAGTTGGATTGCTTGTACAACTCAGATAAAGTAGAATGCAGAATGGAATGATTACCAGGGATAGAGAGGAACACTGCATAGAGAACAGTCAATAACCAGGAAAGCATAGTAAATATATGTGTTTGAAAGTGGAACTCCAGAGTTCACAAAGTAAAAAATACAACAGAAAAGGGCCCATAACCAAATCCACAATGGACAGAATAGGCTAATCGTCAGCAAGGACATAGACACCCAGAGTGATACAATTGAATAGGTGAATTTATCTGACATATGTAGTCCTTTCTAGCCAACAACTTCTTTTCAAGTGCATGTGGCAGGCTAGAGATATGGCTCATCAGTTAGGAATGCATGCTATTGTTATAAAGGACCCAATTTCAGATACCAGCACCCACATCAGGCAGCTCACAAAAGCCTGTAAGTCTGGCTCCAGTGAATCCTATTCCCTTTTGTGGCTTCTGTGAGTACCTGTACCTAGGTGCACATACACACAGAAAGACACATGCACATATAAAAAATTAAAAATAAATCTTCAAGTGAACATGAATTATCTACTAAGATAGGCTATATTTTGTAATCTAGAAAAAAACTTAAACTTAAAAATAAAGTGAGTCGTTTAAAGCATGTTCTCTTTATATAATGATTAAAATGGAATCACAACAATAACATTGAAATAATTCACAAATATTTGAAAATCGAATAAGACATTTATAAAAGTATTATGGTGCTAAGGTCCTTGGGAAGGACCACTCAGACTCAGATGTTCCAGATCAGCCAGATTTATTTCACAGGACCAGTGACTGCACTCTCTGGGCTGAGAATTAGAGAGCACAGCGCCTGGACAGTTACTTTTCTGGGGCTATTTGTCTAAAATTCTCCCCTCTGACGAGGTAACCCTAAAATATTTTAGGGATTAGATAAGAGCTCCCAAATACTTTTGGCATTTTGGGCCTTTGGTAGAGTCGGCTGCTAAAAGGCACCAGGACATTTTGGCTTTTAGCCAAGAAATAACCTGGTTACTTTTCTTTGGTATCTTTTTACTCTAAACTGTCTTGTCCATTTTTACCTCTTATTTCATTACACCATCCTCTGAAGAGTTCACCCTAAGTGTCAATAGGGAACTGGGGCACTAGCTACACTGGCTTATTCCATGCTGAATAGGGTCACAGGTTGTAGCAACTGGGGTACCCCTTCAGTGGGTCTATAAAAAAGACCCCCAAATTTTACAGAACTGTTAGCTTTAGGAAGAAAAGAAAGTTCTTAACTGGTGCCTGGGAGATGTGAAGAAGTAAAGGCGAGAGTAGTTAGCATTGCACATTCTAGACAGGAAACCAGAAAAGTCAGAACAGGGAAATTTCAAATGTCGCGGCAGGCGCGGCAGTCTATGAGAATTTTTTGATGAGGGCTTTCAAAAGCATCTATCCATTGGGTTCCTCGTTTTCTTCTGGCTGCCAAGACTGGACTTTGGCATGATGAAATCAGGATTTGTTTTCAGGTGCTTTGATAGCTGTTGGAGTGGCTAGAATCAGTGTAAGTTCCCTCTCAAATGGCTTCTAGACAGGAGAGAAAAATTAACCATTATTTTATTTTATTATTATTATTATTTTGGTTAGAACAACAGTGGCCTTGTCTTCCTTAGCTGCAGGTAGGCACTGTAGTGTTGAACTAGGCCAAGATTTGAAGTTTTACATCTGAGCAGCATTTTCTTGTTAGGAACAAAATTGTTAGTGAGAAATTGTGCAAATAACATCTTACATGAACTTAAACCTGCCTGGGAAGTACAATCCCTTCCATTTTTAAAGAAGCATATGAATCACTTTAATTTTTGGTTATACTTTCCTGTTGGGTTTAAGATCATGCAGTTAGCTCAAATAAACCAATTTATTTTTACTCTTAAGGTCTGCTGAGGAGCTGGTCCTCAGGGGTCACATGGGGTTTGGAGGAGCCTCTGACTCCCTAAGCCTTTGTTTTACCAGTTCCATCTATGTGAAGATAAATCAGATGGTCCTGATAGACCATGGCTTCTCTTGGGAGCACTGAGGAAATGTTTTCTTGTGCTGACCCTCCTCTTTGCAGACTGAATGCTGATTTGAGTCCATCTAGTGGGGTCTCCATGTTCTCCTTGAACAAGAAGACAGGTGACTCACCACAGGGACAGAACATTTCAAGAGATGCACCATAGTGCCCTGGGACTTAGTTGACCTAGGAGGGCAAGAGAAAAAAAAATTGCCCCTTTAAGTCCCTCTGACTACATTAGTATAGGCCTGTAAATATGGTTGTTAATCATTCAAGAAGGTTAGTACCACTGGTCTGGTGCTTTTAATTACCATGTAATATGTAGATAAAGCTTGGGCAAAACCCAAACATTCTTGAATAAACCTTGATTAAACATACATTTTTTTTCCTTAAACTACTTGATGGAACTATTACTTTAGAAATTTTAGGATTATTTACACATAATTTTGTCTCATCTTTCATATACCATATCGACTCAGATCTTTAATCACTTGCATAGACTATCTCATTTTTTCTTTTTTTTTTATTCTGGAAATATCTGGTCATCCAAATCTTCCTACATAGATCCTTTTTAATAAAATATCTTCATTCCCATATCCTTCCAACATCATTTTTCACCTTTTCATTTTCTTTTGTAACACCATTAAGAAATAAAATTTCCATCTATCATGAGAATTCTCTTTCTGGGGACACCAAGAAATGTTTATCCCTTTTCTAAGGTTCTAGTGTCAAATCAGTGTTTTATTACATTGAAGTTGTCCCTGGGGAACTGATGATTTTACTCATAGAGATGGGTGAGATGTTACTGACAGGTATATGGGTGACCTGAGACTAGTTACACTACAAAGTCTTTATCTAACATGGATGTTGACTTTTCTATAACCTCATGAGTCAAAGTCTTTGTTCTTCATCTTCCCCAGATTTCCTCCCCAAATCCAGAGACCATTTGTGATTAGGGAAGAATTACATACAGTCATCTGGGGAGAGTGGTTGGATACTCTGGTGAGGGTCCAATGACCCTGCTTACCCCTCCTTTAATGAAGGAACACAACCGTCAACAAACCCAATTGTGATGATCTTTTTGATAGTAGGCACAGCTGAAGTCATCAAGATGGCAGTTATTTAGCTCAGAAGAGTACTGTGCAGCATCATCTTAATAAAAGATCATGAAATGCAAATTACACACATAAGATAATATAATGAATTACTATTACCCATGTACATATTGTACTTTATAAGTTCCCAGATAAATCCTATAGAAAATAGAAAACCATTAGCAGTCTTTTTTTACTTATGTAGCTCAGAGAGTGGTCTACTAAAACCTTGCTTTAGGTTTCAAAGGAGTGTAAACACTAGGTAGAGAGAAGCAACTGGTACACAGCAAAACAACCTCCAGCATAATCACTTAAGGAAAACTGTGATACTTGAATTACTGCCTGAGGAATTTTAAGCAGAGGGTGCTTTCTATCTTTTCCATGGACTGTGAATTGTCTTTTAAAAAGATCTATCTTGTTGGTTCTTTCGTTAAGAAGTTAAATATATCTTTATATTTACTATATATTTGTATTAGTCTATTAGTGACTTTTTTCATTGTCACAAAATAGAGAATCCCATTAGCTATTTTTGCTATAGACACTTTATATCGTGAGGTAAGTAACAATAATCTCTGCTGACATTAGTTTATCCCTTAGTTATTCTCAATAACACAATGCCTTTACTCTTAGGCTGTTTTGTTGTTCTTTATCCTTGTTGTGGGGTCAGGGGGCCAGCCTGAACCTGGACAAGAGTCTTGGAGAACATCTTGAGTTAACAGGCTTGAGTTTGAAGTGGGAGGGCCAATCCCATCACCAGAGTCAGCTTCTCAGTGAGCACAAACAGCACATGACAATTTACCAATATGATTTATGCAAATAGGCATTTGTTTCCCTTTAGAATTTAACTCAGTGGTTTAAATTGAATAGGAGAGCTGTTGAGCCCAGTGACTACTAGCAGGACTGCAAACATCTGTTCTTTTATAACCTGTATACATTCATCTAGGCAGGCAAGTCTTCTCATCTGCTGGGTCCTTTATTGGGACCATGAATTGACAAGAGACAGACATTTGATATTAAGAGGTTACCTCACTTGATATTTCTCAATGTTATGAAGCCAGGGGCACTTGGCAGTGAGCACCCATGATCAAGCAGGATCAGGCTGACAGAAGTATTAGCCTTTACCAATGCCAGAGCTGAGATCCTCTCTGGCTATACTTGCAGTTATTAGATGCATGAAAGCTTATACCACAATCAGTTAGCTTGTGTCTATTCGTGGTGACAACCTAAAAGATTTAATAAGTACCCTCCTTCCTTTATATATTTTTATAATATAGATTAGGGTTAATGCTTATATAAGTTAGGAAAGGTTTCCTGATCTGGCTCTCATGTGGGATGAATCTTAATATCCCTTTAAATGTTTCCTCTGACCCTTTTAATAAAAGTTGTAACTTGTCCATCTAATTTTTTTTTAAAAAATGAGATAAGAGGCAAAATTATTAACTCTCAGGATGATTTCTTTTAAAGAGGACTCTCAGTCTGTCTGGATTAGAAAAATCATATTATAATTTACTATACATAATCTTGAAGTAAGTACCCATAATCTAGAGAATAAGGAACACAGAAAACAATGGTACCTAAAAGAACTGGGGCAAGATGATACCACAATGTTCTTTCCTTTTAGTTTGTCCATGACATTGTAACTAGAAAGTGAAAAGCAGAGGTGCCAGGGAATGAAGGGGCAGGAGCAAAAGCAAGCTTAGAGAACTGAATACAAGAGAGGGAAATACTCTGTTTCAGAGGACAACAGGCTTGGGATCACAATGCAGTAAGAGAAGGAATTAAGACCAACGAAGGCCACATCTTAAGCCTTCTACCAAAGTAAGCTGATAATTTTTACCTCCCAATGTTTAGTTATGTCCTGGTAGCAGGACGTAACTTGTCTCATGTAAGGTTTGGCACTGGGGTGCTACAAATTCACATGAGTTTTCCAGGTTTTGCTATCACAAAGTGCCAGCTCACTTTGTACCTGGATAGTCTTGGAGGCATATGGTTTGAAAAATTTTAGAAATTGACAAATATATTCCGTAAGAATTCAAAGCAGTCACTTTTAGAAATTAGCAAATATACCATATAAAAGATGTCAAAATCTTGCTAGGCATGGTGGCACACGCCTTTAATCCCAGCACTGAGGAGGTAGAGGCCGGCAGATCTCTCTGAGTTCAAGGCCAGCCTGGTCTACATAACAAGTTCCAGGCCAGCTGGGGTTACAGGGACACCCTGTCTCAAAAGAGGTATACAAGCTATTGCTGGAAAAGAAACTTGTGAAGACAGTAGGAAAATGGGAAGCTATGTCCAATGCACACATCCTTGGGCTGTTGCTCTGAGAGCACATGTCTCACCCCAGTTGCACTGTGAATAAATGTTAGGGTGCCCTAGAGCAAGTTGTCACAGAAGTCAAGAACAGCAATTAGTTATGTCATAAAAATTTACTTAACTCTGTGGTCAAGGCTTTTGAAAAATAGAAGGCTGCAGTTGCAGACTTCTGGAAAAGGGGAAGGGGTCAGACCTCCTAGAACCTGTTTTCCAGCCTTGAGCTGGCAATAAGTTGAAGCTGAGTTTCAAGATGGTTATCTTGCACAAAAAGGAATCACCTTAATTATCACAAGCCTTGTTTTTTTATATGAACACTGTTAAGTACATCTGACTAAGATCAAGCAAAATATGTGAAAGCCCTAATGGAGGCAGGTTAGCTCCATGAGCAGTTTTCTTTACTCCAGCAAGTGATGGATTGAGAAGGCTTACTTGTTGACTATTGTAAGGAATTTATGCTTTCTTATGACCTCCTCTAATGGATTTTTACAGTTCTTCTGCAATTTACACATTCTATCATGGTGGAAAACAAAACAAAACCAACCCAAAAGACAGAAAGAATTCCAGGAAAGAAATGGCTTTTAAAACCTTTTTATCTTTTGTCCAATAGACAAACAGTTTGCAGTTTCAAAATGCCTTGAGGCAAGACAGATAAGGGAGGAACTTTCAGACAGTTTTATTAGAATCCTCAGGGCGAGCAAGCTGTAAATCTCAGCAGCTGCCTTGAGAAGAATGAAGGAGAGTAGGAAAAGAGCCATGAGGTCATGCAGGCTTCGAACCTGCGTGGAGGTCAGACACTGGCTGACTGGCAACCACATGGTGCCACGCCATAGTCTACTTCCTCATGGAATCTTTCTTGGAAATGTTTCAACATACAACCAGGTGGGGTTTTAGTCGAGTGGGTCTTCCTCCCATTTTTGTACCAGTGATCACAGGCACACCTAAAGAAGACAGTCCACAAAACAAAAGACAAGACAATGAAGACACAAAAGATGGGGACCAACAAGCAAAACATACAGTGGCCACGTTCACTCACACACCAGAACCAGAACCAGAAACCAGTGGGGTGAGAGGACATCTCCACCCCTGGAGATTGGGTTTAATGACTGCATCCAATCTACCTGATGTCTTCCCAAATGTCTAGACCCCAGAAAACTTACTGCTCAGTGCTGCTTTAAGCATATGTCAGCCTCTTATTTATATTTCAGTTCCAACTTGCAGGGGTTATAGTTTTGGGTTCACATGGGCCTTCTGGCCTCAGAAGTGGGCTTGTCCCTGTGTCAGGTCTATCTCAAGCCAGTGACTTCTTTAATTTGTGATAGCCATGGCCTTTGGTCTCCACAGCTCTCCAAGCTCTACTGACAGCCTTGCTTCCCTGTCCTGGACCACCAGACTTGAGTCTGAGGTGCCTCAAGATCTCGCCGGGGCCTCCAAATGTTATGGGCTAAGGCCCCTGGGGCGGGGAACCACTCAGATTCAGATGTCCAAATCAGCCAAATTTATTTAACTGGGCCAGTGACTGCACTCTCTGGGCTGAGAATTAGAAAGCACAGTACAGAGAGGTGAGGTTGCAGGCAGGGAGAACTCACTACCTCATCGACACACTAGATATCCCACCATCTATTTAGCATAATTTAAGGTGATACTGCTTCTGTAGGGATGGTCCTATGACCAAATGATTGACTAGTGAAACTAGAAAGATTGGTTTTCTCAACTGATACACCAGATATTGTTTAGTCTATCCCAGTTAATTTTCTGGGGCTATTTGCCACTTGAACAAAAGAAGAAGAGGAGGAGGGGGAAGAAGAGGAAGAGGAGGAGGAGGAGGAGGAGGAGGAGGAGGAGGAGAAGGAGGAGGAGGAGGAGGAGGAGGAGGAAGAGGAGGAGGAGGAGGAGGAGAAAAGAAAAACCCTTGGATCAAAGAACAAGACCTAAGTGGAAAAAAGCATTATGCCTGAATGAAAATGAAATTTCTTATATCAAAATTTGTAAGAAACAGTTAAACAGAGATGAGAGGATATTCACAACATAAAGAATTATACTAGAAATCTATAGCATGAGTTATTTTATTAAAAAACAACAAAGCTTCCACATTGCTAATCTAATCTTTTATATCTAGGAATTGAATAGAGAAGAGTACATTAAATTCAAAGTAAGTGAAGAGAAAAATAATAAAGATAAGGGGCCAAGTTAAGTTGAGAACAGAAAAGCAATAGAGAAAAATCAATGAATTCTAGAGCTGGTTCTTGGAAAAGATAAATAAAGCCGATAAACTGCTAGAGAGAGCAACTGAGATAAAAGACAGACAGATGCTGTGATTTGAATGTGAAATGTCTCCACAAGTTACATGTTTGAACACTCTGTCTCCAATTGGTAGTGCTGTTTTGGAATAATGAGTTCTTGTTTACCTTCAATCTGTGACAAAATACTCTGACCAATACCAACCTAGGAAGGAAAGAGTTTATTTTATCTTACATCTCCTGGGTTACAATTCACTGCTAAGGGAGCCCAAGGTAAGAACTCAGGGCAGGAAACTGCAGGCAGGAGCGGAAGCACAGGCCATGGAAGAACGATGCTTACTGTCTTGCTCTGATCCATGCTGAGCCTGCTTTCTTGCATAATACAGAACCACCTGCCCAGAGGTGGCACTGGCCACAGTGGGCTGGGCCCTCCCACATCACTCAACAAATCAAGAAAATGCGCCACAGACATAGCCACATGCCAGTCTGATGGAGGCAATTCTCCAACTGAGGCTTCCTCAACCCAGGTGTGTCAAGTTGACAACTAAAGCTATCCAACACAGAAGGTTCCAGAACTTTTAGGAAGTGGATCCTCTCTGGAGGAAGTGAATCACTGAGGGTTTTATAGTTTTTCCCTACTTCCTGTCTGCCCTCTGCTTCCTATTCTGCCAGGAGGTGGGGCCAGGCTGAGGAGACCAAGCTGTATACCCCTGCTACAATGGAGCCACCTGCCCCATGCCATGATGGACTGACTCCTCAAACTATAAGCTGAAATAAACCTTCCCTCCCTTAAGTTAATACAGAGTCGCCACTGTTCGGAATGGGAATAGATGTTACTGAAGACACCCCGACAGCTCTCGGTCCGCTGCATCGGCAGCTTAAAATGAGTAGTAATACTTCTGTTGCCATAAACTACCAAATCCCACTTAGGAAAAAACAAGATCACACAGATAAGCCTTCATGTAATAGCTTTTGATCCATTCAGCAACACCTCCATCTGCCTTCAGTTGTTTGTGCTTTGCCCATGCAGGAGTCTGGCTTGCAGTGAATGCTTGCCATATTAAGGGACCAAGAATTGTTAGGGTCCGAAAATCGAGAACAAACCCCATGACTCCACGATGATGGAAAAAGGAAAATATATTTATAGAATTTGGCAAACAAAATGAATCTAGAGGCTAGCTGGGCTGCAGTCCCTAAGACCAGATCACGGAACTGCTGCCTTGCCCAAGGGTGCAGTCAGCTTTTATAGATTCAGTAGCCGCGCAGCTCTGTGGGCTGGTCTAACCTTGGAATTGTGTGGTCCAAAACCTGTTTGTCCCACGGGGATTATTTATATTGGACAATTCAGACCTCGCCATCCATGGGATCTTGGCTTGGCACCAGAACACAAGCTGAAATGTTAGCGCTCAGAATGTAGCAGGGTGGGGCGATTAAAACTTAAGAGGTCTGAGTGGAAATGGCCTCTGTTTTGTCCCTACAGAATCGGATGAGGAGAGAGAATCAAGGGTGAGTCTTCCCTTTGGGTCTACTCAGAATCAAATATGGGGAAAATCTAGAGAAAACGAACGCGCATGCTTCTGCCCAGTGAAGATGCTGCCTTCCCAGGCTCCCGCTACACACTCTTGCCAAGAGCATAGGGCTGCAGCCCCCACAGGGCTCTCACCAGTGGGAGCGGGCAGCAATAGCATCAGTCTGCCCACCTCCTGGTTCTCTGGTTGGCTGCCTGAACATTTCATATCACTGATACAGGCTATGTCTGAGCTGCCCTCCTGTGGTCATTTCCTGGCACAGCTGCTAGCTCCTGGGTGGAGCAGAGTGATCCTCCACTTAGAGTGGGGTTCATGTCCTGAGTGGTTCATGTCTCAGTTCCCACTGTGCCACTCGGGCCTGATGAAGGAACAGCTCTTCTTGTAGATCTGAGAGCAGATGGAGGTGGGGCGTTGGAGGGCAACACTGCAGGGATGGCTAGCCCATCCTGTCACTGCTCGCCGAACTGAACTGTCAGAACAGTTTCTAAACACCAAGCAGAAGAAGTAGAACCAACCTAGGGCAGAACTGGGGATTGGAGCCATTGCCTCCTGGAGCCAGCTTCCGTGTAGGTGGCATGTACTGGAGTGTTTAGATCAATTGGGAAGGAATCCAGTCTTCTGGGAACACAGTAAGGAGGTGTATGCAGGAGGGCAAAGGCCCAGGATGGCTCACAGTGTGGTCCTGTGTGTACGCTGCTGTACCGGGATGGCTCACAGTGTGGTCCCGTGTGTACGCTGCTGTACCGGGATGGCTCACAGTGTGGTCCCGTGTGTACGCTGCTGTACCGGTATACAACCAGGGACACGGTGGCGCTCGCTTGGTTTCTCTGCATTCACTGAGATGAGCAAAGGTGAACAGAGGAGAGAAGCTTTCCCCGCTCTGCCAGGAAATGAACACAATCTAGGAGCTTGTGCAGTGTGTGTGCCCTGGAACGTGCTGGATTGCTGTTCCCCATCTTAACGGGGCATTATGGGGCCCCACCTCTCTCACTGGCCACCAGCTTCTTGTTCACTGGCCGATGTGCTTCACAGGCTAAAGGAAGGAACTGGAGGGCTGTAGCAGAGGATGGTCCGTGTGTTGGCCTGAGAACTCTTCTGTACGGGCCGCATCCCAGCAGCAGGAAGGTCACTGATGTGTGAAACCCAAGTTTATCTTCAGTACTTGCTCCTGAAAATGCTTTTTAAAATTTGAAAAGTTATCGACACAGAACTTGGAAATGCCTTGTGCATGTGGCAGACCTCAGTTCTTCCCTCTGATCCAGCAATTTTCAGCCTATAGCCCCTCGGTGGAGTTTTGGTAACATACACACACACACATACACAGACACACACACAGAACAATAATAATTATTATTATTTTGAGAAAGAATTCCTGCATAGTTAACCTTTTCTATGAAACCTGCTGGCATAAAAATAATATTCAGGGGACTAGAGAGAGCTTAGTGGTTAAGAGCTCTGGCTGTTCTTGCAGGGGACCTGAGTTCAATTTCCAGCACCTACATGGTAGCTAACAACTGTCTGTAACTCCACTTCCAAGGCATCCAGTGCCTTCTTCTGGTCTCCTTGGGCATTGCACAACATGGGTGCAGTTACATACATGCAGACAATACACTCAGACACAAAATAAAACTAATCATAAAATACTTTTTAAAAAATATTCTATCCTGTGGACCTGCATACATGGTAGAAGGAAAGAACCAGCTCCTGGTTATCCTCTAACTTCCTCACACATGTGACATTCACATGTGCACACACACATAAAATAAATTTTAAAGTTCTTCTTTATAGAAATATTATTTTAAACTGGGTGTGATGGTGCATGCCTTTAATCCTAGCACTTGGGAGGCAGAGGCAGGCAGATCTCTGGGCTACATAGTGAATTTCAGGCCAACTGTGGCTACAGGGAGACTCTATCTCCAAAAGAAAAAGAAAAAAAAAATCTTATTTTATTTAGCAATGACCCAAGCTTAAAGTCTAAGCATATGTGACCTTAGGCTTCATTCCTTTCAAACAAAATGGTTAATTTTGCTTATAGTGAAGACATCTTATCTTCCTGCATCGGGTGGGCCAGATCTTTTCCTTATCAATTGCAAGCCTGCTGGGAATCCCTCAGGAACCATCCAGGGGTCTCATTTAGGTTTCTTAGCAACCCTTTGAAGATAACAGTTTGAAACTCCACCAAAATCCTATACATGACTACCATGAAAAATAAGAAGCTGTGCCCCTCCCAGAGGGGCTGGTGCCCACACTTGGGTGTGCCTCATTTCCCATGACTCCTTTGTGAAGCACATGACTATGCTCCTGTGTGTGTCTGTCTTTCCTCTGAGCATCTCCCTTTCTCCTAACTCCCTCAGGTTGCCGGGGGTGATGGAGTGGAGCTATGTCCCCCCACAATGCTCTCACCCAGATGCTTTTTCCAACAGCACCTCAATACTAAACTGTCTACACACAATTCTGCATGTGCCAACGTTTGACCTTACTGTGCCTCCCTTGCCTGTGTCGTGTCTATGGCCCCAGGAAAATTAAGTGCCACCTACTCAACAGCCTTGGGCTGCAGAGCCCTGCTAGGCAACCCAGTGCGGGTTGAGGGCCGGCCACGTGTTTCTAAGCAGCCCCTGCAGTCCCTGGGACAGCTTTGCAGTGGCCTTCTCCAGTCACTCTTGTTCCTGCATCAGAGAAACAGTGTACAGTGGCTGGACATGAGGCCCCTGAGTCACTGCTACCGAACAGGATATACAGGAGCGCATGCATGCAGTGTGGTAAGCACAGAGGCCTCTGTTTAAGCCTCTCACAATCTCAGCCAGTTGAAGTTCTGTTTCCTCATTTGAAAAACTAGTCTCAACAGGTTGTGAAACCTAGAAGTTGTGTGAAAGGTTTCTGATATCATTGTCACCTTCTGTTATTAACATTATAAAGCCATTATTATTATTATTGTTGTTATTGTTATTGCACATTGACCTTTGACCAGAAATCAGAGGAAACCAGAATACTGTGTGGAGCCAACAAATCCAACGGGAAGCACTCTCTGCTCTGCCAAACTTATTAGGGGATAGCAAAGCCTCTTTAGTAACTGATAGAGATGTGGGGCTCAGTGCGGACATTGAGTCATTGCAATGGAGAGGCCAAAAATTTTATGCAGATGGCAGCCAGGTTCCAGATGCAGGGCAGCCAGATCTGGGCACAGACCAGCTTAAAACAAGATTAGAGTGGAGTACAGAGCACCAGGAAGGTCTGTGAGAGTGAGATAAGGAAGCTGGAACAGCCAATGGCCACCACCGCCTGGGCTCCCCCAGGAGGAGACTGGGCTGGGCTGGAATCCCTTGCAGTCAGTGGGTGGCTGTGAGGCTCTCGCTGTGTCACTGTGTGGCTGGAACCAGAAATACTCATGGCTTTTGTATCAAGAAGACTCCTGAAAGGAATGTGAATTCACTGGACCTTCTACAAACAGGTTTTGGTGCCCAGAGGAAGTAGAGCAGGCCAACAAAGGCCAGCTGGCTCCTGGCACCTGCACGCTCCCAGTAACGCCTCTCCGCTGCCTCTGCCTTGGAGGACAAACTTCGTTAGGCCCCTCCTCTCCTTGCTGGAGCTGACACACTGCCTCTCCTCCTTGCCCCACCGCCCCGGCCCTGCTGCACGCTCCTCTTTTACCTTTCCCCTCTCTTCTGTATGAGTGAAAACTGCTCAAAGGTGGTTGATCACCAAAAGGCAGCCACGGTGTGCTGGCGAACTAGACTTTACGAACGTGGAGAGAGTCAGTGTGCATCGCCAACAGTCATGAACAGTACCTGCCAACTTTGTGCAAGTGTGTCAGTGCGCAGCTGCTGTGCAAATGGCAGTAAGCCAACCCGGATTCATCAGCACATGCATGTTTGTTCAGGCTTAGAAACCCCCTCTCCAGTCACTTACCATCCTTACAAACTGAAGAAAGAAAGACACATACTCTTCTCAAAACCCACAGAGTTGCAGGTAATCAAATCCAGTACTGCCCTTGATAACATCTTGTTAAAATGGGAATGGAAGACTCTAAAATAACAAGGAACAAAACAAAACCCAAAGTAACCTTCAAAAAGCACAGCAAATCTCTTTGTAAACAGCAGTGTGGATTGCTAGCACTCTGCTCAACACTGAAGTAGCTGAATGGGAAACTGTAAGATGTGTAAAGATAGGAAAAACAAACCCAAACCAAATCCTGTCATTTTTTTGGATCAGTAGATGATGAAGAGGAAATGCACGGGCATGCTCCCGTGTACACACACACACGTAGAAAATGCTTGGGAATTCACAAGGTATTTACAGAGGTTGAGTAATATGTGACAGTAAACAAAGCCACCAGTTCTGCCTAACAACACTTGGAAGGTTTTATTTAGAAGACAGTTTGGTCCTGTCTGAGGTGAGGATGGAACAGTGAAACCCACAGGAGCCTCTGGTCTGAAACAGGGAAAACCAGATGCAGTGTGCTACAGCCTAGAGCTTTGTCATTGACATAGTTTGCTGTTTATTTGAAATAGGTGCTTTCTTCTATGTTCTTTACTAAGTTCATTACTCAGACTCACTTTACTTTTTACTGTGGTGGATTGTATCCTGAGATCCTGAGCAGTTCTTTTGCAAAAAGTTTATTGTTTCTGAGCCCTGCATATCCAAACTGCACTCTGTGGAGGGGGCAGGAGAGGCCAGAGGTCAATTTCAGGTGTCTTGGTCCATCCCTCTCTACCTTTTTCTTTGCTGAGGTGAGGGTGGGAGGACTGGATTTTTGAGAAGGGTCTCACTATATAGCACTGGCTGTCATGGTACTTGATACGAACTGGCTAGCCTACAGCTCACAGAGATCTGCCTGCCTCTGCCTCCCAAGCACTAAAGGCATGTGCCACCCAGACCTGGGTTTCCACATCACACCTGGCATTCGAACTCAGATTCTGATACTTGCTGGGCAAGCATTTCACCTACTGAGCCATCTTTTCATCTGTAGCATAGCAGTTTCCTCAGACAAGAGTTCCATCTTGGAAGAGTGCCCCTTAAGACACAGGATGCTCTAAAGGGAGGTAAACAACAGGATGGTCTAAGGGAAAGTGAAATATTCCATCCTGCTGGGAAGCTAGTTAAAACTCAGTAGCTTCAGGAAGCCCCTGAAACTGGCTAGATACACCAGGCCCCTCCTTCCCTAAGCACAGATGAGCCCTAAGGCCTGCTGAGAGATGCTCAGCCAGCCAGCACAGCTGCCGGTGAAAGGCTCTCCCCAACCTGTTGAGTGGCTTTTGTGCAAGTATGCGCCAGGCTTCCAGCTTTCCCGAGCTCTTGTTCGTACATGCGTGGGCTTTTGGTGATACCACTGTCCTTGAGTCATTTCTGCATTAAGAGTAACCCCAATAAAACTCATTTTTTTCACCAAGTTGGACTTCCGTGGCATCCTTACTTTGGTCTATCATTGGTTCTCTCTCCGGGGATGAGTGGATGTTTGTTCATGTCTCCTTAGGAATAATATCACACAACACAAAACCCCCAATATATCTTTTCTTAGCCCTTAGATTTCTTGATGGATAACCTTGATTCATGCACGGAGCCACTGCTGATTCCCTGACTCTCCAGCCTGCAGGTGGCCACTGTGCACCATACAACCTCTGTCTGGATCATGTGAGCCAGTCTAATACATTCTTCTTAAAATTACTTGTATTTCCTATTGGTTCAGTTGCTTTATAGAGCCCCAACTCCATTTGAACCCTAATTGAATGTTCACATTACACATATGCCTTCTTACTGGGGAGCTCTTTAAATGTGGCTGTATTGCTATTTGTCACTCAGTGTTGCTGGGCAACTTCACATTAAGATTTGAGGAGTATAGGTCCTGATGCAACCTGGGAGAGGGTGCCAGGGTCTCCTCCAGAGCCCAGCTTCCGTTGTGGAGAGCAAACCCTGCCTCCTAGCCTCTCATGTTTACAGGACTCTACAGGCGCTGGCCACCATGGTGTCTCCAGGTCTCAGGAGATGTCAGGTCCTCACAGCCAGCCCCTGAGAGCACACGGGGTTGGGAATAGTCATGCCCCAGGATACATGCTTTGCCACCTGAATCTGGCTCCTGTTGGAGACCCCACCACAGGGTGACACCATCAGGCTGGATGGCTATCAGGGACAAGGGACCCGATGGCTGCACTAAGCGGCACTGAGCAGCTCTTCTTGGGGTCGCCGACCTGGGGCTGATGGTGACCATCAGAGCATTGGTCCGTCAGTGCTGCTCTGGGTGTCGGACACATGTGACTCCCGCTGACGGTGCTCCCCATCTGTACCCTGACTAACTCGTACAGTGATCGCACAAGGGTTGGGGCTGTGAATCAAGTGAGAAATCTTTAACTTCCCTAAGGCTAACTTCTGGGACAGGCACACCAGACATCTTTCACCAATATAATTTCAACTTGCAATAAGAGAGGCATTTTCCATCAACACTTAGTAACCACCTCCACATCCCCAAATGTAAGCAAAAGTTTCTGGAGAAGTACTTTGCATGTTATGCATGTTGATACTTTTCAACTCTGGTCATTTCACTTTGTGTCTCTGTGACTGAAATGACTCAAAGACAGGACTGAAGGCAGCAAATATTTATTTTGGCTCACAGTTTCAGGAGGTTGTAGTTCATCATAGCCTAGAAGGTGTGATGGAGTCCATGGCAGTGGCCCCTCAAATCACAGCTGACCAGTGTGATGGCTCTCTTTCTTTCTTTTTTTTTCTGGTCAACTTCACACAAACTAATTTCCTGGCAAAAGGGAACCTCAACTGAAGAATTTTCTTCATTGGAGTGACCTATGGTCATGTCTGTGAGGCATTTTCTTAATTGCTGACTGATATAGGAAAGCCTAGCCCACTGTGGGTGGGGCCATCCCTTAGCAGGTGGGCCTGGGCTGCCTGAGAAAGGTAGCTGAGCATGCCAGGGGGAGCAAGCAAGTAAGTCTTGTACCTCCATGATCTCTGCTTCAGCTTCTGCCTCCAGGTTCCTGCCTTGAGTTCCTGCCCTGGCTTCCCTCAGTGATGGACCATTACTTGGAAGTGTAAGATGCAATAAACTCTTCCCTAGTTGCTTTTGATCAATGTTTTATCAGTGCAACAGAAACAGGAAGCAGAGAAGGCTCTGGAACCTGGGAAGGGGCTGTGACTTGAAAAGGCTCACCCTCCATGATTTATTTCTGCTACTTAGGCCCCATATCAAAAAGGCTCCCATAGCCTCTCAGAACAGCATCATCAGCTGAGGAGAACAGGTGTTTAAAACATGAGCCTGACTGGCCATGACAGCCCATGCCTTTAATCCCAGCACTCTGGAGGCAGAAAGCAGCAGCTTTCTGGGAGACAGAGGTCAGCCTGGTCTACACAGTGAGTTCCAGGCCAGCTGGGACTATAGCTGGCTCAACATCCACCACGCAAAAAAAAATTTGTTTCAGGTCTAGAGAGATGACTCAGCGGCTTGCAGAGAATCTGGGTTTGGTTCCCAACACACACATGGTGGCTAACAACCATCTGTAACTCCAGCTCCAGGGCATCTGATGCCCTCTCTGGCTTTGTAGGCACCGCACACAGGTGGTGCACTTAGATAGGTGCAAGCAAAACAGTTATACACATAAAATAAAAATAAGTAAATAAAGATTTAAAGAATAAACAACACCAAAAACATGAGTCAAGGGGACATTTCAGATTCCCATAGAGCCATAACAGACTATTATTAAAAATATTTCCCCCTGGAGACAATGAGATGGCTCAGTGGCTAAAGGTGCCTGCTGCCAAACTTAATGACCTAAGTTTGATTCCCAGCACCCACATGATAGAGTGAACCAACTCCTGCAAGCTGTCCTCTGACCTCCACTTAAGTGCGCACCCCCCATATACACACACAAAATACAAAATGTAATTTTTAAAACTTAAAAAAATATTTTCCCGTAAATTCTGCTTGCAAATTACTGAGTTGATTCAAGCCAACCTACGTGGTCTGAAGAGTTCTGGTCTGTTGAGGTGTCTGTGGTAGGCCTAGAAGTGCGGGCTGGTCCACAGTTGGCCACGCTCTTGAGCAAAAAGAGAAACTGGATTGACTCCTAGGCGCCCAGGCACCCAGTTGGCTTCCTACCTGTCATATATGTGCAGACACGGGCCCTCCCTCTCTCTGCCTTGTGTTCCTGACTGTCATTATCCTAGCCTTGAGCTCCTGAACTACAGGCCAGGTCTGTACTTCCAGGCCCTCCTGGGTTGCAGTCCAGTGAGTGTTCGAGGTGACGCCGCACTGTTGGACCCTGATGCACCCTGGTGTCGCCCAGATCCTGGCCTTCTGCAGTCCTTTTCCCTCTGACATCATAGTACCTCCTCAGGAGCAGTAACAGGGATGCCAGGCTTTTCTGGAAAGTGCTCCCAGTATACTATGGACACTGACGTGGAGCTGTGCTTGTTGGGACTTTGTACAGAGGTATATAATTTTGGTTTATGCTGTATTTTTGCAATATATAGACATTAGCGTACAGAAACACGGCTCCTGAAATCATGTAATGCAAAAGGAAAAATGCTTCTGATCGGTAGCCATAAGTGCTGTGTGCTATTCCATTATGGTGTGTGGCACAGTGAGTGTGAATATTATGAAGTTGTCAGTGGACAGGCAGACAAACCTTTTAACACTCATAAGCTTAGAACTGAAGGAAGTCTCCAGATGTCAGAGGCACAACAGAGGGCTCTGGAGCCAGCAATGGTGTAGCACAGTGGCTTTCCTTCATGAGAGGGAGGAAAGGATCCCACAAGATCACCACTGAGCCAGAGACAGATGTAGTGGCTGCTGCCCAGCATGTTGCATCTGATTTCTAAACCTCTAGTGGTTTTCAAGAAAGTGGTTTTGTTCCATCCTCAACACACAGTTTCTCAGGTGGGTAAGACAGTCCACCCCATCCTTGGGCGGTGGCTGTGTGATGAGCACTGAGGACTGCATCTAGGAAGAGCCTTCACCTGTGCACACCAAGCGCAAGCTGGTTGGTCTTCTCCCGAGGAGCACCTGTCCACCAGGATGGCCTCGGTGCACCTCGCTGGTCAGCTGGCAAAGGAGGGGAAGGAATAACATTAAAAATTCTCCCACTGTGGTTGGAGTGTCTCACAAAGAGTTCCAAAAACCTGCCCAGGTAGTGACTCAGCTGTGATGTGGAGGAAACAAGGGGCTCTGTGACACTGCCTGAGGGAGACATGGAGCATTGTTAGGGGCTAGAAAGGTGCCCATGTCCCCATCAGCTGGGGGAAAACGAACTGGGGACTATGAACATCCATGCGCCTGCACAAGGACACACGTGTACACCCATTGCATTTGTGTGTACTTCTATATGTGTGTGTATATGTGCACATGCCTGTGTATACATGCATGTGTATATGTGTTCTCAGTGTGCGTTGTGTGCACATGTCCATGTGTACACATATCTATGTTCATGTGTTCACAGTGTACATACATCTGTATGAACGCCAAGTGTATGTGTACCCATTGCATCTTTGTGTGTGTGCACATGTGCACGTGTACACATCTTCAGTGTGTACTGCGTGCACACACATATATTCTCAGTATGATCTGTTCGCAAGTGTGTGCACATGTTCTCAGTGTGCGCTGTGTGTGCACACCTGTCTGTACATATGTTAAGTGTGTGCTGTGTGTTCACACATTTTTTATATGCATGTATACATATGTTCTCAGTCTGTGCTCTGTGCCCATGCCATAGTACTGGCATTTCACGATGACCTGTGCTTGTAGACAGTGGAGCCCAGGATAGAGAGGCAGAGTACACATCACAGACATTGTTGGAAATTCTGTGGTGAAAAATTTAAGGATGATGACAGAAAGTTTCTATTTATGAGATACTGCAAGATGTCTGGAATATTCTCCCAACACCATGCACCATGCCACTTAATCTTCACCAGACAAGAGCGCTCCCTTGGCTCTCTGGTGAGCCTGAGGGGGGACTCCAAGGGCACTGAAGCTGGGGACACAGCAGGGCTGAGGTTCAACTCACTTTGGTGTCTTGAGAAGACTGGTCATGGAGTCAGTGGATTCCCATGCATTTGCAAGGCATTTGCCAGGGCTCCAATTGCCATATGCTGGATGCTACATACTACATGTGTGATCCCCATGTGTGACTGCCACACAAATAGTGAGCTCCTTTTGAAGCCCGGAACTGACACCTGAAAGCCAGAGTGGACTCTGATGCGTCACCAAGTAGGTGATCAGGAAACGCTGGTTGAGTAGATACATAGAATGGTCCCTGGGATGGCCTACTCCCTAGTCATGGGTTCTTGCTGTAAGCAGCTTCTCCTGTTGCCTGGCTGGTGTGACATGGGATCTCCATCAACCCTGCTTCCCAGTGAGAAGTGACACTTGTGGTTAATGTGACCCACCAAGACATCCCCACAGAATGGTGACAGGTTTGGACATATCTGATGTGGGCCTGGTGTTCAGGCCACGGTTCCCAGCCTTGCTCCCAGCCAGCGGCCTCCATGGTGAACAGACTTATCAGCAGGAACGGAGGACCACGTTGTTCAGGGTCAGCATTTTGGGAGTACAGACCAAAGTCACAAACAGTAATATTTCTGGAACGAGCACGACTCACCCCTGACAAATAGCTATTGGAACAGTCCAACTATCCTTATGGGGCTGGCCCAGGAGGAGAGATTACAGGGTAGGACCGCCCAGCCAATCAAGGCCTCTGATTGGCCCAGGCATCTTAAGTGCTTTCTAATTGTGCTGGGAGGACTGCGGCTTCCTGCCAGCCAAGGTTCACTATTTTAAACTGTGTCACACAATTTAAAAGGACGGCTTTCCGTCCTCCTCCTCAACCCCCGCATTATGTAAATTGTTAAGACTGTTATCCTTCGAGTTTGCCTGAGTTCCTAGCTGTTTTAAAATTCCATTTCTAAAGAGAGAGAGAAAAAAGCGGGGTGGCGGGGGGTGAGGCGTGAGATGGGGTAAGGAGAGAAAGGAAAAGGAAAGATGTGAACCTGCTGCCCTAGGACAGACCCATCATTCACAGCCTTAGGTTGGCAGACAGACATTGAGACCCCAGGAGGCTCCTGGCAGTGCCCCAATACCCCACTGTGCCCCCTTGGGAAGGCAGGCTGGTGACTTCTACCATGGAGCCCCAGTTCTTGAGCTGGACTTTGGTGACCCTTCAAAGATCAATATTTGGAACTGTGTGGGGCATGTGTGGCCACTGGGGCCTTCCGCTCTAGAGGCGAGATTGAGAGCCTGGTCATTAGGAAACAGAACAGACAGCCTTTGTAGAAAGTAGTGAGAACTGCCCTTCCAGTCCCACAGACGTTAGCATAGGGCTGATGACCTGGCCATCCTGTGCCATCTGCTCTGCTGTGGTCACTCTGCCCTGCAGGTGGGTGGGGCATTTGATGGTTTCACCCCAACATTCCTGGAGGAGTTCATCCCTCTGTTTCTTTTGTGGGGGTCCTATGTCTGGCCCTTTGAAGAGACTGAAGGGAGGATCCTCGGGGTCCATCCAGCTGCTGGGTTGTCTGCGGAGACAGACTTGTGGGCTGTGAGGAAAGCCTGAGCTCCCATAGGTGTCCTTACCACCAGACCACGAATGGGCTCATCACAGTCACACAGCTCTTGGCCTTCTTTGCACAGCTGGCATTTCAGAGACTGGTTTTCTAAACACTGTGGGAAGAAAGGTAGAAGAAATGCCAGGCTCCGGAGGATTGGGGTTGGGAAGTTCCTGCTAGGGGCATTAACAAGTGACCCCAAGCTCAGAGCCAACCTCTGGCCTTTGCACCCAGGTTTTTCCCTTCTGTTTTCTTTGCAGAGTCAGGTTCCTTCAGGGGAAGTCTGTGTCCCCAGTAGGATGATCCTGTGTCCCCAGTGTCAGGGCCTGAGCCCTGTGGGCACACAGCATGTAATTCCCCTCCTAGAAGGGGGCCTATTAGGCTGGAACACGGTGTATCTTCAGCAAGCAACTTGTACAGGGAATCTGTTCATGACTTGCCACTCACCGTGGGATTGGTAGCTTTCATATAGCACTGTCTGTGATGTCTCATGATTAACATACATGCAGATGTTTCTAGAGCTTATATTTTGAGAGCTGCTCCTCCTGGCCCAGACTTACGAACCATACGACAGTGTGGGCAGATGAGATCACAGAGACTCTGAGCTCCAGGCAGGGTTTCGGCAGGATGAGGAGACTTGGGGGAGACTTTGCCTGAGACACTGCTTGGTAAGCTGCTCTCTCCTGGTGTTGGTGCAGCTGGTGCCACAGCTACCACCCACTGTGGAACCTGCTTCTCCAAAGCTTTCAAATAGGGGTCCAGACTCCCAGGCTCCTCAGCTTTTATGGCCACCTTATGCGACACGGTGACACCTAGAGCTTCTGACTGAGGAATCTTTTTTAAGATTTATTTTTTATTTATGTATATGTGTGTCTCTGTATGTGTATGTGCATGCAGGTGCTCATGGAAGCCAGAAGAGGGCATCAGATCTCCTGGAACTGGAGTTTTAGGTGACTATAAGTTGTCCAACGTGAGTGCTGGGAACTGGACTCTGGTCCTCTACAAGAACAGTAAGGACTCATAATTGCTGAGCATCTCTCTGGCCCCTGATAGGGGCAATCTTTAAAGCTGTTGTCAAGCCTATCCCTTCTTTGTCAGAAATTCCAAGTCCTTTGGACCCTTGCTTGTTTGATAATGCCTCTGGGTCCTGAATGTTGGTTTAGAAAATGGAGGAGGAACGTCACACATAGTGAAGGCTAATCCTGCTTGTCAACCTGACACATTTGGGAAAAAGGAACTTCAGTTGAGGGATTTCTTCCATCAGATTGGCCTCTGGCCATGTCTGTGAGGCATTTTCTTAATTACTAATTGATGTAGGAGGGCCTGGCCCACTGTGGGTGGTGCCATCCCTGGGCAGATGGGTCTGGGCTTTCTAAGAAAGGTAGCTATGGGGCTGGAGAGATGGCTCAACGATTAAGAGGGCTGGCTGCTCTTGCAGAGGACCCAAGTTTGATTCCCAGCACCCATATGATCTTAACAACCTTCTATAACTCTGGTTCCAGGGGAATCTAACACTGTCTTCTGACCTCCTCAGGCATTGCACTGCATGGGTGCAGGGAGCCGTCATAAATGCCATTACAAGATGGTGCTGGCTTCCTGGCAGCGTTGTGGTAACAACTCCTAATTAGGTAGTGCTTTGGCGCCAACCTGGATCTTGCTACTGCACATGCGTGCCACATGACCTGTCCTGAGCCTATCCCGTGGCGTCCACCTGTGGTTAGCTACTTGCAGCCAATCAATAGGTGCCCCGTCTCCTTCCAGGCTTTATAAGCAGCCGTAGGTGCCTTGCTCCCCGCCTCTCGCCATCATCGCCCATCTGTTAATCAAAGGCTCTCCAATAAAGTGTGATACTGGAAGACTCCTCGTGATCGCGTGCTTTCTTCCTCCGCTGGCCGGAGGCGTCCGCCGCACATGGGTGCACTTACACACATGCAGGCAATACACTCATACACATAAAATAAAAATAAATAAAATATTTTGTAAAAAGAAAGGTAGCTGAGCAAGCTAGAGAGAACAAACCAGTAAGTAGCCTTCCTCCGTGATCTGCCTCAGTTCCTGTTCCGGGTTCCTGACCCAGCTTCCCTTGATGACTGACTGTCACCTGTAAAGCAAATAAACCCTTTCCTTTACCAATTGCTTTTGGTTAGTGTTTTATCACAGGACTAGGAACCAAGGTAGAACACACATTTTTAGGCAAACCACACTAACTCTGACTCCTGATGAAACTTTTTCCTTAATCTCAACAGTCATTTTAAAGTTCTGGGGAGATCATCACCTTCTCTCGCTGACTTTGAAGCTCTCCTTCTCCCTCCTCCTCTTCCTCTTTCTCATCCTTCTCTCTGTCACAAGATCTCACACTAGGCCCAAACTCAGGACAGTCCTCTCGCCTCAGCCTCTTGAGTGCTGGGATTATAGACATGAACCATCACACCCAACCACTGCTTCATTGGCATCTCTCAGTGGGCTTTGTATGAGCTGATGGGCAGTGTGAAACCGCAGAGCGCTGCCTAGTAAACCAACTTCTGGCCTCACAAACTCCATACTCCATGAATGTCTATTTTTTCTAGTTCAGTTCTTTTCACATTTGTCCTCCATGCTCAGGACCTTATCTGGGTACAGGTGTGAATGGTGGCGTACCTGAGCTCCTACATCCTTTGAGTGTGGACTGCTATCTCCATCCTGAGACTCAGAGGTCGGGGGTGGATGAGGTTAACCCCTAGCCTTCCTTCCTGGGGTGCCACAGGTAGGCCTATCTTGGGCTCTGCTTCCTGTGAGTTGGGTGATGCCTGGGCAGAGTGATCGATGCTCAGCATGGCCAGCCATTGGACCCTGTTGCCTTACAAGTGCCACGAGTGTTGCACAAGTGTCTCATAGATACCATGAACACTGGCTCTATCTGGCTTTAGGTGAGGCAGACAGCCCCATACCTGCAGCTGTGGGCAGTTCCCAGAGAGGAAGTCTTTCCACCTCCGGCCTGTGGTATGGCTTCTGGCTGGAGGTGGCACCTGTGGGCATTGGCCCCAAAGACCCGAAACAGTCTCAACGGGCCCACTTCTTTATATAACTAAGCAAGCCAACAAAATCACATGTGTTGTTGCTTCCTGCTTCACCATGTCTGGGATATGGTTGCCACATGCAACATTTTTAATGTTCAAGAATTTAGCATTAAAGGAGGGCAGAGAGAAAGTGTGTAGGGCCTGAGAACAGGGGCTACGAGGACGGACGAACGGCAGGTGTATGGTTCTGGAATCACCTAGGCTGCCTGTATATTGTGTCCTCACAGACAACACCTGATGAGTGATGCGACCTGCCTGGGAGCGGGCGGCCCAGCCATCATCCAAGTGACTACATATGTCTCTAAAGATTTGCAAGTGAGCCCACAGAGTTTTGACAATGTATATGGATTCTCTAAGGGTTGCAGTAGTGTTGTGACATTTAAAAATCTAAAATTAAATTATGCAAGGATTATGCTTATAAAAGAACAACAGAAAATATTTTCTTTCTTTGAGGTTAGCTGTCATGACATGAATTGTAAAATGTGAAAAAAATATGAAAAAAGAAAGACGATTTAAGGGTTGAACCAAGGGCTTTTGGAGAGATGGCTCAGCAGTTTGGAGTATTTGCTGCTCATCTAGTGGAGCCAAGTTCAGTCCCAACATCCACATTGGGTTGCTCACAACCCCTGTAACTTTAGCTCCAAGAGATCTTCTGGCATTATGAGCACCTGCATCCACATGCTATATGCTCAGATACAGGCACATAAATAAAAATTAAAAACAAATGATTAAAAAGGGTTGAAAATGACAAAGAAAATTTAAAAATAAAGAAAAATTCAAAAGAAAAGAAAAAATGTACTTTCATCATCACAGTTGACGCTTTTTACCGCATCTTTCACTTTGATCAATTGTCAGTCTGCCCTTAGCAGGCCCCATAGTGGAATAAAGGGACTATTCACACTAAATTTTGCTCTACAGGAGCTTCAAGTCCAGGAGACAACCAAAGCACTCATGCGCATGCCCAGAACTACTTGACAGCTGTCAGGCACAGTAGTAGGCCACTGCAGGCCAGTCGGACATCAGAGGATTCAGAGGGGCAGTAGAGAGGTGATGCTGCCCAGAGAGTCGAACACTCCAGAGGAAAGAGGAAGAGCGACCTACTAGAGGGAAAGGCAGCTGCGGCTGTAGCTGGCTGGGGATCGCCTGCACTGACTGCCTGTGATGACAGCTCTTCTATGGCCAGCACAGCCAGTTTGTCACCTGTGGAGATTAGGAGTAAGGGCAGTAGGCGTTCTTGGAATCACCGAAGCATACCTCTTGAGCGCCATTTCCACAGAGCAAACCTTGCCTTCCTTTCCTTTATTTTCTGCTGTCTTCTAGTGTTAGAACCTGGAGAAGTGGAAGTAAAGAGGGATGGCAGCGGTGAGAAGGAGCAGGCCCCTGCTGTGGCTGCCCTTCTGCAGATCCTGATGGGATCTGTGCAACCCCTCCTTCAGCCCTCTGCAGCGTAGCTGTGAGGGCAGGAAGGCTGAAGATCCCTGACCTGCAGAGGAGCTTTCTCTCCCCAGACTGGCCAGCATGTGCCCCTGGTCCACAGATCTGAGGTTCTCTTAGACACTGACGGAGCAGCTAGAGCCGAGTCCCCAGGGGGCTACGTGTGTCACTTGGAAATTGTGGCTGGGATGTTAAAGACCTTCCGTCTGTCATAGCTCTCTTCACAACCCACAGGACATGCTCTGGGCCATCATGATCACTGACTGTGTTGGTGACAATACTGCTAGACCCACAAGAGTCTCAGCTGGCTTGGATGCAAAGGCTGTCATGGAGGAGGAGAGGGGCCGGCAGGGTGGGAGGTGTGGCGGGGAGCAGCCTTCTGCTCAGGAAGGATCCCGACCCCTGCAGGAGGCCTGTTGCGTATCACCCAGCTGGCCGCGCCCCCTTTTTAGATGTCAGCTGCACAGTGAGCGCCCACAGGGATGACCAGGCCACTCCTGCTTATGGTAGGATGACAGATGACCAAGTGATTGACTAAAGGGAGGGGCGGATCTGGGGTGACCACAGAGAAGGTCTGGGTTGTGGCAGCCCTGTTCCACCTGGGGGGCTGAGAGCTAGGCGGGTGAGTGGGCTGGTGGGGGGTACTGCCCAGCCCGGTTGTGGGGAGGCCATGCTAAGGATGGTGTTTGCAGCCTTGACTTGATGAGTGCTAGTGGGCACACCTGCTAGCCTCATTCATCTGGCCATGGCGGGCACACCTGGCACAGAAAGCACTGGTTTCCTCAGATTTCTGCCTTCTTTCTGAATTAGCACCAATCCCTCCCTCCCTCCCTCCGTTCCTCCCTCCCTCTCTTCTTCCTTTGTCCCTTCCTTCTTTCCTTTTCTCCTCCCTCTTCTTCATAACATGTTTCTCTCTTGATTTTGCTCTGCAGCAAGTGGTCTTAGACCATTTCCATGAGAAAGCTAGAGCCTCTTCATCACCGGGAGAGGCTACTCTGTGCGAAGCTGTGCTGGCCTCATGGAGCTGGTGAGCCAAGACTGCCTGCTAACCCCGCTGCGCTGCTCGCTGCTTGAGCATCCGCCACAGGTGAGGCAGGTGGAGCGGGCTCAGAGCAGTGCCCAGGCCACTGTCCCTGGGTTTGCCTTCTTAGCACTTCTCTGCTCTGTGACTTTAGCCATAAAGTGTCACTTCCCCATCAACATTACAGAACAGGAAATTGCTTTATTATTATGCTAAACTGCCACCTTGTTTGGATATGAGGAATGGTTAATGAAAATGATTGCTCTGTAGTATGCAGAAGATAAAGTGCTAAGAAATGCTCAGTCAACAGCCTACATAATTTGTGCTGTTATTAGGGACAATTTGTGACTTTTTAAAAGTCTAGTGGGTCCAAATGTCAAAGGAGGAAAACATTAGTTAAAACATCCAGGGGTAATGATGATTTAGAGAGGAGAGCAATCCAAAGAGCTTTAAACACTTCCACAGTTTAAATAATTCCATCTCTTAAAACATACCTCCTTGTACCCCAGGGTGCCTGCTAGTTGGCTCTCTTCCACAAAACTGTCCCTGTCCAAATCAATACGCCCCAGGGGAGTCTTTCCCCACAAGAAGGCTCCATGTTCCTCACTCCAGGATCTTCTTTCTGAACACGAATCCTTTTTCCAGCACAATAGTGTTTGAAAATCTTGGGGACACCATCAGGCCCAGGATGGTCTCCAGAGGGAAGCAGAAGACTTAAACAATGATGTGAAGTAGGAGATGAAAGAGGATTGTCTGAGGACATGATTTCTGTACAGATTCAAAACCATGACATCCAGACAGGACCTTAGGACTCAGGTGACTCTAACCTCAAAAGACATGGACTGGGCTGGGGAGATGGCTCCCTGCTCTTGCATGACCCCTCTGGGAGCTCACAACCAGCTGTAACTCCAGATCCATGGTGTCGGACACCCTCATCTACCTTTGTAGGCACAGCACACACAGGGCTCTTACAGATGTTCAGGAAAAACATTCATATGCATAAAACAAAAATAAATAAATCATTTTTAAAAACAAGATGGGAAATGAGCCAGGTATTGTGGCACAGCCTTAAAGCCCAGCACTTGAAGGCAAAGGCAGGTAGATCTCAAATAGTTTGAGGCCAGCCTGATCTATGTAGAGAGTTCCAGGTCAGCCAGTGCTACATAGTGATACCCTGTCTCAATAAAAACAAAGCAAGGGGATGGAGAGATGGCTTAATGGTTAAAGAGTACTGGTTGCTCTTGCAGAGGACTGAAGTTCGATTCCCAGCACTTACATGATGTTTAACAACGGTCTATAACTCCAGTTCCAGGGGATCCAATGCCCTCCTCTGACCTCCAAGTACACTGCACGTCATGGTGCACTTCTGTACATGCAAGCAATATAGTCATACACATAAAAATTTAAAAATGAAATAAAATATTTTTTAAAACCCAAACCAACCAACCAACTAACCAGTCAAACAACTAACCAACGAAACAAACAAAAAACAAAGACCAACTTGCTGATGGGCACACTCACTCAGTCATTTGTTAGCTCACAGGTGGAACAATGCTATTTAGGATAGTGACATGAAACAGTCTGCCCATTACAGTTAGGGCCAAGTTGTATTTGTGAAACTACGAGAAAAACATACTTTAATTTCATTTTAAAATCTCCATAATTTCTTAAAAGTGGCATATGTGTATCTGTGAAGCAGAAAAAACCTTTGGGCACTGACACAAGAATGGGAGAACTGTGTTCTCAGCCTGTTCAAGGCTGAGTTTCCACAGCAGAGTTGAATCTGCACCACCCAACCAAGAGCAGATGGAAAAAGTATATTAGAAATTATACTACAAGTGCAGACTTTTTCCTGCATGTATTTCTTAAACAGTGTGGAACACTATTTGCACAGCACGGACAATACATTAGATATGATGAATACGTAGAGATGAGTAAAAACACATCAGTTGTGTGCAAACACTGCATACTATATAGTATAAAGGACTTGGATGTCTGTGGACTTTAGCGTATGTGGGGTCCTGAAACTTCCCCTTGGATATCCAAGGCTATGCTTGGCTTTTATCACAGCAATTACAGAAAGGCTAGCTTGCAAAAACATGCCATCACTAGAAGGAACGGAGGACAGTCCAGGAGCTGTGACGCTGTCCATCCAGCTGCTTGCTCCTTGGAGCAGATGCCAAACAGGACTGCACTTCTCTTGAAAAGGCAGATAACCTTGAGGAGCCTGGGGAGTTCAAGTTGATAAGGGGGAGGAAGCTCAGAAGCCCTCAGAGATTACACACACGTGTTCCGTCTGACTGGGGTTTGCTTTAGTGAGTCCCTGTTTTCTCATGATTTATTTTTGTTTCATTTTACAAAGTAGAGGCGTCAGTGGATTGGATATAAAAACAAACGGGCACTTCCCCAGAGATAGGTGGAGAAGTATGGCTGTCAGGGTGGGCAGAAACAAACAGATCCAAACAACAACTACCAGCAAAGAAGGTGGGAAAGGAGAAGGAGATGGGGAGGAGGAAGAAGAGGAAGAGGAGGAGGGGGAGAAGGAGGATGAGAAATAAACACAGATGCTTCTCCCATATCTGAAATGATGAAGTTCACACATATGATTACATTAGTGTAGCTAAATGTGGCAGTTTTAAACACTTCAAATGCCCAGTAGCAGGAAAGCATCTTTGCAAGGTTCCAAGAGATTTCTTTAACCATAATATATTTTAGAAATATGACAAAAGCATTATTGTAGCATAAGATGAAGCAGCATCAGTTTTTCTGCATGAGATAATCTAACATGGTAGGAATCTATGTTTTCCTGTGTACTCAACAAAGGTTCCTTCTAGTCCCTTCTCTCCTTCCTTCCCTCCTTCCTCTATTTTTCTTTCTTGTCTCCACCTTCTTTCTCTTCTAGTTACACTGGGCATAGACACTCATCCCTACCCTGTAGACAATGAAATCTCTGAATTTCTACTTCATAACCTAAAGTTCCCCTTTCCCCACCCTATCCCTAAAAGTCACTTGAGTAACAGATCACTAGAGTATTTTAAAAACCGTTATTGTTTGTTGGGAACATAGGGATCCAGGCTCTTGAATAAACCTCAAAGTGTTTTTTAAAAAAGAGACAGGAAGAAAGAACAAAACCCACCCAAAGACGTACAGCACAATTGTTTCTTGTTGCATTCACTAATTGTAGTGTTGAACCAGAGAAACTTAGAAATTAGAAACCTTCATGGAATTTAGACTTGGCTGTGCCCAAAGGAATTATGCAGAGCGTAATTAATTTATCCTCGGCTTCCTGAAATTGCTCCTAATCTCGTCTGGTGTTGACCAGCGGTGCGCGATGAGGCAGACGGTAAATACCGAACACGTTGTGCAAGGAGTGAATTCCTTTTATAAGATAAAATGTGCCTGGCTTGTTACAAAGCTATTTTCTGAAAGTGAAGTGTGTCGAGCGAGGGGAGGGTGATGGAGAAGGAGAGCTGAGTCCCTCCAGGATGTGCTGGAAGCAGGGCTTCTCTCAGAAGGGGGTGCTGTTACCTCGCAGCTCCGAGTGGCTGGGTGTTTTCCAGGGAAAAGAGGCCGCTCTTCTCTGTGCCCTTTTCTCCCCTGATTACTTCTGGATTGTCGCATTTGAGGGGGAAAGTAGAATGGATAATATTTATGATGCCTCGATTTGTAAATCTTAAAAGCCCGCTGGATAGGAAAAGCTTTTTTAAGATAAAGTGGAGAGAGAGCTCAGCCAGAAGCCTAAGTGAGAAATGGATTTTACACCTCCACCCATCCTCACAGCTACAGTCTTCCCATTCCAACAACATCCCAAGTAATGTCCTACATATCTGATCATTAAGAAAGAAGAATTACAGCTCGTGTCAGTCAAGCTGAGTTCCCCAGGACCTTGGTCTCATTTGCAGTCAAGTTCTGTAAGCATTGCTTTAAAAGTTTTTTATCTTGATGTTATAAATCTCAGAAAACCAGGGCACTGTATCTCACTGTCGCTAGGAGGAATTAAGTATCAAAGATCAAGTTCATTTCAAATCAGATGAAAGAAGACACATTCGGAAGTTGGCACCATGCTTTTTTTTGTGCTCTGTGGAAGGTGCACTGTTTCTTGTTTCTATGCTAGGTTGGAAATTCTGTGTTTTCCCCTTAACATTTAAAAATATGACTGGATTGGTGTGGTGGCTCACACCTGTAACCTCAGCATTTGGGAAGATCATAGGTTCAAAGTCATCCTCAGCTACATAGTGAGTTTGAGGCCAGCCTGGTCTATATGAGATCTTGTCTCAAGAAAAGAAAACAGCAAAACTGTACCAAAACTGCTTTGTTTTAGAAACTTTAGTACAGCTGAGTTCAGTGGTAGAGTCTAAACTTGTCTTAAAATAAGTACCTTTTTAAATTAGAGGTAATTAAATAAAACTATTACATGCAACTTTTCATATTAAACATAAAACATATTCTGTAGTTCAAAATTGAATTCTTGTCAATAAATAGTTACATAGAAATAAAATGATGAAAGTACCAACATGATACTTGATCACTG
Organism: Eospalax fontanierii; assembly: GCA_035773235.1. Lineage (NCBI taxonomy): Eukaryota > Metazoa > Chordata > Mammalia > Rodentia > Spalacidae > Eospalax > Eospalax fontanierii. The sequence continues at coordinate 41,660,960 of CM069524.1, forward strand.
AAAAAAAGAAATGTGCAAACTGGGCAGGGCGGTGCACACCTGTGCTCTCAGCTCTTGAGAGGCTGAGGCAAGAGGATTGCCAGTCAAAAAGTCAAAGTCAGTCTTGGCTACAGAGAGAGACATTGTTGAAGCAAATAAACAAACCCAGGGGTTGGGGAGTTGCTCAGTCAGTAAAGCAACACAATCATGAAAACTTGAGTTTGGATCCCTGGCACCCATGTGAAAAGCTAGGTATGATGGCACCTATCTATAATCTCAGAGCTGGGGAGGCAGACAGAAGGATCTCTAGAACTCACTGGCCAGCTCCAAGAACTGGAGAGCTCCAGGTTCAGTGGGATACCCCCCTCAAAAGATAGGTGGGAGCTGGGTGTGGTGGTACACACCTTTAATCCCAGCACTCAGGAAGTAGAGGCAAGTGGATCCCTGTGAGATTGAGGCCAGCCTGGGCTACACAGTGAGTTCTAGGCCAGCTGGGGCTATAGAGGGACCCTGTTTCAAAAAACAAACAAACAACAACAAAAATAAGGTGGAGAGATGAAAGAAGACACCCAGTATTGACCTCTGGCCTCCACCTGCATACACATGTTCACACAGGCACATGAACACACCCAAATATATCACATACACACACACACACATAAACAAATAAATATAAAACAACAAACAGAAAGACAAGAACTATGTAAGTAGTTTTCAAGTCAGAAAAGAAAATGCAAGTGATTGCTTATTAGGTTAGACTTGAGGGTAGACCATGAGTTGCTGAGCACATTCTGACCCAGGACTTTGTGCAAGGCCTTTCCATGATTTCCAGCTAGTACATCCTGTGTGTAGGTTATTTAGCACTGAATTGCAGAGCTTTGATGCGGACCCTGCCAGCCTCAGCCATCCTCAAGAAGCTTTTTAAATAGTTTCTTGTCAGTTCTTTTATCATGAGACCTTATTTATCTGTTGTACACTTTTAGCACTACAATGTCTGGTCAGGAGGCTGTGAGTCAGATCTGGTCATAGGATGGTCTTTGGGAATAAGATTTGACAGACTCAGGGTCTGGAGAAATGACTCAGTGGTTAAGAGCACTTGCCGCTCTGCAGAGGGCCGGGATTCTGTTCCTAGCACCTACATCAGGTGTAACCACCTGTAACTCTAGGTCCAAGGAGATCCAAAACCTTCTTCTGGTCTCTGTGGGCACATGTGCACATACATACATGCAGACACATACACACATGCCATTAATAAAAATAAATCTTTAGAAAAAAAGATTTAACAGAATCAGAATTTTAAATCCAGAGGGCACCTAAGACCACCCAACACCCCTTATACAAATGGAGAAACTGAGGATCAATAGCTTAAGGAATTACTCCCTAATCCATACCAAGCCAAATCATCTCTGTGTGTCTGTCCTCAGCCACACAAACATTTATGCTTAGAGCGTGTTACTAGGATGCAGAACCTTGTCATTGTCCTAGAGCATCTGAGCTGTATGAGATCTACACAGGGGTTTTTTCCTGACGACTGAGGGCCATCCAGTCTCATTCACTTAGTACAGGACTGGAGCAGCTCTGACCCAGCCATAAGAGTTATCCTCCATCTTGGCTATGCAGGGTCTAACTCAGGAACTCAAGAAATCATCAGCTCTACAAACCAAAGAAGGAAAATGTGGTATTACAGAAGAACAAGAAATTCATTGGTTTGTTTTGGGTTTGTTTTGTTTGTTTTTTATTTTTGTCTTTTTGAGATAGGGTCTCCCTCTAGCCTCCACTGGCCTGGAACTTGATATACAGACCAGGCTGGCCTCAGATCTGCTTGCCTCTTCCTCCTATGCCTGGATTAAAGATGTGTGCCACCATACCCAGCAGGAAATTCATTGGTAATTCAGAAGCAATGCCTAGCATTTCACAAGATGGAACTGGGAAGGGTCTTCCTCAGCCTGACTGGGGATGTGTATCAAAGCCTCAGTAGTCGCTGAGGTAAATCCTGGAGTAAACAGGAATAGTGGTTACTATCAATCTGATGACTGAGTGAGACAAGGGAAGAACATTAAGAAAGGTGTTTTAAAATACTATCTGAATCTGAAAAACATGACCACATGCATTAAAATCATTTACAGTACATTCAGTATTGAGGAACCCGGGTCACAGAGCAAAAGTCAATAATATTGTTATGGTTAAAAAAAGTTGTTTTCAAAGATATCTTTTGTTTGTTTGTTTGATACAATCTCTTATTATGTTCTCCTGGCTGTCCTAGAACTTACGATGTTGGCCAGACCGGCCTTAAACTCACAGAAATTCACCTGTGTCTGCCTCTCAAGTGCTGGGATTGACGGTGTACCAAAGATGTCTTTTTATTTGCTTTGTTTTTTGAGACAGGATCTCCCTGTAGCCCCAACTGGACTGGAACTTGCTATGTAGACCAGACTGGCCTTAAACTCACAGAGATCCACATGCCTCCGCCTCTGCCTCCTGAGTGCTAAGATTAAAGGTGTGTGCCACCACGGCCAGCTCAAACTTGCCTTTTTAAATGACAACAAAATAATGAATTTGTGGTCCCTTAAGACAGCTCAGGAGGTAAAGGTGCTTGCCACCAAGCTTAAAGACTTGAGTTCAAGTCTCAGGATTCACATGGTAGGAGAACTGACTTCTGCAAACTATCCTCTGACCACAGATACTCACAAACACAGAGAGACACATGCGATAGATAGACAGATAGATAGATAATAGATGAATGTGAAAGACTTTTAAGAAGTGAATCTGTGTACTGACCAATGGTATTCACCAGTCAGTTCCAATTCTTTTCCCAGGCATACAGGAGGGCAGCATTTGTCTATACTGAAACCCAGGTGCAGACAGGTCATCCAAAGCCTCCTGTGTGCAGGTGACACTGTGGTGTTGATATGCCAACTGCTCCTTGGCTAGGTCCCAGCTGGAAGAGTCAGCATCCACTTCTCTGTCCACCAAGAAGGAGGATAGGCATTTATTGTTTCAGGACACTGAAGTTGGGGGATTGTTTTGTTACTTCAGCAAAATCTAGCCTTATCCTGACAAGTCTAGAAATTGGCACTAGAAGTGGATTCAAAAGAATCCTAGAATGTGACATTGTCTTAGCAGTCAGTGGGTAGAAAGAAATGAAAGAATTACTGAGGCTGAAAAAGTACGGATTCATGTCATACCAGATAAAGCAATGGTAAGAGATCTGTCATAGCTGGGTGTTCTAATTTGCTTCTCTGTTGTCATGAGAAACATCATGACTAAAAGCAACTTGGGGAAGGGAAGGGTTTATTTGGTTTATAGATTACTGTCCATCATTGAGGAAAGCTAAGGCAAGAGCTCAAGCAGGAACCTGGAGGCAGGAGTTGAAGCAGAGACCACAGAGGAACACAGCTTACTGGCTTGTTCTCCAGACCACATTTAACTAGCTTTCTTACACAGCGCAGGCCAATCTGCCTTAGGATGGTGCATCCAACAGTGGGCCACACCCTCCTGCATCAATTAGCAATCAAGAAAATGCCTCAGAAACATGGTCACAGGCCAATCTGATGGAGGAAATTCCTCAGTTGAAGCTCCCTCTTCCCAGATGTGTCAAGTTTACAATCCAAACTAGCCACCTGGGCAATGAGGCTGTGCATTGTGACTGCAGAGGACAAGATCCTGAAGCAGGATACCCATGCTGGGGGCAGCCATAGAAAAAAAGTACTGTAAACTGTGGTTTGAGATATGTTTATTCTCTAAAAGCCGGAAGACTAAGCGTGAGCAGGAGAGCAACACTGCCATGTGGAGCACTGGGGGAATGGCTTGTCCATTCCTTGCTCCCCACAGCTCTTAGCAGTCCTTGGCACTGCTTTCAGAAGCCCCGTGTCTGCTTCATCTTAACATGGTCATCTCCCTGTGTGCTGTGGTCCTGAGTTATTCCTGTGATCCTGTCCTGACAACACTTCATACCACAGGTCCTAGAAGGACCTCACATGACTGGGCTGAGGTTGTTGTCCTTCCTGTTCATAGGGACCAAGCATGGGAGGCACAGGGGAGACTTGTTTGCTTTTCAGGGCAGTAAAAATAATAAGCACCATTGGCCTAACAACAGCAACTCTGACCATGGCTATTGGTGAAATTCTGTTTCAAATAATTATTGAGGGGACCTAGGTTTCTTCCAAAAACACACAAAAGGAGCCAGGTATGGTGGTATAGACCTATAATTCCGGATCTTAGGAGGCAGGAGGATTGCTGCAAGTTCAAGTTCAAGGCCCGCCTGGGCTGCATAGCACCATCCTGTTTCATAAAAAGGAAATAGGTAAAAAGTACAGTGTTTCCTGGACCTACCATTTAAAGCCTGATCTTATTGGCCCTATGGAACCTGTGCTGGCAGAGGTCTTGGTATTTATTGACTTTTTTTTATAAAGACAGAGTCTCCCGGTAGCTCCCTGGAACTCACTATATAGACCAGGTTGGCCTTGATCTCACAGAGATCTATCTACCTGCCTCTGCCTCCCACGTGCTACGATCGAAGGTGTACACCACCATGCCTGGCTATTGATTAATTTTGAAATAAAAAAAATACTTTATTATTTTTATTTTATGTGTATGAATGTATTGCTTGCATGCATGCAAGTACACCGTGTTGTACAATGCCCAAGGAGGTCAGAAGAGCGGGTTTGGATTCCCTGGAACTGGAGTCAGATGGTTGTTAGTAGCCATGTGGGTGCTGGGAATTGAACCACCTGGGTCCTCTGCAAGAGTAACCAGTGCTCTTAAACACTGAGCCATCTCTCCAGCCCCTAACTTTTTAATTTCTTAAGGATTTATTTTATATCTTATTTTTGAGACACAGCCCTAGCTAGACTGAAACTCACCGTGTGACCATGTTGGCCTCGAACTCAAAGGTCCCACCTCCCAAGTGCTGGGATCAAATGTGCGCACCTCTGTGCCTATTTGTTTTATTTATGTATCTGTGTGTGTTTAAATGAGTGTCCACCACAGGGGTGCAGGTGCCCTTGGAGGCCAGAAGAGGGCGTAAGATCCCCAGGAGCTGGAGTTACAGATATTTATGAGCTGCCTAATGTGGATCCTGGGAACTGAACTTGGGTCTTCTGAAAGAGCAGCAAGCACTCTTAACTACTTAGCCATTTTCTCTAGCCCAATTTTTTAATTTTAATTTTTCTACTTATATAGGTTAGCTGATAGAACTCTGTGTTTCAAATGCTCAGGAACCTTCTTGCAAACAGCTCTGCTGAGCAGTGGAGGCACAATGTCCCACGAAGACAGACTCTTATTTTTAAAATAAATTTTATTTATTATTATTATTGTTGTCATTATTATTATTGTGTGTATTATGGGGAGCATATATGTGAAGTTCAGTGATCACTTTGTGTGCAGTCAACTGTTTCTTTCCACTTTGTGGGTTTGGGGGATCAAACTTAGGTTGTCAGACTTATAAGGTAAGGTCTTTAACTACTGAGCCATCTTGCTGGTTGTAGGCAAATTCTTATTGATCCCTGTTTGCAAAGGAGAAAATGAGACCTAAGTGCATAAATCCCATTGATATGCAGGCATATCGTGGCCTATATTTGAAGATGCCTTGGTCTTCCCATTCTTCTGCCTGGTCCAACCTGGCATGCCCATACTTTCAGGAAGAATTCACCCTATAGCACTCAACCTGCCGTAAAGGACTTGAATATATTCTCTCACCAAGAATTAAAACCATCCCGTGAGACAGTGAGTCCCTCTTTATAAAGGGAAGGGTGATCCAAGACCAGTCCCCTGGAACCTGTGTGTATCTTCCCTGGATTCCACCATGGCCTATCAGAACTTCAGACGGCAACCTACAGTCACAAGTCAAGAATGAGGCAAACAAAATCACATGTATGCACATATGCACTCAGGCACATAGACATGCACACCTGCATGCATACAGATACACATGAATACATGCATGCATACGAACATGTACACACAGGTAGGTTTGTATGCACATATGCATGCACGTACATAGGCACACATATGTGAGCGCAGACATGTGGGCAAGTATGCCCACAGACGCAGGCACACATGCATGCATGCAAGCATATAGATACACATGCCCTCAGTGAAGGCTTAGTGAAGGTGGCAAATAGGTGCTAATGGCAGGAGCCTGCCAACACGAAGAGCATCAGGTCTTTAAATTACGCAGGTAACTGTAGCTTTGTGAGAAAAAAGCAGAATTACATAGTGCACTTAGCATCTAAGACATCCTTCGCATTGGTTAAATGCAGTGGGCTTTTTTTTTTTTTTTTTTTTGACAGGGTCTCACTGTGTAGCCTAGGCTGGCAGCCTGCACCTCAAATAGCTGGGGTTCTAGTCAAGATCCACCAAGCCCAGCTTAGTCACTGAGCACTTCCTTTGCTTTAAAGGGATGATCACGAGAAAAATCAGCACAGACAGGAACAGAGCGAAGGCTGCCCACGGGTGACCAGGTATAGAGCAAGGAGAAGCCAGGGCAGCTGCTACCTGCTGCCATGCTGCTCTGGCTGCCCATGTCAGCCCTGCCCACATCTTTCTCACTCATGTCCTTTCCTATGGGCAGGACAGGTTGACCTGAATTTGTTCTTAATTTTGACTGTTTAGAAAACGTTCTTTTCATTTTCCAAATTTTAGGTACACACCTTACATTTTAAAAAGATTGTTAGAAAATTCAAAGAGAACCTTTGTCCAGCTTCTCTTTTAAGTAGAGCTGTAAGATTTTGGGTGATTTTAAGTTTCCTGTGCTGTGAAGAATGCAGGCTGTTCCTTGAGTTGATGTCACTTGTCTCCCAGTCTGTCATCGGTGCATCAAGGGGTTTATGTGGCATTCATGGAAGCACTCTACTGCTCTAAGTGCTGTGAATGCTCAATGGCACCACTAAGCTGGGACCTTCCAGCTCCACCTATTCTATTATAGGGGAAGTGACACAGGGCAGGGCCAGGGCAAGAAGACACAGGATTTTATCAGTCACCTTCCCTTTGTGACTTACACAAACAACCATGTACACATAGGCTGGATCTTTCTCAAACCCTGGACATTGCTCATGGGCTCAACTCCATCAGTTTTTTGGCAGATATGGCCTTGAGCCATGGTGGCATGGAATGCTGAGCATTCTCTAGCAGGGTGGCAGATGTGCCCATTCCTCAGCATTCTCTCTCACCTGTCCTGAAACTGAGCAGAACTTCAGGCCAGTTCTGATTGCTATGGAGTTGAAATTTGACTCCCCTTGTCTTGTGTTGTGGGAAGAACTCCACAGCAGCAGAGGATAGAATGGGCTTTTAAAGCAGTCCTCTCCCTCCTGAGAGCACAGCAGAATTCAGAGGACAAAGAAGGGCAGAGATGGAGGGCAATGCATCTCTGCCTGAGAGTTTCTGATCTCTGTTAAGATCTCCTCAATCCAGTGTTGCCTGCAAGGAGAGGCAACCTGTTGCTCTTCTGTAAAACCAGAAATAGGTTTTACAGTGTTAACAACCAAACAGGTGAACTTAGTGTCCTCACCAAGGGGATAAGCAAGGAGCACTGCACACCAGCAGCAGAAAGCGGGTCAGAGGACAGCACAGCACCTGGGTATATGCTCCACATTCAGGGAAATGAGCCCTCTGCTCCCCAGAGACTTCTCAAAGCCATAGGTTTGTAGGAGCTGTGCAAATCCAAAAGGCACAGTAAGTAACAGTTCTACCTAGTGGTGTGATTCAGGAGAAGCCAGCAGACTCATGTCAAGGGGTCCACATTGGACCAGGCTTATTTTGGTCCTAGCATGAAGCATCACTTTGCTCCCAGGAGAGGCAAGCAGGCCTCTATCCTCTTGGGAGAATCTCTTCCTGCTTCTCCCTGAACCTGGGACTCAGCAATACATTTCAAAATTTCTCAGACACATTGGTGAGCCACAGACAGTGGGGACAGGCACACTACGGGAAACAGGGCCAGGCCAAGCTGGCTGAGAAGGGGAGCAACTCCACCCCCTTCCTAGGCACTCCCACTGACTTCCAGTGTGGACTCAATCAGCTAGACTCAGCAGCGTGAACCACAGTCTGGCCCCCCATGCCTCTGAATAATGAAGCTATAGCTCACGATGGTCATGAATTTGACATGGAATATGAAATATCCACTGTAATAGGAGAGAGAGAGAGAGAGAGAGCGAGAGAGAGAGAGAGCGAGAGAGAGAGAGAGCGAGCGCAGTGGTCATTCATATTAATTCTGCCACAGAAATGGACAGTTGAGATAAGTAAAATTTCATCAGAAATTATCATTCTAAGCATGAAACAATGATTAATACTTCAGTCATTGGGGAAGAAGGGAACCAAAAAAACCCCCGCCATGAACATTTCAGACTATTTTCTCATATAAAGCTTATTCTTATAATATTACTGCATTTCAAAAAATACAATTTTAGAAAAAAAATGAACTATAGCTCTTTGCAGTGATAGGCGACAGGTCAGAAAAGCATTTCAGAATAATTTTACACCTTTTAACCTTAAAAAATACTTTGCTGACAATTGAGAAAGGGCCTTAAAAGAAGCGCTGATAGGCAGTCTCCCAGCAGGGTGCCGCGTCCCATCACTGCGCCAGAGCGCCTGCATAATGTATCCCATAATAAGGAGTGTACCGCGATCACAAAGCTTGAGTAGCAGTTTTAAGAGAGTAATCCTTGGCAAGAGCGGCTATTAGTCATGACACTGAAAGTTTGTTACATAAAACTCTTGGGAAGACATAAAGGAGGTAAACTGCTTAAAATTTTGATTTGAGCTGAGAAATAACTACTTTGTCACAGGATATCGTCTGTATTTAAGTATATATTTAATAGGCTCTGTTTTATATTTCTGCTCATGCTTGGACAGTCTTGTTAAATGAAAACTCTAGACTGTTTAGTTAAATGAATGGTGTCTTCCTCGGATTCTGTTGAGGAAAGTAGTAATTGTTAGGAAACTGTTGTAACAATTATGGCGATGATTACAAATGCTAAGGGTGGCTGGTGGCACACCGTTCACCAGTTGTGGATTCTGCTCAAATCTGGGGAAGCTTAATAAGATTTCACTGAAACAAAAATGAAAAAACTCTCCAGCAAGGCAAGATTCCTCTGAACTCATCTTTTCCTGTGGGTTATGAACAGGCAGGTGATTGGGTAGTCTGGCAGGGAAGGGAAGAGAAAGACAGGCACCCCGGGGTTTCTTGTGATTTCATCCTAGGCTGAAAAAGAGAGGTGGAGAACTATGTCTTCCAGCAAATTCTCTCTCTGCTTAGAGGCCCCAAGCTCTGCCCTCAGGACGCTGGATCCCCACCCCTACTGAGGGTCGCTGAGCCCAGAACAGAGCCGAATGTGGCCAGAGCCTCAGAGGGCCCCTTCGCTGATGCAGTGATGTCTAGGACAATCATGTCTTCGTCATCCTACCTGATCTCTCTTAAAGTGAGGTGGGCACTGCACCCTCTCATCCTCCCTCCTTGCCTTCCCCACGCCATCATTTTCCTTCTTAATTTTAACTTTTCCAGTTTGGATGGCAATGCTGCTCTGAAGTCATGTAGAAGATCCTCTAGATTCTCTTCATCTGACCTCATGGGTGGACTCAGCCTCCAACCCTGGTTTGTGATGGAGACTGTCGGGCCAGTCCTCTCTTTGCCTAACCACACGACACCAATACAAGGACAGAAATGCTCTGGTTGCTGGATTGTTCTTCCTGTACTCTGTTCCCAAATGAGTCCCAACTGTACCTGCATCCGACCCTGTGCTGGGAGACTGAGGCAAACTGGCTGGACTCCTTTCTATAAGATGAAGAATTCGGAGGTGCCTAGCCATTTCTGAGAATGTTTTATTTGTTGATAGCCTGTAACCCTGACTGAGCCTTTTGGCTGAACAGCTGACCTCAGGAGGTGATGTCATCCAAGGAGACTTGCCAGCAGCTCCCTGTATGTACGTCCTGTGTGTACTTCCTGTGACTTCTCTCCTGCCCTTCTCCTTTCCGCCCTTGTAATGCCTGGTGCACTACCGGGCTTCCAAAGGCGTCACATTTTATTTTGGTTTGTTTTTTTCTCCATATTTTGGCATTTCCCTTAATATTTTTGAAGGGTATCTATTGCTTTTAATTTCTAGTTTTTTGTTATTGTTGTTGTTTGGATTTTTTTAGACACGGTCTCATGATGTACCTGTGGCGGGCCTAAAATTTGCTATGTAGACCAGGCTGGCCTTGAACTCACAAAGATCTACCTGCCTCTACCTCTACCACACCCGGCCTGGTTTTATGATCTTTAATTAAAAAAATTATAACAGGGCTGAGAACATAGCTCAGTTGGTAGAGCTCAGGGTTCCAGCCCCAGCACTGCATAACTGGGTGGGGTAGTGCACATCTGTAATCCTTGCTCTTGGGAAATGGAGGCGGGGGTGGAAATTCAAGGTCACCCTCAGCTATATGGAGAATTCAAGGCCAGCCTGGGCTTCATGGATTCTTAAAAAATGGGCTCAGAGTTTTTTCCAAAGTCACTTGTGTTCCACATTCTGTGAACACTGTCCTGGCCACTTCTTTCCTAGCTGCATGGTAGGAGAGATGGGAAGAGGAGAGGTGAAGCCTAATCCTGCCTCCTGCTGGGGGTTGCTCCTGGATTCCAGATGAGTCTAGAGATAGGGCTGAGAGACCAAGAGCCAGGGTGGAACCAAGCATCCGTACTGCCCAGAGAATGGTGGTACATCTCTGCTCTACAAAGTAGGACACAGAGACCCCAGACACACCTGGAGGCGGAGCCAGACAGATCGAGTTCAACCTCAGCTCAGTCCCTAGTTATACATGTGACAAAACTTTCATCTTCACATGCCATCTTCAGGGAGACTCAGCAGGTGCTGGCCCTTGTGGACTCTGACTGCTCAGCATTTTGCCCAGCAGAAAGGCCCCTGCTCTTAGCCACACACCTGCTCAGGTGCACTTCTAGTTTTAAACTACATTTTTGCACCTGGATTTCCTCCCCATCCTTCCCCTCCAGAGGAAACCAAGGGTGCAAGATCCTGCTGAGAACTCTTTCTTGCCACCAACCCTCTGCCATCCAGGGCCCAGTGGCTCCACTGCTCTCACACTGTTTATTCAGGAACTGCCCTGGAATGTGGTTCCACTTTGAAAGCCTTGCATATTTCCTTTGCCTTCTGCGTTATAGTTTCCACCTTCCGAAGGTGATTCTGTCCTGATGCCTGCCCACCATGGACACTCAGCAGACATAGGTTCATCCTCTGTGTCCGAGGATGTAAATACTCCCTTAGGTTCTGCTGTGACCAGCACGTTTGTTGATCTGGATGGAGGCAGGAGACGGGATTAGATTCCACCTCTCCTCCCTCTCCCACCTATCCCATCATGCAGCTAGGAAAGAAGCGGCCAGGACAGTGTTTACGGAGTAAAGCAGGATCCTAGAGCAGGGACAGCCCCCCATCTCTCAGAGAGTGTACCATTTTAAACACTGTATATCATGTGCCCTTATCCACGCATCCACATTCCCACAGTGTGTGCATGTGCTGTGCCCACACATCCACTGTACCCAATTAAAAAACTGCAGAATGTACTACATCTGTGCAGTTCATTACCCCCATGATCATGTGCAGGGTTTACGTTTGGTTGATAAAGGCCACAGAGATGGACATGGGGCAGGCAGCTGTAAGGGTCCCTAGCAGATTATCAGCTCCTGCTTGTCATTCTTACCTCTGTAGGAAGGGGAATTTGAGTCCTGTGGCGGGGCAGGCCTTTGAAGAGTGTGGGAGGCCAAGCCTACGCCATGCTTATGCCTCAAAGCCTGTGCCCAGACTCAGGCAGCTGGCAGGGTGGGTGGTGGGACCAACGCTTTCTTGCTCAGGGTGGGGGCTGCTGGCAGGGGGAAGGAGGCCCAATGGAACGCACCACAGGGAAAGAGATCTGAGTGAGAACCCACACATAGAAGCCATTCCAACCAGACACTGTGTAAGTCATGCGTGGCAGCTTAACAGGCCCAAGGGGACAAGGCCATGCAGGGTGATGCACGCCACACCTGGGTGCTTTGTGGGGCATCTGATCACGTCATTCATCTAAAATTGTGCTCCAATCAATGCTATTTACACTTATCCTGTGCGCTATTGAAGAAGGTGTCTGCACCTTCGCTCTGTGCGCCTGTGACGAGGGCTAATTATTGGTAGGAAAATGTCACCCTTTTCAAGCAACAGAATCAGAACTTCCCAGGTCCCCTTGCGCCACATTCACACAGCTTTGTGCTGCAAGAAAGGGGTTGATGGTGAGCACTGAGGAGCGTCTCTTCACTCATGAACTTGAGCTCAGGGCCATTTACACACAAAACATGACTCATAGAGCCAGGATTTCAGTACAGCTCTCTGGTTAGAGGCCCTGCTTCTGGTGACTCTCCATTCAGCTCTCTCCACCTCTTTCCACCCGAGCCAGGGGTGGACATCATGTGTCCATGGAAGTGCAGGACCAAGTGGAGGATGGGTCACACAACCACAGTGCCAAGGGCGTTGTGAGCATCTCAGAACTTTCAAGTTTCATCCAAGAAGGAAATCTCACTTTCCAAGCATTGGGCACTTATCCAACCTGAAGCTTAGGTGTGTGAAATTCCTCCGGAACCTTCTTGTTGAGGACAGCTTCACACCAATTCCTTCATTATCTAAACTATTCACATCAGCATGGCATGAAACTGTGGGTGGTTTTCAGACCCCCTGATAATGAGGGTGCTAAGCAGGTGCATCTCAGTTAGCAGCTGGCAATGAGATGGAAAAGGGACCGCAGGGACCATGAGCACACAATGGGCTGTCCATGGTCTGAGCTGATCCTGCCTCTGTGTTGAACGTGCTTCATGTCCACCGGTTAAACAAATACTTGCTAAAATCATACCACAACCCTCATTGATCAAATGAAAATCTAAACTCTTGGCCTTGTGCTTTGGTGGCCATGATGCTGGGTTAGATGCCGTTACAGATGTGTGAAGGGGCAATCACAGGGAGAGAAGCTGGTATGATTAGGAGACCCGAGTCTCCTGAGTCTGCACTCAGATGTGCTTTGATGTGTGAGTGGTGTTGGCATGGACTGGTAGGACGATAACAGCAAAACAGAAGAAGGAGCAAAAACTGAATAGTTAAACAACTCTAATCCTCACCACGAGGGGACTGCTGGATAAACTGGATTTAGTCACATATCAGATTATGGGGTGCAGAGTATTGTGTCCCCACAGAGATGTGGACAGTGTACCACCATTTATATGGGAAACAGAGGAAGCCGCACATATGTGAATGTAGTATTACAGACTCAGACTGTGGAAAAGAATTTTAAAATAGTTACTTACAGAGGGAGAGAGGAAATAGGACCAAGGAATCAAAACCAGATTAGATTGTACTCAAAAGATCTTGCTATACAGTGAGGACTGGGAAGGTATGATGTTTCTGAAAGTTCTTCTCATGACCTGTAAATGTACATTGAACTCACACACACCTTAAGTGTGGTACCCTTGGGGTCTTGTACACCAAGTAATGGAGAAAAGCAGAGATTTATTCAATGTGGCCACCTGGGGAAGAACAGGTAAAGAGGTCCAGTGACTCCCAAGTCTGTCTTCAGGATATTGACATGAGCTTCAAGGTTTAAATAGAAGAACTTTGGCAGGGGCAAGAGATACACATAATTAAGCAACCCTGGTCAAGACATGGTTCTGTTGGTCTTCTGGGCCACATCATATCCTCTTCTCAGCCAGGCCAGTTTGGTCACAGCCACTCTTCTGTCTCTTTCTTTTGTCCAGAGGGTTTTCCTTCATTTTTTAAAAAATTTATGCGTATGAGTATTATGCCTGCAGGTAAAAGTGCACCTTTTTGTCATGCAGTGTCCACGGCATTGAATTCTCTGGAATTGGAGTTACGGATGGCTGTAAGCTGCCATGTAAGAGGATTTGAACCCAGATCCTCTGCAAGAGCAGCCATGTCTCCATTTACTTCATTTTAAACTAACTTCTGGGGCATCTGGTAAGTGGCAAACACTGTAGCTTTAAGAGCTTTGTCCATATGGATAAATATAAAATAAAATAAAAATGTAAAAGCCATTGTAGCTATTGAACTATGTTATTCACCTGAATACAATAGGAGAGTCTCAGGGGCGGTGTTAAGAGTCTGTAGGAAATGATGCTGTGCCCAACTGCATCTCCAGTTTATCGATGAAAAATGAGCATGAAGCTAGCAGGAGAAGAAACAATACATTTCCTAAGTGTTCAATATACTGTTCCTCACCTCGTAGCCACTGGCCTGTGCATGGGATCTGAGTCTCTCGATAAGTTTCTTCTGTTTGGATAGAAGAGCTTCCAGTAAGTTCAGTGCAATCTCAGGGCTCAACCCTGGGGAGCTGCGTGGAAACCCGTGTGGTTTCAGAGGCAGGAAGGTGCACTCTCACCCCCGGGGAACAAACCAGCATTTGCATCTGAAAAGAAAGAAAATACATGTGATTAATAAAAGATGCATTTAGCATGGCCAGTCTTATTGCTTATCTTTATTTTTCCTCCTCTGTCTTTTAAAATGTGTGGAATTTTTGTTGTTGCTTTTTTTTTTTAATGTAGCAAATGCACAGATCCTGTTTTTAGAATAACAGCCCGCATAAAACTCACAAGAAGCTTTTGCAGTCCCAGTTTCAGGAGGCCTGGAAGGGTTGTTTGGGGCTCATTCACTTTGCTATCTGTGTAGGGTCAATTTGAAAACTATCTCTAGCATCAGAAACAGCAAAGTATTAATAATTACTTTCAAAGCATCTGAGTAGAAGAAATACACAAAAAATTCCCTGTGAATAGATTTCATTTCTAATGTTTTTTTCCTAAAAGGAGAAATGTTAACGATTTATTTGTAAAACCTTCCCAAACTAAGTTTTGTTAAAGAAGAATATACCCTGTGCTTTACATTTTAAGTTTCATCAAACAGCACAAAGTTTTGAACATTATTTTCTAAGTTTTCTGGAAAACGTGGAAGGTAATTGCTTTTCTCCTTCTGTGACAAATTAGAAGAGACAGAACAAAACCTTAAATATTGTCACTGCAAAGGAGAGAGGTTGGAGAAGGAACACAGTATATATTAGAAGAATGTGTTTAGTTTGAAACTAAACACAGACATTTTGACTAAAATCTTCCTTTCTTTTTGCATACAAAATCAGAGTGTAAACTGGAAATCTGTCTGATCCAGCTCTCCTAGCACACATCTGGAAGAAACCACCTTGCCTTTTGTAACTCAATTTCTGTCCAAATTGTACCCGAAAGCAGGCTGGCATTGTGCTGTTTATTAGCAACACAAAGGGCGCTCCTTGCAGAGCTGGCCGACCCTTGAAGTGCAGACTCTGTGAGGGGCTGGGGTCTTACCATTCCAGAGGGGAACTGAATGCTAATCACCCATTCTCTCCCACTCCAGCTCCAGTCCTGATTATCTTGCTCAGGAGCCCTGGGCCAGGGCTGACTGGCTTCTCAGCTTTTAAAATAAAGTGAAACATAGTCTTGTTTTAAGGGGAGGAAGATTTGTCATAATAGGACATCGTCTTCGCTATCCCAGAGAGCTGCATTAAATTATTCATGTATTAATTTGGAGATTTTCATTGGTGTGGCTCTGTCTGGACAAAGATTTTTAAAAATTACTCTCTCAAATACCTGAATACAAACACACATATTGTTAGTTGCAGTCCAAATATGTGAACTTAAAAGAGGACGTTTTTTCAAGCAAAGGTATGCTTTGCGGCCACTCCTCTCCGGGAGGCTGTGTGTAGGACCAGGTGCTGCTCTCCCTGGTTCTTAGTTCTGAGAACCCTAAGTGTTTGGATGCCTTGCCCGCCTTTTCAAAGGGCTGGTGCAGGGGCAGCCGAGGGGTCCTGCCTGCTCCGACCGGCTGTGAGGGCCCAGGGAGGAAAAGACTGGGCGGCTCTGCTGGAGAGCTCTCCCCTCAAGCAGAGTGGGTGTTTCACCAATGGCATGTCTTATTCTCTTGAAAAAAAATGTTTGTTATTTTTTTTTTATTATAAATCAAATGAGTCTACAAAGCAAATGAAGGTCCCAGCAGAAAGGCATGCGTCATCCCTTGAAACACAGGTCCACCTTCTGCCTAGCAGGCCTGTGCTCTGAAGACTCACAGTGAAGAAAATTCTCGCTTCCCGCCAGTTTCAGATCGGGTTTCCCAAGGCAAGCTTCAACGACTAGCCATTTGCTTCTCAAATAAACACGGGCAAGCACCCCCGTCCCCTCCGGGAGAGGACTCTGGCACTGGACCCATTGTCCTCTTTTGCAAAGCTCGCAGGGGCTGGGGGGCTGGAGCAGGGCGGAGGTGTGCGATGACGTCAGAACCGCGGCTGAAGAATGTCAGCTCTCCCGCGGGCTGGACCGGCGGGTGGCCCCGTGCAGGGCGGCCACAGTGTGCTTTCTAACTCCGCCCTGCATTCTTCTAGTCCGGTTCCCACCGACAGACAGGGCGAGCGAGGTCAGAGTGGCCGGGACAAAAGAGACCCCCTGCTGCCGGGCTTGGCTGGGCTGTCAGCACCACTAATTCAGGAGTTCACCTTTCATCTTGCAGATCCATTAGGGGTTAAAGAGAGACCCATTTTACAGCTGACAGGCTTGAAGGGGCGGAGGAGGGGGAGGGACGCGAAGCACCCTAAATTTTATAGCATTCAAGCCACATGCTAAAAATAGACCCGCACAGGTTCTTTCTTTATCCCTCCCGGTATAATGGGGTATGTATCTGCGAGACAGCATAATAAACAGGCAATTCTTGGTCTCGGGATATTTTCATATTGTGTGGTGAGAGGAGAGGAAGGAGGGAGGAAATAGAGAGAATGAATGCAAAACAGTCTCCTGCTCCTCAGAAGAGCGCAGGGTTCAGCAGCTCACCTGCGAGCCTTCGTCAGCTCTGTAGTCAGGCCCAAACTCAGAGATTTCATGAGATTCAAAGTGTGGAAATAGGTAAGCCTTGTGGCATCCAGTCAGCTGACATACGTGCATGTGTGTTGTATGTGTGTATGTGCGCAGCCCTGACAGGAAGAACAGAACCAGAGGGAAGAAGCAAGACAGGCCTTTCAAGGAATCTTTCTGTGCAGCCGGCTTTTCCCCAGTGACTCCCAATCTGTCTTTCCTGAAACCAGAAAATGAATTAAAATGAATTAATTTCAGGTGTTTTAACTGATGATGGACAATATGTCTCCCCAAATAACTCAGTCTAATTTCTTTTTTATTAGTATGGCCATCACCTTCTCTAAGGGGAAGTTCTCCGTATGCTTAGATGGTGTTGTGAAGGAAGCTGGAAAGAGGTCTTCTTCAGTGAAGCGATATTCACAGAAAGAGGAAGTCATGATACACCAAGTGTGTGCATACATGTGTGCTTCTCTGTGTGTGTTACCTGTGTGTGCTCCTGTGTGATCTGTATGCATGCCTATGCATCTCTGTGTATGTACAAGTGTGATTCATGGATGTGTACATACATGTGACTATGTGCCTGGATGTGGCTATGTCCAACTATGCCGAATTGTGTTTGTGTATATATGTATATATATGTAATGTCTTATGTTCACACGTGTGCATATATGTAAGGCCCTTGTGCTGGTGTGTTTGTGTGTGTGCTGGCACATATATACTAGTGTGCCATGTGTACTGTATATGTGTTGCATCATAGGTGTGTACATATACTTGCCCACATGTATACTTGCCCACATGTGTGCCTGCATTACGTGTGTACCTGCATTTGCATGTGCTCAGGTGTGTCAGAATGGGTAGTTCCACTCAGGGCAGTGTGAAACCCTCCCATTTATGAAGAGATCTGGGCTTGGCTTTGCAGTGGGTATGGGCTGCTATTTGGAGCTTCTGGGTGTTTTCAGAAGCTCATGTCTGCTGGGTATAGTGGTGCACACCTTTAATCCCAGCACTCAGGAAACAGAGGCAGGCGTATCTATGTGAGTTCAAGGCCAGCCTGGTCTACATAGAGTTCCAGGCCAGCTGGGGCTTCAGAGAGACCCTCCCCTAAAAAGATCATATCTTAGGTTCCCAAAATGGCAGCAGTGTGATCAAGCTCCCCAGAATGTCAGACTAACAAGTTTCTCAACCAGAAGCTCAGCTAGCTGCTAAGTCTTCAGTTTGCCTGTCAGTTCTGTGAAATGGTCATGTCTTGGTTCCTCTGGCAGCAAGCACAGAACTCAGAGTACCGTGGACTGGGCCTTTTGCTTTTCTATAGTAGCATTCTCTCAGACACAACATCCTTTCCTAGAGACTTCTCCATAAACTCTCCCATCAGACAGATTCCAGCTCTTCCTGAACAGTCCAATTTGAGTTTCTTCTGGAAGTCCCAGCGTTTGAACCAGAGTGACTGCAGGCTTTCCTGGGAGGGTGCACACACATGTTGGGGTGCTGGGTCAGAAGAGCCACAAAAATGGAGGGAAGCAGGGGTACTTTGGACCAAAGCACTGGCTGCCTGCCACACACAGCTGCCCTGTCTCCAGGTCCAGTCAGGCCAGCTCTGACAGCTCTGACTAGGCAGCTCTTCCTGCAGTTCCTTTGTCTGAGGAGGAGGGCGTAAGGTGGTGCATCTTCCTTGGCCTCCCCCACCTTTTGTGATCAGGAAGTCCTCAGGGGTTGCTTAGAGAAGCTCTTTTCAAGGGTGAATGCCCAGGACTCAGATTTGGGATCTGGAGAATGTAGATCAAAGAAACCACCTGCTGTGGGCATCTCACACATGAGTCTTGGACAGAAAGCCCCACCTCCATTTCCGTCAGAGCAGTCAGGGACCAGACTGCTGGAGCCCTGAGACTTGAGGGCCACAGGCCAACAGTGATGAAGTCACCAGAGTGGAAGAGCTTGCTCTCCAGAGCCTGGAGGGCCACAGGTCTATGGGGATGAAGTCACCTGCGCTGAATAGCTGCTCATAGATTGGGGTAGGGCACGGCACATGGGGACAGGAAGGCCAAGGGTCCTCAGGGACAGGTAGGGATGCCTCAGCCAGTCTTCCTGCAAGCTGATGCCTAGCAATTGCCCAGTTCTGACTTCCCCTGGAGACTTCTGAATACCTAGAGGCAGGATGGGGAGCTCAGACATTGAATCCTCTCCTGATGATGCAGCTACAGAAGGCCTTAGAGCTGCAGTGGACTTGGAAGAAAGGGTAAAAGTTGCTATTACTTCTGCTTTCTCTGCCCAGCAGCCATCAGAATAGAGCCATCAGGACACAACCAGATGACCGACAGTGCTGTTACCATATTTGCATGAGGGTTGGACACCTAAACCTCTCATTTTCTAAGAATTAACAATTTTGAGACATAGGGGCAATATCTCTGGCTCCATTTTATAGATGGGGAAATTGAAGCAGATAGGCAGAGGGCCACGTCCCGCCTTCCCACTGTGCACTTCAGTGCCAGGTTCTTCTGCCAACCCCAAGGAGTGTGCACTCCTCCTGGGCTAGGAATGCACATAGGTATATCTGTGGTCTTTGGGCCCTGACAGGACTGCAGTGTGAATCAGTTCCCTTGACATGCTGGATGGTCCTTTGGGAAGCATGGTGGTGCATCTAGATAAGGTGAATCCTGTGAATGGTTCTCCCTGGGCAATACTGGAACAGGCCATGCCCGCCTCCATGGTTTGGAAGAAAGGACTTGGACACTCAGTTACTTTTTGTATTTTGTTCTTTCTTTCCTATAGATTTTGCAAAGGACATTAGTTGGGTATTAGTTACTTTTCTGTTGCTGTGATAAAACACCATGACCAAGACAACATTTGGAGGGAAAAGTTTATTGGGCTTACTATTCCAGAGGGATCAGAGTCCATCATGGCAGAGAGGCATGACAGCAAGTGGCAGGCAATGAGACAGAGGAAGAAGCTGAGAACTCACATCTTCATTGGCAAACACAAGCAAGGAGAGCAAACTGGACGTGGGATGAGGCTATGAACTCTCAAATCCCATTCCTAGTGACATAGGTCCTTAAGATTCCGTGCGTCACCAACTGGCGACCGAGTGTTCAAACAGCTGAGCCTATGGGGGACCTTCTCACTCAAACACCACACGTTGCCTCTAACAATAATAATTGTGTGAAAATTAGTTTTTAACTCTAATTTTCTTCCCTGGCATTTCAGTGACTGTGGCTTGAGAAACCTAGGGGGACAAGTACGAGCCACGCCAGAGTCCTCTCCCCACACTGAGCAAAGGTTGTTGGTGAGATATACCACCTATTGGTGCCTGTGCTTCAGAGCTCAGATAGAAACCCTGGCCCAAAGTAACGGTTACAGAAACTGAACCATGTTCCAGCAACATGCTGTCACTCAGTCATGAGGACTAGGCTCATGATTACTCAAACTGTTGGTGCCAGCGGGTTAAAAATGGTAGTGTATGTGTGTGTGTGTGTGTGTGTGTGTGTGTGTGCGCGCGCGCCATATGAGTACAAGTGCCCTCAGAGACCAGAAGAGGATATCAAATCCTCTGGAGCTGGAGATACAGTTGATCCACCCAACATGGGTGCTGGGAACCAATTCGCTCCTTTAGTAGAACAGCAAGCATGTTTAAGTGCCGAGCCATCTCTCCAGCCCCCTGGCTCTTTACTTTTAAACACTTGTCTTTTGGCATTGATAACTGATTCCTTACAAGGAGTCGAGATATTGGGCTCCTACTTTCACAGGTAAAAAAGAATGTGGCTTTAGCACCTCACTACAGGTAGAGAAACAGGGAAGTGAAGGACCTTCATTTTCCAGCCACTTAAAGTCAGGCAGAGTGCTGGGTGGGGCCACAGCTACTCCTTCATCCAAGAACGCGTTCCCTGAAGAGGATCAAGCAAAGGTTCAACAGGAACCACCACAAGATCAGGGAAGTGGTCTCTGTTGCCAGCCTAGAAGACTTTTAAACTTCATGCAGTTGGTTCTGAGATTTGACATGGCTCCTTGAACCATAATGTTATTGCCAGGGAGATTTTCCCTGAGGTAGATGATGGAGAAGCCACAGGTTGAAGTGTGAACATAGATATGCCCTGTCATCTCCAAGAGCAGTGAGGAACAGCCAGGACCCTGCCAGTGTGTTCCAGCTCCTCACCCTTGGCCAACCAGAGGCCTTCTGGTTAGAGGAATGCTGGAGATAGCCCTTGCCTTGGTAAGGTGGTAAGCAGCTGGCCTGCTCTTAAAACACTCACATGTTGGATCTAAGACGAGGACTGGTAGTATTGGGAGATGGGGCCTTTGGGAGAGTGATGAGTCCTACAGTTTCTCTGCTGTGCCTCAGGGGAGGTTGGTGGACACCCTGCCTTTTCTTCCTTCATCCCTTCTACCATTCTAGGACTCAGAACAGGAAGCAGAGACTGGTCCTTGCTGACTCTGCCACACTGCGGTGGTGGCTGGATCTTGGCCTTCTCAAGCCCGGGGCTGTCATCCCCAAGCTACCCAGCCGAGACATTTTGTTACAAAGGCAGAACACCTCCCTACCTGTGTTTTTAGGTATACAAGCCCCTGTTGGCGACTGAATACACTTGGTAGCCTAGGGGACTCTGAATGACAAGGGCAGAGATGAGGCCTCTGAAGGCTGTAGGCCCTGTGTCCTTGGCTCCAGACACGTTGAACTGTGGTTTCCACCACCAGCTAGTGGTTAACCAGATGAGGACTGGCTCTCATTGAGAACGTGTGGCCCGAGTCGCAATCCAGAATGGCGGCACACTCCACTCTAGCGGCTTATTTCAGTTTGTTGTACTCCAGGATCCAGAGCCAGGCAGTCTCTCAGAGCAAATTGCTCAGTTTATTGACATTTCCTTCATCACCTCCCTGACAGGAAAAAGACTATTTGATTCCCATTTGTTTCCCTTGCCAAAATAATGAGAACTGTGATGAATGTTTGTATTAATCCTACCCCTCCTTTTCCAGAAGAGGAGAGCACGAGTCACTAAGAGCAGCAATAGAAGAGTGTGACTACAGAGATGAGAAGACCTGAGACAGGACAGGTCCAGAGAAAGCGGGGGGGGGGGGGG
Organism: Eospalax fontanierii; assembly: GCA_035773235.1. Taxonomy (NCBI): domain Eukaryota; kingdom Metazoa; phylum Chordata; class Mammalia; order Rodentia; family Spalacidae; genus Eospalax; species Eospalax fontanierii. Next base: position 41,682,878 of record CM069524.1, read on the forward strand.
GGGGAGGGAGGGAAGGAAGGAGAGGAAGAAGGGAGGGGAAGCGTGGAGGGACAGAAATGAAAGGAGCTTGCCTTGCATTCATACTGTCTACCAGTGCCTTTTGCCCAGAGAGAGAGCATGGTAGCTGTAAAGCGCAAGACTGAGGAGAGCCTCCTTCCCTCGATTCCTGAGGAAGAAGAGAGCAGCTGTGAGAAGGGAAGACCTGGAATAAACGGAAACAACAGGGAATTAGCAGGGGAGAAATGTTCTTAATGACCTCCTCTTCTTCCTCCTTAAACTAAACTCAGGGTGGAGACAGAAGCCAGATATCCACTTTTATTAATTGGTGAGGTTTTCACCTTGAGGTTGAAAGCGTCTTCCTGTCTGTGGAGGAGACTTTTATTTTTAGGAGACACAAGGCACCTCACATTTCTAGTTTCTGAGGCTTCAGGTTCCCAAGCACACATGGAAACTGGCAGCTCTTAGCTCTCTATAGCTGAAACATACCATCTAGTTTTGTGACAGGGAACAGAAGAGGATGTGAAGGGGCACGCCCCCCCCCCAGGGTCCTGATGGCTCCAGGGAATCAGAATCAGCAAGTCTCTGGCACCAGGATGCCCAAGGGCGGGTGCCATTTTTGCAGGTTTTAAAAATGTCTTACAGCGTGCAATTGCGCAGAAGCCTGCTTTGATTCCCACTGATTCTCCTTCAAGCGAAATAATACCCACTTTAAGAAAAGTCTGATGGGAAGCCAAGGACCCCTGCTGGTTGCAGGAAGCCAGAATGTGGGCTCTTCAGTCTCAGTCCACCTTGCCCAGGAGGGGGTGGCCATCATTCAAGGCCAGCCAGGGCCACAAGACACTAAGATGGCCACAAGACTCCAGGCATGCAAGACATGGGGAGTCAGAGGGTATCATCCATCAGGTCCACAGAGATGAGTTCTGTATTGACAGTGTATAAATCAGGAGGGGACACTAGGACTATGCAGTCCATGGTTTTTGTGTATTTGGGAGGAGTTTGAAGATACCGATTGACTTCTAACTCTGTTAAAGTAAATCTGTATTTGAAGATTCTAGAAGCACAGAATGGACTCCATAACGCCAAGGCTTATGAAAGAAAAGCATTACTGAAGGGGGGACTCTTAGTTTTCCAAAAGAAGGCAGAACGAAGGGTTAGAGTAACTTCCCAAACAGCTGTGACTGAGCACATGGCCATAATTCCCAGTTAAAAACTTCCAATTTGGACCCTAAAGCAAAACCCCGGAAGTGCACACCTGGGGTCCCCGTGCTTGGAAGGACAGACAGAAGGACTGTCACAAGTGTGAGGCCAGCCTGGGTTGCAGCCTTTGAGACCCTATCTCAAAAATAATAAGGGGCTGGAGCTGGCTCAGCAGTTAAGAGCACTGGATGCTCTTGCAGAGGACGCAGGTTTAGTTCCCAGCCCCCACATGGTGGCTCACAACAGTCTGTAACTCGAGTTCCAGGGATCTGACACCTCCGAGGACAGTGGGCATGCATGTGGTACACACACACACACACACACACACACGCACGCACACACAAACACTCACTCATGCACATAAAATAAAAATTAAAGTAAAGTTAAAATGCAGTCATAGGCTCTGTGCAAATCACACAGTAGGTTTTGTTTGTCAGTGAGGCGACGGAACAGCAATGGAGCGGCAGCTCTCCCACTGTGTCCGTTTTCTCGTTGCTGTGCTCAAGCAATTGACTGAAGCAACTGCAGAGAGGAACGATCTATTTTGGCTTGTGGTTCAGGAGACATGGTCTATCAATCACACGGGAAAAGGCATGGTAGCTGGAGCAGACTAGGACTGTGGAGCAAAGGACTCAGGCTAGAAGCAGGGCCAGGCTGTAACCTTCAAAGCCTGTGACTCACGTTCTTCTAGGCTCTGCCTCCTAGAGGTTCCACAGCCTCCCCAAATAGTTCCACCAGTGGGGACCAGTGATTCAAACACACAAGCTGGTGGGGGACACTTGCAGATCCTAGGCAGAAGTGGAGCATCAAGGCTAGCACCACATGATTCTAGCGGGAGATTGCAGGCCAGCTGGCCATTAACCTAAGAGGAATCAGGGTGAGAGGATAGTGGTCACAGGGGCTCAGGGGAATGTTAAGGTGGGAACTGGTACATGGTTTCCTTTTATGAAAAAGGAAAAGAGACCTTAGTAAGAAAATTAGGAGAGTCTGCGTAAAGCCTGCCACCTAGGGAACTGTGTTCATGTCCCTCTGCTGAGCATGTGCAGTGATGTCAGATCTGAAGATTAGGGGTGATTCCTTCAAAACAGAAGTTTAAGGCATCACTAATATTTCTATACACTAGGACGAATATATAGAGAAAAATCTAAGGGAATGTTCTATAAAGGAAATATAAATTAGTTAAACAAAGTATGTGAAGGAGCCAGAAGCAGAAAACTCTGAGAAGCTTCAGGAGGAGACCAGGGAGCCGGAGACAAAGAGGCCTACCAGCTTCACAAACCGGAGGGCCCCAGAGAGTGAAGCTGTTGATTCTCCAGAACTACCCAGTGGTTTAATTGCATTTCAAAATTCTAAGACATAGAAAAAATGGCTTTACATTTTTGCAGAAAGTCAAATAAGATACAATAACTAAATCCTTTTGTTGTCGTTGTCTTAAAGGGTAAATTTGGGGGCCTGTAGAGATGGTTCAGCAGTGAAGAACACTGGCTACGCTTGCAGAGGATCCAGGTACGGTTCCAGCACCTATATGGTGGCTGACAAACATCCATAACTCCAGTTACAGGGGATCCAGTTTCTTCTTCTGGTCTCTGTGAGCAATGTACAACACAGGTACATTTACATACATGCAGGTAATACAGTCACACAGAAACCACAAATAATAAAGTTAAAGGACTGATACCCTTCGATTGTAGGCATGGTATAAAGCCATGGTAATGACGACCCTGTGATGTACCAGGGTCTAGAGATAGACCTGCATGAATGTAACTGATTTTTACAACGGTGATAAGATGGAGAAAAGACAATGTTTTCAACAAATTCTTTTGGGGAAATCAGGCAACTATATTAAAAAAGGAAATAAATACGAGCCTTGACTTAATCTGCACATTTTGCATAAAAATTGACCATAGTGTGATGGCACACACTTTGGTCCCAGCACTTCCGAGGCAGAAGCAGGTGGATCTCTATAAGATGGAGGCCAGTCTGGTTTACATAGAGAGTTCTAGGCCAGCTGGAGTTAAGAGACCCTGTCACAAACAAGCAAGCAAGCAAGCAAACAGACAAAAAAACCCAACTTAACCAAATAGATCTTAGAATTAAATACAAAGTAAGAACTATAAAAATTGTAGACGTACAGGCGAAATTCCCTGTGACCTGGGATTTGGCCCTGAGTTAGTCTATGTGACTTTAGAAGCACACTTCATAGAAAAATAAGATCACTAAGTAGTACTGTACCAAATGTGAAAACTTGTTCTTGTGAGACTCTGCTAACCAGATTAGAAATTGGCCAAAAATGGAAAGAACATGTTTACTAGTACACATTCAATAAAGGCAAGCAACAGGAGACACCCCAGGATAAAAAATGGGCCATAGCCTGAGGACCACAGAAAGCATGAGGACAGCACCTCAGTGCATGCTAGATGCTCCACATCCTAAGAGATTTCCTCAGGAAATGCATGATGACCATGAGGAGGCAGATGCACCTCCTACATGCTAGGATACATGTTCGATGCCTCTTTTGTCTCTGGGGCCAAATACCTGACAAAGCAACTTAAGGAAGGAGGGTTTATTATGGCTCACAGTGAGAGGACACAGTCCATCATGGCGGGAAGACATGGCAGCAGGAGCGTGAGGCAGCTGCTCGCATTGCATCTACAGCCAGGAAGCAGAGAGAGATGAGTGCTGGTGCTCAGCTTACTTTCTACTTTTTATTCAGTCCAGGACCCCAGGCTAGGGAACTGTGCTGCTCACAGTTAAGGTGGATCTTCCTAACTCAATTAACTGAATCTAGAAACTTCCTCAGAGACATGTCCGGAGATTGTTCTCCTAGACAATTCTAGATCCTGTCAAATTGAGAATCAGTATTAATCATCACAGTGACAGAAAGCTGACCAGCCCAGTACTGTCTATATGGACCCATTTCAGTGTTAGTCACAGTACTGTTTAAAGTCTAGCAGTCCATGAGAAAGCTCACCCACTGGGCTCTCAGGCCAAGAGCAGCCAAAGTCTTCACAAACCTGGCCATGAGAGGACTCCTCATCAACTGCCCCCTTGGTGATGCCTGAGAAGGGACCCACCGAAACATTTAACAGCACCTTGTGTCTTGTGAATGCCAAGTATTACACCTTGTTCCCAGTTGTGTCTCCCTTTCCCGTTGCTGTGACCTGACTAGAAGCAAGTTAGTAAGGAAACGTTAATTTTGACTTGTAATTTAAGGGGATACAGTTCATCATGGGGGAAGGCGTGGCAGCTGGGTGAAGCGGCTGGTTGCACTGCATCCTGAGTCAGGATGCAAAAGGAAGTGGATGCTGTGCTCAAAGGAATAACACGTAAAGAAGTAAGTATTTGGTATCCGCATCACCCTTCTACCAGGCGCCCAACCCTCATGTCCCCACCCAGCCCGGGCAATTGCTTATTTTCCTGGGTTTCTGTGTAAGTTTTTTCCCCTTTGTAGCATTGCATATAGACAGAAACAGAAATTATACTTTTTCCTCACACAGAACAGCATTTTTTAAAGTATTTTATGTATGAGTGTATTGCTTACATGTATGTAAGTGCACCAATATTGTGTAATGCCCTCAGAGATCCGAAGAGGGCATTGGATTCCCCTGGAACTGGAGTTATGTTTGGTTGTTAGCTGTGATGTTGATGCTGGGATATGAACCCAGGTCTTCTGCAAGAACAGTCGGTACTTTTAACTGCTGAGCCATTTCTCTCTAGTCTCTCCCACAAGAATAGCATTTTGCTATTCATCCTTACCAAGGGGGATCCACCAGCATCAGTTAACTTGCTCCTTCTGACTGATGAAAAATGTTTTGTGGTGTGAATATTCCGTGCTCGGTTATCACTTGTCTGTCTTGGCCAGGCAGTGTGGTGCCAGTCGTCACTGCTGTCATCCAGCATCAGTGGCGGCTGTCGTCCCAGTGCTCGGGATGCTGAGGTGTGAGGGTTTCAAGTTCCGTCACAGCTTGGGGTATACAGTAAGTGTCACTCAAAAAAATTTCAGATCTAATCAAAACAAAACACGGTGTTCATGTACACACGACCAATAGACTGCCAGGAACACTTATGCAAAAGCCTTTGTGGGGCACATGCTCCCACTGTGTGGTAATTAGCAACCTGACAAAACCTAGAATCACCCAGGAGATGGGCCTCTGAGCATAACTGTGAGGGGCTGCTGTCTTGATTACGTTTACTCTGTCTCCCACTGTGGGTGGCACCACTCCCTAGCAGGGCATCTTGGACTGTATAAGAGTGGAGAAAGTGAGCTGAGCATGGGCATGCATGTGCTGTTTTCTCTCTCATCCTGATTGTGGATGGGATGCAGTTCCCTCAAGCTTCTGCTGCTGGAACTATGAGCTGAAACAAATCCTTTTCCTCTTGAAGCTGCTTTGGTCAGGGTGTTTTATTAAAGAAGAAATGAAACTAAGACACACTGACCATGGGCACATGGACAGAAGAGTGGCTTCAACTTCCGGCAGGTGTGTGGCTGACTTTTTAAGAAACTGCCATATGTCCCCAGAGTGGTGAGAGAGTCCGTGTTGCTCTCAGCCTTGTCTGGTGAGTCAGGGCAGGAACTCAAGGCAGAAACTTGAAGGCAGGCCTGCTTGCTAGTCCACACAACATTCCAGTGAATTAAACTCACTTCACAGTGAAAGAAGCAAGGCAAGAGGCATGGGGGTTGCTGCTTGCTAGCTGGCAGGCAGGTTTCTAATACCATTTGGGAGCAGTTGCACCTAGGACATGGTGTGCTGCCCACAGTGGGCTGGGCCTCCTACATCAGTTGACAACCAAGACACTCCCCCTCAGACCAATCGGGTCAAGAAAATTCCTTAGCTGAGATTCTCTTTCCAGATAATTCTAGGTTTTGTGATATTGACAGTTATAAGCTAATCACAGCACAAGAAACAAGTGCAGGATTCACCCTGTGTTGATGTCCTGGCAAAGTGGTGGTAGGTTTTATAGATAAGTCAGCGTGTGTGCACATGTGTGTGCGCACATGTGCCGTGGATAAGCATGTGTTCTTCCACTAATGTGCTCCACATCCGTAAAGCAGGCAGCAAGCTGCCATCCACCAGTCTTGTTTCCCATCTATAGTAATGAATGTTCTTCCTGATATAACAGAAGATAGCAAAGCCGTGCTGTCTGCAAGGATAGGTGTGTCCACTGAGGCAGCCTCGAAAATGTTTCTTGCTATTGATGGTGATCAAGATGTTTGAAAACCTCTAAATTAGTTTCACCATCTTTTAGGATCTCCTCTGTTTCCTGTGTATTCATTTCCTTTATACATTTACAGTTTTTATTATTGTATATGATATGCTTGTGAGTGAATGTGCCATGGCACATGTGTGGTGGTCAGAGGACAACTTCGTAGAGTTGATTCTCTTCATCAAACAGGTTTTCAGGTTTGTGCAGCAAGTGCCTTTACCCACTGAGCCATCTCACCAACCTCATTTATAGACTTTATTTACTCTTTATTTGGGCTCTTGTTGTGGCAGTTTTTAAAAAGATAATTCAGCTTTCAAAGAAAGCCATGGACATAGTGCCTGTTGTAAGGAAGGTTGACAGTGTGATTCCAGGGGGTGAGGACAGCTAGGGACTGGAGCTTTTGTTTTGATGTAGCGTGTGAAGTGGGCAGAGGTGAGCAGGAAGAGAGGGGAGAGGGAATGCTCTACACATTTTTAAGGTGTACAGTAGAATCTGAGTTAATAACAGTGTAGCCAGTAAGAAAATGCTACTTAAACCTACGGATTTTAGTTACTGTCAGCTGTCTGAATTTGAGGGTTCTGCATCAATTAGTAAACAACCAAGATGGAAGGTATTTGGGATAAATGGAATCTGTATCCAATATTCCTCGTCATCATTCCCTGACAGTCCAGGAAGGACTGTCAACCTTGGAAGGTTGCTGGACTTTTCACACACTATCTGAAATTCTAGTGGTTTTGATATGGGGGTCCTAAGACCAGTCCCCCAAGGACATCTGTGTCTCTATGTTTTCCCTGTCTACACTTTGTCCATCTGCAAGTGGCCACAGAAATGCAGTCACCCTAGAACAGGGCCAGAGGAGGCAGGTGCAGGTCAAGGTTGGGCGGCTCACCCCATCCCCTCTCTGTGGGCTTCTACCTTCATCTGAACAACCTCCACAGCCAGTAAGGCCAATAAGGAGTCATCTGTGGGATCGGGTTTTAGTATTCCTACCATGTAGGATTGTAGAGGGAGTGAAATACGTTTCTGTAGGTCCAGTGTTAAGTGACCTTCTGATAAGACCAAGCCCTCTCTGCTAGTTTACAGTGTTGTCTGTGTAAAACCAGGGGAGCCAGAGACCCTGACTCCTGGGTTGGGCCTCACAAGACAAGAGGAGACACTCCTGTAATTGGGGCCCTCTTTTCTAGGTGTTCAGTCACCAGACTGGACAGGGGACTCAGGCCAGTGTGGCCAGCACACCAAGTGTGAGCAACCAGCACAGCCTCCTGCTCACTTGTCCCTTGTCCCACTAAACTTAAAGCCCATACACAGGGGGCCTTGAGTGGAGCAACCACAGGTGCTCCCCCTTGCGTCCTCCTTCATGTCCCCAGATTCCGGCATACTGCAAGTGTTCATCTTGGTCCATGAAGACTGTCAGTTATTCTCTCTTTTCTCTGATTACTATAAGAACCCTCTGTCAGGTGGTGAAAGAAGAGATGGTGAGAGCTGACTGCAGGTGGGGCACTGACAGGGCTGTGAAAGTAGCTCCAGGTCTACACAGGCTTGTGTGTTCATGAGCCCACCTCCTTTCCAACCAACCATCATCCACATCTTCAAAGTTCTCACTGCTTAGATCTGTGTGGAAACAACAGCCTGAAGAGTCTCACCAAGCGTCTTCCTCACGTGGAGTCAGCTTCACTGTCAGAGCTGCTTCCTCTTGGCTGTTGGCCCAGAAAGTTATTTATATTCTGATAAAATGAGCAGGACTCGAAAGATCTGTCATGTAGATTGAATTGGCTCTTGCACTCATTTAATCTATAATGTTGATTCTTGCTCATTCTGAAAATTCTTAGTGTAGAACCATTCCCTCTACAGAGAACCTAGTAGGTTCACAGCTAGGTATGAATCCCTTCCCTCTATAGGGAACCTGACATGCTCACAACTATGTATGGAGCCCTCTGCAGGGAACCTGATACATATGGAGACTGTTCATCTAAAGAGAACCTGATATGCTTAAAGCCATGATGGGGCCCATTTTTAAAATTCAGCATTGCATAGCCCTCCCCAGAATCATATCCAGGACATAGGGGACCCTAGTAGACATTTTCAGCATAAAAAAGTAAGAAGCAAGTGGCAAGGTATGCTTGCCCCTGCACAGTGAGGCATAGCACCCTTCTGAAAATACAATGCAGGGCATTCCCAGGCTTCACACAGATGAAAAGTTCTATGATTACTAGAATTTCCTGAGTGTGGGTTATCATGCCACATAACAGTTAATACCTGACTAAAACAGCCTGACTCCTAACTTTCCCCCAGATGTCTTTCGGAACTGTGTTGCAGAGTGAAGTTTCACCCATGCTTTTATTCCAAACTGTTTCTCCAGCATCAATTTTGGGAGACTAAAAACTTAGATCCACCCTTGTTAAACAATCTTGCCCTTACATCCCTCCTTCTAAAACATTTCAGACATACGAAGTTGAGCAGTTCTCCATCTTCATAGTTTTCAGTTACAATGCACTGTCTTTTAGTACTTCAATATGTTAATTCTCGAGCATACCCATATCCATCCATCATCTTCGGGTGGAGCAGCAAACTGACGTCCTGAGGAATCAAGGTCACAAGAGCCTATGGTTCTGTCAACTTGCGTTAGTTTTAATTGTGAGGTTAATTAAAAGTCGTTCGTCCAGATTCTATCTGTTTTATAAAACTCATTCCTACAGTTTCCATGTCCTTCAGGGTATTCATGGGTGGTGGCCTAGTCACAGGAAGTGGGCTGCCAGCATGTGGTGTGCTTGGAGGATAGGCCTAAGTCAGCATGATGTCACTGTGGATCTCAGAAGTTAGTGGCATGGGCAGGGCAACACTGGAGGACAGGGGACATGGAGCACACTGGAGGACAGGGGGCGTGGAGCACACCGGAGGACAGAGGACATGGAGCACACCAGAGGACAGGGGACGTGGAGCACACCGGAGGACAGGGGACGTCGAGCAGGAGAGCCATCCTTGCGGTTGAAATTCATAAAAAGCCCATATCTCTTGCCAAGGTGTTTTAGTGGGGCTTTGACTAGTCATTAGGATCCAGGAAGGCCTTTAGGATAAAGAACAGATGCAGGACTTCTGTGACAATTAATGAAAGAAATCAGATTGAACCATTAGTAGGTCCTTAACAATTTGCATAAAAACAGTGAGTTTTGATAAAATTTATTTTTAAAGATGCTTTTCCAGTAGGTGGAAGAGGGAAAATTGAAAGGAACAATTAAAAATTTAATGTATAAGCTGTTTTTAAAAGATTTAAATTAGCCAGATATGGTAGCGTATGCCTTTAATCCCAGTACTCAGGAGGCAGAGGCAGGTGTATCTCTGCAAGTTCAAGGTCTACATAGCGAGTTCCAAGAACTACAGGGAGACCCATTCTCAAAAAGATAAAAATAAAAGTTAAAGTATAAATTGTTCATCAACGGTTAACCCTTAATTCCCCATTTTTGCTTATGTATTACATTCTTGAATAATAAATGAATTATTATAATTGTAGCTTGTACTTGAGGTAATACAGGCAATGTCATGAGAATCATGAATTTCCAAAAACTGGCAAAAAGAGATAAAATTTTTAGATACAGAAGCAGAAGAACTGTTTGTTTTGATTTGTAATGAGTGCTTTAAACAGTTCAAGCAGATTTCCGTGTTTAAACAGCAGCAAAAATAGTCTTTAAAAGTATGATGAGCCATATATATGATCCAATTTAAAATGACCAAAGGAATTTATGTAAGTTACTTTCATTTGCCAAAGTTCATTAGGATAAACTCCTAGCATTTGACTTCTCTGAAGATGATAAAAGAGCCCAATAATTGGCATTTATTGAGCTTGTACCTGTGGTAATTGAAAAGACAACTAAATAGTAAGTATGATGATTTACCTTTGTGGATACGAGGTAATTCTGTATAAGATGAAAAGAAGATGATTTCCAGTGAGACAGGGTGGCTCAAAACAATAGTGGGATGGGAGGAGCCATGTAGTGTCAGTAAGTTAATAAACAGAAAAAGTAATTAGGGAATTGTTTGAAAGTAGTAATGGCAGCTAAGTTCTGTCTGGTGGGTAGTGTTTGCTCTGGGCATTATAAGATAGTGCTATATTCTGGGTCTATGTCTCCATCTGAAAAAAAAAGTTAATGCATGAATGATGGGTTGTGTACTTATGGAACTAAATATTATAGGAAGTAATAAAATTCCTCATATAAAGAAGTGGAAGGGAGCTTGTCCTAAAAACCCAGCAAAATAAAAAATTGTCTATGATCTACAGAAGAGAGTTAAAATTATTTGGAGGTATGGAAGGATAAATAATACCAAGTTCTTGTCCAGTAACTGGATGGATTTGGATCAGCATTGTTGAATAGGAGTAATTAATTCTTTGTTTATTGGGGCTAAAATATTTTTTGTTTGGGTATATTGTATAGAAACAATCATTCTATAATTCGTAAAGAGGGAGTTAATCACCCAGTCATTGCTGGAAAGGAAAGGAAGTTTTAAAAACACATAGGTAAATCTAATAGTAAATGAGAAAGTTGTTTTTGTTTCAAATTCAGCTTCTAACTGAAACTGCTATAATAGAAAAAGAGTTAGAGATGTACCACAATGTGGTTATAAATTGGTGTCTCTTTAAGAAAAAAAACAAGTTGGGAGTTCCAAGAAAATACCTGAAATAAATTGAAATCCTAAAAGCTGTTGGAAAGAATTTAATATTATCTTTTTGGGAATAGATAATTGTTATTTATGATACTTATTAAAAAAGATTAATGATAATATATCCAACATAGTTAAATAAACATTTACCCAATTTTGTATGATGCTAACTGTCAATAAAGTTTTTTTGATGAAGTTTGTAAATCATTTAAAGCAATTATATTGATATCTTTAGTAAAGGGTAATAAGATATCATCCATATAATGAAATATATATTAAGATTTTTTTCCCTAATAAGATGCATTGCATTATTTAATATTGACAGAAGATGAGGCTATTGACCATGCCTTGAGTAAAAATTTTCCATTTAAAAAGTAGACATAAATGCCTTGTATCATGAATTCTCTCACAGTGAGTCCCAGCATTCAGCCCCACCCCACCCCTAGGTATGAACCAATTGAGTGGACCAAGAATGCTCTTTTAGAGAAGTTAATTTATTCCAGGTTACTTACAAAGGATTCATCCCCAGGGAGAGAGAGACGGAGTTGTTGTATGGCAGAGACTGCATTTTGATCATAAGTCACCCTGGCCCTCTGGAACATGCTTGCGAGAATGGTGCTCTCCTTCCCGAGTTTCCATGAGTTTCTGCCAGACCTCTCCCCTTAAGTCACTGGTTAGTTGGCTAACAATCACATTTGGAAGCCTATCCCTCGAAGAGAGAGAAAACTGCTTATCTATGCAACATTCCTCTGGCTCTTACACACTTTCTGCCAACCTTTTGTAGTCCTTGAGTCACAAGGGATTTGGGGAGGGAATAACAGGTATAGCATGATGTTCTTTCCACTGTGGCATGGATTATCATCTTGCTTCAGTGATGCTCCTTCTACTGTAAAAACACAATAATTGTAAAACAACAACCATAACAACAGCAGCAAAAGTAACATCCACATAAATACTGAATGATCTAACCTGTGGGTGTAAACACAAGTGTTTAGGCAATACCTAAGTAGGCACATCATACTTTTCTTGCAAACAATTACTGTGGCTTCTTCGTGGGGGCTTATAACTCTCCCCCTCACCACTGGGGGTCGATATTCTTCTCCTATTATCACATGTGTGTGTGCCCTCTCTGAAGAGTGGGCCCTGAATCCAATTTTAAATAGGCTGTGTGTGCACATACCAGATGAGCCTCTATAACACTTGTAGAGACATCAGACAGTGAAGCACACAAGATCTGTCTTTAAGCAGAGCTTTTCAGGACCATTCTCCCATAGCGGCCTACATAGCGCCCTCTAGAACTCTGAAAGCCAGCCAGTCATTTGTGGGGATTTTTCAGCTCAGTCCCAGCTAGATCTCTCTTTCCAGGCTTGAATCATGTCACATCTTCAGTAATAGGGCTTTACTGTCCACTTCCAGTGTGCAACCAGCATTATAATGTGGCAATTGATTTTTGTTTTGGTAGAAGGGTGATTCCAAGGCTCCCTTGGCCAACAGCTCACAGGGGGAACAACCCATACCTTGTACCAGAATTGCTAGTTAACAATTATATAAAGCAGCCTTTTATTCTTTGGCATCTAAAGGCCTAGGCCCATAGAACTCCCAGAATTTCACAGCTATACTTCACCCTTGTACCCTGTATGAGTTACATTCCATTCTTGTTTCTTCAGGTGTACTTGATGTCTCTCAACTTGGTTTCATATCTGTAAAACATTCAGAAGTTAACATTATATATACATACAAGGTCTAACATAGAAAGAAAAATTCCTTTTGCATCAGCTGTTTTTTCAACAGATTCATGTTGGGTACAATGGCATGTAATTCATTTAGTGTCCTGAATTTCTCACATGGAACCTCCATGCACCCCTTTATCCTTGCCAACCTCGTTGGTGCTGGCCCAAACTGCTTGGTCCTACATAAGGCCAAGGAGGAATAAGACTTCTCTTGCCCCTGTCACACCTGTTGTTTCCCAGGGCCAGGGAGACCCTGGATCTGATTTCTGACTCTAGCCACACCTGTGGTCTCTCCCTTGACCACACCTGGCTGTTGGGAGAGGCACTGGCTGGGCAAACTGTCTCCACCCTTTGAATAGCCAGTCACAGGGGAGAAATGTACCCTGTTTACTCTGGGGGGGGGGTTAGTATCCACCCCTGGGATAATCTTCAACCTCTGTATACCTTTTGTGAACCGTTTATTGAGGCTTAAAGCCTCTCAAATGTGCATTAGCACAGAATTTGGCTTTTTATCAATCCTTTCTTTAGAAACTTGGGCTAAACACAAGTCTCTCCACATTTGCCCACAAGTAACCCCAGCAAACCTCCTTTTCTGTTTTGCCTCCCTTACATATCTTTTAAGCTGTTCTATTCTTCTACAGACATACTTTACATGCTGGTCTAGGTTGCTTAAATCTGTCAAAGCCTTTCCTGCCTTGTAAAGCTCTTGTTCCACTAGGGGATCTAGCAGGGACACTCCATACCAATGTCGAGGTCCCTGTTTAATGAAGTCCCTCATTAAATCTCTAGTGATCACAGTCCTATCTGGTCCAGTGAATGGGGTACCGTATATTGCTTTCCTCATACCCAGTTCTCTTAACAGCACCTGTCCTTCTTGTGTCATGCTCCAGCTCCTGAAATCCATGGGAATCTCTGCTGGTGATGACCAAGTGTCTCCAGTGGCATGCACAAGCCACTGCTTTCCCTTGTACTGTACCAGGTTATGCAGCTTAAATCTCAAGGAGGTGTGAGCTGTTATGTTGCTCAGCTTTCTTGCTTCTGCAGCATTGAAAATAATCTCATCTGTTCCCATGTCCCATAGCCTTACAAGCCAGGTAGTTAAGGGCTTCTTCATGGTTTGTTTGCATGTCGTTCCTAGCTCCAGAAGCTCTAAGGCCCGAGAACCCTTTATTCACTAAATTCTTATGCTTGTTAAGGCCTTTATTAGTGTGCAGACATTTGAATTTTTCTTTTTGTATTACAGGTCGAACCTGGGGGGCTCTTTTAACTTCTTCTGGGTTGCTCCCTCCCTCATTGCTGCCTGATTCTTCCCAGGGGTTCCAGGTCCTAGGGTCCCAGGATGGGTCTTGTATTATCAACCTGACCTGGGTTTTCGTCCTTTTCCCACCTCCTTGTTGTAAAAAGTGACAGGCTGAAACTTCTATGTCCTTTTCTCTTTTATCCAATTTGCTAGCAAGGTCAGAGGTTAGTATTGAAGAAGCAAGTCTCCTATCTTTCTCTCTATCTAATTCATCTCTCACACTTTGAATCTCTCTCTGGGCTACAACCTCAGCCCGAGACTGCCACCCTGGTATTTGCCCCACCAATCTCATCTGCTTAGGCAAGTTCACCTTAGTTACATTTTCAGTATAAACCACACTATCCCTGCAATGGCCACCACACACACCAATCCTGTGGGGATAGTCCACCATGTCAAAATTTCCTCTGCCCACACTTTTCCCTTGGCTGGTCCCCATATTAGCCGTGGCTCCATAAATCCTTTTCCTGGGAGCATTCTCCTTTTGTCAGTCGGTCCTGCTCGGCTGCACCAACTGTATCACGAATTCTCTCACGGTGAGAGGCCCGGCATTCAGCCCCACCCCACCCCTAAGTTTGAACCAATTGAGCAGACAGAGAATGATCTTTTAGAGAAGTTAATTTATTCCAGGTTACTTACAAAGGATTCACCCCCGGGGAGAGAGAGATGGAGTTGTTGTATGGCGGAGACCGCATTTTGATCATAAGTCCCCCTGGACCTCTGGAACAAATGATGTGCTGGCGCCATGCCCGCCCCTCTCCTTCCCATGATTCCATGCGCTTCCACTAGACCTCCCCCCTTAAGTCATTGGTTAGTTGGCTGTCAATCGCATTTGGACACCTGTTCCTCACAGCAGAGAGAGAGAGAGAAAACTGCTTATCTATGCAACATGCCTAGTTCAGACAAAGCAATCATTGCCAGCTGTGGTGGCACACGCCTTTAATCCCAGCACTTGGGAGGCAGAGGCAGGTGGACCTTTGTGAGATCAAGGCCACTATGGTCTCTGTAGCAAGTTTCAGGTCGCCTGGGGCTACAGGAAACCCTGTCCTGAAAAATAAACAATAAAAAAGGGCAATGTTTTAAATCAATAACAATAATGTGGCAGTTTTGTGGGGTTACAACAGGAGACTTAACTCTAAGTCATCAAACACCCAGAAGGTCAACTCTAACAGTCTGGTACTTTATAATTGTGTAATATATAGCTAAAATAAAATGCTCTTAAAATAAACCTTGAGCAGACATATATTTTACTTTCTAAGCCAATCCTTGTAATAGTTAACAAGGTTAGAGCAATAATTCCATTGATTTACATAGGCTTGATTGAACTTTGACTTTAGAAATTTTAAGATTATATGTATCATCTTTAAATCTCATCTTTTGTTCATCTAAAAGCTTCATCACATAACATATTTCTCCTTTCCATTCTGGAAGCATCCAGCCATCTTAATCTTTATGCCCAAAACTTTCTTTACTAAAAATATTTCTATTTTTATATTCTTCTAACATTTTCTCTTATTTATTGATTATCTTAATACCATGAGGCATAAATAAAGTTAATAAATAAATTAACCATCTGTTGTGAGGACATTTTCAAATGGGTACTAAGCAATGTCTATCCTCTCATAAGTTTCTAATGACAAAATAATGTTTGAGTTCACAAACGTGAACAATAACCCAACTGAGCTAATAAAGTTAAGGCCAGAGTTTCTTGAGGTAGCAAAGAATGAACCATAATAATTTGACCCGTATAGTCTAAATCAATAACTTCTGAGCAAACACAATTTTTATAGTCTGTTTCACATCACCTCAGATTAAACCAAATGTACCAATTAAGTTTACCTGAAATTTCTTGAAGTAACTGAAAATAAACCATAATAAGAATTTGACCAGTATAATCTGAATCAATAACATTTTGGAAAATAAAACTTTTTTTGTAGTCCAATTTGAATCACCTAAGATTAAATCAAAGTATTTTAAAATGTGTTCCCAAAAGTTTGAAGGGATTTTTTTTCTATAACATTTAAAGTAATAAGCAAATTTGCTATTATCTTAGGAATATGTAGGAAGCTGGCTTGCTACTTCCTGTGTTAAGGTGTGGCAAGTTGAGGGCAGCTCCCATTTGTTTGTGGAGATTTAAAAATTTTACCATATTTAAACTGATAGTCTCTATTGTCTTAGGGATGAGGAGGGAACCTCCTTTTGGTTTTAGGGAGTGACTAGCTTAAGGGTAGTCTCCCTTCCCCTGCAGCCTGAAGGATGGACAATTTTTGGTGGGAAGTTCCCACCCAAAGAGTTGTTAGTGGCAAAACAGAGATTCTTTAAACTGATTGTACCATGAAATCTTTATGCCATGAAATAAGTAATGATATCAGTTGTTGGTAATATTATATTTCCTAGCTCTTCTCAAATGCATAATGTTTTTATTATTGAAATTTTTTTTGTCTTCCCTTTGGTCACTGAGTCATGGGTCCAGAATGTCTTATGAGCATTCAGAAGACATGTTGAGATAAACAAGCTTAGAACTTACATGGGAGTGTGTGTGGAGGGAACAAATCCCATCTCCATAGCAGGTTTCTCCACTAAGTTCAAACAGCTCATGAAAATCTACTAATATTAAAAAAAAAAAACCCATTTGTTTCTTTTAGAATTGAATCTACTGGGTCTTGCATTGGAAACAATAAGTAACAAAAGTCAGAACACTTGATTTTTAAAAGGTCATTCTTTGCTATCTTTAAGTTTTTATCCATTCAGGAGTCCTCAGCAGTTAACACTCATAATCAAGGGGAATCAAGTCAATAGAAGTATCTGCCTTTACTGTTACCTAACTTGCATTTTCTCCTTGGCTATATTTGGTTGATGAGATGTTTGAATGTTTATACCCACAATTAGTTAGCTAGTGTCTGTAAATGTAGGCAAACCAAAGTATCCTCTAGCCTATAAGGATATTTACAACTAGAGACCATTTTATTTTTTGGTTAAACTTCAGTGCATGCTTGAATGAAGAAAACTGGACATCTAGATCAAACAGATATAGGATAGTGGTATCTTGTTACCCTTATGTCTAAATTTCCTTTTTTTGCTTTCTAGAACTTTCCATTTCTCCTTTCATGAGCAACCATGAGGACAGAGGCCTTGTCTCTGCATGAGGACAGAGGCAGCTACTTTTCTCATCAACAAGACCCAAACTTTCCTGTGTCTCATCCCTCTTTACTCATGACCATAAAGAAGGTAAGCTTATTCGGAGTAGTCACTCTCGCCAATATGGCCCCTGATACACTGTGACTTTAATGTGTTTTTATTTGTTTTAAATTTTGCCTGGTTAAATTGTTCTTGTCAGTGCAGTTCCCACCATTCATATAACTTCTAAAGTAAATATTAGCCTTAAATCTATTACAGAATCACTCAACATCTAATAAGTTAAAGACAGTCTTGACTGCCTTTTGGGTTAAATTCTTAAAATCCCCTTAAGTATTCCCTTTGACACTGTGTGTGTGTGTGTGTGTGTCTGTGTGTGTCTGTGTGTGTTTGTAGGTAAACACAGTCACACATAATTTTTAGATAAACATGGTAGTGTAAAAGGTGAATTCCTCTTTTAAAAAGAGCTATCAGTCTGACTGTCTGCATTAGAACAACCATATTATTATAATTTACCACATAATTTAGAGAATTGGGAACACAAAGACCAGTAACATCTAAAAGAACTTGGAAAAAAAAGACAATTATCAAAATGCTAGCTTCCGTTAATCTAACCATGTCATTTTAACTTGAAAATGGTTCAGAAGCAGCATGATGACATAAACAAAACAGACAGTGTAACAGTTCTGAGTCTCAGAGAGGGATGGGCTTGGAGGTGCAGGGCAGAAGCTGGCATGTTCATCTAGCCACTGTCTAACCAGGGACCATACTTTTCTAAGTTAGTTTATTCCATTGCTTTTTGCCCCAGGGAAGGACGTACCACGAAAGGCAGGGAACTGGTCAGAGGAACTCAGTGAGGTTATATAACACGTAATTCTTTTGGAAGTACAACTTTTTTCTCTTGATAAGGTTGAGTATCTGCTGTAATTAGTTCCCAGAGAGTTAAATACTTCAATTGAACTGTTTCTAAGTAGTGGCTTAATTGGTCATCTTTTTCTTTTTCCCCAAGCTTCCAAATTAGGTGTCCTATGGTTGGGATGCCAGGGAAAGTATTTCTGATTAAGAATTAAATGTTCACAACTTTCCTTTGATGATGCTTTGGTTCCAATTCCTTTAAGTACATTCATTAGTTGCCGTGCATGGCCACAAGATTCAGAATATAAAGAGATCCCCACGCTGAAAGTGGAAAGGTGTAAATGAAGGAGAGTTTGAACCTAGTTTCTGGCAGTTTTGGTCTGGAGTGAGCGAGGAATTATCAAAGTGCAAGCTATAAGAAATCTTTGTTTCTTATCAAGAATGTCACACAACTTACAATGTGCAACTGAGATGTTCCATGTTTTCCTTTTTCCTCCGGACTTCTCTGGCCACCGACATGTGAGTACAGAGTAGAGAGTCTCCTCCTCACACAAGGCACACAATGTGATATTACCACGCCAACATCACCATTAGCACCTGCATTAAACAGCCTGATTCTTAACTTTGGTTTTTAAGAATGGGCTGGAACTAAGAGGACATCCTTTCCCCAGATGTCTTTTGGAACTGTGTTATGGAGTCAGGCCTCACCCATACTTTTACTCAAAACTGTTTCTCTAGCATCCATTTTGGGGAACTGCAAACTTAGATCCACTCTCATCAGAAAATCTTGCCCCTTCATCCCCAGGTCTAAAACATCTCATACACACAATGTCAAGAAATTTCCCACCTTTGTAGCTTTCACTGATGATGTGCTACTTTTCAGTGCTTTGGTTAGTTAATTCTCAAGCATCCCCTGGGGACACAAATGTTGCCTGTCCAGTATGACCTCATTTAATGGCAACTGTGACACTACCTGAGCAAACCAACATAGTTTCTTTTCCTGTTGCTGTGATAAAATTCCCTGACAAGGGGGCTAGAGAGATAGCTTAGCAGTTAAGAGCACTGGCTGCTAACTGATTTGATTCCCAGCACCCGCATGGCTGCTAACAGCCATCCATAACCCCAGTTTCAAGGGATCCTCTTCTGACATCCGTGGGCATTGCATGACATGGATGCACCTACCTACATGTAAGCAATGCACTTGTATGTGTAAAATAAAAATAATAATTACAAAAAATTCCCTAACAAAAGCAACTTAAGGGAGAAAGGGTTTACTTCAGCTCACAGTTCAAGTGTTCAGTCCTTTCTGATAGGAAGGTCAGAGCAGCAGGGATGTGTAGCATCACTAATCCACATTACAGTGATGCTTTAAAAAGGCAGCCTGAGGGCTGGAGAGATGGCATAGCAGTTAAGAGCACTGACTGCTCTTGCAGAGGACCGGGATTCAATTTCTAGCACCCACAAAGTGGCCAGCAACTGTCCATAACTCCAGTTACAGGAGATCTGACACCTTCTTCTGACCTCCATGAGCATTGCACAACATGAGTGCACTTATACACATGCAGGCAATACACTTATACACATAAAATGAAAATAATAAATAATATTTTAAAAAGGCAGCCTGACTCTTAGCATCCATATTAAGCCTGAGGAGAGATCTTAATAGTTTTTTTGTTCATTCTTGATAGAAACAGTAACTCCAGCATGAAATGGGGAAGTAAAAGTCAGACCTACCCTATGCTTATTTGATTCCTAGATCTAGAATACCACACATAACTACAAACAGACAGTTCTCAGTTTCTTTTATTGTTTGCAATGAAAAAAGTGCTGTTTGCAACACTTTGATGCTTTGACAGACAAAACATGCATAGATACATTCATCACTATCTTGGGAGGTCAAGGAAGTTTCCTTAGATATTAAGGCCATATGACCAGGTCACAAGAGGAGCACATGGCTCATTGAGCTTGCTTATATTACAAACAGTAACTAGTTACAAGATTAGGTAATAGTCATTAGTCCAGAGTATGTCCACATTGTAAAAGTCATTACCAAAAAGAACTTGAAGCAGCTACTCATATCCCATTCACAATCAAGAAGCGGAGATTGATGAATACTCACTCTTAGCTTGTTTTCTTCATTTACACAGTCTAGGAACCCAGCCAGGGAATGGCCCCACCCACAGTGGGAGTCTTCTCATCTCAGTTAATACAAATTAAGGTAAACCCACAGGCATGCCCAGAATCTCATCTCCAAGGTGATTTTGTGTTCTGTCAAATGACAGTTAATGTTCTCCAACACATCAACTTAATTCAGGAAAATGTATTTTGGCTCCATTCTTCTAGGCCTATAGGGGAGGCAGCAGATCACAGCAGAAGAGTGTGGTAGAGGAAATCTGCTTACATCATTGCAGCCAGGAAACAGGGTATATGTGAAAACCCCAGGGATAAGAGAGACCAGTTCCAGGCATGCCTCCAGTGGCCAGTTTCTTCCAGTCAGGTGCCATGTCCTACTTTCTGCCCTTCTCAATAGCCTACCAAATCATGAACCTATTGATGGACTAATTTAATGAGATCAGGCCCCTCCTGAGCCAGTTACTTCCTGAGGTTCATCAGCTGTGAACCAACCTTTGGCACAGGCGCCTTCAGATCCGAGCAGTAACACGTTTCCCTGACCCTGGTTCCATGTAGGGTCACCTCCAGAAATACACTAAGACTTGAGAATTCAATAAATACAGGTTGAAACAGTTCAACCAGTAACAAACCAATAAGCCAATCCTGGGTGAGTGGCCGCTGGGGAACCAAGGCACATCCTCTAAAGACAGAATTTTGACAGATGATGACAGGAAGACTATTTCAGGAATGGTTAAAAGATTCTGCTGTAGGTCTCCTCCGGGTCACTGAGAAATGGCATGCAAACCTCATACTTCTCCACAATGGATTTGGAGGACAAAAAAAAAATCCACAGAAATATCCCAGTACTTTAGCCATGAATCTATGCCTCCTGCCACAAAAACAGCAACACAATTCCTTTGCTGACCATTTGAGATTTTTGTGGATTTTGTTCTCTCCTTCCACTTTTATGTGTGTTCCAGGGATCAAACTCAAGTTGTCAGATTTGTGTGGCAAGTACTTTGCCCACTGAGCCTTCTTACTCACCCCCTAGATAACAAGGATCTAACTTGTCTTTATGTTTGGTTTGAGATAAGGTCCAATATAGCCCAGGTGGGCCTGGGCTGGCTGAGGCTGAATATGGGCTTGAAGTCCCAATCCTCCAGCTTCTACCTCTGGAATGGCAAGGATTATATTACAGGCCTGTGTGGCTCTACCACCTCAGCTGAGGTTGTGCTGGGGATCTAATCCAGGGCGACTGGTATTGCAGGCTAGCCCTCTACTCACTGAGCTAAATCCTCCAATTTGATATTTTAAAGTCAATCTCCCTATGGTTTGGCTCATCTCTCTCACTTCCTTGTTCATCCCCTCCCTCTGTGTGTGCAGCCTGGCGCACATTGGCAGGCTTGTGTCATTATTTCAAAAATTTACTTATTTTATGTGCATGTATATACCTGTATATGTGTACCATGTGTATGCAGGTGCGTAAAGAGGCCAGAAGAGAGTGTCAGCTACAGGTGGTTGTGAGTTGCCTGATGTGGATGTTGGGCACCAAATCCAGATCCTCTTTAAGAAGAGCCAATTCTCCTTTTAAAATATTTTATTTATTATTATTTTTTAAATTTTATGTGTATGAGTGTACTGCTTGCATGTACTTAAGTGCACCCATGTTAAGCAATGCCTGCAGAGGTAAGAAGAGGACATTGAATCCCCTGAGTTATGACAGTTGTTAGCTGCCATGTGGGTGCTGGGAAGTGAACCCAGGTCTTCTGCAATGCAGCCAGTGCTCTTAACCACTGAGCCATCTCTCCAGTCCCTTGTCTTTTTAAATTATTTATTTATTTGTTTATTTATTTATTATTTTGTATGTATGAGTGCTTAACCTGCTTGTGTATAAGTGCACTTGTGTTTTGCAGTGCCTGCAAAGGCCTGACTAGAGCATTAGCTCTCCTGGAATTGGAGTGATGGACAGTTTTTAGGCTTCATTCAGGTGTTGGGAACTGAACCCAGGTCCTCTGGAGGAGCAGCCAGTGCTCTTAACCCCTGAGTCATCTCTCCAGATACCAGCTGTAGCAAGTACCTTGTTCTGCATGCTTTCGGCCTGTTGAGGAGTTCATTCTTGATATCCTGGATCTCCCTCAGTGCCTTGCTCAGAGAAGCATAGGCTAGCTTAGTCACAGCCATTGGGAGTGATTCATGAGGATACCAGGTCTGAGCATCTGGCTGTGTTGGTCAAGAAGCAGGTGGTACCTATGCAGATGCCCATATCACAACACTTCCAGCTTCTTTCTTCTGTCCTGGAGATCCAATTACTGTTTTGTTGCATTTTTTTCACTTTTCCCAAGTCACAAACAGGCTTTAGCTGTTGGTTGATATCTTTGGTGGGATCATAAGTCATCAGAGTGGCTTCTAAGACACTGTGGCAAGTCAGTGACATCTGGCAATGAGAAAAAACAAGGCTGCTGACTGTTTAACTGGAGTCGAGTACATCAGGTCCTCCTTCCTTCTTGACATTTCTTTACTGTCACATTAGCAAAAAGGCCACTTAAGAGAAAACTAGTCAGTAGGATAAAAATCTATCTCCTGGATGGAGACTTAACTTTCCAGTTTGGCTAGGTCAATCTCACCTGGTCATAGGGCCACCCCTACAACGTCAGGTTCACCTTAATTCATGCTAAGGAGATATTTGAATACCCAGCGTGTTAAGGAGATGGTGAGCCATTCCTGCCCGGAGTCTCTACCTCCTAGTACAGTGCTTATGTTACTTTTGCTTCAGTAAACCTTGTCTGTGCACTGTGACTGCAGACTTCTTGTCTTGTATTCCAGACATGTAACTTTCCCTAAGTCTCCCACTTTTCTGAATTCTTCGGAAAATTCTTCAGAAAAGTGCAATCTCTTTTTCTTCTTTCTATCTCTTTTCTCACCATGCTTTTCCTCACACTCTGGGCGGCCACAGCGTTTCCGGTTTCTTTGTATCAGTGTTCCAAAGCCTCCCTCCCCTCCTGGCCATGACGCTGCTAGCCCACCATGTATTGGCTCTCCACGCAGACTCTAAACCTGTGCGGCTACACGGCCTTTCCCTCCTCCCCTCCCCTCTCCTCAAGGCAGCCGCGCAGAGTCACAGCTCATCTACCCTGATGGTTTTCTCTTCAAACTAATACAATTGCCCTAAAGTCTTCATTTAAGTCCATTCTTAAATAATGAATTTTTTCCTGCCTTTAGCATTCAAGGAGGAAGGGCACACTTGATGTCCTACTGCAGGAGTTCTAACTTAGGCAGATAGGGAAAGAGGCCCAAGCCCAGACCCCACTGTGTTCATTCACTGTCTCTTTAATCTAAGATGGCCCACTTCTGGGTTCTCCTTTTGGCGCTTTGGCCCCCGCCTCCCTGGTCTAAAGGACTCCCCTGTGGAAGGAATTTCAAACTTCTCAGCTTTGCTCAACCCAATCAGGTTCCTGCATGAACCAACCAACAAACAGGCACTCTGTCTAGTTCAATCTAAAGCGGGGACGGGATCGCAGTGTCGTCCCACCTTCTACCCTATAACCCACAAAAGCCCAGACTTTCCGGAGGGGTAGGTAGATGGTGCTCCAGCTCTGGACCCCTCCCCTTGTGGGGCGTCTGTCTCTTTGCCATGTGGAATGTTACTTTTGCTTCAGTAAACCTTGTCTGTGCACCGTGACTGCAGACTTCTTGTTTTGTACTCCTTTACCTGGCACAGAATGGACTGAGAAAAGACCTGGAGCGAAGTCACTACTAGCCCAAGTATTCTTTGCTGGCAACTTGTCTTGGCTGAGTCTGCCAATTGTGTCTTGACTTTGACCTTACTCAAAGACCTGGGGACTATAGGTTGCTTGTGGGAAAGTGAACAGAAGAAAATGGCTCTTTGGCAAAGTGTGCTTGCCTTGTCTTGGCTTCCGTGTTTGCAAGAACCTCTTTCTTAGTGGTGTGTGATGGAGGGGGGTTATTTAAAAGTCTTCCCGCTTCACTCTCAATCTGCATGGTTGGGCCCTCTTGTAAGATCCTGTCAGTCTTAGCAGTACCTTCCCCCAAACTGAGATTCATTTCCATTGTAAAGACATATTTCCTGCCCATATCTTCACATCTGCTGCCTGGGTGGAGGATGAGATCCAGCTGTTCTTTCCATGCTGAGCCTCCGTTCCTGAATCGGTGGATGCTTTTTGAGTAATTATCTGGCTTGTGTTTTTGTTTTAAATACTTTCCTGGTAACTCCTTGAGTATTTTTTCCTCGGTAAATTGCTTGCTTCCCATCTTGCTTTCCCAGGACTTAAGGGGGCGGTGCGCTGTGGAGTCACTTGTCCCTGGTCCTCAGGGTGAGGACATTCCTCAAGACAGGAATCATCAGCTGCACTTGGCAGCCTTGACTACTGGTTCCGCCTCTCTGCCCTGAGCACTGTGAAGTCTTGGCGGCTTGTTTGCCCCAACACCCACTCCTTAGTCGTGACTTTCTACACAAGGACACACTGGTGGCTGGAATACCTTAGCCACACAGACCTTGAATGAACCTGAGTGGGACAGGCAGGGAAAGGAGGAGACAGGACAACTCTGCGCTACTTCTCAAAGAAGCCATCCATGAGTGGGGCCTCTCGGGAGTCACATCACAGATGCACTCTGTGTTTGACCGGCCCCTTTGCCCTTGACTTGCTTGGCAGGATGGCAGCCTCTCTGGCCATGTGGGCTGGCAGGCCAAGGCTATCTTTCTGGGTGGTCTTTCCATTGTTTGTCTGCCTGGGAACCTGTCCAACCTCAACCATAGCCCAAGATGCCCAAAGTCCAGAACTCTGGCAAGAAAGTAAACAGTTTTTCATGAGCCTCACAATGGGCCCAAACAAGGGCTCTGCAGACTGATTGACCCTCGGAGCCAGCCTTGCTAGAGCATCTGCTCTGCAGTTCTGGCAAAGGGAAACTGGGAACTTTGTCTTGCTTTTGAATAATCCCAAACATTAGCCTCTAAAAAGCAGATTGGACTATGTCCCTCACCAAAGTGGGCTGAAGTCCTACAACCCAACCCCTTCAATGAGTGACCTTATTTGGAGATGGTGTCACTGCGATGTAATTGGCAAACCTAAAATTAGGTCATATCGGAATGGGAGGTTTCATCCATCACAACTGGGGCTCCTGTGAATTGGGGGAGGGTCTGACTGCATACTAGAACATGAGGGAGTCACCGTGAGCAGAGTGGGGGAGGCAGAGGAGAGAGGTAGAGACAGAGAGAGACAGAGACATGGGGAGGCAGGAAGTTGGGCAGCCTAGGGACTGCCAGGCCTCCTTCCACTTCCTCCTTCCATCTGAGCGCCCACCAAGTCTCTCCACTCCTTTTGCTTGGTGGCCTCAATACTCTTGGACTTCCCTATCCCATCTCTGGCCTCAGTGAAAGCTTTTATGTCATATCAGCATTACTGTCCCACATCTTAGGCCAGACCAGCCTCACCTTCCCCTGCAACCTGTTGTGGCTCCCGTCTACTTTCTGTAGGAGGAGCCTTTTCTAGACTGAAGCTCCTGCTCAGGGAAGCTCCTGCTCCTCCACCTGCCATCCACCCAGCTGTACCTGCTGGACCATTTCCATTTGATAAGCTTGTGCTCATATGCCTCAAAACCCACCCCATTTCCCA
Source organism: Eospalax fontanierii (assembly GCA_035773235.1). Classification (NCBI taxonomy): domain Eukaryota; kingdom Metazoa; phylum Chordata; class Mammalia; order Rodentia; family Spalacidae; genus Eospalax; species Eospalax fontanierii. Next base: position 41,708,692 of record CM069524.1, read on the forward strand.
CCAGTTCCCCATCCTGGAAGTGCCGCAGACATTTTTCTCTGTTGGGTTCTTGTCTTGTGACCCCAAAGGATGAGGTCCACTGACAGCCAAGAGTAAATCAAGTGAAGAAGATGTATTAAGCCAAAGAGAAAGCTCTGGGGAGTCAAAAGCAGATCCACTGAAAGGGAACCTGAAAGAGCGTTGTTGAGGAAGAGGCTGTGTCTAGGGTTTTCTATATGCTTTAAATGAGGAAGGTGCTTTTGACTGGTTGGTGTATATGTTAATTAGGTAGAAAGTAAGGGCCAATAAGGAGAGAGCCTACCAGACTGGAAGGGTTCTCAGTTAAGTCAGTAGCTCCTTGTTCACTCCTCCATGATACCTGTATGTCAGAGAGGAAGTGGGCCTAGAGGGCAGGATGTAACAGGTTGTTCCCAGTATCCCTACACCTGATCACAGCCAGGGGCCCCTCACCCTAACTGCTTTATTTCAGGCATCTCTCTGCTCCCTAGCTGTCTCAGAGATTCTTCCTGACTTGCTTGCAGGTCATGCCAACTCCCTCCAGCTCTGCCTGCTGCCCCTTCTCTGACAGATAAGCATTTACAGTGGCCTGTCTGTCCTGGTTAGGACTTTCCAGAAGGAAAGCTGCACCCCAGGTGCCTGTCCTGCAGGTCAAGCCAGGCATTGTGTGCCTGGCTCTGGGGGTTCCAGTTCTAGAAGAGTGGACTGCTGCTGCGGCTTCAGAGGTTTCAACCAGCTCCAGCTGTGGGAGGGAGGCTGGGAGGGGCTCAGGGTGGCTCCCCTTCCATCCTTTGCTTCAGTGGACTGTGCAAGGGAACTCCTGCTCTGCCTGCTTGTCCCCACTCTGCCAGCACTACCACAGACACTGAGTAAACCAAGGGCATCAGACAATCAGGTAGGGCACCTCCATAGGATGGCAGTCTCTGTGGCCATCACCTCCCGGGAAGCCGTGTCTGCAGGTGTCTCTTTCCATCACGGAACCTCTAAGCAGCTAGGTTTACATTCTGTCCTCTTCATTCTTCAGCATTTGGCCCCTATAGAAGAATCATCTCAGGATGATAAAAAAAACACTTGAGTGGATGCTCCAGGACTCCAGCAAGTGGGACCCTCACTGTCCCCTTGGCTATACTAACAACAATACAACACAACTGCCTGGCAGATGGTGGGCTGGGCCTCCACCCAAGCTATCCCTAGGCACAAAACCACCAGAAGTTGTTGGTAGTGGTTGAGTTCCTTAAAAGTAAGGAAAAGATAAAGAGCTGCTTATTGCCTCCTAAAGTTCCCTGGTAGAAAACAGGGCACTCTGCCAGGCTCTCAAGCTAGATATAAGAGCTCCCCTGATTCCTCCCAGGCTATTGCTGGGTCCTGGGGTCTCAGGTCTGGAATGGGAGGGGAAGAGCAGATGAGGAAGGAGATGATGAGCTCATAACTTGACCTGGGGATGTGTGTGCCTGGGCTGGGCAGTGTCGGGGACCTGGGCTTGCACACTACAGGCAGGTGATGTGGCCTGTCTCTTTGTGTGTGCTTACAGTGCAGCAGCCCTGGGGGAGCCATCCTTCTGTTTGTTCCCTCTGCTCTGCCCTTTCACACCACCAGGGCCTCTCTCTTGGTGACCCTTCTTCTGGCCGGGCCTCAGCTCTACACTTTTCCTAAACAGAGTTTCACTCCTCCTAGCCACTGCATTGTTTGGGAATCTTTCAGGAAAATTCCAGAACAAAGGAATGTGACTCACAACAGAATTTGTGAAGGTAGCCTTCTGCAGGCTTTGGATTCACCTGATTTGGACCTCGGTAAGGTCAGGTGACAATGTTGGAGATCCCAGAGTTGAGTCGGTGGGGACAGCTTTCTGAGCTTTAGCACCCAAGTTCTTATGACTTCAGGAAACCAAAAATATTTAATTTCCAACCACTAAGTAAATAGACTGATTAATATTATCCAAGTGACCATCCACTTTTGCTTGCGTGTATACATGCTCATGTGTGTGTACATGTGTGTGCCTATACATGTGAAGGGACAGGGGTAGGTATCAGGAGTCTTCCTCTATTGCTCTCCACCTTCCTTTCTGAGACAGTATTTCTTACGGAATCTGGCGCTCACTAACGAGGCTGAATAGCCAGCAACCCTTAGCGATCTGTCTCCACCTTCCCAGTTCTGGGATTGCAAGTGTGCATCGCCACACCCAGCTTTACACCTGAGTTCTGGGGGTCAAACGCAGGCCTCATGCTTATGGAGCAAGCACTTCACAAATGGAGTCATCTCCCCAGCCCTGAATACCTACTTTTAAATGACCGTGTTGAATCGGTGGGTAATAGAATTAAACTAGTCTTCTAAGACAACCTGGAGGGGAATGGGGACTGAGAGAAAGGAAGACAGCAGTGAGCTTGGGGTCAAGCCACTGAAGTTCAGAGCACACATGTAAATACTAGAGGACGCCCGGAAAGATGCCAAGAATTGGACAAAGTCCTGGAAATCTGTGGGCCTCAGTATACCCTGGTGGTGGTCATGATGAGGTAATGGTTAGCATACCACAGTGAGGGATGGCACAGGTAAATGGGCATAGAGACCTTCCTCTCTCGTACGACAAAGGTCAAACAAACCCTGTCTCATCCAAACACCTGAGCCATTTCAAAAAGTATTTAGTTTTCCTTATTTACATGGAAGAACAGGAGAAAGAGAAAGAAAACCCCATGTATTAATCACAGAGAAGCCTCAAGGATTAGACACTCAGCAAATGCCTTTTCAGTCAATAGATCTTGGAGGACTAATTTCAAATAATTATACAAACAGTTCCCACTTCACCTGGCAACTGGGAGAGCTGTTCCCCTCCTTACTCGGTGAACTTTCCATGACCCCTTCTTGTGTTCACATTTTGTGGGGAGCTGCTGATATGTGAGGTGTACCTGAGCATCTTTCACATCTTCAAGCCTTCACAGGACTGCATCCCTAGGCGGGCTGGAGAAGCTTGCATGTTGCATGTGGTCCTCAGGGGTTACCAAAATAAAGGCAGATGCAGACCCACTGTGGATAGGCAGACCTGCATCAATTTGGGTAATCCAGTGTCTATGAATGGTGAGGCCACAGCAGATAGATGCCTGGACCCAAGAACAGTGTCAAACTCTGCATAGACCAGGCTTTCTCTGTATGTATGCCTCTGTGGTGAAGTTTAACTTATATATAAATTAAGCACAGAATAGCAAATCAAACAACAAGACAATTATAACAACATATTATAATAAAAATCATGTGAATGTGGGCTCCCCCACCTCTCTCATATATATATGATATATATATGATATATATTATATATATGAGATATATAGATATGATATATATGAGATATATATGAGATATATATATCTTTGTCTCTGTATCTCTCTCTCCATCTTCCCCTCTCTTTCACTCACAGGAAGTACTCTATGGCTTCTCTGTCTTGTCCATGTTAACAACATCCCTGCTTGTGTACTATAGAGGGTTAGTAACATGAGGACCACTTGGGCAGAAACCTTGGTTAACCAGATGACCCAGGATGTTACTGTGTGACCACCAGGCGGGCAGTGTACACAACCTGGACAGGTTAGACAGAGGGACCACACAGGGGGACCAGAGATTCTCCACACTACTCAATGGAATATCAGTAATTTTAATGTCTAGAATTTTTCCATTTAACACTTTTTTGAAACTGGGGCAGAAGACTTCACAGGAGAGAGACCGCAGTATAAGCTTGGACCTCAAAGTGGGAAAAACATTAACAGACATGTTCAGGGCAGGGGGTGGGGTGTCTGTCTTTACACCTCTCCCCTAACCACTACCCCCCACCTCACCGTACCTCCATTACCAGACCTGCACTGGAGTTACTTCATTGGCCACTGGGGACCCCCCCATCAGCTAATCTCCCCCAAGGGATAGACAGAATGAGACCATTCTTGTGGCACTCAGGGAGTGGAGCCCACAGAGGCACAAGAGGTCCTCATCACTGTACTGCAGGTACCCCGAGGGTGTGGCATCTCTGAAGAACTGTCTCCGTTTGAGTTCAGGCTTTATCAAGTGGCCTGATCTTGAAAAGGACCAAAAGAGAAAGAAACAGAGGTACAGCCTGAGAGACAAAAAGGAGGGCAGATTTTGCTGAACCATTTCAACTTGGCCATGTGGTCTGTACCTCCAGCTGAAAGCCCGCAGCTCTCCCAGCCCACGTTCCCAGCTATGTTCCCAGTGCTGGAAGGCCTTTTCCAGCTAAATGAACTAGTGACACGTGAAATCTAATTAAAGGGCAATTTATACATTTGCAGCTTTTCACATTCTGTACGAACAATGATCGTCCACAAGCCACACAGTTAACTACAGTTTGCATTAAAGTCCCCCCACTTGGGGCACATGTGACTAATTATTATAATCACTTCCGTTAATATGCATGCCTAGCCCTTTGTGTCACGCAAATGTGACACCAAGCCAGCATGCAGAAGTTACCGGAAATCACTGATAGACAAAGACAAGCCATTGTAATCACATTTCATTTTGAGCATAAAGACCCTCAACTTTTGAGACTGCACTGTGCCCCCAAAGTCTGCTGGGCTGGCTTCCCTGGAAAGGCTTAGAGGAGCTACCCCTACCTAGACTTGTTCCAGAAATGGGAGGCTCTGGTAGGTGTCAAGCTGGAGAACTGAGGCTAGCTCCCCTGGTCAAGCCTTGTACTGTCTCCTTAGGGCCTCTTTCCCTTCTTATAAGGAGCTATTTTAGCTCATATTTTTCCCTCCTGTGAACTTTGTATTTTTCCCACAGTAAAAACTATCCTTCCTTTTTCTGTACTAACTGAAGGTGCTAACTGAAGCATTATCTGAGCTTCCATCTGGAAAACACCATTATCACTCCCATTTTGCAGATGATAAAATTGGAGCAATAGTAAAATAATCCACGGGAAGGAAAAACTACAGAATTGAATGCGTTATTTGTCTCTAGTTCACATACACAATTGCCACCTAGTCTTCATTTTCTTTCTCCTCTTTCTAAACCCCAGAGGAGGTTTTCAGCAGTAAGAGGTGCTTCCAGCTCTGCTGTCTGGAGTGAGTTTCGTTTGCTTGGGTTTTGAGGTGGAAGTCCTTGCTCAACACCAAGAGATTCTAGAGTCCCTGGATAGTAAACCCCACACTCTGTTTCCAGAAAACACTTCTGATGCCTCTTCCAGTGTGGGGGACATTTAGGACAATATGCCCAGCCTTTTAAGAAGATAATTTTCACTCCCAGAAGGCAGAGCCTGTTTCTTTTGACAGTGACAATTCTGAGTGACCCACCAGCTCGCCACTTAAAGCTGGTTACTCCATGAAGCCAGCCTAGAGCAAGTCTTGAAAACTGAACTCAGAAAAAGGACACTTGCACTGTTCCACAGTGGAACCGGCTTCCTTCAAGACTTCACAGTCATTCAGAAGTTAGACATGAGTTCTGAAAGAATTCCTTAATAAAGTATTTAGCGTCTCATTTTCTTTAATGAGTCAAGAATCACACATTTCCTGTCTTTGCTTACATCTTGAAATGGCAGACTACTTCCTGAGGCATCATTCTGTGTGTGTGGTGCTGGGTGGAAGAGAAGGCAACCCTTTGGGGATTATCATATACAATGCTTGGCCCCATAGGGAATCCATCAGCCACATCTGCCCATGCCCCTAAGGTCCCAGCAGCCTTGCTAAGCAGAAGCCCCAGGCAGAAGCCCCGAATTCAGCACATTTGCTGTTCCAGCTTTGGAGTACTGTCTGCTTGTGCATTTGCACCTTTTCAGCCACAGTCCTTCCTGCTGGTCAGGCTCTTTCTTGGTCACTTCCTATGTTTTGCTGTGAATAGCTGGATCTATGTTGCCATCTCTGTGGAGAGGCTGAGGTCAAAATAGATGTAGCCCTGACCACCAAGGCTGACTCCAGGGCAGGGTAGAAATGATGGAATGGGAGTAGGTGGTAGGGCATGGGGAGAACCCGGAACACAGGACGGAGACAGCAAGCGGTAATCACCACCATTTATCCTCTTTCATCTCTGCACTAACAGCAGAGACTGGGATTTGGGAAGTTATACCTTTCAAATTTGTCTTAACCATGTGATAATCAGAAACCGTGAGAGGCAAACTTTCAGGGTAGGCTCCCAAACTGGGAGACTAGTGGGTACTCAAGGTGTGCTCTACAGCAGCCTGTGGGCAGAAGATCCCCAGGTCCCTTCTTTGCAGCCTCACCTTCACTTTGTCTGATTCCTATCAGGCTTGATCCTTTGGGCACATTCTTTGAAGGAAGAATTTGTCAGGACTCTTAGTTTCATTAATAAAGAATTTAAGAGTGGACTCAGAAGGAAGCTCACAGATAATTTTATTAGAGATCAAAAGAAAAACAACAGGGCAGGCAACCTGTAAATCTCAGCAGCTACCCCGGGGAAGAAGATGGAGAAGTGGAAGAGAGAAAGATGAGCTGTTTGTAGGCAGCCACGGTGCAAAGGGCTTGGGGTGAGATAATTTCATATAGAAAAGTAAGAAAGCCCAGTGTCTGGGAAAGTGTGTCCAGGCTTTGGCAAGTATCTGAAATAAAGAAAAAGGGAGAAAAAGGAAAAGTTATTATTAGGTTGTTGGCAGACTCCTAAAATGGTGGCACAGCTCCCAATACTCTAAAATGCTGGGTATGAGCCTTAGCCCTGGCAAGTCCCTCTGCTTATAGGGAAACAAACCAATACTAGGCTAAACTGCCCAGGCTATGTCATGGAAAGTTGCCTATGTCCCTAACTGCTGATAAAAGATGCCCGATTTCCCTCGCTGGCTGCTCTCTCAGATTCCAGGAGGCAGTCCAGTGATTTGTCCCTCATGGAGTGATCTTGGTTGGTGGTCTTTGCTGCACACTTTTATACAGTTATGTATTTCTGGGTAATTTGGAAAACCAAGCAGGCTTAGTCTAGCCACAAGCAGAGACTCCATGAAGGACTGCAAGCAGAATGGATAGGAAGGACAGGTGGGATGCCTCATTGAGGGGACAATTGTTCCTCCTATCTCTAAAGCATGGCTTTAGTTGAATCCGCTTTCCTGAGGGGTGGTCCCTTGGACAGGTGACTGATCTGTCCAACTGGGTTAACTCTTAAAGGGGGAGAAATGACTTATCTCTATCCAGATGGAAGATTCTTTTGGAGGGGAGGGGCTGGGAGGAAACAGCTTTCCTCAAACAACCTCAACAGAATCTTGGCCTTTGATAATAATAAGCCAAGTGTACCTCGAGATCTTGCTCTGCCCCTGTGTCTTTAATCCTGAGCCTCAGTTCCTTTCTCAAGAAGGTTACACTAAGCAAAATTACAAGCATTCTAAGGTCTAAGGAAGCGAGAATAAAAAGCAGTCAGCTCAGAGCAAGAAAGGAGACTCAGATTAAGAGAACCTGGGCACCTGGAGCTCCAGTTGGCGCTCTGGGTCCCAGGCCTGGCTTCTTCTGAGGAGCCAGTGATCTGAATCCGGTCTGCTTCTAACAGGCGAGAGGGGTCAGAACTCAAACTCTAGGAAGCGCTCTTAGTCCTGAAAATTGCAGTTCAAATGCACGGAGCAGCCTGACAAACTGGGGCACTCCAGATCTTAGACCTAGAGTGAGCTCAAGCTCTTGCTGGATACCAGGATGTGGCTCGAGATTCAAATGCAGGATAGCCTGAAGGTCCAGTGCCCAACTCTCCTATCCTCCTCTGCTCCTTGTGAGAGAAGCCAAGTTTCGTTTGCTCTTTTCCTTGCTCATATCTCTGCTATTTGACCACCCCCATTCATGTCTCTTTCTAATCGGAAAGTCTTTAAAAGAAAGTTATCTTTGCCATTTTGTACCTTCTTGGTCATTTTGTTCTTTTTTTTTTTTAATGGAGATTTGTTTTTAAATAAAAGTTGAACTTTTCTAAAAAAAAAGGGGGGGGGAGGCACAAATCAAATTTTAAAATTAGCATTCTCATTGATTAAAGAATGACTTTTTTAAAAGAACAAATAACATTGTGACAAGTGGAAACACCTTGTAACGTTAAGTGCAAAACTCCTAAAAGCTTTTGTTGTTGTTGTTGTTGGGGAGGGGGGGCAGAGCACACGTCTCAAATTAGCAAATGAAAACATTCCATCCAGGGCTCCTGTTTCCCAAATATGTCTGAAACCTGTCATAATCTGTTTTCCAGGAACAGTATGGAAGAGGTTCCAAGTCTCACATCACTATCCGTTTCCAGACAAAGGTTATCTGTGCGTTATATTCAATATAGAATTTTCAAATTTCGAAACATTTTATTATTACAGTAATGGCTACTGCCGTTTCTTACAGACACCCTGTCAGAAGGTTTAAAAAATGTATGCTTCGGTTCATGCAAAAAAAAAAAGAAAAAAGGTCAAAACTTTTAAAATGTCACTTCTTGTGCGGTTTTTGCATAGAAAACACACGGGAGCAGCGGGAGGCCTCCCTGCCCATAGAAACGGGCGGCAGGGAGAGAATGCCTCCCCGCGGCTGAGTTTCCACTTTCGCCGCAGCTGCGGGCTGCGCAGAAAAGCACTGTGGGAGCCCATTGTTGCCCAGCTGGGTAACAGTTTTCTTATTTTACAGTCAGCAACCGAGGGGGGTTGGGTGTCTCCTAAAGTGCCTGAAAAAAATATCTCTCTGCTGCAAATAGATCGCGGTCTCCCTCCTCTCGGAGAAGCAGGGATCTATAAATTGCGTCCTTCATTTGGACCTAGCCGTGTAATTAAACAAGACAAACAAAAGCCACCCCGGACAGGAGGCGCAGATTCCTCGTGCTTTCCAAACCAACCTGGGTTTTCAGAAACCGGCTGCTGGCTTGGGAGCACAACGGCTTCCTCCGCCTACCGTCAGCCAACTTTTACGTGAAGGTCACCTGTCAGAGGCTGAAGAACGTGAAACTAAAAATTTAATTTCAAATGTTTGCAGCAGGCAGGATACCAGGCAGTAGTCCTCCCTGGCGTCCGAATAGGCCCATTGTTTCCTAGGAGTATCGCTTAGTTTGTGCAAACTGGGTTGATGGTGCAGCGTGCCCAGGACTCAAGTTTGAACGCCCGCCTAGGGCCTCTGGCTTGTGTTGTATGGTTTTGAACTGTGCATTGTCCGTCAGGTTTTTGTTACCATGGAAACTCACTTTTTAAAGGTGAAGAGTCAGAGACCTTTGGCCACTTCGATGGGAAGAATTCAGTCTGGCAGGTGAAGCATTTTTGCAGTGACGTCCCCACGTGACTAATCTCTAGGCTGGAAGGACAAGGGGACCGCCTCACTCGGTAAAACTCAGTCACCTTCATCTTGACCATTTCAAAACCGATGACGCTGCTTTGTGTAGACACTGAGGGAAGCTGCGCGGGATCAGAGCAGCCAGCAGTTTTTTCTCACCTTCCTGGAAGCCGCCCGAGGCAGAGGCAGAGATGCTTGCTGATCCCCTGGCTTTCCCAGAAGCCAGGAAGTGAGTCCCTTGGGAAAATAGAGGTGAGCAACCTAAAGCAAGCCGGCAGGCAGGTGTGAGCAGCCTCAGACAGGACAAGCTTCTGGGATGGATCTTCTGATGATCATTAGTAAACTTTGGAGGGATGTAGCTCAGTGACATTGCACTTACCTGTCATGCAGGAGGTCCCTGGGTTCTGTTCTGAGCATTGAAAACATAAGCAGATAAGCAAACCATGTCTTTGGGTTTTGCTCACCCCACCGACAGCTGGAGGGTCAGGTGCTGATCTTACAGGAGAGCTGCCTTCACAGCCCCTGGCCATATGCAACCAGCAACATAATGAAACAGCTATTAACTGAACAAAGGCCTACCGAGTGCTCTGATAGAGCCATGGGGACACCCCAGTGGCTGGTCCCTTGTTTATCCTATCCATCTATCCATACTTAGGCTGCTTCGATGATCATGTGACAGTGTAGACCTGAAGAAAGATTTTTTTTTTTTTTAATTCAGGGTCTCTTGTAGCTGTCTCAAACTCCATATGGAGCTGAGGATAACCTTGAACTCCTGATCCTTCTGCCTTTACCTCCTGAGTGCTGGGATTGCAGGCATGCTCCACCATGCGTGGTTTATGTGGTGCTGGGATGGAATCTAGGGCCTTGTGCAAGAGCTCTAGCAACTTAAAATTATTTTTATTTTCTGTTTGAGTGCTTTCCCTGCATATGTCTAAGTGTACCAGTGAGTACCCATGTAGGGCAGAAGAGGGCCTCTGATCCCCTGGAACTAGAGTTACTGATGGTTGTTCATGGCCATGTGGGTGCTGGGTACCAAACATGGGTCTTTTGCAAAGAGCATCCAGTGCTTTTAACCACTGAGCCATCTCTCCAGCCCTGAGTAGAGGATTCTTAACACGGGAGCCACACTACACAAGGGACAGCCACAGCAAAGCAAAAGGTGAGTGTGAGTGAGCAGTGAGATTGGACTCTGCTGGGATATATGACAGGCCCTGGGGTGACCCAAGAACTGGGCCTGCCTCATGCAGAGCATGGAGCTTTGCGTGTCCCCTGTGATTCTCCTCACCTTCCCTAAGGTGGTAGGACTAAAGGCCAGCATGGTTTTCCTCATTGACCTTTGACCTGGATTGACCTGCCCTGTTCCTATTTTTTCTAAGGGGCACTATGTACAAGATTGGCTGCAGATGAAGCACCTGCAGCTGGCCACCCATGCCCTGTGGCACAGGGGTTGAACATGGACCTCAGTGCTCAAGTGTGGCCAAGGGAGCTGGACTTAGGCTGAAGACTACAGCACCTTCAGACACAGTATGGGTTGTTAGGCCTGCAGGCTCTTGTCTGGTTCCTGTGGCCAGCGTCTCTACTGCTGGCTCTGCTCCCAAATGCCTGGCAAGTGCACCAGGGCATTTGGAGGAAACTCCAGAGACTCTTTCTCACCCACCAGTCCTTCCCTACTCACTAGCAGTTACTAGTGTAAGGATCCTTACTTTGTGTGAGGGGAATGGAGCAATTTGGCTCCTGGTTTTCATTTAGCATTGAACTATGTATTATAAATGTAAGAAACAAAAACACAGTCACTAGTTACATGGAAAATGTTAAACTACCAAATAGGAAAAATAGGAATAGATGCTAATGAGATCTAACCATCCAAAGTGAGAAAAAAAAAAAAAAAAGGAAAAGATAACAGTGTGACAAGACACAGAGGAACAAAAATCAGGCATATTAGTTTTTACACTAACTGTGAATGAAATAGATTTCCTAGTTAAACCCAGAGGCCCCTAAACTATATTTAAACACACACACACACACACACACACACACACACACACACACACACTCTTCAAATATCCTAATTGTAATAATAAAAGCTGACAATAGGGAGCAAACAGGAGTGCATGAAAATGGGAAAGCAGTGATGCTATTATCAGAGAAGAACTTAGGTGTCCTGGCTCTAAATGGGTGCAAGCAGGTAGCACATAGTCATGAAATTCAGTTTTCCAGAATGGGCCAATAACCTGAATGTGCCAATCAAGACACTGACAAGGTAGAAACAAAAATAAGCAATAAAGTAAAACAATAACGATTTTCTTTACATTGAATCTAAAACATCTTCAGCAAACAAAGTTTGACCCTTATGATTTATAAATGTGGGGAAGGACTTTCATAAAGTAATTAGCACTTTCTGAACTGCGCATCCTGCCTGTGTGCCTAATTTAGGTTGTAAGACCATCTTGGGCTTCTCAGTTATGGAAAGTACCTTCTATTAATAGGTGTCCCAAATAACCTGGCAGCCCATTTTGCAAAAGGCCCATTAGCTGGTTGAGTTGCTCAAGGTTAAGCATGGGATGGTGGTAGGTTGAAACTCTAATAACGTATAGAGGATCCCTAAACCTTAAGTCATTTCACCTGCTTACGAGAACAGGGTCTATCTCTAACCATATTCTTAAGTAAATGCAGGGATTTTGGTCCAAATAGACATTACCTGACTTCATGAATAGTCATGTTTGTGAGTTTTATGTAAATCAGACCCCATTTTCCAGTTGATTAGCTGGGCTTTTCTGTTTGTTTGTTATTTTTTCTTTCTTGATTGATTCTCCATTGACAGTGGCTCTTATATTTTAGTTGTAAGTCTCTCTTTCCTCAGCCTTTCTACTGAAGCATTAATGATCACTAAACAAGTGATTAGCTGTACTTGGAGACAACAGCTTAAAACAACCTTCAGTGAGTCCTGTGACACACCCTTTGTTAAGTGAAGGCTGCTCCAGAATATCAGCAGCAACCCATAATTTACCTGCTTGGGCAGTGTGGCGCTGTCTCCTCTAGCAAGCATTACTCTACTGCTCCCAGAACTCATCTCATCCTTACTCCTGGAGACTAACCGACACAGTGACACCAGATCTGTCACTGGCATCAAGAACACAAGTAGCTGAGAGCCTGGGGCACTCCTATCAGGACCAGGCAGATGCCCAAGCCTGACCTTGACTTCTAGGAAGAGCATCTGACCACCATGTTACATGGATTCTGCCACAAACCCTGGGAGGTCAGTATGCTGTGCACATGTCATACATTTCCAGTTGACAACTGAATCTTGGGAGCTTCATGATCAGTGAGTATACTGAGCCACATGCCAGGGCTCTGTGGTCAGTGATTTCCAAGACTTGGCAACCGTCTGCAGATGGCTCCTCTTGAACAGGTAATTCGTACATGACAGCCACCCACTATGACACTTCATCCCTTAATCCTACCTTGGCTGTGTTGTCCACATGTGGGGAGAACCTTCAAACCAGACAGAACTCTCAGGGGTCTCTGCGCTAGGGAAGAGTGATGTACCCTAACTTAACTGGGTGATAGATAGTAGCCTCCCTTCCTTTTCCTTTGGCCTAACTTTCTCTCAGAGATTATTATGTCATTGATTAGATACCCTGGAAATGTTCTCATTTGTTTAAGACCAAAAAAAAAAAAAAGAAGAAGAAAGAAAGAAAGAAAATGCCCCCACCAGAGATTCTGATCTAATTGGACTGAGCTGGGACCTTGGGAACAAGTATTTTAAAAAATCTTCCAGGTGATTCTAATGCCCAGCTATATCTGAGAGCCACTGGATTCAAGAGAGGCCCTGATAGGTCCTCAAACTCATTAACCTGGTAGCTGAAATCTTCCTTGATTAGATCCAAATTTAGTTTTACGGCCTCTTCTCTTTGGGTTTCCCTCAGAATTGCATTAGTTACTGTTCTTGCTGCTTACAAAATGTCTGACAAAAACAACTTAAGGAAGGAAGGGTTTATTTTGGCTCATTGTCTGAGCTCTCTGCCCACTGTGCCCAGACTTCATGATGGCAAGAGCACGAAGCAGCTGGTCACACTGCATCTGTAGTCAAGAAGCAGAGGGGATGAATGCCAGCGCTCAGCTGGCTCTCTCCTCGCCTCCTTTCTATTCAGTCTGAGACCCCAGCACACAGGATGATACTGACAGGCTGGAGCTCTGGGGCCAGGGATGGAGGGTCACAAAGGACCAGGAAATTTTAAAAGATGCACGGAGCTTCAGGCAGATGCAGCACACTTTATTCACTCTAGGCAAGAACAAATGCTCTTAAGTTACAGGACATGTATGCAGAATCACACAAAAGTGACATCTTGCCAAACTGTTATACTGAGTCACGTAACAGTCACATTTATTGCTTGCTCATGGTTCCCCGAATAGTGGGACTTGGGCATCTGCCTGGATTACATAAGGTGGTAGTGGCCATCTTAACCAAGTTATTCTGGCTATCCATAATGGTGCCATGTTGTCTCAACCTTTATCTGGCCTTTACAGCCCTTATTCCCTTCAAGTACACACTTTCAAGGCGGGTCTTTTCTTCTCAGTTAAACCTCTTTAGAAATGGTCTCAAAGACACAGCACTGGATGTGTCTCCTAGGTAATTCCAAATCTAATCAAGTTAATGAAAACGAGCCATCATAGCAACGCTCCTCCGAATACTCATTGCATGGTGCCTTCTGTGTACCAGTAAGTTTTTATACCTAACACATGTAAGAGAACTCCTTTGAAAGGACTCATAACTGCAAGGAACACACCTGCACAGAGGGGCCACAGCAGAGGCCCATACTGGGTGCAGAGACCAAGAAGAGAGTCTGACTCTCCCACTGTGGGGAAGGGTTGGAACTCTGAGGTCGTACAGTGCTATAGTCAATCCAGCCACTCGCAGGTGAAGGAAAGGGCCAGATTCAGGGACCAAGGATGGCCTGAGGCTGGAGGGTCTTGCACGTGCTGGGGTGACTGTGAACAGCATGGAATTGGCTGTGTGAGGGTCGGGGTAGCACTGGGCACAGAGCACTCAGGAAGATACACACCCTGCCCTCTGAAGTTGATTTTGTAACCCCCACTTATCCATGAACAAATAGAGCCTCAGAAAAGACAGCAAATCCCTCCTCCCTCTTGATGCATTAGACTTTTCTGATCTTGTCTTCCAAGGGATGCTCACTTCCTGCTGGTTTGGGGATGGATGGGTCCACTTTGATGGTTCTGTGGTGACACTTGGTATCACTGGTTGACCCTTGGTGGCCCTTGGTACCTTTTGCTGCCTCTTGGTGACCTTTGATATCTTCGGGTGTCCTTCTGGAGAACCTTGAAGATCTTGGCATTCCTTGGTGTCCCTCAGTGACCTCAGGTGTCCTTTGGTCAAGTGAATCTCAACATCTGTTGGCAACCCTTGCTGATCCTTGGCATTCTTTGGCATCCTTTGGCATCACTCTTGGTGTCCCTTGAAGACCCTTGGTGTCTGTTGGTGGCATTTGGTATCTCTTGGTGACCCTCAACATCCCTTGGCAACTCTTGGTGTTCCTTGGCATCCCTTGGCGCCCCTCAGTGACCTTTGTTGTCCCTTAGTGACCCTTGATATCTTTGGTAACCTTTGGTATCCTTTGAATCCCTAGATGACCCTTGACATTCATTGACAACCCTTCGTCTCCCTTGATGACCCTTGGCATCCCTTGGCATCTCTTGGCAAACCTTGGTTTCCCATGGTGACCTTTGGTGTCCCTTGGCATCCCTTGGTATTCTTTGCCATACTTTGGCATTCTTTAGTGACACTTGTCATCCCCTGACATCTCTTGGCAACTTTTGGCCTCCTTTGGCCTCCCTCGGTGAACATTGGTATCCCATGGTGATCTTTGGTGTCCCCTGGAGTCCCTTTGGACGTACTGCTTCACTCTCCCTGTGTCATCATGCAACACTTTTCATGTGTCTCTTCTTGTAATAACACCATTCATCTTGACCTAGGGCCCTTACTCCAGGCTGACCTTGTCTTAGCTAATCACACCTGCCATGAACCATTTCTAAACAAGGTCAGGCCAAGGTGCCATGATTTGAACTTCAACATGTTATTGTGGAAATGCAGTTCAGTCCTTGGCATCTAGAAGTTAGAGATTTTGGTGAGCCTCTGATAGGCCTCTTCTCTCGAGTCTTAACATTTGCCATAAAGTTTCCAGTTACTGTGCCAAGAAGGAGAATCCTGAGAGTGAAATACTGGGCACATCATCTCAATGGCTGGCTGCCTGGCTAGTGCTTCTTTGAACGGTGTTCCCAGTACTGGCTCCTGCCATCATAGGCTGAGATGACTCTGAGCTCGTCTTTCCCCCAGCCCCTGCACCTTCTCTCCATTCTGAGGAGACTGTATTAGTTACTTTTCTTTTGCTGTGATAAGACACCAGACCAAGGTCCCTTATAGAAGGAAGAATTTATCTGAGCTTGCTGTTCCAGAGGGAGAGTCCATAATGGCAGGGGGATGGTGGCAGGAGGTGGCCGGAGCAGAAAGCCAAGTGATCACATCTTTAAGCAGTCACAGGAAGCAGAGAGTGACCGGAAGCCTGGTAAGGTTTAAGAACTCTCAAAGCTGGTCCGCAGCATGGTTCATTCCCAGTCTGGCCACTCCCAGCAAGGCCACACCTCCTAAAACTTCCCCAAACAGAACTACCAACTGGAGTCAAAATGTCCAGATACTTGGTGCCTGTGAGGGACATTCTCATTCAAATCACCACAAGGACATAGATATGGCCATTGCCCAAAAAGGAAAACAGCATTTGAAAGTCCAAGGAATTCCAGGACCAGTGGCACTTTGAACAGGACTATGCATTTGGTGCCCTAAGTGCCACTGAGCCGGATGGCAAGTGATGCCATGGGGTAGAAAGCACTTAAGTGCTGTCTCCAGCCCATCTATTATCTTGACGGTGACCTTGTGACAGCCCTCCCCCCACTTCTCATGTTTCTGTGGCTGATTTCGTCTTCATCTTTAAAGCGCAGGTGGCAGTTATGCATATTTGTTCGCTGCAGGTTTGGTTTTGTAAACCTCATCTCAAATGAACAGTACCATGCAGCTGTGGAGCATTGTCTTATTAATAACCTCATTTTGGCATAAGCTCACCCACTTCCCATACTTCATATTAATATTCGACTGAAGAGAATGTGCTACCATCACAGGATATCTGAGCTCTTCTGTCTTCCCTGTGGACAGCTGATGATGAGGTGCTCACATTGTCCTGAGACAGCATACACTTTTCTCCTTTCAGGTCAGAGTCTGAGCCTGGTGGCCACATCACACACAAACATTCCTGGATCTGTCCTGCTGCAACCATTTGATGCCAGTTGCCTCGGTCAATTTGCTGACAAAAAAGAACATAGGTGGGATTCAGAACACAAGCATGTATTCCATATTCTTGACTGAGGTGTCAGCACAGCCAGCTCCTCTTTCTGGCTGGTCAATGGCCATGTTTTTGTGTCTTTGTGTGTGTCAGACAGAGAGAGAGAGAGAGGCAGAGAAGAACAGCAAACTCTGTGTTGTCTCTTCTTACAAGGACACCCTTGCTACACACATAGCTTCAGCTCAGCCTAAGTGTCTCCAAAGGCCATGTCACCAAATGGCATTCCATTGGAGTTTGGGGGTTCAATGTGTAAGTGTTCGGAGAATATAAGCACTCAGTTAGGGGTAGACTCTGAACACAGGATCGTTTTGTACCAACCTGCTTAGAAGTACTTTTTCCCATTGGAGGTGTGCTGGGGTCTCTGAGGCAGATCTGGAGACATTATGGTAATGACCCTATTGTGCGAATAATGTCCCATACTTGCCTCTGTGGTTCCTGAGGGTGGCCCATGGAGGCTTCCAGGGCAGCTGGTATGGGCACAGCACAGAGCTCTGGAGTCCTGAAAGGAGTGTGTCAGGAACTTGAAGCCTTGAACTCTATGTCACTAGGTAATGTGAGGGGTCCTGGCTGAGAGAAAAAGCAAGCTGAGCCCTTTGCCCGGGTCTCTCTGAGTTACAGTGGGGATATGTTTGCCTTGACTGCTGTGCTGGACTGTCACCTCGACACACTTGAGAAGAGGAAACCTCAAATGGGGAATTTCCTCTGTTGAAACGACCCGTGGGCATGTCTGGAAGGCATTTTCTTGATTGTTGAGTGATGTGGTAGGGCTCAGCCCACTGTGTGAGGTGCCACGCCTCAACAGGCGGCCCTGGGTTGTATGAGAAAGCAGGCTGAACACAGGCCAGAGGAGCAAGCTGGTAAGCAATGTTCCTCCGTGGTCTGTGCTTCAATTCCTGCCCTCAGGTCCCTGCCCGACTTCCCTCTATGCTGAACTGTGATTGAGATGTGTAAGCCAAACCCTGTCCTCCTCAAGTTAGTTTTGGTTGGAGTCTTTATCACAGAAATAGAAAGCTAAGGCAGATGCTGAGACTTCCACCAGCACCTTAGTCTCACCCATGTCTCTTGCATGGCTTCCTAGCAGTCTTGGGAGAAGTCAAAGCAGCTTGCTTTGCACAGAGGCCAAATTTGTTCATTATATCCCAGAGCCCAGATAGCTCACCATGAGTTCTCAGGATCATGGGTATTGTGTACAGCAGCCCCAGGAGGCAGCCACTTCTTTGCCAATGCTTGTAGGCAGTGTCCTGTGGGACCTGGAGGTATGCAGTGTCAACTTTAGGTACTCCTGACCTATGCCATCCAGACAACGAGGGCTCTTAAGTCCCACGCTTCCCCCTTTCCAGTGGTTATAGCATTAAGAATCATAAGCACCCTCTGCAACCCTCCAAATCAAGAAGCAAACTTCTTGCCTGTCAAACATCCACAGTGCCGTTGCACAGTTTGCAGCTGCCCAGCCCACGGCAAGGAAGGCTGTGGCTGTTCCAAGCCCTCTCTTTTCACTCTCAAAGTCTGATAGCATTTAGTACTCAAAGCTGGATCTTTTGGGCAAGGTCCAATGCAGCAACAGAGCTATGAGGAAAACCTCACATCTCAGGAATTCTTCCTAATAGAAGTGAGTTTCCATAAAACACACTTAATAATTCATCTGTCCTTTGTCCAGCATGCTCCATAGTCTTTACAGAATATGAAATAGCCACAGGTACTTGGTACTGATGTCTTTTGGGCTATGAAGGACACCAAGACAGAATGCTCCTGAGGAGCCCAGCATTGAGGTCACTGTTCGCCCCCTCAGAGGATGCAGAGCATCCCTGACAAGGCTGGACTTGGAGGAACAGAGCTCCCCTTCTCCATCACACGTCCTAGCCATTGAGAAGCAGATTGCTCTTTAATGAGTGTGATGTTCCCAGGGAAGGGGCTCAAGGGTTAATTTGATGCTTGACCCACTGCAACTGTTGACTGCAGGGAGAGCCCGCAGCTGATCAGATGATTATTCCTGCAAGTGCAGCAGCTGAAAGCCGAGCTGCTGCCCAGGTAATCAGGGGAAGCCGCAGCCACGGAGAGCAGACTGGCTTCGTGAGATTCGATTACTTGTCGTCTTTCAAGCATTATAATTAGATTATAGTAACCCTAAACTGGCTGAAAACAGAAATCTGGCTAGCTGTCAAGTTCATTGTATGTGGTTTTGCCACAGTCCAGATCTGGTTCCCCTGGACCTGCAGTGCTGATGCGGGAGGAGGGGCTTCGAAGAACTGCCAGCCCTGGGCCCAACTCCTGCCTGGATGCTTGCTTCTGATCATTGTGCTCTGTTCACACAGGGAAACCTGTGATGCTTGTTCCTTGTCACACATGATTCAGAATCTTAATAAGATGATGCAGCCAAGGCCTTCAACAGCAGGCCTTCCATGTATCCAGAAAGGACTATCCATCCTGGGCTGCTGGCTGTCATGGCACAAGTTATCACACATTCATGATGGCTCAGGAAATGCCTTGCAAGGAGCAAGCTGGGGAAGCCTGAGTCTGACATGGCAAGACAGAAAAACTCCTTTCCTCTTAGGAAGATGTTTGTTCCATGTGAGAGGTATTGTCCTGGTTAACTTTGGTGGTCAACTTGACACACCAGGAAAGAAGGAACTTAAACTGGGGAATTTTCTCAGTTAGATTATCCTGTAGGCATGTCTGTGAGGCATTTTCTTGATTGTTGGGTGAAATGGGAGGGACCAGCCCCCTGTGAGTGGTGCCATCCCTGGGTAGATGGTTCTGGGTTTTTATAGGAAAGCAGGCTGGGGACTGGAGAGATGGCTCAGCTGTTAAGAGCACTTGCTGCCCCTGCAGAGGACTCAGGTTCCATTCCCAGCACCCACATGGTAGCTAACAACTGCCCATAACTCCAGTTCCAGGGGATCCAATGCCCTCTTCTGACTTCCGTGGACGTTGCGCAATGTTGGTGCACTTACATACTTGCAAGCAGTACACTCACATACATAAGATTAAAAAAAAAATTGTTTTAAAAAATAAGAAAACAGGCTGATCACAGGCCAGAGGAGTTACCCAATAAGCCGCATTCCTCTATGGTCTGTGTTTCAGCTCCTGCCTCCAGGCACCTGCCCTGGCTTCCATCAGATTGCAACATGTAGGCCAAATAAACCCTTTCCTCCCAAAGTTGATTTTGCTCAGAGTGCTTTGTCACAGCAATAGAAAGCTAACTAGGTAGGACAGGTGTCTTGTTTCATGGAAAGCTACAGGGCCACTTGACTGGGTAGTTGTGATGCACTTGGTTTATGTGTGAGCTGCAAATTCACCCACATCTCCCATTAGCTGGTTATTAAATACACTCCGGTGCTGTTCCTGTGACTGCCTTCAGCATTGCTCTGGCTCCTAGGAGGGCATGCAACCCCAGCACTGCACTCTAGACTGGGGCAGAAGGGAAGAGGCTCTCCCAAACCCCGTGGCCAGCAGGGTTTCTGGGGTCCGGCTCAGGGCCATGCTGGTTCTGAGCGTGCTGCGTTTCCACTGTGCAGCAGCTGGGACTCATTCCTGACTGTTCCCAGCAGGGTGATACCTTAGAACAACAAATGCCCAGCCTCGCCAACCCTTGGCTGTTCAGGAACTACTGCACATAACATTTGACCTCTGCTCCCAGAGACTTCTTTTGTGGGACCTGTGTAACACCCGCAGTCTTCCCACTGCAGAGAACGCTTATTAATTTATACACATGATAATGTTGATTGCTTCCAGAATAGGTGTTAGGGAGACTGAAACCACCTGAGGTATGACAGTGTGACCTCAGTACCCACAGGGATGGACAATGTGATCCAGAAGAGTGCTGGGAACCATGGGAATCTGGATGGCAGCAAGGCTCTTCTTCAGAAAAGGGAATCCTTCCCTCAAGCTGCCGGACCCCAGAGTAGAGGTGAGTTGAGACTGTGGCAGCCTTTCTAGAGCCTTCAGCTAGGCAAGGACTTGCCCTGCAGCCTGTACTTTGTGTACCATCTGTGGAAAGAAACAAGCCCTCCCTCCCATCCTAGTCAGCTTGCTTGAAGGGGAGTCCACTGGAGGAGGCTCTGAGAGGCCTGGAGCCTGGAGATCAGAGCTGGAGCCTCAGTCTGACTCGGCACACGGGACCTGCAGCAGGACGCCTGCCCACAGATCTCCATGGAGTCTGATCCATGCAGGACTGGAGAGCAACCAACTAGGCTCAGAGCAGGTGTTACCACCAACTCCCTAGAGGCCAGTGGCTCTTCTAGTGGGAGGGTACAGTTGGCTTGGGGGACCCAGCAGGAACACTCCACAGCTTACCACCTAGGCAGGGAGGGAGGGAGGGGAGAAATTAGGATAGGGCAGGGTGTGATATGTGACTGGCATGCCTCCGCCTCTCTCCTCCAGGCAAACCGTCTCACCGAGCAGGTGATGGAATCTCTTGGTTTCCCTACCCAGCTTTTTTCAGATAGGAGAGGCCGAGTCATCCTTACCTGCTGTTTCCATTTTCAGCTGATGTGGCATGGTGGGCCTGAGCGTAGGGGTGCCTCCCTCAGTTTCTGCAGGGTTGCAGTCTGGAAGGGGTGGATTCTCCTCTGCCACTAGCTGTTTCTCACCCAAGTGGACCACTGCTGAGCCCTGAAAAACTCAACTCCTCATTCTGTGCAGCCCATGATGCCTCTTGACAGAGGTCCAGAGCAGTGAAATGAGGAGTGGCCTCTGCCCAACCCCACAGACCTGAGCTGTCCCCTCTCTACTTAGTAATCACCCTGTTACCATTCAGAGTAGCAGCAGCAATTTCAGTGTCCCTACTAGCCTCTCGGCAGCAGGACAATGACTCCATGTAAATGGAGCACCATGAAATTAGCTACCCAGCTGTTGACTATGGCAATCCAGGATTCCTTGGCCAGGTTTCCATTCCCACTTAGGATTGTGCCCTGTCATCAAGTAACACTGAAGATCATGCTATGCCTTGATCACCCAGAGAGCCAGAGAGCTCTGCCAGAGGTAGGTGGCTTTATCTGCTCCACAGTTGAAGTGCCAGGCTCCGGTGGAATCTTGGTCATCCACACAGTGTTGTGAGCAGCAGCAGAGACCAAGGGCCAATGCATATCCACTGTGGAACATCTCTGGGAGCCATGGGGAGGAACCTCAAGAATATGAGGAGGCGCGTTGTTGGGATATTCAGGGGGGCTCACTGGAGCTCTGAGGTCCTCAGGTGCGGACGTGAGAAGTGGGCTCTGTTGCAGGAGGCAGGGCAGTGTGTGGCAGGGCTGACGGGGCCTGCTGAGGTGTCAGCTCTCTAGGGAACGAAGCCACAGAACATGTGTGTAGGAGGTGAGGGCATAAAATGGGTTGGAACAATGCTTGAAGAACCAAGACTGACCTGGAGACTAGAGCTGAGGAGCTGTGTGTGTGTGTGTTGTGGGGTGGGGGGCTTGACCAAAGGGTGGAGGTAAGCAGATTACCTTTGGGAAGAATAGCAAAAAAAGTTTGCCAGATTCCAAAAGGCTTTGAGAATCCAGATATTAAGACCCAGCGCTCATGATCCTGTCATCTTAAGTTACTGACAGAAATACAGTGTGCTAGATCAGGCCAGAATATTTTCCCCTGTTGGCATCTCCAACCAACTGCCCATGGCTTCTGTTGCCTGGATCGTGCAGACATTAATATAAGCAAGGCAGCTACAATTATGTGCACCCATTTGTGAGCATGGCTACATGCATCCTGTGCCCAGAGAGCAGCTCTAGTCATGGGATGTCTGTCCCACCCTACAGGCAGCTGTGAGCAAACTTCCGATGGCCAAGATTGGGCCCTTCAATCATCAAAGTCTAACTGAAACAGATTGCAACTCAACACATATGTTTAAATCCACAAATTCTTAATTAAACTGAAAAAGAGTAATAATTGGTGTCTGTGGAAGATGCTAATGAATCATTTGTTATTTTAACAGCTAGTAAACAAAGAGAAGGTATCAAATGTGTATTCCGCCTCCCCAATATAAATGATACAACTGGTAACCAGACCCGAAATATCAGAAAAATTTTCTTCTCGGAGAAGTGCCCAAGTACTAAGTGGATGGGAGACAATGACCGGGCCTGGCCTTGCTGCAGCCTGAATTGTATTTATGTGTCTATCTGGAGGCTAGCTAGGGCATTGACAGTACATAAAAGGACCAGGGACATCTCAGAACCACTGGGAAGTCATCCTACCTCCCCACCAGAAAGAATCTGTCCAGTCCCCAGATCTAATTACAGTTCAAAGAAAATGCAGAGGAGCCTGCCAGACCAAAACACTAGAGTGCAACTGGGAAATGCAAAACGTGGGCATCTTGGGGCTGGATGACTGCTTCCCCAGGGGTTAATTATAAGGAAACGAAGAGGAAAGGAGGAATGGCAGCCATACCTGTAGCTTAAAAGAGTGAGGAGATGAGATCATAATCGTAGGCGCCCTATTTTCCTCTTGACTTAAACAAATTAAAAAGAAAATGGGAAAAAATGTTATGTATATGCACACCAGATATATGATATTATATTATCTAATTGGGAAACTTAAACCAGTACTAATTATTTTATGGCATTAATGAATTTGTGCTAATTTGAACTTAGTCTTGATTTTTTAAAAAGGATTTCTTTAAAGAAACTCTTAACTCTTTACACACAGCTTTATACATTTGGGGTTTGCTGGGGTAGAGGACAGAACAATCCAGACCCCGAGAAGCACTAGTTGTTGATTTGGGCAGTGGGTACAAGGCAGCCATCACGCTGTCTTCTCCGCTGTCACAGGTTTGACAGGAGTTTTAAAACGAAACACACACACATACACGCTCAGATTTTCAGACAACAGAAACACTTCTCCTCCTACTTGCAACTTCCATGAGTGCATACATGCACACTCATAAACACACAAATGTGTGTTCCTGCTGATGCCTAAAGCATACACACTCACCGATAACTAGATCCATCTTTTAGTTGCTTTCCCTTGTGACGAAGATAATGCATTCGGGAGGCAGAGAATAAAAACATGAACTGTAAAATTATGCTGCAAAGTTTAGAAAACTTTCAGAGGTTACATTTTGACACACTTGGATCTTGTCTTTAACAGTGACAGAATGCTACACAAAAACACCGAGCTTCCTCTGGTATGGCTCTTTATCTTATCTTGACAGATTATTGCTGGTTAAATTGTAGTGCTGACTTAAAGGCAGGACTCTTCAAGAGAGTCAGAAATTAAGGCTTCACCAAATGGTAATAAAGCTATTAAAAATGCAAACAGCAAACAGCTACACCGTGCAGGTTAGACAGCTGATCCAAACTAGCAGTTTAAAAAGCAGAGCAATTACACTTTTATTTAAATGCAAGGAATATGAGCAAGAATAGAATGAGAAGCCTTGTTTAAATGCATTCTTTTGAATATTTATTAGAAATAATACATGTAGTTAAGCCACTTATCTGATTTCAGTGAATAAGTAAAATGCAAAAGATCAATTTTCATAATTATAGCAGAGAAGTCTGTCTTTCATAAAAATCTCATTAATAACACCATTATTACTGAAAAAATATCTTGGTATTATTATTGTTATTCTAATTATCAGCAAAATGCTACTGATAATGTTGTCATAAAATTTCCTTTTAGTGTCCTATTAAGAGAGATCGACTAAGTAGTGGTTTAAGTTCAATCTAGACCCTAAGTGGCAGCAAAAAGATCTTCTTTGTGTGTTTGGTAAAATACATTTCGTATAATTACATAAATCACTATGAGTTTGGCAAACAGGACCTTATGTGGATATATGTCTGCATGTGGCCTGTAGCCGAACACACGTGCAGACGTACACATCCACGGAGTGAGTGCAGACCTCACTGCAAGCCAGCCAAGACTCTGGTGGCCAGTCATGAAGGTTGTACCACTTGTCCTCTAACAATGAAACAGCCCTACTTATCAACTGAAGGTGGAACCTGTTTTTAAAGTTCATGTGGGAGCTTGAGCTTGAGCTTTCGCCTCTCAGTCGTGATTGTCTGTGCTTAACTAACATCCACCTTCCCAGAGAGCAGTTCCCTGACAGGGCTCCAGAAACTTCTACTGGAGATGGGAATATCATGTCGCTCCCCTGGCCCAGGGTTCTCTCTCAGAAACCCACAGGAGGAGGCTGTACTCACCACTTGATTCCTGACAGTTTAGCTAGAAGTGAGACAATGGCTAGCCTAAATCTTGGCAAACATTGCTGCAACAACACAAAATAAAGCAGAAAGCATTCTGAGACTTCTGTTTGCATAATGAGCTCTATTAAGGGGGAAGAAAGGATTCGAGGCAAAATTAACTATGCAGTTATTGTTGAGACTTTGTTCTCAGTGCCCATAAAAAAACATGATTCCACAAACTCACACGTCTTTGTTTTCTTACCCCAGCTCCCTGGCCCATGGGCAGGGGACAGCAGTGTGCACAGCACTGCCTTGTGACAGAAGTTACATTCATCCTGTCTGGAGACCCACAAAGAAGCTGGCGATGCCTCTGGTGCGCTTGGAGACGATGCAGATGACTGATTAAACAAACAAAAAAATAAACCACTTAATTTAATACCTGTGTGTGAGCATATTTAAATATCACTGTGCTGGAATGAATAAAGGCTTATGAATACGTAAAGCAGCTAAATGCTGAGCCTTGTTTAGAGAATCAACGCTAAAGCACAGCTTTGAATCGGAACAAGTAATAATTTTTGACAATGTAAAGGAGTGGAAATAGCCACAGAGAAGTAAAAGCCTTATTTTTAACTTTCGGTGTTTTTGTGTCAGCTCACAGCTGAAAACATAAAGAAATTCGGGAAGGATAAGGTCACCTTGGACTCTCTACCTCTCTGTCATGGTCACCCTGCATGTGGTGGGAAGGGAGCACCTGGAGGGCTTTACCTGCCAGGGGATGTGCACTCTTCCAGGAGGTAGATCGACTGTGGATGCAGGGGACATTCCTCTTTGGAAAACAACTCAGCCTCCAGAGCTGCCCTTGTCCTTGGGCAGAAGGGACCTGGGTGGGTAAGGCAAAGGATCCCCTAGTTCCTGGGACATGAGAACCTTGAGGGAAAGGATAACTTTCCACATAGTCAAGCAGCCCCCTGCACACCTACACGGAGCCTTCAACCTGAGAAGGCCCCCTACACAGTTGAATGATAGTATAGAAGGATCTATCCTTGTGTGTGTCTAGTGACCCTAGGTCAGTCTGTCCTCCAGAGCCACTCAAACCCATTCTCTGTGCCCCAGAGGGATTCAAGCCCTCTGAAAACACATGATGTTGCTTGTGGTCCTCATGTTCTGGGGACCAGCGGGTGGGACAGGTGTTGGTGGGCTTAGCTGGGAGCCTAGCTTCACTCTTTAACATGCACTCAGTGAAAAGGACTCCACATCACTGTGCCTGGCAGTGGGTGAGAACTTTTGTAGACCAAAAACCACAGCTGCTGCAGTTTACAGTGGGGGGAGGCTGGTCTTCTGATAACTCCCTGTACCTCTCCGAGTGGCAGCAGATCTTTAGAACGGTTCCTAGCTAGCCCAAGAGGGAGGAGTCCAAGAGGGCTGCCAGGTATTTGTGAAAGGGTCTGAGCTTTCCATGCCCTGAAATAACATTATCCAAATGTGGATATGAAGCTAAAGGTGTATTCTGGGATGGACCTGCAGTGTCCCCCAAGGTTCATGTGTTCAAAGTTTGGGCCCCAGAGTGTTGGTATGGCAGTTGGCAGAACCGTTAAGAAGTGGGCTTAATGGAAATCTCAGTTCATTGGGAGTATGCCCTCAATGGGGAATACTGGAAACCCAGTTCCTTCCTCTCTTTCAGCTTCCTGGCCACTGTGAGGTAAGCAGCTTGCTCCACTGCACATTCCTGAAAGTCATGTTTTGCCTTATTAGAAGCCCAAAGCAACAGGCCAACTGATATGGGCCTCCTAAACTATAAGCCAGAATAAAGCCTTCAAGTTGATTTTCTTAGATATTTTGTCATAGCAACAAAAGCTAACTGACCCCACTTCCCCCCTAAGCTTAAAAAAAAGATATAAATCAGTTCTGACTATCACTGTTAATTGGTGCTGTCTTTGTGGCTGGGATCACCAACCTGTGGCCCAGGGTTAGATTTTAAGTTGCAGTCTGTCATGGAAATGGCATGAAAATGAATTACTGAAAAAGCAAAAGTACCCACTAAAGCAAACTTGATTGTCTTTACTATGAGATCCAGTAGACTCTGAATAAATATTTATTACTATTTCCTTGTGAAATTACCATAGAAGCTTAGAATTCTTTAGTGCTCAAGTCTGCCTGATTCTTCAGTCTGGGGAGCAGGCCAGCCATGAGTCAGCCATGGGGCAGTCATGGTTAGCCACAGACAAGCATGGGCCAGGTGTGGGTTAGCCATGAGCCAGCTGTGACCATCCGTGGGGCAGCTGTGGGTTGGTTGTAGACCAGCTTTGGGCAGCTGTGGGTCAACTGTGAGTCAGCTGGAGTTTGGTGGTGATTGCACTCTCCTGGAAAGCCTGTCAGACAGTGTGATGTGTGCTTAGGATCATAAGAAAAGGAAGGTTTTCATTTTCCACGGCTCCTTTAGACCTGGTATCCCTGGGACCTTGTACAGCATTACGATGTGGTCATTTTAGATTGTAAAACCAAGGCACCACTGTTCCTTTTTTCCATTTTTTCTTTTCTTTTTGGGGAACATTGTTCTTCCTACACAGCTATGGGGACATTCAGGCTAAGGAGGGAAAGCAGTTGTTTTTTTAGAATTAAAGAGGTACTCCTTCGGGGTAGCGAAGTCAGATGAAAACTCAGGCTGCTCAGCGTGGCCAGTGGCTATGGGATGTTTATCTAGCTCCTGCCCAGGTGTGACTGACTGGACATTAAATCCACATTTCATCCCTCCTGGAACATGTCATCTGTAAGCATACATCACACTCCTAAATACCAGTGACATTTTTATCAGGAGTGAGGATGAGAGTTTGATGTAGCCCAGCCTGGCCTCAAACTCACTGCATAATCAGCAATCCTGTCTCAGAGTGCTGGGATACAGATGAGAACCATTATGCCTTATACCAATGATACTTTGTAAAGGTTGATAAAAGCTGGATTGGCAAACACAGGGAAGGATTTAGTAGCCTGGAACCTTATTTGTTTTGATTTTGTGCATGCCTCTCTTCTAAATAATGCACTTGGCAGTCTAGCTTCTTTACCTGCACATACTATGCACACGCACCCTCTAATCATGCCCCTAGTAACCTCAGATGCCACCCTACATCAGGCTACACATATGTCCCTCTCTAAACTATAAGTTTCTCCCCCTCCAAACAACAATCAAACTTAGTTTCTATTAAAATATATCCCCAATGTATTCATTTGGGTATGAAGACTGGAAAGGCTGATCTGGCCTGAACTGGTTTTGGGTGCATGTGCAATAAAACAGACTGTCCTCAAAATGAACTTTTAGGGAGAATCTTCTATTTATCATTTTATGCCTATGCATAATTGGGCTTGCATGTGATTAAAATCAGATGCATTATGGGAAGGGACATGTGTAGTGAACAAAGGCCTATGTAATCTAAGCCTGTCAATCAAAATGGAGAACCCAGCCAGCAAGATGACTTGGTGAGGGAAGGCGCTTGCCTCCAAGTGTGATGGCCCAAGCTCCATCCCTGAAACTCTATGGTGGAAGGAGAGAACCGATGTCTGTAACTTGTCCTCTGACCTCCACATTTCCAGGGTGGCACATGTGAGCCCATACACATACACAATAAAACATGTACAAATATTTAAATTGATTTAAAAAATAGAGAATTACTCAAACCATACCGCCTAGTAACCAAAGCCCTCCTTTTTTAAGCCCCTTAAAAGACACCCTAAACAATAATTGGGGCTCCTCTGCAGTGTGTTCTGAAGTTTTCTGTTGTATTGCTTTAAATAAACATTCCTTGCTACTTCTGAAAATCTGAATGAACCTTTATTTCAATACTTTGGGTAAGAGGCCAAGAACCTGGAAATATCCTGCCCAGACCCCGACCACCAGTAACAAAGAGAGGCCCTTGGAGATATTCACATCCATTTAAAAACAGGCTCCATTTCATTTCTTCTGTGTTCATTCACAGAGGTATCTCTAAGTGTCTCCTGTCTCAGTCAGAATCCTCCAAACAGGACCTTGAACAAATATTTTTTAAAGACCTTAAGTTTCTAGGATCCAGCGGTAGTTTGTGGCTACTTGTGGGACAGAGCTCCAGCCCCGTCCAGTGTTGAGGGCCCTGGAGCTACAGCCGGGTCATCCTGCTACTTGCAAGCTCGTTCTGTGGACCCCTCACCCTTCTTCATTTTCTGTGCTTATTGGTAGCCCTGCCCATGAGCAATGGACTTTCTTTGCACAGGAAAGAAGCCCTGACACAGGGACCATGATGCATGGCCCTGAGGAAGAGGGCACATTCAGACGGGGGACTGTAGTTCATGGCTCTGGGGAGGATACACTGGGGACCCTGGTACATGGCTCTGTGGAAGATGACCCACTGTGACCAGGTACTGTGGTGATTTTGCTGGTTTTTCTGAGCAGCCTAGACAACCATGGAAAGACCAGTGCTGCAAATAGCCCGCGTGTCCATGGTAACAAGCAGTTCAACATTAACTTTTCAGGGTCTAAAGGAGGTAATTACTTTCTTCTCTACATTTGTATAGTTCATAATAGCAATAATACAGCCCCACCCCCAGGTCAGACAACTCCTGGTGACTAATGACCAACTGGTCATTTTCATTTATTTTTTTTTTCTTCAGGGCCTTTGGTTTCACCCCAGGATTTTAAACTCCTCTAGCTACTTGCTAACTGGCAGAAACTGCTGTGTGGGTCATGACTGCTCCCACACTCCCAGTTTTAAGACAAAAGGGCACGCTCTGGTGACATCTTGCTGTGTGGCCCAGGCCTGGTCTGTGTATTTAGAAGAGTTGGCTTAAGGACTCCATAAGACGGCAGGTGATGTAATGGACAGTGACAAAGGAATACATCCCATTAACTGCCACAGTGCTGGGCATTGTGGTGAAGTCCAGCTCTTGTGTTTCACAAATGAACTCAGGACCGCTTTGGCAGTGTTCATCAGTCACAGGGAATATACCTGGGAACTTAAGTGCAGGGAACAAGCATGTACTAGGTGTGGGGCCACAGAGACACCTTCCTATATCAGGAAGGCTTTGTGCCTTCACGAGGCATGCATTCCTGGACTCACTGAACTTGGGCAGTCTCTAGGGTGTGCTTGCAGTGCATTGACAGACTGCCAGGGTGGTGAGGGACAGTGAGTCCTGCTGCACATCCTGCAGAATCCCATCCACACAGGCACAGGGATCCAGAGACAGGCCAGACATTTTGTCTTCATCGTTGCATTCGCCACTGCAGCCCACACCACTCCTGCTCCAGTCTGCACAGAATGATCCCCGCCCCTCCGGCTCCTTGCATTGACTTGGTGTCTATTGCTGTGATAAACACCATGGCCAAACAGCACCTTGGGGAGGAAAAGATTTATTTCAGCCTACAAGTTACAGTCCATCCTTGAGGAGAGCAAGGCAAGAACTCAAGGCAGGAACCTGGAGACAGGAGCTGAAGCAGAGACCACAGAGGAGCACTGCATACTGGTGTGCTCCCCTGGCTTGCTCGGCTACCTTCCTTTTGAAAAAATATTACTGTGCATATGAGTGTATTGCCTGCATGTATGTAAGTGCACCCATGCCCTGCATTGCCCATGGAAGGCATTGGATTCCCATAGAGCTGGAGTTACAGATGATTGTTTTCCACGATATAGGTGCTAATAACCTCAGTCCCATCTATTGAGATTGAGATCAGGTCTGGTTCTTTCCCATGGTCCCTAGTGTTATTCTTTTCTGGAAGCCCTTCCTTCAATGTGCATGCAGAGATGTGGCAGCATCTTGTGCTGTGTTACCTTTTCCTAAGGAGACACAAGGAACTTTTATTCACCCATGACTAGGTATCAAAAACAGACCAAAGAAACAGTTACACCCAAATCTACCTCCGTGAACCAATGAGTTTAATTAGGGTTATTTATAGAAGAATGGGTACTAGGTTAAGAGGGGCTTCGGTAGCATTCCCCCAGCAGCTGTTAACCACTTACGTACTGTGTCTGCAGCATTGCGTCTTGAGCCCCTCCCCACCTTCGTGGTGGAATATGAGTAGGCCTAATCTATGCAGAGCTTATGTGGGTAAAAGAACTCAAGAGCGTAATGCTCAGAAGACAGTGTTCCACTACACTCTACCCCTTCCTCCAGATCTTGCATTTTTTCTTCGTCTTCTTCTAAAATGTTCTATGAGACTTGGAAAGGATGATACAGATGTCTTAGTTAAGGCTGGGCTTTCCACAGTTCCTTATCCTCGGTACTTTGACCAGCAATGGGTTTACACAATTACAGCTGCTTGCCAGAAGTACAAGCTTCCCCATCAAGGCTGACAGCAGCAGAAATCCACGGACATACACTTGAATACTTAGAAGTCAGTTTCTCAATTATGGACATCCATTTAGCAAAACAACATCAGGAGTTTCCTCACCGAGGGCCTGAGGCCTCCCCAAGCACAGGATTTCGTCTGGGTTTACAGTATCAGATGTGAATTCCCTCCTGTGGAATGGGCCCCAAATCCATTTGGAAAGTAGTCAGTTTGACCCTGTCCTAGTTCGGTTTCTGTTGCTGTGATAAAATACTAACCAAAACCAACCTGGGTTGGAAAGAGTTTATTTTACCTTCAGTTTACTGTTCATCATGGAGGGAAGCCAAGGCAGGAGCACAGGGCAGGAACCAAAGTATAGATCATGGAGGAATGCCACTTACTGGCTTGCTCCGCTGGCTGGTTCTCAACCTGCGAGGACCACCTGCCCAGAAGTGGCACCACTCATAGTGGGCTGGGTCCTCCCTCATCACTTAGGAATCAAGAAAATACCTCACAGACATGGCCACCTGCCAATCCAATGGAGGAAATTCCTTAATTGAGGTTCCCTGTGCCCAGGTGTGTCAAGTTGACATCTGAAGCTATCCAGCTCACACCCCTAATAATCACCATCGCACCCATGGGCACATCTTGCTTGGCATGTTGACAATGTATCACACAGGATCTGCAGTCAAGCAGGATTGTAAGCAATTCTCCCCCTACAGCCTGCATAGTGCTTTCTAGAACAACAGCCAATGGAGAAGCTTCTGGTTTAGTCAGCTTGGTTTCTCAAGTCCTGCAACCAAAACATGTGATGTCTTCAGCAACAGGGCCTTACCTGTCTAGTCCTGGTGGGGTTCAAACAGCAGTAGTTATAGCCTGTATTTCTTTGGGAGCTTCTAGGACTTCCCTGGGAAACACCACCAGGGAGTAGCCTACCTCCAGCACTGGAATTTTATGGCTCCTGGGAGTATCTTTTTCTACCTACGTAGGGTACTTTCTTTCTAACTCCTTAGCCATTGTTTTCATGTTTATAGGCACTGGCTATTGGATGATTGATCTCATTCACCTTATTGGTTGTCATCTGTGCCTTATCCAACCATAAAGCTGCCAAGAATTTCACACCTGTGCTTGTCCATGTAGCAGCCTACGTGAACTGACTCCATATCTTGCCCCTTTAGATGCATTTGCACATATTTCGGATTCGGTTCTGAACCTGTAAAACACTTGAAGGTCAGCATTGTCTCATCTATGTAATGAAACCTTTTTACAAAGGGTGGGCGTGATCTCTCACCTCCTACCACTCCAAGCAAAGACCAATTGGTCTCAGAAGTTAGCAGCTAAGGGAATATTAGAGAAAAACATTAGCAAGGTCTAATAGAGCATAAAAGGATTCATGGCTTGTTTGAATTGTTTCCTGAAAACATCAGTGTTACGTCAGCATAATTAATTTAATTATCGTCCCACAATCTGTTCATTCTGAATGATCTGTCCATCTCTTTATCCTAGGGCACTGTCAGGGGACATCTTCCACCTGTGACAGGCTCAGTGGGGCTTGCCAACACAGTTTGGTTAAGGAGGTGCTTAGGGCATCTGGTCAGTTTCAGAGACTTCCCGAAGCTTCTGAATTGTTTACTTCCTGAATCTTAACCAGTCTCTCTTTAGAACATTGAGTCTTAAGTAACTCCCTGCAGGATGGAATGTATCAACTCAGAGGAAATTGTTATATACCAAGTCCCCAGCAACTATTAACAGTTTATATATCCTTGGGGAGAGGAGAAGGGTTTCATGAGCCTCCCCCACCATGACATACGTTATGGCTCAATCTTGTGCAGGTCTCCTGTGGGTAGTCTCAGCCACATCATGGCCAGGAGGACTGCATTCTACAACACCTGTTGATGCCACCTATTCTGAAACTGTGTGGAAAGTAGCAGATGAGATTTACGGCTCTGAGCCAGGCAGGAGTGACGGAAATGGGCCTGGAATCAACCCTGATGCACTGGGTTGTACTGGTTGAGCTGGGGCTTTTTCACCCTTGTGTCCCATGACTTTACAAGTCTCACCAGGTAAGGTAAAGGAAGGACCTGGCACTGCAGAAGATCAACTAGATCCTGGCATGAATGTGGAGCATCCCTGAGGCTTAACCAGTCTCTCTTTAGAACATCTGTGTCTAAGGAGCTTTTTGAAGAATGGAATGTATCAACTCAGAGGAAATTGCTCTATAATAAGCCCCTAGCAACTGTTAATAGTTTATATTGACCTAGGTCCAGGGTTTGGTGTCCTAACCAAGAAGGGGAACTTCAAATAAGGAGCATCCCTTGATCAGACAGATGGTTCTAGAAGTTACCCCTGAGGCTCTGTGGGACAACAGATCCAAAAAATAAAAACAGAGCTACAGACTCCCATGGTGGAGTTTTAGGGGTGATGGCCCGGGAGCTGGGGCAATGGCTCAGGGGAATGTGGACATATCTGAAGAGTGGGATGAGTGAATTGGACAGCTCAAAGACTCCAGGTGCTGATCTCTTGAGGAAGGACAGGGTCTCTCCTGCCCATGAGTGTGAGGCTTAGCATGTCTAGATACCATGGTGTGCCTCAGCACACTGAAACACCAGCCCCAACATGTATGTGACAGCAAAGGACATGAGTACATGTAAGTTCTTCTTGAGATGCCCTGGTCTTCCTATATAGCCCAGGGCCGGCCTGGAACTTGCCTTAATCACAGAGACCCTCTCCTGCCTCTGCCTCCTGAATGTTAGGATTAAATGCATGAGATACCACACCTGGCTGCATGTGAATTTTGGATTGCTGGATAGCCTTGGTGCATTGTTCAAAACACCTAACATCTCTCTTATGTATAGACACAGCGGTGGAAATTCCTTTTGCCGCATTGTCCAGAAGTAGCTCGTCCTCTACGTTACCTGACTGCCAGGCACACATGGAAATTAAGTTAGACACAGCTGCCGCCCCTCACTTTGTCCCATTACAAACTAAAGCTCCAGAATTGTTAGTATGTTTGCTGTCATCTATCCTGTCTTTGTGGAGCATAGCTGGTTCTTCCTGGGAACTTCCAAGAGAAAGGGTTGCTCTGGGCATAGCTGACTTCATTAACGAAGCAGACAGTAGCCACGCCCCTGGAGCCTCTGCTTTATGTTCTGGGTGGTGTGTCAAATCGCAGTTGGAATCTGAATGTTCCCACACAGGCTCATGCTTGAACTTCTTGTTCCCTAGCTGTGAATGCTGTCTCCGGGAGACTGGAGCATTTGGGAGGCAGGACTCTGTTGGAGGGCGGGGGTAGACCTATAAGGGAGTGTGGTGGTTTGAAGGACAATGTCCCCTATAAGGCCCTAGGTATTTGGGCATTTTGTCCCCAGCTGGTGCTGTTTTGAGAGGTTTGGGAGGTGTGGCCTTGATGGCAGAGTGCATCACTGGGTGTAGGCTTTTGGAGTTCTTGAACTTTGCCAGATTTTCAGTTACTCTCTGTTTCCTGCACCTGCTTGAAGATAATGAGCACTTAACTTTCTCCTCCTGCTCCGCCCACCTCACCACACCTCCCCCAAGGACTCTAATTCCTCTGGAACCTGAAACTGTGAGCTCAAATAGATTTTTCTTCCTAGAAATTCCCTTGGTCATAGTGTTTTATCACAGCAACAGAAAAGTAAGTAAAACAGGAAGGGCCTTTAAACACCAGTCTTGCCTCTAGGTCTAGCCACCGTTTTGTTGCCTGTCATGATGGGGCTTGTCTCCCATATGCTACAGTAAATAAGGCCATATCTTCCCCACTTTAATGAACTGAAACTCTCTAAAATGATGACCCACAATAAATTGTATTAGTTACTCTTCTGTTGCTATGATAAAATACCATGACACAAAACAATTTATAGAAGAAAGAATTTATTTGGGCTTATGGTTCCAGAGGGATGAGTCCATCACGGAGGAGAGCACAGTTGCCAGCATCAGGCATAACAGCAGGATCAGGAAGCTGAGAGTGCTCATCTTCAAAGGCAAATAGGAAACAGAGAATAAATAAATAAATAAAAGAGGGGCAAAGCTATAAACTCTCAAAGCCCACTCCTAAACGTCCTGCTTCCTCCGGCATGACTGCATCTCTGAAGAGTCCATGACCTCCCCAAACAGCACCACCAACTGGAGACCAAGTATTCAAATATTTGAGCCTACTGAGGACTCAAATACTGTAACCCAGGCTTGATCTTCACTCCAAGGCGGCCTCTTGGTGCCTCCAAGCAGGACTCCTCTGTCATACATTGCCTGGTCTTACAGGCTCTCTGAACCACAGAGGGATCCACAGTCCCTCACTCTTGTGTTTTTCATGCCTCCAAATCCACCACCACGTAAATGATACTGCCTAGGAGAGCTGCCAGCTTGGGATGGATCCTGTCCCCCTTTGGCCACGTTAGCAGCAGCTTTTGTAATTGAAGAACTTGCTTTTGAGGAGCAAACAAACCCTTGGAATTTCTCCTCAGAAGTTAGAAGCTTAGCTGGGTAGGGTCTTACCCGAAGGGTATCCTTTCCATTACTCTAGTTCAGAGAAGAAAGTCTCTCCTTGATGGAGTTAATCCTAACAGTTAAGCCTGTCTTCCAGCACAAGCCTTGGCTGAAACTTTAAGCTTCCTGGTGCTCCTTTTCTCTTCAAACTGTACATTCTGTATTTCTGCCCTACTTGCTCTTTTTTTCATTGTAGATCTGTATAAGAGTTATCAGTAATAAACATGCCACAGTCTCCATGTTATGGAAATTTACTCTGTCAAAGAAATTAGTCCGTAAAATTTAGTCTCAGAAAAGTTCTTACGACAAGGACAGGAGGCAGACAGATTCTTTGCCAAAATATCATGTAATGGCCTCCAGCACAGTCACTATTCAAGTCCTTGCTTCTGTGTCTAGCTGGGCCTCTGCTAGAATAGTCTATTAAGCTCACTTACAGCATTCAGCTCCCTGCACTTAGTCCTCCTGCCTACTGTTTTATACCTCTGGCCAGTGCTTCCCCTTTCGATGCCTATTCACCCAGCCCCTGATAACTGCTGTCCTCTTCTCTGTGACTTCAAGGGTGTGGAGTCCACCAGTGGGAAGAGTGGTGCAGAGATGTCTTTCTGCACCTGCTTACTTCATTTCATCCTGGCCTCCAAGTTCAACCATGTTGCTGCAAATGACAGCATTTCCTTCCTTAAAAAAAAATCTTGTGTGTCTGTGTACATATGTGTGACTATGTCTGTGTTTCTCTGTGTGTACCTGTCTGTATGTCTGTGTACATGTGTGTGTGCCTGTGTGTGAGTTTGCCTGCCTATCTGTGTGTGTCTATCTCTCTGTGTGTCTGTGTCTGTGTGTGTGTGTAGGTCTGTGTCTGTGTACATGTCTGTGTGCCTATGTACATGCATATGTCTGTATGTCTCTGTGTGTAGCTGCATTCTGTCTTTGTGTGTGTGTCTCTGTGTATGTGTGTTTGTGTGCATATGTATGTGGATGTGTCTATGGGTGTCTCTGTGTGTGTGTCTGCATATGTGTCTGTTTGTGTATCTTTGTTGTATCTTTGTGTCTCTGTGTATATGCGAGTATGTGTATATGTTCATGCGTGTGAGTACAGATGCACATGCATCATAGGGTGCATGTGGAGACCAGAGGGCAACCTTAGATGATGGTCCTCACCTTCCACCTTATTTGAGACAAGATCTCTTACTGATTGCTGTGCGCTGCAGGCTGGGGTCTCGGGGTCACTGCTGCGCATGGGGCTGGGGTCTCGGGGTCACCGCTGTGCACTGCAGGCTGGCTGACCTACTGGTTTCTGAGGATGCTCCCATTTCACCTCCATTCTCCCCATAGGGGCACTAGGATCAAAGATGTGTGCTTCCTTATCTGGCTTTGCATGAATTCTGGGATCCAAACACAGGTCCTCACACTTGCACAGCAAATGATTTATCCCTGGTGGTGGTTTGGATGAGAAAGGGCCTTCATAGGCTCATGTATTTAAACACTTGGTCCCCAGTTGGTGACTCTGTTTGGGGAGGTTTAGGAGCTGCAGCCTTGCTGGAGGAAGTGTATCACTGGGGACTGACTTGAGAGTTCCTCGCCTTGCATCACTTGCAGTCTCCTGTCCCTGCTTTCTGCATATGGTTGAAGATGTGATCCCTCAGCTTTGTGCTCTGACAACCTGCTGCCCCCACCCCCACCCCACGCCCACGCCCCTCACGCCCTCTGCCCCCCCACTCTCTGCCCCCACCTTTATAGTCTCCCTCTAGAAACATAAACCAAAATAAATTCACCCATAAGTCTCTTTTGATAATGGTGTTTTTTCACAGTAACAGAAAAATACTGCCGCACCCGCTAAGCCATCTCCCCGACCCCATTCTCTTCTTTTTAAGGACTGAATAGTATTCTATTGTGTGCATGTCCTACCTTTTTCTTATCCATTTATCTGCTGGTGAGCTGTCAGTTGATTCCAAACCTTGGCTGTTGTGAATAATGCCTAGCATAGGCCTGCAGTGTCTCTACCATACACCAATTTTCTGGATGATACTACAGCCTGCTTTTACTTTTTCACAGGATTGCATTTTTAGCATTGTCCTCAACAACCATTTACATTCTCCTCCCCGATCCCCGCCCCTGGAGCAGGAGTTCCTCTTTCCTGGCTTCTCCTGCTTCTGCCTTCCTGTTCTCACCCTCTAGTGCTCCTTGAGTTTATTAGAACACGTTTTTCAGAACGTCTATAAGGAATGTTACTTAAATGTTATTTAAATAAAACTTGGAGTAGACTGAAATAATCTGCATCAAGCAGGGTTGGAGCAGAGCGCCCAGGACACATGTGGAGACAGAAAGAGGCAGAGAGACAGCGAAGCAAAGGAGAGGAAGCGGGGCAAGTGGAAGGGAAACCGAGGGTGCTGACAACACCGAGCAAGCAGGGCTGGCGCAGTATAGCTCTGTCTCCATTGCAGCTGGGGCCCTGCGGCCCAGCTTAGCACAGTAAGTAATTACAGGACTGTTTCCCCATGAGCAGAGAGAGGATTTACTGTTGGGCCTACTGGAAAGGAAACAGAGAAAGGATGAGTGGATGGGAACGCTCCCAGCTGCTTGAAGGACTCCTGTTCTGCATCCTGTCGCCCAACGCTAAGCTGGGGTGTCTGAGGCCTCTCCTGAGGCCCGGTGCAGAGACAGGAGAGCAGCTTGTCAGGAAGCCAACATTGCCCTCATTGCAGCCCTCTCAGCATCAGCCTCCCCTTGTCTCAGGGCACAGGAGCACACCATGCTGTTGTGAGGAGGGTGTTGTTGACGGTGCGCCAGCCAGAGGAGTTAGGACTGGAAGCAGACAGGTGCATATGAAATGGAACAATAGATCTGTGTTTCGTCAGTAGCCAATCAGAGAAGGAAATGGCAAGGACAGGGTGTGGCAAGCCAGGCCAGCCTTGTTCCCAAGGTGGGTGGCTAGTGGTTAAATGACCGTTAGGGTCTAGCCATGGGTAGTGGCTGCTTTGAAGTGGTTGTGACTTTCTACACATGAAAGGAAGAGGGCAGGAAAAACTAAAGTTTCAACCTGGACAGAGATTAGAAGGTGAGGGTCAGTAGACCTGGAGCCCCAAACTCCAGAGATGGGGGATCTATCAGTCATCCCAGCCCACAGGACTGTTCTCTAAGGCCCAGTGTGGAGGGTTTTTCTTTTTAGGCACGCTAAGTAAAAAATAAGTAGCTAAAAAGATTCCAGATTATGTTTATGTGTTATGGTTTCTAAAAGCAAGAAGTAGAGACAAGATGTTTTGATGAGAGGAGCACAGAATGGATCAACCAAACCAAAGTGCCTATCAACTCTCAACTCAAGATAGGTGGGAGATGGGACTCTGTGGTAGTTTATCTCCACTGTCATCTTTACTGCATTTGGAATCACCATAGAAACATACATTTGGGTGTGTCTGTGAGGATGTTTCCATATAAGATTAGACGAAGACCCACCCTAAATATGGTCAGCACCATCCCACAAGTGAATAGGAGGGAGCCAGCTGAACACCAGCAGGCGTCACTCTCTGTTTCCTGACACTGGATGCCATGGGGCCAGCTGCCTCATGTTCCAGCCACTGTGAATCACCTGTCATAATGGACTGTTCCTTTAAACTGTGAGCACAAACAAACCTTTCCTTCTTTAAGTTGTTTTGATCAGGTATCCTGGGTCATAGAGTAAGAGGTAATAATATAGGTGGAACTAGATGAAAAGGTAGAAGAGAAGTAAGGCTTCTTGGGTCTCTCTCTTTTTCTTTCTCTCTCTCTCTCTCTCTCTCTATATATATATATATATATACTCTCTCTCTATATATATAATGCATATTATATATTGTTTGTGAATTTGTATGGATGGAATGATTCTGAATTCATTTTGCATATATTGGGCCACAGAGCAAATTTGCAAATACATCAGTGACCTTAAAGAACTGAGATATCACAGCAAGAAAAAGAGAGCTGAGCGTGTGATGGGGGCTGGTAGAGAGGAACTCTCGAGTGCGGTTTATACTGGAGATACCAGGTGGATCCTCCATTTATACCAGAAATGAGTTCTCTAACTACGTTTCTAGAATCTTCTATTAAAGGACAAGGCTTTTTGGAGGAAAAGTAGATTTTAGATCTTGAGCAGGTGATCCGAGAGTTTCTTCTCAGGAAGCCAGAAAAAGCTCAGAATTGAAAGTGATTTTTTCTGACCGTGGAGGACAAGCCCACTTCTGCCAGCGGCTCCCACTGATTAGTAGAACAGAAATTGGGCAGAATGGGGAATGCAACAACCTAAAACCATATGATAGCAAACAGGAGAGAGCAAACAATAACCGGTGTCCAAACTGGAGCTACCAGTGATAGAACTGAATGTAAAACCCTCAGTGCTCCTGTGTGGGCACCCTGGTTCCCCAGCTGCCAGAACTATGAAGGGTGACTAGATCCTGGTGCTGGACTCCTCACTAGAGTTATTCACTGAAGAACACATACTGACTGTTAAGGAAATGGGGTGCAGTTGGGGGAAATACATCATTAATGTTACTAACTAGGAATATTGATCAGGTTTGTCTTCCAAAATCCAAAGCCTTGGGGAAGGAGATCTTTTAAGTGTTCCTGGTTGTTCGGGGCAGGTCTTCTTCTGATTGGTCAACTTAAACAAAGAAGGGAGGGCTAATAGGCCACAGCTTCCAAGGTGGAAGGTGGCCAGAATTAGTCTTGGACTTATCTAGACTGGTCTGGTCTGGACTGGTCAGCCAGAAGCAGGCCTTGCCAACAGTAGAAAAAGTCTTCCAAGCCTTTGTCTCAGCAAGGAAGAAGCTAAAAGTTTATCACCTTTGTTGCTAGTCAGTGGCCTTTTTCCCTATCTCTCTGCTGGTCAGGCATCTTCTAGTCCCTCTCTAGGATTATGGCTTTCAGAGTGTATCTTGTGGCTGGTGGTTCTTCCAGGCTCTCTGCACTCTGGGTGCCATGAGGTGAACATCTCTGCCCCATTTTGCCTGCATGATACCTTCTCCACCATGACTGGGCCTGGGCAATAGAGCGAGCTCATGGAATGCAACCTCTCAAACTGGAATCCAAAATAAACCTTTCCTCCTTTAAGTTGTGGGTATTTTGTCACAACTGCCAAGAGCTGACTGATGGGAGACCGGTAATAAGCAGCAGGATGGTGGTTTTTTGTCTGTTTCTGTCAGCTTTGACTCATCTTGACAGTCTCAGACCATTCATGGTGCTATAACAAAATACCAGAGTCTGGGTGGTTTACAGATTGCAGACACTTATTTCCCACAGGCTGAAGGCTGGAAGGTTAAGGTCAGGGCCCTGGCAGAGCTGGTGCTGGTGAAGACAGCGCTTTCTTCTTGTACTCTCAGGTGGATGATGGACGAGGTGAGGGGAGTTTTTCATAAGGCACTAATTCCCTTCACAAGAGCTCAAATTTCAAGACCTAATCACCTTGCGAAGGCCACACTTTCTATAGCAAGCACCAGCTTGTGATCAGGGCTTCAGAGTAGGAATGTAGGACAGACATTTAGTTGGCTCAAGCAACAAGAGCCTAGGAAGACCCAGCAGCGTGGCCAGAGGCCTGGCAAAGGCCACCCACGAGCAGGGAAAAGGGCTGTGTTCACTTTTCTCCTCTGCCCAGACCAGACCAAGCCTGACACAGGAATCCTGCCATTGCTCCAAACTCCAAAAAAGATTGTGGCCTGTGGAAGGCCCTGCTGTGTGAAGAATCCCCACCGCATCTTCATAGGGTTCTTTACCAGGATCCTGAGGACTGTGGGAATGTAGAAATCAGGGGGAAATTCCATTTCTGGGCCAGAGATTCTTAGAAAAAGGATGTGGGAAGTCGAGACAGGTTAGATTTCCCACTTCTGTGTGAAGCCAGCAACACTTCAAAAGCATAGGAGAGCTGTGAGGCTGGACTTCGAAATAGAGCCGGGACCCAGTCATGGCCCAGAAGACTCAGTGTGGGGAGGACAGTCAGTCACCTGCAGAACAAGCTGACAGAAGTTATCATCGTCAAGAGGACTAGCAAGATTCAGAGCCTCACAAGGCAGCACTGAGGACGCCAGAATACAACACGAAAGCTCTCAAGACATGGCAACTCAAATTGGCAAAAACAGAAGAGGAAACCCAGAGGTGGCAGCCTTAGAGATCCAGAACCAATGGACAGAGGAGGGAGAGGCATCATAACAGAGAAGCTGCCTGGCACAGGGCAGCTCCACCTGGCAGCGGCAGCACTGGAGCACGGCTGACAGGTTCTATCAGCCAGGTGTGGTGGGCTGGTCTGTCATCCCAGCACTTGGGAGATGAGAGCAGGAGGGGCAGTGTAGTAATGACTTTTACAAAATGGACAAAATCTGGACTAATGACTTTTACTTAACCTTGCAACCAAAACGCTACTGCAGATAATATAAACAAGCTCACTGAACGCTGTGTTCCTGTAACCTGGGCACCTGACCTTGAATGAATGTGGATGTGCTTGAATTAGCAAATCAAAGCATTGAACCCAGCACATTCCTATTCCTACCTTCATTGAAAGCAGAGAGGATTGAGAAAAATGCTCCCCATTGTGTGTATGGGATATTTTAGGCCTAGGGATCAGAGGGCCAGATGGTCTGATAAGACAGGGATGGATCCAAGCTTGCAGGTTCCCAAATAATGTTGGAGAAATGATTTTGAATAAAAGTATGGGTGAGGTTGGGTTCTGGAGCAAAGTTCCAGGAGACTTCCAGAGGAATGGGTGTCCTCTGGGTGCGGGTCCCCTCTTGAAACTAAACTTTAAAGACTCGGGCTGTTTATTCAGTATAACTGTAACTGACTTAGTAATACCACAGGTCAGGAGTTCAAGGCTAGCCTCAATACACAGTGAATTTCAGGTTAGCCTGGGCCACATGAGGTCCTGGAGTAGGAGGAATAGAAGGGGAAATCATGTTATTTGTCACTAACTGAAACTAGTAAAGAGCGAGGACAGAAATTGCATGAGCTACTTTGTTCTTGTTCAAGGCTAGCCTGGGCTATGCAGCAAGATCCTGTCTCAAGAAACAAAACAAGACAAAATAAATAATATCAAACTAGAGCAGCATGAAACATCCCATCTTAGCACTTCTGCCTCTGTTCAACTTCATCTATGAAGTCTTTGCCAATGACTTTACACAGGGAAAGAAATAAAACACATGAATTATGACGGGAAAAATAAAACGACCTCTCTTTACCAATGATATAATCATGATACACAAATCCTGGGGAATCTACATAAACTATCCTAAAACGAATACTTGAACAAGATAATACACAAAATTATGGAACAATGTTTATGAAGTAGTAATTAATAACTGGGAATTAACTTTCAAGTCTTCTTTCAATTGAATCACAGAATGAAATACTTAAATGTTTATAGAAATAATATTGGAAAAAAATTGTGTTAAAACCTATGAAATGACGAAAGAAACGAAAGCAGTCCTGCTAAAGTGGGGCGGCACTCGGGCCTACATCTGAGGCATGGCACCTCTTCCGAAATCAATTTCTGTCATGGTATGTCCTAATCAAATTGTAGCAGTATTCTTGTGAGCAGACAAGCAGATTCAAACATGGAAAGAAAAGTTACCAGGGTCATACAAATAATTTTGAAAAAGAAAAAAATTAAGACAAATTAATTTCAAAATTTTTCTAATGCTGCTATAATCAAGACAATGCTGTATCGGCAAAGAGACAGACAGGATCAATATAGGAAAATGGAGTCTTGAAATAGACTCACATGATTGATTTTTGACAAATGTACAAAGACAGATCACTAGGGAAAAGAAGGTCCTTTCAGTCTTTGGTACTGCAACCACTGGACAGCTGTGTAAAACCCTCTGGTAACTAAAAATTGATTCTAGACATAAACGTAAAATGCAAAACTTTAGTGATTTTAAAAGAAATGTAGGGAAAATATTGTGTCCTTGGTTGAATAAAATGCTCTTAGCTACAATGTGAAAAACATAATCTATAAAGGAAAAACTTAAATTATCACAGTTAAAAACTTTTGCTCTGCACAAATCACTACCAAAAGAATAAAATATGTACAATATGCAGATTAGTCTGAAATGTTTTTAAATTACCT
Organism: Eospalax fontanierii; assembly: GCA_035773235.1. Lineage (NCBI taxonomy): Eukaryota > Metazoa > Chordata > Mammalia > Rodentia > Spalacidae > Eospalax > Eospalax fontanierii. The sequence continues at coordinate 41,752,266 of CM069524.1, forward strand.
TCCTGATAAAGGCCTTAGACACAGTATAGAAAGAATTCTCAAAATTCAGCAGTAAAATCAAGCCACCCAGTGGGTAAAGTTGGCTAAGCATGTGAACACACTTCACCCCCCAAAATTATACAGATTGCAAAAAAAAAAAAAAAAAACCCAAAACAAAAAACACCCAAACCAAAAACTACAACAAAAAAAATCACATGTACCAAACTACTCAGGCACATTATTCCCTGGTGCGATACCACTGTGTCTGATGCACCACTAACCTGCTGACGGCTGTTTTTTATTGCAATTTTAAGTGTTGGTGAGGATCTGAAGGGACTAGAATTCTCACTCAAGGCAAAATGGCAAGCCATCTGGAAAACACCGAACACTTCTTACAAAATTAAAAGTGATCTTACATGAACTCTCAACCTTGTTATGTATTCGTTCAAGTGAAATGAAAATGTGTGTTCACATAAAAAAATCACTTTTACAAATACTTATAACAACTTTACAATTTTTGTAATATCCCCAAATGAGAGAGAATCTAAGTCTCAGCCCCCACACACACTCGGGCCACAAACAGCAAAGGAGAAATATGCTCTGAAAGAGGAGAGTGAAAACAAAGGGGTGTGTGAGTGTGTAGGTGTGGGTGTCTGAATGTGTAAGTGTGTGTATGTGAGTGTGTGTGGTGTGTATGGTTTGTATATGTGAGTGTGTGTATGAGTGTGTGGTATGTGTGTAGTGTGGGTGATATGTGTGTATGGAGTGTAAGTGTGTGGTGAGTGTCTGTGTATGTATGTGAGCATGTGTGTGTGTGTGTGTGTGTGTGTGTGTGTGTGAAACTCATTAAGACTCAGGAAGCTCTAAAGGGAGGTAAACATTCCATCCTACAGGGAAGTCTGTTAATACTTAGGATGATCTAAAGACGGGTTCTTTTAGGCTCAGGGAGTAAACAACTCAGAGTCTTCAGGAAATCCCTAAAACTGACCAGATTCACTAGACCCCGTCTTTCCCAGAAGCCCCAGGGACTCTGAAAGACTCTCAGACCAGCATGGCTGCCTGGAAGAGGCTGAGACTGTCATGGGAATTAAACCAAGACTGGCCTGGTATAGTGATAAGACTCCAGCCATCCTCAGAAAGGGGTAGACGTTTATCCTTTATTATGCACTGGTCTCAGACTGAGCTAACCTGCTTCAGGGAAACCGAGGCCTGGATCTGGTGACAGTTTGAGGTTTGTCATTGGTTCCCTATGTGAAGTAAGTAGATGTTTGTTCATGTCCCCCCAGGAAGAGTGTCACATAGCAGGGAGACTGTCTTCACTGGATTGTACTTACACACATACAATCACTTCTTACACTCATAAAGCATCTGTGTACACTGACACAGTCTCACAGTCCCATTTACTGCACACAACACATTTGTCCATACATTCACACTCACCCAGGCACAGAACGGAGCTCGGGTTTTGAAATTAGCTTAAAGCAATCATTCATTATATCAATCATTTTTTCTAGCTATTTCCTAAAATACTGCAAAATGAGCTTGATGCTTCTTAATTCAGATAACCAGAAGCCAGCAGTGGTTACCCACCCTCTAGTGTGCCTTAGTGAAGTAAGCCTGATCGCAGAGCACTGCGATGCCATTTCTTTCTACGTAACTGATTTCAGGAACTCTAACAATGACTGTGATTAATCTTTTATATTTGGGGTCTCTGGAGGCACCTGTAGCACCCTCTCTAGCACAGAATGGCTGCTGGTATCTAAACATGAGGAAGGAGAGGCTAGTGCTGGGGGACTGAAGAAAGCCAGCAAGTCCCTCAGGTCCCCAAAGTCTTAGTGCACTCATCACTCATATCTCCTGGAAGCCCTGTGGGACAGGGACCACTGGGAGCATTATCCCTCCTAGCCATCCCTAAAAGGTTTGTTGCTTTGTTTCCTGGAGATTCCCAGTGTGGGAAGGCAAAATTTTAACTTGTAAATAAAATAGGACTTATCGTTTGTGTCTGCTAGACCTGGGAACAGGCTCTGGCCATGCAGGGAGATGATGGGTAGGTTGTTTGGTGTTCCCTGCAGAAGCGGCCCCTCCAAGTGGCCCTGGGTGATGAGGTCAGACCCCTGTGTGTGGCCCTGTCTGGTGCCAACACTCCAGCCTCTTCAGAGCCTCCTGGGAAAGGGCCTTCAGGCTCTCCAACGTTGAAGCCAGAAATCTAAAGCCATGATTGGAGCCTTTGGAATGAAACTTCTTACAGACTCTTTGCTGGGTCTCCTGCTGAGCTCATTAGAACACTTCCTCCCTGTTCTTCCTCTTCTTTCCTTTTCCCTCCTCCCTCCACTCCTCTCTCCCCCCCTCCTCTCCTCTCTCCCTCTCCTCCCTCCCCCTCCTTCCTCTCCTTCCTCCCTCCTCCTCCCTTCCCCTCCTCCCTCCCACTCCGCCCTCCTCTCCTCCCTGCCTTCTTTTCTTCCTTCTTCCTTTTCATCCCCCTCCTCCCTTCCTCCTTCCCTCTTTCCTAATTTCTTCCCTTCCTTCCTGTTCCCCCTCCTCCCTTTTCCCCTCCCCTCTCTTCTGCCTTCTCCCTCCCTTTCCCACTTCCTTCCCTCTCTCTCTCCCCCTTCATGTTCTCTTCAGGTCCAGACTGCTGCGCAGAACCCTGCCCCCAGCACAGAAGACACAACTCCCATTGAGACGGGACCTCAGTGGGTGGAAGAGACAGAAAATGGACCCATGCTTGCTCCCAGTGTGACAAATCCGGAGGAAGACAAATCCAGTGAAGGTGACTGGGGAAAGCACCTAAGCAACACTGGGTCCAGTGAGAGCAGGAGGCAAAGATCCTGTCAGAAGATGTCACCGATGTGAACTGAGAGGATGACCATGGGCCTTTCAGCCCCTGTACACAGGTGGGAGGATGTGTCACCCCTACAATATCCTCACCAAAGTCACCCACACCACCTGAGTTTTCGTACCCGGATTGTCCCTTTGAAGTGTCTCTCCATGGATCTATTTAAAGTCCTGTCTGTTGCAAAGTGTGCATTTGATATACGAGGAGTTTTGATTTCGTTTCTCATTTATTAGTCTTCATATTCAAATTCAGAATGTATGATTTCACTCAGAGTTCTGCAGAGGACACCGCTCACCTCGGGTGGCTTCTCAGTAAGAACCCGTTTTAGGGCCGGGCAGATGTGACCATCGGCAGCCCCCTTAGCCTGCACCTAACCCCAGCACCATGGTGCCTGCTGAGTCGGGAGTCTGTAGCTAATGCTGAGCGCATTAAGGACCCCAAGGCCATCCTGGCCTCCCTTGCAATCTCAGGAAGGGGCAGCTTCCCAAGAGCCCCTGATTGGGGCTGTCGGAACCCAGCAGGAGTCCGGCGGAGCCCAGCAGGGGTCCTGGAGCTCCATGTGGCAATGCAAGGGCCTCTCTGCAGGTCTGTGAGTGGCAGTCGCCAGTGCTGCCTGATCAGATGACTCCAAGGTGGGGCTGCCCCGTGTTGCAGCTCTGAATCTCATCTCCTCCCGCCTGATTGGCAATTACACTGCCCTGCTCGCTGCAATCAGATCTGAAATCAGCTCTGCCTGTCACTGGAGCAGCACCCCACCATGTGCAGGAGAACTGGGGTGTCAGAATAGGGGGCCCACTCTGTCCAATTTATTCTAAAGGCCTCCCAGCCCAGCTCCAGGGAAAGATGACAAAGTGAGTGTCGGGAGCAGAGGCTTCACCGGCTGACTCGGGACAAGGAAGAGGTGCTGATGCTAAGTTGGTAGGAAAATGGAAACCCAGTCGGCTGGGAGCCTGGGGGTCAGCTGTCATGACTTCCTCCCTCCCTCTGTTCTTTTCCTGTCTCCGTAATTACCCCAGGATGGCCTCAAACTCACTATGTAGCCATAGATGACCTTGAGCTCCTGCTCTTCTTGCCTCTTTTCCTGAGTGCTGGGACCCTAGGTGAGTATCGCCATCATTGCCATGCTAGGTGTGTACCGCCATCATCGCCATGCTAGGTGTGTACCGCCATCATCGCCATGCTGGGTGTGTATCGCCATCATCGCCATGCTAGGTGTGTATTGCCATCATCGCCATGCTAGGTGTGTACCGCCATCATCGCCATGCTGGGTGTGTACCGCCATCATCGCCATGCTGGGTGTGTACCGCCATCATCGCCATGCTGGGTGAGTACCGCCATCATCGCCATGCTGGGTGTGTACCGCCATCATCACCATGCTGGGTGTGTACCGCCATCATCGCCATGCTGGGTGAGTACTGCCATCATCGCCATGCTGGGTGAGTACCGCCATCATGAGTACCGCCATCATCGCCATGCTGGGTGAGTACCGCCATCATCGCCATGCTGGGTGTGTACCGCCATCATTGCCATGCTAGGTGTGTACCGCCATCATCGCCATGCTAGGTGAGTACCGCCATCATCGCCATGCTAGGTGAGTACCGCCATCATCGCGATGCTGGGTGAGTACCGCCATCATCGCCATGCTGGGTGAGTACCGCCATCATTGCCATGCTAGGTGTGTACCGCCATCATCGCCATGCTGGGTTGAAGCAGTGCTGGGGATCAAACTCAGCGCTTCACGCTTTGTCAGCACTCTACAACTGAACTCAAGCCCTAGCATCTTTCTATGCTGAGCTTCCTCATGTCACTTCCACCCACCGGCTGGTGAATATGTCAATAGGACCCTTTCCACCCCACCTACACTGCCCACTTGAAGGTGGACTGGGCTGTCCCCCCACTGTGTCCCCAGGGGTTCACCTAGCTGCAGTTGACATGGGGTTAACTATCATGTCTGCTCAGTCTCTAGTAGATAAGGAAGTCCACCCACCTGAGAGCTTCCAAACCAGGGTGATTTCCTCTGGTCCTGTCCTGCCCTCCCGCCCTCCCCCAGATTTGTAGGGGTGAAGTCTGCTGTCCACTCCCTAACAGACCACATTTCTCAGGCGGAGCCTTGACACAGCTTGCCTGGGCCCTGGGGTCCCTGGGGATGGGGTTTCCCAGCAGCAGTGTAGTGAGGGTGCCTTCTGGGTGTGGAGCAGGGGTGTTAAGATTGTATATACCTTTGGTGGGATGCATGACTCAACCTGAGGGTGCGCTGTTCTGCCCAGTCAGAGCGCCTGGCTCAGTCATCTCTTCCCATGGTCCTCTCTCATGCCAGGCCTAGAAACCCTTTCTAATGTGAGCAAAGCTCCCATTCCTAACAGTGTGCTTGTGGACGCCAGCCAACCTTCACCTCCTTTCCTTCCTGTTAGACTGTCCATAAACATGATCAAACAAGCCTGCCCCATGAATGGAGGTCATATTAGTATTTAGACAGAACGAATAGGCAAGAACAAGTGTTCTGCGTTAGTTAATTTTGCTGTGCTGTGAAAAGGGGCCATGGAAATCAACTTCAAGGAGGAAAGCTATTTAGGCTCATGATTTCAGAGTCTGCCCCATGGTCACGTGGCTCCATTGTTCCTGGACCTATGTGAAGTAGAGCATCTTGGCCATGATGGGAATAATGGGGTGGGGTGGGGCAGAGTTGCTTACCTCCTGGCAGTCAGAAAGCTGAGAGAGAGGGGAAGGGGTGGGGAGAAGGATGTGCCCCCAAATGATCTACTTTCTCTTCCTAAAGTTTCCACCATCTTTCAATAATGCCATCCACTGACAACCAAACTTCGGCATTTCAGAGTGACTCTGGCTCCAAACCACAACTTCTGAATTCCACTTGGTGCAAAATTCCTGTCCCAGAGGCCCCTTCTCACAGTGTCTATGTTTTTTAAGGACAATAATATTCAGGTTTTATTTATTGAAGTTTGCAATTAGAAAGTCTTTTTATTGAGGGCCAGCAGATATATGGGATGGGCGTCATGTGTCACCTGGAGAGAAGGAGGGGTTACATATAAGAGGATCTTTATGCCACAGATGGATTTAGACTAGTAAGTCAGCAACATTCTCTTGCACGTAGATGTTCACATGGTCAGCTGTGTGTTTGTTTCTTTCTCCAGGATGTTTTGTTCATTTCTGTATTCTTGTATTCTTCTACCTCAGTAAACTTGTTTTTTTTTTTAACCAACCTTTAAGAAATCTAAATTTTCTCACATCTCCCTGATATCATTAGCCTTTGTCACTCTGTGTTCTGACAGAATAGTCTGCAGCAGAGATTTTTTTCTTCTGTTCTCTTACATGTCTCTAGCTTGTGGGTGTGTAGAATTTTCTTTTTGATTTTAAAAAAATTGAATTCTTGTGCATTTCATATAACACATGTTAATCATATTTAGACCTCCTCCCCTAACTGCACCTGCTATGCCGTCCTCCACTGCATTTAATGTATTCTGTCATATATGTTAGGGTCTATCAAGTCAAGTTTGTAGCCCCAGATGTTCCCTAGTGTGAGTTCACCCACTGAAACCTGGTCAACCAATCTAGCATCACTCCCTTAAAGAAAACCAACTCTCCCTCACTTGGCAGTGATCAGTTGCCAATAGTTCCTCGGCTAAGGTTGGGGCTTCTTACCTATTTTCCCAATTCTATGCTGGGTTTTTGTCTGGTTTAAGTTCGAATGGGTCTTGAGCATGCTGTCGTCACCATAGCTGTAAGTCTATAAGACTGTTTTCTTGTGGTCATCTACTCCTCTGGCTCTTACAGTCTTTCTGCCTCCTCTTCTGCAGCAGTCCCTGAGCTCTGAGTGGCAGAGGTTTAATAGAGGAGTCCTATCCAGGGTCACGCACTCTGTAATCTCTTATTCTCTATATTTTTTGGCCAGTTGCAGCTTTCTGTGTTGATTACCATATGTTACATGAGGAAACTTCATTGGTGAAAGTTGGGAGGTGCATTAATAGTCTCTCTGCTCCCGGTTCTGCTATAGTCCCTGAACCTTAGGTGTAGAGGCTGCATTGTAGATGTGTTACTTAGGCTTGGGCATCTCACAGACACTTCGTCTCTGCATTTGACCGTTGTGGAACTCTGTAATAGTCTTTATCTGTTGCACAAAGAAGCTTCTTTGATGAGTGATGAGAGGTGCACTCATCTGTAAATATAAGGATACATATTTAGCATACAGCAAGAAATTACATTTGTCTAGGGATATGGCAGATGTAGGTTTTTCTGAAGGATCTATGACCTCTCTAGCCATGTGTATTTGGGTATGTTTATAGTACCACATGTGAGTTCCCTCCTGTTGATCCACCTTTAGGCCCAGTTAGGGAGCTGTTGATCACTCCCAAGTTAAAAGTGCTACTACTGTACCAATAGAGTTGGTTTGCTGTGTTATTAAGTGTTAAGCTGGGTTGGACCCACTGATTGATATTCTCCCTAAACAGCTTGCATAGTATTCTCTGACACTATGAGAGCTGGTCTTCAGGAAGGAAGTTCCAGCTCAGTTCCAGTTCCACTGCTCCAAGTCCTGTGTCTGAAATACATCCCATCTCCAGCAGGATATTAGCTTCAAGTTCTGGGAGCCAATCAAGGATTGTGGCAATAGCCTGAATCATTTTGGGAGTCTCTTGGACTACTCTGATCAACAACTTGAAGGAGGGTTCTCCTGTCTGACACTGTACTTTTTGTTATAGGGCTTTTAATTAATACATTTCCCTCTGGCTTTTCACACCACCTAAGCATCATCCATCTCTTCTCTCTCCCCTTCCTCTTCCCTTCCCAGTTAAAGTGCCCCATTTTCCCCTTGATGGTACCTGTCTCCTGTCAGCTCTCTCTTTCCAGTTCCTTCTTCCTTTTTCAGGAAGATGGTTCCTTTCCACTTTCCTGATTCCTGTGGTAACATCAGGATATATACTCACATATAAGAATTTGGTACTAAGATCCAAAAATGAGAGAGAACCTATGTCCCTTATTTTTCTGAGTCTGTGTTACTTCACTTCGTGTAAGTTACTTCACAGATGACACTGTCTGAAAATTTCATGAGTTCAGTTTTCTTTACCACTGAGTAGAACTCCATGGCGTAAATGCACCACATTTTCATTACCCACTCGTCACATTTAGGTCACTTCCATTTCTTAGCTATTGTGAAAAGAGTGGCCACAAACATGGCTGCAGAAGTAGTTCAGCAGTAGGATGAGTCCTTTCGGTAGATGCCAAGGAGTGGTATGACCAGATCCTATGGTAGGTTTGTTTTTAGTTTTTGAAGAATTCTTCACACTGCTTTCCATAGCGGCTGTACCAGTTTGCAGTCCCATCAGCAGTGAATGAGGGTCTCCTTTCCCGGCATCCTCACGAGCATCTGGTGTCATTTGTTCTCTTGATCTTCGTCATTCTAACTAGGTAAGGTGACATTTTAAAGTGTTTTTGATTTGCATTTCCCTAATTACTAAGGATATTGAAAACTTTTAAAAGTGTTTTTTCATCATTTTTATTTCTTCTTTTGAGAACTCTTTGTTCAGATCCATAGCCCATCTTTTAATTGGGTCATTTGTTTTCTTGATTCTTGTTTTTTGAGCTCTTTGTGTGTTCTGGATATTAATCCTCAGTCAGATGTGTAGCTGGTGAATATTTTCTCCCACTCTATGGGCCTCCTTTGCACTCAATTGGTGTTTCCTTTGCTGTACAGAAACTTTTTAGTTTATTGAGGTCCCACTTGTCAATTTAATTCCTGAGCAACTAACTGATGTCTAATTTAGAGATTCCCTTCCTGAACCTGTATCTTGTTGGGTACCACCTGTGTGTATTAAGGACAATAATACTCAGGATTTATTTATGTATGTATTTATTTAGACAGGGTCTGCTAGTGCTCAGGGTAGCCTCGGATTCACTGGGTAACGGGATGATCGGATCGTCCTACCTCCACGTCACAAAAGCTAGGGTTTCAGGCATGTACTACCATGCTCAGACTGTTTTTGTTCACATGGTCAGCTTATCAACACCATCTCTAGGTGTGTGCTTCAGAGATTTTGTGGGTTGGGGGTTGGGCAGAGCACTGTGAGAAAGCAAATTTAGTGATAGAGGAAGTCCTACCAGTTGTTTGGATTTCCTGGTGCACAGAGGAGGTCTAGTTCTACTGTCTGTTAAGTCTGCAATAGCACTATAGCTTTAAAAATAGCAATGGACATCCTTTAATTCAAATTTTTTTAATTGCTAAGGAGTGCTAGCAATCATCTGAGATGAAGGAAAAGTGATAGACTTGCTGGAGCACAGAACCACAGGCTTTCGCTGGAGGGCGTTCAAGGAAATGAAGTTCAGGCAAACAAGGCTCCTGTGCTGCTCAGGGGAAAGAACGTCTGGTGAGTTCTTCACCTCACGATAGGAGGATGCTGTCGTTTTCTTGTTTTCGCGGTACAGCACTGGCGGATTGCAAGCATCCTGCTCTTTTTCATGACTGTTGTAATGGATCTGGAAAGATCCCCAGGGCTGATGTACTGAAGGCTTGGACTGCAGTTGATGACACTTTGGGTTGCTGGTGGGACCTGTAGTATATAGGACCTAGGAGAGGAAGTTAGGTGATTAGGGGCATACCCTTGTCTGGTATGTTGGGACATTTGTTTCCTGGCTGCCAGGAACCAATCAACTTTCCTTCTTCCCACAGGTCTGAAGGCTGGGACTGTCTGACCATTGGCTTTACCCCAATACCCCACCTTTCCCGCCTTCTGTAACGGTCAGGCAGGCCTCCCTATATAAACCCTTGCATTGGCTCTAATAACTGAACTACCCACCGACGTAGTCTCCTGGGAGGGAACTCCTCCCGCCACACTCTGAGCCACCTGAGGTCCTGTTCGACTGTCCTCCATTCTCTGGCATGGCTGGAGCACAACAGCCGAGCTCGAGATGGAGACCCACCCACAACCTCTGAAACTGTGAGCCATAATCTTTCCATCTTGCTGTTTATAATTCTCCAGTATCTTGTCACAGTGACAGAAAACTGTGTCTATAAAGAACACGACAGGCAGGATGACTGGAAAATGTGCTTCAGAGTCATGTAGCCTAGATCTTGAATTCAACACTATCTCGATTTCCTCACCAGAAAAGTGGTTATCAGAGGGTGTAAACAGGCTTATGAGGCATCTGAAGATCTTCCTGGGATTCAGCTGAAAGCAGAGAGAGTACTAGTATATTGGCTAGGAGAACATAATCTGAGCACTAGACATGTTCCTGTTGTTCAAATTAAGTATGTAGCATAATCTCAAAGTATGTATGATGCTGATTATGGGGATCTCAAAGCTGGTGTCAGCAAGGTTTAGAGTCTGAATATTTCTCCAGACCAGACCAGACCAGAATAAAAGTATTAGATTGTCTTTTGAAAATACGTTAGCTTCATTTCATTCTTTTAAAAAATTCAACAGAAGAGCTGGGAAGATGGGTCAGTTAGAAAGTGCTTGTGGCACAAGCGTGTGGTCCTTAGCTCAACTCCCAGAACCCAGGTAAAAAGCCAAGCATGGTGGCACACCTCTGTAGGGGTAGGAGAGACAGAAGGATCCCAGGTGCTCACTGGCCAGCCAGTCTAGGCCATCAGTGAGTTCCAGGTTCAGTGAGAGATTCTGTCTTAGAAAGTAAGGTGGTGGCTAAGTGATTGAGTCTCCACATACAACTGCATGCACACGCATGTGTGTGGACACACACACATCAACAAAAATAACATCTGTAAATATTTAAGCATGAATTATACATTTTTATTTTGGCACCGGTATTTTACCGTAAAGCCTATCACAGTGAGAGAAGCACTTTATTTTACCAAGATAATAACTTTGGTAATCAATCTTCTCATCAAAAGCCCAGAAAACACTTCTGAGTTTGTGTGACGCACTTGAACATGCCCCATCCGCTCATACAAACACTTCAGCAAACAGAATAATGTTCAATTGGCCAGTGGTATCTCCTGACCTTACCCTCTTCAACCCAGTGCACATGGGAAGCCAGTCCATCATTCACCCTCACAGTCTTCCCTCCCTCTCTAGCGTTGCACACCCTCATTGGTCACGCTTGCCTTGGTTAAGCCTGGCTTCACTACATCACCTCTATCTGCCACTGAATGGCTCAAGAAATACACAGCCTCCTGTTCATATGTCACTGGAGATTCATGGCAGTCTCTTTCTACTAGCATGAAGTTACTCCAAGCACAAGGTCCAAATCTCCTTGTTCTCATCCCCCTCCCTCCAGAGGGACTGCTCTTTCACTCTGCTCTTCAGGCCTGCCTTTTGTGGTCAGGCCCTGAGCAAACATGGCCTGTCTGCCCATCTAGCCATAGGCGTGTCTAGTTGCACCTTTCTCATATGATTTCTAAAGTTTTTGCTTCTGCCTATCTGCCTCCTAACACCTCTCTGCAGATCCCTTGATATTCTATTCTATACCTTTAAGCCTTTGCAAATGCTGTTTCCCTTCTGGAATGCCTTCCCCCTCTCTCTCTCTTTCAAGGTCTTTTTAAAATTTGATTTTATATGTAAGAGTATATTGCCTGCATGTATGTAAGTGTATCCACGTCATGCAATACCCACAGAAGACAGAAGAGGGCATCAGATTCCTTGGACCTGGACTTACACATGGTTGTTAGTTGCCATGTGGGTGCTGGGATTTGAATCCAGGTCCTCTGCAAGAGCAGTCAGTACTCTTAACGGCTGAGCCATCTCTCCTGCTCTGGAAGGCCTTCTTTCTGTTTGTCCAGCTAGGATGAGATTGCTGGTGCTCCTGTGCTCTGCAGGACATGGTGACCACCCTCCTCTCTACCACCACCCACTGAAGTGCTGTTCCCAGTTAGAACTGTGTGGGTTGGTCAGGTGTTTGTTCACTCTCCCCTGCAAGATGGTGTTTCCAAAGAGCCTGCACCAGGCGCAGTATTTCCTGTAGCTTTGCTCTGCACTTAGTGATGTTCTAGGAATAAATAAACCTTTACCAGAATCTACTGAATTAATCCTTACTCCACACCCCTCCCCCCCATCTATCAAGAGGAAAATAGACATGGAAGAAGATACAGAGAACCTTCCAGATTGGAAATCAAAGGGCTACAGAGCTTCAGGAAGCTTCTCTTTGAGTGAACTTGAACACCCTTCCCTGTCCTCCATTCCTTCTTTCCATCTCACAGCAGAGCCTTGGAGTAGACATTTCCATAAGCCAGAAGGCTTGCACCTGGCTCCACAAGGAAGGATGGCTTCGCAGTGAGGGGGAGCCTGATTCTGAGTGAAAATGAAGTCCTCCCTGGTCCCCAACACCAGTCTTCACCAAGTGCCATTTCCTGAAAATGGCTTTGTTTTCCTGCACTTCTGCAGGGGCATGAAAAGCATGGAAGAAACAGCCTTGTGCCTGCTCCCGAGACGGCCGCAGTGGGCCAGCTAGGCAGTGGTAAGATGCTTAGGAAGGGATGCGAAGGCTTTGACACTAGGCATGCCTCCAGGAACTTCAGACACATCTCCCCAAGGCCTGACACTCTCCACAATCCAATCAATCAGGAAGTTTGCATCAAGTAAGGAGGATGGAGCTCCTGTCTCACAGACCCACTGGTCTCCACAGGGGAGTGGCACAGGCAACCAAGCACACCTTACCACAGCAAGTGGCATGGTTGCCCCAGCAGATACTAGGTATGCTGAGGACAAGGGTGGAGAACCCCCTGTAGCCAGCTCACTCCAGACAGGAACAGAAACCCCTGAACCTAGCTGGCATGGCTCTTAACCCCCAAACTTCCTTCTCTACACATGAAGTTAAATGGTAAAAAACCTGTATTGCAGACCTCAGCTCTGACCTTTTTGTCTTTTTGTTATTGTTTTTCTATCTTGACAGCTGTTTGGGCAACATTCACTTAGTGGCGGCTGGAAACCTTGCAGTATCCACAGTGATTGCCCTTCCACGCAGCTGGGCTTCTCTCTATCACCTTGGATGTTGTTGGATATTCCAAGTATTACCTTTCCACCAGGAATGACGTTTGGACCTGATGGGGGAAGGGATTCATGATCACTGCTACTCAGACAGGGTGGCATCATCCATGGTCACAAGCTTCCAGGCCACCTTTGTGCATTCTTGACATATCTTCGCTGACACTTCTTCTGTCAGTGACAAGATATCACCTTGTTAAAGAAGGTCTATGATGGCAAGCAATGAAAAGGATTCTGGAACACAGATCCAGAGAACTCTGGCTGATCAGTGGATCATAAGAATAAGGATCCAGCAGAGATCACTGACTCCCCCAAGGAGTGACAAAGAGATTGGCTAGAGAGAACAGGCCAGTGGCCCCTGACTCGAGCAGACACAGTCTCTGCAGGGACTTCACTGGGCAGCCAGCAGCATTAACAGTTTTGAGAAACACACAAATACGGAAGTCAGTGATGAGGAGGTTTGAGGGCAGAAGCCCGTACACATGGGTAAGCTCTTCTAGAAGACCTCCAGTAATCTCTTCTAGAAGGACAGCAACCTGTGCTCTGACTCTGCGGGGACCTTTGCCCTTGTATGGAATGTATTTGGGGGAAAAAAGAACAACAGGCACACCAGCATGGTGAACATCCGAACTTATACGGCTAGCACAGAACCACGGGAATTTCAGATACATGTGCTTTCCTATGCAATTTATCTTACTTGCAAAAACATTTATAATTTGCTTACTGCCATATTAAAATCTAGATAAGGCCCCTCATTTACAGGAAGATCATGTTGCTTTCTTATCTGCTTTTGAGACATCTTGTAATAAGACTGTTTCCCCCTGGTCTGTGGTGCTTTTTCAATCAATGCAGCTGACATTAGATAATTTCAACACAAGGGACATATCACACTGGCCCTATATAAGCATTGACCTAATTTAGAGAATCTTAGACTGTTTATCCACAACATCTTGCCTGTGAATATTTGAAAGTGCATAACCATTGTAGTCTCCAGGGGAAAAAAGAAAGACAGAGGCCCGTAAGGGTCTCTGTGGGCTTAGCAGATGATGAAGCAGAAGAAGCTGTGCAGAGCACATTAAACAAACAGTGCGCAAGTTAATTGGAATTTTACTATGTGCGATCTGCAGGACCTCCACCCCCGTGCCTTCTTCAGGGATCCTTCTTCCATCCTCCTCGTCACTCTGGATTAGTCTTCCACTCTGGAAACGTAGGAGAGATGGAGAGAGGTGACTGAGACCTTGCTGTTTTTCCTGTGTAGCTACATAGGTCATATAAGTGGGAGCAAACATGGGTAGCAGGGGGTCATGTCTTCAGCAAGATGTGAGCCACATTTTAAGGTATTTTCTTTGTTAATTTTCTAAAAATTATTTTTATTTTATGTGTATGAGTATATTGCCTGCATATATGTAAGTGCATCCATGTTGTGCAATGCCCTCAGAGGACAGAAGAGGGTGTCAGATTCCCTGGAACTGGAGTTATGGACAGTTATTAGGTGTCATGTTGGTGCTGGGATTTGAACCTGGGTCTTCTGTAAGAACAGTTAGTGCTCTTAACCACTGAACCATCTCTCCAGACCTGGTGACTATTTTTTTTAGACAGGATATCCCTGTAGCCCCAGCTGTCCTGGAATTGCAAGCTGGCCTCCATCTCACAGAAATGCACTTGCCTCTGCTTCATGAGTGCTAGGATTGGAGGTATGTGTCACCATGCCTGATTCCTGTGGTGACTTAAAAAACAATCAAACAGATAGTGTGGGGCTGGGGATGCAATTCAGTTGGTAGAGAGCTTGCCTCACCTACGGGAAGCTCTAGGCCCCATACCCAACACTGCTTAAAAACCAGGTAGTAGTACTCACCTGTAATTTCAGCACTCAGAAGGTAGAGGCAGGATGATCAGGAATTCAAGGTCATCCTTGAAGATAAAGAAGACTCAAGGACAGCATGGAATAGAAGAGAACCTATCTCAAACAAACAAACAAACAAACATAAATAAATGATAGATAGTATGATCGAGACTAAAATGTCTCTATTTTATCATGAGTGATAATTTCTCAGAAATGAATTTTCAAAAGAAACCATATTTACCCTTGACCATGTTTGGTATTTTGGTACTTTTTTTCTCTTAGGTAAAAATTAACCAAAATCAGAAGACTAAACAGACATAAAAATAATGGACAAAAGGACAGTTCCTTTTATGATGAAAAATAAATTTGATTTTATTCAAAATTATCTCAGTATTTCCAGTTTATTGGCAAAGTGGACTTCACATTTTTGTTGAATTGTTTCTTATTAGTTATACAGCCACAAAAGATATATACTGAAAGCCAGGCATAGTGGTGCATACCTTTAATCCCAGCACTTGGCTGTCAGAAACCTGGTCTACATAGGGAGTTCTAGGTCAGCTAGCTAGGGCCACAGGGAGACCTTGTCTCAAAAAGTAAAAAAATAAATAAATAAATAAAAATTGAAATATTGTGAATACCCATTGTCACACATGCAGAATTTTCATGTTGTACTTTAACTGACTATATTAAAGACAGTAAGCATGGGACAATATTATCTCATTTATCATCAGCAAAAGAAAAAATGTAATTTCTAATTTTTATAACTTAATTTCTAGATACCACGTGTCTAAATATGATAAGGAGAACTTTAAGGGCTTCTTTAATATTAAAGTTTACTTGGGCTAGTAAGATGCATCAGCAGCTAAAAGCACTTGCTGCCAAGACTGATGATCTGAGTTCGATCCCTGGGACCACAGTATGGAAGGAGAGTACCAACTCCTGCAAACTGTCTTCTGACCACCACATGCGCACTGTAGTCTCTGCATAACACCCTCAATAAATGAGTGTAAAATAAAAGTTTACAAATAAGTTTCCTTTGACTTCCTTGGCCTAGGGCAGACTTCACATAGTTTTAAAACTTTGAGTCAACCAAGGAGGAAATTTCTAGAAGGAACGCACTCTTGGTTGGCATAGGGCATTTTCACAGAAGGCAAAATCTTACTTAGCTTTGTTTGGAGTTGAGTGGTGACAACTATGTGATGACACATTCCAAGGGGAAATTAATGCAGGAAAGTGCTAAACACTGACCTGAAATTTGAAAACAACAGAAAGGGATTTCCTTAAAACCTTGTAGAACTCAGTGACCCCTAGGATCAACATCCTCCAACATCTAACATTTGTAGGAAGATTCTTCAAAAGTTACTTCACAGATCATGTCGGATTGCTGACTGGGATCATAATGTAGTACTTAGAATTAAAACAAAAATGGAAAGAAAATAAATCAAAAACACACAACATGTAATGTCCCCTCAGGCCCTCAGCATACTCCTGAAAGACACTGTTAAAAGCAGCTTTGAGAGGAGTTGGGGGAGCCTTCACTTGACTCCTGCTGGGTCACACACTCAGTCCAGATCCTTCCCACACCTTTTTTTTTTTTCTTTTTGCAGTTCCTTTTCCGTTTCCTAGAGGACCACGGAGGGACGCACGGCTATGGGAGAAAGGCGCAGCCCCAGGCCGCATTCAAGGTCCAAGAGTAGCAGCAGGAAAGCTCATTTCAATAAGGTGTTTACTTAACCCAACATATCTGAAGTATAGTCATTTCTGTAGCCAATGTTTTAAATGCTTAACAAGCTCTTTCTCATTCAGTCTCTGTAAAATCCAGTGTGTGTGACATGCTGCACATCCCAAGTCACACGGTTGCATTTTAACTATTCAGGAACTGTTTGTGGGGGCTGCTATCCTGCTGGATAAAACCAAGTCTAGAAAGCATTCAAGGGCGATTAAGAAGATATAAAGAGTAAAACAGAAAACAAGTTAATAAACCAATCCACTAGGCAACCTAGGGCAGGACAGCCCCCAAGAGGACAGAAGGCAAGGCTTAGAAAAGAACCCATCCTTCGCTTTCTGCTGCTCTTGAACTAACTCCATCATACTGTGTATGCCTCACCAAGGGTTCTTCTGGTTATACCTCCAAGGAAGTCAGGTGCCTAGCCCAGGAACGTCACCCAGGGTTCAGCCAACACATCCTTGAGGAAAGACCAAGGTAATGCTCCATGTTTGAGAGTCACTCAGTTGCTTGTGAATGACTTACGGTGCATGACGAATGATGCCCAATGGCTGTGTGAAAGCGTGTATGAATGTGTGGGAGTAAGAGAGTGTGCATGTGTGGGAAGGGGGCTGGAGGCAAGGGCAAGCCCAGGGCAGTTTTCTGGAAGTAGAGAAGGAACTTTGACAGAGGACACCCTGTCACAGAACTTCTCTGGCCCCCACCCACCTACCCACCCAGGACCTCTGCATTCCTTCAGGAGACACCCTGAAAACCACAGGGAGTGCAGTGAGGACCTGCCTTGTCCATGCTGCCTATTTGGCCCTGACCACCCAACTGTAGTGGGCTCCAAATGGCCCCTCTAGTCTTTCTGGTTTAGGCTTTGGGCAGTTTGGCTTGCCTCACTAAGAAATCACATCGTCTAGCAGAAACCTAGAGAAGCCTCACAGGATCTGATCAGTGGTTTTCCAGAGCCTTGACATCCACATCAATTCTCAGGAGAGGAGACTGTTCTAATTCATTTCTTCTAAAGTTGTTGTTCACCTAGAGCCTGGCACCTCCACTCAGTAGGCTGAGGCAGGAGGATTGCAGCGAGTTCTAGTCCAGTTTCAGCTACACAGTAAATTTGAGGCCAGCATGGACTACAGAGTGAAACCCTGTCTCAACACAAAACAAAACACCAGGGATCACTGGGCCAAGTTTGTCCATGGAGAAGAGAAAGATGTCTTGGTTGGAGCACTGCCTGTCCCAAATCCCGAGTGCCTGCTCATTAGATGGGATGTGCTCCCAGGTTCTGGCCACCCAGCACAAAGAACTAGGGTGCCTCGGGTCTCATTTGCTGGTCCCTGACAGCTTGAACCCCAGGGACTTCGATCCTTGGCCAAGAGCCTTCTTCCTCTGTCCTGGTTCCAGAGAAAGGAGGGAGTAGGAAGGGAAGAGGCAGTGGAGAGCATGACTGGGGAGGCGATCATGTGACTCACAAGACACTCATGTGAAGGGACCCGGTGTGGCATGGTTCCCGGGTAACCAGGCTGCTTTTGCATCTCTAGCAAGTTTTGCTTGGAGTTCAAGATAATGAAAAAACCAAACTAACACCTGTTGCTAGTACTGTTGTTCCATCTCTCTACATTCAAACACCTTTCACTTAATCTAAACTTGCAAGCAGCAGCAAGAGAAAACAGAAAAACCTCAAAATCTGAGCTATTGAGCCAGATGTTCCAGCTTGGAACCCCAGGGACAATTTGCAAAGTTCTCAGATCCAACGAGAAGAAGTGATGGCTAGTCACTGCCTGCCTGTGCCCCTCCCCCTTCTGTCCTCACCAACAGAAGCTGTTCTGGACAGAAAGAGAAGCTCGAGAGAAGGCTGTTCATGAATTCAGATTTTCAGATTCTGGTGTTTTGCAATGGTGATAACTCCTGTGGCAGCCCAGGGTCCCTTGGCAAGTCTAAGCAGCTGCTCCTGGCTTTGAAAGGCCCAGGACAATGGGTGCACTGTTCCTGGCGCCCGCCTCCTCTGTTTGCATAGACTGTTCTGCCTGGTTGACCAAGTGGCTGTGGGGGTTCAGCATTGTCCACAGATCACTTCAGGGTGTGTCAGAGGTGACAGGGCTCAGGTGAGGGCTGAAGTGGGATGATTTCCAGAGCTGTGATGAGGAACCACCCTGGGAATCCACTTGTTTGCACTTGAGGGAGGACCTTCTCAGTTGTTGGAGGGGACACTGAGGAGGAAGGCCTTTAAGGGGGAACTTGCAGAAATCTGTTTGGAGAGCGTCTTGAGATACCCATCTAACAGTCCAGTATGTGAATTAAACAAACAAACAAAAAACAGCCTCTTGGAAGTCTGAGTTATGCTCCCAAAAGGAAGATGCACAGTGTCTATCTCTTCCGCCAATAGTTTACTAGGTGAACCAGAATGTGCTCTTTCCCAGAAAAGACATTGTGAAAAGTTGTGATCATGATGGTGGTAGTGTGTGTAGCCTTGGGGTGTGTGTGGGGTCTCTGGAGGGATGCAAATCTGAGCTGCAAAAACACTGAAGTGCAGAGAAAGGGTTTACCTCTGGCTTATCAAATAGAAACAGTGGTTGGCTCCACGAGCTGGCTTTGACATCTCTAGAGCTGCACAAACAAGCACAGCCCCTCTGCACCACTTTCAGGCCTCAGCTGAAAATGTCCCTGTAGATAAGTACTTCTCTTTGAGGTCTGAACACTAACGTCCACCACTTTTACCGAGTAGGTGGAGTGAGGGGCTGGTCAATAGCGACTGATTTCCACGCCCAGGATTCCTTTCGGTTGGGAATTACAGACTCAGAGATGTGAATATCACGGGTTCTTTGCAGAGAAGGAAACTGCAGGGGAGGGGCCTAAGGCGTAAGGGTGGGTGGGGCAGGGGCGAGGAAGGAGAATCCAAGAAAATGAGAAGGAACCTCTTCTGTACCTAAACGGACAAAGATCTTCGGCATTGTTTCTCTCTGGTCAAAGCCAAATTCCCGCAGGCAGTTCAGCGCCTTCACCGAGGGCCGTCTAACCTCTCCCAGCCCCATGTCCAGCGTGCCTAGCTCTCTGTCCTCCACCTCCTCTGTGCGCTTCCGCGCCCGCGCACTCCCCCTCCCCCTCCGCCACCGATCACAAACAAGGGCTTGAAAAGGCCACGGTGGACGTCGCGTCCAGGACCGCAGAGAACTGGCCGGCAGCTGGCCCCGCGAGGGCCTCGCCGACGTTTCCGAGTTCGCAACCCTCCTTCCCTGCCGTTCGCAGCAACGCTCATCTCGGGAATATAACGATTAATCCAACCGCAGGTTTCCAGATAAGTGACTGTGATGGAGACTGTTGGCGAGAAAATAGACAATTATCCGCTGTTAGCTTTACATAAAGATCGCATTAACTCAAATTAGTTATCAGACAAAAGAGCTTCAGCGCGCGCCCTGCCCGCCCGCGCCCGGCCCGCGGGGCACCCCGGGGCGCAGCCTGGGCCCAGCGCGGCGGGCGGGGCGCGAGGTCTCTCGACACCCGGCCGGGCTGGAGGCGTGGGAAGACGCAGGCGGGAGACCCTGAGCCCGGCTCACGCGTGCTGCGCAGACCCGGATGCGGGGTACGCAGCCAGCTCCTGCGCTTCAGCCGCGCACTTCAATCCTTCCCACGCCCGCGTCCCCTCCGCAGGTCTCCCCGCGCGCTCGCCCAGCCTGTCCCCGCCGCCCAGTGCCCTTTCAGCGGGGACAGGGACATCACTAATTCCTCCAGACATGGATGGGCCCGCCTCCCTTGCCTGGGAGTCCGACTCTGCCTTGCTGAACGGCCTGGGCCACCTGGTGACGCACCAGCTCCAGTCCCCGAGCCGCTACTGCCCCTCCCAGAATATGGCCTGCGGCGCGGGAGCTAGGGCAGGGACAGGGCAACGTGGCCAGGACGACCAAAACTGTGCGCTGTCCACGCACCGCGCATCTTCTCCACTCGTTCTCCTGGCTGCCCGCTAACATGGATGCCGGCTTTCCCCAGCAGGATGAATTTCAGGGACCGTGTCGGTGTGAACAAACGCAGCGCCCAACGTCCCGGTGGGCTACAGCGCCCAGCGGGGTCCCCAGTGCCGCAGGCGCGCACTGGCGGTTGCGCTCGCGCCAGGGCCGGCCTCCTCCGCCCCCAGGGTCTCCGAGCCCCGCTGAATAGGGCGGATAATGACCCCCGGTTCCCAAGGCAGGCTCTCCGCTGCCTGGTGAGCCTTGGATTTGTGTGGTCCAAGCCTTTCCCAGCTTGTCCCATTCTGTCACCGGGATAAGGGCCCCCTCGGCTCGTTTGCACCTGCGTCGCTTTTGGCTCCTTCAGGAATGCGCTGAAGCTTGTAATCAGCTTTGTGAAGCCATTGAGTGCACGGCTGAGTGAAACTTCCAAAGCTCGAGGAAAACTGGCCGGCTGAATAGGAGCCAGCATGGGGCTGCTCTCCAAGCCTCCGCGCTGCCAAATTCCAGCAGAGCGCCTCACAATCGCTCCGCGCGGGCTTGACTGCTTTCCCCACACTGAGAAAAGTGAGAAAAGAAAAGCGAAAATACCAGTCGCCCGGGTTAGCTGTTTGTTCCCAGATTAATGGCAAGCGGCTCCCTCCTACTCCACCCCCTCCACAAAGCTCACCAGTTCAGGAAATATGACAGTGAGGGGAGGGCAGTTATTAATAACTCTCATCTGATGTCACCCCCTAAGCGGGGGTCTTCTGGGGTTTCAGAGGGTCCCCCATTCCCAGTTGCTGAGTCCCGTGTGCCTCAGGCCTAGCAGCAGAATCTCAGGCTTGCTTGAGTAAAGAGCCGGAGAAGAGCTCCCAGCCTAACCTAACCGAAGGCTCCAGGAAAGAAGAGCCACAGACCAGGCCTGGCTCCCTTCACACAGCCCCAGTAGGGTGCCTCAGCCACAGGTGCTTTAGGGCCTCTCTCTTTAGAGAAGCAGGAACTAGCACCCTATTTCCAAGACTCTGCTGTTCCTTGGCAGGAGATCTCAGGTACAGAGATGCCTGCTGCAGCCACTCCACGTGTTCCCGATTCTGCTTCAGGCATCTGAGCTCTGGTTTCCAGGAGTTAAATCCTTCAGACACGCGTCCCCACGTGTTTCACAGGCCCCAGCCCATCCTCCCCTACTCAGGGTGAGCGAAGCTTCCTCTCAGCGAAACAAAATCCTTGATAGCTAACAGAAGACCGAGCCACGTGCAAAAGGCAAGCCCATCCTCCTCAAGGCCAAGCATACCTGTATCCTTGAGGCTGACTGCTCATCCAGTGACAGCTTCTCTTTGTGCAGTTATACCAGGTTCTAGAGCAGTGTTCCTGTGGCAGAAGTGTGGATGCCTGCCTTCTGAGTGGATGCTGCCAGTGTGTCTCTGAACTCAACCTGGAAGTGGGTCTTCTGGGAGGAAACATGGAACCCTTTCTCTGGACTGCTCACATGAGACCCTCTCCTCAGTAAACCCTGGTAGGAATCACCTGGAGGATAAAGAACTGAGGCAACATTGTGATCTAGGCACAAAAACTCTCTCCATAATGGCTGTGAATTTCTTGAGCTAATTAATTCCTTCCATCCTGAACAAGAGGCCTTCCCTTTTTCTGAAAGCACAAATACATGGTTTTCATATTTGATCTTGATTTCTACACGTGCCTTCCAGCAAACAGAAGCTCAGTCCTGTGGGGTTCTTGCTGCTGCTGCAATGTCTTGCTTTTGTGGGGGCATCATAATGTCTGACTGTGGCTCTATGCTATAAATAGTCCCCTGGTAGATCGAAAAGCTTAATGGGCCTCTTTAAATACCTAAGTTATTATAAAGCCCTAGGGAGAATAACATTAACAGGCAGAGAGGAACAAGAAGAGAGCTCCCCCTGTAGATGCCCCATTACAGGGTTCTTGGTTGCACTCTAAGGAAGTGCAGAGTGGGCAGGAATTGTCCTATTTATACACTTTAATGTGCACCGGGAACTAGAGCACACTGCGAGATGAGTGTGAGAAACAGCCTGTGTGAGCAGGAAGGAACTCTAACTTAAAGAGGTTGAGAGACCGGCCCAGAATCGCTCAGGAGCATCCTGGCTGCTGTCAGTAATCCTAACAAGTTAGTACAGTAGTGGGAGGCTCTGTCCTGCTTTTAAACATACCCCATAGTCTGGCGGACCAGCAAAGAAATTCTCCCTTTCAGACCACGAGGGGCACAATCACCAAACCTGGCACAATGTGAGACTGTGGGACTTAAAGAAAAGTTCAGTGATCATATGCCCAGACTGTGTGCATTCATTCAGAGATACTAAGATGCTATGAACATTCCAATGTGTACCTCCCACGTTGACATTCAAAGTTTACTTTTTTTATTGTAAAGTTTGACATGACGTTTTCAGCAGCATCTCGCCTTTCAACCATTCTCAGTAACAAGTCAGGAGGATCTGCAGCAATTCAGAAATTAGTGAAATTTTATTCCTGGTGGGGGCGTTGGATTAAGAGGCTGGGAGAGTGTGAAGCAAGTCAACGTGTAATTGCATGATAAGGCTCTCACGAGGAATTTATTGGCCAAGTTGCTATTTCTATTCCTTCCTAATCTCGTTTAGCACATTCGTCCTCTGCAATCTGTCTTCATAATCTCCTGTAGTAGAATGGCAGCCAATGGAAGCATGCGTGTTTGGAGAGAAGAGGAAATATGCAGAAGTGTGATAAACTGATGCTAATTACCCATATTTAGGACACCGAGTGCAGAAGATCAAGGTTTACAAATAACAAACCAGAGCCAATGATGATGGCTTCCTCATGTGGAATATATTGGAGGGGACCAGATAAGGGTTTCACGGGCAGCAGAGATTTATTGGTCAAAGGGTTCACCTTCCCCTTTTCCACTTTTATATAGCAGTAAATTATTTAGGCTAAATTCACCAGAACATCACTCTTTCGTCTGGCGGCGTGCCATGACTTGCTCTTTCTTTGTGTCCTTTCAATGCAAATCCTTGTAGTTTAACATCAGCTGATAAGAAACAAATAATTGAAGTAATAGGTAATTCCCTTTAAATTGTTCATATAGGAGGGTCCCAGAAAAATGAGATGAAGTAAGGAGCAAGGTCTGAAAGGGAACCGTCGTCACCCTCAGCCCCTGGACTGCATAGCTGTCACTCACTGTAAGCTCACAGCCAGTTTGCACTTGGGAGAACTGGTTCCACTATCACACCAGCCGGGCCAGTGCTTCTGGCTGGAATCTTGATCATTTAAAACAAACACAACAAAATAATATCTAAATGTAGAGTTTCTTTTCCTCCCACTGTTTCTGCACCACCTTAGCTTGGTTTTGTGTTTGCCACAAGCCCTGACCTTTCTGAGAACAGACACAGGAGGCATCATGCTGGCAGGTTGGTGGCATGGTAGAGGGGTTGTGATGCGGTTCTCTGTTTGCAAAATTGCCTTCTGTAGTCTCGAGAGAGCACAGAGTGACATGGCTGAGCACGCTGCTGTACATATGCACATTTCTTTGAAAATCTGTATGTTGACCAAATCCAGCCAGTTTACTTTGATTAAAAAAACAAACAAACAAACAAACAAACAAAAAAACCCAGAACTCATCATTAGCTTTGGTGCCTACTATAAAACTGATCTCTTTTTCATTTTCTGAGAAACTTCTAGAGTTTTTGTCTGTACCTTTCTCAGTTGCTAGTGGAGAAGGCAACAGGAACTCTGTTAGATACACATGGCAAACTGGCATGAACCATTTATTAAAAAGACAAACTGGTTTGGAATAAAAAAATTTAAGCTTAAGTTTGGGGATATAGTCTATAATTCCTACATAAAGAAGTATTGGAAAAGAATTGCTGATCCTTCACACAAAATATTTTTTCCCGTTAGACCAGAAGTTATGTCCAGCGTACTTCTACAGGCGGAAGATTTTCCCTCTTTAGTCCAGCAAACCTGGGGTATATTTCTGTTTCATGAAAGAAAAAAAAAAATCAGTGTTAGTGACTTTTTTCTGAGGGTGTTGGTATGTTAGATGCACACTTGAAATAAAAACATTTCAAGTGTGTATCTAAGAACCAAAGGAATGTGTAGTTTAGTTAATTGAATAATGAGTTTATAAAATTTTGCCAAAAATATTTTCAAGAATGCCTGTTCTATAAAAATTAACTTGCTGTAAATTAGTGTGCTAAGAATTGTGTGCACTTAACAGTGCAACACCTATGCTCTTATTTCACGTGCATTTAAAATTTATTCATTCCATTCACCAAAAAAGAAGAAAATATGAATATTATTTCACTACTGTCTAGCAAGGGAGGCAAAAATGCAGGTTGCTGGCTTTCTGGAAAATACTTGCATCAGAGAAAGAAGTCCAGTTGCTCTAATCATTCTAAAAAGCCTGTGTGTCACTACACACACATATATCCCTGTGCTGGAGTGAAGTGAGTCACCTGGACCTAGTGATGGCTTTGATCTCTAGAGATGATAGGGTGATGTGACCCTTTGGTCCCCACAAAGCTTTTCTCCTTAAGTTATGGGAAGTTAACCCAGAGGGCTGATTGACACTCAACAATTCCTGTATGTGTTTTGTGCATATCTCTATAGCTTCGTCTTCACCATTCAGTCAATGAGGCCCTGGCGGTCTGCGAGAGGTAGGCATTATTTTCAAAACAGGTTAACTTCAGAAAGATCAACCAGTTAAACTATACCAGTTGATGCTAATTAAAAAAAATAAAATTTCTTCTTAAATGAATGGTTTCCTTTTAGATTGGCTCACGTTCCTATAGACAGAGACCATCTTTGACCCAACAGAGCATCTCTGGGCAGAATGTGGATAAACACTGGGAGAGAAAAGTTACCAATCACCAACTGAGGCCTTCCCCACGTGGCTAGCTTCTGAGGCCATGTGGCCTGTGTCCCATAAAGGTATGTGTGCTGCAGAGCTTTGTGTAAGTATGTGCATGCATGTACCCCTTCAGGTATGTGCAATTTGTGTGCATGTGTGTGCCCCTGCAGGTATGTGTGAGTATGTATGTGTGCACCCCTTTAAGTATGTGCAAATATGTGCATGTGTATGTCCTTGCAAGTGTATGCAGGTATGGACAGGGGTTTATGTATGTGTAGGGATGGGCAGGTTTAGGCAAGTGTGCATATGTTTGTGCCCCTGTAGGTATATATAGGTATGTGTGTGTGCCCCTACGAATGTATTCAAGTGTGTGCATCTATGCGGGTGTGATCAGACGTGAGTTGGTAAGTGCCCCTGCAGGGGTATGTAGGTGTGTTTGTCTGTGCAGGTACGAGCAGGTATCTGCAGGTGTGGGCAGGTATGTATATCTATGTAGATGTGGGCATGTGTGTGCCCCTACAAGTATGTGCATCTGTGCATAAATGAAAAGTAGGGGAAGGTGTGCACATACATATATGTGCACATCTGGGTGTGTGCAGATGTGCTTGTGCAGGATGGAGGATCTGTGCAGGGGTGTGCCCCACAGGTGTGGCAGCTACTTGTGGAGAGGTGGGTCTGCACAGCAGCAACCTGCAGCAGACAGAGCTTTGTGTTCCGGCCTAAGTGGAGCCTAGAGGAAGAGGAAAGCCGGGAGGTACAGAGTGGGGAAGAGAGGAAGAGGGATGTGCGCGCGGCTCTAGGTCGGTGTCTTTCTGGGGCCCAACTCTTCTCTAACAGCTCCTGGACACCAGAAAGGGCAGGTGTGATCTCAACACTCACCCGCAGCGCCCAGACTTCTCACCCGAGGCTGGAGGGTGCTGTTCCTCACTACACTCCTCCATGACTCTGCTCAGAAGCACTGGTTCAAAAGCAGGCGTCGGCTCAGCTCGTGAAGACTCTAGTCAGCTTGGCTTTCAGGGTCCTCTGCTTTACACCTCCAGCAGAGCCTTCATACACACAGAGGGTCTGCATCTCTCTTCCTGCGTCACACCCCAGGTGGGCGTCTTCTGCAGGGGTTTCAGCCTCGTGGCCACAGAAGGCAGATGTGGGGGTTCTGAAATAAACGTGGAACTCCAGTGATTGGCTAAGAACTGGTTAGTGAGATGATTACAGATACCACACATGTGCTCAGAGCACTGAAACACACTTTCAGCTCCAGTGACTTCCCATTACTTCCAAAGAAAACAAACAGAATGGGGGTGAGACTTAACCTGACACTGGTCACTTAGAGACTACCACCTTATGTTGCTTCCAGTAATGTCTTTGTTGTTGTTGTTGTTGTTTAGAGGAACAGAAAGGTTCTCACATCTTAACCTCTGTAGCAATTAGCCTTTGGCTCCTTCTACAGCTGCAGGGGGAGACGATCAGCACCGGGCCCTCTGAAGTCATGTGAAGCTTGTCTTGGCTTCTACACATTAAAGATGGAATAAACGTGAACTGATTCTCTCCCATCATTATCTATGAGCTGATATGTTAAATGAGCCCGTTGCTTTAGAGGTTATAAGTGACAAGATTTTTTACTATTACGAGTAATTTCTAGCTATTTCCTGTTTGACGTGACAGACCCTCATGGAGAAGTCCAAATTTGTCTGCTTGACATACATTTAACACTTTTCCCCTTCTCCAAATTCTAGCATGCTTAACTACTGTTTTCCTAGGTGTCAGTTTGCACCTGTGGGGTCTACCTCTTGAGGCCTCTGAGAGGTCCCCGGCCTCGACTCCAGCATGTCAGCAGCTAAAGTGGGTGATTACTGGCATATTTACTGTAATTGATAAAAATCGCAGGAAATGACATTTTTATTAGTCACTGACTCCAAACCACCAACAGCAATGAATGTTATGCCTACAAATCTATTCAAAAAAGCGTTCTTCTGAAATCAGAACCTCTTACTAAGTCTCTGATTCTGTGGAGTGGTTGGGCTTCACTTTAACCTGCCAACCCCGCACTCAGATAGCAAGGGATTTCCTAGACTTTGGGTGCTAAAGTGAGGGTTGAGGGTGTGTGCTTAGAGACTGAGGATTTAGAAATGTCCTGGACAAGGTCTGAGAAGTAGTGTGGAAGGAAACTGAGATAGAGTCCCAGAGCTGATAGTCTTCTGTTGCTTACTATGCCTGCTACTGGGTGCTGACCATGTCTGTCGACCCCTTCTCTACGATGGACCACTGAGTCAGGTGGCCTTTGAGAAAGTGAACAGAATTCCAACCCCGCCCCCAACATCTCTCTTCCCCTCAAAGGGCCTTGGTCCCCTGCCCATGGAGGGATGCTGAGCTGGGCCTAAAGGGCTAAAGACGCACTTCAGCAAAGACTGCCACCCTACACCAGGGTGGAGCAGCGGAGGGTGAGAGAGGTGCTCGAAAGAAACAAAAGGTGGGCTTGGGTAAAAGGGAGTTAGCCATGATGCAAATGCTTAGGTAGTCAGGTGGGGAAAGTTTCTAGAATGTCTGCTATGGGGAAATTAGGAAGTCACAGAGCACCAGGAGGCTCCAAGGGGAGCCCTGTGAGGCAAGAGGAAGGGGATGCAGGGAGACTTCATCGCAAAGCTTGACCGTGGCCAGGGCTGGGTGGGTGTGGATATATGAAGGAGGCTTCCCTGCCTGAGAAACTGGAAGAGGTGGAGAGTGAGAGCAGCTGTGCTGAGGGTCCGGACACGGCAATCCTGGCTGGGATGTTTTCAGGGCACTATGCACCAGGTGCCAAGCTGCCATTGCTGCCTCAGCCTCCTTGGTCTTCACAACAGCCCTGTCCAGGTTCCTAACCAAAATCTACATTGGAGGTATCGGCTTCAGATTTGGACCAGTGTGGGTGTGGCTCAGAGACCAGGCTCATGCTATTGCCCCAGGATTGAGGACCACTGTGAGACCAGGAGGAAGAATGGAACGACATTTACCGTTGACAGTAAGGGGAAAGGGCGGTGGAATAATGACCACTGCTAACACATCCCAGGTACCAGATACTTTCAGCTATTCATCCTCAGAGTGAATCTGAGGTGGAGGTTTCCGATGTCTGTGTTATTAAAAAGAAAGCCAAGACTCTAGGAACACGGATAATATAAAGGATCCCAAATGTGCATCCCAAGCACGCACTCTTTTGGGGAGGCTGTGCTCTGTACAGAGTCCAGCCCCCGAGTTTCTTCTGTACTAGGAAAGCTTAGGGACAGTCTTAAAAACATCAAGCTGAGGAGAGATGGCTCAGTTGGTCAAGTGCTTGCCATGAAGGTATGAGGACCTGAGTTCAATCCCCAGTTCCTCCCTAAAAGCCAGGCATGGTGGCATGTGTCTGTAATCCTGGTTCTGGGAGGGCAGAGACAGGAGGATTCTTGGGGGACACCACCAGTCAGTAATAGGCAAACTGATGAGGGGAGGGGAATGTGTGCTTCAGGTTCAGTGAGAGACCTTGTCTCAAAAACAGACAAGGTGGGGCACTGGAGAGGCTCAACAGTTAAGAGCACTGATTGCTTTTTGCAAAGGGTCCGGGTTCAGCTCCTAGTACCCACATGGCAGGGTAATAACTATTTGTAACTCCAGTTTCAGAGGCTCCAGAGCCTTCCCCTGGCCTTCTAGGGCACTGCATGCATGTGGTATACTTACACACACACAGGCAAAACACTCATACACATACAATATAAATAAATAATAAATAAATAAATAGGTGGGGGGCAATCAAAGACAGCATAGGGTGTTGATCTCTGGCCTACACACACATGTGCCCATGAGCATGTATACATGAACATTTACATATATGAAGCTGGTCAATACCCCTTTAAAAAATTCAGGTATTCTGTAATATACCTGTTATGTCTAGCATACATTAAAAAAATCACTGTATATGTCAAGAAAAAAGAAAAATGTCAAAAGTAACATACAAAGATAGAGATGGTAAAACTTGAGTACAACCAACTGGCAGGGTGAAGATGTATAGGAAAATGTGAGCATGCTGTGTGCAGAGGGGAAACAGGAGACAGACAGAGTGGTCACAAAGAAAACACAAAGTTCCAGACCTGAGAAATATCCATTTTAGATTATTCCATCTTATCTGTAACCACCTGACTACAGTGTGCTTCGCTGGCAAAAAGATATAAGACCTTGTACGTTCTGGTAAATACTGTGTTTATCTAATACTCTTCTCTCAAGGGTTCCTAGAACTTCCTGAGGGACACAGTAGAAGTCACCTGGTCATGCTGCCCCCACACTTACTCTCTGAGACCTGCCAGGTGGAGCTTTTCTATAGCTGTGGATATGCTTACCCCATTGGATACTTGTTCCTCTAGGGAGCCACCAGCCACGTGTGGCCACTGAGCTAACACTGAGCCCTTTAGCTGCAGCCATCAATACAGCTCTAAGGTCTTGAGATCTTGGGGTCAAATTTGCAAAGCCACTTTTTTTTTTTTTTTTTTTTGTATGTTGAAAGAATCATTTCAACATCTGGAGTTTGAAGTGACTCCAAAAGGAAGAATTTGAGTCCTGGGGAAAGACAGGTAGAATTATTTTTACCTCCATTTCATTGGCCAACATATCGGGAACAAAGTGAGGGCTGTGTCTGTACACACTGGTCCTCAGGATTTTATGGTCATGTGGTGAGTTGGACTGTTAGTTATACATGCAGAGAGCTGGGGTGTCCCGACTCCTCACTCGGGTGCACCAGGCCTGGACGTCTACTTCTGGCAGGAGTCTGTGTTCCCAGGAAGCTGCCTAAATTGGCTCTGCACATATTCCCCTTGACAAGAAACACTTGACAAAAGAGCACGTATTCAGACTAGATGCTACACTCATCAAATGACTGTCATGCTCAGAATGGACAGTTACGTTTTCTTTTGCAATTTGAGAAGATACTGATCCACTGTGTTCTTTTAAATATATAAAAATAATCTTTCCATTTTTTTCTTTATTTTATTGAAAGCAAATTATATTATCTAATTGAAAAAGTCCTGTTTGCATGTTAAAACTCTGATGTGGTGGTACTCACTGGTGAGTGAGAAGGTCCAGTGGCAGGTGCCTCAGGGACACCAGCTCTAAACTATATGTGCTGGTAAATTAACCATGTGAGAACTGGGACACCTGATCTCAGCCAAGTGTTTCCTGCCTAGAAATGTGTTGTCAAAAGACCGTTCTAGAATTACAGTCCTCTATTCCTTGTAAATAAGGCAGAGTGAGAATTTCACTCACATTCACCAAAGTGAGTCCTCTCACCTTAGTAAAGGAAAAGCTTCTCACATAATAACATATGCATAAACAGGTTTGACTAACAGAGTTCATTTTTTTGTGACTTAGCTTTGGAGGCCTTCTAGAAGCATCCACAGAGGGTTTTACAAACCTTATTTGATCTCCAATCTTCATGCTGACTTAGCAAATGAACTCTTAATCCTGACAGAGATGATGGTTTCATCTAATCAGCTTCTCATTGAACTACTGAGTATCTTGTACTTCAAACTCAAATTCCTCTTGTGGGAGATTATGTGTCTCTATTTCGGAAGGTTTTCTGATCGGATATTTAACAGGAGTTTGCTGTGCTTGCTTAATTAAGTTCTGTGTCTTGATTTTGAAAGCCAGACTGGATTGCTTCATGTTTTGGCCTTTTGATGTCTAGAGAGAAGGTACTTCAGAAAGTGGTGCTCCTGTCTGCATACACTAGCTACCCAGATATCTAGCACTGACCACTTGTCCATTTCTCATCTTTGTGTAGAGACAAGTCTAGGGAACTGTCTTGCACAGCAACTTTTCGGGGTGGCCACACGTAGCCTTGGCAGAGAGGAGGGCTTTTCTTGTTTTCTATCCACATTCTGAATCTTGTACAATGTCCTGCCATAAAATACTTTCTAACATGTTTGTTTGATTTTGAGATTCCCTAAATCCATTCTGTTTTATGTTCAAGGAATTTATACACATTTTTGGCTACTGTAGTTCCTTTTGACTTTATCTGGGGGTCTTTTGTTCTAGCTCTCAACTTCTTTCTCTGTGATGGAGAATAATGAGTTAGCACATGAACAGACTCTGGATGAATTTCAACTCTGAGCCCTTCAGAATAGGACCCAAGAGTCACTGAAAGTTTTTAAACAGCAATTCCTTGACTGTCTCTCACTGGCGAGAGGCAACATTTCACATTAGTGAACCAACTGGAATGTTTGCGCTGTAGTCGGCATCCAGCTATGCCTTGGCTCATGTTCTCTGGACATGTGCTGGCCTGGGGACCTGGCTACCCGAGTCTCACTTGATCACTTGTCTTCCAGTGGGCAGGTAATGGTGGAAGTGGTAGTGTGTTCTATCACCATGATGGCTCCATCACTGGGGTGCGTCTGTCACTGAGGTGGTCTGTCACTGAGGTGGTCTGTCACTGTGGTGGGTCCGACGCTGTGGCTCATTTCTTCTGACCAATGGACAAGTCCTCTGAGAAGCCTGTCCATCACAATCTGTGTGTTAGTGGTAGTTCCTGAGGTTAGTGTGCTCTTGAGTGCTGGCTGCCACCACTTCCGAAGAGTCACACTTCCCTTTATTTCCTATGCCACATGGATCAAGTCTTCTCATACTGAAAAGGGAGAGGTGTGGTATCAAAGGACATTAAACTATATCGCAAATTTAAAGCAATCAGAATTGACATTGGCATGGTCATGAATTTTCTAAAACAAGAATCCCATCACCCAGGGACTTCAACGTGAGTATTTACAGATCTCAGGCTGTCAATGAAAAGACAAAAGTTAGTAAAGCCAGAATACATTTTTGTTGTGGTTTGGATGAAAGTGTCCCCCATAGGCTCCCCAGTTGGTGTTGCTGTTTGGTGCTGTTTGGGAAGGGTCATGGAGGAAGCATGTCCCTAGGGGCCAACTTTGAGACTTTTTAAGCCTTGCTCTATTTCCAGTTTCTCTCTCCTGGCCAAATTCAGTGGCTTGAAAAATTGTCTTTTTTTTTTTTTCCCCTCCTTGCAACCCCACTGATGTGAGAATTAGGTGATGAAGAAGAGGAGACCAGAGAGCCTACTAAAAACACATTTCATAGAAGCAACAGGGAGGAGTGAGCGAGAAGACTGAAGAAAGCGAGAGTCAGTACCTAGAGCGAGTGGACGCATGAGAAACAGCTGGTTCCTACCACAGAGCCAGAGGAGCTCAGACTCTGTAATCTCAGGCTCTGAAGCCCAAGTGGATACCTGCTGCTCCAGATGGGCCCCCCTCAGCCTGGCACTCAGCAGCTGCCCCTCCTCCAACACAACAGGTTTATCAACAGAAAACTGAGCCAAAGGGGCAGAAGACCACAAGACCACAGACAAAGCCCAAGGAAGGGAGAAGATGGAATGAAATGAGGACGAAGGGAAGTTCACAATCCGGACTGCAGGCCCCTTGGCCTCCTCCTTCTTCTCAGCACCTGTTGGTGACAGCAGACTTCTCAGCAGAAACAAAAGGATTCAAGAAGGGAGAACTATAAATAGCTGACATTTGGGTACTCCTGCAAGGAAACATTTAAGTTTTAGGCTTCAGAAAAGCTTTCAGGTGTCATGTAGCCCACTCCTATGGCGCCAGATTTTTTTGAAGCCTCGTTTTAAAATATTAACAGAGATAAAGGGTAGCTAGACATTTGCAGGAAGCCCCCACATGAAAGGCTAATGCTAACAGGCAAAGGGGATTCAGAAAGGACAGGGGTACTCTAGAGCAAGAAGGAAGCATTTCCTAGAAAAACCCAGAAAGGAGGGATTTAATTCACAAAACAAAATCAGCACAGTGTTTAAAACAAAAAAGACAAATTCAGAGAGAAAAAAATTGGGTTTGTAGTATAAAGGTATGACTAGCAAAAAAAACAACCAATAGAAAAAGAGAAAGATAATTGTGAGGGACTGTGTAAAAAACAGAACCAAAAGAGAAAGAAAAAATGAGAGAAAATTATGAAAATCAGAAGATAATACAGAAGATATCACCCATGATAAGAGTTTAAGAAAAAGAGAACAGAGAAAATGGATTTTACAGACATAATTTACAAAAATTTCTCAGAAATGAAGTGTATGATTTTCAAGATTGAAAGAGCACACCATATTCCCAGCACAATGCATGAGAAAAGACCCACGTTCATGCATATCACAATGCAATTTCAAAAATCAGGATAAAGAGATAAAAAACATAAAAGGCCATCGGTCAGATTTTAAAATCAAGCAAACTAAATAAAATAGGTCACATGTACCGGATCATAAATCAGTGCACATCCTGCCTGAATCCAGAAGCCACAGACGATGGACGCTGACTGACAGCCTTTGATCAAACAAGAGTGCCTGGGCTCATCTATTCTGCCTGGTGCTCTAGACAACACAATAAGACAAGAAAAAGAAGGTGCTCAGATCAGAGAGGGAGGAATGCAGGTGTTTTTGTTTGCAGATGACATCGTTTACCTCAAGTCTAAAAAGTAAACAGTTTGGCATAATAAATATGACAAAAGATGTACAAGATGGGTTACTGAAAACTACAAAAGATGGCTAAGAGAAGATAAGGAATATTTAAGTAAACAGATGTAACACCCTGCTGGGTTAGAAGACCAATATTGTCAAGACATTTCACTTGTAGATTACAGGAAATTTCAAAGATGCAGAAAGTCTGTGTGTATGTGGGGGGGAGTTGTTTGTTTTTTCTTCAGTATCAAGGATTGAATTTAGGGCCTTGTGTGTACTAGGCAAATACTTTACCACTGACCTAGGTCCCTAGCCAGAGAGAGAAAGGAGAGATAGACAGACAAGAGAGAGAGAGAGAGAGAGAGAGAGAGAGAGAGAGAGAGAGAGAGAGAGAGAATATTATGAATCTTGGTAAATTGTCCAGGTGGCTTCAAATATTTGATCTTTTGTCTCAGCCTCGTGAGTAGTTGGAATTAGAGGAGTGTGCCACCACATCCTCCTGCCAGCAGAAATTATTTATTTATTTATGTATCTGTTTATTTGTTTATTTAAGGAGAAGTTTAAATGTGGCAAGTTTCTTAAAAATTTTGTATGGAAATTCAAAAAATATAGAAGAATCAAAACACTTTTGGAAAACAAACAAAATCGTAGAATTTACAGTATGTTTTCAAGGGTTGCTGCACATACAGTTACTGCACTGTGTGGCACAAACATAAACTGATTGATAAATCAATGTGGCAAAACTGAGCCTAAAACCAGGTCCAAACACATACAGTCAAGTGATGGGAAGAGCTTTATTTTTTTAAGACAGGCTCTTACTGTGAAGCCCAGGATAGCCCATAATACACTATGTATATCAGGCTGGCCTCAAACTTGCGATTCTCCTGCCTCAGTTTAAGAGCTGGGGTTACAGGTATGGGCCACCACATCGATCCAATTGATTGTTGGCAGTTTGATTGGGAAAAGATAATCTACTCAAAATATGAGGCTAGAACCGGTAAACCCATGCAAAAGCCATGCATCCTTACCCCATACCACACACAAGATCATCACAGACAGTTGTGAGAGCAAGTACTGCTGGATGCTGGGTGTCACTTTATAGAATGCCTTGTGACAATGACCAGCATAAGATATGCTGGCTTGAGGAACACTGAATACTCAAAATGTGGCCACTGTGGAAGAGAAGCCACTTTAGTTTGTTTTGAGACAGGGTCCTTCTAAACAACCTTAGCTGACCTAGAACTCACCATGTAGACCAGGCTAGCCTAGAACTTATAAGGATCCTCCTGCTTCAGCCTCCTGTGTTCTGAGATTACAGGAGTGTGCCACCGGGCCTGGCTTATTTTATTTTATTAACTGGTTACATGTTAAATTTAAATAGCTACCTAAAATGATTGGTTATTGACTTGGGAAGCCCATTTAGGGGTGAAATTGGGAAATAAAATTTTAGTGACAGAATCTGGCAAAACTTTCTTAATTGTAATACAAAAAAACTTGAAGTACAAAAGTAAAACAGTAAATCAGGCTTCATCAAAACTTAAAATGTTTCTTCTTTGAAAGGCACAGAGTGAGAAAACATTGGTAGAATAGGCAACTATCTTGTATTGGATATACAAACAAGAAAATATTAAGAAGTCCCTAGCAAGGAGTGGTGGTACATGCCTGTAACCTCAGCACTTGGGAGGTGGAGGACAGAGGATCAGGAGTTTAAGGTCATCTTCAGCTATGTGAGACCCTGTCTTAAAAAGCAAACAAAACAAAACAGAACTCTGAAAACGTCATAATATAAAAATAATCTGCAAAATATTCGAACATGAATTTCTCAGATCTCGGAATAACTAATAACACATGAAAAGATAATGCTCAATACAAGTAGTAATTAGGGAAAGGGGTTATACTACATACTCAGTATACTATATACTCATGGGGCTAAAATGAAGAAGCAAGTGTGGGTGTGGGTGGGTGTGCATGTGGGCAAAACAAATTCTCGGATGGATCAGCTGATGCAAAGTACACTAGACAAACATGGCTGGAGGTAGAATACACTCAGCTGGTGTAGTGTTTACTAGGGGGCAGGAGTCCCTGAGATTAATCCCTAGCATCTCATGAACTCGTTGTGGTGGTACACAGCTGTAATCCCCGTACTCGGGAGTTGGAGGCAGGAGGATCAGAAGTTCAAGGCCATTATTTGGCTGCATAGGAAGTTGGAGGCCAGTCTGAGCTAGAGACCCTGTTTCAAAAAGGAAAGCACAAACACTTTGAAAAGGAGTTTTGCAAGTTAAGTTAAACAGACATATCATATAACAGCATTCCTTCCACTTCTAGGAGTTCACTTAAGAGAAATGAAAACACATGTTCGTACATCAACTTGATCCATATTCCTGATCTAAAACTGAGAAGAAATGTTCACTAATTGGTGAAGAAACATTGTGGTATATCCATGCAGTGGAATATTACTCAAGAATAAAAGGAATGACCTATTGATATATGCTATAATGTGGATGAGTCTCATTATGGTAAATGAAAGAAGCCAGATAAGGAGAGTTCATACAATTTCATTCGCATAAACTAGAAATTGCAAACTGGTTTATAGTGATAAAAGGCAGAATGTGGTTCACTGTAGACGGAAACATGGGGTCCAGAGGAAGGAAGGAAACTTGAGGGTGGAGATTTGTTCACTGTCTTGGCTAATCATCCCATTTGTCAAACTGTATCAAATATATACTTTATTAGAGTTTATTCCATATCAAGTATCTATCAATAAATGATAAAAGCAATAATCGTAGAGACCACTCTCAAACAACCTAGTGAGTGGGAAGACAAAAATCTCAAGAGAATGTTTTCCACCTTGAATCTTGTACCTAGCTAAACTACCACTCTTCTGTTGCTGCCCCTTAGAAGACGTAAGCTTGCCAAAAAAGGGTGGAAAACAACCAGCAAGAAACCAGGGGTCCAGGGGACT
The DNA here is from genome assembly GCA_035773235.1 of Eospalax fontanierii. Taxonomy (NCBI): domain Eukaryota; kingdom Metazoa; phylum Chordata; class Mammalia; order Rodentia; family Spalacidae; genus Eospalax; species Eospalax fontanierii. Next base: position 41,788,783 of record CM069524.1, read on the forward strand.
GGGGCCATAGCTCAGTTGGTACAGAGCTTGCCTAGCGAGCATAAAGCCCTGGGTTCCATCTTTAGCACCATGTAAATCAGTTAAGGTGGTACCTGTTTGTGTTCCCAGCATTCAGGAAGTAGAGGCAGGAGCAACAAAAATTCAAGGTCATTCTTACACAGCAATCCATCAGCTCAGGATCTTTGACCAGCAAGTTTGAGATCAGTGTGGGATACATGGGACCTTGTCTCCAACAACAACAAATGATACAGAAATTTGAGATCCACATGGAAGAGGTGAAATGTAAGGGTGATGGCCATGCTCCAGTGTCCAGTTTTGAGTGAGGGGAGGAGACCCTGGTTCTGTGGGCTGGCGCAAGAAGAGACTGAACTGATGGTGTGTCTGCTGTGCTGGACCTTGCAGCAAGTGCTGCCGTGGCTTTACTAACATTTATGCAGAGTTGGAAAGAATATATGCTAGGAACACAGAAAACTAAGCAGAGAAAAACTCTCATGAAACACAACCATCATTTCTCATCCCTCTGTGTCCTCTGCTCCCTGAAATCACCATTATATGCTCACTTTTATGAGATCTTGAATATGAATAATGGGATAGTCCAGTACCCGTTTCTGTGCCTGGTTTATTACGCTCTTTCCAGTTAACATAATGAGTTCTAGTCCCAAACACGCTATTGCAAATGGAATATTTCGTTCATTTATAGCTGGATAGTGTTCTGTAGTATTTAATGGAACAAGCTGGCCTCAAACCCATGGTCTTGCTGACTCAGCCTCCAGAGACCTGAAAATATAGGTACACACTGCCTCACCCAGTGATATCACATTTTCTTCATGTGTCTGTCAGCTGCAAGTAGCAACCAGTGTAGTGTTGTATTCTTTGCTTCTGTACGCTTTACTATTACAGTTATGTCAAATATCACACAATTTCACCTACATGAACGTTCTAAATAACAGTAGTATGTGGTGGATACCACAGTGATTGCCCTGGCCTGGAAGGTGCTAGAAAGAGGAAATTATTAAGTGAGTATTAAATTTCAGTTCTATCATACAAATATTTTTTCAACACCTATTGTTTGTGCCTAAGTAAACAATGAGGTATTGTGCAATTCAAAATTTGTTAAAGGGGTAGAGCTCACATTAAGTGCTCTTAGCACACACAAAAGAACCAAAAATAGAAACAAAAGAAACATAAACAAACTTTAAATATTGGCTATGTCTCTTACGTTGATTGTTCTGGTGGTGTCATAAATGTTTACATATATCCAAGTTCATCAAGTTGTGTACATTATATATGTGCAGTTCTTGGTATATCAATAAAACTGCTCTAAATTTAAAAAGATCCACTTAACCTTAGTAATGCTAAAAAACACAGAAAGGAAATACAATCCCAATTTACCACAGGGCTCAGCCACGAACAGTGGAATATTATAAGTCCACCTGCTGTGAGAAGGATGGGAAGGGGAAAGATAATAAATGGCAGGAAAGTGTGTCAATCTCCATGGAGGTCTGACTAGATAATGACTAAAGTTAACAAATCAGTAATAAGCAATATCAACCTACAAGGCACAGATATGGAGATAAAGATGTTGGGGGGAAATAACCCAAAAATGAAAGATGGGAAATGAGCTGAGGGTGAGGCCAGTGAAGCACGAGGCTGTTAGGGGTCTTATAAACCTTGCGATACTGTTGTCCTTTGAAAAAATGTCCATGTGTAATATATTAATCATAAATTCGACTCTGTCAGCTCTAGACCCCTTTATAGCACGTCTTTTAGTGAATTACTTCTGGTTTCTTTTGAGGGGCGGGTGTGGATCAATTAGAGGGTGCACAGTTAGCATGTTGGAGGTCTGGGGTTCGACCCCCGGTACTGCAAGGGCAGGGTGCTTGCTCTACTGACTGCTCAGAGCTGTGGAAGGGTTGAAGGCGAGTACAGGTGCGAGCTGTGTGGTATTATCTTAGTACAGTGTTCTTCCACAAGGATGAAGCTGGTTCACAGTGAGACATGTAATTCACAAAATAAATTGGATGAGAAGTAAGAAAAATGAGGTTAAATCTGGTAGACAAGGCAGGTTTCCTTCTCCTGTGATTGTCCTTGTGGGACAGATTTCATATGCATGCCCACTGGCTCTGCCCTAATTCCAAAAATCTCTTTCTTCCGGCTCTTTACGACTCCCACCACACAGAGATCAGAGGATTAACTTGGGTGACTCAGGCCAGCTAGAGGCAGCTGCCCACTGTTAAAGCCTGGGTTCATACAGAGGCCTGGGAAACACTGCACTGTGTGAGACCACAGGGCCACATCACCCTCTGCCAGATGGAAAGCAGAGCCTTAGAATGCGTGTTTACCCGGAGAGATTGTTCACAAGCAGCAGTAAACTCTGGCTTCAATAAGTGTTTCCCATAAAGAGTCAGAGGACCTGACCCAGGACACTTGGTTGGCTGAAGGGTCGTCAGGAAGATAGGTCCGATTACGGCTATTTATGAGACCCTCAGCTGGTGACTGCTGACCTTTTAAGAAAGGAATTTGGGGAGCTAGGGAGATGGTTCAGTTGGTAAAATGCTTACCACACAAGTATGAGGATCTGGGTTCAATCCCCAGAACCCACCTACAAAAGACAGGTGTGGGAGTATCTACATGTAATCTCAGTACTGGGCAGACTTGAGGCAAACCCTTGAGGCTCACTGGTCAGCTAGTCTGGCCTAGTTGGTGAGTTCCAGGCCAATAAGAGACCCTGTCTCAAAAAAACAAAGTGTACCGTGCCTAAAGAAGGACATCTGAAGTTGACCTCTGTCTTCCACACGCATGGATACACAGGAGCATGTGCATCTCCCTGCCCCATGAATATGCACACAGGCATACATACACACAGAAAAAAATGAAAATGAAAATTAAGGGGACTTTTGACACAGGAATGCACAGGAGACTTTTTACAGAGAGAGTGGATGCAAAGAGCCGGTATTGTGTCTATAAGCCAAACAGTGCTGTTTTAAGGTAGTACAGTGGCCGGAGGAGCCTAAATCACTTCCTCCTACATGTCAAGAGAAAATGCCATGCTTGCATCTTGAACTTAGAGTTTCTCCCAGAACTATGAAAAGGTACATTTGTCCCTCAAGGAACCCAGTGTGGTACTATTACGGGCACCCCGGAGACCAGCGCCGTGGCGCCTCTGCCTGCACAGGCAGCTCACACAGTCCCTGGATTTAACATAACCCCAGAAAGTGCATCAACAGTGGCGTCTTACTTGCTGTGTCTGCTCTGGGTCTTTGATCAGTTCCCTCCAGGCTGAGGAGGGGGTCCCTGAGGACCCCTGTTCAGAGTGGTCGGTGTCACTACGAAGATCTGGTCTTAGCAGTGGCCTCTTCCCTGGCCTCTCAGGCTTGCTCCTTGCAAACCCCCTTGTTTCTGATAATTCCTTCAATATTCCGGGGTCCATTTGGGTCCAATTGATCCGAATCAGATTCTCTTATCCCTATGGTCTAGCCCTTGTATAGACACAGTCAGGTAAAGCATGTAATCTCTCCTAATTCAAGTGCTATTAGAAGATAACAGATGGCTCAAGTGTCAGCAGTACATGGTGCGGTGGGTGTTTCTATAGTGAGAATCAAACCTACCCTATGTATTTCTGCTGGGAAGAGGGAAGAGCACATAATCAAGTCCAGTGTCTTTAATTTTTGCTCAACCAAGAGTCCTGCAAACGTTGAACAGGTTGTTTGTTGCCTTTGTGCTTTGGCTCCCTTCCCCTAATCTTCCTCAACTTTGCTCAGAAAAAACCCTCAAAAACAAAAATAACAGAGGAGAATAAAATTAAAATAATAGAAATAATAAAAAGCCTTTGGAAAACGTAATTTTAATATGCGATGTGAGATGATACTTTTAAAGGGAGCATTTTCACATGTGTGTATATATTTGCTAAATATAGATGATCAGTTATTTGAAAACATAAAAATAAAAATGCCGATCAAAAGTTAGAGCTTGTAAACAACAGTAATAACAGCACTGGCTCCTTTGCAGTTTTTCCTTTTCCTTTTGTGGTGGTGGGGATGGAATCCAGTGTCTGGCACAGGCCAGGCACAGCCTTTTGCTTTGAATAGGTAACTTTCTGAGTTGACAGTCATAGACTAAATACCATCTCTGCTCCTTGCACGGTGCCCACACACCCAGATTCAGACACTGTTAGCATCCTGCCCTCAAGAAAGAACATACTGGAACAGAACAGCTTGAAACAAAGCAGAAAGTAAAGCTGAGAGGACTCAATTAGGCAGCTGTGCTGATGGGCCTATGCACAGGCAAACACCTTTTAGGGAAAGCGTAGAAATCCTGGTGTGGGGATCATTTGCCCCCCAAAGAGACAAAAAGCTAATGACACCTCAGTTCACACATTAGTGTTCTGTCATCCCTGATTTAAATCGGTTATGTTAATGAGTAAGATGCTAATGTAAAAACTTTCTTGTTCATTTAAAAAATCATTTATTTCAGTCTTTAAACTGAGAATACTATTAGAAATGTCGTCTCAATTTCAAAACACTGGCTATGAAATTTGGATAATAAACTAAATTATCCACTTGGTAAGGGAAATTATATAAAATTCTTAAAACTAATTAACCAACATTTTATTCTGGAATGAATACATCACCTCTAGCAATTATTTGCAGAAAAATAAAATTGTATTTCAAGCCACAGCTTAAAAGAAGAGATGCAATTGCCTGAAATCATAAGCAACAGCTCAACTTCTAAATGAATCCATAAGCTGAGGCTCGGTGTCACTGTGAATAGTGTAAATTTTCACACCATCCTGTGGCTCAGCACATTCCACAGCACCCAGGCTGACAGCAATGCCTGACAGTACTGTTTGTTAAGGGTGTCAGTCGGAAAAAATTGATACAGATTTCTGTCCTGACAACTTGGCAATCTTTTTTTTTTTAAGCAACATGCAAAGATTAAAACATTTTCACTTTACACTTTAAAGACTAAAAGTTCTCTCCTGCAAGGTGTCCAACCTACGGCCTGTGGGTCACATGCATACCAGGTAACTGAGCGCTACCTGTCACATTTGTAGACCATAAAGGGGTGTCACGGTGTCTGAAGGCTGGACATCCCTGCTGTACTCTTAGCCATTCCCATTGCTCCGCTGAGCCCTGTCAGGCTGGGACTGACACCCATGTTCCTGGTCTGCAGTGCTGTCCCCATAGGAGCAGGTTTTAACATGGCAACTGTCAAAAACCTAGTTTCTGGAAGCTGGAATATCACCCGCAGGAATTTAGCTTTGTGTTCGCGTTGGGACTGAGAACAACACTTCACGAGAACACTCACAGCAACACGCTTCCAGTAATGCTTCACACGACCTCTGAGAAGTGCTAAGAATTGCTGGTTTTCTCTTTATATTAAAAAAAGTACCCTGTTTCTCCCAGTTCTCTGCGGGGTCCTGAGGTGCCTTGGCTTGTGATTTGGGAACCCACAGGCATAGAGGACAGAGTGGGGACAGGTGAGGTGCACAGCTCGCTCCCAAGGATGGACCCATTTGTTTGCTTAGCTCAGTGTAGACACCTGCTATATACTGCTATAAACAGTCATACCCAGTCTAGGGTACAGGGATTTCAAATCCACAAGAGAGCCACAGCCAAATTCATGAAATATGGACTAAATAGCCAGATACCTGGAACTAAGTCTGGTCAGGATTAGTGTGGTGCTTGTGGAGCTCACTGTCTCGGGATTTGCTCCCATCCTGGGCGCCCTGTGGATCCCAGAGGGGCTGGGTGGAGCAGCAGTATGGGTCAGCAGGGCTTTCCCTCCTTTCCAGGTGTCCAAAGAGATCTTATTCAAAAAAGGACCTCTGCCTTATGGTCCTAAAGGAAAACCTATCTTAACATCCTGTCCCATCACTCAGGGCAGCATAGCACACAGCTCCCCTGCATACACCATGTGTCCACGTATGTGGCAGGTAGTGGGGGGACTCTGAGGCCACGAGCCAGCTGTGGTCACTCACCCAGTATTCACAGAGCACAGAAAGTTCCAATCCATTCTCCAGTTGTACCGCTGAGGAATGAGACCCACACCTGCCCAACACCAAGACCAGCGAGCAGTTCATCCTTGCAGCTGCCCCGAGCCAGAAACTTTAGCTTCCTATATAAAGGGCCAGAGTCATAGCCAGGGGCTCATGTCTCTCTACAATGTTCCAGAAGAACACAACAGGTGTATTGCCCCACTGTCCCACCCCTGGACTGCAGGTTGACCAAGGAGGGCGGAAGCAGGCCAGCCTTCTCTATACTGGTTCCCTGATCTGTGAATCTGCTCTGTGAATTTAAGAAATTATGTATTATCCCTCTGTGGTATGCCTTGACGCCGGCTGTGCTAAGAATTGACACCCTAAAATCCCAACCAGGCACAGTTGCTGTCATTACAACATGCAGTTCGTTTACAGAAGTTTGGAAATACTGGGGTGTGTGTCCCCATGTGACCTCTGGCCAACGCATATCTGCTACCTCAGAGTGGGGTCCATCAAGAAGGAATCTTGTTCATACAGTGCCAACAGCAGGGACTGTAAGAGTGAGCATGGAAGGGGACTCTTTGGGGGCTAATTTTTAAAAATCCTGAAGAAAACATCTGAAGTATTATCATAGATGCTCTATTTCTTCAAATCTAACTGAATACCTTCATAACTGTTTCAATTAAAACATGTGTTCTTGACATTGGTATTAAACCTATAGCTTATAGATTGTTTTTAAGCTATCTATTTTTATTTGTATCATGTCTTAATGTAACGGAATAATCTAATTTGAACTGTGACTTTAAATGACATATCATTGCCTGAAAAGAGCTACTACATATAATATATTCATTTTAGAATATTAACATATTGGCCTATTTATTTTTAAGCTTTATATAATGTTCCTTAGCAAGTAGATCCTTTAGTTAGTTTATCTAAATTTCTTGGTATTTTTACAATCGACACTATTTGCATTCCTTTTCTTCAGCCTGGAGCATTGAAGTAAGTGATTTGTTGTTTTAATTGAATATCTTAAATTTTAAAATGAAAAAGACTTCTTGTTCTTTCCAGTTTCAAATCTATCTTCTTACCTGCCAATCAGATACCGAGTTCTTCTACAGGCTCACGGTGGTCGGTGGCTGCACCTACCCATCCAGTGAAGGAGCACTTGGAGGCCTGCCAGCATACCTGCACAAGGCCCCCTCGTGTGAGCACATCTCTTCCTGGGGGACTCTCTCACAGGGCATGTCCATTTCACAGATACAGTTCTGAGCTATTTGAGGAGAGTGATGTGGTTCCTTTGTGTGAATGCATAAATGGCCCTTCTCCATCTGGCTGGTAAGACGTTTAGGTGCACACTGTGGTGCTGATCCCGTTAGAGCGGTGCTAGCCCAGTCTATACAAATACAAATGCATTTAGTAAAGATGAACCGTTGGTAGGATGGTGTCAGGCCCCAGCAGTCCTTTCACTTGCCCAGCTTTGAAAACAGACGCGGGTGTGTGTGCGCTCCTTTCAGTAGTCCGCATGGACTGTCTTCAGGAAAACAGAGATGCGTTTAGAGGGCTGAGACAGCCAGCAAGAGGAGGAAACCAAACCAGTGGCTGCCTTCCAGGCACAAGATTCTATCAAAAATTCTCTCTTCTATTTTTTTTTCAAAAATCACATAAAGTGAACAACTAAATGAGCACTTAATAAATAATAAATTGCTACTCAGATTTTAATGATCTCATCATGGCCCTAGTAGCTTCTCACTGTAAACACATGCACACTGTCATCTGCAAACACACGTTTTCCAAGTGCCTGCCAGGGTCGGCCTCAGCATATCCCGGAGTGCACTTAAGACAGGCAGATTTTGTGGAGCTTGGGGTCAGCCTGTTTGGGCACCAGACAGAGGACTGAATCCATATCATCCTGAGGGTGAGAGGTTTAAATCTTAGACTACAAGTCCAGCCCAAAGCAGCCAGTCGCCACCCATAACAAAGCTGAGCTCTCTTCAGGTCAACACTACAATCTATCACAGTCCTGATGCATGCATGCCACGCAGGAGTTCACAGGAGCACCAGGCAGCTGCAAGTCCCAAGTAGCTTCATCTAGTCTGGACAGCCTCCCTGACTCTTTCAGGTTGGGCCAGATGCTCCCATGGCTGACATGTACCTCTGTCTCAGGATTGCAACCCTCTACAACATTCCCGCCTGTCTGACATGGGTCTTGCTCAGGTGAGCACAGTTGGACGAAGCTTCTCCAGTCACTCTGGAGAGAAGTCCCTTCTTTTCCCATGCAGCAGAAACTCCATGGCTTCCCACTTAGCCCACACCTGTCACCTGAAGTCACAGTTCCACACTTTACCTGACCATTCATTAAGGCCTCCTGTTTGCTGGGCTCTGAGGCCAGGCCACATCCTGTGAAACTGGCTGTTTTGTAATTGCAGCTTTACATCAGGGCCACAGACATGCGATTGAGAAAGCTCTACTTGACAAGTCTGAAGAGCAGGTGGCCTCTCATCCTGGCCAATCTTCCCTCTTCAGTTCAATATACAAAGGACAGGGGTCTGGCTCTTTCACTCGGGCAGAGGTTGGGGCTCCTCTGCTTAATGAATGTTTCCCCCTGGGATTTGGATTATTAAACTCGGAGTCAGCCTGGTCCTCTTCCCGGTTAAAACATGCTCACCTGGATGCCCTCTATTCTGCCACTTAGAAGCAAGACGCTGGTCCCTGCTTTGGATATTTTCGGTAGATTCTGACCCAACTGCTAACTGGCGTGTAGGCTTCTATACCTACAGGACACTTTTGTCTGTGAACTCCCTGACTCCTGTGAAATCCAGGTTGGGCCCGTCCCTGTCTATGCCTCTCCTTGTCACCCCTGTGCAGACCTGACTCCAGTGCCAAGCAACATCCCTTGTTAGCATTTCCGGGGTGCTGGGTGATGGCTCTTGTCAGTCTCCCCATTGTCAGGCCCAATCTCGCGTTCCTCCACTCACAATATTTTCCCCACTGGGAACACGCCTGACATTGCAATTTCTCAAAACCGCAGCTCTGCAGTGAATGCCTAATTCCTGAAACTGCAAAATCTAACAAAAGCTGATTTTTCCCACTGATTTGACTGGCTGACTATTCCAAGGCTTTGCATGTGATGACCTGCTGTTCTTCACAAACAGCATCTTTAATGTACCCACATGGCTGTTCTGAAGTGGCTGAGGGCAATTAAATCCTTGGGAGCTGCCTGCAGGGCATTCAGGAAGACTCAATGGCCAGCGCCTCTACCGCAGACAAATTTTCCCCATAGGTCAGTTAGCAGCTAGCTGACCCTTCAGTAGCCTGGTCCCTGATTTTGAACTTTGAACTCAGAACCTACTTTCTATCCCAGTGCCAAAGTCCATGCAGTGCTAACTGTGCAAGGATGTGTTGGCTTACTGAGAGTTGTGTCCTTTAAAACAAAACAAGGCACCAGACAGCCACTCTGTCCTGTTGGTGTTTTTGTCCAGGTGAGGAAGATGTGGCAACCTTGTGCTTTTTATTTTTACTAACAAAACAATCTTTTGTAATTACTTCCTTGGGTTCTTAACACGTTTTCCTCATTTGTCAAAAATTCTCAGTGGTGTTGTCTCAGAACAAATACCCAACTCGGTTCTAAGGAAAACAAATTCCATCCCCCGTTCCCTCTAACCCATCACCTCACATTCCAGGTCTCCATTGGTCTGAAGGAATCATGGATTTGCTTGTGGTATTTTGCTTACCCTGACGGAGAACCAGGCCTGGCGACAAACTGCCTTCATATTGCAATCCTTTCAATACAAGACCCCAGAATAGATGAAGGGCCTTGAAGGGTCTAAGATAAAACAAGGGCTCCTGGAGAGGCTGGAGATGAAAGGACGGAGAGTCCAGCCTTCAAGGGCTTAGTCTCTGATTTATTTTCATTTATTTATGTATTGCTGCTCAAGGAAATTGAATTGCCTTTATAAAACGAGGCCTCTTGGGCAGGGTTCTACCCAGCATTCTCTCCAGACTCCGGAGGAGCGGCACATAGACTGACCCTAGACTTTAGCAGTGCTAGCTAGCATTTCGCAAAGAACCGAGACCTTTGACAGACAGCTAGTCACTGCCTAGGACTGGGCCACCGCGATTCCGCTTGTGCCGGCTGGCCTGGCCTAGAGCACTCAGGAGCCGCGGGCCGCTCCGCCTTCCCCGGGTCTCCGCCGGGTGACCCTGCTTCCCCTCCCCCTTTCCGGCCCACTTGTTGCGGTCTCGCCTGGGACCTGCTTGTTTCGCTGGCTGATTGTTAAAAGGTTTGGCTCGAGGCTGACCCGGGGTCAGGACTTTGTCCGCAGTAATCCGGCGGTCTTTAAACACAAAACGCTGCCTTCGCCCCTCGCATCCCTCATCTTAATTTCCCACCGGCAGGCGCGAACACGAGCAAGGTGGGCGCCAAGAGCGCACCCGCCATCCCCGCCAAGGACGGCGCGCGTGAAGAGGGGACGCGTGGCTCCTGTGCACCCACGCGAGGTGAACCTGCTTCGCGCAGGGCTGTAGGGTCCGGGAAGGGCGCGGAGCTCGGCCTCGGAGGCGGGAAGCGGATGCAAGCACAGAGACAAAGGGAGGGCCTGGCGGTGCACCGAGGGAAACCTGAGCCCGCGCTGTGGCGTTTCAGTCGAAGGGCTAGGGAAGAATGGGGAGCTGAGCAGAAGGGGTGGACCGAGGGGGCGGTGGAGAGGGACACCAGAGAAGAGCTCAGGGGCCCGAGTTCCGCGGCACCAGAGATGGGCAGGACAGAGGGCGCCCCGCACGAGCCTCCCGGAGGCAGGCCCGCGCCCCGAGGGGTCCTGGACCCAACATCGGGGCCACAGGGCGCTGCCCGCTGCTGCGCAACCTCGCTGGTTCCGGGGGCGGGCGGAGCCGGGTCTCTCGGGGCGCAGCTGGAGAGGAAGGGCCGGGCGGGAGAAGGAAGGAGGCGGGAGCAGGAGGGAGGGGTGCTGCGTCCCAGTCCCTAGCCCCGCGCCACGGCAGACCGGGAGATGCTGCTAGAGCCGATGGCGAGCGCAACCTCCACCACCGCCCAGCCAGACTCTGGGCGTTGTCGCCCCGGGCTCTTTGGTCGTTCAATCTTGCCAAATAGTAACTGTGCCAAGGCCAAGTTTGCTTTTCACCTGAACTTTTCCAGGAATCTAACCTGTGATTACATTCGGTCCGGGTGTCCAGGAGCTTCGGCTCCCGAAGCCAAACCGGAGAAGAGACAGGGCGTGACCATAGAGACCCAGGGGCCCAGAGCCTAGGGTGCTGGACCCCGACTGGGGAAGGCCTGCTTTCCCGCGCTCCTGGAGCACGAGGGCAGACTTCTGGAATTAACTGGAATTTTCCGGAGACAGACCTTGGCGGTGCCCAGTCTTGTCGGGAAAATGAAATGCGTGAAAATGAGTGTTATTCTTCTCCCACACGCATGATTTTAATAGACCTATCAGTCACACTCCCGACACATCTGCGGATCAGGCGCGCTGCGCCCGCAACTCCTCTAAAAAATTAATTCGTTTCATCTGCCTACTAGTGGGTTTGAGGGAGGGTGTCAAACTCTGAATGGCAATAATAACCAGGGGACCAGTGAGCTAAAAAACAGGCGAAAACGAGGAAGAAAAGGAGAGAAACGAAACACAACACGACAGAGAGAGAGAGAGAGAGAGAGAGAGAGAGAGCGCCTGACTTAACCAAGCAAACCACCGTCTCAGTTCACTGGCCCTGTGTAGAGGCTGTTTAGGAAGAAGTCACCCATGAGCCCTGCACGAAGTTATGCAAACTTTGTCCAAACTTCAAAAAGATCATGCCCCCCCCCCGCATTCACCACACAGATTTCAAACAAAATCACACTAATTGGGTGGGGGAAAAAACCTACCCTGTATTTTGGATGTACACTATCATGTAATAATGACCACACAGCACCTCACTTCATAAACACAGTCCCAATTACTTGGCTAGGAACTGAATTTGTCCCTAGGGAGGCACCTAAGACCTAGTGGAAGAGAGACTTCCGGGAATAGGGCTTCAATCCTGAGACGAATCTCAGCTAATCCTCCTCCCCCATTGTTTTCAAATTAAGTCATTAGAGAATTTCTATTTTCCCTTCTCTGAAGTAGAATCAAAAGGAAGGTAGCTTGAAAGCCTGGTATACCAAGAATTGCAGTTGACGGATGGAGCTCAGGTCTTTCAGAGTGGCTGGGCTTTCCAGAATTCTTGTATTCCCAAGGTGACTAACTTTTGGAGTCTGCTACACTTAAAGTAGGCTGTTAACTAACAGGAGTGCAGAACACGGACTTAGATTTAGCTGTCCAAAGTGAGGACCCCCCCCCCACCAGAGGCTCAAACATGCACAGAGGTGAACATGGCCGCTCCGGTCTCCCGCTAAAGTAATAACAGGGTGATGCAGAGGTCTAGTGAGCAAAGGCCCTCTGAGAATTGCTGGAGGTGAAGAGGGTGTACTGGATCCTGGAAGCACCAGGAATTTCTTGCAGAAGGTGGCCATGTGGCACTTTTTCCCAGACCTTCTCACAGGACTGCTCCCTCTGAAATCTACAAGCAAGCAAACACTCCTTGCAACAACAGAGCAAAACCCTAAAAGAAAAATGAAGAAAGGAAAAAACAGGGGGTGCTTTTATTACCTCATTAGAAAGCAGTGGACATCATTCTTGAATATTTTGCAGTCATTTTAAGGAATGAGGGATTTATCAGAATGACTAAAAAATATCACAGGTCACTTGTGAGATTAGCATTATACTTAAAGCTAGTCTCCAATGCAGGCTGAGTTCAGTTCTTAACAAATTGATAGAATAAATCCACTTCTGAATGACTAATCCGTACCCATTCCAAGACAAGAAAAGATATCGAGGGGGAAAAACAAACGAGAAGAGGTCGATGAAATAAGCATTATTTCCCATCTTGACTTAGATATTTTCCTTCAAAAAATAGAATTTTATCCTAATGTCATGATTAATTTCAAAACATATTTGCTACAGAGTAACTTTTAAATGCAATATTTAATGCTGTCAGATTACTTGAAGACAAAAGTTTTACAGAAAACTTTAAATTCCAGGAAAAACTGCAATGTACCAATAAACACCTAGAAAAAATATAATTAAAAAATTAAAGCATCAAACAACTTCAAGATCTGGTCAGGAATAATAAACATGGCATTTTGCGTTTACATCGCTAGCAACTTGCATCCCATTTCACGCAAGGGAGGGAGGGGGTGGTTGTTTTTAATGTGTGAAAATCAGCTAATTGTTTTTTTTTTTTTTTTTGCACTTTCCCAGAGAGGATGGGAGGGAGGGACTGCGGCTGGCCTAGGGTTGGGGGGTGGTAGAGGTGGGACCAGGTTGAGGCATTCAGTGATGGTTCGTTTTGGTTCTGGATAGCTTCCTTGAACCGAAGGCAGATAATTCCACTTACAATTCCAATTGCAGGGGAATCAAAGGCACCCTGTCTTGGCGGGGGTCTTTGTCCCTCATCCTTGGACTGGTCCCACCATTGGACACTGTCTTTTCTCCTTCGGACCAAGCTGCTTCAAAAATGCGAATGCAGGTGGAGGGCAGAGCCGCAGCAGAGAAAACGCAAAATAGGCCAGTGCCGGAAGCTAAACCATAGGAAGGTATTTTTGTAATTATTTCTCTGTCTGCATTAAATTCAACTCTACAAAATAATCTATGGAGTTTAACTTTCTTCTCTCCCACTGAATAAAGCGCCTGAAACCTGCCCTCAACTTCCTGGGGGTACCCTTGGGTCCTGCTGATAATTTCTCTTCCAATAGATTACTAATTGTGTTTTGAACTCATAAAACATGCATATAAAATTAGCACGTTTCAATTTAATAGGGAAAACGGGCTTTATCCTCTCTTACATGTATTGATTCAAATCTTGATGTAATTTTAGATTTTTTTGTTTTTAGATGAAAGGATTGTAGACTATGTACATAATCTGACTACTCCTCCCCGCACCGCAACGCCTAAAATAAAAATTTCACAATGCATTTACAAGAAATAAGATACAGAAAGTTTTACAAAACCCAGAATATAACGCCACCGTCTGAGAGGGGATCTCTGTATAAATTAACAAACCAACCCAAAAGAGCGGTAACAACTACAAAAAACTTGTAAATGTTTGGATCTGCCTTACTACATTTATAACAAATGAGAACAGCTTGAGGTCGGTCTCTTGGCCTCAGGCAGAAACGCCGGCAGGAACCAGCGCCGGAGAAAAGTCAGAGCGCCGGCCGGAATACAAAAGTTGGCATCGCCTCGCTGGGATTTGTCTTTTGCCCTCTCGAGCAGAGAAAAACGCTTTCTGCCTCCTCCGTGGACGATAAATACTGTACAAAAGGTCTCAAGAAAACACCGAAGTTCAGTCTAAGACGCCAGTTTCATGTCAGCGCCGCCTCGGGAGCTCCCGGAAAGGTGAGCGAGGGCAGGTGTCACCAGATGTTCGGGTCTCCAGTGCGGTCGTTTCTTTTTGTTGTTATTGTTTTTTGTTTTTTTTTTTTCTTTTTTACAAGAACCTGGAAAGTCTGCACAAAAGCCAAGCTGCGCTGGGCCGCGCTGGAGGCTCCGGCACAGGCCGCGCGCTCTTCGCCGCCCGGTCCCCGGCCTCGAGCCGCAGTGTCCCCGGTGTCCCGGAGGCGCTAGATGTGCGTCAGGGGCACCGTGCCGTTCACGCCCGCGCCCGCGCCCTGGTAGTGCTGCGGCAGCGAGTGCAGCCTGCTCTGCGCCGCGGCTGCCGCAGCCGCCGCCGGGTCACCACCCTCGCCGGCTGGCAGGTACATGCTGATCATCTCGCGCAGGTCCCCGGGGCAGGGCGCGCGAGAATGCGCTGGGGCTGGCGGGCTGCCGCTAGGCTCCGACTTGACCAACGAGCCCAGCGCGCCCAGCGCACCCGAGGATGCGGCCGCCGCCGCCGCCGCCGCCGCCACAGCCGAGTTCTGGTGAGCGCCGCCCGCAGCGGCGGCAGCCGCAGCCGCAGCACCATAGGGGAGACCACCGTAGCCCGAGGGCGACGCGCTCATGTAGCCCTGAGAGTTGGATATGGGGCTGTACTGCAGCGCGCCCATGTCGTAGCGGTGCATGGGCTGCGGATTGTGAGGATGCGCGTGCGGGTGGTGCGGGTGCGGATGCGCGGGGTGCGCGTGCGGATGCGCGCCGCCTGCGCCCGGGTGCTGCCCGTAGGCCAGCTGTGCCTCCTGCATCATGGCTGCAGCTGCAGCCGCCGCGGCCACCGAGCCAGGGTAGGCCCCATTAGCCCAGCCGTTGACGTGCGCGTAGCCGCCTCCCGCAGCGCCGCCCGGGCTCTCCAGGCGCTGGCCCACTGCCGCCGCACCGACGCCCACGCCCACGCCCATGGCCACGGCCGCGCCACCGCCGCCCGCGCCGGCGGCCAGCAGCCCACCAGCCAGCGAGTACTTGTCCTTCTTGAGCAGCGTCTTGGTCTTGCGGCGCGGCCGGTACTTGTAATCCGGGTGCTCCTTCATGTGCAGTGCGCGCAGCCGCTTGGCCTCGTCGATGAACGGCCGCTTCTCGGCCTCGGACATGACCTTCCACTCGGCCCCCAGGCGCTTGCTGATCTCCGAGTTGTGCATCTTGGGGTTCTCCTGGGCCATCTTCCGCCGTTGTCCGCGGGACCACACCATGAAGGCGTTCATGGGCCGCTTGACCCGGTCCTGGTTGGCCTTGGTGCCCCCGCCGCCGCCGCCCCCGCCTCCGCCCCCACCACCGCCCCCACCCGCCCCGGCCGGGCCCGAGAGGTTCGTGGGCGCCTGGGCGCCGCCGGGCGAGTGCAGGTCGGTCTCCATCATCATACTGTACATCGGGGCGGCTCGCGGGTTCACCGGCACCGCAAAGTGAGCGCCTGGAGCATAGACGGCCGGGTGGGGGGAAGGTGGAGAGAGGATCAGCCCAGCGAGACTGGGGTGGGGGTTGCCTAGCAGAGAGAAGGGGGTTGGGTGGAGGCAACAACAAAAAAAGAGGCAAAAGCACACGCACTTAGCGCCGGTCCAGCTCGCTGGTGGAAAGTTTCTCCTCGCACACACACCACTTGCCAGAGAGGCCTATGGCCAGAGTGCTCGCTGACGCCGGTGGTGCAGTCCGGTCCCCCTCCGCTAAGCTGTGCAAACAGGTGCAGTCGTGGCCAAGTTGAGGCTCCACTTTCTGGGCCTGGAGCGGTCCCACCGGGTCGGACCAGGGTCTCACTGCCTTGTCTTCGCCGGCTGCCTCCGCGCGCTGCTTTCCTCGGGTGCGGGCTTCCTTAGCGGCCTCCAACTCCGGAGCGGCAACTTCTACCAGAGCAGCGCGCCGCGTGCGCTGGGCTTGTGCTGGTCCCAGGTGCCCGGGAGGAGCCAGGCGCCAAGGGGGGGATCGGAGGGGGCTTATCCGGGTGCAGTAAAGTGTGTGTGGGGTCAGGGACAGCGGAGGGAGTAGCAGAGAGCGAGCCGGAGAGTCGGGCCGCTGTCCTCAGGACGGGCTGTCCGCTGCTTGCCTGGGGCCGTGCGCTCGGAGCGAAGGCGCACGCGGGGCCGGTGGCGCGCGGGGCCCAGCAGCCATACGCCGGGCCCCGGCTGCCATTAAATGAGCGCGCCGCGGCCAATGGGAGCCGGCGGCAGCGGTGATTTGCATGGCGCGCTGGCGAGTGACGTGGGGAGGGAGTAGATACACTGGGCGCGGGCGGCTGAGCGAAGAGGAGAAGGGGGAGCAAGGGCAGGAAGGAGGGGGGAAAGGGGGCGCGGGGGGGCGGGGTCACAACCACACTGCTTCCTGAGCGCGCGCGCCGTGGCGACGACGGCGAACCCCAGAGCTGGTTCCCGTTGCCTCTCCCCGCCCGCGCGCTCTGAATGATTAACGATTGGATTTAAACCTAGAGGAAGAAAGAATCGCGGGGGGTGGGGTGGGGGAGAACAGCTCTGGGCCGTGTTTAAATGAGCTCGTTGGAGACCCAGCTCCTCCCCTGTCCCCAGCCAGCCAACTCTGCGCCGGTAGCGAAAGGGAAAGTTGGAGTTAGAGGCCGCACTTCGCGCCCAGCTCTAACCGGGTGCAGATTAAGAGCGGAGCCCCGTAGATCTTCCCAGGGGGGTTAACCCCAGAGCATCGCCCCGGGTTCTCTTGCAAGGAAGGGGCTGCTCAGTTACTCCCACCCTTGGCTCTCAGAGCTTCTCCCTAGGTGGTGGAGAAAAGAGTTCTTCAAGCGCCGGCTCTAGTTAAGGCCTTCACAGTCTAGGCTCCAGAATTCCCCCAACAGGGAAATGGAGGGGAGAGGAGAGGGGGCCGCTTTGTGTGGCACATGCAGCTACCGGGTCTATCCGGAACGCTTTTTTTTTTTTTTTTTTTTTTTTTTTTGAGGAAGGATGTCTTAATGGGCCTGAGTGTTATATTCTGGTAGTCTTTCCAATTTAGCTTCCTCCTCTTGAATTTGAATTTCTCGCAGTGTCAAAACCAACAAGATTTATCCAGAATGTAATTACCTCAACAGTCAAAAAAGTTTGTTGAAATTACAAAAGCATACCCCACGCTTTTCTAGAGCGATTCTCTCTAAAGCTGTTTGCCAAAGAACTAAAAACTGTGTGTGTGTGTGTGTGTGTGTGTGTGTGTGTGTGTATGTATGTGTTTGTGTAAGAGGGGGGTGTTGGTTGAAACCGAATTGGAAGGTGGTTGGTTGAAAGGTTCTTCCTGGCCAGGAGGCAGATGCCTTTATTTTATTTTATTTTATTTTTGTCTTCCTATTTTATGAAAAAGAAAGGCCGATTCTGGGCATGACCAAGGCCTCCACCTCCGACTATAATTCTTTAATCTCAGAACATGCTTCTGGGATGTGCAAGAGATTGCCAACCTAACTTCAGACTATGGGTTCAGACTGTTGTTTCCATAAGATGGGACTGTGGTCCAAAGGCTTCTTCCAGAAAACCTGGAGCACAGGGGTTCCTCCTGTGTATTCCTGGGACAGAGGAAGCATTTACTCCTCTCGTCCTGACATGGGGCTGCCTGGAGAGAGATTGGTTGTGGGTAAAGCAGGCCCTAGCTGTATGCCTGCGGACCGCCCCTTTTGTAATCTAAAGGCTCTTCTGATGACACTGATAACTGTTAGGGAATAAGGATGTTTCAGTATGTTGAACATTGAACATGTGATAGTTCTTTTCTTGCTGGTAACAAAAAAATACTGGAGCCGAATTTCCTGACCCTGTTGCTCCCTTGCTATGGTTATTACATACATTTCCTTCCTTCCTTCCTTCCTTCCTTCCTTCCTTCCTTCCTTCCTTCCTTCCTTCTTTCTTTCTTTCTTTCTTTCTTCTTTCTTTCTTTCGTTTTCTTGGGTTGCTACAGCAGTCACAAATCCATCTCTCTGCAGATTCAGTGGCTTTCATTTCAGGTCATTCAGCACTTAGCCGTAAACTCATCAAATAATATAGAATTATGCTAGAAAAGAAACATCATTTCATATTTATTTTTGCTAAATATCTAGGTTACAAATTCAGTTTTCAACCACCTCCTTATTTCAGCAATCAAGTTTGTTAAATCTTTTATTTGTTTCTTGCACTACCTACAAATATTAGTTACATTGTGAATGAACAAAAAACAGAACAGGAATATTGTTTAAGAATGCTATAGGCCCATTTCCCTCTGATAATTTAAGAGGCAATGGGTGTGCAGAGAGATCCACTGTGCTAGGGAAAGTCAGAAAGACTGAAATAAAGGAAATGGTTTACAAATTATAAACTATATTATCCACTTAGCAGTTGAAAGATTTCTTTCCTGTGCTTTTCAATTTAGATTTTAAACTAAATAGTCGAAGACCCCCTGAAAAACGCTTTGTATGGATCAAGCTTGGCACATTATTTTCCATATCAATGGAGCAATTTATTTTATAAACACCCTGCACTCTACTGTGCTTTGCACGAATGCTTTATGCTTTGGGGAACTTGGATAACTGACTCTGAAATGGTCTCATTTCTTTCTACCACAGCCATGAACATTGTTTCCAAATAGGATGTTACCCTTGTTTTTCAGAGCATCTAAATAGGAGGTAAATGGCATCGAGTTGCACCACTATGTTAGTGCTTGTCCTTCAAGGCACTGCTCCCCAGAAGCCCTATTCAGTGATGAGAAACTGTTCCCAGCCTAAGCGGGTGTGAGTCCTATGGGTGCCCATCTGCACTCTACGAAACCAGAGATGCAGGTGTAACTTGTTGCCAAGTGACAGAAGATTGGCGGCAGGAGCCCGTGCCAACTAGGCAGTGGTGGGGCACCATGTGCCAGACCACCTTGTGCCTTCCATCCTGGCACCAAGAAGCATTACAATTTCTGCCAGTGAAGCCTTCTAGAAGCTTTATTTCTTTCTTTGCTCCTTCCCCAATGACTCTTGGAACAAAGATAAAACAGTCCAAACCGGCTTGATAAACACCTGTCTGTTTCTCGTCCCCTCTCCACCAGGTTGATGGGGCCTCTTCCCAGTTCAGTGCCTTCCTAAAAGCTAGATTCTTCAGGATTTGAAGACCAGCTGTACCATGTGCAAGAAATGCCAAAGAAAGCCGATAACCCAAGGCAAAGGATTAGTTTCACTGTTGACTGACTAAATTTACTTTCTTGGCAACGGGGAAATTTCACTGTGCCACTGATCAAAATACCAAAGATCAACTTAGAAATGTGGCTAAATTTTTAATCCAACCTGTGGTCATAATCCTGAGACAATTCAGGTTCAACTCACTGCTAGGGGAAATTATTTGCGCAGCTATGCATATGTATCTGTCTATGTAAATATGTGCACTAAGTATGCTAATACATATATGTTAGGGATGTGTTTGAGCAATTGCACAGAAGCTTTGACTTTCAAATAGTCTTATTCTAAAATCTACTTTAATCCTTAATCTACTTTAAATCCTAAAAACCACTTTAAAATAGATTTTAACACTGTAAACCTAAAACTGCTGACACGGAGTAACTACTGTTTTCAGCTTTGTGCTCATGAGAAATCTGGAAACAGAGAGGGTCCTGTGAACTGAACCCTTTGCCCCCTAGCAATCTTTCCGTGGAAACTGGCCTTCGTACATCTAGGCATGGCTTTGCTGTGCTCAGTTGTTAGTTGAAAGCTTCAAGCAAGGGCGTGTTGGATTGGCTTAAGGTGACATTGTAAGACTAGAAATTCTATGCGGTGTCTGGACAGCCTGCCCTGGTGACATTCTCCAGGTGGCCTGATCCAAGGCTCTCTAAAAGCTGATGGGGAGCTTGGAGGACTGAGGACAGTCGCCTTCTGGAGCCTCTAGGAGGGAAGCATTCCAGGCTCCGATGTCTTGTTCAAATGGCTGAAAGCGTAGTTCAAGAAAGATCACTAGCGAACCGCGCGTTTCTATGCCGGGCTGGGGGTGAGGTGGGGGGGGGGTAATCTTTACTAGTAGTACTAGGAGGTGCAAACAACTCCGGAGAAGGAAAGAACACTGTTAGGTTAGAAGAGGCCTTCGAGGTCACCTTGGCCAACAGGAGGCGCAGATCCTGGGCAAAGTGGAGGAGGGAGCGTCTGGGAGGGGCCGCACCGGCCTTTACCGGAGGGGCTTCTGCAGGGGCCGCGTTTCAGTGGGCCGAGCGGCTGACCGTGGAGGGGACCCGGCCTTGCGGCGGGCTCAGTGGGGGCATTAGTGTGGACTCTGCCGCCGCGCGGGCCGCGATCGCCGTCTGCTGGTCGCCACCACCCTCGCGGCCCTCGCGGAGACACCTTGGGCTGGCCTCTGCGTGGCGGCGGCGCCCCTCGCCCAGCTCCGGCAGCCGAGGCTCGCTCGACCCGCCTCGCGCAGCTCAGGGTTTGCTTTGTAGCGCGTGCTTCTGACCCGGACTCAAGGGGGCGTAGTCTCTCCTGGGTCCCCAGGCTCTCTCAGCCGATCTCATGGTCCCAGCCCGGGCTAAATAGGCCGATTCTTCGAAAACAAAACCAAAACGAGCCAGACAACAAAGTTTGTTGTTGTTGGTTTGATTCTGAAACTAGGGGAAGGAACATGGTGCAGATAAAGACGGAAATCGGGTGGGAAAAGGAAGAGAATGGCTCGCAAATGAGGAACTTTGGGCGATCCCCGCGCCCTGTGGAGCAGCCGCAGAGCCCATCTCTCCAGCCGCTCAAGGCAAGAATGCTGAGTCCTCTTTTCCGACCAAAACCGTGTGTGGATTTGGAGGGCCGCTCCAGCAGCGCCTGCGAGCAAATGGTAAATAAAGTGCTGGCGTCCGGTCAGCCAGGCGCCGGTTCCAGCCATCAAGAGTAAGTGATCGGCGCACACAGTCTAGAGCTCCGCACTGTGCGTGCGTGCGTGCCTCCTGGCTCTCTGGGTGGAAGCATTCGGAAAATCTCTGGGAGCTTCGAGTAGGGGCTCACCCTGTGAGCAGTACTCACACATATAATTCAAATTTCACAGCTGACCTGCTCTGAAAACCTCAATCAGCTTCTAATTGAAGGGAAAACAAAATATTGCTTCCCTACAGCAGAGCTAACGATTTAATCATTATATCAGACATTATAGCTTTTAATTAGGCTAATGCTGATACTGTATGGAAAGAGATAATTCAACACAGTTCTTGATGAATTCTGTAATTGGGTTAACGGCGGAGCAGTCGGGGGAGAGACGTCAATATTCAAGCTGCGTCTGTAGCCACCAGGTTTATGAATGAAAAGAGAAGACAAGGGAAGGAAAGCCGGGAACCCGAGGGGGCATCGAGCCCTTTTTTCCCCAGAGCTGCGGGTGTTGGGGAAGAGGCAACAGAGACTCCAGCGGGGCTGAGTCGCCGCTGAATGCCCGGCCTTCTGTGGCTGGAGCGGAACGCTCGCTTCTGACGAGGGAAACTTTTTCCGACAAGAATTTCAGTAGGCCTACCTTCCCAGTACACCTGAGCTGGAGGTGTCCACCCTGCCTAGAGCTCTCCCGGGAGGAGGGCTGGGCCGCGTGCAGCTAGGAGCCTTTCCATCCAGTGGCCTTTGAAGAAGCGAGCGCTGCCCGAGCTCCCACACCTGCTGGCGAGTGCCTGCTGGGCAACCACAGCGCCCCCGGGATAGAGCTGCTCTTCGGGTCAGAAGGCTGCCGGCACCCTGGACATGCCAGGCGCGTCCGTGGCACCACAGATTGCCTACATTCCCGAGCTTATTCCAATCCAGAAAGGACAGCTGGGGTTGGGGTTGGGGGGTGGGGCGGCCTCGTGCCCAGCGGCTTGTCCCTTGGCCTTGGCTAAACCCTTGCTTGGCCCTGGGCTGCAGGAGAATGTTAGCAGTTAGACGCTTGTGGTCCCACTTCCCTTACTGCAAAAGAACGGGAAAGCAAAAATCCGTTTGGACTCGTCTGCAGGAAGAGAATTGTGCCAGGGGCATGGGTTACCCCCTTCTGTAGCTTCCCATTCGCTCCGCCAAGCCTGGGCCAGAGTCAGGGTCAAACCGGCAACGGAGAATCCTAGAGCCCGGAATATCTTTCCCACTCTCTTTTGCCTCTATATCTGTAGGGCACTCAGAACTTGCGCCCGAGCCTTCGAAGAGGAATGAATCTGGCCCTGCCAGAGAAGAGGTTCTGGGCAAGGCTTGGATTTTGAGAAGAGGTTGAGCTCTTTGGAAAAGCCGTGCTTTCTGCCTTTTTAACACACATGTTTTCACGGTGCTATTTTTTTTTAACTGTACTTAAAAAAATTTCTGCTGTCATTCTTAAATCTTTCTCTTACTCTTTGGTTTAACTACATCAGCACGATACTCTCCTTCAAGATAAATATACTGTATTGTGATTCATCCTTGTCTTATTTTGTCAGTAATTACTGCAAAATTAAATGGGTCACTGCTAAAGTTTCATTTACTCAAACCCCCGTAATTAACAGTTTGAATGCACCTTTTTTACATCGTGCAAAAGTTGTAATTTTCCTATGCATGTCGTTTCTTCCTGATAAAGAATGCTGGTTAGATGTGATCATAAGAATCCAAACCATCCTCTTAGGAGGGGTGCTGTGTTTTCCCTAAGATGGGGGGTAAAGGGTGACATAAGATCAAACTTTTCTGAACGGGGGTCTTTGGAAACTACTCAAATTAAAATTTGCAAAAGGTAAACATGGGAGAATAGAGACTGTATGGTTAAGCTACACTCCCTAAATATCCTTTAAAACCAAAATTCTTGGGCTTAGCAGACAAGCCTGCAGCCTCCTGCTGCCTGGAGAGTGGAGGACCAGGTGAGGTCTGACATACTAGGGGTGGTAATGGTAACCATCCTTACAGAAGGATCCAAAATGGTGCTTCAGGCTTGTACAGTGACCCATCAAGTCCGGGTGTGTCCATGCCCAGGACTGCCTGTAAGAAAGAGCTGCTCATAAATAGTGTCCTTTCTCACAGTCTCTCTCATTAGCCCTCAAATAGAAAAGGCATCACTCACAAGAGGAGACAAGTCCTAAGAATTTCTATATGAAAAGGAACAGAGTGAAATCAGAGATGCTTTTTTTTTTTCTTACAGGCCATCCCAGTTATTGCAAATTAGATTAGCTACACAGGCTGCAATATAAACATGGCACGCGGTTCACGCCAGTGAAAACCCATCCACTCCAATCTCGCCTTTCATCGAAGCAGCGCACATAAATCACATCTTGTCCTTTAATACACTTTTCAATGAGATTAAAACATCACTCTGACACAATTTCAAGCCCTTTCAGTCATGTGGGTGGCTTTACTTCAGAAAGCAGCTAACGGAGAAAGTAGGTCTGTGGAGATCTTTGGGCTGTGGGAAGGGCTTTACTGCCCTGTGAAGGGCTAATGGAGGGCCCTTTGGCCCCATCTGAATGCCATTCATCTTTCTTTGTAAAGATAGAAACCAGCTGGCCCACAGCAGAACTCAGATTTCCCTGGGGTTGGATAGAGGCCTGTTGACTACTTGTGCTCAGGAGCCTTTGGGGACAGTACCTTCTGGATAGGAGGGTGCCTAAGGATCATAGCTCACCTTCCCCGGGACCCAGATGACCTTCAGGACACTAGACGTTTTTGGGAGGGAGCTTTAGCAAATCAGAGAGAAAAGGCACAGTTCCAGGTGGACTTTGAATCCTACATCTTAACTTAGGAGGTGAGTTTTCTGTAAAATTGGCTAAGGGAGAGATCAGCACCTTTCCCTGGCCACAGAAACACCCCATCAGTCCCCTAATTTAGACTGACTACTGTTGAACCTGGCACCGGCTCTGGGATACTGAAGGACAAAGAATCCTAGCAGGCAGAAGGGGAGAGATGTTCAGGTTTTAGGGTGGAAACCTCAGCTGTTCTTAGTGTTTGCGATGTTTAAAACTGTGGTTAGTGCTCAGAATGCCCAGGCATATCTGCTTCTGGAGGGAAGACTGGACACAGCTCACCTCCCAGGTGGATGATCATCTGCCGACACTCAGCCCCACCACCTGGAGTGTCCTGCCCGGTTCCTCCCAGGGTTTGAGCCTCCTTTCTGGGAGGGAGGTGAGGCAGCAAGCCCAACTGCTGTCCTAAGGGTTCCTTGTGACAGACCCTCCATCCATTCCAGCCCCTTCCGTTTTCAGCCTCCAATTCGTGTCTACCCTCCAGGCATTTGGTTCTCTTTTCTAGGAGACCACTTGGAGGCCTTCAGCTAACGTCTCTGGGCACCTAGGCATCGCCTGTGGGTCCTTGTTCAGACAGAGCCTCCCAGACTGCCTTGTTTTACTCATGGGCTACTCCGGAAGGAAACATGGCAGAGCCCAAGGGAGAACTCTGGCGGGATCCAATTCTCTCTCAGGAATCCTGAGCTTGATCACCAGCAGCAACCTCAGACCAGTTTGACGGGTCTGGCGGCACCGGTTGCTTCCCACTCTACCAGCATCATCCACTCTCTGGGCTCCAAAAGCAGAGGAGAAATGACTGCACTTAGCAGGAGGACAGAACAGGACTCCTTGTTACAGACCCAAAAGGAGAGAACAGCCTCGGTCCAGGGCGCTATGGAGGGTCGGGGTCCTGTGGGGGTCATTTGAGCCACCTAGGTGCCACGAGTGCAGCTCCCCTTCAACTCCCGCCTTTCACAAAGACCCTTCCAGAACATCAGCCCCTCTGCACTGCGGGAAATCAATGGCACAAAGCGGGCTTTTAATGGGTTAATTGACTAGAGGCCGCTATCGCATTCAAACACCTGTTTCCTGCCACTGAAGGTGGCTAGCCTGGTCCCTGGCCTGGTCGATGTAGTGGGGTTTGCCCCTGCCTTGCCCATAGCATGGGGTCACGTCGAAAATCCATTTCGCCATTTTTCCCCCCCATGGGCTTCTCGAACAGGGTAAAAAAAGGGGGGGGGCAGATGAAGGCGGCCAACTAACTCCAGAAGACTCCCGGCTGTGCTGTGCACTTCGCACATCGAGTGTAACAGCCTGACGCACCGATTTCGCTTCAGGAGGGAGTACTCCATAACTCAGGCTGGGCCTGTGCGCCGGGGTATCCCTAACAGGGCGCCCGCTCAGCTGCGTGGTACTCTGGATCCGACTTGGGGTGTCCTCCTCTTACTTGCGGGACCGGGACATCCATCACCCCTGTGGCCACTGGGCCGGCACCCGGTCGGTCGGATGGCTTTCGCTGTGTTTCAAGGGCTCATTGATTTTCTTTCTTTTATTTTTCTTTCTTTTTTTGGTAGCAGAATTAATGCAGTCAAGTCTGTCGGTCAGTCAGAGTTAAATTGATTCTTTGCCCAAAACACCTCTCACTAAGTGGCATACGCTTCAACATGTTAATTTTTAGAAGGTAATTTCAACCCGGGGTTTAGTTCTTGGCGCTGCCTGGAGTGGTGGTAGAGAGCCGGCAGCCTCACCGGGTCAGGACCGGAGGTGGGGCGGGGGCAGGTAACCGGAGTGGAGTGGGCACCGCCACCTACTGAACCCTGCCCCTGCGACCACAGACTCGACCTCCCTCCACTTCTACCCTTAAGGGCAACCCGGGGAGAAACAGCATTGCTCCGTCCGGCGGCGGGCCAATCCAAAAAGCCGAGGGTCGAGGGAGGAGTGAGCACACAGACAGGAAAAGGACAAATGCACCCGCGAGTCAGCTGGCGGCGGTCACTGCCTTACTCAGCTGCTCTCCACCAAACCACCCTGCGCACCCTCTCGGCCAGTGCCCGCGGACACCCGCGCCCCTCCTGCCACCTGCCCACGCCCCGCAGGCAGAGCCCCCTCGCGAGTTCGAGACACACTTACAGTTAGTTCCTCCTCCAGCCCAGTGGGTCCGCAGCGCTTCGCCGGCCCGGGCCTCGGGAGCTGGGGCTGGTTCCGGGAGGCCGGACCTGCTCGTCCGGCAGGTCGAGCCCGCGTGCTGCCGCCCGCGGACCCCGGCCCGGCCCGGCTCCCGGCGGCGACGCCACGCGCACGCACACTCACACGCGCACCCCCGCTCGCACACTCGCTCGCACACGCTCCTCTCTGGTCGCTTGGCGCACACACTCCCAGACACACACACTGCAGGCGAGAGAGACAAGAAAATGAAATTTATTATTGATAGAAAAGACTTTCAAGACAATTTCAAGGTATTGTTTCTCTCTGGAAAAGGGAGATCCCGCCACATAATGAAGCGCCTTTTGTGTGGCGCTGAACAATACCAAACAAGTATTCTAATAAATAGCCACGGTTTTGTTCCTCGTCGGCACTGAATAGAAGGGAGCCGTTGGTTCGCGAGCAGCTGGGACGCCGTTTGCAGCGGGGAGGTGGAGCCGCGGCTCGCCCTCCTCTCGCCGCTCCCAGCCGAGTCCCCGCCGCTCCCCATTCGCTCGCGCCCGCCACTGCCGCCCCGCCCGCCGCTCCACGAGTCCCCCTCTCCGCTCTCGCCGGGCCGCAGAGGTTGGGGGCCCCGGGACCGCAGGGACCCCGCACCCTCTCCCCCGCACCTCCCCCGCAGTCAGCTGTCACTTGTGGCATCCACCCACGGGTGACCGACTGGCACCTGGAACTGCACTCCTGGCCTTCCCTACCTCTAGGAGGAAGGAAGCCCCGCCCGCACTCTCGAGCTGTGCGGTCAATTCCAGGGTCTGATCCGCTCCACGCCCCCGCCGCCCCCGCCGGGTCCTGGCCCCAGGGCTCTCTCGGCTCTGAACAGGAATGCAGCTTTGTTGTCTCGCCGAGGGGACACCTTGGCTGTGGGCGCCGCGCCAGGCCTCTCCCGGGAGCAGCTTGGGCAGGTTTTTTTTTTTTTTTTCTTTTTTCTTTCCCTAGGACGCACTTCTCGGTCTCCCTCACCCCCTCTCCTCTGTGCCCTCCCGGCTAAAGGCAGGAGCAGAACCAATGACAGTCTCTAAGGATTAGTGTGTGGACACAGAGCTCTCCAGGTAAAAAAGTCTCCAGGACAGGCGGCTTGCGTCCCGGTGCGCCCCGCGGGAGGGAGTCGCGCCTGGCTGCGCCGTGGCGAGGACGCGGACTCTCCCAGACGCGGTCATTCTCCTGTCCCCGACCTTCCCTACGGGGATTCAGCTGCCCTCCAGCCCCAGCACCGCGCGGTCGCGGCCGAGGTTGGAGAAGAGCGCCCTGAGAAGCCTCCAGGCAGCAGTCGCGGACCCCTCGGTGCCGGCCTCGGCTGGTCTTTCCTTTTTCTCTCTGTCCCCTCCGTCCCCAACTGTAGGAAGAAGTCAGCGCTTGGGACTTAAGACCGCCACCCTCTGAGACGCCTCGGAAATGTTTCAAGCAAACTATTTTTTTTTTCCTCTGTCTTAAAGCGATGACCCCCCCCCCCCCCGACGTTCAGTCCAAAGGGTTTAAGACTCCGTCACAACCTAAGATACTAACACTAAAAAATAAAAAATGTACAAAACAGGACCTGACGCTACTAAGCTCTCGCTAGCCCGCGATGCGGTGCTGGGTGTGTGTACGCATCTGTACCTGTCTCGGAGACAAATATATGATCTTTCCCCCCCACCGGTCGCAGCGGTGGTTTTCAGCAGGTCCTTGTCTGTCTATAATCTCAGAGACAAAACCCACACCACTTTCCCTCGATGGATCTTAATCTAGGGAAGCTTTGTGTCATTTGCCAATTATTTCTTAATCGGACTGAGCTATTTAAAAGTGCGGTAGAGGAGTTAGCGTGCTGGGAATCACCAAAGACTGACGTGTAGACTAGGAAAACCTTTCCCAGCAGCGCGCTTTCCCCAAAAGGCAAGTTGGTCTGGGGGGCGGGCAGAGGGTAAGGGATAAAGCAGGTATGTCTCTTCCCTTGCGGACTTGTTTTTTTCAGCCTCCCTTCGTGAAACTGCGATCCCTCGGAGTTTAAGATAATTTAGCTCAGTCATTTCAAATGTCGGCAACAACAGGGAGCATGGTCCTTGACATTTTTTAAAACCCGGGTTTGTGCAGGAATCTGGTGGCGGGAAATGCGGAGATGTTGGAGTTGGAGCCATTCCAGCAGGCACTCGGAAAGCTCTTTCCTTTTGTATGGAAAATGGAAACATTTTGGAATCCAGATTTAAAACTTTGACTTATATTTTACATGTTAAATCACTGAAAGATTGGGTAAAACAGTGCATGAAGCTTCAGAACCTGCAAATATTTGAATGGTTTTTGTAAGCGGAGCAGCTGCCAGTCAGCTGGCTTTGACAAGCTGCCACAGTTTAGTCATTTAATAGTGGGTGTTAGCCTAAGTGCAAAACACTCTGGCAAACAGATGTCAAACCCGTATCAATGGGGGTTGTGAAGTGGAGTTTAACCCACATCACGGGAGCTGGTGTGCACACGATCCGGCTCTGGGAAGGCACGCTTTCCTGGAAGTCTTGGCCTGTCCAGGGGCGCTGAAGGTGCGACCTTCAGATTGTGTCAAAAATGAGGATGTTCCCCTACCGCGCAGGCAGGAGAAGCGGGGTCAAGCAGCTTAGAAGGTCAGGGGGGTGGTGATGGTGGGATGTGACGCCCCCACTCCCGCAGCCTTCCTGCGTCCCTCTCAGCTGGGGCCCTGCAGACCGTGGCAGTCCTGGGGTGCGGCAAACTACCGGGGCAGCAGTGTGCCTCCCTCCCCTGAGTACCGCTCTCTTGCTCTCTTGCTGAACTGGGTGGCTGCGGGAAGCTTATCTCCGCTTCAGGAGTGAGCCTGGGCGAGGAGAAACCTTAAAAGACTTGTGGAGGCAGAGCCCACAGCAAGTCCTTGGCCAACGGCTGTCTGGCTGTGTGCACCTGCCGCTTAATTTTCCTCGCAGGAGTCGAGTGTCTGTGACAGAGTGGCTTTGCGGGGTTTTTAGCGAGGAGTGAAGAGACCAAAAGACGCCGGTTGGCAGAGGCTCAAAAGAACATCTTTGTTAGGCTCCCAGGGTTCCTATCGCCTAATCAGGGTTCCCTACCCTCAAGGTCAGAATGGCCACCTCCAACACGGGGGCCTGCTGTAGCTGTTAAGGAGGGCTTAAAAAAAAAAAAAAAGCAGCTCTCTGGAATGTCATGGCCTTCGTATTTCTTCCCTAGGGACTGTAACGCTTGGGCGTGGTTCCTGTGCGAATGGTCTATACTCTCAAGTGGCGGGAGTAAGGAGTGGATTATTCCGCAGTGAGAGCGTGACTCACTCAGAGCTTTGCTCATCCTTGAGATGTCTTCCCAAATCCCCATCTTCTGGTGATGCCGAACTTGTATGCCACATGCCATCGCTGGCAGACCACCTCCCCCACCCTTACACCTGAGCTCCTGGCGACGATGACTGATGGGTGGAGTTTTACAGTGTGGGTCCCTTTGGCTTTATACTTGGCACACACTTTTTTTCTTTGTCCCACTGTCCTACCAGCTCTTCATTTTTGAAACTTAAATATGAAACGGGAAGGTCAAAATGAAAAATGGAAAAAGGTTACACCCCAAAACGTGGCCTCAGGAAGGTTTAAAAGTTCTCAGGGCTTCCCTCGAGGAAAGTGGCTTTACTCTGACCTTCATGGGGTATTTTGTAAGTCGACTGTGTGAGTCTTTTGGTGTCTACCTTGTAGGTATTAGACCCTATGTCACTGGAACCCTCTGACTTTCAACTCAGCCAGGGACCTGTCCCCTCCCTGTACTCTGAGAAGGACACCCAGTTGACACAGACCCTCCCTGGTTTCTTAGGGGACTGCAATCAAAACACAGTTCACTTACAGAGCTAGTGTTCTATTACAGTGGCCCAGGTACTGGCTTCTCCATGCCATTGGCTTTAATGACATTTTAATGGAAAAGCAGATTGTGTTAGGTTTTCAAAAGGAGATTCTACAAGTCCAGAAGATTAATTCCACATGTTCCCATTTTCACCTTATGGCTGCTGTTGTCAGACATGATCACAGATCTTCTCCTGCAGCGCACTGTTTTCCAGGAAGGAAGGGGTTGAATCAGGTCAGAGGAGGTCCCCACCAGCAGGCATCCCTGATCAATGTCAGCAGTGTGCAGGACATCTGACCCATCCACAAGGCTTCAGGGACGAGCTGGACAGAAAGAGGTCCTTATTAGGTAGACTCTTTAGTCAAAAAGGATGTAAGTCTCCTGAGGGAGGTATAGTAACCCTTGTCCAATGTCATCATGTACAGTAAAACTGTGGGCAGGCTGGGAAATTCCAGGAGGGTCAGCACTTCAAGGGTGGGGGCTTGGAAGCTTCAGATGATTCAGGAAGGATGAAGGACCAGCCCTCAAATGACCAGCACTTCTTCAATGTGTACAGAGGCTGCTAAGAGGAGACATAACCTTCAATCACAATAAGCGGTCAGTCTGTCTTTCTCCTCTTTCATTCAACCGGATAATTATACCTTTGTTCAGGTATATTTTTAAAAATTAATTTATTTTGTTTAAAAATATTATTATTTTGTTTCTGTGTCTGTGTGTATACCTGAGTGTATGTGTGTGCATTATGTGCATGGAGGTGACTGAAGAGGCTAAAAAGTGGGAGCTGAATTCCCTGGAAATAGAGTTACAGATGGTTGTGAACATGCCAGTGTGGGTGCTAAGAACTGTACCCAGGTCCCCTGCAAGAGCAGCAAGGGCTGAGCCATCTCTTCAATCCTAAAGTGTACTTTCTTATCATCCAGAGCAATAAGTTGGACCCCACTTTCTAAAAAAAAATTTCCAAGTGTAGGTTCTACCTACACCCTGTCCCCCATTCTTGAGAAAGGGTCTTAGGTATTTCAGGATGGTCTTGACGCCTTGGTTTTTCTGTTTTCTGCTTTCCCAAAGCTGGGATCACAAGCATGCATGCCATGCCTGGCCCTTCTACTGTCGTTCTTTGTGAGAAGCTTCACTCTTGTAGTAAAGTTTTCCATGTTCTTTACTCAGCAGTGAGCCGTAAGATCTTCATGGACTGGTGAGTATCTGTCTTCATGGGCAACTGAACCCTACTTTCTCTTGCTCCTGTGCCCTGCTGTCTCTCAGTTCTCAACCACATAACAAACCAGATGCAATCAGAACTGAGTCCAAAGATTGCTGAATAGGAATGAAATCATTACTTCAAAACATCCTCTGAATCAGCTGAGCATGGCTGATATTTCACTTTATTTCAGTTTTTGAATCTAGAAGCAAGACTTTCAACATTGGAAGGACTCACCAAAGAACTAAATTCTGTCAGAGGAGAAGAACTTGAACCTTGTTACTCAGAGGTGGAGTTCTCAGAGACAGCCATATTATGTATAATGTAATACAAATAGCACAACACACTATTAGCACTATTTAATATATACAAACTTACAACATTATGTAACATGAATCAAAGGGAATCTAGATTATTAAAAAACTTTTGAGACAAGGTCTCACGTTATCCAAGCAGGCCCCAAATTCCTATGTAACCCAGGGTGACCTTGAACTCCTGTTCCTCCTGCTTCTATCTCCCAAGTGCTGGGATTTCAGGGATGTGCCACCATGTCTGGCTCAAATATTAAATAATTCATAATTAAGACAAATCTCATCTGGAAAGTTAAAGCAACCATACAACATTTAAACGCTTACTGACTATGCTCAGTTGGAGATAATATGGGTGTGGCCATCTTGACCTGCACTCTCAACCTTTTCTTTGTACCCGTATGGTATCTTCAGTCACCTGAAATGGTGGTTGGAACCTTGCAGATGTTGATGTATTTGTTGATAAATGAAGACGTGGCATCATGAACACTTGTGCCAGATCTTGGCTTTGTTCAGTGCCTTGTGACACAGGTAGCTGCCTTAACTTCTCCAGCCCTCAGTTTTCTAATCCTAAAGTTGAGGAGTGTTGTAATAAAGGGAAAACTCCTTGATCCTCCCTCATGCTTATGTTTGTTCCCCCCTGGGGCTTCTCTGCAAACCTTTCTGACTCCCTGCTATGGAGAGATGGGAGTCAGGCTAGGAATACCTCACTTCTCTGGGGGAGATTCTGAGGTCTTGCCAGGGTAACAGGCATAGGCAGACTTTATATGCTGGCAGTGTTTGTCTGCAGTGACTGAAGGACTCTGGTCAACCTTGGTGTTTCAGTGCTTTTTATCTGATCACTAAAACTTGACATGGGTCTTCTTTTCTTAGCATTCTAAACAGTTCCCTTTTGTGGCAACAATGAGATACCTGTTTATATGCTGTTTCATATTCAAATTGATTTTTTATGGGAGTAGTTATACCTTAAAGTTTATACTGTTTCTATTCATAAAAGACTTATTTCTTGATCTGAATGTACATACATAATTCACATGTCCTGTTTTATGGATAGGAACTAAAAGCCTTTCCCCTTGTTTATTCAGTTGTTGGTAGCCACCCACCCACCTACCCATCCAACGACCCATTTATCCATCGACCCATCCACCTACCTACCCATCTATCATCTATCTAATACATTCATCCACCCACCCACCTACCCATCCATCTATCCATTAATCCACCCATCCATCAAACCACCTACTCACCTATCCATCCATCCATCTGTCCATCTACCCACCTACCTATCCATCCATCTATCCATCCATCTACCCACTCACTGACCTATCCATTCATTTATCTTTCCATCTATCTATTCATCCATCTTCCATTCTCCCATCCATCCATCCATCCACCCACTCATCCATCCATCTCATAAATATCTATGGATCACCTGCTTTGTGCTTTGTGCTGGACATCACTCTAGGCCTTGGGATGAATTGGGGAGCTGAGAGCAAGACCAGTTTTTGTCCTCAGAGAATGTGGAGATTTGTAGATGGGTTTGGTAGGGACAGATGTTTTTTGGGGACAGCTCCTTTGGTCCTTAGGCGTGCTTCCTCGTCACATGATATCCACTTAAAGCTTTTTTCTTTTGTTTCAGGTGATACATTTTCTTTCCCTTCTTTTCTGAAACATCTGTGATAATAGGGTGAAGATGAAATTCTTTGAGAGAAAACCTTACTATGAGATTCTGAGACCTCAGAGTTATTTTGCCTGACCCTTAGTCACACCGTGCATACTGGGCTCAGTGTTGGTAGATATCTGGTCTAGACAATGGGTTTCCCTTTTCTGGGACTTCAGCTTTTCCAGCTCAAAAATAAAGTTGCATCACTGATGATTCCTAGGTCCTCTTTTCAGGCTGAATACTTTGTGGTTTTAGAACTGAATAATGGAATATTCTGTCACTGATTAAGTCTCCAGAACTCAGTTTCACAATCTGTGAAGTAGGTGCAGAAACACACCAGTCTCACAGGGAGACGAGTATTAGAAGAAGGATCTGTAGTACCAGCTCCCATATGTCAAGTGCTGGTCGATGTGGGGCCTGCCCCTTTTCATCACGTGTCCATGGGCACAGAGCGGGTAGAGCACAGAGGGATCCCATGGCCCTGGGGGGTACAAATGCCGCTGCCACTTGAATTCTGCAGCTCTGACAGAGTGCTGGGTATTAGGAACTCAAAGAGTGATTTCATAAAGGAAAAAAAAGTGTAGTTTATACCAAAATGGAATAAGCCCCTTTTGAGTAACAACAATCTACATAAATGCTTTAAGAAAGCCTATAATTATGATAAAAATGTTGCTCAAAGTTAAAATTATGAAGCAATCAAGATTTATAAACACTCTCTCATCGACTTTTAATCATTCTTTCTTTTTTATATACAAACTGTACACAATATATGGTTGCAATATATCATACTATACATTTTATTTTCAGTAATTTAGCTGAGCAAAATATACGTGAGGTGACATTGAGAAACTAGGTTATATATACACACGATGATGGGCGGGAAGCTGCTTCCAGTGCGCACGCACGGTTATGCATCTTTTTGGAATCTTACACAGAAAAGATGCATGTTTTTGCTGTATCAGAACTTCTTTAAAATTCGAATTAGCATAGCTCCCTTTGAAATGGTTTGAAAAGGTGTGACAAGGGTATGAATATTAATTACTTCTTGCCTAAAAGAAAATATTTTAATCATTAATTAATTGAGGCCCAAGGTGACCAATAGGACCAATATTCATTTTTGTTGGGCAAAATTTCCCATTTTGAGTGCCTGGAAACAAGCAATTAGGTGATGTGTGAAAGGCTGGCCAAAAATGTGAGTTACAGATAGTATATTTGAAACTTCCCCTTTAATAATTTATAGTGTTTGAGCTCAAATTGCAGTGTGAAACCTAAGTATAAATCTGTTTCTCTAGTTCTCTTTCTTTCTCTTTCTCCTTCTTCCCCCGACCTCCGAAGAAGAATCTCACAATGCCAGGCAAGCCCTGTACCACCAAGCCACATTCTAGTCCAATAGATGAATCTTAGTATTCAAAGAAGACTCCCAATAATTGAATAAGAACAGTACTGGGAGCTGGTATCATGTTCTGAGGACTGCCTCATCCTTTTGACTTTTTTTTAAAGACAGATCTCACTATGTAGACCAAGCTGGCCTTGAACTCACAGAGATCTACCTGCTTCTGTCACCCTGAGTGCTGGGATTAAAGATGTATGCCACTGGGTCCAATTTTTTTTTATGTACGAGTGTTTGTCTGCATGTATGTATGAGCATCACATGCATGCTGTGCCAGTGAAGGCCAGAAGAGGGCATTAGATATCATGGAACTGGAATCACAGAGGGTTGTGAGCCACCATGTAGGTGCTGGTAACTGAACCTGGGTCCTCTACAAGAGTAGCCAGTGATCTTAACCACTGAGCCATCTTTCCAGCCCTCCTTTGACTATTCTTAATCCCTAACATCAACTATATCCTAGTGCCCTGTTTCATTCTAGAATCTTCATGCCCAGGAAATTAAACACAGCCACATAAAACTGAGCCTGTCCGAGCACAGGGACAAAGCCTAGTGTGAAGGAATGCTGTGGGCAGGATTTCCTCTGAGCTTCACACACAGGCCTAGGGAGCATGGATTCTTAGAAGCCCTGCATCCTCAGTCCATCTTCTTGTGCTCTGAAAAGTTTATTTACTCTGGTTGTTGAGAAGACTCATCTGTGACAGATGAATTGCCAGCTAGGATTTTGGCAACTGTACTGAGTAATTTTCTAAACTCAGTGGTACTGGAGTCACTGTGGCGTGCCCCCTCTCCTGAAGGGTGGACCATCAGCTATAGCCAGGCCTCTACCACTTGTCTAGCCACACCTAGAATGCTGCTCTAGATGCCACCTTCTAACCTTCTCTCCTGGCCCATCCTCTGCCTGGTCACTATTAACTATATTACTGGTCCCTTTAACTATTCTTTGGCATTTGGCCTAGCCTACTCATTTCTCAAGTTGCCTGTCTGAAGAATCTTTCTCCCAGGAAGCACTGGGGTACTGGGCACTGCACTCTGCTTTCAGTGTGAATGTTTATTATAGCTCTACTCCCAGATTTATTTCTATGGTTGTTCAGTGTTTGCTTTTCTCTAGATTGAGCTTCATGAGGCTAAGGATCTTGGCATTTGCTCTGGTCTGCATTCCCAATGCCAGGTATGTGTTGAACAGTCACTGAATATCCATTGACAAGTAAATAAGGGCAGGCAGCAATGTGAAGCTGTTGTGCTGGAAAACCTGGCATACCCTCCAGCTGCAAAGTGGGGACAGCTAATGAGTTATGGGAGACCACTATGTCCCAGCACTGACTGGCTATCTCCTACATAGTCACTTAACCGGCAGGTTACGAGCTGAGTCATGACCTCTGCTCTGCCTGGCTGTGGTACAAAGAGCTGGGACCTAAGGAGAAAGAGTAACAATCAGAGTTCCAGGCTCTTAGAGCAGCTGGGCTGTGTAGGTGAAATAGTAGAGAGCAGAGGCCATTCATCTCAAGACCCCAGGAGTCTTCTTAGAGTCCCTTGTGAGGCTATGGCTCAGAACCAGCCTTGCCAGGTCAAGGGAAGACTAACCAAGTTGAGCAGGGGTTTAAGAGTAAAGCAAAGACACACAAGGGACATAGGGTGGAAAGTCAAGTGTGGTCAAGTGAGAGAGGTGGGGAAACACTTTGGATTTCCACAGATGCATTCTGGCAGAAGGCAAGGCCAAGCTCATGGTGATCACTCCATGACTGCTATTACCCAGCACTGAGAAGAGGAAGGTCACAGAACCCCAGGTCTCTACAGCACATCCACTGAGTCCAGTGCTGAGTTCAAATCATTAGACAGATTGAGAAATAGAATAACAAGATCCACAGTCAAGAGAAAGAATCAAAATCAATCATGAGATGATCCTCTGTTTCACTTGGCAAAGATTGTATTGAATCTTTTTAACATCCTCTGAGAAAAGAAGGGATCTGGAGAATTAACAAGTGGACAGATTGGGGTTCTTAACAAAGGAAAGTAAATGATTTAAGAACCAAGTGGAATTTATGGAATTAAAGGTATAGTAACATCAATGTAAAAGGCACTAGGTGGACTTAACAGCAATTGGAAGAGATAAGAGTAATTAACTTGATGATATTAATAAGAATCATGGACTCTTGGGAGAGTGAAAAAATGAAGAAAAAAATTCATAGAACATTGGGGACCTAAGATGGTATTAAACAGCCTAACATGCGCACACATACCACTTCATGGAGATTGTATGATATTCTTTTCAGAATATAATGGTGAGATATGTGCCTTGTTTGAGGAAAGAGAGAACTTGCAGATCTCAAAGCTAGTCAGGCTTTAAGCTAGAGCATATAAAATATAGAAGCAATAGTAATAGTAATACTGTTTGTTGTAGTTAAATGTCCAAAAAAGAAGGGTCAAGCAAAAATTTGTCACTGAGACAGGACATACAGAGAGGTGCTTGCTCATGAGCCTGTGGGGGTCAGAAAACAAGGAAAGATATTGATGTAGTGACATCCCAGACCAAACCATAGGAAACAGAAAGATCCTTGGGAAGAGGGCCAAGAAGGATGTTCTGGCATCCACCAGTCACTCTGGCAGTAGTTAGAACCAGCAAACTAGCACTACATAATGCTGAAAAGTACTTTTCCCAGAGGGAGGAAACTTCAACCTAATTCGAAATGCAGGGCAGCAGACACTGACACTCCCCAAGGACTCTGTCTTCTTTAGTTTACTTAGGTAATTAAGAGAGTCCATGGATCCTTTGGAGGTTAAATCCTTGGCCTCATGAATTTGCTTGTTCCTTTGTTTTTGAGACAGGATCTTACTTTGTAGCCCAGGTTGACCTTGAACCCTCAGAAATCCTCTTATTTACGACTGTTGGAATTACAAGCGTGAACCACCACAGCCAGCTCAACAATGCTAACCAGCAGGAATGTTTGCCTCCAAATAAAACAAGACTCAAAATCAGAAGAACCACGCAGTATTGCAAATGATAACAGTTCATCCTGAAGCAAGAGGACGTGCTGGGAACTGGGAGCTTTTAAAATATTTGGCCAATAAGTTTTTAATTTAATGTTTTCAAATTTTAAAAAAGGAAGTGCCTGTTATTACCTTTATAAAACTAGTTATGATGAGAAATTATTGTGTTCTCTAAAGATGCAGTAACTGTCCCACCTTGATTGCACTATTTACTTCCCTCTGCCTCAGTTTCCCAGAAGTCCTCAAGCACCCTAACAGGTAAGAGTACAGGATGAATCACCTGGCCTGCTTTAACACAGTGAGGTTTGCCTGTAACAGATTTGGTGTCATTTTTATATTGCTTTCTAAGGGCATTTGAAGGCATTCACCTCATAAGAAGTCATGGCAAACTTCAGACTGAATGGTTACTTGGGAGATGCATGATATGGTTTTGTGTGTGTGTGTGTGTGTGTGTGTGTGTGTGTGTGTGTGCGTGTGCCTGTGGAGGTGAGAGGACAACTTGTTTTTTTTCCTTCTACCATGTGGATCTAGGGGATTGATCTCAGGTCATCATTCTGGTGGTAATTGCCTTTATCTACTGAATCATTCTCACTGGCCCAAGACATTTTTTCAATATTAAAATAAAAAAGGCAGTAGTAAAATGAAAAAAAAAAAACCACCAAAAATTGAGGGGGGGGGCCTGTGTTTCAGTGGTTAAGAGCGCTTAATTAATGTTCTTCCAGGGGATCCAGAGTCAGTTCCCAGCACCCACATGGTGGCTGACAATCATCTGTAACTCTAGTTCCAGGGGAATCTGATGCCCTCTTCTGGCCTTCATGGTCACTGTATGAGCAAGGTGCACTTACAGACATGCAGGCAGAACATTTATACACCTACCCTAAGACTTACTTAGTTTCTCCTAGCTCTTCCTTCTGTCCTCTGTCCTCTCCTTTTCTATCCCCTCTTTATTCCTGTTACTCATTATTGGTCATGAACTTGTTCTATAATAACAGTGGGTAGTTTTCTATTTTTGTTATGACTCTTCTATTTTAAATGAACTGCAATCTGGAATGGAAGAAAGCATGCTGTATGACTGAACTTGATACCTGGAAAAAAGAAATGCATTCACTGGACTAAATATAGTGCTGCCTTCGAGGGATTTTTTACATTCAAAACTATTTATTAAAAAATAAGAGCTGGACGTGGTGGTGCACACCTTTAATTACAGCAGTTGGGAGGCAGAGGCAGGCAGATCTCTGAGTTCAAGTCCAATGTGGTCTACACAGCAAGTTCTACATCAGCTGGGGCTATAGGGAGACCCTGTCTCAAAAAGACACCCCCCCCTGCAAAAAAGGTATAGCCTCATGGAGTTACGTGTGATATGCTCTATGCTCAAATTAGAGTAATGAGCATTTCAGTTCTCTTAAATGCAAATTGTTTCTTTATTTCAGGAAACTCTGAACTCCTTTTTGCTCATTCTTTATAAAATATATAACACGTTACTGTAAAAGACATACCCCCAGAGAGGAGAGCTCATTTTTCCCATGTGACTGTATTTTTGGATCTGCTCTCCAATCTCTCTTTATCCCCCACTCTCAGTCTCTAGTGACAAATACTCAACTCTCTGATGACAGGAGGTAAATCTTGTCCTTCCACACGTGATAGACAGCACACAGGACTTATCTTTCTATACCTGGTTTATTTCATTTAACCCAATGCCCTTTAATTCTGTCCACATGGTCACAGAAGATGAGGCTTCCCACTTTCTTGTGGCAGAGTAATATTCCAGTGCATGTACGACCATGTTTCTTTACCTGTTTTACTGTCTTCAGATCAGTTGACTGTTTTTAATTGGATTATTTGTTTAAATTAATTATTATTCTTTTTTTAATTTTATGAGTATAACATGTAGAGGTCAGAAGAGGGTCCCCTGGAACTGGAGTTAAGGACAGTTGTTAGCCACTATGTGGGTGCTGGGAGTCGAACCAGGGTCTTCTGCAAGAGCAGCCAGTGGTGCTCTTAAATGCTAAGCCATCTCTCCATCCAGATTATTTGTTTTATGTTGAGTACCTTGTATTTTCTAGCCGCTAACCTATCATCAGTTTGCAAATATCTACTTTGTTTCTGAAGATTAGTGCTACACTCTGCTGACTGTTCAGTCATACAAAGGCCTCTTTGTGAGATATCACTCCCTTTGTCTTTCTGTTTTGGGGGTCATATCCAAACTCATTGCCTGTAGTGATAGCTCATGTTTCCCTGTATTCTCTTCTAGTAGTACCACAGTTTCAGGTCTTCTATTTATGACAGGTGTTTGATCCACTTTGAATACGTTTTGGTATATGGCAAGAGGTGGTGATCAAGTTTCAGTCTTTTGCAGATGAATGCTCTACTGTTTACTGGAGAGACTGTTCTTCCTTCTGAGTGTAGTCTTGATACCTTTATGAAAGATCAGTTAGTGTAGATGCATGGATCTTTTTCTGGGCTCTCTATTCTATTCCATTGATCTCTGTGTTAATTTTTATGCAAGTACTGCACTGCTTTGAGGTCAGGCACTGCGACACCTCTAGCTTTTTTCTTTCTGCTCAAAGTGCAAAAGGTGATTTTGCAGTATTCCATGACTTCATATGAAGGTTAGGATTGCTTTTTCTATTTCTGTGATGCATACAATTACTATTTGAAAGAGACTACATTGAGTCTTGCCAAGTATTTTTAGTAGTATGGACATTTATTAGATTATATATTTAATATTAAATCTTTTAATCCATGAACATGGGCTGCCTTTCCACTGTTTGTCTGTGCATCTTCTTCAACTTCTTCATTGCTGTTTTATAACCCTCATTGTAGAGGTCACTTACATTCTTGACTAAATTTGCCTCTGAGTATTATTCTAAAAAACCCAACACACAGAATAATGGAACAGAAGAACTGTCCTCCCTTCTCCAGAGGGTATGCTTTCAGTTTGTCCCCATTTCATGTTGACTGTGGGCTTGTCATATGCAACCTTCATTGCTTCGGATTAAATTCCTTCAACATAATTTGAGTTATTTTTCATGAAGGGAATGCTGCATTTCTCTGAATGCATTCTCTGCATCTATTGAGAGCACCGTACAGTTGTGTCTTCCATTCCCGTGATGTGATGTTTGCATTTACTGATTTGCAAATCATCTTTACATCCTCGGGATGAATCCTATTTGATTATGATGTGTCATCTTTTGTATTTTTAGTGATGCTGGGGATAGAACCCAAGCCTCATGAATGCCAACCAAATGCTGTGTCACTAAGCTAAACTCCAAGCTTGTGCAAAATCTTGATGTGCTGTTAGAGTCAATGATCAATATATTATTGTGAATTTGTGCATCATATTAATTAGGGATCGATTCTCTTTTTGTTTCTATCTCTCTTTCTCTATAGGTCTCTGCCTCTCTTTCTGTATCTCTTTCTCTTTCTCTCCTATTTCTTGAAAAGGGGTCTTCTCTATGTTTTCCAGGCTGGCCTCAAACTCAGGGTTAAAACCATCCTCCTGCCTCAGCCTCAGGAGTAGCTGGCATCCCAGGAGCATGTCAATGTTGGTATCAGGGTCATGCTGGTGTTATAGGATACTTGAGCTTGAAAGTATCCTTCCTATACTTGTCAGGGTTCTGATGGGACGAATATCTATATGAAGGAAGAGTTTATTAAACCAGCTTATATTGAAATAGTAACAACATTGTCTCACACATGAGTGGCTGAGAACCCAGTAGCTGATCAGTCCATGGGCTGGGTGCCTCAGCAGTCCCAATCTGGCACTGAAAACTTGGAGGCTTCCTGGACAGCTGTTGTTCTTTAGTTAAGATGGAAGCCTGGAAATGCTGGTTCTTATGTCGGTGGAGGAATGGGTAACAGGGACAG
Source organism: Eospalax fontanierii (assembly GCA_035773235.1). Lineage (NCBI taxonomy): Eukaryota > Metazoa > Chordata > Mammalia > Rodentia > Spalacidae > Eospalax > Eospalax fontanierii. The sequence goes on from CM069524.1 coordinate 41,830,221, forward strand.
GATAAATCAGCTTGGCCGGAAGGAAAGCCAGGCAGGCAGCTTTGTAATCTGGGCTGCTACCGGAAGGCCCGTCTACGGTGGGGTGAGTCTTCCCACATCATGAAGGCCATCAGCACAGTTCCTCTGTTGAAGCTTCCTACTTTGGTAATTCTAATTTGTGTGAACTTGATATTAAAACCGACCGTCATGCTTCCTTTTTTTGTAGTACGGGTGTGGTTCTTTCTTAAGAGCTTGGTAAACTCAGCACTGACACCATCTGGACCCAAATCTTGCTTTGTTGGGAGACAAAGCAATACTGATTCAGTCGCATTGCTTGTTATTGGTCTGTTCATGTTTTCTGTGTTATTGTGTGTGTCCAGAAATTTATTCATCTCTTCTAGAATGTTCAGTCTGTTAGACAGTAGATTTATTGGTTTTGGATTTCTGGGGTATCAATTGTAAAGTTTTCTTTCTCCTCTCTGATTTTATTGTTTGCATGTTCTCTCTTTTTACTTGTTTATTCTGGCTAAAGGCTTTTCAATTTTATTTATTTGAAAAAAAAAATGAGCTCTTCATCCGCCACCTCTTTTCTGGTCTTTAGTTCATTTCGGCTCTGGTCTCTTCATTGATTTCTCCCCTGTAACTCTGGGTCTGGTGTGTATCTCCCACATGTCTGAGCTGCATTTTTGAGATTTTTTTTTCCCCTCTATGTAGATCCTTATTGCTGTGAACGTCTTCCACAGGTTTTACACAACGTGTCTCTGTTTCATCTGTTTCAGTATATTCAGAACTTCCCCTTTGGAGGTCTTCATTGATTCATGGGTTGTTCAAGAGCATGCTACTTAATTTACAGTGTCCACATTTCTTCTTATGCTCTCCAGTTTGACTTCACTGTGACCAGGGAAGAGATGTTCTATGATTTCAGGGTGCTGATGAGGAGAGATTGGCTTAGCCAGCGTTAGATAAGACATTCTAGATATCCCACCTACTTGGTACTTAGTATAGTTAAGCTCTTCAGGGATTTCTTTTTGTCTTGATAGCTTGTACATTGACGGAAGCAGGGTGTGGAAGTCCTCAGCTGCTATGTTCAGAGCCCTTATCTCATTGCTTTATGTAATTGAGTATTCTGTCATCAAAAGCATGCATATTTACAACTTTGGTTTACTGTTCTTGAATTGATGTCTTTTACATGGTGACACTCTTATTTCTTTGTAAGGATTTTGACTTCATGTCTATTTTATCTGACAAGATAAGTAAGGCTACTCCTACCTGCTTTTGGTTTTCTTTTGTAAAGAATATCTTCTACTGATCTTTCACTTTGAATCGGTGTGCCTTTGCCAGAAGTGAGTTTCTTGTCAGCACTCTATTACAGAGACCTCCCCACCCCCAGTACATTCAGCCAGTCTAGTTATTTTAATTGGAGAGTTCAACTATTTAGGCTTATTGTTGGTAGGTAAGGAATTAGCCTTGCTGTTTTGTTGAATCTTTCTGTGCTTTGTACATCTTTGTTCTCTTGTTTATATTTCTGTCTACAGGTTTTCCATACCATTCAGTTTTGATTCTCTTTTGTATTTCTGTTCTATTAATGAGTCTTATGTTTCATGTGTTTCAGGATGGTCGTTTGTCCCTCTAGGCATCGTTTTCCCTTAAGTTGTTTCTGTAAGGTTGTCCAGTGATAAGGAATTCTTTGATTTTTTTGCTTATCTTTTAAAGTTTTTATTTCTCATTTAATTCTGGAATATAGAAATTGCCTTTCTGGGTATAGTGTTTTTGGTTATCATTTTATTTTTCAGTTTCATTTTCTTTCCTAAGTTTGAATATGGCATCCCATTCTCCCCTAGCCTATAAGGTTTCTGCTGAGAAATCTGTGGTTAGCTTAATGGGAATTGCCTTATAATTTCTTATATGAAACTTGATGGTTTTCTCTCATTTTTTGAAATTTCTCTCTGTTTTGGACTTTTGACCATTTGGCTATTATATATCTTAAAGAAGACTGTTACATTTATTTTCCTATGCTGGGCATGGCGGTGCATGCCTTTAATTCCAGCCCTGGGAGGCAAGGGCAGGTGGATCTTTGTGAGAGTGAGGTCAGCCTGATCTACTTAGTGACTTCTAGACAGGCTGAGACTATAGAGACCCCGTCAAAAATTATTTTTCTTTCTTTTTAAAATTTTGTTTTGGTTTGATTGGGTCATTTAAAATAATTAATTAATTAGGGGAAAGTGAACTTTATTGATGGTACATCAATAAATAGGGCTCCCTAAGACCCTCCCCTTCTCCTGGAAGTCTGGGATGGAAGCTATGAGGAGAGATGCTCAGTGTATTAGAGGCTGAGTTTGGGCAAGGACTCTCCAGAAGCCTAAGGCCTTTCTCTTCCTCTTGTATTCTTGATGGGATGTAAGTTTCAGGGCATCTAAGTCATTGGAGACCATGTGGATCATGAGGTCCATCACTCTGATGCCATAGTCAAATTCATCATACCAGGAAATGAGCTTGGCAAAATGATCATTAAGGCAATGCCAGCATCAAAGAGGGAAGAATGGGTGTTGCTATTAAAGTTGTAGGAGATGACCTAGTTCTCAGTATAACCCAGGATGCCCTTCAGGGGTCCCTCTGATGCCTGCTTCACCACCCTCTTAAAGTCATCATATTTGACAGCTTTCTCCAAGTGGCAGGGCAGATTCACGATGGACACGTTAGGAATAGGAACATGGAAGTCCATGCTAATGAGCTTCCCATCCAACTTTAGGATGACCTTGCCCACAGTCTTGGCAGTGCCAGTGGATGCAGGAATGATGTCCCAGGCAGCTCCATGAGCATCACGCCACAGTTTCTCAGAGGGGCTGACCATAGTCTTCTGGTTGGCCATGATTGGCATGAACTCTACAATGCCAAAGTTGTCGTGTATGACCTTGGCCGGCAGGTGGGGATAAGCGGTTGGTTGTGCAGAAGGCATTGCTGACAATTTTGAGGCAGTTGTCATACCTCGCATGGTTCACACCATTACGAATATGGGAGCTTCAGTAGAAGGGACAGAGACGATGACCCTTTGGCTCTACCCTTCAAATGGACCCCAGCCTTCTCCGTGGTAGTGAATATACCAGTAGACTCCACAACATACTCAGCATACATACTCCAGCATTACCCGGTTTGGTGTTCATGGGATCTTGCTCCTGGAAAAGAGAGATGTTCTTCCCGTGGATGACAAGATTCCCATTCTCAGTCTTGATTGTGCCATGTAACTTGCCATTGGTGGAAACATACTGGAACATATAGATCATGTTGTTGAGGTCAACGAAGGGGGTCATTGATGGCAACAATATCTACTCTGCCAGAGTGGAAGGCAGCTCTGGTGACCAGGCACTCAATAGGGCCAACTCTGTTCACTACCTGCTTCACCATAGTGTCTCAGGAACCATGTGGCTGTCTGGAATGGGGAGAAGCAGAGAGCCCTGACAGGATCATTTTCAAAGATTCATTTTAAAGCTCATAAATTCTTCCTTCTGCCTGATATTGCCTGTGGTTGAGGCTACCCACAGAGTTTATAAGATTTTATTGATTGACATTTTAGTTTTAGGGTTTTGTTTATGCATGTATATGTGTATGTTTATGTGTAGGTATGTACACATGTGTATGAAGGCCAGAGGTCAACCTTGAGTGTTGTTTCTCAGGACGTCATCCACCTTGATTTTTAAAATTTTGAGACAGGGTCTCTCATTGGTCTGGAGCTTGATGTGGCTAGGCTGGCCGGCCAGGGAGCCTCGGGGATCCACCAGTCTCCCCGTCCCCAGGGCTGTGATTACAAACCTTTGATACCGTATCTGGCTTTTTCACATGGTTCTTGGGATTGAGCTCGGATCCTCATACTGGTATGACCAGCACATTACCAGCTGAGCCACCTTCCCAGCCCAGACTAAGGCTTTTGACAACTTTCTGCTATCCCTTGTCTCTGTTGCATTTTTCAGACTGAGTATGAAATTTGTCCCCAACATCACTGGATTGGCTATATTCTCTTGTATCTTGAGTTCCCTTAAAAACTTAATTTTACTTGTATCCCAGGGGATTTATCGACTTGCCTTTCCCTGGCATGTGCTGTCGGCCTCCTCTGGAGTTTTGTGCTGCCTTACTCTCCTGTGTGTGTGTCTCTGTGCTGATGTCTGTGCAGCCAAAAGTTTCCATTATCACTTTACAGGGGGATTTTGTGGCAATAGGCTTTCTCCTGGTGATAAATCCTGGAGTGTCATGTCAGTGGGCTGTGGCTTTGCTTCCAGTTATGCACATGGGCTCCATGTAGCTTCTGCACCTGTACCAACCCTGGTCGTACCTGTGGTGTCTCGGTAGCTGGGATGGGCTGCACTGATGGTAAGGATGTAGCTCTCTCAGGTGCAGTAGGTTTGCTGGTTGCACTGGGTGTTACATGTATGACTGAGGGATGGTCACTAGCTTCCACGGACCACATAGGGCACTCCTTCCACAGGATTGGGCAGATGCAGTGGGATTTGTCTAGAGGTCTCAGGCAGCTGCAGCACAGCACAGCATGCTTGGCAGTCCTGGGCAGTGCAGTACAGCATGTGCCTGGTGGCAGGGGCGGAATGCGTTAAGTGTCTATGGGACTTGGGAGCAAGTTACACCAAGGGGCCAGGGGTAGCTCCTGTCGGTGTGTGAGTGCTGCATAGCTGCTCTGTTAGGTCTTGGCTGGTTGAGCCACCCAGCATGGAAACACCCAGCTACTTTCTAGTGCCCAAAGTGGGTGGGCAGGGCTACTTGGTTTGTTCTTGGGCTGACTGTGAGGACATTCCTGCCTCCTCCCATTTTCTCAAATTATTTTTCTTTACTATTGGGCATGAACATAGTTTGTGATTACTATCATGTAGAGGCACAAAAAACACATACACATTTGTATACACATATGCTTGTGCATAAATATATGCTCACAAACACACATGCAGATACACAGATGCATACATGCACCCCCACATATACAGTGCACACACATGTGTGCACACATGAACACACACATGTAAACATGTACACGAATGCACACATAAACATGCACCCACACACCCAAACATGTATACACATATACACACATGCAAATACACATGCATCACAGTACGCACATGCATGGACACATGTATACATATACTGCATGCATCCATGCATCCATGCTTACAAATAATTCACACACATACATCACACATATACATACACAATGCACACATATACATGCATACATACATTTATTCACACATGCATGCACATACATGCACACATACACTTATGCATACACACATGCATCTATGCGCATACACACATGAATACACATGCACAAAAATGTATATACACATGCATACACGATGCACATACACACATGAACACGCATACATACATAAGCACACAAACACACACATGCACATGTACAAATAAGCAGACATGCATACCACACGTGTACACACATGCACAGAAAACGAACACATGTACACACAAACATGCACACACATACATATACACAATGCATACATACCATACACATGCTTATAAATATGCACAAACACGTACTTACACAAATAAACACACAATGCACTTATACTTATACATTGTGCATACACATGCACACAGTGTACACACTTGTACCACATACACATGCAAACATAGACATACACAAAGACATATATATTTATACCCATTTCATTCACTCACATGCATGCATATATCCATATACATATATACATACACGTACACATGCATGCACACATGTACACACAAAGCACAGGGCATGCACACATGCATGTTCATGCACACATAAAGCATATGCCATGCACATATACACATGCATGAGCACACACATACACATCTATGTTGAAAATGCATATACACATAGATGAAAACACACATGCATGCAAGTACACATGCATACTACATAGGCACGAATACACACACCTACACAACATACACATGCATGCACACACTTACATGCATATACGCATACACACATATGCATAGACATGTATGTATATTAATTGCACATATTCATATACATTCACACAGGCATATATACATACAGGCATGCATAAACCCATACACGCATAAAATGATTACATGTGCACACATGCACCCATACACCAGTGCACACACAAAGCACACATGATGCAATGTATAAACACACATGCACACATATATAAAGCACATGCATGCACACATACACACATGAACATACAGATGTATATACACATAATGCACACGTGCACACATGAACCATAGACAGCCACAGATACATACACATTTGCACACACAGATGCATAGACACATGCACCCAGATGCACACACATGTGTACACACACATAATCCTTTCAGCCTCTTCTGGTGAGGCTCACTTGTCAAGTCTTTTCTTGGACGCTGTGCCGTCCACCCTTCTCCACACGATCTTGGGATACTCCCCCAAACTGTAGTTCTATGTATCAATATAAACATCTGTTCTATGTGACAGTTAGATGACTATTTGCCGTGACAGAAGATTATACTAAGAGACCAGTGATGAACTAAGTCTTCTCTAGCTCCTGTACACAAATTTGCATACATTTAAAGAATAGCAGGAATATGATTGGATGTTCTTTTTTATTAGTGTGATCACTGCTTTTCTAATACCCTCTCTGCTATTCAGGGGCTGCCCTTCTGAGAGCTGCATTTTGAACATGAAACACTTTGGGATCAGTAGCACATTGGCTGGAGCTTGTGGGAGACACATACTGTGGGTCCCTCTATGAACCACTGAGCCTGGACCCTAAGCAACCCAGCCCTGTGGCTCTCCGGCAGGTTTTCAGCTTTGCTTCAGAGAGCATTTCCTGCTGGAGTTGAGAGACAAACTGTACAGAATGCTGCTTTGTGCGGGCTCGTCAGCGAATCCCCAAACAGAAGGGAATAAAAATTTCTAATTATTGTTTTTGATGCTTTTCTGGAATGTGTGTTTGAACTCAGCGTTTTACACAAAGATTGATTGTTTTATGTTTTAAAATAATGATAAAAATGCATTATGATGTTCCTCCAATCCCACTATCTGAGACAATTCCTGAGTTATTTTGGGGTCAGATTCCTTTAGCTCTTAGTTGAGCATGTAAATATTTACATTTTAATGCCTGCTTACTTACCATCATCCCGTGCTGCTTTGTCCTTGAAAAATATGAACTAGTTTCTCTGATTAAAAAGTATAAGCTTGCTTTCAATCCTATACGCTTTCTAAAATAAACAGACATTTGTATTAACTCTTCCCTCATTTAGACAGTGGGGAGAGGAGGGGCCTGGAAAGGAAGTGAATATCCCTGAAAGCCCGTTCCGGGTTGGGAAGCGGAGAATTGGGGGTTACAGCTACAGACCCGGGACAATCAGCCTCCAAATTAATTTTACTTCTCTTCTCTCTGGATTTCTCCAGCCATTATTTACAAGCTGTCAAATTTTATGGTTGAAGTGATTTGTACAGAATAGGCAGTGAGAGCCTATTTGATTCATTGGTTTCTTGGCTGTTCATAGCTGCCACTCATCCCCTGAAGAACTCTTTCTGTTTGCACAGAGAAGATGAAAATATCAGTCTTCTATCTGTTCCTATTTTGGAGGGAAGAATGTGCTCTGAAGCCGGCTGGGCCTGGGTTCAAGTCAGGGTGGCATCCCTGACCATCTTGTGTTCTGGGTTTCACTACTCCATGTATCCAGGCCACAATTTCCTTGTTAATGTGCAGAAAATAAACATTTAACATGTGGAACATCTGCAGGGGGCCAGAGTTAGGTTAATGAGTACAAAGCACTGTTACTTGAAAAAAATCTTAAAGACCTTTGGGAGACTTTCTTTCTTTCTTTTTCTTTCTTTCTTTCTTTCTTTCTTTCTTTCTTTCTTTCTTTCTTTCTTTCTTTCTTTCCTCCTTTCTTTCTCCCTCTTTTTCTTTTTAAAAAGTGTTTCCTGACTGGCCTGGAACCCACTATGTAGATCAGGCTGGCCTCAAACTCAGAGATCTGCTTGCCTCTGCCTCTCAAGCATTGGGATCAAAGCTGTGTGCCACCATGCTTGATCTTGGGAGAATTTTTGTAAATGAAATATTTGCAAGTATAGTTTTATCTGCAGTTAAATTTCTCAATGAAGGAAGAGTTACTTCCAGGAATAGCAGGTAAGGTAATTTGCAATATTTCTCCCATGGAGGAGAATCCAAGAAGCCAGGCAAATGTAAAATAAACAAAATAAAAATTTAAAGCATCCAAGTGAAGCTCGCTGGAAACCAAGTATAAATTAGACAAGCAGCAAGCTCTGTGTGGTAGCTTTACAAACGTGTACTTGTACTTGAACCTACTGGGGACCATTTAGAAGCTGTCTGTCCCTGCTGGTCAAGCTCAGGCAAAGGCTGCTTACCTAGCCAATGACCTTCTGATATCACAAGCTTACAATCCCCTGTGTAGAGCATAACTCTCCCCAGAAGGAACGCATGACCCGTGAAGAAGCATGACAACACATACTCCCAAACTCCCCCTTCTCTCCCCCCCTCTGCAAACAGTTCCCTCTCCCGCTCCTCATAAATCCCTTCCCTACCAGCAGATGGGAGGCAGACTGGAGCATGCCTCCTGCCTCTTCCTTGGAAAGCCTTCAATAAAAGCTCTTTCTTTTTTGCAAAAATCTAGTCATAACATTGGCTTCCACGCATGTCAGGCAGCCAGCCCCAGCTCAGTATCAAGGGAATTAACAGGATTGTGGGAAATTACTGCACCAGAATCTGGAAGAGGTCTGAGCCCAGAGACAGGAGCCTGGCATGTGGGGCCATTGTGGGTCTTGGCACTGAGTGAATGGAAAGCAATGGCTGAAACCTGAACTGTGGCAGGTGCTGCAGAATTTGAGGACTTTGCTAAACTAGCTCCCTGCTTTGGGGGGCATTGTGTCCCTAAGGGCTGTACTCCAAGAGTGGGGCCCTGTGTCATCTAGCATCCCTTAGGTCTGAAGCCCTGGTGCCTATCAACCAAGAAATCTTCAAGGCTAGACTTTGGGGACAGCTGGTCCCAGACTGCTGCCTCCTCAGGTAAGCTATGGAAGCAAGAAAGACAACGTGGTCCTGGGCCTCACGTGATTTCAACCACTTTAAAGAAATATTTCATGAGCACACAGCCCAAGATCATCAAACACAAGGAGACAGAACACTCTGAGGGTGTGCAGGAACAAGAGACGTTAAAATTAGTGTGAACCCGGCAGAAAATAATGTCGGGAGGTCTGTATAACTTATGTATTCACTATGCAACAAGAGATGAAACTAAACTGTAAAAATAGACTTGGAATTAGAAATAAACAAGTAAAATGAAAATTTAAAAATTCAGAAGGAAGAATAGAACTCAGTCAGTAATTCAAAGGATAGCGTATCGGGGGCGGAGACGTGGCATAGGTAGTAGAGAACTTGCTTAGCATGCTTGTAACCCTGTTTTCAATCCCCAGCACTGCAGACACCAGGACTGCTTGTGCATGCCTGTAACCAGTACTCAGGAGACGGGAGCAGAAGAATTCCCAAGTCCAAGGTCATCCTCTGCTACATAGTGAGTTTGAGGTTAGATTGGGACATATGAGATTCTGTCTCAAAAAAAAAAAAAATCATTGGACAGGTTGAAGACTGGATCAGATGCAACCAAAGAGGAAGACGGTGAAGGGAGATGTTCTGAAGTCCTCTCAGGGTGAATGTCAGCACAGCCTGGTTAGAGCACGGAGAGGATGGAAAACACAAAGGCTGATCACAATTCAGTACTAATTCACAAATGACAAGCAAATGTAGATTTAAGAAACCCAATAAAGAGTGCTGGAGACATGGCTCAGCGGTTAAGAGCGCTGGCTACACTTGCAGAGGATGTGGGTTCAATTCCCAGCACCTACATGGTGGCTAGCAACCATCTTAACTCCAGTTCCAGGGGATCCAATGCTTTCTTCTGACCTCCACCAGCATTTCACAACACGGGTGCACTTACATACATGCAGACAATACATTTGTACACAAAAAATAATAAATAAAAAAAGTTAAAAAGAAACTCAATAAAGGAGGTGACTCAGCAGGTGCTTGACAACCCGAGTTCAATCCCTTGAATCCTCATGGTGGAAGGAGAGAGCCACTCCTGCACTGTGCATTGTGAAAACTGTAGTTGAAACTGTAGAAAAGCAAACGTGGACGAAACTTTGGAATAGCCAGGGAAGGAAGACAGGTCGTTTTGGAAGCCCTGCCTCCTCCTACTGACCCTGCCAGAACCAGACGTGGAAGGTTTGGAAGGATGCTGTGGTGGCGTAGGGGTGAGGGTCAGGGGACCCAGGCACTGTCAGTTATCCAGATAAACAACAGCTTTCTGCTGGCCAAGAGAACCTGTGTTTTCAGCCTCTACCTGCAACCTGAGTGGAAACAGGTACTGTGGTGTACCAAGACAACAGTGTGTAATAAAATCAGAAAACGTGGCTATTCTGTGAATTTTGCATGTTTTTCTTAACTGACCTTAACAAAAATTTGTCATATAACTCCAGATAAAACTGGAAGGGAGTAGAAAAAAGATACATGCCTTCTACCTTGTTTCTGGGGCCCTCCCTCTCCTCTGTTGAGTATGCCTGTGATTTTATACACTTGACAGAACAGGACATGTAGGTACATCTCTGTGTTTGTTCATCTCCACCGACAACGTCCTCCTTTCACTCTGGCCAAGGCTGAGGTTGGACAGCTGGGGCTTCCTGGGACAGTGAATCTTGTGGATCAAACAACAGGGACTCAGGCCACAATTCTGGGCCTGAGGTGTAAGCTCAAGGTGACACCAGGGCCCTGCCCCTTCCAAACTCAGTATCGTCCTGGCCTCTTCCACCTGCTGACGATGTCCTTGGTTGTTTGTATCGCCTGGCTTGCGGCCCTCTGCCTTCTGTCACATGGCATTCTCCTGGGCCAACTATTCCCACATAGCTGGCTCCCTCTGGGTGACTTTCCTCTTCTTGAAAGAAAGACCATCAGTCATGTTGGATCAGAACCAGCTCTCCCACAGTATGATCTTAGTGTGAACAACAGCATTGGAAAGGTCCCATTTTCAGATCAGGTCACTTTTGCAGATGGCAGGGTAAGGCCTCCTCAGGCCCTCGAGAAGCACAATCAGGACAGTGGCAGGGGCAGAAAGGGCCGTATTTGAGCATGAAGGTACCAAGTGACCTCACCTTCCTCCTGGGCCGGCTCTGAGGTGACCATGTCAGAAGGTGACCATTTTGGAAGTCTCTGTATATGCTTTGGCACCTCATCCCTCAGGGCTAAACTTCACGGCCAAGCCAGATTCCCACAGCTCCTCTTTTCCAGAAGAGAAAAAGTGGCTGCTTTCAGAGGGGTCAGTGTCTCTCCTACACTTGTGTTCAGTTTCATTGTTTTTCAACAGAAGATGTTTTCGCTGGCATCGACTTAAATTAATGACTTCCTGTCATCTTTAAAACTCTAATTCCTCTTGACTTTAGTAAGCTGGAGACTTCAATATATACTCAATGCAGCTCACACATCTTTCTGGGAAAATCAATCATCTCATTGTTTTAAAAAGAAAAAAAGGATTTGGTCTTTCATTACAAAGCTAAAGATATTAACATGGCAAAAGATTGGCGGCTCTCTTTCCAAATTTACGGTGTCTGTGTCAGTTGAAGGAAATATACTGTTTCTATGGGTATTCAATTTATTTTTTCTCTTGCATGTTCAAGTGAGTGCCTGTCCATTACAGAGGGGTATTAATGCAGGAGCTTGCAGTAGGGAGGGAGGGAAAAAAGCTCCTGAACAACTACAAGTTGTTCACATATGTTGCAGTGAGAACAGAGACTGGGATTAGAAGGAAGATAAAGAATTTACTTGGCAAGTCTGGAACCCTGAGGAAAATGAAGAGGCCTTGGTTGGGTAAGAGATAGCCAAGCTAGACAGGTAAGAGGAGAGACAGAGCTCTGGGCTAGTGACAGGACGCTGGCTGTCTCTGCCTTCCATGTCCCTTGACAGACATCCACCACACTCTGTCCTTTCATCTATCGTTGCTTCTAATGCAGCTAATTGTAACAGACTTAACTACAAGCAAGCATGGCTTCTCATAAGAACCTTCCATCTAACAGACCATCCCAGACCTCTACATAGACAAGCTACTAAATGAGATAACCAGAGGTAGCTACATCTTGGTGGCTGTGACAGAGTCACCTCTATGCCACAGTAAAGCAGAGATCATGTAAATGTGAGAAAAAAGAGAGGTTAGGGTAATTAACATGATTTGAGACACCTTAGGAGGGCAGTAACGCTAAGTGACTGGCAGCTAGCAGCTAATCACTGTCAAAGCTAGAGTCCGAGGTAGCCAGAGGTGGAGCTCCAAGTTCCCATTCCTGGGTGGGGTGTGCACGAACAGCACACGATCATCTCCTGGTTGGGACAGTATGTGTGGACCCTTCATTGGTTCGGCTTATGATATCCCAGAGAATTAACCCATCTCCATAAGGATGACTTCAGCCTTCATCCAGTTTTAGTATAAAACCCATAGACAAAGGAGATTTAATAGCCTTTCCCTCCCTTGGGAACCATCTCTCCACTCCCACACTTTTTGGGAGTTTCACTTTTTTTTCTCAAATTTTCACTTTCTGCAATAATTATTTTAAAATATTCTTATTAATCTTTGAGAATTCCAGAAAATGTACTTTGGTCATATTCACTTCCCTTCCATAGCTCCACTCAAATCCACTCCCACCTTCTAACACCCCAACTTCATGTGTGTTTTTTTTAAAGCCTGCTGAGTCCATTTGTGTCACCCAAGTACTCTTAGCTGGGATCCATCCCCTGGAACACGGTCACCAGGGGGCACACCCGGAAAGAACACTGACTCCCTCCCAGCAGCTGTCAACTGTCAATAGCTCCTCAGCTAGGGAGAGGACTTCGTGGCCACCTCCCATCTTGCATTTTGTCTGGCTTGAACCTATGTAATTCTTGTGTCTGCAGTCACAACCGCTGTAAGTTCATGAGTGCATCTGCCCTGTTGTGCCCAGAAAACACCATTTCGTTGTAGTCATCCACTCCTTAGGCTCTTAGAATCTTTCTGCCCCACCCCCTTCCATGACAATAAAGCCTGCCTCTGTTTTGCATGCTCCCATGAAACTGTGTCATGAATTTTCTCTGGCACGAGACAACAAACTGGGAGCCTCTGTCTCAGGTTGATCATGACCATGAGTATTGGGCATCTTAGATCCTTGGGTCATGTACAACTGGGCCATGAAAGGCTCCGTCACACTCAGAACTCCTGCATCGGTACCAAGATAGAGACCTTATTTCTCAATAATGACCTGAATAAAAACCACTTATGTAAAATACTATTTCTGATGCATGTGCACAGGACAGGCAGCAGGCCTCAGCAAGGGGCATCTCGGACAACGTATCTCATCCCCTCATGCCTTTAGTCTTTATCTAATGGACTCATGTTTGCATTACATCCTTTCGATTGTGCATCAGAGTCATTTAGGTGCAATACGAGAAGTTTCCTTCCAAGAGCATTAAGTCTTTGCATGAGGAAATGCAATCAGCTTTCTGGGAGAAAGTGAAGACTGAAGGATTCAAATCGGAAGCTTTCTGCTAAAGAGTCAGGGTTGGTACTACAGATTCCAAGGGGAAATTGTCTCAAGGTCTCACTGCTCTACCACTGTGTGAATTGAAGGGTCACCTTATAGGAGTAGCACATTTGCTCCTTAAGATTAAGTTGGGACAGACTACTGCTGACTTGACATGACCCCAGAGTGTCATGGCACTCCATTGCTTTGAAAAGGCTTTTAAAAGGCATTGCTGTGACTCAGCAATCTTTCATCAGCTGAGCTGAGCGTGTTCACACAACAGCAGATAGCAGAGGCTTGAACTCTCTTAATTATCACACTGAGCCAAACAGGCCAAATAAAAAGAGCACATGCCAGGCAGCCACTTTCAGAGTTAGCCAAGCTAGGCCTTGGTTGGAGGGAAGAGTGGAGTGCTGGAATAGGGATGTGGAGGACCTACGTATGGTGGTGCACTATGGCTCAGTGTGGATGTGGGGTGTGTGTGTGGGTTCATCAAGCTGTTCTCCACACACACCCCTCTGATTCATGCTGTCCTGTAAGCAGCAAGCACGGTGACCATGATGGAGGAGCTCTGCTATTGTGTTGTGCAAGGTAGATTTGACCTGAGGAACGCCAGAGACCAGAGAGGGGCCACTGAGATGATTCCAGTGGGAGGTGGAGGTGGGGGGTCGTGTGTACCTGAATGGGTAGGCTGTAGGTAAAAAGAAGGAAGAAGTGACCGGCCTGTGAACGGTTGGATGTAGGCAGAGAGAGGAAGACATCTGTTGAGAGCAGAGAAATTGAAAGTGGAATTCTATTTCACTGTTACCTATCAGTGGTCCTGCAGGACTCAAAGTAAATCATATCGCCTTCACAGTAGACTGTGAGTTTAGTAACTCTAAACTTGAGCCTTTTCTTCCCTAACGAGTTTAAGGACATATTGCACTGTGTTGTTTGAGCGCGGGGAAGAGGAGGCAAGGCCCTGTCTCTGTGCTACCAGTGTGGGAAGCAGGGTCAAGAAGCGGCTCCCCAGCTCAGAGGCTCCACTGACATGATTTCTTATGAATGCTACTTTCTGATACTATAGTGTAGAATTTGAAGAAGAGGAACTGCCTCTTCCCTCTGCATCAAGTAATTCTACTTTATCCCCAAATAGAGGCAGAGAACTCTAGACCTTTAGACCTGAGTTTTCAAAAAACTTTCTGTGACATGCTTACATACTAGGCTGTCCACTGCGGAGGCCACCAGCCACATGTGGCTGCTGAAGTACGGCATATGCAATGGAGGAGGCGAGTTTTAATTCTGCTTGATTTAAATTCAAAGAGCCAAAGAGAGCTGGTGCACTGGCCTGGAGACCCAATGATAGAGTCCCTTAGCAGGGAAAGTACAGTGACATTTCCTCCAGAGTAATGCCTGGATTTCTCCTGTTCCACAGCAGAAATGGGTGAAGTGAACAGTTAAGAAATTGTCTCAGTGGTGAGGGAGGGCTCTCAGGGGTAGAGTGCTATGTGAGAGGCCCTGGGTTCAATCCCAACCACCACCATTCACACAATAAGAGCAAATTAAGAGATGGGTTTAGGATCTAGGAAGATTAATAGATTCATTTTTTTCTCAACTGATATTTATTGGAGCAAAAGTAACTGTAGTTTTTCACTAATTTTCCAAACTCTTTTCTGGGCGCCTTGCCTTGTAATCCAGGCTAATGGGATGGATCTGTGAGCCGGTTAGAGCCGCTCCTATGTAGCCTGCATTTGATGGGGAACCACACACTGGCCAACGGCAAGGTCATCTGTGAGCCTGAAGAGGAGACTGCTTTGGGGGAAAAGGAAGACCCTAGAGGTGTTTCGACCAAGGGGCCCACGGGATGGAACTGCTGTTAGCTAAGATGGAGGAGGCAGGGAAGCTCGGCACATGGGGGAGTTCTAAGTTTGGTCTGTGATGCCTGTCACAGAGCCCAGCAGAGGTACCAGGAGTCGCTGCCATGGTGAACAGATTCCAGGTGTGAAAATGGACTGTTCAAGGGTTGACATAACAGGAGAGAATTCCAGGGGAGGGGAGCTGGAGAAACATTGGGAGGTGGACACGGGAAGGGAATGGGGTGGTCCACTAGGTAGATGGAGTTGTGGAGAACACAAGGGGTTGAGGAAACCCAGAGTCCCAGTATTGACCGGCTTCTGGAGAAAAGAAAGATACCTTGCCATAAGGATCTTGCAGGACAGGCAGGCAGAGGCTGAGAACTGATCTTGCTTTAAACACCAGGACATTATTGGGTGAACTTCAGGCAACTGTCAGGTTGAGGAGTTGTGTTCAAGAGAGAACAGGAGGTGAAAGGGAGACAGGCTTCAGATGGCGTCCTGGAGAGACCTTTGGGCAGACCAAGACACAAATGACTCATCAACTGAAGCTGTGCCATGTCTAGCTGCATCTTGGTGGGGAAAGTGCTGTCCTCTCTAGTCCAGGTTCTACCAAAGGCCAACAGGCTTCTATGTGGCAGGAAACATCCAAGAAAAGGACAAGGTGCCCCCTTCAGCTCCGAATCCTATGGAGAAGTGATCCAGGGTCCCTTAGCTCAGTTGGGGACAGGAAGATTATGAACTTGGGTTCAGCCGTTTAGGAACAGTGAGCCTGGGTTGTAAAGAACCACAGCCCTGATGGTGCCAGAGGCCGCTGCAAGGAAAACATTTACTGGGAAGCCAGATCCAGCTGGTCAGCGAGAGGCCTTGGCAAGAGGAGGTGAGCAGGCATGAGACCAGGGCAGAGGAAAGGCAACGAAGCAGCTGCAGCACTTGGTGCAGAGTTAGCTTCTCTCCTCCACCCCCACATGCTGGAGTCAGAACTCAGGGACGGCTTCTGACTTTGCTGGTTTATTTTTAAAGCCACAGAGGGAATCACAGCGAAAGCTTGCAGCAGGCACGCTTGCAGGGAGGAGGTCGAGTCGCTGAAGCAGCAACTGTGGAAGGAAGGAGAGGGTGCTCCGAAGGGGGTGGGGCACTGTTGTCTGAGGACACTGTGGATTCCACAGGGGCCTAAGTGGCTTCGATAGTCCAACTGCTGCCTCCATTGGCATAGCTAAGCCCACAGGAATTAGTGTCCTATGAGTTACTAGCATTAGGAGGATCACAACTTGACTGCTTAGTGCTATCCAAAGGCAGGGACCAGCAGGACTTTGTTTAGTCTTAATGGCTATGCCCATTTGGACACATGCTGGGTTGGAAATGGTCCTTCGCTTTCACCTTCCCCATCACAGTGTCTTCCTCCATCACACAGTCCAGGAACATGCCCAGTCCAATTCCTGCCCCTGGACAGCTGAGATAGATTCTGAATGCCAGTTTACATTTCCTCATTCAGGTTCCACCTGTGGGAAATTTCAGGGCAGAATGGAGATGGACCCCATCTTGTCCCTGCATTTCACTGCTGCTTCCTTTTCCCTGCCAGCTGACCAGCTGTGTAGATGCCTGGAGTGTCCCACAGGACTGCTCCTGTGCCCATCTTCTGCGGCTGTGGAGCAGAGCAGTGTTCACGATCGCTCCCTGCAGTGCTGGCGGGTGGGGTTGGGGAGGCAGATCTATGATCCTGGATGTGTGTTTTTGAACCAAGCCTGATGGTTTTAATGGCACCTGCTCTTCCATGTTGACAATTGTGGCCAAGTTGTTGGTGGGTTAGTTCTCCTGGGTTGTGAGAGTCTGAAGGTCTTCTCTGCGGCCCCTGAAGGTTTTCCCACAAGCTTGACCGCTGAAGCCACTTTACTCTCAGACTGGAAGCTTGATGCTAACACATCACTCATGCAGCCTATCATTTCCTGGGAAGGTAAACTCCCCTTCCCTTCTCTTCTGTTCCCTCCCCTTCTCTCCCCTCCCCTCTCTTCAATCCTTCCTTTCATCTCCTTTCTTTAGCATCACTGAACACTCGTGACTTAACCACTTTCCTTTGTTCTGGGGATATGAAGGTAGTAAGACCTGAAACTTCAAGGAGACAGACAGACAGAAAGTAACCCCAACAAAACATATCATGATGATAGTGAAACCTACAGGATAGGACCCTGAATCCTATGTGAGCTTGAGGTGGATATGAAGTGTTGGCGGGGTGGGGGGAGATCTAGAGACCATCACACACAGGTGAAAAGCTAGAACACAGCGCCTGGCCCCAAGGAGCTTGCTTATCAATTGAAAAATGGATCAAGGTAGACTGTTGCAGACCTAAGGACGTTTCAGAAGAGTACCAGGGAGTAGGATGCTGCAGAGGATGGAGCCATACTGTGGGAGAAGGATGCTTTTTAGTCTTCATAGAGAAGGTGGTATTTGAACAAGACTTGAGGGGAAGAGGGCTGTGGACTGCAGGACAGTCACAATATCAGCTTCTATCAGTTCTGGGAGGCAGATGAACATGTGCATAATGGCTGTCTGGAGTTGTGGGCTCCACAGGTATTTCCTGGGGAGTGTGGCTGAGGAGCTGGGTAAGGCCAACTGGCTTCTGTCTACCTGCAAGTCCAGATGTCTACACAAGAAACAAAGGCGAAGGAGAATCCTTCTCAATAAGAATGTTATAGTCCGAGCTAGCAAAGTTGACTAAGCTGGTAAAGGTGATTTTCCTGAGGGCTTGAGAACCTGAGTCTGATCCCCAGGACCTCCACGGTGAGGAGAGAACCAACCCCTGAAAGTTGTCCTCTGACCTCCACATGCATACCATGGTATGTACACACGCACACACTATATAAATAAATAAATGTAATAAATATTTTTTAAAAGCCTATCTATTCTAATGGAGAAAGCAGGAGGGAGCACAAATGAAGCACGATCTCAAGGGCTAGCTCAAGGAAAGCTATCTGACACCCAAAATGTGAGATCAAGCTGACCTCAGGTGGCACACAGGTGCACATCTGTGGCTGCTCATGTGGGCAGGTGTTGCCATCACCACTCAGAGACAGGAAACAGGCTGTGGAGAGGTGAGGCAAGAGCAGCACAGTAGAGACAGAAAATCGAGGCAGTGATTAGGGCTGTAGGACCAAGTGACCGACTGACTGCTGTGTCTTTAGCTGCTGCTCCCGAGAGCCTGCAGGGCAGCAAAGGATAGGCTTGGGACTCATTGCCTGTCAAGTCATCCTACCGCCTACAGCTTTGAGATCATTGGCAACATTTAACACCCAGGCCTCAGCTTCCTCAGCTACAAATTAGGAATAAAATATGCTAGAACTGTCTTGCACATGGGCGACGGGACATAGAGTGGTGGCACAGGACCTGACCTCTGCAACTGGGCAGTAGAGTTCCATTACTGACCACACTGGTGCTTAGTACTTCTCTGTGTGAGAGGGAGGAGGCCTGGGCGATCTCCTCCTGCCCACGGCCCCTGGAAGCAGCAGAGTTGCTGAGGTGCCTGCCCTTGGCCAGGACTCCCAAACGCATCCCAGAGGAACATCTAGCAAAGCCTTTTAACAGCAGCTGCGGGGCGAGGGGTCTGCAGCATACGCTGATACCCCACCCTGAGAAATTCCTCTCATTAGGTACCTGGGCAGGAACTAGACCACAGACAGGTGGGAACCAGTTCTAGCAGTCAGGAAGACTCAGAGCTCTGGCCCACTGCCTCGACTGAAATCTGCAGATTCTTCCAGCACTGGCAAGTATCTGCAGCTTTTCGCCTCGCCTCATTAGAGGGTTAACCTTCCCACTATCGATTTCCTTGCTCTCTCAGCCAGGCCTGTGAGTGAGGAGAAGCCCCGGCTTGTGAGACGCAGACCACATTTTTTCCAGTTCCAATAACCCAGCAGGACTTGGGGACACTTTGATGATCCCCTACCCCCCTGCCCCAACCCAGGGAGTGGTAAAAACAAAGCCACAGCGTAGCATCTCATGGAAGCTGCACATTGATTTTTTTAGCTTGTGTGGCCTCGCAACAGTGGCATTTTGCTTGGACCTGGGCTTCATTTGCAACCCCGTGGGTGTGAAGATGTCAGTCAGCTTGCCTCGGTGAGGAGACCTTTGCTGACTGGCATAGAATCTACTCTGAATGATAAAATAAAATATTTCTCCACAAGGAGAGAGAGAGAGAGAGAGAGAGAGAGAGAGAGAGAGAGAGAGAGAGAGAGAGAAGAGAGAGAGAGAGAGAGAGAGAGAGAGAGAGAATTTGCTTTTTGTAGACGATTTGCTAAACAACATGCAGTTTGCATGGAGCCCCTTGGCAGCTGGTACTCTGCTCCATGGCCTTCCACGCTGATGCCGGGATAGACATCTTTAGGTTTCTGCTCCAGGTTTTTGTCCAGTTTCTCAGGCATCTTGTGAGGTTGGGGGACTGAACATGCTCTGAGGTTCAGGACAGACTTGGGGCATGTAGAACATCGGTATTCAGGCTGGATGAAAGATGTTTGTTGTAGGGTAAATTTCACAGACAATGGGCACTTTGTCACTCGGTGTAGGTCTGGCCACTTATTTGGTGTGGGTCCATCTGCTATTGTGGTTCTAGCTGCTTGATATCTCCTATTTTTTTTCTGTTAAACCATTTTATCTCTTCTAAACAGAAATGATACTCTTCCTGTTGATTTGGTAAGACCATCACCTCCTTGCGGCTTTGCCGGACTTGAGATCCTGATCTGTGTGGCAGCTCCCATTGTCACAGCTTGGTCAGGGGGCTATCCCAAAGAGTGGATTATCAACATAGACAGATGGCTGACTTTTGGGGACAGCATGAGACTCTGGGGTAGCTCTCTCTGTGTGACCCTTTCCAGTGCTGGCCAACCTGTGCGGCACTGGCTAGTGCTTGCTAATCCTAAGGCCTCAGGCTTTATCTACCCTCTGGGCTGTGCCCTGTTTGGTGATCTTCCAGCTATCCTATGTTGGCCATGTGGGTCTCATGTATTCCTCTTGAGCAGGGGGTTTGTCTGATGCTGTTCCAGAAACTGCTCATCTTTGCCTGGTTGACTCTAGAGACCACAGGCCTTCCCGTGGATCTGAGCCAGCCCTGTAACAGCTGGGTTCTTCTTCCTGTGTGTCCATCTGAGGACTAGATTCCTGGGGCCAGACCTGGGCAGCAGAACCATGCTCTGGCAAGGCCCAAGTCACTAGCCCTCAAACAGTAGTGAAGACAGTGCAGAGCCAGCCTGGGAGATAAGAGGAGTCAGCACACATCCCAGAACAAAGAATTCCACTCTGTAAGTGGCATCACATGCTGCGGGGGACAGTGAGTCTCACTCAGAATACCACACTAGGTCTGGCTTTCTCTATGAGTTTCTTTTTCAGAGAACTTCAGATGGCTCCTTCTTTTCTAGAACTTAGTTGTCTCTCCATGCTCTTCCACATTCTCTCACCTGGAGGCCAGGTGAGGAGCCCCTAAACAGAGGCTCTGAGCCGCTCATTCTACGGAGGCTCATAGGAGACCAACAGTTACACTGAAAGTGTGGGGATGTCGCACCACTGTGTTCCTCCACAGAGGACAACTTCATGTTTTTTTCCTAATCTTGGGTTCAATATCAGTTCTAAACCCTGTTAAAGTCTGAAAGTTCCAGGGGACGAGTGGCACCAACTCTCTTCATCACAGGGCACCAAGCTGCTTTGCCTTATGCCCCCTTGTGCAGGAGGATGCAAAGCCAGACTCCCATTTGTGCACATGCTTTGCAGACTGTGTTCAAGGTACTTCTCCAGCATCTCTCCACCACCCCACCCACAGTACACCCACACTTTGCATAATGCCTGCACATATCGCCTCTTCCACAATGTTCCAGTGCCAATGTCAGAAGTGTAGTTTTTGATGCCTTTGGGACACAGACTTGGTGTGGTGGCCAGTACACGAATGCTTTCGGGAGATGGAGTCTCCCGGGATGCTGCTGGAATAAGATGCACTGGATGCACCTGGTCCACCCCTCTGCACCTGCCTCTTCCTCACAGAGTCTGTTCAGCTGTGTTTCTAATGAGCCTTTCTCAGAGTGTAAGGCAGTGTTCTTGTGTCCACTAGCTGTTGCCCCCTCTCGGGGACCGCCTGTCTGCATCTCAGCAGGAAGGACAAGGTCAGGCATCCATTCTATGTCTTGCTGAAGTCCAGACCATCAGTTTCGATCTTCCTACCGCCGCTCTCAGCTGTGACTGGAGCTGCTCTCCACCACCTCCCATCGACCTCTTGAAAAAGAATACTGATCTCATCTGCTAGGACTGAGGGAAGCTCTGTGGCTGCAAGTCCCACCCACCCACAAGCTCCACCCACCCACGGGCCTTCGAGGCAGGCAGAAGGGAGACACTACACAAAAGTCTGAACCTCTCCACCCTACCAGAGCACTGGTTCTCCCTGGGCATGTGATCCAGCACAGTAATCATTTCTACCAGCTTTCAACATGCCACATCGTACAGAGAGTGTCGTTTTGTGTCCTGTTATTTTGAAAAAATCTTACAGATTTGCCGAAAATCTGAACAAATGATGTGATGAACACTTGATAACTAGCAACTATTGATCTTTCTCCATACTGATAATTCTCTCTTGATGTGTGTTCTCCTGAGTGAGCTGTGTGTATATCTGTGTAAGCTGTGTGTGTATGTGTGAGTTGTTTGTGTATGTATATGAGCTGTGTGTACATCCACGTGATCTGTGTGTGTATGTTTTTAAGCTGTCTGTGCTGTGAGCTGTGTGTACACTTGTATTAGCTGTTTGTGTTCCTGTGTGAGTTTGTATACACCTGTGTGAGGCACGTGTGCACATGTGTGACTTGTATGTATACCTTTGTTAGCTGTGTGTACATGTGTGGGAGCTATTTTTGTTCCTGTGTGTGCTATGTATGCACTTGTGTGAGATGTATGTGCATATATGTGTGCATTTGCATTAGCTGTTTATGCAGCTTTCTTTGTTTTCCTTTCTCGGCTAAACCATTAGAAAGTAAACTGTGTACTCATGACCTTGACACTGTCTTGTGTTGTCTGTGAACAAGATATTCTCCCAGTAGCCAAGTACCAGTACCTAGCCAAGGGTGCTAATCTTGATTTGGAATGGGCCCCTTATTTTACAGTTCATGTGCAGATTTCCCCTCATCACCAGCAATGTTCTCAGTAAGTTTTTCAAAATCAAAGTGGGGGACGGAATCATATTGCGTGGGCTTGGCAGTGCTCAGGTTTCTGCTAACAGTGAAAACCCAATCACCGTTTTGCTGTTGTTTTTTATACACTTTGAGTATTCAGGACAGCTGTTTTTCTCTGTGTGTTCCTGTGTGCATCTTAAAATCAAAATTCTTCATAGATATGAGCGACAAATTACAATATATAAGACAGAAAAAACTCCATCAATCATGCCAAAAGAATAAAAGCAGTGAGAGGCCTGGATACTGAGTGTCCCCAAGGCCCATGTGCTCATATGTGAGGCAAAGGGTGCTGCTACTGGGGGGCCCTGTGGACTTTCGGGGGGTGGGACTGGTGGGTGCTTGGGCCATTGAAGGGGCCCGTGACTCTGTCTCCTCCTCCTTGCTTCCTTTAGTAGAATGAGGAGCTTTGCTTCACTCTGTGCTCCTCCCAGGGTGTGCAGCCTCGTCACAGGCTTGACTCAACAGGATCAACGGAATCTTCTAATCTATGAACTCAAACAACCCTTTCCCTTGAGAGCTAGCTGCAGGTTCCATCAGGGAGCATAGGTACTGTGCATGCTTGACCAAAAAATGGCTCTTCTCCATAGAGAAGGCTGTCCTCTTGCACAGTTTTGGGAGGGACTCCTGTGGAGCAGTGAGGGCGGAAGGGGACAGCCATACATAAGAGGTTGAGCTAATCAATGGAGTGATAGATGTCACAGGAACCATTCCTCTCGTTAAGCGAATTGTCTCAGGTATTTCATTATAGTGATAGAAAGTGATAATATAAACAACAATATCATCAACAGTAACAAATAGAAATAGGTATTTCATCAAGAAATGAGAAGAATGCTTATGAGGAAGCTGTGAAACTCACTGAAATCCACAAAAGCAGAGCTGACTAAATGGAGAGGTAACATTCAGTGACAGAATGTCAACACCAAGAAGATGAACATCTTTTGACCTGATCATAAAAATATAATAAGCTCCCAGCAAAATGACTGAATAGTTTTTTTTTTTTGAGATAGGGTCTGACTACATAGCCATGGCTGACTTGGGACTTGTTATATACACCAGGCTGGCCTCAAACTCACAGAAATTCACCTGCCTCTGCCTCCTGAGTGCTGGTATTAAAGGCCTGTGTCATTATACTCAGCCCAAACATATTTTTTTAACTGAGGAAGCTAATGTCAAAGGTCATAAGAAAAATAAGTAATAAAAATAATCCTGGACTAAAGAGATGGCTCAGCTGGTAAAGGCACCTGCAGCCAAGTCCGATGACCTGGGACCCACACAGTGAAAGGAAAGAACTGACTCTCACAAGTGTCCTCTGACCTCCACATCTGTGCTGAGGTACACATGCGTGTGCACACATGCACACACACATACACACTAAATGTAAAAAAAGATTTAAAAACATCCTAAATCCTAAAAATGAGGCATGATGAAGGGGCGTTGGCTCTACAGGATGTGGTCCAGGAGGCTTAGCCATCTAACAGGTGTGCTGGTGTGAAGGGACAGATGAGAAAACTGAGGTACAGAGAGTCCTGTGGAACAAAGTGGCACCCAAAGTCAAGGGAGAAGATGTGATTCTTATTAAACAGTTCTAGGATAATTGTACAGCCTGATATGGAAGAATAATGGTGGGCCAGACTCCAGATGGACCAAAAAATTAAATGGAAGGGAAGGGAAGAGATAGTGACTAAAGCAGGAGCAAAGCTTTATAAACACAGTCAAGACCAGGAATCCCTCAATGCTGAAATCCGCAGGCTTTGCCGGTTCTCTCTAGTTGTCCTCTACTTAGTGACACACGTGTGTCATGTGTACATGGAGCTACACAACATTATCCTATATTATATGTGTAGAATCATGTCACAAATGCCAAGACACAGAATGTGGCTTCTCTGGCTTCCTTTGAGTCCCTTCCCCAACTCCTCCCCCGACACTCAGTCCTGGATGCCACAAGTCTGCTCTCCTTCTCTGCATCTGCCATCTCCAGGCTATTGGATGAATGCACAATTATTCTTCATCTCTATAATAATCACCATCTCCAGCTTGTTACATGAACACATGCATAACTGTGAATCTGGTCTTTTCCACTTGGCCCACTGCCCTTGAAGTCATTCACCTGTCACGGGCCTTAGCGCTCCCCCACTGTCAGGCAGTGGTCAAGGCGGACACCATGGACTGCTTGGTCTTTGTTACACTGAAGGACATCTGGGGAGCCTGCAGTTTGAGGTAACTGTGAATAACTGTCATGAAGACAACTGTGTGTTTCCATGCAGGTAGGTTTTTCTTTATGTCAGGTAACTGCTCAAGGTGCACTTGCTATGCATGCTGGCTGTATTTCTATCTGAGTGGAGCCACTTGTATGGTTGAGTTTATTTGGTACCAGCACCTGCACTGTTTACTCCTAATTTATACAAGTGGAAGCTCATAGGAATTTAGGGGGTTGGGGCATAATGGGAGCCCATGCTACTGCACAGGCTGCTCAGACTGTTGGGGTGGGGTTCACACTCCAAGACCTCCAAGACAGGGGTTCCATGAGCACGCAGAGGGAGTACCAGGTGTACTGGCTTTGTGCTTCTGAAGCTGGACAGAAAACCTCAGAAAGGCTGGAATCCATTCGGCATTATTTCCCAACACAATGGTATGAAAATACATTTTAGTAACAGAAGGAATCTTGGAAAACTCACAAACAAATGAGTGGAAATTAAGTGACACACTTGTTGGATAAGAACTGGGACAAAGATGAATTGCAAGAAGACATTTCTAAATAGCTTGGGAGCTTCCCAATGGCCAAACAAGCACGTCCTTGTGGAGAATACGGGGTGGGGTGGGGCAGTCTCGTGCCCCTTTCACAGGTCTTACCCCGTGCAGTGATTCGTGAGTCCTTCTGACACCCTTGATAACACCAGGAAGCATCACTGCCTCCTTCTGGAAGTGACACTTCCCATTGAATTGCTGAGGGCCCCAGCTCTAAGAATCAGGTTCCACATAGCCAGAAACCTTAGACAGATGTCCTCATGAACAACTCTTGTGACCTGTGTGATACCATGCAGGGAAAAGACCCCAGCGATAGTTGCAAAGGTATCTAATGCAGATATAGCTTCGCCTGGAAGAGTGTGAGACTTACTGCCATGGGGGACTCTCTGGACTATGAGCCACATCATCACTAAAGGAAGCCCATCCTGGTGCTCCCATTGGTTTCCTGACCTGGTATCCAGATGTAGACAGCACAGTAGATGCCACATATGATCCCCCTTGCTTGTTCTGAGGACTATAGCTCCAAATATGCTGGTCTGTGAAGCTCAAGAAATGCAGACACAGAAGCTGCAGGTGAAAAGCATTCCAACTTCAAGTCCTAGAGAAAGGTCAGAAAGACTGATGGGGGAGGGAGGTTGTAGAGAAAATGCCCGAGGCCTAGCAGCCAAGTGTCAGGCAACGTAAGTCAAGAATATTTATCCTAGAAAATACCTGGAGGTGCTGGAGAGATGACTCGTGGGTACTAGCACTTGCTGTGTAGGAATGAGGACCTGAGTTTAGATCTCAGCACCTGCAAATAAAGCTGGCATGCCGCACACACATCTGTAACCCCAGCTCTATGGAGGGTGGAGGCCAGAGGATCTCTGAGGCCTGCTGGCTCCCAGCCTAGCTCCATGTTTAGTGAGCAACCCTGGGTCGAGAGCAAGGACACCCATAGCTTCCTCTGGCCTCCATAGCAGAGACATGGGTACATGTACCCAAACATACATGTTCACATGCACCATGCAGACATCATGCTTGCACACATCATACCACATATACCACCCACAGATACACCATATATATCACACATGCATACATCACATACATATAGCATACACATATACCACACATATCACACACATAACATATACACATACCACATCCACATATACTACACATATTACACACACCACATAGACAGAACATACATAACATACATACCACATACACATATACCACATGCACATACAGCACATATATCATACACACCACAGAGACACACCACACATGATACACACTTCACACACATACCACATATATACCACATACACATAGTTTACACATACAGACACATACACATACATATATATATATGTATACAGACATGCACATATCATAGGCACACCCTTGTACATATAGACACATACATATAAATCATGCACACACATAGTGCACATAAGCACAGAAACACACACACACACACCACACACCAAACCCTATGGGATGCAGCAAAAGCTGTTTCAAGAGGGAAATTCAGAGTGATCGATGCCTACATTGAAAGAGGAGACCTTCAACAAAGAGCCTAGGAAACGTTAAACTATGAAAAGGAAAAAGTAAACCCAAAGTTAGCAGGAGGAAGAAAACAATAAAGATCAGACCAAAAAGCAAGTGGAAAAGTCCATAGGGGAAAAAAAAGTCAATAAAACCAAGAACTGATACTTTGAAGGAGTAAACAAAACCAATACTCCCTGCCCAAACTAAAGGAAAAGAGAGGAGAACTGGATAAGTCAGAAAAGCATGTGGAGACATTTTGACAGATGGTCAGACTGAAAAAGGTCACAAAGGACCATTAGCAGCAATTATAGGCCAGAAAATCAGGTGAACTAGAGAAAATGGTAAATTCCCAGACAAAGACAGCGACAGCCAGACAGAACTAGGAAGAACTGGAAAATCTGAAGGGACCAGCAACGGATGAAAAAGGGTAATTAAAAGCTTTCTAACAAAGAAAGGCCTGGAGCAGCTGGTCTCAAGACAGAATTCCCCCAAGGGTTTAAAGAAACTCTCTCACCAACACTTCTTTGTGTGTTAGATGTAGAGCAAGGTGGACCTCAGCCAGGTCACCTGCTATGAGGAATAGAGGAATGGCTCCCGTGGGTGTGGCTCTGCTCTGGCTAGTCATGAGACCAGCTTCTGCCCAGCATCTGGAAAGAACCTGCCTACATGGGGACAGACCACCATTGGCTACATTGGGACCCCACCCCATAAGGCCATTGGCTAACCAGACCTGTAAGACCCTTTGCACTTCCTTGAATAAATGGTGCTTGCAGCAGCTCACCACTGCCTGCTTCTCACTCAGCCCCCAGAGTCTGTGTGTTAATTCTGCACCCCTCCCCGAGCGGCAGAGACCCTTAGTCCCCTTGGGCTGGCACTGAGCACAGGGACCCCCAACAGCTAGAGATGGAACCCAGGGCCTCAAGCATGACAGGCAGGTGCTGTATGACTGAGCTACATCCCAAGCTCACCAATACTTCTGAAATTCTCCCAAAAGATAGTACAGGAGGAAACCCTTCCAGACATAGTTCACTCTAGCATCCTACACCTGAGCCAGAGAAAGGCACCCCAAGAAAAGGAAGCCAGGGCTGAGAAGTTGGTAAAGCCTTTTCTGGACAAGTATGAGGACCTGAGTTCAATGCCAGGCGGGATGATGCACACTTGAAATTCCAATGCTTAGGAGGCAGGGACAGGTAGATCCCCAGGGCTATCTAGCCAGCCAGCCTTCCCTAATTGGTGAGCCCCAGACCAATGAGAAATCCTGTAAAGGCTTGGACAGCATTTTCAAGGAAACAACCCTTGAAGTTGTCCTCCAATTTCCACAGGCATGTACACACACACATATATATGCACACACATGCACCTACCCACAGATAAACATGTAGTATGCATGAAAGAAAAAGAAGCCATAGGCCCTTAGCTCTGATGAACACTGATACAAACAACTCCATGGAGCATTAGCAAATGGAACTCAGCAGTATATAAAAAAGATTACTAAGTGAGGTTCCCAGGCATGTAAGCCTGGCTTAATGTACACAAATAAATCAATTGATATATCATATTAACACAATGAAAGACAAAAGCACACGGCAATCTCAACTGATGCAGAAAATGTACTTGGCATAGTTCAGCATCCTTCCCTATGATGTCTTAGAAGACTAAGTGCAAAGGGACAGGTCCCCAGCACAGTATAGGTCACACGAGGAAACTTCATAGCCGGTGTCATAACCAATGGGGAAAAACGAGAAGCTTCTGCATGAAGTTGCAGGACAAGGAAGGGATTTCCACTCTGCCACTTCGACTCGACGCAAATACCGGAAGTATTCGTGAGAGCAATCAGACAAGAAAAAGAAATAAATCTATCCTAATCAAAAGTAAACTGCCTCTATTAGAGATGGTGTGTCTCTATATGTAAAAACAAAGTCGTCAATGATTCTACACACCACACACACATACACACACACACACACACACACACACACACACACACAAACTACTAATGAGTGAGTTCAGTAAAGGTACAGTGCAGAGCCAACACAGGAAACCATTAGCATCCTACACACAAATCACAGCCCATTTGGGAAAGAAATCAGCAAACCCATCTCACTCATAACTATGTTAACTAGGGAGGTGAAAGATATTGAGAACTATATATAGAACATTGATGGAGGAAATGGAGAAACAAACCACAAATAAATAGAAAGACACCCCGTGCTTTTGGAACAGAGTTAGTATAATGAAAATAGCTCTTTTTACCCAAAGCAATAAACAGATTTCTTCCAATTCCTACCAGTGCGACAATGACATTTTTCACTGAAATATGGGAAACAGTCCTAAAATTTGTATGGAACTACAAAAGAATCTGAGTAGCAAAAGCAACACAGAGAAAGAAAAATCAAGTTGAGCACACAGCACTTCCTGATTTAAAATCATACACAGTTGTCATAGTCCCAGAGTTTCGATGCTGACAGAATGGATCAGAGTGCAGTGCCCAGAAATAAATCTGAAAACGGTGGCTAATATGTTCAACAAGGGCTGCCTCACACAAAACATAGTTAGGAAGGACAACCTCTTCAACAGGTTGTGCTGGGGATATGGGGCATCCACATGTTCCCGGGAAGATGACACCAAACCTTTATTTAACATATGAAC
Source organism: Eospalax fontanierii (assembly GCA_035773235.1). Classification (NCBI taxonomy): domain Eukaryota; kingdom Metazoa; phylum Chordata; class Mammalia; order Rodentia; family Spalacidae; genus Eospalax; species Eospalax fontanierii. The sequence continues at coordinate 41,859,731 of CM069524.1, forward strand.
ATTAGATCAAAGTGGGTAATGGACTCAAATGTAGGATCCGAAACCATACAGGTCACAGAAGAGAAAGTGGGGACCATCTTCCGTGGTCTTGGCAAAGAGAGTTTAGAGTCACACTGTCTGCTTATTATTCAAAAGCAACAGTAAACTGATGGGTCTAACACCAGCTAAAAGTGGCCACACAACAAAAGAAGCAGAAAAACAGAATGGCAACATATGGACTGAGAAAATATTTGCAAAACATGCATCTGACAAGGGAGTTAATGTGCAAATTTTGTAAAGAATCCTTACAACTATGTCTAAAAAATGGATTTAAAAATAAGCAAAAGGGTCTGGAGAGATGGCTCAGCAGTTACTAGCACTGGCTGCTCTTGCAGAGGACTCGGGTTCTGCTCTCAGCATCCACATGGTGGCTGACAACTGTCGGTAACTCCAGTTACAGGCCCTCTTCTGGCCTCCACAGGCATTGCATGCATGTGATACACTTACATACAGGCAAAATACTCATACACATAAAATAAAAATAAATAAATTTCCAAAACAATTCTTTTAATGAACAAAACACTCTAGCAGGCATTTCTCCAAAGAAGACATAAAAATAGTCCAGAGAGATGTGAAAAGGGACCTCCACATCGCTAATTTTCTTAGCTTCTTTGCCTGTTGCTGTGATAGCAAACCATGACAAAACCAACTTCTCGGAAAGGGGGTTTATTTTATCTCACAGTTCAGTATTCTGGAAAGTCAAGGCAGCAGGACCTTGAAACAGTCAGCCACACAGCATCCATGATCAAGAAAAGGAAAGCAAGGCTTGAAGCTAGTGCTTAGCTGACTTTTTCCATCCCATATAGCCCAGGACCCTTGCCTGAAAGGTCCCACCCACAGTGGGTGGTCTTCCCACCTCAGTTAAACCACCTAAATCAAGATAGTCCCTCCCACCGCTGCATGCCCAGAGCCCATCTCCCAGGTGTTAACTGTTTCTTGACAGTTAACACCATCACATTAATCATTTACTTTCTTTGCCTTGCTTCTATTGAAACACCCTGAGAGTGAAGGGAGTTGGAGCAGCAGCCCTGAGTGAAAATTCTCTCCTGTTTTGGTGTCCCAGTTGACAGGCTCTCCTCTGACTGGCCCTTTTTCTACACCTCATTTGCATACACACCAGCCTGAATATTTGCATCCCACCTGCACCTATATAAACCCACTGAGTATTGCTTTTCAGCCTCTTAGCTGCCTCCCACCTCTGGCCAGGGTCATGGCTCTCAGATGCTGTTCTGAGGAGGAAGGTTGGAGGATTCAGTGTCCGACTCTACAGACTTCTTGGAGGAAGAGAAGAAAGTTTGCTCCTGTCTCTGAGACTGGCCAGAGATGGTCCGAGAGCACTTGGTTGCAACCTCTTCGTTGGAATTCTGAGGTCTGCTGAGAGCACAGAGCTGAAACACTTGAGGGTGCTTTCTTTTGGTTAGTAGCAGTTTCTGCTTTCCTGTTTGAATGGTTGCTCCCACATGATGAATACAAATGCCCCCATCTGTTCAACCTTTGCTGTCTGCCTGCCCAATTCCTGGACAGAGAGTGAGACAAGAAGCCAGCAGGAGAATCACCTGAAAGGCTCTGTAAAATAATCGTCATACCTGTGCTAGGTAGGATACAACATTGGAAAGCTAAAAGAGCACATAGAGGACAGCAGGGGTTCAGACACTGTTGGTGGGAAGGTGGGGGCATGGCTTCTGTGTATCTCAGTTTGGATGGACCCGTGGGGAAAGAGCCTTTACTCTAGATGACTGGGAATTGGACCATGGAATGAATATTTGACAATATTACTGAAATTTGCTGATTCGTGTGATTGAGTTGTACATGTGTATATGTATGCATGCGCACTTGCACATGTGTGTGCATGTATGTGGAGGCCAGAGGTCAGCTTGGGTGTTGTTCCTTAGGATTCTGTCCACCTTGATTTTTTTTCATGTTTTTATTTTATTTTATATTTTATTATTATTATTATTATTATTATTATTATTATTATCGGTCTTTTTTGAGACAGCCGTTCTGGAACTCACTATGTAAGACCAGGCTGGCCTTGAACTCACACAGATCTGCCTGCCTCTGCCTCCCATGTGCTGGGATTAAAGACGTGTGCCACCACACCTGGCTCATGTTTTTATTTTCATTCATTCTTAAGTGATAAAAATTTCTTGGGTTGGAGAGATGGCCCAGCAGTTAAGAGGACCTGGGTTTGACTTCCAGCACCCACATAACAGCTAACAACCATCTGTAACTCCAGTTCCAGGGGATCCAATGCCCTCTTCTGACCTCCATAGGTGTTGCAGATGGGTGCAAGACACGGGTGCAGTTACATACATACTCATATACATAAAATATAAATAAATAAAAAATTTTAAGAAGATTTCTTCTTAATTTTGAAATTTGTAAGGAAGAATTTCATACACGAGTACAAGGCATTTTCATCACATCCACTCCTCTTTCATCTCCAATACCTCCTGTGACCTTCATTCCCCTCTCAAATTCATGTCTTCTTTTATAATTATCTATATCTATATCTATATCTATCTATCTGTCTATAACATACTGAATCTGATTAGTGTTGCCCATATATAAATGAGTTTAGGGCCCACCACTGGGGCCTGAGCAACCTATCAAGGGGGTCATCCATGAAGAAAATGGACTCTCCCTTCATCAGCAGCCCTGGACTGCCTTAAAGGTGATATCTTGTGAGCCTGCCCCATCCTTGCTAGAATATTGACTGGTGTGGTCTTGTGCAGGCCTTGTGTAGGTGAATAGAGCTATTGAGAGTTCATGGGTACAGTAGCCCATCATGTTCAGAAGACACTATTCTCAGAAGTCTTCCTGATTCTCTGACCCTTACACCCTTTTTGCCCTCTTACATGATCCCTGAACCTTGGGTGTAGGGTTATATTATAGATGTCTCCTCTGGGGATGGGTACTCAACACTTTGCACTTTGACCAGTTGTTCATCTCGTTTTGGAGACAGGGTCTCTCATTGGCCCCAAACTTACCAAGTAGGCTAGACTGGCTGGCCTGCAAGCTCCAGAGACCCAGGGATCCGCCTGTCCCCACCCCTCCAGTTCTGGGTTCACAAGTGCAGGTCACCACACTTAGGTTTTTATTAGAGTGGTGAGAACTGAAATTGGGTCCTTATACTTGCATGACAAGCACTTTTCCAACAGAGATGCCTCCCTATCTGCTGCTTATCATTTTCTTTATAAAGACTATGCAGAAATATATCATAGCTATAAATTTCAACCATTTCTTTTTGAGACAGGTTCTTTTGTAGTTCAGGCTGACCTCAGAGTCGCCTTGCAGCCAAAGATGCTTTTAAACTGACCCTCCTACCTCCATCTCCCAAGTTCTGAGATCATGAGCATCCACCATACCAGGTTCTGAACCATTCGGGTGTGTGTGTGTGTGTGTGTGTGTGTGTGTGTGTGTGTGTGTGTGTGATGTATGCATGGCTGTTCATGTGTGGGGGTGAGAGTACAGTAACATGTGTTAGTCCTCACAGTTTCACCATGTTTTAGATAAGGTCTCTATTCTACTCTAAGCCGGTCTGCCGGCCTGTAGCTTCTGGAGATTCTCCTGTCTTTGCCTCCCATGGTGGGATTACAGACACCATACTACTGTGTCTGGTTTTAATTTGGGTTCAGGGACCTGAATTCAGGTCGTCAGGCTTGTTTCATAAGCCCTGATACCCACTGACCCATCTCCTCAGCCCTCAGTCATTCTTGAAAACTCAGTTCAGGGGACATTAAATACACTTACATTGTTCTGAAGTCATCACTGTTAATCTCCAGAATGTTTTTCTTTCTGTATTGAAACTCCACCAAACACCAAGTCCCCATTTCTCATCATCCAGGGCCTGATGGCCACCATTTTACTTTCTGCCTCTCTCAGCCTGATAACTTGAAAGGTTTAAGTTGGGTGGAATCAGGCCGTTTGTCCTTCTGTGACTGGCTTTTCTCACTGTAGCATGTTTAAGGTTTATTTGTGTTCTAGCCTCTGTGAATATTCTTTGTTTTAGGGTGGCATGACATCCTGAGTGATGTCACGTATCTTCCTTCCTCTATTCAGTAACTTGGCTGCTGTGAACCTGGGCGCACAAGCACTTCTTTGAGACCAAGCTCCCTGTTGTTGAGGGTCTGCCCCTAGCAGGGAACTGGCTAAAAGCATAGGGTGATTCTATTCTCTTAAAAAAATTTTATTTATTTTTCTTTTAAGTACATGAGTGTTCTGCCTACATGTATGTAAGTACATCTCATGAGTGCAAAGCCTGTGGAGGCCAGAAGGAGGTGCTGGATCTCTTGCAACTGGATTTATGAACAGATAGTTGTTAGTCACCTAGTTGGTGCTGGGGATCAAACCCTGGTTTGGCTACAAAAATACCAAGTGCTCTTAAGCTCTGATCATTATGGTTCTGCTTTGCAATTCATAGATGACTAGTGATGTTGAACCTCTTTGAGGTGTTTAGTGGCATTTTTTTTTTTTTGAGCAATGCCTGTTCAAGCCCTTTGCCCATGTTTTAAATCGGTTTTTCTGCTTGCTTGGAACTGTTCTCACTCTGGATGCTAACCCTGTACCAGTTACATGGCTGGTGAGCAGTTCGTTACTTTCAGTGTATTTTGATTCTGTTGATAGTGCTTTTTGGTGTACAGTGTTGTAAATTCTGGTATAATTCAATTTTTTGACTTTTTTTCTTTTGCTGCCTTTTTCTCTTTTGATATCGTAGCTGAAAAAATTATGAGTGAATGCTGTTAGTTCTTAGGCATAATAATGATACAGCTCATATTTTCTTAGAGACCTTTTGAAATATTGTTGATAAACAACAAGGTCCTAGGTTAGCTTTACAACCCCACAGGGGTAGAGAATGAGAAGGATATGTGGGGGATGAACTATTTTTCAATGCAGTTGAACATTGCAAAAAGGTTCCAGGGTTTCATTCTGCTTCAGGATGTATTTGAAATATTCCACAATGAAGAAGGTAGAAAGCCCAAAGGCCCAGGAGTGTGTGCTTGCTCATTCCTCCAGTGCCGCATGTAATGCTGATGCTGGGAACACTGAGCTCTTCACAGGACGGGTTCCAGAAGCAATGACTAAAGCAATCCCCACTGAGTTCTGAGAGTGGCTAGCACCAAAGATTTCCTCTCTCCCTAAGAATGAGCTCGCAGAAATATCCTAGCATCCTGGTCTTCATTTTGTAGAGAAGGAAACATAGGCTCAGAAAGAGACAGTGATTTCCCCACAGACACAAATCTGTGCACAGCAGGGCATTGGTTTGAGCTCATATCTGCTGCTCACTCAGGCTGGGCTTCCTGGGGTCTCTTAATTGTTCCTGGTTAAGATCTGCATCCCCCTCCCTACTGATTCACACTGCTTCAGTTATGAGACAAATCCATGAGGCTGGACCAATCTTTCTGAACTGTGACCCTCACTGGAGGAGAGCTGAGGTTGCCCCTGCTTGGTCCCTTGTGCCCACGTACTCTGGATGGTGCGGGAGAGTAGCTTCGGGGATGATGGCTCACTGGGGACCAGCTCCCATGACAGCCGCTGTGTAGGCATTTCTTACCTGCTGCTCACTCTTCAAATTGAACCGAGCTCCACATCTCTTTTGCAAAGCAAAAGGCAACGAACCAAGTAATGAATGGTCAGGTGGGTAGAGCCTTGTCCTGGGGGCCGCTTTTTTGTTTGTTTGAGACAGGTCTCCCTATAATACTAGTTGGCCAAGAACGTGCTATATAGTCCAGGTTTGGCCTGTAACTCACAGAGATCCACCTGCCTCAGCCTCTGAAGTGCTGGGATTAAAGGCGTCTGGCTCTAGGGGATGCTTTTTAATTTTATTCTGGTGATCTGTACTCTAATTAGATTTAGCACATTTATAAAACAACCACCCCTATGGATAAAATGTGGAGCCACCACACACACAATTTGCCATGACATAAACCCACATGGTAAACACATTATAATTACTGGTTAAGATAAAGCCAAGACAATCCTTTTCTAAGTGCTCATTTCATTATAAAAGCTCCAATAAACACTATACTGAGGTTCCGGAATCTCCCGGATGGCTTATTATACGGCGATAAAGCGATCAACAATTGCACAAACAGGATTTAAAATATCTTGCATGTATCATGTAAGGGTTCTCTAGATAAACGAGTTAAACAACATTGATATCTTTAAAATATCAATACACATTAGCAATGCATTTGCTTTCTGTTTTTAGACCTACTTCTATGTCCAAAAAAACAAACAAAAAATGTATAAAAGACACTTATAATCACGCACACCACCTCCAAACAAATGCTGAGAGTGGCTGTTGTTGGCAGGAATCTGAGTCTCACAATACTGTACATTTTCAGCCTTGCTCTGCCTTTGCCTGAACTGGAGCCAAAAAGCTTTCAAAAACCTGCGTTCACCAAAATCCGAGGAAATTGCCAAGGCAGAAATTGAATTCCAAAGACAAGCTCCAGCTCCAACCACGGTTCAGTTTTATTGTTTTTGCCTTAAAAAAGAATTTTCAGTCTGAAATGAGGACCACCAGCATACTAACATGTTATGAATTTTGCTCATTTTTACCAATATAATATATTTCTGACTTTCTAAGATTTTAAATAAACTATTGTGCTTTCTGAAGACCACAAGTTGTATTCATAGTGGCTTTTAAAAACCAAATCACAGGTTTTGGGAGACTTAGCAATAATTCTGCATTTACTGAGTTTCAGTCTAATTTCCTATTCTGCCCTGTGGATCCAAAGGCATGGGAGGTGGATGTGTTCAGCCATCTCCTTGGAAAATGGAGAAAATGTATCACTCTGCTCCAAGCCACCTGGCTGGGACAAGCCCTTGTCCTGGGTGAACTGTCAGTCTGACAGATGTAGCTCTGGACCCTCAGGTTCTGGTTAGTTAAGACCTGATCTTGAGTTGTTTCATTGCCTCTCAGGTTTTGAAAGATTCTCAGCAAATTAACTGTTTTTTTTTTCTTTTTTTCATCATCATTGATAATCAACAGTGCTCAAAATGTGGCAGGAACCTGGGACCCCCAAATCTTCAGAAAGGCCCTGCTGATGAACTGTATTCACAATAATGCCAAGATGCTCTTTTCCTGGCCTGTGTGTTGACTCTCCAGGTGATGGTGCAGTCATAGGAGCCCTGATGGGACCAGGGCCACAGTCAGACAGTGGTACCCACCTTGGAAATCCTTACTGCCTTGTGTTCATGGTGGGAAGGAAGGCGGGGTGGTCACAGGTGAGAATGCAGTCAACACTGTTACTCCAACCTCTCCCATAACCCAGGTTGGCCTGGAACCTGCTATGTGGCTGAGGATGACCTTGAACTCCTGATTCTTCTGCTTCCACCAACAACGCTAGAATTACAGGCATCTGTTACCAACCTCTTGTTTATGCAGTGCTGGGAACTTAACCCAAGGCTTCTTGCATGATAGGCAAGCACTCTACCTGCTAAACTACACTCCCATCTCCCAAACTATTAGTTATGTATGTGTGTGTGTCATGTACCTATGTTTATGCAAGCAAGTTTGCATGTGTGTGCATGTGTGAAGGTCAGAGGTGAGTGCCCTTTTCTATCGATCTTCATCTTGTTTTCTGAGACAAGGTCTCTCATTGGACCTTGAGCTCATTGTTTCGACTAGATTGGCTAGTCAGTGAGGCCCTGTTTTCATGTCCCCTGGGGCTAGGGTTATGGCATTGTTGCTCTCGGCTTTCATGTGGGTACTGGGGAGCTACAGAGGCCTTTATGTTTATACAATAAGCACTTCACCCATTAAGCCAGCTCCCTAGACCAACGTTGTTACTTTTATGTGTCTAGGTCATGTTCTATGTGAGGACCCCGAGTGCATGTGGGATTCCTGAGAGCTGCCTGGTCCCAGTTAAGTCTGCCTGTTTGCACTGGGATGTTGCCTCTCTCTGAAAGTGCTGAAGAAGATGTGGGGATATGACAGACTTTCACCTCAAAGTTAAAAATGTGGCCTGTCACTTAAGGGAAGTGGTAGCTTTGTGGCCACCGACAATCTTTGATTCTCTGAGTAAAGATTCTAATTCTTGAAAACTTGCCTCTGCCACAGTGTGGCCAGAGCTTCTTAACTTTTAAAGGCTGTTGTCATGAAGCTGGCAGCATTGTCAAGGGGTGTGCACTTGGAATATTGTACAATGGCACATGTCAACAGTGGGGTTCAGTAACTGATACTTTTCCAACAACTACTGCATGATGTCACAAAGTCACAAATGAGTGAAAGATTCATTCAAAGTGCAAGACAGACATGAACTGTAAGATGCAGTGACATGTCTTCAGAGTCCACATGCTGGTGACCTTCAAGATGTGGACACTTGGAGTGCCAAAGCACTGAGTCCAGTTATCAGAAAGGGCTGTGTGCCCTCTCTTCCTCCTCTGCTACCTGCCACACAGTCATAATTATGTTTAATTTTAACATAGTAAATATTCATAACTATAACTCACATAGACAGCATCTCTCAGTGTCCTCCCAAGTTTTAGGAACCTAAAGACAAAAACATTACCTTGTTTTTATTTTTGAGACAGGGACTCATGTTGCACAGGCTGGCCTTGTATTCATTGTGTAGCTATGGATGACCTTGAACTTCTGCCTCCACCTCCTACCTGAAGGCTGAGATTATAGATGTGAGCCAACAGGCTTAGCTTTATTCTGGGCTGGGGAATTGAACCCATGGATTCCTGCATACTAGGCAAATATTCTGAGAAAAACCCAAACAGTAGGTTTTCTTTTTTATACCGAGACTAGTCAAGACATTACAAGAATTGGAAACCAAGTTTCCTTATTTTCAAGTCAGAAAAAATGTTTTCAGACACCTGTTTTGTTGTCACACATGGTCAGTGAACCTTAGGCAACTCAGTTTAAATCTTGGACTGCTACCAGTGTCCTCAGACAGGCACATGAGAAACTGAGATGCTGTTTACTGACGGATTTTAACATCATAATACTCCATGGAGATCACTTGAGAGAGTGGGGTACTGGTTTGTAAGTCAGCTTCCAGGTGGACCCACCATGGATCCTGTCTCTTTCCTGGAGCTGAGGGGAGTGAAGAAGTGACCATGGAGGAATGAACCTCCCTCCCACTCTTTCTTCGCTTTTGTAAGAATGGGGCCCTGACCAGGTCCTGGGACCCTTAATAAACACGCAGGAGAGGTGGATGGTACCTTGTCTCAGCTACATCTACAGAACTGAGGATGAGTCTGTGATCACATCTCCTTGAACTCTCAAATCTTCAGCACAAAATAAAACAAAATAACCTAAAGCTCCTGAACAGTCAGTGCTGGGGTCCATAGCACATCTTCTGGGTTCCAGTGTTCTTGCTGGCCGTGCAAGCACACAGTTAGTGTCACCCCTGCTGCACACAGTTACTGCGGAAGGTGAGGTGCTGTAGACACTGATCATTTCATAGTTGATTCTTAATAAGAAGGAAATAATGGAAAAGGTTGGAATAGGAGGGCGCCTCCGCTGGATGGGGTTTTCTGTCCGCTCCTACCATGCCAAGCACCTCGTGCTTTTGGTGTGCTGCTGGCAGGATGCTCCTGGAAATGGAAATGTTTTAGAGCTCCTGCCAAGTCCATAGTTCTCAAATGTTAATAATGTCATTAATTTTAGCTGAAAAGTTCTTCACACTTCACAGGGTTTCCTTGTGCACCGAGGTCTTCCTGTGGGTTCTGATGAACACTCCAGTGACTGACAGAGTAAAGATGGAGGACTTCTGGGCTTAGCTTAGGCAGAGGCAGCAGAAACCAGCAGAGGTCAGAGGTCATCAACCTCCCATCTCAGTGAGGTAGACAGTGGTTCATTACTCTGATTAACAGAGAAAACAGACTTGTTTCTAAACACAGGAGGACAGGTCATCTCACCACGCAGGGCCTCCTGGGGTCATCACAGAGAGACCAGCATATCTATGTGGGGCTGTGGTGTGCTTGTGGTCTTCGATACCAGAGAGGTACTGACTCTACCTTCTCTGCCTGTGTAGACTCATCCACCTGCCTCAATACTCGGGGACAGCTGCTGCGCCCTGAAGGCAGATGTGCAAAGCAGTGATGCTCCTTCACAGATTCCAGTTTTTGTCAGGTGCAAGTGTGAGGCAAAGTGATTCAGCTGTTGTTTGTCATGTGTGTGCGTGTGTGTGTGTGTGTGTGTGTGTATGTGTGTGTGTGTATTATGGCTGCTCATGGAGTCTCATGTTGTGCTTGAGTGAATACCTGGGATTGGATGCATGTAGCCTGTGGCATCACCTATATATCACATAGGGGAAGGAGAGTGAGAGACTTTAATTTCTATATATTTAGTTTTGTGTATTTAGTGATAGCTAATTTCAAAGTTCAAAGTAGCTGACAATGATATTTTATAAAATTGCAACTTGTGCTTTTAAAAGAAAACACAGCAAATACATGATGTCAGCCATTGTTTAAACCTTTCAACAACGTTTGCAGGAAACATATTGATGGAAGTAGGCAAGATAGGGCCTGGAATCTGGGACCTGGGCTGTGTAACCTTGGGTCAGTTGTCAAAGGTTTTTGATTCACTCTAAATATCTATAAATCAAACTCAGAAATATGCATGCTTTCGGGTAAGGTAAAGATTAAGTGGACTCTGACAGAATGTTAGCCAGTGCAGCTGATTCACTGACACACTGGACGTTGAGTGGACAGCCGCTTGGTCTGGAATCCTCACATCCCCAGCAGCTGTAAGCACCATGATATCTGTCCTTCCATGAACATTGTCTCCCTGATGCAGCCACACTGTGCTGAGACATCACTGGTGGAATTTGATAACCCCTTCTCTCTAGATGAATGTGGAAGGAGAGCTTGGAATCATTAAAAGAATTGTGCTTGAAAATCAGTTCTGGTTCTTACATAAATGGGGTATGTAATTCATGGGAAAAAATATTTCACCTACAAGACAGGGGACTTGTGACCTCCCTCCACTGGCTAGAAGGTGGCAAGCTCAAGACAGAAGTGTTTGAAGCAAGAAGAGCTAGTTGCAGCTAGCCCAGGCAGTGGCAAGAGCTTCTGTCTCTCAGGTTGTTATAGATTCATCAGTGTCTTTATCAGGCACCTGATCATTTCTCGGACTCAGATTCGCCCTGCTTCATCTTCAACTGATGATCTGATACTAAGTGTTTTGCTCTTTTTTCTAAGTTAGATCACCTGTGACAAGAACGCCTAGGATTCCGTGGGATGTGCTGTGAGATGGATAGAGCAGGATGCACTGGAAGGATGATGTGCAGGGATGGTCCACGAGGCAGCCCAGTGAGGTGCAGAGGTAGGTGGATGCCATTGGAGGCAAGCAGCAGAGGTGCTGGCTGCAGCTGTCTTCAATAATAAAGAAAATGCTTTGTTTTGTTACTTGTATCTGCTTTTATATAGCAATTTTGCTTTGTTTTAAACATTAATTTTAATTGATAAATAACAATCATATGTTTATGAGGTGCAATGTACTCTGCTGATCCGTGTATATATAACAGAATTTTCCATTAGTTTGATAACATCCCTATCACTTCACCAGTTTCCCATCTCTTTGTGATGAGAATGTTAAACGCTTATTTCAGAAATGTCGTTTTAGCAAAAATAAACAGCAACGCCAGAGCATTTGCCTGGGGCTGCACATGGGTTGGGGAAGGATATAGTGACTCCCACAGCCTTCTGGGGCCCTGGGTTGACTTGACGTAGGCTCAGGAAAGACTCTCAGGTTGTGCTGTGCCAATCACAGTTGTCACATTCAACACAGGACCAGGTTCAAACAGTGTCTACCTGACTCCGAGCAAAGAAGTCACAGACTCTCCTTGGCCAACATGTTTGGCTTCCATGGAAGAAGAAAATGGGTGTGGGGATAAAAATAGTGTCCGCAACAAGAGGAAACAGACCCCAAACCTTCTGTCCAATCCTACATTTGGGAGGGAACCCAAAGCCCTGAGGGAACTGTGTCCCTAGTTGGGAGCCCACTCAGAGTGCCTCAGAAATCCGTGAGGGATGTAGTGAGCAGGCAGAGGCCCTACAGGGCTCTGAATGACTTGTAGCAAGATGTTAACAGAAGGCTCCGTTCTTTCCCCACCAGCTTTTTATAGGTCCTTGCTGAGTGGATGTCAACTTGAAAACAGTAATCATGAGCTTGAGGGCCTGGCACCTCCTCAAGTGCTGAGGTGCTCTCATCAGGCAGGTACGTAGAAAGAGGACCTTAGGAATGGAACTGGCCATAGAAGGGAAGACTGCCCCAATGTCCCTCATCTCTCATCTCGGGCTACAGGAGGAGATAACAAACACCATTCAGACTTCAGAGGATGGCAGCACCTCACTGTGACAGAGTGAAATGGAGGCCACCCATGCACTTCATTCCAAGGGGAATAGCACAGCGTCTGATGTTAAATGAAGGAAACATTTTTGCTATCCATAAATTGCATATGGTATAACATATCAACAGACTAATTTCAAATGACAGATGATTTATAAGATTAAAAGCCAAGCTCTCAATAAAAGCAACTTGAGGACCAGAGAGATTACTTAACAGGTAAAAGTGCTTACTGTGCAAGCTGGATGAACTGAGTTCAACTCTTGGGAGGCATGTAAGAAAGTTGGATGTAATGGCATGCGTTTGTAATCTCATCACTCCTGTGGTAAGATCCTACCTCAGAAACAGGTGGAAGGAGACACAAACTCCCCAAACTTATCCTCTGACTGCCACATGTGCCTTGTGGTGTACACACACACAAGCGCACACACATACACATACACGCACATCCACACACATTAAAAAATTTAAAAAGCAACTTGAAAATCCGGAAGTCTAATTTTTAAAAATTAACAAAAAAGAAGGAAAAATAGAATTGAATTAAAATTTTTTATCATGAGAAATGATAAATAAATCTTACTGACTCTTGAGAAATATCAGTCGAATGCCATGACAAATTGTTCTGGAAAAGCAAAACATAATGACAATTGCAATATAGTGCTCAAGTTACAAAATATTTAATGGTCTATTAATTGTTTGAAGAGTTTCTATTACCAGACAAAATGACCCTGTGGTTGTAGAAAATCCTATTGCTTAAATGTTTACTGTATCAACAAGTCAGTCTATATTTTCACATGAACTGAAGGCACCTGGGTTTACCTTTAACCAGGTTGATTTGAATATGCTATAAACATAAAGAAGCAAATTAAATAGGGAAAAGAGAGCACAAAAATATTTGTGCATAAAGTGCACATGAATACATCAAGGTCAGGAATTTTTTGGGCTACATAATGTGTACAATTTAGTGGAAGAAAACTAAGTGACATGCGTGAAGCCCATTCCTGTGAAAATAGTACTTAGGGCACTTACACAGTAGTCACTATACATTAATCCTGCGCCCATCGCTTAATTACATCACCCTTTAAGACGGACGTGTAATGTAATTAGAGACTTGAACAGCTCACAGCCAGATCACTTAAAGTAACATTGTTAATGGGCTCTGGAAGTTCTCCCTTTCATGTTGCCAGTGTTATAACTTCTAATTACCTTAATAATTAGGGCTCTGTCACTCCTGACCGAGGTAACAGTCCCCAACACTAATGGGCATTAGCCGTCGTGTAGCAGGCATGTTTTGATGTTCTCATCATCTGGTTGCTTAGGGTCGGAGAGCGATCTGCCCTTGGAAACCTGGCGGTTGCTATGCCGTGGCCCGGGCATCCTCTTGGGCTCTTTCCCGCCGCCTCAGCCACCGCTGTTCACATTCAGAGGGAGTGTATAAACTCTATTCACTGGGAGCGACTCATGAAATGTAAATGTGGCACCTATGGATGAAATTTTCTGAATTTAAATTGCCCCTGTTGCTCGTACTACAAAATAACAGCGTAAACCTAGATGTCAGATCAACTGGAATGGAAATTAAAAGGCGTCAAGATTTCCTTCAGTACAGCAAGGATCTACTGTTAATTGACAGAGGTGAGGGACTGAAAGTGAAGGATGGGTGGGGGCAGCTTGCAGCTCTGTTGAGAGTTGCCTGTGAGTGTGCAGAATGAGGGAGAGTTGTGTGGGTGTGTGGTACAGAGGAGCTTCTGTATGCAGGGTGGGGCTGGGGAGGACACAGGTTGAATGGAAAAGTGTGAGTATGGCATAGTAGAGGGTCACATCACAGCCATGTGGACTGGAGTGGGTCTTTGGCAATGTATTGGATGAAAAGTCACACCAATTTTTTGTGTGAAGCAATAGGCTCAATAGGTTTGGAATTTTACGTACACACTTTTTTTTTTTTTGAGACAAATCTCAACATGTAGCCCTGGCTGGCCTGGAAGCAGATCTACCTGCTTCTGCCTCCTGAGTGTTGGGATTCAAGGACAGTGCCACTATGCCCAGCCTTGCTTGCATACTTTTAAAGGGTTTCCAATATTTATAAAAGGTGATCAGTAGACAGTGAATGAATTCATCCCAATACAAGTCATTTGTTGTATAAACAGACCTCTGAGGGGACCTCTAAAGGTACAGTTGACAGAGGAAATATAGCCTTTTGTAGCTGGCCTCCTGCTGGGATCAGACACTTAGTTCTGCTATATCTTTACAAGTCAAGGCAGCCTCAGGTCCAATTGGTCTCAAGTTTTCTTCATGAGATAGCACCCTGGGAAAGCAGGCTGCTCATTCTAGCACAAGACAGATTCCCTTACCTGATCCTGGAAGGACTCCTAGATGGATTCTATTATCTGAGACTTGATAGGTTCAATCACCTGATTGTGAATGAATTTCATCATGCAAACCTGAAAAATCTTTAAAACGCTGACAATATACCAGAGCACGGGTTAGTTTCACTGTGACATCTAATTTTATCTCATACCATGTCCACAAATCTTCTCATTTTCCATCTCTGCAAAATGGCGATTTGAATTCACATTCATCTTATTCCAAATGCAAGTACATGACGTATATGTGTCTGGAAATCACGGGGCTATGTGAAGTCAAAAAGCTTTGTGAAGAGGATATATCAAAGTGTGAAGACGGTAAAATATCAACATGGAAACAATGAGATAATCTTCAGAATGTGGGTTTTTAAGTCTGGGAACAATTGGAAGGTCCAACATGAACTCTTAGACTTTACATTTAACGAACATGATACAAGGAAGTTAGTGGAGACAGAGCCAGTCACCCCTTCTTTCCCTCCAGTGGTGCAGAGTATGTCAAACGCCTCCCCTTCCTATGACACCCCACCCTGTGTTATTGCAAGTTGGGTTCTTCAGGGGTAAAATCATGTTAGGCAAGTTTCCCCCAACCCCAAACCTCATAAAAGACCTCAGAGACCAGACCTAGCTACAGGACAAAGCAACCGCTCATTCAACAATGGGGCAGATACAGAAAATCCCAAGAAGCCCATTGAGAAAGAAGCTCCTTCAAGGAAGGAGAGTTCCTGGAGACTTCATGGAGGAAGCAGGAAGGTGGAGAGATGGAAGGAAACTCATCTGGGGTCTGGGGACCGGGTGAGAGAGAAGACAGGGGACACTGAAAAGGGGGGTTTTTCAGTAGGTCTCGGGGGCTCCTCAGGAGAAGAGAGCTCCCTTTGAGAGCTGGGGCATGGGAAAGAGGGAGGCCATAAGAGCAGGGAGAAGGGGGTGTCATTTTCCAAATGCCACCCAGCAGGGCCAAGAGAATGTGCTACCGTCAGCAACAGTTGGAGCAGTCTGAGGAGACAGTGACTTTGGGTGAGATGTGTTCGTGGTGATGAGGGAATTTCCTCCCGAGAGAATTCTCTGCAAGTCACTGCAGTCTAGACTGCACCCCTCCCTATTCCTCTGCAAAAGTCCTAACCCCCAGGCCCGCCCTAGAAGGTGGTGCTTGGAGACGGGGTCACTGCAGACGTACCGGGTGGAGATCATACTGGAGTAGGTCAGCCTCATCCTCTGTGACTAGTGTCCCTGAAGATGCAGAGACAGACTCACGGAGGAAAGATGGTATGGGGGCTGTACGGAGCAGATGGCGACTTTTACCTTAGAGAGAGAGGCCTGGGGCAGGGCCACCCTCATAACTACCAGACAAGCCACTCCAAATGGCACCTCATTTGGGGCTTCTACCAGGAAACCGAGATGATACGTTCATGGCATTTGAGCCAACAGCCCCAGCAACTCCTGCAGGTGAGAAGCCAGCCCCTCACCAGATTTTCAAGAGCCCTGCACCTCATATCTAAGGGTGGGGTAAGCAGGGCTAGTAGCGGGAAGAAGGCTCTCCCTCGTGCTGGAGAGGGCTGCCAGAGAGCAAGAGTGGTACCATCTGTGTGCTTTCTCTGCCTTCCATATCATGGGCATCTGCAAAGCAGAAGTAAGCCATGAAGCGAGCTCACCCACTCACCTGACTGAGTGGGGTCTGGGAATGGCGGAGAGGGCAAACTCTGCAAGACTAGAATGCCATCTTCCTTCTGGAAGGCCTATCTTGTCTTCTTGTTGACAGACATAAATAAGGAATATATTTATTCTGAGAAAGTCCCACCTGGATCCTGGATTTCTAAAGGGTGAAGGATTGGGATTAACCAGGTTCCCCTTAGGTGGTCAGTGGACCAGAAGAAACTTCCCAGCCCCCTCAGAAGCCGGTGTTTCTCCACCGCAAGCCTTCTCTCACCCCTTTACTCTAGAACTCTCCTGCTGTGCTTTGATACCTGGACTCTACCTTCCCAGGAAGGAATCCAAGATTCTTTAGCCATAGACCCTTCCACATTGGCTGATATGGTGAGCTCCCTGGCTTCTAGGTCGGAGGGAAGTGGCTTTTCCCAGTAAGAAGCCTGCCCTGTATCCAGAGTTTAAAGGGAGATCTCACTCTATTAGAACTCTTGGCTTAAAAAAAGAGTTTGATAAGTACCTTGATTAAGAAACATGACACCTGTTTACATTACAAGTACTCTCTACTTGAGAAAATCTTTATGAGATTTAAGAGGGAAAAATACTGGATAAAAATGGGGCTATGGTGTGAGGCAGTGACTTGCTGGGCCCCAAAGAAGAAGGCAGCTAGGGAGATCCAGGCAGGGGTGGCTCTAGAGACTGAAGATACGCCTCTTTCTAAGGTTTCTTCTTCCCATACTCACCTCCTGGAGGGCTCCAGGCAAGACAGGGGCAGCCTGTCATCTATGTTCTGCGTCCTGTCCCATCTCTATGGCTCCCACTCGCCCACTCACACTGGCCCATCCACATCTGATTTCCTTGTTGGACCATTAACAATTCTGATTTCCTATTGGTTCATTCACAGTTGGCTCATTCTCCTTTCTGAAATTTGGTTGACCCGTTTTTGCTTCTGACGTAGCACGATCCTCCTCACATTTCTGGCCTCCTACTGGCCCATTTACATTTTGACTTCCCATTGGCCCATTCTTGTTTCTGACTTCTGATTGACCCATTTCCTTCATAAGACCTTCATCCTCCTCTGCGCATAGTCATGTGTTTCCACCCTCAAATCCACCTCCCTTCTACATAAGTCCACCCTTCAGTTGGCCAGTCTGTCCAAGAGGAAAACAACCAGATTCTCAAATCAGAAAATTCACTGAATGGACTGGGATAGCCAATCAATTTGAGGGCCATCAAAGGACCCAAGCCAGGTAACAAATGTCAACTCCCTGACTCCATGTGGAATGACTTTGGAGGGGAGCTCAGGGATTGTGCTGGAACCTTTGGGTGGATGGCACCTGACTTATTGGCCGACCATGAGGAGAGTGGGTCAGGTTGCTGGCCAGTGTAAGGAGTTGGCTCTCTGCCTTTCCCTGGAATTAAGGCTAACGCCATCTCCTACTCCATCATGTCACTCCTTCCAGCTGGGCAGAGGCAGGAGTCATATGAAGTCTTCCTACCACCCTGACTGTTACAGTTCTACTGATGTTTGAACCATTAATAAATGTAGATAATTTCATTTTAGATCTTTTTGATCAAAAAGTCCTATAATCAGGGATCGGAGAGATGACCAAGTGTTTAAGAACACTCACTGTTTTTCCAGAGGAACTGGGTTCAACCATCTGTGACTCCAGTTCCAGAGGAGCCAATGCCATCTTCTGAGCTCAGCGGGCTCTGTATGACATGGGTGCATTTACATACAGGTAGGTCAAACACTCATACATATAAAAGAAAAGCAAATATAGGAAGTTCCATAAAAAATGACCAGGAAGAACAGTTCATTCTGAGTCTTCAGACCCTTAGGGGACACCTCCCTGCTGCAGAGAGTGAGTGAGTGGGGAATTGGTCTCCCCGAGGCAGGAAGTTTGGAGCGGGAACTAATCTGACCTCATTTGTTCATGTCAGGTAGAAATATGAAATGGGAAGGGGCAGTGTTTCCCGCCTCCCGTAACAAACTTGAGGATCCCCCAGGTCCACATTTTCACTAAACAAACAACTCACTTGAATACTTAATTTCTAAAATTTAAAATGGGAATATGTGCTATTTTGAAGCAGCATCTAATCTCACTGTGGGAACATTGCATTGCAAAGAGCAGGAGACCTGATTGTGAGCCTGCTTCTGGAGGCTTTTCACACTCCCCCAAATGGACACACATGGCTTTTGATTCTTCGGTCAATCTTAACCCCCACACCACGTCTGTGTTGACCTACAATGGTAATCAGCAAGTGGCCTTTGAAAGAACTGGGCAGAAGAGTGCTGTGAAGATTTGGCTTCATCACAGGGGTGTGCACCTGTGAAACCGTCAGTCTCACGTCAACCAACATGATCACCTGCAAATAAGGAAGCCCAATAGGATGACTGAGGAGCAAAGGGCAAACTGGTGGCATTTCTCTCAGGCTTGGGTCCTGACTCACAGCTACAGGATCATGTGTCTTGGCCCCACACATGGCCTTGTGCCCTGATTTCAGAGCAGCCACAGCTCCCTGTTCCTCCCTCCTTTCGCCCTGCTCTGTGCTCTGGGGAACGCAGAAAAGCATCTTCTCTGTCACCCATTTGAAGGGAAAGACAAGGCAGGAGGGTGGACCACACATGCTACAGGGTGTTCTACTCTGTGGCACATTAGTCCTTTGGGTGATTCTGCCACCAACTCACAAATGACCCCGAGCCTTTGATGCAGTTTCCCTCCCTTGCCCTCACAGTTTAGTACATTCAACATGGCTCACAGAAGGCTCCCCTCTTTCTACCTCCCCACAGGACAAAGCGTGACTCTGCCTTCTGGTTCTGGGTGTCACCGTTCTCCATTGCACATGCAGGTGATAAAAGGGACGTAGAAGCCGCTGTGCCTCCTGGAAACTTAGGATGATTTTGTCTCTTGTAGTTAATTGTGTTTGGAGGGTGTTGGAGTGCTGTTAGAGAGGAAAGGGTAGGGCTGGAGGAATGGCTCAGCAGTTAAGAGCAGTGACTGCTCTTGTAGAGGACCTGGGTTCAATTCCCAGCATCCACATGGCCACTGAAACCACCTGTAACTCGAGTTCTAGAGGATCCAACATCCTCTTCTGACCTCCGAGGGCACTGCATGACCCAGGTGCACTTATATACATTCAGGCAATACACTCAAACACCCAAAATAAAATAGTAAAAATAAATAAATAAAAAATAGAAGACAAGGTAGAGACAGCTTCAGGAGCCGGCTTGTTATTTGCTGTGGGTACTTCAGAGTTGCTGAGAGGGCTACTTTTGAAGTGGGCCTGATATCTGATGCAGGAACAGACTGGGAGTAGTGAGTTTCTATGGGACCAATGGTTCCATCTTGGAGTTCACTGACACGGGCCTGTCACCTTTACTTTGAGGAGCTGCCAGATCTGTCAATATGTGACTTTAAAAGCTTTTGGAGGTTCAGTACCCTTAAGGCTCTGGATAGAGATAGACATTTAATTCTTTTGTTTGTATGTGAAGGAAGGAAATACACTGTCCTGGTAGCTGTGACACGAGCTTGGTGGCCATGCTGGAGTCCTTGGGACAAGCCTGGTGTTCAATAAGTCATTCAGCTTGAGCTCTTCATTGAAGCCTTATGTTGAACATCTAAGTGAGCATCTACAAGGAGCATTTAAGCTGTCACCTGGAACTTCTAGAGACAACCTGGAAATGTGAGTCTTATCTTAGAAACTTGCTTGCATTGGTGATGTGACTTGTTCTTGGAGACATTTGATGGTAGGAGCCAGTGGCCATCCACATATCTGCCTCTTTCCATGATTTTTTGCCCCAGTTTACTGCTTCCATCTCTGTGATTCCTTTGGGGACTGTGAGCTTACAGTGAGACCAGCCCAGGGAAGCTCAGGAAGTCCTCGTGCCTGCCAGGTACACGGTGGCTTCTCTATAAATGAAGGTGGCCAGTGGGTCTGCTAAGAACTGCCAAGGAGCCTGGCTTTCAAGGCAGAATGTTCCTAGATAGGTCATGGACTAGGCGGCTGGGGCTGTCTGCCACTATGTGTAACAACGGCCCTGTGGACCTGGGTGAAGGATACCTGTTAGGCCCTTTCCACAACTCAGCCTCTCCAGGAACTTTTCATTTTAAGGGGCTGCTGGTGGCTTGACTGATGATATCGGAGGTGCTTTAATAGCTGCAACTCACCTTTCTGAGGATTCTCTGTGTACAGGTCCTGCATTGACTCCACAGTTTAATCACCACCCCCCTGTACCCCAACAGCTCTGGGACCGACTGTCATTTCTAATCCCCATGTTGCAGGTGGGAAATAAGAGGCCCAGGGAGGTGATGAACTTGCTTCATGTCATGGGCCTGGAAATGGGAAGAGTGGAATTCCAGGCTGCGTGGTGGGAGATGATATGGGCTCTCATGTGCTCTGTACACACTGATGCTTTCTCTCTTCATTTAGATCATAAAACCCATGTATCAAGTTTCTACCCAGGTATTACAGTAATGGGTGTTTTAATAAATGAACAAATTGGCTGAACCCCTAAGTGAGCTACTTGACTTGCTGTTAAAGCAGTTTCTTTTTGTGTATGTAACTATGGAAAGATCAGAAATCTCTTTGTGTCACAGCATGGGAAATGGGCGTGGGATGCGAGGAATATTAGTCTATAGACTATGGACAGCGAACTGCACCTCCTTTTCTATTGAAGAGAACATCTCATTTCAGCTTTAGAGAAATCACAGGATTAAAGCTCAGTGAGCCAAGGACAAATGGCAGCGTCCTGGCTCCTGGCTATTTTTCTTCTACTGGTGATTCTTAGCACAAGCCCGGAAGTGAGCTTGGGCTCCAGAGGATACTTATAAAATTCTATCACAGTGTACTATTCTGGCCTGAAGTGTTTTTGGCTGGAGAGATCTGGAAGGAGAGAGTGTAGAATGGGAAATGCTTTGCCTCTGGGTTTCTAGCCTCAGGACAAAGTTCTAGAAAACTGACAGTTATCACAAATAGCAAAGAAGATACTAACGCTTCTCTGATGAGCTTTGGCTTCCTGCGAAGGCACCCTCGGGTCTCCTGGTAGAGATCAACACAGTCAGATACCGCCCCAAGGCAAAGACATTATCCCCAAGCTGGTGCTCTCCCAAGTGCAGCCTGGCAGAAGATTCTGGAGGCAGCACGTGCATTTAACAGGAAGCATAGCAAGCTCCAATGAATGCATGTGTAATATTCCCTGGGGCTTGCAGATTAAATGCACACTTTAATAATTATCTAATTACTTCTGCTGTGATTTACCTTTGAATCTACACCAAACAAACATATAGCAATTATTACACTTTCATTAATCCACCTCTCCTGGAAGACTGGCTGTCATTATTTCCCTCCTGCACACGTTTGCTTGTAAAACAGGGCCAGAGATAAAAATTGTTTTTATGTAGTGATAAACATGTATTTAGCACCTAATGATGCAATTTCCTTTACATGGAGTTTAGTGCACTTGCTGCTTTGAAAGCCAAAATGCTGTCTGCCTCAGAGTTTGAAACAGCCTCAGAGGACAGTGCTGGGCATGGCTGATGACTCAGCATTTCCCAGCCACCCCCAGTCATGACAACTGATACACTCCTGTGGCCTGACATACTTTCAGGAGTTTCTTTTAGAAAATAGTTTAAGGTTACTATTCCCTAGGGCTAAAACATCAGGCGTGTGTGTGTGTGTGTGTGTGTACAGCCAGAGACCCTGAAATGCCACCCCAGATTTTCATTCACTACCATCGCCTAAAAAGGATTCTGCAGAGTCCCCTGTGGATGTCATATCTTGAGTGACCATCACTGTGCCCATAAGGGGATGTCACTGTGCCTACAGTGGATACTACCTGGCCTATATGATGTCAGCATGTCTAAAGGAGAGGTCATCATGCCAACAATGACCACTACTGTATCTGGAGTGGTGTAGCCATGTCTAAAAGAGATGTCCCCATACCTACAGTGACCACCACGTCTAAAGGAGAGGTCATCATGCCAACAATGACCACTGCTGTATATGGAGTGGTGTAGCCATGTCTAAAAGAGATGTCCCCATACCTACAGTGACCACCACGATATTTCTAGTGATGTCAGTGATCATCATGACATCTGTAGTGAGGTCACCATGGTATCATCAAGATTGACACCATGCCTACAGTGACCATCATATCACTGTATCAATAATGATGTGGGTGCTCATCAGTGTATCTATAGTGATGTAGCTGGGTCTAAAGGAGATGTCACTATGTTTGTAGTTGGTGGCAGTGTGTCTCAAGAAGCTGTCCCCAGGCTCGTAGCAGTCTCCATGGCTTCCTAGCTGTATGAACGTGGTTCATTTTCTTCGTTGGCATGAGAACTCGTTGGCAGTGCCTCCTTGACAGAGTTGGGAGGGTGAAAGGAGAGACTCTTGTACCCCAAGTCTTGCTGTGTGTTTGTTACGGACAGCAAAGGTGCTCATGGAGGTGCTTGCATCTGCCTTGCCCTTCTAGATTTAGACGGTGCTCTAGCGCAGGGTTTCTCCGGCTGTTCGCACTTTTCCTCAGACAGATATAGATATATAAAAATGGGTATGCAAATCAAGAACTTACTAATAATAAATCATAAAGACATTTGTTTTAAAATAATTCTTCGATTATAGTTTTATAATTTCCTTAAGATGAAAGCAAATTTGCATACTAATAAGATGGATGTCTGCTTACTTTTGCATAAATAATTAAATCCTGGCTGACTATTTGATCCTGCAGGACATAGAACATCTTGAAGTCTTTTCAAAGTTGATCGATATTTTGATTTTACAGTCATCAGCTGAGAACAGCGCTTTGCATAACTACTACGGAATAGCAGAAGTATGTTAAAGGCCATTTCAAAAATTATTGGGATTTTTGTCCTAATCCCAGGCCAAAATCCACTGAACAATTTTATGAAATCCAAGACAGCAATACAAACAGAACATTTTTAAAATAAACATTCTAACACAATATAATCCAAAGGATTTGCTAAATTTGGATTGGTGATAGGAAAATATCGAAAGCCTTTGTTTTTCCACGATGCAGCCTTTGTGTTTCCACAAGAGCAGGACGAGGCAAGAAAAACACTACAACTTGGAACGCAACAATCTCAGCTCGGGTCTAAGGTGGCCGCGCTCGTGGAGACGTCTGCTGCAGATGCCACGCTGTGCTGGTCAGCTCTAGAACTCAGAACTCTTGTACCACTGTCACTTTGCCCTTGTTACCTAATTCTTCCCTGTCTTGTGCTTTGATGAATCCGGTATTCCATCATAGGTGGTGGCATGTTGGATCTGTCTCTGTGGCTGGCTTATTTCACTGACATGAAGTCCTGCAGGTCCTTCTGTGTGGTTGGGAGTGACAGAACTTCCTCTTTTTGAAGGCTGACTAATATTCTTTTATGTGCACAGGCCACAGTATCCTCTGTCAATGGCATCTATGTTGTTCGCATTCATTGCGAATGGATCTACAGTAATAGCAGGCACAGGTATCTCTTTAAGGTCCTGATAGCAGGTCTTTTGGATATGGGTCAGAAGTGGGATAGCTGGATCCTATGGTGACCCATGTTTACAAAGAGTAGACTCCATTCCATTTTCCACGATGGTTGTGCTGATCTACATGACTACCAATGGTGCGAAGAGTTTTCCTCTTTCACATCCTCGCCAACTCCCGCTGTCCTTTTTTTCCATAATAGTTGTTCCGACTGCAGTAAGTTGATATATCAGAGAATTTGTGTGTGTGTGCATGTGTACATGTGCTTGTACCTGAGTGCATGCATGAGGAGGTCAGAGCAGAACAGGGGTATGCTGCCTTTATCATGCTCCACATTATTCCCTCGAGATAGGGTCTTTCGTTGAATCTAGAGCTTTGCAGTTTTGGGCTGGGCTGGTTGGCCAGCTAGTCCCAGCAAGCCTCCTGTCTCTGCCCTTATTGCTGGGGTTACAGTTACACTCAGCTTTTACAGAGATATGGAATCCAGGCCCTCCAGCGTGCACAGCAGTTGTTATCACCTACGGAGCCATCTCTCTACTCCACAGAGAATTTTCTGAAATTAAATTTCAACTATTTAGAGACATTTAGTGTGATGTTTTAAAAGACATGTGAACTGCGAAAAGAGGCAGGACTTTCAGTTTAGTTGACACAGTCTCCCATCTGCTTCCTCTAACTGCACCCCGTTCTTTACCACTTCTTCTGCTGACTGGTCTAATTTGTTCTTGTTCCTTTGGTTCCCTGAGAGATGAGATCAGGTTGATTATGTGATGCACTCTTTTAAAAAAAATTTCTTTTACTTTAAAAAGAGAGAGAGAGAGAGAGAGAGAGAGAGAGAGAGAGAGAGAGAGAGAGTGTGTGTACCCACAGAGGCCAGAAGAAAGCATCAGATCCCCTGGAGCTGGAGTTACAGGTTGTTGTAAGCTGTTGGACATGGATGCTGGGAACTGAGCCCAGGTCCTCTGCAAGGGTAGCAAATGCCCTTAACTGCTGAGCCATCTGCCCAGCGCCAATGCTTTTTTTTTTTTTAAGAAAATTAATTCAAACAATTTTATGAGTGTGTATATGTATGTGTGCATGTACCATGCATGACACATCTTTGGAGGTCAGAGAACAACTTCAGTGCTCTCTTTCCACCTTGACATAGACACGGGGATGAACTTCAGGTTGCTAAGATGGCTCAGCGAGCACCTTTGCCCACTTTTACATCTCTCTGGGGCTGGCATGTGTTTGACCAGATGTTGTTCCCTCGGGAACTGCTGCTTTTGACATATCCCATAGACCTTGCTGTGCTAGGGTTACACTAAGTTTTAATGACCACATTTTCTGGAGAAATTTTCAAGTGATGAGCCTATGTGAAGGAAGGAAGGAAGGGGGAAACAG
Source organism: Eospalax fontanierii (assembly GCA_035773235.1). Lineage (NCBI taxonomy): Eukaryota > Metazoa > Chordata > Mammalia > Rodentia > Spalacidae > Eospalax > Eospalax fontanierii. The sequence goes on from CM069524.1 coordinate 41,884,944, forward strand.
GGATTGGGGTTCTGCAGCCCTTAGAGCATTAGGTGGACCCTGATAGGCAAACGCTTTACCAAGAGGCTAGAGAAGCTATGGCCAGCCTCACTGCCCATCCTGAGCTCTACCACCTGAAGTCAGTGTTAGAGGAGCCAGGGCTTTCACCCTTCTCCCCTGGTGGTCTGGCTCTGCCTCAGCAGGCTGGCTTCTTAGGACAGGCTAGTAGTGGAGTCTTTGGAAGCTTCCCCAGGGTGCTGTCCATCAGGAGAACAAACTTGGTGTCTGTACTGAATGCCAAGTCCAAAGTCCTGGGTAATTCCCAGGCTTTTCTAGTGCCCTTGGCAAGCTGGGTTTCACATGGGCTGCAGCATGACTCCTGATTCTACAGAGGCAGCACAAGGTCACTCCCTGAATTAGCAACAGGGCAAGCTTGCCATCCCACTCACAGGGAAAAGTGGTAACACAACACTAAATACTCTCCTGGTGAAACAAAGCTGACAGCTCCCGACATGGAATCCCCAGGATGAACCTTAGCCTTCTCAGCTTCTGATGCTCAGAGGGGACCAGGGAATGTTGGATGCCATGACCTGTCTTGTTTCTTTGTGACAGTCATCATTCTGTGCAAAATATTATGTGCTTTTTCATGGGTTGAATCATGTGCCACCTGAGACACCGCTTCCCCCGACCCCAATCCCAACCCCAGTGGCTCAGAATGGAGCCTTGTTTGGAGACAGATCTTTACAGATGGCATTAGCTGAGAGAGGTCATATTGGCACGAGGTGGCCATAATCCAACAGGACTCTCTTTAGAGACTGTTGGGAGTGGAATTTGGATGTAGAGAGCATGTAGAGAGAGCATGAGAAGGGACCAGAGTTGACCCCACTGACAGAGGTCCATCATTTCCCAGTTCCCATCCAACTCTCGCCTGAGCACATTCTCAGAATCGTGGACATCCATGTTCAAGTCTTTAAACATTCATTCTTATGAAGTTGCTAATTCTGCTTTAATTGAATTTCCATTATCCTCTGAAGAAAAAACGGAAAAGTTCCCAAGAGCTGGCACTATGGTCATCAGGGTTCATTTTAGCAAGCCTCATCTATCTCCTAAAGTCCTCCATGGCCACTATACAGAATGTGTCTGTATGAGATCTGTGTTTACAGGATTCACAAAGGAATCCAGACTTATACCTGAAGCATCTTCATGTATAACACACAGTTTTTGTTTGTTTTTTAACATAAGATATTATGTAGCCCAGGTTGGTGTTGAACTCCTGATCCTCCTGTGTCACCTCCTAAGTAAGAACACATATATTTTGATGTAGGACCAATATCATTTCTTAGCTTGGGGCTAGCATGCCTCCTTCATGTCTGAACATCAGACCACAATGTATCTCCCAAGTTTCCATGAATGAAGACAATTGATTAAAACCACTTGTGATCATGGGATCTCAGGTTCCAGATATTTCTCCCAATAATTTACACTAATTTCATGAACAGGAAATTCTACATTTTAAAAAGCAACTCTCTAGAATACTCAATTCAGTTTTCACAGAAAGTAATTCTTTGTTTCTCATACTTATATTCGACAGATCATAATATTTAAATTACAACAACAATTGCAGGTCAGCATGCCATGCACTTCCTGGAAGGAAGGAGGTGGCGGTGCTTCTGGAAGGCTGGGGAAGGGAGGTGGCTTGGGAGGCTCCCACCAGCCACTGCTGCCCTTGTCTGTACTGCGGAATGCACACAGTAGTGTCTATGCTGTGCATCTTAGGGTCCTGCTTCTTTTTCAGCTGTCTCTTTCACAAACAGACAGGGGTATTGCTACTGTTCTTTTCTGGGCCAATGGAGAATAGCCATCAGTGAGACCCTGGGGTGTTCCTTGCCTTTCCTGGTTCCCCAATCCTCAGCCCTTCACTGAACTTTAACACTACCACAGCCTCCAGGGTCTCCATCAAGGCTCCTGTAGGGGAAAAAGGTACATTCTCACTGGAATTATTTGATTGGGTCACTGATGACCAAACTGAATTTGTAGGACATTGGAACCTAAAGCCCAGCATGAGTACTGCCGCTGTAGGAACACGTATAGATGGATGCCTTGGTTGCTGCCCACAGGGCCCTCCAGGGTCTGCACCTTGGATTCACAAGACTTGGCCATTTTAACTATTCTAACTATAAAGTTCAGTGGCCCTACATATGTATACCGTGTGCAAAAGCACCACTGTCTATCTCCAAAGCTTCTTCTTCACTCCTGAGAGTAATCCTGTGCCCACACCTCTAGACCCCTCCACTCCTTTATCCCCAAGACTAACTTTGTACCCTACAACATCCAGACCCTTCCATCTCTTTCACCCCCAAGAATAACCTTGTACCACACCTCCAGGTCCTCCATCTCCTTCCTTGTTGGGGTTGTGGGGCCAGCACAGGTGTGCCTGCTTACAGATCTTGGCTTGACCACACATTTAAAAGGCACAAATGCCTCTTGCTGCTAGAGAAGGGGCTGACAAGGCCTCCTCCTCCACCCACGAGGAACTATAGTTAGTTAATGGTTAGTGGGAAAAGAAGGCGAGACATTCCTCTTTAGTGATTTAGTCACTGGTATTGTGCCTTTGCTTTTGTAGATAACCCTTACCCATGCTTCTATAAGCAATGATAATGACATTCATTGGGTCTCACGTACACATATACATGCACACATATATACATTCATGTACATACACTTGCATGCACACATGCATACCTGCATGCACACATACAAAAGCACACATATACACACATGTATACATTTACATTTATGTTCACACATATACACACGCATATACAGACGAGGACAAGAGAAGGCTATAAGAATGAATATGGTCAAAATACAGTATATACATGTATGAAAATGTCATAATGCAATCCATTATTATGTGTAATTAATATATGCTAACAAAACCTTGATAATATAATAAATAAATGCTCCTTGCTTTGTGTAAGTTATCAGCAAAACACCCAGTTTTCACACATGACTTGAACTATATAATAGATGAAACCCTGAAAATAATCTACTTAGCTTTTTGAAATCAGGTTATGTTGTGAAAGACCTTGTAAAAACTGAATGTGGGTGATCAGGAGAGGTGAGGGGAATCACGCGCACTTTAGAAATTTAGATCTTACATTTTAGATTTTTTTTTTCTTAAAAGCAAGATTCGTGTATTGTCTTCAGATTTTTACAGCCAGGAAAAGCTGTTATGATTTTCCTTGTGCACCAAAGTCCTGTGTCTTGTAACCAGTAAGTCTTTTTGACCCAGCTCGGCTCAGGAAACATTGTGCCCTAATTCCTATTTCCGGCTTCCTCTTTGAAAGTGGGCGACTCACAGTACTGAACGGGTGCCTTCAGGCAGGAAAGAGTGCCTGTGGGAGCCCTCCCCACATCAGAGCTTGGGGTCTCAGGTGAGCAGCGGGAGGACTGAGCGCAGTGCACTCTGGCTGTTATTGCAACAGCAGGCAGGGTGGATACCTCCAGATTTAGCAAAGGGACTTTGAGGCATCACTACCTGCCAACCTCTGTCACTCTGCAAGTGACACGCAGTGAGCTTGCCCATATGCTTTAAGTAACTATTTCTTTTAGTTTGCATGCTGATTAAAATTTTTTTTGTCATAAAATGATGTCCTGTTTAAGATGGGTGTGCTCCCTCAGACTTGGAGAAGGAAAAGAGATGCCCCCATCCTTTATCTGAGGAAACACAGGGGCGGCTGTGCTCCTGCCGTGCAGTGCGACAACAGTTAAGACTGGACCGGGCAGCACAGCAGCTCTGAGCTGAGAGCAGAAAGTGTAGTTCCAGGGTATAATCCGACCGATACACTGTGTTCTTTGCAAAAGGTTGTGAGGCCTTGGCCTAATAAGCATAATCTCATTACACTGCAAATAAAAGTTTCCTATTTATCTCCAGATTTCAAATGAATCTAATAAGGCTTATGATACAGTCACCCAATACCCTAATCATATTTCTGCCTATCTAAAAGCAATCAGTAATTGTGTTACGGCAGAACGTGCTGACAATACCTCTGACACAGAGAGGAGAATGAGAGCCCAGCTGTACTAATTAAATTAAATGCTGGGCTGATGGAATACATTTGCCTCAGCCGGGAGCATGGGTGCAGAATTAATAAGCATTACAGCTCCGAGTAGGAGATGGTATCACAATGGAAGGGAGGTTTTGATGTGGAGAGCCCCATTCAGATTCAATGCACCATCATGCAGGGTGGTGACAGCTGCTTAGAGAGGTGCAGAGCCTCGAACAAATTGCACAGGAACTTTCTCGTTTGCATGTTCCTGGCTATGGAGCATGGCTTGCTGCATTGCCCTTGCAGCCTGCAACCCACTGGACCGGCTCTAGTGGGTAGCCCCGTGTCTTCCTTTTTCCCAGCATGCCTGAGCCTCCAACCATGCCTCCAGCCTCCAACCTCACTCTCTTCTTCAAGACCATGCTGTATCCACCTTAAACCCCAGCTTCTAGATGACGAACATGACCCGAGGGCTTCCAGGCAGGTAGGGACAGGTCGATTTCTGCGAGGTGTTTTCCCTGATTCTCCTCAGAAACTCAGTGCCTGCAACAGCCAGCTGTACAGGGGTCACCATGCTGTGGGTCACTGGGGCCCAAGGCTCAGTGAGATCTAGGACTGGTGGTTCCCCAGCCAATGGGGAGAGCCCTCGGCAGCCAGGTCCAGTGTGCTCTGCCAGGGCAGCCCAATCTCTTGCTCATAAATTAGCCGCGCTATCTTGCTGGCTGCAGTGCTGAGTCGTCGTGCCAGCCGGCCAGCCATCGTTCATTATCATGAGGATTTTGACAGGATATTAAATTTACTAATCCTGAACTTGCTGGACTGACCCCTCACTAGGAACAGACAATGCTGGTGTCAGCCTGTGCAATGCTTTCTGTTTCCTTTCTACCATCTGCCTTGTTTCTGAAGGATCCCATCTAGTCTCTGCTTCTGCTACTCAACCCCCTCAGGTACACATAGCCACATACACCATCCGTGTCAGCTGCCAGCCCATTTCCCTGCTGTACAGACTCCTGCTTGAGCCCTTGTCACTGGTGGCCACTCTCCTTCTAGATGTGCACACGGGTATCCACGCATACTGACAACTCAGCATTCAGGACACATAGGTGCCAGGGCTTGCCGAGTGGCCTGATGGAAAGTTGCGATCTCATGTGCTCCAACATATCTTTGATACAGACACATCAACATGCTTGTCAAAGTTTAACCGCCCCCATTTGCATGCCTCAATAATCATGTACACACAGAAAATCATCCCTTCCCCATCACAAACAAACACCTCATACCCATGCACATGTATATCCACATGTATATACCCACGCCTATATATGTGCACACACATGGACACTCACACTCCACACATAAACTCATGCGAATGTCCCATGAGTATATCCACATGCACATTCTCACACACACTTAATACAACATAAACACACTACATATATCACACACATATGTATACCCACATGAATGCTCCCACACGTACTCATACACAACATAAACACACCACACATATGTATGTCACACACATTAACACTCATATACACAACACAGACACAAACATTACACGCATATGTATGTCCACATGCACACTCACATACAGCATACACACCACACACATTGCAAACATGTATACCTACATGAACATACACATGTATAGACACAACACATACCACACACATGTACGCCCAAATGCACACTTTCACACACATTCATACACAATATACCACAACCATACACCCACACATGCATATGTCTATATGTCCACTTATATTACATGTATGCACATCAATTATATGCATATACCACATGCATACTCACCTCTACACATATGTACATAGACCCAGACTCGCTTCATACACACTTATCCTGTACATACATGTATATACATCACAATCGCATGCGTATTCCACATGCATATTTATCTCATACTCATACATGTACACACATACACTGGCCCAGACTCTCCACATACACACATGTATGAAACTTGCACACATGCATACACAGAGGCACATAAACACATACCAAATCCACACACGTATGTACTAACCCGCACAACTCATAACTACACCCATATGCACACATGCCCCAACGCATGCATGTGCACGTATGCCACACAGGAGTACACAAACTCATGCTCTAACATATATACATACATTACATACATGAATATACACACTCACAGCTACACATGTGTACACATCTAAACCAACACACATGCAGTACACCCCTATATGTTCACATTCGGGGATAGACTCACCCACATTTTTGGGCAAACACCGTCATCCACATGCACATACACACATGTGCAAAGCACCTACATGGTCACACATGAGTCCCCCCCACATATACACAGGCAACCCTGCCATCGTCGTGGTACTATGGATGGGTCGCCTTTTCTCCAGTCTAAGGCGGTCACACCGCAGCTGTTCATGTGAACACTGGGGCTGTTGTCGGCTGTGCCTCTGTGTGTTCTCACGCCCTCACAAATCAGACACTCACAGTACTGGAAAAGCAACTGTCACTCTTTGTTTACTTCTCTATAAATGAACTCTTGCTACAGCAGACCCTCTGAGTATTTTTAGAAAGTTCTGGGTATCACAACAGAATCTAGCATCTTGCCCATTCATAAGCTTTTCGCGCTTCTGAAAAACAAAAGCCGCCACAGATTTCCACCGACATTCTGCCAGTTTGATCTCTAAATAATTCAGCAATAAAATCTGGTCAGCTCTCCTACCTCCTCGAAAACTCCTGCAAACACAGTGCCAATTAAGTTGCTGAAAACAGCCGATTTCCACTGATACTGTACAGATAAAGCTGACCATTAAATCGCAATTTGCCATCACAGGCAGCGGTGGCTGCTGACAGCCTGCCGGGCTTGTAATCTCGTTTAACCCCCTCCTGTCAGGAGCGGCCCACCCCTTCGCATAATGCCACCAAATTAGACCGACAGGGTTAGCGGAAAGTGAAGCCTCTTCAGCTAAAAGTCAGGCCGCAGTGGGCAGCCCTGACCTTCAGTGGCCCCACTGGCCGAGTAGGTCTCCGGGGACCTTCGAGACATTTGCTTCCAGAGAGGAGGCCCGGTGGCAGAGGGGCTGTGGGGCGGGGCCCTGGCTGCACGGCCCTTGGGTTTCCCTGGGGGCAAATTACAGAGTTTTTCTAGACAATGGAAGAAAATTTCACCTGGGCCTTTTCAAGTCTTTCTTTGGTAATAAAAGATGAACTCGGCTGCTTCTGTTCAAACCGTTCTGGCTCAATATTTCCCTCTGCCTGCGGCGCCCTCTGACTCGGAGCCCGGGGACGCCTCTGCTGGAACACAGGCCCCCTCCGGCCCCTCCGGCCTTGCCGCCTGCATTTTAGATGAGGCCATTTCAGCTAGTGGCTGGCGTCTTCAAAGACCTGGCTGGCATTTACTGTGGTCCTGTTTCTGAAGGGAACCAGCTGCCGGAGATCCCTGACCCCAACACTCCCCCACCACCCACCCAGTCCACCTGTTTTGTTCGGTGCCCAGCACAGACCTTACAACATTCATTTTCTTATGACGTTCCCACTAGGTTATCTAAATTAAGGCCCAGCCCACCGCGTTTAGTATCCAGGGACAACTACAAGTCCAGATTTTAACCCAAGTAACTTTATGCATGCCTACTGCAATCAATGAGTCAGTCTTCCTGTCTTCCTGTCTTCCTTCCTTCCTTCCTTCCTTCCTTCCTTCCTTCCTTCCTTCCTTCCTTCCTTCCTTCCTTCCTTCCTTCCTTCCTTCCTTCCCTCCCTCCCTCCCTCCCTCCCTTCTTTCCTTCTCTCTCTTCTTTTTCTCTCTCCCATCTTTCTCTTCCTTTCTTTTTAAACAGTTTTTAACCTAGAAGAGCTCCCTTCCCTAACTTATTTTCATCAGAACAAATGACTGCCTCAAGGCAACACATTAGGATCTCTTTGTAAGTAAACACATCTTCAGACCTTAGAAAGACCCAAAACAATGCCATGCTCAAAAATTCTGTCCACTCATCCTTCCCCTCCTTGCTTGAGTAATTTAAAAAAAAGGTTGTAATTGCATAAATAAAAACTTTTTTGGGGGGTGGGTGAAGTCAGAGACGGGGAGAAGAGAGAGAGAGAGATCTGTCTCCTGGAATCACTCCTCTGTGGGAAGCATTTCAACAACTGCACGAATGAGTATTTTAAAAAGCAGAGGGAGCTCCAGATGCTTGGGCGGAGGTGCTGAGGGGGAGTTCTGGTCTCCCAGTGAAGCCCGCTGCCTCTCCTTGCTGGTGTCCACTGCATGCCCCTGGCTGGTGGCCCCTGTGCCCCACAGCCTCCTGTGACTCACCATTCAGACTCCTGGGCCATGCAGCAGGAAGGAGCTCTCAGCTCTCACTTCTAGAAGCTGCAGCCCTTGGCGCTGTGGCTGGTCGACGGCATATGCTGCAGAGGCCAGTTCGTTCTTGCTGCCGACCAACTCAAGTTCTGAGCCCTCCCCTCAGCATCGTTTTTCTCCTCCTTGACTAAAAGTTAGCTGGACTTGCAACTGAAGCCACCTCAGTGTTTATCCGACTTCCCAGGGCTGTGGTGGAGTGAAGTCCTGCCTGCCTGAGCCTTTTGCAATGGAGTGGTTTATTTAATTTGTCAGTATAATGGGAGCAGCTGAATGAGAGATAGAGAATGCAGTGTGGTATAAACGAAACAAAGGCTAAAAGTACCACTATTTTGATTCTCTTTTTAAAATTACTTCCAAAGTGTGGTATCTATTGTGAAGAATAATGCTGAACAAAGCACAGGGTCTTGGCAATATTCACAGAGCTTATTCACCCACAGCCAGCCCCGTCTGTACATTCAGAGGTAGAATACACTTATAAATGATGTATTGGAAGGACTATAGCTCCCATTGTCCTCTCAGTGTAAACAAAAAGGCAGACAGAGCTGACTGGCATATGGGCAGTGAGGCCGGCTGGATGCAGCCATTCTGCACTGGGAAAGGGAAAAGTGGGAATTGGACTAGCCCGTGGGGCAGACTGGGAAAGGCTTCCCAAAGACCCCCTGCACTCTCTTCTCCACCCATCCGCCCTGAAGTTGGCTGCAGGGGTTTCTGGAAGGTTCCACTGAGAAGTAACGGTTGGAAGGTACCCACCCCACTGTTTGGTGGAAGGTGTATCTTGACTCTTCTGGCAATTTATGTAATCTTCACTTGGCCAATACCTCTGTTGACAGTAGCACCTACATATGAGTTAAAGCCCATGATTATGCTTCAGTGTATCATGTGCAGGGGCTGGGGTGGGTCCTGCAGCCCCAGGCCATATCGTAGAAAGCATATAATAGAAGGAATATGTTTTGAAGTAAAGTTGCTATTTTCTGGCCAGAAAAAAACTGTTTGGGTCACAGAGAGAGAAGGTGAACAGGTGCATAGCCTGTGGTACCCCAGGAAACATGACCTTAGTGTTCACTGCGGGCTGGATGGGCGAAGACTGAAGGTGCTCTGTTCCTGTGGTGCAAAGGGTTCCATGAATGTCCAGTTTCAACAGATGGACAAGCTGAGCCCTTCAGAGGGAGGAGACTTCCCAGGCCAGGGCTTAGCCAGGGCCTGAGGCACCTAACCTCTGTGCACTGCGGTCAGTTTATTGAGGGATCAGTCACCATGCTCTAATTTTTCATTCCAGTGAAGCGAATGAGCATCTTCAGCCTCAGCTCACAGTTCCGACCTCTGTCAGTGATGACGGAGTCTTTGTTTCTTCTCCTCTGCCATCAAGACATGGTGCAGAGTCAGAGACCAGGTTGCAAGTCCTTCCTCAGCTCATGGTGAACCATTCCACTCTCGTTCCAGAGGCACTGCCCTCTGCAGCCCCCAGAATTTCACAGAAGTCCCACAGCCACTGTGTGACTGACTTTGTGTGACTTAATTTTGTCAAAGGACATTTATGTTCATGGGAACTTTTAAAAATTATTTACTTCCCATGATAGAATTAAGAACCACCACCAATCCACCAATACATGGATTCCCAAATCAAGATTCTTTGAAATGTCTTTAGAAGCCAACATTTCAGGCTGGGTGTGATGGGGCATGCTTTTAATCCTAGTACTTGGGAGGCAGAGACAGGAGGATCTCTGTGAGTTCAAGGCCAACCTGGTCTACACAGAGAGTTCCAGTGAACCTCATAGTGAGACCCTGTCTCAAACAACAACAACAACAACAACAAATCCAACCAACCAAAGGTCAACATTTCAATCAATTTTAGAGCACTCCAAGTGTTCAGAATCTGTAAAACTGGCTTTTGTGCTGTAACAATACTCAATAGAAAGTGAAAAAGTCATATAACTCATTGCAGTACAAGTGTTAACGAAGTACCACTTCAGACCAGACCAGGCCAGTGCTGATTCCAGCTGTCTGTGGTAGGGATAGGGTTGACGTCACTGAGCCTCACCTTCCATTTTATTATGGGGAGTTGAGGATTGCCACGTGCAGTGGTGTGCGCAGGGAAGATGAGGTGGGAAGGTCACTGGCCAGAGCCCCAAGGTGGGCTCCTTCCTGTCTGAGTGTGTGACTTTCCATGTGTGAGACTGATTCCAAGGCTGAGGCCATCAGCAAGAGGGAGAAACCAGCCGATCTTGATGATCCACGGGCTGGATGTGGTTTCTCAGAGTGGCTGAGTGGCTTCCCCTGCATTCTTGCATGCCTACCTGTCTTTTTGTGCACAGGTGTCATGGGAGTGGGTGGAGGGATGCAAGGCCCAGCCTACAACATACTGGGCACATGACCCCAGCTCTGCATGGAGACGCTCACTCACAACTTTCAACTTTTGTGAAAATTATTGAAGCACTGTCTATATGACTGAAGTGACTATTTGATCCCACATTGCTGGCCTCATGGGGTCATCAACTTTATCCTGAAGGAAACTGAACCTCAGGGTATAGACTGGCATGCGGTATGTGTGCCATGTAGACAGAAGCCAGAGGAGTCTTAGAAATCTCTAATCTGCCCATTTGACAGAGGGAAAAGTTGAGATCCAAAGAAATGACTTGCTCCATATTAGTAGATTAATTGGGGCTAGATCTCAGGTCTCTTAAGCTACCCAGGTGCATAAAATATTTGAAAATACAGCAGTCCTCCTTATCTGTGGTTTCCGTATGAACAGGCTCAACCAACCATGTGTCATAAATATATAAAAGAAAAAGCTCTTCTTTATTAAACGTGTACGGACATCCTTGCACTTATGCCCTGAACAACAGAGTTTCAGGACTGTGTACAGAGCGTTTACACTGTTAGATGCCCGCCGGAGAGAGGTCATTAAAGCACTGGGATGTGAATAGGTCCTATCAAACACTTTGCCATCTTTTGTGGATTTTGATATCTACAAGGAGGCCTATATCTCATCCCTTTTGATACTAAGGGGTGACAGTATGCGGTATCTGAAAGGCATAATAAACGAGGTTATAATCACGCTGGGTACACAGACTTTCCAGTACACACCCCTCATTTGTATGAGTTTTCCATCTTGTCCACAAGATTCCTCCTAGACCCAGAGTGACCTCACTGATTCTGTGTGAAGACACAAAATGTACCCCACTCGGGGACACGGAAGCACTGTGTGAATTCTCTGCAATTCTAGTCTGCCTTTGAAGAGCCACAGGATGAATTCTAAGCCACAGGCTGCTCTCCCTCTAAGTCCCTGCCCTGTTTAAGTGGTTCAGAGTCCCTGACTCAACGGCTCTACATTCTGCTCCGCACCAGGTGGAAGGACGGAGGGACAGTCATGCAGCGCACTCATCACAGGAGAACGAGAGTCAAAGTTTCTGCTATGAACGCACCAGAAGGACAACCCCGCCTTCAAGGCCTGGTCTTGAAAATCCTTCAGGAGCTTAAGTAGTGCATCTGTTTCATGCTGTATTCCTTGAATTTTGTTCCTCGTTATTAGCACGAGTATGCTTAGATTTTCAAATGAGGAAAAGAAACCAAAGGAGAAAGGGAAATTCACATGGCTGTGGCCAGGCGGCCCGCCCTGCTGGGCTGAACAGCAAACCCATGGAAAACATGGTCTTTAATTTTTTTCAGCTCTTCTTTTGCCTTTTTATTTTTTTTCATATGCTTTAAAATTCCTTGCAGTCTTCCCTCCTAACTGCACGATATCAAAAGCCCTCTGTTCTAATCCTCTCCCGGGCTGCCTCAATTAATCACTTCTTTATTACAGAACTTGGCATCCTGCCCTCGCGCCCACCAGCAAACGCTCACCCCCTCTTTCTGCCTGCACGAAGCCAGGGCGCCTCCTTTCTCCTTTTCCGCCTAGCCCTTCTCATTCTCTTTCCTCATTTAGAAAAGAGCTCTCATTTCCTTTTCAGTTCTACTCTCAGACTCCTAAAACCCAGGGTACTCTTTCATCATTTAGTGCATAAAACCATGCCCCAGCTCTATCCCCATGGTGGCTCTGGGCTGAGACTTTCATGTGTTGTGGTTGTGGGCATTTGCTGAGCCCTCTCTGAGTGCTGGGTGCCAGGTAGTGGTCTGTGAGTTATGGAAGCCTCTAGAACTCTGTGCAGAAAGATGGCTGCCAGCCTCATTTATGTAGAAAGAAAAGTGATGTTAGTCATGATAACTAGTCCCTGGGGTGGGATTGGAAACCAGGACTGACTGACTCCCAGCTCTTTTTGCAATCCTTGTATCCCAAATGATATCAGCCCTGCAGACCTGAAGTCTGTGAGCTTATACCACGTCTTGCTGTGACTGGTTCTACCAGCTCTAGGAGACAGTCACCCCAAGACCCCACTGCTTGACTCTGCTCTGTGCCTGGACAGCTCCTCCTGCCTTATGGAGTGTTACAGGGGTCACAAGGGTCACAGGGTTGGGAGCATAGCTTGAGGAAACGATTTCCACTCTCTGAGGGTCTAGGGCTGTAAGTAGTTGGTCTGTTGTTCCCCTTGCTCAGATGGCGCACAGAAAGACTGTTTTAGTTCTGCATTAGGCTTTCTCTCCAGTGAGCAGCTAATAGTTTGGCTGGTTCCTGAAAGGCTTCCGGCATAAAGCCATCTGCCCTAAAACAATTGATGTCTTATGATTTGTGATCTTGCCTAAGGCTCTATTTAGTGTTTTGGTGTATGCATGTGTGTTATATGCACGCGCGTGTGTGTATGTGTACATATGCATACAGAGGTCAGAGGAAGATATCGGCTGTCCTATTTGATTACTCTCCGGTTTATTTCCCTGAGAAGAGGGTCTCTCATTGAATCTGAAGCTCACGGTTTCAGTTTGGTTGGCTAATGAGACCCCAGGATGCACTGGGTTCTACCCCTAGTGCCGGGGTTATACGCATGCACACGCACGCCTGACTTTAAAGGCTCTATTTTAAAGGTTTTACTTTTTAATTATGTATATGTATGTTTGTATGTGGGTACGTGCAAGTGTGTGCAGGTACCCTCAGAAGCCAGGAAAGTGTGTCAGATCCTCTGAAGCTGGAGTTACAGGAGCTTGTGAGTTTTTCAGCATGGATCCTAGGAATTGAACTTGGATCCTTGACAAGAGCAATAAGTGTTCTTATCCTCTGAGCTATCTATCCAGCTCTAAGGCTCTATTTTTAAAAATTTATTATTTTGATTTTATATATATATATATATACATTGTGTGTGTGTGTGTGTGTGTGTGTGTGTGTGTGTGTGTTTTGCCTGCATGTAGGTAGGTGCGCCTATGTCATGCAATGCCTATGGAGGTCAGAAGAGGGCTTCACATTTCCCTGGAACTGGTGTTATGGATGGTTGGTTGTTAGCTGCCATGTGGGTGCCGGTATTTAAATCCTGTCTTCTGTTAGAACACCCAGTGAGTGCTCTTAACCAATGAGCCATCTCTCCAGCCACCTAAGGCTCTATTTTAAAACTAACTTCCCAGCTTACAATATAAGCAAAGCAAAACAATTTCCGACACCTCTTTACTTAATTGTCCTAAAGCATGGGTCTTTTCTGAGACAGCAGCATCCACCTGCTTCTGAAGAGCAGTGACTGTGCTAAGCTTTAGTGTTCTGGCAGGAAAACAGGAAAAACTCAAAGTCAGCAGTGAGCTAGGAGCATTCCTGATGAGTTCAGGAATTGGAATGTGGAACGGAGATCCCAAAGACACTAGTCTCCACAGGGAGTGGGCTCTGGCTCCCCACACTGGACTTTGTGACTTGTCAGAATGGCTGGGCCAGCTCCTGGATGATGGGCTGCCCTAAGGGTGAGGCCCTTGTCTCTTGGATTAGCAGGGCAGGGGAGGCGGCAGGGTTGGGGCAGACCACTGGCCCCTGACCGACTGAAGAGTCTAATGATGGTCAAGTACACAACTGATGCCCAAGATGTAACGGGAGAAAAAGACCTGATTCTGTAGCTTTAGGCATAGGCATAAATTTAAAAGTTTTAAGTTCACAGCAAAATTGAGTGGAACACAAATTCTCATGAGCAGTCATTCTCCATGAACAGCCTCCCTCAGGGCGTCAGTATCACTGCTGAAGGTGTGAACTGATGGATGAATGTGAAGTGGCCGCTCCACCAAGCACTGGACAGAGCTGTTCACTCTCCCACAGCTCTGTATGCTCCACTTCTCACCTTCCCTCTCCCAGGCCATGGAAAACCTTGCTTTGCCCCTTTCCTGTGGAATGTCATACAGCTAGACTTCTGCAGCCTTTCCATACTAGATTCTTTCCCTCAGCCTTGTATGTTCATGTTCCCTCTATGTCTTTTCAAGGCCTGAGGAACATTTATTTTCAGTGCTGAATAATATTCCATTGTCTGGATGCTCCAGTTTCTTTACCCACTTACCTGCGGAAGAGTGTTCTGATTGCTTCTGAGTTTTGGCAGTTACAAATAAAGATGCTACCAGCATCTGCAGCCAAGGTTTTCATGGACCTAAGTTTTTAACTCATTTGGGGAAAATACATGTAACCTTAGTATTGAAAACCTCAAGCTATACTGTGTTAAACAAACTGTTACTAAAAGTTCCCTTTCTTTCTTTCTTTCTTTCTTTCTTTCTTTCTTTCTTTCTTTCTTTTCTTTCTTTCTTTCTTTCTTTCCTTTTTTCTTTCTTCTTTAAAAATGTGGCTGCTAGAAAAATCAATATATAAATACAACAGGAAATAAAAGGTGAATCTTCATAAGTTGGAAGTTAGCTTGGTTTACATAGCAAATTTCAGGCCAGCCAGGGGTACATAGTGAGATCTTGCCTCAAACATAAATAAATAAATAAATAATGAAAAGATGAAATATGGCAGCTAGAAACGTTAAACTCACATTCATGGCTTTTGTTCTATTTCCATCCAATACTTTTGGTGGAGCAACCCCACTAAACCCCTAGGGAGATGACCATGACACAATCCGGCGCACAGGCCAGATGGACAGAGTCCTAGCCCAGAACTACACCAAAGCCCCTCCAACAGAAAAAAACCAAACCACTCAAACAGGGAAGGTTCTAGAATGTGAGCACATTTGGGTAGTGGGGCAATATTGGTTAAACAGGTTCAGCTTTTCTCAGTGGGAGACTGGGGGCTTGAAATGAAGATTCATTAAGTGAAACGTAATTGCTGAGCCATTTACCCAGCTCCCTTTGAGTCATTTCTACTTTTATACGTGACCCCAATAAAACTCACTGGTTCACCAGGGTGGACTTTGGTGGTGTCCTTGCTTTGGTCTGTCATCGGTTCCCTATCCGGGGTGAATAGACATGAGCTCACATCTCCCTAGGAAGTGCCACAAAACAGCAAGGAACGTCCAGGATCACATGCGAGGTCCCTGAAATAACAGGTCATCAGGAAGACCCCAGAGGACAACGTGGTGGAAGGAGTTACCACTGCGGTGTCTCTGACAGCAGTGGCCCAGGGTTGTGGTGAGTCCCGTGGGCATACTCTCCTGCCACATGTGTACACACGCAAAGAAAGGATAGCTCAGCCTGCTAATGGGGGCTCTTGGGTGACGGTTGCAGCATGTTCCTCATGGGAGGTAGGTGCTCCCTATGCCCAGGATAGGAAGCAGCTTCCAGTGACTTTGAGAAAGAAAAGGGATAGGAGGAGACCCAGGCTGGATGACACTGGGAAGACCCCAGACAGACCTAATGGGGGAGAAGCACCCCGGCCAGATGTGATGCGGAGGGGCCTAAACTCTGACAGATCTGGATGTTCTCTTCGTAAAGACATAGCATTGTACATGCAAAATTATAAATACCAAAGCAGGGCAGGGCTATGGGAATGGCTCTTGTCCTAACACTGCATGGCATTGAGGCATGTCTTCTGGGAGGCTTCTGCCTGTGTTCACATTACCACAATCGTGGCTTTCGTGGCAGCACTTAGCCAGTCTCCAGGGGACATGTGGAAATATCTGGAGATGGCTTGGATGGTCTTGACTCTGATATTCAGTGCATGCTACTAGTGCCTCATGGGGAGAGGATATGGAGGCTGCTGGCTATTCTATAATGCACAGGACAGTCCCATAACAAAGAATTATCCAACATATTGACAGTAGCCCTGAGCTACCATGGTGTTCTAACAGAGCATCATGTCACTGCTCTGCCCATGCTGCCTGCGGGTGAGGGTGCAGTTTCTGGGGTGCATTCACAGACTCAGATTCTGCTACTATCAATGGACAGGCATCTGACTACACTGTGTGGTACCACTGGCTCATTCACCCTGAAGGCTCTTAGACTCATGTCGCTCAGATAGCATGGCCGTGTGCACAGCTCTTCCCACCTCAACACCATTGTTCTTGTTCCTTTTGCTCAGCAAAACAACATTCAGATCTGCTGCCTCTGTGCTAAATTAATATATTTTAATGCCTCTACCCATAAATCATTCATTTCAAACTTCTCATCTCTTATGAATAAGTTCATCATCTTCATTCACATTTTGTCACAAAAATTAGGAGTTTAGCTCGTCGAAAATTTCATTTTCCACTTGTCTTTTATGTGCTGCAAGAGAGTAAACCAGCAGATTAGCTTTTCTTCCATCACAGCGGAGGAGGACGAGCTAGAACGCCACACAATCAAAACAAATTGCTTAGGAAAATAATTCCTTTATTTACAGGAATTACCAATAAGCAGGCTGCTTTCAGAAGAAACAAAAACTATCATGGGGCTCGCCAGGGTCGGAGTACAGGAATCTGAATGATACACTCTCTGCTGAGTTACTGTTCCAAATTATAGCAATACTTAGGTCCTCTGAATGACTTTGTAAAGTGTGTGAGACACTGTGTAGAAGCCAACTGCTCCCTAACATCATATTATAAGCATGGCTCCCGCCTGAGTGAGCCAGTATCCCTGGTACCCAGCGTGTCCTCAGTCAACACTGCACCCCTAGCCAGAGGATGTGCTTGCTGACCGTGTCTCAGCATGGTGTTTTATGTGCAAAGATACTCAGACTGGCCTGGGCATTGCTGAAAGGCTGGCCTTCATCACAAGGCCACATCCACACAACTTCTCCATCATGATTAGCCAGGAGCAGGTACAGCTTCCTTTGAGATAGAGTATCCAAGAAGCACTTTGGCAAGTCAGAAGATCCAAACTGAACAAAAACTGCAAGGTAAATTGAGATTTCATTTAACTTTTGAAAGAAAAGCCTCCATTTAAAAATAAATGAAAGCAAAAGCTTGAAACCAATTTATGTGTTTGCTGTCTTTGAATCATTTTCACGGTTTGAATAAAGGAAAGAGGTAAATTAAAGCTGTCCCAAGGTATTCCTCCTAAGAGGTTAAAGCATATTCTAACGGGCAGATTAATTCTGTGGGGAAATAATATTAAATCTTTCTGAAGCCTTGAAATTTCTCAGAAGCATTCTGACTGCTTCTATGCATTGCAACAAACGCAGTCATCTGGCTAGATAATCTGGCGTCGTAAATGACTTTGCACTTAAGCCCTGTCAATTTGATCTTTCCAGGTTAATTGATTATCTCAACAAGCATTCTTGCCAGAAAAGATCTGAGTGCTTACATCTTTTCATTAATTCCCGCTGTTTGGTGAGAAGGTGAAAAGAAAAAAGGGGCTGCTTGCCTTAACTCCTTCATGGCCCCAGCTCCTGGGAAGACAGGGAGGCAGGCCTGGGCTCACTCGGGGGCTAGCACACTGTCACCCGGGAGCTGTCCCTAGCGGAGCTGAGCTCTGGGGACTCAGCATGGGGTTCAGTTCTGATTCCTACTTTCCTGGGCCCTGCAGCTAGCCCTTCACCATCAAATAGCTGCTCACTGTGCTGGCTCGTTTATGGCAACTTGACATAAACTAGTGATGCAGGAAGAGGGAACCTCAGTTGAGGAATGGCTTCCGTTAGAGAGAAGCAAGCCAGGAAGCAGCCTTTCCCTGTGGTCCGTGCTTTAGTTCCAGGTTCCGGCCCTGACTTCCCTCAAAGATGGACTGTCACTTGGAAGTGTAAGATACAACAAACCGTTTCCTTCCCAAGTTGGTTTTGGTCAATGTGCTTTATTATAGCATCAGAAAGTTAACTAGGACATTCACCTTGGACAAAGCCTACTTAGGGCTTTCTGGGGTCGCTGAATATGCCAGAAACCAGAGAGTGGCCTCTGGACCCTGATCTTTGGGGGCACAGCTGGGATAATGGGGCTATTGGCTGACTAGTAGGACCTGACCCAAGCCCAGAGTATGTCTTTAGGTGAGAAAAAGGTACATGCACCCCAGTGTGTGACAAAGATACACAAAGAACCTGCCAAACTGCTAGGCTGGAGCACCTGAAGTCACCATGGGGTATCACAGAGTCCTGAGCATAGGGCTTCTTCCCTAGGTGCCAGCCCAGTGATGGAGGCTTGCCCATGCCTGTGCCTCTTACTTCCCTGCCCTCTGCCCCCTAGAACCCTTCTACCTTCTCTTCGCTTGTCCTTGAGGAGTGAGAAGCAGAACCCTCAGTGAGCTGCTGGAGTTACAGAGTTGTGGCACACCCGCCACCCCTCCCCTTCCTGCCAGCTGATGTTGAGCACCCATCGCTGCCCTGCACTTCCTGGCATATCTGGAAGGCACAGGAAAGAAGACAGGAAGGACCAGACACTACGTTTATGTCAACGGAGCCTGCAGACCCTGAGTGGGGTGCTGGGCTCTCAGTGCATCCCTCCCATGTGGAAGCGGCCCTAACACCCAGAAGCAGAGGGGGAGAGGCCACAGCTTTGTTTACCTCACACCAGAGAGGCAGTCGTAAACAGCCATTAATCACGGTCATTATCCCAATCCCAGCAAACACTGCTGATGACCGCTCCTCAACGCCTTGTTTCCCATTCCCTTCCCGTTCTCTTCTTGGAAAAGGGGGAAAAAATGAGAAAATCATCAGGAGCCATCTGAGGTCCCCCAAATGAAAACGTGTGTAAATTAAACACATGTGAAGTGCTCAATATGTGGCAAATTAGCACAGAAAATATGGAGCCTGAACCACTCGGAGTCCTCCTGCACACAGCAATGTGACAGCTCTTATTGCCCCCGGCAGAAGTATTTAAGTCGGCAGGAATCCCCAGTGTCAGGAAATGTCAGGGCCCTGTTATTAGACATGTTTAATTAGGATCTATCCTGCTGCTCCCAACAAGTATTTAATTAACTTCGAGGCAGGGCAATTAGCTTCAGATGGCGGCTGATTTTCTTGCTCACCTTCTGTTGACACTTGGCCTGCGTCATGTCCCACTTTGCTGAGTGTAATGGGTAGTGTCCTTGGAAGCCTGGTGTCAGACTGGGAGCCGGGCTGATACTGTGAACTACAGGCAAAGAAGGATGAGGACAGAAAGAGCTGAGAAGTCAAACCAGCTCTTAGTATACTTGACCTGCCTTGCCCATGCTCAAGGCACATCTGCCCTCAGCAGATGAGGCTGTGTGTCCATCTTGTCCCAAAGCTGCATCAGGCCTGGAGCAAGCTCTGACCCGCACCTGCTGGCTGTGAGGTTGAAAAGGGCTGGAGGATGAAACTCTAGCTATGGGTGAGCCTTCACTGATGTTCCAAGAGCTGCATTTTCAACCTTTCCATGGAGTTCCTCCTCTTCAAACCCTTTCCCCTCCTGACAGGGGTGTCTCTGTTGAGGACAATGGCATTTTCTTCTTCTAATTGACCCAGAACACTGTGTTCCAGAGCTGTGGTGCATTTGTAGAAGTTCACACCAGCTTAAAAAAAAACCATGGATTTGCAAAGGGAATTGGTTCATATTTATGCACTCATGTTCATTGCTGCATAATGCTTCCATAGTAACCAAGGATGCAAACAGCCTAAGCGTCCACTGAGAATGAATGATGAACAAAATGTGGTTTACCCTCATGGTGGAATATTACTCAGCCTTAATAAAAAGAAAATCTGACCCAGTCTGTGACATGGATGAGCCTAGAAGACATTATGCTGCGTGAATAAGTAGCCACAAAAGGACAAACATTGGAATGTTTCACTATATAAGTCCCTGGGGTAGTTAGATTTAGAGACAGGCAGATTGCTGTTGCAGGGTAGAGAGGCATGGCAGGGTGGTGCTTATTGGGAATAGAATTAGGAAGATTAAAGGAATTCTTGAAGAAAATTGCATGATGGCCAGACCATTCCGAGAATGTGCTGTCCTCTGGAGAACTATGAAGGTGAAGTTCTGTCACATGTGCTTTACTTTGGTGGGAAGGGGCTGCTAGCACTTTGCCCGTCTGGGAGCTCATCTGTTGGACATTTGTCTTGCTGGCTCCGAGCTGGAGGACAACATGTCTCTGTCTGTGTATCACCTCTAATTCCTGGACAGTCAACCCATCACGTCATCAACACCTCTCGGGTTAGTCAGGAGCGGCATCAGGAATGCTGAGTGCGTCCATCAGTGTACGTGTTTTTTGTCTCTTCTGGTTTCTATTGGGATCAGAGTCACAATCCTGGCCCACTGAAATAAATTGATGATTTGATTCATGATTTCAACACATATTTACTGAGTGTTTTCTACTCACTTGGCCTCACTAGGTGTTGGGATCCAGTTGCCCATCAGAAGCAATAAGATCTTGCTTGGTAGAAACTTCCTGTTCTGCATGGGAAACCTGTGGGAGGGCCACTTCACAGTGGTCCTAAAGTAATGAGCAAGCCAGCTTCTGACCCATGGGGCTCACGTGTTTGACAATTGCACTGGGAAAAAAGAGAAGTTGCTTTCAAAGGCAGGTCTACATATACAGAGGCAGGGCTAAGAGGGATTTAAACTAAACCTCTGGTTCAGCCAAATCACCCGCCAGCTGGTTAATTTGGGATCAGTACTTAGGTTCATAGTTAGGAAACACACACTCTGTCACACATATGCACATGGTGGCCTACTGGACATGTTGATGGGTGGGGGCCGTGGAGAAGGTCCGTGGGTCAGCTGCCACAGCACAGGCTCCAAGAGGGTGGAGGAGCAGACAATTATACTGATCTCTAACAAGGTCAACCGTGAGAAGCCATTTCTCTCTCCTCTCACTGGAAGGCCACACGTCACAGGTTGTTTCAAAAGTCACCTGCATCTAAACAGAAGCTCACCCCACCCATGTCAAAGTGCCTAGTTTGAGGAACATACCAGGAAGCAGAGGTCAAGAGCCCATGTTGACTGCGAGTCCTCTCTTGCCTTCACTCTTCTGTCCCCTACTCAGTGCTTAGATGTTACCTGCTGCTCTGAGCAGTAGACACACATTCAACACAAACCTCCAACCTCACAGGACACTGGGAGCCTGTGCTAGGTGCCTGCTGCTTCTCGATTGTGGCTCAGAACACAGAGGTGGAAGAGGTTACAGTGAGGGGCCAGAGCCACCCAGCTCAGCACCAGCAACACCAAATCGGAGGAATGGCAAAGAGCAGGCCATTCCCTCCTGCAGAGAGGCTGTTAAGACTCACTCAGGAAGTAATGAAACTTAGAAATTTCAGAAAGTAAACAAACTCCACAAATCCCAGGGAGTTCCTGAAATAAGAGTCACAAAGTTCTGCCCCAAGGTTATAAGAGTAGTGAGAAGAGGAGAGTCTCTTACCAGTCAAGCTACTGGCAAGTTCTACCAGGAGCTCCAAGGACACAGCTTTCCTGAGTCGTCATCCAAGCTGGCTTGGGCTTTTTGGTAATATATCTGCCTTTGAGTCTACCCATGTTCCCATAAGTAACCCCAATAAACCTAGTGGTTTATTAAGTTAGATTTGTGTGAAATCATTTCTTTGGTCTCTTGTCAATACTGTATCTGGGATAAAAAGACATTTGTTCATGTTTCCCCAGGAAAAGTCACACAATAGGCTCCAGGCTCCATCAATGGTCAGTGTCCAAGCCTTATCTGCAGATATAGTTTAGCCTGCAGCATGGTGGGCTGAAGCCAAGGGTGTGTCTATATGTGTATGTGTGTGTGTGTGTGTGTGTGTGTGTGTGTGTGTGTGTGGTGTACACTTTCCTATGGTGCTGCTTCTGATGGAAAAAAGTAAATTAAGAGGAGTTACCTAAAAATCCCACCAAGGAAGTGTTGGGATGCTTTTTGGTTAATGGCACCATGCCACGAATCTGCCCTATGAAGAGTATGAGTTGTGTCTGTGTGTCTGACAGAGAAGGGCTGCTGTGCTGTCAGGGAAATCAAGGGCAGAGCAATTCTGCTCATGACTCATGAAGTCCCGGTCCTACACATTGCAGCTCCAGCAGAAAGTGGCGGTGGGAGCGACAGCCATGCCCATCCCCGCTCCACAATCAACAGGGGGCTCCAATTGTTCAGTGACCTTTAGACTGTTGTGAAACCATAAAGAAGTCTCCAACTGTCAGTTCTGATGTACAGAAAAAGAAAAAGAGTTATATTTATTCTAGTATTTTACCAATATTGATCTAGTACACTGTAATTTAGAATAATAGAAACTCAGAGTAATGAAGTTGTTGAATTTCATTGCGAACACAGTATCGTGGGTTTGAACAGCTCTTGCTGTCCTCGTGCTGGGCCATTTGTGGCCCAGCGCGGGGGGATTTTCCGTGCTTTGAGGACTCACCACACTCCTAAGTCTAGTTCGGCTGCTGGCATTCTACCCTTTGCACTTTCAAAGCTGGGAGACCCTCTAGTGTTTTCAGATGTGACTGCCACGGAGTGCCACTGCCTCGGGATCCTCTCCACCCCACACTCACAGCATCTTCTACACCTCTTGCCAAGTTCCCCAAACCTGCGGCCATCCCTGTCTCCACCCTGCTGGAGTAGTTCTCTTCCTGTATTGCCACTCCGTGTCTCCCTGTGGCACTTTATCTCTGCTGGCAAGTTTCTTTTCTGAGATGCATTTTATAGACGCTCATTTATCTGGCAGAACAGGAGTAATACAACCTGTGTTTGGGTGTCTGTGTGCCATCAGTGGCACATGCGCTTTGTCACAGGCTGTGCTGTTCCCCTGTTATTGGTGACCTGAGAGCTCAGAGGGAAATACGCATATCTCACAGTGATTCTCAGCTAATGAATCAGTGTTGTTGGGGGTTTCTGGTGGTCCAGGCTCAGCTTCTTAAACTACAGGTTGCAACCCTATGTGGTGGTAACTGTATGTGGGGGCTGCAAAATAATTTAGCAACTGTAGAAGTTTCCTGAATGTACAAATGACCAAAATTTAGTTCAAACTGAAATAGGTAGTGAGTCTAGGTGTTGCTGGTTTGTGCTTACCCATGTGGCATCATGTGAGTTCACCACAGGCTTGGCTCTGAACACACAACATGGGTTCTGAACACACAACGTGGGTGCTTTGTATTCTACATGCTATCACACTACACAATGCCGATGAACACTGTATGCTACAGTTTGGTTTACGTTTAAGATCACTGTCTGTTATGACCTGCAGTGTTTGAGCTGTATATGTGAAGTTTTCTGCTCTTACACAAACATGATGACTTAATTACAGACAACATCCCTCTTCAGCACGTAAGAATCAGATTAGTGTATCTGTGATGGTTAACCTTCCTTGTCAACCTGACTGCGTTAGAATCACCCAGGAAGCACACCCCTGGGCGTGTCTGTGAAGGAGTTTCCAGAGAGGTTTAAAGAAGGATGGAAGACCCACCCCGAATATGGTTGGTACCACTCTGTGGTCTGGTGTACTGGGCTGAGTGAAACAGGAGACAGTGAACTGAGCACCAACATTCATCTTTCTGCTTTCTGACACAGAGATAATGGGACCAGCTGCCTCCTGCTCCTGCAGCCATTCCTTCCCCTCCATGATGGACTGTGCCCTCAAACTGTGAGTCCAAACAAACTTTTCCTCTCTTAAAATGCTTTTTGTCAGTTACTGTGCCAAATGTCAAGAAAAACAGCTAACATAATATCTTGGATTGTATTGTGTTAGAATGCTTGAATTTAGAAATTGCTGTTGGAGTTGCTGACTTGAGTTTCCAAGGAAATTTGGCTTGAGATTATAACAGAATTCCAGCCATTTCTGAAATGGCCCTAACAACACTCCTTCTGTCTGTAGCAAGTATTTATGCAAATATATTTGATTTATGCAAATATATTTGATTTTTATATCCATTTTATATATCGGTATACCTCAGATCATGCAAAAATTTCTCTGAAGAAAGGGGGTCACGAGTGGAAATTATTAGAAAGTTTTGGTGTAGTGTAAGTTGGGGAAATGGAAATTAGTAAACAGGAAATATCACAAATGGATGATTACATATATATATATATATATACATATATATATATATATATATATATATATATGAGAGCGAGAGAGAGAGGAAAGAATTTCCTGGCTTTCAAAGTAGCTGTTTCTTTTTACTGTACATTTTCTGTCTGATTTCCTTATTTAAAATATTTTTTTTGAGACAAGGTCTCTCTGTAGCCCCATCTGGTCTGGAACTTGCTATGTAGACCAGACTGGCCTTGATTTCACAGAGATCCACCTGCATCTGCCTTCCAAGTGCTGGGATTAAAGTTGTGTGCCACTTGCCTGGCTTAAAATTTTTTTAAATGTTTACACTTTTCTTTATAAAATTTATTTATTTATTTATATCTGTGCTTGTACTGTCTGCATGTATGTAAGTGCACCTGTGTCCTACAATGCCTGTGGAGGTCAGAAGAGTTAATGGAGTTATGCACAATTGTTGGCTGCCATGTAGGTGCTGGGATTTGACGCCAGGTCCTCTGTAAGAGTAGTCAGTACTCTTAACTACTGAGCTATCTCTCCAGCCCCTAAAAGTTTTTAAATAAGCATAAGTTTCTTCTGTATTTATAGTAAACTGCATGTATGAATATACACAGATTTTTAATGGTTCTCCAAATAAAAGAAGAGATTGGGATTGATTCAGATATCCAGAAACTCCAAACAAGCAGAGCCTTCCACCTGACAGGTTGGACAAGAAGAGAGTGTGTGGGTGTAGGGAGTGAGTTCCAGTCAGTGAGTTCTCAGGGAACTCTTGCAGGGTGAGGAAGAGGATGAGGTTTCATGCGGCTCTCAGCCCGCTGGTCTCACCTTTTCCAAGCTACCTGCATAGCCCTTTACTGAATTTCCTTCAAATTGACTCATTTTTCTCTGTGTTTAGCTAAGCAGCAAGACCTGAGATATGCTAGTGTCAGAGTTTTCCTAGTAGAGATGAGAGTAAATCCATGATCAGAATTAAACCCACACTGACGCTGTGAGTATACAACAATGCAGAGCAGAGGCTACAGGGTCTGCAGAGCGGGGCCTCCACTAGCTCTCGGACCACGATGCCAAGGGGGTGCCGGGGTTCCTGGCAAAGCACCAGTCCCCCCTACATATTTACAGGGGGCTCTGTCCATGCAGAAACTCCCAGATGAACAGAAATGCTCAGGAAATGGAGTATTGTGGAAGTCAGATTTTCCCCTGGTCAGCACAGCTAATCCAGGCATGATTATTGCTCTTGAGAAATGCTAAACCCTTCATAACAGGTGTGAGAGCGTGTCCATGCAGTGCCAGCAGGGTGGCGGAGACAGCTTGCTCTTTCTGGCAGATTCTGGATGAGCCTCTCCACAAGACCCGTCCAGTCACGGGATGGAGAAGAGACATGTTCGAATGCGTTAAAAAGAAAATGCCTGACGTCTATAACTGATATGAGGACTGGGTTTTGCCTCGGACCTCGTTCTTCCAAACACAGCTGGACTCTAAGTGTCACCAGGAGTGGGTGTCTGCAAGTCAGTCACATGACGGACACAGAACCCATAAAGTTTGAGGAGCATGGCCAAAAAGTCCTCAGAAGGGGAGGGAGGCTGATGAGGCGGCTCAGTGAGGCGGCAGTGGCTGTGGAGGGCCCACTGTGAGGTCCTCCACCAGCTGTGAGAAGGGAGAGGAACACAGCTTGAGTCTCACTGCTGCCTGACTTCTGGCTGTCAGTTCCCCGGTGTGAAGGCTAGCCCTGTTCTCCCATACAAAGTCACGATTCATTTAGGTATGTGTTCACTCTGACAAATCTAGACTAACTGAGGAACATATGAATTCAGTGTATATGGCAATCACTGCAAATAAAGCCTGGTATTTATAAATTTAAAAAAATTAGTGGCAAGGAGAGAATCTTTCTTCTTGATGTCTGAATTCAGCCATTGTGTCTATGTGACTTGCATATACTGGTCCCTTTGATCCACATGACTTTTACACTGACTGACCCCAGGGGGCAGGGTGCCTTATAAAACACAACCTCAGAGGTGGGCATGGTGCTTCTGAGGTGGTATCCAGATGTACTCTACAGACCCGATCACAGAGCCCTCGGCCCAGGGACACACCATGCCAGCAGTGATGGCTGTTTGAGTTGATGATGGTGGTGCAGACGCAATTGCTCAGTAGAGGGAAACGACCAAGCCCATCAGCAGCTGATTTGGAACGCCTGGTTAAATCCTTTAAAGACAGAGCTCAGGGGAATTCAGATTTAACCGACGGAATGAAGGCAAGCTTATAATTTAGCTATCACTCTTTCCCTATAAAGGGGAGAAAAGGAAGCAAGGACGACCCTCAGGGCTGAGGCTGGGTGTGCACATGGCATGGCTGTGAGAGACCCATTTTCATAAAACTCAAGTCATCACAACCACGTATGATTTTCCCAAGAGTGGTTTGAAGGTTGTAAATCCCCTCAGAAGATTCAGTGGCCATGTCCTCAGTGGTCAGACTGATGGGTAAGGCGGGCTGGGAAAGGAGTGCATCAAGCCTGGGCTGCATCAACACTAGGGTGTACCAACACCAGGAACACCAACGTGGGGGTGCACCAACATGGGGCGCTATGCAGTGACATGTTTACAGTTCCATTCCCAAGATTTCATGTTACAGAAATGCTCCCCAAATCACTGAGTACTTATCACAGTGCTTTTTGTGAGGCACTGGGGATGAGAACCGTGGACGGCAGAAAGGAAAGGAGGGAGAGAGAGAGGGGAGAAGGGAGGGAAAGAGAAGCCCAGGAGGGAAGCAAGAAGAACGAAAGAAGGAAGAGTAAGAACAGAAGGAAAGGAGAGCCAGAGAGGTGGTCCAGCGGTTAAGAGCGCTGGCTGTTCTTGCAGAGGACCCGGGTTCTAGTCCCAGCACCCATGTGGTGGCTGTCAAACATTCATAACAGTTTCAGGGGATCCAACACCCTTTTCTGACCTCCGTGGGCACTGCACGACAAGGGTGCACTCCCACACAGGAAGGCAATGCACTGATACACATAAAAAATGTTTCTTTGAAAAGAGAGGAAAGAGGGAAGAGAGGAGGAGGAGGAGGAGAGAGAGAGAGAGAGAGAGAGAGAGAGAGAGAGAGAGAGAGAGAGACTGAAGCCTTCAGCAGAGGTTCGATAGATTCTAAATTTTCTGTATTTCTTGTCCCTGTGACCAAGCACCTAACAAAATCACTTAAGGAGAAGAAGGATTTGGTTTTGCTCGTGGTTTGATAGCTATACTCCATTGGGGGTGGGGAGGAGAAGGCGTGGCAGCAGGCAAGCAGCCATGGCATCTCAGGCCTCTTCACTTCTCAGTGAGACAACAGGCAGTGGAACCACGGAACCCTGGCTCAAACCTCAAGGCCCATTTCTTCTGGTGAGGTACCACCTTCGAATAGTTACACAACCTCTGCAACAGCGCCACCAGCTGGGGACCAATGTTCCAACATGTAAGCCTGTGGGGGACATTTCATACCCACACTAGTTTAAGTGATTAAGAAGGAAACTTTTCATCATGAACAAAAAACCCAAGAATAAAGTGGACGTATGTGTAGTGTGGCCACTCTGGGCTGCTCATCAATAGTCCAGAGTGAAGCTGAACACAGTGTGGCTCCATTTTTTTTTGTTTAAATATTACAAATAAAGAAATCCAGAGAAAGAGAAAAAGCTGGGCATCAGGAGCCATCAGAGACTTTTTTGGTTCCAGACGGAAGTTGTAATGGAGACCTTGGAAGCCCCCTGGGGGAGCCAACTGGCAGCCTTACTTCCTGGGACCTTCTGGCATTCTTTGTATCTTAACAGCTAAACTTATTAATGAAATTAGTGTTCTTTCTTCCCATCCCTCCTGTTGTACATCCCTTCTTCTCACTTTCTCCCTTCCTTCCTTTTCTTCTCTCTCTCTCCTCTCTCTCTTTCTTTCTCTCCCCTCTAATTTTTTCCTTGTTTCTATGATGAAGTCTCCTATGCATGGTTCTCCTGTCCATTAAAAACTGCAGAGGCCATGGGGACAAAAGTGACACTGACCCATGCATCGCCCATGGCCGCACAAACCAGTTTGAGCAGAGAGCAGATTGAACTGTAGAGGCACCTAGAGGGGGCCTCGGAGCTCTGACCTCTGTCCTCCAGGTGGTCCAAATGCAGATGCTGTGATGTCAGGGAGAGCTGGCAAAGTGCTCTGTGGTTGTGAGGTCAGACCATGAGAGAGAAAACACTCTCTTTTACAGTGCTCTTAGTGGGTCATTCTGGGCTGGTTCTGGGTGGCATGGGATAAGGTAGCTCCTTAGGCAGATCATGCTCTGCTCTGCTCTTGACATCATTCCCACGGAACCAGCCACAGTCTGATGAACGCGGCCCATAGAATTCGAAAGACAGAACCAGATGCTTGGACCTGGGGATACCGCCTCAGCTTTGTGTATGTGAAAATGTACTTAGGCTGGAATCAATTAGGAAGAAAGGAAGAACAAGGTTTTGTCCTGGAAG
Organism: Eospalax fontanierii; assembly: GCA_035773235.1. Taxonomy (NCBI): domain Eukaryota; kingdom Metazoa; phylum Chordata; class Mammalia; order Rodentia; family Spalacidae; genus Eospalax; species Eospalax fontanierii. The sequence goes on from CM069524.1 coordinate 41,913,962, forward strand.
CTGGAAAGTGGCAGCATCAGGCAGCGAGGCGCCTGCTTAAGGCACACAAAGCATCAAGGATGTTTTCTGTGAGCTGAAAACATAGGACAGAGCCTGCCTTTGCTGTGGAACACTTTCTCTGGGTACCAGGTGATGATTCCAGAAGCCGTAAACCTGAACGTGAGCTCGTCACCCTCAGGTTAGGGTTTGGATATTACAGCCCTTGGAAAATTATACTACAATCAAGTGTATCAAATTCTATAACCAGCAATTTCAAATTGTGCATTCCAAATTGATATATTCTGCACGCATGAAAGGACCTGATTCCAGGCTTTGAAATCAGCCGCTCCTCGTACAATGCCATCTGACTCTGAAACGCGGCGGGGTCCTTTTCCCTTCTGCACCTGGGTAGCTTCAGAGAAGTCAGCAGCTCATTGCAGGCAGGTCTGGCTGATGCTGGAGCTGTGATCAGACCACAGCACCAGGATAAAGCCAGGGAGAAGGGCAGGAAGACCCTGCATGCACAAGCCTGGAGCAAGGATGGTGGTAACCATGGACACACATCAAGGAACCGATCTGGTCTCCACATTACCCCAACTCACTGAGAGCCCAGGATCAGGGTGCTCTGCAAAGAGAGCTCTGAGGGTGGCAGGGATCAGAACTGAAGAGGGGCCCTGGGTCCAGCTAGCAGAGAATGTTCCTTCTATGTAAAATGTTTCAGGATGAGTTATAATTGAAAGCAATACCACGGAGGGGCAGATCCATCGATCCCATTCGAACCACAGAGTAGAGACACCAGTTGGGTCTTCAGCTTGGTGATCCTAGGAACGTGACTCCAGTGTGCCCAATCACAGCTTCTCATGTGGAGTGGGGCCCTCACGGTGCCCCCTACACAAAAGGGCAGAGGCTAACCTGACATGTGCACCAGGTGCCAGGACTGTGTCTGGTGTAACACTGGCGTGGCTGCCACTTTATCATGACAACCACTGTTCCTGCCACCTTTCCTCAGAGCAGATGCTTTGGAGCAGAGACTGGCACAGGGTTATTCTGCAGTCTGTCAAAGGCCCTGTGAGCTGTAATTACCAGCATGATCCCAAAGTAGCATGGGGCCACTGACTAGAAGACTAGTGACCAGCAATGAGCCTGTTATGGTACTCATTTTCTTTTTCATATGTGGAAATATAGAACAATCAATCACTTAAAATTATTGATGAGAAGTTGTCTCCAGGGCACCCTAGAAAAACAGCGTGGGATTTGATAGCTAGGGAGCGGAGCAGGCTAATGAGAGACCCGGCAGAAGTCTGAAGGGAGTGGCTTGAGCCAAGGGGAGGGGTACAGAGGGCTCCACTGCACAGGAGATCCTTCTGTAAGGCCACCAGGAAAAGATGTGGACTGCAGAGCACAGAGGCTCTGCCCACAGTCTGTGCTCACAGTCTGCCTTGCTCTGGCCCTGTGGTCTTCTGCGGAACTTCCCCTGACCATGCACTCCCTCTAGGAAATCTGCCTGTCTGTCTTGCTACTGCAGTCACCTCTTCCGGTTTGCCAGAAGCTCTTCCTGGGCTCAGAACTTGTTTTGGAAATGTAGGTTTATTTATTTACTTACTACTTGGGAGACTCTACTCAATTAGAACTTAAATCATTTTCTCAGAACCTCAGGGAGGTCAGTCAACACCCCATTTACTCTTACCAAACTCTGCCTAGAGACATCAGCTAGGACTCTTGGGTGCCTCATCTGTCTAGTGACTCCTCCCCTCCCTGCATTCTGAGTCTGTTCTTCCTCTTGGTGGGAATAATTGACACTTACCTGCTTGAGGAGTCATGTCTCCCTTTGATCACCTCTGTGTCCTGTGATTATGGGCATCATATCCTTTCACTAGAAGCAGAAAATCTCCTTTATGTCTCACATTCCTTATCCTTTTCCTTCTCCCTAGCAAAGGGCAATACCTTTTGTCCTAGATAGCTTCAATTGTCAACTTGACACAGCCAAGAGTCACCAGAGGAAGCCTCACCTGAGGAATTTCCTAGATCAGACTGTCCTGAGCATGTCTATGGGGGACTGTCTTAATTATTCATCAGTGTAGGAGACCCAGCTCACTGTGGGTGGCACCATTCCCTGGGCAGATCATCCAGGGCTGTATAAAGAAAGCTATCTAAGCATGAGCCTGCAAGCAAGTCAGCTAGCAAGCAATGTTCCTCCACGGTTCTTGCTGTACTTCCTTGGCTGTGAGTGAGTTCCCTGGGCAGAGGTAACATTGAGTAGAATAGCAAGCTAGCATGCCTTCAGGTTCCTGCCCTGACTTCTACCAGTGATGACCCATGTGACCTGGAAGTGTCAGTCAAATAAACCCATTCTTCCCCAAGTTTCTTTTGGTCGGAGTGTTTTATCACAGCAATAGAAAGGAAGCTAGAACACCATTAAAGATAGACAAGATTAGCTAAAGCCCAACTTAGGTTGAGACTGGGATGATGGAGAACTTGCATCCTGGGGCATCTCTGGAAAAGATTGAGGATTAGGAACTGATATTTGGTCAGGAGCCAGAAAGGGTTGAGCTTACAGGAAGGGAGGTCATTCAGGAAAGGAAGCTTGTACTATCTTTCAACAAAACCTGAAAATGGGTCTTGTACAAGGTGATGGGCTTGCACACTGCTCAGCACAAGACAGAGCTCTTTTTAGGCTGCCTCCACAAAAGACTGTCTGTGAAATATTTTAAATTAAGGTCAACATACAAGCTAGGCACAATGAATATTTATCACATCTGAATGAGTAAATGGGTGAATGAAAGACTATAAAAATGAAGCATTAGATGCACAGGGCACCTGTTTGCTATCCAGTGAGCCAATGAACCATCGTTTTGACAGGAAATGATACCCTATCCCAGTCCTGCCCAGCAAATCTCAGCAGAGACATTGAAACCACAGAGGTCGGCCTTGAACTTCAGTCTGTGGTAAGGGATCCTTACCAGCTTGGGGGCGGGGGGTCTAGTCTTCCAGTGTGAGTGACAGGGGGGATGTTCCTTTCAGCATTTTGATGTAAGTGGACTAGCAGTTATTGGTGATTGTATCTGGGGTATCAGAAATCGCCTGCTTTTTACAGTATATGCCTACACACCTCAGCCTGCACCTCTTTCTATGGATGCTGAAAATATGAAATGCACTTACGATCTTGTAACATCCTGCGCTACAGCTGCCGCTTATCACCCACTCCTTCCAGAATGACTGCTTATTTTTGGCTAAACTTTTTGCTGGATTTTGAGTGTTGATAGTCTCAAGTTGAGTAGAGCTTGCCCATCTGAGCTGAAGATGTCACCAGTGATTTCTTCCAGTTTGGAACAAAACATGAGGAAAATAGATTGCTCACTCTCTTATTCTATGAGGGAGAATATTACACACCCAAAAATTATATCTAAGAATAATATTCCTGAAGTTCTCTGGGTCTGGGGTTAGCAGAAATTTTGTCCTATAGGGATGTAGAGAGAGCCTTAGATGTGTGGGTTCCTTGGGGACCCTGGCCCCGCCCTGAGTAGGAAGCCCCACCCACAGGTTCATCGGGTTGGGCACAATGAGAAGGTCCCTGAACCATCAAGTTTTGTGAGTGTGCCATGAGTAAGGAAAACAGTGGCCTCTGCCAAGAGGGCATTGCCTCTTCTTCCTTTCCCTGAAACCAGGAGTTCCAAGCCCATCTGTAGGCTTCCTAGCACCCCAACACTCTCTTTCAAAGTAGTGCAAAGCTGCTGGTTACTGCCTGCAGGGCAAGCTCTACTTGTGGGCTGGGGCCATGTGGTTTCAGTCATATGATGATAAATGGATGAGGTCCAAACACTGTTCTGAGACTCTGCACTGGGAGTCACTTCAGGCGGCCACATAACATGACTGTATTGATTAATCCTCAGTGACAGTTTGACTGGATTTGGAGTCACCTAGGAGAGAGGCCTTTAGGTCTGTCTATGAAGGTGTTTCCATAGAGGTTAACTGAGGAGAGAAAACACACCCTGAACGTGGACAGCAGCATCCCTGGCATCCTGGACTGAACAAAAAGGAGAAAATGAGCTGAGCACCAGCATCCATCTCTCTCTGCTTCCTGACCGTGGATGAATGTGAGCAGCTGCCTCACGCTCCTGCCGCCATGCCTTACCACCATGACGGACTGAGTCCTCAAACTGTGAGCCACAATAAATCCTCCCTTCCTCCCTCCCTCCCTCATTCCCTCTCTTCCTTCCTTCCTTCCTTCCTTCCTTCCTTCCTTCCTTCCTTCCTTCCTTCCTTCCTTCCTTCCTTCCTCTTTCCTTCCTTCCAACTTCCAAGTTGCTTTTGTCACAGAAATGAGAAAAGCTAGTTAATAGGACTTGAGGAGGCTTCTTCCTCCAGGTCAGGGATTCCCCTTAGTCTCACTGGAGAGAACTTCTGAGGAATGGTATTGCCCAGGCCCCATCTGATCTCAATCAGCCCTCCAGGAAATTCAAGGCGCACACAAGTTTGGGTACCATCTATCTACCCTCACACTTTCCTCTTTAGTGGGGAAGGTCTGTGATTTGCTTTCTTCCCTTGGTTTAATTACACCGTGGGGAAGAATGGCCACTGGAGTGGAGACATTATCACTGATGGTCACATGGGCAGTAGGGTCCAGTTCTAAGGCCAGTTTGGGGCTCATCAAAACTGGACTATCTTCCCGGAATCACACTGACTTTCTATAGTTAACGTGAGACAGAGGTGACTTTGGATTTTCTCCGGCTTTCTGTGCTAGAAAGAGCAGATGATTCTAGGGCACCCTTAGTACCACCGGGTTAGGGGAGGCCAAGCTCCAGCAAAAAGCTTCCAATCTGCCTTAGCTGTTGAGCTGTCTTGCTGCTTGCTGCCAAATGTGCATAAGAGGTACAATTAGTCATTCAAGGCCAAATCCAAGGCGGAGCCTCCTTCTCCTAGTTGATCCTAATGTCCCCAGGCTTGCCATAGATGAGGTTGCCATGGTGATGGTAGGGGAGAGAATTTGGAAAAAGACTGCAAAACGTTGCCAGTGAGGACAGGGTTCAGAGCACAGGCAGGCAAGCACTGTTCACGGCTACACCCCACAGCACAGCCAGTACCACCGCCAAGGATCCAAGGTTTCTCAGTCTGGATCACCACAGTCTCTCAGGACCCCAAAGGTCAGAGCTACAGACACAGGGACTTGTCCTCAAACTCCCAACACGCCCAGTTGCCTGTTGCACAATGCATTTAGATAACCATGATTTACGGCTCTGAAGCTGGTCATTCCTATACATACAGATCTGGCTGAGCTTGGCTTCCCACACAGAGGAAAGGACACACACACACACACAGGCACACACACACACGCACACACGCACACACAGTTTTCTCAAGGATTTTTACTCAATAGTTGTGAAATGAGATTTAATTTCAAATTTAATGTAAATAAATAATGTAAATAAATTACACAAGTAATTAGAGTGTGTGATATTGACAGCCTGTAGCCATGAGCTTCTGATATCTAAAACCCCGTTGGAAGTTTTATTGAATTTTGTGAGGAAAGACACCCTGCAGTGAAGGCAGATGGTTGTAAAGTTCATATCTTCATCCTTTCAACATTTCATTTATGAAATGCTGTGTTTAGCCAATACTTTTAACAATTTGCTAAATATGTTTTGTAAAAATCAAACAATTTCGTAGTTAGTGGAGTGCTAAAATAGCCCCAGGATCTATTCTCTTGGCTGCATATAGCTCAAGCAGCTGAAACCAGTTTGAAGACTTGCTTCATTATAAGTCATTGAAAACAGGAACTCAGAACAGAAGTGCTGACAGAGTACTTCCCTCTAAGGAGGCCTCCAGGGCCACCAGATTCCTAAGTGAGACCCAAGAGCGGTGCCCAGTGGCTGCTGAGGCTTGAGATGGGGTGGCCACGCTCCTCCTGAACCTCCTGTGGGTGCATCCCTATGGCTTCCAGGTGAGGCAGCCCCATAGCAGGCACACCTGCCTTTCTAGGTACCCAGCAAGTGACTGGGTGTGCAGTGTGGGGTTCTGCAAGCGGCTTCAGGAGCTCCTGGCTTGCACAGTGCCTCTGGGTGTTCTGGGTGCTACCTTGAGGCCTGGAGTAGGCCTGGACTTCCTTCAGTCACTTTGTCTCTCTCTGTCCTGTCTGATGATTCCATAGGAACAAACAGTATGGATTTTGGAAAGTCTTGAAAGTTGCTGGTACCTGGGGGCAACATCTTCAGATGGTACCTGCCTTGGGGTTCAGATTAGACTGCAGAGGGCAGGACCAAGGTGTCTCTTAGAAAGAACAGGTAGAGAATAGTCCCAACATCAGGGCAATGATAGATCAGCACAGTCAGGTGGAGCTGCGGACCCTGAAACCAACGGGCCAGAGTTTTGCCGCCTTCCACAGCCCAGATGGTCTCCATGGGCTGCTCTCCAGCCCTTCAGTATCCCCAGCCTTCTTTGTCCAGACCAGGTGGCTTATAGCAACCACCACTCTCTTCTTCTACCTCCTCCTGTTCCTTCTTGAATATTGAGAAGAAAGGCAAATCTCTCACCTGCTGTAAGCAATCCGAGGTGAGTCATCTCAAGGAATAAAATCCTCTGGGCCTAGCAACACTGCTGTGCTCTGATGCAGAACCCAGGGAAGTAAGCGAACACACCAAAGACAGCAAGACTATGTCCATCCATCCACCCACCTTTCCACGGACCTGACTCTGGCTAGCTCAGGGTGAGATTTAGAGGTCACCCCCCAGCATCATGTGCCATTGCATGCTAACTGGAAACGCAGCCATTCTGCTACTCACAGTAGGCAGGGCTGTGCTGGCACACTTGGCCTCTCCTTCTAGGCATTTGATGAGGCTTCTCTCTTTTTCCTCCTGGGAGGTAGAGCTGCTCTACCTTGGGGTAGAACCTGCTATTGCTGAATGGTCAGGCTGTCAAATCGCCTTCTCCATAAACCTGGACTGCTATTAGTCTTGGTGAGAGAAGCTTCTTTTTGCAGTACATAAGAATCCACAGAGGGAGATGACGCATAGTCATCTGAGAGTAAGGGACTGAGTGCTTAATATTAGGGGACCCCTGTGTCATCTCCCATCCCAACTGAAACTCAGAGGCCATCTCAGAAGAAGAGGCAGACAGAATGTCGGAGCAGGAGGATGAGGAGGAGGGCCAGGAGATGCTGTCTTCTAGACATGAGATGACTTGCACTCAAGAACGCATAGCAACTCTGGTTACCTCACAAAATCTGCACAAGATCAAGTCAGCCCAAATCCCAGCATAGATGTGGTAGATGCTCTCCAGGCTCCATCCCTTACTGAGGAGCTTTTGAAGTTCATAGCCGCTGGGAGGGAGGGATCATTTTTTTCCTAAGACATGACTACTGGTAGGTAGGTTTCCCGTGCTACAGTTAATGGTCCCACACCCATGCACATGTGGACAGCACTAACTGGACTTAATGAGTTATGAAAAAAAGACATAAATTGGGAGGGGATCTGTTGAGGGGATACTGGGGGGATGGAGGTGGAAAATGGAGGTAGATATGTTAATATTTCATTGGATACTGATATGAAAGTCTCAAGAATATAGGAAAATGAAAAAATAAAATTCTACTATAAAATTTAAATGTCATCTTAAAGATATGTGTGAAAGTGGCACATGAAAAACAAGCAAACAAACAAACCAAAAACACCTCAAAGGACCCAGAGCTCCCTGGCCTAAAGATTCAGGAAGCAGGAGCACAGGCTAGCAGCTGCTGTGGTAGAACTGTGGTCCAAAGCCCACATGTGAGGGGCCAGCCTTGGGTCCACCAGGAAGTGACTGTGCTTGAAACAGGATCCTGCTAATGTAGCTAATGTAGCCTGAGGCTATACAAGGCTGGGATGACCCACTCCACTGTGATCAGTGTTCCTGTGAAGAGAGACCCACTCAGGAAAGACTCCACATGAAGGTGAAGGCTCAGGGTCAATGCTGCTCCACAGGAGGCAAGGAAGCCAAGGATGGCTGGGCCCCCTAGCTGGGACTGGCCCAGGACACTGACCTCCTCTTGGCCTTAGACTGAGCTCACTCTGCCCACACACGATCAGGACTTCTGCCCCGAGGCTGGGAGGAACACCTTTCCAAGAACCCAAGTTTCTTTGCTGGGGGAGCTCCTGGAAATACACAGATGCTAACAGAGCGCAGTGGAGAGACAGCCCCGGACGCAGAAACCAAGTGTGTGGAGAGTGTGAGATGGCGGACAGGGAGGGAAGCTTCAGGGTTGAGTACATCAGCCCCACACAGCGGGAGGGATCGGTGTAGGTAGCTGCATTCTGAGCTGCACTTGCTGGAATTTTTCATCCAGGATGACTTCACAGCCATCAGAGCGGGACCCTAGAGACAACAGGAGGAATGCTGACCTGGGACCCCCCGCCCCCACGTGCCTGGAGCGGGTCCCTTTGTCCCTTATTCTCCATCAGAGGCCTGGCATTCCCTGGGCTGCTGCACCCTCTCACTCCACCTAGCTCTAAAGCCAGCACCCGCTTCCTCAACGCTGCCTTTCTGTGCCCCAGGGAGGCTGGCATCTGTGGCACCTGGTCACCACTTCTTTGTGATTGACATTTCTGTGTCTGTATTTCATTTCTATAAAAAGTAAAAGGAGGGAAGAAAATAGAAGAAAAACTAACTGCACTGGTTCGAGATTCCCCCGGCAGGAAGGCTCCGCTTGCGCCCTTGTGCCTGGCCCTTCAGTGTCTTCAGTGTTCAGGAATAGGTCACCAGTCCCACCAAAGCCATTTAATCTGGTTGGATTTTACTCTAGATTGTGTAAATGAATAGCCCAACATACCGTAAAATTCTCTTCACTTCTGTCTTCTAGGTCCTCAGGAAGGGGGGAACCTTGGAGGCCGGGAAACACTGGGGTTTGAAAACCTGTAGTCATTAGTCTAATATCTAGGCTCTCACAGCACTGTGGCAGAGCTGTCTCACCCACAGTATTTACAAGTGGCAGTCACACAGTCAATAAACACTGACTTATTTAAAAAAATTTTTTTTACATTTATTATTTTATATGTACGGGGGTATTGCCCACACGTGTATAAGTGCACCCGTGTCATGCATTGCCCTCAGAGGTCAGAAGGGGTTGGGTCCCCTGGAACTGAAGTTATGTGGTTATTAGCCACCATGGGAATTGAACATGAGTCCTCTGCAAGAGCAATCAGTACTCTTAACCACTGAGCCATCTCTCCAGTCCCAAACACTGACTTATACACTGACTTACTTCTTTATCTTGCTTAGCTCTTTTATGGCTAAGCCTTGGAGCCTGAGCTGTGAGGTCTGTCTGACTGCAACATCACATCCTCAGAGAAGAAATCAGGACTTGGATGTCAGTTCCAAAATCCTCACATCCTCTTTTTTTTTTTTTTTTTAAACCAGGTTCTCACTCTGCAATTCAGCTGGCAAGGGATTTACCATGTAGCCCAGGTTGGACTCCAACTTGAAATAATCCCCCAACCCACATCATCCTCTCAAATACTGTGAGTCTAAGCATGAGCCCCCACCCCTGACTTTACCAAGTCTGAAGCCATAGAGGAGAGAATTTAAACATGAGAAATCTATAGTGGAAGGGCAAGAATGACTGCACTGGGGTAGGCTGCCAACCTGGATGGAATAAAGGATGGGGCCAGCAGAGGTGGCAAAGGAAGAAACCATCTCCTGGCAGGAGGGGGCTTTACAGAGCACCGTGCCCATGATGGTGCATTTACCAGCCCCGTGGAGCTGCTCTCTGAGAGCAGACAGCTTTGTCCCCTTGTCTTTCTTTGACTGCCAGCTGCGCCCTGTGCCCAGGTCTAATTTCAACAGGTGCCAAGGACTTCGGTGAACCAGGACAGAAAGGGGCATTCATGCTAAATTGCCGCTGTCTCACAGCCTGCTCATCAAAGTGTCACCATGGCTCTGCCCATGGCAATTTGTGCATAAGTCTCCTGATGGGCACAATGATTTATTCATTTCTCCCCAAAGATGAGTATCAAATGGGACCCATTATATGATGGATTTCAGCTCATTTGAATGATTGCTCTTCCCATGTGGCCCCAGTGGAGCTCAGGGCCTGGGAACTAGACACCTAACACCAGAGTCTTCGTGGGAACCTGTCCCTGCATGAGCTTCCTCCATGCTGAGAGCTCAGCATGGTATGCTCAGGGTCTGGCTGTGCAGGTGGATGGATGGGGCAGGGACACTGGCTGCAAGCAGAGGCAAAGGCCTTGTCTTCATATGGTATGACATGGAACATGGGGAGGACTGGGAAGAGCTGAGTGGGTATAGCAACAGCCCTTACTCTGAAGCCACCATCTCCTGTCCCAAACAAGCTGCTTATGGACTGAACACGGAACTGGGCAGAACCGGCTGTGAGAAGAGGCTCTGGCTTGTCTCTCTGGGCCTGGAGAACAACCAGGAAATTGTAACTCTCGGTTTTTCAAATTGTTAATAGGACATGAAACATTTATTTTGAAAAAATGAACTTCCAGCTCAAATTCAGTTCTCTTACCTGATGGATCTGGGTGAACAAAATGAATGAGTGGGGGACAGCTGGAGAGGAGCAGCTGATTGATGGAGGTGTGCAGCCAGAAGCACTGTGGGTACAGACATTTCTGCTCCAGAACAGGGTCTGTGACAGGAAGAGAGTCCCTGGCAGCCAGGAGAGGACCAGTTTTGCTGGCAGACAGATGTCACACTGACTCAGTGACTTATGTGTAAAAATAGATTGAAACATCTCATTTTTGGGGCTGCTGTGATGGTAAAGGAAAGCCTCGGTAAGGGTGGGCTCCAGTGGGGGCTGCTTTCCTTGGGGTTTCTATGGCTCACACAAAGTGGCCAGTGGCCATTACTTGTGTGTCAGGTCATACTTGTTATTTCTCTAGGTGCAAACGTCTGCCTCCCACTCACTCCTGAAAGCACCTGTCGGGTGTGGTCAGGCCAGCAAGCAGGAAGGTTGTAGGCTAAGCTGACAAGTGGCTTTCAAATCCTCTGTGGTCCTCAGAAACTACGATGGTCCTAAAAATGGATGCTGACCCTGTTTACCTCAGTTTCCCACTATGTATAAGCTCAAGGCTACTAGGCATCTTTTGGCAGCAGCTGCCTGAGGGTAGCCCAGTACAGATGACAGTGTCAAGTGTCAAGTGTGCAGTCTGCAGGTGCTGGCCTGAAGCGCTGTGCCTCTGGCAGAGCCCTGGCAGTTAGGATTGCTGGCTTTGCAACCCTAAGCAGATTCTAATCTGTTCTAGAGGAAAACGCCAGAAAAATTTGTAACACTCTCTTCTGTTTTCTCAGAGAGGGCAAATGTATATGATTTATGTTCTGGCTTTTCTTAAATGCATTCACTTTAATTTCCAGTCCCACTGATTCCACAAATGAGTGGGAGACAAGTACCTGTAGAGGTGGTAAACTGTGTGAAGCAGATGTCCAATTTCGTTCAAATTAAGCTAACAAGCTCCTGCTGGGAGCCAGAAATGGAGCTCTGCTGACTGCACATCAGCCACTAAGGCACCCGTGAAGTCCAGATAATACCTCCCCACCACGATGTGCAGGTTACTTAGGGGAGCTGAGCTGATTCTGTGTGACTGTCTAGTTACAGCAATGCTCCAACAGGCTGGTGACATCATTACAGTTGAGGTCATGGCTGTCACAGCATAGGATGAAAATACCCTAGAACCTTCCAGCATCTTATTTTCAAATACTTGTACTGGCAGCAGAAAGCATTCATGTAGGGAAGCAGAGAGGGCTCAGTGGACAAAACACTTGCTAAGTGAGAATAAGTACCTGGGTTCTGATCCCCAGAACTCATGTGAAGTCAGATGTGGTACACATCTGTATTCCCAGGATGCTTATGGAAAGATGGGAAGTAGAGACAGGAAGCTCAAGGCCAGCCAGGCTGGTGCATGCAAAACTGAACAAAAGACCCTGCTTCAAAACAAAGTGGAGGGCAAAGGTCAAGACTGTCCTCTGACCTTTTCATGTGTGCCACATCTTGATTGCACCAGCTCTCACCTAAAAATGGTCATATATACACTAAACACACGCACATCACACATACACAATAAAATAAAAAAGGGCTCATGTAATGACCATCCAGTTTTCTAGATTGCTTTCCCTCCCCTTTACTCTAGGGTTCTTGCATGGTTCCCTCACTGATATGCACAGAAGGGATGTGTCTGTCTACCGCCTGGCTTCTAACGCCCCACGCTGCAGAGTGACGGTGTCGGTGGACCTTGGAAGGGGCTCACTGCAGGCTCAGCAGGACACAGCACCGTAAGGAAAGGTGCTGCAGAAAGCAGGAGACGAAGGGAGGTGGGTGGACAGGGAGGAAGATGTCAGAACAGCACACATGCTGAACAATAGGTCCACACAACCCAGGACAGACTCTATAAATGTGGAGTTCTGAGAGGCACCCACCAAATCTTATCTCTGAGCAGCCGAGGAGGCCAGAAGTCCTAAGTCCCAGCCCTGAGTGCTCCTTCCATTTTGATCCCCCTAAGGGACCTGCTGGGGGATTGTTTGCACTGGGTGAAGTTCTGTTCCAGACCTTCTGTTACTCTCTAGATCACATCTCCCCAGAGTTCCCCCTCCTTCCCACACCTCTGCCCCTCCTCAGATCATGTCTCCTCATCATTCTTCTTCCTCATCAGACTCTTTGCCCTTCCTTAGATCATGCATTCCCAGCAACCCCCTCATCCCCAGACCTTCTGCCCTTCCAGCTCTGGTCTCAGCTGTGCTGCTTCCTTAGAGTCCAAGTCTGTGATCTGAGGGCCATGTCAGTACTGGAAATGTTAATACAGCCTGGGCACTAGGGCATGGAGACTGGGCACCGGAAATAAGACATCTCAGTGCTTGCAGTGTGACAGGTTAGCTGTGGAGTTGGGAAATCCTGTCGTATGTATAGCCTCTTAGTTCACTGAGTTCACTGAGGTTTGATCCCTTCCCAACAGTAGATATTCTGTCACCTTGTCAGCAGTTGCTTTTTGATCATTATTCTTCTGACTTTTCTATATGCCAAGACTTTCCTTACAGATATTGACAAAGTATATACACATGTACACATACATATGAATAAACACACACACATATACACAGAGAGAGAGAGAGAGAGAGAGGGAGAGAGAGGTTTAATTGCTAATCATCCGTTTAAAAACCATACTCTGACTCAGCCCAGCCAGGAAGCAAGGGCTGGGGCGTAGAGGGAGTGGAGGCTGAGCCTGCTTCCGGAGGACCTGGGGTGGAACTTGGGTATAGGGAGTATAGACCACTGATTTCTTTCTTTCCACAGTGCAAAACCACTGCAGAGGGTCAAGCTATGGTTTTCTACCACCAATGGCCTGTGGTAAGCAGATGCTGAGGGCAGAGCAGAGGGTGCACTGTAGTTATATGGGACCTCAGGCAGGAGACCAGCTAGGAGACTGCTGGGTAAAGTTCAGGCCAGCTGTGATGTGCACTTAACTCCAGACATGAGTAAAGGCTGTGATAGTGACATTCAATGTTTAACTCCTCCCTCAAGGCTAGAATGGGTCCAAGTCACTCCAGCTGGACAGAGAAGCAAGGTCATTGCTTCAAGAAACCCAGCCCCACAATTCCACAGAGGCTGCAGGCTTCAAAGCCCATCTATGCCCTTGCATTTGTGGTACTCGGTCCAGGATGCCCCCACAGGGGTCAAAATTCACAGATGCTGAGTCCTTGATATGAAACGGTACCTTGGAACATTTCCTCCCATGCATTCTGAGATCATCTTTTGATAACTTGTACCTATACAACATGAACAGTGCAAAGAGCTGTTATACTGTACTGTTTGGACATAATTACGAAAAAAAAACTGTTTGTATGTGTTGGTGCAGAAATGATTTTTGGTACATTTTTGATTGGGGGTTAGTTGGAGACACAGATGTAGAACCTGTGTATGTAGAGGGAGCTGATTCTGCAGGTGTCATACCACCTGGAGACTGGGGTACGTGGGCAAAGTACCCCAACCGCAGCTCACCTCCTAGATAGATAGATAAGTGCTATAAAGTGTGTTTCACTGGCACAGAAAAAGTCACTTCTAAGAGAGGAGAGAAAGTCAGAGCTCCACAGGCTCCACGTACCCCAGCCTTCTGATCCTGGTTTGTGTCCTTGGTGCAGAAGGATCCTTCCTCAGCATGATGAGCTGAGCCTGAGATGGGGCTTACCTCTCACCCTTCTTCTTCACTCCTTCTGGTCACAGCATCTGTCATGGTCACTTGGCAGAGTCATGGTTATTGTGCCGTGCCACTTTCTTTCAAGTGGCTGGAATTCCTGACCCTTTCTAATGGCAATTTTACTGTGGAGGCCAGAAACCCTCTGTGGGGCCCATTTTAGAACAGGTAAATACTATGGAGTAAGTGATGGCTTGACAGGGGTCCTAGAGGGAGGAACTCTGCTCTGCCATACCTGACACAAGAAGCCAGAGTACAAAGACCATGAGAAATGCATGGCCTAGATAGGTGGAAAATAAAAGGCAAGAGCTTGGCTACATACCTGGAGGCGGAGAGGCAAGCAGAGAAGGCTCAGTGTACAGGACACCAGAACCAGGAGCTCAGGAGGACTCCATGCCACGTCCTGAGTGTCTATAACAGTTGCTCTTGTCTGGCATGGCTCAATCCCATTGCTTCTGTACACTGCAGCTACTTTCCGGGCTGGAAAGCCACCTTCCTCTGTCAGTCTGTCCATTGTGTTCTCTTGCCCTAGGACCCTTCTGCCAGGGACCACATGCTACAGAGACCCTGGTGGCACCATACTACTTTGTACTGGGTCAAAAATGAGAGGCCCAGGGCCTTATCTTCAGATGCAGGGCTCGAGCTCCTGCCCCTGGCTGAGAGTTTGTTGGTCTCCACCAGATAGACAATGAAGCCCCTGGGGAGCCAGACAAGCCTTAAGGCAAGACAGAGAGCCTGTGACTAACAATACAGTGATCCCAATAGTAACAGCGCAGCTGGAGGTGGCCTGACTCTGCTCTCCTCTCTCTACCATCAGTTCTGTTTCCTGCTGCTGTAGAGCTGGTGATGCCCTCTCCCATGAGGAGCTGGCCACAGCAAAGTCAGCCCATGAGTGTCTGCCTCTTTCTAACTATGGGAAGAAGGGAGGGGAACTCTCCTGACCTGACAGGCCAACAGATTTCCTGTCCATGCACTATGTGGCTAGATGCTCCTTCATCTGGAAAGAGATGGGCTTGGCTAACCGCGGTGTTTTCAAGGGTTTGTTATTTCAGTGTAGCAAGGTCAGCACACCAACAGTTCTTTGAGAAAAGGGGTGGTAATTCTCAAATCTCAGGAGACAGAAGGCCCCATGGGGAAGCACAGGAGACAGCCAGAAGCAGAGGGAGGGAGACAGTGGCCTTTACTGGTTTCCAGAAGGAGTATCTGAGGCAGGTGAGCAGGCTTAGGGTCGGTTGATTTGGATAATGTCAGGGGGTTCTGGGGTGCAGGGCTAAGTGTCAGGTGCATCCTGGGGATTAGAGCAGGAGATAGTAGCCCAGTGTGTAAGAATCCTTGGGGAGGTAGTATGTGGGCATAGGAAGTGGAATGAATCATTCCTCAAAAACAATGTATATCTATATGTTTATAAACCTGTGTGTAAGATATATGGCAGGGGCCTAGTAGTAAAGAGCTCTTGTTATTACAGAGGACCGGAGTTTGGTTCCCAGGACTCACATGGTGACTTACAATCATCTGTAATACACATAGTATATGTGTGTGTGTGTGTGTGTGTGTGTGTGTGTGTGTGTGTATAAAACACTTATACACATAAAATAAAAAATACATATTTTAAAAGGCACAGGACATGCACACATTTTATATTTAACAGGATGTATCGTACATCTTCTATCTTATTCTTGTAAATTGGTATTTCTTGCCATGACAAGGTATTGCTACTATGCAAATCCTTTTCGAATTTAAAGAAATCCCTTTCTAGTCCATAGACAGGAAGGAAGCCATAACCAGATATCACCTGAGCACCACTTGATGAAGACCACAGTCCCTGGCCTGTAGAGACAGTGGCCAGTGTCCATTAGGCAGGGGCAAGCTTCACATTCATGAATTAGAAAGAAACTGCTAAGCAGAGCAAAAGAACTAGGGTGAGTTGCTTCTGATTCAATTTAATTTTGGCTAGAAAAGAAAATAATCACTGTTAAAAAATAAAAAGGAAGATTTTTCCTTTTGCTTAAGCTGGAAGTTGACCCTTCGATTTCCTGATCCCATCCCATTGCCTTTTAAAAGTGACACCCCACTTAGTTCCCAGTTGGTCAAAGCCAGCAAACCAGACAGTCAACCAGCCCACCATCCATCCACCCAGCTAATTTTAGCCAGTCAACCAACCAACTAGCCAACCAGCCAACCTAGCAACCCACCATCAGTCAGGCAGTCAGCCAGCCAGTCAGCCATGTAGCTATGAGCCAAGCAACCACTCAGCCAACTAGATAAGCAGCATGCCAGCCAACCATGCTGCCAACCAGATATCCAATTAGCCAAGCAACCAGCCAGCCAGGCATGCAACCAGCCAGCCAGGCATTAGCGAAGCGAATTTTCTCATGTGTTGGACCACAGTTCCTTGTATGCTCTGTCTTGGGTGAAAGATATGTGATATGATTCATGATTATTTCTTCCTAGGAGTTCTGGAAACTCAAACTCTGGTCCCTGGGAGTGTGTGAGGCTGGTAATGCTCTTCCCATGAGACCATCAAGTATCCCTTCGTCTTGAACCCAAGAAAGGCTCATGTACAACTTTGGATTCTCCACTTCTCTAAGAAGACCAACACCCTGTCCACTAGGACTTCACCCCACACTCATGGAGGAGGAGGAGGATAAAGCCACATTGGTTCCCATGATGCTGTGATACCTAGAGTCAATGCTCCACAGAGCCCAAACTGGGCTCAGGCTGCTCAAGTGGAGCAAGGCCTGTACAGAGGAAGGGACTCTGTGTCTTCTGGTCTAAGGTATCTTGTCACTGGGACTTCCTGTCCCAAGTGCCCACTCTGCATTCTTTGATGACAGACATTAGGGACAAGTAAGCTCTTGGGACAATTCTGTTCTCTAATGCTGGTCCAGCAGAACAGAAACCCATCTGTTCATACAGAAGAGAAGGGCCCTTGCTTTATGAGTCCTAGTGAGAAATGGGCTGAGAGCTGATTACCTCATCCTCTGTAGCATCCACTGATGAAAGCCAAGAAACAAAGGGATGTTTCTCAGTCCATTTCATGGGGTGTGGCTGTGTTCAGGGCTGTAATTTAGACCAGCTTTACAAACAGTTTTTGAGCACCTCTTGTGCATATTGTGCTTGGTTCTAGGGCTGAGACACTGGCTGAACATGGTTAGAACTTCCTTTTCATCAGCAGACACAGACCCAGCAGAGTGTTGGCCCTGCACTGGTCTGAGATCCTCAGAGAAAGAACAGGACGTTAGGAAGAGCAAGAATGGAGTCACTGCCTTGGCAGGCTCAGAGCAGGATGAGTGGAGGAGGGAGAATGTTAGGAGACTTTTCGTAGAACAAACCAACAGTTTGCCTGATCAACCTTTCCTTGTCTTCAGCCCACCATCCAGTTTACACAGAGTGGCGGATAGTCAAGAGCAGAGCAGCATCAGCCCTGCTGAAGTCAGTTTAGCAGAGAAAGGGCATAAATCTGAGGGCCTCCCATGAGCTTCTGGAAGGACCAGGGCTAAAGGTTGCAGTCTGGATTTTACTGTCACCCAGATACAATGTGACTCCTAGAGTGCCCCAGACATTATCTGTACCCTGCATCTCATCATCTTGCAACCAAGAATCTTGGTAGTTCTCAAGGTGACAGACAAGTAACCAGCATAGGCATGACTGATGACAGTGCTGGGCTCATAACCTCTGTGATGCAGCGAGCAGCCCTGGACCCACAGCGGATGCTGAGCGTCTTTCCAGGGCCACCTGAGAGCTCCCTAGCTCCACTGTCAGGATATCTCAACTGAGCCTGAAGTGCCATTGTGTCCCATTAAGAACCAGGCTTCTATTTCCTTCTGAGGCAGCTGTCATCTTTTATTAGGCACACCACTGGCCAGAACTTTTCCACTCTGGATGCAAGTGAGTCAGTTGACCACCTCACTGGAAATTTCTAGAAGACAGTTCCACACTCAACGGGATGCCTCACTGGGCTGCTGCAGGTGTTGGAGTGGTAGTGCAAAGTGAGCCTGAAGGGGATCTGGCTTCCTCCTGCCACACATGCGGTCGTCTGATGAACTTACTTCTGTCTGCTTTTTCCTAGTGCGACTTTCTGGTCTTTTCCACAGGCATTCCGTGCCTTTTCTGCTTTCTGAACTCCTGTGTTCATGTAACCCTTTTGAACTTCATCAAAATCGGCACTTAGAAAATACAGAAAATAACACTAATCTCAAAGCATCCTTGGAGGCTAACACCATTGGTTTGCCTGTCGATTCACAGTGCTAACGAGTCAATCCTCCGTAAGACAATCACGCAAATGCAAAGGTGATGGACAGCGTAAATAAAACCAGTTTAAGATTCTGACAAATTGTTTTCTGAAAAGCGGTGAACATTTCAGACCCTGAAAAAAAAATTGGTTGCCACATATCTTAGCTCATGCACAAATGATTATTCCTAGATGGGTTTATAGAGAATCTGCCAACTGGACCTTATTCTATTATTCTGCTGGCTCTTAACTGAAGTGCCCTGGGTCTGAACAGGCTGTGGCACATGCAACTATGATAGATAGTCATGTGGGCAGTGGCAGAATGGCCATTTGTGCTGTGTGGAGCGTGACTCACAGGTGTTGCAATTTGTGCTCCCTGCAGAATCGTCTTGTTTAGTCAGTGATAAGAGTGCCCTAGTTATTCATGTGGTCCCTGTAAATCTTCATCTCCATGGGGCTGGCCACACTGGAGAGTTCAGTCATGTGACCCAGGAAGCTGAACTCTCCATCCCTAGAGCTTGGTCCCAGGCCAGTGAGTGAATGAAGACTGTTTATCCAGTGAACATTCAGTGAGGATATCCTGTTTGGCATGCACATGGGTGAGCTGGAGTGAGAAGTCCCCTGACTCCACAGAGAGAGATCCAGAGCTCTGCGAGTGGAACCCTCCTCTCTGTTTGGTTTGCCTTGAGTTGTTCCCTAGACAAGAAAATCATAATGATGAGCATAGAGTTCCTGAGTTCTGAGAGCTGCCTTGGTAAATTATCAAAGAGGTCATATGAGCCTCAGAGTTTACAGTTATCAGGACTGTGGGTATCTTGAAGTCCCCTGAGCTTGTGCCTTTATCTAAATTCAGCCCCATGATGTTGGTGATGTTGGCTCTTTATCCTGGAGTCTGACATTGACCCCAAGTGTTTGGAGTCAGGCCCACAGAGCAGCTCTCCCAAAACAGTCTCAAGTCTTCTAATAAAAAGATAGACTCCTAGGGCTGGAGAGATGGCTCAGCAGTTAAGAGCACTGACTGTTCTTTGCAAAGGACCCAGGTTTGATTTCTAGCACCTCCATGGTGGCCAACAACTGCCTGTAACTCCAGTTCCAGGGGATCCAATACCCTCTGACCTCTGTGGACATTGTATGCATGTGGTGCACTTACATACTGCAGGTATGTAACACTCATACACATACAATACAAATTTAAAAAAAAATGAAACGACAAACCACAATACAAAAGAGCGTATGTAACATCCAGTCAAGTTTTGACATGACCGCCATCCAAACCCTGTCTGTCAGTCTCTGGACCCCCATGGTAGAGCCGTGCACTATGAAAATGGGGCACCTGCCACTCTCAGGCCACACTGTTGGAGTTGCACCCAGGAAAGAGAGACAAGGGCTTTTCTTGTGAGTAGATCCCTGACATGGGGGAAAGGTGTGCTCCTTCCTGGTGCCCTGGACTTCCCACCTCACTTCATAATAATAAAAGGAAAAGGTTCCAATAGATGCTGGAAAGACACCATGTGAGGTGACAGAACATCCTCTGTGATGCCCGAGTGAGCTTCGCTGCAGCAGGCTTCCTCTGCTGGGGCTTGCCTGCCTTCCCAGGCTGCTAACTGGGTGGTAGGCAATGGCTTTTCCTGTGCTGTGTAGATGGCAAGGTATTTGTTTATGTGTTTATGTTCACTCATTTTCCATCATACAGCAAAGGTGTAAGCTAAGCTTTAACTCAAAAAGGTGGCAGTGGACGCCACGACACGTTTGAGCAGCGGGCTGCTGAGCGACTGCTGCGGCTGTGTCTGCCCCATCCTGAACCACTCATTACAGCCCCGAGAACCTGGTATTAAGCCGCTCTTTGAGTCTTATCCAGGCATAATGTGCTGCTAGGCTGAAAGGCTGGCACTGGGAAGAGGATGCAGAGGGTGTAATCACAGCCATTACCGAGGGCCATCAATGCAGCCAAACCTACACTTTCCGCAGTCAGTAGCAGGCAGCGCGCTGAAAAGGAACTATTAGAGGCCCAGCCTGGCCCTCCGTGTGTGATAAGCGGTGGAGAGGAGGCCTATTAGGGCGCTGCTTCCATGGGGCAGGGGGCATGCTGTCACCCTCTGAGCGGACGAGACCTGTGTGCCTTTAGACAGGTCGACTTTTCAGGGTAAAACGACAACGCTGGGATTGGAAAGCCGCCACTTGTCACTGTCTACAGCTTCCTGCTGCGTTTGGCTTCCGATAAGGTGGATGCCCTGTGGAGGGCACATGCTCCTGTCTGTCTTGGTAGATCAACCAGTCTGTATGGGTCACTGGCAGTGAGCAGGGCATTTGTGTCTCGCTTGTCTGCCCAAGGTAGGCAGTCAACTTTTTCTGTCCTCAGCCTGTGTCAAGTGTGGGTTGGGCCAGCATTATCTACCAACCTGCCTTCCTTTGCCTCATTAAGAATGCCTTGGCAAGGTTTTGGGTGGTATGGTCAAAGTGGAGGTTGGGTTAGAGGGTCCCCTGAGGGTCAGCTTTCTGCACTCAGGTGAGATGTAGCAGGAGCCTGCTCTCCCTATCTCTGGACCTGGCAAGCCTGCTTAGTAGATATGTGTGTCCTGCGCCCTGGACAGGGGCACTGGTAGCTAGAGCTTTAGTGATGTCTAAGTCCACCTTAGAGGGCAGAAGTCTGCTGAGAACAAACAGCGTCTCTGGAGCAGTGTTACACTGGAGCAGCTTTAGAGGTATCACCCCCTGAAGGAAGGGCTGTGTCCTCCACTTCCTCCTGTGTCTGTGCCGTTATTCTGAAGACCAGCATGCCTTCCTAATGCTGGCCGACCAGGAGTCACGAAAGGTGGGTTTTACAGTAGGGTACTGCTGGGGTGGGGATTAAAACCCAAGCTCTCCTGCAGCTCTGAGTTGAGCTAATTAGAGAGAAAACTCCGTGATGACTACAACTAGCCACTGGACAGCTGACGGAACGGGCAAGCAGAGCCTGCCATGAGCACATCAACTTTCCAGAGACTGGTCTGGGCAGAGCTGGAAGCAGGAGAGGCTCAGGTGCTGATGTGGGTCTCTGACCCAACCCTGGTGTCACATGCCTTTCTTCATTTTTCATGTTGAATTGAACAGGACATTAGGTTGTGGATGCTTCCAGCTGCCAGCATGTGAAGAGATGAACACACCTACTGAGTGTTCACCTACTCAGTCCATGGGCTCCTTGGGGCTGGGATGAAGAATGAAATCCACAGCGTCAGGGCAACATGGCCTTGGGCCTTCAGAGTTCCCATTTATAGTGGTGGAGCTGGGACTGTCTCAAAGCCTCAAACCATGGGCCAGAGCCTTGAGGATGAGTAGGTCCTTGAGGGAACATGCAAAAGTGCATAGCCAATCTAGTTACCTCAGTGGAATCTGGGTCTCACCTGCCTCAAATTGTCCAGTTTGGGGGTCTGGGACGCTATCTTTCTCGTATCCCTACTTGGCTTTGAGATGCCTTTTTGAAGTCATTAATAGCTCAGACTTCCAGATGACAACCTGGATATTAGAATACATTTTCTGCATATCAGAATACATTTTCTGACATAGCTAAATGATCTTCAATACTAACAGCCTCCAGACCCCATGACGGCTGCACTCCAGTCTCACTCCTGTGTCAGCTGGAATGAACCCGGCTTTATAAAGAGTGGGAATACACTTGGACTCAGGCTGAGACCACATGTCAGAAACACTTGGGAAGGGTGTTGGGGTTTCATGGTCTCCTCTTGTCTCTCCCAGTCTCACACCAGTGGTGCTCTGTACACACAAAAACATGCTGGGTATCAGTCCTTCTTTATGCTGGGTGACATATTTATACACATGCAGGTAACACATGTGTGCATGTCAATTCTCCTAGTCTGGGGTGCTATGAATACACATATAACACACACATATATAACATGTGTGTACCAGTTCTTGATACTAGGACTTGTGTTTATGTACATACATGCAACACACATATGTGCATGCTGTCCAAGGATGGTGTGCTAAGCATACACGCATGTAACACACAGGGAGGTATCAGTTCTCCTCCCACCCTGGAGTGCTGTGTTTATACAAACACATGTAGCACGAATATATACATGTCAGTTCTTATGCAGATGTGTGCTCCTGAGGGTCTCCCATGTTTGTCCATAACAAAGGCTCTCTATGTGCACACGGCTCTTCCCCCTCTATGGTATGTCCTTACATCACAGAGACTTGCTATGAGCACACGGTCCCTCTCTACGGCATTTTCTCTAGATCTAGACTCATCATGGGCACACAGTCCTTCCCTTTACCTGACTTTTTCTCTAGATCTTAGCTGTTTGTTATCTTCCCCTTCTCTTTGCTTTGTCTTAGTTTTAAGTTGAGGTCAGGGAGCGTTACATTGGCACGGCTGCTGCGGGCTGTTACCCAGGCTGCCCCTTCGCTGCAGATGCTGGACACCACACTGTCTAGAAGGAAGTTGTGAGGCCCAGCTCCCAGCCATGGCCAGTCCAAGCTGCCCTCTCCCTGCTTCGGAGTCTCACCCTCTCAGCCTCTTCCTCCCTGGAGGTTCCAGCATCCCTTGGTCTCTGGTTTTCTGTCCACACTGGCTTCTGGTTTGTGGTAGAGAAGGTCATTTCACCAAGCCAGACACTCCTGCCTTCTGAGCCCGCTTCCCTCTTGTCTCCAGGACTCACTACCCTAGGCTATTCATTCCCCGGTCCTTGAATCCATCTACAGATTGGGGCCTGAGGGGAGAATGGCACCTAGCCAAACCCAGAACTCGTATTTTGAAACATTTCCTGTCTGAGGGCTTGTATCCATGGCGCGACTGAGCTCACAGATGAACCAACACAGCTGTCACTCTCCTCTTCCTGAGGAAGAGACTGTGGGACAGAGAGATTCTGAGAGTGAGGTAGCCTGCCTAGATCGGCCTCCTTGCCAAGTCTCTGAGCCCCATGGTGCCTTTCCAGAGGGCATCTCAAAAGTCAGCCCAGAACAGTGCTCAGTGTACACAATTTCATTTTCCCCCAGAGCACATGGGGGCATGGAGTGGAGTCTAGGACCGGAGAGGAGGAAACTGACACGTGGGCCTCTTCTGCTCGGAATTCTGTCTTTCCTGCTCTCCCAGGCATGTGCTGACATCACTCCTCCTTCTTCTGGTCCAGCTGACCCTGAAGTACCACTTTTCCCCCACCCCCTGCTTCCTTCCTTCCTCAGCAGCCTGCATGGCTTCCTCAGGACCCTATAAAAGTGACCCCAGGGTGATACATTCTGCCCGGCCTCTGGGTCCTGGTCTAGCCTCAGTCTCCTCCGGAGTCACCCCTCTTTTCTCATTGCACTGGGTACTGACTTCTGTACTGAACATCTCCTCCTCACAGCCCTGGGTCTGGGGCTGCTGGTCCTGCTCAGGTGTCAGGAGCCACTGAGGGCTACAGGCCCGTTGCCTGGCCAGCATGGGAAGTGCTTCTCTGCGTAGCCCCCACCTGCCCTATCACTTGCTCATGGCACCTTTCTCTTTAGCACACAGAAGCCCTCTCTTCCGGTGTTCACCTCTGAAACACCTGTCGGGGGCAGAACCTTACCGGCTCCCTCACCTTTCCTGCAAGCTGCCCACTTCCAGCCATGCATGGACGTCGGTGACTTTATCTTCTGAACTGTTCTCCAGGGCAGTACCCTGTGTATGCCCCTCCACTGTGAGGAAACCAGTCACCTAAGGTTCCACCACTCTGCCCTGTGCATGCCCAGGGTTGGCCAAAGTCCACTCCAAGAAAGGCACATTTCTCTGGTTCTATGAAGGTCGTTAGAAAACAAATCACTTCTGAGAGAGGCACAACTGTGCAAGAATTGGATCCTCTTGCTGACATGGCTAAAAATAACGTGCCTCGTTAGCACATTCAAACAGTGCTCGAAATTACATAGGACAAGCTAAAGACCAAGTCGGTGCTCGGCATGGGGTCGCCTTTCCTCCCAGGCGACTTCTTGGGAATGCTTAAACGCCCTTTCTCCCAGCACACAGAGGCCCTCTGCAGTGAGCAATGTGTTCTTACTCTAATTACGCTGGCAATTAGACCTCAGGTCTTTGAACCCCAACCAGCTCTGCTGCCTCCCCCAGAGCCTCCTGCAGGCTGAGAACCTGGCCTATGGCCGTTTCTGGCTCCAGCCAGGCATGTGCTGATGTCCTGAAGTGCCTTTTAAAAATAATCCATTCTTTATGTATTTGTTTGTTTGTTTGCTTGCTTGTTTTCTCTCATGCCTTGTCATAAACTGCTGGCCTGGCGACCACAGTGCTATTTTGTACTCTGTATGTGCGGAAGCAGAGCAAAGAGCTCTTTCTCTCCTCCATGATTTGACTTGACTTGACACTGTCATTTCCACTAATGCTTGGGATCAGGATCCCAGGACACGGCACAGGGAGTCCCAGAGTTTGTTCTGTGAGGTCTGCATTTCTATGTGCATTTCAATAGGAGCATGGCTTAATTTTGGCAGTGAATCCCTCCCTATCAAAATTCTCAAAAATAAACAGCCAAATAAGCATGCTGACTGATGGTGATTTCTGCAAAATCAATTACAGCTTTTATTAATTGCTTTATTAAAACCCTCAGGAACCTTACACACATGACACAAATGCCCAGGTCCTTTCTTCAGAGTGAGGCCAAGTGAACAGCTGGGCTCAGATTACATGCAGGGGAGACCTGGCCCAGAAACCCATCTCTTACTGTCTACCAGAAGGAGCTGACTGGAGTGTCCCGTGAGACGATGACATAGATGTCTGTCTTTCATGGACACCACCCAGTGAGAAAACAGGTACCCCTGCTCCCCTGGAAGTGGGGTTCTGGGAAGCCCGTGTCAACTGTGGTGGCTGCTATGTAGCCTAGGCTTGTGGGCACAGAGGAGGGGTCTGGTTATAGACCCAGGAAGGTCCCTGCTAGCCACATGACAATCTTATTCCACTTATTCTCCCTATATCTGTTTTCTAAGCTAGATAAAGTTCCCTGACCCATCTTTTCAAGAGAAATGAAAGCTTCCAAAAACACTTCTTAATTGAAGGAATAAACAGAAAAACTTTAGTTAGAAAATGAATCCTAAAATCAGGATCAACTCAGAATCTCAACATCCTGAGTGTGGGTACAACTTGAATGTACAGGGTCAGCAAAGCCAGGGCTGGCCCCAGGTATAGAGGGTAGTTTGTTTAAGCATTCACTGAGACTAAACTAACTGAGAAAAACTCCAGAAGTCACCGACCACAGCAACAAACACTGATGTCAGAGATTAGAAGATCTGTCAAGCAAATAGCAGCAAAAAAAAAAACCTCAGCTCCAAGAAGAGAAGGGCAGATTCTCAGAGCAGGTACAGTGTGTTACACCGAGGGTCCACTTGTCGGAACAGCAACGAAACTGTGATACACAGAGGAAGTGTGCTACACACAAACAAACAGAACTGTTCTTCCTACACACACACACACACACACACACACACAGAGTATGTTCCCAACACACACAGAAGTGTGTTCCCTTCATACACAGAGAAGTGTGCTCCCTACACACACACACACACAAGTGCACACCTACACATGCATACAGAAGTGTGCTGCCTGCACACACACACACACACATACAGAAGTGTGGTCCCTACACATACGCAGAAATGTGTTCCCTACACACACACACACAGAAGTGTGGTCCCTACATATACACAGAAATGTGTTCCCTACACACACACACACACACACACAGACACATAAATGCACTCCCTGTACACCTACACATGTACACATGTGTGCACATACACATATAGAAGTGTGCTCTCTACATATACACAGAAGTGTGCTCCTTATCTAAAGGGGGAAGCATATAGCAAAGCTGTCTCCAAGGAAGGCAAGACATGGGACTTTACAAAGGCTTAAATCAACATATGTTCAATGGAGTCCCAGAGTGAGAGAATGAACAGAAAAGGGAAGAACTGAAAATAAATGAGTAAATAAATAAAATACAATAAAAAGAACAAAGAACCAACCAATGAATAACCTACCACCACCATGACCACCCAGGGCCACATACTTTCCCAAATGCAGTGAAAAGCAGTAGCCCACACCTAAGGTGCTCATCAGATTTCAAGTGTGGCACACTCAAAGTAATTTGCACCCAAACATATACATTTCGAACATATCTAAAGATAACAGACAAAAGATACCAGGAATTGCAGAGTCAGGTGGATCTCTGTGAGTTCAAGACTAGCCTGATCTACATAGTGAGTTTATGGCCAGCTGGGGCTACAGGGAGACTCTATCTCAAAAAAAAGGACAAAAATCCCTTTGGGAATGGAATATGCAGGAAATGTGGGATACCATGAAAAGAATCTGTACATCATAGACACACAGGAAGAATAACCTCGGGCTAATGACATTTACCATATTTCCCACAGGACTGGAGAAGAAAACTTTCCTAAGTTAAAGAAAGACATACTTATACTGATAGAAGAAGCACACAGAATAATAATAATAATTAGACAGACCCAGAACATCTTACAACATACCATAGTAAAAACATTAAATGCATAGAACAAAGAGAGGGTGCCGAAAGCTGCTAGGGAAAAACAGGAAGTTACATAAAGGAAAACCCATCAGAATTACTTTTGACTTTTCAGTGCAAACTATGAAAACCAGAAGAGCCTGGATTAAAGTATTCTCCAGACTAAATGGCCATAGATTCTAACCCAGAATACTTTACTCAACAAGACTATCTATCATAGTCAAAGGGGAATGGAAAATTGTTTATGACATGGCTGAAAGAATTCATGTTTACTAAACCAGCCCTTCAGAGAATACTTGAAGCAAAACAAATGACTGATGATAGGAATGACTATACCCAAGAGGTTATAGAAAGAAAAGAAAGGAAGGTATAATTATAAAAACACAAAATATGATCAAGAACACAAACCAATTAAAATGACAGTAACTAATACACACCTTTCAATAATAGCTCTAAATATCAATGACCTCAACATCCCAGTCAAAAGGCACAGGTTAGTGGAATGGATTAAGAAACAAAATCCATCTTTTTGTTGCCTTCAAGAAGCCCATCTCACCTTCAGAGAGGTGCTACCTTAGAGTGAAGGGAGGAAAAAGATATTCCAAGTGAATAGCATTAAGAAGCAAGCAGGTGTTGTGATTCTAATATCTGAAAAAATAGACTTCAAATTAAAGCTAATCAGAAGAAACAAAGAGGGTCACTTCATTCTAATCAAAGGAACAATTGATCAAGAAGATAGTACAATCATGAACATATATGTACCAAACTCTGGTGCACCCAATTTCATAAAAACAATACTACAGAACTATAAAATACAGATTAACCCTAACTCAGTAATAATAGTAGGTGACTTTGATACCCCACTATCTGCAATAGACAGGTCAAATGGACAAAGAATAGACAGACAGACCATGTGAATTGGATGACATATCAGATGGATCTACATCTGGTATGTCATATCTACAGAATATTCCACCCAAGCACCAAAGAATGTACTTTCTATTCAGCAGCCCATGCAAGTTTCTCAAAAACTGGCCCAGCATTAAGGCCAACAATCAACAAATGGGACCTAATTAAACTAAAAAGCTTCTGTACAGAAAAAGAAACAAGTAAAGAAGTGAAGAGGAAAACCACTGAGTGGAAGAAAATCTTTATCTGCTACACAACTGATAGAAGGTTAATATCCGGAATACACAAAGAACTCAAAAAACAAAGAAACAAGAAATAAATGACGCAATAAAAACATGGGCTAAGGACTTGAACAAAGAGTTCTCAAACAAAGAAATAAAAATGGCTAAGAAACACCTTAAAAAGTGCTCAACATCCTTAGTAATTAGAGAAATGCTGATCAAAACCAGTTTAAGATTTCATCTTACCTTATCAGACGGGCTAAGATCCAAAGAACAAAAGACACCAAATGCTAGTGAGGATGCGGAGGGAGGGAATGAATATTCGCTTACACGCTGCTGGGGGGATCGCAAACTTCCGCAACCACTATGGGAAGCACTGTGGAGAATTCTTAAAAAGCTAAAGAAGAAAAATGAAAAACTAAAAATGAATCTACCATGTGATCCAGTTCTACCACTCCTTGGCATATGCCCAAAGGACTCATCCTACTGTAGAGACACCTGTACATCCATGTTTGTTGCTATTCTTTTTACAATAGCTAAGAAATGGAAACAACCTCAATGTTCCTCAACTGACAGATGGATAATGAAATGGCACATTCTACTCAGGGGTAAGAAAAGATGAAATTTACAGGTAGATGGATGGAAGTAGAAACTGTAGTACTAAGTGAAATAACACAGACAGACGCAGCAAAGCAAGTGACAGGTATTCTCCCTCACTTGTGGACTGTAGCCCCAATCCCTTATATATAAGAATACCAAATATTATGCATCAAAGAAACTTCTTTTTGCAACAGAAGGAGGGAGGCTATTACAGAGTTCCACAACTGGTCACACACAGAAAACATATGTCTGAGAGATGCTTAGCCCTAAGTAACACATCTACAATGGAACCTCTACACCTAAGGATCATGGAACATAATGCAACAGGAGTAAAGAGAATACTAACACATCCCTCACCTCTCACCAGGGGAATTTCCTCATACCAGAGTGCAATGCTCACAGAAGGCCACAACTGGCAAAGCTTTAGAGAATAAGACTGCAGAGTGCATGTTCCTGGATAGGACTCCTACATTAAACCTCACCCATGGCTCAGGGACCATTGTGGAAGATGGGGAGGAAAGACTGTAAGAACCAGAGTTGGTGCATGGATGTAAGGAAACAGAGGCTTTCAGGCCACTGGGAACTTGCTCATATGAACTTGTAACTGGCGACACCATGCCCATGATCCATGCAGACTCAACCAGACAAAAACCCAGCATAGAATGTGGGAACTGGGCAGCAGGCCCCACCCCTAGCTAGGAACTATTGGTAACTGAATACTGCTGGGTGAGGGAGAGTAGATATTCTTTAAGATCTCTAGATTGGCTGACATCCACTGGATGTACTTGCACTGAAGGACATCTGGGTACAAATGTTTGACCAGATAGGTAACATATGACAGGATTCATGAAATCTGGTGGGGATACAGGGGTGCCTATGGGGAGGGAGTCTGAATTTGAGTTTAAATAGTCTAAATACTATTATATGAAATACACAAAAATCAATCAAAATATATTAAAAAAGAACCAACCAGAAACTCCAAGCTAAAATTTATCATAACCGAAACAGAAATTCAGTAGAAAGGCTCAACAGCAGGTTTGAGCAGTGAAAGGATCAGTGACCTCAAGGATAAATCATTGGAGATCATCCATATTGAGAAACATAAAGACGCAAGAATCCATGAACAGAGCTTCACAAAGTATACCAAAGTATGTGCAATGGAGCCCCAGAACAAGGGGAGAGACAGGAAGGGGAGGAAGGCTATTTGAATCAATGGTCCCGAAACACTTACCAGTGGAATGAACATCGTCTACATGAATATTTTGAAAGTAGAAGGATGAAAAAAATAGTATTCTGTACAAACAGTAACCAGTAAAAGTGTTCCAGTGACTGTAGCTCAAATAGACTTAAAATTATTACTACATACAAAGTAGGTATTTTACAATGACAAATGGAACAATTTTTAAAGAAGAGAGAACGGCTGTAAATAACATGTGCTTAAAAATAGAGCCTGGAGCACATGAAGTAACCATGTAGAAAAATGAAGACAGAAATGGGAAAGCTAAAAAGTGTAACAAACCTTCACTTTCCATAATAGATCTAACAACTTGACATAAGGTTAATAAAGAAAAAGAAGATCTAAAACTACTAAAATAACCAGAACTGAGCAACAGCCACAGCCCCTTTGCCAAGCAGCAGAACATATCCACTGTTCAATGGCGGAACACACCCACTGACCACTGGCAGAACACACCCACTGACCACTAGCAGAACACACTCACTCCCTGCTGGCGAAACACACCCACCCTTCTGAAGTGAGCATGGAGATTCTGGATGAATATCAGATAATGAAAAACATTTTAACATACCTGGAATAATCAGACTAGTGGAATGAAATTAAAAATCAGTGACAAAAGTATTGAGAATGTTACAAATATAAGGAAATAAACTGATGTATCACATCATTCTGAAAACAACACAAGGGAAATTAGGAAATGCTTTTGAAGTGTTCTTTAATTTTTTGAGAATTTCATATAGTTTATTTTGATCACATTCACCCCGACTCCCCTATGTAACTTCTCCCAGATCCACCCCAACCTCCTTAACATGACAACTTCATGTCCTTCTCTTTTCCTTTAGAAGTCTGCCAAGTTCAATTTCTGCTGCTCATACTGGGTGTGGGGCCATTCACTGGAGCATGGGTGGGCCTGCCAGGGGTGACACTCATACAGAAAATTGATTCTCCCTACACCAGACGCCATCAACTGCCAATAGCTCACCAGGTCAGAGTGAGGACCCTTCAGTCCCACCTCTCTCTGTGCTGGGATGTTGACTGGCTTGATCTTGTGTGCGTCTTGTGTCATGCAATTCTTGCATATTTTAAGCCGATAATGTTAGTTCATCAGGTCATCTATTCTCTCATTGCCTTGCTTACTGGCGGAACACACCCACTGACCACTGGCGGAACACACCCACTGACCACTGGCGGAACACACCCACCCTTCTGAAGTGAGCATGGAGGCTCTGGAATATCAGATAGTGAAGAACACTTTAACACACTTGGAATGATCAGAACAATGATACATTTACTTGGTTCTCTCTCAGTACAACTGGTTATAGGTCACTGAGATATTTTGCTTTCTTTTTTGTAACTTAATTTTTGCAAATTTTATACAATGTTTTTTGATCATATTTAAACCCCTCCCATACCTGCACTGCCCTTACTATGTCCTGTCAGATTTCATGCACTTTATTTTATATACATGTATAGATATATTAATATGTTTATGTTATATAATATATGTATGTATTATATTATGCAGCACATATAAATATATATGTATGTATGTATATATGCCTATATACATATACATATATATATATATGTTAAGGTTTATCAAGTCAAATTTATGTCCCCAAATGTCCTTCAATGATATGTCTATCCACTGAAACCCTGTTAACCTACCGAGCTTCACACCCTTAAAGAAAACTGACTCTCCTTCTCCCAGTGGCTATCAGTTGCCAATAGTTCCTCATCTAGGTCGGGCCTTCTTCCTCACTTCCCCACTTGTATGCTGGGATTTTTGTCTGACTTGAGTTTACATGAGACTTGTGCACACTGTCACCATTGCTGTGAGTTCATATGAGTAACTGCCTGGCTGTCTGGAAAACTCAGTTTTCTTGTCGTCATCCACCACCTCTGGCTCCTACAACCTTTCTACCCCTTCTTCCAAAATGATTCCTGAGCTTTGAGAGGCAGAGGTTTGATATAGGTGTCCTATTCAGGGCTAAGCACTCTGCAGTTTCTTACTCTCTGCATGTTGGCCAATTGTGGGTCTCTCAAAGCTTCATCTCTCCTGGCTGGCTTTCATAGTACTGGAATAGGTATGTATGCTTCTGGAAGAGAAAAAGAATCATCCACCTTGCCCAGCTGTGCCTCTGTGAGCTACAAGACTGGCCTGGCACAATGGGGGCGTGGATGCTATGGAATAACCAACCACCTTCTGATTGGATGGAAGGTCTGCTTCACAAGATGGAGTCCATACCCAGTAGATATCAAGCCTGGGAACTAGGCTGGGCAGGTCACAGGCCAAAGGGGAGAACTTACTACTATAATTCTGCTAAGTGGACATCACATTAAACCGACTCCTAATGACTTACTGTTGCATGCATAGATTAACGCATCTTTCAGCTCTCACCAGGGAAGTTTCCTCATGCAACAGATGGAAGTGCTTTGGTATAAACAAAACCAAAGTAAGGGGCATTCTATGGTCCCTTAAGCTAATATCCACACTGAACAGAGAACGACCATGGAACTAACTTGCCATCATAGACAAAGGAAACAAGGGGAAAGTAAACACAAAGTGAGCTAAAGGAAGACAGTGAAATGTTAGGTAGAGCTGGGTGTGGTGGCCACACCTGTATCCCAGCCCTGTGGAGATGGAGGAAGGAGGGTCAGGAGTTCAAGGCCAGCCTGTCTCAAAACAAAAAGAGAATGAAAGAACGAACCAATTTAAAGTAGAAATGAATGAAATAAAGAATAAAAAATGAGAAAAACTGGCAAAGAAAAAAATTGCTCTTCTTAGAAGATCAATACAACTGACAAACTTTCGGCTGCTAAAAAATAAATAGAAGATTCAAATCACTATAATTAGCAACAATACTGTAATACCACTAGTAATTATGATCAAGTGATTGAACTGTTAATCAAATAAATCCCCACAAAGACCAAATGATTCAAGGAGTGGATTCTGTAGAATATTAAAAGAAAAATTAATATCTAGTCTTCACACAGTCTCCAAAGAAGTAGAAAAGATGGGATATTTAATATTTGGCATGTTCTATGTGCTCAGTATTACTCTGGTACCATAACCAGATGAAAACATTACAAGAAAAGAAAGTGACAGGTATATGAAAACCAGTCAATTAAATATATCACACTAATAGAAGAAAGAAGAAACTCCACATAACATGTCAACAGATAAAGTAGCTAACAATTCCAACACCTTACCCTGATAACAATACTCACTGGCGGAGCAGGGCCAGCATGGCTGCCCACATGCACTGGTCGGGCAGAGCCAAGCCAGGCTGGCCATCCATGCATCCAGTGACACCATGGTCAGCCCATCCAACATCATCATTCAATGGCTTCAAAACATGGCTGCAGTCCTCAGCAGCACTAGCAACCTGAGAAGTCTGCAGATTTCAGAAAATAAACTGGAGGACACCAGTGGAAAGCTGTTGTGTGAAGCTGTGAAACTTCCCAACTGCTAGTCAGAGAACCTTAGGTTGGATGCTTGTGAGCTAAGTGCTGCCTGCTGTGAGGACCTAGCTTCTTCTTTTCCCCACAGTAAAACCCTGTGGGGAATCAACCTTCTGGAGAATGCCTTGGTCCACAGTGGGGTCATTGTGCTGAGTGGGGCCCTGAAACAGCCACAGTGTAACCTGCATGTACTCAGACTGTGAACAACTGACTTTGATGAGGAAACATAAGCTTTTCTGGTGGCTGAGAGAGAAATCCGTACTTGACATTTCTAAGCAGCGTGTAAGATGAACAGAAAACAAATGTGAACATTTGATTCTAAGAAACCTGAGCATATCTGACCCCAAACCACATACAAATAAAAGGGAATTTGCCTGTGTGTAAGAATTATAGATCACTGACACTCTAATGAGATATGACTTACCTGGCACCCAGCTCAGATAGGTTATGTAAGATGGGTGGGGTTTTCATTTGCTAACAGAAGCAGAGTTGGGGGAGTGGGAAGTGTGAGGCGTGGGAAGGTGAGAGTGGAGGTGAGGAGACAGTCTGAATGGAATCAAAATGCTTTGGATGAATTTTTGAATCAATAAAAGGGAGAAAAATTAGAAAGGAACTTCCTCCCCCAATGGAGGAGTCTATGAAAATGCAGTCAACATAATAGCAAGAGACTGAAAGCTTTCCCTACGATGAGGGCCAAGACCCAGGGCGGAAATGCTGAGCACATTCCATTCAGCACCGCACTGGAGATTCTGGCCAAAGCAAGCAGACAGGAAAAAAATCATAAAGAAGAAATAAAATAATCCCAATCCATAGGTGATTTGATTGTGTACATATATCTAAAAAAAAAACACACACACACCCAAATACTAGAATTAGAATAAATAAACAAATTTAGCTATGTTACAAGAGATGAGATAAATATATAGATATCAGTGGGTTTCTACAACCAGCAATGACTATACTAAGAAGCCATGGAATTTTGTGGTTTCAAAGAGTTTATTGTACAGTATGTGACTTGGATCTAAAATAATTCTTGTATATTCAGTGAAGAAAGTGGGTTAGAACACTGAACATTGTATATTCTAAGTGATTAATTCAGTTCATACACATGGATCATAGTCAAACAATGTGTCAGGTGTTTGGTCAGCTCTGGATAACTCTAGCCCATGGTCTAGAGAGACAATAAGAGAAATTTTTGAAGAAAATATTATATGGCATAATTTGTTATTTTCCACTCAACCATCAACCACTAAATGTGCACAAATGAGTGCCCCCTCAAGTCTTTGACAATAACCATAATGCTAGAATCCCTGAAACCAACTCTTTTCATGTTTATATTATACTAGTAACTATTAAAAAAAATCATTTGAGAAACTGGAAAGATGGCTCAGTCAGTAAGAGTGCTTGACTTGCAAGCATGAGGACCGGAGATCAGATTCCTGAAACCACCTTAAATAAATGGCCATGGTGGCACTTGCCTGTAATCCCAGCACCTGTGAGATGAGAGGTGGAGACAGACATCCCTAGAAGCTTGCAGGTACATGGTTTGGTCTATGGGGCAAAGTTCCAGCCCAGTGAGAGACCCTGTCTCAAACAAAAGATGGAGGAAGATGCTTGAGGTCCTACACCTGAGGCTGTCCTCTGACCTTCACACGCACGCTGTGCACACATGTACCCTCACCTCCAAAGCACACTTCACACACAAATGCACACACCTATACGCACATATTACCTCTATTCATTTGAATACCTTTGCATGGGGAGAAACATCTTGAATTGGAAAGCCACTCCTGATAATGTCGATGCAGTGAAGATTTATATTTCTTAGTTCTTGAATTAATGTTTCTTGATTGAACTTTTAGAAAAGTCCACTTTCATTCAAGCTTCTCTCTGTCTTGTGTCCAACTAGTACACACAGAAAGTCTCAAATTTTAAGTATTCTTAAAAGACTAAAACCACAGTGGCTGGAGAGATAGATCAGTGGTTAAGAGCACTGGCTGCTCTTGCAGAAAACCTGGGTTTGGTCCCTCGCACCCATAACTGTCCATGATTCCAGTTCTAGGGAATCTGACACTCTCTTCTGACCTCTGTGGGTATTGGCTGGCATGGGCAAACTTACATACATGCAGGCAATACACTCATAAACATAAAATAAAAAAAAATAAAATTTTTTTAAAAGACTAAGGCCAAATATGAAGTGCAACTGAAGAAAAAATGGCACTAGCATCTAAAGACAGGGGCAGTCCCAGGGTCCACCAGACTTCTCAGGAACAGGGGAGAAGCCAGAAGGACTGGCGAGGCCTGACTCAGGACTCATTACAAAATGGATGGCATTTCGGCACAGTGTGTTTTTGGTGAAAAGACAGGCACTTGGCTCAGTACGACTGAACAGAGCCCAAGACAGACCCACATAGATACAGTTGATGGATTCTATGGAGGTGCAAAATACCATTTGTAATCTTAGATGCTCAATGGGATTGGCTTCCCTATGAATTTTGCTTTGTAGATATGTTTCTAATACCTAACACCACAGACAGGCCTCTACCTCCTTAGATTGTAGGCTATCTAACTGTAGACTGTGTGATTGTACTGATGTCTTTGAAAGTGTGGGCTGTGCAGACACATGTGTGTGTGTGGTTTGCATTTGTGTTTGCATGGTGTGTGCATGGGTAAGGTGTATGTGTGGTGTGTATGCACATGTACATGGTATGTGAATGCATGTGGTATACCTATGTGTGTGGTGTTTGTGGTGTGTGTGTCTGCGTTTACATACATTTTTAAGGTGATTTTTTCTCTAGATTAGGCAGACGCCTGCAGTGGCCAGCTCTATGCTTCAGGGTTTAGAATGTGTCTGTTGAGTTGGGCTTGGTCAAGCTGAAGCCATGACTGTCTGTCACAGTCCTCACATTCTCAGCTCTGTGTGCTTTCCCTGGTCCTGGAACTCTGCCATCAGCAGAACTGCACATCTTTGCTGCGGGGATGTGCTCTTGTCCGCACCTGAGGTCTCACAATGCCCCTACCTGTCTCTGTGAAATTTAACCATGGTCTCTGGTGGGAGTGTCAGGCACAGTCTAGACAGAATGACCACAATTGTGGATGGGAGAGGGGTTTCATTTTCTGTATTTCTACAAACACATAAAGCCTTAAGACAGCTGCTCTGGGGATAGAAGCAAAAAGACTGTTTAAAACCGTCCTGGGCTGTATAGTAAGTTTAAGCTCAGCTTACTGAAACCTTGTCTTAAAAAAGAAAACAAAACCCCACACTGGTTAGACTGGGCACTAAATGCCAGTCAATGTACAATTTCCTAAATATAAAAATAAGTGAAACCAAGGGACATGCAGGTGGCGAGTGTGACAAAGCAGGCTTACAGCAGTGCCCTGCTCTCTTTTCCAAGGTGCTTGTTGAGGCTCCTCAAGAGACTTTACCATGAAGGAGTCAGCAGTACTTCTGTTGGTGTCAGATCCTGTGGCCCAGAGTGAGTGCAGGAGACAGAGAGGCCGAGAACATGTCTCTGTGGGGTCTCAAGTCTCCAGCTCTCTGTGACTGAGGAGATGGGGTAGAATGAAGTTCTGATCCTTGCACCCATCTTTGCACTGTGACTCTGTAGCTCTTCCCATTGTGTGGACTGATGTCCCTGCCTAGGGCTCGGAACTACATCATGTGGTCTGATTTGGCTATTGTAGTTGCTGGTAGAGTTGGGTGTGCCTCGATACTGAGGCTAGCCCTCTTGACCTCTGTTCTTGCTGACTAGGAGGGTATGAACTTCAGCTGCAGGGGAAGGTCAGGTATAGGCACAGCCTGCAGTGTGGAGCCTGGCTCAGCTGAACTCAGACAACATCAGCAGTTGTCCTGAGTTCCATCCCTGGGCGGAGGCTGGTGAGAGCAGTCAAAGGGCAGACCTGCAGGAGTTGGCACTGAGGCTTTGGGAAAGTTTCTTCTCCTTTGGTAAACCCTATATTTTGCCACATCTCCCCATGACCCATATCCTGTTGTCACCCAGACACACAGATATACCCATTACACAGATACTGACGTTAATATGTACAAAGTACCCTCACATAACACCGAGAGTGATCCTCCATTAAATAAGCAAGTGCTGTCACCAATCCTGGGTGACCAGCACAGCAACAATACACACAGTGGCTGTCTGTTAGGTAGCCCAAGTGACACATGAAACCAGCTGTTGTGGCGAGGACAGAGATGATCCACAGAGTTCTATGGCAGCTTGTTACTCAGCTAATGGCTGCAGAGGGCAGACCCTCCTGTCAGTACCCTTTGTGCCATCTGTTCTTGGCACACAAAGCCAGATACAATAAGTAGCATGGTGTGAAGTAGAGCAAATGGTATGGATCCGTCATTCACCAGTGTGGTGACAAACAGCCCTTCATAACAATTATCTAGTTAAAACACCATTAACAATTAATGACATACATCACAGAACTTATTGAACCCATTAAAGACTAATTTACTGGCTATAAAAATATGGCATTAAGAATTTATGGATCATTACCTTTTATCCTGGAATGAAATATTGTGGAGTGAAACTCTTAGAAACTGCGGAAAACAATGACTCATTAAAGCCACGTGAAATGAGGTGATAGGACTCAGCAAAGAAGGAGGGAACGAAGCCAGGCGAAGTTGGGAGATGCTTTTTCCAATGGAAGCACTAACTTTGTCTAACACTGAATTGGATGAAGATTGTATTTTCAAACAAGATTAAGATCTACAATTAAAGCGCTCAAACAAAGTAATTTTAATGTGCAATAAAATCTTCTTTGGGGGGAAAATGTATTAGATCGTGACTGATAAAAATTCTGATCATGATTAATCACAGCTAGGTATTTTGGAACACTATTAAGGAGAGTGTAACAATGTGGAAATTAATTAACTAATTCCTCTAAAGGGTTTTAAAATATAATACGATGTAACAGCTGTTGCAGCTTTAAAAATGATTATTTCTTTTCCTCTCTGGAACCCAAATCTGACAGTCAGAAATCAGCCTAATTTCATAGCAATTTTCAGTTTATTTCTCTGTAATGGAATCAACCACATGGTGTAGAGACTCCCATTTTCTGGGGTTTTATGCATACCAGCGAACCCCAAGGCTGGTGCCCACAGACTCTGTGGTGGAACAGACCTCATCCCTGTGACAAGAGCTGCTGGGGCATGGGCTACCACAGCATATTTGTTCTGATTTTTACATTCTAATTGTACAGAAGGCTTGGTATGAACTAGCTCAACCTTTGAGAAAACTCTTGAGCTTAGAATGAATAAAACAGAAACCTAAGAAACAGGAAAGACGGTCTCTAAGTCCTTTGTGAGTCAGCATATTAGTTCTATTGTTGCTGAGAGAAAACCGACTTCAGAAAGGAAAGATTTATTTTAGTTCATGCTTTTAGCTGTTCCAGTCCACAGTCCTTGGCTCAGGAGTATACACAGTGGCCCAGGCATGAGAGAGAGGAAGGAACAGGGGACCAGGGACCAGGCATAACCTGCAAGGGCATGCCCCTTCCCCATGACCTACTTCCTCCAGCAAGACCCCATCTCCTAAAGTTTCTACCATCTCCCAAACCAGTGCCACCAAATGGGGATCAAGACTTCAACGCCCGAGCCAGGAGAGACACTTCCCAGTCAGGCTTCCTTGTCAGTAAGGTCACTGAAGCACAGCAAGCAAAGCAGAACTAAAGCCCCACCCCAAGTCCCTGTCCACGGTCTTTCAGTTGCATGGTCTGTAGGTGGCCACTGATGGGAGTGATCCCTTCTGCTTTTAGAGACATGTGCATGCAAGCCCGAGTGTCCATCCATTGCTTTGTTCAGATGAGCACTTGTTTAGCTTTCTACTGAGAAGAAACACTGACCACTAAGGCAATGCACCCTCTCCCATGAGTCTCTGGGGCACCGCAGGCACACTACCCCAGGCACTCCTCAGACTGCTGCTTATGTTAAAAAGAAAAGAAAACTCTCTATTCTGGCAGTGACTGTAAGAGTTTCAGGGACACTGAAGCTTCCACTTTTACCTCAGCAGGACTGTGTCCCTTCAAAGCCTTTATGGGGACCTATGAGAAATGATAGTCAGGTCCCCACTGCGGTGGCATCCTCCTCATGGGCATAATTCTTTCCCTTGGAGACTGCTAGGGTTTGAGGGAGCTACCACCTTAAGAACCCCAATTTTTCCTAACCATAGAACCACCATTTAGCCTGCTCCTGATGGCCCCAGAAAACTGCTGTCAGCGGAACTATAGCACAACAGAGTCACAGAATGCAGCACGCCAGCTCTGGTTCCCTACCAACTGGCTGGAACACACTCAATGTTTTCAGGCGTTAAGTGGAAAACAAATGTTCCAGCCACCACGGCCGGTGCGGGGCGGTCTCACACTCATTCTCCATCCTTGTGTTTGCTACTATAGGAGGACAGCATGTTGAGGACTCCGAACAATCTATAATTCTTAATGACTCCACGCCAACTCGACAACAAAGAAGTAAATTTTCTTCCAAAGCCGTAGCCATTTATTTTCTCTTGGCTTTAATTTTTCCTAAACATAATTATAATTATTAATATATATTCTTGCCCTGAAGTTTACATTCTAATTGCTGAACTAAATAGGTGCCAGATAATAAAAACAACCTAGTAAATAAAAGACAGATAAATTCATAGTTGTTCTGAGCTGAATTCTCACACACCTATGTTATAAATTACAATTTTGCTTACAAGCTATTTTGTACCTGGAGGTTTGCTAGCTGTGTTTTCTGTAAAGCCAAGATCTGAGGATCAAATGGGTTATCAAGCAATAGTGATCCTGTTCTATCCACCTTAGCAAATGAATGCTTGGGAACTGGTCAACATGACTGATAACTTAGGGACCAATGTTGAGAACAAGCATCAGAAACTCATGTCTGTGTGTGAGGGACCATCAGAAGACAAGGGAGATGCAGGCAAAGTGCTGCCCAGGAGACTGTGGACTGGAAAGTCAAGTTAGTGAATATGTTATAATCACTTATGTTATGGGGTTCTGACAGATAATCTGGACACTTGCAGTGGGCATATCCCAAGATGCCCACCCCAGACTCTCAAATGGTATCCCAATCACATGTTGCAGTGATGGGTTTGGCCGCTCACGCTTTGAACGCCCAGCGTGGTCAGAGTCATCAGGGAAGTGCCTCTGGCTAGAGATGCTGCTTCATCACCATGTGGCAGGCGACACTGTGTAGCTGCTCAGGTACAGGGGGAGCAGAGGCAGTCTTCTCACGTTGGCTTCAGGGTGGCTACTGGGTGGGATGTGGTAGCCATGGGTTTTGGGGGCACTCTGACTTTCTGCCTTGCAGTTAGGGGATTCACAGCAGTATGAATACAAAGTCCACCTCTCAGATTCACTGTGCAGGACCTCCACCACCCTGCAGCCTGCTAGCTTCTTTGGCTCTCCATGCAGCTCTAGGATGAAGGTCGTCCTGCAGACTGAGGCAGGCTCAGGTGCATCTCAGTACTCTGGGCTCTGTGCCATCCCGCTCCTCGGTCAACCTTTCATCTTGCAAGCTGGACACACTGGTTCAACATCTCTGAAGCAGCACTTTCTAAATCTGCCCTCCTTACCCGAATCCCTGCTCTACAGAGAATTCCAAAGCATTCAAGTCATGGAGGGTTTTTTTTCCCCCCACAAACAAGGAAAGCTAGAAAGAAACACCGGCAGTCTTTGGGGCATATGGGCTTATGTGGTGGCATTGTGTTAAGTTCTGAGAGTAAACTCCTTTATCTTAAGAACTTTTTCTCTTTTTTTTAGCCGTCAGCCATTATTGAGAGTCCTGGCAGAGTTAAATCACCTTTGATGCTTTTTGCTCAGAAAGATATTTACGGTCATTCATCTCTGTCGTTAGCCTTTGAACAATTAGTCATTGTACAATTAACGCACAGCAGACTATCTCACTCTTTAAATCTCTACCCACAAATCATAAATCAAATAGTCCTGTACCCTTTAATCATCTTCCCCTCCCCCTCCTCCACCCCACCCGTGCTCTGCATCTTTCCATCTCTAAGCCTTGTCCTAGGAACTTAAGAAGACCTGGAGCCAAAGCCACCCAGGGATCTCGGCTGCCAGGATTGACTAGGGGGATGCACAGTTGATCACCATTCTCCTCTTGGGCTCCAGTGACCCCCAAGCCTCTCTTATGGGTCACAGGATTTTTCTTTCTTTCTAGTGGAGCCTTGGCATTTAGGGTTAATAGAACTTGCAAGCATAATGTGGCCACAGGTCCCTCAGAACAGGCAGATGCTAGAAAGAGGTCATTGTTTATCTGAAATCCAAGCTTCACTGGGTGACCTGTACTTCAGCCCGCTGTCATGTGGATCTGGGGTTCTGTGGAGTGATGGATGAACCTTGTCTTGCTCCTTGAGGCTGGTGTGGGAAGAAGCCCTTCTCTGTGCCCAGTGAAGCCTTCTGAAGCCACTTGGCTATGTCTGGTGCCACTTTCCTGAGAAGTGGAAGTCGGACACTGACAAATGCCTGCCCCCCAAAGCGGTCTCTTGCTATGGTTTTCTCATTTCAAGAAGTTGACACGCTGTCACTGCTGCCTTTTCAGACATGCTCTTCCGAGGGTGTTCTGTCCTCTCTGGACGCCACCAAGAAAGAGACAGCAGAAGACAGAGCAACTCCATGTTTCACCACTGAGCTGACTTGTGAATGGCTCTTGTACACCTGAGTTTCCTTCCTGCACACTTGTCATATGGGCATTCTTTCCTGACATCACAGACAGCTGAGCATAGCCATCTGAGCTCTGAAGCCGGCAGGGCTCTACTTACATCTCTTGAGTTCCTTTCTTCTCATGAATACCAACTGTGTGCTTTCCCCAGCTTGGAGACTAAAATTTAAATTTGGATTAGTAAAGTGTACAGTACAAGGAGAGGATGGCCCAGTGGGGGAAGGGGTGGGTCATCCCAGATCATGTCTGTCTCCAGCACCCAGGGGAGAGCAAGATAGAGTCAAGTATCCACTTAGGCACAACGTGTAACGGATATGGAAGAACTCAGGGTTAGGGAGAATGTTTTAATGCAATATTTAAACAAGTGTAAGTTCATGTGAAAATCCATGAGAAACAAAATAACAAAATCTGCAGTAAAGAAGGATGGTAACAGCGTTTCCTCCTCATCCTTAGCTCCTGAGTGGCTTGTCAGAGTCATATAGGAAGAGCTCTGTGACCACCTGTAGGGCTGTGGCAGCTCAGGAGCACCAGCAAGAATGTTGGGATGATGATATACAGGGTAGAGCCCTCACAGGGACCACAGGATGATGACCCCATGAGGACGGAGGGGTGATGCCCTACTGGACCCTGGAACTTTGGAATGATGCCCTGATGAGGACCATAGAATGATACCCTCACATGGTCTGTGAGATGATGCTACAACAGGGACCACAGGCGTATGCCCCTATGGGGACTAGGAACCATGGGATGACTGGCCCCATGGGGATGACAGGATGATGTCCCCACAGGAAACCATCATACCTACAGCATCTTCTGTCCCACTTCTCCAGAAACTTCGTCCCCTCCATTGACCAAGACAATGTAATCCATATGGGCACAAAGCCCAGTGCTGCCTTAGGAACTTTCCCTGACTGTGGCATCTGTTTTCAGGGACACAGATATTCCTGTCTATTGACTACAGGACACAGATCACTTTAAGACAATTTACATTTTATAAAATTTGCATCATCAGGGGTTGGGGAAGAGGCTCGTGGGTAAAGCACTTGATGTATAATCATGAGGACTTGAGTTTGATCCCCAGAAGCCAGTAAAAAGTCTGGTGTGGCAGTAGCACAGGCTTGAAAGCCCAGCACTAGGGACAGGCAGATGCTGGGGGTCACCAGCCTAGCCAAATTAGTGAGCCTCAGGTCAAAATAAGATTCTGTCTCAAAAGTCAAGGTGGATAGCTCCTTAGGAGCATCACCTAAGGTTGTTCTCTGCTCCCCTTCCCACATGAGCACATGGACTTATACACACGTGAACCCAAGCACATGCACATACACACAGACAAAAAATTACATCATCATTCAAATTTGCATGGAAATTAGGTGACTTGCATGGCAGAGGTTACGTGATCAGGGCTCCTTCACCTTCCAACTCCCAGGTGCTTTTCTCTTCGGCTCAGCCACTGCAAGTCCCATTGGAGCTACCATATCCTCTTTTGTCTTCCAATGTCTAGACCTTTTAGACTCTGGACTCTTTGTTTGGGGATGACCTGCAATCCATTAGCCGAGCTTTCTTTGCATGATAATGGAACAGAGTCCCACTCTCCTTGATTGGATCTGAGCTCCTCTCATCTTGGAAGAATTTTATTTGAAGGTACATTGATGTGTGAGTTGAGTTGGGAGTCATGTTGATTCCCTTCAAGGTGCAGAAGGACCATTACTCCACGGCATTGGAAAACTGGGAGACTGAATATACCAACAAATATAAGCGAGATTATGAAGAAAGACAAGGTCCATAGCCTGTCAAGGAAACCTGCCCATTCTCTTCAGAACTGTACCAGAAAGCCAGCCTGCTGTCTACACATCACACTTGGAAAAATCTAAATTGTTGCCAGCGATACAGGGCCAAACATGACGTTCTTACAGTTAACCCCACATGATCAAGGCTCAGTAAAGGACTCTGGCAGCTTTTGTAACTTTTGTTCCTGTTCCCAATTCAGAGCCAATCACAGAAAATGAGACAGTTATTCTCCCCACCACATAGGACAGTCACCTCTACTCAGTCACTGCCTTTAGTGTGCACAGGCCAACAGCCTGGGCATTTCTGCAACCAGACCTTCCCATTCTCTACCACACATGTGAAGTTTGGATAAAAGGCCTTTTTGCCTCTCATCTCCTGAGTCTTCATTTATATTCACAATTCACTGGAACCATCTAGTCCTCGGGATGCTGTTGGACCTGGGGCCAATAGTAGCTCTGCTTTTTGCTCCATTTCGTGGCTTCCCAGAAGCAGCTTCTAGAGGAAGCTCTCAAGCATTCCATCTCAGTCCAGTTCCTGGATATAAAAGCAACCTGCTCACCTCCTGAACTGCACCATCCTGAGGCTGTGCGCCTGCTGACTCTAAGCTAAAGTCATTGCTTCAACTTCATGCTACAGATTTTTCTCCGGTTCCTTTCTAGTGGATGGGACTTCTTAGGAATTTGATGATTCAAAGAAACAACTCCTCCCGCCCCCAGTCTAATGAGCTTGACTGCCCTGCTGCTCTACTGTGCATGACAAGTAGAGGAGACCATGACATTGCAGGCTCACAGCCACCACGTGCACAATTCTGACATCTCAGATTCCCTGGGAAAACAGCAGTCAAGCATGCATATTCAAATTGGCCACATCTG
Organism: Eospalax fontanierii; assembly: GCA_035773235.1. NCBI lineage: Eukaryota > Metazoa > Chordata > Mammalia > Rodentia > Spalacidae > Eospalax > Eospalax fontanierii. The sequence goes on from CM069524.1 coordinate 41,958,610, forward strand.
GATATCTTTTATACCAGCTGAACTTCTTAAAAGTGTTCAGCCCTCATGTCAACTCTAATGACTGCAACACTCTGTGTGCATAGCAATGAAACCCTCAGTCATGGAACAATTCCGCCAGTCAGGCACCTCCTAGAAATCATCTCATCTAGCCCACTCGCTCACGCACAAAGCAGCATGGTGGTCAAGATCATTAGAGTTCCGATCTTGTAAGTGGCACATCTGCATCTGCAAAGGCCTGAAGGCAGAACACAGAATGCGCCCTGTTCAGCCACCACTCCTAACTCTGCTGTCAGCATGTAGCACTCAATTCTTGCTGCCTGGTAGCTCTCTGATGTCAGAGAGTGGATGGTATGTGATGTCATGGTGTCTTGTCTTGTGTTTGGATGGCAAGTACTGACAGTCTTTGGCGGCTGCTACACAATGGAACACTGAACTTTCTTTGGTGAGAAAGGAAAGTGTAGTATCATGTAATGTGAGTGACAGCTGTGGGGATGAGCCCCCAGAACACTCCATGGTTTGAAGGAGAGGCTTAGAGCTTCTGTTCAGAACTGATCCCTGCTTTAGGCCAGGAGAGTTGGATGACTGCCTGAAGGCTCAGGAACCATGGCACAGAGATTGTCCCGGACATGCAATCATCCCACTGGGGGCTAGAGACAGGAACGTGCAAAGGGCTCAGACCTGGCATGCTGGATGTAGAGAAGGGAGACCGGTTGCCCCAAACTGTACTAAGGAGGAAAACGGTCACAGGCACTGCTTCTCCTGCCTCCCTCACCACACTATTAGGTTTCCAAATAGCTGTTAGAGAGTAGGATTTGAAGAGTGTCTGTGAAAATACTCAGGGTAAATACTGGGCTGAGGCACCCAAAGCAAGCACAGTTGTGCCTGTACTGATGGGAGAGGAAGGGGTGTCCAGGGACATAGAAATGGAAGTCTATGGATATGCAATTCCCTAGAAAATGGTGCTTTGTGCTCATAACCTAACACATACTCTCCTATGCTTTGTTCACATCTGCATGGCTTGGGATGCCTAACAGAATGAGGATGCTGTGTTGCTACGTAGGAATGAGTACATGGAACGTGTCTGGATGAACCCAGAACAGACAGAAGTTTTTCTGAATAGTTTTGCTCATTGGGTGGTTGAATGATCGGATGCTGACCTGCCAGATGTGGAAGGCTGGCTGTGTGCAGAAGAAAAGAACAAAATCCTCACGTGACAGCTATGGAAATATTTTTCTATACAAAAGAGATAAATATAATATCTCAGGGAGAAGATTAACATAGTTTTGAAAAGAGATTAACTGTGGATTGAAGAAAAGATGCATATACCTGCTTTGTACGTCTGAGAAATGCGAGGCCAATGTGAGGCCTGTGATCTTATGCTAAAAGATGCAATGATAAGATCTCAGGCTAGAGGAAGCTCAGTGGGAACAGGAATGGGAAGAGCGGAAAGAAGAGAGATGGCCACTGTAAAACATCAACCCGTGCTGGACAGAAAAGGCAGAAAAGCAGAGCACTGAATCTGAGATGCAAAGGATGAGAGCCAGGAACACGGCAGAGGAAGCAGAAACTGAAGGTGACAGTGAGAGGACACACAGCAGACACGGGCATGTGAGTAACTGGCTCTTCTGAAGAATACAGAGAGGCACAAGACTCAATACTGTCCATCTGCTAAGCGTCTGAGTTGAAATCCGAGTCTGTTGTTTGAAATGACATGCTATACAGCAAGTCAAATAATTAACAATGGAAGACGCACAAGCAGCCATATCCCAGTCAAATGCTTGATTTCTGAGTATAAAACATTTCCACATACAACTGAATGAATACTCATAAAATATTCAAAGGAAGACGTATCAGGCTGCTTTTAACGTGAAAATAGAATAGAGAGTAACGTCAGGGTACCGGGATTAGAAGTCAGAGGCTGAGGATTTGTTGCCTGACTGGGCTATTGCAGATCATTGCAACAGAGAGACATCTTTAGATAGCAAGAAACCAGAGATATTCCCACCTATTCCTATTATTACTATTCCTAAAATGCACTGCAGACATCACCTAACTACAAGATAATCCAAACTGTGAATGAAGAGCAAGGAACGGGGGTAAATACGGAGGCCATGCATGCCATTCATAGAACCAACACTAGCAATTTATGTGACCATCATCCTCTTGATATGAATTCATAAACTGAATGAAATGCTCATCTTAATTTCCACTGCGTGTTTTTTTTTTGTGTGAGAAACAAGATGATTAAAAGATATTCTTGATTAAAAGATATTTTAAAGGAAACTAGGACTAGAAATCTTTCTTCTAGTAGAGAGGGACCACATCAAACCAATAGCCAATCCTGTCATCAGTGTGAAGATGCTGAGGGATCCTGAAGAGTCAGAGGAAAATCAGAATATCTCTTCTTGATTAGTGACAGGAGGACACGACGCCACCACAGTGTGGGAAACCTAGGTGCAGCCTTCAGTCGCCAAGTGTTCGGGTCATGGGAATAATGCAGAGTGCTTTGCTTTTCCAGCCACGAAGAACAAACACACAACAAGGGTTTCTCTCTTTACTGTTTTTAAGTGTCCAGTGTATGCAAAGAGCTTCAATGTATGAAAAGAATCCCTCATTATAAGGAGAGATTATAAGCTCATTATAAGGAGAGAGAGGCAAATTACAACTACATAGAGAGTCTTCACATCCCCTCAGGCAGAGTTCAGGAAGCATGACGGGACACACTGGGGAGAGCTGGCATAAACGTACCCTCTTCAGATTCACAGAGGCCAGCATGGTGACATCACCTTCACAAGCCATGCTGCCCTGGTTAGATTTTATTGTCAACTTGACACAACCTAGAATTATCTGTGCAGAGGGAACCTCAGTTGAGGAATTTTCCAAATCAGATTGGCCTGTGGCCATGTCTGTGAGAGACTGTCTTGATTGATGGTGAAGTGGGATGGCTCAGCTCATGAGAGGGTCCAGTCCACTGTGGTCAGCACATTCCCTAGGCAGATGGGCCTGGGCTATAGAAGAAAGGTAGCTGAACAAGTCAGTAAACAGCATTCTTCCATAGTTTCTGCTTCAGTTCCTGCCTTGTTTTCTGGCCTGACTTTGCTCAGTGATGGACTGTGACCTGACTGTGTAAGCTGAAATAAACTCTTTTCTGCCCCAAGTTGTTTTTGGTCAGAGTGTTGAACCCAGTAACTCCATTTGCAGGTATTTATTCAAAGAAGCTTACAGTTGTGAAAATGTCCTGCTTTCTGCAAAAGGGAGGTTTGACTCAACACTGGGAGCCCACACTGATGAATTACTGATCCCTCAGAGACCTCAAGGCTTCAGGTCAACCCGCTAGACTACACCCTGTAGACAGGCACCTACAGAGCAGACAATATGTGACTTTCAACACTCTGTGGACATTACACAGGAAGGAGTCAGATTGTACAAGGGGAAGACAGGTTTGTGGAGTCTGGTGAGAAATGTAAACAGGGCACCACAGTGCATGCAGGTGTACAGGAGCCGGCAGGGCCACAAACACGGCTGACTCCTCTCCTGGTTCCTCTGCATACATATTAACGGAAATCCGAGGACAGGAAGACCTACAGAGCCTCCAGCATGCGGGTGGGAGGAGAGGCCGTCACCATACCAGGAGCAGCAAAGCTAGCCAGGCCTCCACAGAAGAAGCCACAGACCTGGACATAGCCGGGCACTTCCTGAAGCTGGGGAGGAAGCCCTGAGCCTCTGATTTGCTATGTAGCTGAGGATGATCTTGATTTGATCTTCCTGTTTTCATTCCCTAGGTATGGGTGGGTAGTCCAGGCACGTGTCATCATGCCTGGCACTGGTCTCAGGGTCAACTGAAACAGTAAAGTCATGAGAAGAAAGGAGAGAAAGAAGGAAGTGGGATGGCTGAAGGGGTAGAGGGAAGAAAGAAGGAAAGTGGGATGGAGAGGGAGGAAGGGGGAGGGGAGGGGAACGCTGGCAGGCTGGGTCGCTGTTAGTAAATAAAGCCATCAATAGAACTAGGCTCAGAGAGACCCCCAGGTCAGTCAGAACCATTAAAAAACAAGTGACTTTAAAAAACTGTGATCAATACTTTTAAAGCACAATGAAAAGAATGACCAACATCGATGAGCAGACTGAGATTCCAGAAAGGTGAAAACATGAAAAGAGAATCAAGCGGGAGAAGAGGAGGCAGCAGAGTTAGCGATGGTGAGTCCACGCAACACAGAACGAAAGGCGGCTTCTTATGTCAAGGTAAATCAAAGATGTGAATGCATGAATTCATATACGAAATATGTGACTATGAGGACAGATGTCAGAAAGACTGGAAAACAGATCCAAACAGAACTTCTGAAAGGGAATCTAATAATTAAAGGAAAAACTTACTGGATAGATTGAAGAGCAGTTTAGCTCATTAGAGGAAAGGGTTCAGGGATTAGAAGAGAGAGGTCTGGCGAAGTTGGATGGAATGCAGAAGGAGAAATAATGGCAGAAAGTGTCAAAGAGAACCTCAATATTGTTCTGAGATGTCCTATGTGGGACCTGGGTTTTCAGGAGGAAGTTCAGGGTTGGGCAGGGTCAGAGGATCTTCAGAGACATAGCAGCTAAGATCTTCCAGAATTAGTAAAAGATTTGACCTGCCGGTTGAAGAACCCCAATGATTCATGATCCACAAGCATAAGAATGAAGAAGCACCTCAGAACAGCACAGACAAGGTTTGACATTACTATTAAGAAAGAAAAAAAGGGCTTTAAAGGAATGAACACAGTGGGATACTCTGCTATAGGGAAGGCAGAAGATGTGGAATTCATCTCCAATATGCTGACAAAGCATGACTGCCCACTGCAGATGCACCCAGCCAGACGATCTCCCAAATGCCCAGAAACACAAAGGCACTCACAGAAAGTCGGAGTCAGCACAAGTGCTCATCCGGGTTCACCGCAGCACTAATCACAATAGCAAAGCTATGGAGTCAGCTCAAATGTCCGTCAGCAGAGGGATGGCTAAGAAACACACACACACACACACACACACACACACACACACACACACCACAACGCAATTTCATGCAGCCATAAGAAGAATGAAATTGTAATTTTGCAGGACATAGATGGAATTGGAGATGACCATGATAAACAAAATAAACTAGACTCAAAGACAAATACCAGACGTTTTCTCTCATCAGCAGAATCTAGGTCACACCCTACCACCCAAAAGGAAACAGAAGTGGGTATTTGGGAAGGAAATGGGAGGAACAGAGGCCGAGGTTAGCTAAGGAAGATGGTGGCAGTGAATATGGTTGTAGCGGTTGATCTTGGTTGTTCACTTGACTGGATCTGGAATTGACTAAATCTTGACTTTCTTGATCAGATTATTTGAAGCTGAAGACCCACCCCAAATGTGGGTGGCCCCTTCTGGAGGCAACCCACATAAACTGACATGGCGGAAGGAGCGAGGTTTGCCTGTTTGGCTTCTCTCTCACTGGTAAGTTGATCTGTATTGCTGTGGCATTCCTTTGCTGATATTAGAACCAACTTTGTCAGGTTCCAACATAAACTGAAGACCAGCAGCTGTCCAGGAACCCCTCCGACCTTCATGGCCAGATTGGGACTGCTGAGACATCCGGCCTCATGGACTGAGAAACTACCGAATTCTCAGCCTCTTCAGAGTGGTGTGGCTCTATCCTGTAAGCCAATCTAATAAGTCCCCATATATATTTTCATTCTATCTATCATCTATCTATCTATCTATCTATCTATCTATCTATCTTTCAGTTTATCAATTCTGTTCCTCTAGAGAACTCTTAACTAACACAATGATCAAAGTATGTGAAACATTGATCAAAAACATCATTATGAAACCCATTGATTTGTGCAATGAATATACACCAATTAAAGAGGAAAGGCATAATAGAATGTTTGATAGCACAGAAGAAAGAAAGAAGAAAAAAATGGGAGATTGGATGTAGAACAGGAAGTCTAGACCACATGTGGGCAGTCCCAGCTTTCCTTCCTCTGTAAAACCTAGGTATCAGGGCTCAGGAACCTAGAAAGGAAAAGTCTGTGGTAAAAACAAAAAGAATAGAAATGTAACGGATTGATGCCAATGGAGGAAGGAAAGAAATGAGCATGTGTCTACTAACCCAAAGCCATGCAAGGTAGAGCAAAGAAATCAAGTATGTGAGCCCTACCTCACCTGGCACCTGTACTTAGCACATTGTCCTGGGGCCTGAGGGTCACTGCTACTGATCAGAGTCTGGCCTGGCCACAACCATGGAGTGGGCTGTAGCGGCTGTCCAAGTGGGGGCCTGGGCCCTTTTCCAAGCTTACTGGTTGTTAAGGAAGCTGGTGCCTTGAGCCTCCAGCCTGAAGTGTCCAGTTTTTCCAGGACCTGTTTAGGTTGTTTCCATCTTCTAGACTTTGCCTGAGGGGAGTCCTATAGTTGCCACCCAAGGCTGCTCATATAAAGCCAAGTCTTAGACATCATCATCTCCTCTGTACATGAGCTACATTCATCATGGGGCAGGAGACCCTAAAGGTACCTAGAATCCTACCATCCACAGACAGTACTGACAGAGCTCCTGCAGTAAGAGACCAGACAGAGTTCAAATGCACCAGAAATTACAGTGAAATATCACAACACCTGGTTATGAGACAAGGAAAGGTGTTCCATTTCCTTCCTGCTTCATAATTAGGATTTATGACACCCATGCCTACCACACCCGCTCCCTCTGCTCAAGAACTTCAAAATAAGATTCCCAAGAGACACCTGCACAGTGTGCCTCCGCTATACCTCTTCTGCTTGGCAGTATTTTACTATGCACAATTTCATGGATATAATGAGTAAGTATTTTTCCCTTAGGGAACATTATTGAGCCTGTAATCATAGATTCAAAGGTTGTGATATTCAAGTGACCCCCTCACCACATGGCGAGGCTCCCTTCTAAGAACATGCATCCCCTCCACTAGGGGATGTTCCAGGGGTGCTGTGGACTTGAGCACGCTGCATGTTGTACAGCCAAAATAATCATTTCATGTATTTAAGAAATGTACTATCCACTGAAAAAAACAAAACTCCTGGAACTAGAAAGATGGAGGCTTTCTTGAGATGCTTGAGTTAACTTTAAATTGCCTCTCCCTTTGGCCCCAGCTTCTTCTATGCCTGGCAGTTGGGGTCTGAGGGTGTGTGAGCCAGGAGGAATAGCCCCGCCTCACTTCAGCGTCCATCTCTTCCACAACAGTAACACCACTTCCGGTCCTTTCAGAATCGACTCCCATGTTAGTCAGCTGATTCAACTACCATGAATTCCAAACTGCCTCCTTCACCTCGGACCAAGAAAGACTAGGTTTATACCAATTCTTCAGGCTCTCGTAAACATTTTAAAGCTAACTTGATGTAATTCAGAACATTTTCTTTTTAATGATCCAGTTTTGCCTAGTACTAGCTCTTTTACCAGTTTGTTTTCCAATCTGTCATGTAAAACACATGAGTCTGCACTGCTGTGCTGTGAAGTAGATTTATAGACCCTGAGCAGGCTTGCCTGAGCCCAGGCCTCCTCACTGAGGAGGACACAACCACGGCAGCAACATTATGTGAATTCAACTATCTGTGAGTCCTGGAGACAAAATCCATACCATGAACACAACACCACTGTCATAGAAATCAACACTGTCTAGAACCTTCTAGTGGCCTGCACTACCAGACTGCTTCCCCATGGATCAGTTCAAAGGTATGTCCTTCTTACCTGTCAGAGGATGAGTTTCCCAGTTGTTAGTTCTCCATCAAAGTTCTCTGAATATCCTGCCTTCCCCTCTGACCACAGCAATTTGTAATCCAAATGGCTCCACATGGATGTGCTGACCCCATGTCACTCTCCCAGGCTCAGATGCTGAGAGAGAAGCCAGTGTGTCTCTGTGTGTGCTGTTATTGAGTGTGAAGACGCAGACGACCTTCCCTGGTACCCTGCTGGCTGAGCTTCTCTTCTTCCTCTAGTCTGGATTTTAGCAGAAGACAAAAGGTGGTTTTGAAGTCCAGATACCTGAGGGCCAATCACAGTCCAGCCCAGTTTCCTTTCAGTAAGCCCAGGGTCCAGACAATAGGGACCCCAAACTTTAACCTGAGGGATGAGACTGAGGTAGTAAGGAAAATGACTTTAAAAATATGGTGAGACCGTCTCCCCCAGAAATAGGAGCCTATGGCGGGGTAGAAGGAGAAAGGAGATTTTCCCAAGGCTGAAGACACAAGTTCTTCTGCTTGTGTCTCCCAAATGCTCCCTCCCACTTGGCTCAGGCCAGGTCCTTTCCCACACCCTGCAGCTTCATCTGCCTCCAGCTGCACAGTCATGGAGTGGTGACAATATGGCTCAGTGTCATTTGCTCCTGGAAACAATTGCCAGTTTGTTTTGTATGAATAGTCCTGGAAGCCAGCTCTGTTTTGTTTAGTCTCTGTTCCTGTTAACTCTGTGGCCAGTCTAGGTCTCAAAACTTGTCCTTAGCAACTGCTGTCCCCATACTCCTGGAAGAATCCTAGTGCTCACACTGGTTACTCCGGTTAGTTTTCATTGCCAACTTGACACAATGTAGAATCACCATGAAAGTAAGTCTCAGTAATCATCTAGATCAATGTTAGCTTGCGGGTCCACATGTGTGACTGTCTTGATTGTCTTAATTGATGTGGGAATAACTGGCCTAAAAGTGAGCCACTGTAGAGAAACTGGACACACACAATGATTTTTAGATCTTGAGTTTTGTCAGAGAGGGCAGACTCACTTCAGTAAACCAAACAGTTGTATGTATGGCTTCTGGACAGTTGGAAGCTGTGGGCTCCAGTCAGGCTCTCGAGGCTCCATATAATCTGAAGCTTTGGGCTCTGGACAGTCTGTACACTCAGATGCCATGGACTATATATAGAGAGTCAGACCATGTGGGCTATGGAGAGTCGTATGCTGTGGGTGGTGGGCAGTCAGGAGCTGTGGGCTATGGGCAGTCAGATGCTGAGGGCCATGGAGAACTGGAAGCTGTGGACTCTGATAGCTGGATGCTCTTGGCTGGTTGAGTCAGACTCTGTAAGCCTGCTCCAGCTCTCCCAGATACATGGCATCATATAAATTTCCCTCACTCTTCTAAAGTACCCTGGGATGGACATAACATCTAGAGAGATGCATGGTCATGGCATACTGATATTCTCAGGCAGATACAGGCAAAGCACCCAGTAGGCCTGGCTGTGTTCTGCACCACTGGCTACTCAGCCTGGCTCCTCATTCTATTAAAATTATTTCAAAACTGTTTTCCTTTGACTCAGTTTCTCCTTGTCTTAGTGGCTGTTTCACCTATTTTCCAGTCTCTCTGAAAATACAAATGTGAATTTGCCCCATCCTTTGTGAATTATGTTGGGACCTGAGCCAAGTCTGGTCCTTTGATGTGGCTTTTCTTTTTACCTGGCAAAGTATTTCAAGGCAGCATCTTGGCAGTATTCCTTGTTTCTGCATTTCCACAGAAAAGTGATGGAAACCGAAGTCAGGAACGGGGCACCGAGTCTCCATGTATGGAGCACAACAAATGTAGAGCCCTGTAGCACACAACTCCATCAGGGAGCTGAATATGAGAACTGAGGTGTGGAGCCCACTCAGAGACACCTGACCCCAGTGGCAGACAATGGAGTGCGTGAAGATGGAGAGTTAAGGCCGAAAACTCACAGGAAACAGATACCAAGACCTCAGCTGGAGACACAGGCATCTTGGAGTCCAGCGCCTTCTTTCACCCACATCTGGTGTGCTGAGGACCAAAAGGAGAGGTGGAGAATATGAGACTGGTTCTTGGGACACGGGCTTGACAGCTGGTGCTAGGCTCTGTGGACTGTACAGGGCAATGTTAGCAGCTGAGGGCAGCTGGCATGCAACCAGCTCAGGTCCACCATACTGGCCGAGTGTTCCTGATTGGCTGCACTGTGGCATCAGCAAGTCTGCAGAGCAAAGAGCAAAGAACTAGTGAGAGTCAGGAAGTAGATTTTGGTGAGGTAACATTCATAATAACATGCTGCCTGCTCCTTCCTGGAGAAAAGAGGCTCCTTACTCATTTCTTTAGGCATAACAGCACACGGTTGAACATACCGTCAGAAACCACCAGCAGACAGCCAGATATCATTGGGTCATTTAGAGCAGGCCTGGTCAATCATTTTTCTTCTCTGAGCCACGTTGTCATCTACAAAGTTCACATTCAAGAACTATGCAATCAAGTCACAAATAAAGTAAAAATAATCTTTTAATGTTCTAAGTAAATTCATGATTTAGTGTTGGGCTGCATTCATAGCAATCCTGGGCTTCATGTGGCCTGAGGGTCATGGATTGGACATGCTTGCAGGCTCTAGTTAGACCCTGAAGGAAGCTCATCATGGCAGGGCTGCTGAGTTCAGTCACCACCAGGAGACAGGTATCCTGTTCAAGCAGGTGTGAGGAGGATCCTTAGACTATGAAGAGCTTAGGAACACAAGGACATGGAAGATGGAGGGCCATCATTCTGTTAAAGAGGACCTGGGATGTTTTCTGTCAATCACACCCCCAAGGCAGGGGCTTGGAGGCATAGCAGACAAACAATGGCCTGAGAAAATATAGTAAGATGAGCAATAAGTAATCTACAAGGGAACTGTAAATGGTCCTTAGGGTGTAAAGTAAGCTTGGACAAATGCAAAGTAGAATGCACATTAATAGAAAGATGTGTAAGTTACAGAGTACAACTTTCTCTGTTAATCTATAAATTCAATCTCATTCCAATTTAAAAAATCATAAGCTTTTTCTTTCCAGAGGGGGCAGAATGACCTGATTCATATAGAGAAATAAATAACAAGGCTAGCTAAGAATATTATTATCAATATCTATCTATCTCTCTATCTCGCTAACTATCTATCTATCTATCTATCTATCTATCTATCTATCTATCTATCTATCTATTTAGAGACAAGTTCTCCTTATAGGTCAGCTGGCCTGAAATGTGCTATGCAGATCAGACAGAAGACTGGCCTCAATCTCACAGAGATCTGCCTGCTTCTGCCTCCCAAATGCTGGGATAAAAGGCATCACCACCACATCTGTCTAAGAATATTATTTTTTATTTATATGTATATGTGTGCATGTGAGTACAAGGTCTGAGGAGTCCAGATGAGGCCTTGGATCCCCTTGAACTAGAGTTATAGGTGATTGTGAGCTGTTAGACATGGGTACTGAGAACTGAACTCAGGTCCTCTTGGAAGAGCAATAAGGCCTTTTAACTGCTGGGCCAACTCTCCACTCTCAAGAATATTATTTTTAAAAGAAGAGGGAGGTGATGGGTCTCCACAGACAGCACAGGCATGGTGGCCCTGTGGATTGATCGGCGACATTTGGGAAAGTCTAGGCAGACATAAATGTCTACTGGAATTTAGACTAATACACTGAAAGACCTCAGTTGAAATAAGTGAAGAAAAGAGTCCCAACGTGGGTCCTCTCTGTGGGTGAGGCCGGTGATGAAAGTGAGGTTATGCCTCTCTTTGAAACAAACAGTCTTTGTGGCTGGGACGTGGCCACCACAAGAGCAACTTTCCTTTGACAGCTTTTCTAACTGATGAGTCCCTCCCAGCACCTCTCATCAAGGTCCACCATTTTCTCCTTGGTATGGCCTGGGGTCAGGCTATGGGTCTACCTGATGGCTTTCCTGCAGAGACTGAGGACCATCCTCCCACTCATCCTCCTGTGATGTTGTGGTGGCTCCTGCTTGTTATAAAGGCCAGATCTTGTCTGTACCCTACCTGAATTCCCACAAGATCATTCCAGATCAGTCTTCCTTCTGCTTCATGGGGCTTGTGAACTACAATCCTCCCCTGCTTAGGAATTCCTTCTGGAAAGAGGTGTTGCCTTCCAATATCCTCTTCCCAACCTTCACTGAATTCTGGTTTTCAGTCAGGCATATTGCAGTAGTAACTCCGGGTGTCCCTTGTCAAACTGTGTGGCCATGGAACCAAGGCTTTTCCAGTCAAGTGCAAGAAGTCATCAGCTAGGTTAGACTCCTCAGAATCTCTTGAAAGGAAAAAAGTTGCCTTTTGCCTCTCTCTCCAACTTGTCCTACTGCACAGAATATGGGTTTGATGGGGAGAGCACCAACAACCATGTTGGACCCTGAAATCTTGGTCCTTCCTGCAGAGAGGAGAAGATGGAGGAGAGATGGAGGTGTGTGTTCCAGCAGACCGTGAACTCACTATGCCAGGTCTGAGTTCTCCAGGTCTGCAGTTTTTCTTTCTTCTTTCTTCTTTCTTCTTTCTTCTTTCTTCTTTCTTCTTTCTTCTTTCTTTCTTTCTTTCTTTCTTTCTTTCTTTCTTTCTTTCATAAAGAATAAGGGCTTTTCCTAATGAATATGTTATTAGTTCCTGCCTCAAGGCTAATAGTTGACTTTGGGCTGTTCATTCAGTTAATCATGTCTCCATTTCTTTCCAGAATAAAAGTCTCCCTGGCCCTCTTGTTTTCTTGGCAAACACGTGATGGTTTCAGATTCCCAATTTGTGCTGTTTTCTCCACTGTAGCTCTTGCCATAGAATCCTAGGTAGGAGAGCCACTCTCTGCTTCTTCTGTCCTCTGTGCCTTCTTCAAGGCACAGTCCTAGCCTCTAAGCTCCAGAGAGCTCAGCTCTGCTGCTCACATCAAAGATCTTTACCATTAAATCTCAGTAGGGTGCTGGCGGGTGGCAGTGGGAAAACCAAGTTGAATAGAGAGATTCATTTGTGGGACTAAATTTAGACAGGCTCTCTATATTTAGTTCAGATCTCAGCTAGGAAAGTGCTCAGCCCAGAGATGTGCAGATCAAGGAAGAAGTGGGGCGCTTGCTCTGGCCATAGGCTGATGGGCTGAATTCTGGCTTCTGGAACGTTATCCCATATGGTGTCTCCAGTGATGCTTTGTCGGTAGGGTGGACCCTGTGATATCTGACCCTCCCCTGTGTGTGGACAACATATACAGTGGTGGTTGCTGGTGCAATTAGCAGCAGTGATACTAGTAAGCAGCATTCAATCTGTCATGCTCCATAAATGTACCCTTCTGGGCCTCACAGGGACTGTTCAGGGACAGAGGGATGATTCCATGTTGTAGAAGATAGCCCTGCAGTACTGAGGTCAGTAGCTCACAGAGAGCATAGAAGTGAGGCAGGTCGCTCAAAGCTGGACCTGCATGGCCTCTTTTCACCCTGCATGGCATCTGTTCACACCCGCCCCCCGCCACCCCGGTGGCTTAGCAGACTGGGCACAGTATGCTGGGAGGTGGGGTCTAATTATGTCTTGGAACCATAGATTCCCAGTAGATAGTATCCTCAGGCTCTAAGCCACAAGCTGTCCTTGGTCCCTGCTGGGCCTGTGTAAGACCATAGCATAACTGAGAGGATCCTCCAGGCTGGCACTGATGTGTCTACTAGGGAGACACAGACAGGACTTTCCAAGCCTCTGGGTACTGCGGGTTGGATCTGGAACTCCCTCAAAAGCCCAGTTGAAGACTGGGTCTTCAGCCTGGGAGCTGCAAGAGGGCGGTGGAATCTTTAGGAATTGAGGCCAGTGAAAGGAAGTTAGGTCTCAAGGGCATATTCTTGAGAAGGATACAAGGATCCTGGCTGGCCCTGTTGCTTCTCTCTTGCCTCCTGAACACCATGAGGTGATCACTTTCCTCTACCACAGGCCTGCCATGAGACACTGTGCCACCTCAATGTGGCAGGACTAAGCCACTATGTACAAAAACCTGAAACCATGAGCCCAAACAAATGTTTCCTCCATTGAAGCTGAGTATTTTGGATATCTAATGAAAGTCATGGGAAGTTGGCTGTTACATAAAGTCTGGGTACTCAGGTCTCAGTTTACCCTTGGCAGGTCCTCCCTCTGGGGGAAGAGCCCCATTACCAGACCTAGGAAGGCCCCTGCTAAAGAAACCTCCCATCAAAGGCTTCCTGCCAAGAGGGACACAGAGTCTCCTTGACATTTCTTCACCATGTTGGTTGCTAGCACATTCTGTGTCCCCTAACATATACATGCTCTGCTGCCTAAGAATCCACACAGGAAACTCACATACCTCACAAACATATTGTACCCCAAGTCCCTTCAGAAGAGACTATTTGGAATGCTGTTCACTGTGAGACTCCTGATGACTCTAAACACAGGAGTGTGATTCACTTTAAGCTGGTGTGATGCTTGAATGAGAAATGCCCTCCAAAGGCTCAAGGATTTGAATACTTGGTGGCCAGCTGGTGGTGCTGTTGTGGAAATCATGGAATCTTCAGGAGGCGGAGCCTTGCTGGAGGAAGTATGTCACTGGAGGTGGGCTTTGAAGGATCACAGCCTTGCCCCACTTCCCGTGCAGTCTTTGTTTCAGTTATAGTTCAAGGTGTGGGCTCTCGGCTTCCTGTGCCTGCTCCACTGCTTGCTGCCATGCCTCCCTATCATAGGGGACTCATCCCTCTGGAACCATAAGCCAAAATAAACTGTTTCTTGAGTTGCCTTGGTCATGGTGTTTTATCACAGCAGCAGAGAAGTAACTAGTTCAGCTGGTTTGCTCAAACTCAGGCCCAAGGTTCCTCATTCTTGTTTCCTCTGCTATGAAAACACTTCCTAGTCACTTTGTAGCTGGAGTCACCAACTGATCCTGTGTCCCAAGAGACAAGAAATTGTAGCATATACCTTTCCTCCACACCCCCAGCCATGACCTCTCCTTTCCTGCCTTAAAAGTAGACAACATGGACGTAAAGGTCACACAGCAACCCTTGTGTGACTATAAGGAAGGCTCAAAGGAATTGCAGAGATGGTAGGCCTCATGTATGTGGTTAGAGCAACATTAGCTGATGTGTAAACAGCACCCTCCTCCTTGAGTGTTGATTTCCAATTGGATTTGCTGATCTTTGCAGTGGAATCAACACTGACTGGCTGGCTGGGAAAGTGTTAGTCTCTTGAAAGTGCTCATCGGTGCCAATGGGATGAAGAAGATGGCAGAACTCTTGCTGGTCACAATGACTTCAGGTCTCCACGGGGAGATGGATTATATGGTATTTCCTGAATAGATTTGGTAACATAATTATTCCACAATCTCCCAGTCCTAAACATCTGGTGGATTTGGGAAACTACTGCCTTCGTTTGAGAACTAGCCTGAGCTTGGGGCAAAAGATAGGTGGAAAAAGCTCCACAGAGGCCCAGCTCCCCTTGGAAGAAGGAGCAGAGGGTTTAAAAATTGGGAAAAAATTCTTCCAGCCTCCTGTGCCCTCCTTGCTGGGAGGCTCTGTGAAGTGGCCTGCCTCTTCAAGCCTCAGTTTCCCGTCTTAGAACACCCAGGAGCCTCTCTCTATCCCAAGTCTGAGCTTCTCACATGAAAAGGAGAGGAGGGCATCAGGGCTCCAAGCTGACATTGGGCAGCAGTGACCTGGGTTTCCTGATCTTTAGTATCCTAATCTACTGTGTCTCAGACTTATTAGCACACTTTTGAATTGTCCCCTAAATACAGATCTGGGACTCTTATAATTCATTCATCTGCCATATTTTAACCTAAATCACTACACCCTGGGCTGGCCCTTCTGGGAGGAGTCTCGATGCCCTGTCCCACAGCAGACATGCTAGGGGTCATAGCCTCTATAGCCTGCTGACACCAGGTTGATTTCCAATAAAGATGGAGGGAGGAAGTGTTTCTTTAAACATTCCTTCTCTTTTCACAGACTGGCTGCAGGCAGTGATACCTACTCTGTGCTGTCAACTTGACACACTTGGGAAGAGAGAGCTTCAAATGGGGAACTTCCTCTGTTTTACTGACCTGTGGCCATGTCTTGATTGTTGAGTGATATGAAAGGGTCCAGCCCGCTGTGGGTGGTGCTGAGTGTCAGCCAGGGCAGCAGCTTTTCCTCATGATCTGCTTCAGCTTCTGCCTCCAGGTTCCTTCCTGAGTTCCTGCCATGACTTCCCTCAGTGATAGACTGTCCCTTGGAAGAGTAAGATAAAATAAATCCTTTCTTCCTCAAGTTGGTTTTGGTCAGAGTTTTTATTGCAACAATAGAGAGCAAACTAGAACATTCTCTGGAGATTCAGACTGTCCCTGTTTCAGCTCAGAGGTCCCCTGGATATCTCAGAAGGAACCCGTGGCAATGGGTTATGGTTAGATCAGAGGATCCATAAAAGGCTCATGTCCCCGGGAATGGGTTAGGGTCCCCAGGCATCTTACATGACCGAATCCTAAATGCAAACAGGTCTTCACCTTCCTCAACATCTCTTGCGACAGTTTTATCAGACCAGCGCATCAGGGCCAGGCTGGGCTCCATCTGTTCCCTGCTAATGGAAAGTGGAGTGGTGAAGCAGATATGTGTTTGAAACATGGTTTTCGGGGGCGAGGGGCTGCCATTGATTGACCCTTCTTTATGCCTCCGCCTTTCTATCCTGGCCCCAAGTTGTGTGACTAATACCTGGCGGCATTGTGTGTGTGGACTCAAGTGGGGCTTGCGGCTGGCGCCCCACCTCCAGCAAGTGCGGCGGTGGGCATTCATTGGCCTATTTATAAAGATAATTGTTGCCTGCAAGGGTTCTAGACATCCACTTGTCACACTCCAGGGAGGAGCGGGGCTCTTTATCATGTCTGGACATAATAAAGAAGAAATAATGCGGCTGGAGAGCCAGGACAATGCGTGTGTCCCGCACCCTCCTGCTGATATTCTGCTCAGTATTGTGTGTGCAGCAAAACAGCTTGGGCACCCACTGCTGCTCCAGTTTTCCCTGGGGGGACACAAGAAGAATCTGGCTGCTTTGTGAAGTTCCCCAAAGAACATTCTCCCCTCTTCCACACTCACTAGTTTCAGGGTGGGTTTCTGCTGTAGGGGGTTTTCTAGCCTCAACCCCAGATGTCCAGCCTGATGAGGACTGCAGACCTCTACATTCTGCACTGAGATCTCAAGACAGAGAGGTAGGCTTACAGACCGCTGATGAAAGTCTTCAGGGATCTGCTGGGGTCAGGAACTGATAGTGGGCTGTGCCCTCTGTGGATACATCATCCTTGTGGGAATTTAGCCAGTTAGCCTTAAGAAGTCGGCACCTGCAGACAGGACCTTGGAGAAAGTACCATGTCCTCTCAGGCGCAGTAGGAAAGGGGCACTCGCCTCCTCCATGACGCGTCAATTAATTCATTCCATCGAAATCCGAGCGCTTTTCTTGAAGTTCTTATAATTTTATTTCTAAGTAGAGAGAGACGTGCTGGCTGACAGGAGCCTAGTCACTAGCAGGTTCTTGGATATTTGAGGACTTGAAATAGGATCAAGCTGACACTCATAGTGGAGTGACACTGCTAAGATGGGGATCTCCTGCTTTGACATACACGTCTGGGAAAACATCCTTTAAATGAGGCCAAGAAGAACAGAGTGGAGCCCTGAGGGCTGATTTCCTCTCAGGTTGCTGAGCTGAGCCAGTGAATCCCAGTCAGGTCTTCGATGGTTAGAAAAGACTATTTTAAAACTCAGGATCCTCTTGTTTCAGCCTCTGGGGTAGTTGGAATTAAAGGCACGGGCGCCAGAAGGCCTTCAGCTCCATTAACGACTTTTAAAAGCATCTTTTAGGGAAGGATCTTGGCATATTTCCTAGCACCCTTGGATTAGCCCTTGTAGCCAGCCTGGGTCAGGGGACCAGTATCCTCAGAAGCCTGCCCCAGCATCAAGACACTTTAGCTTTGGTGGAGATCTGAACAGGCACACCATAGCATGAGACCCTACTGTGTGGGCAGGAGATGAGGAGGCAGGTTTCTTTTTGCCTTACAGTAATATGTCCAAATGAAGAGCTATTGAACATATCTTTTTAAAAGAAGCTAATTTCTCAAAGCAACAGGATCTGAAAAATCTAGAGCAAGTGATGATGCTTGGCACACAGATAACATTTCTGTCCAGTTAGAACACAATGTGTCTGATATCTGTATCTGTATCTACATCTATATCTATCATATCTATCTATCTATATAAAACTTGTTTGTTTATTTTTAGACAGGGTCTCCCTGCAACCCCAGCTGGCCTATAACTTACCATGTAGACCAGGCCAGCCTTGATCACACAGATATTCAGCAGCCTCTGCCCCCCAGCGCTGGGACTAAGACATGTGCCACCGCACCTGGCACGATCCTGTTATATCAGTATTTACTTATATGTCCATCTTTTCTTCGAGTGCTTTCTTGGGCTAAGTTGCTATTAGAAAAGCAGGCTCATCTCATGGAGACACCGGTGGGCAAATGCTAGTTCAGAGGGAGGAGGGCAAGGCTCACCTAATGGTATATCCTCGATGTGTTTAATAGGGAAACGTGTTCCTCTAAAGCCTCGGGCTGTGCTGTTAGATGTGTGGCATGGTGCCTGCAGCGACCTGCTTGCCGGGCCCTCACTGGCACCCTACCCCCCTTCATCCAGAAAGACACTGGCCTCTGTTGTGTTCTGCTCCCAGATGGGTAAATGAAGTACTGGAATGGAAGTCCTAAACAAACCTGTCCTGTATCTCTGATGCTCACAGGGTGGCAGCAGGTGCTACGCAAGATTATGAAGATGCTAGTGATCCGTAAGGCCTGCCGGGTGCCACACCTTCACCACCTCTAAGTAAGCGGGAGTCCTGCACTAGCAGGGGGTGGGGGGCGGGGGTCCTAGGGGCCCACCCCTCTGGGAGGCAATATAGAGGGCACATAGGTAGAGGGAAGGTTTGCATTTTTAAAGATTTATTTTTATTTGTGCGTATGTATGGGAGTCTGTGTGAGTATATGCCATGTGTGTATAGCTGCCCTCAGAGGCCAGAAGAGGGAGCCAGATTCCTTGTCGCTGGAGTTGTAGGTGGTTGTGAGCCACCTGACATGGGTACTGGGAACCAATCTCAAGCTTTGCCATTTTTTAATTCAACATTTTTATTAATTATTTGAGAATTTACAATGTATTCAGTGTGTTCTGATCATATTCACCCTCATTTCTCCCTGTGACTCCTCAGATCCATTCTCACATGCCTCCACCCCTCCCAACTTCATGTCCTCTTTTTGTTATAGGCCACTGAGCTCATTTTGTGCTGTCCACCTTCTCCTGGGTGAAGGGCCATCCACTGGAATGTGGTCGACCTACCTGGAGCCATATCCTTAAAGAAAACTGACTCTCTCTCTCTCTCTCAGAAGTCATCAACTGTCCATAGCTCCTCAGCTAGGGGTGGTGGCTCATGAAGCCTCCGCGATCCATGCTGGAATGTTCACTAGAGGCTTGGTCTCATGCAAGGCTTGTGCAGGCAACCACACTGCTGTAGGTTCATGGTGCAGCCATCTTGTCATGTCAAGAAGGCCTGTTTTGTTTCAGTCCTCCCTAACCTCTGGCTCTTACAATATTTCCATTTCTAGCCCTTCTTCCCTGGTCTTGGGGGAAAAGGTGTGATATAGATGTCTTATTTGTAGATGAACACTCCACAGACACTTGTTCAGTTACGAGTTTCTGTGTTAAGTGCTGTCTACTGAACAAAGAAACTTCTATGATGAGTTTTGGGAGCTGCACCAATATACAGGTACAAGGATGTGAATTTAGAGAATAATCTGATACCATGCTCCATTAGAATAACAGCAGTGGGTGCACTCTGGGGGCTTATTTGCTCCCCAACCATGGTTTCTTGGCCAGATTTCCAGTATCAGACATTTTATTTCCCCCTGTGTAACAGACCTTAAACCCATACACAAAGTGGTTTGTTACCCTAAAACACTCTTACCACTAACAGTGGTATGAGTGTACCTATGGGCATATCATGTCAGGCCTGTCATTATTTTAGCACACAGAGTTCACATCTGGGTAAAACTATTGATGACTTTTCTTCCCTTGCTGCTTGCGTAACACCTTCTGGTACTATGAAAGCTAGTGAGCAGGGAGAAAACTTCCTTTTAAACAGCCATTTGGATACTGTGAAATTTCTCTGCATTAGGTGGTAGTGAGTTACTGTCAAGTTAGCGGGGCAAGGGGACTCAAAGTAGTGCATTGGTCTCAAAGCTGGGTTTTGGTATCTTATAAAAATATTTATGGAACAGAGGTAAAATAAGAACACCAGCTTCTGCTGTGGGAACAACTGCATGTCCACATGCAGAAAAGTAACATCAGATCCCTGCCTCACACCAATACGCACAGCAACTCCAAGAGCATTAAGCAACCGATTAAGACTCAAAATTGTACAGCCACTAGGAGAGAAAGTGCCACCACGATTGTGTGGACAAGAAACTTTTGTCGAAAAGCCCGAAGTACACACAACACATGCAAAAAGAGGTAAATCAAATGGCACAGGACCAAGAGCCTCAAGAAAACCATCAGCAGAGGGAGAGATAGCCTTGCAATAAAGTACTTGCCAAATGTACAGCTAATAAAGGGTTAGTATCCAAAATATATAAGGAACTCAAACATCTCAACAGCAAGTAAACAGATACCTCAATTAAAAGCATCAAATCAGATACAGTGACTCATACCTATAATCCCAGCACTTGGGAGGCTGATGCAGGAGGATTGCCCTGAGTTTGGGACCAACCTAGACAATATATAACATAGTGACATAGTGAGTATCAAGTCAGGCAAGGCTGCAGAATAAGACCCTGTCAACAAATAAAAACAAGGGGCTGGAGAGATGACTCAACAGCTTGGGAGCACTGATGGCTCTTGCAGAGGACCCAAGTTCAATTCCCAGCACCCATATGGCAGCTAACAACAATCTATAACTCCATTTCCAGGGGAATTTGACAACCTCTTGTGACTTCGTCAGGTCAGGCATCGTATGACATGGGTGCACTAATGCAGACAATAGACTCAGACACAAAAAATAAAAATAATAAATAAAATATTTAAAACAAAACCCCAAAACAGAGGAAAAAAAGAGCCAGAAGAAATAGAAATGGCCAAGAGGTTCAAAATTGCTGATCATCAGAGAAGTGCAAATTAAAGCCACAAGGAGCTACCACCTCACATGACTGGAGAGCTCGTGAAGGCTCTGCTGGTGAGGACGGGAAGTCTTTAGGGGAAGCAATGTGGAAGACCTCAAAAAGTTGAAACTGAAACTGCAGAGGATTCAGCCATGCCATTCTCGGGTATATGTGCAGAAGAATGGACGCCAGTGTGCTTAAGCGACGCCTGCACATCCATGGTCACGGGAATCAAAAGACAGGACACACTAAGCGTGGTGTGTGAATGAGAAGACTGTTCCCCAAAGGCTCTTGGTTCCTGGTCGGTGCTGCCATTTGGGGAGGTCATGGAACCTTTAAGAGGTGCAGCCTTGCTGGAGGAAGTCGTACCCCTCTTCCTGTTCTCACTGTGTTTCCTGTATATGGATGACGTATGACCAGCCAGCTTCCTGTTCCTGCTCCGATACCATGTCTTCCCTGCTAGGATGGACTCTCCCTCTGGAACCTTAAGCCAAAATAAACTCTTTTTCCCTTAAGCTGTTTTGGGTCATGGCATTTTATCATAGCAACAGAAACGTAATCAATACTCCGCTGACCCTCACCCTATAAAGGAGCTGTGAGAGAAAACTGGTACATAGACATAACCAAATATGATTCAGCCTGAATGAAGAAGGGAGGCCTTCCCTCCGTGACAGTGTGGATGAACCCAGAGGATGTCAAGCGAGCATGGCATGGAAACAGATGCTGCATGATCTCCCTGAGTACGGAATACAAAAAGGTGGAAATCAGTGAGCTCAGAGGAGTGAAGAGTGATGGGATGGTTGCCAGGGATGGGCACAGGCGGGGGTGGGTACTGGGAGATGTCGGTGGACTGACACAAAGGCTCAGCTAGATGAGGAGAGTAAGTTCAAAGAGTTGTTCAGCACGGTGACTGCAGCTATTAATAATGTATTGGAGTCTTACAAATTGCTGAAGGACTGGATTTCACATGTTCTCTCTGCAGAAATAAGGTAAGCAGATGAGATGATGCCTATGGCAAGGGACTCTATCAGCACATCACCAGGTATATATGGTCCAAGACAAATTTGGCATGATACATATATGCAGTTTTTTTAAGCAAAAAAGGAAATATTAAATGAATCAAAAGTCAGATTTCAAAAATAAATATTACCGCTTCCCCTCAAATACTGGCTTCACACCAAAAGGCGACAGAGCTGCTGCTGGTACAGGGGGCTCTTCCCTGTGGTCAGCAGAGGGTGGATATATGAGCCTTATGGCTGGCTGGGATATGGCTAGGGCCCTGCTTCCTGCAGGAGTTGCAGGGGCCCTGTATGCCTGATACGCCTGTAATCTTGGGCTTCAGGATCTTAGTGGATCAAGACAGATGCCTCCCATGGAGCTAAGTGTGGTGGGATACAACTGCAATCCTAGGCTTTTGGAGGCCGAGGCAAGAGGATTGCCATGAGCTTGAGGGCAGTCTGGTTTACATAGTGAATTCCAGGCGAAGCTGAGCTCAGAGCAAACAAAAACAAAAAAAAAAAAAAAAAAAAAAGAAAGAAAAAGGAAGGAAGAGGAAGAAGAAGGATGAAGAGCAGAGAGAAGGAGGAAGAAGAGGAGAAGGGCGAGGTGCCACCTTGCAGATAATCACAGGATAGATTCCTTCTCTAGTAGAGTGATAGGAAGATGGCAGGCTTACCTAGAGCCCCCTTATGACAACAGATCCGATTCTAAGATTGATGCTATCATTTTAAAACACATCTATTTGTCCCCATGTTGGTGCATGGAGCCAGGCAGGAGCACTAGATATTAAACACAAGCCTGTCAGACAAAACAAGCAAGCACCATCAAGACATGCACACAGAACACTGAGAAATAAGCCAGGAGTGACATGTGCTGAGCTACGCCACATCAGTCACTGATCACTCTTAACCAACGCTAAGATCTCTGAGTGTGTGGAGAAAGAGCCAGCTTCTAGGCATCTTCACAGTCTCCCAGAAGAGGGATGTGCTTGTCACTCTGATATTAGAAGCATGAAGACTCCAGTCTGAGTAATTTGAGAACCGCGTAGGGCCCAGAGCAAGGGGGTCCCTCTCCCTGTCTGTTCCTCTAGTACTCATGGAGCTGGCCTCACTTGTCAAGGACTTCAGTAAAGGTGCCTATGTTACCTCGACAGCGTCAGAAGCTGGGGCTTGGGCTGTAGAACTGCCTCCCCACTGTATCTGCATGCTTTGCATTTGTTTGGGGCTGGCATCTGCTTCCCACAATAAGCAGTAATTTTAAACCTGTTTAGCACACAGTTAACCCAGATACTTCTTTTGTGACCTGTTCACTTGCATCTGGGTTTCAGTGCAAAGAGGTTGTGGGGAACAAAACCAATGCCGAATGGCATCAGAGGCCTGTGTTACCATGCAAGGGGAGTGACCTGCTCTGGAAGGCCCTGAAGCCAAGACAAGCACTGACCTGCAGAGCACAGGCTACTTCCCGAGCTGGCTACTTATGGTTCCACAGGAATTCAGGGTTAAGGGGATCTGGGCTCCCTGAAGGGCTGGATAAGTACCAGGAAGGAGGAAACCCTTCACTAGGCTCTGTAAAGACAGCAGGCACTTCTCATCCACCACTCGTGGAAGGCAACACAGATAAATGTCCGCAGGATGACCAGTATGCCCGAAGTCAAAGGGCTAGCTGGCTGAGCAAGGGGCTCTGAGGTCCAGGAAGTGGCTGGCCACCTGGAAGCTGAAACGATTCTTTCTCTTTTAACCTCATATCTTCCCTGCCAACTTGTTTGTTCCTATTTGCGTGGTGCTGTGTAATGCTCTAGCAAGTTCACATTGGATAAGCTTTGCTTCCCCCGCCCCCCTCCCCAGCTCTAGCTCCTCTCACCAAGGCCATCATCATGCCAGCACCAAAAATGGATAAACCTCCTGTGAGCCCCCTTCTCCTGGGGCTGGCTCTGTCTTGAGTCTGACACAGCAGTGTGAGATACCCTGAGACACAGCTGTGGGGTCCTGTAAACCTCCAAGCAGCAGGTAGGTCTCAAAGTCAGTGCTTTACAAAGCTAAATTGAAAACACATTCATACCAGTCTGCATATTCCCTGCCAGGGTATCAAAAATGATATTTTTCCAATTGCAAAAGTTAGACACATGTGCCTTATGAACATGCAAAGGTGGACTAGCTGCTTGAAGCTAGAGGTTTGTACCACATCCTGAATTGTGGGACAGTTGCTCCTAAAAATATGCACCTGCCCAGTAGTGTAGTGGCCTCGAACCTGCAGAGTGACTGGATATTGCAAACCTGGCTCATCCAGAGAACTGAGTTTCAAATCTCATTTGAATACATCAAATTCAGATTTAAATCTAAAAAGGCACACAAGCTGACAGCAACCACCTTGGACAGTGACACAGAAGGAGTCCTGTCCCTGGCATCCACAGATATATGTCACCTGAAAACTCATACAGCAGGGTTTACCCACAGTTGCAACACTGACTCAGAGAAACAATCAGTTTTTATAACCTGAATATTTACTCTCTGTTTCATACGATTTGTTTGCCTTTCCACTGATAAAACATGAAAAATATCCTCAGCATCCTGAGAAGAGAGGAAGGGAATCTCTACCAACCCATCTCCCCCGCTGATGTCCCCAGGGACTGTTTTTAATTTAAATGTCTTCCATTTCTTTTAAAATGCTGTCTTATTCGTCAACTACACAGAGAGATTTTGTTTTTGGAAACCACAAATCGATACAAAAGCAATTAGCAATGTTTTTATCCTGTAAAAATAAAGCAATAAGTCAGGCTTTTGAAAACAAAAGGTTTAAAAATGTGTCTATTACGAAATAAAATTTATTTGGACTCAGAGTACATTAGAACATCTCACTACAACAGGTTTTTTTTTTTTTTTTAACTAAGGTCAGTATTTGACCTACTGCTTGGCACGGAGTGCTTGGTGTGAACAAGCTCCATCAATATTTGCTTTCCTGTCCTTATTTTTCACGTGCTGATAAGGGCATTTGGATCCATTGTGATAGTTTATGTACTGACTTCTGTATCTACAAAGTAAAAGTTGTGATGAAATCTTCTCATGGGTGCTGGTAAAGTTAAATACGGTGATAGAACTGGACAAGGTGGTCCAAATTTATAATCCCCAGGGCAGGAAGATCAGGAGTTCAAGACCTGCTTTTATTATATAGTAAGTTCAAGTCTAGCCTGGACACAAACAGCCCTCCATAAAGGTGGGCTATAACAATACATAAGAGGGCCCTAAGATGTACTGACTTTATTAAGCAGATCATATGGTAAAATGGCTCCTTAGTTTTTTTGTCAAACCCTTAGAGTCTCCTTGTTGAACCTAGCCTCAGGGTCAAGGGTGTCCCTAGGAAGTAACATATCAACACACTCTGGGAGTCTGACAAAATGTGGGTTCCCTGGGCCCCTCACCTTACAGGCCATGCCCCTGCTGGGGCTGAAGTGCCCTTCAGAGCTGCTGGCATTGTTCTACAACCCGAGGAGGCCTTCAACTACTGCTTTTAAATGGGTTGTTGAATGAATACATAATTTTGCCAGGTACTGGAGCACCCAAAAAGCTGCTGGCTTCAGTGTGGGATCATTTGAATGTTGTCAGGTGTCTATTAGTGTGCAAAAAAAGGCCTGGCCTTGGAGCATAGCTGTAGTAGTTGCTCCAAACCCATGACTGGGACTAGGTGAGTACTCCCTGGGATGTTCCTTGGGGCTTGGGATCCATGGGGCCCATGGCGCTTGGCCCTTCTGCCATTTTGTGGGATTCACGGGGGTTATTTAAAGGATACCTGGGTGAAATTGCCAAATGCCAGGGATTCATAATGTCAGGATCTACGAGCTGACTGTAAAGCTAAGTAGGACCAGGCTAGAGCCTGCATGTAGCAGGCCTCTCCAGATCGACCCACAGCCACCAGGTTCTACTTTTCCCCTCATGCTCTTAGACAACAATTATGCCTTAAAACTGAAGAATAGGTTTCACAGAATGGCACGAGAGACAAAGAGGCTCTTGTTGAAGACGCTGTTCAATAATAAGCTAATAAAATGTTTGAATGCGGGTGTCATCGAAGGCAGTTAATAACATATCTCCTGCTTCTCTCTATTTTATTTTTATAGGCTAGATAAATTAAATTAAGCCAGCTCTCTGCTCAACGGCTTGAGATGCAGAGTTAATAACAGCCCTCTCAGTTCCCTCCATGGGAGGATGGGCTGCAGGGTGTGCGGGTCAGCGGTCCACAAGGAGGGTGTGCACGGCAGGAAGAGGCTATATGCGGATGGGAAGACAGAAAGACGGAAGGTTGTATGCATTTGATCTAACAGTAGGGTGCTAGCGTTACCCACCCAGCAAATAGTGGGCCAGCCTCCCATCTGGGCTCCACGATCTAGAACAATCCCTAAGCAGCTGGACTTAAATGAACAGCCCAGTCCCTAGGTACCTTTGATACCAGTTCGAGTACAGATAGAACACATTTACTTGCAGCCCAGCCAAGACTTCCAGTTAACAAACTGTTTAGAAACAGCTTCACTTTTCATTGATAAACACGACGTCTACAGATATATATTGAGAAAATTAGTGTTTTCATGCTGTGTTTTCTGGTACATTACCTAAACTCAATGTGTAACCTACACGTGGCGTCTCGTTGCGGGCTGGCATTGGATCACAATGTTTCACCACCAACTATGGGCGTCGCAGCAATAATTTGACAGGCGATAAAAAAAGAATAAGCTCTTGGTGCAATTTTTATAGCTATTCTTCACCGTCTCTGTCATTGGAGTGGAAGGAATGAAGATATACAATTTAACCAGTATGTTTACACGCATGCAACAGATACTTTTCTTTGGAGATTAATTGAATTACACCTATAAAATACTTATATTGTATGCTTATCAAGTCAGAGACGATTTCAAACAATTAGGGGACGATGTTTACATCACTAATAAAAGATATTACTCCCACACTCAGAACCTTCTTCACTGGCTTTGTGATAGTCCATAGAGAGCAGAATGCCACAGATGTAACAGATCTCTGCTCCTCGTGGTCTTGGGCAAGCCCTCATCTCCCTGAACCTGCCCCACCCTTGTGCCCTGTGGCACCGAGTGGGACTCCCTGGAGAAACCAGCACTGGAATGCAACTGTGGTTTATGTGGGTTGAGGACACTTGAGTGTCGTGCTGCGTTTGACAACATGCCTTCCAAATACAAACAAAACAGAAAACAGCAAAGATGAAAGGAAAGAAGGAAAAATGTTTTCTGGAGTGGCACATTTGCCAGTTTCCCCAGTGTAAACACTCCTTGCTGGCTGATTGCAAGTCAAGGCTCTTGACTGTGCGGTTGGGAAGACTCCCACTTCACCACTCCTTCTAAGTCAGACCCAGTAAGGCAGTGTGTGACGGTGTGTCTCTGGATTCCTGCCCTCCCACCCCCCGTGCCACTCCTGTCCCAGCCACAACACAACAAAGATTTATGCATTCAGAGTGTGGAAGCAGTGATTTCCATAGCTATGGCTGTGAGCACAATCCTCGCTGCAGTTTTATAGTAACAACATGAAATTCACTTAGTGCTTATGCCTCTGAAGGCAGTTTGTAGAGACCGTGTCATCAGGGTGGGTCTACAACTGTGCTCTAGCTGGGACGTAATGTCAGAAGGCAGAGACCCTCTGGAGATAGATCCCTGTTTCCTCTTATGGCTAACATTTGTAGGGTGGGCTACTCGAGTATCTCACAATGTACAGATGCCCAACATCCCCAGGGGTCAGAGGGACAGTGGCATCTGGAGGTGGTGATACTGCCCTCCTTTCTGCATCCCCCAGCCTGGAAGGCTCCGGGGTGGGTATTTCTAGACCTAGAATCAAGAGTGCTTCCTACCTGCCCTCGTCACAGCATCCCTTGCTGTGGCATCTGCTCCATCTCTCTGAGTGCACCTCTGGCTCAGGATGCACGGTTCACAAACACCCTGCAGCCATTAGGCTGGTGTGCATATACAAGTGTAGATTATAACACATATGGTAAGCTAAGTTCACAAGCTTATGTCAGACAGAAGCTGTTTATTAGGTGCTCACTCTACGTCCCATGTAACAGCAGACTCCTGCCCCAAGCATTTCTTGATTGAGGTCCCACTGTGTAGCTGAGTCAACAATTGGAGCCTTGCTTTCCACAAGGGAAGAGGATGCAAGTCCACTATGGTCTGCTTTCAGGACATTCTTTGGGGTGATCCCAGAGAATAGAAAAGTAGAACTGGAGATCCAAGTGTGAAAACCTCTTCCTGCATGGGCTGGCAGACCCACTTTGGCCCACTGTGGGATAGGCCTAGTGCTAGTGGGTAGAGCCAGGTGGGGTATATAAGACAGAGCAGGAAATAAGGAAGAGCAAAGCAGGGGGAGGATGAAGGCCTTGCGGCCCCTGCTGTGGACTTTGACATCCTTGTAGGATTTGGGAACAAGAGAAGTGTGATCCATGCAAGAAAGAGGTGGGAGGGATCCTCTGTGGGAGGGCTGGAGACAGACTGTCAGAGGAGGCTGAGGGTAGAGGTGGAGAGAGATGAGGGGAGAGCTGGGGCTCAGAGAGAGAAAGGAGGAGGGCAGGGGAGGGAAGCAGGCGGGCCTGCTCAGACACAGCTCATCTTCTGCCTTTGTACCAACAGCAGGACGGGACAGTCCCCAAGGGTGAAACAGCCTGAAGCACAAGTCTCTGGGCCAGGCTGGGGCCTCGGAGGTCAAAGGGCTGCTGCTGGGACACTGTATTTGGCATTAGCTAAGAGAAAATCAGGGTAGGGCAGAGAGTGTGGACACTATTCCAGGTCTGGGTGAGCTGGTCCTGGTGAACCTGGGGAACGGCTAGGGACGGAGCAGAAGAACCTGCTGTCGGGTGACGGAGGCAGCTGACCTTCCCTTTCTTCCTGAATCATCTGGAAGTTTCCCCCATTCCTATTAGTGGATGATGAGGGGAATCTCTAGCCCCAACTGTGGTATTATAAGTAACACATCAATCACACGCACACAATTCATATTCTTAGCTGAGAATTAGAAATGATCAGTGACATATGGCATCTATGCAATGGGGCCAGAAAAAGCAATCTCAGCATCTAGGTGAATCCTTATAGCAGGTGAAGGAGGTATCTGAAATCGCATGTGTTAATGGCAGCTGCTCCCTTTTCACTGTGTGTAGGGACAATGGAGACACCACAGATGCTCTCGTTTCCTGGGGTGGAAATGCAGGCAGTCAAAGACTGTGACAGTCTCTGAGGGCTGTGGGCAGAGCCATCGTTGGGTCTGGTGGGTATGCTGATACTGTGGTTTTCTGCAGGGTATTATGGGATGTAGGAGGCCTGTCTGAAGTACACAGCCCTGCTTCCTACGTTGCGTGGTTCTGTATGTCTGCCCAGTGTGGGCTCTAAAATTTCAGGGCGGCAGGACCTAAGTGTGGAGACAAAGCCATCTGTTGGTGCTCTGCTGGCCGGAAGTGGCCCCATTCTCTGGCTCTCTCCTCTTCCTGTTTGTTATTCTTGGGTGACTGCAAGTCAGGGCTGCAGATCTGTCTATGTGGATCGACCTCATGTGGCCACACATAATTCGATAAAGAAACTACAGAATGAAACTCTTTTTCTACTCATTATGTGTCTTTCCACAATCATGTCCTGAGTGATAGTTCTGTGCTGGGTCTCCAGTGGGGAGCTAGACTTTCAGGATGCTTGTGGCTACTCATTCCCCCAAAGACCATGACGTGACCACATCCTGAACTTGCAATCTGAGCTGTTATGAGTTTTCACATCAAATTGTTACTGGACTTGGTTTGAACAATCACACTAGTAGGCAAGCATGCCCAGAAAGGAAGAGGCATGCATGGCCCGAGAATATAATACTGGGCCATCTCAACAGTAGGACCTGTGGGAGCAGTGGGTGGGGACCAGAGTGGGACCAGAGCCTCTGTTTACCTAGTCCACACCTGCTGGGGAAGCGGCTCCTAGCCTCCTCACCACGACACACACTGTACCCTGTGCTGTAGACGTCTGCACCTTGTATCCCAGAAAGGCACATCTGCCCGAGGGCCATGTCTGCACAAGGGTGCTTCACAGGAGCCTAGAGAGCGGCTTCTCAGGCGGCCTGGGTGAGCAACCCAGCACACAGCCAGTGCGGCTTAATTGAAAACGCATTCTTTACAAAGGTCCCCATGACCCAGATGAGTGCCCCTGAGCCGCACTGCAGAGGGAACGGCAGAGCCAGGCGGGCCAGAGACAAAGACTCACAATCTCCGGAGGAGGGAATGGCGGGGGCTCTTGCTCCTTCTCCCAGGTGGAGAGATAATCAAAGCCGAGGCACTGGCAGCAGTTAGGTTATTTCTGGACAGATGTGACTATCTTACCCCATCTGCCCCCACTCCTGTCAAGAAGGGTTCAGGCAATAGTTTTTAAAGTGGACTCCCAGTCACACAGCGGGAATATCCGTTGGGCCTCTGGAGCAAGCACATCCTCAGGCTCACCTGAGCCCATGATTTTAGTGTGCTATGTAACCATTTCCTTCAAAATGAAACACTTCATGCTGCAGTGGCCGTAGGGTGGAGCACGGGGGAGGGGGTTTGCTCAGACTCAGGAAGTTAAGGAAGCTTACAAGCTCAGAAAGCAAAAGAAACTTACAAAGCTTAAGAAGCTCCTGACACAAGATTCCCAAGGCCCCTCCCTAAGGTTATATAAGCAGTGACCACTGGGGAGGGGCCACTGAACAGGCCCAGTTGCCTGGGACTCAAGCAGAGAACCCCAGGGGTGCAGTTTTGGTTGTCACCAAGCAGTGGTGAAGCTGCCTTTGAGTCACACTCCTGCAAGTCATGCCAATAAACTCACTGGTTCACCAAAGAGACCTGGATGGAATCCTTTCTTTGGTCTGTCATTGGTGCCCTATTTGGGGTGGATAGATGTGTGTTCACGTCTCTCCTGGAAGAGTCATGCAACAGGGGTCCTTGGTGTATAAGTTAGCACAGGATAAGGAAGTCTTGGCTCCAGGGGAGTCAGTGTGATGTTTCTAACAGAGGAGAAAGTTGTTCACTCTCCTGGGATCAACAGGGCAGGTGAATGTTGCTTCATACATCCAACCAGAAGTCCAGCCAACTATCATGCACATTTTCTACATTGCCTGCTGCTCTGCTCTGAGTCTGGGTGGAGGTTTCCTGTAGTTGCAGAGAACAGAACTTTCTGGAGAGCAAAACCCTCCACGTGGACTGCTCAAGGGCTAGAACACTCAGGGAAATCCTGCTGGAGGGTGATCCAAGCCTGTTCCGGGTGCTAAAGACCCCTACCAGGACAATTCTCTAGTTCACACCAGTCCTTCTGGGCTCCAGTCTGCACCGCCACACTCAGGGGACTCAGCTGTGCTCTGGGACCTCAAGGCCTGCCCTCCAGCTTGGAGTGAGCCATAGTTACCCAACCTGTGGTTTGAGCTGTGGCCTGTTTTCACATCAAATGCCACTGGACTTGGTTTAACCAAAGATGCCCACAAATGAAGTGGACCTGATCTCTAAGGTGCTGTCCACATAGATCACCACACCCTATGGAGGACTCCTGGAGGGATGGCTGCAGCCTGACTCTAGAGCTAAAGCTACTGTGAAGAATGCCAAGACCCCTGGGCCCCAGAGACCTGCTAACCCCAGGATGGTTGAAGCTTGTGGCCTGAAAGACCACTGCATCCCCACACCCTGCTCCAGCTGCTGTACGCCTGTGGGTGTCTTCTTCAGCACTGGGCTCACATAGCCATTGGGTGCAGCAGACAGTCCTTGGTCTGATAGTGCCTACAGAACAAGCCCCATGGCATGACCTAAGGCTAAGTGGCAATCTTGGATTCTTGAGTTTACTGTGTTGGGTGGGCTCTGGGGTACTGTCTCAGGAAATCCCAGAGCAAGAGGCCTCCCCCAGCATGTTCTTCTTCTTCCCTCAGCCCAAGCCACTGTGCCACCTGTGGCCTCCTGCTTCTCACCCTAGTCAGTGGCCGATTCCTACAGATTTTGCAGTTTTTAACCACACAGAATGTGGTTTCTCTCAGACAATAGAACACTCTCCTGACTTTTCTCTGACTGGCTGTGCTGAGTCCTTTCAGTACTATTTCCATAATACTCTAGCACGTGGGATTGGCACAACTCTGAGTTCATGGAGGTCTGGGGTACAGAGGCACAGCCAGGTGATTTGTCAAGACCCACATGGTAACAGCTCTCAGGCTCCATCCCCATTTCCTACTAGCTGCATGGCCTTGGACAAGCTGTTCTACCTCTCTGAGAGTTGGGTACCCATCCATCAAGTTGGAGAGCTGGAGGGAGGACCGCTTCCTTCTCAGTGGGAGCTGCTGAGAGGACAGCAAGCACCCAGTGTGGGTCTGCTGCAGGCTCACCGAAGCACCCCAGGAGTCTGGCTTCCTATTGCTGCTCAAGGCCCCAGCTCAAAGGCGTGGGCCTCAAACCCCATCAGTGTCTTTCTTGAGAGAAGCAAAGGAGAAAAACCAACTTTCTGGTTAAATATATATTCAGAGAGCATTAAATTGAGCATGAACGCCTTAGAACCATTCAAGTGGAAGTTTCACTTAGATCTGTAGGCGCAAAATGCATGTGAGAGGAACGTGCTTCTTGCTCAACAGTTCTCTCTGTTGTCCCTTTAGAACTGGAAGCTCACAGCAGAGAGTTGCCAGTAAACCTGGCTTCCTCTCCCTCATTTGTTAACAAGTCCACAGACAGTGTAAAGCCCACCCAGGTAATTAGAGAATAAGGAATAATTAGATAACGAGGTAAAATTCAGCTAATTATTTTTAGCTAATTGCAAAAGAAAAACAACCATTTCTGGTCCAGAATTATTTATTCTGGTCAACTATGTGAATGTCAGGGAATGCTGGGAAGGCCCAGGGACCCTGCAGAGTTGCCCATCATGCTTCATTCTGTGTTCCTTAAACCGAACACAGGACCCAAGCATCTTTTTATTATTTTTTCCCCTATGCTCCAGGAATGGTTTTACTGGTTCCCATTTGTGTAATGTAAAAAGCCAAACAGACCTGTAAGACTTAAGACAGAGAGGGCTATGTTGTGCCAGGCACACCAGAGGCCTGTCCAGACCTCAGAGATTTTCCTTTAGTATCAGCTGCCTCTATTTACCCACATGTTTCTAAGCAATGAGTGGAGACCTCCCGCTCCCTTCTTGGCATTTTATATTTGGGTTTTATCAGCTGACTTCATGTACTAGAAATGAAGCTTCATTATAGATCCTGCACTGTTTTTACCTGGGCTTTTCCTTTCCCAGAACCTGCCGCGCTGTGTTAGTGAAAATCCTGCCTCCTCTCAGCAGGAAAAGGCTGGAGGCCCTTGGACGTCTACCTGTCTTGGGAAGATGCCCTCCTCCAATCTCCTTCTCCTCTCCACCCCTTTCCTGTCACCTAGCCTCTCTGTTCCCCTCTTGGATATGCCACATCTGGATAGAACTCTGCCCTGAGAGATTGCTGGGGCTAAGAATTCTAACAGGAAGCCGTCTTCCCTGTGCCATCTTAGTGGAGAGTTTCCACTGTCTTCTGGCTTTACATGCCCAGTTGATAAGTCTGGGGGATTCTTTTCTAATTTGCCACCATGCGCT
Organism: Eospalax fontanierii; assembly: GCA_035773235.1. Taxonomy (NCBI): domain Eukaryota; kingdom Metazoa; phylum Chordata; class Mammalia; order Rodentia; family Spalacidae; genus Eospalax; species Eospalax fontanierii. The sequence goes on from CM069524.1 coordinate 41,992,086, forward strand.
TGTGTTTTGTTTGTTTGTTTGCTTGCTTGTTTGATTTTATTTATTTATGAGACAGTTTCCCTGTGTGACACTAGCTAGCCTGGAACTCATTATGTGGACCAGGCTGGCCTCTAACTCATATAGATCTACTTGCCTTGGCCTCCAAAGTGCTGGGATTAAAGGCATGTGCCACCATGGTCAACCATGTACTTGTTTTTAAATCTCTATTAAAAATGTCCAGAATCTTGAATCTTGACACCCACCCCAACTTGAGTCAGCCCCCCGAGAAACAATCCTCCAATCTCCTGCTGACTTCGGCCTGGGGGACAGGCATCCTCCTTGCACCTCTGGGGTAGTCCTGCCCTGTCAGAAGGTCCATCTCCACCATCCAGTCTTGTGCTGGGGTGGTTATGGCCATCTTCCTGGAAAAATGGGTTCTGGGGACCCAACTGTTTCCAAAGCACACTATCAGCAGCACATGTCTGCTCAGTCTGGTGCACCGAGTCTCCCTCAGGACCTTCCAGGAGAGGCCACAGAATGGCCCAACTCCCTTTTGCCCTCTGCCAGCTCAGTCCTGTCACCTCCCTCTCCCTGTGCTAGCTCTTCAGCCCTCCAGGTATGTGGCTCCTATCACCATCTCCTTTGTTTCTTGTCTTGGATTTGTGTCCTTTAAAAAAGTAACACTTTCCCAATGTTTCACACAGATTTATGAGGTGGTGGAGAGGCACAGCCAGGCTGTTAGTTAGTCTAAGGACAGTTCAACTTGCATTTAACATCAGTGAAACAACACAACCACCCAGCATCCCATGGGCAGGCAGTGGCAGGGGTGGGGGACACCTCCTGCAGTGCTCAGCGGGGACCTGCTTCAGGCACTCAAGGCTCATGGACAGACACAGCATGTTGAACAGGCCTTTAAGAACGTGCATGCACTCCTCTGTGTCTGCTAGCGTCACCCAGCCCCATCACCTGTGAAGACATGCCCTGCAGCACCCTACTGGGACCTGCTGTACAAGTGGTCTCAGGTTCCCAGGGTTCTCAGGGTTCCTGGGCCAGGTTTCAGGAAGTCCTGTGAAGGGTACAAGCCCAAGCCAAACTGCAGCTGGCTGTAGTACTAACCCTTGTTCCCAGTGGCTTGAGTTCCTCCTCAGGCTGGGCCTGGCTATGGGATTCCAGAAGCTTAGGAATATACAGTCAATAGGAAGGAGGAACTTTGCTAGGTTTGCAGGCAGGGGACAGGTCAGAGCATGAGCGTTTGTAGAGGACACTGTCCTAGAAGAGGAATCAGGGAACCCCTCTTGATCCTTTTCCCAACCGGAAGCCCCTGAATTATCAGTCTGAGGACAAATGGCAGGTCTCCTGGTAAGAAGATCTTAACGTCTGCCAAATTGTCCCAGTCACATACTGGACTGGGAGGAGGGTTACTGAACTCAAAGCTAGGAGAAGCTGGGACAATGGATGGTTGCAGGTATGGAAGGCCCAGCCCACATAGGCTGACTATGCAGTATACTGGGACCCAGTGAAACTCATAGAGCAGAGCTAACATGCCAAGCTCAGGCACAAGACGCCAGCCACTCCAGGGGTTTACTTCCCAACCAGGCAGGTAGGAACTCAACAGGACTTCTCTCCCAGAGCTCTTTCACAAGACCCAGTGTGCTGCCTTGTCTTCTGGGTTATACTAAGCTTATAAGAGTTAGGTGATCCCAGACATGGGAAGTAAGCAAGGGCTAGGGGCCACATGGACAGACTGTCAGTCACACTGGAACTACATGCTGCTTAAAAACCTCTGTTGGCTGATATGAAAAGACAGACAAAACATAGTTCTCACATAGCAAGTGCTGAGCAGGCCTGGGATACCTTCCCCATGTATGCAGTTCCTGAGCCCCACACTAATTCACTGAGCAGCTTTCCACTTTAAACTTCAAGATTTAATGACCCAAGGAATAGAAATTGATGAGGAAGAGCATGCCACCCCTAATCTTCAAATGTATTTGTCTTCACCATCATTAATCTAAAATTTTCTCTCGGGAGGAAAAGCACAGCTGAGGACCGCGAGGCTCTTCATCCCTGGCTCTCACTCTCAGCTCCTTAGTGTAGGACCTCTCTTCACAGGCACGTGTGGGTCTGGGTGGGGAATGGGTGGGGTCCCTGGCCTGTGGCCAGGCAGGGTGTGTGTGAAGCCACCTTGCTTTAGGGTTCATGGCCAATAAGGATGGGGTGTGCTCTCAGGTTTGTTCAGCACACCTTCTCTCCATAGCAGACACACAGTTCAAGTAGCAGGGCAGGCCCGGGCTGAGGCCTGGGTTCAAGCCTTGTGTTTGGCTTGGCTGTCCTAGATTCAGGGTCCGTAGTTCTGAGCTGCTGCTGTCTCTTCTCCCCATCACGTGCCTGCTGGCTCCTTCACTCAGCACAAATGCCCCCTCTGTCCTCTAGGGTCCTGAGAATCCCACCTTCAAATACTCCTAGGTGTTTCTGAATGATAGTTCAGTATCTCGGGCTGAGCTGAATCACTGCCTGGTGTCAAGGCCAGCCTGCTGAGCTCTCTGGACCCTGCCTACCCCATTTCCTGTGTCTGCAGGAACCATGGAGCCATACTGTCCAATCCAGCGTTATTGCAGGGAACTGGGTTAATTCCCTCACATCCCTGCATTTCCTTCTGTGTTTTCATGGACAAAGTAAACAAGGGTAGAGAGGGCAATGGGAAAATGCCTCCTACCGATAGGAGACTGACAGAGGGTTTACACATACTCAGCGTTTTAGAGTGCCTGCTGCATACCTAGTTCCCTGAAGGCTGCTGAGTCCATTGAAACAGATAAAACTCAGGATGTTGCCCAGGGAGACTCAGACAGCTAGAGGGCATGCAGACTGCGACTGAGTGCAAAGTACACAAGTGCAGCAAGACTCGTACCCAACTGCAGTCAGCCCTGAGCTCAGCCTCCCACTTGACCATTGGCATTCCAAGTTCTGAAGCAATCAGTTTAACTTCTCTGTGCATCTGTTTCCTCACCTGGAAGATGGAACAGTAAACTATGAAGTGTGACAAATGGTAGAGTCTGGAAACAAAAGATTTCTTCTCCCTCCCTTAGAAAGGTCCTTGGGACTCTTCCCATAGTTGCAGCCCTGAGGGACTAGAGGAGACCAGAGTCAGAGGCGTGCGGTGTCTAGGAGGCAGTGGCATCTAAATACCTTTGCTCTTGAGTCCAAGTGAATTGGAGCAGACAAAATTCTCACTAGCTGGAGTAGGGACAGCCTGGCTGTGCCCATGCCCCTGGCTTGTAGGTAGGACGCACAGAGGAGGCTCTGAGGGGCCAAAGAGACCACACAGAAGACTGAATGTGATGTATTTTACAGAAAACATTTTATTTCCACTGAGTGTACATCTTTAGATAACCTAAGTGGAAGAAAGTCTTCCTTGAGACCCAGGCTGGCTGGCCTGGACAGGGATACAAAGACATGTCCAAGCTGAGGCAGAGGAAGAAGGGGCAACAAGAGCCCAGGGCAGAATGAGAAAGATGGGTGGAGACAGTCAGCTTCTAAACAACCGATAGTCGGCGAGTGTCAGATCCAAGCCCTGACAAGCAAGCACCAGCCAGGCTATTCAGGAATCCTGAATAGGAAGGATGGGAGGGTAGCCCTTATATTGTTTAGAAGAAGTAATTACAATGGGAGAAGTATTGGAGGGGCTTTGGGTTCCTCATGTGTGATGGAATCTGAAAGCCAGAGAATTCTAGAATATAGCTCATAACCTATTCAAGTGTCCTAATAGCCTAATCCAGGTGTCCTCTCCACCTGCAGTGACCGCCTTTGCTAAGAACATTGTATGTGGACAAGGACACAGAACACTTTTCAGGGAAAGAACTTGGGGACACCGGGATGAGAGGAGAAGCTTGGAACCAGCAAATGAACAAATAGATAAACACTCCAAGAAACATGGTACTCCCTTATCTGGGCATGAGAAACAGTGCTAAGTAATTCCCTAATTGCAGACACCACTGTGAGTGGACGAATAGTCTGGGAGGTCAAACATTGAGATTGTGGCATCTAAGAGTCAGCATGGGTAGACAGTGGGGGAGTAAATGTCACAGCACTCCCGTACTCCAAGACAGGTCCAGAGCACATGAGCAACAACCTCCACGATGGGGACAGTGCAGGGTCCTAGGGAGAGTGCCTGGCACCATGGGTCAGAACCACAAGATAGTGTGCATGTGAGCATCATAGAGGGAGGGCAGTGGGTTGCTGACATCTAAATGGGAGGAACAGTAAGGGACAGTGGTGCCCAGCCAAACCAGCAAATATAATGAAGATAAGGTAGGTACAGAATATCTATCTATCTATCTATCTATCTATCTATCTATCTATCTATCTATAAATCATCTATTTATTTATAGACAGGGTTTCACTGCCAGCTCTAGCTGACCTGGAACTTGATATGTACTCCAGGCTGGCCTCAAACTCAAAGATAGCTGCCTACTTCTGCCTCTCCAGTGTAGGATTAAAGGCATGTAGTACCATGCCCCACATAAATAGTAGGCTTTGAAACCACAGAAATAAAACAAAACATTTATTTAAGCATTGCTTCAGATGTGGAGCTTATCTCATCAAAGTAGAGGTGGTCAGAGGTCAGAAATGGGTTACAGAATAATCCTGGGGCTACATTCTATGGGCAGCAAACACACAAGGAAGACTGAAGGCCAAGGAAGGCGGGAAGAGCTGCTGAGTCCTTAGGAGGCCAAGAAGGAATCACCATGGAAGGACTGCGCTATGCCAGACACGCACTGCCTACCACAGAGAGAATAAACAAATAGTTTGAGATAGGATTGATGTGTTTCTAGGACTTTTTTTAAAAACCAGTATTGAGTAGACACTGGCATCTATTCAAGGTGGCATCTACCTAAGGTGACATTGGCATCCCCTGGTAGAAAAGAAATTGACAACTTCTCTCCTCTTCAGGTAATCTCACAGGTCTGAGGATGCCAGCGCAGCAGCCTATGCGTGCATCTGCGGATATGCTGCCATTCACAAAAAGCCAGGAAGATCACAGAGGAGAGTGGGGAAGACAGTAATGAGGACAGGAGGGTCGGGGGAGGCTGGCCTCTTTAGGAGGAAGTGAGGCTCTGTTCCCCCAGGGACAGGTTGATCAAGACTTACTGGGGCTCCAGAGACCCTGTAGACCCCAAGGATTCCCAACAGTTTCTATGGCAGAGAAAGACCAGCACTGTTGTCAGAGTGGCAGGGCATGGTGGCGACTTTAGATGGTGACAAAGGGGATGATGACGGTGACGGTGATGTTGGTTAGGGCCGCTAAGAGAGAGCAAGAGCTGGCCGGGCCTGCTGCTCCTTGCACTTGGACAGGGGGTTCCTCCATGGGGACAGAGTGGCAGTCACAGGGAAAGACTAAGGGTTGGGAGCCTGTCACCTGCTTCTGGCCAGTGCTGGCCTGTCTTGCTCTCAGCAGGAAGCACTCTCGCTTTCCTGAGCATCACTGTATAGTGCCCTAAGTCCCTACATCCCAAAAGAGCATAGTGGCTCTGGTTATTTCCATTCTGTGGAAGAAAGGGTCAAATTGTTAGGAAAAGCCAGTTTCTAGGCAGAAATTTCTGCTTCTTTCAAGGTAAACAATTATAGAACACAGCTCTCCCATTAGACCTTAAATTCTCTTCAACGCAACATTGATGTGAAAGTATATGAAAGCAGAGTCAGGCAGGATGGTGCATGTGCGTGATCCCGGCACTTAGGAGGCCAGGGAAGAGGGTGGAGAGTTTAAGCCTGAGCTGCACAGTGAGACCCTGTCTCAATAAAAACCCAAACCAACCAAACAGAAACCCAAACCAAAGAATATCAAACATGCATAAAAAGCGAGTCTTCTCCCAGCCCCCAAGAGAGTCCCCTTTCTTGACTGTTGACTTCTCTGAAGGCATCCAGGTCTCCCAGAGCACACAGGATATGAGTTCATAGCTCATGTAGAAAGGCCACTTCACAAAGTATAAATGAGAGGCCATCTCTGCCAGTGTCCAACAGCTCTTCTAATGGGTCGGCCACTTCCCAAACCTTTTTGAGCTTGGTTCTTTCTTCCTATGTTCCTCCTCAAACCAAGATCAAACTCAGAAATCCCATTTCCAAATAAAGCAAACAACAACAACAACAACAATAATAATCAGAACAGCAGCCAAGATGGAGATGCCCAGAAGCTCACAGCGTTTGTTTTGCTCACCCAGTGAGGCCACACAGATTCTGAGAACAGCCAACCACCTGAGAAAGAAGGTTCCTTTTAGACATAACAAGCCACCCACAGTCCCCAGAGGCATCTACCATGCACGAGGAGACATTTGAGCTTCAGACTGGGCTGCTGGCATTTTGGAGGATAATGGAGTGTGGGCTTAGAACATCACGTGGCTGTGGATGTACTTATGAAGGCACAGCACAGGCACATGGAGTGGGTGGGCCTGGCTTCTGTGTGGTGGTGTTTCCATGGAGAAGAGAAGCAGAGGAGGGTGACAGGAGGCCAGTGGAGGCTGGAGGACAGCTCTCATGCGGTGGTGCTGGTTACAGTCAGTATTGATTATAGAGCCTCTTCTTTGGGGCCCATTAGAAGTAATGGAAGAGATGCCAGGTTCTTGCTTAGGATGGAAACTTACCAGCCAGGCTGGGACTAGGGGACAGTGCAGGCCTAACCCCCAAGGTTCTCCCACCTGGGCAGCAAGTTTGCATCTTGGAACTCAGAACCCTGACCTGTGAAACCTGAAAGACAGAAGCAAAGGTCGCAGGGCAGGTGTCCAGACCCATCTCGGCAGGGCCTGTCCTGAGGTGGCATTTCAAGGAGCTTTGCAGCAACCTGAGGCCCAGACTTCAAACAGCAGAGCCAGGTTGGGCCCCTGCTCTCAGATACTTCGGGGGCACATAGAAATTCTCAAATGTCAACCACCCAGCATGCAGCGCACAGTGTATTCCAGCCAGCGAGGTATTTACCCCAGCGTTGTGCTGGAGATGAAAGTGCCTGAGGTATCGTCTAACCAAGGCCCAATCAGAGCAAGAAGCACTGGCTCTGAATTAGCCATCTCCTGCATTATCCTAATAGAGTATTATTTTTAAACTACCACAATATTTTAATTACATTCTCAGCATGAATCATTATGTACCTTACTGAAAAAGCCCTTCTGACTATAATTGCACATTGGAGTCCCTCGCTAGAGTCAATGAACTTAACCCCGGAATAGACTGACACAGTGAGACGGTAGCTCTCCCATGGTCACCGCCGTGCAGTCCTGTGAACCCACATTTCCACCCTCCCTTCTTCCCCTCCCCTGGTTCTTATCTCTCTCTTCCTTTCTCTCTCCCCCTTCCTCCCTGTCTCCCTTTATTTCATTCAATAATTTTTGTTGAGCACCCCATGCACATTGGTGGTTTTTTTTTTTCTAGACTCTGAGTTCTCAGTGGAACTTCAGGCCCAGCTTGGAGCTTGTCAGGAAGGGCAGGCCTGGCTTGCTGGACAGTGGAAGGCGCTCTGCATGTAAACAATAGAGGGTGGTTGAGGGCCCAGCAATGATGGGCTTGAGGGTTGTGGAAGAGAGGCCCAGAATAGACATCCCAGTACAGACTCCTTTATCTAGGTGTTTCATCTGTGGAAGCTACAAAACATCAAGAGGTCATGGGGGGAGGTTCAAAGCAGACAGAACAAAACACAGTTTGATTATGGCTCTTAGCAATCTCCTGCATCTGTTCCCATTCAGCCACTCAGGGGCCACAGAATAGAGGAAATTTCTCACCGCTGAAGAAAACACAGGGAACCTGGGAAGGTGGCTCAGTCAGTACAGTCCTTGTAATGGGAACAGAAGGACCTGAGTGGGGAATCTAGCATCCGTGTGAAAGCCTGGAGTGGCAGTGCACCTATACCCTCCAGCATCCACATAAAAGAAAACAGACGGCTGTGACTGAGAATGCCTCTGATCCTACAGAGGTAAACAGAGGAGCTGACCAGTCAGTGTGGCCAAATCAGTGAGCCAGTGAGCTCCAGGATCAGTGAAAGACCCTGCCTCAAAAATAAAGCAAAGAGTGAATGAGGAAGACACCAGAAGTCAGCCTCTGTCCTCCATAAGCATGCACACACACACAGGCACACATACACACACAGGCAGGCATACACATGTGTATACACACAAAAATGCACATACAAATTCCACACATATATACACACACATATATAACACACACACACACAAATAAATAAGAAAATAGTACATGAAGGAGTGATTTCAAAAAGCCTGAAAATTACATCATCCTATGGTTCTGAAGCAAGGAGAATGCAAACTCATCATCCAATAGTTCACACAGACACTGAGGCCCTATGGCTAGCCCATGCTCTGAATATCCAGGCAGGGACCATCAGTGATCTGGAACACGTGTTTCAGGGAGCGTAGGGGCAGGTATGGGAGGCAACAGTGAATGATGGTGTGACAGTTGCACTGTGGGCCAAGCATCGCCATATCAGACCATCCATGGCTTTCAAAGCAAACTTGACTAGTGTGAGAAATGCTGGCAGCCCCTCAAATAACCAAGCTTTAAGGATAGGATGCTTAGTTCTGAGAGGATGACTTGTACTGTGTGTGGTGGCCGTGGGGGGTCATGGGCCTGAGCTTTTCATCTCTTCTCCCACCCCCTCTCTGAGCACCTTCTGTGATGGGGTTGTTCTCCTGTGGGGCTGAGATTAGCACAGTGGCCAGCAAACGGCATGGATGTGTCATGCCTCGCTAATTCGGCCTGTGCCGTGGGGAGAGTTCCTGAGCACTGTAGCAATTCTAAGAATTAGAAATGGGTTTTATTCCCAACCAACTCTTTTCTTCTCCTTTCTTTCTTCCTAGCTGTCTGCATTCAGGAGGACCACTTCTTGGAGCTCACAGTGCTCTGACAAGCTGGAGAGGGGCTCTTCTGTCTCCTGTGTGTAATGCCCTAGGGCCTGCCCTTAGTCAGGCTGCACTGGGGAGGTAAGTGAGATGCCCCTGCCCCTGCCTGGACTTTCCTTTTAACATCAGGGGTTCCCTCCACCCCACCACCACTTGCTTCATGAAACCCCCATTCTGGAGTTAAGAGTTGGCTGACTTCATCTCATGGTCTCTCACTGCTGAGTCAGACACTCCTAGCATCCGTTCCAAGATAGCTAAAGAACAGGGGTCAGGCAGAAGAAGAACTCTTCAGCCCTGAAATGCCACATGCTGGGTGGTTTGCCAGGGCAAGCCTGGCCCTCATGAATACCTCTTTCAGCTCGTTCTGCAGAATGCTCAGCACACAAATGCAAAACAGGTAGATCCCTGGGACTGACCAACCAGCCTAAGTCTACACGGTGAACTCCAGACCAATGTCTTGGAAAAACAGGCAGACGGCTTCTGAATATAATCCCTAAGGCTGTTCCGTCGCCTCCACACATATGCACACACATGCACTACCCACACCATCTCATACAAAAGATTTACCCCAAACATTTTAGCTCCAGGGTCCCCATTTCAATGTATTTGGATTCATCTTTAAGCACTTGAAACAAGGAACACATGGTTCTGAGGCTGAGGGAAGAGGTCTCATGCCATGGCCCTACCATTGCGCCATTTAACACACTCACATGCGTGCATGCATACACACACACATACACCCCCCAAAAACAATAGCATTCCTTATGGAAAAGAAAATTAAAGGCACTGAACAGATGTGTCAACATAGTCTCAAAGCTATGGTTATTAAACTCTGGTACTGATTTTTAAAAAAGAAAGAGGGCAAAAGGTTTCCAAAGGAAAGTCAAAGAACAGAGCCAAGTACATACTGGAATTTTCTATCCGATAAATGACATTTCAAATACCTGTAAAAGAGACTAAATATTTTGAAAACATGCTGATTCAACTGGAAAAAAAGCTAGATTTATGCTTTATTCTATATACTCAAATGAATTCCAGGTAGATCAGTTACTTACATATGAAAATACATCTTAATTCTCATAGCTGAGAAATCTTTGCCCGGGCTTACCAAAAATGCTAGGAGAAAAAAAAGTAGAAATATTTTTTCATAATCAGAATGAGAAAAAAAGATATGATCTAGAATCCATAAAGTAAAAGATTGCTAAGGACCTGTGTGATGGCTCAGTGGGTAAAGGCACTTGTTGCTAAAGCCTGATAATCTGAGTTCAATTCCCTGAACCCACATGGCGGAAGGAGAGAACTGACTCGTGCAAATTGTCTTCTGACCTCCATACATAGCACGCATGCTCCCCAACCCCCTCCACAACAACTAAATAAAAAACTTTAAAAGCCTTTAAAATGTTGCTATGACACAGTTTTCCACATCTTTGCACAATTTCGTGGAAGTATATTTGATATACAGTCATTCCACATATAGAGTGAGTGATTTGACAGTTCTAACAAATGTGTGTGCTTGTAACACCATGACAGCCAAGGTGATAACCTGCCCATCAAACCCAAAGTCTCTTCCTGCCTTGTGATTATACAGTGTCTGTCACTGAAGACCAGGGCGCTTTTTCTAGAAGGTTCTATAAACAGACATCCAGCGTGCTTTGGCCTCCTTTCATTTTCAAAAATGTTTCGAGAAGTAACCACGCCATCCTCGCATGTATCATTTTGTTTGTTTGTTCGTTTGTTTGTGCTTTTCCTTCTGGAATAGCACCTCACTGTATTCCACATTTCCTGTACCCATCCATCTGCTGACACATACTTGAGCTCTGCATACCAAACCTCCTTGTTGGCCACCAGCTTACATTCCTCTTCTCTACCTCCTCTCCACTCCCAGGAGCCATAAAGATTCCTGATTCATATGGTCAGTTTTACTCAATCTTTTTAGGGACTTCTATCCCCACCAGCAGTCTGGGATGGTTCTGATTTCTTCACATCCTCACCAACACTTGAGATTGTCTGGTATTTATTTTTTATGAGTGCCTCAGTCCAAGTGGGCGTGGTGTATCTCACTGTGGTTTTGACTTGCATTTTCTAGTGATTAATAACCTTGAATCTCTTTACAGGCTCATTACCCATTATTAGAACTTCTCCATGAGATGTCTATTGAAACCTTTGGTCCAATTTTAAATTGGGTCATTTGTCTTTTTATTATTGAGTTTAAGAATTCTTTATGCATTCTGGATACAAGCTTTTATTACAGTCAGATATACGATTATATGATTAACAAATATTTCCTCCCAGGCTGTGGCCTGTCTTTCATTTTCTGAACAGCACCCTTTGAAGGGCAGAAGTTCTTAATTTTGATGATATTTAATTCATCATTTTTTCTTTTATAGACCACACTATTGGTGTCATACTTGAGAAATCTTTGCCTAACCTTACATTAAAAAAATTTTTTTTTTGAATTACAAAAAAGAAATGTGAACAAAGAGAGAAGACAAATGACTAACTGGATCAAAATATTTAAATTTCATACTAGAAAGTGCTAATTTGTCTAGCAGATAGAGAACTTCTGCAAACCCACCAGCAAAAGACCAGCTATCTAAGAGAAGAACTCGCCAAGGAATCCAAGTAGACACTTCATGGGAAACAGTGGCTCACACACAGAACTCCAAACTTCAACTCACAAAAAGAGAAATGCAAATTAAGACCAGACTGACGTACCACTTTTCTGCTTGCTTGGCTCAGTTTGGCAGGGAAAACACTGGATGGCAGGCTAAGCTGGTGAAGGGGGGGTGAGCATCGAGACCCTGCTCTCATGGGGTCCTTGCTACAAATCTACAGAGAACAAATGGTCAGTCACCAAGGTCTGGATGACAGGTGCCAAAACAATCAGCCAGAAGGACTGTGCTCTTGTGTTTCACAGCACAGTGGGTGGTTTTAGGTCACAAATAGCTACGTCTTTTATAAAGAACTGGAGGAAAGGAGTTTTAAGCCTAGAAACACAGAGAAAGCAGTGTTTCAGAGGTTCTGATGGTACCTGTTATTATACATTGTAACCATGTATTGAGTTATCACACTGTAGCCCGCATAATCAGTATGCATCAATAAAAATCTTTCAAAAGTATTAATGATACACTCTTACCCTGGAAAAGTTATACTTCAGGAATTTTACCTTTTAGATATGCCAACACATATAAGAACATGTGTTAAAGAGAACCATAGCAGTACTGGATATAATGTAAGGCTAGGAAAGTAACAGAGAAGAGACTACCGGGGCAACTTAAGGCTAGTCCAGGCAAGAGTGATTGCTGGGCAGTGTCCTCCACATCTGTGCTGTCTGGATCTATTGAATTTTGTGCATGTGTTCCTCATTCATAACAAAAGAAAGAAGAGATAACACAAAACAGCATCAGGAAGCTCTTTCATGCCTAAAGGAAATATATGGTTAGTTCATTACATACCTACTACATACTATGTTCTGGGTTATTTCTTCTAGCAGGATGTGTCTAACCTGTAGCCAGGCAGTTGCATGAGGCCCATAATATCTTTGAATGTGGCCCAACACAAATTCAAAAACTTATCTAAATATGAGATTTGGGGGGAGGCAATTTCTGTTCATTTGATTACACAGTTTTTAACCATGAACTTTGTAGAAGGCATTGTCCTGTTACAACGTCCAAAGGTTGGACACACTGGCAGCCTTACAATCCTGTGATGCAAGCCTGCTCTTCTCTGAGGTTGGGACATTAAGTGGTGAAAGGCACCTGCTTCTGGCCACACAGGTGCAAGGGGCCACCCCGGTGTCTAAATTTGAACAGCACAGTGTTGCCTGCCAGGAACCTTCCTGGGATATGGGAAACTCACCTTTTGCTCTCAAATAGCACATTTATTCATGCTTGTCCCCTCCTTCAATCCTCCTACAGTCCTGCCTGAATAGTGACTCTGGGGATTCTTGAGTCAGGCTGAAGAGGATACAGTTCTTCAGGTTGGGTACAGACAGAGGCTACACACACACATGGGGCAGACTCAGGTGGCTCAGGCCTCACCTCTCCCTGAGAAGATATATATGTACTTAACAGCTGCTGGGTATGGAGCCCTACTAACTCAGTTCAGTGACTCACCAAGCTACACAGGTGGAATCGATTCTTTGGGCCTGTGGCTGGTGCCCTATCCGGGGTGAATAGACATTTAGTTCATCTCCTCAAGAAAGGTTCACACAACATGGACAAGTTAACTCCTTGTTGGCTGTTTATCCTTTCTAGCAAGTGAGCTTTCCATGAGGAACAAGTGTATACCTGCAATGACTCTGTGAAGCAAAGGGGGCAGATGTGCAGAACAACTTTCACTGTTCAGTGATGGCGGCCCACATGGCAGGATCCTTAGAGAGAAAGCTGTGAGCCAAAACCCATTGCATAGGCCCTGCCATGTATAGCATCTGATCTTCTGGAGGTTGATCCTTCAGAGATGGTTGGTATGTGCATAGGCCAGGGGAGCTGCAGCAACCACTAGCCAGGTTCTCAGGAAAGGCTTATGAGACCTGAGGCCATCAGAGAAAACAGGAACTATCAATCAATGCAGTTGAAGCTCTGAGAAAGCTCTTGCTGCTGATGGAGTTACCCATATGTGCAGATTTCAAACTATATAAGAAGCATTTCCATTGTTACCTACTGCAAAAATTCCTCCAGGTACCTGACAACAAAGCTCCTGAACTCTAACTAGAAATTATTTAACTGTGGGTTGTACCAAAATTGTCCCCAAACCCCAGAGCCACGAGGGGAATGGTGCCTAAATCGCTGTGTGGGGCGCAGTAGGGCATGTTTCTGGAGATGCCATGTATTCACCTATGGACCACACTTCCATCTCTGCTCATTTTCAAGGGCTTAGTTTCGAAGTCTTTTGATACCCACTTTGTGCCTGCCTCGCTCATGCAGAGGTTTGGAAAAGGCTCCTTATAGTTTATTATCTAAATTAACAGGTAGTGGATGCTTGAAGATGCTATGCCCACTAGCAAAGGGCAACGGGAACCAGAGGCGGCAGCATGATGTCCCTATCCCCTGGACAGGATCCTCTTGCAAGGTGGGTATGAAGTCCACCATCATCTCTGGGGTTTGACACAGTCTGAGCTTCTCCCCCTCCAAGCAGGGTGGGCCGCAGCAGGGCATAAGCACAGTCCCTCTCCTGCCCTTCATGAAGAAGATCCTGCTGAGAATGTGAGTTTCAGTCTATAGCTGTTCCTCACCTCCACTCCTGACCCATCAAGCCATATCTCACCTCCACTCCTGATCTGTCAAACCATATTGATTTGCAACTGTATCACAGTGCAAGGCAAAAGCCACAGTCTCCTCAAGGACTCACAACTTCACCCCACCCAGCTCTGGGGCTCCTCAGCACCCTACAGGGCGGCTCTTCCTCCCCACCCTCACAGAGGCCCATGTGCCTCCTCGCTCCTGATTACATGTACATGAATCATTTTTTAATGTTTGGTTTAATACATACAGATTCTTTAAACAATAAAAAAAATCAGCAAACAGCATCAGAATCTGGAAATCTCTTTCTTAACATAGAAGCGGGTTTCTTCTTAACGTCACGGGGGAGAACTGAACAGCAAGCCTGACAACATAATTAGAAGATTGTTACTGGGAAGGGAACGGCATTCTTTATACAGCTCTTACTCCCTCAATAAGATTATTCTCCCTGAATAGCTAATCAGCTTTCTCCAGCTCCCCAAATCCGTGGCTTGAGCTGCTTGCCCGGCTCTTCCTACTTACTAAATGGCAAACAGTGACACCTCAGAGGGGAAATTTCAAGTGTTAACCGAATGTGAGCAAACAGCATGATGGAGGGTGCGGAGAGAGAGGGCTCTGGAAGATTAGCAGCAATTTAGGAAGACGGTACTGTCACACCTGGGTTGACAGCGGCTGACGGGGCTGTTGATCTCTGCTTCCATCTCGAATTTGAGTGTCATGCTTCAACAGAAAGAAGTGGAGTCGAAATCATGCTTCCGGGACTTGGTGTGGAACGCACAGCCTGTGTCCATGGCACCTGAGCAAAGAGCCAGGGGTAGGGGGGAGTGCCCACCTACGCCACCCATGCCACCAGCTCCCCCTCTGGAGGACAAAGCAGGAACAAGAGTCAGGCAGTCACGTTTCCCCGGATAACCATGCTCTTCCAGCCCACAGCTGCTTCCGGGAGGAAGGGCCTCTGCAACAATTCCCTTCCTGGGATCCGATGAGAACCACTCTTCAAGACAGATCTCAAGACAGGGTATGGCAGGGAACACTGAGGTGTGGCGGGGTCTCTGCTGCAAGCACCCCTGAGGCCAGCCATTGGTGTCTCTCACCCACTTCCCTGGCAGGATGGGGAGATTATGTTTCTCACAAGGTCACTGCCGGCAAGCTCCACTACTGGCCAATGTTGTGGAGGGTCAGAGAAGAAGGGTACCATCCTACTCCTGAGGCAACTTCCAGACATATGGAGACCCATGTTGGTCCTTCCAGCTTAGGAAAGACCAGAGATGCCGTCATTCTCTGGTCCTTGGAGGTTGAAGAGTTAATACCTGGATTTCATAGCCCCAGGAATTGTCCTATGAATACAAGCCCCAGACCAGAGAGAATGAAAGGGGCACAGCTGCCGGGTCTCACTGTGAGCCGTGCTGCCCCACATGATCGCACTCACAGCTCCCGGGTCTGACCGTGAGCCGTGCTTCCCAGCATGATCACAGTCACAGATCACTCTGTCCAGAGCAGAGGCAGCCTACTGTGCTCCACTACTTCCGATCACCTCAAAGCTCTGAACAGAAGCAGTTCTGATTCCTCCTCTTGGTGTGATAAGGACAACTGTCAGCTGCTTCTCAGAAGAACCTACTTCATGCCCACTTGTAGTGAATGACAGAGAGTTGGCACCCAGGCCTTCCTTCAGTGCTCTGATACTACCTACCATAGGGAGCACACATCTGAAACTGCCACAGCAGGCTGCACCCCAGCCAGTGCCTCCTCCCTCCCTCCTACAGTCACCTGGTTCTGCACTAAAGTTTTCCTCTGGAAGTAGTACTCAGGTGCATGTCACCATGCTAAAGAGTCCACGCACGCTCATACCACCCATCAAGCCCACAGCTACCTCTCCTGCTCTCTGATCACAGAGATCTGGTATGTGACTTGTGCTACCTTCTTGGCAAATCTTCCTGGACTTGGTCTTATGGAGGTCCAGGTGACCTGACTGAGCAGGCTGGAGAAATGAAGTGAATCTCTTTTCTACAGAGCACAAGAACACATTGGTCTCATTCCTGTGTTTCAACAGGTGGCTATGGAGCCACCATGGAAGGCTTTTGCAGACCACCACAGCTGGTCTTCCAGGAGCATCTTTTAATTTAGTTTTACCTCTGCCCAGGCTTGTCCCCATCTGGGTATATCAGAACCCCCAGGAAAAACATCTTTCCAAAGGGATGGCTAGAGCAAGTATTCTATAGTTGAGATAGGTCCAGTGATGGACCCTAGTGTTCAAGACAGTGTGACACTGGTCTCCACAGGCTACTCAACATTGCAGAAGCCTGAGTTCCAAGTAGGCAAAAACCCAGCATAGAGCTGTGGAAATGGGCAGTAGGCCCCAATCTTAGTTGAAGAATTATCGGAAGTTGATTACTGTTGGGCAAGGAAGAGCCTATCTTCTTAAGTGGAGGGACTCTGGATGGTCTAACTAGACTCCAGTGGATGAAACGCACTGAGGAACATCTGGGAATACTAGCTTGACACAATGGGCCTCGACATAGATGACAGAGTGTAGGATATGAATTCCCGTGGGGGACGGTTGTGCGAGGGGACCAGTGGGGAAGACGGTGTAGAGATGATTGGGATGTTCTGTGTGAAATACAGAAAAATTCAATTAAAAAATGTCCCCTTAAAAAAAAAAAGAAGCCCTGAGTTCATGTGCCCATTTCCCAGGCCTCTAGGATTCCTAAAATGAGGATGGGAGCACGGAAAGTCCCCAGTTTCTCTTACTGAACCCATTCTTCAGACCAGCAAAACCTCCTGTACTAATTACTTCTCTTGTTTCTGTGACCAAATACCTGGCAATGAACACAAGCCCCAGACCAGAGATAATGAAAGTGTTCAAACAGCTGAGGGAGGAAGGGTTGGCTTTGGCTTGTGGTGTGAAAGGATCCAGTCCATCATGGTGCGAAAGGCAAAAGGTAGGTGGCTCCATGGTGGCAGGAGTCTCCTCACTTCATATCTTGGCAGGCCAGAAAACAGAGCACAGACAGGAAGTAGAGAAAGGCTATAAAGCCTCAGGGCCCACGCCCAGTCATCCACTTCCTCCAGATATGTTCCACCTCCTAAAGGTTCCACAACTGCTTCTCCTTCTAGCCTTGGGCACAGGCTGTTTTTTCTCTTGACATCCCGGATCACTGGACTGTCCTCATGGTCTGGACCTGCCCACTGTGTCCTGATCCCCTGTACTCAGACCAGCTTAATTTTTCAGTATAGTTTGTTAGAGCCTTCACAGACTGTCCCCACCCTCAATTTCCCTTTCCATTCCTGAGATCAGCCTTCTACTCTGGCAGTCCCCTCTTTGCCCCCCAACTTACCTTGGATTGTGGAGACCAACTTTCTTCCCTGATAAATCTGATCTTGCCCACTGCATCTCTAATCCCCTACTGTGGCAGCAAATCCAAACTCCCTCACCCACATCCTGTTCTCCTTCAAGCCTTGGACACAGGCACACTTTTACTCGTGGCCCCCAGATTTCTGGACTACTCTCTTACCTCTGCCAGGCTGTGAACTCTCCACATCACACCACGCCCTTCCCCCACAGTGCTACCATCTGCAGCCCCTCCCATGGCTGCAGCGCTAGAATTCCGTGCCTTTATTAGGAGCTCAGACCTTTGCAAACTGCCTGAGAAAACCTGAATTCAGCCCCTGCCTAGCAATCTTCTCAAATCAAGCTGTGCCTGTGGGCTAGAGGGGCCTAGACCTTCAGAGAGAGCCTGAGACCATCTGATCTCCTCTGACCTAAGCCTCTAAGGGAATTACTGAGCAGTGGACTGCAGCCATCAAGTCCTTCCAATATAAAAATCAAAGAGAGAAGCAGAAGCCTTGACCAACCAACTTTTCATACTAAATAAGAAAACAACCAAGTCATATCAAGTATACAAACAGAATCAGATTTCAACTTAACAAAGGAAGGCTTGGGTCTCAGATCGGACTCACAATCAGCAAAATAAATATACACGCCAAGATCACAATGAAAAAATAATATGAAAAACCAAATAATGTGTCTCCACCAAATATCACCCATCCTATGGCAGAGTTCCATAATGAGAACCCCATAGAGATAACCCAGGACACAGAGTTTAAAAGAAGAGTCATAAACATGATCAAAGAATTCAAGCAACTTAAAGAATACACAAACAAATAAATCAAAGAACTAAAAGAATATAGAGATAAATTCCTGACTGAATTCACAAAAGAGACAGAAATAGTGAAGAAAACTCAGGCTGAAATGAAGAAGGAAGTGAAAACCTCAATAAATCGTTTTGAAACGACTGGAGAAAGCCTCAGCAATAGAATGAATGAAATATAAACCAGAATATCAAGACTGGATGATAAAGTTGAAGAATTAGAGCACTCAATCAAAGACTATAAAAAATTTTAAAAAACACAGAAATAGAATATGCAGAAAATATAGAACACCATGAAAAGACCAAATTTATACATCATAGGCACAGAGGAAGGAGAAGAATCTCAGACAATGGTATTGACCAGATCTTCAACCAGATTGTAGAAGAAACTTTCCAAACTTAAGGAAAGACATTTCAATACAAATACAGAAGCACACAGAACACCAAATAGATAGGACAAGAAAAGAAACACCCCAGGCATATTATAGTAAAAACACTAAGTGTACAGAACCGAAAGAGAATACTGAAAGCTTCAAAAGAAAAACAAGTTACATATAAAGGAAAACCCATCAGAATTACAGCTGACTATTCAATGAAAACTATGAAAGGCAGAAGAGACTGGACCAAAGTATTACCAGTTGTAATCCATAGAGCCCAACCCAGAATACTTTACCCAGCAAAAATGTCTATTATGATTGAAGGGGAAAGAATAATCTTCAATGACATGAATAGGCTGAAAGAACTTATGTCCAGAAAATCAGCTCTTCAGAGACTACTTGAAGCAATACAGAGATCTGAAGAAAGGAATAACTATACCCAAGGGGCAACAGTAAGAAACTAAATAAAGGTATAACTGTGGAACCACAAGGTTAGACCAAGAATGTAAACAGAAATTATATGATGAAAATCAATACATGTCTTTCAATAATAACTTTAAATATCAATGGACTGAACTCCCCGTCAAAAGACATAAGCTAGTTGAATTGATCAAGAGACAAAATCCATTTTTTGTTGTCTGCAAGAAACCTACTTCACCTTCAAGGACAGGCACTACATTAACATGAAAGGATGGAAAAAATATTCCAAGCAAATGGCACATAGAAACAAGCAGGGGTTGTCATTCTAATATCTGACAAAATAGACTTCAAAATAAAACTAATAAAAGAGATAAAGAGAGTCACTTCATTCTGATCAAGGAACAATTAATCAAGAAGATATAATAATGATGGACATATATACACCAAATTCTGGTACACTCAACTTCATAAAAAAGTACTACATTATTTTAAGACAGAGTAATCCCAGCTCAATAATAGTAGGGGACTTCAGTACCCCACAGTCTCCATTAGACAGGTCAACATGACAAAGAATAAACAGACATCTAAATTAAATAATACTATACATCAAGTGAACTAAACAGACATCTACTGAATATTTCAACCAAGCACCAAAGAATGCGCATTCTATTCAGCACTCCATGGAACTTTGCTCAAAATTGACCACATAAGGGATGGTCAAAACAAACCTCACCAAATACAAAAAGTTGAAATAATTCCATGCATTGTATCAGACTACAATGTAGTAAAGCTTAAAATCAACATTGAAAGAAGCCCTAGTAACTTCACAAACTCGTGGAGATTAAACAACACACACCTAAATGATGAATGGGTCAAAGAAGAAATTAAGAAAGAACTAAAAGTATTCTTGGAATTAAACAAAAAGGACAATACAACACAACAAAATCTCTGGGACACTTTAAAAGCTGTCCTAAGAGGGAAGTTTATAGCTCTAAATGCCTACATTAAAAAAAATAGAAAGAGCACAAATAAATGGCTTAACATTGCAACTCAAGAATCTTGAAAGGCAACAACAAATGAAACCCAAACCCAACAGACAAGAAGAAGAAACAAAAATCAGAGCAAAAATTAATGAGATAGAAACAAAGAAAACAATATAAAGAATTATAAATTCAAAATATTGTTCTTTGAAAAGGTGAACAAGACAGACAGACCCTTAGGAGTTAACCAAAAGAAAGAAAGAGCAACTCCATCCAAATCAACAAAATCAGATATGAAAGGAGAAACGTCACTATAGACAACAAAATGATTCAGAACATTATAAGGGAATACTTTAAAAACCTATACACTATTAAATTTGAAAACCTTAAAGAAATGGATGTATATCTAAAATAATGGGAATCACCAACATTACCAAGAAGACATCAACAGCTTAAACAGACCCATAACATAGAAGGAAATTGAAACAGTAATACAAAACCTCACAACTAAAAAAATCCAGTCTCAGATGGATTCACAGCAGAATTATACCAGACATTCAAAGGAGGCCTATATCAAATACTGCTTAAAATATTCAAAAAAGATAGAAATAGAGGGAGAGCTCCCAAATTCCTTCAATGAAGCCAGAACGACTCTAATACCAAAATAAGATAAAGATACAGCCAAACAGAAAACTATAAACCCAAATCCTTAGTGAACATAGATGCAAAAATTCTCAACAAAATACTTGCAAACTGCATACAGACACACATCAAAAAGATCATCCATCATAATCAAGTTGACTTTATTCTAGAGATCCAGGGATGGTTCAATATATGTACGTCAGTAAATGCCATAAAGCATATATATAGACTCAAAGACAAAAATCACATGGTCAACTCAATAGATGCAGAAAAGACCTTTGAGAAATTCAACATGCATTTATGTTAAAAGTCCTAGAGGGAGCTGAACTTGAGGGAACATACCTCAACATAATTAACACTATATTAAAAAAACTCACAGCCAACATCATTCTAAATGGAGAAAAAGTGGAAGCATTTCCATTACAATTAGGAGCCAGACATGACTGTCCACTACCTCCTGTCCTTTTTAATACAGTGCTTAAAACTCTTGCTAGAGCAATAAAGCAAGAGAAGAAAGTTAAGGAGTGTAAGTGGAAAAGAAGAGGTTAAATTATCTTTCTTGCAGATGATATGATATTATTCCTATACCAAAAATTCAAATTCAATCAGAAAACTCCTAGAAACGATTAACTCTTTCAGTAAAGTGGCAGATTGCAAAATTAATCTATAAAAACCAGTAGTCCTTCTATATACCAATACCAAGCAATTAGAGAAGAGCACAAGGAAACCCTCCCATTCACAACAGCCTCAAAACATAAAATATCTCAGAATAAACCTAACCAAAGACATTAAAGATCTCTACAATGAAATTTAAGATCCTTAAAAAAAGATTGATGAGTTCACCAGAAAAAGGAAAGACCTCCCATACTCATGGATTAGAAGAATTAATATTGTGAAAATGAAAATGATACAGATTCAATGCACTCTCCATCAAAATCCCCATGATATGCTTCAGAGAATTAGAAAAAAAATCCTAAAATTCATATGGAAGAAAAAAAGACCCCGGGTAGTCAAAGCAACCCTGAGCACAAAGAACAGTGCACAGGGAATTCCTATACCAGATTTCAAACTATATTACAGAGCAATAGTCATAAAAACCATGGTACTAGCACAAAAATAGACCTGTAGACCAATGGAATATAATTGAAGTCTCAAATATGAGTACCTGCAATTTCAGCCACCTGATATTTGATGAAAGGACCAAGAACACTCATTGGAGGAAAGAAAGCATCTTCAGCAAATACTGCTGGCAAAACTGGATCTCTACCTATAGAAGAATAAAACTAGAGCCTCATCTTTCACCTTGCAAAAAAGTCAACTCCAAATGAATAAAAGACTTTATTAGAAAATCCGAAATTCTGAAACTGTTAGAAAAATACATTGGCAGTAACATACAAAATATAGGTGTAGGAAAGGACTTTCTAAATCAGACATCAGTTGCTCAGGAATTAAGGTCAATGATCAACAAATGGGACTTCTTTAAACTAAAAAGCTTCTGTACAGCAAAAGAAATAACCAAGAAAGTGAAGAGAAAATCCACAGAGTGGGAGAAAAATCTCCTCTAGTGACATATGTGACAGAGATTTAACATCCAGAATATATAAAGAACTCAGAAATTAAATAATCAATAAAATAGTTGACCCAATTAAAAGATGGGCTAAGGATCTGAGTAGAGAAGTCTCAAAAGAAGAAATGAAGATGGCTAAGAAACATTGTTAAAAAGTGTGCAACATCATTGATAATTAGGGAAACACAAATTAAAACCACTTTAGGATTTCATCTTACCCAGTCAGTCTGGCCAAGATCAAGAGAACAAAAGATACCAAATGCTGGAGAGGATGTGTGGAAAGAGGACTGACTGCTCATTCACTGCTGGTGGGACTGTAAACTCATGCAGCTCCTACTTGGAAAGCAATGCGGAGAACTCCTAAAAAACTTAAAAATGAATCTACCATTTGACCTGGTTATACCACTCTTTGGCATATATCCAAAGGACTCATCCTATCACAGAGATACTTGTACATCCATCTTTGTTGCTGCTCTTTCACAATAGTTAAGAGATGGAAGCAACCTAAGTGTCTCTCAGCTGATAATAGAAATGAGGTACCTTTACACAATGGAGTTCTACTCTTGGTAAAGAAAGACAAGATTTGCAGGTAGATGGGTGGAACTAGAAACTGTTATGCTAAGTGAAGTAACACAGATTCAAAAAAAAAAAAACCAAATTATGTATGTTCTCCCTTGTTTGTGGATCCTAGCACCAAATCTTTATATGTGAGTATGTACCCTGATATATACCCTGATATAACTGCGGGAACCAGGAGGAACCAGAGAGAGAAGAATAGTAGAGACAGTCAAGAATCCCAGTCACCACTCATCAAAGAAGCTTTTGTTGCACCAGATGGAAACTACTACAGAGTACCAGAACTGGTTACACACAGAGAAAATGGGGTTATTTAATTAGGAGTGGGGAGGGAAGATTATACTAGGAACTATGGGGATAAAGGGAAAGAAGGAGCTCAAGAGAGGTGGGGCCATAAGAGACTGGTATTATCAAGGGAGAAATTGGGAAAATGGGGACACCTTAAATGGGGAAGCCTTGGAGGGAGTCGTCCCTCTGTGTTAGACAGGGAGAGGGAGACAGAGAAAGAGAGAGGGAGGAGATAAATAATGCCTATCTAGTATTAAACACCAGTGGGGATCATATTCTTCTAACAACCCAATGACAAATTCCACATACAATATCTCTACATGAATCCATGTGCATAGCTGAAGGTTACATAACAAGAAAAACTGCCAGACGGGGGAATCCTTCGTTTGAGTTGTTGGCCAATCTGGATGGAGACTCCCGAAATTATACAGGCTATTTATTGCCACAGTCTTCAACTGCCTCCAAGAACTTGAAGGTATGACCTTATTGCTAAAGACAGGAAATATTTAAGACACAGGATTTGGAGCAATGGACCTGGAACTGACTTGGAAGCCACTTCTCCTGGAGAGCTCTTATAGTTCTGGAGAGTACTATGCAAGTAGCTACGGGAGAACATCAATCAATGGCCCAACACCAACTTCATGACCAAGTTACCACATCATCGATTGTCACAGCACCTGACACTGATGCAGCAGTGGACAATCAATGGCTATGTAATGGATCTTAAAACCCACTCAATGGGAGGAAACTAATGTGTGGTATTGTAATCAGAGCCAAATACACATGGCTGAAGAGGTCAGAGATCTTAGAGAAATCCCCAAGGCTGTCACATCCCTAGGCTAATGGATTCTTACTAAGTGCAAAATATGCATCCTTATATTTATAGTCAAGAATCCCAGTCACCACTCATCAAAGAAGCTTCTGTTGCACCAGACGGAGACTACTACAGAATACCAGAATTGGTCACACACAGACATTGTCCATGCCTAAGTGGCACATCTACAATGCAACCTTTACATTTAAGGTTCACGCAACATAGAACAAGGGGTAAAGAGAATACTAATGGATCTTTCAACACTCATTAATGAAGCTCCCTCATGCAACAGAGAGCCAGTAACACAAAAGGTCACAAATGGTCCAAGCATGGAGATTAGAAGTCTGCAGGGTGTGTGTCTCTAGACAGGACTCATATTAAGTTTCACTCACCCAGGACTCAGAGACCATGTGGAAGAGGGGGCAGAAAGAATGTAAGAGCCAGTGAGGAGCTGTGTGCCCTTCTGGAGACAGAAGCCTACAAGCTCCTGGGGCCCTGCTCGTATAACCTACAGAGGTAGTGTAGGCATTCTGAGGACCCACGCAAACTCGAGCAGACAAGACTCGGAACTGGGAAAATGGATAGCAGATTCCAATCTTTCCTGAAGAAATATCGGCAACTGATTACTGTTGGGTAATGATGAGCTAATCTTCCTAAAGCTGGGGACTCGGGATGGGATGACTAGACCCCAGTGGATGAACTTGTAATGAGGAACATTTGGGACACTAATCTGACACAATAGACCTTAAAACAGATGAAAGAATGTATGGGCTCCATTTGGGCACTAATGGTGGAGGGTGCCAGTGGAAAGGGGAATAAAGATGGTCGAGATGTTTTATATGAAATAGACAGTGATTCAAAAATAATTTAACAAAACAAAACAAAAAAAGATTCCCTCACCTTCCTGTTGGGCATAATGCAGGGTGGGCCTAGCTAGGCCACCCACCAGGAGGAATGGAAGAATGGTTCTCCTGGGTGTGGTGCTCACACCAGTTGATTGTGGAGCCAGTTTCTGCCCAGTACCTGGAGAGAACCTGATCCATCTGGGAACAAACTGCAATTGGCTGTAGTCAGGACCCCACCCCATAAGGCTATTGGCTAACAAGACCTGTAAGACTCTCTGCTCTTTCTTGAATAAATGAGTTTGCAGAGACCACCACTGCTGGCTTCCCGCTCAACTCCCGGAGTCGGTGTCTTGACTCTGCGCCTACTCACCCCCTCCCCTCCTCCTTCTGTCCCCCTCGGGCTGGTCCTGAGTGCTGGGACCTCCAACATATTGGCGCCTGGAACAGGGACTCCGTCCCCCTCGGCATTGATGAGATGCCCCTGATCTGACTGTCGGTGGGTAGGTCCCCCGTGTTTTGTGTGCTTGTGGGTCCTCAGGAGTCTGGAACAGGTGAGCTCAGTCTGAGGCCTGTGCACAGTAAGCAAAAACTTCTGCTCTCTGAGTATGGCTTGAGTCTTCTTGCTGTGGCAGGACAGTCTCGGTTTAATTCTCATAACAGGGACACAGCTACTGACGAGATTCCTTTGCTGTGTCGTGGCTACTGAAAAGAACCCAGTCTGCGTCACTGTGTCCTCAACACTGCCCCTGCTGAGGTTCGAGGCACACAAATGTCTGCTCACTCATCCCAATGACCGTTATGGATGCGTGTGTGCCTGCGAGGTAAGCCAGCACTGGCTAGCCCCAGGCCTCTCAAGCATGCTCTATTGACAGTCATTCTTTCTTGACACCCCCAGGCTTTCTGTTCTGTATCCACCAAGGATCCACCAATCTTCCTTCTTCATGGAACTGCCTCAGAGATGAGGTACTCACAGGATGTCGTGAGTATCTTTCCCCTGCTCATTCTGGTTGCTTTTCTCCTTGGGGAAACTGGCCAGGCTCAGTCCTTGATAGTCATTTCATCTGAGAAGTCTTGATTGACACTATGTCTATCTGTACCAAATGTTTCTACACCACATCAGACAGGCCTATTCACTGAATTGGACCTGGCTTTCTATAATCAAATCTTTCCTTGCCACTTGTTCACTGGAGGCTTTGCAGGCCCTGAGTCCTAGCTTGTACCGTCCCAGTCCCTTGATCTTTTCCAGTGTTCCCTCATGCTGTTCTTGGTGGTCAAAAGTCTCTGGTTGTGTGGAGGATGGAATTCCTGCTCTAGTTCAGCAATGCCTCTTAAACACAGTTCCTCTCCTCCAGATGGCAGGGACAGCCTCACCCATGACACAGTCACCACAAAGTCCAGAGAAACTCTTCACATTCTTCTCAAGTTACCCGCTTCCATCAGCTAATGACCTGATGACCTTCCAGTGCTTTGAGTCCCTAGTCAGGGAGATACTCCAGCTGTGACTGATGTCAACACTCACTGCTCAGGATATCAAATTCAGGCAGAACCAGGTGCCATTCCAGGAGGTGGCCCTGCCCCTTCCCAGCATGCCTCTAGACAGAGGTACTTATTCCCCAAGTGTCCTGAAAGAGAAAAACAAGCAAGGGATGCTTGTTTGCTCATTAATATAAGCTTAGTGCATCGACTCTCTTCTCTTTTGGGGATTCCTGTTTGAACTTTCCCTCAGAGTGACTAAAATAAGATTCCTTACCCAAGGCAGAATCTACCCAATTATGGGGTTGTTCCGGGAAACACTCTGAGAAGGACTCCCTGTTTTACATGCACAGGCAATCAATACTGAGGCCTACCCAAAAGTCTCTCTGAGCTGGGGCCACGTGGAAGGTACAAACTTTAAGTTACAGTAAACAAGCTGAGCGTGAATCAAACTCTGGTTGTGTCAACCACTGTCATGAGATGACTATGCCAGCTGAGTCAGCAGACAGGAGGTAGTGGCCCCTGATCTCTTCCTCAAAGTCACTAATGGATTTAGGAGTCACCTTTAAGGTACATAGCAAAGTCATCATTGTTCTATGTGCAGGAATAGAGGCTACTCCTGAGCTCCCATGTCCTGGAACTTGCCTTGTCTGTACCTCAATGGTACAGAGATCCTGAGGCCTAGTTCCCCAGCCTGTCTCCTGCAGTGTTCCCGACTAGCCGGTGACGACAGTCTAGCCCCTGTCACTTGTGGAGAATCTCTGGTAAGGCAACCAGAATTTTGGCTGATCCTCAGCTTACAAGAGCTTCCCAGTAATGTGGTGTCATCAGTCCCTCCTCGAAAGCATCAGAAATTCTTTAAAACTTTAGCCAAAGGTGAAGAAACAATGGCCACATGCTACCAAGTCTAGGTGAGCATATTTTTTGTGTGGGATAGGTTCTCAGGGGACCTCAGAATGGTCATTAGGAATAGATAGGGTGCTCTCTGGCTAGATCGCTGCCTATCCATGACTGAGAATTGACTAATGTACAAATTAATTGTTAGGTGTGGAGATGTTTTGCCCACTGGGAGAGACCCTCAGTTATAACATAGAGGATGACCTGATTTTATACACTTAACATGAATCACCAGGGAAAATCTTCTCATCAACCAGCTCCTCAATTTTAATCAATTGCTTATTATTTCCCCATGCTGACTTATTTCCATGATTCCATCATGCAGAGCAATCGTGAGATGCTCTGCCGAGCATGGCTAGCAGGATTAGGAGCACCACTGTTGACTTGAGATAGGAGCCTGGTGAGGGCCTGTGATGTCTATCCCCAGACCCAACCCATGCCCACCAGCGGAGACAGATGCGGGTGCCAATGTGTCCTCTACATTAGGCTGCTAAAAGAACTGTTAGCCAGGGAGGAAGTTTAAATTGTCAGCTTACTCACAAGTAGTGACATAGAAACGGCCTGGCCTGTTGCCAACTGAAAGTGGAGTGCATGTTGGCCTGGGCTGTGAACGGGTCACTGTTTCTGACTTTACAAGTCTATGGTTGATAATAACCAAGGAGTGTTGGCCAGCACCACACAGGACAAATGCTGTGGTTTGGTGATTTCTCAGGCTGTTTGCTTTATGTCAAAGTCCTGCACCTTTGGAGCCCCCTATTTCAGACTAAATCAGAGATTGAAGGCTGATACTTTGCAGGACCATTCAGAGCGCCAGAGGCATGACAGGCTGCCTCCTAAGGCCCACGCTCACCATGATGACAATGTGGTGCGGAGGGCAAGAGACAGGTCCTGTTTCGGCTAAGTGAATACATATACCCCCTCCAGCAAAGACGGGCACTCCACTTAGGCTGATGAGGGTTCTATTTGTCCCTGTCCCAAACTCAAGTTTTCTTCCAGTGAAGAGGATCCTCAATGAATTCACCTAGGACACTTGAGGCATCTTACCTTGAGGCAAATTAGAAGAAAAAAAATGAAAGACTGAAAATTATAGGCTGCCCCCCTCATCAGGGCTGGAGAGCCACTGAATTAGAGCACCTCAGCCATTGCCTGCTGAAGTTCTGAGCCTCATCCTGGGAAGTCTGAGAAGACCCCTGGTTTCTTCACTTTCCCAAAGTCCCTGCTTCCTTTCTCTGTAACACAGAACAGTCTCCTGAGATCACCAAGACACTGGTCACAGCCATAGAGGCCACACTTTGCCTCACTGGCAGATCCAGAACTCGCCTCTGTCAGGACATTCCCACCCTTAGGACAGCAAGCCTGGAAGCCGCAAAGCCCAGAAGCATGGTGGTGGTGACTCATACATGTAAAATAAGAAGAATAAATAAAAAAATATTTTAAAAAAATTTTAAAAGAAAATATCCCTGAGAGAGTAGCTTATAGTACTAGAGGGCAGTGTGTCTTTAAAAGAACAAAATAACAACTAAATAATCACAGGCTGAAGAATCAACACTGATATAATGTGTGCTTGCACAAATGAAGGTCTAGGGTGGGGCAGGCTCCCTGGCTGAAGAATTCTAAAAGCTAGCTGAGCAACATCCCCTTTGAGGATTGGAACAGAATCCTCTAGGTGAGGTCTGAGCATAGCCTGTTCTTCCTAAGGAAATTAGATGGATGGGTGGGGTTGGTCCTCACTCAATAGTGAAGAGGCCCTAAAAGTATGTGTCCCCTAGGTGAGTGGAACCTTGCTGTGAGAGTGAGATGATGCCTGGTGAAGGATTTGAGCATTTTACTCTTTAAGGATAAATGTGAAGTTTGACTTGGACAGGACAGTGGACCTTCAGGTCTCCAGGCTGCAGGTCATGTAGGGACTTGATGGAGTTTGTGGTGGTTATTTTCATGTCTCCACTTGGATTCTCCACATCTGTCACTTGGAAACACCACCCTACTGATTCTGGAGGAAGACTGAGAAGGCCTAGGCTGCTTAAGCAGAGCAAAGGTGTTTTCTGATGCTCTAAGTAATTCACATTTAAAAAAAAAATGCACTTAGGAATTAAAAGCAAGCAGATAAAGATATGAAAATGACCTTTGACTCCACATTGTCCTTCTTGTAATGTGCCTGTGTGTATGTTTGTATATGTTCATGTGTGTGAATGTGTGTGAGGATATGCACACACGTGTGAGCATGCAGGTAGAGGCCAGAGGTCACTGCCAGTATCTTCCTCAATCACTCTCCACCTTACTTGGGTGAGAGAGAGATAGAGAGCTCTCATGTGAATGTCAGAGGACAACTCTTGGATATCGGTTCTCTCCTTGTACCTAGTCTGAGACAGTGTCTCCTGATTCTAATGTGCTTCAGACTCTAGACTAGCAAGCTTCCAGCAATTCACCTGTCTCTGCCTCCTGTCTCACAAGAGGAATGCTGGGATTCAGATGTGCATTACAGCATTTGTTCTTTTACATGGTTTCTGGGGATCTGAACCTAGTCTGCCAGCTTGTACAGCAAGCATTTTTACCCACTCAGTAAATCTCCCTGGCCCCTCTACCTTATCCTCCGAGATAGGGTCTCTCACTGGAGGATCACTGATTTGGCTAGACTAGCTGACCAGCAAGTTCCAGGAATCCTCCTGCGTTTTCTACTCTCTAGCCCTGGGATTACGCATGTGTGCTCCCGTACATGACTTTTTATGTGGGTGCTTGGTATCTTAACTCAGGTCTTCATGCTTGTGTGGAAAACACTTCACTGACTGAACCATCTCCCCAAGCCTTGTGACAAGGTTTTTCAAAGATGTCTTGGGTGGCCTGAACTTACTCAGAGAGAGCTTAAGTAAATACGCACAACATGAACCGTATCCGGCTTGCATGTAGGCTGGTTCTCCCCAGCTCCTGCACTTGAGTAAAAACTCACAACAGCCTGATTGTGAAGACATGAACATGCCCTGAGGGATGTAGGTCCACCCTTCAGACCTCAGTCAACCCAAGCTCCAGAGCTTCCCAGGAGTTTGGAATCACTGCCCCACACGCAGACTCAATGGTAAAGTGGTTAAATGCCATCGTTTCTCCCATGCACTGGACCTTACATATTAATATTCAGGCCAGGAACAGTTTAAAATCACAAAGAACAGGAATGCTCACCAATAGCTCAGCAGGAGGCAGAGGGTAAGCAGCTGCCAGTCACCCAAAATGGGCCTTTGTGCGCCCAGACAGCCAGAACAACACCCTGGTGGGGTCCCCATCACTCTCTCTGCAGGCCTGGGCAGCAATGGGGAGGGGAAAGACCTAGACCCAGACACTGGGCAGGCTTCAGGGACAGGAAGCACAGGAAAGGACAAGCCCAGGGCCCAGGAAATGCTCCTTCATTGTCATCCAGGCTGGCTGTCTTCCTGACACTCGGCCTCCTGAACCACACACAGTGTTCTGGGCAGGTGTGACTTGAAGATTAGAGCAGTGTCTGAGGCTTGCACTCTTCTCATCCCAGACTGTTTTTATTTACAATTCATGGCTACCCAAGGGTGCTTAAAAGTGAGCGGGCAGAGGCACGCAGACGCATGCCAAGTGTGCTCGCTCAGGTATTCAGGCTAAAAATGCTCATTTCATAGAATTAGAGTAGAATGGTGGTCACAGATTAGGGTGGGGATACAGGCATGCAGGATGCTGTGAAAACAGCCAGCTGTGAGGGATAAGCCCTTGGGTTGTACACACAAGGGGATGGCTGTGGGTTAGACAGTTTACTGTTATTTGTAAAGAGCTATAAGTCCGAAGGTGGAAGGCTGAAAACACCAATCAGTGATTACTAATTCAGGAGATGGAAATGCCAATTGCCCTGAACCAGTCTTCATCTATTGTAAACCTATAGGGAATAGTCACACTGTACCAATAACTTTGACACTTACTAGGTATCAATTAAAATAAAATTGAAAAAAAAGTCTTCAAGGGCTACAGCCAGCAGCCCTACACTTCAAATGGCAGAGATGCTCCGTCTTCTTGTGTAACCCTATGAACATACAGTTGGCAATCTCATCGCCTGACTATGTGGTACACATCCTCATGAGGCACATACCCTGAACCCTGCTGAGCCTCTGACACATACACAGCTTTTGCTCCCTGTGCCTTTTGGGGGTGCACAGTCAGAATGACCCGAGAATGTGAGGTTTCACCACAAGGGAACCTAATATCAACAGAGATAATGTGGTGGTGAACCTCCCCCGGAAACAGCACACGTCACCGCAGCTGCCAAGTCCTAAGCAGACATCATGAAATCAAAACAAGTTTGGGGAGAGGAGCAAGGCAGACAAGGAGGGGGAGGTGGCACCTCCTTTTCCACATGCAGGTTCCCGCTGCCATCTCTGTTTCCTGGTTACACACAGATTTCTTAGGGACATGCAGAAAGGATTTGAGCCATCATCAGGGCCAGACAGCATGTGCCACCAGCTGAAAGGGAAGTTAAGGAGAACTGGCGTCGGAAGGAGGGACTGGCACCTGAGGAAGGATCACCTTGAGGGACGGGTTGCTGCCCTTGTGGGCCTGGCCCTGCAGTAGGAAGTCTGTAGGGGTCTTGGGCGACGCCCACCCAGGGATAGCAGTAGGGCCATGGGACTTTGCAAATTTATGTGTTGCACTTGGTAGGTTTTAGCCCAGAAAGTACAGATTTCAACATCTCGTCACAGAATCCATTCTACTGTTAAGACCTCAATTCTATGCTGCAGGAAGTGCATGGAGCCACAGGAGTAGTCACACAGGGGAGGCGGAATGGTTGTGAGTTGTTCAAGAGGGACATGCTGTGAGGCCAGAGGACACTATTCCTGGAGATGAGTCCGGCCTCCTGCCACTGCTGAAACTTGACTTGGGGGCTAACCCTTATGATTCTCTGGGCAGATGTCCTTCAAGTTCGACTGCAGGTGTGTTTGGTCCAGAGCAAAAATCACCAATCAGAGAGCATCTGCCAGGTAACACTGGACACCACTTCTAGACAAAAGGCCTGGAATAGGCCTAGAGCTGTTTCATGTCCACTTTCTGTGCCCTTCAGTGACACCTTGAGAGCGCTTGGTAGGCTGATGGTTCACCTCCATTTCCTGTGTCCTTCGGGACACATAGAATCTAATTTGGGGCCCAAGGTACAGTTATCCCCCTCTTCTGTCCCCTGTAACAGTTGTCTGTGTTTCACTTGCCCTTCCTGGCTCCCAGCTGCTCCCTTGCTGTGTTCCTCCTGTCTTGCGTGTCTGCAGTGGTATGGTGTATGTTCGGTGCTCTCCTGGCCGGAGCCTCCCTCCATGCTGTGGTCTGAGCTGGCTGGGGTATGATTTCTCCCTGTCTCAGAAGAGCTTCCCCCAGGACAGCTTAAGCCGCTTTTCACTGGGAAGGCATCCTTTGCCACCTGGAGGGCATCCTGGGACCACAACTGACTAGCAACACTCTCTGTGTCTCAAGCGAGGTACGTGGCCTGTCACATCAGCATCCCATGTGTACAGCGGGGATTCGTGAGTGAGTGTTTTCTGGAATGTTTTGAGTTTTTGAGAAATTGAATAAGCTCTATGAGAACAGTTATTTTGTACAATTTCTCCCCAAATTTTTACACAGCACATAGAGTAGTGCTCAGTAATTTGCTGACTGATAACATGTGAATTGCTTTAGTGTATTCATTATAGTTATTTTATCTCAAATATATAAATAAACACACTGGCGTTGTGGCTCTAACCTGTGTGGCAGGTGGAAGCGGGCCTGCCATGCCCGCTGGCTGCCTGTATGTGACTCTTGCTATTACCATCATTAGCGCCTTCCTGCCCAGCATGGCCCTGAGCATGCGTACCTCGTTCCCAGGCTTTTGCAGGACAGCGGAGAAATCCTAAGGTCAAAGGGAGAAAGCACGCTAACGTACAGATTTGTTCTGTTTTTCAAAACTCCGCGTGTGTGAGTGCATCACACTTGTAGCAGCATCGCTCCACGGAGCGCATATGTGCCCCACCCGCACCACAGATGGATGAACTGTGCCCCTCGTGGGAATCATGGTGGTTACTTGATTTCCTGAGTCGTGGGAGGTGCATCGAGCTGCTGTCCTCCCATCAGCATCTCACTCTGGCTGCTCCTGCCCTGATGTGGGAAGAAAGCTCCTTAGATCTGTCTGTAGTGCTTCAACCTCGGCAGCAGCAAGAGGCCTTTAAAACCCTAGAAGACCAGCACCTCATTTCTAGTCTCCCGCATGTGACTTACTGTGCTCCATTCTGATCCTTCTTGGTGCTCTCCTGCTTCAGCCATCACTGCATGGACTTCTTCTCCCTAGTCAGTTCCAATCAAGCAGCGGCTTTTGAGGTACCCCTGTTGTGTGCGCCAGCCCGTGTTCCTCCCCAGCCACTCTGCATGGTGATCCTACTTCTTCATCCACAGTGTGACATGTCTCTACCCATCCTTGTATGCTTGTCAGTCCCTGGAGGGCAGAAGTCTGTTGTCTTGGGAACCCATCTTCACCTATATAGAGAGCAAGGCTGACACACAGCAGATCCCTGATAGATCTTTCCAGAGTGGAGTGGACGAATTGGGAAGGTGACATGGCAAAGTGTGATAGAATTCAGGCCAGCCAAGGGGACCTGGGGTCTTCTCTCTTGGGTCTCCTTCTTGCATCCACACATACAAAATGACAGTGTCTATGGCACTGGGGTAAATGTTCAAGCCACTGTTGGAAGAGACGTCACTCAAGGCTCCATCCAGTAGGGGACTGAGGGTGAGTGTGGGGATGAGGAAAGGCACACAGAATCACAGCACATGAGTTCCTTGTAGTCCACCATTGTCCTGGCTGGGAAGCGCTGGGACCCTCTAGTCCCTTCACGTCCTGGACTGTCAAACTGTACCGAAGGAACTGGAATCCCTTCCCCTGGAAGATAGTGACATAATTTGTGCAGGAAATGATGTCTATTTTAATTGGAGAATGAGCTATTGCAAGTTTGGGGTTGACAGGAAATTGTTGGCATTGCCAAGTTAAGCAGACCCTGGGCTAGGGGCTCTGGCCTCTCGTTTCTGAGGTGTGTCTTGCTTCTACAGCTCAGGAACTTTGCTCACTTAAGGGTCCTCAAGGTTACCGTCCAATGGGTCACCTGTTTTGATGGATAAGCTCATGCCAGGGCATTTGAAGATGTTGTGATATAGCAGGTACTACAGGAAAGATGAAGTTTCATGGATGGAGAGAGGACACAGGGCATCCAATACAACATGATCACCTTTCCTAGAGTGGGTACAGGTACTGTGACATTGGTTAATCTGTGGGCAGGTAGCTGTGTGGACTCACTACTGAAATAGGACACTAAGCACCTGAGGCTGTTAGGCCATAATGTGACCAGGACCATAGGTGGTAAGCTGTGATGTCAGGTGTGTATGAAATCCCCATGGCCTCAGGCACACCGCATTAGTACATAGCATCTTTTCTGGACTCTTGTGTGTTCCTACCCTTGAAGATGAATACCCCAGGGAAGGGCCTATGCATGTCCATGGGGCCACATGTGAGGGTTCCTATGTTCAAGTTATATAATATATTATCCTGTGACTGAGGCAGCTCTCATGCATTCATAAGGCAGGGGTTGCTTGTGGTGTCTGAGCCACACTGTTGGTTCTAAGGAAGAAAGCTAAGCTGGACTCATCTCTGCAAGGCAAGGACAAATTCTTTCCTCAGGTCTCCCTGAAGATTATCCTCTAGGGTCTGACTCCAGGAACAAAGATCCCCAAATTCTAGTGACTGAAAGCCAGCAGCTGTGGATGGAGCTTTTTCCACCAAAGGCCATGTTTAAGTCTCACTCCCCTGACATGAGAAATAGAAGATATAATTACGGTGTGGTCACTCTGAAGTCAGAGGGTCCTGAACCCAGTATGACTAAATCCTCATGAGAAGACAGGAGATCAGACATGGAAAAGATGGTCATGTGACAGTAGAGACTGGGGCATCCAGGGGACTAGTGTTCCTAGAAGCAGGGTGTCTTCCAGCTCCCGAAGGTAGCGGCCTTGGGGACTTCCAGCCTTCAGAACTGTGCTGTCTTCAGCTGCCCATGCACACACCACATAAGCCAGTCCAGGATTCCTCCCCAGGTTTGACAGTGACAGGGTGAAGCTTGTCTCGGAACCACAGTGGTGATGGGACAAGGCATAGCATTAAGTCCCAGTGGGCTCTTGCATCCTCTCCTGAAGCCCCTTGCTTCCCTCATCCCTATGAAGGTTCTTACCTACCTGTCCTCCAGAGACTGTTATAGGGAAGTGTCCCTCCAGGAAGGACGGGAGGATCATGAGGTGCAGGAGGGGAACAGAAGGTTGCATGTCTTTGAGAGCAAAAACTTGGAAGATTCTTGAGGCGGGGGAAATGATCAAAATACATTATATGCATGCATGAAATTCTCAAATAATTAATAAAATACCATATTAAAAGATTTTTAAAAAAATAGGAATAAATAAACAACTGCCGGGGGAGACGATGTGACCAGCTGCAAACTGCAGACGGAAGATCCTGGACTGTTGAACTGCCTCCAGCTGTGCAGAGTGCCGGGATTGCAGGTTTCTGAGTTGCCACACATGCTGGAATGTGTGGCATCATGATGAAGTGACTGTTTTGAGTCGTTTCTGCTCCCATGAGTAACCACTCACCTGCACTTCTGTTAGTAACCCTAATAAAAACTCATTGGTTCACAAAGTTAGACTTTGGTGCAATCTTTGTTTTGGTCTGCCGTGAGTATGTATGGTGTGTCAGGTCTCCCCAGGAAAAGACTGTCACACAGCAGGGACATAGCTGCTTTGGGAGAGGTGAATTTGAGGGAAAGGCTACCAGAACACCCTGAGCATGCTCAGCAGTGAGAGGGTCAGAGGCCCAGAACACCCTGAGCATGCTCAGCAGTGAGAAGGTCAGAGGCTTGACTGCTAGGGTGCTCCACATGGAGGTGGATGACCTGTCCCTCAGCCACCAGCTGACGTCCTAGACATGCGGAATGCAGTATAGTTAACTATTCCTAGGAGGTCACCAGCAGGCACTGTCCCCAGCACAAACTGATATTGTCAGCACCAGCTCAGTTCTTGCTGACACCAACTTGAACCAGACAAATCCAAGTCAGGTGTGGTAATCAGATACAGTAGATGTTTCTGGAAACTCCAGAGCTCTCCACAAAAGCTCTATTCATAGCCAACAAGACACACCCACTGCAGTGTACCCACAGCTAGCCCATGACCATCCAGTGACCTGCCTATAGTCAGCTGGACACACTGTCTCCCCTTCTCCTATTGGTTTTGGTGACTCCAACTTCGCAGGCACTGAGATCAGAGCATGATCTCACTAGGGCTTGTGCCTGCTTGACATTTAATTGGCATCATACCTTATCTGCAGCGTGCCCCATGCCTGACTCACATGTGCACGCAACAATTACATATATACATGCACAAACACACATAAGTACATACACAGGACATATGCAGGCGCACACAGCACTAACAAACATACTGCGTATGCATAGTGTGTGCATGCACGCACACATACAGACATATTCATGTGCACCCTCATGTTCTCCTCTCTACTCTAGTACACATATACTGAGCTTGAAGTGTGTATACGCCCCATAGTTAGCTCCAATTGTGAACTCCTGCTTTCCCATGGGGACCTAGATAAATTCTTTGGATCTAAGGGCTACAAAGTCTGCCACAGTTCACAGGACTCTGACCTTTCCCCTCAAAGGACTCAGCTCCACCATGGTAACTGAGTCACTGGTAGGATGACCCAGTGTTCTCTCTAACTCCATTTGTAATGAAGCCATCAGTCTCCACACAACCCCAGGACACAGCATTCCATTTTTCCTTCTTTCTGCTCAGCCCAGCTCTTGCAGCTGTGCTTGTCAAATGCCCTTCTCCCCTCCTCTCACAACAGCAACACACGCACACACACATGCCCACGCCCATGCATCTGTGTTCACACACATGCACACACATATAGTCTCCAAAAAACACCTCCCAACAAGATGGAATGGCTGTGTCCAGCTTGGCTCATAGGAATTACTTCAGCTCCTGGGCACTCAGTTAATCTTAACTGAATATTTGAATGACATTAGGAGCTGAGGACATTTAGTGACAAGCTCCTGGTCCTAGAGATGAATCCATAGAAGATAACCCTATTCCAATTAAGAGTAATTGAAAAAGAGCAGCAGTGCCGTCACTGGCGCCTGGGACGGAATGGGGTCGGTCAGAGTCTTGCAGTGAAGTCTGAACACATTCATGAGGGGAAGAAGACCCATTTGCTTTTGCATTGTTCCTGCTGGGAAGAATTATTTAATCCCATTTGAACAGCCACAAGGTCAAGACAATGATTATTTTCTGGGAAATCAATAAACTCCTCAATGCACTTACAGCCTTTGCAAGCAATCCAATCACCAGCCATATGCAGTGACTCATCTGGTTGCTCTGTCCTAAATATGGGGCTTTTCCAGGGCACAAAGCCACTGTGAGATGAAGGCATGATTGTCTTGATATCCAGGCTCCCTCCAGAGCCCTGTTATTGCTGACTTAGTGCAGCTTTTCTGGAATAATCTTACACCTCACAGAAAAAAATATTGAAGTTAGAGAAGTATTGCTCTAACATCTGCTGGCTCTAATTCACACTGTGAACTTGCCTGGAGTACTTGTATATGAGGAATTCTTGCTAATGAATTTGTTCCAGGTCTCCTACCACGGAATCCTTAATTTTCATGTTGTTGGGAGAGAGATACAGACAATTGGAACATGAGCTTAAGCACAAATCGGTTTTTCTTCACTGATTTGGGATTCCCTCCAGAATCTGATGTACCCCTGAGTTAGCTGCACACCCACCAACATCTAATTTGCACATGGAAGTGCTTCCTAAGAGGATGAGGTCTGAGCTAAAAGATCATTCAGTAAACCTACTCTATGTGTGTGTGTGTGTGTGTGTGTGTGTGTGTACGTAAGTGTGCAGGTGTGCATGAATATGAAGGCCAGAGGTCCATGCTGGGTGTCTTCTCAATGACTTTCCATCTTTTATTGAGACAGGCTCTCTCACTGAACCTGGAGCTCAGGGCTCCCCTAGACTGGCTGACATCCTCTTGTCTCCATCTCTGCCTTTGCAGCACCACTAACACACATTACCATATCTGGCTTTTTACATGGATGATGGGTGTCTGAACTCAGGTCTTCATGCTCAACCATTTCTCCAGTCTTACAAACCAACCTTTAACTGAGGCCCAGAGAGGCATCTATCTGTAGGACACTAGACATTGTTTTCTTAGACTCTTGTTTATGCGTTTATACTTGTTTAAAAATGAAGTTTAGAAGCAGATATTAGATATTAGAAAGAAATATGAAGATTTATGGGCCTTAGGGACAGATAGTCTTCAGGTCAGATGGCAGGGGACAAGTGCTGTTTATTTAGATAAGAAGTCTCCAGGGACAGGATACCTGGAAGCGGTCCTGACATCACTCTCCACTTCTGACCACACACAGCACAGACTTACCTCTCATAAGGAAGTAGGAACTGGTTCCTAGCCTCTTCATCCAGCACACAGGCTTTACCGACTTACAAGGTCTTTGTAGATCATTGACCAGTAGTGCTATACATAAAGGCTGTTTCTAATTAAATGTTAACTGGGTCTTTGTATAAAGTAGCATCTTGCCCACCACTATTTATTGCTGAACATTCCTGGGATGTTCATTTCCCCATTGACTGCATTGTTCATGAGATGAAAGCTGCATATTTAAATGTGCAACCCCTATTCGCCATCTCCTCTTATGATAAATGCGCCAGGCTTCCCACGAATGGCCCCACGGTGTAGGTTTTAGAAATCGATTACAGTTTTAATGGGGTGCAAAGTGTAAGCAGGCTCGGTAGCCTGCCACTGGCAGACAGGCTCTCCTCATCTTAGCCCAGAGAGGCCCCCTGCATGTAGAATCAACCACGGGTCACCCGAAGCTGGCGTCACCCCAGGATCCCTCCTGGACCTCGGAGGCCACAGCTTGGCCTCCAGGAGCTGATCCCGCAGCACCCAAAAGGGCAAAACAATTAAACCTCCATAAGTTTGTGGAGCACTTTGAAGATGAAAGCACTGTAAAAATGCTAAGTATTATTACATGGAAGGAAGGCAAGAACGAATTTAAGAAAGAAAGAAGTGCCTGAACAGAATAAAGTGCTGAGGTAACAGGATGAGAAAATTATGTCAGACTCAAGTTTAAAAGTTAGAAAAAAAAAAAAAACAGAAAAGGAGAAAGCCATGCTTGGAAATAAAAGTAAGGGCTTGTGGCATGCCAGGATAAATTATGCAATTTAATGCAGTGTTGTACAGCCTAGGGTCATCAAGAGAGACGATAGGGATTCTGAAACAGGCTGCCGATAATTAATTCCTAAAAAGTCAATTAATATTTTTTCCCTTAACTCACAAAGGGCCACAGCAGATAACATGACAGCAGCATGCACATTTCCCAGTCAGGTGAAGGGGGTCGGTTGTATCAACATGGGCAAGCGGCTGGTAACTGAACATATTCAACAAGCCAGAATTCCATGGGGCTGAGGCAGACCCACGTCCAGACCCCACAGGAAGACCTGAATGGCTGCTGGGCTCTCAGCAATGAGCAACTCATGGAAAACAGGCTCCAGGCCACCCAGCTGGTGAAGACTAGTTTCCGGTCTCTTCCCATAAGGACAGTGTGCATAGAGGAATCACACACACACACACACACACACACATACACACGCATGCACAAACACATACACACACATGTGCATACACACACATTTGTACCTCATACTAAGGCATGTAGATATGCATGGATATACACAGAGAACACATAGGTGCACACACATGCAGAGGCATACAAAGACACTCACAGATGCACATAGAGGAACATACATAGGCACAAGTACATATGCACTCATAAGCACATACATACACTGCAGCATACCCACTGCAGCACACACATGCACACACAGAGGAACACGCATACAGAAGTATATACAGGTACATTGATTCACAAAAGCACACAGATGCACACAGACACATACAGATATGTACACATGGGCACATACGTACATATAGGTATACACATACACACAGAGAGGCATATATATGTAGAGGTATACACAGGTACACAGATACACCCAGAGGCACATATATGCACACATAGAGAGGAACATACAGATAAGCACACATGGCACACATTGGTTCACAGACACACTTAGAGATACTGTGGGTACATGGAAGCATGCATACACACACACAGAGGAACACATACAGGCACATATGAATATTCACACATGCCCATACAGACATGTACAGAGACACTGAGGTACACTCAGCCATGCACACAGAGATGCACACACAGATGGTGCACAGGCACATATACAGACACATATAGAGGCGCTGGGGTACACTCAGTCATGCACATAGAGATGTATACGCAGACACATAGGTATACACACAGGCACATATACAGACACATATAGAGGCACTGGGGTACACTCAGTTATGCACATAGAGATGTATACACAGACATATAGGCATACACACAGGCACATACAGATATGATACATGGGCACTGTCTTAGTTTGGTTTTCTGTTGATAGACCATTCTGACCAAAACAACTTGGAGAGGAAGGGCTTATTTGGCTCACAGCTCACAGTCCATCATCAAGGGAAACCAAGACAGAAACTCAGGGTAGAATCCTGGAGGCGGGAACTGAAGCAGAGACCAAGGAGGAAGAACGCTGCTTCACAAAGGCCAGAGTTCAGAGGCACTTTCTTTCCCTTTGCCCATCACTGTGTGGGGACCAGCGGAGGTGGGAAGAGGTAAAGTTCGCATTATTGTTGACAGTCAGATGTTCTCCTCCCCCAACC
Source organism: Eospalax fontanierii (assembly GCA_035773235.1). Lineage (NCBI taxonomy): Eukaryota > Metazoa > Chordata > Mammalia > Rodentia > Spalacidae > Eospalax > Eospalax fontanierii. The sequence continues at coordinate 42,033,109 of CM069524.1, forward strand.
CCAAAGTAAATAGGTAAACAAATAATAAAACACTGTGGGTAAGGCCATCAACTTAGATGGTCGGTTCAGTAGGAAAATAATTGTCTAAACAGTAATATAATTTCTACACATCAGCAATCTTGAAATAACTATTCAGAATGACCACAGGACATGAAGTACAGAAATAAAGATGATAAAAATACATCCTTAGCAAACAATGTATTTACTGAGGAAACAAATAAAATCATATAATGTTCTTAGAAAGTCATTACATATGTTGCATGAATAACAATTCACCTAGATTACTTAATAAATAAAAGGAGATTCCAATTGTCCTAGTTTGCTTTCTATTGCTGCAACAAAAACACTGACCAAAACAAACTTGGAGAGGAACGGGCTTACTTCATTTTACTCTTTCAAGTGAGAATCCATCACTGAAGGTAGCCAAGGCAGGATCTTAACTGGGGCAGGAACCTGGAGGCAGGAACTAAGCAGAGACCACAGGGGAATGCTGCTTACTGGCTCGCTCCTCTGGCCTATGTTCAGCCTGCTTTCTTATACAACCCAGGACCACCTGTCCAGGGGTGGCACCTCTCAGAGTGGCCCGGTCCCTCCCACATCACTCCATAAACAGGAAAATGTCTCTCAGACAAGCCCATAGCCCAGGCTGATAGAGGAAATCCCCTAACTGTGATCCCCTCTTCCCAGCTGTGTCAAGTTGCCAACTAAAGCTACCTAGCACACAGATCCACAGAGATACTGAGGCACACGCAGGCATGCACACAGAGGTGGACACAGAGACTAAGTACTGGACATGTTGAAGCCTGACTCAGATCTGCATCCCTGTGTAGGGCACTTCTGACATATATCCCAGGGAAACACCTGTGAGCTGAGCTCACAGGTACATTTTCAGTGCTTTATGATTTAGATTTTGTTTGTTTCTTTTCAAAACATGATCAAGACAAGCAGAAAGGAACTACACCAACAATGTCCACTGCACAGCTTTATGAAATATCTGGCCAGGAAAGGACCACAGCTCCAGGCTCACAGGAGGGACCACAGTTCTCTCCTCCCATGAACCTGGAGCTGTGGTCCCCTGCCACGAGCTGGAACTGTGGTCCCCAACTGTGAGCCATGGTTCCACATTCCTCTGGCGGTGGGCTGACAGAGCAGATTGGAGGGTGGAAGACTTCCTGAGGTTGGGCAGCCGTTTCAGCCTTCTGTGAGTGACTGCATCCTCACAAGCCCTTCCCCTGAGGTCCCAGATTGGTAGAGGCTTTGCCTCTATGTTGGGCTTATGTTGAGATCAGGGGAGTTTCTGTCATTTGCAGATTCTAGCCTTGGGAGGACTGACTCTCTAGAATGGACTCCCCACTTCCCTTGATGACCAGCTATGGCTTTGACTCCACACATGGTCCTGAGTATCCAGGCCTTGACTTTGGACCTTTCCCATTCCCAGGCACCAAGAAGTTTTCCATCATTTTTCTATTACTCTTCTACAGCCCCAGTGTGCCTTCACTTGTGCCCTACAGAAAATGTAAAATACCTAATTGATCTTCTAGGGATAAAAATCATAACCTGAGAAGTTAAAAATTGAGATTTAAACATGTATATTCAGCCAGAAGTGACTGCTTGCACTAGAAATAAAAGAAAGCAACAACAACAAAACGGTACAGGAGAGTCACTGCTGGCCAGGCAGATGTCAGTCACTGGGAGCAGACTAGGATCTCGGAGTTCTGTAGTCTAAGGTCAGGGAAGACCTAGGCAGAACAGAGACAAAGGGCGCGCACAGGGGCCGAGGACACTGTCAATGGCATTCGAGAGATGGAGTCGATCAACAAAGACTGAAGAGGAAGAAGAGGCCCTGTCGCTGGAGGGGTGGGCTCCAAGCAGGATAAGCGGGAAATGCAATTAAGGATGGAAAAATGAAAGATAATGAGATTAGGAATAAATGTGTAAAAGGAAGTGTGACAAAAATAATGAGAGGGCAGTGGTCACCTTGAGTGAGGCTCAGAGGGGAGATAGAGATCGAACCTTATCAGTGCTTAAAGAAATGAAGTCCAGAGGCAGGGGGATGGTAACTAACACCTGCAATCCTGAGAGACATCCAGGGACCCTCCCTGGTGCTATGGGGAACCACTCGAGAATGCGTTGGCTTGAATCGCCCTGGTCTCGGATGCCTGTGAGGTAGTGAAGGCGTGGAATGCTGTGTGGTGGCAGAGAGGCACGCCCAGGAGCTGGAGCACTGCAAGGTCAAGGGCAGTGGGAGTCTCTGTTGCCAGGCAGGAGAGGATCAGGAGAGAACCATTAGACGGTGCTGTTGCTTTGGTTACTGTGAACTTATTCACAAACCTGCTCTTTCCAGGTGTCGAGACTGACCAGAGTGGGCCTTGTCGAGAAGACCATTGATGGGATTTGTCTCTAGATGGCTCCTGAGTCCTGCCTTCTCCTCTCTGAAGACTCAGTGTCCAGCATGGGTGCCTGCAGGGCCCAGGGAGGCTGAGAAGACCCTAAGCCAACACTTAAAATGAATGTCACGCACAAACACTTGTGATGGGGATACTGCACAAGATTATCTGCACGTAGGGACAGGAAGACATGGCAGGGTCCCAGGAAACATTCTAAACCCCTGTAGGCCCTGGGTTGGGACTTCTTCCTCCTCTCATAACCCTGTGAGATCAGGCCTGTCTGCACATGGCAGCCCTGGAGTTCACTTACCACACGAGCATAGATGCCAGAGCGGTTCTGTGCTCACTGTCTCAGAGTGAGTCTTAAGTTCACGAAGCTCAGAAATAACAAGGTCTTGGGGAACCTGCTAACCAACCTTTCACTCGAAGATGGGACTGGATGGTCTTACAGCAAGTCTGGGTCCCATGTTTCAGAAGGGGCCAGGTGGAACTCGCAGCAGGCCTGGGGGACATCTCTCAGATGAGGCTGGGTGGCCTTATAGATGGCCCATCTCTCAAACAGCTCTCTCAAGTCATGTCTTGTCACTTTGTTTTTGTCCACATTGCCATTTTCAGGTGGTTATGGAGTTTCATGGCCCCCACTTCTTGCTTCCTACCTGCCTGTCTTTACCGTCAACCTGAACTATGTGAATCAGAAGGCAAAGCCCCTGGACCTATACTCCTGGTGCAACTAATTCATCAGAAAAGCCCCTGGAGAGCCTGTCAAATAGCCATCACCAGGGTCCAGCCCTGAACTTTCATGTGTGTAGTACAAGCCAGTGCCACCACGTTTTCTCCTTGGCCGCTCAGCCCTTCCCTGGGGAAAGATGTGAGGCAGGTAAGGGCAAAACGGAAGGGAAAGTTTGGCCAAGGCTGTGTGGCCAGCCTGTTCTACCTGAACTAGTGTTGGGTCCCAGGGTTCAGCGTTTACCAGGGGACTTGGGAAATTCTCTTGGTTAGACAGAGGATGAACCTCAGCTTGGCCAGATGGTGGCTGCAGAGCCAGGGAGAAAGAAAGATCCCAGCTCGAGGACTAGGACTTCAGCCAGGGGACCCATACCATGCTTGTGGGTAGCTTGGGGTGGGAAGTTTCCTCACTAGGCAGGGAGGGAAAGAAGAAGGTGTCAAGAGGCATCATGGCTCCAAGCTGTTGTGTTTCTTCAGATCTTTTCTCATGCTGTGAACAATACCTAACATAAGCATCTTAAAGGAGGAAAGGTTGTTTGGTCCTGCGTTCCTAAGATGCAATCTGTGGGGAGGGTGGAGCAGGGGGACTGGCCTTTGGCCATAGCAGTGGGAGGCTGCTTGATCACACACCAGTGGATCCGGAGTAGAGAAACAGAAAATAAGGGCTCTGCTGGCTTCCTCCCTTTCCCTCTTCTTATTCAGTCCAGGACCCCAGCCCAAGGGATGGTGCCATCCACATTCGGAGGCGGGGGGTCTTCCCTCCTTTCTGAGACCTGGAAATTCCCTCATAGACATGCCCAGAAGTGTATCTCCTATGCGACTCTCAGTCTAGTCTAATTGACAACGAGGATGAACCATCACAGGTGGCAGCAACTCCTAGCCTTGGCCACCACGGACCTCAGTTATCGACTAAATCTTTCTCCCCTTCCTCTAAACAGACTCCTCCTCCATGTTCTAGTCCAGTGTTGTGGCACTGTCCTGTCACCAGCCTGCCTCCTTCCAGAACCACTGAAGCCACAAATCTGTCTCTGCTCATGGGCAAGGCCTCCTCAGAGACCCTGCCTCAGGGCAGGTGCTGAAGAATGTGGGCACTGCCTGCCCACGGGACTCAGCTTGGACTCTCTCTTGGAGACCTCCTCATACCTCTCTTTCTGGAAGCACATATGCTAGGCCAACACTCTACCACTGAGCTACAGCCCCGGCCCCTATCCCTCTGCCCTGGTTACTTCCTATCACTGTGGTAAACACCATGACCAAAAACCACTTGGGGAGTTTTATTTTATTTTACTCTTCCAGGTCACAGTTCATCACTGAGGAAAGCCAGGACAGGAGCTCAGGGCAAGAACCTGGTGGCAGGAGCTGAAGCATAGACCATGGAGAAACACTGCTTACTGGCTTACTCCTCTGGCTGGTGCTCAGTTTTCTTATACAATACAGAGGCCTAGGGGTGGCACCTCTCACAGTGGACTGGGCCCTCCCACATTACTCAGTTATCAAGAAATGCTCCTCAGACATGGCTACAGGCCAATCTAATGAAGGAAATTCCTCAGTTGAGGTTCCCTCTACCCAGGTGTGTCAACTTGACCACTAAAGTTATGCAGCACACCCTCTCAAGTAAATCCTGACAAATGACCCCACCAAGTTTCAGAACCCAAAGTCACACATCTGAGTAACCTCATAAGAGGCTCTAGGCAGTAGGTTGAGCAGCACATGTCCCATTGCCCATAGCCACCAAATATCAAGAGAGCCTGGTCAGTGTCCACAGAACACCTGGCCAGCAAGTTCTATCCCTTCTTCTGGCTCCTACTCCTGGGTCTCTTCACACACACAGCGACACTTTTTTTTTGAATAGCACTAGGGATACCAGTCAGGTTTCCTTTTGAATATAATTGCTAGAATGAGCTTAAACAGGGGCTGGAGAGATGACTCAGTAGTAAAGAGCACTGGTTACTCTTGCAGAGGACCTAAGTTCGGTTCCAGTAACCACATGACAACTAACAACCATTTGTAACTCCAGTTCCAGGGAATCTGACATCCTTTTCTGACCTCCGGAGGCATTGCACAGCACATGTGCACTTACATACATGCAGGAAATACACTCTCATACACATAAAATAAAAATAATAAATAATATATTTTTTAAAAGAATGAGCTTAAATAATTCAAACTAAGGATTAAGAGTGCTGGGCTAGTAAAGTCCATTGCAGAAAAATTTGGATTATTTATTTATTTATTTCTACCTTCAACAATATTTTGGGGCTGGATAGATGGCTCAGCTGTTAAGAGCACTGCTTGCTCTTGCAGAGGTCCTGGGTTCATTTCCCAGCATCCACATGGTGGCTAACAACCATTCATAACTCCAGTTTCAGGGGATCTGATGTCCTCTTCTGACCTCCGTGGGCTTTGTACAACATGGGTGCACTTACACACATGCAGGTAATACATTCATACACATAAAATAAAGATAACAAAATATTTAAAAAATAAAACAATACTTTGTGTATTTCTATGAGATAATATTTTTCATATTCATTCTACTAGCATATATTAATTGTACAAAGTAAAGAGTTTCATTGTGCCATTTCCATGTGTGCACGCAATGGGCTTTGATGCTAGTTCCTCCACCTCTTGCCTCTCTTTTCCCCTGTCATCCTCCCTATTTTCCCCTTCCATGTTCCTAATCACCCTCCTGTAACTTTCATGACCTTTTCCCCACCTAATTCCACATCTAAGAGAAAAAGTGGTATTTATCTTTCTGAGTCTAGGTTATTTGACTCAACATGATATGTTAGTCTATTTTCTGTTGCTGTGATAAACACCATAACTGAAACCAACCTGAGGAGGAAAGGTTTATCTGGCTTACAGGTCACAGCCCATCACCTAGGGAAGCCAGGGCAGGAACTGAAGCAGAAGTCGTGAAGGAATACTGCTTGCTTCGCCTGCTCTTTCTGATTTGCTTAGCTACTGAATTTGTTATACAGCAAGACCCACCTGCCTAGGGATGGCACCTCCCACAGTGGACTGGGCCATCCCACATCAGTGAACAATTATGAAAATGCCCTCATGGACATGACCACAGGCCAGTCTGATCTGGGAAATTCTTCAGTGGAGATTTCTTTTTTCCAGGTGACTCTAGGTCTGTGTCGAGTTGACAGCCCAAGCTGACTACAAGGCACAGTGGTCTCTGGTTCCATCCATTTTCCTTCAAATGTTATAATTTCATTCTTCTTTATAGCTGAATAAAATTCCACTGTGGTGTGGTGTGTGAGTGTATATGTGCTTCTGCGAGGGGGGGTGACACGCATGCAGATGAATTTGCAGGTAGGCATGCCTAGGGCAGGGCGTTTGATATCTTCCTCCATCACTCTCTGCCTTACTGCTTTGAGATTTGGTCTCTCACTGAACCAGAACCTCACCTTTTCATCTAGGCTTCCTGGTCAATGAGCTATCAGGGTTCACCTGTCTTGCCCCAGTGCTGGGGTTACAGGCATGCACAGCCATGCCTTGCTTTTTATGTGGGGGATTGAGATTCGCACTCAGGTCCTTGCTCTTGCAGAACACTCACTCTTGCCCAATGAGCCATCTCCTCAGTCTCCACATGTTTCTTATCCATTCATCTGTTGGTGCAGATTTAGGATAGCTCTGTTTCCCGGCTCTTACATGCAGGTGTCACTGTGTTGTGCTGACTTGGAGTCCTTTGTGTATATACCCAGCAGTGGTATCTGGACCGTGCAGAATTCTGTTTTCAGGTGTTTGAGGAGGCTCCATATTGATTTCTACACCGGCTGTAGCAGCTGACATTCCACTAGTGGCGTGTCAGGGTTCCTTTTTGCCCACAACCATGCTAGCATTTGTTTTTTGTTTTCTTGAAGATGGCCATTCTGACTGGAACGATGTGGACGCTTGACATAGTTTTGGTTTGCATGTCTCTGGTGGCTAAGGATGTGCAGCATTTTTTTTTCCTGTGCTCATGGCTGTTTGTACTTCTTCATGTAAGAAGTATCTGTTCTGTCTGTTGCCCATGTGTTGACTTACTTGATCTTGGTGTTTAACTTTGTGATTATTTACATATTTTGGATATTAATCTCCAGTCAAATAAATAGTTGGCAAGGGCTTTCTCTTATTCTGTACACTTTCTCTTCATTCTGCTAATTGTCTTCTGTGCCATTTTTAACTCTATGCAATCCCATCTGTCATTTGTTATTTCCTGAGCCTTCGTGTTAGCTTCAGCTGTTGGTTTGGCTGAGGAAGCCCAGGGTTGTCTGAGGGAGTCTCAACTGGGAGATTGCCTCATCAGATTGCTCTGTGGATGCGTCTATGGGGCATTTCCTTGATTGGTAATTGATGTAGGAGGGCCCAGGCCACGTGGGTGGTGCCGCCCCTGGACAGGGTCCTAGGCTGTATGGGAAACCTAGCTGAATGTAAGCCAGTGAGTAAGTCAGGATCAGTTTTTTCTCCATGGTGCCTGACTCCGGGGTTCCTGCCTGGAGTTCCTGACCTGACTGTGACCAGGAACTGTAAGCTGAAATAAACCCTTTCCTCCCCAGGTTTCTTTTGGTCATGGTGTTTATCACAGCAGCAAGAAACTACACTGAGCTACTGCAAGAGCGGCCAGTACTCTTAACTGCTGAGCCATCTCTCCAGCCCACGGCTAATGGTTTTAACAACTATATTTAATTATTTGGTGTTCAGAGTGACTGCAGAGTAAATGACATCACTTGAACCTGGGTCACGCTGCAGAAGCAAGATTCTGGTCATCTCTAGAGTAACTTCTTCCATAGAAATTGTGAGAACTATTCAGAGTACCCACATGGTGACTAACAAATATCCTTTCAGGGATCTGACCTCTGTAGGCATTGCATGACTCTGGTGCACTGACATATAGGCAGGCAGCACACTCATACACGTAAAAAATAAAAATAAATAAAACATATTTTTAAAACATCCATTAGCCGTGCCTTCATTTACTATTTGCTAGCTTATATCAAGTTGTTGGTGGATATTGGAGAAAGAGACCATATGTGGAGACAAGTGGACTCCAGCATGTGAAAAGGAGACAAGTGCTCTGGTGGGCAGCAGGAGAAACTGAGTGGAGTCTGAACCTATTGCACTACTTCGTGTGAACTGTGGACCCTTCTGATGAAGCAGAGCCTCACTGTTCATCATGATCCTGGGGAGCAGAGGTGCCAAGGCTATGCAGAAACAAAAGAGACACATGGAGTGAGAGATGTGGGGTGTAGGAGTCAATTCTGAGAGATGGTAGTGGCAGTGGGAAAGGACATAAAAGTGAGAGTTCAGGGGCCTACAGGGGAGATGTTCTCTAGCCCAGGACGTGCATAGCCTGTGCACATATTATTCACATAGTCATGAGTCAAAGTAGCTGAGAAGATTGTAAGATGAGTGTGGTTGTTGGACATCCTCAGAGTGTACTAGCATCATGTCCTTCCTCCTCACCATCTCTGTGATGTTTCATCCATGGGCGCCAGAGCTGTGTGTTTGGTGTAACTGTCGGCACTTGGCTTTCTGGTTTCCAAATATTTGATCATTTCTGTTCCAAAACACGTTGGGCAACAGCAATTCCACAGATGCTGTTTGTAACAGATCATTAAAACTTGAGAGAGGCAGAACAGCATATCAAAGCAATTGCAGTAACACTTGAAAAACAAATCTTTCTCAGTTTTATAGTATGGAAAGAAGTCATCGTATAGAATAAGAATCAGTGCTGTGGTCGGCATGTGCCCTCCGAAACCCAAGCTGACACTTAGCTGCCACTGCTACCACGTCAAGAGAAAGGACCGTGAGGAGGTCTTTGAGGGTCCCGCCTTCCTGAAGGGATTAACCATGATGGCGGCTAATGGACTCAGTGGGGTTCCCACTAAAAGGTTGTATTGGACCCTGTTTCCTCTCTGTATCTCAGTTGTCTCTTGCTCATTAACCTTCTACCATAAGGCAGTAAGAAGCCCCTCAGCACATGCCAGCAGCACCAGGCTCTTGTAGACTCTCAGACCTCCAGCCTTCAGGACTGTGAGGTAAGTAAATGCCACTCTTTGCAAACTTTCTGGTCTATGGAACTCTGTTACTGCAGCAGAAAACAGACCAGGTCAGTTCGAGTCACATAGAAAGATGTAGCAGGTGTGTCCAGCCTGCAGCCCACAGGCTATATGACGCTGGGGATAGTTACACACGTGGCACAACACAGACTCATACGCCTAAAACAGCATGAAGTGGGGTTTTTTTAAGGTTTCTTTTTTCACTTGGTACATGGACATTGTCAAGAATGAACTTTGCAGATGACTGGGACATGTTGCAATGTCACACATGCCTGATAGCAAATTAAAACTGAGCTTTGAGTCCTGGTCATTGTTTTAAGTCCCAGGACATGGCCCTCCACCTTGCAGAACATTTCCCTTCATGCACAGTCCTCACCTTGTGTTCCCAGAACTCCAGGCATCCAGGAAACACAGGTGCTGCTTGCCCACCAGAAAAGTCACACACTCAGTGATGCAACCTGTCCATTTAGCAAAGGGTTGATGAAATTTGACTGTTGTTATCAAGGGAAAAGAAGAAAACGTGTTTAGGAGAAATCAGAACAGGAAGTCATCAAAAGCAATATCAAGACATTGTATATGTGCATGAAAATGGCCTGATGTAACCTTGTTCAATAAAGTTTTAGAAATAAATAAAATATAATGAAAAAGTGTAGGTACTTCTCAGAGCAAGTACAAGAAAACTGAGTGAAGCTGGCATCCCCATCTCTATGCAAATGATGTTCTGGAATTTTCCTCTTGGATCAACAGGAAATGTGTCAATATGAACAGAAGCCAGAGAGGCAGAGAGGGCAGTGCTGGAAGCCGTAGTGGGTTCTGGTTTGCTGTTCAAAGGCACCACTGAGTGGCCTGACATATCTATGTTCTAGATGATTCTGGAAACTGCTGATGGTTCCCTTCCCTGTGCTTGGCTGCTCCTAGAGCTATGTGTTGGGAAATGATCCCCCAATACACATAAATAGATAAGGCAGTATGGTTTGCTCCCTTTCTTTGAAACTCAGTCTGACTGGGTCCATGACCATGCAGCCGCATAGCTGTGTGGTACCACAGCAGCTCTGGCATCTCTGGGTGGTCCCACCTCAGGCTCCCCTGCATGCATGCTCCTCAGTCAGCGCTGTCCAGCCCTCTCATGGTGGTTCTTTCATCTAAGCCCCCACTTTGCAGAAGGCCTGTATGGGAGGCACTTACTCCAGTCCATTCCTCACTGATGCTGTTCTCTGTGGGGAGGTGAGGATGGCAGTCACTGAGACTCACAAGAAGCAGTTATGTCAGTTCTCTGTCCCAGGTGGCACGTGGAATACACTCTCTTTTCCCATAAGGTGGCCATGGCAGGCCTCACTCCTTAGTAGGCCGCTTGAGATTGGGGAGTAGGTGCCAGGATGCCTTCATTTAACGTGTGTTAGGTGTAGACACACTTGTGACACCATCCCTACATCACCTCTGTGAGTGAATGGACCCAGACACACCCTTAGTCCCAGGGCTGGAAAGTTATTTTCTGCCATGTTCTCCCCATGCAGGGAGACCTCAAAGCACACCATCCATGAAGCAGCTTAGTTAGACAGGGGCTGACTTCTCCAGTGTGGCACATGAGGCAGCCACGCATGTGCCTGGCCCATGCTGGTGCCAACGTGAGGGGAGTGAGGACATTGTTTCCTTTCTGTGGCTGTGATAAAATACCCTGACAAAAACAACTTAAGGAAGAAAGGGTTTATTTGGGTCACAATTCCAGGTTACAGTCTGTCATGGAGGAGATATCAAGATGTCAGGAGCGTGAGAGAACCGGTCATCCATAGTCAAGGGCAGAGAGCAATGAATTCACACATGCATGCTAGTGCTCAGGTTTTCCTATATATTTTATAGACCAAGGCATGGTTCCACCACGGATGAAGAGGGATCTTTTCATATTAATTAGAACAATCAAGTCAGTCCCTCATGGACATTCTTAATGTAGATAGTCCCTCATAGGTGTGCCCAGAGGCCTGTCTCCTAGGTGTCCAGCTGACAACTGACCATCACAGCCCTTCTCACACATATTGCACCCTCTGCTCTTTGCATTAGTTATGAGCTTTTGTACCCCACTCACCATGGGTCATCATCCGACAATAAAAGGCATTCAAGCTCCCTCCCAGCCCTCCTCCAGGTCCTAGGTCCTCCTCAACTTTGCAAACATAGCAGAGTGCATGGCCAGGGCACCTATCTCATCTCTCAGTTCACTCATCAACAACCTCCTGATGGATCCCCACTAAGGTTAGAAACATTGACACCATGTATTCTCTGGACAGGAACACGCACTGGGTGAGCCCGAATGTCGCCACTGTGCACACAGCAGGCCTGCACCTTCTGCACACACACACACACTCACCCTCACACACACACACACACACACACACACACACACACACACACACAGAGTGCTCTGGGGGTTTCTTCTCTCAACCCCTTCCTCATCTAGGACTGCATGAGGCCTGACCGGTGGTGTTTGTGCTTCATTGTTGGAGTCACTCCCTGAGAGCAGGGTCATGACAAAGTCCTGGCAGGCCACATGATAGCTCACATCGTGTTCCCAGACAAGCAGAAGGGGAGGTTTGGCAGGGCCAGGCTAAGGGGCATATTCAAAATATGCTTTGCAAAACTGTGGGATAATTAGCTGTAACGTGCTAGTGATCCCAGCCCTGAGCACTGAAGCCCTGCCCCTGCTGGATGCTCAGCTCCTCTTATTTAACCTTCCTAGATCTTGGAACAGCACACAACCTATTATCTACACAGCTCTACATTGTCTCTGCCCTGGGAAGAGAACATTAAGTTGCCGTTGAAATCTTCATCCTGCCACGATCTGCATGCATTAGCATATCTTATGATTTAAATCTAATTATCAGAGCTTTCCAAGGGATGGAACTGAAAGTGATCATTGTGGAGCACTTTAACACAGAGAAGAGACCAAGAAAGAGCCAGCGTAGAGGAGAAGCTTCCACACAGGGCATGGCTAACCTGAGGAAAGATCAGAACATCAGAGTACACGAGGGCCGCCAGCTCATTGCTGGCAATTAGCAGAGGCTCATGTGAACTTTAGTCCTGTCCCGCTGCTGGGCTTGGCGATGCCCTGAGGAGGTGAGGTCACAACTAAATGAAGCTGTTTTCTCTAAGCAGCTGCAACACCACATCCTAAACACAGGGCATTTCTTTCCCCCAGAAATTTTGCAAAACAAACGTTGGTAAGACATAAGATGAAGGGGCTGTCCCACTGCCTTCCAAGGGACCAAGCAATCAGCTGGTTGTGCGCCAAGACACTGGCGGGTGGCACTGCATGTTGGTAGCCAAACCTGTCCTGTCAGTTCTGGAGACAGGGCCCCAAATCAAGGTCTTAGCATGAGATATATCTGCCTGGGGTCTTTCACCTTAGCAGCTAGTTGCCTAGCAGCGCCTTGGCCTGTAGATGGCTTCCTTTTACGGAATCCTCTATCACCATCCTTTTCATGTGGCTATCTTAGCCCCAATTTCTCCTTTGTAGAAGACCCAAATCTTCTTGGATTAGAACTCAGCTAGTGAGTTCATCTTAGCTTGACCATCTGCAAGGACTCTGCTTCCAAATACAGTCACATTCCCAGATACGGGGGATTAGCAACTGGGCATCTTTATGTAGAGGAAGTTATATAGTTCACCCACAACTGCCCAGTAACTCCACACAGCTGGTGCAGCTTGCAGGTTTCTATCTAGAGTCTGACAAAACGATTGCAATAAAAGACTCCAAGAAAATCTTTCTAGGCAAATCTGAGCAGGCGTTTGGCTTCTACTGCAAACTTAAAATCACTGTATGAGAAGGAACAACTGCCAGCCACCTGCTAGATTTATAAGGCAAAGGAAGGGTCCTCAGCATCTACCCTGGATTCCACCCAGACACTGGCTTTTCAGGTAAGAAACCCTTCCATATTAAAGTATAAAAGGGTGTGAGCAAGCTAAGCTGTGGAAAACCAGCCCTAACATCTTCCTCCCAAAGCTGGTCCAGGCTCTACTTAACTCCTGCAGGGAGAACTAGGGAGGCTGAGAAAGTCCTAGGTGATCCTAAGGGGTGGACTCAGACAGAGTCCTGGTGAATTGGGGCAGGAAGGGCTAGGAGGGAGGGCTTAGCCTGACAGCTCAGCTTGCTCAGCTCAGAGGAGGCTCTGCTCCTAGTCAGTATTCTGAGATAGTGCAGCACTTTCTGATTGAAGGAGCCCAAGATTTCCAAGGGAAATGCCAGCTTATTAGACACATGTACCACAGAACTCAACCCAAAGCTTCCACCTGGCCCAGAAGTGGGTCAGCTGAAGCCCTGTGCCTGTGATGTACCCCAAACAATGAGACACTGAAACACAGTCTTGTCTAGAAACAGGTTTCTCAAGTGAGACCTTTCAAAGCGGGACTTGAGGTAACTGACAAGAGCACAAACAGCAGCATCTGTGCTGGGAACCTGAAGTGTGGCCATCACCAAAACACTTTCCCATCACAGAGGTGCTGACAGCTGTCAGTCAAATACCTGAGTAAACAACTTAATGGAAGGTTTTATTTGTTCATGGTTCCATCATGGCAGGGAAGGTGCAGCAGAGCAGAGCAGCTTACATCATGGCAGCCAGGAAGGAGAGAGAGAGAGAGAGAGAGAGAGAGAGAGAGAGAGAGAGAGAGAGAGAGAGAGAGGTTCTGTGTGCCTTCTCCTCTACCCCCTTATCTCACTCAGGTGCCCTCCTAAGGGATGGTGCCACACACACTCAGGGCCATCTCTCCACTAACCCTCCCTGTAGTGCCCTCACAAACACACCCAGAGGTGCTTTGTTAATCTTCCAGGTGCCTCTCAATGCAATCAACTTGGCAATCAAGATTAACTATTAAAATAACTGAATTCCCACCTGCAAACCACTAAGAAAGGATTAATCATGAAATGTTCTGATAAAATCCTCTTAGGCTCAGTATGGCCTAGAACCGAATCTACAGGACTTGGTTGGTACACAGTTGCTTCCTGGTCCTGTCACCCTTCTTCCTGTGCTCAGTACCTAGGGGACCATGGGATGCACACCTGCGAGCCTCTGACCCACATCACCCTCTGAACCACCTCTGCTGTCTCCTTCAGATCATTCTATTCATCTGCACCTGCCACAGTTCTGTCCAGCATCTAGGGCCCAGTCCAGCTCATCCCTCTCACCCCAGCAAGCCTTCTGGGGTCCCTTCCAAGACTCAGAGCATTTCACAGAAGCTCTGTCAATGTCCTCAGTGTGTCTTATCTTCTCACAACAAGTTTCTGGTGGCACTAGATTCAGTGAGCGCCTCTGTGATGACAGGGCCATGCGTTCTCCAGCCATTCCCCTGGGCCTGATCCAGCATCCGCCTTCTTAGCAGACCCTGAATACAGGTGGATGGAATGAGGATCCTGGGCCCCAGGACCTCAACAGAGCCTGAGTACTTACATGAGCTGCACAGCCCCTGTGTCTGCCCCACTTGCTGGATGCTGGGCCAGAGCACCACGTGCAGTGGCTTCTCAGGCCACAGGGTCGGGGAGGCAGCCAGCTCTGTGTTCTTTGTTCCCTGGAGAACATGACTCCAGATGATCCCAAGTCAGGAAGGGCACACTCCCCCCACCCCCGGTTTCTGTTTTTAGCCTGGAGCTGCCAGGCTCTTCGATACCATGGTGATGGGAGTCATAGAAATACAGATGATCACTTACAGACACAGTCCCATGCTCTCTGCTTCCTGCAAGTGGAGGCTGTGAGGACTTCCCACTTACTTTCCATGAGCCACAAGCACAGAGGTTATGGCTGCACTCAGGCCACCCAAGAGGGTACAAAGGAGGTCAGGGTGGCCATCGCTGCCAGTGGCCATATCTCTTCCACTTCTAGGAAAGCCTCATGGGTCCTCTTTGAGGAGTAACAAGGGCCACAGGGAAGCCAGGAGCCATATGGCAGAGTTCAGAGAGGGCTCCTAGGAAGGCAGGTGCTTAGGACAGGACCCCTGACTGTGCTCTTAGGGTACTAAAGGGCTGTGGGGCATGGCCAAGTATTCCTGAATTTTGCTACCAATTCCTGAGTAATTTCCATCCTAACAGGATGGCCTTGGGTGGGAGATACAGCAGTCACCCAGCAAATCGTTGCCTTTTCAGGGCTGGCTCCCTGAATCTCATACTGGCTTTTGGGTTAAGAGAAGGACTCAAAGGTCTCGTGTGGGTCAGTTTTTGCAGTCCTTCCCTAGAACTCACTCCAGTTGCTCTACTGCATGTTGAAAAGCAGACTTCCAAGATTCAAAACTCAAGTAAGAAAGTTACAATGTTCGCAATATATTCCCAGGAAAATATCTATTATTGGTATTAGAAGCCAATTGTTTTCCAGGAAATACAGGTATCCCCAGTGTCTATCCCCAGTTGACTGGTTCCAGAACAACTCCCAGGAGTCCCCATATCTGCAGGCATGCAAGTCCATGATATAAAAAGGTGTGTAGTTGTGATGCTCAGTACTGTCAGCTAGACATTTGGAGACAGGCTTCTAGACATACCTGTGAGGGATTGTCTAGAATAAGGTAAGCCTCTGGCTGTGAAGGATTGTCTTGATTCAGTTAATTGATGTGAGTGGGACCAATCCTTGGACTGTATAAAATGTGGAGGGCAAGCTGAGCACTAGCATGCTTGTTGTATGCATTCATTCACTGCTCTCTGCTCGTGACTATGGAAGGAATGTGACCAATTCTTTCAAGTTCCTTCCACCTTGACTCCTCATCATAATGGACCATAACCAGGAACTGTGAGCTGAAATAAACCCTTTCTCACTTAAGTTGACTTGACAGAGTATTTCATCACAGCAGCAGGAAAGAAAGACAATAGCACAGCCGACACATCACCTAGTACTTACATAACCTCTGTATTACTTATAAACACACACCACCATGTAAATTCTGTGCAAACAGATGGCCCATGTCCTGAGTGGAGAACAGCGAAGAAGAGTCTGTATGTGCTCAGTACAGTCCTCCTGCAATTTCTCTCTAATATTTTAACCCACAGACTGTTGAATCAGCTAATTTGATGTGGAAAGTCAACTGTCCTGATCCTTGCGGCAAGGCCATGTGGCAGCATGATGCCTTCTCTCCACAGTGGACCCGGGGTGCGGAGGTGTCCCAGGGCTTGTCCTGATGGGCTTTCAGCAGCAGCAGAGACTGGTCCAAGCCAGGGTTCACTACGTTTTAAACACTAGTGTCTGTCACTGGGGCCCATCTCAAATTTCTGTCCTGCTGCCGAGTATGCTATTTGTTGGAGTTCGAGGTAAAAGGGCCAAGTATTATGAGTAGAAAGAATGTTCTGGAATCGGTGGGCAGCAGGGCTTGGATGCCTCACAGAGTGAGTCCTGGATACCTCCACTGGCCGACATTTAACAAAGTCCAGAACGTCCCCTCCCTGTGGGATAAGAGAGGTCTTGATCCTTGTGCTCAAAGCCCCCAGGGATCTGATTCAGCGGGGAGGACGGGGAGAAGGAGACCGGTGTGTTTTTCTTACATAGCTCTTTGTTTAGAACTTTCTTCTGGAACAAATCATTCCAGTTGGATACAGTTAAAGTAATCCCGGTACAATAAACGCAGTAATTTAGGGGACAATGGCCTGAGGTTTTATAAGGTTACAGGCACCCAGCAGGTCGGGCCACCACGCTATTTGTGGGAGGCATTTTGTTGTACATCCAAACCTGATTATCACGTTCATTAACACAATCAAATGCTGCACTTGGACACAGCCCACTTTGCCTTCTTTTAAAAAACCCATGAATAGAAATACAAACCTGGTCAATTATCACCCAGGGAGAGACTCTAGCTTTCTGGATTGGTAATGCAATTGCTTTCACGGGGCAATGTGACAGATAACAGCGATAGATTAAACAGTTCCACTATGGGCTGTGTATTATAATGGCGTTTAATTTCTTCTTTACAGCTATATGCATTCCTGTAGGTTCCCTTCCAGTTGCCTGAGCCATCCAGTTAGCTGAGTGAGTAACAGAAAGGTGAGCACTGCAGCGGGGTGCTGGGGAAGTACTTTTCTTTCTGTGATAATACACGGACAAAAATCAACTTGCAGGTTACAGTCCATCATGGAGAGAAGCCAAGGCAGGCGCTCAAGTTAGGAACTTGAGGCAAGAACTGATACAGAGACCATGGAGGAGTGCTGCTTACTGGCTTGTTTTCCCTGGCTTGCTCAGCTATCTTTCCAGGCCTACCTGCCTAGGGATGACACCACCCACAGTGGGTAGTGCCCTCCTGCATCAATTAGCAATTAAGAAGATGTCTCTGAGAGAGAAGACTAGTAGGAAATGGGTGTTGCTAAGGTAAGGGAGAAACAGACAAAAGTGGGTATTTAAATGGAAGTGGGGGGGGGGCGTTATACAAGGGACTAAGGGGATAAAGGGAAGAAAGGAGCTCAAGAGAGGTGGGGCCCAGGGGACTGGTGTTACCAAGGGAGAAATGGGGAGATGGGGAAAATAGCTATCAGTGGAGCAAGGACTACAGTGACGCCACAGGCTGACAAACTGTGTCTCTCAGGGACCTGGGGCTTTCTCAGTGAAGTGCATCTTGATTGATGATTTGATAATAAAGTAACAATAACTGATCGTAGATAAGCAGCTACAGGCTTCAAGCGCCAGATCCCACACCCCGTCTCTGCCATGGGGTCCATAAGCTACACGCAGCTCATGTAGGCACACTTCAACCCGAAGAATAATCACACCATGATTCCGATGTGTCCCCTCTCATGATGAGGTGGTCCCTGGAACTTAAGGCAAAATTAACCAGCTTGGCAAATTGTGGCAGTGAGCTGGGACAGTGGAGGGAATACAGCACAATTCCATTTAATGACTGAATGACATATGTACTTATCCATCACCTTTATTTTAAAAAGTATTTTATTTATTATTTTTATGTGTATGAGTATATTGCCTGTACATGTGTAAGTGCATGTGTGTTGTGTAGTACCCACAGAGTTAGAAGAGGGCATTGGATTCCCCTGGTACTGGAGTTATGGACAGTTGTTAGCCACTATGTGCTTGTTGGTGTTCATAACTGCTGAGCCATCTCTCTCTAGCCCCTTATCCATCACCTTTAAAACCAGCGAGGTCCTTTGTAGAACACAGTGTTTGTTTGCAAGATCCATAGCAGTAAGTGCTCAAGGAGAAACGTGGGCTTATTGGGAACTCATCTGTCCAGTGGGTGAAGAGCACACCCTTTACTTGTCAGCCCAGGCCGGTGAATGAAACCCCATGCTGTCCTCACTCTGGCCTTGCCCAGTGGGAGAGGGTGCTGCCGCACTCTGCCTCCTGGATGTTCTTTTGAACGTAGCGACTGTTGGAGGCACTGTGGAGAATGCTTTCCTAGTGGAGTACTTCGCATTGAAATAGGAGAAGAGACCCTTTCCAGGAGAAGATCTCTTTTCCCGGCAACAGGGGAGGGGGACCCAGAACCCCCGCTGATGGGGGAGGTGGAGATGACAAAGTGCGGTCCCAAGGTGCCCCCTAGCCCCAGATCCTATCACATTTGATATATTCTCCACACCAAAGCAATAATCCATGTCTGAGACCACTCTTAGGATATCTCAGGGCAAGATCTGAGCAAAACAGCCGGAGAAACTTATAAGAGATGAATTACAGTTACCCGTGAGAGCGCCCTGTGGGGGCAAGACAGACGCGTGGTGAGATGGCACTTCTATGCCTGCAGAGGCTCTCCTGAGATGTCAGACTTGTGAGAAAACCTACCATTTTAATCACTTCTAATGAAACTCAGGTACTAAATCTCCTTGCCTCCACCTTACACTCCAGGAATATCTTCATTCTCCCAAACAGAAGCTCTGCCTAGTGGACACCTTGTCCCCAGTTTCCCTCCTTCAGCCCTGGTCACCTCTTTTTTACTTTATCTGTGAACTGACTACTCCAGGGCCCCCGGAAAAGCAAGGTAGTGTACTGTGTGCCCTTTTATGGCTGGCTTACTCCACAAAGAATAACAGCCTTGAGGTTCATCCATGGTGTAACCTGTGTCCAAATTCCATTTCATCTTAAGGCTAGCAGTCTCCTGTGTGGACACTGTTTTAGCTTTGTCCATTCATCCACTCATCTGTTGAAGGCTATATGGGTTGTTTCTACTTTTTGACCACTGTGAATAGTTCTAGGAACAAATCCACTTGAGCGCCTGCTTTCAATTCTTTTGGATACATTCCCAGCATATTCCTATGGAAATCTTGTCTTTAACTGTTTGAGGAACTACCTACAGGTTTCCACGGTGACTGCACTCTGATATTCTCAACAGCAGTATGCCAGGGCTCTGACTTCTCCACATCCTCACCAGCAGCGGGTTTGATTAGTTTGACTAGTCTATGATGCTTTATCATAGCCATCCTAAAAGGTGTAGCATGATATCTCTCCATGGTTTTCTCTTTTAATATTTTATTTATTATTTTATGGTTTTATGTAGATGAGTGTATTGCCAGCATGTATGTAAGTGCATCCATGTCATGCAATGCCCGTGGAAGTCAGAAGAGGATGTTGGATCCTCTGGAACTGGAGTTACTGATGGTTGTTAGCCGCCATGTTGCTGCTGGGATTCGAACCTCTGCAAAAGCAGTCACTGATCTTAACCTCTGAGCCATGTCTCTAGCCTCATCCCTGTGGTTTTTGTTTACATTTCCCTAAGGACTGGTAATGTTGGTCTCTTACATGAGCTTATTGGTCATTTCTTCTTTGGGGAAATGTCTATTCAAGTTCTTTGCTCATTTCTAATTGAGAAATTCTGCTGAGTTATCGAGTTCTTCGTACACTGTGTGCTGAGCCCTGAGGTATGATTTGTAGGTGTTTCCTCCCATCCCACAATTGCCGTTTCACTCTGGCAACTGTTTCTTAATAACAGAAGGTTTTCTTTGATGAAGTTCAGCTTGTCTGTTTCTGTTTTGTGGCGTCTGTTTTTGTGGCGTTTTATGCCTGAGTGAGGCACGTTCTCACCTTTGGGGTAATTAAGTGATAGACAGTGTCTTTTTCCATCCTGAGTATCACAGAACATGAGAAGAAGCAATTGGCCCCACTTGCTCTCGGACCCTACAGAGCCCCTGAGCTTGGCTCACTGGAGAGGCCGAGGGGAGGTGGATGGGAAAGGACAGGGATGAGGTAAGTCCTGCCTGCAGTGTACAGCAGCCATTCTTTTGCTGTTCTCGAGGCACCAGCAGTGTGGCTTTGAGGTTGAAGCAGGAGCAGAATTGGTAGACTATGCACGACAAGGTCCCAGAATCTGTTATCCCTCTTGAGGCAAGAAGCAGGGATCAGACACTGGAAAGTCCTCAAGGAGCTGTTTCCTGAGCAGGGCTGACAAAATTAACTGCAAGCTCATTTTCACGGAAGGGACTGAATAGCATAACCAGGGGAAACCCCACACAGAATAAGAGGATCTGAGCCTTTCCCAGTCTTTGATCCAAAAATCTCTTGTGGGAGGAAAGAAGAAAGCACACAGCATGGTTTTCCTGGTTGCTGGGATCTTAAAGGGCACCACATCAGGGCAGAGCATCATGCCCTGGTGGGCATCTCTTGTGTGGGTGGGTGGACAGCCACCAAGTGCTAGATCTGGCAAGATCAGAGGTCAAAGCCAGGCCCATACCAGCCTGTCCAAAAAGGTGCAGGAAGTCTCCAAGACACAGCCTAGAACGAGTCAAAGCTGAGAACACAGAGGAGGGTGAGATGCCTTCACAGGCAGAGACCTGCAGCATCACTGGGGAGTGGCCAACTAGCCACACCAAGCATCCACACTAGGGAATGGCTGTCAGAAAGCACAAGCTGTAAAAAATGCCCCACAAGCAAGAACCATTCTACCCCTGCCTGTGGGGCAAACTCTCCTCTGCAGTCGTGCAGTGGGGATGTGTCAGGAGGAACATGGAGGAAGGGCAAACTCTCCTCTGCAGTCATGCAGGGAGGCTGTGTCAGGAGGAACACCGAGAGGGGGAAATGCAGGAAAGGGACTGGTCTGTGGCAGTCACAGCCCAGAGCTGTGGCTTGCTACTTGTAACAGTAACCAGGAATCTGTGGAACTTAACTGATTTCACAGTTCAGCACTGAAGGGTTGCCTAATTTCTGGAGTCATTTTGTCCTGTTTCTGCCCCAGATACAGATTCTTCACTTGATAAACACAGGGCCTCAGCTCTGGCCCTGGCTAGACCTGGTGGGCTCAGATCCTCCTCATGGCTCTGCAGGAAAATCCCTGTTATGCAGGAAAGGAATATTATCGTAGCGCATGATGCTTTCTGGAAACTAATAACCCAATGGGACTCTTCCTTAGAAACCAGGAGGATAAAGTCCTGGAATGTCGTTAAATGTGGTTTAGGAGAGTCTACCAGCATTACATTGTCTTGATTTTCCAGGGCTGAACAGAACAGGGTCTCAGGTATGCAGAATTCCTGAATCTAACCGCAACTTAAAAGCCCCCAGTGACAGTGAGACAGGGGAGGCAAGAGCTCTGTTCTCCAGCACAGGGGAGGCTTACACTGCCAGAGCCTGAGGCCACATTCTCTGTGAGAAGTAAAAAGTGACCTTGCTCTGACTGAATACACAGGGAAGGAAATGAGATGTTGAGAATCATCACTCAGTGGCCTCTAGAATGTTCCAACACTGAACATAGTGTGTGGGTTTAAAGAGAAAGAGAGGGTACATGTGTTGTCTGAAACATCTACCCATCTAGTCAAGTACATTTTTTCCAAAGACAAGACTTCATTTGAGCAGTTTCAGTGAGCCTGCCTATTTCTGGGGGCAGTAATGAAACCAACGCAACTGACTCTTAAGGAGAAATGAAAGCAGCAAATGCCAAAATACAAATCCCTTTCCAAAGTGACAAGGTTTGATGCTAAATAGCAACTGCATGGAACAGAAAACTAATAGGAGATGGGAAAAAAAAAGTAGAAATCTACAGACACAGACTTCCAAGGGTGGGACTGAGGCTTCAGAAAAGTCAGGACCTGTTGGTGGCACTCCTGTTCTCTCTTCCCCACCCACAAGCTCTCCTAGTGCCAGGAGCCAAAGAGAGAAATCAAAGCCACACCCACCTCAAGTAGCCATTTTGTGACACATGGTGGGAAAACTGGCAAGGACTAGTTCCTTCCATTCAGAAGAGACTGTTCTAGAAGCCTGGCTATCTGTCATTGGCTCATGGCTGCAAGGCTGCCTGTAAGCCACAGATTCTTGGAGAATTAGAGGCCATGTCCCATAGTCCTCTTCACAGGCTGACCAAGGCTGAAAACCCCTGGGTGCAGGTCCCCTGTATTAGAGACTTTTCTCATCAGCAGGAGTAAAGAGCCGACAAGAAGAAACGAGAGAAGAAGGGGTTGTTCTGACTCACAGTTTGAGGGCACTCACATTTTCGTGGCACATGGTGGTCGGGAAGGCATGGCAGCAGGAACGTGAGGTTGCTTGTTCACATCTCAGTAGAGCAGGGTGGTGGTTTCAGTGGAAGTATCCCCCACAGGGTCCAAGTATTTGAACACTTGGTCCCCAGTTCATGGAGCTGTTTGTGGAGAATCATGGAACTTTTAGGAGGTGTGACCATGCTAGAGAAAACACATCACTAGGGGTGGGCTTTGAGAGTATATATCCTTGCCCTCTTCTAGTCTCTCTCTCTCTCTCTCTCTCTCTCTCTCTCTCTCTCTCGCCCCCCTTTCTGTCCCTGCTTGAAGACATGTTTGGCTTTCTGCTCCATCCATCTCAGTCACATGCCTTCCTGCCATGATGGATTCTTATTCCTCTGGAACCTAGTGCAATAAACTCTTCCATCTAAAAGTTGCCTTGGTCATGATGTTTTATTACAACAACAGAGAAGGAGCTAATACAACCAGAAAGCAAAGTGCTTAAAAGTCAGCAGGTTCTGCCTAGGCAGGAACAATCTAGAAAGAAGGATTTGTTTTGCCCATGACTTCAGAGGGCTCACTTCCTGGTCACCTGGCCCATGTGCTTGGCAGACATCACAATGGTGGGAACAGATGTGGTTTTCCACCTTGTGACAAACCTCAAGCAGAGAGGGCAGCAGACAGGCCCAGGACACTCCCCTATCACCTACTTCTTCCAGGGGCTGTACCTCCTGAAGTTTCCAGGACTTTCAAAAATTGTGCCACCAACTGGGGACTGAGAGAACAGCTGATATACCATCAGCGGGGGCTTATGGCATATTTCATATTCAATCATAACATATAGTATATGTAAAGGCAGAGATTATGGCAAAACAGCACATAGGGAAGAAGGATGATTGGAGAAAGACAGTGGTAAGAACTCATGGGCCCTGACCTCTTGAAGGTGGACTGACGTGCCATGGAAGTCCTGGAAAACCACAAAAATAAGAAGCAGGAGAACTGGTCAAAAGACAAAATTCACTGACTTCCGAAGAGATGCCCATTGAGCCCAGGAGAATGTGGAACCGAGAGACGGCACACATTCAGGCAGAAAAATGAAGAGCAGGGAGTGGGATCCCACAGTCACATAGGAATGACACCCCCCAGCAAGTTAGGGGTTGTCTCAGAAGTGGAATCCCACAGTCACATAGGAATGGCACCCCCTAGCAAGTTAGAGGTCATCTCAGAATTCACGCTTGTTTAACATATGTGAACAGATCCTACAAGTCACTGTCTCAGCTACTTCTCCCTTTGCTGTGATAAAACACCCTGACAGAAGCTAGGGTTTGTTCTGGCTCGTAGTCCAATGTTATAGTCCATCACGATGGGGAAGCCACAACAGCTGGTCATGTCACACCCACAGTCAGAAGCAGAGTAATAAACAGTTGTGCTCAGCTCACTGTCTCCTTTTTATTAAGCCCAGGTTCCCATCCTAGAGAGTGATGCCACTCACAGTGAGTGGCTCTTCAGACCCCAACCTGATTGAGATAACCCCAGGTATGTCCAGAGGCTCATCTCCCAGGTTACTCCAGACTTCATCAAATTGGGACCATTGCTGTCACTATATTAATAAGCTAAAAGTAAAAACTAACACGATCCTCTAAATACACCCAGAAAAAAAAAGAAAGCATCAACGGAACTTTACATCTACCCATTACTGAGACTCTTAGCAAAGAAGCAGGAGAAGTAAGTTCCTTTAACCCCAATGAAGAGGATCCTGATGGTTAATGTTAATTTTCAGCTTGGTGGAGTCTAAAATCATGTGGGACTTGGGCCTCTGACATATCTGTGAGGGATTATCTTAATTATGCTAACCGAGACCAGAAGACCTGTCCACTGTGGGTGGCACCATTCCCTGAACAGAAGATCCTGTACTACTTGAGTGAAGAAAGCTCGCTAAGCACTGGGCATGTATTTAATTCATTGCTCTCTGCTCCTGACTGTGGATGTGCTGTGACGAGCTCCCTCCTGCCTCTGCGACTTCCCTGAAGTGAGGGATTGTAACCTGAACTGTGAGCTAAAAATAATCCCTTTCCCCATAAGTTGCTTTTGTCAGGGTTTTTTTTTTTTTTTTAAACCATAGCAACAGGAATAAAAAGAAAACCTAAGAAAGGTATCTTCCACATCCCTAAGCCTACGTTGGACCGACAGATGTGCGTGGAGGGAGTGCCTTCCCCTAGTGCTGGTCACAAGGCAGGGATATTCACTCTGGCCACCTACTCAGTGTCACAGAAAGGTCTGCACAGCAACAGAGAGGATGATGAAGGGCCTACTGTTTGGGAAGGAAGGCCAAAAGTGGGTTTCATTTGTAGGTCTCACAACTGCCTTACAGAAAACAAAAATCTACAAATCTATAAAAGGCTTCTTGGAGCAAAGAAGTGAACTGAGCAAGGTCATAGGCATGACACCTCAGGGCCGACTGTCTTCCTATGCACTAACTTCACACACCTGTATAAAAAGGTAAGAATGTGATGCGAGGCTAAAGGAGCTCGCCCTAGCAGGGAGCGTCTTCTTATCACACTCTAGAAAGGGAAGAATGTCAGCAGGGCAGGCAGGAGAGCGGAGGGTTCTCAGTTCCAGATTCATGCACGGCAGGGCAATCTATGCTCATGTTCGCAGGATAGGGTGTGGTGCCCAGTATAGAGGAAGGATAACAGAATTTCTCTCCAGTCTCATTTCCAGCTCAGTCCGGTTACTCAGTGCTCCTAGCATGGGAATGAGACCTACCCGGACTGAGATCCACAGTGCAGCAACACCTGCTTCTTGAGAAAACCTGCAGAGCTTGGCCCAGACCTGTGTGGAAGAATCGAGGGCATATTATGAATCAGAAAATGATCTGTTAAGTTGGGAGAAAGTGTAGGGTGGGGACAAATGGGACAGGTGCTGTGCTCACCTCCTGAACCCTCACAGGCCGCACTGCTGTAGCCAGTGCGAATGCAGGGAGGGTCTAGGGATCTGCCAGGCGGATCATTCAGAGACATGAGCACTAAAAGAGTGCTAATATGCAGGTGACATGTAAAAATGGCCGATGTTAAAGGCAAGATCTATTTCTAGTTCCTCCACCAGCTGTCCAGAGTGAGAACGGAGGGTCCCAGAGAGCAGCATCTCTCATGTGTATAGCAGTCAGAAACTGGAGAAAGTTGATGCTCCAATGTGCTCCAAGACATCCCCTGTCTCAATGACATTCACCTGAGTCAGACTCTGCATCCTCAGCCACCTTTAGTGACAACAATGCCATCAGGCTTCAGCTTGCTGCAAACCTGCAAGACACCCCCCAAATACCACAGCTCCATTTAAAGAGGATTGTGCATGCGGGGATTGAGTTGGGTCTGAGCGAATACTGTCAGGGTTCTGCGGCTGTGAGAGCATGCCTAACACAGACGTGGATGAGCCCATATGGTCTTCACAGAGATGGCCCTCAGTCACCCAGTGCCACTTGTGTTTAAGTACATTCCACCTCAATTAAATTTCTTATAAAATATCTAAAGACTTCTCAGACTTGAGGGAGCCATCGTTTCTTCTGCTTTTCTCAACTGAGAAGTTCTACAGTGCATGGTGTTTAAGTCAGGCACCAAGTGCATGGCTTTAGGCAGCACTACATACTTGTGCTCTCTGAGCATAGTGCTGATTTGAGTCACTTCAGAGACTTTTTGATGGTATTTCTTCCACTCAGAAACTGAGCAAACTTACCCCAAAACACCTGAGCAACTTCTCTCTATTCTTGAAGATCATACTCAAATCCCACTCCTGGGAATGGGAGGCTTTCGAGGATACAAACAAATTCCAGCCACTCTGGTCATATTGCTCAGCCTTATTCTATGATTGCATGTCTCATGGGGATGCCCATCTGCAGTGCTGACTATCTGGTACACAATGAATACTCTATAAACTTTTGTAAGTTAAAGAATATATGACAAAAGGGCACTAGGCAAATGTATATCTAAGTCAAACATTAGTGAACAGGCTCCTGTTCCCGAGACACAACCACTCCCTGCATGTCTGACCTGCAGGCATTTGCTCAGCCCTGAGCCCCCTCTGTGATTTATTCCATTTGGACTTTCCCAGCTAAGCAAAAGGGTCAGTCACATAAGCAGGACATTACCAGTCAGGCACATGTCTTCCTAGCCTGCTCTAGGAAATGAAAGTAGGAATCTTAAATAACAAACCAATTTTCATTGTTATGGAAGAACCATGGACAGTCAACAAAGTCATTTTAGCATATGAACAAGAGAGGAACCCCAACCAGAAGACAGCAGAACTCTACTTAGGGCACATGCCTCGAATAATCCCTGCATAGAAGGAAAAGGGGGGTGGATGTGTTGTGCCTCTAGTCACAGCATGCACCCCACTTCCCTGTGAGCTCCAAGGTGATGTCTTCAGGGGTGGTAATGCCCAGCTGGTAATACCCAGCTCTAACTGTGGAACAGGATTACTCAACTCTCAATTTGACACACACATATATAACATATAGATTTACATACACCTATGTGAGAAAATTGATCAAGTTGACTAACAAACTAAACATGGCCCATCACATTTTGGGATCCATTTAATGCATCAGGTTAATAAGAACCCAGTGCTGTTAGGAAACATTTCACCGTGTCTGCCTAGGTCCCACCGCCCCTTCTCATACATTGTATTTTGCTGTAAACGTGCCAGCAGGAAGCCGTGACCACAGACAACACGCAGCTGTAGCATCGTGAATGAATAACATAGATGTGCGTTATTATTACCCTTCAGGAAATCTTATGTGGCTCCATTCAAAAGGGGAAAATGCATGGAAGTATGAAAGTGATATTAGGCAGATGTTAGACTGCAGTTGTCAATCTTCTGGAGCAGGTGCTAATGTGTTATAATTATCCCTTCTGCAGTGGTGTTTAGGATTTGGGTTCCCACCTAGTCAATCACTGCTGTAATTGTTAAGCTACTTACGTGGCTCATACGCTGGGTAATAACCAGATAGGATTTAATATTTGACATTTACTGTCAATTGCCTTTCTTCTGACATGCATCTCCCTACACCAATAACTGTAGCTTGGGCTATCTTGCAGCTTCTGGGTAAATCAATAGAAATGGCAGGAATGGGGACGTGAAGGCAGGACAGCACTGTGGGCCCTTTTCCCTGGTGCTCATCTTGGATCCCAGTGGGGCACACTGACCTCACCGCACTGAGATCTTCGGACATGGGTTCTGTACCTACAGGAGTGATTTTCAAACACATTCCCCTTACCTTCCCTGTGGGAAGCTTCTCCTGGGGGAGGGCTACAGATGGAGGGCTGAGGGGAGTGGAAGGGCTCAAATGCATAGTCAAGACAGTGACTTATGTAAAGCTGTAGAGCACCAGCCCAATTTCTTCTGGGTTAAAATGAGACTCCTTCTTTCTAGCAGCTGCCTTCCTTCATCTCTGCTTTAACTTCATCAATGAGGCAAAGCCCGAAGGGGAAGAAGCAGTGGCAGAAAGACATGGGCTCCAGGACAGGACAGGGGCTGGGCGTGAGACACAGGCTGCCACTTCCTAGCCCTCACAGGCATCACGTGCCTGGACCTCAGTTTCTCTTTTGTGAAACTAGTTACTGCAGCAAGAAATGGGGTGACTCTTAGTCTTGACAGTGTGCCTGGCACAAATGAGGAGAACAGGAAGCATCTGCTGTCACCAGGTATAGTAACAGACTCTGTAGTATCACCAAGGTTTACCTGCCTGCGTGGGCACCGTGAGCCAGGCACCTCCAGAGCTCCCTTGTGTTTGTGTCCCATGGTCAGGGCCATGGGGAATGCTCTAGTTTGCTTTTTATTGTGGTGCTAAACACCATGATCAAAAGCAAGTTGGGGAGGAAAGGGTCTATTTCATCTTAAAACTCCTAGTCACAGTCTACTACTGACAGAAATCACAACTGGAACTCAGGACAGGAACTGAAGCTGAGACCATGGAGGAACACTGCTCACTGGCTTGCTTCCCTGGCCTGTTCAGCGACCTTTCTTATAAGGCCCAGGCCACCTGCCTAGGAATGGCACTGCTCATAGTGTGCTGGGGCCCTCCTACATCAATTAGCAATTAAGAAAATGCCCCACAGCCATGTCTGCAGACCAATATTTGGAAATGATTTGGAAAATTCTTCAGTTGAGGTTTCTCATTCTCAGGTGACTCTCCAGTTTGTGTTAAGTCGACAAAAACCAGCACAGGGATGTCCGGTATGTGCTGGATGAGTGGAGTAATGACACCCAGAGCAGGACCTAGTGGCTGAATGTAGTGGCTCTACTAGGACACTAAGGTTTCAATCAGATTCAGAGCTATACTGCTGTTAGCTCTGCAAGCAAGTCTACCTGGAGCCAACCTGACTGACAGCACCACGGAGCTCCAAGGAACAGTCTCAGGGGTGGCACTGGGGACCTTTGCCCTTGTCTTATAGTGTTCCAGACAGGGCTACTGAGTTGTGTGACTTCAGGTAGAAGGTGCTTACAAAAGGTTCCAATAAAAGACAAAGAGGCAGAAGTTCTTCTGGATGGGTAATCTTATTGAGTGCCCAACTGAAGACTCCAGAGGAGCCTCCAAATGCTGTTACCCAGGAGACTGGGTGTACTGATCCTGAAGGTACCACACAGATGCAAAAACATGTCTGCATACCACAAATACATATACATACTCAGAAACATGTATGTGCATAAACATACAAATATACAGGTGCCAGATGTGGTGGCACATGCCTTTAATCCAAGCACTCGAGAGGCAGAGCCAGGCAGATCTCTAAAAGTTCAAGGCCAGCCTGGTCTATGTAGTGAGTTCCAGGCCAGCTAGGGCTACAGGGAGACCTTTTCTCAAAAAAAGACAGAAAAAACCCAACCAAACAAACAAACCCCCGCCAAATATACACACATGCATATACATGTACGTATGTATAGAGGCACATACACATATAGGATAGTGTATGTACATGTATATAAGCCTATACCTATACACATAAACATATATGTACTATATATATGCACATAAATATATACATGTGTATTCATAGATGTATATAATATATAAATGCACATATACATGATTACATGCAATATATACACACCACACCCATGTACACACATGCACTCTCCTTGACTTTCTGAAATCTAGGCAATTAACTCTGAGTCTGCAGTGGATCTGAGGAGACTCCCTCTGTCTTCTACCCCAGAGGGCTCATGGGCATGGGTGTTTCTTTCTCTTTTTAATTTTATTTATTATTTTTATTTTATGTGTATGAGTGTATTGCCCATGTGTGTAAATACACCCGTGTCATGCAATGCCTGAGGAGCTCAGAAGAGGGTGTCGGATACTCTGGAACTGGAGTCATAGAAAGTTGCTAGCTACCATGTGGGTGCTGGGAATTGAACCTGGTTCCTCTACAAGAACAGCAAGTGCTTTTAACCGCTGAGTCATCTCTCCAGCCGGGGTGTTTTCCTTCTTTAACTTTATAAGCCAATGGAACAGTTTCGCAGAGGACAAGCAAGGCTTCCTGCTTGCAGTCAAATCCTTGATGGTTGTCTTAGAGGGTTTAGTTGGGCAGCAGTTCCTATAGTGAGTGGACAGGCCTCTTCTATGGCTCTGCTGGCCACTCTGGACTATGTGTGTCAATGCGAGGTTCTCTTAGTTACTGTGTGGATACCGGGAGGTGTGGCCTATCCTAAGAATGAATTTATCAATAATTCTGAGGGTTTTTTTTGAAGGATCATGAAACTTTAAAAACTCTGCGAGTGTCTCTATGCGGCGTTGTGGGCTGCTGTACTCCAGGTATGATATGACCATGGATACTGCCCTTTTGAGCTCTCAGCAGCTGTTGATCCCTAAATATGACCTGAATAAAATTGAGTCTATAAATGGGCATCACGGAGGAGGAGGGGCTCAGAAGGCTCCACCCCTTCAAGGATATATAAGCATTAATGGTTTCTGGGAGAAGGATTTTCTTTAGTAGTGTAGTTGCCCATAAGTTGCCATGCTCCTGAAAGTAGACCCAATAAATTCACTGGCTCACCAAGCTAGACTTGGATAAAATCCTTATCTTCCCAGGAAAAGTCATAGCAGACAGGATATCAGAGCAATAGAAAATATTTCCCTTTAAAGTTATTTGGCAGAAAATAAGTACCCATGTCAGCTTCATAGGCTCACTTCCTAATTAACAAGATGTGCTCCTGTTCACACTCCTGGGAGTGTGTGCTGAGCAGTGACAGAGCACCGTCAGTTTCTTCAGAAGTCATCCTGGACTCCTCACAGAAGACAGGTTTGATTCAAAGGACTACTGCTTAGAGTTAGATCAGAAATGTAGCTCTGACAGCTGAGAGGCATTAAGACTTCAAAGCAGGGACTGGAGCAGGACCCAGTCATTTCGCAATAAAACACGCAGCCCAGTAATAGTGCCCTTTTAAGCCACTTGGGACTTTTAAGACTTCAAATAAAATACTATTAGCTTAGACAGATAAACAACCTAAGCTGCTACTTGCCTGGGGTGATCCCCTTGAAATTTACAATGGGCAAAGAAAACACGGCAGCCCAAGAGTTACGAAGAATGACAGGAACTCCAGCCATCTTGTGATAATAGCGCAGTGGCCTTTGGGCTAGACACTCAGCATCTTCCGTGGATGTTGCTATTTGGATGGACAAACTCCAAAACTAGCTCTTAGTTTCAACATAGTGGATAAACAAATTTAAGGTGGGAGCTCTGAACATGAGAAATGTTATTTTCAGCTGAGCAAGAAGGACCTGCCAGGTTGAGCTTCTGTCTTCTTTGCTAGTTGACCTGCGGACCCGTGGCTCACAGTCATGTGTGTCCCACTGTTATGAAGTGCTGTCCCTCCCGGCTAGAAGAGGTGGCAATGTCACTCCAGGGAAATGGCCCTTGACCCGAGGGTGCTATGTCAGGGGCATATGGCTAACCCTGGCAGCAGAAGCATGGAGAGTCAAGGAAATGTGAGGCGGAACTCTGCGGGGCTCGAGATCTCCAGGGAGCCTTGGTCTTGGAACATAGCCTTGCTGATGTTCCCTGCCCCTTCCTCCCACTTCCCCAAAACATTGCACATAGCCCAGCAGAATCTATGCCAACCCACCTTAACCTGGGTAGCTAGAGAGGCCTGGACATGGGTCTCAACAAAACCCTGGCTGTGGTGGATCTGTGGTGACTGATGCAGTGCTTTCCTTCCAGCTGGCAGCGGCTCCCAGCGCACACCGGCACATTTTTCTAAGCAAGTTGCTTGTCTGTCTAGTTTCTTCCCCAGCCACCATTGTGCTGCGGGCAGCCAGAATAAAATACGCCAAATACTCCTGGCAGAGGTGCCGACAGCTGATGGATGTCACTTCTCCACACTTAATACATGAGTAGAGGGTGAGGGTTGTTCAGAACAGCCATTCTTCCTTGCTTTAACCCCAGAGATAAACGAGTTTCCTCCCTCACAAGCCAAGTCACCACTGGTGAAATTCGCGGACTTCCTATTTCCAAATCTATTTCATGCTCTCCTCAAGTACAAGAAGTGGAAATCTGGGTTCGCTGTTCTGTCCAAATAATCAATGTCAAGTACAAATAAAACGCAACAGCAGCAACTATTTAGGATGAAGCTGAGAAGGCCATTGTACCTTTAAATTGGAAAGAAAGGAGGAAAAATATTCTGCAAGTTGTAGAAGAAAATGTCACATTTGTCTAGACCCCAAATCCCCTCTGTTTAAACAGGGTGATTAATATCAGTTCCTGTAGGAAATTAAATTCGGGGAAGCACAGCAATAAGCAGATAGGGAGATTTCTGGGCAAGGCGGCCATCTCTGGGTATGGCGCCGCTGATTAATCTGCGTCCCTGGAATACAAAATGAAACATTGGGCTCTCCTGGGCGACAGGAGAAGTGACTTTACCCTCCCGCAGATGGAGAAGCAGAGCCAAACAGCAGACAGGGAGGCTGCGGCACCACGTGTGGTGGGCTGCATGTGGCAGGGCTCTCGTTTTCAAAACGCCGTGTCACAGTTACAAACCATTACTGCTTCCTTCTAGGCTGCCTAGCTTGGTCCTTAGAAAGTTCACCCTTCCTCCTTTCTGTGGATGTGAGGAATTGCCTATCATCCCGTCTTATTAATATTAACTGGCTGGGATTCATCCTCTATCCTCCTCCCCCAGGTATATATTAAAGTTGCACTAGTCCTCCATGTCAGCCTCAAAGCAAGACCAATGGACAGAAAGTATTATAGCCTACCGGTGCTCTTGGAGTTTGAATCCACGTGCATTGTTCTCTTTTGTTTTCTTTCCTTCCTTCATTCCTTCCTTCCTTCCTCCCTTTTCTTTTTTGAAAGACTAAATGAACAAAGTGAGTGATTTGTTTAAATATGAGGCCAGAAACCTTAATTTGCAAATTTAAATCCCTCCTAATCCAACCCTTTCAACCATGGTTTCTGATCTGCAGTGAACATAAGACTTTGGATCATTGAATAATGATGCTATCTATTTAAAAAAATATTTACAGCAAGACGAGCAATGTCACTTTCAGTGAGAATTTTGTAGTTACTAGGAACCTAAGCCTGCTATTCTGAACCATTCAGGGCCTCTCCAATAATTGTATAGAAGTGGGCATTATGCTATATTATTAAGGCTGTAATTTCCTGCTGAATCTGCCTGGATGTTTCTTTTTATCACTTGGCAATTTCTATCTAGTTATAGCATAATTAAGTTTCCTGACCCTTGCTCACTCTTTTAACAGGACGCTTAGAAATATACTAGAATTGCAGATCCCAGGCTGATGTCCTCTCTCCCCACACAGTAATGGAATAAAATTATTAATCCAGTAATTGTACAGCACACATTACTTTGCATTGAATGTCCCTGGTTCTCATTTTCTGTTAGCGACAATCAGCCAGAGGTACAAATCATTTCTGCAGGGAGCAGGGGCTGCGGAAAAGCCTCCCATTCACCCGGGGAGCCACCCGTGCTTCACGATTACCCAGAAGCAATGTGAGCTGGGCTCTGGCAAACAAAACAAAGTTAATAAAATGGACTAAGGAGCAAGATATTTTCCTGCCTGCAGCTTATATGCCAAAATTGGAATGACCACCAAATGATAAGCCTTCCATCCACATACAAGACTGAAAACGGATTGAAAGGGCCAAAGAGCCTCTTGGAGCACAGGCAGCAAGCCTGGACGAATATACACTGATGGTGTGGCAGGTTGCATGAGCTCTAGTTCTCCAGATACAGCCGTTTGTCACAAATACAAGGGTGCTCTGGCTTCTCACTGTGTGGTCCCACACCTGAGAGCTCTGTAACTCATGCTGCGCCCTGTGTATATATGTCAGTCAGTAGGAACAATGTTGCCATGAGGTTGGGGGAGGGCTGCTCCGCAGATAGAGGACTGGGCTCTAACACCTGCAGAAATATTCTGAGGAAGAGAAGGAAAATGTCTGTCCCATTTCAAGGTCCCCTGCCCTGGTCCTGAGGACACACCGTGTCCTGGAAGAGAGATACAATCTCAGATCTTGTGGGGCTCCAAGGGAGGATGCACTTGCTCCAGGAGGAGCTCTGGGCAGACAGTGGAGCAAGAGGCTTATTCTGCTTGCTTCCTAAAGGCAGCCTGTGATAACTGGTAGGATAAACTGCCTGCCATCTTCTTTAAGTCAGAGGGTCACTGAAGCCGCAATGGGCTCCAAGCAAAACAGCTGCAAGGGCTCTGACCAACAGCCTGTGTTTATGAGTAATGTGTATAACCGCATGAAGAGCGCGTGGCAGGCAGGCCATGTGTATAGAGGGAACACGAACACGTGCTGCAATTAGCTTCCTGGAGCCTCAGCGCCACTTTTTGGTCTTTCCTATGGGGGAATTTCAGTGCCACGGCTCAGCTAAGTGTCACCAGCAGATCGTGGGGTTCCCTGTGACTTCCTCTTGCATCTAAACAAGCAAGACACTTCATTCTGCAGCTGAGTGGCGGTAACAGAGACTGGTTTTAGGAGCATCAGCCATAATGTTGCACAACACTATATCCTGAGGTGGTGTGGTAGTCCCACGTTCTGTACTGCAACACATAATCCATTTCGATTGAGCCTGCCACTAAAGCAGGCAAATACTGATATTACTGAAAAGACTTCCAGGAAAGAGAGACAGTCTTTCCAGTTAAACTATATGCTGATTATATCCCTTTTCAATCATTAACTTTTGAATGAGGGTGATTTGCCCCTCCAAGGACACCTTGACCCTGTCCATAGACCTTTAGGTTGCCACACTGGGGGTGGAGGACCAGCACAATTAATGTCTAGTGCACAAGATTCTCTGCAATGCACAGGACAGTCCCTTCTCCACTTAAGAATCCAGGACTTCAGTGAACTGAAAATCAGTCACAAAAAAAAAGAATTCCAGCCCAAGTGCTGAGAGCTGAGTAAGATCAGACACAAGCAAAGCATTCAAAGTCTAATCCTCCCAACTTCTCCCCATTGAAATTCAAACACAAGAAATTCTTTCAACTGTACTTTTTCTCCCTAAGAGATAAATTGTCAAATTGATGAATGAGAATTAAGAAATTTCTTTTCTCTCTATTCCTGATTCTATCAGAAAACTGAAAACAAAATTCAAATCCAAGTTGCCCTTTCTGTGAAATTTACAGCCTACGTCATCAGGCAGCTGCCTGAATGAAGTGCATGGCATCTTAGGAGTGGTAACAGCAGGGTGGTTTATTGTGTGAGAGGAGCAAAGGTTTGTAACCATGAGGTATAGCACACGAGAATGATGAGGAACATGTGTCCATCTTCCCGTCTTCTTCCACAGAGTCGTCAAAAATCCCTTCATACCTGAAGATACATCCATAAAGGCAACTTAATGCCCTGTCCAGCTTCATCTTTTTGTCTTCCACTTCTTAATTTTAGAAAGCAAAGAAAAATGTCACTTTTATTTTATCGTGAAGTCACACGGGACGAACCAGTGGATGCGAGCTGCCTCTCACAAAATCCAGCAGGGCAGGAGGCGCCCAGAGCTGCCTACTGCAGTACCAACCAAGCGACTAATAAACATACATTTGCTGGGGACGGCGTGATGGGAGGGACCATCACTTAACTTCCTATTGTTTCATTGATAAAAATGATCTTGGAAGCAGAAGAATATATTAACTGTTTCCTTTGGTTTTCCATCTAGAAGGCTGAAAGACGTTTCTAAAATAGATCTACTTTCTTTTCATTCTGCGGAATAATGCATGAATGATTATAACATATGCTCTATCTCCCGGTTTTGCTCCACCAGTGGAAGAGTGGCTGACATTGTAATCACAGCTTGTTGGGTCCTTGGTCTGCTACTGTTCTGGCTTATCATGGTCGTTAAACGTCCATTCTTGTTCGGTGTGATAAATGTTATGGCCATTTCACAGGAACGAAAAAGAGAGACATGTTAAACCAAATATTGCTTCAGATTGCGTCTTTTATTCTCCTTTATCATCATATCTTAATTTATAGCATAATCATCATTATCACGACTGTCAGCCTCATTTAACCTCCCTGCTCTCCCGTGATTCTTTGCCGGCAGGTCTGATTGCTGCCTTCTGCTGACTGGTTGATAACAGCTGACTGATTGGCCCTCCCCACGAGGAAGACAATGATATATAGAACAGTAGGACTTGCTCTATATATTAATGAGGAGCTGGCAAAGCTTTGATAAGGCTGCAGAATAATCCATCAGTGCACGAAGGAGCTTGTAAAACTGGGGGAACGTTTCATGGGAAAAGCACCTGGGAAGGAGGTAATGACCCAGCAGCTAAATGCCTGTCAGCTGTCTCCCCTTCGTTGTAATTAACATCAGATAGTGGCGTATGGATAACCTAAGAAGTTTATCAACCCCCAAATCCGGTCCCATTCTCCCCATGTTGTGCCCACTGCTCACCGTCTTTTACAACATATTTAGCAAGCCAGCAATTAATGGCTCATTTTCTTTGGCGTTTGGAACTGTTTATCTTCGAAACTGGCTCTTATCAGAGGCTGTTACCTATGAAAGGCAAGAGGCATGGCGCTTTGTGCTCTGGCTGTTACACTTACTCAGCAGAGGCAGCTTCACCATTAGATACAATGCCTTCAGATGGCTACTTGAGTTTGAATGCTCCGTTATTACAGGTATTATATAAAATTGCTTGTGTTATGTGAAGGGGATTACAGAGGCTCTGGATCAATAACTTCAGTGGATGTTGGGAGTGATTACAGTGCTCTGTCAATTTCCCCATTCGGCCCTCAGTGTTGATTTACAGCACACCACCTCCTTATTCACATCAAATCACTCATTTCCTTGGTAAATTCTATATATCTCAATTTACTTTAAGTAGCTGATTTGTGTAAAATGAAATGACTTCCTCTCCTGTGTGTGCAACAGACCTAATCCTATAGAGTAATAAAAAGTGTAAACACGAAGGAAACTCAAAGCATCGCATGGAGCACAGTGGCTGCCCGCTAAATAAAATAGCTATAATTGGAATATCTCCCGTACCTAGGCTTTGTTTAGCATACACCTAACCTTCATCCAGCTTCATTTTTTAATTTGTGGGAAGGACTCCTGGACTTGTTCAGTCTCTTCAAGTGTAGGTTGTGGGCCTCAGAGCAGGCACACTGCCTGCTCTGTTCTCATGGAGAGGGGTGGACTCACAGGGAAACCCAAAGTGGCTCTGCAGACACAGTCCTGCTGACACGCTCAGAACCTGCTCTGTCTCATGGAGGTCTGGGCTTACAGAGAACCCCAGTGTGGCCCTGCAGACGTGGCCCTGCTGTGACACGCTCAGGACCGCAAAGGCAGTAGTTGGGGATTCTCACACACAGAGCCGATTGGTGGGATCCCACTTGGCACAGGTTGCCTGACCAGCCCTTTTCTCTTCTTCTTTAGGGGTGTGTGTGTGTGTGTGTGTGTGTGTGTGTGTGTGCATGTGTTGACTAATGACTGATGGAACTCCGGGAAAAGAAGCTCCAAGACAAAAAGCTCCAGCAAAGCAGAAAGTCAGGAACATAGGAAACATTTAAGATCAGAGTCTAGAATTTCCACAAAATAGTAGTTCTCTAGAACATGCCCATGGGCGAGGGGGTGGGGCACCCTGTCCACACACACCGTGTTCCTAGCATAGGGTGCTTTCTTTGGAAACTGATTTTTGCACCTAAACTTGACACTTCTTTTCTAGTGATTTTGACCTAAAAGAGGTCCTTTGAAAATGGTACTTTTCCACAATAAATAAAACTTACATAAACAAAGCATTTACAAAATCATCAGAGGCAGTTTCCCCACAGAGCCTTCCCCCCAATAATTGTCTAGGACTCAAACAGACAAATGAATAAACCACTAGATTCACCAACCTATTAATGCACACAATTTCTGGGTACTGAAGCTATTCAAATAATAGACTAGAGAGGAGGGAAGGGATGCATTTATTGTCTGTCCTGGCATCAAATGTCCTTTGCATAAAAACATACAGATTACTCCTGCACATCTGTGGCTGCGGTTGCACATCCACTTCTGTATATTTCTGATATATTTTTCCCAAATTATAACACCAGGAGAAAATACAGAATTCTATTAAGAATGCAAAGAAAAAAAATCTCTATAAACTGTCTATATTCTCTGAAAGCCCTATTGTCCCAAAAGCATAATATTTCTCAATATGCGATTGAAATCAAAGATCTACAAACTCTGCCATTTTTCCACTCATTACAAATCAGACCTTTTTTTGTGAGGTGTTAGCTTGCCGATGGGTAGGGCTCTACATGACCGGGTCACAGGCTGACAGATGGACATTACACTCGGCTCAACATCAGTATAGGTATGACAGGGACATATCAGGGCAAACAAGGACAAGAACCGGTTACAACCTCAAGGGAGATGATGGTGCCTCAGCCAGCTGCCCAGCAGGGCAGACACCTGACCTGGCCTCACCTCAAATGCCTGGAGCCCCTCTTGTGTGTCTGCTTCTTCTTAAGAGCATTCTGATACATACCCATCAGTTAAGAACCTCTCATGCTCTGAAATGACCGAGCAGAGGAGGCATTTCAGTTTTATGGATAACAAAATATAGATCAGTGTGATTTATATCAATGTATCCTGAGGGAAAGGTTGGACTAGAATTCCAATCTGTTGTCCTCTAAAATTAAAGATTGTTTCAATTCAGTCATGTAGGAGACAGCTAGTATGGACAACTCAATTTACACCAAGGAAAACATTCTAAGAGGTAGAATACCATGTTCTAGGGACAGAGAAGGGGCTGGGCATGGAAAGACAGTTGGGCATGTTCAGAATAGGATCCAGGCTCAGACAGTCCAGCAGGGGAGATGTATATATCAATGAAAAGTGAAATTACAGTAAAATTTAGGGAATATCCTAGCATAGTAGAGTGAAGATACTATAAGCTCTCTTGGCTCTCCATTCGGCCGTGCGGACGGTCATCACTGAGATAAGGAGGAACAGCTAGCTTTTAGCTGGAGTAACCAAGAGGTGATGCAGATTGCGACCTGCGAAGCTGGAATGCAAGCATGGCCAGCAGTCAGGGGCCTTCCTGAACATACTGAAGTCCGCACGAGCCCTCCTAAGATACAGGTGGATTGGATGGAAAATTCACATAGGAACATGGTATTTCAGGCTGATAGATGACAAGCTACTATTCAGAAAACTCCTGTTTCAAAAGAGCACTAATTCACTTTTAAGTAGCAATCTATGAAAGATAGCTGCATTTAATATATAAACCCGTGGAGTTATATCTGACACTATACAAAGGACATTCATCCTACAGAATTATTTTCCAACAATAATAAAAAAAAAAACAAATTAAGAATTTATATGCACTTGTGAGGTAGCACCCAAATTTACCCAGAGAGACAATACACTTTGACAAAGTTACAGAAGATACAAATTCACTCACAGTTAACTGAAAGTCAATCACCATTTTAACTACAAGGCCCAAAACAAGGCAGGTACCTACAAGCTGAATATCTGGTGAAATATCAAGGTGGAAACAGTAGAGTGAGTCAGGAGCCAAAGCTACAGCTTGCCTAGTCATCTATGGGAAACTCAACACAGATCCAGGAAACACAGACGTCAAATCGGGGCTATGCAACCCAACAGCCTGGTGAAGGCCTACAGAAAGAATTCCACTGCTTTGCTTGCTCTGCTAGCCCCCCTGACCAGAAGAAACTGGAAGAGAAAGGTAGTGTGCACTGAGCACAGCCTGCCCGGGTACCCTCATCCCACAGCGACAATGTGAGGGGTGTGTTCATCTAGAATGGGTCTCCTCTACTGCCCACTTCCCAACATGCATGGAGAAGCTACTCAATTGGAAGTCTGCATCTGAACAGATAAACTCCAGAAGCTCAGAGTTTACATGTGAAGCTCTTCACAGTTCCAGGAAAGAGACCTAGTGTGCGGGCACCCTGAGCTGCACCCTGAGCTGCCCCTCTGGAACCGGGACATGAGGGCTACTGCCTCTAGACAAATGGCAACACACACTGGGGGCAGTGGAAAGCCTCCTGAGTTTCCTTATGCTTGCATTTCTCTGCTGCCAAAGCTATCTTCATGATGAGTAGAAAATGCATAAAGGCATGAGTTCACTGGGAATTCTTTTTAAATAAGAGTTGAAAAGTCGGGGTAGATTTCACTCACATGCCAATGAGCTATAAAGTTCTAGTAAGCAGTGAGCCTGCAGCTTTGCTGTTTGTGATTTGGCCAGATGGGAGGATGGAAAGAATCCCCACATAGCTGGAGCCCTACTCAGACCCCAGGCTGGCTGTGGTCTGGTCTGAAGGGCCTCTTTCAAACTCAGTACTCATAACAGGCTACATAGGAGACTCAGCCTGCTTGCCACACCAGTTCTCTCTAAAACGATTTAAAATACTGAACAGGACTGAAGAGTAAGGAATGTGTTGAAAAGAATGTGCTTCCTGTTAACAAATATCAGTGGTTATAAATTAGGTTGCTGCTTTTTAAATGTGTGTGTGCGCACACACGTGTGTGTACAGGTGCACATGTGTAAGTGTGTGAAGGCCAGAGGTCACATCAGGTGACATTCTTGTTTTCTATAACAGCTCTCTCTGAGACTTGGGGATTACCCATTATGCTAAATTGGCTGGCCAGCAAGCCCCAGGGATTCTCCTGCCTCAGCTTACCCAGCATAGGGATTACAGGTGCACATTCCTATGCCTGGCTCAATCCATGGATTCTGGGAATTGAACTCATGTTCTCAGGATTGTACAACAGGCACTTTACTGACTGAATTAACTCCCAAGCCTCTGACTGCTACTTTTAAAAGCAAGTGTTTTTGTTTTAACCTCTGACAGACCAGAACCCTTAGTGATGGGCAGATGGAGGGGATAGCCCTGGGGTGGGCAGACTTTGGGGTGATGTATTTAACAATTCAAATGAAAGTCATTGAATACTTTACCCCCAAAGTGCCTACAGTGACAGGGAGCCTGTGTGACTTCTCTGTGATAGAGGGGCTGTTACTGCGAAGTCCGCTATTCCAGGAGAGAGAATTCCTTTCCCTCAGGAGGGAAACGCTGAAATCAAAAGGTAAGAGGGACGAGAGTATAAAACTGTCTCCTGCGTGGAAACTCCTGTGACTTAGAGAAGGGAGACAACAGAGTGGCGGTGAGAACCCGTCCAGTTTTAAACCAGATTCTTCCTAGGCTCCACATTCCAAGTGAATTTTCCCTTGCTTTGTCAAATCTTTGACAAGATGGGGAAGATATTCATTATTTTGACTTCCAGGTTTTTTTTGTTTTTTTTTTTTTAAAGCAAAAACGAGCATTTTCTCCAACAGTGAACCTGTGTTATAAACATCACATTGCTTGCAGGGAACCCAAACTGTTGCATGCTGAAATCCTCTA
Organism: Eospalax fontanierii; assembly: GCA_035773235.1. NCBI lineage: Eukaryota > Metazoa > Chordata > Mammalia > Rodentia > Spalacidae > Eospalax > Eospalax fontanierii. Next base: position 42,074,480 of record CM069524.1, read on the forward strand.
AACCTGGTTCATGGTAAAGCGAGATGCTGGCTATGTTGGTGCAGAGGGGACTACGATGTGAGGATGTAAACAGAGATGGGGTCCTGGGCATCCCAAAACACTGCAGTCTGGATGCCGCAGCCGCAGTCCAGGTGATGCCTCCCTCACCTGATGATGGTTCCACTGACACCCAGGGCACAGCCATCTACCTGGCAAAAGCATCCCAAGCTGGCTGATGAGCTTTCATTTCTCTGTCCTGAGTTCCACATCTCTGGGGCCTGAGATTTCCCTGGGCGGAAGTGGCTGTGGGCCTCCTTCCTTTTGTCTCAAGCAGAGGGTTTAATAGCTAAAGTAACTGAAAAGGTCTAACGACAGAAAGGCTCCGGTTTCCAGAGTAACCATAAAAACAGACCCAGTCTCCATGGCAAAGAGAGAAGCTATTTGCCGCAGCCTTTTCAGAGCCGAGCGAGCTGACAGCTTTCCTATAATCACCCCTGGTGATTTGTAGCCACTAACTATATTATAATGTTAACTATAGGAGGTCTTCGAAAATACGCAGGCGGAAAAAGCGAAATAAAGAATGGGCTTGCTTTTCTCTGCTGTCCCATGAATACATTATCAATTTATGATTTATAAAATAGTCTCTGCTAATGATTGCACCTGAAGAGGGAAGTGATGTCCATCTCAAAGGTTTCTTTTTGCAGTTCTTTTGGGGTATCCATTTATAAGTCTGCATACAGTCTGAGTATAAGCGTTTGTTTCCAGGAAGGGGTCATGAGTACCACATGTAACGTGAACACATTTGATTCCACCTGTTTTATGCCAAGAGTAGGCATATTATCTGAGGCTTGGAGTTACTGTTTCTTTCTGTCATTTGCAAAAAAATGCTAAAATTATGTTATTTGTACATCCATGCATATGTACGTGTGTGTGTGTATGTGTGTGTGTGTGTGTGTCTTGGTCACAAGGTTGTATACCCAGTCACACCATTACCAGTATTGCCAGAGTACCCTGTATTTCCTGGTTCCCATTTGGAAGTCTGAGGGGTGGGCTAGGGGTCTGCTTCTCCTGGACTGGTGGTATATCAGCCTTGCTTCCTTGCCCTTCACTTGAACATCACATGGATTTAGATTTCAGTCTTCATCTTTTATTTACCCCCTCCCCTCCAGCAAACTTAACTATTAGGCTCATTCTGTGTTCAAGTATTACTATTGCATACAGGATAGAGACATTTCCAGTGTTAAGTGTGCACAGAATAACTTCCAGATCACTAATTCTTCTTTTCCCAGGGCTCTCTGTGTATCTGTCTGTCTGTCTGTCTGTGTCCTTCTCACTCTCACACACATCAGTCAGCACACACAAACATGCAGTTATGGATTTACATATTGCACAGCAAATTTAAATATCTTTTGGATGTCCAAAAAGATTACTAGTGATAATATCGACCTGAGAAGTATGTTAACAAAGAATGACGGCCACTTTGGTTTTGAGTTCCAGAGAAATGCAAATTTCTTTTATTTGGAAGATATCGCTAGACAAAACAGATGAAGAATAAATCAAATGAAGCTTCATTTTTATTGCACATGCCAGGACCTTCAAAAAGAACTGGAAGTTTTCAGCTGGTTTTTGCTAGTAATAAGTCCAGATGATAAGATTTGGGAAATAAATACTGGGTTCTGTCACTTGGAAATTGCCTCATTTTAAACTGGTACATGAAAATTATTTTTAAAAATCTGCCCCTGTCCCAAGTTTAGATGGACTTAGGTGATCATACATTAATCAAGCTCTGGATTTAATTTTCCCAATTATGTATTGAAAACAAATGCACATATTCTTTGTTTTAAGCCTCAGGGGCATCTCCACAGAGCTGGTACAGTGGTTCCTTTCTGGGACTGCTCAGCATCCCAAGAGACCAAGGCAGAAGACAGGCTTTCCAACATACTGTCAGATGGCGAGTGTCTGTGCTAAACGTCCCCTCCGCACACAGAAGAAATCAGCTCAACAGGCATCGATGTCTCTTCATTTTCTGTTTTTTTTTTTTTCCCCTCAAATCTATTTAAATACATCTGATGTTCTTTGAAGGTCTGCTGAGTCCAGGAGAACAGACAGCACCTGAGCTTGGGCCCTAGGTCTTGCTGAGGAAAGAGACAGAAGGCAAGGGAGCCCGGATAGGGGGTAGGGGTGGGGGTGTTAGTTGATAAATGTTCCATGTTGGAACCTAGTAGAAATCAGTAAACACCCCATGATCTCCCCCAGGGTCATAAGGAAAACCTCCCAAAGTAAAAAGCCATTACCTCAAATCCCAGCCATCTCCCCTCTCCCTGTCTGCAGAGTAACTATTTATCTATCTGTCTGATCTTCTGCTGTGGTCTCACTCCCAGTCCATGCTGGGTTTTATAAATTGCTTAAAGATAAAAGGCTTACCCTACTGCAAAGAGAAGTAAGATATAATATTGAATTTGCACGAAAATGAACATTTTCCTGGTGCCCCTTATATATTTAAAATTGCTGTTTTCTTGCTATGAATATAATTCACTCCGTCTTTCCTGGAGTGTAATCCCACAAGGGTTTGACCAAACAAAAATGCTCTAATGATTGCAAATGGCTCAAATATTCTGTCCAGCGAGTTAAGTGATAAAAGTTTCCATGTTAAAAGAAATAATAAGTGGAATTTCACACATATTACAGTAATTGTGAAGCATCCAATTTACATAGAAATCATGGGAAGGAGTTCTGGCCACGGCATTTAAGTGAATCATTACGAGCGTGGCTGATACACTCAGAAGCCGTGGTGTGCCAGGTGTGTTTCTTTTAGCATAATAAGTCCTGTAATGGAGCCTTTAAAAGCTTAAAATGTATAGTTAGATTAACCTTTCTGTTTTAGGGTTTTTTTTTCCCCCCTTGGAAAAAAAAAAGAAGGAAGGCCAGAAGGCAGAAGCAGAGAATCTTAAAACGGCAAATGAAGGGACAGCCCTTTTCTTCCTCCAGTCCCAGCGCCCCTCCAGGCCCTTCTTCCTCTCGCCTAAATGTTCCTTCCATAGCTGTTTCCACAGCGCATCCTTAGCATTGCCTACTTCAACTGTTTGGTTAAAACTGGCCATTTTTTCTCCCTGGTTACGATTCAAGACTTTCATTCAAATTCCTAGACAGTGCGAGATTGACTGCAGTGGGATCCTGAAAGCTTATTTATCTCTTTGCAGTTAGAGATTTCTTTAACCAGAAAGATTGAAGCAAATAACTTCCAGCCTTAAAACATGGTAAGGCCAAAGCTAAGTGACCCAAGTTTTTCCTCCCTGGGATCGTCGGTGAGGCCGTTCTTCCTGTCCTTGGCCCCACGTCGTCTTGAGCTTAAAAATCACTTAGTAAAAGCTCATTTCTGCCTCGTTGTAATAGGTCCCTGGGCTGAATGAATCAGCTCTTAAGGTGGTGACCACCAAGACAGAGGGAACCTCCTTCACTTCTTCATAAGTGAGTCTGGGAACAGGGGACTTAACTGATGGGAACCCTGAGCTGGACATGCTCCGTGAAGCCTTCTCAATCAAACCTTCCTTTCTTACCAATAGTTCATGACCCTCTCTGGCCCTTCGTCACTTCTGCTGCATCTAGACCATGGATTCTCATTGAGATCTGTGACCTGTAGTTTGGACCTGACAGCTGTTGGCATGTGTAAGCCTGGGTATATGTCTAGGCAGGATGAAATCTGAAACATAAGGTGCTTATAGAAGCCCTATTTTCAACCTACTAGATACCAGAAACACCCCTGGGATGTCCCTCCACACTGAAAAGCCCCATTCCAGTGCAGAGCACATGAAAAATGCCTCACCCTTCTGCCTGTGCCAGGAACTAACGTGGTCAGTTCAAGTTCTGAGTTTCTCATGGTTTCCTTTGGTTGTTTTCCAGAGTAAACTCAACTGAAAATATCATATATAATAAAAACGAATACAATAAAAGTAGTCAATAAATAAAATTCTGAAGTCTGATACAACCTTAATCTTTCATGTAAAGGACAACAGGTAAATGTTGGCCATGTGTTCACATTTGTGGGCTTACAGAGATCAGGTGGCATGTTAGAGAATTAACCTTGGCCAATAAATACCTTACCTTGTTTTGTTTACACACTACAGTGGTAGGATCACAAGCAAACCCAGATGTATTTCAGACTTGACATTATGGAGGCTAAAGCAGAAGCCTTCCTATTTAGAGGGAAGTGGAGGAAAGGCTGCGTGTGAGTCGCCTGACTGTATAACATCTGCTTCCATTTGCAAGCCCATAGTACTGAGACAGGTGTCCATGTCATGACTGTGTCTTGTTCACCTCTGACTCTCAGTGTTCAGGTATCCACAGCATGTTGTATATAAAAGTTTCATTAGACGAATGGACAGTTGAATGCTAGGGCAATGAGCAGGGGACTGGGGAGAGACTAAACCAAGGCTTAGTCTTTGCCTTCAGGGAACATTCTGTGGGGTTTGTGGCACTGCCCGGCCAGCATGACTACAGCTGATGGATCATTCATGCAGTGGTGTTTCCAGGGGGCTGGGCAGAGAGTAGGAGGGGTATCCAAGGCTGGGTGAGGTCAAGCTGCGTGCCTGTTAGCTGTGAGATCAAATTACCTCTTGAGGATCCAGCAGAAAGACAGCACTGGGCTTCTTTAAAGACCTGTCCCCAGCAGGAGAGAGAAAGGAAGGAGACAGCTGCATGATTTTAGAAGCTGAAAAATTGGATGGACAATGGGTATTGGATTTGAATGAGCTGAGATGACAGAACCCAGCCAGCTGGGAGAGAGCAAGAAGGACCTGTGATTTCAGGTAGGAAGCCAGTGACGGCCAGCGCAGGGCTATGCGTGCTCTGGGCACAGGGCTAGGCCACCGAGAGTGCAAGCTAGAGTCTCCCTCAGGAATGATCAGACACCAGCGTGTCATTCAACCCAAACAGGACACCCTTCCCTCTGCCAGACCCTCAGACCTTGAGTAAGCAGCGTCTGGAGCTGCACCACACTGAAAACAGAAACTAGGCTGCTCGTGGCCTTCCTTAGCCTTCAATTTAGGAGCCATCAGGCCATGTAAGTACAGATGGTGGATATTTGGTTAGATAATGAAAAAACACTTGGTTAGATAAAGGTCCTGGCACTGAAACTCCCTTTACTGGTTAGTTTTTGTCAACATGAAATAATCTGGAGACACCTAGGAAAAGCGAACCTAAATTAAATATTGCTTCCTTGAGATTGGCCTATGGCTTCTCTGTGGAACATTTTCTTAATTACTAACTGACTCAGGAATACCCAGCCCACTGCATGCCATCCCTGGGCAGGTGGGCCTGGGTTGCATAAGAAAGGTGACTGAGCAAGCCAGAGGGAGCAAGTCAGTGAGCAGTTCTCCTCTGTGGTGTCCGCTTCAGTGCCTGCCTCCAGGTTTTTGCCCTGAATTCCCTTGATGATGAGCTATGAGCTGTAACATGTAATAAACCTGTTCCTCTCCAAGTTAGTTTTGGTCAATGTTTTAATTACAGCGACAGAAAGTAAACTAGGACATTCCCCAACTTAAAGAAACAGCCCCCCCACCACACCCAGTAAGTCCCACAACTATCAAATATGCCAAGTTCCTGGACCTTCCCACTGTCCTCTCAGCCTCTTCTCCATTTGGGCAGAGAACTAGGTAACCAGTGTGAAAGACAAAGAGGAAAACCAAGAGCCAGGAAGACACATACTTACCTAATCAGAGACTATATGTGAAGAAATAAACTCTATATAGAAACTACCATTAGCTAAAGAGATAAGAAATGGGGTGGGCAAGATGGCTCAGGGGGTAGGGGGCACTTGCTGCCAGGCTCAATGACCTGAGTTTGATCCCTGGAACCACATGGTGGAAGGAGAGAACTGACTCCTACAAGCTACAAGTTGTCCTCTCATTTCCACCTGTGTGCTGTGGCATGCACATGCATACGTGGAGAGAGAGAGAGAGAGAGAGAGAGAGAGAGAAGCAAAAGAGAAAGAAAGAAAGGGAGAGAATAGATAAATAAAAAATTAAAAATAAAGAGAGAAGAGATGCTATTACAGCAAAGAGATAAGAACAAAGGCTATGAAAAGAAATGATTCAGAGAAAAAAATTGAAATCAAATGCATACTGAAGGAAATGAAAAGCTCAGAAGACTAGATGATAAAACAAAATAAACCTCTCAGAAAATAAAGCCAAATGCTGAAGGAAGGAGAAACAGAAGCAGAGTTAGAAACAGAAAGGAGAGGGGGCAGTATTAGAGCATTAACCCCGAAGAGCTTCATGTCCAAATGACAGGAATTCTGGAAAGAGACAACAGAAATCCCTCAGGGAGAGATCATAAAGAACTCCAGATAAGTTTCAGGGCAGGAGTTTTCAAATTGAAGATGCTCAGCGAGCACCCACAACAAGGGGGAATATAGATCTGCATCAGTGATCTTCGCTAGAGTGGTCCAGAGCATGAGAAAAAAGAAACGTGCACGCACAGGGTCAGAATACCAGTGTCCACAGTGCGTGGGGAAGACAGGACAGCAGAAAGAGGCTCCACCAGCCTCAGCCCTGTTCCCTGCCAGGGCTTCTGTGCTTTCTAAAATCCCAAACGAACTCAGAGAAACAAGATTATCTCACCTGAAATGTGAGATAAACTACTGGAAAAAAGATGCTCCAACAAAAAAAAGAGGGAGTACAGAGAGAAGAAGGGACAGGTTCCAGGAAACGGAGATCCCAGAGGGTGGTGGACAAGACTCAGGAAGTCTTCTGTGTCTCAAGAGAATATGGAACCAAGTCTGGTGGAAGAGCTTGGCGGATCTGGAAGAGATTCTTCAAGAAGACATGGACTTAATTGCCAAGATAATTGGGTGATTAGAGAAAGAATGGAACGTAACTAGTCCTAAGTATATAGAAAATGAAAGAATGCAGAGGAGACCAGGGTGGAAACGAAAGACCATCCATAGCTCACAATGCCCATCATCTGTGGGCAGATTTATGCAGCCACAGTGATGTAAAAGTACCAGAGCGAGTCCGTGCTCCATCTCCAGGAGGAGGGCGCACACCAAGAGCTCATTCACTTTTTCATAGAGGGAGTTGAGAAACCAGTGCGTAAGACACAAGCCCAAGAAGCAGCAATGACCAGTTTTAAACAGAAATGTGGGCAATAAACACAGAGAAAAGACAGAAAGGCTGTGTCAACATAAAAACACAACACTCCCTTTAAAGGGTGATAAAGAGATAGTTTATTCTAAAATCAGATATGAGGGGCTGTGGCCCAGGAACACACATTTAGGGTACTACAGAGTCCATGTTCCATAGTGGTAAGTTTGAAGATTTTATAATAACAGAACAAAGAAAGTCATAATTTAAAGCATTTTTTAAATACATGTGTAAAACTTTATATAGGTGAGTTAATGCAAAGTAGAGAAATGTTTGCTGTAGGCCTCAGATGCATCTGATGGCATCTTTAGTCTTTTGGTTGGTGGGGTTAGATATCTGTACATTCCAAAGGATTTACCTAATGGTCACAAAAATGTCAGCTCACATATAGAGAATGGCAGTAAATAGCTACTGAGCAGGTCTAAGGTCATTTTGGTTCTGGACTCATATCAATCCAAACTCCCCACAACCACTGAAGTTCTAATAAGTCTTGCAGAAGGTTTAGTGGAAGGAGGGAGAGAAAGAAAGAGGGAGGGAAGAAGGGAGGGAGCTTTTCACCCAGCACACTGATGGAGAACAACTCAGCATTTTAACCTTTTGCATCTTAAATACCTGATTAAAAAAAAAAAAACAAACTAAAAGAATCAACTGAAGTTCACCAAGGAGTAAGAGAGGCAGGTCACACTCAAGGTTCAGAGATAAGGAACAACACGGTGTGTCCAGACAAAGTGTTTTTGTGGGAATGGGTGTGTTGTGTGCAGAGCTGGAAGGAACTGTGAGGGACCAGGCTGTGGAAACAAGCCCTCCAGAGGTCCTCCAGCTCTGTTCTCTGGCACTGAGAACTTACACAGCATGGACAACAGGATAATCTGGCTGAGGGAACACAGCAGACTGACTCTAATTGTTATTCACCCTGAATTACAGTAGGTACAGAGGCTAAAGATAATTAATAGGAGGAGCAAGAATGCCAGGGGGCTGTTGGGCTAGTCTGAAGGTAAAGACAAAAAGGATTGAACACACACTGAGAAGGATAATGCACTGAATTTCATATCCATCCTCCCTGAGAGTTCAGCTGGGTATAGGAATCCCAGCTGAGAAGAGAGAAAATGGCAGTGCAGAGGCACCCAATGTGTGTCTGCATCTCCACAAACCTGAAATAAAACACCAAGCGCATGGCCCCAGGGAGACGTGGGCAGTGTGGAAAGGCTCTGGAGGGAACACAGTAACCATACATGATTAGAGCTCAGGTGAGCTTCGGAAGTACTCAGCTTTAGATCTGTAAAAAGGAACAATGATCTTCAACACAGGCTGCCAGGCAAAATGGTAGGGGAAGGGGTCAGTCCTCCAGCAGGGCTTCAAGTGGAAGGAACAGCGTGCTGCTTCACAAGCTCCACAAGCACATAATCCGGCACCATAAAAATGGATAGTTTAAGACAAAAGATCTGTGATCTCCAGCAAATAAGCACCAGAGAAGGGACCCAGACACTTACTATCTTGCTCACCGGTTCCCTTGTAGGAAAACATCTTAAGAGAGGTCTTATGGTCAAATTTACCAGCTAGAAGAGCAGAAATTCCTGCTCCTTCCATTGGCTAAGTGTGGACCCAGAAAACTTGTGACTTGGACTCAGATTTACAGACACACAGAAGGAAGGGTTTGTCACAATGCAGAGGAAAGGTCAAGGTGATTATATCTGTGGATTTCAGCTTCTTCCCCTCTGGGAAAAGAAGAACAAATATTTGTGTGTGGACTGGGGGTGCTAGAACATAACTACACCTGGCCGGGGCACACAGGAGCCCACGCTCCCAGTGCCTGGTCCCACTCGGGTTATGCTGGTCTGACGTTCTATACTTTCAGAGTACCAGAAACATTTGGTGGAAACACAGGTACGGAGTGCGTTTCTCATCCTCGTGCCCACACAGGCAAAGCATGTCTGAGGTATGTATGTTGGGGGGCATCCAACAGGGTTCACCTGCTGGAATAGCTTAATGGAGGTTTCTGAGCTTCCACGTTGCTGGATGCAAATGTGGAGAAACACCAGCCAGTTCAGCAGTGGCCATAGTTGTGGGTGTTCCATTCAGAAAGGCGAGAGCGGGTTGATCTTACTTTCTGGTCAAACCTATTTGGAGTTCAAGGAGAAGGGACTCAATGGACTCTCAAACCCCACATCCAGTAAAACCACAAAACAAGCCTGAGGGAGGGACACAGCATCTCTGTGCTCCGTCTTGTCAGGAAAGAGGAAAAACCGAACAGCTTTGTCTCTTTACTTGTCGCTGCCATTGTGTTTCTCTGTTTGTTGTATTAACCATCTCTGTGATGTCCGTACTTTTTTCTTCTCTTTCCTGCCTTGATTTTTCTCTATTTGTTCCTTTCTTCATTTCCTCTTATTTTTTGTTAGTACTTTTGATGTTAACATTTCTTAAATTTCCTAGCTTATTTTAAAAGATATTTTACTTGCTATTTTTAATTTTATGTGTATGAGTGTATTGCTTGCGTGTGTGTAAAGTGCACCCATGCTATGCAATGCTCATGAAGGGCAGAAGAGGGCATTGAATCCCCTGGAACTGAAATTACAGATGATTGTTGGCTGCCATGTGGGTGCTGGCAATCAAACCCAGGTCCTCTGCAAGAGCTGCCAGTGATCTTAACTGCTGAGTCATTTCTCCAGCCTTCCTCTAGCTTCTTTTAATAGCTAACCTAATAACTGCCTTTTCTAATATTTTGGGAGAATGTAGTCAACATTTCTAATTCCCTTTTTATACTACATTTAAACATGTGGTTTTCAACATGTTTATTATTATTCTCTTTAATGCTATCTGCTTTCTCTTCTCTGAGCAATAACAGCAATTGAGACCCTAAGAGAAGGATGTCCACTAAGAAAGCCCCCAAATAAAGTTAAAGATGTCTCCATCCCAACAGATGTGTATACACAATAGACATGAAGGAATTATGGAAAGTCGAGGCCCTCTCAACAAAGATCATGCCTTTTCAGTGGCTGAGTCCAAACCCCCTGAGATGGTTGAAATGCTGGACAAAATATTCAAAAGCTCAGTTCAAAGAAATTGATCAGGTGTAGCCTGTGCAACCAGTCTCAGGACCTGGGGACACAACGGCTCCCAAAAGAATGAATGTGTGTGCTGGACCATGTGAGGAACCTTAGCATACAAGATGAAGATTTACCTGACCATAGCTGCTTCTATATTAATCTCAAAATTCTGAACTCAGGATGTGGCAAGTAAGAAAGAAAATAACTAGAGAGTCAAGACAGAGGCATAGCCCAAGCAATGTGGTGACATGGCACAAGGACTTAAAACACAACTCCCAACCTCTTCACTTTGTTAAGAATCTTGATGCTGAGCTGGAGAGATAGCTTAGTGATTAAAAGCACTTCATTGCTCTTGCAGAGGACCTGGGTTCAATTCCCAGCACCCACATGGTGACTAACAACTATCCATAACTCCATCTGACACCCTCTTCTGACCTCTGTGGGCACCGCACAACGTATATATTGTATATATATACACATATATATGGCAGGCAATACACCCTACACATAGAATTAAAAACAATAAATAAAATGTGTTTTAAAAAGAATCCTGATGCTTCTATATTTATCTCAGAATTCTGATCTCAAGACTTGGCAAGTAAGAGAGAAAATAACTGGGGAGTGAGGATGGTGGATCCGTGCTGGATTGGTCACCCGTGCACTCTGTCGGAGCTGTGCTGAACGACTGCCCATGTGCACCAGTGACACCCACGGTTGGCTGGCCATCATCACCGCTCAGTGACTGTCAAGACCTGGCTGCAGTCCTCAGCAGCATTAGGAGCCGGAGAAGTCTGCAGATGTCAGGAAACAAGCCAGAGGACACTGGTGGAAAGCTGTTGTGTGAAGCTGTGAAATATCCCAGCTGCCACTGAGAGAATCTTGGGTTGGAGGCCTGTGAGCTAAGTGCTGCCTGCTGTGGGGACTTAGCTTCTGCTTTTACCCACAGCAAAACCGTGTGGGGAATCAGCCTGCTGGAGGATGCGTTAGTCAACAATAGAGCGAGTGTGATGAATGAGGCCTGGAAACAGCTGAACTGTGATTTGCATGTGAGGGCTGTGAACCACTGACTTTAACGAGGAATCCAAGTCTTTCTGATTTCCTAGAAAGAGATAAAGCCCTATTTGATATTCCTAAGCAGTGTGTAAAAGAAACAGAAAATACGCACGAAAATCCCATTCCACAAAACCTGGGTATATTCTGATGCAAAACCACATACAAAGGAAAGGGATTGGGTCCTTACTCTGGGTCATCAGTGTGTAAGAATTATAGATCACTGACATTCTAATGAGATATGTTTTCTCTGGCACCCAGCTCAGATGTGTTATGTAAGATAGATGGGGTTTTTCAATTGATGACGGAAGGCTTGAGGTCGGAGGTAGGGATGGTAAGGTGACGGTGGAGATGGGGAAGGAGGTCTGAATATGATCAAGACACACTGCATGAAATTCTTGAATGAATAAAAAATTAATCTATCATCTCAATGGGGAGTCAAAAAAGAGGAATGAAACACAGAAACCAGTTAAAGATCAATGGATGGGAAACACAGCAGCTTGAATGATGTTTGGCAAGCAAATGGGGAGTAGAGGAAAAACAGAAAATTTGGAACTAAGTTCTCAATAAATTAATAAAACCTAGTAGAAAGCATCACTGATAGACTGGATTAGTCAAACTATTAAAGAGTATGAAATTCTCAAAAAAGCAAGAAAAATATTAGGGTTAAAGATGAGGTTAAGGAATTATTATGACATTCAGATATCAACAAAGACCAAAAGTCCCACATCACCACCACAACTTTTAAGAACTCCAAGATATGACTAGAGGGAGAAGCTGAGATGGGACCAAAGGCGTAGAAAATTCAGCTAATAAAATCATCACAGCAAATTTCCCAAATCTGAAGAAAGCTATGGACAATCTAACAAGAGGTACGTAGAACCCAGACAGATGTGGTCTGAAGGGAAAAACTCATCATGTCACATTGAAGTTAAAATGCCTAGAGCACAGAATAAATACTGTTGGAGGCCACGAAAGAGAAGAAACAACTTGTCTAAAGAAACAAGCCTATCAGACCAGCAGAGACCTCCCAGCAGAAATCTTAAGAGCGAGGAAAGTATGGAATAATAACAGATTCCTTTGACAGTAAGTAACTGCTAACCAAGATTGCTGTGTTCCACAGAGTTATCCTTTAGACTGATGAAGAAATTAAGATTATCCAAGATGAGCTCCCACTAAAGTAATTCATGAGCACTAAGCCAATCTGCAGAAGATAGTTAAGGGGTTTTACACAGAGCTGAAGAGATGCAGTCAAGATCATGAGAGCTCAGAGAAGAACACATTCCTTGAAGGAATGATGAACAAGTATGAGTTAGGAAATAATCAGACATGTTCACCTCAGTGAGCCAACAAACTCCTCAGATGCATGAGGAAGAAAAAAAAAATGAACAGTGTTTGGATCAACCAAGAAATCGTCAACGGCAGCAAAACCACAAGAATCAGCCCATTCCTCTCCTGATAATTCTAGATGAGAATGATCTTTACTCGCTTACTAAAGGTGAAGATTGACTGATCAGACTGATCAGAGCACCCAACGGGGGACCAAATGTCTGAACACCTAATCCTGTGGGGTCCATCGCTCATTCAAACTGCCACATTCCATTCCCCAGCCACACCATAACATGAAATATATTCAGTCCAACTTAAAAGTTCCCATAGTCTTTAACAGTTTTTCAGAACTCCAAAGTCTTTTCTGTGACTCAAGGCATTCTCTTAATTATAATCCCCTGCAAAATGAAAATGCAAATTGCGTACTTTCAGCATACAATGGCACAGAACACGCATTCCCATTCCAAAAGGGAGGAATGGAGGTCCAGTGAGTAAATCCTGGACCAAAGCAAGAACAAAACCTAGCAGGGCAAGTACCAGTCAGATCTGTAGCTTCATGTCCAGTATCCGGAACTTTCATTTCAAAGGGCTTAGACGGCTCAGCCCCTCGGGCTTTGCTGCCCGCAAAATATCTCTCTCTCTTGGGTTGGTCCCACTCCCTTTTTGCAGCATTCTGTGACAGATGTCTCATGGCTCTGGCATCTCCAACATCTTGGGATTGCCACCTAAATTCAGGGTTTGCCTGGCTAGTTTCACACATGGCTTCTCAAGGCCTCCTTCCACCTCAGAGCCTTAATACAGAGACTCCCTTGCCACAGGTTGCCTGGCATCAGTGGCTCTCTGAAACCGTGTTCGAAAAATCCACGACTCCCTAACCCACGCATTTTTCATGCCTCTAAAGGCAATACTGTGATACACACCACACTGAACAAAGTATAACTCTTGGAGTTGTTTAAACTAAGAATGAGCCTTATCAGCTCTCAGAACTACTGCTTCCTGCTTCCCTCAGAACTGTTCCTCCAACCAAGATCATACTCGATTTATTTATTCTAACAGTACATCCAGCATGACGTAGGAAAGGAATGAGGAACTTTGTCTCATCAGGAAAGAATCTTTAAATAGGGAAGAAGTTTTCCTTGTCTGCCCCCTACTGACCCAGAGCAGCATACAAAAAACAAAAAACATAAACAGACGTTATCCAACCTAAGTCCTTATGTTGCTTGCAACACAATGTGGATAATTAATTGCTTCCAACATTGCTTCTTGCAGCAATGGTATTTTCATATCACAGTACACACACACACACACACACACACACACACACACACACGTATACACACACACATACATGTATATACACACACACACTATTCTGGCCAGGGCAAGGAATTGTCATGAGGGGGAATAGAGAACATACTTTAAGATTAAAACTGTATGTTTAGCTTAGCTTGTAAAAGTTGTTTTTTTTTTGTTTGTTTGTTTGTTTTTAACAAGAGGAGCCCAAGTCCTACTAAGATTGTTTACAATGCTTTCCTAAAGACTAGCTAAATTTAAATAAGCTAATGTACAACAGAAAAGCAGACTGAATAGATAGTGTTAAATGATCTCAGACATAAGATTAACTCTGGTTAAGAGGTTAGGTAAGACAAGAGGCATTCCCAGAAAAGTCGCGCACACGCAAAACCACAATGGTCAGCAGTGCCGATCCGGCTGTGTCCCCTTCAAGCACATTAGCAACAGCATTTTCATGTTGAAGGAATTGCGTTTTAAGAGCAAGCAACCCCTTGGCTTCACAAGTGGGAAGCTTATCTGGGTGGTGCCTTGCCCTAAGGTCACCATTCCCATAGTTCCAGGGCAGAGCAGGAGGCCTCTCTTTAACAATGACAGGCTCTCTTTTAGCACAAGCCTTGACTGTAGCATTAAGCTTCTTAATGCTCTTTTTCTCTCCAAACTGTATAATCAGTATTTCTTTCTATCCTACTTGCTGTTTTTCATTAAAGAATTGTATAAGAGTAATCAGTAATAATCATGCCATAGACTCTATGAAATGTCCTCTCCCAGAGAAACGAGTCCATTACATTTTAACTTAGCCTTAGGCAAATTCTTAGGACAAGGGCAGAAGGCAGTCAGGTTCTTTGCCAAAATATTGCATGAGTGGTCTCCAGCTCAGTTGCTGTTAAAGTCCTTACTTCCCTCTGAAACCTTTTGGGCCATCTTCCATATTACCCTTAGCACGTCTGTCTTCTAGGCTCCTACGAGAAAGACCCATTAAGCTCTGCTTAGAGCAGCTAATGGCTTTTTAGTCTAAACTTCCAAAGTCTTCCAAATTCCTCAATAATCGAACAAATAAATAAACAAACAAAACATGGTCAGGTTCTTCACAGCAACACTATGCTCCCTGGCACCAAGTTCTATATTTGTTATTTCTTGTTGCTATGATAAAATACCATGACTCAAAGTGATTTATGGAAGGGTTTCTTTTGGCTTATGATTCCAGAGGGAGAGTCTATAATGGTTGGGAATGCGCAGCAGCAGTCAGTTAGAGCACGAAGATGAGAGCTGGCATTTCTACTGCAAATAGGTAGAAATCAAACTGGAAGTGGAGCAAGGCTATAAGCCCTCAAAGCACACCCCCAGCAATGTAATTTCTCCAGCAAGGCTCTACTTCCTAATGATTCATAGCCTTCCCAAACAGCACCACCAACTGGGGATCAAGTGTTCACATACCTGAGCTGATAAGGAACATTTCACAACCAAACAGCCACATGCTGCCTGCCTTCTTCAGCTGGGCCCACTCTGTAGTCCAGGGGAAGCACCTTTCCTAAGTCTCACCACCTTAATCACAACAGCAAAGTCCCTTTTACCATGCTGCATAACAGAGTCACACACGCTGGGCATCAGTGCATTGATGTCTTCAGAGACCCTTTAGCAGTCACACCGACAGATAAGGACTTGTACACAAACCCCCAAGGTAAGTTGGGTCCTCCCTTCCGAAACCACTCATCACACAGATGAACAGGTGATTGCTCCCTTGGGAGCAGATAACCCAGGGTCTCCATGAGACCATGAAGTATGACTGCTCACTCATACATATGTCCACCGCCACCTAGTGGTAGAGTGACCCTGCCTGAACATGAGCTCCATGCAGAGGCAAACAAAGACCCGCCAGGGACATGTCATATGCTTCATACCACCCAAGAACGGGGCAGACACCATGTCCTTACAGGCCAGTGACCTTGATGAACCTGAGTGGCCACTGTCCACACTGTACTAGCTGCTGAGTCTCCACCCTATGCCAAGTGGGCTGCTGGGCAAAAAGCTGTATAGAAAGCCCTGGACCTTGGCACCCAGGTTCAGTTACTGAATCGTCCTTCCTCACTGCACAGCTTCCTACAGGCGAAGAGGATGGTGCTACCCTGAAGGCCACTGTAGCTCAAAGCCCAGGAGTATGTCTTGGGCATGTGGAGGACAGGAGATTCAACTCTGCCTCTCATTCCCTTACTTTAAATGGGCCATGCTGTATGTGGTACGGGCTTTACTGCACAGTTCTCAACCATCAGCATAGCAAAGACCCATTGCCAATCCCTCTGTCCCCTAAAATACCAGTGACAGGAGGACATGAGGCCAACTCCTTCTCCTCCATCCCCTCAATAGACTTCCAAGGTAAAGTCCTATTCTACACAGAATGCAGGAGTGACTAACTCTGTAAACACAGAAACACAAATAGCAAAATTCATCCCAAGGACACAGAGGTGGAGAACCTGTGTGGCTGACCCCATGGGTTCTTTCTTTTCTTTCACATTAATTATAACTACACAGTGACCCCAAGCACTTCAAGACGTTCAGCGAAACTAAAATTGTGAATGTTTCCAGTGCTTGCTTATGAAATAGGGAGGTACTCAGCTTGCCTTCCATAGGCCTCTGCTGCAATGGGGATGTTCTCAGGAGCAGGCTCCAGGCAGGGTGCTCTCTACCGACCCACTCAGGGCTCCCTTGCCAAGTGTGAACAGGTCCTCGGTGAGGAAAGAGTAGAAAGGGAGACAGAGGACCTGGGCTGGATGGTGAGGTTTTTATGAGTTATTAGAAAAAGAAAGAAAGATGGATGGACTGCTCTCAAAACACCCAAGAGTATCTGGTCTCTGTTGACAGACACTTGGTGACTCTACACAAAGGCCAGAGCTCAGGGGTACTTTCTTTCCCATTGCCTGTTGCTGTGTGGGAACAGGTAGTTTGGAAGAGGCAAAGTTACCATTGTTGTCAATAGTCAGATGTTCTCCTCCCCTTTCCCAAAAGTAAATAGGTAAATAAATAGCAAAGTAGTGTGACTATGTCATTAATTTAGATGCTCAGTTCAGTAGGAACATAATGTCCAAACAGTAATATAATTACCACACATCAGCAACCTTGAAATAGCTGTTCAGAATGACCATAGGACATTAAACACAGAACTAAAAACGATGAAAATACACCACATCAAGCAACATAAATAAAACAAAAATCATATAATATCCCTAGGCAGAAAGTCATTATATATTATGTGTTGCATAAATAACAATTCACCCTATGTTATTTAATAAATAAAAGGAAATTCCAATGAAAACATCTAACAACATAGTTCTTCAACCTTAACTAAGGTTCATCTGGGTGGGAAAGCACAAATGGGTTAGAAAAAATGATGGGGGGACTGCTGCCTTTTATAAAGATATATTCGGTAACTTAGCAGTGTAAAATGGCCAGAAAACAAGACAGAGTTGCCAGAACTGATGAAAAAAACAGAACTAGAACCAAATGATGAGCTACTCTTCAGCACAATAGAGGAATACATTTTCTACCAGCCGAGAGAGACTGAGCTAGTCCATAAATATATTCCGTAAATATTCCACTGGAATAATTGCTTAAATATAAACACTGACAGTTGTGCTCACTCAACACAACCACATCAAGCACATATGAATTACTACAACAGCAAGTCAAAAGCACTGAGGAGAGAAAAGTTGTCCACATAAACATCTGGTGTGAAGACATTTTATGACTATGTGTCAGAGTAGAAACACTGAGGAGAATCTACATGACTTGACCACCTCACATTTTCATACCCATTTAATGTTGAAAAACATTAAACATAACATAAACAAAAACAAAAACATAAAATGAGGAAAAAAAGCTAAAATGAATATCATACCCATACTACTAAATATGTCAGTATGTAAAAAGTACTTGAAAATCAATAGGAAAAGAGACCAGGGATACAGATAGACAATATGAATGAGCAGATGCTGAGTCACCTCACAGAACCACAGGAGTGCAGCTTAAAACCAGATACGTATTCAAAAGCCAAAACAGCAAAATTAAACAACAACAATAAACTCAGACTGTTACTAGTAGGCAGGAATGAAGAGCCTGTTTCTTACCTTGTTAGTAGGCATGTCCATCCCTACGGTTTTCTTTGGTGCAGGTTTCTCACAAGCCTCAGGTACCTCAGAAGCATGTGCCTCTGATAGTTCAGCAGTTCCATTTCACAACCTATGAAAATAACCAGAAATCCATGCTGAGCTTCAGGCCAAAGATCTAAATTACAACTTTTCAAATCAAACCTGGGCAAAAGCCCAAATGTTCACCAACAGGACCAGTGTGTGCTATTCAAAGTCCTTTCGGAGACGCCTCCCTCCCACCCCTGGCCTTCATCAGGCACCACTCTCCCTGGGACATGGTGCAGGTACACATACATCAGAACCTCCTGAGTCCCTTTGGAGATGCCTTTCCCAGCGATGAAATGCTACCGCAGGCACACATCCATCGTGACCTCAGCCTCCGTTTGTCAAAGCAAACATTAGCTTCCACAAGCTCAATGCATTTACTTTTCCATCTGGAACAGTCAGTCATATTCCACATAATTTATTAAATACCCAACTCTGAGGAGGCCCCAGGACTAGTCTGGAAACCACACTGAGAAGGGATCTAAATGCAGGTAGCTGCACTGCAAGCCCTTTTACCTCCCAACTGACCCTCAAGGTAGGTGGAGACACCTCATTTCTATGGCGTATCCACCTTGCTTTCAGCTGGATGTGTGCAGCCTCCCTAGCAGAGCTGTAGAGGATGGCCAGAGGAGACACATCAGGCTGGACCCTGTGCTACTGCTCAGTCACGACCAGAAGACTTTAGACACAATCTGAAAGCTACAAGGAAGTAACATATCTGGGTAGTGGGTGGTGAGGCCACAGAGTCCCAGAGACCACTGAGAGACAGGTGCTTCAGCATGGGTCTGGGTGTAGTGGACCAAGCTGTGGCATTGTTCTAGGTCTTCTGGTTAAGAAACACCTAAAGCTGTGACTGAGTTCAGCTGGGACTGTTCACACTTGGGGTCTTCTTTCACTTTACTCTGAAGGTCTGCAGGACGGTTTGTTCAAGAGGTAGAGGAAGGTTTACGTGGCCTGGTGAGTTTGTTCATGAATGTGTCACACAGTGTGCATATCATTCCACACAAGCTGGTTTGAACATCTGAGAACAGCTCCTCTTCCAGCTCTCACTGTCTCCGAAGCTGCTGCACAGCATGCCCGTGAGAACTCTGGTCCACTCTCTCCACGTGTTCTGTGGGAAGCTTGCCTCCACCCTCAGGCTGGCTATCTTAGAGATCTCGTGTCTCCTATTGGGAGATGTTTCTGGCGCTGGATAACAGGCTGGAGTTCGGGATCCTACCACCCGCCTGCTCATTTCCTCTTGTTCATAGAGAATACAGGTTGCTTTCAGCCCCGTTTAGTGTTTTTTTTTGTTTTGTTTTGTTTTTAATGTGGGTTTTCCCCTCGCTCTTTGTGGTTTTTCACATCAAACTGCCACATTTGGAATTAGCGGGCTGCTGTGAAGACCATCTCTCGGCCTCCACCCCACGATTCCACTGCGCACGCGCTCGCTTCGCTTCGGCATTGTCATCTTCCACCACTTGGGAGATGGCTGTGAAATCTCTACTGCAGCCCATTAGTGTCAGCCCATCTCTGCCCTCAGCTAGTTTTAATACCAGTATCTTCTCAGGCGGCGTCTGTCACCCTCCGCAGCGGCGATGAGGCATGCCTACCTCAACCCGTATGTGGCTACCAGCTGCCATCCATCACCCATTTATTTATTTTCCTTTCTTTCCTTTTTTTAAACTACAAAGACACATAACATATGTGAAAGGAAAGTAGAGAATGATCGGGATGAAGGTGGCAGAGGAGGTCTGAAGCTGCTCTCAGAGCTCATCTGAGGCCCACTGGGTGTGCGGGAACAGACATCTGAGAATCCCAGGACCAGCCCAGGAGGGCAGAAATAGCTGCTCAGTCCACATCCAGAGCTCCATCAGAACACTGGGGCTTCAGGTCTCTTGGCAAAGTCCTTTAAAGGACCCAGGGAGGGGTCTATTCCATGTTGGCATTTTTCTTATCTTTCTTCATGAAAGTAGTGTTGTGTGCACTTTCGGCCTTCCAAGAAACTGCAAACTGCTTCCAATTAGAAAATTCAAGGAATAATTGAACAAACACAAATCAAGTTCAGGGAAAAGCTCCAGACTCATGCTGTATGATGTCCCTTATGCAGAAACTAGGGTCATAGCTGTACCCTTTGGGATACCCTAGCGTCATAATTCGGCTCATTCATAAGAAAGTTTAAAAGGAAAGTGCCTGTATTTACCTTCATCTGACTTCTGTTACGTATGAGCTGAGCCACATCCTCCTGAGTTAGCGGCAGGAAGGACCAGGTATTGAGCAGAGCCGACGTGTCTGTCCCGCATCTGGACCCGCCTGCCTCTTACTCGGAAGGGAGGGAAGGCACGGAATGGCCTGTCCTCCCCCTTCGAGTTCTCAGGCGCCTCTGAGAAGCATCTTTACTTCTTCATCCTCTGCTTTTGGCAGGGCTCCTACCTGCAGAAAGTGGCACGGAAGGGATCCCAGGAGTTGAGCTGAGAACTGGTTTATTCTAGTGCTTCTCAATGATAACCCAGGTGTCCACCAGAGCAAAGGCTGAGACTGTGTCAAGACTTGACTGGTTCATATTGTATTTGTTCCAGAGCCTGCGGCTTAGGTTTTTAAACTACTACTTAGTTGGAATGTTTAATTAAACTCCTAACATTATGTCACTCTATCCATAAAATAAGCAGTCAATACAGGTCCTTAGAAAAATCAATGAAGGACTGAAGAGATGGCTCAGCGGTTAAGAGCACTAGGTGCTCTTGCTGGAGACCTGGATTTGAACCCCAGCACCCTCATGATGGCTAACAACCATCTGTAACCCCAGTTCCAAGAGATCTGACTCTCACTTCTGACATCCAAGGACACTACACGACACATGTGCACTTACATACATACAGGCATAACACTCATACATATAAAATTTTTTAAAATACATTTTTTAAAAAAGAAAAATATAAGAAACAGGTTGAGGGCTACCAGCGCCCGTTACAGTAGAAGTGGACGCAGGTCAGCTGGGCGATCTGCATGGTAGGGCGTGTGGCCAGCATGCAGGAGGCCTTAGGTTCCACTCTGGCATCCAAAGCTTTAGGAGTACAACCTGTGGGCATTAAGAACTCTGACCCTAGCTACCACACACCAGAAGGAAGTCCATGCATTAAATTCACTAAGAACTTAAATTTGGAAAAACATTCATATATTATTGCATGGATATAACCATCATCTATCCAAATTCAAAGTGGTTTTCTTTCCAAAAAGACTGAGGTGAGGTGAGGTGTCTGCGCAGGGTCGGATAAGAAGCCCCGTCCAGGCAAGATGTGTGTCCAGGGCCAAGCCCCTGCTGGCTAGATGCAGGAACCTCACCCTGGACTTCCTCAGCGCGGGCTCTGTCTGCAGTGGCCTGTGCATCTGAGGTGAGAACCTTGTCCAGAGCCACAGTGGTGGCTGGATCTCCCACGTCACCCCCATCTCCCCAGCCTGGCCACGGCTTTACTCCTCCTCCAGCACTCACTGTGGACTCCACTTTGCCCGCATATTCCTTTTTTCTTATAGTTACTTTTTATTATGACATCAACTTACTATAATGTGAAACACAACAGCAGAGAGATTTAAAACACTCATAATCCAATTATCTCTCACACAGGTGCCTCTCTCCTCTTCCACTGTTTCTCTGTGTTTTACATAGCTAAGATCCAGGCATACATAAAATGTCTCAAGCTTTTCTCTTAACATTTATCACCAGTATTTCCAATGTCATAAAAAAATAGCAACCACAAATAACACCTCTTTATCAGTATTATTTGGGGCAGCTTTGTACTAATCCATAAGTCAGCGGCAGTGTGGCTTCTTTTTCCCATTCCACAGTTATCTACTCTCTACCATGCCTTTCTCTGTGGTGTACACTGTGGCGGAAAGCATTCCGTGCCTAACCACTCATTTTTACTCCTCATCACTGCCTTGGGAAGAAAACAGATTAAAGGGAGTTCACACTCTTAAGCGTGCTGGCAAATATTGCTGGATTGCTGTTAAGTAACAGAGAACCGTTGTACATCCTCGTCACTCTGACTGAATGCAGCCACACAACCCTGCAGCTAATTTGACCTGATCCTTCCTCATCACATTCTGCTAGGATGCTTGGATTCAGAACACACCCCTGGAGGAACCCGCTCTGACACTTAACCTCCCACAAATTGCTTTGGTTAGATTATGCCTAAGCCACTTGCTCCTTGAGTCTTGCTCCTCTTCCCCATCCGCTCCAGCGTCCTTCCCTCACTGTTTCCACCTGTTCTGTTGCTTTTGCTGGAAACCCATGAAATTCCAGCCACATGAGAATGTTCAAATGCCCACACACATTTTCCCATGCTGTGTCTCCCAGACTCTTGAGGAGGGCAAGAATCGGGGAGATAAAACTGGACTGCCTCAGCAGCTCAGTAGCTGTTGTTTATTGAGTGCTTGAGAGTGTCAAGGTGAGAACTGAAGTATTTTATTTACTTTTTTCTGGAATATGAGCCAAGTAAGACAGAACCACAGTCTCTCACCGGATGTCTCCAGAACTAGTTGTTTTTTTAGCACAAAATACGTTAGCTGCAAATCATGCTGGGAGGAGAGAGAGTCTCAGAGGGAATACCACAGTGGAGCATGTTCTCACAGAACAACTTGAGAAGACTCACATCAAGCGAGCTAAAGAACACAAACATAAAATGGTTAGCCTCATGGTTAGTGAGGTTGGGATTTGCCGCAGTATTGCCGGATGAGCACCCGTTAATGACTCTGACCTATGGAAACCACCTTGGCTGTACAGGACCAGCATCTAGGTATTAGTGATGCGAATGGGGATTGCAGTTTTGTTTACCACTGGGGCTCTACACAAACTGGCAAAGCAGCCGTAGTTCAAAGAACGACAGGAGCACATACTGGTTTAAGCATCAGTATCTACAGTTTTTACTGAGCTGAGGCAAAGTACACCCTGATCTACCTCTGCCCACAGTTTAAGGTCAGGGAAAGGTCAAAGATATGATAAGCCATGGCTTTCTGTTCTTAACATTGTTTCTCAGAGGTGACAGTGAACTCCATTATAACAAAAGTAGTTTACTAAAAGCTCAAATATCTCTCCATACACATTTAGCAGTGGTCTTAGAATCACGGTTTTCAAACCGTGAATGATTTAGTAACTTTATTTTTATTATATTTATTTACTTTGTGTGTCCATGTGTACGTATATGCATGCCAAGGCATACATGTGGAGGTCAGAAGACGACTTGTGCGAGTCAGTTCTTACACAGTGTGGGTCCCGGAATCAAACTCTGATCATCAGCCCTGGTGGCAAGCATCTTTACACCCTGAGTCATCTTGACAGTCCAGCTTTCATAAGTTTAAAGTTATAAGATAAAGCAGCAGATTAGACACAGCTGAAGACAGAATTATATGATTGGAACACATGCTTCAGTTCTCACAAGTTTCTGCAAAGAAAAGCAAGTAGAGAAGAATCAAAATATAAGTTTTAAGAGACTTTTAGGATTAATATGAGAAAATATGAGTGATAATTTGAGATTAAATATATAACTTAATGTAACAAATTTGTGGCTGAATTCTAAAAGGAAAAAGAATAGAAAAGAACCAATATTTATAGATAATGGGTGACTTTTTTCTAATATTTTAAGGATATCAATATATCTCAAGGATGATAATTTCTTTTTTTTGTAGAGAGTTTTTTAAGATATATTTTATTTATTATTTTTATTTTATGTGTATAAGTGTATTGTCTGAATGTATCTAAGTGTCCTGGTGTCATGCAGCACAGAGATCAGAGAGGGTATGGAATCCCCTGGAACTGAAGTTACAGACAGTTTTTAGTCACTATGTGGGTGCTGGAAATCAAACCTGAGTCTTCTGCCAGAGCAGCCAGTGTTCTTAACCACTGAGCCATCTCTGCAGCCCTGAAGATGATAATTACGAATAATCTATGTTTAGATGCATCTTGGTATTCTGAGTAGGGGCTGGGAAGACGGTTCTGTGGGTAAGAGCTCCTGCTGTTTAGAAGCATCTTGGTATTCTGAGTAGGGGCTGGGAAGACGGTTCTGTGGGTAAGAGCTCCTGCTGTTTAGGCATGAGGACCTGAGTTTGAATTCCCAGCAACCACATAAAAAAGTTGGGCACTGCCACACATGCCTGTAATCTCAGCATTGGGGGTGGGGTCAGAGACAAAAGGATCTGGGCAGCTTGCTGGCTAAGCAACATCAGGTACAGTGAGAGACCCTGCCTGAAGGGAGTAAGGTAGAGAGTGACAGAGGGGGTATCTGATGCCCTCCTCTGGCCTTCCCATGCGCATCATGTGCATAACACATGTACATGTATAATTCATGTGGTTAAAAACAATACAGTTTAAAAATGTTTAACATGAAATAGATGGAATCAGAAGAAAAAAATTGGTAAATCTGACCTTCTGAGAATTTCAGGATGTAGATAAACTCATGATAAGACATAAATTTATAGTTTAAAGCTGTTACGGTTAAAAGGAGAAATGTGGGTCTTGAGAAATGGCTCAACAGAGGACCCAAGTTAGGGTTCCCAGCACCTAACAACCATCTGTAACTCCAGCTCCAGAGGGTCCAATACTCTCTTCTGGTTTCTGAAGGTACCTACACATACATGTGCATATACACACAAAAATGTATACATGCATATACATAAGTAAAACTAATAAACATCTTAAAAAAAGAAAATGCTAGAAATTAATGAATCACCGAAATATCAGGGAGAGTCTAACGCAGTCAAAAGTAGGAAACAGAACAAAAATAATTGGGTGAAAAATAAATTATCAGTGGAGCTGGAGAGATGTCTCAGCAGTTAAGAGCACTGGCTGTTCTTGCAGAGGACCTGGGTTTGGTTCCCAGCATCCACATGGCAGCTAACAACTGTCAGTAACTCCAGGTCCAGGGATATGACACTCTCTTCTGGCCTCCACAGGCATTGCACATATGTGGTACACATACATACACGAAGGTAAACATTCATACACATAAAAGTAAATAAAAATTTTAAATTAAATAAAAATATCAACAAAACCAAAAATCTGTTTTTTGAAAAAGACATAAAATTAACAAATCATGAATGACAATGAGGTTAAATGGAGTTAAATGGAATGGAATCAAACAATGAATAATTGAACAAAACAGGCAGCAAGATATACCAGAGATGTTTAAAACATCACAGCAAAATCAGGAAAAAGTCAAGATGACCAATGTGAACATGAAAAATCCTTCCATAAAACAAAATTTTAAATTGGCTCCCAAAGGCCCAAGAGGCCCAGCATCTGCTAAATACCTCGAATCTGGTTTTAAAAGCTACCTCCAAAGGAAACATAGGCAGTTTTACAAGTGATCCCAGCCAAGCACTGTATAGCCTCACCTCAAAACTTCCAGAGGACGCAGGAAGTCTAAACATCTCTACAAGACTTAATTGATTTAGTTAGAACAAATTGACTTAGTTAATAAAGTCATGATCAGATGTGACACCTATAATCCCAGCTACTTGAAAGGCAGAGGTAGGAAGGTCTTAAGTTCAAGGCCTGTTGGGCCAAATTATGAGACAATGTCTCAAAATACAAGTTAATATCAAGACCAGAGTAGCAGCTTAGTGAGAATCATTTCAGCAGCATACATAAGGCCCTGAGTTCCATCTCTAGTTCTAGATGAGATGGTGTCAGGACAATTATGAGACTGACTACAGGCAAGTCACATGTGAACCAAAGCACCTACATACACAGATGCAAAGATACCAATTGTCCTAGTTTGTTTTTCTATTGTTGTGACAAACACCATGGCCAAAGTCAACTTGGGGAGGAAAGGCCTTGTTTCAGCTTACATTACAGTCCTTCATGAAGCATAGCTGAGCCGTAGCTCAAGCAGGAACCTGGTAGTAGAAGCTGAAGCACAGAGTATGGAGGAACGCTGCTTATTGGCTTGTTCCCCTGGCCTGTGTTCAGCCTGCTTTCTTTTCTAAAAAAAATTTTATCTATTTTTAGATTTTGTTTTATGTTTATGAGTATATTACCTGCATATATGTAGGTGCACTAGTATCATGCAGTGTCCATGAAGGCCAGAAGAGAACGTCAGATCCTCTAGAAGTAGAGCTAAAAGTGGTTGTTAACAGCCATGTGTGTGCTGGGAACCAAGCCCAGGTCATCCAGAAGAGTATTCAGTGTTCTTAACTACTGAGCCCCACTCCAGACCCCAGCCTGCTTTCTTATACAGATACAACTACATATCCAGGGATGGTACCACCCATAGTGAGCTAGGTCTTCCCACATCACTCAGAAAATCAAGAAAATGCCCCACAGACATGGTCACAGGCCAAGCCAATGGAGGACATTACTCAGCTGAGGTTCCCTCTACTCAGGAGTGACAAGTTGACAGCTGTAGTTATCTAGCACATCAATAAAATCAAAAGCAAATGAAATCTGTGCCCAAAGCCACCAATATTTAGAACTTGTGTCAGTGAAAGGCTCAGCATGGTGAGCAAAAAGTAAACCGCAACAGAGAGAGTCTGCAGAGTCAACTCTAAAAATACGATGCAGGGACTATAGAAACCTTCCTTGCCTCAAAGAAGAAAAGGCCACGAACACCCCCCCCCCCCCGAGAAAAGCAAATAAACCATAAAAGCAAGGATTCAACAGGAGCTAAGACCTGGAGAGCAGAGGATGCTCTGCTTCCTGGTAACTCACGTGATGAGCAAGGTCTTCAACATCCAGAGCAGCCTTGCCTTTCGCCCTCACCCTCTGTGCTGCGGGAGCCTCCTGTGGAATGGGATGTGAACACAGTGTGTGGCTGCCCTCACCTGGAAAAGCACCTGCCTTCTCTTTAGAGGAAGATTTATAAATCTAGATTCAAGGTACCCTTTTGGGGCATTTAGTCATTTATGGAAGAATTTGTCATCTCTGGTCGCTACTCTCCAGGATGTGCCACATCTATCCCAGGGACCTGCTGTGGTCCTGACATTCATACCAGCAAGGAAGGTCCAGTGCTAGAGTCAGAAAGCAAATGACCGTCACACAGTACCCATCAGCAGGAACTGCAAATGTCCACCTACTGGTAAAAAGACAGACCAGGCTCAGAAACACGATTCAAAGTGAAAAAGTTGAGCTAGAGGATAATTCTGTCTCAGGGAAGATCACAAATCAACTGAAACTATTTAGTCTCCTGTCAGGAAGACAGACAAAGAGCAATAGAGAGAGAAGGCCCTGATGAGCAATGGCAGCCACTGCAGTGGCTGGGTCACTCAGGAGAGGGAGGAGGCAGGGAAGCCACCACACTGTACACTCAAGCCACCTGAAGAACAGACAGGGGACAGTTTTACTGTTTTAATTTAAGTATTTGTTACATTTTTTTTTCATTTTGATCTATTTTGTAATTCTAACTGTGAAGAGATTACATTTAGCAATAAAAATGGAGATTAACTGTAGAAGAATCAGAAAACCATGCTGCTAGTGATGAAGCTCACACCCAGAACACTGGCCACTGTGGATGCAGCAGAGGCCCCCTGTTCCCAGATGACTCCCAGACATCCAGGGCTGCTCTGTGGAAGAAGGCGGCCCAGGAAGCACCTCCTCTCAGAGGCAATCACAGGCTGCCAGCAGTCACCACCACAAAACTGAAGGAAAGGAAGAAGGCAGAGGAAGAAATTCTCCAGCCCTCAGGTGTGGGCCCTGCTCTCCTTCCAGGGAAAACAAAAGACAAAGCTACACTGCATGCCTAGTGCATTGGTGAGGAAAGCAGCTGGGTTGGGAAGAGTTGCTGGAAGTGGGAGTGGGAAGACCGTGGGCAGCAACCTGGGAGAACTCAAACAGAAAGGACTCGCATATCCTCCCACTAATCATGCTGGATGGGTCTACTGAACCATGTCGGGAAGGGCTTTTCCGGATTCAAAATCACAAAATCAAACTGCAACAGCATATATTCTAGCTTTGGTTTCATTTATTTTCTCTCTCTCTCTCTCTCTCTCTCTCTCTCTCTCTCTCTCTCTCTCTCTCTCTCTCTCTCTTTTTCCTCTCTCTCTCTTTTGGTAGGCTCTCCCTGTAGCCCCTGCTGTAGCTGTCCTGGAACTCACTATACTCGCTATATAGACCAGGCTGACCTTGAACTCACAGAGATTCACCTGCCTCTGCCTCCCAAGTGCTGGGATTAAAGGTGTGCGCCACCATGCCTGGCTGGTTTTGTTTGCTCTCTAAACAATTTTATTCAGTGCTTCTTTACTCATTACAATTGGGAATGTGTTCTTCCCAAATTGTGTACATACACATACAGCAAGAGTTTGTTTTAAGTTTTAGGCCAGTTATGGTTGCACATGCCAGTAGGCAGATGCTGAAGAGGATGAGGCAGGAGGTTTGCAAATTTGAAACTAGCCTGGGCTATGCCTTTAGCTGGATATGGGGCTCACATCTGTAATCCCAGAACTTAGAGGCTAAGGCAAGAGAACTGCCATAGTTTGGGGCCAGCTTGGGTTACAGAGTGATACCATGTCTGCAATAACCAAAAACAAAAAAAGTAATTGAAAAGTTAAAAAATAAAATTCAGTCTGGGGATGAAAGAAGGGAGTTTACTTTTACTGCCAAAAGTCCTATGCAGGAGACTATGAATTTAAAGTAGTAGAACAGACATTGTAAAACCTACAAAGAAGTTCTACTGGTTATTACTCTAAACAAGGATGTGTTTCAAGACTGGGATTTCTTTTAGTAGAAGCAGACCTGAAAAAACAGTGCTCTGTTCAGTGAGCATCTCTGAAGAATACTGATTTGGACATGAGCCGCCCTGTGGGTGGACAAACACTGTCAGGTAACAGGGGCCGGAGGAAGGTTTCAATAGTCAGTGACAATCAACTTGCTGGCTCAGGGAAATAGCAGATGATGTGACAGGATCTGACAGTAGCACACACTTTGTTTTTCTGTCGAGAGGGCAGAAGCTACAGGGGACGTGTCCTATAAACTTGTGGGTCATGAACATTCAATTAAGCATCACAGCATCATCATTTTTAAAGCAAGTAAGATTCTCGCTCTTTAGGTCGATGTGCCATTCAGTCTGTGCCCCTGAGCGGCTCGACTTCTGCTCAGTTGAGCTGATTCTAGGTGAAAATTATACTACAAATCTGTAACTCCCAGGGATTGGAGAATGTAGGAATGCCCGGAGCCTCCCTGTAGACGCAGAGCCCAGTACTTGCCTCTGGAGTATAGACCTCCCTCCCAGGTAGAGCTGCTCAGACGCAGGGCCTTCTTGTTCCTGGACGCAGCATCCTGAGCTTGTGATCCTCCACTGACTCGGCTGTATGCCATGTTGCCCTGTCCCCTGAACCTATCAAGCCACTTGGAGACCCAGGGTCACAGCCCTTCCATTTTTCTAGCTGTGCAATTTAAAAGCCTTTTCCTTATCAAAGTTTCTTTACATAGTGAAGATAATTACATCCGTGGCATGGAGCTGTTATAAACACCAAATGAAATAATATTTGAGAAGTGTCTATCTCAGCGCTTGACACAGACCAAGAAATCAATGAATCGTATTCCTGTTAAGACACATCCTTATAAAGATATCTTCTAGAGTACATTGTATCAAATCCCTACTATGACCCATTATGTTCATTGTTGCTACTCTGTGATTACTATTCACGGTCCTTCTGTAAATGACTACCCCCGGACAGGGTACTGCAGTGATTCTTGGAAGTTTGAAGGGTAAAGACTACATTTTATCTGCCTTTTAGGCAACATGAAGAACTCCAACTTTGGTCCAACAACAAAGAAAAACCACTAGATGCTTCTACACAGAGCAGTGATAAATTTGTCTTTTCAGGTGATCATGGCGACTACAGAGACAAGTATGGAGAGCGCAGAGACGGGCAGAGAGAGGGGAGTGGTCAACCAGCACACAGCAGCCGGAAGCAGGGTGGCCCGAGGTGCAGGTAGGAAGTAGAGAAACAGCCTTGGGGCTGCTCAGGAGACGTGTAGGATGGGGTGGGATGGCTAGACTTCTGAGAGAAGGCGGGGGCTGAACCTGCCGTCCAGTGCTGTGTCAGGTCTGATCCTAGGAACACAAGTGCATATCAGGGCTGTAGTATGGACTGAGGCAGCTGATCCCACGGCCCTCACCAAGAACACCTTGCTCAGAAGTGGAATTCTGGGAAGTTTGAGAGCTCAGCCAAAGGTCATGGTTGGATCTGAGCCCAGCCCACAAGGGGACCAGCCAGAGAGGGAGGAGCTGTCTGCAAACCCTGTGGTATGTGTGAAATGTCCTCACCAGCTCATGGATTCATACAGTTGGTCCCCTGATGGCACCGTTTTGAAAGGTTCTGAAACCATTAGGAGAGTGAGCCTGACTAAAGGAAGCAAGTCATTGGGGGCTGGGATTTGAGGTTTTATAGCCTTGTCCTACTTCCTGTCCATTCTTTACTTCCTGTTCTGCCAGGGGACTGAGCTGCACATTCCTGCCCCCTGCCACCTGCCACCATGGAGCCACCTACACTAGACCTTCTTGCCCTGATCAACTGGATCCTTGGGCAGTGAGCTGAAACAAACCTTTCCTCCCGTAAGTTCCTTCTTGTCAAGGATCTGATCACAGCAGTGAGAACAGTAACTGACACAGCAGGGAGGAGCCAGTCCAGTGCAAGCCGCAGCTGTGATAGAAAAGTTGCCCCATTCAGGGTGGTTCTACCAAGAGCTACCAGGCTCCTGACTGTGCCCTGGGTCTCATACAGTCCAAGAATCAATGATATCTGCACCACCCAACGGTGTTCTAGAAAGAGAATCCCAGGCCCCACCCCTGGGCCCCGAATCAGATCCTGTGTTGAACCAGGTGCCCAGGGACCCCATGTGCATGCTCAGACTCTTGGGAGTGGTGTGGAGGACAGTCTCACTAAATCAGTGGAAGATGGACAGACTATTTGGGGAGGGTAGGTATTAATCTAGGTCAGGGTTGTGTGAGCATGTCCATATGTATGTGGGGGCATACTCATCTAGAATGTTCATATTCCTTCTGTGTGGCAGGCACCCTGAGCCAGTGAGTCCCCAGAAATGACTCATGGCTCTCCCTTTCCCTCCCCTGCCGATTGGGCTTTGTTCTCTTTTC
Organism: Eospalax fontanierii; assembly: GCA_035773235.1. NCBI lineage: Eukaryota > Metazoa > Chordata > Mammalia > Rodentia > Spalacidae > Eospalax > Eospalax fontanierii. The sequence goes on from CM069524.1 coordinate 42,105,562, forward strand.
TTTATTTAGATTTTTGTGTCTAGCTGATGAGAGCCAAGGCTTCGGGTGATTATACACAGTACCACCTACCCTCATAATCTTGGGATTCAATGAACATCAAAACAGTAATAAAACAACCAACAAACCACAGAGAAAACATGATTTTCAACAAGAAGCTCCTCTTCATCCCTGTGCTGGAAAGGCCCATCCAGGAGGGAAGGAAAGATCGTGTCTGTGGGCTCCTTGATCCGCTCACACAGGCCTCCACAAAGACAGCCAAGTCTAGAACTTTCTACTGCCCTAAACCCACCACTCAGTCCTTTCCCAAAAAGACAGTTCACAGCCCATATTTGCTAAGAAACTTCTTCCCTTTAGTCTGATGGCTATCTAAGTCAAAATTCAAGGTATGAGCTAACAATCTTTGCCAGATCAATAAATGTGCAGATAGGCTTTCTCAGGTAAAAACATCGGGCCCATTAAAACTGGAATGATCCCCTGAGTTGTAACATTTAATCCTCTAGGATAATTCTGAACAATTCTGAACTTCATGTCATACCATGAGAACTGATGTTCCTGGTTCTCTTCCTCTCCAGGATTTGATTTTGGGGGAGTAATAGGTCAAGGAAAACCAAAAATTTAACAGAATGGGGCAATTGGAAAAAAAAAATACAGAAAAACAAGATACTCTTTAATATGTTTGCCGGGACCTAAAACTAGATTAGAACTAGTTAATTCTTGGCAAGGAGGGCTCAGTGGCTACAGGTCTGCAAAGAAGCTGAGCTGGGAAAACCGGGTGCCATACCTGGGAATGTTGGCTTGGACAGGGCATCGAACTATGGGAAGCCAGCAAATGTGGCTCTATTACTATGCAAAGAGATCTGAGAACAGGAAGGAATGGGTACTTCATCACCCACTACAGCCCCTTCACCATCAGGCAAGGCCACATGGGCGGAACAGTGACATTTCAGATGTCAACACTGCAACACAGTGGAAGAGACACAGTAGAGGCTAGAGAGAGGTTCAGTCAGCAAAGGGCTCACCATACCACCACAGGGACCTGGGTTTGGACCCCTGGTATCCACGTTAAAAGCTGAGCGTGGCAGCGCATGCTCCTGTAACCCCAGTTTCTTACTGTGATCAACACTAACTTGCGCGGCCTACACAGTAATAGTTTCCTGGAGTCTACAGCACATGGCTATTAGTCCCTCAGACCTCTTCAGTAGGCCTATAGCCATTGCTAGGCAGCTGTGCACTGAGAGAAGACTGGCTCATTCAGGCCTGGAAACCTGGGGGCCTGTGCTCTCACAGCCTGGAATGGCACACTGACATCTGATACTGGCTTGTCAAGAACGCTGGATTCTGGTGGTGACATTTGCAGGGATCCTGCTGCGAACACGGCTGTTTGGGGACAGTCTGATGTCCTGGCATCTACTGGGAGCCTGTACTCCACAGCTAGGTGCGGGAGGCAGGGCTCCTGTGCTGTGTGAATTACAGTCAGTTGCAGTTCAGCCCATGCTGATGAGGCTGAGGGTTTCCCACTGTCGTAGGGTTCTGTGACTTCCAGAGTGGGGTTGGGCAGGGTCTTTCATTCCAGGGGATTCACTGTGAGATCAAGGCTTCATGGCTGGACTACCATGCGACTTTTGTTGGAGCCTCTTGTGTTCCCTTTCCGTCTCATGGGTGTTGCTATGGTTCTGTTGGAAGGCAGTGCTGTGCCCAGTTCAGCAACAGACTTTCCTCCCCTCTGTCCTGGAAGCTGCAAACTGAAGACCAAAGTGTGGACTTGCAGTCATGGTCTTCTCTCCATGTCTCCCCTTATCTCTTTGGCTGACACCAGTCATACTGGATTTGGTCCCACTACTACCTCTTCAAAGACACTCTGCGTCAGATGCAGTCACATTCTGAGGTGTTGGGGACTAGGACTACAGAATGTTTGGGGGACAACACTGAGCTAACATTAGCCTTCTTGCCCTGAGTCTGCACATGGGATGCTAGGAAAGGGGTCCTAACACCCAGAGAGTAGCTTGACTCCAGGAAGGCTGTAGCAATGCTGAGTTTATTGTATATCTGCTGAGGTCACCTCTCCAGGTTATTCCTGCTCAGAAGCACTCCTCAGGCAAAAGAGCACCTGTCTTATCACTTTTTGACTTTTAATACATTTTCCCAATTTAAACTGATGTTAGGAAATTTAAATTATTTAATATTTCAACATTCAGAAATTTTGGGCTGAAGACGTTGGAGCCCTGGTCATTTAACAACTCCATAGACCTTCTGTGAGCGTGTTTTTGGGGTGCACCTGAATCCCAAGCACCAACCTCCCTGTTTGGGGTGGTGGCTCCCAGCAGTCTTCTCCTGACCATCACGATCATCTACCTCTGGTGGATTTGGGGCATGGAAGCCTTTCCCACAATTAAGGTACATTGAGAAGATTAAACTGCTTTTTGTAATCTTGTCAGAAACTTGATACTATAATCTAGCTGTTGACTGAAATCTAATTCTATTTAACTTTCCCTCAGTGGGGTGAGGTGCTGTCTCCTTCTGTTTTCCCTGGCTTCTTTGTATCTGCAGTGTGATCAGAGATGACGATGTAATTGATTTCAGAGCCATTCAAGGGGCCTTGAAATTGCTTCTGTTGTTGGCTGTCAAACGTTGGGGGTAATGGAAAAATAAAGTCAGAACTCTGTTTTCGTAAAACTCGTTCAATAGGAGGCAGGCTTGCAGTGGGAACACGGAGACTTGGTCATTGGGACTTCAGCAGAGAAAAGCAGAGGACGGTGTCTGAATTAAACTGTTCCTTGTCTGTCTCAAAATGCTTTCTGGAAGATGCCTGTTCAGATGAGTACATAAGAACAGGACTTTACATAGTTTCCTTAGAACAACTAGGGGCTTCCAAAGATAATTCGTAAAACAATTTCTGTTGACTTTGATCCTTTTGGGTGTCTAAGTACTAATAAAATCGAGACTGAGTTGGCTTAGATGTCTCACAGCTGGTGTTTGGAGCTAAAGGACGCCTGAGATGTGCAGAATACTAATCTGTTTGTTGGCATAGGTCCCATGTCAGGCGCCGGGTGTGGGGATCCCCAGGCAGGGATGATAGGACTGCCTTTCTACACAGAACACTGAGATGTTCACCTGCTCTTATGTCCCCATTCTGTGGACCTCTACAGACCAGTGGCTGCTTTTCCTGCAGGAGCCCTCTCCAGTATCAAGACGATACAGACATGGCTCCTATTCCCTGGCCTCTGCCCACTGAAGGTGCCCTCACCCATCTCTCATCTGCCAGACTCCCCTCAGGGCTCTCAGAAGATAAGTGGAGTCCCAGAGAGAGATGGAGAAGACCAGAGTCCTCCATCATTGCATCCTGGAGGCTCATCCTGAATGAATGCAGCTTTGTATTTGATTTGCTACAGCACTGGTGAAGGAAGCATTTCTGAGCTTGTCTTCTCAGGGGGTCCTCTCATGGGAGGACCATGTCACCCCAAAGGCCAACGGACCACACAGGTCCACTCCAGTTTTACTGAAAATGTCCAATCCAAGCCTGGAAAAATGACCATTTTGCCAGTCTGTGGACCCAGGCTGAGGCTCAGTTCACCCCCCGATTCTTTTGTCCTGCTCTCCCAAGGGAATCTGATGATATCATGGGTCTCCAAGGTCAATGGTTACTCAGATCCTGACTCCTGGGTCCTTTCTCCTGCTCTGTGGGTCCTTTCCATGGAAGTAACCATGGGCTGTAAGGAACTTACTGGGTAGAAATTCCTTGAAAGTAGGATGTGTGCTGTCCTGATACATATGACCCTCTGATGCACACATAATAAGAATTGCTCCAGTGAATGAATGAATGAATGAATGGAGTTTGGGTGAATGGAAAGGGAGAAACTTGGTTTATTTTTCTGAGAGATAAAGCTCCACCCACTGCACACACACACACACACACACACACACACACACACACGCACGCACTTACATGAAAAGTGATTTTGGTCCATTGCTTTGCTCTTGGAATTAATCAATATTTATGCAACCATAAACATTTGTGTGATCCTTCACATTCCCTTTGATGAATGATGCTGTGGGGACATTTAACTGTATAGGTGGAAACACTGAGTCCCCACGGGTGTGTTTAGTGTCTTGCTGAGGACACTAGCTGGTGGTGTCCTGGCAACCACAAATCCTCCTGTGAACTCTGTCCATATCTACATCACTAGACCCCAGCTGACCCCAGGCCAAAGCCAGGCTCTGCAACTTTGTCTCCTGTCCCTGCATTCTGAGCCTGGAGTAGAGGGAGGCCCGAGGCTCTGTGGGCAGGGCAGGCTGCCTCTCACAAGCTCCACCATAATGGGAGGAGCCTGTGCGGGGGCTGTGCTTCCTGCCTCCCCTACTGGGAGAAGAAGGGGAAATCCTAGACACCTCTCTAGGGCCTCTGTCCCAGCCTGTGCTCTTCTAGAGCATTCTTCCCCAGTTGACTTTTATATTCCACTGGGTCTGTTATCTGCTTCTTCAGGGCCTGGAGAGAGAGGGCAGCAGGTGACACAGGTGGGGAGAAGAGGGAAGTAGTGGCCAGCAGGGCACATTTCTATTGAACCCCAATGCTCAGCTTCTGCTGTACACTTTGGTTCCTGAAAGCAGCTCAGTAAGACGAAGACTTAGGTGCAGGGTGATCCTTCAGGAGCTCAGTAACTGTCCTTCATGCTCTGTGAGTTTTCAGACACAGTGAAATGGCAGGAGATGTCACCCAAAGCCACAGCAGACACTTAGGTTCTGGCTCTCTGACTGGTGCTAGGGCCCAGAGGGTTGCTGCTTGGTGTCACAGGGGCCCAGTTCTGGTGGCCAGGAAAACCACTGTTCCTTTGAAAGCTCCTGGGGCTGCCCCGAAGCCCAGCGGAGACATGGCCCTCCTTCATTCTTCCATCTTTTCTGCTTGTGACCTAGACTGATGCCTGACAGGAGCCACCACCCTTCTGTGAGGACTGGGACGGGCAGTAGGCTGGGGGCCAGTGCCTGACTACAGAGTCAGCTGTACCTCTAGCCCGTTTGCGGAGCCCAGATGGATTTCTATCACTTAATCAGGGCCTCTCTAAAACCTTGAGTCCTAGAAGGACAGACCCAGGAGAGCGAGGAGCCAGCGTGGGACTCCGTCCATTGCTGCTGTCTTGGTACAGGTGCTTGCTCTGTGTCAGTGGTGAGAAGTGGGGAGGGGGACCCCACTACTTAGGTGTGAGCGTGTTGGAATTTTATTTCCTCTTTGATGAAAAGTTTAAGATTTTTCTGCTGTCACAGAACAAAGGGAACCATGACTTCTGTTCCTCCGTTTGCACAGCTGACTTCATGTGCTTTTGACAGTTCCATCGAGCTTCCGACAGCTGCGAGGTCCCCCAGGGGAAGTGAGTGGGGAGCTCACTCACTAAGCCAGGCTAGCTTATCCCAGATATTACCCTTTATGGAGCCTAAGGAATATCTTTACAAGAATGCTTTGTCTTTGGTTTATGGAAAATAGCCACACAAAATCTCTAATAAGACTATTTCCTTAAAAGTAAAGCAAAAACATCCTGGTGAAGCCCCTCCCTTCAAAATGCAAAACATGCAGAACCTGGCTACCCAAGAAAACACTCAACCTTTCTTCTCTCTTTTCAGTGCTAGTAATTGAACCCAAAGTGTTGTGCTTATGAGGCAAGTGGTCTACCATTGAGCCACATTCTAGCCTACAGCTAACACTACTGCCCAGTGGTCCTCAGGGGACACAGCTGAGAGACACCTGTGCTGAGCCACACTGTCATCTGCCATCCTTGCAGAAGATATTAAGCTACCCCTAAGAGTCACTCTACAGGAAGACAAACCTTCCCTGACCTCACTAGCTTTGTGATCCTGGGAGAGCCGAGAATCCATAGGCTATTACAACACTTGCTCACACTGGCGAAGATAGTCAGGAAGGATTTCCAAAAAGAAGAGACAGTGGACGTCATGAGGCAGAGTCCCTGCCAACACCTCCACATGCCTGGGAAGACAGCCAGTGCTCTCTAGGTGGCCAATGGTCCAGGGTTCTGTGCTTTTTTCTTCTGTAGTCCTTGGCCCTGCCACTTAGCCCTGGGCACAGGCAGGTGGAGAGCCCGGTGTTTGGACAGAAGGCATGTTTTCCTGCCTACATTTCCTCCCCAGCCTTTCCCTGCCCCATAGCTCCCAGCAGGATGCTCTCAGGTAGAGCAACACCAGCTACCAAGTCAGAAATGGGAGCTAAAGGGAAGTGGCAGAGAGAAGAAAAAGGTTCACTCACAGCACCTGAGTTTTATGACTTAGAACAGTGCACCAGGCAGGTTTATCAGTGGTATCTGCAACCAGGGCCCAAGCCATAGTCAAATCAAAAGATCCCGCTCTCTTGAGGAAGGCTCTCTATGCAAATATGATGTCATTCACAGGTTGGATTTGAGCATCTTGAGAGCCCCACAGGTTGAAGTTTGGCTCAGTAAAACTGCCATCCATGTTCTCTGAATCATGCCAATGCTACCTTAGACTCCATGTGGGCACAAAGGCAGCAGCTTGTGGTCATATGCTGTTTATGAATGTCTATGCAAGACTCCAAACAAACGCTGTGCCAGGGTGGCTGGGAGTGCAGGCACATGTAGCTCATCTCAACCCAAGCATCCTGCATCCCAGTGAGACGCTGCAGCAGACAAGGACACCTCATGAATGTCCAAGGACGACAGGCCTTTAGAGTCAGGAGTGAATTTATCAGTCTAGTTTATAACTTGCTGGCCAAATGAACCCAGGCTCCAGGACAATGCCATTGCATAGTGGCAGATGGCCTTTCTGCTAAATTTACCACACTGACATGTACCTCTGGAGATGTTTTTACCACCTCAACAGAAAAAAGAACAGACTGGAGAAAAATGCAGTTACCTTTGCAGGTAACCTATGGTGAATGACCCAGAGGTGGAAGTGAGTGCTTTCCCTAACTCCTGTGGGTTCAGAGGCAAGTCTCCTCCCTAGCCCCGACCACCAGACAGTATCAGGATTCTGTCAGCCATATAATACCCTTATCTGGCTTCTTTTCAAGTTATCCGATTAACTGGAAAAACAGAAAAGCACACTTTGCTCCTGGGCCTCCTCAGCCTTGTTCCTAGTGTCAGGAGAAAAGCAACGCCTCTAGGGAGCTCTGGTCGAGGTGTCAGGGCTCAGATCTCCCATAGAGCTAGTCACATTGCTGCTGATGGAGCCAAGCACAGGAAGCAACAGGAAGTTGTGGCAGATCTCCAGGAAGATCCAGGAAGAAAAGGCACTCCACAATCAAGGTGGAAAGGCAAGAAGCCCATGCAGAGCACATCACACACCTGTAAAGGAAGTCACTGGTTTACACTAATGTCCACAGTGCTCCTGTGAGGGCTGTATGCTGAGCCTGTGCTGTGTGTGACCCTCCTGTCTTGGAGGACACTCAAGCCTCAGTATGCCAAGCAACCTGCAAGAGGACAGGGGTGCCAGATCCAAGACAGACTATGCAAAACTTCTGCATCATAAATTCTTTTGAGGACATTCTCCTCATAAAATGTAGTACAAAGAAGTTGGTGTGCACATGTGTGTAAAATAAGTGTGCATGTATAAATGGACACATGTGTGAGTACATATGAGTTTCGGCATGCTAACATACTGTATAGGCATGTATGTAAATATGTGCATACGCATGTTTGGTTATCACTTAAGTGGACACACATTGCGCACATATATCCACATATACACGCATGAATGTGCATGTAATGATGCACCTGTGTGGGCATATAGCAGTATATGAGTATCACATTATTTTATATATGTGCATATGAACATGTGTGTACATGTGAGTGTGTGCGTAAGTGGGTATCTTGTAAATGGGTATATGTGTGTATATATGCATATATGTGTATATAAGCATGCATGTACTCCTGTGTTTGAATATCATGTAAGTGGGCATACACACATGTGTGCATGTATTTGCACATGTGAATGTGCCCATAGAAATGTATTTGGGCATCACATAAGTGAGAACATATTTATGTGAATGTGTTCATGCATACATATGCGTGTGTATGTGTATGAACATGTACATTTGTGTGAATGTGGAAACATACGTGTGTGGGTGCATGGTTTCTTTGTTCCCTGAGCCCTGTCCCTGAGCAGTGCAGAGGCAGCACAGATATCTGCATTTGGGGTACAGGGGGTCACCCATGCCGCTGTGGCTGCTCTGCTGCTGGAAGACTCTGAGCCAGCAGGTGAGCCTTCACCAAGGCTCGGGTGGCAGCTTGGCACAGAATCCATTGGTTCTCCAAAGTCTACAAGTGGAGAATGACCAGCCTGGCTCATAAGGCATCCCAGTGTGGCCCCACTGCTCCTCCCTTGTGCCAGCAGCAGGCTGGAGCTGGGGGTGTGCAGGGCTTGAAAGCAAAGCACTGCTCCGAATCCTCTGGGCTCATTATTCCAAGGAACAGTGGTAACATAATGCATTTTCATTTACTTCGCCTTAAATATATGTAAATTAAAGGGTTTTCTTTTATTAAAAATAACACTGAAACTTACCACTGATGTGTTTTTGTTATTCTAAAGAGAAGCAGTACTGGAGGAATGAGGGTCTAATGACATTTCCCATTCAGGCTTGTGTCTTGGTAGAGAGGAAGAGGGCCCCCAACCCCCACCCCTTCATCCCCCTCACTCCTGGGTAAGCACCGCATAAAGGCCTGCACAAGCCACCCTGCAACTTTCTCCTGTGCACACTAATTGCCAGAGTTGTGATGGAGGGAGCTCACACCATGGCTGGAAGCCTTATTGAAGCCAAGAAAGAAAATAAAAACCGCCGTTCTGCCCTTGGAACCATAGGGTATTGGAGGCTCTGTGGAGCCAGTACCCCATTTCATCAGGGGACAAAGGTTTCCTAGAGTCTTCTGGAAAAAAGGGCTTGATCCATAGCCTGCTCTGCATCCTGAGAGAGGAATTCACCCCAACCAGGGTTCCTGGAGCCATTTCCATTGAGCCTTTAATGCTCCATATACCTCCACCAAGTTGTTATCCCAAGTTGTTGACACCCTTGCCTGCTGGATACCCAGGGCCCTTGGTGCTCACCCAGGCTCTCCAAGCACACAGTAATACTTCTGCCCAGTCTCCCTGCTGCAGTCAGGACCCCTGTGTTCCAGGCACCACCATGTGATCCATAGAAATCTGAAAGATGGAGAATGTCCTTATGTTTCAGCAACATCAGAGGGTGCAAGACAAACTCAGCCCCAAGGATGCCACCTGTGAACCCCAAACAATCTCAGGTCACAGTGTTTCCAAACTGCAGCATCTCACTGGAGCCCAGTGTTAGAAATGCCCTTGATCTGTACCGCTCTGGACACCTGCCCTGTCTTGGGATATCAGGACGTTGGGTAAAGAGAAGAATAGAGAATACCTGTTCAGGTTAGTGTTGACTGTCAACTTGCCGGGATGTAGAATCGCCTGGAAGACAAACCTTGAGGCATGGCTGTGAGGGGGTTTCTAGACTGAGTTCACTGAAATGCAAAGACCCACTCCGGAATGTAGGCAGCCCATTCCATGGGCTAGGGTCTCAGACTGAACGAAAAGGAGAATGTGAGCTAAGCCTGAGCCTGCATCCCTCTCTGCTTTCTGCCGGATATGCTGGGCAGGAAGCTGACAGGAAGACCTTCCCTTCATTCAGCAGGGAGACCTTGCCCTGTTGTTTGGGATTATAAGTTCAGTCTAGAAGAACTTTCTCCCACATACTGATAGATGTACATGCCCACACCTATGTCCACACACATGTACATACACATTATGGAAAAGGGGAACCATGGTTGACAGATCACATACTGTAGAGCTAAGGAATAAAGTGAGGTAGTGTCAGCTGTACATAAATCAAAGATGACACCAGAGCCACGAACTCCTCCTCACTCTGCCCACCTACAGAATTCAGAACTGGTAGTTACACAGACGACTGGTGCCCACAGACTTTCATGTGTCTTTACCACTTTACTGGAAGAATTCTTCAAACTTTGGAAGACCAGAGAAGGCTTGATTTCATATAGTCAGAGCCCCTTCCATAATCAATGAGGATGGCCTCCTTCCCCCATAAGGAAGAGGGGCCACTAGCTTTGCTGGCCTGGCATGACTAGAGTCTTGCTAGACTGCTGTGATCCAAGGATGGCTGGTGAACTATGCTGAGTGGGAGCATCCAGAATGACTTAGTGGAATCGGATATAGCCCTCCCCTAAGTCCCTCAAACAGACCAAGCCTTGAGCTGTGGGCAGGTCTGGAGTTGGCCCTGCCATAGTGGTGAAGAGCCATGACTCCATGAGTCTTCAGAGAACAATCTCGGAGACTCATGTGGATCACACTGCTGTTGTATTGATCTGCCTGGGGCCCTTCCACATGAATCTCCACATGTGCATTCTCCTCTGAAGACTAAAATCAAGGACTCCAAATTATATTTGAACTTGACCCTGTGACTCAATGAATCCTGAGCCAAACTGAGAAATCTTGAATAGAGAGAGTGGGACTGATCCTTGAGCTGGCGGGGTCCCCTGTGGGCTAGACCTCAGGAGACAGAGTGTTAGATACTGTTTTCTTTTCTCTGCTCAAATTCTTGACAAAAGTAGCTTAAGGCAGGAGGGGTTACTTTGGCTCACAGTTTGGAGGTATAGTCTACTGTGGGGTGGGAGGGAGTGGCAGCAAGAGCAGGAGCAGTTGGTCTACAGCATCAGGAGACAGTATTGGCATTCAGCTCCCTGTCTCCTTTTTATTGTTGAGGACCTCAGCCCATGGAAAGGTGCTGCTCACATTCAGGGTGGATTGTCCCAACTGAATTAACCCGATCTAGAAACTCCCTTACAGGTATTTCCAAAGGTTTGTCTCCCATGATTCTAGATTTTGTCAAGTTGTCAATATTAACTATCATACAAGAGGTGGCAGCAGCAATCCTGGTTTGTATGGATACTTTCTAAGCACAGCTGGTCTGTAGATCTGAGAAACAGGCAGTATCCATCAGTATCCCCGAGTCCTGTCCAGATCAGAGGTCCAAGGAGCTGCCTTCTTGATGTCTTTGTTGCCATATGACAGCAAGCTGACACTTAGGAACCCCAGAGCTGTTCTATAGTCTTGTTGACCAGAAATGCAGGTTCCTCCTTTCTGTCTTGATTTCCTTCCATGCGCGCCTACTCCTCTGAAGTATCTACTGCAAAGGAAATTGCCATTTTCCTTTTTTAAAAAACCTTATTAAGGTAGAAAAAAACAACTGACCAGACTTGAAAGTGAACTGACTCAGTCACCAAAGATGGAGGCATGTGATATGTGACATGGAGAGGACACTGGTTAATTACCCTATAACCGCAAACTTCTGTGTGCCCACAAACACTTAAACTCTAGTAGCCCCCATTAGCTAGTGAGTGACATACAGAATATGCCACCTAGTTTTGGGCTTGGGAATTAAAGGAAAACAGAGACAGGGGCAAGTAATTAAGCCTGATCCCAGTCACAGAAGCAAGGAAGGTTCTTCCAGGGACAGCACTGTGCTCTTATCAGAATGCAAGAGAGCGAGCCATGTGAGCCCTCGCCTTCACCTGGGTATGAGGGGATCCTCAGATCAATCGTAGACTTGTCTTTCTAAATAAGCAAAACACATTCAAAACAAGCAAAGACCATGCAATGTAGGAGTTCATGCATCTGTAAGCCTTTGACTTCAAGTGCCACTGTAGACGTGGCTTGTTTGGTGGAATTTCAGGCATGTGTGACTATCAGCAAGCCAGTGATCAGGTCATACTGTGACTCAGGAACTCACAGTAGAAAATTAAGTTAGGCTCCTGTGGTTCTAGGGGTCCTAAAACGCACTCGTGGCCATGAATCACCCTTCCATACTTTGTCATGACAACGGCTGTGTGTAACTGTGTTTTCCATGCTGGCTTCCAAATCCCTTCCCCAAAGCTCATGAGATCTCAGCCGAGGAGGACACTGCACACGCTTCCTGCAAACCAGTTGTTCATCCATAGATCAACTTCTTTGATCTTTGCTGCAAATCAGTGTGTGTCACTTTAAGCATTTGGGGAATTTGTATTTTGTCATATTTCTACTCTATGACAGAGGACACAGTGCATTCAGCAACCAGCCATGGATTCACAAGGAACAGATGAAGCGATCCTCCAGTGCTCGCTCAGTGCCCTCCCAGCCAGTGAGGCTTGGCAGCTGTGCTCTGCCAACCATTCAAGTGAAGTGGAACGTGGCTTCCTATTTGTGAACAGGTCAGAACCAGTTCCCTTTCCTGGATTTTACTCTGACTTGGCCCACTTGGGCCCACTGTCTTCTCCTTGTTAGTCAGAGGCCCTTAGGAGGATCTGGTGGGCTGACTAAAGGCAGTGGAGACATCAGATCCCAACCACCTTCCCCACCGAACGGGCAACCTGGAATGTTGACTTAGCTGGGAAGAGCCTAGAACACATGAATGAATGTGTGTTTTGTCACTAGGTGTCCCTAGTACGACCACCACACACCAGGTGAATGCCTAAGGAAAGTCTCTGCAGAGTAAGCATGAGGGCTGGTCTCAGGCCAGCACTGTGAGTAGGAACACAGCACCAGTCCTCTAACAGGCCCTGACACAGGGAGGAGGCCCTGTGTGGTCCTTCATGGAAGAGACAGTTTATCACATGTTAAACTGAGGCTGGTGAAAACTGCCTAATTCAGGACCTCATTCCTATGTGTCAGCATGTAGGCCTGGTGATTCCACAGCTGCCACCAGGCCACCATAGCTGTGTGGTCTTGGCTCCCCAGTGTGTGCCCACATGAAAAAAATGACACCACAGACTGAGAAAGGCATTGGCAGAATCAGCCCAGCTGACCTCTTCCCTTGCTCCTGCACAGAGGTCTCCTTCAGGCCTGTCCTCTCACGTCAGCCTCCGTCAGGCCTGTCCTCTCACGTCAGCCTCCGTCAGGCCTGTCCTCTCACGTCAGTCTCCGTCAGGCCTGTTCTGACAGTGTTTGTGGAGCTTCTGTTTGTTTTTTGAAACTGCCACCCGGCTGTCCCCAGCGTTCCCACAGCTGCAGGGTATGGCTCTGCTGGAGACTGTGCAGCCTGTGGAGGGGCATGCTCTGTGCTGAATGGGCCCTGTAGGAACTGCCAAGACCCTCCTCAGACCAAGGGACATGCTCAGAAAACAGCCCAAGTGTCCTTTGCCACAAAGGTAAAGAACTAGGAAAAGTCTGGCCTGGGGAAGGCTTGTGCTCTGTATGTGAAGAGAAACTTTATCTGTGCTCTTGTGTCAGGCTTCCTGCTTCCTGCTCTTTCCTGTTTTAAATGGGTGGGAATCACCCCACTTTGCCCCGAAGAGCAGGGAAAACCACACAATCAGAAATGAATAAAGAAATCTTTTCAAGGCTGTTTACTTGGGTGCAGCGGGGACACAAATGTTTCTTTCTCCTCTCGGGCCCACCCACAGACAGAAACAGAACAATGATGCTTGGTGGGGGGGTCTGAGGGGCAACGTCTCAGAGCCCTGCCGAGCCCATTCAGGCTGCCCTGGTGCCAGCCTGCAGCTCCAAGCCTGGCCCACCACTAATTACAAGGGCATTGATGGGGCTCTGGGCGTTCCGGTGTTTACATAGCTTGGCAAGTCTCTCTTAATTATAAGAAAGAAAAATGAAAAAATCACTAGTATTTCAGAAAAGAGTAGGCTGAGGATGGGGAAAGGATTTACTTCCTGAATGTGTCGATATTAAGAAGAGATCCCAGCTTTTCTTCAGTGTGGCCTCTGCCTTGGACAGACATCCCTGCAGATTCCAGAGGCGCTTACAGTCTGGGAGTAGATGGATGTGTGTCAGGAGCTCGAGGCTCCAGTTACAGAGGGTCTGAGTTATCCGTGCAAGTAAATAACCAAAGTTACATCATTTTAATCAACATTCATCATTTTAATTGTCTCCATCTCCCCCAGAACAAAGTGACACTATAGTTTTATGTATTTGATTAATGAGGGCAGGAAAATTGAAGTTTTTGCAATAAAACTAAAAAAAAAAAAAATCAACAGACTTTTATCGTTTTTTCCCTTGTGATTTTAATTTAATGGCTCGTGTTTTCATTATGGCAGAGGCTGTACACTTTAGCTCGCAATTACGTCCCATCTGTGAGGCGCTGTGTTACTGTGTTATTACAGTTTATTCTAGGAGCTTTTCAATCACTTTTGAGTTGGGCTTTACAAGTATTCTTGCAGCAGGTGGGCTTCCTGGCATGCGACCAGGAGCACACAAAGCGCCAAGCTGGAGTTTAATGGCAGCATATGCACGTGGCACCGAGCACCAGCCTTCCCCATATGCTGCTGAGCAGCCCCTTCAGCCTGCCAGTCACTCTTCTTACTGACTACAGTCTCTAAGTAGTTCTCTGCCAGGGAAAAATACACGAAGGCAGCGAATTTTTCCAGTGTGCATCATCCTTATTACTGAGACAACCCTGTCATTAGCACAGGCACAATGAACCTGAACTTGGGATGCATACCAATTAGGCTGCATGAGTACTTCTGCTTCTTATCTCCATGGAAACGGCCCCCCTGGCTGCAGTGGACAAGCAGGATGTCCCCCCACCCATATGCCACCTAGTTAACACTGTACACTTCCATGTGAACCAAAATCTGCCCCAGCCCTTACGGCAGTGGGGACAGAAAGGGAACAACGGAGTCTCTCTCGGAGGTTTGGGAGGTTATCCATCCTCAAAATGCAGAGCTGGCAGGACTGTCACAGCAGTGAGGAGTGAGGGACTATCACCATCTTTAAATCCAGAAGTCATTTTCTATTCGGTCTAGCAGGGCGAGTTTGAGTAAGCTAACAGAAATTTCTCCATCCCGTGAAGAAAAATGTAGCCTAAACATTCATGAACTAATACAGTGTTACACTTGCAAGCAGCTGGAGGAAACTCTGGAGCCCTGAGCATCTGAACCCTTTTGCCCTGAACCTTCCACGTGCACCACAAATGCTAACAGGCCTGAGGAGACAAAGGCTCAAAATGTTTGAAAGCGCAAAGCTTTTGCCACCGAACCTCAAGAACTTTGCAAAGACCTAAGGGTAGTCTTTTGTTTTGAGTGTGTGTGTGTGTGAGGGGGGGAGGAGGAAGAGGAAGAAGAAGAAAGAGAGAGAAAGAATTTGTATTTTAATGATTCCTTCAATTTATAGCTGAGGATTTTGGACTCACAGATGTTCACCTGTCTTGTGGTTTTGTCCTTCATGGTGCTGGGCACCAGCTGACAAAACACTGGGGCTTTACCTTCCTCCGTTTTGCCATGGCAATTTTAAAAGAAGGCTGCCCAGGCAGGTGACTTACCTGGGCGGCTGCTTCTGCCTTTAGCTCATAGCCATAGTAGTGCTGTGTTCTGAGCTGGCTTAGCCTCTGCGGGAGGGTCTCTCCGACACGGTCAAAGTGTCACTCATCAGACTCCAGAAAGGGTCTCTCAGACTGACTGCAGCCAGAGTCTACGGGGAGCCCGGAGCACCCAGCTCAAAGCAGTGTCCTGAGGAGGCATAAGGCTCTCAAGCTGTCAGGAGGCCAGGGCCCTCACTTTAATGGAGAGCCAAGGGAAGTGAGGCTTGAGGCATAGATAGAGTTATTTTCTAAAATACTCATCGAACAGGAGACACTGTGAAAAGCAGCGTTGCCTGGACAGCGAGCCAGAATTGTGGGAGATAAGGGGATCCAAACATCTGGACCTTCTAGAGTAGCTTGCTCCCCTGTAACCAGCCCCTCCAGAAATCATACTAGTCTTTGACTTTTGTCTTTAAGTTGACATCATCCAGGAAAATAAAACTCGGTGCAAAAAGGAAAGAATAAGCCTCAGGCAGGGCAGAGGAATGTGGATCAGAGGCTTAGTGCTTTACTCTGTGCCATGCTCAGGCTCTGCTCCCAAGTCAGGGGAGAGGGGGAGGGGAGCCATCTGGGAAAGGACCCCCTCAGGTGCTGTGAGGAGATGTTGGGAGAAGGTGGGAAGAATTATAAAGACTTTGTGTTCTCAATGCATGTGGAGAACCATGGACCAAAACTGGAGGAGCTGTGCTTATGTTCATTTCCTTTCTTCCTCATCAAGAGCTCAGAAGCCAGCATGTGTCCCCTGGCCTCCTCCCAACCCCTACAGAGATCTGTCATAGGGGCTGAAGTCACTTCCATCTAGGACTAAAGGAGAACACTACCCCCCTGGTCTACACGAGGTGAAAATGTGACTGCAAAGAGGCAACCTCCTTCCAGAAAACTCCAGCATCCTGACCAAGGCCCCTGGAGAGCCTGGGCAGGGTCCGGTTCTCACAAAGATGCCCATGGATCCTTTTATTTCTGGATATTGTGGCTTCCAGATATGCATTGTGACATCTAGACCCTTGTGTCACATAGACAAGACACACTGGCAAGTTGGTGCCAACCAAAGTCCACCAGATCACAGGAAAATGGAGCTCCACCCTAAATTGAGCTAAGCTGAGGCTAAGCCACATCTGTGTCTCCTCCCTGGGCAGGGCTGGTCTTCAGATGTATTCCCCGAACCAGGAAGTTTGGAGGGAGGCCGATGCTACCTGACTTCACTGGTAGGTGCTCACCGATGGGCAATGTTCCTCTTGACTGACTGGCACTAGCCCTAGAAGACCAAGTATCTGCTCTGACGGGTCAGAAGCTATCCTGTTCTATTGGCCAGCTCTCTCCAGTTGGCGGAAGATGCACTGCATCATGTAGCTGTGATTTGGGTCTGGTTTAAGGTTGGAGAGAGTCTGAACCAAAGGTTGTAGCTGGAGGCTTGGGCCCCAGAGTCCTCATTCTAGGAGCAGACCATTGAGAAGTCCTTAGGTCACCTGAGGGCTATAGTCAGAAGAGGCCGTAAGATCCCATTCCCTCTGCTTCCTGTGTGACTGTGCAACATCTTTCCCCATACAAGCCTGTGCTGTTCTGTTTGGACTTTCTACTTTCTAGACTATGAACAAAATAACCTTCTTGTCTAATGTGATCCTGTGCCTTGGATATCTTGTCACAGGAATGAAAACAGGCTGATATAGTCAAATGTTTCATGCACAACTTCTTCCAGCCATGCTCTTTCTTCATGGGTGCTAAGAGTGTTGAACCATATCCTCCCCAAATGGGTTGAAATCTGTCCCCAGAAACTCCAGATGACACCTATTTGGATATATGTAATGCAGCTAGGTAAGATGGAGTAGACCCTGATTGGGATAAGACTGCTGTCTCCTTAGTAGAGAAGTCTGACACAGAGAGACATGGAGGCATGAGGACAGAGGTGGATATAAGCCTTGTGATTCACTACAAGCCAAGGGGTGTAAGGTCTTGGGACTGCCAGCAGCTAGAGAGACACAGAAGGCCCTCCCCAACAGCCTTCACCTGGGGCCACTGGCAGCTAGAAAGCTATGGAATATATTTTCCTTTGATTTTAAGCCTGAAGCCTCCAGGACTGTCTGAAGCCATCCAGTGGGGTGGCACTATGTTATAATCATCCCAGGAGACTCCACAGCACCTTGAAAGGATGATTGTTCATCTTATTTAAACCAGGGGAGAGACTTGAAGCTTCAAGGTAGAAGCAGCTCATTCCATGGTCCAAGGACTTTTCGAAGATGAGTACAAAGGTACTGAAGCCCAGAGACTCAGGTTCCACTTAGGCTTTGCAGACAAGGAATACGACCACAGTTCTGACTCTGCTCCAGTCAACCTCAGTTCAAGTCTCAGCTCTGCCACTCGGCAGCTGCACTCCCTTCAACCGATCAGTGAATCCCTCAGAAGCTCACGTCCGTCCTCTGAAATGGGTTGCTCCTCATATCTGCTCATCTGCCCTGTGCAGCTACATTAGGTAACTCACAGGAAGTGACGCCCATGTGTAGTTAACACTCAAGGAGTCTTATTTCCTATGTCGTAATATTAAAATATTTGCTAGAATCAGGGTTGTTTTCTTTTTTCCTTTTGAAATACATTTATCTAGGCCTGGTGGTGGTACAGGACTGCAATCTCAGCACTTTAGAGCCTAAGGCATGGGGATCACAAGTTCATGACCTGCCTGGGCTACAGAATGAGTTCAAGGTTAGTTTGAGTCAGTTAGGGAGACACTATCTCAAATTTTAAAAAGATTTTTTTTGAGACAAGGTCTTACTAGCTGGCCTGGAACTTGTTATATAGGCCAGGCTGGCCTTGAACTCACAGAGATCTACCTGCCTCTAACTCCTGAATGCTGGGATTAAAGGCAAATGCCACCATGCCTGGTCTCCCATAAAATGTTTTTAAAGAGTCAGGGATATGACTCAGTGGTAGAGTACTTGCGTAGAATGTTGAAGTCCCCAACGTTATAATAAATCATACAAATATACTCGTTAGCATTTCACTCAGTCCTCTGGCAGTCAGATACCAGATATAGGTTTCTTTTTCATATGCGAAATAAGCCCACAAATACATCATACATAGGACAAAGAAAACTGTTTCACAGTATAAGCAGGACCCAGACCAATGTGGGCACTTGTCCAGGCCAGCTCCAGGCCCCCTTTACTCCAGGTGAGGTCACATTCCAAACCAGCAGACTCCCTTTCAGTTAATGATAGTTCCTGTTTATTTTCTACCTCCTTGAAAAACAGGCCCCTGGAAAGCAGGGCTTCTCTGTAATAATTCCTCGTATTTCTACGTCACAGGCATCGCTTTGCACAGGAAATGAGCTTAAAAGTTAATGAAAGAAATGAAATTAGATAAAAAGAAAACAAAAGATGAAAGCAAGACACTTAATAGTGCTAAAGTAATTGCCAGCATCAGATAGCTTGTGACACTTCCCACATGAAGGCCAGTCAGAGCACAAGTCTCCCCCATCTCTGTCTCTCCTTACCTGCCTTTCCTCTCGTACTCTCTCCTTCCTTCCCTCTCTTCTTGTTCACTTCCTTCTCTTTCTCCCCTCTCTCCTCATCCCCTTCCTTTCTTCATTCTTTCCTAAATAAAGATGTAGAAGGTGGGAAAAGCTAAGCCCCTGGCCCAGGGCACCTTCTGAATTCTAGCCCCATCCTTCTAAAGGGTTAAAATAACTGTGGCTGCTGAATCTTTGAGGACTGTGAAGATGAAGCTGGGTGCAGGGTAATGATGATTCCTTTAAGTCCAATAAGCTGTGGTCCACATGGTGTAGGCTATACTTATGGCTCTTAGTAATTGTGACTACAATATATTGGATCAACCAGGTCTGGAGATCCCAGTTGTGACAGATGCTATTGGGCAGATGTGGCTTAGTGGGGTAGGATGGACACCTGCCTGTGATCATGGTCAAGGACAACTCACATGTTTAGCCACTTAGGCAAGTCACTTGACATCATATATGCTAGATGTGAGTTTGGGGAATCATCTGTCCAGGTCTACATTTTCCCAGTGGTTTAAAAATCAAATAAAGTAATTCAGGTGCCTTCTCTCAACTGCTCAGCATAAATTGTGTGCCTATATGTGCTGTGTTTCCATTAGGCACTCCGGATGCAGAAAAAGAGAGGCAAATGAATTAATAACTATGCAGTGTGCTATGTGGTGACAGGGACTCTCTTGCAGAATGGGTAGGATCCAGGAGTACAGGCTGTAGTCTCTTAGAGGACTCCTCTTGGTAGTCTGGACATGACTCAGTGTCCTTGGCTATCCTGAGAATGGATAGCCCCCAGGAGCACATACTGTGGTTCCTGAAGTCCTCTGCTAGATGGTCTGAACATGGCTCAGGCCCTCTACCTTCTTGCCAAACTCTGTGCTTTTGAATTCTGTCTCATAGACAGTAAGCTCTTTGCTCCAAAGGAGCAATATTAATGGTAAAACATGCAGCAAGGCATAAAGAAAGACCGCTTTCACAATCTCTTACAGGTGTTAAAATATATATTAATGACCAAGTGATTTTTATCTTTGTCTCATTTGCTGAAATTTCTAACCTGAATAGCATTTAAAGTCTGTAGGAACAGACATGGTCACTTTTATCCCCATTTGAAACTATCAATTTATTTCACTTAAGTTATCAAAGTGTAAATCATAGCTCCTAGTTACTTCCTGTCCTGACTCCTTTACAGCCGATGCAAAGCAGGTGAAATTTATGCTTTAGTCCCTTGTAATTCTGCCGGCTGCGCACCTGAGGGCCGGAGTGCCTAAGCGCTTCCCTACAGTTCTGTTGAGCCCACAGCAGACTGGATAGCAAACGGCATGGCTCCTGCCTCTGCATGAGGCACTGCCTCCACTGCCCAGACCAGGAGCCTCCTCCTCTAATGGATCTGTCTGCCCTGCTCCTGACCCCTAGCAGCTCCCTGCAATGTCCCTACCTAATGTCTTCTGTGACCACCTCATTCACCTTCTCTTCCCAGGACTGGTTTTGCTCAGGTCACCCAGGCTTCCTTCTCTATTTGTGCCCTAATAGTGGGTGCTTGCCGGGGTGCTGTGCCCTGCCCCCTGCTCCATTATCCCTAGGGCAAAAGTAACCTGTGTAAGGAGAGCAGAGAAAATCCTGATGCCCCCTAGGTCTCCTGAGAGGTGTCTGAAGATTGTTTTATATTTATTTTGTTGTTTATATTATTCTGATTCCTTTGAGATTTTTCATGTAGCCCAGGCTGGTCTCTCATTCACTATGGTGGCCTTCACCTCCCAAATGCTAGGATTACAAGTATCCACTGTCACACTAGGGTTTTCATTTGTCCTTGCACAGAATGAATGGTTGCAGGAAGTGGGGGAGAGAGCCCACATCACTGAGAAAGGGTCCTGGTAGGTCCCACGCCACCTGCTTTGCAGGGTTGTTAAGCCTCTACAGATTGGTGAGTCACTGCTCCACTCAGCACCAGGTAGCCACGGCTCATGAGTGGGCCGCTGCGATGGCCCCGGCATCTCACTGAACACCGTTGTTGGGCCTCCCCAGGAGGAAGCCACAGGTGTCTCAGGACACAGTCCCTCTCCACCCAACCCCAAGCGGCCCCGCCACCTTCGTCCTCACCTAGTGGGTGATGACTCGTTGACCTGACCCCTTCTCCCCTGTCCTCCCTAACATGTCGTGTGCCGTGTCTGACCCCAGGTTCCTGCTTCCTCAGCACCTTTCTCAGTTCTGGGTCCAGGCTTCCGGGGCGGTGCACCGCCCCTGGAGACGCCTGCTTCGCGCTCTTCTGCATCCTGTCACCTTGTACAGTGAAGGGGGGCACACTGGTCTGTCACTGCCCCAACGGCCCCCTAAGCAGCTTCTTGTAGGACTCCAGACCATGCTGCACGAAGCCTCAGGACCTGACCAGCCTCGCCTTCCCCCTTCCTTCCCCTGAAGTTCGGAAGGAGGTCTGATCAGCACTCTCGGAAGCCCTCTCCTTGCAGTCCACTCTCTGGACTGTTTGATTCTGCCAGAATTCATTCACTCGTTCGTTCATTTCTTGTCTCCTGTGTACACGGTAACTATTTTCCAAGCTTGTGGCATTTGGAGACACAAATTAGGTCTGGGGTAGAAGGTGTTGATCCATTGCTGACTAAAGCAAGAGAGGCAGGATGATGGGAGGGAGGGATGGAGAACTGGAGAAATCACCAAGTAGGACACTCGTTTGAAGGCGGTGGTGTGGAGCTAGCAGCTAGTCTACCCTGGGCACCTGCCTCCTGCTCCGTACCTGTGTCCTCGTTCTCCCACAGTCATTCTCAGAGTCGGGGATGTCACTCTCCCAACTAACCTGTGTGCCCCAAGGTGGTCAATGTTCTGCACACTGGCAACATCCCACTGAACTTTCTAAGCGTGCCCAAGCCCTGCCTCACAGGCTGCCTAGGGGCAGAGTGCACTGTCCAGAGCCCCCTTGGTTAGTTGCATATGGAGTTTATACACATTGCCCTTGGCTTTGTCAAAGGGTTCTCAAGACTAAGGCAGGTTTTCTTAGTAGAATGTCAACACTTGAGAGACAAACTAATAAAAGGAAAGTGTGCCCTCAGGCCAGAGGCCCTTGAGCCCCACATTGCACCCCACGCTGTCCTTTACACCCCATATTGTCCCCTGCTCCCCTGTACTGCCACATATACCCCGCACTGCACCCCACACTGCTTCCTGCACCCCAGACTGTCCCCTGCACTCACGTTGCCCCCTGCCCCTCAATGTGCTCCTCACACCCCACACTGCCCCCCACTCCACACTGCCCCCGACTCCACACTGCCCCATCCCATCACTCTCCACAGCATGCAGAAATAGAAAAGAAAGATACCAATTGGGCCCAGGAAAATGGGGTCAATTTTCAGTAATTGGTTTTATGTGACCAAATGTGTGCCACTTAACAGCGCAGGCACAGCAATAGCCACAGGTGAGAATAAACAAATTATCCCTCCCATTTCTTACAAACTGGAATGACAGCTTGAGGCCTGTATTAAACTGTGTTGACCCCGGGCTACTATAGACCTTGCCAGATGCAAGCAGCCTCATCCATCCACAGGAGCCTGTCCCTGGCTCAGTTGGAGGTAGGGGTCTGTTTATGGACTCACAAGGCCATGGGATGGATCCCTCTGAGTGAAGGCCCTGTTCAACCCCTTCCAGTGCACCCAAACAACCACAGGGTTATAGCCCTCAACTTTCTACAGAGCAGACCTGGATTATCTGGTACCGGCTGTGACACTTGGTATTGCAAGACTGATCACCACATGCAGAGAGTGAGGATGACCCATGACAGCGACTGGAGTGATTTAGGACGATGGGGCAGTTCAGACAGCAACTAACACACACAGGGTAGCAGTGTGCTCCTATCTGCCACAGCTGCTCAATAAAAGGTGTGGTGCTTCCTGACAGGCAAGAGTCTGCTCCAGGGAGCGATGACAAGAGGCAAAACATGGTGCCAGCCCACCACTGTGACTTCGATCCTTTTCATATTGGCTGCACAAAAGACCCCATCAGAAGCCTGTCTGTTGACTTCCAAACGGCCTCTACCTCCTGCTTTGACCTCCCCGAAGTGGAAAGGAGAGGCAGAGAGAAGCCAGGTAAGGGGACTGTGAACAAGGCAAGCTGCTTCAGACTCTTAGCGACTTGGAGCCGCTGAGCTCACTAGCTGTGGCCGTCACCACCACAGAGGCCAACAGTGTAGAGCGTCTTCATAATTCTGCAAGGAGGCTGCAGGGCACGCAGCACGATGGGTTTAGTTGAAGAAAGAAGGAAAAAGTAAAGGTTCCCAAAAGGGTTTAGGAAGGCAAGGGAGCAGGAGCACGATGTCACCCATCGCCCCAAATGTCAGCTAACAAATATTTGGACCTTTTTACTCGTTTGTGTTTTTGCTGAAGAAAATTGAAATGCAGAAATGAAAGATTCTATGAAAGAAAATGTGCAAAATGGGCTCAGGCTAAGCTCCATCAGATCAGAGAGGATGGCATCACTGGGTGACTTCTCTTTTCAAGAGGACCAACCTTAGCAGATCTGAAAGTGTTGTTATAGTCCTACCTTTCTTTCCAAAGCAAAACGATATATTCTAAATATACACCTTTTCAAAATGCGCTTGTGAAGTGTTAAAAGATTTCCCGTGAGGAAAAAATAACAGCATTTCCGATCACAAATATGTTAATACGCAAACGCACAGAGGGGCTCATCCTCCTGGCTAGGTGGCGTGCTCTGTTGTGATGTGTTGCCAAATTCTAAGTGTTTTATTGTTGTAAGAGGTATTGAAGCAAAATAAGCAACATCTTAAAAGATAACATAGTTCATAAGTATTAAAATTCTCAGTTTTACCAAATAGCTGTATTAGTGAACTCTCCAAGATTACTTAATCATCTTACAAGGTAAAGTGACAGAATTTTTCTTTAATAATCCAAGTAAGTTCTCCATATTTGCCACTGGGCAGATCTCAAGGTAGCCTCTTCAAGGTCAGGAAAAACAGTCATATGCACCCACAGGCTAATTTTCTTTGTGTCTACAAGATCCTGAGTTGCCCAAATCACCACTTTATAGCTTATTCTAGCATTCTGCAATCACAAGACAGCACAATGCCAGGCTTTGGAGAGGGAGACCAGCAAAGGTGTGACCTCACAATTCCACGTTGTCAGGTTCTAGGGTACTGAGATTATATTCACATGTCTTGCCTTACTGGTCTTCCCTTCTTCATAACCACTAAACACATCTTGTTTAAAAATAAGGTTATTTTTCTTTCCAGAAACTTCTGGGTTGGGTTTCTTCCTTACTTTAGCTATAGTGTACACATATATATAAATGCACACACACACATACAAACACATACACATCTGCGCACACATACACACGTACAAACACATATACATGTGCATGCACATACACACAGACACCTATACACATACACACTCACAAATACACATATATATTCATATACACACACATTATCCACAGCACACACATATACATGCACACAAACATCCCTTCACACAGGCACATATACACATACATATATGTACACACACATATGTACACATACACAAACACATGTTCACACATGCACATGCACACACACATGCACAACACCTGTACATGCATACCGTGTGCACACTCATGCATGCACACACATATACACATACATGCACACAGTGGGTTTTTAAGCTGCTGCCCAGGCTCATTGACACAAAGAACCATTGCTGAATGTAACTGAAAGGGCCTTGCTGTTCCTCACTACCACAGAGTGACCTTCTGGGATATAATAAAATGGATAAAGGAACATTGTTATCCCCTTAGAAGCTATGTGCAAATCAAAATGGATACAATACTTTCTAGTAGTTTTATTTTTGTGGGAGAGAGATGGTTTGTTGACACTGGACTCCTATGAGCAGGTTGACAAGACTGGCACACTTCAATTTCCATAACCTCCAAGTTCAGGATGCTGATGGTGGCACCAAACCTGGCTCTGAGGGTCTTGGCAACAGAGCTTCCCAAGGGAAGTCAAGTTGGAGCCTTCCCTGCCGTGTGTAAGGCCACAGCAGCACCCTGGGCTTACACTCCAGTTAATGTCAGCCAAGTGGGGGTGGGGAGCAGGAGACCATTCTCTCTCATGCCAGGCCAGGTCACCTGGCTTCCCCTCGGTTCTCTAGCCACAGAAACCTGGGGAGGGAGCAGCAGCCTTCAGGCTATGCTTGAAGCAAACACAAGGACACCAGAGCGGGCCCAGAACAGATGCTTGTGAGCGGGACTCATCCAATCTTCCCCTGTCCCATTCCATCCTATCCTGTCCTTTCTCAAACCCAATGGAGAGGCCGGGAGCCCCGGTGGTGCCAGCTATAGAGTTATGCAGAGTGGAATCATTCCCAGGCCGACGGGGGAAGCAGGATTAATCAGCTCAGTGATACTGTCCTGATTAAACAATGAGGCGCCCTGGGGCTCCGCCGTCTGTCCCGAGGAGCGTCATCATAACTAATGTGCAGAACCCCGCAGCTCCCTCGGGGGCAAACTACCTTTTAATTTCTTCCTCTAAAGACTAATTCCATTGTTATGGAACCTGTATTATAAGAACCGTAAACTAATCATTAGTCATTTTCAAACACTCTGACCTTTCCTGCCACAGAGCGTGGAGTGTTTTCCAAAGAGTCTTTTTTGGATCCTGAGATTTGCAGAGAGGAGTCGGAGATGAACGGTGATGGTGGCACTTTCCACAGAGGGAAACCTGAAATGGCTTCTGCTTACTGAATGTGACTTTTTCTATTTCAATGGCTGTGAAAGCAAGACAGAGGTGATACTTTCAACAACACGCTAGAGAAGAAGGTAGCCGTGGGCCTTGACCTCCCCAGAGCCAAGTGGCCTTGTACATGAGTGTCTTCGTCTCCCCCCTCCCGGTCCTGGGGGCTTTCAGAGAAGTTTGCATATCAAATTCACAGATCAGATGGTTTAAACAGTTCCAGAGCTGAGGGATCTGAGGTCAAACTGTGGGCAGGCTGTGCTCCCTCAGACCCCCAGGAGGTTCCCTCCTAGCCTCTCTCTGGTGATGGATGACTCTGACATGAGAGGAGCACAAGCTTAGTGCTCCCTCCACCCCACCCCCAGGATGACACTTGTATATCCAAGTTCCTCATTTGTACAAGGACACCAGGCACACTGGATGAGGGACCATCCAACCCAGGATGACATCAAACTAAGGGCACCTGTGAAGGTTTCATTTCCTGATAAGGCCATGTCCTGAAATACCAGGGTTGCTATCACACTTTCAGTGCCCTGCCCGCCCCCCAAGGATGGCTTCACAAGCACACGAGGGGGTTACAATCTGAGAGGTGGGTCACCCCCAGCTCAGAGCCAGTTAAGCTGGGTCCTCTTCAGGAATAGCTACACCCAAGCTGAGTCCTGTCCAAACCCTTCACACCTTCCCACATGCAAAACTTGTCTCCTGAGAAAATGGTCCAGAAAACACAAGGCTTGCCACTTTGTTTAGTTCCGGTAAGGGCCTCCATAGCCCACCCACATCTGGACATCTGACCATTGAGCTCTGGAACAGTGTTCATACCACAGTGCACAGGGCTGGCTGTCAACTGAATCTGAAGCAAAATTGCTGTACACAGGGCCCAGTCACCTGAGTGCCGAGTCTCTGGGAAGATCCCCATAAATGTGGTTTTGTTGTTGGCCAATGGGCAGCAGCCGTTCAGTCTTTTCAACTCTAACCACACATGTCTTTCTTTAAGACCTGTCTCATGGGGTTGGAGAGATGGCTTAGCAGTTAAGAGCATTGAGTGCTCTTGCAGAAGACCTGGGTTCAAATCCCAGCACCTACATGGCAGCTAACAACAGTTCATAGCTTCATAGCTCCAGTTCCAAGGGATCTGACACCCTCTTCTGAAGGTATTGCATGATTTGGGTGCACTTACATTCATGTAGGCAATATACTCATACACATAAAATAATAAATAAATAGATAGATAAATAAACAAATAAACAAATAGAAATAAATAATAAAATTTTTAAAAAGAGGTCTGTTTCATGGAATGTGCACTGGCCTGTGTTCATGTGAGTTGTGCCTATGTGTATACGATGTACAGGCTTATGCATGTGAGATGTGTGGAGGAAGAAGAGGAGGAGAAGGGAGAGAAAGGAGAGGAGAAGGGAAAAGAGGAGGAGGAGGAGGGGGAGGAGGAGGAGGAGGAGGAGGGGGAGGAAGGAGACCAAAGGAAAAGAAGATAGAGGGAGGATAGGAGATCAAACTAACTAGGAAGTGCATGTGTAAACAAGACCCACTCTGCAGAGACTAGATCTATACACAGGTGGCAGGTTTCTACCTCTCAGACTGCCAAAACATTCTTAGCCAGCACTCAGGGCAACAAAGAACAGGGATTCTACCAGAAAGAGCGTGAATCCAGTGCATTTGAGGAGGCCAACAGCAGCATGCTGGTGAGAGAGGAAAACTTTTAAATGGATGTGCTTACTGCAGCAAGACCTCCGAGAGCTTCTCAAAGGGAATCACTGAGACCGTGAAAGCAGCCAGGTGGTGCTCACTGGGGTCTGCATACTCCTGCAGAGGCTGGGAACTAATGACATCCACATGAGGGAGGGCAGGTGGCCGCCATGCAGCCTCATGATGCAGGGTTATACTGACTTCAAGCGACGCTGTGGAAGTACATTGTTCTTATGAGGGAAATTGATATGCTACTGGGGGAAAAGGCAGAGGACAAAGCTTTCTGGATGCTTTCATTCTGACTCAAAAAAAAAAAAAAATCCCAAACCCGCATATACCCTTAAGCAGTGAGGGGAGAGGAGGCAGGAGGAGGGAGGAAGGGAGGAGGGAGGGAAGGGAGGAGGGAGGGAAGAAGGATTCAGAGATCAATGTGACCGTTGGGGTTTGTCTCTTGTTTTCTCAGATATGATTATTTTTAGTCTCTTGTTTCACTTGTGCGTATTTTCCGGTTTGGTGATAATAGCTATGCCCAGTTTTGCAATGTGAAATTACAATAATCATGGGTATTAACTTAAAATGCAAAGTGAATTCTGTCATCCACCTAGAATTTCAGACAGGCTTTTGTAACAGCGCCTCTAGTTCCCAAGGCCTCGTGCAGTCTCCACATCAGCCATCAGCACACACTTGCTTCCTGCCCACGGAGTGAGCTGGTGAGTGGTGAATGAGGAGCTACAAGCAATCACAGGGCCACACATGCCTTCCTCCTTCTAATCCAAGACAGAGGCTTCCTGAGGAAAAGCCTATCCTTTCACTTTCAAAATCAATTTAGTAAAGTTTTTCTTTTTGAGATGGGGCCTTACTATGGTACCTGCTGGCCTTTATAGAGCTTTTCAGCCTACAAGACCCTCCTGCCTCAGTCTCCTTGTGCTGGGATAGGAGGTGTACCACCATGCCTGGCTTCCCCTGGTCCTTTCTTTGACCCCAGCACACTGAGAAGGCCTCAGGCCAGTGCTCTGGAAGATAAATAGCCCTCTCTAGATCAGAGGGTAGTGAGCAGATGCCAATGACTAAAGATGACGTCCAGTCCAGCCTGGGGAGAAGGCAGTCAGGTGACAGAGGAACTGCTTCGAGCAGGAGTGTGAGGGCCTTTACACTGGCCTGGGATGGTTCCAGCATCTCTGAACAGCAGGCTCTGTGAAATCTCACAGAGGGCAATCCATTTCCTCAGGGCGTTGGGGCTGGGAGAATGAGCTCGAGACATTCCCTGGGAACAAGGAAAATCTAATGTATGTTCCCTCTTCTGCAAGTTACACCTTCAGAGTCTTGTTTTTTCTTATAAAACAGGTTATCAGTGCTTGAGGTAAACTGACTAACCCTGAATGATAAATACAGTTTCTTTCTTAGACCAAAACCACACACCAAAGTTAGCACACTGCACTGAGCTAAATGGGTGACCAGGAAAAAACTCCATAGAGCCACACACACCTGGCACCAGGCTGAACACTGTGGGTTGAGCTGAGCTCCCAGAAGGCACGAGAGCCAAAGAGCCTCAGCCAGAGTCACAGTCTCTCTGTCTGTTGATGAAGTAGGAGACAGGCAGCTGCCCACTTGGTATTGTGCTTGGCTTAAAACCATTGAAACACATCACACCCCAAACCTCATAGGGTGAAATTCATAGACTACACCATATCCCACTTTTGACGCAGAACTAATTACACCCTTGATGATGAACAGCCAAAACTTCCATCTCCAAAACATTCATGACCCCCAAACAGGGTACTATGCCCATTAAGCCCTCCCACATCTCAGTCACCATCTTTCCACTCTCCTCCCCAGAGGGTAACTTGCTCTGGACACTTCATGTAAGCAGAATAATTTTACAGTTGTGCTTTTGAGTCCAACTTTCCTCATGAGGTACAAGATCCACCCATGCAGTAGCATGGGTCAGAAGTCCATTATTTTTTTCCTGTGGCTGCTTAACATTCTGCTGTTGGATGCAGTACACCTGTCTATCTAGGTAGGCTTCTGGAGGCATCACCCTTGGGCTCATATGAACATGGGAGTGCATAAGCTTTGTTTGTGTGTTGGAGGACCCAGTAGTGGAGTTGCTGGGTTATTGATCCATGCTGAATCTTTTGGGGAAACAGAATATTTCATTTGCCACAGAAAGACTGGAATTCTGTGGCTGGATTAACTGCTAAATATAAGCATAGGGCCTTTCTGGCCCCTTTTACTAGTTATAACTTTTCTGTTGTTTCGGATGCTTCTCTAGCCACAGAAAAGAATGGAAATCTGACCTGGGCTACCATGGCACAGGTCTCTGTGACACTCAAGGAGGGCCAGAACAGGACCATGTATCATCGGCTTTCCTCATGAGGTGCAAGATCCACCCACATAGTAGCATGGGTCAGAATTATTATTTTTTTTCCTGTGGCTGGTTAACATTCTGCTGTTGGATGCAGTACACCTGTCTATGTAGGTGTACTTATACACAAGTATAGATGGATGGTGTGCACAAGAACATATGCATGCAGACTTCCAGACTGTGACTGGGAAGGGGAAGCTTAGCAGTGGCTGCCAGGGACCAGATGCATGTTTCAGGAGGTGCTGTTTTATGCTGGCTTAAATGTGTTTACTGTAAGCATGTGGTCCTCCCCGTCCACAACTTTCTTTCAATTGCCCAAAATAAAATGAGGCATAACACACCTCCCCTCCCCAAAGAAATAAAAGGAATTATTTGTTCCTTCCAACAAGTGCCATATGCCTTATTGATTAATGTGACATTTACCACCTGCCTATCACCTTCAAAGGCTCCTCGGTGGTGTAGCTCCCGATGCAGGACTCAGAGGGGAGAGACCTTGCCATTTGCGGTCAAAGAGACTGAATTCAGAGTGGGCTGAGGCATCCAGGGAGGATGAGCCTCCTTTCCCCTACATGGGGTCAGCCAGCCTCTGGTATCACTGGCCTCTCTGGTCACGCCAGGATGTGTACAAGGCTCTGCTGACCAGGGTCGCTCACAAAGCTGCACTGCCCACCAAGTAACCCCCACACCAGTGGCTCCCTTGCTTGTTTGCTTCGTGAATCCTCCTAAATGTTTACGGAGGGCAGAAGGTCACTAAAGGCTGTCCCTAAGTACATGCACGGCCTCATCAAGCTGGCACCACACACAGGCAGAAGAGATCAGATTGAACTTCTTGTGATTTTCCTTAGAAATTAAGTGTCGTTTTTCTGTCCCATTAAAAATGCAGAATTGAGGAATGGAAAGAAGACACCGCAGCTAAGAACACTGGCAGCTCTTGCAGAGGACCCGGGTTCATTTCTCAACACCTACTTGGTGGCTAACAACCACCAGTAAGTTCAGTTCCAGGGGATTTGACATCCTCTCCTCCGCAGTCATTGTACACACATAGTGCAACTACATATACACACAGGCAAAACACTCATATACCTAAAGTACAAATAGATAAAAATTTTTAAATCTAAAAAACAAATTCAGAATTCCCAGGCTGGGCCTGGTGGCATATGCTTTTAGTCCCAGCACTTGGAAGGTAGAGTTAGGTGAATCTCTGTGAGTTCTAGGCTAGCCTGGACTATGTCCGGGGTGCCAGGCCAGCCAGGGCTACCTAGTAAGAGCTTGTCTCAAAACAAAAAATAAAAAACCAATGGAAAATTTCCCGAGCCCTCTCCAAACTGCCGTAGTCCCTACTACACTGTAGTTCTGTCAAGAAAGATTTTAGATAGTCAACCACCAAATTACTAAAATAAACAAACAAAAACCCCACAGGTCAAATGCATCTGACTGAAACCGGTAGAACAGAAGAAGAACTTCTGGAGAGCTGGAGCATGCTCACTGCTGGGGACATCTCCTACATGTCTAGGAGGAACAGAGAGAGGATGAGTCTCCATGGAGGAGGGGAGGCCAGAGGCTCCCCTGTTCCCTGATACTGCCACATGGCTCTGACCCATCCTAAAACCAAACTACCCAGGGTCAGGAACTACTCTATGACAAACTCCCAGGGCTCAGGGACCACACCACAGGGAACCACCTGAGGGACCAGGGTCCACATTCAGTGAGTCACTCATGGACCAAAACCTAGGAGGTAAGTGTTCTTGCTTTCTGGTTCACCCAAACTGGTCCTGAACTGGCTGGAACTGGCTGGCCATTCCTAGAAGACTCTCCATGACCAGGATGCTGGAGAACCCTGTGACCATTTCACATAACGATTAGAAACCTAGCCCCTTCAGTGCAGCAGATGTTCACCTGAGGTCCATGTTGTGTAGCGAGATCTTGAACTTCTCACAGCCTCTGCTGCACCAACTGTGCAATGGACATGAGGAAGGCACTGACCTCACAGAAACACAGGGATGTAGATGAGGTGGTGGCTTCAAATGCTAGGTCAGTGTGGTGCTCAGCACTCAGTCAGCTCACAGCTAACAGTAGTAACCACAATCCACTCACCCGTGTCCAGATTTTCTAAATTTCACCTGCCTAGCACATTCCTGCCAGTCCTCCACTGCCACCAATAAATGCCTGCTGCAATGGCTTATCTCAGTATGGGAAATTATACAAGAAGAGGAATTTCCCAGAAAGCCATTCTCATTAACTCACGGGAGGAAAAGCAGAGATGCTGAGGTCTTAGGCTGACTAACTCCAACCTTGTGCCTCATCTGCTTCCTGCAGGGAGCAATAAGGGGCAAGAACTGGGAAGATGAAATCCACAGGGTCCCCTCTGCTCCTTCCCCACTGTCCCTCGTGCCTGGTCAGTAATGAGAAGGTTCTGGAAGAGTGGAAACATCCATGAGAAAGTTAGGAGATGGTAGGTTTCTGCCACCAACCAGCTCCTGAGCTAGTCAGGCATCTGGAGAAGAGCTGCAGGCCTCTGCTCCTGTTAACAGAGCTCCCATGCTTGGTGGAGATTAGGGGCTGATCTTGTAAAGATCAGCTACTCACCCCGTGATGTTTATACTGGCATTGAGCAGTGACACACTGATCTAATTACATGTCAATAAACCAAAGTCCTGATTCACTGAGGGGCCAGAGAGGATTACAGGGCTCCATTGGCAATTCTTAAAGAACAGGAGTCAACCTCCAGATTCAATTACTGCCAAGTTAGCCAACTGGAAAGCCATGGATGGCGTGGAGTGAGAAGGACAAGAGAGCGGGCGGTCTCAGCCAGGGGCGCGAGGACTTGCCCTTTCATAGAAACTGACTTTCTGATTTCAGAGGCGTGCTTTGACTGAGCTGATCGGCTCCTACACATAATCCATATAACAGATAGATTCCAGAAACTTTTTGTGCAGAGTGGTCGAAAGACAAATGTTCATCCGATTGCAAATTAGCATGGCTGCCTGCCTCTGTACCAGGAACTGGAAACGCAGCTGCAGGCACAAAGGAGGCCAGATTCCCAGGAGGTTTTAACAAAGAGGCGTCAGGAGAGAGAGGCAGAAGCACTCAGCCTGCCTCAGGCCTGCTGCCTGGCCTTGCAACAGTGGCAGCCCACGGGCAAGCTTGTTCCTAAATCTTTAATGTGATGCGTTGTCTTGCGGGAGGGTGACCTGGAGTGGTGACTGGCTTGGCTTGCCTACTGTGCCTGGATCTTTAATGTCAAACAGTCAACTATTGCTCACTCTCATTTACTCATTGGCATTTATGTCTTTATTGCATGTGGAAGTCACCCACACTGTGAGTTGAGAGCCTACTGGAAATCCCACAAATGCACAGTGCTGTGAACCAGGATCCATAGCCAGCAAGGAGAACAAGAGAAAGGCAGCCGACACAGACTCTGGAAGACCTACCTACTTTACGTGGAGACATAAACATGGGAGACTTTCACACCTCCGAGTCTGCTCTGCAACTATTAACTCGAGCTGTTTCCTCAGTCCGTGAAGGGTACATTACAAAATCCCCAGAGAACGCCTGAAACAGAGAGCACCAAACCCACCCGCACTGTTGGTTTCTATCCATAAATACTCATAGTCAAATTTATTTTATAAATTAGCCACAGTCACAGATCAAGAATAGTTAATGTAATGAGGGCCTGCAGGAGGGCCCAGTAGGTAAGGGCACTTGCAGCCTGACAATTGGTTTGATCGCCAGACCCCACATGGCAGAGAGAGAACTGATTGCTGCAAGTTGTCCTCTGACTTCCACATTTGTACCATGGCACCTATGTTCTCTCTCTTTCTCTCTCTCTCTTTCTCTCTCCCTCTCTCTCTCTTTTTCTCTTTCTCTCTGTCTAAATAAATAAATGTGATACAAATTTTTAAAATAATTGCTAATGGTAAAATAAAATCAATTACAAAAATACCATACACCGAGGGCTGGAGAGATAGTTCAGCAGTTATAAGCACTGGCTGCTCTTGCAGAGGATCTGAATTCAGTTCCCAGTACCCTCATGGCAGCTAACAACCATTCTTGACTCCAGTTCCAGAAGAATCTGATGCCCTCTTCTGATCTGTGATCTCTGTGGGCATTGCACAATACAGGTACACTGACATACATGAAGGCAATACAGTCATACACACACAAAAATAAAAATAATTAAAAAAAATCATACACTGTAACAAAGCTGCCAGCCTCTATATTCTTGTTACTTTGTGGCCAGTATTAAATAAAATGAGGCTTACCTGAACATAAACAGTGTGGTGCCAGGACAGTCAATCTATCACCAGAGATGTCTGCTAAGTGAATAACAGGCAGGTAGCATATACAGTGTGGACACACTGGGAGAAGGGGTGCTCTAGGCCAGGTGGAATGGAGTGGAACAGCCTGTGGTTTCATCATGCTACCCAGAATAATTGCAGCTTAAAACTTATGAATTATTTATTTCTGGGGTTTTCTACTTAGTCCTTTCAGGTCAAAGTTGTCCACTGGTAATTACCAAAAGAGAAAGCTTGGCTAGTAACTGTAGCATTATTGGTGGAATGGTGTGATTCTTTTGTTAGTTCCTGGAAAATTCACTTTGGTGGAGTCTGTCATACACGGTTCTGCCACTATACCCTGAAACCAACTGTAGATGACATGAAATCATTAGATGTGGTCACATCCAACCAAGCTTTCTTTAGAGGCATTGACATTTGAGTTTCATGTGCACTTTGTAAATCATGAAATAACACTCTACACCGAAAAATATAAAACCCATCCTTGGGTCAGTAGCCATGCCCAGGGAGGCTATGCCACCTGTCAGCGCCAGTTCCGGCTCCTGTGGTTATCGGCCTTCACCAATACAGCCAGTGTTGTAGCATTCCATGGGAAGGACCAACGCTGAATGACTGTAAGCTGGGGCCCAATGCTTGGAGAAAACACATGTGGACTTTTTAACACCCACAAATGCCACCTAGCCCAAAGTATTGACATGGTTATTGGAGTTATAACTGATCTTCTACAGGGCCTGGCTTCCTGGGTGGGCATTAAAAATGTATATTTATTTATGTATTTATTATTTTGTATGTATTCATATGCATGCATGCCACAGCACGGTGTGTGCATGTGTGTGTAGGTCAGAGGGCAACAGACAGGAGTTGACTTTTCTGCTTCTACCCCGTGGGTTCGGGGATGCAGTGCAGGTTGTCAGGCATGGTGGTCAAACACCTTTATGTGTTCTACCACCAGCTCCACACAGAGAGGCCAAACAGTACAAGTGGAAAGGATTGGAAGTAGGCTGTGGCCCTTGGGGAGGACCCTGTTTCAGGAGCAAGCAGGACCCAAGGCTGGTACCTGCAGCTCCATCTCTGATTTCGCATCTGAAGAGCTCCAGGAAGCTACAGACACTTGGGAACCCAAAAAGACCCCTGGGAACTTCAGGGTATTCTTACCATCCCAAGGAGTTTAGGAGGAAGATCAATGGCCTCCATCAAAGCCAGTATTCTACAATTCAACTGATACACTTTAATGGTGAACAGGGAGAATTCTTGGTAGGGCTACTGGGCAGAGGTGAAACAATTAGGAAGAAGGAGACACAAAACAGACACTCTAAGAGCAAGAAGAAGTTTTTTCCTGATATTACAGACACACAGAGGTGATGAGATAAGCTTTGGGTGGTGCAAAGAGGCAAGACGAGGCAGATGACAGTAATGCTTTTAGAGGACCCTCCACAAGGCACAAAGGCGTCAAGTTCCACTCCGAGTAGCATCGGCCCCTGTGTCCTTGAACCGCCTCCTTGTTGGACAGAGACAAGGTTTCTACATTTATCTTTGAACTGGTGAGGTAAATCAAAGCGTTGTAACTATAAATTCAAGTTTATTCTAATATGCCACCTCTGGCTTCATTTTCAAGGTGTTTCATTGTCAACAAGCATGAGTCATGATAAAATGGTCTACTAATAGCAGTGGACTTCAGACAAATAGAAAACACATGTGTAAATCATCCCATGGCTCTAGTTGAAAAGCCACCCACTCTCACATTCGATGTCTCTCTAGAACATAAAAAGGCATTTAATGATTCTCTTGACTCTCCTACAAAAAGAGAAGCCCTAAGGAAGCAGCTTGCTCACCCTCAGAAGGTGACTCCAAGCTGTCCTGGGGAGCACTCAAGAAAAAGGAAGGCAGTATCAGGGCTGGCACTCGGGAAATGGCTACTTAAACCCGAACACAAAGACACTTAATTTAAAATTAAATAAGTTGCAAAATGAAGCTTCTGTGGTTACTTTATTTTGTCAACTTGATACAACCCAGAGTCCCCTGGTAAGAGGGAACTGCAATTGAGAAATTTCCCAGATCAGACTGGCCTGTGGCCGTGTCTGTGAGGAATTGTCTTGACTGATGACTGATGTAGGAGGGCCCTGTCCACTGTGGGTGGCACCATCCCTAGAGAGATGGGCTTGAGCTGTATAAGAAAAGGAGCTTAATGTGAGCCTGGGAGCAAGCCAGTAAGCAGGGTTCCTCCATGATTTTTGCCTGAGTTCCTACCCTGACTTATCTCAGTGACACACTGTGACCTGGAAGTGTAAGATGAAAGAAAACCTTTCTTCTCCAACTTGATTTTGGTCAGTGTTTTATCATAGTAACAAAAAGCTAGAACAGCTACAGCAAGAGCTGCCCCCAACATAGCTCACTGTTGGCCAACAGCATTGTATTTCATCCCTCTCACTCTCCACTACACTCTTCTTTCTAGGCACTTACTGTGTTCATCTCTCCCCTATGGAACTGCCCACTTGGATGTAAATTACCCAGTAGCAACCTAGGACTCTCGTCTACTATTCTATAAAGTTTTCTTGACAGTATGACCCACTGTTTTATGAATAAAATTTTATTGGTGCCCAACCACAGACATTCATATTGTTGCCATGATATATTGTTGGTGCTGCTCTGAGACTACAAGGGCAGAGTAGCTGTGACAGAGATTGTATAACCTGTGGGGAGCACAATACTCATTACCTAGTCTAGTAAACGTTTGCCAAACCTGCTGTAGACAAAAGAGCAGAGAGGCAGGTAGCAGATGTGGCCTCCAGCTATGTCCTGTCACTCCACAGCTGTGGGGTCTGGGATCTCCGCTTTCTGACATCTGCTATCTCACCTGCCACATGTGGACAGTGGGGTCTGCCTCTCTGGTTCCTTGGGGAACCTCGAGGTAAATCGTGCTAGAGACTGTATGAGGCTGAACTGCAGTGTGTTCTCAGGGAGGGTGTCTGAGAATACTCTGGGTGCTCGGCGTGTCTTTTGCGTCCCAGCGCTCCCCTTGCTTCTTTGACGTACCGCCCTCTCCCTCCACTCTTCTGTCTCTCCTTCTTTCCTACACCCTCTGCTTCTCTAACTCTGGCTCCCTGGAGTTGATTTCTCTTTTCCCCTTCTTTTCTGTACTTCTCTCCTTCATCTCTTTCTTTTATAACTGCACAGCACAACCACCTGCTTGAAGTCCCTCCAGGTCCTGCCAATGTCCAAAAGCTGGAGACTAGGGACCTTCTGTTTCTGAAAGGCCATTCTCCTCTCATCTTTCCCTGTCAATATAACCATGCACAATGCTCACTACAGGGCAACCCCAAGCCTCAGACCTCATGGGGCTCTACCCTGCCCTTCAGTCAGCCGAGACCCTGTGCAAGGCTGAGGGGTGTGGTCTCAGCCAGGGCCTTTGCCATCACCAGACTGGCTGCTGTGCTCTGTGTGGGTGTTGATACCATCTCTGTGCTTTGCAGGTGCAGAGATGATCATATCCACCTAGTCACATATTACCAAGCAGAATCTCCCATGCTTAATGGAGACACAGTGAAGGTTTGCTCAGAATTCCCTAGCAAGCACACTTTGGGGCACTCTGTTCTCTCTTGGAAACTCTGGTAGCCTTTGGATAGGATTGTACTCCAAGGACATAGACTCCCTCATTGCCCACAGGTCAATCTCAGCCTGAAAGAGGCAAGTGCCTGGGCATGCCAAGGGCCTGTGCTGTCTGCTGTCATGCACATGGAACGAGGGTGCAGTTGCTTATATGTAAGCAAGGTGCTGCCAGAGATGCCCCAGTCTCCTCACTAGCATCAACTTTACCACAGAACCTGCAAGACCTACTTAAGGAAACATACCAGGTATAAGGCAGAGGGTCCCTGTGCATGCCTCTGACTTCTAGACCTATGTGTGGCCACTTCTGCATCCCACTTCTTGTGAAATCCATCACCAACTAGAGGGATGGAACTCATTCCCAGCCTCTGAAGTCTTATAATTATCTAATATCTGACTCTGTGATTACAGAGTTTATCTTTAAAGACCTATGTAAACATACACAGGTGTGGCAGAGCTGCCTGTGGCTTTCTTATCTCCCTCCTTTAGGGGAGGCTATGAAAGGGCTCCCCTGAATGGGAAGGAAGTGTTATTTGCTGATAAATACAGCTGATCTCCTTGCCCAGCGGGTCTATGTTCTGGGAGTGGATTAGCTTCTTCCCAGAGTTCTCTTCTTACAGGTTGTAAACGCTCCCAATTCTGGAAGATGAAAGCTGCCTTGCAGGGCATGTGTGCAGGTATCTGAAGTCCAAGTCAGAAATATGTCAATGGACAAACATCCCATAAATTGCTAGTCCGACCCCCGCCCCCATGTCACTGTAGAGAGGGCTGAGGCATGTGTGCTTCAGATGTGTCTTCCCACAGGATTTCACTGAATCTCTGAAGTCCTGGTAGGAAATGGAATCACCCCGTTTTACACATATGGAGTCTTTGCCTTCATAAGATGGACTGGTAGGTCCGCAATGTCCCAGATTACATAGCTGGAAAACAATGCAGTCCAGGGTGCTTCCTGTGACTTCTTCAAAACTATGTCTAATTTTGAACATGTGGCTTCAATTTAACTTTAGCTTACAAGAGGCCTAGAGCTATAGTGAAATGTATTGTGATGATCTTACTGAACTCCCATCATTTTTACCCTATGGTTGTGTAACTGCAGGAAACTTCCAAACGGATATGGGCTCATGTTGATATACCTGGAACACACCTACAAAGTCCAGACTGAGTGTCACCTCTGTTAATGGGTCCAAAGATTTTCTGTAATGACCCTGAAGTACAGACTGCCTGGGACCATCTGTTGTCACATGTTGGGCATTGCACTGTATGCTACTGGAGATAGGGCCACTTGCTTTCAAGGAGGTTCAAGAGGAAAACCAATTGCCTTTGGGAGAACCACAAAAAACAGGTGGAACCTCCAGCTTCTTCAACCCCTGGAGGACAGCAAACAGGGTAGGTACCTTTCTAGGTCCCTCTCCAGGTAAACTTTGATCTACTATTCTTCAACCTGCTCACTTGTCAGAGGGCAAATACTGACCCTCGAGGTGGACTGTAGGATGGTACTGCATACAAGAGTGCTCCCACAGCTGGCTGGCTCATTGATAAACTAAGAGGTGATTCCTAACAACCCTCAGGGGAGGAAGTTTCATATCTGTTTTGCAAATAACGAATTGGAGGCAACAGAAACATACCAAAAGGCCCAAGGTGACACGGAGAGTAAGTGTTGGATTAGCATGCTAATCTAGGCCCAGATGCTCCAGGAGCGCTGTGCCAATACGCAACACATTGGGGCAAAATCTGTAGTTAATAACACTATAAGTACATCATCAGAGAAATGTGGTAGTGACACCAAATGAGCACACGCAGGGGCCAAAGACCTTGGTCCACATTTTAAAGCTGAGATCATGGGCTCCAGAAGCCAAGTACCCACCAGGAAAGAACACCTGAAGTAGGAGAACCAGGTCAGTGACCCAGGTCCCTGTGTGTGAGGGCATTGCCTTCAATCCTTCATGCAAGGGTCAGCAGCAAGACAGACTCAGCGCTGAACATCCTCAATGGTGCATCCTCCCTATCATTCTTGGATCAGATCTGTATTTGAGCCCAGGATGTGCCAGACATCTGGACTCCTCCAAAACAGGCTCCTGTGGGCTCTCCCTGGTGAGCTTATGCAAGTGCGCATCCCATGAGGAGCCTTGAATGGTCACTCCTATGTAAGCTTCTTGGGAACTGGCAGGAGTGAAGATGTTCTAAAGATAGACTTGTGCCCCTCCCTTTGACCATCAGACTATTGAAACAACAGTCCCTGAGGAACTGGAATTTCCCCAGAAGAGAAAGGAAAGGATAAGAAAGAGGCTAAAACCTTGGGCCAACCAGAGGAAGAAGAGATTCAACTTGTCAGATCACCTTGCGGGAGAGACTGGAACCCAGTCAATGATGGGTCAGTAAAGGGCAGTCCCATGCCTTGACCATGACTTGTCAGCTATACATACTTCCTGCCTTTCCTTTCTATTTAAAGCAAAAACTCATGTCAGAACCTTAATATGAGTTTGGGAGGGGGTCATTGAGCCTCTTTACTTGTCCCTCTTCCCAATAGGGCCACGATGAATAAATATCCTTTATCTGTTGTTCACTGCTACTTGTCTCTTTAATTGGCCTGATGAGGATGGGTGACTGACACAGCCTGTTAAAGTTGCCAGGATGTGGGCACTGACCCTCACAGTACTCACATAGTTACCCTCCAGTAAAAACCAAGGAGATATCTTCCTCTAGCTTGAAAAGTCAAGCCTGGTGCTCAGAGCAAGGACTGTGTTGACAGAGTATTGGACAATTTACACCTCTGAGCTATGCCCAATGAGTAGAGGTCACATTTCCTCATCTCCAGAAAAATTGCTAAAGGAGATGTTTCAATGTTTCATTTTGATAAGCTAATTTGGGTGGGAAGTGGCCTTGTATATTTCATATTGTGAGTTATTTTTGAACAGACCTTTAAATTGAAAACTAAAAGTACAAAGCCATAAATCTAATTATTTCCCCCGCAGCCCCTGTAGTTTAACATAAGAAGAGCTAACAGACAAACAATATAAAACATCAGTGGGAAAAATGATGTCTAATGGGGATAGAGAATCTATCAAATAAAAGAATGCCACTTAATAGGCTAATACCACACATTAAGCTTAAGAAACAGAAACCCGATCTGAAGTCGAAGCGTAATGCATCCATTTGTCTAATTCTCTTGCCTCAAAAATTAAGCGTGATTTAAATGTCTCTTAATGCTGCAATTGTTCATCCCCCAAGAAATAAAAAGATCAACAGTGTCTCACACATTCTGAAGGTAAAATAAATAGCAGTCCAGAGAGATATTGCCGGCAGACTCTGAGTCTATTCACACAGAGCCTGCTTTCAGGCTAATGTGATATGCAGTGGGACATGGCGATTAAGGCAGCATCCTTCCCCCAAGCGCAAACACCAGATGAGAGTGTTCTGTTTGCTGACAACAGTGCTCTTCTCTAACAAGAAGGCTTCTTGTAGGATAAGTCTTGATAGGCTGGCAGCTCTGGCTTTTGACTTTTGCTCTGCTTTAGCAGGGACCTCAGCAGGAGTCAGATATTCTCTTGGTTCTAAGGCAGTACACTGAGCCTTCTTGCTCCACCCCAAGATCTTTTGTGTCTGTCCTAGAACCCCAAGCCTACCTCTTGTTTCACCATCGTGAGTGTTCTTCTTTTCCCCATTTAAAAAATAAAGCATATTGGAATGCTTACAAGGTTTATTTCAAGTAAACAAAATACTGTTTCATCAGCTTTGGTGATCTGACTTACATCTCCTTCCTGGCTTGATAAAGTAGGTATTCTTGCAATAATACATTTGGACTTGGTGTCACTATCCTAGGTCCCAGAAGTACTCTGTTGAGGCCACACAGTGGTGACCAGCTCAGCAGATAGAGACTATGTCTGGTCTTGTTTCCTAGATGGCTTTAAACATCAATGAGATTTGCTCTAGAGGTCAGATGTTCTGTAATTCGGGCTCCCCAGATGGGCATCAGTGCAGGCCATGGGGAGGCTGAAATTTCTTCCTAGTACAACATAGATGGTTTAAAAACTTAACTTCACAGAAAGAAGGACCTCTGGGAAGAAATTTTCAGCACGCATTGGTTTTCACCACAGATGCTTCTTACGTGATAAACTGAGAAAAAAAATTGACTACATGTGTGTACACGTGTGATACTTGGGTGTGTCCATGGACACATGTCATGGCA
Organism: Eospalax fontanierii; assembly: GCA_035773235.1. NCBI lineage: Eukaryota > Metazoa > Chordata > Mammalia > Rodentia > Spalacidae > Eospalax > Eospalax fontanierii. Next base: position 42,147,251 of record CM069524.1, read on the forward strand.
CATACACAGAGACCAGAGGACAACTTCATGCAGTCAGTTCTTTCTTTCTGCCTTTGTTTTGGTTCCAGATATTGAATTTAGGTTGCCAAGTTTGTGCAGCAAGTGCCTTTACCCACTGAGCCAGCCCTTATTTTTGTTTCTGAAACAGGGTCTCAAGACTCCCAGTAATCCTCCTGCCTCAATCTAAGAACTGGGATTATAGATAACCACACTCAACCTGGAAACATATTTCTAAATAGACTAGAGAAAATGTGTGTATGAAAACTAGGTTAAGACCAGAATTATTTTTGTAAAGGTCCAAATTTTTTTTCAAAGGGGAAGGAAAACTAGAAGATGGTTACACTTATCAAAATAATGGCCAAATGTCTTATGAACAAAATGTATAAAAAATATGATTTTCTATAACCCATGCTAGGACAAATATACAGACAGTTCTGTAAGTGAGGCATGCACAGACATCAGGGCCATTTGGGCCTAAATCACTGCACATCTCATTTCTGATCACTCGTTGCCCAAGACGCTCTCATACACCTGCCTTTTTCTCTTTAAAAATGAAAGATTGAATCATCTTAGGATCCTTAAAAATTCAATTTGTAATTTAGAAGCTCGAGTAAAAGAAACCTCCAGGCACCAGGTTCATAGGAGGAGCTGACAAACATTTAAAGGAAAATGAAACCAATTCTCTCCATCTTCTCCCTTCCCCTGGGACCCAACCAGACCCAGGAAATACAGCCCAATACTGCCTACAGGCTTCCAAGTAAAATTCTCAAAGCCAGCAGCATACCAACTCCAGAGATGCACAAAAAGAAAAATATACCCATGCCAAGTGGGATTTACTTAAAGCATGCAAAACTGGCTCAATATTAAAAAAATGATAAATCAATGTAACCACCCTATCAAAGGACTACGGAGGACAGAACTTCACACTGGCTGACACTCGAAAGGTGCCTGGCAAAGTCTAATTGACACACATTCCTATCAAAAGTTCAGAGCAAACTAAAAATGAAGGGGCTTTTGATGCCTCATAAAGAGCACCCACAAAATCCTTTAGCTGCTTCAGACTTAATGATGAAAGTAGAAGTCCCCTCTGTTTCCAGGAGAAGGCAAAATCATGGTCAGTGTTGGAAGTTGTAGTCAGCACAGCATGGACAGCAGGCCAGCGGAGGAGAGGAACACCCAAATGAAGAAGGAAAAACGCCTGTATTTTCAGCTGATAGGATTTCCCATGTAGAAAGCTCCAGAGGCTTCTGCACCTCTGTTTCACTAATAGATATGTTCAGCAAGGTGCAGTAAACAAGATAAACACATGGAGTCGGTTGTATTTCTGTAAGTTAACAGCAAGCAATTGGAAATCAAACTCCGGCATTCAGTACCTTTGCAGTTGCCCCAGAGAAACAAACAAGCACAGAAACCGTACGCTGCAGATACAAAGTGGCGGTGAAATGAACAAAAGAAGGCCTGGGTGTTGGAGAGACAAACTGTTCAGGATTAGAAGACTTAACAGAGTGAAGATGCCAAATATCCCCATGGAGACCTAGGAGACCTATCCTTTCACACAATAATCCACATCCCAGCAAGAGAGCTTAAACAGAGGTGAGCTTCCTCTAAAATCTGTGTGCAGATGAGAATGTTCTGAATAAGAATGAGGTAGAAGGAATTGGCCATCAGGTTTAGAAACATCATCTTTTCCATGATGATGTAGACAGCCTGCGGCAGGATGGACACTGGCTCGTTAGAACACAGTGGACAAGAATGGGCCACACACAAGGGCACACGATGTGCAGGAGCATCTTGAGGAAAGGTGATTAAATGAGCACAGCCTTAATGGAAAATGCAAAATCTTAAAACGTTTTCAAGAAAAAAAAAAGAAGAAAATCTTCAAGATGTAGGGTATTTACCAAATTTGTAGACTTTAGCCCAAATCAAAGAAAACTGAATGTCAAGAGGACAAAAAGACATACTGACTTATGGTAATCTGCAAATCATGACTCCATCAAAGATATGTTTAAAATATGTGAAGAACTCACAAACTCAGCAGTAAAAACATATAAGCAATTTACTTACAAAATGGGCAAAATTATAGCTTGATACTCCATCAAAGGACGTGAATAACTAGAGAGTTCCTGCGTCATTAGCTATCAACAGTGCAAGACCAAGTCACTGTGAGATGTCCTTGAATGCGTAACAGAACAGTGAAAACAAAAGTAATGAGCTCAAAGGCTGTGAGGAGGGGTGGGTGTGGTGGGGGAGGGGTGGGTGTGGTGGGGGAGGGGTGGGTGTGGTGGGGGAGGGGTGGTGTGACGGGGGAGGGTGGATCTGATGGGGCACAGGTGGCTATGTCTGTTTCTGCATTGTTGACGAGAACGTCGAGTGATTCAGCAACTCTGGAAAAGAGCCTGCCCATTTCTGTTCATTGTAAAAGAGAAATTTATCATGTCATTCAGCAATTGCATTTCTGGTCATTTAGTGTAATGAACATAGGTCTCCACAAAAGCCTGAACTTGGATATTTACGGCTTCTTCCTACACAAGAGCAGAGCATTAAACTGGAAACAAATCTCAGTTCCTTCCATGGATGAGGTTCGAGGGCAAGGCACATCCATGACACAAGTTTCCAGAATCAGACAAATCCACACCACAGGATTCTAGAGCCAGACACATCCATGTCACAGGGCTCCAGAGCCAGACACATCCATGTCACAGGGCTCCAGAGCCAGACACATTCATTCTATAGACACTGCTTAGCAATCCAAAGAAAGAAGCCATGGATATATACGAAATCTGGCTGAACTTCGAGGAAATTAGGCTGCCTAGCACAGCAGTCTCTAAGGATACATGGGCATTGTGTGACAGCACTGGCTGTGCCAAGATAAATGTGTCATCACACAGCACCACATGGCATGTGCTGAAAGCAGGTAGAACTGCCCGCCGGTGTATAAGCGATGAAATTGGATCTACCCTGCACTGTACTGGGCTCTTGCCAATGTCCCGGATCTGCTGTTGTGCCATCGATGTGGGAGAGGAAACTACTGAAGTAGCTGGATTGATATTCCCAAGCTCCCTTCATGTATCTTTGCAGCTTCTTGTGAATTTATAATTATTTCAGAATAACAGGTACATTGATTTAGAATAGGCGATGCAAGTACAATAGAGAAGATGGAGGAAAACGGGCACGGCAGCACGTACCATCACTTCCGGAACGCTGGAGGAGGAGGCAGGTTGGATCACTGTGAGATGGAGGTCAGCCTGGTTTCCATAACGAATTTCGGGGGTGGGATGCGGGGTGAGACTTGGAGTGGGCAGATACTCAGGCCCCTTACAGGCCTCAGGAACAGAGAACTGAGAAAGAAGCAAAGAACTGAGCTACATATGGCCTTTTTCCCATGGCGATACCGAAGGGTTGCCTCAGGTGAGCCGGCATTCTTTCGGAAATGGTCTTCCATATACTAGTTGTGGGCAAGACAGAGCCATCCCTGCTGGCTCTGCAACTTCCCCAGAGCGTGAGAGCACAGAGCATACAAGAGTGGACACAAGAGAACGGAGAGGTTGAAAGCCAGCTGCCTCTTCAAGAGCGCGGCAAAGTGTGGTGCCAAGGAAGTGAGCCTTGTCCTGGTTCCACACAGACACCACCACATTCCTTGCTTCAGATTCCTCACTGGAAGGCAGGTAGGGAAGACTCAGTGTCAACTGCGCAGTATAGGCAGAATGAGAGGCCCAAAGAACAAGTCTAGGGACTACAGAATGTGAGTTCAAGTCCCAGTTGTCCCCTGCTGGCAGAAGCTGACACAGTGAACTCAACAGAGTAGGTAACCCATAGGAAGAAGACAGCAGGTATGGAGGTGGCTGCTCACTAAGGAAGGAACTGTTAGGTCCTTCACATGGACTGCTTCACTCTAGTCTCCAGATTGTTCTGTGCAGTGGATACTGCTCGAAAGCCGCTACTGAGCTGTTGAATGACAGACTCAGCTCTCTCTCCCACGCAGCAGAACAATGCACCAAGAACCATACAAGCTGCATGCTGCACTGGACCCACACACAAACCCTACTGAGTGCTGCTCTTTGACAGGCACCCACTACACCCTCTCCCTGCTCCCACCCCAGATGAATCACCCAATGGCTAGAGATCCAATCATCATTTTTTTTCTTTAGTTCTCCTGTAGGTTGCCAAGATGAACACCAACCAGATGAACCAGAGGCGCATGGAGACACTAGCTCTGGGACCCACCCAAGGGTTCAAGACTACAGGAATGCTGTTGATACCAGAGGAAGCCAAACAGTGGCTATGGCCTGCCCAACTGCCTGTGCTACACATCAGGACAGCCCTTAGCCTGCCCAGCCACAGCTGCCTTCTAAGAGCAAGCCCCATCAGAGAAGATGCTCCCACTGGCAGGCTGCCCACTTTCTGTATTACAGACCATACTTCCGATATCCCCAGTCCCTAACCAGTCCATCAATTCACAGTGATTGGCTTCCTCCTCTCCAGAGAAATCGATTTCTAGTCTGTGGGTCTGGGATGCCGTCAACATGAGGGAAACCCCCCACGATTGCTGCAGGGTTCCCCACCGGTGTTTTTATAGCCTTGTCCTTGAATCCCTAATGCCCTGGATGCATAGCTGCCTTATAGGGATGAACCTTTGGATGGGGTGAGGGCTTGGAGGCCCCGGCTAACACAGAGCTGAGGACAGGGTGGTCCCGTTCTCTTGTGCTGTGGGCCTGACACCAAGATCGAGCATGAGTAGGGAAAGATTACAACTGGGCCGACATGTCACAGCTACGATGCTCCGGAGACAATGGTGATCCAGGTGGCAGGAAGGAAGGAGCATCACCTGCTACTGTCCCCAAGTCCACAGGAGTCCCCATTTCTACAATTTGCACTCTGAGAGCAAATAAGCACAGAAAGTAGCTCACAACTCATCACCTGCCACGTTGCTCAGCTCACAAATGCTGCTTCCAGGCGCTTGTCGGGGCGCATCCATGGGGTGTCAGAGAGCTGATTAGCCTTGAGTGTGAGGAGGACAGACAAGGAGGGAAGCCATGACCCAGAGACTTCTCCACAAGGAAGGATGGCCCTGTGGGGCACAGCTACAGTGTGGCCTCCCTGAGCTGAGCTTCAAAGGAGCTGAGGCTGGCCAGGCTCATGCCGGGCTGAGCACCATGGGAGCAGGAATGGAGAGGAGATATAGGCCCAGAGAGAGGACTGGGCACATGAAGGCCCTGCTGACCTGTGACCACCCCCCCCTGTGCACACTCAGGGGCTAAGGGGCTCTTCTCCACTTGGTGCTACCCCTGCAGGGGAGCTTGGCACTCACACCAAGGGGCCATACATACAGCCCTTTGATGGTAGTGTCCACTGGTGTAGGGGGCTGAAGTGCACAATGATGATAGAAACAAATGGGGGTGGGGCAATTTGTTTGTGCCCAGCTATCCCTGGAGTGTCTCCCTCCCCAATGTGGCGGCTCATCAGCTGCTGATTTCAGTACCAAAGTTCCATCGAAAACTACAAAGAGAGAGACGAAACCAGAGGCTTTCAAAGCAATCTGTTACAAAGGGAGGGTCAGAAAGTGTGGAAGACCTATCTATTGTCTGACCTGGTGAGACCCTTCCTGAGCATGAGGGCTCCTCTGGAGGAGTGAAGAGGAAGTACCTGTCACCTGCACCAGGAGGAACTCTGTTTACATGGCTCTTATCTTCAGTCCTCTTTGCTTATGGTTGTAAACCTCTTTTGTGTTCAATATTTACCAAAGAGCTTCAAAATTAAAGAGATCCCACGGTTGCAAAAGACAACATAATTATAAGGGTCAACTTGATAAGACATATAATCTTCAGAAACCCGCAGACTTGCCTAATAAAATATTTATATCAGTCACTGTTGGACACCCTGAGAGAGCAATGTAAATGATTCCTCACTGTAACTTTTCAGAATACAGAAATGTCACACACACCATGCGGGTGGGGACAAGCCTGCTCATCCAGTAAGTCTTTTTGAAATGGTATATATGCAGTAAATAATACTGAGAAATACTGCCTTCTGCTCCAGACTTGAGCTCAGTTTCTTTCATAAATTAGAAAGAAGATCATTTTTTCTTTAGTTATAGTTCATCAAAAAGAAGCCAACCAAAAAGGTCTGGCCCTTCCAGAGAATTCAGCAAGGGTCATTTAGAATGTGGTTTTTCTTCCATGTGTTTTAATGTAGCATTTTTTGAATCTAGTTCTAATCAAGTATGTTAAAATAGCAAAACCGACTGGGGGGCGGTGTCGGTGGGTGATGTGCTTTCCTTGCCAATGAGGATCTAGTTTTGATTCCCAGAAACTATATTTTTCAAATCTGATATGGTGGCATGTGCTTGTAATCCCAGCACTGGACATATGGGGACAAGAGGATCCCCTGGGGCTCCCTGGCCCAGTCAACCTAGCCTAATCAGCAAGCCCCAGGCCAGTGAGAGAACTTGTCTCAAAACACAAGCGGGAAGGCTGCGGAGATGGCTCAGTGGTTAAAGTGCCTGCTGCATGAGCGTGAAGACTTGAGTTTGAATCCCTGGAGTCCATGGAAAACCCAAAAGCTGAGGCAAACATCCATAATCCCAGCACTGTGGGAGGTAGGACAGAGACAGGCCCTGAAGTTGACTGGCCAGCTAGTTTAGTCAGATCAGTGAGCTCCAGGTTCCGTGAGAAACCCTGTCTCAAAAGATCGGGTAGAGAGCAATCAAGGAAGGCACCCAAATTCGACCTCTAGCCTCTACATGCATGTGCACACACATATACGTGCATCTTCATGTACACATGCATACACAGAAACAAGTATATACAAGTACAAGGACACACACAGGCATACACACACCATATATATATATATATATATATATAGTACTATATATAGTACATATGTACATGGACAGCCTCTGAAGATAACACCCAAGATTGACCTCTGTCTAACCTCCATGTGCATGCAACTGTACATACATCCATGAACACATGTGTACCTGTGCATATACACACACACACACACACACATATATATATATACATATATATGCAGTAATACAAGATTAACAAGGGAAAGTGATGGTTTTGTTGTTTCACTGTGTTAACTCTATAGTGACTAGTCCTCACTGTTTGATGATCTTGTGGATTCTGACCTTAGTGTTGGGGAAACTGTTTCCACCATCATACATGGCCCAAAGATCCTGTGGGTCTCTTTGATTAATGGAGCAGCTGTTTATTCCCAAAGCTAGAATTTGGCTCTGGCTAGCACCAAGCCTTCAGGAAGGGCCCATCCAGATGACTGTCCTAGCAGGCTCACAATGAGCACCTGACGGAGCCCTCTCCGTGGAAATGTTGAAATGTCAGAGGGGGAAGACAGACTGCCATGGAAGAGCAATCGGCACCCATTCCGGGAGGAAGACCAACGCTGGCAAGCCACAGAATTCTCCTTTGGGTCACATCACTGGAGTTCCACATGTGGTGAGGAAAAGTAGTTTCTAAGCTGAAAATTTGGTATGATGGTCCCTGAAGTCACTGTGAGCCACCCTCGGGTGAATGAATTCATGACCCTAAACCTTACTTTTGTGATGTTGGCTGCTCATGGGGCCCTGATCAGATGATTTATTGCTAAAATAAAACATGTGAAATTAGACATTATAGAAATTCTACCACTTCATTCAGGCCACTGCAAGCTGCCGTGGCCTTCTGGGTAGCCCATTAGCTGTCTCCTTCCCTGGTTCCACTTTCTTCTCTCTCTAATCCCTAGAGATAGCTGTAATAAATGCTAGATAGGATCAGTTTCAATCTACTCAAAGATGGCATATTCAGAAAGACCTGACTTTCATCATGGGGCATCAGAAGACTGCACTCGGACTAGATTACATCTCAGCAGGCGACCCCTTTACCAGGCCCTTTTACGCTTGGTCTGCCAAACAAATGCAGTCATTGCTAGTGAGCAACTCCAGGGTGCAGTCACTGGGGTCATGCTGGCCACTTCCAGGCGAGGTTCCACCTACTCACGAAGGTTCACACCTGGCCTTTGGAGCCAAGGGATCTGCAGGTGCACTTCTATTGCTGATAACTGGCAAAGCCAAAGCCTGCTCTATGACCTGCACACATGCCCACTCAGGGTTAAAGCTCCACATCACAGCCATCATTGAACCTCATCTTTGCTTTCAAGTTTTGGGAAGATTTTACAACTGCTCTTGTGGGAAATGAATAGAGGTCTACCAGGAGGCAGTGGTTCAGTGACTTGACCTTCACAAGCTTCAGGATAGAAGAAGGCAGCCCATGTCTCCAGAGAAGAGAGAGACCACAGTGGGCTCTCCTCTGCAGTTCTCATGAAGAGTGAACTGCTGGAGTGAAAGATTCAAGGTACTAGGCAGTGAGTGACTTTCCTTCCACGTTATTTTAGACTGTTTTTGCTGTTTGGCAACAAATAGCTCATGGGATCTACCATCAGCCCTGTGGTTCTGGCCATTGTTTCATACACTCAACTCAGGTGCTTCTGGTGTGGAAAAGCCAACTTGGAAATCATTTCTAAATATAATGTTATTTTGGTAAAACCTAAATGCTACCAATTCATGAATCTAACATGTTTGTATGGTTTCAAAACACATGACCTCAAAAATTTGAATTTATTTTATGGTTTTCTTTTCCTTAATTCTTCCAGGTTGGAACAGTGTCACAGGTGTATGAAGAGCTAATGGTCCTGTGCTGATTCTGGAGTCTCCATCTTACATGCACTACTGAACAGCACAGCCCCAATGACAACTGTCTTATGGAAGAGGGCACTAGTGGGCTGACACTGGAAGTCCCTGGTGTCCACAGTGGGCCCCTCCTGCTGGTCACAGCCTGGCATGCATACCTACACATTGTCCACTGCTCCTGTTGCACCCTGCTCTTTCCCAGCATCCCTGGGGAAGGCAGCAGTCACTTCTTCCCTTATGTGGTTGGCATTTCTCTGACCAGGAGCAGGAAGGGCCCCAGCTGGGAGCACACAAGGTTTCCTGTTTGTAGAACCATCCCATCCACTCTGATTTTAGTTGCTTTGGACCCAGGACCCTGGGGGCCCATTACTGCTGTCTCATGACTCCATCAGCTTGTTTCCATTTGCCACCCATCACTTCTAAAATATTCCTTCTAACTAGGTAGAAAATTTCTACAAAGAACTCAAAACTTCACACATGACTATTATTACTATCTTTTACCAAATATATCCTGCAAGTGATATTTAATATATGATCCTACTATATGATTGGATTATATTAACACTTCATATATTATTATTAGCATAAGTCCTAAAGTCTATGTGATTCCAAATATCGCTCCCATAATCTTCCTCCCACAGCCAACACTGCCTGTCAGCTCACAGCTGAGATGCTAAATGGTCAAGATGGTGTTTAATATCATGGGCCCAGGATGGTCCAGTGATTAGCAATTACTGGCAAGGAGTAGTGAGCTGAATTAATTGCTTGCTGACATATTGACACTGATAGACACCCATTGCCGCGTAATGGACACTAATGCACAGAAGACTGCACAGCAAATTGGCCCTTCAGCTCCCGCTGGGGAGCCGAGTAGATTAAGTGCAAGTCAATGGCATCCAACAGAAAGGCCGATGGCTTTGATGTTCACTCTTCACACAGTGTCCATCCAACAGGTATCCAAAAACAGCCTGGGTGGCACACAGCAAGCTCCTCCATCCTCCACTTGGGTAATCAGCATGCCACCTCTGTTTGTGGAAAGCCACATCTTCCCAAAAGCACACATTCACTCAGAGACTCCCTAGCTCCTGCCATGCTGGCTAGTGTTGTAATAAGGTTCTGAGATGCCTGAAACTAGAAAGTGTTGGCAGAAAGCACCTTTCTCAGATGCTCTGACGAGCACTCTCAGGAAATGGCCCTGTCGTCAAGTGGGCCTCATGTCCTGTGCTTGTGCCCTCACCTGAGACACCCCTGTCCTATGAGCAAAGTAGGATCCTTTGAGCTTTTAGTATTTCCAAAGGTTAGTCATTTGGAGGTAGGGGGTGAGCTCCTGTGAGTGTCTGTGTATGCAAATGTGACTATGTGAGTATGGCTGTGTATTCGCGTTAGACTTGTTGTCCCTGTGACATTACGTGACATAAACATCTGAAGGGAAGGAACTTTTTTGCCTCGGTTTTCAGAAGTTTTAGTCCATGCCAGTGAGGACTTGAGGTAGTGCAGAACAGCTCACACCACATCATAGGGGCCAGGAACAGCGACAGAAAGTGTACAGTAGCTGACTTTCTCCTTTCTCTCTTTTATTTCAACCTGGTCCCTAACTTGAAGGGTAGTGGAGGTCTCCTGCTTAGCTAACCCTCCGTGGAAATGCCCTCAAAGACACATCCAGAAGAGTATTTTACTAATTTCCTTGGCACTTGTCCATACAAGCAAGTTAACAATCAAGATCAACTACCACAAGACCACTCCCCCTCATCTTGACCCCCAAACACACCTCTTTTAACCCTAACATCCCTGCCTTCCAAAAGCCCATGCCTATGTCATAATGCCAAATATATTCAGTCTATCTCTAGGACCCCCATAGTCTCTACAACTTTAACACTTTTCACAAGTCCCCATTTGAAGTCTCTTTTAAGAATTAAGGTACACTTTTAGTTGTGAGCCCCTGTAAAATCAAAACAAATTATATATTTCTAAGACACAGCGGCATGGAGAGAATTTTCCAGATGAAAAGGATGGAATATAGCAAGCAAGGGTTGGATCAAAGCAAGACCAAAATCAGCAGGGCAGATGTTAACTCCTGCCATTTTGACCAGTGTCCCAGGCATCGGTGGCGTGATGTAGCTACGAGGGGCTCGGGGAAACTACTGCTGTGGCCTTGCTGTTTGTACCCATGTGCCCCCCCCCTCTCTCTGTGACTCCATCCCACTTACTATCTACAGCTTTTTTCAGAAGACATCCCCTGCTGCTGGCATGCGATCTCGAACTCCATTGGACCTTCATCCTCACTCTCAGGAGCTGCCAAAGGGGATCCTAAGCCTGCCACACACTGGCTGGCCTCCCAGGCCTTTCTTTGAAATCTGGCTGGAAGTCTCCGCAGTCCCATAATGCTTATATTCCATGTGCTTGCAGTGGCATGGATGCCACCAAGGTCAGCTTCCAGCTCAAGCAGCAGCTGTGCCATCTTGGACCCTGATTGCAGTGGCCTCTGAGTGTCTAAATGGCTGGGCAAAGGGATACAGCTCCTGAGGGGACCCTGTGAGCAGAGCCCCCTGAAGCTCTCTTATTAAATACTTTCAAATAAGAAGGAACCTTTACACCCTTAAGCCTGAGATGAGTGGGGTCTTGACAATTATGAGATGGCCTCGGGCATTTCCCTGTGGTCCAGGTGTGCAGTGCTTGGCTTCTTTTTAATGCCCAAACACTCCAGAAATTGTAAATTCCTTTGCCCCAGCTTTGCATGAGCTTTTCTGACAGCACTTTAAGTTTCTCAGTTCTTTGCACTCTGTTTTTTTGCTTACAACTCTCACAGTAAATTTGACTAAAACCATCAAATGAAACTCATGCCACAGTTTAAATGCTTAATTTCTTTGAAATTTCCTCCATCAAATTAATTAATTGACTTTAAACTTAGCCTCCCACCAAGTTTTAGGATGTGGACACAATTTTGACACATTATTTAACATGATTGGCCTTTAGTCCAGTTCTCCAAAGAGTCCTTGTTTCCATCTGAGTCCTCAAGAGCCTACGCCGTCCACACCCCTGTGGAAGTCCAAGTCTTCTGAGTTCCGACTAGAATTAGGTTTCACTAGCCACATCTCCAAACATACCACAAACCAGTTCCAAAGGCTTCTGAACAAACCTCTGGGAAGTAACAGCCACAACTCTATTCTTGGTATCAATTTTCTGTTAGTCAGACCTAGGACAAAACACTGAGGAAAGGATTTAAAGAAAGTGGTATCTATTTTGATTCAAAGTTTTAGTTCACTGTGACAGAGAAACTGTGGTAGAGTAGAGAAGCTCACCAGCTTATGGAATGATCAAGGAAGGTCTCCCACTTTGGTTAATCCTCTCTGGAAGTTCTCACAAACACACTCAGAGCTGTGTTTTGCTCATCTACTAGTTGCATCTCCATGCAATGGTGTTACAATTAAGTTGACCATCACAGTTAACGAGAGTATGTGTGTGTGAGTGAATGTGCAAGGAAGCACCCTGGAGCTTGCTTGTAAACAGACCTCAGGGCCTTGTATGACAGCCAGTCAGAGCCAACAGGGCCTTCTTCCCCTGAGTTTCATTCTGGGGCATAAACAGGATCAAACTAACAGGGGGTTCTATCCATCACAGGGCTGGTTCAGAGGCGTGCCACAGGCACAGGTACGCCTCTCTTCTCTGCTACCGAGCCAACAGTCACCAGCCTTTCAGAAGTTAGCCTCAGAACTGCTGTCCTACAGATATCAGCTTTGCTTGAGAAGCACCCATTGGTGCTTTTCCTGATGATGCTGGGAAGCACCCTGCTAGGATGCTCAAATGCTGGGCCTTACCCCCATGCCAAAAGATTTCTTTCTCTTGCACAGACACCCTTCCAATAAATCTCTCTCAAACATGAACTAAAAAAAAGTAAAATTGCTTCCACCACTACCTTTTCCCCTCCTCGTCAGAGAGACATGACATGCTTTCTTTAAAAAGAGAATAGGTGGAGATAAAACAATATTCAGAGGTTAAAATAAACGGTGGAAATGGCTGTGGTCACCAGCTCTCTAAAGTGAACTTTAGAAAATGCCTGAGCCCCTCCAGGTCTCGAGTTCATCCTTGGAATGAGAAGACTGAATACTTGGGGCCACATAAAGCTGCAATCTGAGGTGGCTCTCATTATGATGTGGGGTCTATGTAAGTCCACACTTCAACAGTGATCTGCCACCTACAATCTTTATACTAAGTGGGAAAAAGGTGACGTCACCTCATGGTTACAGCCATGGCAACCTTAGATGTTCACTATATCCCATTGTACCTCTTCAGCCTGAGCCTCCAACCCTCCAGACTGAAACACCAGCCCCATGATGTTGAGCTCCTCGGGAATCTTGGCAGGAGCAACTGACAGTCCTGGGTCTGCAGGCTAATAAGGAACAGGAGTAGCACCACACATCCCACTACACATCCTCCGTGTCCTGCCACCCACACCTCACTGCTATCCCAGGCCTTGGGCACCATTATGACCCCCGCCCCACCACCACCACACTGTAGCAAGAACAAAGTCCCAAGTTTCCAAGAACTTTTGAGGCATGCTTTCTACTTGAAGATGGCTTTGGCCCTGTGGAGAATTGTGCTGGCAGCACAGAGCTCCTGATGCCCAGCTCCTAAGTTCTTCACCTCACGTTGCACCTGGGAAGAACAGGCAACTGTGATGGTTAGTCCTGGTTGTCAGCTTGACAGGAAGTTGAATCGCCTAAGAGATTCACTTTTGGGCATATCTAAAGGCGTCTCCAGAGAGGTTTAACTGAGGAAGAAAAGACCCTCCCTAAATGTAAGTGGCACCATCCCATGGGCTGGGGTTCCAGACTGAGTGAAAAGGGGAAAGAGCCCAGAACCCTCTGTCTTTAATTCCTAGTCTTCCCAGATGTAAGGAGTCCTCGCTGCCTGATCCTGCTGCTGCCATCAGCTCTGCTGGGAGTTCCCTGTCACAACAGACCACGCCTTCCTCCTTCTCCCCTTAAGACGCTTTCTTATTGGACACAGCAATGAGAAAAGTAGTCAGTACAGTGTACTCCAGTTAAGAAGGCAAGAGTGACCCAGTGCTAGTAATATTTTCTTCGGCTTCCTTTGACTCTGACCTAATGTACTCTCCTCCCCAATGGTCCATCCAGGGACCCAATGGCCCTTGGCTATTAAGGTTCTTCCTTCAAGCTCTTCTTGGCCAGGACAGTTTCCCAAATGCTCCTTGTTGTGGATAACTGACAATTTTGAAGAACACTGACCAGATGTTTTGCAAACTATCCGTATTTAGGATTTGATTTCTTTCATGATTCTGAGTCATATCTTCAAAGGAGAAGGCTCTCTGCCCCATGCCTCAGGGAAACACACCGTTTGCTTCAGGTTGTAACAAGGATGGACTTTTACACAGTCAGTAGGGCTACCATTGTGGGTGCTGGTCTGACCTGTCAGGATGTTGGTTAGGTTTACTACCTCATGCTCTAGCTTAGGGAGGAAGTTACCCTGTGCAGCCACACTGCAGAGTGGATGGCTGGGCTCCACCTCATAGGCAGAGTCTGTTTAAATCATTTGGAATTCTTCTGCACAGGAATCTGTCTATTCTCCCATTTATTATACAGCCATTTATTTATATCCTCGGACTCACAGACATCTGTCACATGCTTTGGGTTGTAACCCGATGCAGTAGTCTCTTCTTGGCAGGAGATTCATTTAAGATGGTTGATGGGTGTCTGAAACCACGGAGAGCACTGAGTTCTGAACAGGTTGTGACTTCTCCCTGACACCTACATGACTATGCAAATTTTCATGTATAAATTAGAAGCAATAAATGTTCCCACTAATAAGTAATGATAAAATTGAATGATTAGAACAACATACTACCACAAAAGTTATTTGAAAATGTGTTTGCCTCTAGAATTTTCCATTTACTCTCTTTGTAACACAGCTGAATGACTAAAACCACAGGAAAATTCATGACGGGTCAGGGGAACAGCTCTACTCCTTCATTATATTCCTCAAATTCGCCCAGTCATGACCCTGAACACTGTCCAGTTCGCTCCAGTGCTTTGATGTGTCCTTTGCACTGTGGGACTCCATCGAACATCTATAATTTCTGGAACTGCGTGGTGCTCCAGACTTGGCTGGTCTATTTGCCATGTAAATTCCTAGACTGGCAACTGTCCAGGTGCTGTGTGTGCTTGCTCTCTATCCCCAGGGTGCTTTTAGGAGCTCCCAGATGACAGGATGAAGAACTCTGTGATTATACACCAGCTTGTGTGTGTGCCCATACATCTAGTGTAGGTTACCATGCAGAGGGCTCATGAGAGGACTTCTGGGAGAAAACTTGTCTATGGGCACATCCCCAGTAAGAGGTGACCCTGTTCTGCCAAGACCTCTTGAGATCATCTCCAGCAAGGAATTCAGCCATCTGAGACACCACTTATAATGTGAAGGGACTTCATGGTTTGGAACATTCCACAATACCAAAAATGGCTCAGGTGGTATTTTGGTCCCACTGTTCCCACTGGACAGGAACAGTAATAAATAAACAACAAGAACCCATTGTGTGATCAATAAGAAATGAGCAAATCCTCTCCCATAGTCTGTAGATCTGACTTAGGTCTTTCTCTAAATGTAGAAAAGTTTAGGTGGCTCCTGTGACTCTCACTGCCAGAACCAATAGCCTCTCGAGTCTTTTCTTCTTAAGGAAAAAGAGAAGACAAGTGTATACGCTCTCTGGCTAGTTCAAAGGCATCCTGCTGAATGTTCTAGATGAACCATTCATAGTAGGTCACTACACCACAGTCATTATAATTCATTGTATCTTTAAGGATTTTTAGGGTGGGCCTGAACCAGGAAATTGTGCTGTTCACCTTCAGAACAGAAGTTAGAAACCTAAATGGCAAGACCTAGAACCCATGTAGAAGCTGGGAATGTGTTCCGAGGATGCTAACCCACCTCACACAGCACAACGGTCTGGAGACAGAGCCACCTTCCTTTCCTGCATGAGTCTTCCTTGTCTGCACATTCATGTCTATGTTCGATTCTTCTTTTTTAGCTATCGCTGTTGACTTGCACAAAGCCACACATGTGTTTTAAAGTTTCTCAGTAATGACTAGGCTCACCTTGGTCTGCTGACCTCTGTTGCCCAGAGTTCTACACTCACTGAAAAGCAGACATTGTTTTGGTTCAAGTGCTTTCTATGGTGCTGACAGAGGGACCACAGACAATAAACATTCTCAATAATAATGGAAATATCTTTGGTACGCAAGGCATCACCTCTAGCTGGTAAGTTCCTGCACTGACTGTCTTCCCTGCACCTCCTACAGTCAGACCCAAACAGGGTACCACCCCTTCCCAGCATGGCCCAAGTCTCCTCTTTGTCATGCATATTGCAGATGCTCAAACTTATATGGAGTTTAAATATTAATTTGCCTTTCTGTATATTCTAATTTCAGTACACGAAGGAAAAACTTGATGATCGGCGATTGTTATCATGTTATTTAAATATAGCATGTATTTACTTGATAATACCAGTCAATTTTCTCAGTTGTATATGTAATAAATACACTCCCAATCCATAATTCTCTATGATATTTATCTGAGAGATATAAACATTCCTTTGAATAATAATGCTTTGTGTAACCTCCCATGACAGTTTGTCTATTAAAAAGGAAATTAAATACACAAAGGTATGGGAGACATCTCAGCAGGCAATAATGAACTTAGTAAATCCACGAAGGAAAAAGGACTGAGACTCCTCGCTAGAAGTCTAACTTCCCCTCTGTTCTTCATGACTCATCACTTTGAAGGCACACGCTAGCCCGCTCCCGCCAGCCTCCTCCAGGTCAGTGGGACTGTGGATGAATGAGCTTGCCAGGCGGTGCATCTGCTGGCTCACCAGGTGGGAGGCTGGACCTCTGGCTGCACTGGTTCTGACTGCTCCAAGCGTCTCTGTTTGCTTAGAAACATCCCCAGAGTAAATCGTCAGCTCACGGTTGGTCTAGCTTCTGATTTGGCACTGCTCAACTGAGAGTCTCAGATTTCTATTTTTCTGAATAATATGTATCTTCCTTCCCAAGTGTCAGCTGCCCCCTACCAGCCTTTCTTAAAATCACCAAATAAGCTCAATAAGGAATTATCAATGTAGACTCAGGTATATGTTTAGTATGGTGCTCTTAATGGCATCGCTTGACAAGCATTCACATTCAAACTTCTGAAAAATTGTAAAAAATGTTAAGACAAGCTTGGAGACCCACACCTCTAAATCCAGCTCGTTTGGGAAGCTGGGACAGGAGGATTGCCACAGGTTGGAGGACAAGGTTGGGCGACAGCATGAGACTGTCTCAAAAAATTTTAGGAGAATTGGGGAATGTGATCTTTAAATGGCACAGTATGGTGAGTTTTTATAATATGCTGTTGATAATTTGTGTTTTTTTTCCTTTACCATCTAATTATTTCTGACAGTAAATCCGCACAATATTGCCAAGGTCTAGTCCACAATGACTTAATTCTATTAAAAGGAGTAAGAGAAGTTTCAAATTGAGGGAAATAAGTCTTAACTCCTCAAAGTAATATTTTGCTATCTTTTTATGAATCCTAAAAACACAAAAGCTTGGGTCTGGCAAGATAGTTCAGTGGGTAAAAAGGTGCTTGCTGCCAAGCCTGATGACCTGAGTCTGATGTCCGTGGTAGAAGAGGAGAGCTGACTCTCTCAGGTTGTCCTCTGATCTCTATTTGGACACTGTGGCGTGTGCACACACATGCATGTGTGCATGTAAACACACTAAATAAACAAAATGTAATTTAAAAAACCACAGAAGCTGGACTGGCCTAGGAAAAATCCAACCCTAACAAAACTGGCAGTACCCCCTCCCCCCAGATCAAAGAGCAGCATAGAAGGCTCTTCACGTCGAGGGCTGGCCTGATCCATGCTTAGGTCAGCTATGTGTTTAGCTGAAAGCATGAAAAGACAGTGCGGATTGTAGCTATGAAGGAAAAGTCATCATTTTAAAAGCCCTCCTGGTAATGCCTTTAAAATCTGCAGTCAGAAGACCATTAGGGTAATTACCAGTCCCTGAGGATTGGCTGGGGAGCCACCCTGGACCCCCTTCTGTCCAGAGCCTGAGGCTTCATTGTGCCTTGCTCGACCTTACTGAGCAATGTGGTGGCTGTGAAGGAGAAATGTGTTTTCTGAGTAGTAGAATCAGATGAACCCTCTCACAAGTAGGGTCCCTCACCACTGTCCAGGTGGGTGGGGCAGGGAGAAAGCCCTGCAGAAGTTCTGTGAATGGTGCCTACAAGATCAGAGTGTGTCTGCCACGAAGCCCATGTTCCTTCATCCACTTAATTCATTCTTGCATCCTGATTCCCACTCGCTATGGTTGTACTATGACATGGTCTACAGACTCACCTGTCAGATGCTTACTTTCCAGTAGGTGGTGATGTTTTGAGAGGCTGTGGAATCCTTAGGAGGTGGAACCCAGCAAAAGGAAGTAGTTCACTGGAGGTGGGTCTTTGGGGCCATATCTTATCCTGGTCCTTTTCTGTAACCCTTTCTCTGCTTCCTGTCTGCCATGGGGTGGCCCTCTCCAGTCACATGTTCCTGCAGTTCTGATGTTCTGCCTAAACAGCCATGGGCTGGGCTCTCTGAAACCATGAGCCAAATAAATCTTTCTCTTCTTATGGCTGGTATTGCCACAGTTGTAACAAAGCTAACCCACCTGTTATTACTGACTCATGCACCCAGTTATGATTCTCATTTGGTGTATTTTACTAAGACACATATCCAGAGTCTTCATTTGAAATAAAGTAAAGGACTCTAGCTAGTTGCTTATTGTGATTTTCTTTTTATGTTCTATAGCCATATAGTTAATTTACCAGGAACTAAATCCACAACTTTTGATTACACTATATACAAGGAAATAAAATAATTTTTTAAAAAGGACAAATGGCCCTCACAGAGATGTGAGTTGATCTCATATGAGGATGGGAAGCAGAAATGGCCAAAGTTCCTCTATGGGTGACTCCTTCCCTCCTTTATGTCTGCTCTCAATGCTAAGATTGATCTCACAGCCCAGAGGGATGGAACAGTGCCTGTCCCAGAAGTCTCCAGTCCTGCCTCCTGAGGTGTGAGCTGCCTTCCTCCGTGACTGGCTTTCCTTCCTTTAAACTCCCAAGTTTATGCAGTTAGCTTTTAATGTAACCCTATTTCCAAATTCATTCACAGCCATCAGAGACACTGTCACCACCCTGAGCCTCAGCTACCTCATTAACATAAGCCAAAATGCCTCCCTCCCCACTGCCTCCACTTTCCTGTGCTCACTCCATGACTTTCTTTGGGGAGAAAATCACTTCAGAGCTCCAAACCATGCCTGTCACTTGAGGAAGCAGGTAGCAGGCGGGACAGAGGTGATGCCACACCACCAATGACCAATGGAAGATGCTCGGATGTTTACAAGGGGACAAAGGCAGCCCCAGCCTGGGAGCCTGACCAGCCTCACCTGATGGCCTAGCTGCAGAAGCATGCACACAGGTCAACAACACATACTGGCCTCTTCCCCAGGGCTAGCATTCCACAGAAGTTCCCTCAGGCTCAGAGCTTGCAAAGAAGAGAGCAGAAATAAGTGAAGTTTTGAAATGAAGCATTTTGTTGTTTTGAGCTGACAGAAGGAAGGGTGCATTCCCCCATTACACCGAGTCCACGCCAAGTCCATATGCGCAGCACAGCGGTGCGGGGTAAGTGTCTTCCATTTCCTTCTATTTCACGCTAGATTTACCTGGTAGATGAGTGTACTTAAGCAAACAGCACCGACAGTTTTAATAGGGCAGGTGCTTCCAATGCACACGGAAGGTCATTCCTATTATTTCAATTAACAACGTAAGCTATAAAAACACATGAGGGTGAATTAATTTAAAACCTCCATTTAGTGCTACCGTGAGGACATCTTTAGGCCTCTTGGTTGTCCTGGCAACTCCAGCATCCTGCGCAGGAGAAGCTGGCGTCTGCCGCTCCCTTCTCAGCATACACACAGTTCAGATAGCACATTAGCAGAGAATATGATGTCCATGTAAATGTTGAAATATTTTCGTTGCCATAGAGATAAGAAGAATGGCGAAAATACAGGAGCACTTGACATACTCCAAGGCAGACTTTTAATTAAAGAAAATCCCAGATGACAATGCCAAGATGGCTGAACTCACCAGGGGCTTTTGTGCTCATTCACCACGGGCAGGAGCCCCCACCCAAATATCATGGGCCCAGGCAGAGACTTCTGGCTGAACAGCCAATGGGGAAGCCCAGAGCCACTGAGAGGTGCGGTGGCGCTGATCATTATCTTCTTATTGAGCACAGAGAAAGCAGGGGATAAAAGATAGCGGAGACAATTTGCCATCTCCTCCGCGTATGTCCTCAGAGAAGGCAGTCAACCCAGCCTGCGGTGGTTTCTCCCAGGGACCAGTCACAGAACCTGAGCTTGTCTGGAACAGCCTTGATCTGCAGTGATCTGCCAACCTGTCGGCCACCCTCCATGAACAGTGTGGGCACACTGGCAGAGCTGGAGCTCTGCAGAGGTGGAGAGAGGCAGGGCCACATTTCCTGTTCTCAGAATCCATGCAGAACTAAAAAGCTGTTGTTCTCACACATGACAGGAGAATGCTGCTTCTCTCCAAAGCTGACACTTCACTGACACTAAAAGTGGGACTTCCAAGTGCATTTATAACGGGAGTCGGCCCGTGACATATCCCAACGGGGCCATCATGGAAGCCATGAGCAATGGTTTCACCATTCACATGGTGGAAGACAGCTGGAAGGCCTGTGCCTACAGCCTTGGCCACTCTGGTGAACATGAACTCTCACCTCTCTCTCCTTGACTTGCTCGCCACGCTTTCCCCCTCCCTGTCAAGGCTGGGTGAGAATGTTCTGGAGCTTCACTTTCAGTTGTGTCTCTCCCCCTCTGTTTAAGCCTCGGTCTGCTCTCTCCAGCCCTCACCGAATGATTTGACATCCAAATGTCTCTGCTGCCTCCAATACGCCCCTGGGTGCTGGGCTCACTGTTATCTGGCTCTGCTTACTTGGATGGATACCCCTCCTGACCTTGGCAATGTCCTCCGTTAAGTCCTAATCTTAACCTGAGCCTGGGACTCCAGTTCCTCCATGTCCCCTGTTTGTTCTTCATGCCACTGACTCAATAAGTCTGCAGGTCACCACTCACTGAGGCCAGAAACCACAGCACTGCTTCCCCCTGGCTAGGGTAGATGCCCGCTTCTCTGTGGTAGTCACATTCTCTGTGTGACAACTCTGAGCTGAGAGCAGGCTGGCAAGAAGATGCAAGTGTTGGCAAACAAGGATTCCCAGCCCTGCAGCAGCCAGCAGGGTATTCACCTTCCCTCCTGCCTCAGGCTCCCCAACACCGCCCTGGAGTCAGCCTCCTTCAAATCTTTTGACTGCACTCAAAATAAAACCTCTTTTCTGCCTAAATAAGCTGGCTTTGGGGTCTGCGACTTATAGCATAAGAACCTTAATTGATATAGACATGGACAGGAGCATTAGCTCAAGAGCATGTGGATGGAGTGAACACGGGCATGGGATGAGTGTTCATAATCCATGGCATACAAACAGGCGACCTCACAGGGCCCTCAAGGCTGAGTGTGCTGTAGGAACGTTTCCCTTGAGGATCAGGACTAGACCTGTATGCTGCCGCCTCCAGCTCTGTCCTGCCCTCTCTGCTTCATGTCCTGTTATAAGTGTACTCTATTCCAAGTCACGGAGACGGACTCTTTTCGAGGGAAATAATTCATGTGCAATTGGGGCCCGGTCACAGCTTCCAATCATTTTATTTTTTTCAATATATGTTTCTCATAAAAACTACTCCTTCAAGTGTTCATCTACCTGGAGGGGGCACCACATTGAAATAAAACAAGGATGACAAGAGATGTCTACAGCCGGAGTCCAGGTTCCCGGCAGCTGTTGGCCATCACGTGGCAAATGGAGTGTGACTCTACCCTTCTGCCCACGGCCTTATCGCATACCGTCCTCTGTGGCTTCCCTCTGCTGAGCAGTCACACCTGTGCCCAGTGCTACAAAGAAATGCAAGGCATGGGTACAGACTGCCAAGGGCTGATAGCCAGAGGTGACCTGAGAGAGCTGCTAGGCAAGGGGAAGAGAACCATCCTCAGGGGAGGGGAGGTCTGGAAGAAGACTGAAGGAGAACAAGAGATGTTATGATGGAAGCCCAAAACAGGGAAAGTCTGTTCTGCAGTGGAGCCCAGGCTGAGAAGTCAGAGGTAGCATTGCCGGCTGTTTCAGTTTCATTTCTGATGCTGTGGAGAAAGGGTTTGTTTTAGCTCGCAGATCTAGGTTGGTCATCACAGCGAGGCAATCACAGTGGCAGGACCTCGAAGCAGCTGGTCACCAACAGCCAAGAGCAGAAAGAAATGCATGCATGCATACTTCGTGCTCAGCTAGCTTTCTCTACTCATTCAATGCAGGGCTCCGAATTAGGGGATGGTGTGGCCTTTTTCAGGGTTAGGGTTAGCCTTAATTAACAATCGAGACGATTCCCCAACAGATGTGCCTATGGGTCAACCTGATCTAGACAACCCCTCATTGACACTCTCTTTGCAGGTGATTCTCGAGTATGTCAAATTTTCAGTTAAAACTGACCACCGCATTGGCCAAGGAAAATGAGAGCCAGACAAGCACCAACATCTCCCTTTCAAAGCAATGTCACTGATGAACCAATAGGAGCAAATCTACCTAACACGAGTTGGAAGGTCCTTGCTAAGGCTGTGTGAGAGATTTGTGCATCTGGGACATGGGGACACCCATTAACCTTGAAGGACTTAACTCCCTCACCCTCTATTCATCCTTTCTTCTACCTCTTTCCTGGAGCAGCCCAGAAGCCATTTTCTAGTAGCCTTGGTGGGTTCAGCTTGACTTCTTATCCTTGGAAACCCCAGTCTCATGGTTCTGTGCACATACGTCCCTCATCTGACTAGACAAATGTGCTGTTCTCCAGCTAGTCCTAGAAATGCCAGATGCTGGGCTCAGAGTGATCCTGATGCCAACACTGGCTGCCAACCCTGCTTACACAGTCCCTATGTAAGATGATGATGGACCAAGAATAAGCCAGGAGACAGTTCCCTGAGTGGTGTCTGGGGGTTGGCTGCTGGCCAGGAGCAGCAGTGGGATGGCTAGAATAGTGTGGGAGTCCGCCACTGGCTTCCTGTGTATGGGGCTCCACTCTGCCCTCATCCTTCAGGGTGTAATTGGATGATGACAAGGAGAGTGGGCTCAAGTATGTGGTCAATGAGGTGAGTAGTGCTGGAGATGTCTGCTTGACAGAAGAGGCAAGTGAGGGTCTCTCACCTCCCCATGGGGCACAAGCTCTGCCAAGTCCTCTGGCCAGGAAGAGAGCTCAGCATCCCTGGGGAATGACTGCACAGCTGAAGTCATGCCAAGTTGAGTGTGAGCCTTCCGGAGATGGAGCTAGTCCACTCTGTGTCCTGTGAAGTTTCATAGTACTGATTCTCCGAGGGTACTGCTCCAACCAGCACCGGATGAAGAGGATCAGGCAACCTCACAGAGGTCAAGTAGGGGCCAAAGACACGTTGGAAGTGGCAGCTCAGAGGCTAGAAACAGAACTTAGAAAGATCAGAGGAAAATTCACAGGCATAGAGCAGGACACCTGGAGCCTTGAGTAAAACAACCCTCCAGAAGGCAGGTAAGCAGAAAGGCACCAAAACAAGGTGACCATGGGCTCCCCACATGCCAGAAACCCCAAAGAAGGAAGACAGGGTCCAAACTGAAATATTTTCTTCCTCTCTTTACATTCCCCCAAGGCCCAGAACTTTGTGGCACATCTTTTCCTGAAGTTCCTTCAAGTCACTGCTGGAACCAATGCCCAACTCATAGTGTAATGTGTGAGAAAAACTTAGAACTCAGTGATTACTAAGTAAATATTAATAAGGAAAGTGGGAACCTGCATTAGGGTCCTCCAAAGAACAGAAACAACAATGTATGTGAGTGCAGATGTATGTGTGCCTGTGTGTACGCATGTGCAGAGAATAATCTATTATCCACAGATCTGTACCTCTATCTGCTTATCTGTACATATTGAGATTATAGAGATTCATATCTGTCATCTATAGATTTCTCTATGCATAGACAGCTATCAATCTATATCTGTATGTATCTAGCCACAGAAGGAGGGACCTCAATTTTAGGGTCATCAGCCCTCAGCTGGTGGAAGTGGCAGATCTGATGTCTGAAGGGTCAGCAATCAGGCTGGAGACCTAGAAATCATTTCTGCTGTAGCTCAAGTCCGAGGCTGCTGTGTGGCAGCCTTCTTTCTTCATAGGCATAGTGCTCTGCCTTCCTCTTGTGCCCTTCAAGAGGCTGGACATTATCACATCAGAGAGGGCCATTTGCTTTAACACAGCTAATCTCAGCTACAAAAACCTTCATGGGAAACTCTAGAGTTGGGCTGCATATCTGATACCAGGCCTAGTCACGCAGACTCATTAAAGCAACCTCTCTGGATCATTCCCCGCCTTCTTCCTGACTCTACTGACCTTCTCACCTGGAACCTTAAAGTCCCATGTGTCTCCCATGTGGACATCTATACTAGCAAGAGCTTGGCCCATTCAAGTGTGCACTTTAACAACTCGGGGGCGGGGGGAGTTAAAAAAAAAACAGTAGAGGGGCTCCAGAGATGGCTCAGAAGTTAAGAACACTGGCTGCTCTTGCAGAAGACCTGGGTTCGAATCCAAGAACTCACATGGAGGATAACAACTATCCATAACTCCAGTTCCAGGGGAACCAGTGCCTCTGTGGGCATTGCATGACACAGTACATACATATAGACAATACACTCATACTCATAAAATAAAAAGTAATAGAATATTTTTTTTAACCACTAGAGAATGTTCTTGAAGCTTTAAGTTTGCTGCCACTAAATTTACAGATGTACAATATTGCCTAAAATTTCCGAGTTTTTAAATCTGGCTGCCTAAGAGTGTCTCATGGGAGTTTAGGTACCCAAATTTGAAAGGCATCCTGCTGCCGTGGGTTCAGGGGAAACTGTAAAAGGAAGAATGTCATTAGGGGGGCCAGAGATATGTCTCCACTGGGGTTGACAAGGACAAGTGGGCAGATGCTGTTGAGGGGCACAGAGGATGAGAGATGTCACCTGCCATCACGGTTACCGCACGAGAGCCCTGCCAGGAAGCGTGCCATTGAGGCACACAGAAGCAGGTCTGGCTTAGGTCATTGCACCTGGGTACCTCAACTGGGACCAGCCTACCTGTGTTCTTCAAAAGCCCACGGGTCCTCTGCCCTCTGCCTCAGTTCCAGGTGGAGCCGAGGAAGGCCCTGGGGGTGAGCATGGCCTCACACTGGTCACTACCCTGACATGCCTTCTCTTGTGGGCTGTGTCAGCAACTAGCCCTATAATGACAATGGAAGAGAAGCTAGAAACGGCCTTATCTACTGATACCAGCTGTCGTCTGGACCCTCTCTGCAGTACCACAGTTCCCTGGGGGCTCTGCCACTGTGTCAGACACACTGACTGCCATGTGTGTGTGTGTGTGTGAGAGAGAGAGAGAGAGAGAGAGAGAGAGAGAGAATGTGCTTTTATGCTCTCTGGAGTCACACCCACAAGACCCTAGTTAATGGACATGCATGTTGTAACCCCAGCAGCTTTAGATCAAGATCGCCTGAAGTCCTCACATGTTAGAGGGCTCATGTGGGGACGCTCTAAGGAGGACAGCCCCTGAGTGAATCTACACAGAGAGGGCTGTGTGTGAATGCTTCCTGGGGTCAAGGAAGAGACTGGAACCCAACTTGGGGCTTATGAAAGCATTTATTGAAATTCTACAATCATGGAAACTTGAGTAGGGAAAGGCCTGAGAAAGAGCAGAGGTGAGGATCTGGGTGGAGACCACAGCAGATGACCCCAAGAGTGGCCTCTAGGTCCATTTGACCATCTCACACAAACCCAAACCACTCCTGTCCTTCCTTTGGGTCCTTGGGATACCCCACAAAGGGTGTGGATCTTGTCATTGCCTGATGCTGAAAACAAGGGCCCCGGGAAGGAGAAAGGCTGTCCTAGGTCCACTGACCGAAACAGTGGTGGCGAATGGGGACGCCAGCTCTGCTGGAGATCAAGCCCCTCCGTGCCGCCTCGAACCTGGGTTCCAGGCGCGGGCCCCTGGACACAACAGGAGTTAGCGCTGCTTTGGTGTCCTCACCTTCAAAGCACTGACTGACTCATTTTCCAAGGAACAGAATACCAAGAGTCCTTTAAACACCACAAGCTGCCAAGAAAGTCAGGGCTGCAAGGCTGGAAGGCGGATTTGTGCTGCCTGCTACGTGGCTGGGGGCAAGGGGTGAGGATGCGTGTGGGGGCAGGCTTGGCTCTGCGGGCAGAAACGAACGCACTGTAACTCAGGGACACGTCACGCTTGAAGCTCTTCTGGATATTTTTTTTAAATCAATGGTTTAATTAGACCCAAGTGACACTCTCATCTCTGTGAAGTGAGGTGGCCTTGGAGCTAATGTACTTCGAGATGTTTCTCAATTTTGCCCAAAGTCAAACAGCTCTGAATGTTTCTCAGAACAAAAAGGAACTTGTGCAATTTCAAAGCCCAAGAGCTTGCTCTGCTGTTGAGGGCCTGAATCCATGGTTTTGTTGGGGAGCTGTGTTTATGCTTTCTGAAGGCTCCTGGCTTCACATCTCACCATAAGAGGCCGAAGGCCAAACTTCACATTTCAGAACTGTGGGAACTGGAACCACATGAAGAAACTCAGTGATCATCAAAAGCAAGTGCAAGGCTGAGACACGTGAGCTATCATAGGGACTAGGAGGTGCCAGGGACCCCCCTCCATGACCCAGAGACAGGCCTGTAGTGTGTGGCCAGAAGCAGTGGATATCAGCACTCTGTGAAACTTGGGGACAATCAACAGTAACCATTTACTATGTGACAAAGATCAGTTTTCTGAGCCTTCTGTCATAAAGCTTCTGACATGTCATAAAATGAATTATTGAGCCACTCATCAACTCCATCCAGGGACACAGTACCTAGTCATGTCAGAGCCCAGTAATAGCCTGGGCCAGTCAGCATTTTTCCAGGCATCAAACAGAAGTTTGGGGTTCAGATACAGGGGTTTGTGTCAGGTCACAGATAGTTGTTCAGTTTCCCACTAGTTGAGGTACCTCACGTCAGAGTGGACAGGAATGGGGGACAGGAACGTGGAAAGGAGGACATTCAAGCATGTGGCATGACAGAGAGATGGTGCACACCCCAAGTCCACACACACCAGAAACGCACACCAGGTACCATCTTGCACAGAAACCATAAATACCTAGCCACATGCTTACCTTACCTACCCTACACACACAGGCACATGAACACACACACATGCTATGGTGATCTGAATGAGAATGTTCTCCATAGGTTCAAAGTATTTGGACAGTTTGTCTCCAGTTGATGATGCTGTGTTGGCAGATGAGGCCATGCCAGAGGAAGTACATCACTGGGTGCTGCTTTGAGAGTTCTAAGCCTTGCTGGATTTCCTATCTGCCTTGCTTCCTGCGCTTACTTGCTTTCTGCTCCCTCCACATCCTTCACCACTCCACCGCCACCATCACGGACCCTACCCCCAACCATAAACTCTTCCTTCTGTAAGTTGCATTGGGCATGATATCTTATCACAGCAACAGAAGAGTAACTCATACATATGCTTACCTACATAAGTAGACACACACACATTAACCCATGCAGGCATGTACGCAGACACACATATATGCATGCATGTTTGCCACACAGGCACACACACAAGCATGAAACACAGGCACATACACTTTATCAGGCACGCACACATGCATGCTTACCTACTCCCACAGACATGTTTGCCACACAGGCAAACACATACATGCATGCTTGCCACACAGGCATGCATACATGCATGTTTACCTATATACATACATAACACTTTACCCACACAGGCACACACATGTGTATGTTTACCAGCATAGATACACACACATGCATGCTTGCCACACAGGCATACAAATACATTCATGCCTATCCATACAGGCACTCACATATGTACTCACACACTGATACACACGTATGCACTCACCCACACAGGCACACATACACTTATCCACTCTGACACTTCAGACTCAGCCATGATGCAAGCTACCCAACCTCCACAAGTCTGTGGGAATCTGTCCCCTGCCTCCCTGTGACACGTTCCCTCCTCTGTGCAGATTACTTTTGTAGAATTATGGTGGGCATTTCCTGACTCCCCACCCCCATTAACCCCTGCATGAGAACGTCTTCTGTCATGTTAGAAACACTCTCACAGCTGCTGTGACAATGTTGACCTGCTTGTTCCTCCATCTGAGAACAGTTCACCAGGCTGAGTATGTCCATATCTCCTGAGGAGTCCCCCTCCTAGGCTGGATCTCTGAGCACCAAGGTCCTGACTCCAGAACCAGCTTACAAACATCGAGTCCAGCTCTGCAAGTTCATCACAGCACAAGAGAAAAGGCAACATCATCTGAAA
Source organism: Eospalax fontanierii (assembly GCA_035773235.1). Lineage (NCBI taxonomy): Eukaryota > Metazoa > Chordata > Mammalia > Rodentia > Spalacidae > Eospalax > Eospalax fontanierii. The sequence continues at coordinate 42,175,495 of CM069524.1, forward strand.
ATCACCTCTGAAAGAGGAAAGTTCTAGAAACTGTTGGCTTCCCCAGTAGTGTTCAGCAAGAAAGGAGCACAGGAGAATCAGCGTAGCGGTTAATCACTGCCAGTTTCACTGGATTTAGAATCATCCAGAAGATCTGCCTCTGGGCATGTCTGTGCTGCCAGAGGGATTTAACTGAAGGGGTAAGATCCACTCTGAACTTGGGTGGCACCATCCCATGGGTTGGGGTCCCAGAATAAGAGGGAAAAAGAGAAAGCAAGCCGAGCACCAGCATTCATCCCCCTCTTCCTGCTTCCTGGCCACAGAAGGAATGCGATCGTCACCTCACACAGCTGCCGCCATCCCCTCCCTGCCGTGGAGGACTCTCCCCTCAAAACCCAAACCCAAACCAACTCTCCGTCGCTTAAGCTGCTTCTCGTCAGATGTTCGGGCATAGCAAGACAGAAGTAACTAATACAGCAATAACGACCGAAGGCAGTGAAAACCAGGATAGACCATGTGAAAACTGGGCCAGTCAGGCAGAGGAAAATGAGAGAGGCTCTCAGAGGACTGAAGAGACCCAACAGCTCCTGCAGTGAAGACTTGACGTGGGGTGGCACATTGTCACCAAGACTCTGGTTGCCCTGATCAGTTCAGTACAAGTCACGGCAAAATCCCCAAAGAAATTTGAAGGAATTTGACAAGTTAATTGCATGATTCATTTTGAAGAGAAAATGTACAAGGAAAAAAAAATTTTAAATGAATGAGCAGAGTAAAATATCATGGAATCTTGATAAACAGCAATGATCAAAGCCAGGCAGAGCAGGTATGGAGAAAGCCAGGCCAGGGGAGTGCAGAAAGGAACAGAGACCTCCACAGAGGCAGTGTTTCTGCATCAGCAGGAAGTGTGGCTACTCAAAGGCAGTTCGTGCAGCTCATTTCGAGCAGACCCAATGTCCTGCCCAAAAATAAAATCCAGAGATAAACACAGAACACCACAGATGTACTAAGAGATAGGACAGGGAAATTTTGGACAAGGATCTTGGAATGGAGAATGAGAGAGGATGAGGAGTTTGGGACACATAGCCCTGAGCATGGCTCTTGATAATGGAGGGAACGGCAAAAGGAGGTCCCAATACCTCCACTCCAGAGGGTCACACCCTGACCCAGAGGAAGGAAGCAACACCGGCCTTGTAGACCTGGGGACAGAGAAAAGAACCAAACCCCTCATCCACCTGACTTTACTGCCTTTGGTCCACATCCATTGGCACACTGGACTCCTTACAAGTGTCCACTCTTCATCTATCCTAGCACAAATTGTTCAGGTTCCCTGTGTCTCTGGGATTCATCGCTGAAGGTTTCTGTGATGCGTGAAGTTCACAGTAGATGAATATGCGTGCTTCTCTCCTGTTAATTCATCTTTTGTTGTAGGTACTCAGCCGTGAACCTAGTGATGCGTGAGAAAAATGAATATTCCCTCCCCCATGCCTGTCAGTCATTTCTATGTAAAGATGCCAAACACAAAGTTAGAAGACTAATGGAAGAGTTGGAAAAAGAAAAACTTCCACATGTGTAACAGGAAATGATTTATCACCCACAGGTAAAGACATTACAGAATTATAGATCTTCACAACCAGTCAAAAGATGAAAAAAATATTTTAGGTAAGAAACTAAAACAAAAAGGAAAACCGTTTTGTCTGCCATAAATAAAATGTATCTAAATGTAACTAAAAGTAAAATTTTCCCCAATAACAAATAACATTGGGTACTGGCATGCTTCTGTAGAAGGACAAGATTCTGTAGATACAAATCCATGTTCAAACAGACACTGCCAAAAATCTACATGCCAGTTCCATTGGTAGCAGTAGAGAGCCAACTATAGCGAGTCCGGAGCAGCTAGCCAAGGGACCATCACGCCTTGGAAGAAGCTACAGCTGCAGCCCTGGCCCCAGTCTCCATCACCATGAGGCCGAGACCCCGCTGTATCCCCACCCTCACCCTCAGCACTGAAGCCAAGCCCAGCACCAGGGGCAGCTAGGTGGGCAACAGAGGCCTAAGTGGCCTCACATCAGTGACAAGGTCATAGTGAAGAAAGGTTTGGGGAACAGTAAAACGGTTCAATGCGAGAAGCAGATATGGTCTCATCAACAGGAATGACACCAAGGAAGATCTATTTGTCTGCTAGACTGCCGTAGAGAAGAACAGGGTGCCGGGCGCCGAATGTTATAGGCACCTGTCCACAGCGCCCCTCTTCTAGTCTATTGCTGTCATAGATACTGTCCATGTTGTAGAGGTGCTCAAGCACAATTACCAGAACAGTAAGAGTTGGGATAAAAAAGGTATCGAAGAGCACCCCGTAAGCTCAGGTCCTGTGGAGATTTCCTCCTTACTATATGTGACAACCCTGTGGGTGTGGACTACAGTTTCCAACCCTCTTGTGCAGGGAGACAGACATGATGGACAGGTCTGACAATCAGCATGAGGACAAGGTAGACCAGTGAGACAGGATGTGTGGAGTTGGAGAGCACAATTCCACAGGGGCCTCCTCACCAAAGACAGCCCAGAGAGGACAGTAATGAAGAACCCAGAAAAGTCAGACAATGAGACCCAAGGTCAGTGCTGATCATCACAACTTCCATTACTGACACAGACACCCAGAAAACCCTAAACCGCAAAATGGCAAAGAGACAAAACCAGCCTACCCACCAGCTAAGAATTCGTCCTCTCCCCCGGGGACATCGAAGCAGGGACAACTCTACCATCACCTGGTCAGTCATCCGACAAGAAGAAATGAGCATGAAATTCCAGCAGCGGGACATGGTCAGAAGGCTGGGGCTGAGACCTTACCTGCTTGCCTCGCCCTTTTACCAGACACACTCTGGCTACACTGTCTACACAGAGTGAGATTTTTATTATTTTTACCTAAAGTCTCTTTCCAGTAAAGAAACGTGTTATTTTTAAAGGCCCGTTTAAAAAAAAATGCATCTGTAAAGGTTTCAAAATTGCTTCCTATCTGTTCATTTTAAGGTTGTTTTTGAAGAACTTCATTTTCTTTTTTAATAAAAGCTTACAACTTGATTTTTCGAAAAAAAGTCAGTAAACTGAAAGTACCTGTTAATAAAGGTCTTAAATAATAATAAATCTACAGCACGTTCTACACTGTGGTGTATGTTCCCTATGGATCCTGTAAGTTACTAGATCAGCACCTTGCAGTTTCTTTCCTCAGTCCTGGGGTTGTAGGCACTTGTCTCTCCACTTGGTTTTTATTCAGGTGCTGGGGGTCTGAACTCGGGTCCTTATGCTTGTGTAGAAAGCATCTACCCTTAAACCCTTTTTAAATCTTTATTTTATGTGTTTGAGTATTACCTCTACTTATGTAAGCACACTAGTGTCGTGCAGTGCCCATGGAGGCCAGAGAAGGTCATCGGAGCCCCTGGAACTAGAGTTACGCATGGTCTTAGCTGTGATGTGGGTGCTGGGAACTGAACCTGAGTCCTCTGCAAGAGCAGTCAGTGCTCTTAACTGTTGAGCCATCTCTCCAGCCCCAAGTGCTGCAACTTTTGTTCCTACAGTTTTCTTATTGACCTAAGGTGTTTCTACATCAAAATGTAGAACAAGTTTTCTTATGAAAATAGTCTGAACAGTAGAACAGAAAACCTGGACGTGCACACATGAAACATGGTCAAAGTCCAGCCCCTAGCTTGTGTGAAAAGATGTACACAAGAGAGATATGGCTCCTGAATTCATTCTTGTTTTCATTTTTGGAGACAGGGTCCTGCTATACAGTCCAACCTGGCTTTGACTCCTCAGCCATCCTCCTGCCTCAGCCTCCTGAGTGGAGGAAGCACAGATCGACACACCACCCCCTGTTAAGTTAACTGTTCTTTCAGGGAAGAAATTCCTTGGCCTTCAGGCTTTCTCAAGGTTCAGTGCAGGATGTGAACACTTGGCTTGGTAACCCATCAAAGTAGGCAGCATTTTAACTTAGCTTAGCTGCACTTGTGTCCTGTGATTAGTGAAAAAGGTCATAAGTGGAAAGATGGACAGGTAGGAACCTGCAGGAACTGCCTTCTGTGCTGTGTTGACACCCTGGGGTTGTGAAAGGCTCTGCCACCAAAGTGCTTTCCTTTGACAACCCTGGTTTGATTGGCACAGAGGGTATTAGGTAAAACAGACTGAAGCTGCTATGCCAGTATTTTCGTGACTATTTCTCAATTGGCATTAATCAATGGGTTAGGGCTGTAATTGGTGCAGTTCCCTGCACCTCTTCCTGCCTCTGGAATCACAAACAGAATAGTGTGCCTGAGAGGCCCTCACAATTTGCTATTCACAAATGCCAGATTAAACATGCTGCATAAAATTGTATCCTGACGCTCCAGTTTTAAAATTTCTCCTGGGGATGCTAGGGTGCCAGGTCTGTGTGAAGAACTAGCGCCTCTAAATTTGCCAAGAGGCTCTCTGGCTGAACCTCTTTCACAAAGCCAGGTTAGAATTGGGGCCCCAGCCTCATCACATTTCATGAATTCAACGTCATTTTGGAAATTTTTCAATCACTCTGGTGACATTGACAATTTTCCGTTTCATTATAATGCTACAAAATTCAAGCACCTGCTTTGCTTCTCAAAATGTAAATCTACTGAAGAATCAGAGAAAAAAGCAGGTGTTCTCCCTTAATTGACAGACTTGATTCTCCTACTGGAAAACAAGCCTCCAGATGAAAACAGAGACTCCCGAATTGTCCATAAGGCTATAGGAATCAGGTGAGCCTACCCCCAAAGCTGCCCTCCCCAGGCAGCCTCCAAACCTAAGTAACAGCAGGGGCCTTGACCTCAGGAATCCTAACCAAATGGCTCTCCCATACCTCCTGAGGTCTGTAAGAAGTAGACAGAGAGGAGCCCCGTTCCCATGCCTTCTTCCCTCTGTCCTGCCTTTTCACTAGGGTCTTGTAGCTATTAGCATGGAATGGAGCCTGCTAACTTCAGAATCTCAGAATTGGATGGGGAGCTCTACGGCAGGGAAAAATTCACTTGAGACAAGTCTAGCTGTGCTTTTTAAGTCTGCTTCCCCCTTTGAATTTGCAGCAGAACCTGTTCCACCATAAGGTAGCCTCTGTCCTAACTCACTGCAAGCTCTTCTGTCAATGTCCCCACCATTCAGTTCAGCCTGGCTAACTCCACCAATTTTTACTTTGCAGCCATACTCTGTTCCCAAGGTGCTCAACAAAGACACTTCTATTTCATTATGCAAAATATTAAGTGATGCCCAAAAGCCATCATGATAGACTTGGGGATAAAGAAATATTACTCTATCTAACAAGAAAGCTGTAAGGCATTTCAGTCCTCAAAGTAGTACATAGTCTGACAAAGTATCAATTGCCCAGAGCAGAGAGAATGTGGTAAGTCTCACCACCCATTTCCATCAAATATGTGCCTTATCACCAGCCACCATTTACCACAAGCTTAAAAAAATAATGCAATTAGTTACTCTAATTTTATTTCTCCAGCTGCTATTCCTATTTGGGTAAGTCACTAATGAATAAACTTGGAGAAAATCCTGACAAGTCAGAAGGATTGAAAATTGATGTGCGGTTCATAAACTGTACAATTTAGAACTGAATAATTCAAAATCAGGTGCAACTTTTCCCTGACAGGAAAGCACTTGTGAATCTCAGCCCTGTCAGAGGAGAATGCTTTGTGTTTGTTAAGTACAAGAAAAGAGCTGGCAATGTCTGCAGGGCAGTGGGCAGTGTGCGGAAGCAGGGCTGAGATTCTGTCTGCACTGTTGCAGTATTTTACCCTTGAACCTTGAACTGGAGAACACAGAACTTGTACTGTTGCAACTGGAGAAAGGTAGCCCCATTGTACTAGCTTGTGGTTATGTTGGCAACACCACACAACCAACTCCTTCCTTTAGGAAAGGTGTGTCCCAGCTTCCTCTCTAAACTACAGCTGGAGAAAGTGTATTTATGTATTTGCAACTTTCCATTTAAGGAAACATTGTGCAAGCATCAATTTAAAGCCAGTTAAAGTAATCATATATGTGACAATTCTCCATTGTCCAATCGTTCAGTTCCAGGACAGGTCTAGAGAGAGGCAGAAGGGAATGTGGCACACAAGGGCTGTCCTTTTGCTTCTCATATAAGAACTACAAAATGCTCCCAGAGGCTACAAGGTGCCACGCCCCCAACAGAAAAGCAGACCCACCAAGAAAGTTTAGAATTGATTCTTTCTGAAAAGAGAAGCCACTAGCTTGCAAGCACTGCTTCAAGTAGACTATATTTTTACAGCCCCCACATCAGAGAGCCAAGGGCCATCAGCAACTGCTAAGTCACAAGGCTCACGTGCTGGTGGAGCCCTCAGGCACCTAAAGATGAACATACTGTCAATTGGTGATGAAGACAAGATGTTACTAGAATCCTACAAGCAAGATCTTTGCTGTGCCCCATGATCTGTGTATCTGAGAGACAGTCAGGGAAGTGAAACTCTGATCAGAATCATCAATTTCATATGTAACAAAATGTTCCTGAAAACAACTGCTTAGAGAGTTGAGGGAAAGTTGTTCCTAGATTGTTCGCCATTTTGGGAGAATCAGCAACAACTCTCTGTCGTGTGAGCTGTCTATGAACCTGTCTGCATGTGTCTCCTTGTCTGGAACCAGAAGGGGCTTGAAGTTGTGGGGGTCAGAGCACCTGTGATGGGAACCTGACTTTCTTCTGCTTCTGGAATGTTCTGTGACTTGCTGTAGCACCCTTCCCTTTGTTCTTCCTTTTTAGTCAGTTCAGAGCATTCTGCCATCACTCTGCTGCTCTAAAGTTATATTTGCAAGGCTTTAGAAAATGGATTTGCTAATTGACAAAAAAAATTGTACATGTTAAACTTGTGAAACGTATGGTTTGAATACAGATACTTTTAGAATAGCTAATTAAGCTAATTAGCATAGGCATTCTTCAAACTCTGGAATTTTAAAAATATTAAACACTATTATTTTCTGCAGTCAGTCTACAGTATTGTGATGGCCTAAGTTCCTCCATTTTGTATAAGGCTACCATCTTGATAAGCTGTCCCTAACTCTAGCAGGTAGTTCTAGGAAAAGTTTGACCACAGAGCTGTTCCAGGAAGAATTAACCACAGAAAAATACCCCTTCCCCCAAATCCAGAAAGTCTCAGTTAATGTCTTACAGGTTTTCTAACTGCTTGCTTAATGCTTATCTGGTTTTTGTAACCACTTGCTTAGTGCTTAACTGGCTTCTGTAACTACTTGCTTGCCTGCTGTAGGAACAAACATGTCATGCCTGTGTAATCTTGTATAACTATCCAGTCCATCAGGATGCAGTCTTTGTCTTTATAAACTCTGCTGTGTTCTGAGTCAGTACTATGCTCTCCAAATCCCAACCCAGAGAGTGAAGCTCCTGGCCAGCTAAAACTAAAATTCAGTTAATCTGGAACATCTGCAGTCTGAGTGGTCCTTCCAAGGGACCCAGTATAAATGGATCCTCCAAAGTTCTTTGTGTCTAACTGGAATTTCATACGCTCTGAACAAGCCTTTCACTCCTACCAAAGCTCCTGGTAACACCATCCCAGATGCTGCTAGGTTCCACTGTTTAAGACTCAACACACATGTGAGGTCACATAGTTATCTGCTATCCTGTGATGAGCTTGCTTTACCTCCAGGTTCATTTATGTTGCCACAAGTTGCCACAAGATTTTGTTCTTTTTAAAAACTGAATAGCAGTCCATATTCTATTTGGGTTTTTTGTTTGGTTTGGTTTTGGTTTCTTGAAACAGGGTCTCACAATGTGGCCCTGATCAGCCTGGAACTTATTAGTAGACCAGGTTGGCCTCAAACTCACAGAAATCTGCCTGCCTCTGTGTCCCGAGAGCTGGGATTAGAGGTGCACAGCACCACCCCGGCTCTGTATTCCATGTGGATGTCCACCACGTTTTCCCTCCCCTGTGCTTAGTTTATGGACACTGTGTTGACTCTCCTCCCTAACGTTTGGGACTAACGCTGCAGTAGACACAGGAGCACAGCTGGCCCTTTGAAACTCAAGTTCCTATTCACTGAACATACAGCAGGAGATGGAGTTCCCGGATCACGTGAAGGTTCAACTTTTAATTTTTTGAGGATCCTCCTTAGTGTTTTTCACAATGGCTGTGCTGATCATCATACTCCATCAGCCATGTGCAGTTTCCTTGCTGTGCATCTGCACAGGACTTTCATCTTTGATATTTTTCATTCTGACAATGTGAGGTGATACCACACCATGATTTAAATTTATGTTTCTCTGATGGTTAGTGATGGTGATCATTCATTTACATATAACTGGACCTATGGGCATCTCTTCAAAAGTGTCTGCTCAGGTCCTGTGCTCCTTTTTGCAATGTGAACATCTCCTTACCTATCTTGTATATAAGCCCCTTGTCCTCTGTGCAGAGTGCAAGCATTTCTCCCATTCCCTGTGTGACCAGTGACTGAGCACCTCACTCCACGACTGTGCCCTTGGTGTCATGGCACAGCTCATTTTCAGGACAGCATCCTGTTTCAAGCCAAGTATTTGTTTCCCAGACCTGATATGACAAGCTACTACACACTAGGTGACTTAAAAATGACAGTTCCAGGCTGGGGAGGTGGCTCAGCGGTTAAAGTGCTTGCTGTAAAAGTGTAAAGAGTCACCAGGATCCATGGAAGGCACGTACGGTGGTATTTGTCTACTATCAGTGCTCCTACCTGAGATGGGAGGAAGAATCAAGAGAACCCCAGAAGCTGTGGGCCAGGCAGCCTGGTACACGGTGCTAAGCAAGAAGAGACCACATCTCAAACAAAGTGCAAGGCAACGACCATCAGCACCCAAGGTTGTCTACTGATTTCCACATGGGGACCGTGGCATGTACACACCAGTGTCCTGTGTGTGTGTGTGTGTGTGTGTGTGTGTGTGTGTGTGTGTATGCACATGTATAAAAGAGAGGCAGACTGGCAGATACACACACACACACACACACACACACACACACAGATTTTTTAAATTAAATTTCAGAGACCAAGGTTGGGGCAAGGCCACCCCTTCTGGAGCCTGTAGGGAGGATTCTTTCTGCCTCTTCCACTTTCTTATGGTGCCAATAATCTCTGTCTCCTGATCCTACAAAGGCCTTCTTTTCAACTGAGGTCCATTCACAGGTTCTAAGAGGGAGCAGAGGTATTATTCCATAAAATGTAGGGACCAGGGACATGGTAAGCTGCCTACCACAAGAATTGGTCCCAAAGGGCTGAGAGATGCCTGGCTGGATGAAGACCTTCGGACGCTGGCCTCACTCCCACACGAGTCTTTCCTGCCCTGTCCCCATGATTACAGTCTCAGCAGCACCCAGCTCTGCCACTACCCTCTTCTTTGCCATGACACCTTGCATCTGTGGCACACTGCTCTTCACTAGGATCAGTAACAGACTGCACTTGGGTGGCCCTTGTCAGGGGGCTGACCCTATGCGGAGTGGTGTGTGAACCGCTGCACATGTGACATAATCCTCTCAGCACTGTGTGGTCAACATGACAGTCCTTACTGTGTTCCAGATGCAAGCAGAGATTCAGTGATCTGTGCTCCCTAAAGGCTCAACTGGGGCTGGTGAAGGTCATGTTTGACATGCGAAGGCTATGCTCAGCATCAGCATAGGGACCGGGGAGCAACTGTGACACTGATGCCATTGGACTTCCAAGGTTGCCAGCCACGCATCCCCCGCTGGATGCCTAGAGCAGTGACAGTTGTGGAGCTGGTTCATGCTGAGCTGGGCATTCCACACATATGCAGGCTCAGACATCATTCTCCACACCACTTTAGCATCATGCACCTGTAAATCAGATAGGCTGCATGTTTCTGACTTTGCAAATGCAAAAATGGAGACGGTGTACCTGTTATTTTTCTCATTGCTGTGACAAAGAATACCTGAGAAAAGCAACTTAAAGAAGAAGGGGTTTATTTTGGCTCACAATTCATCGAGAGTCCACCATGGCAGGGTGGAGGTAGGGTCATGGTGGCAGAAGTTTGGGGGAGGGGCAGCTGCTCACACTCATCCACAGTCAGGAAGCAGAGAGAGATGAATGCTGGTACTCAGCTCACTTTCTCCTTATTATTCAGTCCAGGACCCCAGTCCATAAGACAGTTCTAGCCTCATTTAGGATGAGTCTTTCTATGTCAATTAACCTAATCTAGAAAATTCCTCACACACATGCCTAAAGGTTTATCTCCTAGGTGAGTTTAGGTCCTATCAAGTTGACAATATTAATCATCAAGGATGGGAAAGAAAGTTCAAGGGTTCCTATATATCGTGTGTTGTAAAAATGTGGGAGCTATGATTCACAGGTAATTCATACAGGACACACAGGGCTTCTGACATTCCGCACTGGGGTCTCCAGAAGGGTCGTTGCCCTCCAATCCCAGCTCCCATTTCACATGAGTTGGGCACATCACTGACTTCCCAGTCCGAGTTTCCTCCTGGGATTGGCAATGGCCGTGCTTCCTACCAGGTGGAGGGGAAGGCATGAGCGAGCTAGAGCATGCGGCATGAGCGAGCTAGAGCATGCGGCTGAAGGGCCGCAGAGTCACACGCTCTAGCTGCTGAGCAGGTCCCTCACCATCTGGGCGGGCACCCCAGGCTTGACAAAGGGAAATGCATGAACCCCACGGTTCGCCTTTCTGCTGCACTACCAGAGAAACCGCAGCTCTGCCGGGCCCAACACCGGCCAGAGCGAGCTCCATACACACAGTGTCAGAGGAAGCCCGGAGAGCAAATAGCATCAAAAAAAGAAAATCTCCTCTTTTTGCTGAGCATGTTTCTCTTTGAGAAAATAGAGGTGTATTGCCAAGTTCCTCAGATTTATTTTCTGCTGTGACTTTAATACAAGCCCTCGCACAAACTCGGAAGCCACGTCTTCAGGAGACCACCAATCTGCACAGTGATGTCAGTACCCCTCTTGTTCCCACTCCCAGCAATGGACACGTGTCTTATGGTCTCGTCTGAAGGAGCAAGGCTATTTTCATTGGCCCCCAGCAGAGTACACACAGCAACCGAGAATCCCACTCCGAATTCATGTCACCACATCAGGTGGCACAACGGTTTAGTCCCCGGATCAGAGACCACGAGGCTGCCTCTGAGGATCGCTTTCACACATTCTGTAGATCATTGTGTTTCCAATCTGGCACCATGAACCATAAATAATCCTATCATTTATTAATTACATTTCCTGACCTAGTCAAGAAGCCCACAGCGTGGAGCTGTGGATCATGGATAAATGGCTTGTGAAAAGCAACCCTTATTGCCAAGGAGTTGTAAATGAGGGTGTGTTAATTACCCACTTTAACCTTTTTAAACAGTTTCCTCTAAAAAGCGCCAAGATGGATGTTTTATTATAACAACTTTGACCTCCAACACACAACAACACAATTAGTTTGCACCCTGACAAAGAGACGCTTTGATTAGGAAGCTGGCTCACCAGGTTATTAGGAGGTATCACCTGCGTAGGTGCTGAGGGTAGGCGGGGCCTCATGCATTATACACACATAGCATTCACGCTTTTACTCACTACGTCTGTTTGAAGTACAGATCAAGCTAAGTAGAAAATAATGAATAAGTACAGGCTGTAATTGCAGGAAAAGGTGCCAGCTCTGTCATCATACACCATTACGAGCAACTCTCCTGCCGAGCGTGCTGTCCCTCGTGTGACTCCCAATGGATTCCTTAACTCACATAGGAAATGAAATATAAAAGGACCTAGGAATCCAACTCAGTCACCACCACCCCAGAACCCCATCTAGGCCTCCAGCACAACAGAATCCACCCAGGCCTCCATCTAATCAACGCAACCACCAGAACCCTACCCAAGCCTCCAACCATCTACCCAGCACACCAGAATCCCACCTAGGTCCACCACATTCATCATCACACCAGGATCCCACCCAGGCCTCTGCACTGTCTACCTATCACACCACAGTCCCCACCGTAACAGCCACATTACCGCACTATTTGGGGAGGCCCTGTCTTCAGACAACGCCCTAAACAGCCTTGAAAAAAGCAAGTCTGATCTTTGCAGCAAGTGCTAGGTCTAAGGGCAGAAATACCAGGAGATTCAGGAAGGGTACAGAGCACACCAGCAAAGGTGGGCTTCAGACCCACTTTGTAGAAAGTATTTTAGCAATGCAATGGACTGGAAGCCTTCAGTGTGCTCCTGTCTCTTGTCAATAGCAACTTCACTTCTGAACTTCCACCTTTAGAAAATACTCCTTAATTCAAAGGCATTCATCATATGGCTATTATAATTTCAGACATATGGAAAAAGACTGAATGGTCCGCCATTAAGAGAGAGAGCAAGCCGCAGTCACAGACCAGTGTATTTCACAGACATGGAGAATTGTTGACAAGGAGCCTTAATGACAGGAGAAAATGTTATTCTACAACATTACTACAAGAAAACCAGGACACGAAATTGTATTACATTAGACACACTGAAAAATAATAATCGCACACAAGAGGAATACTATTATTCAGACTGCTCCCTCTGCTTCAACTGCTGCTGTGGCTGAATAGCTACCGCCAATCTATACTTTCCACGTTGTTTAAATAACTATGAATTACATTTAATATAAGAAAATAAGTTTGATTTTTAAAGGGAGCATGTAAATTTATAAACGAAACATCCATCTTCAGCCAGTCTATACATTGTTTTCCATCCTTACTCTTTTGAAGCCAATGAGGAGCAAAGCACAGTCATTAGATAAATTTACTAACAGAGCATTGACAGAATTTCATCTGCAACAAATAAAATCAGGCTCAGGTGCTGGAGTGTGTCAACAATTTGTGGCTATCACCTAACACTAATTGAAGAGGAAATAAGATGGAAGACTGAGTAGCTGGTATAGTTGTATCTGAGTTCTTGCCAAGCCCAGCCCTGGAGCCTAATGACACAGGCCATAGCAATGACGCAGGCTGTAACCACAGCACACTGTGTGCTAGCTGCCTCCAGATTTACTTGTGACATCTGTGTGCATATACCTGTATGTGTGACAGGTGTATATGTTTCTCTCATGCTTTCATCTGTATGTGCAGGAATGAATGCGAAGGACACTTACTGTGTGCATGTGCACACGTTCTAGATTCTTCCCTCAGCTTCCAGCCACATAGTTCCAAAGCTAAACACTCCTTTTATAGTTGTGATATGGGTTACCTGAATGCTGGCATTTACTACTGAATGAACATTCATAAAAATAGATCAAAAGTTGAAGCCAGAGGTGTGGCCCAGTGATAGAGTACCAGGCTACGATATGTGAGGCCTTGAAATTGATCACCAGTACCACAAAAGCAAACAAACAAAAATACACATGTGTATATCTACAGATGTATGTGTGTGTAGATACATCTATACATAGGGTTTATAGCTAAATTAATACATTAGTTTTGTGGTCAATAGCTTCTTTTTTCAAGTTTAAAGTTACTTTTACTGAATTACTCAGAGAAGCTCCTGATGCTTTTGAACTTCACACTGCTAATATTTTGATGTGATAGCCAGTCAATCACCAGAGCTGTTTTGTGTCTGTGTCTGGAAGGGGGTGTGTTATGGGACAATATTCTGGTGTTAAAAACCCATTGGGACTTTGGGGAAACTTTTTCAATATTATTATTTTACTTAACTGAAGCACAGAAATCTCCAGTCTAAGGGAACATTTTGAGAAAGTTTAAAAAGAACGAGCTAAAAGAACTTGTAAAGGAATAAATATCTTTTTAGCCTAAGCAGCAGTAGGCATTTCAGAAAACACGATTATATCATCAGTAGCTTTCTTCTTTACCCATCGGGGGGCCTGTAATTATGTCATAATTCATATTTAATTGTTTCGTCTGAAGATTATTATCTCATTTCTTCATGATTGTCTTCTTCTTGCTGTTTATACTTTTTCCTATTCACAATGTCATAATTTTCAGACTAAAATATTGAGCTCAGAAAATATTAGTTTCGTTATGATTGATATATGTATATGATTTAATTTTTAACTTTTTAGGAAAATCAAAATGTAATCAAAAGATGTCTTGTGCCTTAACTATAGAACCCTTCATTATGAATGCTTTAGAATATATTATATTCATAGTTATAGCTCTCTTTATGGCAAATAGTAAACATTTTTTTCAGACTATGGTGTTAATTATTATGATAAATAACTTTAGACAAAAAGGACAAAATAGTCGATAACACAGTTTCTTAAACATATGAAACAGCTAAAACTCAGTATTCTTTCTGGGGAGGGTCGTTCAGATACAGCCACCTTGTTCTTTGGAAAACAGTCATTTCAAAACTCTCATGCAAACATTTTTTTAATGTCATTGTATATTTTATTTATTTTTATTTTTACATGTATGAGTGTTTTGCCTGCAAGTATGTAGGTGCACATGTGCATGCAATGCCTGTGGAGGCCAGAAGAGGGCAGTGGATTACCTGGAACTGGAGTTGCAGGTGGTGTTAACCATTATGTGGGTTCTAGGAACCAAACCCAAGTTCTCTACAAGAGCAGCCAGTGCTCTTAACTGCTGAGCCATCTCTGTACTCCCTCACATGAACATTTTTACAAAGTGATTTTGTAAAATATGTAAAGTCTGCTGGAAGGCAGTGCTGGGTTAGCACAAGTTCAGAAAGCCCCGTGCAGAACCGAGGAAGAGACTTGTGAGCCCAATTTCGCAAGTCTAAGTCCCCTCATCCACAGAAAGGACCCAGATGGCCACAAACACAAATAATCAAGAGGACTGTAATCTTGACCCTCAGTGCATTCAGATCAAAGTCCACCCTTCCTGAGCTACTGAAGGAAGGAAAAGGAGAATCATTCACACTAGGTCAGGAATGAGAAGGGCAGGTTCCCCACATTAGAACCTCAAAGGCAGTGAGACCATGCTTTTACAACCCAAGCAAAGTTAGACTTGGTTTAGATGGCTGTACCCAACCAATAAGCTATGAAATTGGAAATTCTGATTAAGAGGGTTTTTTTGCTGCCAGGTACGGTGGTGCATGCCTTTAATCCCAGCACTCGAGAGGCAGAGGTAGGCAGATCTCTGTGAGTTCAAGGTCAGCCTGGTCTACATAGTGAGTTCTAGAGCAGCTGCTGGGGCTATTATAAGGAGACCCTGTTTCGAAAAGACCAAAAAAAAAAAAATTTCTCTTTGCACACGCTCTCTTGAGCAACTAGTAAACGATCTAATTCACCCAGAAGCAAAACTCTCAGTGGGTTACATGGAACATCAGAAAGAAAGTCTAGCCAGCAGGTGGATGACCCAGCCCAGGGTACCCATGAAACCAGTGGGTAGATGATCCAGTCCAGGGCATCCAAAAGGGGCAAAGTCAGTGGGATGATCCAGAAGAGGGTGTTCTCAGGAATGAAGGAAGTCCAGGAAAATAAAAGGGTGTCACTACAAAGGGTCAAGGTGACAGTTTCGTGTTGTATATTTCAACGACCAGAACTAAAGAATGAGCTAATGAGAGGAATATAGGAAATTAAGCAGCTGGAGCAGTCAAACATTGTTATCTTCAGGAAAAACAAAAAGTTTGATAAGAAAAGTACAATTGTTGTATAATATATGGCTTGGTCATGAATGCTAGATTAAAGCATTACAATAAATAACGTTTATCAATGTAACAAAACATTGAACTACTTCATGGAGAGGTTGGGGAGAAAAAGCAAAATGAATATGTCTGGGGAGATCTAAGAAGTTAAATCTCCCTCAATAAATACCATCTCTACCATCTGTCTTTCTCCATCTGCCTGACTCCATCCATCCATTCCATCTATCCATCATTCCATCCACCCACCCATATCTACATACCTATCTGCTGATCTATCTAACTTCTCAATACATATTTAAAATGTAACCAAGAGTTATAAGAGCACAGTATTTAGAAGTGGGGAGCAAATTTGTGAGAGACAACTAGCACTAGAAATGGTCCTCAGTGATGGGAGTCCAGGGACGAGGCCAGGGATACCCTAGCTTCTTCAGGGGTGGAATCTGTACCTTGCAAAGCACCTGTTTACCTCCAGTCCAGGCCTACACAGAAGGTATAAGCTAGTCACACCAATCACATTAACACCATCACCAGTCCAGCCTGTGTAGTCCAGGGTGATGGGTTTATCCCAGGTGTATCAGACCTGTCCCCTAGCAGAGGTGATGAGTGCCAAGTGGCCTTGCCCTTCTGTCAAAATCATATTTAAGGTCTTCATCCAGAGGTGTGCTTGTTTTTATGGCATACATGCTACCAAAAATAGTCTTGTGAAGAATTAGAAATGGGCAGAAGACTCTGTCTTAGTTCTGCCAAGAATTTTTCTCTGTGAGGCATGCATTGCTAAATATCCAAAATTAGCATCCATCCTGTTTTTTGAGGGAAAGACAGAGACAGAGAGACAGAGACAGAGAAATGGTACCATGTAGGCCAAGTTAGCCTCAGACTCACTATGAAACTATGAGACTGGTCTTGAACTCTTTATCCTCCTGCCTTAACCTCCCAAGTGCTGGCATTCCAGGAGTGCACCACAGCAGCTAAAATTATCATCTTGAACGCCAGCCTGTGCTCCTACAAAGACAAGCTTTGTTTGTTTCTCATATGGAAAATCATGATCCCTACCATCTGACTTCCAACACAGCCCCGAGTGCTGGGGGCAGCAAGATATTTCAGCACCATCGAAGGAAGGTGATAAGATGAGCAAACTGCACATGGAATGTTACAGCCAAGGATTCCCGCTTCAGAGGAGGAAAGAAATCGCAATGACGCTTTCTTTCCAAAACAACATTTTAAGAGACCTGCAAAAATCCAAAGACCCATTTCTGAACGGGTTCCCAGGGAGCCCCAGCCCCAGCGACGCCTTCTTGCCCATGTGGCCTTTCCATTGTGCGGCGCATCACTGCGGCAGGTCATCACGTATTAATGTAGACATCACAATGCCAAGTCAGTGCTGTGTCCAGCCTGCCATGCCGGCTCCACCAGCACCCTGGGAGGGCGGTGGAGAGCAGCCTCCACCTTCTGCAAAGAATCACCACAGCTGCCTTGCTGAGTGACCTTGGCCAAGGCCATTCGCCCCTCCCCTCCCCCTCCCAGCGCAGTTTTCAGTTTTACTGGATGGCAACCAACTGTCCTTGGGAGGAATCAAAACAGCAATGAATGTGTTCAAGGTCACCACCACAGACTGTGTCTGGCTTCCATTTTTCAGGAGTAGAGACATCCACTGCATAAGCATACCCCCCACCCCCCATTTGAAGCCAACACGGGAGGAGCTGGGATGCTAGAACTTGCTTAGTAGGCTGTAACACTGGTGATGAAGAGAGGGACTTGGGAAGGGGAATTAGTTCACATGCGTTTTGGAGTAGGCAAGATATGACTAAACCATCTACAAAATCCAAACTGAGGAGGAAGGAAGGTCCCTGAAGCAGCTTGGAATGAGGAAGGAAATTAATTCCTGATTAGTAGATAGATTGCTACTGATTCTCTTATTGAGCAAAAGAAGAGCACACATTTACTATAGTTCTTGACTGGCAACCAGGTTCTGTTTCTTCTAGTCCAGAAAGCATAGTGGCTTTGAGACATGGGTCT
The DNA here is from genome assembly GCA_035773235.1 of Eospalax fontanierii. Taxonomy (NCBI): domain Eukaryota; kingdom Metazoa; phylum Chordata; class Mammalia; order Rodentia; family Spalacidae; genus Eospalax; species Eospalax fontanierii. Next base: position 42,193,072 of record CM069524.1, read on the forward strand.
TCTACGTCTGTGACTGCAGGATCCTCCTTGTCTTTTCAGTGCTGTGGGACACATGTCCATCAGCCCGAGAGTCCCTGTCAACCACTGTTATAGGAGAAAGCCAGGGCCACAGCTGCCCTGTGTTAGTTCGTGTATGGATAACTTGTTTTGTCTCCCAGCACTATAGATTTTGCCCTGGAGACAGAAAAGGCACAGATCACTACAGGTTGTCTAGCGAGGGAAGGGCAGTGGGTGGCTGGCCAGCAGGGGGTGCTGCTTTCCAACACTCAAAGCATTTCACTACCATACATTGTATGGCTTCTCAAACCCTCAGATAGATTTGCTTAAACTCAGTTCTCAGATACACCCCAAACAATAGAAGACTCATTTCCCAAGACATCAATAATGGGCATTAATAACACAATCAGCTTGAGCCACGTTCAGACGCAAAGAGCCTTTGCAAATGGTCCCAATTCTGACTGCATCCATAGTAGGAGAACGGGCTTCTCCCAGAGGGAAGGTGAAGCGTGGAGCGAAGGCTGTTATCTTCTACAACTCAGAACTCAGCCTTTCACATAGCAAATCTGAAAACAATATCCTACAGGGAGAAGCTGCTCCGTTGTCAAGATTCACAGGTTTCCTTCCAGAAAGGTGTGTGACTGGGATGTCGTGACTTGATGACGCTGTTTACGCTCCCACACCCAGGTGTGGGCGTGCACAACACAGCAAAGCAGGGCCATATGTCTCTCCAGAGTACTCATATGTGCTGGATGCACACATGTGTGTGGTGCGCAAGGCATCATCTACCTGGCTTGTTCATGGTGACTATTGCAGGAGTGTTTATAGGTTCATTTCGAAAGCAACAGGAGTCAGCCACAGGCAAGTGTTGGTCAGTGTAAAATCAAAATAAAGCCAAGCATGGTAGCACATGCCCTTAATCCCAGTACTCCAGAGGCAGAGACAGATGCGGACTGATCTCTGTGATTCAAGGCCAGCCTGGTCTACTTAGAGAGTTTCTGGACAGCTGGGGTACAGGCAGACCCCATCTCAAAAAAAGACCGAAAAAATCAAAATAAACTGACTGCCTATTTATTCCCTGGCCACAAGCACTCCATAAGCTGTCCATAAGCCCCAAATTCCATGACTCCAGATCGAGAGTGCCCCAGGCTCAGGGTCCACCAGTTCTACTGCCTCCATGTGTATTTTTGAGCTTTTGCACACTTCTAGCCATGGTGAATTCCAACATATGCTTCTTGATGGCAGAAAGCATTTCCTAAACCCACTGGTCCACACTACCTAACACCAAATGCTGTCCTCTGTTGTGAGTGAAGTGTTTCCTGTAGGTGTATCTGGCTTCTCCTGACCTACAGGACTGCTCAGAGTGGGACTCACTGGCTTATACATGCTTCCCACCTTGAAAACACAGATAGGCCAAAGAAACACAACACTCGGGAAAAAGAATGAGTGACAACTTCACAGCCCCTTCTGTCTTCATCTGTCTACCTCTGGTTCTATCTGGCTCTGACTCTCTTGGTTGTCTACACACACCTCCCCACCTCTGTCCTCTGCAAGCAGGCAAATATATCCTTGCTCTCTGTCTCTGCCCCTCACTCTCCCACCAATGATTCTACCACTAAAGCCACTTCCAGGATGGTTTGTCTCATTCCAGCTGCTTCTTCTCAAATCCCTCATGTGCTGTTCTGGAGCAATCTCACAGAAAATAGAGCATGTCTTTGGCCTCCTGCCTGCCTTCCTCTCTGGCTAACTTTTCCTGACGGGCTCCACTGCCCTTGCTTCCACCTTCTCTGTTCTCTCATCCTCCCTCACTTTCCTGCCTGTGAGTGGCTGCATCTCTTCACTGTCATGGAACATGGACACAGTCTACTCACTGCCTCCCAAGGGTCCTACTCATCTCCCAGGAAGCCTGCCCCCACTCCCCCACCTCCCACCTCTCCTGCACCACCATCTCAGGCTGGACCTTGACTTTTCTAAAAATGCCACAAATGCATCATGGCCCAGCAGATATAGGAGAATCGAAGGCCATGGGGCCACACAGACAATCATCTTGAGACCTGGAGGGTGCGAGGTGAAGAGGGAGACATGCTCAGATCCACCCTGTAGGTGGAGGAACTCACTGCTCTAAGTAAGGGAAGCAGGAGCCCTTCCTGTCTCCAAAGGGGCTACCAGGCCATGCCCTGCTGATGGACAGTGATCACTAGAAGACAAAGGTCATCCACAGTCACCATGGCTTGGCATACTCCCCACTGTGAATTCCTCATGATTCTCCCACAGTTCCCTTTACCTAAGAGTTAGAAAGACTGGGATGGTAGCACAGCACGTGCTCACTGGGTACGTATTCGTAATGTGCCTGATGACCTCTGAGTACTCTCAGAGTGCACACTCCTAAGGTGCCTAGTGGCCTCATAGCCATCATTAAGCCAAGCTTCAGATACACAGTTTCTTAAAATCCAAGCAATATGTAGGTCCAACTAACCTACTCTGTAGCATGCAGGGCTGAGGCTGTCAGGACACTGTCCACTCTAAACTAATCTCTGACACTGAATGGTTCTGAGAACAGTTCACACACTTCCCACTTAGTATCCCAAGATGCAGCTGCTTTCTATAAAAAAATAAAGATTCAGAGAGAGTACGTGCCTCCTGGGGAGGGGGGGTCACCTTGCTGCTGAGAGCAAAGCTGGCAGGCATCCTGCTCCTGGGTGACAGGCACACTCCCTCATGTTCTGAGGCCTCCGTACTGCCCCAAGATGTCATTCTTCTTCCACTCAGCGTCAGCCATCAGCTGACACTGGGGAAGATTCCTATTCAGATGTTTCCAGGTGGTGAAAAGCCAGGCTTGCTTCCTGCTGCTAGCTCTAGGCAGGCAGAGAACATGAGCAAGAAGGGACAGTCAGTGAGTCAGCAGGGTGTGCAGGCCAGCATTTGGAAAACTCGCTTTCAGGCATGTTTGCTGACTGATGCTCAGAGTCAGGGGAATCAGAGTCAGAGTTGGATTCCTGACGGTGTTTCCCCATCTACTTCTGTGGGAGGAAGAGGATGCTATCAGGACCCTGTGTGATGTGAGGAGAAAATTCAAGTCCCACTGACATGGAGGGGGGGTACACCGTCACTGGGACCTCAGCCACACACAGTCATCTACCCTCCTTGACACTGTAGTGTATCAAATGTTTGACATTGATAACATCCATCCTCAGGCATTTGGCTCAGCAAGATGAATGATAATTCTGTCATATATATGACTCCTGAGAAATCTCCAGGACCATCTTCAGGGACACAGGTCTTGACTGCGGATGGTGTGACCACAGCACTGAGATGTCTCAAGGTTTCAGAGCAGCACCTGCTCACCATCAGACTCTAAAGGGGTCTGCCATTTACGGTTCACAATAATCCTACAAGGACGTCTAGATGCAGAGCTCTGGAGAGGAACCTTGAAGACAAACCAAGCCTAGAGCAGGCTGGAAGGGCAGAGCCTCCCCATCATGCCAGGGACAGGCTGTTCTCAGTGGCCCCGTTTCCTAAATCTTCTGATACCTTTCACCTCTCCAGGTGGGAACCAAGGCCTACACCACTGAAGCTCGGGTAGATTTAGTGGTTTATGTAGCACCTCCTAGGAAGGAGGCCTGAGGGCCCTAGGAAGGAGGCCCAAGGGCCCACAATCACTGTCCTCACTCACACTCCTAAATGACATATCTACCGAGTTCTTCTCTCTCTCTCACTCTCGCCTCTCTGTCTCTTTGTCTCTCTTTCTTGTCCTGTCTCCCCATCCTTCATGGTGTCTCTGCTCTGTCTTCCCTTATCTCATTCTGTGTCTCTCCTGTCTCTATCATCTACGCTGATGCCCTGCCTCTGGGTCTCTCTAGTCTCTCTTTTATCTCTCTGTATGTCTGCGTCTGTTCATCTTTCCTATCTGTGGTCTTTCTCTGTCTGGCTCCCTCCCAGGATTTTAGGAAGGCAGATATTTCTATGACATCCAGTCATCCTTGACCGTGGCCCCAGGTTACACCGTTTGGCCTAGTTCCAAGCTCCTGTTTCACCTCCTGCAACCTCCCTGATGCACAACTGCCCAGCCACTGTGTGCTGCCGGCATCACTGGGATGCAGCCACTCAGTAGTTAACCTTGTCCTGGTTTTCAGGAAAAGGGGTGTTTCTTTTTGTCCTCACCAAACACCTGCTCAGAGGCCCGACTTCCAGGCTGGGGGCCCCCACAGTTCAGCCCAGCTGAGAGGTAGATGGATGAGGGACAGAAAATGGTGCTGCTGGGATTTCCACGACAGCTGGTGACTGTGATAAAAATTAATCATACAGCAGGTCTGAGCTCTCGCTCTGGTGGGGCGTTCACAGGTGGTAGCTTAGAGTCCCCCTGCATCCGAGATGGTAGGACTGAGTGCAAGCCTGGCGGGCTGGCCCGCCTGTCTACCTCGTTGGACTCGCTAATTAATTATGGAGCTGGAGTCCTCCTGCTAGCAGGTTCTGTGGCCAGATCCCAGGCTGGCCCAATCGTAGGCTGGAAGCAGGGCCAGGCAGCCAGCAGGGGTGATGGATGCATTCCCAGCAGCGGAGGGGCAGGCCACCACACTGATCAGGGGAGGGGCGTCCCCTTCAGGTCCTGGAACATGGATGCGATTAAATATCTGTGATATCGAAGCGAATGTATTGAGCAGAGGAAATTGACAGCAGCTCCAACTAAATTACAGTTTAAAAGACAAGGAAGGTCCCAGGGGGACGCCAACAAAAGCGACTCAGCTGACCAGGCCCAGGTAAAATTGAATTGGAAATGGTCCCCGGCTCATTAGCATAACAAAAGTCCCAGTGTTTAAAGAAAAAAAAAGTCATTTTGTTTAAATGAAGAGGGGGCGGGGTGGCGTCCTACAAACACAGTTATCTGTGGAAATGTCCACTGATACGGATTGGGATGGGGGACAGCTCCAAGCCAGTTGAATGGCACCCAGTGACCCTGGCTCCATCTCATGCTTGGACCAGACTGAGCAGCCTTTAAAAACCCATTATGGACATTTATAATTTATAGAGACATAATTTTCACTTTGCCAAAGATCAGAGGCAAGAGTGCCTTGGCTCTGCAGAAGTCAGCTCTTCCGTTCTCAGTCACAGGCCCACCGTGGCGAGGTAGGAGATGCTCTTGATAATAAAGACTTCCAGATTACCCTTTGATGGAAATGTTGATTAACTTACTATTATCTAAAAACTGGTTGTCCATTACTAGAATGAGAACTAAGCTGAAGCCGACAAAAAGGGAGCCAGGAGTAAGCTCACAAGGGAAGCCTCAGTAAGAGGCTGAGGCAGGAGGATTTCACAAAACCAAAAAAGAAAAAAAAGAGTAAGAATTAGATCTTTGTTTGCAAGGCAAAGGAAGTAGATGGGTCCCTGGATATGCTGGGATGGCGATTGTGCAGCTGTAACAACCCCCCAAGGGCGAAGAGAGTCTAAACAGAGACACTTATGCACCTCTTCAGCTATCAGACTGTTGAAACAATGGACCCTCCAAAATAAACATTTCCCCATGCTGGGGGAAAGAAAAGGCTGGATCCCGGTGCCAGACAGGGTGCTTGTCTCCCAAGAGAAGATTTCACACAGTTCTGACAATGTCAGACTCCATCACAGTACAGACTGGGCCCTGATGAGGGACAGGACCTCACCTTGACCAGCACTGTTTAGTTATGCATATGTCTCGATCCTATTTAAACCTAAACTTCATATCAGGACCTTGAAATGGACTTGAGAGTCATTGGAGTTCTCTGTTTGTTCCTGTCCCCAGTATGACCACATTTCTCTGCTTTTCCTCACTGTTGTCTCTAACTGGTACATCTGGGGATGGGTAGCAGAGCTCAGTGTGTGAGGACTGCCAGGCGCAGGCTTTGACCCCAGCAGCTCCACTAACAGCCATGACCAGAGCAATGCTGTTCCGACAGCAGACCTCCAGGTCACCCTGACACATCTAGGCTTACATGCAGACTTAGGCCACCCCAAATTCCACTTTCTAACAAGGAAGAAGTTTCACGAAGTTTTTATACTATCAGAACAAAGAAAGTCATAAATCAAGGGACTTTTCAGGTACCTTGGTGGAGATTTCAGGTAGGTCAGTTATAGGCCTCAGATGCTATCTGATGATAGCCTTTCAGTTGGTGGAAACTAAGGTTGTGTTAAGTTAATCTCAAAAGGTTTTTATCTGTTAGTTACAGGATGTTAGATGAGACACCGAAGTGAGCAGGGAATGGATTTTAGGGGGATAAAGATGACCCAGAATAAATGGTAGATTATAGACCCACAGCGTCCCAAGTTCTGAAAGCCACTGAAGTTCTAATCAGTTAATCAGCCTTGCAGGAATCTCAGTTGAAGATGCAGGCATTTTTTTTTCTGGGAACTTTCATTCACACAGTAGTCTAAGCTTTGCCAGGAAACCTGTGGACCCCAAGAGATACCTGGGCAGGCTCGCGTAGATACAGAGTGAGAAGTTTATGTTCAAGGTGCTTCTAGCCACAGAGATGTAATGGGTACAACCTCTTCTACTCCATGAGAAAGACTGAGGATCAGAGATGCCACATTAGCTCCTAAGGCCGCATAGCTGGGAATGCAAAAGTGATCTGTACTTTGTGTCTGTAGCCACTGTCCCACCATCAATAAATATCCGTGACTGACAGTTCAAAGTTCCACTTTGGCATTTTGCAATCTAAGACTCAAACTGTACTGTTTGGATGACGATCTAATTTGATATTTTCCTTTCTAAAATAGACCAAAAGTATAGAACTTTTCCCCTCAATAGAGTCAAGATAGGAAAATAAGAACAGAGCTGAGCCCACCATGCAACTCATCCTCCTTCATGGCAGAATAACTAATGAAAATCTTGGATCCAAATTGGTGTTTCTGGATCCTAACATCATATGCAATTCTTGTTGGGTTCTAGAACTTCCCAGTACAATGACAACATCAGAACAGCCCAGGGCCACAGCCACCTGTGACCTCAGAGCACTTGAAGTATGTCTGGCTAAGTCCTGAACTACTGTGACTTTAACCTCAGAGTGGCCAGGCACAGATCACATAGAAGAGTGAGCTAGGCCCACTCAGAATGCAGCCTCGTTCAGAGGAACAGGCTGATTTGTAAGTACATCTTCAAAGTTGTTCAGAATGGAGTTCTACGTTAGCACAGGATATCACATGCCTACAGACAGGGGCACATCCTTCCTCCAAAATGTGGTTCTCTCTTATTGAGAAGAGGAGATCCCAGTCCCTGAGGAGTGTCAGTGAGGGACACAGATCACTAAGGTGAAGACTGAGGAGCATGGAGGTACAGGGAGGGCCAAAGGAGTAGAAAATGAGAGACGGGAAAGAGGAGGAAGAATGGGGGCGGGGGGGGAGCAGGAGAGGAGGAGGGGAATGAAAAAAGAAGGTGGGGAGGAAGGTCGTCACTAGTATGTGCCCCAGCAACTGACCCACACCACGTCTGTGGATCTTGCTTGGCCCCTTCTCTAGATGCTCGAAAGATAAAGAAGATGGAGCGGGCCCTGCCTAGGTCCTTCCTAGCGATCAACCAGAACGTCTAGCCAGCAAAGCAGCATGGTCCTTGTGCAAGTCGTCTTCCGATGATGCACAGCAGAGCCAGGCATGTCAGCAGCCTGGGGGAGACAGGCATCGACAGAGACACAGCCTCTGGGCAAAAGCTGCCCAGATACCCACTTCTGGCTAAATCTCACACTGCACAGACAATAATCCAGAGCCAAAAAGACAGCTTCAGTTGGCTGACTTAAGGTTCCCAAGAGAGCCACACTCCCAACAGTCACCTCTCTGGCCCCGGTGTAGCAGGCTCCATCTAACCTGCACTCATTCCGATTTATGATGAGAAATACCGTTGAGCGTGCTGGAGTGCTCACAGCCACCTTAATGGTACCCTATTAACTTTCACCAAGAATCCTGATGCCTGTACTGAATGATGATGACTCGAAACACTGAGCAACTTCACGTGTAAACAGAAACATGAATGTAAAGACAGTGGTTGGTTCCTCGGGTCCCATGAAATAATTTGGAAAGATGGCCCACTTTGATGCCTTCTCCATGCTTTCTGTGTCCCTCTACTTGGACACTCCAACAAGCAGCCTTACCACTGCTCCCACTTCTATGCGGGGACAGCTGACCTGCCAGCCTCTCATAGCTTTGGCAAGGGCCAGCACCCATGAGTCAAGGGTAGACCACCTCCAGCTGCATGGCCCCAGGACAACTCATGCCACTGGCTTGGGCTTGGCCACCACTCACAGCTGTGTAGTTTCTCCTAGGCCTTAGGTGCTGTTTCCAACCCTGGCTGTGAGGTGCTGTTTAGCCTTACTTCACTGGGCCTCAAAGTATCCATCTGGTCATTCTGTAACTGTCAGGGCTAGTTTTTGCAGGGGCTGAGCTCCTGGCCCTGACCTGGCTTACCCAGGTCGGCCTGTCCCCAAGCTACATCCACTTAGGTTGGCATGTCATGATGAATCACTGTTCTGTGAAGATTAAATATCTCCTGTCTTCCCGAATTCTTATATTTTCTGATCTATAAGCTGACATTTAAAATTTATTTTTATGTGAGTGTTCTGTCTGCACATATGTAAGTACACCACGTGCATGCAATGTGGTCTCAGTGTACAATGGCAAGGTGGTCAGAAGAGGGCTTCAGATGCCCTGGAACTGGAGTTACAGATGGTTGTTAGATGCCATGTCGGTGCTGGGAATCAAACCACTGAGTCATCTCTCCAACCCCACGAGCTGACCTGTGACCTCACAACTTGTCAGAATCTTGAATTTTCCCACATGCAAAGAAAGCTCCACGGTGCTTGGAAAGTTACTTTTAAAAGGTGTATTAGTTACCTTTGCACTGCCTTGAGCAAAGGCCTCACAAAAAGCAACTTGAGAGAGGAAAGACTTATTTTGGCTCCCGGTTTGAGAATACATGGGCCATTATGGCAGGAGGGCATGGCTCTTTGCTCGTCCATAGCTGTGGGAATGGAAGGCAGCTGCTTGCTCACGTCTCAGCCTATTAGGAAGTAGAGCAAGATGAATGCAGGTGCTCAGCTCCTCTCCCTTTTCACCTGGGGTGGGACCCCAATCCGTAGGATGGATCTGCCCATGCTTACTTGAGTCTTCCCTTATTCAAACTTCTCTGGAATTCTCTCACAGACATACCCAGTGTTGCGTCTATTAGATGATTCCAACTCTCGTCAATCTGATGGTGAAGATGAACCATCACCATGGTTTGTGTCTCTGCAGGAAACCAGTTCTAGTTCAGGGCCTTCTGTTGAAAGTCCCTTTACTCAGACCAGCAGCAGAGCTCATCCCTCACTCCTGCATCACCGCTCCTGCCATCCACGGAGAGTGGGAATGCCCTTTCTGTGTTCCAGTCCATCTCTGCCCTTAACACCAATGAGGACTTTGTCCTTCTCAGGTCAGGTTCCTCCTGGAAACTCTACACACCATGGGAAGACTCCATTTGACACTTCTGCTGAATTTGAAGATAACATAATCTAACTGTGCCACTCTTCTTCATTGAGTTTAGTTCCAACCATCTCCACACAGCTGCAGCCAACACAAGCCTGCTGACATTCCCCTAGATGTTCAGTGGAAGGAGTTTATTATGGCACCATGGCAGCGAGTCCAGACTCATTGACCCCCGCTGAGGGACACACACTGGATGTGCTTGACATCCTTACACTGATGTCCTCAGCAGTCACTTTAAGCCCAAGTCCTTATCCTGATTCTGCTCTCTTGCTGGCCTATTCCAGTTGTGTCTCAAAAACATAGCAGCCACATTCACATTACAGATTGTGGAGATAGGGAGATGGCTCAGTCAGTAAAGTGTTTGCCACGCAAACCGGAGTTTGGATCCCCAGTATATGTTTAAAAGCCACAGATGGTGTGACATGGGTCTCTAAACTCAGGACTAGGGAGGTGGAGACAAGAGGATCCCTAGAACTTGCCAGCCAGTTAGTCTAGCCAACTCAGTGAGCTCTAGATCCAAATGAGGGACTCCATGTCAAAAAGCAAGGTGGAAGCCGAGGATGGAAGCTCACGCCCTAATCCCAGCACTCGGGAGGCAGAGGCAGAGATCTCTAAGAGAACCAGGCCAGCCCTGTCAACATAGCAAGACCCTGTCAAAAAAAGAAAAAAAAGAGCCTCAGAATATGGCCTTTTCTGGAAATGAGTTCAATACAATTGTAACTGGAGAGATGAGGTCATATTGGATAGGGTAGGCCTGGTTGACAATGCGTGATGTTCTCTAAGAGGAGGATCTCCCAGAGGCGAAGGCACAGGAGAACATCAGATGAGGATCAGAGCTGTGTGCACAAGCCTGGGGATTCTTAGATGCCTGCAAGAGCAGGCTGACCTCAATCTCACAGAGATCTGCTTGCCTCGGCCTCCTGAGTTCTGGGATTAAAGGTGGGTGCCACTTCTAGGCTTGTCTCTCTTTGCTTATCCTGATGCAGAGACTCTGAGAAGGCTGCGAAGGATGTGAGTGAATAGAGCTTTTCTGATTCCCAGCGTACAAGGCCCACACACACCCTCACCTCAGACCACTGCCTTAAGACCCCTGAGGATGAGTCTCTGTCTTGTCACAGACAACCTGGGCTACTTTGTCGCAGAAACTGGTGGGTCCTGATCCAGCCAAGGCCCAGTTGTGTGAGAAGCTGCCTCTGCCAAAATGCCCTGTTGGAACACAGCGAGGAGCTGAGGACGTCAGGCTGCTACTATATACTAGCTTCTCTGAAGCCACCAGAAGCATGCCCCAGCCTCATCTTTGTTCCTTCAGGGTCACAAACCCAGGAATGACAGGTCACAATTGCATCTGTTAATTGTCTATTAGGCAGCTACACCAGCCTAATTCATTCTCTCTCTCTCTCTCTGTCTTTTTGAGACAGGGTCTCATAAGCCCAACTGTCCTCAGATTTCCTATGTGTGGAGCTGAGGGTGACCTTGACTTCCTAATACTCCTGCCTCTATCTTTCTAGTGCTGGAATTACAAATGTGCTACCACATCTGGTTTATGAAGTACTGAAGATTGAACCCAGGACTCAGTGTATGCTAAGCAAGCACTGTACAAACAGTTATATCCCCAGCACCCCCACCCCCCAACATTCCCCAGTCTCAATCTCTTTGAGTAGTAAATTCTTCTAGGCACATTTAAAAATCAGATTCCATTTACTTGTATGATGGCCTCTGGGCACAGCAACCCTGCACAAGGCTGGGTGCACAACACCCCTCTGCTGGGCAGGCAGTCTGTCGGTGTCCCCTACTAGCTCCTGGAGGAAAACATGTGGCCATAGCTGCTGTGCTAGTCACTGGTTGCCGCAGTGCCAGACTGAGGCCTCTCACCACCGTAATTAATCCCATCTTCTGTAGCTAGAGTCACAATTCTCCTCTCAGACTGGAGCTGGAGTACGATGTGCCTATCTATATCTGTAAATGAATGATATCATTATTTTGGGAAATGAAAGTTTAAGCTCTGTAAAACATACAATCCCGTGGAGATCTCTGCAGAGGAACTTGTTCGTGCAGGTGTTGGCCGTGATAAGGTGCATTGCCATTTATCTGTGTACTTGCAGACAAATATTAACACAGGCATGAATTAAGCATTTAATCCCTTTTATTATAAATTGAATATCTTTATTTTAACAAACATCAACAATGCGCGTTATTGTGCGCCCCTGCTGTTCATTGCTGTTCCCCACAGTGCAACGCTACACTACACGCCACAGTACACGTGTTCCTGGACTGGCAGCATCTGCCGGGGATTCCACACCATGCTTCACCCTCTCCCAGACAAAGACATCCTCCCATGGAGCCTACACATGGGTGTCCAGGAAAGCAGGAACACAGTCTGTGCTGGAGGTGAGGATCAGAGCCAAGCACTCACATCTCTGAGACCTTGAGGGGGCTTCAATTGAGGTGCTGAGGTCAGGGTGACCAGCAGGTTTCGTGGCATCTGAACCAGTTATTTGTCTTGTTGCTGCAACAAAACATCTGACGAAAGAAACTTAAGGAAGGAGCAGTTGATTCTGGCTCACAGTTTTAGAGGGTACAGTCCATCACATCAGAGAAGGCATGGCAGCAGGAGCTGAGGTGACTGGGCTTGAGGGGCCTGAGCATATTGTACTCACAGTCAGGAAGCAGAGAGAGATGAGTGCTAGCTATTCACTTCCTTCCTTGTTTTTATTCAGCCCAGGCCCCCAGGCCAGCGAATGGTGCCACCCACATCTAGGGTGAGTCACTCCCCCTCAGTTAGTCTAATCTAGACTGACAGGACCAGAGGTTTGTCTACTTGGTGATTCTAGGATCTACTAGCTGGCAATCAAATTAGCTGTCTTGAGCACCACTGGGCAGTTGCTCCACTTTCCTCCCCCACATACCACAGTGGCATGGCTGTGCCCAGTAGGCTCACAGATAGAGGCTGGAAGGGTGCCATCTCTACAGTACCCTTATGATTTAATATACTGCATTGCTGTGACAAGGGTTTCTACAGTGTCTACTGCATAAAGTGGACGGGGCCAAACTTTCAAGATTTAAATTTGAGTGGTTACAGGGTGGTTACAGAATGGAGAGAGCTGATGGAGAAAGTCCGTACTGAACAGTGATGCAGTGTTCCATGGAGGCATTTCAGGAAGGAAAGGGATGGGATCAGGTACAGGATGAGGAAAAGGATGAGATCAGGTACAGGGTGTGGAACAGGATGGAGTCAGGTACAGGGTGTGGAAGAGGATGGAGTCAGGTACAGGATGGGGAAAGGATGGAATCAGGTACCACATATAGAATAGGATGGAGTCAGGCTCGTACGGGATGAGGAAAAGGATGGAGTCAGGTACAAGATGTACAAAAGAATGGAGTCAGGTACAGGGTGTGGAACAGGATGGAGTCAGGTACAGGATGTATAGAAGGATGGAGTCAGGTATAAGATGTGGAGAAGACGATGGTGGCTCCAGGCAGCAAGCAAACAGCTAGCACAGTGGGAGCACAATGAACACAAAGTAACCGCAGCATGTGAGCCCCATACCCTGGGCTCTGGTCTGACCCACCTCTAACAGAACAATAACAAGGACTCAATGGAACTTCAGAGAGTCCAGGGCTTAACTGTGATCCTCCAGTAAGTGAACCCTATACCACATGTGGTCGTGTTCCCTAGTAAACCACAATCACATTCCTGGGTCTGGCCTGGACATCTACAGAGCCACTCACAGAGAGTAAAGTAAACAAAGAGGAGCCTATGGTGTGGTCTGATGTCAGATATCAGGTCTCAGCTTGTCACTGCTCACCACAGTCTTTCTGGTAACTACAGGGTCAGAACATGAGCCACAATAAACATATATACCCTGAAGGAATACCAAGCCTGCCAGCAAGGTGGTCTGCCTGCTGTGATGTTTGTACCTCACAACCAGTCTGGGCTCCTTCTAACACTGATGTCGCTCCTGAAGTCTGAGACTGTGGGGCAGAGGCTGGCTATAGTGGTCCTTCCTCATGGTCCATTCCTTCCGATCTAGGAAACACCATGCTTTGCTGTGGCTCTTCCTTAAAGTGCAAGTCTCTGCGTGCCACACAGTAGACAAAGAAGACAAAATGAGTTTCCTGTCTTACCCCAACTGGGCGTGGGATGCATAGGGATGTGGAATCAGGATGGATCACTTGGAAGAAAGTTAAGAGGTGGTGGAAGTCAGAATATCTGTATCAGCAGCATCAATTAGGAGCAGCCTCTGAGCCTCTGGCTGTTAGTCCAAAGTTTCTTGATGCTCCTAAAAGAAAGTGACATCACTCCTTGGTCTCCAGCAAGTTCTGCTAATGAGACAGAAAGGGTGCTTCTCGAAAAGCATTACCTGAAGGTCTGTTTTGATCTATAAAAGGCAAATGCTGAAAATAAATGTTGATGGTGTGAAGAAACTGCAGCTGAGGAGAGCGGAAGCCGCCTCTCAGAGTGCGACTGTTCTAAAAGCTGTATATCTGTTTACATAATTCAGTGTAATCTTCATTATCCCCCAAAGTCTTCTGATTGTTTCATTCCTCAAATGACACCTATTTAAATTTTTTTCACTTGCTTTACACATGGCATTATATTGTTAGCTCCAAAAAGTGTGTGTGTGTGTGTGTGTGTGTGTGTGTGCATGCATGCATCTTGAAGACAATGCTTGCTGTTCTGTAGTGTGCCAAGGGCCAGCACTGCAGCATGTCAGCTCTCAGGCAGACCCCACAGGGCCAACGAGGCACTGGGCTCAAAGAGCACAGACAACACGGGCCACACATGGAATCCCCACGCCTTTCCCCATGGTAGGATTTGGGGTGGTGGCAAGGGCGACTGTTTCTTGCAAAACCCTTACCTTACATAAGGACAACACCTGGCCTCAGAGCAGGCTGATGGTGGGAGGCAGCCTTCACATGTTACACTTGGCACACTTTCCCCATTGTAGAAATGGACCAGAATTGGGGGCTGCAGAGATGGCTGTAGGTAAAGTGCTTGCCATGTAACCATGAGGATCTGGGTTCAATCCCCAGTACCCACACAAAAGCTGGGTGCAGTGGTACACCTGTATTGCCAGTACTAAGGCAAAAGAGACAGGAGGATTCTGGGGACTTACTAGCCAGTCAGTCTAGCTGAATCACTGAGTTCCAGGTTCAGTGAGGGACTCTGTCTAAAAACAAGGTGGAGAGTGATAGAGGAAGACACCCAACATTGACCCCTGGCTTCTACACGCACACACACATGCATACATGCGCATATGCACACACACACACACACACACACACACACACACACACAGGTTCTAAGCAGGACTGTGGTGAACAGCAAAGAATTCATTACGCTGAGCTGGGATCTCCCTGCTCCTTCACACACTGCATTTGTAGAGCTCAGGACACCAAAGGTCTTTCATTTGAGGCTTTGCCTACAGTGGGATCTGTGTGGAGGACTTTGAAGAGGTGGTGTCCCTGCCATCTGGGCCACCTCTGCTCTCTCTCCTGCTTCTCACAGAAACAGAATTCTGAGTCCAACGTCTGTCTGTATCTTAAAATGAGGCTCCACACAGAGCACAACTTTAAGTTTCAGCTTGGCATCTTTCCATTCATTATTAAGGACAAACATTTGATCTTGCCTCAATTATTAAAATCACTACAGGTTTACTCCCGGAGTCAGGCTGAGATCCATCTAAAACCACTGGCAACAAGATCCCGCTTGCATCTCTGCTTTAATTTTTCCAGCTGTGTGGATGCAAGTACTATTTTATTTATTCATGTTGGCTGTGATGTTGCATGTTAAAATAATTTCCTTTTCTTACATTCTCATATTCTGGTCTAACACAGCCATTCAAAACTGCCAGCTATTTTTTTTTTCCTGGAAAAATTCCTCTTTTTCTACTTTATGGGACCCAAAGCAAAAAGAGTACTAGAAAATTCTGGAACAATTTGTCCAGTCATTTCTTCATGTTTCTAGTTCCCAAGTGAACACTTCCAGAGATCAAAACACTTAATTGCACCTGCCTCCCAAGAATGTATTACAGGTGTTCTCTGTGAACAACTACAACTCACTCAAATCGGAAAGAAACGAGAAGCTCACCAGCACCTAGCTCTAGCTTCCTTAAAGCCTGCATCTCCTTCAGGGTGCTCCATTCTGTAATTTTTGAGAGCCTCCCAGGAGGACAGGGTGTATGCTCAAGGTAGAGGGTTACATTAGTCACTCTTCTGTTGCTGTGATAGAATACTAAGAGCAAGGCAACTTAGAGAAGAAAGAGTTTACTTGAGCTTATGGTACCAGGATAAAGGTTCATAATGGGAAACACATGGTGTCAGAGGCGGCTGGAGAGAGAAAGCTGAGGGATCACATCTTCAGGCAGACACAGGAAGCAGAGAAGGACTGGAAATCTGGCAAGGCTTACGAACTCTCAAAGCACGCCCCCAGTGATGTGCTTTCTCCAATAAGTCCACATCTCTTCACGCCTCCCTAAACAGTGTACCCACTGGAGACAAAATGTCCAAATGCTTGAAGCCTATGCAGGGGGAGGGGGGCCCACAAGGGTCCCCTGTCGCTCTTGGCAGAACTGGTGGGCAGTGTCAGTTTACTGGCGCCTCAGTTCCAGTCCCACACTGGGTGAGGGAGAGACACACTGTTCAATAAGGCAGCTGGTTGACCTTCAGGAGAGGATCTCACTGTAGCAAGAGGCAGACACTTCCTCAGCAGCCCACTCTGTCCCCAGTGGGAGGAGCTGGTAGGTGGAGTCCACTTTGCTCCTCCCCTGTTGTGGACTGAGGACTGAGGTCTAGCACACCTTCTGAATGATCTTTGTCATGAGGCATGCCTGCATGAGGTAGACTTGCTAAAAGACTGATGCACGCCCAACTTGGAGGACTCAGCTCAGAATAGAGGTCTAATCTTATTTATTTGTTTTGTTCTGTTTTGTTTTGTTTTTTGAGACAGGATCTGATGTAGCCCAGGCTGACTTCAAACTCATTATGTAGCTAAGGCTGGCCTTGAATTTCTGGTCTTCCTGCCTCTACCTCCTGAACCATTGCATCTGGCTTGACTCAGAACTTTAGAGAGGAATTCTGCACTGAGCTTCCACCACCTGTGTCCTCCCCAGAAACAAGGCGGGAGCTGTCGGCAGCTACAGTGCCACGGTGCACCACCAGAGGGCCTCAGAGGGCGCAGCCAGTGAAGTGTGGTGCATCAAAGAACAGCACCCATGCCGACCACGGAGCAAAGAGCATCCTTGAACAGAGCATCTCCCCTCTGAGCCGAAGTAACGGGAGTGGAGAGAATCCTCATCCTTTATAGCATGGAGAAGAGAAAGGCGAGGGCGATGCAGCATGTACTCTGCAATGTAAAGTGAGTTCCACAGACCTCCTCATACTCCAGGGAGCTAAGAAAAGTAGGAATTTTTATTATTTTTACTCTATTTTACGTGCGTGCGTGTACTGCCTGCACGTGTGTAAGTGCACCCATGTCATGCACTGCCTGCAGAGGTCAGAAGAGGGTGTTGGATCTCCTGAAACTAAGGTTACAGGTGGTGGTTAGCTGCCATATGGGTGCTAGGAACCAAACTTGGATCCTCTGCAAGAGCAGCCAGTGCTCTTAACTGCTGAGCCATCTCTCCAGCCCCCAAAGTATGAACTTTTAAGACAAGATATAAAACATGCAATTTGAAACAGGAGAAATGAGAGACATTCGGCGTCAGTTGATCTTACTCTGGCTACAACCACAGGCACAGAGGGCTCAACAGGAACTGCCCCAAGGTCTGCCTGCAACTGCAATGGGAGAAAACCAAAGGAACAAAAGAAAGAAAAACAGAAAAGAAGGCAATGGGAGAAAAGAATGATTGTAATGGCTTGAATGAAGAGCAACCTCTATGGACTCCAAGAATCTGAATGCTCGGCCCCAGCTGGCAATGTTTGGGGAAAGTCAAGGAACTTGCAGGAAGTGTGGCCTTGCTAAGGCAAACACCCACTGGAGGCAGACTTTGAGAGTTCAGAACCTTGTCCCACTCCTAGTCTCTCTCTCTGCTTCCTGAATATGCTTGAAGATGTGAGCTCTCTGCTCCAGCCTCCCACCATGCCTGTCTGCCATGATGAACTCTGATCCATCTAGAACCTTAAGCCAAATAAACTCTTCTTTCTATAAGTTGCCTTGGTCACAGCAACATAAAGTAACTATACAATGATGGCACACCACAAAAATGTAATTTTCACCAAAACAAGGAAGAAGGAATTCAAGGTTATTTTGAAAAAACAAATGAATCTATAATTCAAGCTGCAGCTCCCTGCACCAGAAAAACTTTTTTAATCAATGTAACACTATCAAGTGATTCTACAGAGTGAATCAGATCATTCCCAAGATATAATCAAACAGTATAATCCACCATGAAGAGGAGACTGAATGTCCATGTGGACTTCTGTAACTTTCCCAGATCTCACCAAGACAAGGACAGAGAGGCCATCAGGGGAACAGACAACATGCCCAAAGCAGGAAGCCATTTGGGAGGGAGGGGCTGAGGCTGCCTGGTTTGGATACACACTTAGTAGAGAGGGTGTGCTGTCCTTCACTACAGTGTCCAGGGTGATGTTGACCAACACAGCAGCTGGTAAAGTTAAATCTAAAATAAAGTCAAATGAAACCTAGTTCTCCCATCACAGAGCCTCATGTGACCCAGTGGAGCAGCCACCATGTTGGAAATAAACTACGGAGAGAAGCTGTCTGCTTCTCTGCAGGTGGCCTCGTAGGGCCAGAGAAACCAGCATGTACCTAGCTTGGTGGCTCCTGCCCTACCTCTCTCCCCATGAGTCTCTGGGGCTCTCACTAAAAGGTATGGTTTAAAATGGTTCAACCTGGGCTGGAGGTGTAGATTAGGGGAGAGCGCTTGCCTAGCATGTGTGAGGCCCTGTACCACAAAAACAAATTTTAAAAACATCAAATCTTATTTCATTTATTATTCCACAATAAAAAATATGGTGAAAACATTATCTTTCAAAATCAAGCTTCTTCTCTAACTCTGTCTTAGTTTTCTGTCTGTTGCTGTGATAAACAGCATAGCCAAAGGCAACTTCATGGAATAAAAGGGTTTATTTGGCTTGAGATTACAGTTCATCATCAAGGGAAGCCAGGTCAGAAGCTCAAAGCAGGAGCTGGAGGCAGGAGTCCATGGAGGAGGGCTGCCTGCTGACTTACACCCCCTGACTTACTCAGCTGCCTTTCTTATATAGCGTGGGCCCATCAGCCTAGGGATGGCATCACCCACAGTGGGCTGAGCCTTCTTACATCAGTTAGCAATTAAGAAATCTGACCCAATCAAGTAAATTCTTCAGCTGAGATTCCCTCTTCCCAGGTGACTTCAGGCTTATGTCAAGTTGACAGCTGAAGCTAATTATGACACCATGGTTTCAAATGTAGCCTTAAAAAGCCACTTAAGTATCTTGATTCCACTTGGAACAAAGGCCAAAGGCAAGAGTGACCCACGTAGCTGGAATTCTTATCTGTGTAAGGAGCAGAACCTGGGCCTCAATGAGCTCTCAGAAAGAACCCTGAGTATGAGATGACTGCCACCTTAAGTCTGAACTCAGAATGGATGTCTCAGTAATGTCACTGGATCAAATGTATCTGAACAATCAGTCACATACCAAGGAGATCTCCAGACCCAGGCAAAAGCCACTGAGGCATGTTGTCAATGAAGTCCCTCTGCTCTGTACCATTCCATGGCTTATGGACCTCGAGGAATAAGAAAATGTCCAGTCTAAGGGACTGGAGAGATAGATGGCTTAGTAGGTAAAGTGTTTGCTCAAACATGAGGATCTCAGTTAGAATCACCAATACCCATGTGAAAGCTGGGCATGGTGGCATTCATCTGCAACCACAACTAGGTGAGATGGTGTACAACTTTAATATTGGCACTCAGGAAGCAGAGGCAGGACAATCAGGAGTTCAAGGCTATCCTCAGCTACATAGCAAGTTTGAAGCCAACCTCAGGTGCATGAGATTCTGCCATAAACAAACAAAGAAAAAAATAAGTGAAATAGGAACTAGTTGCTATTAAATCACATCTTCTCTGAGATGAGACTTCTCTGGTCTGAACCAGAGAACAGGGCTGGGACAATTGCTTCAAGGCACACCAGAGGGTTTGGATAGTCCATCAGGACCTGAAAATCACCATCAACTTCACCATCTTCAAGCCAACCTGGCCCAAGGCAGGCAGCTGTGTGGTCGAGCCTAGCTGGGGGGTGAGACTTCAAGCATGTAACCAGGCAGAGTCCACCAACATTAACACAGAAATGGCAGCCCTTAGGGCTTGGGCCACGCATTGCACAACGTTCCCACACGAGCAGAATTAATTAAAAATCACAAGCTCAATGAACCACCCCGCGAAGATTATCTCCCTCCATAATTGAATTGTGAACCCTGGTGCGTACAAGTTCAACTGTCTTAAATTAATGAGCCCTGTCTGGTGGGACCCCGGGCCTTTCAGAAGATAGAAATTCGAGGTTCTCTCCCGAGCAGAGGGACTTCTGGGCTTCTTTGGATGAGGCCTGTGTGCAGACTGGTAGGTTTTAGGCAGGGTTGTGTTGTTTAGGTATTGAATGCAGATCAGAATGGAGCGTACTTGGGGTTTCTACTGGTTTATCCCACAGTAGAATTTTTAAATTGTGGGCATAATCCTGTGTTGCACAGCTTCTAAGTGCAGGTCACTGACATTCTAAACCTGTTCCTCTGACTCTCCTCTAGGGCCAACATGGATAACCGGTACTACAGTTGTCTCCAGCAGAGTGAAATAAGAATGTGCATGTGCAGGCATACATGTGTGCACATACATGTATACATTTATTGTGTGCATGTATGTGAGGGTGTGTGTATGTGTACATGTGTATCGTGTGCGTGCATGTGTCTGCATGTGCAGGCATGTGTGTGTACATTCAAGTCCATGAACACGTGTGTATGCATGTTTACACAAGTATGTATGTGTACATATGTGTGTGAACATCTGTGTACACATGCATGCACACATGTGTGAGAATATCAGAGGTCGACATCTGCTCTCTTCTTCAGTTGCTTCTCCATGAGTGTAAGTGCATTCATAACATATGTGTGTAAGTATGGAGGCCAGAGTTTGGCATCTGGTTTCTTCCTCAACCACTTCTCTGTCTTACTTTTTGAAACAAGGTCTCTCACTGAACCTGGAGCTCATCAATACAGCTAAGACTAGCTGGCCAGCAAGTGACCCCACCCTCCTGTCTCCTCCTCCCCAGTGTTGGGATTATAGACGCCCACCACTACACCCAGCCCAGCTTTTCTGTAAGAGTTGGGAATCAGAACCCAGGCCCTCGTGCTTGCTCAGCAAGTATTTTACCCACTGAGCCACCTCCCCAGCCCCACGAGAACATTTTAAGCTCCTATTTAGGGGTTTGCTGCCATTGTGGCTCTCCTCACTATCTGCCAGAGAACTCTATTAGTAACTTTTCTCATCATTGTGAACCAATACTTTGCCAGAGCAACTTAGGAGAAGAAGGATTTACTTGGGCTCAGGGTTGGAGAATAATCTACCGTGGGGGGAACGACAGGGCAGCAGGAGTAACTCAAGGCGGCAGGGGTAGCCCGGTCACCTCTTGACTGAGGAGAAAACGCAGAAAGGGGAGCACCGGTGATCAGCTGCATTCTCCTGTTTCCCTCTTTGTACACTTCAAGACCCCAACCAATAGGCTGGTGCCACCCACATTCGGGGCAGGTCTTCTCCCCTCAGTTAATCTTTCTGGAAACTCTCATTAATAACCAGGTGTTTCTTAATCCAATCAGCTGAAAATGGAAATTACCCATCATACACACTGACATATAAGTATTCCCTGGAGTGGTTACACGGGTCAAACAAGAGCTAGGCACCCTGGAAAGCAGCACCACCGTATGGACAGCCCCTCATCATTAACCAGCTTTAAAGGATCAGTCTCATGCAGCCGGCTGGCTCATTACTGTCATGAGAGCTTGTAATGGTGATATGAGCATTTGTCTTAAAGGTGGTTGACCTGTCCTCTGCCCAACTGAGATGTGTGCCCTCATAGAAGATATCAGAGAGCCTGCTCCCTGCTGGGAGAGGAGACAGCCATCTGCAGGCCAGGACTGGGCCCTGGGCAGAGCATGCCTGTGCGGTACCTGCTGATGGAGTTTCCACCTCCAGGCCTACCAGAAAGAGTTCCCCTCGTCACAGCTGCCCGTCTGATACTGCGGCAGCCTCCTGCCTGTGGCACTGCGGTGGCCTTCCCGCCTGGTGTCTGCCACTGCAGCTCCCCTGACGGCGACAGCCGACTCTTCATTGCTCCCGAAAGGCCACCCTTTGGGTGCAGACACCAGGCAACATTGGAGTGAGGAGAGGACAGGCGCGGGGGCAGCAACCACGGGCGAGTGCACAGCACTGGCAAGAGAAGAAGCCTCTTGGGTGGTGGAACCATCGCGGCTAAGTGACCAGGGGGCACTCCATGATAAGCTGGGCCGGGATTGCCCCATCCCGTCCCACTTCCAACGCCTCCTCACGGGTTTGTTCCTAGCGTGCCTCCACTGTATTGTTATGGGATGTAATGGCTGGACTCTCAGACTCTCTGCCCAGGGTGGGGGCCTGTTCTCATCCACATGGGCCGACCCACCCGCCTTCAGCTACATCCCTCCTTACAACAACCCTTGACTCACAAGAGAAAAC
The DNA here is from genome assembly GCA_035773235.1 of Eospalax fontanierii. Classification (NCBI taxonomy): domain Eukaryota; kingdom Metazoa; phylum Chordata; class Mammalia; order Rodentia; family Spalacidae; genus Eospalax; species Eospalax fontanierii. The sequence goes on from CM069524.1 coordinate 42,215,244, forward strand.
AATTTTTCTCACACCCACCAATCGACATCATCTCTGGCAGCTTCACAGCCAGGGCACAGGAGAGTATGCCTACCATTTGCACTAGCACACGCATGCTCACTACTCATGTGTATGAGTACATTTGGAGAGGGAGACGGGGAAGGAGGAGGGGGAGAGGAAGATTCATTGTTGTGTTGCAGTGGGCTTTGGAACCACGCCTGACTCACTGTCCTCCCTATCTTCAGTCCTTTGCTCAGGGACTGTGGTTAACCACATCTTTGCCATGCCCTATATTGATATCTCCAGTTCTTAGTCAAATTCTCTGCTTATTTTTCTCAAGTTTTAAAAATACATTTTTATCATTTACTCAAGCAATAGTTATTGAGTGCCTACTCCTCAGCATGCTGCCCCTCACTCAAAGACTTTCCACAGGAGCGGACTCTGGAGTCAAGACGGCGCTGGAACGACGCAGAGCAAAGATGCCCGTGACTCACCCTAGAATGAACATCACCCACAAAGAAAGCAGCAACTGGTCACCTGAGGAGCACAGGCATAAAAACAGAAGACATTATTGTCCCATGGGTTCTCACAAGGTGATGGCTGCCCTGGGCAGTCATCTACACAGTCATTATGAAAATATCTTTCAAGACCTGGGATACAGAGCTAGATATGGTGGCACAAACTGGTAATCCCAGGACTTGGGGTGGGGGAAGGACTGAGGTAGGAAGATTGCCAGAGTTCTAGGCCAGCCTGAAACCAAATGCAGTTTGGAAGACAGTATCACCAAACAGGCCATTCCTGATGTCTTCTCGACAGGAGTCCCGCTGGCGCTCACCAGCACTCTCCTCGTCTCGTTCCCTTTTACAGATTTTTGCTGCTACTTTAGCTTTTGACAAAGCAGGAATTTGTGTGAAGTATGAATTGGGGGCACCTATTCTGTTCTCCTGGTCTTACTGCTAGTTGATTCACATCCCACAGCATCTCAGACAAGAGGGGTCCAAGTCTATCACCAAGAAATGGCAACAGGAACTGACTCTGGAGACAGAGCCTTTGAAGGAAGCAGAGAGCCTCCGGAGAGAGCTTGGTCTGTGTACTCCTTGGCCGTAATAGGGGAAAACAGTGGCTCAGCCTCGACTCACAGCAGTCTGTGAACAGGAGTCAGAGGGCAGAGCTTGCTTCACTATAGCCTATCACCCCACGGAAGGCACCAGATTTAGGAGGCCTGGCTCAACACGATAGGAAACAGGATCAGTTTAAGAAGGTCCCGTGGGGACAGTGTTGCCAAGGATCATCCGCTGTGTATCTGAAATTCAGATTTATCATCTGTATGTTAACTGGTAGCTCCACGCCAACATCCCACTGAACTCAGTCAATACCACTTTCCCAAGCACTGTGTAGCACGGCCTGTGCTGGTCACCCAAGCCTTCCCGCAACAGGGCCAAGAAATGTACCATGAATGAGACTCACTCCAAAAGGGGAAGGGGGGAAAAAACGGGGGCTCCAGAAGCCACTCCCATTAAACCTACAACTGAGCCATCAGCAAATTAAAATCAATTGAAATCAATTTCCGGAATAAAGTCTCCCTCCCGGCTGTGCTCATCTGCGGCACTAACAGCTCCCAGCCATGAAACAGGTGCTTGTAAATTAATTAGCCTACTGAAACACACCTTAAAATGAATTTCCCAGAACTCCCTGGCAGGGAGCCATCCTGGCCCCACGAGCTGATCAGCGTCTGTAAATATTGAGATTTGATAAAGTGCGGCTGCTCTGGCAGCAGATGGCTGGGGACGGTCGGCTGACACTGCCGCGCTGGCGTGCGTATGAAGACTCTACTCAGCGGCCTCCTCTGGGAGCCACTGGAGGACCCGCGTCCCTCCGCAGCTATTTGCCTCCTAATTGAAAATCCTTATTCCCAGATGGAGCCGAGCGCTTTTCTGCGGGCACTGTGCTCTTCGCTGCTTGACTGTTGATACATGGGTAATTGCTTTCCGTAATGCAGGTTAAATGTGACATTTAGTGCTTAATAAAAATTATCAAGGCCAAAGCCGTTTATCATTCTTACACTTTGGGCTGTCACTTCTAAGGGGATTCTCCATTCATCTGAATGCTTGAGGAAACGGGCAACACCATGCACAGCCTCTGCACACAAGAAAGGCTTCTTGGAGTTTTCTTTTATATAAAAAAAAAATTTACATTTATTATTCATTTTCGGACTATGGGGTTGAGGGGTATGGCAGCACACACGTGGAGGTCAGAGGACAACTTAAAGGAGCCAGTTCTATCAACCATGTGCATTCTAGTGATTTAACTCAGGTTATCAGGCTTGGCAGCAAGCTCCTTCATCAGCTGAGCTCAGCAGCCTAGAGTTTCTTTCCTTCCTTCCTTCCTTCCTTCTTTTCTTCCTTCTTTAAAAGTTCCTTTAGGTTATTGGGGGTTAGGGAGATTGTTCAGTGGGCAAAGTGCTTGCATTGCAGGCTCAAGGACCTGATTCTGATCCCCAGGACCTTTGTAAATGGTCTGCAGTCGTGCTGTGAGCTTGTTGTCCCAATGCTGGGAAGACAGAGTACTGGAGGATCCCTGAAGCTTGTTGGTCAACCAGCCTAGCCTAATTGATGAGCTCCGGGTCCAGTGAGAGACCCTGTCTCAAATAATAGAGGAAAGTATCAGCATCAACCAACGTGCCTGCACACACATGCATACGTATACAAGAACACATATACACAAATATTTGTTTGAAAACATTCCAGGTTAATCTGTGATGTACAGCACCTCTCCTCCACATTTCATAGCCGCTTCTGAGCACATGGAGCACTAAAGACGGGCATGAACCCTACCATGGCAGGCACAGGGTGGACAGTTGCCCCTTACATAGTACAAAGCAGACCTGGAGGGAAAGAGGCTGTGTGTGGCATCTCTGAATGTCCACCATGTACTTGTTAATTCTAGAGTGAGGGCCAGAGGTGTCAGGAGATGAGGACCACAGAATAGGCATTTTCCACCAATAATAGAGGAAACGTGTGCACACCTTGGGGAGAAGCCACTTTCTATAGAAAGAATGCAGAGACCCACCAGTGCTCACCTGAGCTCCCCTTACCCCAACATGCCAGAAGCCAGATGGGCGGCAAGAATCGCAGAGCTTTAGCAATCTTCTGAGTGACAGAAATCTAGGAAGGAATCACTCTGCTGACACTCCTGTGCCCAGGCTGCTGTGGGTGTCCCATCACCCTCCAGTCTCCTCTGCAAGACTTCATGACCTTTAAGTCAAGTAAACCTGATTCTGCCCAGATATGTGTGTTACACTTGAGGTGCCTGAAAAAGACCAGGCAAGAGCACCGTGAAGGGTCACAGTCTGGCCACACCTGGCTTGGCACATACCACACCACCACCAACCGTTCTCAACAAACATCTTCCTCTTGTATATAAAAGAAAAAAAAAATCTGCCTATAGTAAGAAAAATCTAGAAAGCTCCGGGAAATATAAAATAAAATCCCATCACCTGCATGTAAGTTGTGTGTGCCCTTTATGTGTTCTTCTAAACCTTCCTGACTAGGAGGTTTAGAAGAGAGGGAGCCAGGAATGACTAGACCACACCGGAAGTCACAGACCCCTGTTAGCTTTGCTGTTTGCTCTCTTTTGTGTGAGGCAATTTGTTGTACACATTTTTCACAGCTTATGTCATCTTCATAATTTCTGCTGACTGAACAGTAAAGTTAGCGGTGCCTGGGATGTAACACCAGAATCTTGTACTTACAGCAGCTACCAAGTTACCTAGGCAAACAATCCTCCACTTAGCTACAGCCCCAGCCCCGGTGCCTGGGATGTAACACCAGAATCTTGTACTTACAGCAGCTACCAAGTTACCTAGGCAAACAATCCTCCACTTAGCTACAGCCCCAGCCCCGGTGCCTGGGATGTAACACCAGAATCTTGTACTTACAGCAGCTACCAAGTTACCTAGGCAAACAATCCTCCACTTAGCTACAGCCCCAGCCCCGGTGCCTGGGATGTAACACCAGAATCTTGTACTTACAGCAGCTACCAAGATACCTAGGCAAACAATCCTCCACTTAGCTACAGCCCCAGCCCTAATTTGCATGTTTTAAAATGAACATTTAGGCTTAAATTTCTTAACAGGAATAATGAACGCTGCTAAATGACTAAATATATAAATATATACATACAACTTTGAATATTCTTGGTTCATGTCTTACAATATAGCCAAGACCAGATACTGCTGCATCTATATCCAAAGGTAGTGAGGCCCCTGGATAGGTAACAAAGGCACCAAGGTCTTCATTTCGTTTTCTTTTTTTTTTTTTTGGTCTTTTTGAGACAAGGTCACCCTGTAGTCCCAGCTGGCCTGGAATTCACTATGTAGATCAAGCTGGTCTTGATCTCACAGAGATCCACCTGCCTCTGCCTCCCTAGTGCTGGACTTAAAGGCATGTGCTACCAGGCCTGGCCCATTGTTACTTTTTTAGAAATATAAAGTCAGTCAGAACTACTTTAGGTTTGCCCTGTCAAGTGCTTTAAAAAGTCTCCTCCCATCCCTACAGTCATATAAATACTGGTGGCATTTTCTTTCTCATTGTATGGTTTAATTTTTTATACCTACTTTAAAAAACTATTTATTTATATATGTGTTTTGTGTATGGGTGTTATGCCTGCAAGTATGTAAGTGTACCTGTGTCACGCAGTGCCCACGGAGATCAGAAGAGGACAGAGGATCCCCTGGAATGGTTGTTATCTACCCTGTGGGTACTAGGATTTGAATCTAGGTCTTCTGCAGGACCACCCAGTGCTCTTAACTTCTGAGCCATGTCTTCAGCCCCTACACCTACTTTATTGGTCCACTAGAATTTACACATGATCTACAGAACTAGGTAATTAACTTTCTTCCAAATTCCTACTTATGCTGGCACTTGGTATTGAACTCTCTGCTACATGCATCACACGCTGACCATGCCTCTGGCTCCACCCGGGCCCTAGGTTTTGGCCTGTCCATACATATACCCTTTGCTTTCATAGCAGAATGACACCCTTCGTTTATTACATGAGTGTAGCAATTTTCTCCACGATAAAACATTCCATCGTGGAGTAGACTTCATTAAAACAAAGCCTGTTCTAAAGGGAGGTGACACATTCCATTCTGCTTGGAAGCTTGTTAAAACTCAGGAAGTAAACAACCCAGTAGCTTCAGGAAGTCCTGGAAATGGACCAGAGTCACTAGATCCCTCCTCCCCAAGTATATGTAAGAGATAAGGACAGCTGAGAGACCTCACAGAGAAGCCAGGTTGCCAAGAAGCAGCTCAGACAAGCAGACCTGCCTGAAGAGTCAAACCCATGCTCTCTGAAACATACACTCTCCAACCTGTTGAACTGTCTGCTATTTTGCAGTGAGCAAAATATTTTCCAGGTTTCCAGCTTTCAAGAACTGTCACCTACTCTGGGGTGGGCTTTTGCTGATGGAGTTGTCTGTGTCATTTCCGCTCCCAGTAAACTCATTAGTTCATCAAGGTGGATTTTGGTGGTACCCTTACTTTGGCCTGTCATTGGTTCCTATGTGGGGTGAGTAGATGGTTGTTCACAGCTCCCCAGGAACAGTATCACATAACACTGCTGTATTATGTGTTTAGCTCTGTTAATGAAGAAATTTACTGGGTTTTTATAAGTTTCTTCATATTTGTGTTACTGATTTATTACATATAGAACTTGGAATCATTTATTATGTCCCCAGGAAAACTGTATTGTTACAGGAAGGGCGGGAGCCTCCCATAAATGGCCAGAGGATGTGGGGAACACCTTCAGCGTTGAGTTCTCATGGGGCAGGCTGTGCCCTCCAATTCTTGCATTTCTCTTGTACCAGACCAAGCTTACCATTCTTTCTGCTCAGGCCCTACAAGGTTCTTGTCAAGGCAGTGCCTGGGAAACTGGCTGCCACTGCTGTTGCAGAGGAGGGTAGTCCCCAGTCACGCAGCTGACTGTGGCACGGGCCAGACGCCATCTGTCATAGAACATTCACTTTCTGACTAGCCACCTTGCTTCAGCTTATTATTCTACGAGTTCCTCATGGGACTCCAGGCTTCTCTTAATCCAATAATAACAATCCAATAACAATTTTCCCAATTCAAAAAGCGTTTACTCCTCTCCTTTCTTGGTCGCATGTCATTGGCTGGAACCCCAGGGACACGATTAGACAGTGGGGTAGTGGACCATCCTGTGTGGCACATAGGTAAAGGGGACCCCTGTGACTTCCACCACAATGGTGCTGGCTGTGTCCACAATAGTCCTGGCTGGGCTTTGAAAAGATGTAATTTTTTCATGGTGACAAATTATTATATTCAAGTGTACCGAGAGGGGCTTGTCTCTCCTTAAATGATGGCTGACTGCAGAATGGCTCACGTGCTTTGCCCAGGTCCTGAACCACCAGTTTAGACTTACATAACAAGTCTATAATGTCACTCCATTATCAGCCAACAGACATGCTCAGAATGGGGCAATGACCCACAGTGCGGAGCAAAACCCATCCAGACTACAATGTCTCCAAAGCTCCATGCCTTGTATCTAAAACTCTTTCATAGTAAATCCCAATTTTTATTCTAATTTTTCATTTGATTTTTGCTCTTTCACCACCAGTTTTGGTTTCTTCATCTGACTATGTTTTATTTGTTAGCAAAAGTTCAGCTTCTGTGTCATGGCCATTCAGCCACCTTCCTGGACCCTACGGGGTGCCTCTGCCCTCCACTGCAGCCTCTGTGCCCAAAGTCCCACTCCTTATACCATAGGTCTACAAAGATGACTCCAAGGAACACAACTCTTCCTGTGTCCCCTGCACAGCAAGGCACAGGCCACTGGCAGGCACAGGTGAAGGAAACCACAGCCACCTCCCATAGACAATTGGTTATGTCCTGAGTCCTGTGCTGACCTCAGCTTCTGGAGACTATTATTTAGAAACAAGCCTTTCAGTACGTCCTTGAACCTCCAGGAAGTAGGACCAGGCCGATAGAGAATGGGACATTTTCAACTCATCATTTCCTGAGGAACATTCTGGAACAAGGGTTTTCTTCATACTTCATCCAATTAAAGTCAGGTTCACATGAGACTTAAGTCTCTAAAACCCTCAGTGATCCATGAAGCTATCACCAATTTTGCTTCCTTTTATCTCTGCAGTTGTGCCTGTCATCTTGCTTAGGTATCAAATTTATCCAAAGCATAAATCCTGCAACCAGCAGCTGTCCTGGCTGACAAGATCTTGCTAGAATCAAAAGAAACCATGAATATAACATGCGGTAACTTTCCTGTCACCTATGGGTACCAGGTCCTCTTGTCAGCCTGATCTTCCCTAGTTAAACCATTTGAAACTTCTCAGTGTCCCCAAGGCTTTGGATAATAATAAGATCTGAGCAGGAGCCTTCATGTGGAGAACCTTAGGCTAGTCAGGAAGAAGTCACTGTAATACAAGTAGGAAGGGTCAGACACAGGAGAGGAAGTCAGAGGGAGAAGGGACGAGAGGTTCGAGTAGGGGGCAGGTGGACCTCACCTGAACATGCTGGTAGGATTTGGATGGAGGGTGAGTCTGAGCAGAAAAAATGGTCCAAGCAAGATCCCAAATAAGACACACAGCTAGCAGACAGGTGAGTGCACCCACTGGGCGACACCTAGTGTTGAGCTCGTCCCTTCCTCTGACACAGCGTTTTGAGGTCCTCTAAGGATGGCAGACTTCCTAGGCCTAACACCCAGGGGTCCCAGAGTTCACACAGCTGGTGCTACATGGCGGTCACTAGCCAGACACTGGCCGTAGCATCAAGAGGAACCAAGGTACCACGAAGGTGGTAGTTAGAAAAGGAAGTCACAGAGGAAGGATGACACATTTCAGCCACTCCTCGCTGGAAACTGGAAGCAGGGGTGTCCCAGGAACCTGTCTTCTCCCCAGCCTCAGACTCCAAGAAAATGCTATGACAGCTTAGAACTTCAGAGCTGGGGATTCAGTGCAGTCACCCCATAGGCCATGTGTACATCAGCCAGGGAGCAACAGGGATAGCTGGCCCGTTGTCACGGTACTGAAAACTCATGTCATGTATCTAATCATTAAAGTCTCCATTGCTTGTGCCCCAGTTCATCCCTTGACACTCCACACAGGGCTGAACTCCAGCCAGCAGGCAGCCTAGTCGATATACCCTTAATGTTGTCAGTGTTCATGTCAGATGAGTTATGGGGCGTTTTGAATTGTATACCTGGTCTATTTTCAAGGGACAAAGATCCTGGGATTTTTTTCCAGTCCACCCATAAACCATGCCAGGCTCCTACTTATGGGTGGGTCACACACATCAGGCTAGAAAAAGGATAAGCAATTGCAAGAACACTGAGAAGCCAACATTAACCTGGACCCCACATCGAAGGTGGTAACAGTGTGAACACTGATCACCTGGAGGGAAGGGGTGCAGCCCCCTCTATTTGCAGGACAGGGTACTCTGTAGCTGTTTCCGAAGACTCAAGGCCCCTGGACTGAAAAGTATCCAGACTACCTGTCACCATGGAAAACTCTTTCCTAACTGTACATATCCCTGTGATCCCTAGCAGAGGACTCCTAGAGGCATGCACACAGATGGAAGGACTTTCTCAATGGTCACTCATGCCAGACCAGATCATCATGTCACTCAGGTGACATCCCAGGACTCTTCTCCTGCATTCTGGCTTGCCAGAACCATGAGCAGATGATCCAAGACCATGGCATGAGATGATATCAGCTGCTACTGAGGCTCAACACTAAACTTTGGGCAGAGGGAGCTTGCTGACTGGTGTTATTTTCTACAAGGGATGAACTGAGTATTTTATCTGGGTTCAAGTTCTCCCAACCTCATAGAGCAATAAACTCCATTAGCAGTCTATTGGGGTCATGTTCTAGTTTGCTTTTTGGTCCTGTCATAAAACTAACCAGGAAGGAAAGAGTTTATTTCATACTGCAAGTTAACGGTCCACCATTGAGAGAAGTCGAGGAAGGACACTAGAGGCAGGAACTGAAGCAGAGACCATGGAGGACCATTGTTTCTTACTGTCTTGTCCAGATAGGTTTCTTACACTGGCCTACCTGCCTAGAGATAGCATTACCCGCAGTGGGCTGGGCCCTCCCATGTCAATCCGTAATCAAGAAAATGCTTGACAGGCATGCCCACAAACCAATCTGAGGTAGGAAATACCTAGGTGGTTCTAGTTTGTGTCAAGTTGACAAACCTAACTAGAACAAATGACCTCTGGTTTTCCTTCACACCTCACTGAATTCTGACAAACATCCTGAATGCTCTGGTCCCATCTCCCCATTTCTGGTGGTCACTAACCTTTTTGCGAATCTGATAAGCACTGGATCCTTGGCCCCCAAAATCAAAAGTCTATAAGGCCTTAGCTCAGTATTCTAGATGTTGCTTGTAAAGTGTTGCGCCAACTCTGCATTGCCTAGGAACATCTGCAAGCAGATGATCGCAGCAAGAGACTCCCACAGTGGATGTGGCCAGGCCCCAGTGTGTTGCTCTGGAATCTCCAAATGACTTTCAACCTGAAAACCTATCTCTTGGCCACACAAAGGTGCCAGTCACAGCAGAGATGACACTGACTTTCTGGCCTGTGCCTAATACAGTGTCCCACTTGAATGGGGAACATAATGGACATGACTATAGTTGCCATAGACAGAACCAAGATTGGCAGCTAAGCTAAAAACTCTTGCTGAACTACACCAAACACAGTCCTGAGTTTACAATGGCTTCTGACGATTTCCTTTTTGACTTCTTGTCTCGAATTTGATGTCTGCATTTTGCCTAAATTATCAAGTAAATGCAATAAGAGATTGCTTGCAGGATACTCTCTTTCCAACAATTTCTCCTTCTTCTCCTGCCACCCTTTTTTTTGCAAGAATACTGCATATCAGCAACTCCTCTGGGGAAAATAACTCTGAAAACCTGTATAGTGGATGCTAAATGACTTAATGGATAATAAAATGGCTTGTGCTTCTGAGGCTGCTATTTAAAGACCAACTTGACACTCTATGTAAAATGAACACTGGTTTTTATATAATCACGGGACCTTACCCAGCTTTCCTGCCAAATTTGCTATTTCTGGAGGGAGTACTTTTTCAAGCAAGTTAGATGCTACTTCTGAAATTCATTCCAAAGATCTGGGGGTTGGCTGATCTCCTGAACCACCCCTAAATTGTGGGATTACGGAATGGAGAAAGTCCTCAAAGTCCCAAAGCAAGCAGCAATTTAAGAGATTGTGAAAGGTGACCTCCATGCTTTTGCAGGCACTGTGGCAAAGACAGAGCATCACAACAGGGACGTGTGGAGTCCATCTGACTCCAGCACATTCCTGGATGAACACGAACCTCCCCGATGCTCCCCCTCCTCGACGCAACCACCATCAAGTCCTGCATGCCACCATCTGTGCAGAAGCTCTCTGTGTCATCACCACCCTAACCCAGACCCTCACCCGGGTAACGGGGCAAGTCAAGACCTTCCAGCATCTTCAGCTGGGCATTGTAGAATATTACACTGTCAACCTGGCAGGATCTAGAAGGATCTAGAGAGGGAGTTTCTGTACTAAGTTAGTTGAGGTAGGAAGACCCACCCTAACTGTGGGCAGCACCATTCCATGGGCTGGGGCCATGAACTGGATAAAAAGCAGAAAGCAAACTGAGCACCAGCATTCATCTCCCTCTGCTTCCTGAGGATATGATGTAACTAACTGCCACCATGCTCTCCCACCACGATGGACTGTACCTCAAACTATGAGCCAAAACAAACCCTTCATAAGTTGCTTTGGACAGGTATTTGTCATAATGGAAGTAACTAACGCAGGTTCTCAGTGGCACACTGGGTTCCACCCTCTTGGTGCCACAAGCACCCCAAGTTTCCAGGTAAAGCCACTTGATCAAGAGCTGTCAGAGTTATTTAACAGGTGCATAAGCCACTGTGCCAGAGTAGGATTTCCATCCCCCACACGAAGTACTAAGGAAATGAGACTTCAGTGACAAAGGGGACAAGAGAGTAGACAGGGGGTCATAGAAGGACTAAGGGAAAAGGGCACGAACTAGATTGAGTAGCTTCTTGTTTTTGTAGGTCTAACAGAGAGCCTTTGGGAAAGTGAAAGAAAAAGATGAATATGGTCAGATGGGTTAAAAGCTCATCTGGGCATCAGGTAGTACAAGGACAGGAGGAAAACCAGGGATCAGGAGACAAAGAGAAGACCAAGGTCTCTAAAGAAGTACAAGACTTACACCCACATCTCTGCCTTCCCTAGATTCAGGGCTCTACATGTATCTGCTCCTGCCCTTCCCCTTGACCTTCTAGGTATCAAGGCTTCTCCCCAATAGCAAAGGGAAGCTTATCATCCATGTGATACTTGGCAAAGACATCTGTAGAAATTACTTTTCTGTTACTGTGATAAAACACTATAACCAAAAGAGACTCGTAGAATAAAGACTTTATTTGGGCTTGTGGCTCTAGAGGGAGAGTCTATACAGTGGAGGAGATATGGTAGCAGGTGGCTGGAGTAGGAAGCTGAGATATCACATCTTCAACCAAAAACATGAAGCAAAGAGAAAGAGAATTGGAAGTGGGGTGAGGTTCTGACTCCCAAAGCCCATCCCAAGTAACATACTTCCTCCAACAAGGCCACACCACCTCCTCAAATAGTGCCACCCACTGGGAACCAAGTGTTCAAATACATGAGCCTATGGGGAACATTCCACATTTAAACCACCACATTTCACTATCTGGTCACCATAGGCTCATGGTCACAATAATGCAAAACTGCATTTAATATAACTTTAAAAGTCCCCAAAGTTTTTAATCGTCTAAACATTGTTCAAAAGTCCAAAGTCTCTTCTGAGACAAGGCAAGTTTTTAACTGTGACACTCTATAAATAAAAAAGTGAATGACATACTTCTAAATACAATGTCAAGAATATACATTTCCATTCCAAAAGAGAGGAATAGGAGCATAGTGAAGAAATAAAAGACCAACGCAAGACTGTAAACCAGCAGAACAAACACTGAATCCTGTAACGCCAGTCCAATGTCTGGGACTTTAAAGATGGCTCCACCCCTCCAGCTTTGCTGTATCAAACATCTATGTATTGGACTGGTTACAGTCTCTGTGTGAAACTCTCCTTGGCAGATGTCTCACACCTCTGACATCTATAATATCTTTGGGTCTCCACTGCAATCTAGGCTTCACTTTCGTTGCTTCATGCAATGTCCTCCCAAGGCCTCATAGGCTCTGTCCTGCCACACATTGTCTGACTCAGCCGTTCTCTGAAACTTCAGAGAAAGAATCCACAAATCCCCTCATTCGTCATCTTTCATGCCTCCAAAGCCGTTACAACATGAACTGCACTGTCAAGTTCAGCTGCCAGCTTAAGATGGATTCTCACCTGCTTACTAAAGACATTAACAGCAGTTTTTCTAAGACATCTTGGGAACAGAAAAACGCTTAATCTCTCTTTCACAAGTTGAAGGCTGAGCTGGATGGGGTCTTGCCCTGAGGTCCCCATTCCCACTGTTCCAGTAAAGAGCAGGAGGTTTCTATTCAATCTCCTAATCTCTTTAACAATTATAACCTTTCTCAGCCTTGACTGTAACATTAAGATTCCCAGAGCTCTTTTTCTCTGCTAACTATACATTTTGTATTTCTTTTTGCCCCAGTTGCTCCTTTACATTGTAGAACTGCATAAAAGTAATTAACAATAACCATGCCATGGGACCAACATTACGATGTCTTGAAATTTCCTCTACTAAAGAAATTGGTTTATTATTCTTTAATTTAGCCTCAAGCACGTTCTCAGGACATGGGCATAAGGTAATCAGATTCTTTGTCAAAATGCCACATGAGTGGCCTCTAGCCCTGTTGCTAATAGAGACCTTGTTCTCCTCTGAGGCTACTTGAGCGAGGCCTCCACAGTGCATGTTACTCTAAGTACTACTTTCATCCTGGCTTCTACGAGAATATCCCATGAAGTGCTGCTAACAGTACTCAATTGATTTTCTAGTTTGAAGTTCAAAATTTCCAAAGTCTTCCACATTTCTTCCAAAACAGCATGATCAGGTTCTTCACAGCAACACCTCACATTTCCTAGCACCAACTTTGTATTAGTTGGTTTTTATTACTGTGATAAAATACCATGAACAAATGTAATTTATGGAAGACGGAGGGGTTTTTTTTTGGTTTACAGTTCCATGGGTTAGAGTCCACAATGGCAAGCAAGGCATGGCAGCCAGGAGTCATGATGACCAGAGCAGAAGCTGAGGGCTCACATCTTCAACCACAAACATGAAGCAAGGAGAGCACACTGGAAGTGTGGTGAAGCTGTGAACTCTCAAAGCCCAACCCAGTGACACACCTCCTTGAGCAAGGATGCACCTTCCAAAGGTTCCATAATCTCCCACAAACAGCACCATCAACTAAAGACCAAGTGCTCAGACTCCTGGGCCTACAGGGAACCTTTCTCATTCAAACCACCACAGCATCTGAGCTTCCCAGGGCTGTTATATATATCGCTATAGACAAACTAGAGGCCAGAAATCTAACATCCCAGTGTGAAAATGGCCATGCCCCCGGAAGTCACCGGGGAGGATGCTTCCATAAATTCTGGTGTTTACTCCAAATTCTTGGTGTCATTAGCTGGTGGACACAGGTCCCCGGTCTCTGCACTGTTGTTTCATAGTACCTTCCCTAGGTGTCCAGGTCCAGACACAAGCCTTCTAGAGAACCGAGGGATAACAGATTAACAAACTTCTCCATGCTCCATGTAAACACCAGTATTGAGGACAATAAAGTTGATCCTCACAAGGACTCTGGTCACAAAGCTGTGAACCTAGTGTTCCATAGGGCAGAACTTGATAAGGAATTATAGCAGCTTAGCACCCAGCTCATGGAACCTGGAGACAGGATTCAGGTACTAGGCATCCCGGCTCCCTGGCACTTAGACCTGGCCTACCATCCTCAGTGGGAGCTGTCAGAGGTGGAGAACAGGGGAAGCAGTTATCTCCTAAGCATGCAACTAGCATATGAGAATATCAGGAAATGAACTTGACTCTCAATTCCCATGGTTTTCACATGGTTAGGGAAAATCCAGGCAATTCCATTGAAGCAATAAGAGAATAAGTAAGGGGTGATGGAGGCAACACCAACAGAATAGCCTCAGGAGTCAAGGATATCTTCCATAGAGAAGATGAGGCTAGGACACCCCACCAGCCTGTTCTTTCAAACTTCAGCGTGGCTCCTGTAGGGCTGGGTCAGTCAGTGTTCACAGAACGGAAGAGATGAAACTCGATTTGCTGTAAATTTGAAGAAGCAAACCAGAGGGGACAGAGGGGACAAAGGTGTCCAAACATGTAGGATGCAGAGTCGGGAAAAGGCACAAAAATGAAGCTGGACTGGAGTGTGGGCATCACTGTGCACATGCGTGCAGCAGCCAGGCTCCTGAGGCACTCGGAGCATGGAGAGCTCGGAGCTCTCCTACCTTGTGTAGGCTGACTCGCAGCACAGATGCTGGGAGTAGCATTGTTCCTGACAAAGGTGGCATGTTACTTTTGAGATGACCCTCCCTGTGGCTAAAACTGCTCCAAGGAAGGACCAAAGACCTCATGGCAGTGTCTCTCTACAGACATGAAGGACAGAGTCCAGTGGAGAGTGTGCAGAACATGAGATGAATCCAAGGACCTTCCAAAGATCTGGCTGTGTTGTCATGCAAGCAGTTTCTCATCTCATGAAGGATGCAGGGACCACGACTCCATCTTACATATATATGGAGTCCTATCAGAAAAACCCACAAAGCCAGGTGTCTCTGAACCATCAGAAATCACTAAGCTCCATAGAATTGAGTGCTTACTATGTGTGCAAGACTTTCCCAGGAGCTGCCTTGGGACCCTGCATGGAACACACACTCATGGCAAAAAAAAAAAAAACATTACAACTCATGGTGAGGATAACAGGCTCTGGACAGACACAGCCTATGTTCTGACTCTGATCATCTATTTCATCATGTGCAGACTACTGGGATGAAAATGAGGCACTTGGAAAGTGCTTGGGAAACCTCCCAAGACACAGTGAACCCAGAGATTTCAAGATTCAATGCTCATCTTGCATATGTGTGTGCACTTCATATTTTTGATTTTTGATCCCCATTTTAACATGCCTTTGAACTTATAGGAAAAAATGAATAATATAAAGAAATCTCAATTATCCTGAGATCCAATTCACAGTTTTAGCACTATGGTAGATTTGTATATGTTCACACTTAGCTGTGAGTATACTTGCATGCGTGTATGCAACCTCTCAAAAAATATACACTTGAGGCTAGAGAGATGGCTCACTGGTTGAAAGCACTGGCTGCTCTTGCAGAGGACTCAGGTTCAGTTCCCAGCACCTACATATTGGCTAACAACTATCTGTAACTCCAGTTCCAAGGGATTCAATGCCCTCTTCTTACCTCCATGACCACTGCACAACCCGGTGCACACATAAAATAAAAATAATAAAGGGGCGGGAGAGATGGTTCAGTGGTTTAGAGCTATTCTTGAAGAATATCTGTGTTCAAATTCCAGTACCCACATGGTAGCTAACAACGATCCATAACTCTGATTCCAGGGGATCTCACACCCTCTTCTGGCACTGCATGACACAGGTGCACTTACACACATGCAGGCAATATACTCATACACATAAAATTTAAAAACTCAAAATACATAAAATACTAATATATATGCTACACACGTGTGCATACATATATACACATATATGTTTTTCTTAAACCACTTGGGTACAGATTGCACATATCATTATTTCTATGTGATACTTCTATGCATACTTCCAGGAATATTTCCATGAATATTTCTATCCATAGTTTTTGAGACAGTGTCTCACTTTGTAGCCCTGGCTGGCCTGGAACTTACAATGTGGACAAAGCTAGCTTCAAACTCACAGAGATCTGCCTGCCTCTGCCTCCAAAGTGCTGGGAATTAAAGGCATGCACCACGGTGCCCAGCTCTTTTAACTGTCATCATATGTGGCACTGTGTTATGTAAAGACATTCTCATATAAGTGTATACTGAACATATTCCACCCACACCCCAAAATTCTGTATATACTTAACTGCATAGTTACAGGCTTAATTATATGCTTACTTCAACAAATACCTTTATGCAAATCTATACATCTTCTCCCATACATACATCCTCAAGACACAGACGGTCTCATATACAGCCACTTCCTCAGTGAAGTTTCCATACTGAGGAAATCTACATGCCCTTCCAAACTCAGGAGCCCTGAATAAAGCATATGAGCACACAAAACGATGCAACAGAGAAGATGAATATGTGAATGACGGGAAATCCAGAGTCAGCTTGTGCCCCATCCTGCCTCTGGCTCCTAACCAATTGCCAAGCCCTCAATCGATCAATTTCTGGGAACCTGTGGATTTTTGCCCACTAAATGAGCAAGTAGTCAGGATATAGGACACGTGCTACCTGTAACCACATCTACTGTTCTTTGTAGCATTCTTTTTTTTAATGAGAAGTTTTCTTTTTGAAAAAACAGCTTATTATTTATTTTATGTGTATGAATGTATTGCCTATATGTGTGTAAATTCACCTGAGTCGTGCAATGCCTGTGGAGGTCAGAAGAGGGTGTTGAATTCCCTGGAACTGGAGTTACAGACAGTTGTTAACCGCTATGTGGGTGCTGGGAATGGACTCAAACTCTGGTCCTCTTCAAGAGCAGCTAGTGCTCTCAACTGCTGAGCCATCTCTCCAGCCTCCTATGCAGCATTCTTTAAAGGGTAGCTATTATAATCTAATATTTTTAAAGCCCGTGGGATTGGTTCATCCTATACAGGGTTAATTTGCTGGTGATATCTGCCTCTGAATGTCCAGTGTTTTGTGGCAAGTGCTCTGGATTCAGTATGAGTGACCCCATGCAAAGAGTTGCCCTCCTGTGGCCTGGGTCAGGGACTTACCATTAGTCCATCATCCTTTTGCTGCTGAGTCATACATATCAGTCTTTAGAAATCTCACAGCAACCCAGAACCCCTGACACAATTCAGGGATTATGTGGCTAGCTCTGTATCTCAGTCTGCCAAGCTAGAAATCCAGAAAATATCCACAGCTGCTTTCCTGATTCATCCCCTCCTTCTCTGCCAGCATCTAGTTTTACAACTCTGGATTCCAGGTGGAAAACACTGCCAAGCCCAGTTTGCCCCCTCCCCTCACCACAGTCTTGAATGAATCCTTTGCCCTGGCCTTGTCCTAAAGTAGCTAGGCATGGGCTTTGGTCTTAGTATGCTGCTCCTCAGGTCACAGGCTGCCCTGGCTAACAGGATGCTTAAACCCCTCACCTGAGATACCCGGTCTCTCCCAAATGTGGTCCCACCACCTTTCCAGACTCCTTTCTTACTGCTCTGCACCACCCATTGCAGCTAGCCCAAGCATACCCACTCTAGGCCTTGGTCCAGGCTGGCCCCCTTGGCCTAGTCCTCCCCTCTGCCTGAAAAGCCTGGCTGATCTTTAGAAACATGAGAAGCTAGGAGCCCGCAGTCTGAACACTTCCTGATTTCCCCGAGATACTGGTCCTCATTGTGTCTTGATGATTGTGTTTGCCACTCTGACATGAGCAAAAAATCTTTGGGAAGACTAATGGAATTCGCCCTTTGTGTCAGCGCTATTGGGAGGCCCTTGGGTACCATAGCTGCCAAGGAGGGGGCCAGAGTCCCAGCACTCAGGGAAGACACTGGAGATATGCACCGTGGGCATTGTGCCCCTGCCTTCAGCTCCAAGGTCTCATCTCCAGTCGACCCATCCTTGGATATTCATGCAACTCTCCTCCACGGCAGGAAGAAGAAATGAAGGTTTTTGCCGGCAAATTCCACTCAACTTTTGTTAGGTTGGTGGTGCCATTCTCTCCCTATCTCCACACAGAAATGAATCAGACTAAGAAGGTCAGCAGAGCACTATTTACTGCAAGTAGAACTCACAGAACCCAAAGAGCCCACTCTCCTGGTGATTATGAGAGACCTCACACTCTCTGAAAGGGAAGGGAAGCAGAAGTGTTTTTAAGTTAAAAATATTCACTGAGAGCAAGTCAGAGTCACAGCTGACGTTTGTGATGTTTTATTGGGAAGCACTTCTGACTTGGGTCATAAACTGAATACCTTATAGGCTTTTTAAGACAGACATTTCAATGGTGAGGTCAGTGAGAACAGAAAACAAACACTTGAAGGTATAAATAAAGCCAGGAAGGAAACTGTATTTATGTAGTCTACAGTAATGTCAACTATTTGCAGAGGAAAGGAAGGCCATGTGCCCAGATTTACAAGACACAGACTACTAATGCTAAGCAGCGGGAACAGAATGCCATGCTGCTTTCACGGGCGCGTTTGCATGACCGAAGGTGAGAATTTGGAAAAAGAGACAAGACAGTAAGGGAGAGCTGAGCAGTTATGAGAAGGATTTAATGACGCATCAGACAGCAGAGGCTAAGTTCTCTGAACATGGGTCAGATTCCGTGTTCTGGAACAAGGTGAGCAAAAGGCACAGGGCCGGGAGCTTAGTGGGAACTACCAACATGCACCACAGTTTTCGTCAGTCCCCTGCCAGGTCCTACGTGATCTTTTAAAAAAATGAAAAGTGTCTGTGAAGAAAGGTCTTGATATTTTGATTGGGATTGCATTGAATCTATAGAGTGCTTTCAGTAGGGTGGCCATTCACAACATTGATTCTAATTAATGAGCATAAGCTCATCATTTCTCAGTTCCTTCCTTCAGCGTCTTAAAGTTTTCACTGTACGGGTCTTTTGTGTCCTTAGGTTTTTTAATCAGTTTTTGTTTGTTCATTTGTTATTTTGCTGAACAGACTAAGGATAGCCAACACAATTTTGTACCAAAAGAATATTGCAGGAGGTATTGCCACACCCAATTTCAAATGATACTACAGAGCCATAATAATGTAAACAAAATGGTACTGGCAAAGGAATAACACATAGATCGATGGAACAGAATAGAAGACTCAGATATAACTCCACATAACAACTACCTGATCTTTGACAAAGATACCAAAATTGGACAAAAGACAGCATCATCAATAAATGGTGCTAGGAAACCTGGATTTCAACATGTGGAAAATCAACCTAGATCCTTAACTCCCCTTGCACAAAACTCAACTCCAAATGAACCAAGGAGCTCAACATGATACCTGATACCCTGAAACTGCTAGAGGAAAACTTAGGGCATATACTTCAATTTATATGCTTAATGCCTTTCTAAAAAGGGCTTGTTCAGTGGCTCAGGGAATAAGCCTCACATTTGACACGTGGGATCTCATGAACTAAAGTTTCTGTACAGCAAAAGGAAACTGTCAACTGAGTGAAGAGAGTTCACAGAATGGGAGGAAATCTTCACCAGCTATGCATCTGACAGAGAATTAGCATCCGGAATATTCAAGGAACTCGAAAAAATGAAACATCAAAATGGGCTTGCAGAGGACCCATGTTTGATTCCCAGCACCCACATGGCAGATAACAACTGTCTGTCGCTCCAATTCCGACGCCTTCTTCTGACTTCCATGGGCACTGCACAACTTGGGTGGACTTACATCCGTGCAGGCAATGCACTCATACACAGAAAATAAAAATACTAGATAAAATATTTAAAAATAGGCTTTGGAACTGAACAGAAAGTTCTCAGAGAAGAAATACAAATGAGTACTAAGCCCTCTAAAAAAGTGTTCAACATTCTTAGCTACTAGGAAAATGCTGATTAAAACTACTTTAAGATCCCATCTCATTCCCCTCTCAGTCAGAATGGCCAAGATCAGGAATATAAATGACAGCAAATGCGGGTATGGATGTGGGGAGAGGAAACCCTTAGACACTGAGGGTGAGTGCTAACTAGAGCAGCCACTTTGGAAACCAGTCTGAAGGTTCCTCAAAAACGAGAACTAGAGCTGTCCTCTGACAGGCTACACCACGCCTGGTCTCATACCCAGAGGACTTGACATCCTACCACAGAGACCCTGGCACATCCATGTGCCTAACAATAGTTAGGAAATGGCATCAACCAAAATGCCCATCAGTTGGCAAATGGATCTTGAAAATGTGATTCATACTGACAGTGGAACATTACTCAGCTGCAAAGAAAAATTAAATAGTGAAATTTGCAAGTAAATGGGTAGAATTTGAAAAAAAAAATATACTTAGGAAACCCAGGTCCCAAAAGATAAATGTCACATGTTT
Source organism: Eospalax fontanierii (assembly GCA_035773235.1). Lineage (NCBI taxonomy): Eukaryota > Metazoa > Chordata > Mammalia > Rodentia > Spalacidae > Eospalax > Eospalax fontanierii. Next base: position 42,235,494 of record CM069524.1, read on the forward strand.
TCTCACATATGTAGTTCCTTGCTTCAAATATTTTGTTTTGTGTGTTTAGCCGAGAGTAAAGTTGGACCCTTGGTGGGGCGGGTGCATTTAGGAAGAAGGGAAGTAGTGTGAAGATGAGATGAAAGTAGAAAGGAGGAGAGGGGCTCAAGCAGGTGCGGGGATGGGGTCAGGGGAAGCTTAACCAAAACGCAGTGTACACAAAGATGCTACTTCGAAACTTGTGAGCCTGTAATCCAAGTAAAATGCATAAGAAGATTGTAAAACACGTGTGATAGACAAGAATGGGGGAGAAAACTGGGGCTGGGGAGGTAGGTTATCTAGCACTGAGGACGTCTGAAGAAGCCTTATTAAACCCTGCTAGTTTGTAAGTTGATTAAGTATAATTTTTTAAAAGGAGTTTGATCAGAGGTACCCTACATTAGTGAACAACACTGGCCCCCAAAGACATGGGTTATTAAGTGAACATTTCAGTGCCAGGCTCAGGTCCCTCCCTAGGAGTTACCGGTCAGGGAGGCCCCAGAAGCATCCAAAACAACACAAGCCACTGGCATTGCTCTTGGTTGCCCACCATAACTAGATGATAATACCATATTGCTGAAGACACCACATACTTTAGTTGTAGGACAGAGAGAAATCAAAATCTTGAGCTGACCGGGATGCTCTCTGCTCGCTGGCTAGCTTTCATATTGCTGGAAGGAGCTGTACAGTCTGCTAGGGGAGAAGAGACATCAGTGTACTTACCCAATTCTGTACCCTGCATACTACAGTACCAACCTGCCAGGCAAGATGTGCCCACTGGTTCAGTAGTGGCAAGACTGTTTATGGGGTTGATCATCCATTCTCTTGATTAGATTTGAGGCCTGTTCCGCAGGATTGAGAACTTATGTCTGATACGGTAAACATAGGTAAAACCCATGGCTAGGGAAGCCATAGGCCCTAGGGGAATGCCGATTGATGTTGTCGTTTATAAATGGCCATGTTGTCAAGTTGCCTTCTAAATAGCTTTGGTTTTATCTATAGATTTGTGCTATCTATAGCCTTGATTGGAAGAGCTTCTTATTTCAGTGGGTGATGGTTAATACAGAGACTCACAACTGTTCAAAGTCAATACGGTTCAGTCACGTATTGCTGAGAATACGTGACTGAGCGCTTGGCTATAGGTGGGACTATATCAAACCCTCCCCTCAGGTTCAGGGAAGATGAGAGGGAGTAACAGTAAGAACCAGGGGGTAGGGCAGAGAACTGTGAAGTGCTGTCCTCTGGATGTGACGTGGCTGACCTATACAAGACCTGCACAAAATCAAACCAGTTTAAAATCGCAGCCTCGAGGTGGGAGTGGCTCCCGAAGCCTCACTCCTAACCGAGGAGTTAAGACAGTTGATAGTTGCCAGGGGGATGTACAGTCACTTTTCATTGTGGTCACTGGTAGATTCCCCATGTGCAATGGGAGACTCCATAGCCATGGACACAATGGGGAACAGTAATTGGACTCAATGGGTTAATTAATTGATTAATTAATTAATAAAAGAAGACATGAAATTGGTAGTGAGACGTAATGAGGGTATCCTGGGGGGAGTTGGAAGAGGTGCTAAGGGTGGATATGTCAAGATACATTGTATACATGTATGACATGTTCAAATAATAAAAATTTAAATAAATAAAATTGGTACATAGTCAGAATTTTAAGAAATCAACATTTGCCCCAATGGAGCAAAAGGGAAAATAGTCAAAATAGAAACAGCCTGCCTGTCAGTGCGGTCGGTGTGCTAAGCTCCTGGGCCCCACTGTACCCAAAGGCCAGTGAGATCCAAGTTACAAACATGACAGCCACGACAGTGGATGGAGGCAGCTCACAGGAGGTTCAGTGTGGTGAGAAGCTTACCACAAGGGAGGGCTTCCCCTGAAACACTGGCCCACTCTTGGTTTCTAACCGATACCTAAAATAACTTTCCTTCATTCTAAGCATGTATGTACTATTGGACATTTTAGTACATGTTAAAAATATACCCAAATACTCTGGAGAACTTTCTAGAACTCTCAGCTTTGCATTCCATTGTTTACTATAATACTTTGGGGGATCACATCCAATGGCACCAAGGAAAAACTGAAAAGGCTTACCAAGGCACAGGTCTTAAAATGCCGCTGGGCACAATACATAAAAAAGAAAGGTTTAAGCAAGTCCCTCAAACTGCCAAGAAGAACCAGCCACTAAGGAAAAGCAAGAGGTGGCTCCGCTCCCCAAGGGATATTTTATATAGTTTTAAATTTATTTTTATTTTGAGTGTTTTGCCTGCGTATATTTCACTAAGTATATCATGTACGTGCAATGTCTGTGGAGTTATGGATGGTTGCTAGCCACCATGTGGGTGCTGGGGACCAAACCAGGGTCTTTTGCAGGAGCAGCCAGTGCTCTTAACCACTGAGCCATGTCTCCTGCCTTTTGATATACTTGCTGGAGGTGGAAGAACACAGAGAGAAGGTTCTGGTACAATGAAAAACGAACTCTGCTGAGGATTGACTGTGACACACCTGAAGGGGGAGGTGGTAGAAATGACAGGACTGTGGTCCCAACTGCCAAGATTCTGGAATGCAAACAGGGATTCATCAGGTAGGGTGGGGATGGTTCAGCAGGTCCAGCCTGGGATGGGGGCAAGACGGCTCCACGAAGAATCAGTCCTAAAGATAGGCAACAGAATGGAAAATAGTTTGGGAAGTTTCTATTTTCTCCTGCTGACAGAGGATGAAAGACTTCCAGAAGACAGCATTCGGAGGACATTCAGAAGGGAAGTCATCAGGTTTTATTACTGTGGGGTTTGGTATTGAGCAAGCCAAGCAACCCCGGATACCCTGAAGGGACGGTAGGAGTCTGGCCTGCTCTTCCTGATGCGATAACCTAGGTACCAGGAAGCCACTGCAGGCCTCAGCAGTTGCTTCATCTTTTCCCCCCAACAAAGATCACCCCAGACCAGAACCAGGTTTTTGGGTTTCGTTTCCTCATTCCTAATTTCCACATCAGCCCTACAACCTTCCCGCCTTTACCTAAAGGCCCCATCTTTAACTTTCCCGCCTTCTGTAATGGCCAGAAGGGCCTCCCTATATAAACCCCTGCCTTGGTTTTAATAATTTAACTGCCCACCAATGCAGTATCCCGGGAACTCCTCCCGTCACACTCTGAGCCACCTGAGGACCTGTTCGATCGTCCACCATTCTCTGGTATGGCTGGAGCACAACAGCCGTGCTAGAAATGGAGACCCACCCTCATATTACTGTGTTAGATCAGTGGGTCTGTGGAGAAGAGCTTTCCGCCTGTGTAGACATGGAGTTGGCTGAAGGATTATGTGACTTCCAGAAGCCCATATCCAGGCCTCACAACAAAGCCATGGTCCTCACCTCACCTAGGTCAGGCAGTCAGGCGTGGACATACCAGATGTGTACCAACAGAGGCATGCGGACATAAAACAGTGTGAAAAAGGTCCTGGGACTTGCTACTCAGATCAGGCTGGCCTTGATCTCTCAGAGATCTACCTGCCTCTGCCTCCCAAAAGCTAGAGATAAAAGCATGTGCTGCCACACTCAGCTGTGGAAAAGGCCCTTGACCATCGAGTGCAAAGTAAACTTTTCTGAATGGCTTTTTCTCATGATAAACGGATGGAAAGTTCCTACCTGAAAAGAAGAGGAAATGAAAGAGACAGATGAAGAGGACCAGGTAAAGCAGGGGGGCCTGACCCCACTCGGGAAACTGCCTTCATTACAGAGAGGCAGGCCAGGAGAGGGTGAGGAGCCTCTTCCCAGAGAGTGCTCCAGGCTGTTTTCTAACACAGGTCACATCTCCTAACCTGGCCAGGGAGCACCCTAGGAGCTACTGAGTTTGGGATAACAAACAGAAAACGTTCAACAACAGTCATGTTTTAAAAGTTAAATGAAGAATAAATGGAAAATTTTTTTAATGCTCCAGAAGAATGTTATGGGAAAAGAAGCTAGTCTCAGGCTCCGACAGGTGTCACCTACGTGAAGAGCTGTGACCATTGGCACTGAATAGGGCCCAGGTGTTATTGTAAGGACTGTCTCAAGCAGGACCTCAAGTTACACTTGACAACACCAGCAGTTCCAGCCCTAAATCATGGGAGTGAAAATGTCCTCAAAGGACCCAAACATTCTGGAGGTGGAGCCTCAGTGAAGCAGGGTGCTGACTGGCAGACACTTGCTCTCTGGGACAGGGAGGAAGCTGGAGCTGAAATAAGCTTGCCAGAGAAATGGCCTCAAAATGCATGCAGGAGAGACCAGGAAATGGCTACGTGGAGCTCAGGGAAAAACAGAGCATAGGAAAGGTGAGGATGCTGTCCTCTTTGATGCCTGGTGCTGCATGAGCTCAGTGGACAGCAGTTCATCCAGCTGCACTCTGTACCTGCCACTCCTCCTAGGCTGAGCACAGTCTGCAGTGTATCTCTGAGAGCCTGCCACCTGCCTGCAAGAGGCAGCAGAGACCCCCTAGGAGATGGTATGGCTGTCAGAGAGAGCTCCATGGGGCCACCAGCCCTCACATGACAGGTAGGCGGCCTAAGCAGCATTTAGCAATGTTCACACTGGCTTCTCAGCATAGTGAAATAACCCATACAGATGTAAGTGGATGAAGTGCAAGTAAAAGTCATGCACGGTCTTGAAAGGGCCCACTGAGCATCATCCCAGATCACCTGGGTTCTCTGACCTCACTGTGGCTCCTCTGCAATAGGGCCTTGTTTCCTTTTGTGTGTATGGGGTATGTGTGTGCACGTTCATATATGCAGGCATACATATATGTGCAGGTACATGTGCACACGTGTGCACGCTTGTAGAAACCAGATGTCAACCTCAGGTGTTGTTCCTTGGCTGCCGTCCATCTTCTTTTGAGTCATGGTCTCTCACTGGCTTGGAGCACACTGACCGGGTGATGCTGACTGGCCTGTGAGCCCTGGGGAACTCCTGGTCTCTTCCTCCACAGTACTCAGCTTTTTAAAGATCAGTTCTGGGGACTGAACTCAAGTCTTTCTCCTTGAACAGCAAGCACAATACCAATAGTCCCTAGTCTCCAGCCTTATTTCCGGAAATTCAAAACTGTAGGACTTCCTCCTTGATTCACACTAGATAAACAACTTGTACCCAGTCAGCCAAGTTCCAGGCTTCATTGAAGAGGCAGGACAGTCAGGGCGGCACCCTGAGAGTACTTAGCACAAAGTGATGACTCCCACTGTGGGTTTCAGGGACACACTGTTTCTCAGGAATCACTAGTGAAGACACTCAGACCTGAGGAAAAGCGCGAAGTGTGTTGTGCTCTGGGGTGCAATATTGACCGAAATCTACCCTGGCCAGTGATTAGTTTTCTAATCAATACATTTGATGGGTGTCTCAGCACGAGTCAATAACACCATGCACTCTTGGCCCGTTCTGCATGCTCGAAGAGATTTGCACCTGGTCTGACAACAGACTGTGCCGGGCAGTGGCACATAAGGCCACCCACAGGACATTAGAACCTGGCGATTTTGCTAAGTGATGATTAAGATGCAGATCAGGGTCATTAGTGTGGTTCTGACAGTGAAGATGAGCAGGGTGAACGATGAATATGATTCTCCACTACAGAAAATGTGTCACGTCTGGTAATGCAAAGAGTTGTGGCCAGAAGACCTACTCATTCATTATCCATTCACTTGTTCATTCGGGTCCGTTTGTCAGAAGTACAGAGCCAAGTGTTGGGAATCTGTTCTGTGGTACATGGTCAGATGAACTGCAGGTTGCAGGGCATGGTCGAGAAAGGGTCCTCCATGCAGTGGGGTAATGGCAGCAGCGGCCCCAAAGCCCTAGAGGCTAGGAGGGTCCAAGGCATCTTCCCAGTCATCAGAGGTACAGTGGGAATAGGAGCGGGTGGGAGGAGGGTACCCAGGGTCATGACCAGGTGACATTCGGATGAAGAAACACCCACCACTGAGCAGCAGCAGAAGGCACTGATATCCTGGAGACGCCACCTGCAGCTGAGGGGGCCTACCAGAAATCCTGAAGAGTGAGGCTGAAATGAGAGGAAGGGAACAGATAAAAGGCACTGAGGGCTGGACGTGGAAGAGGTAGGAACATGGCAGGATGCCCAAGAGTGGCTGCTGCCAGAAGCCTCATCAGAGCCGGAAGGATGAGGAAGGTGGAGGCTCTCAGGGTTGGGGCTTGGGGATATGTGGGTGCTCAGGAACAGGAACTGGGCTCAGGGACAAGTCAGGACTCTGGAATAAGTGACAAGTGAGGGTTCCAGGACAAGTGGGGGCTTGGGGACAAATCAAGGCTAGGGAACAGGACTGGGCTCAGGGGTAGGGCTCAATGACAGGGCTCAGGGACAGGGCTCAGGGGCAGAGCTCAGGGGTAGGGCTCAGGGACAGGGCTCAGGGACAGCTCTATGCTTGAGTAGCATGTTTCTAACTAACCCAAAGCAGTTTCTCATGAGAGGCATACCTGAAGACAATGGCTGTGGGTCATTTTTATCAACTTCATCATTTTTATATTTTATGACTATTATACAAGCACGTGCTGTGTGTACAGTGAGTAGAAAATAGTATGAGATAGGTTTCCATTTTTTTCATATATGTGCACAAAGCATAACTGATAAGAGTTGACAAAAAATATTTAGTACAACAAAGAGAAATGGTTTAAGGTATCTTCTGGAATCTAGCTAGAATCAAAACAGTACCCAGTACCCAGTAAAACTGGGATCAGAGGAAGCTTCTCAGCAAAAGCTATGGCCTCCACTGGAGCTTTCTTTTGGGGATAAAGTGACTGACTCAAAACGTGCAGCACCAGGGGTGTACGCAGTGGAAAGCCCGGGATGGGTGAAAGTCACAAACGAAGGGCGGGAGAGATGGCTCAGAAGTGAAGAGTGGACAGGAGCTCTTGCGGGCAACCGGAATTCAATTCCCAGCATCATGTCCAGCGCCTCTCAAGGACTTGTATCTCCACTTCTAGAAGGATCTGAAACATCTGGCCTCTATGGGTACCTGCATTCATCTGTATATACCACCCCCCCACACACATATAATTTTAAGAATTAAAATAAAATATTGCCAGGTGTGGTGGCACAGACCTTTAATCCTAGCACACAAGAGGCAGAGACAGGCAGATCTCTGTGAGGTCAAGGCCAGCCTGGTCTACATAGTGAGTTCCAGGTCAGCTGGGGCTACATAGTCAGACCTTAACTCAAGAAAACAAAACCAAAATAACACTATAAAGAGCAGAGAAGCTGGCATCTGAGAATCTGTACAGTGAATCCTCGTTGGCTTTATTTAACTAGTTGATTGGATTAGGGGTGAAAATCAAGTGTGCACATCTTCAGGTCTGTGTATCTCCTGGGCCTCCTTCTCTCTTCTGGAAATACTGGAAAGCCACAACCAGGTGGAGATCAGCCAGCCACAGGAGAGCAGGGCAGGATGGAGCAAGAAGATGCTGGCTCTCAGAGTCAGCAGAGGTGGCGGGGAAGGGGCCTTGGGGGAGGTGAGCTTTAGTCAGTGTTGTCAGTAAGTCAGAGACAAGAACGAGTGTATCTCAGTGTCATGCTGCAAAAACAGTGCCAGAAAACATATATGTCCGATGCTGCTGCTCAGAAGCCCTGGCAACCCTTTAATCACACCAGCTGATGGTATGCTGCGTGGAGAAAGCCAAGCAGAGACAGCCTGGAGCAATGCGGCTGGAGGCAAAGTCAAGTTGGCAACCCTCGGGCCTGCTGAGCATTCTGCAGGGGTCTTCTGAAACAGCACACAGGCCAACCTGAAGACCAGGTCAGCCTTGAGACTAACCCGCAACCCTGAGATGCAGCTGCCATGGAGCAGCAGTCCTGTCTTAGGGACAGGTTCCTTGTTGAGATTAAGGAAGTGAATGTCTGCCAGTTCATAAGTGATTTGTGCCATTTTTCATTAGAACTATGTTCCTGATCTACTTACAAAATACTGCTTTAAAAATTTCCACATGCAACATCAAGCAGGTCAGCTGTCCTGTTATATCATGCTGTTAGTAAGACATAGAAAAGTGTCGGGGCCCCACCATCACTGTACAGAGACAAAACAGTATCCTAGGATCAGAACACCTCAAAGAACCTGCATTTAACAAGCATAGCAGAAAGCAAGAAAATGCACACACCACAGAGGAAAACAGAACTGCACACACATATCCCCTGGCTGGCAGGGGGCGGGGGGATCCTGTGAAAATGCAAAATACAATGCACAAAGTACTCTGCCCCCACCTGCATAACTCATACTGCCTTCACATGGCTATTTCTACACCATACCCCAGTAAGCCAAGACAATCTTGAACCTGTGAACCCTGGAGCTCCCTTAGGAATCATTTGTGGCAATGTGTAGCAACTGTCAATGTCCAAAAAAGGATGGATGGATGGATGGATGGATGGATGGATAGATAAGAGAAGCATGGATGAATGATGGGAAGTGGATGGGTGGATGGATGAGTAGATGAGATGGTGGGTGGGTGCCTGGATGGACAGATGGGTGGACTGACGGATGGGCAGAAGGTGGGAGGATACATGAATGATGGGAAATGGGTAGATGGATGAATGAATGGGTGGGTGGATGGAGGGGTAGATGGATGAATGAATGGGTGGGTGGTTGGAAGGGTTGCACAGATGCGTGGATGAAGGAAAGCGGTTAGGTAGAGGGGGAATAGGTGTGTGTATGGTGAGTAGTAGCATAGTTAAATGGAAGGGTGGGTGGGTAGGTGGGCGAGTGGGATGGATGGATGAATGATGAATGGATATATGGATGCATACTTGGAGGTGAAAAGACATGAAGAAGGAATGAACGCATGGAGTTAAAAAGCGGTCTGGCTTCTGCCCCTAATTACTTATACACTAATGGGGCAGTTTCTGAACCCTATTTTCCTTCTCCCTAAGCTAAAGGGACCCTGGGTTCCTAAAGGCATTTTCGGTCTGAGAACCAGCAAAAGACAACTGGACATCACCAAGGGCGCTGGAGGTGACAGTCTCCTCTGCTCTTAGGTGTTTGCATTGACATTAAACACATGTGAGAAGGTAATGACTGCATTCACGGCTAAGGAAACTGAAGCTAAGAACAGTTGAATTTGCTCATGTTCACCCAAGGAATGGCCAAGCCAGGCTTCAGTGGGTTCTCAGCAAAGGTACACACAGCTGGTTCCAATGGATGTTACAGAAAACCCTCACACATGCCTATGTGGCTAATGTCCTCCCAGACAGGTCCTAATAGTCTGTGTGGTCTCCCACAAAACTTTCCCTGCACAGTGACCGGCTACTGGGAATGAACATCCCAGACCAACATTCAGAGCGAGAGGTAGCCTTGCCTGTGATATGTGTGGGCACCCAGAGGATCGCTTCTACCAGTGTGTCAAAGGGGCACAGACCCCAGCTCTTGCGCTGGATGTGTACTCCACTGAAGCAAAAACTATCTGCTTCTTCTAGAAGGATCAGACCAGATCTGAAGCCAGACACATTACCTCTGTTTCCCACCCACAGCCATCCTCATCATCATGGCTTCCAAAGAAGTCCCCACTTCAATCCAGGTGCTCCCATAGTGCTGACAAGTGGCAGGTTGATTCTGTGTGGGGAGACTTCCGGGGACTCTTTCTGTTCATCTGGGAAGGGAGGAATGGGAGGGCACTGATTAGACCACCAGACCATCTGACGTTGGGTAGTCCAAATCTATAGCTGCCTCTAAATTCTGTGCACAGAGTGACAGTCATGCTGCCTGTGAAGCTGCGTGTCTAAGATTAACTCCTGACACTGTGACGTTATCCTTGACAGTTTTACGTGGTGGAAATACTGATCTTCCTAAAGTGCTTCCAACCATTTGATATGGCTTTTATCCATAGAAACACATTTCCAAGGAGGGACTTGGCTACTGTGGAAGTGCCTACCCTGATTAAAGTCAGCTCCAGAGCAGGCTGTGTTGAAGAAGTGGACAGCGAAAGGTGGGTTTTGACTAGGATACTTCTGTAAATGGCTAGCAAGTTTGAGCACTGGTTGCTCTAGTTTCCACATTGTGCCCAGTGTCTTCCAACCTGTAGGGAGGACGGGTGAAATATGTTGTGCAAGAACTTGAACTGTTTGAGTTGGGCTGTCAGAAGGGGTACACACCACCCCCTAGTGATGAGGGAGTATTACACAGTGATATCCGGGACACAGGAGAGTGGGAGAGCTCTTCAGTTGGGTCACTGTGAAAAGCACAGATGCTCTGCTGAGAATTGAAACAAAGTCTCCAAGAGCTCAGTCCATTTAGAAACCTAAAGAACAGGCAGCAATGTTGAAGATAGAATTCACCTCTAAGACCTACCAATGTATCTTGTGCTTTTAGACTAGAGGTGATTACATGTGGCCGAGGGGACACAAACAAAGCCTTCTCTACACCATTAATTGTAACAGCAAACACCTGGGGCTGCTAATGCACCCATCGCAGTGAAGTGCTACACAACAGACAAGATTAATTGTTGATTCACTGCCAGGCACTGGCGGGGGGTGGGGAGCCTCCAGTGTGCTCAGTATCCGGGCAGCACCTACGTAGGTGTTTCCAATATGATTGTCTTATTTTTTACTTGGCTATCGGAAGTATTTCACCATAAAATTCTAAGTGTCATCTAGAAAGATTTCATTCTACTTCATATCCCAGAGGTAAAAGAACAGTTTTTCACAAACTAACATGGCTCCCCTGACCTGTAGGCTGCCCCAGAGACTGGCTGTACACTCAGAAAACTTCACCAGTATCCTGGGAGAGTTTAGTTGCCTGGGAGCTGTGCCTTGTCTGCTCTGAGTCTATGGTTGTCTGGCTGACTGCCAGAGAGCCTCAAGCAGGAAGAGATGCAGTCCTTAGACAAGGATGGACTTTTTGCTCGTAAGACTTGAAGATGCCATTAAGGAACCAGAAATAATCTCCCTTCTGGGTCTTCTCCACTTTAATTCCCTAAATTGTCCCAAAGAGTCACTCTAAAATGAATTAATTAAACCCTGCTATGGTTTAAATGTATCTAAGACTGTCATTATTCCTAAGGGTGACAGGAACTCCGTACTTGACTTCCAGGGCCTGTGTGACCTGGTCCTGGCTCTGCTAGGTGCCACATCCACACCCTGCAGTCATGGCCACCTGACTTCCTTCCTTAGCAGATAGAGGCCGCCACTTCCCCTCAGGGCCTCAGCATGCATTTCACACTTCCTGAAGAGCCACCCATTCTCTCTGGGTGAGGGAGTTCCCTGAGAATGGGACATCTCTGAGTGTCTGCTAAAGTTGGCGTGCCTAGTGTCCATAATGGTGGTGCCTTGGCAGACCTATGGTGGTTCTCAGGAATTATCTTCCTTAGGGAGGATAGTCCTGAGATCCCAAACCTCAAGCCTCCCCAGGGACATCCTCACCTCTTACATCACCAAAAGCCACCACCACTTCCACATGCCCTGGGGCAACAGCCTAGCGAAAGAAACACGCAGAGCAGGTGTAGCAGAACACTACTGCTCCCTGGACAACGGGCCCTCCTCAAGGAGTGTGCCTTAAGGCTGCTGAGAAAAAGTCAATGTGCAATTAAGCAAAGCGTGATAAAAAGTAAATTTAATTACAAGGGCACTTAAGCATTTGATCGCTTGATACAGTCTTCTAAATTGAATGTCGCTTTGGTCATCGTTAGAAATTAGAATCAAATGAATAAATAATGCTGTTACTTAACAGTTACATTTTTCAAGGAAAAAATTAAATAAATGAGTGGGCTGAGTGCCTGGGGTCTTGGGTACCAAAAGGCCATAGTCTTTTTTTCTCAGTCACCCACGCGTGTAAAGAGAAGCACTGAGCTGGAGGCCGCCAGGGGCCAGTGTCAGCCAACATCTCTCAACTATTTCCAGACTCAGTACACTGAGGCCGATCCCACGGGACAGTCATTGGAAAGCAGCTGTGCCTGGCTTGGAAAGGCTTCAGCCTGTTCCTTTCCTTCGGTGTCCTCTTGTGTCCTTTTAAGCTAGCCCATCTCCTTTCCTGCAAGTGTGGTAAGTATTTGTGGTTTCCACACATCCCCAGCAAGGGGAACTTCCCTTGGGGCACATTAGCGCTGGACTGGAAGATGAAATGTGTCGGGGTGCTTCGAGCCCCCAGTGGGATGTCTAGACTGGAGCCATAATGCCTGGGTCCAAATTATGTAGTTCCCTCCCTGTATCCTCTCAGTCTGCTCTGAACCAGCTGTCCCTCCATGAAGCAAGCAGCCTTAGCTGGGAGGTTGCAAGTCTCAGCGGGCAGGAGGTGGGAAGGTGCTGCAGGGAGGAGCTCAGGGAGGCACCGTGGCATGCAAAGCTCCTTCCATACTGACCTTGAACACACCAGTCCTTCAGTCTCGGAGCAAAGATGGGATGAAGCGTCTTCCAAGTGCTAGAGTCAGACAGATTGAGAGAACAAGACGAAGCGTCTTCCAAGTGCTAGAGTCAGGCAGATTGAGAGAACAAGCCTTTCCCAGTGTTTTCTAGAAGCACCATGTGGGCTGGTGCATACCCGTAGGTGGGCAAGCCAGATCATGGGCATACCTGCATGCCGTGTTCATTATTCATTACAGCCAAGACCTGGACTCAACCTTGGGGCCCTTCAGCCAATGAACTGATAACACTTGGCTTGTAGCACAAGGTGCTAACCAGTCACTGAGAAAAGTGAGAGCACGCCATTTGTAGAAAAAATGGGTGGAATTGGAACAGCATCTTAAGAGACATAAGCTATATTTAGAAAGACAGAGGTTGTGTGGGTTTTTCTCATATGTGGCACCTTAATAAAAAAGGACATGTAAGTAGAAGAGGGGCCGGGAGGGATGAGGAAGGGGCCAGTGGACAGGGAATGTGTGAATCGCTGGAGGGAGGAGCTTAACAAGCATCTAATTATGTATAGAAAGATGTTATCATGAAACCAACATACTCTAATAAAAATAGATGACACAATTTGGTTTGTTGAAATGCCTTGGAATAGAGGAGCAAGATTGTGGTGGTGGTGGTGGTCGTGGTGATGATGATGGTGGTGGTGGTGGTGCTGGTGGTGGAGGTATGGCAATGGTGGTGGTGATGCAGTCACGGTGGTGGTGGTGATTGTGGTGATGGTGGCGGTGGTGGTGGTGGTGGTGATGATGGTGGTGGTGGTGGTGGTCATGGTGATGATGATGGTGGTGGTGGTGGTGGTGGTCATGGTGATGATGATGGTGGTGGTGGGGGTGGTGGTCAGGGTGATGATGATGGTGGTGGTGGTGGTGGTCATGGTGATGATGATGATGGTGGTGGTGGTGATGATGATGGTGGTGGTCATGGTGATGATGATGATGGTGGTGGTGATGCAGTCACGGTGGTGATGATGATGGTGGTGGTGGTGGTGGTCATGGTGATGATGATGATGGTGGTGGTGGTGATGATGATGGTGGTGGTGGTGGTGGTGGTCATGGTGATGATGATGGTGGTGGTGGTGGTGGTGGTCATGGTGATGATGATGGTGGTGGTGGTGGTGGTCATGGTGATGATGATGATGGTGGTGGTGGTGGTGATGATGGTGGTGGTGGTGGTGGTGGTGATGATGATGGTGGTGGTGGTGGTGGTGATGATGATGGTGGTGGTGGTGGTGGTGGTCATGGTGATGATGATGATGGTGGTGGTGGTGCTGGTGGTAAGAAACTAAAGGAAAAGGAAGAAGAGATGCTGGCACTGAAGAGGGTAGGATGTACACAGCCCAGCACGGGGCACAGCCTGACACTGGCACGAAGCAGCGGGAGGGGCACTTTAGTCCCCGTAGTTCAGTTTCCTCAGTTTTGAAACGGAAATAAGAAGAAAGGGAGAAAGATCCCCAAACATGCTCGTTCAAGAAGCTGCTTTGGCAAGGACATCTCCAGGGAGCGAACACAGTGGCTGGCTTGGCGGTGAGCCCCCAGCCTGACATCACAGGTCCCTATCCAAGCAGTGTCTCTGTGCCCTTGGTTCACTCGTCGTAGTTCTGCTCCGTGGCCTGCCCAGTGTCACAGCTGCCACTTCTAATAAGAGAAGAGCCTCTCCCTCTAGCTTCACTTTGGAAATCCACACTGTGATCAAACTGAGAGAAGCCACATTTTTCAATCTATTCATAACCTCTGGGCCCTCCTTCCCAGTAATTGTTGGACTGAGCAAAAAAGATGCGGCTTCTGTCTGAAGGGGAAAGTCTAAGAGAGTCTGCAATGCCAAACTATGCAAATCTGACCAGGTTGTAATTATGGCGAGAACCGGAACCTGAAATTGTATGACTTCTATGTGTTTAAATCTTCTTTCTTGGCATTGAATTTCTACCTAATGTGATTCCATTCTGCGTTCTTTACAGATGCAGATGAGCCCACTATAATGTTCCCAATGCAAAAATTGTTTTTGCTAAATCATATCAAAATGTTTCGTGGATCACACCAAAAAGTGTTGATATATGGAAATTGCTCTTTTTCAAATACTGTCCTTAAAATCCAAACGGTATGTTTTGAATGTCTTTTCTCTATACTTCACCCTCCCCAGTATTTTAGGAAATTAGTGGAAATAAGTAATATATTAATGGCCATGTTGGCAGACACAAAGAAAGGTGACCAGAATAACATTCACTTCACTCTAAATAAAAGATGGTTCAGCGTCACCATGACAGATGATGTGGCAGGAGCGAACATCTGGACCAAAGAGGGTACCTTGCCTCAATCCTGAGGGTGAAACTGAGTACCACCTTTCTCCATTAATTGTGCAAGATCCATATTTCTTATATGCAAAAGAAGGCTGTGTGCCTCAATCTACACACACACACACACACACACAAACACACACACACACACACGTACACACAGAGAGAGAGAGAGAGAGAGAGAGAGAGAGAGAGAGAGAGACTGGAGACCTGAACCACTCTGTGGTATTGGAGCACACAATAGCTTTGTGGCTTGGTGACACGTGCTCTCTAGTTCCCCTGGCAGGGAGAGAAGCGTGGGAATATTGTTTGTTTTCACATAATAGTTTCCTAAATTCTTTAAGCAGATTGAAAACCACAACGGAATCCGCTGTGTTGTGTGAATTCAGCATTCTAGGTCTCCTGCAAAGAAAGATTAGATGAACGAAATGCTCCTGCAATGAATGTGATTCCAAGAAGCCACAGTGGCCAGATTGTAAACCCTATGAGTACGCAGAGCCTCCTCCTGAAAGCAAGGTGCAGATGGAACAGGTGGTGGGTCTGCCAAGTCATTCAAGGTGGGAGTCAGAAAGCTTGAAAAACTGGCCAAAGCGGGTGGGGGATGGCAAAGAGAAAAAAAAAGTGACAAAAACAGGCACAGAAACAAAAGCAAGTGCTTCCAGCACTGGGTAAAGTTCTTCCAGATGGGAGCTCACTTCAGTCTGAGACCTTTTATTTTTTGCTTCCTAGGATGAAGAGACATGTGACGCCAAGATGCTGGGTGCAGCCATTACCCAGGACTCTGCACGTGCAGCCAAAAGCCTCTGTGGTGTCACAGGACTTGGTCAGAATTTGCTGAGCCATGGCATTCTGGAGTGGCTCTGACCCTCAACAGGGCTTTGTGCTCTGGGAAAGAGCTCATGGGTAAGCAGAGGCCAGTCAGGAATAGGTACCAGGTCTCCACACCCCCATTCAGTGACAATAATTAATTCTCAATGTAGCCATTAGTTTTTATGTCCATTAGTAAATGATGTTCCACTCTGGATAGATCAGACTTTGTGGTGATGCTCGGTGACTGCCTGTCGCACACAATTGACTATCCCAGGCAGGCTTCCTTTTCTATGGCTTACCACAGGGGCAGGGGATGAGGAGCGAAGGGGCTGAGAGATCAGGTTTTGAAACTGATTAATAATACAGGTCCAATGAGATATTTTCCAGTTCCTTCGACTGATAGAATAACGCACCAGAATTCTCATCAACCTTAAGTGTCCTTTAAAAAGTATATAATGACATTGCACAATATTTATCTAACAGTTCCAAATTATATCCTGTCCCAAACTAGTGGCCCCCAGCACCCATGAATACATGAAGCATCCCAGATTGCCTCAAGGCAAGAAGTTTACATGCCCGTTCACGGGTTTCCTCTGTAGGCATCTTCTAGGAGTAAAGGAAAAAGGCTCCGAGTCACCAGAAAATTCCTCCTGCTTTGGCACATACCCAGCAACCACCTCGAATGCTTACTGTGTCGTCTGCCGTTTATCGCATTCACTCTTTCATTAATAATTTAATGTTTAGGGGAAAAAAAGCTCTTCAAAGCTGAAATAAATCCATTGAAAGCTAAATAAACTATTTTTTTTTCCTCAAGTTAAACGTCTTTGTATTTTGAAATACCAGTTTTGTCATGCAGGCTTAATTAAAGTCACTGGATTTAGAGAAAAGGAAATATCGTTGGCGAGCTAACCTCATGGTGTTCCATCAGCTTGAATAGGGTTGAAAATTGCCTCCTAATGACTAAGAATATGTGTGCACACTATCATATTTAATCCCAGTACCGCTTTGCTCTCACACGAGTCATCAACGTGTTTATTTATATAGATTTAATCAGTAGCAAGGGCTCTCTCCATTTAGCACAGACACAAGCCTGGGAACTGTTACCATGAATTTCTGGAGTCCCAACTTCAAGCCTGGGTGTGCCAGACACTTACACCTAAAAACTGACCCCATCACCCTATCAACTTTGCTCTGGAAGATGGATAATTTTGAGACACTGTGCAGGGCACAAAGTCATGTCCCCTTTGCCAACATAGTGACCAGAGACCCAGAACTGTATGTCATGAGGCAGAGTCCTCTAGGTAAGCCCACTGGTAAGGTGCGGCTTCCACCTGTTCTAGGCCTGTCTTAGGGGGTATGCTGACATGTTCATAGGACAAACCCCATAAACAACCACAGCTTTGTTATTACAAAGGTTGCAGAAAGGCTTTTAAGAACTGCGAAGCTGATAGACTCCCTCTCTTCTGGGCCCTGTGCTCTTACCTTCCAGGGCTGTGACAGCCACCCCTGACTCATTCACTCACTACCTGGCCTTATAACAGGACTGCTTCAAGTAAACTCAGGCACCAAATGACTCCTGTGCCCTGAGCCTGATCTGCATAATGTGTTGTGAAAGGCTGTCAAGACTACAAGATCACACTCCCACTTCAGCTAGGAAGGGAAGCAGGAAGAGGCCTGTTCAGCTACAAAGACATTTGTGAGGTGAGCAGGAGCCCCCAAGGCCTTGGGATAAGAAGCCCCCAGGTCCCTGGGAAAACATGGCTACAAAATGCAGCTAGGGAGCTAGAAGTAGTTCTCCCTTCCTTCCTGCCCTGGACATTCAGGAACCAATTCTGTTGGTTGAGGTCAAGGATGCAATTGTTTCTTGTTGGAAGACCAGAGGGAGGGGACAGGCCTGTGATAATGTCCTCTATGTGATACTTGTTGTTTATACTGTTTTTGAAAACAATTCAGACTTTGACTTGACAAAAGCGTTCACAACTTCCAGGCTTTCAAGATGAGGGTCACTGTGGCTCTTTAAGCAGGATGTGATTTTTAGCCACCCCAGCTTCATAAACCTGACATCAGACAAATCATACAAACGTATTCGCTATATGCTCAGATTCCATGGAACTTATTCCTATTGCAGTGAGGCCACTTCAAAACCTCAACGGCAGAAGTATTTTTTATTCAGACCCTGATTACTGAAAATGAATTCTCTTTTTATAATGCTTCTTAAGAAAAATAAAATTATACAAGAAAATGCTTTTTGTCCTGCATTTTTACTTCTAAAGATTTAATGCTTGAAAACTTGATTCTGCAATGATCAGATCCAGGGTCTTCTGCTGAGGTGTGGAGTGGTTTGACTCACCCTCCCACACACCAACGCATCTCCACCACCCTGGCAGCTCCCTGTACATTAGCATATTTTGGCAGAGGTATTGTTTTACTCTGACCTGTATAATAAGTGTCACATTAGCAACACAACAAATCAAACGTTTGTTAATTTCCCTGGCTTTCCCACACAGCTGTTGGTGTTATCATGTCACCAGATTTTAATTAATATGATAAGTAACACTTGCAAGACAACAGCCTGATTTTTTCCCCCTCTGTGTGCCTGAGGGTCCATGTGCGCGAGCCGAGGGTGCATGTGCGGTCGTCCTTGCATGTGTGCGTGTGTGTGTGTGTGTGTGTGTGTGTGTGTGTGTGTGAACACTTGCAGGACTGAACACACGTACACAGACAAAAAAGGAACAGGGCGAGGAGGGCAAGGTCTTCACAAGGCCTTCTGCAACCTGAAAACACACAGAACCTCACACAGTCCTATTTTCAAATAAAACTTTCTTTATACCATTTCCCCCCACTTTTCTGGATCAAAGACTGGATCAAAGCCATGCCCTGATGTATAATAAAAATCATAAGACCGTGTAATAAAACGCACTCGTTTTCATACCTGAGTGGTTGTGTGTTTAAGATTTTAGCATTTAAGAGAGCTCCAGAAAGCTGTCTTCATAGAGGCTTAATTTGAATTTCTTGGCTTCCAGGAGAATAGCAACAAACGCATTTCCGACTTGCTGTGGCAAGTATTTTCCTAGCTCGCGTCTCCGCCGCTCTAGGGAAAGTCAAAAGTGCCATCTATTTGCAAAAGTTGGAAATGCAAGCTGAATCTGGAAGAAAATTCCTCAGCCTGCTCCAGCCCAGAGCTCAGCGTCACCAGGATGAGGGGATGAGGGAACTGTGGATTTCAAACTGTTCAAATGCATTCTTCAGTAAAAAACAAAGCTGCGTCTAACTCCAAGTTCAGTCCAACACACGCTGTAAAATAGTACCAGAGAATGAATGCATTTAAACTTCACATTTTCACAAAAACCTCCATTTAAAGAGTGACGCGGCAGAAACCACACCAAGAGCAATCTGCTAGCAGTAGGAACCCTTGGCCTTTTCTGGAGAGAAAATTCCAACATGGAAAAATGATGATCAAAATTAGAAGTCTCTCTAAGGTTTCCTGACTTAGACTGAAGTTTCCTCCTGGGAACAGCAGCAGAGGCCCTTGTATGAAGCTGGCAGGATCCAGATCCATCCCCTGCTGCTTACCACTTCCCATTCTCTTGCAAACAGCAGATTTCCCCAACCTCAAAAACCCCAAGAAGTGTGCCTCCGCCACCTGAACGGTCCTCTGAGCAAAGGGAAGCATAGGGCCATGTCCACATGTCCACATATCCAGGAGGGTTCTTCGAGGGGAGATCCCAAAGCCCATGCTGATTGTGCATCAACGCAATATCTCCCTCTGTCCAGAGCCTCAGAGAAGGAATTTAGGAGGCTGGGGCAGACCTTTCTGTTTCCAGTAGCCGGCTGGTAATGGTCTTGAAGCAGATAATGGCCATGTACCTCTTCAGAGTCCCTTCATCCCTACAGTTGTATAAGCAGAAATGAGCAGTCACTGCACTGACAGTATTCAGGAAAACACACAAGGGACCATCTGTCAGACCAGATGTCCCCCCAGGAAAAGATCAGCAGTAAACCAAGTACCCGAGAGACTCCTGCAGAGCAGGGCAGCATGGCCAGTGTGGGAACTGCACTCTATGACCTCTCCCGTCTCCACACCTATATGCTTCGCTATCACTGATGCTCAGTCTTCTGCTCTTGGCCAGTATGACCAGCAAAGCCAGACATACCCCACACAATGTACCACAGCTACTATTCCCTGAGCATCCGGACTCCAGGGACCCAAGGGCTCTGGAAAGGGCATTGGATCTGCTCCAGCTCCACTAAGGATCCAGCGCCCACTGCTGAGGTGAGCCGGCCCCCAGCGGATCCCCTCCTCAATCCACGTATTACCTGTATGTTATGTAGAAGCCCCATAGGGTCATCTGTAAAAAAGGAAGAGAAAAGCAGGACAGAAAGGACATGGGGAGGGGAAAGATGGGAGGGAAGGGAAGGGGAGGGGAGGGGAGGGGACGGGAAGGAAGGGAAGGGGAGGGGAGAGAGGTAAGGAAGACGGGTATTTACTCCATAGAAGGCATGGAAAACAGATGATAAAGACAGAATATAAACCTCCTTATATTCCAAGAAGGAATTTGAAATTTGTATACATACATATTTTTTAAAATCCTGTCACTCTTCTTCCCTAGATGAGAAAGAGGCAGAGAGAGGGTAGAATACCAACAGACTGGATCCTGTGGTACCTGGCATCAGCTCAGGAGCTACCATCTATGAGTGTTCTGTAATGCCACCCTGCCCAGGAAGAGACACACCAGTGTTCCTTGGAACTTATCTTTAGGGACACAGGACAGCATTCCCATAAGGATATTTTAAAGTGAACATAAGACTCTGCCTTACAAGACATATTTATATGTTCCACCAAGAAAGTTGCCACAAACAACTAAGTTTAAAACTGTTACATGTGAACCAGGTTTTAGTACAAATGCAATATGAAAGTTGACAAATAGGAATTCAAGTAGAAACAGGATGCCATCATCCTAGAAAGCTATCTTGTCAAGACTGAAGGAAAAGACAAAGAAAAGCTAAACTGTCCACAGGAGGAAATGCATCTCCAGCTGCCGGCACAGGGTTTGGTCCTGCTGGGGGAGTGGGGTTGGGAGGGGGGCCCTCCATATTGGAGATAGCCCGGGACCATGTGCACCAGGGACATGAAGGCTGGCAGGCCATGGGAGGTAGCAGACTATAGAGGAAGACTGTATTGTTGGTTAGGATTTTTGTTGGTCTGTTTGGTTAAATTTCTGCAAATCTGCACTTGTAATACCATGATGGCTTCTTCATGAATAGAACTTTGCTGCTGAACTGACCTGCTTGGCTGCTGCAAAAATTGAAAAGGAATTGATTTTGATGATCTGACATGCGCAGAGGAACAAAACAAGATTGAGTGATGGAATGTGGATCAATCCCACACCTGTGGCAGGTGTCTATGATGACAATGGAAGAAAGAAACAAAGCCGTGCTTCCCTTCCACATGTGGCCTTTGGCATAGAGTGGATTCTTCTAGGGTCATTGCTGTTCTGGTTATCAGCTGTGAGTTAGGTCTTTTTAACACCTTGATTCCAAGTCAAATAAAATTCCCAATCAAGAGACAGAGGAAGAGAAAAGAAAAACAAAAGGGAAGGAGTGAGCACAATTTCTCACAGTGAACCCCCAACAACACTCACATTCCCAGGCGTCCCTGTTCTCACACACAGGCCCTGTTTTCCACATCACCCACACCACCACGAAGCCAGCTCAGGAACACCAGAACAAAGTATGCTAATTTTAGTGAGTACACTGGGACTGACTAGACATGGGGCTAGCCTCATTTCTTGTTCTCGGTCTACTTCAAGCAAACAGGTGCTTTATTACTCAGGGACACAGGGAACACAGTCTTCCTCATTCTGTCCCACCAGCTAATCTTTGGAAGGAAAACGGCAGCCCAGCCCTTGAACTGGCAGTTCCATCACTGACTACAAGCTTTCAAAGCTGGTCTCGGTCTGTGCCCAC
Organism: Eospalax fontanierii; assembly: GCA_035773235.1. NCBI lineage: Eukaryota > Metazoa > Chordata > Mammalia > Rodentia > Spalacidae > Eospalax > Eospalax fontanierii. Next base: position 42,256,937 of record CM069524.1, read on the forward strand.
TGAAGATATAATACATGTACACCAGCAGCTTAATTTTTGCATATATTTTCTGGGGCCTTATAATTTACACACTCATAAATTCCCGCTCCTTCCTGAGAAAGGTGCTGCCAATTTATACAGACATGTTTTTAGGCATCTGTGAAAATCAATTCTCAGAGGGATTTGAGAAGTGTGAATGGGTCATTAGGGACATGAGAACTGAAGTCAGCCCTTCTTATGAGGCTGTCGATGGGACAGGCATGGAGGACGCATGGAGGTGCTCAAACACTGACCCCTGGAGAGCAGCTGGACAATGAGAGCAGGGTCTTTCTAAATTCACACCCCACCGATCTGTCTCAGAGAGAGTATGTGCACATTCAGAGTATCCCAGGAACCAGGAGACTGTTCCAGCTAGGTGAGTTTCCAACACACCTCCAGCACCAGAAAGAACTAGAAGTGGAACACCACTGCATTCCACCTAGGAAACCATACATGCTTCCAGCACTGCCCAACCACCGCCACCCCGGCTGTGTCAGCCCTGGGAACCTTTGCTCGGTCAGGTTCTGTGAGTGCAGATGTTGGTGGGACAGAGAGGTAGAGTCCTGTCATGACCTTAAGCAAGTCACACTCAGCCTCAAGTTTCCTGGCCTGTAAAATGGAGACCATACAGAAGGTATCTGCTTCCTGGGAGGACTGTATGAGATGATGCTTGTGAAAATGCTAATGTTAGGGGGAAGGCCTCAAGGAGCCCCACACTTGGATTGTACACACAGAGAGATTTGTTTTGTGAGATACTGGGAACATCTCCAAGGAATATTATTTCCTTTGCATTGATTTTCAGTCATCCATCCATTCAAACACCCATCCATATATTCATCTACCTTTTTATTCATTTATTTATAGAGCCACCCACTTATCCACCATCTATCTATTCATCTACCCATCCGTTCATCCACTGATCTGATCATCCATTCATCTGATTATGCATTCATCTATCTACCCACACATTCATCCACTCATCCATCCATCCATCCATCCAGTTAATATCCATTTCTATTAATCCACATATCCATCTATCAAATTACCCTTCCATTCACCTATCCTTCTATCGATTCACCTATCCATCATCTAATATCCATCTCTATCTATTAATCTACCTATCTATCCATCTAATTATTTATTCATTCACCTACCCATATATCCATCTACCGATGCATTGACGTGTCTACCCATACACTCATGCATATATCCATTCATCCACCCACCCAATCATCCACTCATCTACTCACCACCCATCTACCTACCTATCCATTTGTCCAATCATCTATCTATCCATCTACCCATCAGTACATCCATAATCCATTCACATATCCATCAACCCATCCACTCATCCACCTACCCACCCATTCATCTAACCATCTATCTACTCACCCATCTACCCATACATTCATACATATATATATATATATATCCACCCATCTATCACCCATCTACTAGCCCATCTATCCATTTACTCGTACACTCATATACTTACTTATCCATCCATCCACCCATCTATCCATCCACTGACCATACATCCATCTACCCATCCGTGCATTCACCCACCCAGACATCCATCCATATAACCATGCATTTATCCACCCAATAAACGCCGAACTGCTCCAGTGCCCAGCCCTTGCTACGTACAGGGATGTAACAGTGAGAAAAGTATACCAAGTTCTTGTCTTCATGGTGCTCACTGCCCAGTGAAAGGGCAGAAAACAGCCAAGTCAGCATCACCACATGCAGAATGATACCAGTCGTGTGCACTCTGGAGGGAAGAAAAGCAAAGTGAGAACATAGAGTGAGGGCTCGGTCAGGCCTCGTCTGGGGAAGTCAGAAGTCAAGGCCAGGGCTGAGACAGGATAAAAGGTCAGAGGTGGGTGAGTAGTATGGTGTGAGTGAGGGGTGAAACAAGGAATCTCGTGGGAATGGATGTGGCTTCCTGTCAGGACAGGTGAGGTGGCAACAAACAGCAGAAATCTGTTCTTTCAAATTCTGGGGCTAAAATTCTGAGGTCAAAGTCCTGGAAGTTTGGTCCCTTCCAGGGCTCTGAGGAACATCGTTCCTACCATCTCTCCCAGGATCTGCTGGTGACTAGCCACCTGTACCCTCAGTTTGTGTCATCTGATTGCGTTACTCTATCTCAGCCTCCTTCATCACTTTTCCCTGTGCATTTCCCTCTCTTCTAATGTGGATGTCAGACTTGTACATGGCTTACCTTAATGAGTAGGGCCTCATTCTAACCTGGTCGTATCCAAAAGGGTCTCATTTCTACATGAGGTCACCTTCCTAGATTCCAGGGCTGAAGTCTTCAATGAACCTTTTTAGGGGACACAGTTCATTCCACTGTAGTTGACAAATAAAAGAGAGGGCTTGGGGCTGGAGAGATGGCTTAGCAGTCAAGACACTGGCAGTTTTCGCAGAGGACCAGGGTTCAGTTCCCAGCACCCACATGGTAGTTGGCAACCATCTGTAACTCCAGTTCCTGGAGATCTGATGTCCTCTTCTGGCCGCCATGGGCGTTGCATGCATGGGGACATTTGTGCAGGCAAAACATAGGTAAAGAGTACATTTTTAATTTAAAAAATTAATAAAGGAGAGGCACTAGATGAAGCTAGGGCATCAGACTTCATGGATCTGGCAAGCCTGGCTGGGATGTGGGAAGAAAAGATACTAAAGTCTGGGTGACTGGGAAGGAATAGGCATGTCTGCGATATCAGTTTCTCAAAGCATGCCCGTACGAGTTTGGGGATGTGTATTGTACAGGTGTTATGCAAACTGCTAAGGAACATTGGTCACCAAGATGATGGGCTCACAGGTGCAGGGGAAAGCCACTCACCTGGCTAACATGATGGCTCTGGAGGGAAGGTGTATACTTGGGTAGCAGGCTGTGGCTAGAATCAGAAAGGCTAACATAGTGCCCAGGCTATCTGCAGGCTCCATCTGGTCCATGTGAAGGATGATGCCTGTTATTCACACCACGCCCACCCCCAGGGTCAGTTGGAACTGAGACCTTCTGTGACATACTGGTTTCTAATAATTGCTTATAAGGCTGAATTAGGATTTTTTGTTGTTGTTGCTGCTGCTGTTATTTTTATGTGTATGAGTGTTTGCCTGCATGTATGTATGTGGTACATGACTTGTGCCTGTGGAGGCAAAAAGAGGGTGTCAGATCCCTTGGAACTGGTTACAGACAGTTAGGAACCACTATGTGGGTGTTGGAAACTGAATGCAGGTCTTTTGCAAAAGTAGCCAATGCTCTTTACTGTTGAGCTATCTCTGCAGCTCCAAGGTGGTGGTTCTTTTTGAGGCAGGGTCTCACTATGTAGTCCTAGTTGGCCTAGAACTCACTGAGCAGACCCGCAGACTCAGCTGGCCTTGAACTTTCAGAGATCTGCCTGCCTCTGCCTCCCAAGTGCTGTGATTAAAGTTCTTCACACCACACTCTGTTGAATTGAGCTTTTTATGTCACTACACAAGGTTTCCATAAAATAGTGCCCTCCTTCCTCAGTGTAACATGCCTACCCAACTCAGTCCTGTGGACCCAGGTCCCCACTCCACCCCCACAGGCACAAGTCTGTGTATCTTTTCTTCCAGGGTACTTTGCCTAATGTCACACATTCAGCCCATGCTGAGCATTTTTCTGCCCTGGCTTTTAGTCTACCGGAAGTAAAAGAGAAGATGGCCAGTTCCAGATTCAGGAGGAAGAGACATGAGGCCCAGAAGGTCCATAGAGTTGCCAGAGACACAAACCTGCACCGCCCAGCCTAGGTGACCTTCGATGCATGAGAACAGGCAGCCGTTCCCACTCCTGATGTTGATGTTATTATACACTGTACAGAATGATCAAGCACTCTGATTACTGATGGGAGGTGCACCTATATTCCTGAAAGATTTGTGCATGCACTAAGTCACTCTGGAATATACATCTGCCTCACAGATATAACCTCACTCTGTGCACCCACCTGCCTGCCCCATTATGAGACTGGTTAGCGCCATGTCTTATGACTGTTTCTCAGGCACACAGACAACTCACCTGTATCTTGGAGTGACATCACTCAGCACAGAGGCCTTCTAATCTCTAGCAGGATTTTCTCAGTCTGATTTAGTATCAAGCACACAATGGATGCTTCACATAAACAACCATTTCATGAAAACTCTCTTTTTCCCCTGTTGACATGAACCCCAGAGCTCCTCCTTACTGTCCCCTAGGGAGAAGGCTGAACATACTCCCCACATTCCTAAAGCACTCTGCTAACTTCCCTAGTTCCTTCTAACAATTCTTCCATCAGGAACCAAGAGTCAGAGAACCCTAAAGACATTTCTACTTTAGAAAAGTTTAGGGTCATTTCCTAACAGCCTCTACCAGCCCCTCCAGGTCCCCAGGGCCTTCCTCCGTGAGGTCATGAAGATGTCATCTGCTGGATGGAACATTCTTTCCTGCACTCTGCTGAGCTGCTCCTTCTTTCCCTTAAGTCTCAGTTTAAATGTCACCTTCTTGGGGATGCCTCAAGGCCTCCTAGTCCAGGACACACTCCTGGTATCATCTTGGTCAGCCAGTTTTCCTTAAGTCCTTAATACCAGCCGCAGCTTCAGTGTCCACAGATTTCACCAACCATAGGCTAGCAATACCCAGACATATCTGTGCTGAACACCAACAGACATTTTCCCCAACCCATGATTAGTAATGAGTCACTGAACCTCACGTTACATGGAGTGTTACGGTTTGAATGTGAAAAGTCTCCATGGGCTCATGAGTTTGAAGACTTGGTCCTCAGCTGGTATTGCTATTTTAGAAATTTGTAGAGCAATAAGAGGTAGAGCCTCATTGGAAGAAGTGTGTCACTGGGAGGAAGGACTGAGATTTTATAGCCTGGGCCCCACTTCCTGTCTGTTCCCTGCTTCCTGATTATAGAGGCAATATCAGCTGCTGGTTAGTTTGATTATCACCTTGGCACAACCTAGAATCATCTGGGAAGAGAGTCTCAGTGAAGCATTACCTATGGCCTGTGGGGGTGTCTGTGGAGGATTGTCTTAATTCAGTTAACACATGGGAAGACCCAGCCCACTGTGGGTGCCCCATTCCCTAGGCAGAGGGTCCCGGACTGTGTAGGAGTGGAGAAAGTGAGCTCAGCACACAAATGAGTATGCATGCTTTCATGTCTCTCTGGTGTTGTGGATATTATGTGGACAGATGTTTTAAATTCCTGTCTCCTTGACTTTCCTGTAATGACAGAACTGTGAGCTAGAATAAGCTCTTCCTCCTCTAAACTGTTTACTGTCAGGGTATTTATCACAGCAGCAGAAATGAAACTAGAACATCCCTTATGTTGTTTCTTGTCAGAAGCAACTATTACAGATATCAAAGGTAGTCATTACCTAAAGTTGTGGGAGGTTGAGCCCAGGTTACATGCAGATACCCACTTATGGAAGAGACTTGAGGATTCATGGGTTTTGGGGTACCTGTGTGGTGCCCTGGATCCTATTCCCCCAGACACCGAGGGAAGATTGGATTTTGTTATTTGCATTTGTTTCGTATCTGCTCCTACCTCTGCATACACATCCACGGGGCACAGTGCACAAGGACGGCGGATCCCTGACCTCATTGTCCATCACTTGGAGCACCGGCTGCAGTTGTGTTTGTTGCTCACAGTGCAAGACCCATCAATGAGGAGTTTGGAAAGACTGCAGCTGGCTCAGACAGGGCTGATCTGATTCTAATCTTCACCACAGTGCTCTCCCCAGCTCTAGGATGAAGTCATGCAAAATGGACCTATGGCAATAGTGCCCTGTGACGTCAGCTTCAGACACCGGTCTGGCTTCACCCATAGCCCTCATCCTCACCTTAGACCTGCCTGAGGCCACCTCTGCATCTCCTTCTCATCCTTTCTCAATTCCTCGTTTGCCCTGGGAAAACAGTAAGCAGAGGGAGCCTGCATTCGCCCCATGCCAAGTGCGAGGCCTCAGAGCAAGAACAGTGTCCTGGGGCTCCTGGTCTCTTCCCTATCTAGCAGGATGTTGTACCAGTCACTCCTTAGCCCAGCCCAGAGAGATATGGTTCTGTAGGCAATGACAATGATGAAGACATGTGTCTTGTAGTCTTCCGGGAGGCCCCAAACCAACCTCCAGATGCTTGCCTGATATCTGGGCTTCTATGAACCTTAGTATCCCCATTTGAAAATGGCCATTTGACCCATGCCACCAAATCTCACTTCCCAATTAGTGTCACTTTAATTTCCCTAATTCCACCAGAGTATTTGCAAAGGCACCTGGCATAGTACTGGCAGCTTCAAACCCATGTGCCCAAGCCTCGGGGTGGTTCTCAGGAGCCCAAGTCTGTGAAGCGTGACTTGAGATAACCCACAGCCTCTGAATAGCCCTTGAATGCCAGGCTGAATTGAATCGTCTCCATTTGTCTACTTCCCCACACTACACCAAGAGCCCAGGTCTAGGTCACGGGACACTTTCTAGGGCAGATGACAGAAGTAACCATTACTACTGAACCCAGGTTACCTAAGCAAGGGCAGCTCAAGGCCTATTCATCTGCTCTCAGAGAGAGGCTCTGAAGCTGAGGCTGCCACAGAGTACAGTGGTTGCAGGCACACCTGGGGAGGATGTATGCCCAAGCACTATGAAAGCTCGCATCTCCCTGACTCAGTATCCCTCCCTGGGACACTGGGTTCCATCTGTAGTCAGCCCTCCCTGGACGTGCAGAGAGATGAAGAAGGTGGTGAGGAGGGGACCAAAGGCTTTCATGGCTGCCTTGGGGGCAGATGGCTCTCTACAGACTTGCTGTAGAAGAACTGATGGTTTGGCAGGGATCCACTAAGAGCAAAGGGACCTCCAGTGGCCAAATGCTTCTGACAGGGCTACTCTCAACACAGCATCGAGTGGGCTGAGTGAAGGGGAGAGAGGCCGATCCACTCAGGGGCGCTACCCCAAGCCTGTCACTGGTTAAGCACTTTGTGATGGTTCTAGGAAGTACCTGGGCCTCCTGGGCCATGGTCAGCAGTCATGGTGGAGCCAGGGATCATCCTCTACCCAAGGCCAGGCTGTCGAGAGCAGTTTCTGTTCCATACTACAGCATCAGGCAAACAGAGGCCAGAGAGCAGCTGAGGCTACTGTCCCACCTCAACATGCCCCAGTGAGAGGAAGATAGCCATAGGACGGCAACCGCACACCTCCCCTGGACAGATGCAGGAGGCAGCCCATGAGCCCTTACTCTGCTCAAACTTCCATCCTTTCTTGACAGGGAGATGAAAGGTCTCCTCTAATAACCCCTCACAGTTAGCAAAGGACTGGTGAGGTTTCTCAGCAGTTAAGAGCACTGACTGCTCTTGCAGAGGACCCACATAGTGGCTAACAACTATCTATAACTCCAATTCCAGAGGATCAAATCTCTGACTTTCACAGGCACTGTACACATACAGTGTACTTACAAACACATAAAATAAAAATTTTTTTTTTTTATTTAAAAGGGGCTGGAGAGAGGGATCAACCACTAAGAGCTGGGTGTTCTTGTGTTAGATCAGGTTTGGTCCCCAACACCCACATGGCAGCTAACTACCATCTGTAACTCCAGTCCATGGGATCCAATGCTCTTTTCTGACCTGCAAAGGCATTGTACACATGGGTTCATTTATATTCAGGCAAAATACTCAAAGTCATAAAATAAAAAGGAAGAAATAATTAAAATAAAAAATTAATCAAACTGAGCGGGAGGTCATTATAAGCAGAAAATTGGTCCTCAGTCCCCAGTTCTGGGGCTTCCCCATGCTTCCCATTCAGACCAACACCATCCTCTGAACTCAGGGGAAGGCGGGATTTATGAGAGAAAGTATGGGGCTTGATTCTCCTTGACATAGAGAGGGGATGGTGCCCATGATAAAGAAGGGTACGGATAACGCACAGGCTCTGCCCTAGTTAGCACCAGCTGCTAACTGACACACCTGGGAAGAGAGAACTTCAAAAGAGAAATGACCTCCATCAGACTGGCCTGTGGGCCTGTCTGTGGGGCATTTTCTTAATTGCTGGTTGATATAGGAAAGCACAGCCCACTGTGGGTGGTGCCATCCCTAGGCAGGTGGGCCTGAGCTATATAAGAAAAGTAGCTGAGCAAGACAGCAGACGCATGCCAGCAAGCAGTGTTCCTCCATAGCCTCTGCTTCAGTTCAGGTTCCTGCTTTGACTTCCCTGGATGATAAGCTGAGCTGTGAGTCAAGTAAACCCTTTCCTCCCTAAGCTTGTTTGGATCAGTGTTTTATCACAGCAATAGAAAGCAAACTAGGACAGGCTCTTCTGAGCAGGATTCCATTACAGGCTGGAAACCAGTGCTGCAGATGCCTGAGGCACGTGGTAAGCCAGACTGCTGGGCTTACTGCAGCCCCATGCTGCTGTCCTAGGCCAAGCAGCAAGGTGCTCACCACTGAGTGAGCTTCAGAGGGCCAGGGAGCCTGTAGCTCCTGAGTCCACCTCTGTCACCATGCAGAGGACTGTCTTCTAAGAGACATTTTTCATGCACACTCTGACTTTGCACCAGGAAGCAAGCACAGATATTATTCCCATCTCCTAATGACAGAACTCCTCCTGGTCAGGCTCATCAGAGAGACTAAGAAATGGCCCCAGTTTACATGGGGGGACAAGGGGCTGAGATGACTGCACCCAGGTCTGACTCTCAGTGCTCAGATCAATAACCAATGCATTGTGCTTTGATGTGAGGGCTTTGTATTCGAAGCCGCACCTCTGCTCAGATCGCAGAAGCTGGGAGTGGGCACATTTAGAGGAGGCCACTAATCCACCTGAAGGAAGGGGACAGACTGGGACCAACAGACAATGAGGATGGAGGAGCCATGGCAAGCCAAGGCCTCAAAGACGGGCTCTGCACTCAGAAGGGTAGCAGTAAAGCTCAGTGGCGCATCTGCTTGGAGAGGTTGTTCAGTCAGGGCTGGGAACACACATGTGGGGATGTGTACATATGGGGTCAGCATGTGAGTGTGCATGATATGAGTACACGGTTATGCATGCTTGTGTCAACACATGTGTGCCACATGTGTGAGTGTGCACTCATATGAGTATGTACTGCATGGGTGTGTGCATATGTGTACACACTCACCATGTGAGTGCACACATGAATGCATGTCTGTGCATGTATACTTATGTAACTGTGTATGTATGTGTGCACACCTGTGTGAGTGCACACATGTAGATATGATGCGCCCACATCTAAGTGCATGTACACTTATGTGAGTGTGTTTATGTGTGGGAATGGGTGTCCTTTGGGAGTAGACACACACAGGTGTGAGTGTGTGCATTTATTCACCTTTCCCTGGAAGGAACTGGGTAGAAGGAAGCTAAGTGTGCTGCTCAGGGAGAACTTTATGTCCTAGGTATAGTGAAGAGGTGATTCCTGAAGACACCTGCAATCACAAACAGAAGCCATCTATCTCACTATAAGGCCCACTAAGGCCCACATACATGTAGTTGAGTAATGTCACTGGAACTAAGACTTTCTCTCCAGATGACCAGACACAGTCTCACAGACAGTTTTAGGAGGCAGCGATCTGTGCTGAGTTAGATTCCTGCACAGATGGCTTCTGTGTTCAGGACAGTGACTGGATGTACAGTGTCTCTCTTGCTCAGTGGTAGGGGCTGTCTGCATTGCTGCTCTGGGTTGGCTGTGGCGGCTACAGAGCGAGTGTGAAGAGCATGTGCCCTGAGCCAGACCACGTGTGCACATTCACATCAATTCAACACGGCATCTCACCCTTCCCAGGACACAGCGTGCACAGTATCAAGTCCAGAAAGTAGACTCTGCCTGAGTTGTCGGGACACAGCAGACGTGACTGAGGAGAGGGACAGAGCTGGAAGCACGCCAACCCTGCAGCGTGCAGAAAATTGAGGACAGAGGCTACTCCACCTCTGGCCATTGAGTTTTCTCAGCATACTCCAAATGTTCTGGAACAATCTCCCTGGCCTCTCCTGGAGCAGCACATCCTTGTCAGGCTCCATCCTGAGCATAGCCTCCAGTTCCAGGTTTTCCTCTCACTGAGTTGAACAATGAGATTTTTTTTCATCATTATTTCAAATGTTTTTCACAAGCTTGATTTAAAAAGGGAAAATTCCCCACCATATTTTTGGTCTGATTATCAGATGATGATGGACAATAGATTGATAAGAGTCACTCGAGGCAGCCCGAGCTCTTGTGTATAACAGCTACTCCAATTATCAGACACTGCTGAACTATTATTGATCCCACTCCCATCGGGCGTTCATAGAACGTTCTCCACTTCTTTAAAGTGCTGTTAGCAGAAACGCCCAGCGGTGGAAAGGCGCAGATTCTCCTTTCAACACAGCTCGATACAGTAAATAGCACACGGCGAAAGTTCAGAGTTCTGCAATCTCAGTGAAACAAATAACTACCCGCACAAACACACAGACTGGCTGGCAGCTAAATGGTTTATTACAGAGCGGGTACCTGCGAGGTCATTGCATATGGAACCCTGGCGACTGAAAAAGGGGGCAGACGAGGGTGGAGGGGACAGCAGGGAGAGGCCCCACCCCTCAAGTGTGTTTCCCGACCTCGTGTGCTATCCTCCAGATAAGCATGGCGTGTCTTGTTTCTCCTGGGATGGTGAGATTTGAAGACATATGGGGGCCTTTGTAGGGGTGATCCTCAAAAAAAAGCGTCTGCACGATGAGGTGCTATTAAAAGATGCTGACCCATGGCAGTGTCCCCTCCCTCCAAATCTGATGTGATTGCTGACAGATTATGTGGTCCTTTCTGATCCTTGGCTTTTGTTGTATGTCAGGGCCAAGTCAGAACATAAAACTTAAGTGATCGACAAACAAGGAAATCAGCCAGTAACTAGGAAGCTAATCTCTCGACTCCATCAGTAGTTAACCAAAGGGCTGACCATGAGGAAAGAGGTCAGGTCAAGTGACCTGAGGAGTCGATGGAAAGAAAGAGCTTTCTGTTATTGGTTCTGTCGTCTTTTTCCTCCCGCTGTGAATAAGTCCCTGTTTCATTATATGAAAATAAAACTGCAGAATTTCTCCTGTCAACCCGGTTATCACCGGGTCCATGCTGTGAGTGATGGCATCGGCCCAGCCCGTGGCTTCGTCTCTCTCAGCCCCTGATCCTGGGCTGCTGATGTCTTCAGCATTTGCACACAGGATCTGTGGTGGAGAGGCTAAGAGCTCACAACTCCCTGAACAAAGGCAGGGGAGATGCCAGGCTCGGGGAAGGTGGGGCCACTTAGAGGGTGGCAGGGTTGGGGAGGCTTCAGAGAACATGGCCGTCCACAGAGCTGGACTCTCTCACTGTAATCCTACCAGCACATTTATTTGTTGGAGCCACAAAAGATTCATTCTTGCCTTTGAGTCGCTTGTGGTGGAACAGAAGAGATAAACAGGTCACGTGGCAGTTACATGACTGTGTGGGATGCCTAAGGTACATCATATGACAGAATTCAGGGGAGAGCACATACACTTGGCTGAAGATGCGTGCATGCTTGACTTGGGAGCCAGGATGCTGCTGTGGGATCTGTTTGCCCTGACCTTGGAGGGAACTGGAAGAAGTCAGGTGGTAGATAGAGCTGGTACAGGTGCCTCATGGCAGTGGGGGGAGGGGCACAAGAGAAAACATGGAGGAGAAACAGAAGGTCCCAGAGACAGGGACTCGGGTGAACATTTGCATACCCATGTCCACAATAGCCAAGAGCAGGGAGCAGCTCACATGCCTAAGTATCCAACAACGAATAAGGATTGTGGAGATTCCACAACAGAATACTCTTCAGCCTTATAAAAGGAAGGGTGTTCTGACACATTCTACAAAGTGAGTGAAGCTTGATGACATTATACCATGTGAAGTAAGCCAAAGCCAGGAGGCAAGCTACATAACTCTGTTCTTACATAGTCCCTAGAGCCCTGGGGTTTACGGAGACAGGAAGTAGGATAGAGTGGGCTGTTGAAGAGCTGGATGTCCATGCTCAGTGGTTATATCATTTTAGTCTGGGATGAGAAAGCTCTGGAGATGTAGAGGGGTGAAGACTGCCTAAAAATGTGATGTACTTTGTGTCACTCAGTGGCACAACTAAGAATGATTAAGATCATAATCCTGAAATATATTTATGTTATTACAGCTAAATTAATTCCAGAGGGCCTGGGCAACAGGACAGTAGTCAGGAAGATCCAAGAGCTCTTATCCTGGCAGGAAACAGGTCTGTGGACCCACACGGTAAAGTTACAATTCAGCTTTTTAATTTGATTTTGGTCTGGGCTTTTTGGGACAGGGTCTCGTGTATCTCAGGCTTGTCTTGAGCTCACTCTGTAGCTGAGGGTGACTCTGAACTCCTGATCCTCCTGCCTCCTTAGTACTAGGACGATAGGCATGCACCACCAAACCCAGCTCCGTTTCATCTTTAAGGAGCATCTCTGATTTCCTCTGTTGTCAGAATCTCTGAAACACTCAGTTGAAAATCAAAGAGACTGGGGACTTCACGGAAAGAGAACATGGCCCCAAAGAAGAGTCTGGCGCTTGTGGTTATGAGGGAAAGCACTGAGCTGATTTTGGAGCTAGATAATTAGGTCCATAGTTGGCCTTTGCCATTTGTCAGCCATGTGATTTTGGACAAGTTCCACAACTCCTGGGCCTTGATCTCCACTTCTGAGAAGCTGAAATGATTGCTGAGCAATCCTGGTGTGAGGCAAGTGACACAGGCACGTAGATGCTGCCATGGGTACCAGTCATCCTCTCCATCAGCCTCTGAGCCTCTGTGTCTCCTACAGCCTCATCAGGACCACCTGGGGTAGCAGATAGACCCTTGGCCCTCAGCCCCACACAAAGTAGTTATCGAAGCAGTTTCTTCTCCTGCCCCAAGCCAGCTCCCCTCCACTCAGCACTACTTTCTCATAATCCAAAGGGCAGCTTCCAGGGTCCTCAGGTGGGGAGCCACGGAAGGCATTCTCTCCCCAATGCCTCATTCTCTGCTCACATGCAGTATCCTTCTGTGACTGAAGTACACAAAGCCTTTTACATGGCAGGAAAGATAGTCTTGAGGCATTTTCAGATTCACCCACCATCCCTCAGGCAGTAGGAGGTGGTGCCAGAGAAGGCAATCAGTGTCCAGATCGTGACAGCATGTGTCAGCCCTAGAGTGTGAGTATGACCAGTGGAGGGTGGGCAGCCTGACATTTCCATCCATGAACTAATCCAACCAGTGGAAGTAACAGGAAAGACTCAGCTTGCTGTTGGAACATGCCTCAGGCTCCTGTGTAGAACATGACTTAGAAAATAGGTGTGTTGTAGGAATCAGAACTTGGCTCTAACCAAAGAGAAGGATGGGACCTTGAATTTGGACTTACGTGGGTCAGATTGATTGAGCTGGCAAAAATGACCAAATATCAGCAATTCCACAACATATACAGCTAATGTGTATTGACAAGTGATTGTGACTAATTGTAGACTTCTATCTACTTAGACTTCTGTGAAATACACCTGCTTAAGCATTCTCCTTTAGAACCTCATCCAGGAACCAGGAAAGTGACGAGGTTCACCCCAGTGCTGGGGATCCTATAGAACATTGAAGCCTAGAGTCTGTGTGTTGTAGAGTCTGCACGATGAACTAGAGTTGGGTCCAGAAGACCTGGCAAAATGCACCATCTCCTAAAGGGCTGTACCATTATCCTTCTGTGCTCCTTGCCTTTGGGGTTCTCCTGGGAAAGCCTGGTTTTGGCAGACTGGTAATTTGAGACAGGAATTTAAGAGTTCTCTTCCACCCTCCCAGATAAGAGCTCAGTGGAGCCTGCCTTCTGAGAGAGACATTGGCCAATGCTCTGGTCTCCCTGCCTCACATGCCACTTGAGTATTTTGGTGTAAGCACATCTGCCTTTAAAAAACAAGTTAGTGGATGATGAGAGCTGCTGAAATGCAGTGTTTTCTGGAAAAACTATATACTTCCTGTACTTCCAAAAATCTTGAACTCCTGGGGATTAATTGGAGAGCAATTTAAAGAAAGCGCATCTCTCTCTGACAGGGTTTAGGAGCTGGGAGTGTGTATGAGGGGGCGGTGCAGGAAGTAGATGATGAGAACTTGAATAGCAAGCTTCTGTGATCTGATCTGCAGTGGAGAGAGGGAAGCAGCAGGCTGCGCTCCTGGATGAGACATCCACTTGAGCAGAGGGCTGCAGAGATGTTTTGTGGGAGGTGCGTGTGCACATGCACGTGTGTGGAGGCTGGAGGTCCACAACAGGTATTTTCTTCAATCAGTCTCCATCTTATTTTTTTGAGACAGGGTCTCTTTCTGAGCATGGACCTCTCTCGCCTGGTTAGACTGACTGACTGGCCAGGCAGCCCCAGGATTCTCCTGTCTCGAGTTCATCAGTGCTAGAATTACAGACATGTGCCACCATAACCAGCTTTTTATCTTTTACAGGGATGTCAGAGAACAAACTCAGATCATCATGCTTGTACAGCAATCACTTAATCGACTGGGCCATCTCCTCTACCTATTGGTTGTCTCTTGAAATGCTGTGTCCTCCACAACACAAAGTGGAAACCTCACACTACATAGGAAATCAGGTACTATCTCATCTCCCCATGGTCAAGTTTCCTATACATCTGTGCCTGTCTGCCAAACAATGACTCTTGGATTTCTGAAATCACTGGTAAGCCACACCAGTTCTCACATGCTCAAAAGCTCCTGTGCCCTGGCCAAGGCTAGGCATATACCCATCATCAGCCAGAGAAAACCAAGCAAGTGTGTTCAAGTGTGGTAATTCCCTCTCTCGTCATCTGAGAACAAATACCACAACAAAGCTAGAGATGGATCAGCCATTAAGAGTAATGGCTGCTCTTCCAGAGGACCTGGAGTCAATTCCCAGCACCCACATCAGCCACAGCTGTCTATAACTCCAGTTCCAAGGGAATGTGTATAACTCCGGTTCCAAGGGAACGTGTCTTGTGGCCTCCATGGGCATCCTCACACATGTGCTATTCACTCACACAGACACATACACACACACATACAATTATAAATAAATTTTAAAAATAACACATTAAAGCGGGAGAGGCTGGAGATGGCTCGGCTAAGAACACATACTGCTCTTGTAGAGGACCTGGTCTGGTTTTCAGCACCCACAATGGACAACTCACAACCTCGTGTAACTCTCACTCCAGGGGATCCAACGCCTTCCTCTGGGCTTTCATGTGCATTGCAGCCACATTCGTGTATCCACACAGACGCACACATAAAATTAAAAATAAAATTAAAGTTTTAAACTACAGAGGAAGTCACAAAGGGTTGTGTAGGGTGTGAAAAAGACAGGAGCATCAGGAGAGGGAAAAGTTCCTCCCCCACACCAAAGCATTCTGGGCCTACAATCTACCTGACCTCCAGTGTGGGCAGAAACCACGGGACAGCCTCTAGGAGGCGTCTTCACCTCATCCCTGTGCGTTCCATGCCCCCAAACCCTCCTCCTCAGATAGCACCAAGACAAGCCTATCCTCTGCCCCAAACCATCAGAATCCTTTCTCATCCTCCCTGTCCTCCCTAGCTGCACCTGCCTCCCAAAGGCCACTTCAAATTCCACCTTTTCCATGAAACATCCAGGTCAAGCTTAGAATGACTAAGTAGGACAGAGGTCAGAGGTGTCCCAGTCACTGGCCCATCTCACAAGTCACTGTGACTTACAACTGTCCCATGCACTAGGCTCTGAACTGGGATCAAACGCAGAACTGTCTCTCTTTTTTAAACTTTTGTTTATCTATATGTGTCTATGTGTTTGTATGTGTATGAATGTATGCTCAAATGTGTGCATGCAAGCATGCCTATGCCACAGTGTATGTGTAGAAGTCCAAGAACAGCCTCAGATTTTGATCTCACATTCCATCTTGTTTGAGACCAGGTCTCATGCTTGCCATCTGGGGACTCTTCTATCTCCTGTCTCACCATAGGATCATTGGAATTGCAGACATGCAATCTGCATCCAGCTCTATGTGGGCATCTGAACCCAGGTCCTCATGCTTTTACAGTGAGTGCTTTACTCACTGAGCCATCTTCCATCTCCCACACAGAACTCTGAATGATGAAATTAGGACTGGAAAGACTAAGAAGGGGTGACTCAGCCACAACCATGCTCCTGTGCCACGGAAGCAACAGGATCTCCACCAGGGTCCATTCCAGACAAGGGTGCTGGGAACCAAATTCAAGTCTTCTGCAAGAGCAGCAAGCTGTTAACTGCTGAACTACCTCTCCAGCCCTGCGATTATATTTTAAATTGTTCTTGAGAGTTAGAGGCGTATGTTGAAGTGTTGGTGGATGGGATATGATGCCTCCATCTTGTTCCAAAGCCATGAGATGGGGTGACTGGGAAAGAAGCAAATGAGACAAGATGGGCTACAAGTGGCTAAAATTTCAACTAGGTGATAGGTGTGAACAAATACCCTAACCCTGTGGTGCCCTTTTATGTGAACTGGAAATTTCCTGTTTGAAAACAATTAAATGAGTACTTTCAACAATGAGAACCATGTGGGAACCAGAGCTGACCAAGGCTGCTCACATTGCCTACAGCAGGTGTTTAATGGACAGTGGACCTTGTTGCCTTAGTCTGTGGGTTCTGTGAGACACTCAAGGGTGATTTTTGAAGCCAGGTATAACAAAGTATGTCTGTGATCCCAGGACTTGGGAGGTTGAGATAGGAGGATTGCCAAATTTGAGGCCACCCTGGGAATGATAGTGTCAAGCCAGCCTGGTATAAGGGTAAGCTCCTGACTGATAAAAACACGAAAGAAAATTTGTATGATTTCTCTAGTACCTTCTAGGAATGGGCTTCAGAATGCTCGTAAGAGGGTGCCCACGCCTTAGCTGAGGATCCAACAGGCCAGACAGTCTGGAAAAGGCTGAAGGAGGATGGCTCAGTGGGTGAAGGTATGTGCCACCAAGCCTGAGAGAATGAATATGAGCCCCAGGACCCACATGGTGGAGTGAAAGAACCAACTCCCACAAGTTGGCCTCTGACTTTTGCACGTATGTCATGGTCCGTGTACCTGCACACACACACACACACACACACACACTAAAAATAAGAATAAGATGCAAGTTAAAAGGAATGTGGTACCTTTCTGGAGACAATCTCTAGAATCAGTAAATTATTATGTAAAGGGGGGCTAGAGAGATGGCTCAATAGTTAAGAGTACTGGATGCTCTTGCAGAGGACCTGGGTTTGGTTGCCAACACCCACATGATGGCTAACAACCATCTATAACTCCAGTTCCAGGGGATCTGAGGCCCTCTTCTGACCTCCACAGACACCAGGCATGCATGTGGTACACTTGCATAGATGCAGTCAAATACTCATATACATAAAATAAAAATAAATCTTTTAAAAATTAGTATTATTATTTTGAAGAGGAAGAGGAGGGAAAAATCTGGAGAGGAAGCCAGGTCATCGTGGAATGCATCCAGGCAACACACTCTCCTGAAGCGTTACGCCCTCTCTGCAAGGCTACACTGCTCCCTCCTCAGATGAGGGCTTGTGTTACACACCTTCTTTCTGCCTCTGAAGCAGGCCCTGCCTCAGCTGCCATTTCCACCTTGCCTGCAGAGCCTTACCCCATGAGCACTGAGCAACCAGCGAATGGAACCAGGCTCAGAAACTCTGTGCAGAGAGTGCTGGAGACCAAGCTAGAGATGCAGGAGCCCCAGGGACATCACACACTTCTACAGAAGGCTTATGACATCAAGAAGAACCCTGGCATCGGTTCTGCAGCCAGTTTTAAATATTAAGTACCGTTTGTGCTTACTTCAACCCCCATTAGACTGGGCCTAGGTGATTTTATTCCATTGGCATGTTGCTACATTTGATTCTTCAGAGCTCTTCAGTACTTTATAAAGTAATTAGTGCATTTAAATTTTCTTGGAAGGGAGAGGTTTCCTTTCTTGCATTGGTTGATTTGAGTTCCGGTGTTAGAATGGAATCCAGACTACACATATGCTTCGTACACACTTTACACTGAGCCACACCCCAGCTTGAGAACTCATCTCTTAATGAAGTATTTCCTCTGTGTAACTTCCTCTTAGTCAGGCCTCCCACTGTCACCAGCCATGCCCTGCTTTTCACTGAGGGCACTTGTCACCTCAGAGGCAGCCCAGAAGGAGCTGGCTGACCCAGAAAGATCTGAACAAACTCTGTTCCTGAAAAAGGACTTCAAGTAGTCATTAGGCTGCCCAGAGTTCTGCAGCAAGCTAGGTGTGGACAGGAGATGGTTGGAAAGTAATCAGTTTTGCCTTCAGGCCTTTCTGGCCGGTATAGACCTCAGTAAAGGGAACACACAGCAGCCCCTTCTGACTTCTCCAGCTCTGTGACTCCAAATTTGCCCAACCTCTGATGCCAGAGAAGACTGAATCCTAGGTGTCAATCAGATGAGGGCGGCTACACTGCCCCCACCAGCCTGTGGGGAACAATGGAGTGTCCGTCTTTGCAATCACACAGTATTATTTGAGGCTCTCATTTACCAACAAACTTGGGGCACACTGTCAAGGGACACTGTGCCTGGAGCTGTTGATGGTTGAGGAAGGTTATGTAGGAAGCTAGTCAGAAAGTCATGCATACCAGGACAGGAAGAGCTTTAAGTGTCAACAAAGATGGAGCAGAGCTCCACGAGCTCACCCATTAGAAACAGAAAACAACTGGAAGATGGAGTTGTAAATGAAATCCATTCTACCACAGCACAGATAGGAAACAGTGTGTACAACCCTCCAGAGCATGGGGACAGCAGTAAGCTGGTGGACAAAGAACATCTTGCTGCCGGCCTCTCAACGAGGCCGCAACGCTGTGCCTCATCCATTAGGATCCGGTCACAGAGACACCATGAAAGAAATGACAAATTAGCAATTTCGTGGCTGGAGCATAATACTATCATTTGTATCACAAAGTCAGCAAAATCCAGCCTCCAGTAACTCAACACCCCATTCTGACCCAGGCCTGGCCATCAATACGGTTTTATGTGCATGGTACTAATCACTCAAGTCAGATAATATGCAAGGTTAATGGTTGCGGACACTCGGGGAAGTATCTAAGATCTGATAAGGACAACCCACATGATCGCAGTTCTCTTCCTATATGTCCCAGCTCAGAAGAAAGGGAAGAAGAAATCAATGTTTGAGGCAGTCCCTAATACATCTCTCTGTGCTACATATAAATTGGCCCTTCATTTGCTCATTCACACCCAAGTTAATAAATAGCTCAGACATGAGCCAGCCTGATCAGGAAGGAGTGGGATCATTGTACGCCTGTCACCCACTAGAGATTTATGCAGCCTCTGCACAAGGGACCCAGCCAGGCTCTCCAATTACCACACTGAGCTCTTCATGAAACAGAAACTGTGCTGGTTTGTGATGAGGACTTTAATATCCATATATATCAAAGCCATGTGCTGAGGTGTTGTACTTTCTTCTGGTAAAGTATTGAGCTTTGACTAGACAAAGGCCCAACCAGGGCCTCTTTGTCCAGCATCAGCCACCAGGGTGAACATGGAAGTTATGACATCTGTGTGAACTCACATTTTCCCTTCTTTACTCACATGGTAACACTTGGCTTCCCTAGCAAGACCTGGTGCAACAATAAGACCTGGAGAACTTTGATGAGCTCCAACTGTGATGCTAAAAGTTCCCTGGTCCCTCAGATGTTCTGGGAAACCCCCTGTCAACTCATTGGCTAATTTCAGCACATTGCTCCTGATGAGGCAGCATCAGTGTGCAAATACACTTCTGTTGGTGAAATGCCTAGAGGCTAATCATCTCCAAAGGGCAGGTGCTAGCCTTGGCAATGGGTTTCTCCTCAAATTCAGGTTTGCCCTTTCTTGTCCCAATGCAATTATAAAATTTATCTTCCCAAACAGAAAGTGAGCATGCTATTAACTCCTTTAATTTGTAGCCAACGTATCAGATGGAAATATAGAATCAGCACTGGCTTGGGGGCACTGAGGAGATTTATCTTACTGGTGGCAGCGAGATAGACACTCCCAGAGGACTGTGAGTTCTGACGGTTCCTCTGGCTGAATGAAAAATCGTCCCCATACAGCCGCCACTCCAGGCGTGAGCTCATTCTTTGGTGCGTCAGCCCTTGCTCCTGGAGCCATGCTCTTGCCAGCCAGATGTGCGCAGATTGTCTTCCTGAGCCTAGAATTCTTGTTGCCTGTGCTGGACCAGGAAGTGAGGTGGGAGGACCCATGGTTCTGCCTACCTAAATGTGTCACACACCTGGGCGCTGTGGTATAGGACACCATCTGCTTCTGTGTCCAAGAAATGAAGAGTGAGTCAGTCCTGTACAGGGTCCAACAAGCCCTTGGAGTGAAGTCACACGTGTCAGGCTTGTGGGACATGTGCTGTGTGCCTGTTTCCCACTCAGCATACCACAGTAGCTGGAGCCAGTGTCACAGAACCTTGTGACCTCATTCTAGCATTAATATTAGAGAGACAGGGATAAAGAAAAGGGAGTGATGAAAACTACCTCATATGGCAGAAGAGAGAGGAACATAAGGAAGAATTTTCCCAGAACTCAGAGCTAAACGCATAGAGGAGGCCAGTCCCCAAAATGGAGAAACAGAAAATAGGTCAGAACCATAGGGCCTGGTTTCTGCTGTGGGTGAACAGGGCAACCAGATCCAGCCTGGAAGAGTCAAGGTCTATAAGACACAGCTACAATCAGACCCAGGGTGATGACTGAATTTGATAGTCAACAAGGGAAGCCTCAGAGATTATGGAAACATATTTGGGTGTGCCAATGAGGCCATTTCCAGAGATGAGTGGATTATGAGCGCTTTGACCTCATGGATGGATTAACCTCCTAATGGAGTCATATGCGGCTTTATTGGGAAGTCGGAGGTAGGTCAAGTTAGAAGAAGCAGATAACAGGTATGGAGGAGTCTTTGAGACCATGGCATCTTCTTGTATACCCCTTTGTTCTCTGCTTCATGTCCACCAAGAACTGATCCACAACCTCCCACACAAGACATGCAGCCAAGACGTTCTGCCCAAGTGCACAGTAGGCCCTGGGCTGAACCCTCTGAAAACATGAACCAAATTAAAACCTCCTTCAGTTGTTTCTGTCAAGCACTTCAACATAGCAATACAAAAGTAACTGCTATACCAGAGAACTGACAGCCAAACAGCAGGTCTGTAGGTCACAATGACTAGGGTCTTCTGGGTGATCAGCCAGTTGCTCATGGTCCCTGGTGAATAGACTGGCTGCCTCATCACAATATTCGGTAGGGACACTCTCCTTCTTTGCTATACAAGCGGCCGTGGCACAGTCAGAAGTCGGGGAAGAGCTGGAATCCCACCCACCTCCTCAAGGTGTCTCTTTGCAAATGTGCACCTCACATACATACATGCACCCATGGGAACAAGAAGGATGAAGACTCTTCATTTCTCTTTGTTATAGACCTTGATTCCCTAAGTTCTATGTAGGAGTTTCTCTTTTTCTTTTTCTTTTTACTTTTCTTTCCTTCCTTCCTTCCTTCTCGCTTTGATTTCGCTCTTTCTTTTCTTTCTCTTTCTTTCTTCTTTTATTTTCTTTTTTTTTCTGATATAGTCTCACTATAAAAGCCAGGCTGACCTCAAACTCTCCATCCCCCTGCCTCAGCTTCCCTAGCAGCTGAGGTTGGTTGCAGGTATACACCAGCGTGCATGCTGTGTACATAGCTTTAAGAAAACAACCTAACAAGCTGCAACATATCCTCAGACACACACCCCTACCAGGACTGTGCCCCATCATGGATCTACCTCATGCTTACCTTGTTGGCCCCATGGCTAGAAGCCCTAGGTATGTGGTTGGAGTCCCTACCCTGGTTGAAGCACTTCCCTGCGCTTTTAAGCCCCTGGACTTCTCCTTCCAAGCTAACTCATGGGGACACACTGACATATAAAAGCTGTGTGTATTTAAGATATACTTCTTGGTATTCTGGCATGCATATGTGTAACTAGTATGTCTGTGGGCTCTACGTAGCTACTCTCTGTGGGGATGAGGTCTCAGTGAACTTTAGGTAGGTTCACTAGGCCTAGTCAGCCCTCCTCCGGCTAACCCACTCAATGCAGAGGCCCAGCTTGGGCCCTGTTGTCACGGATTCTGTTCGATCTTTACCCACTCAAAAAAAACCTAAAAAGAGAATTGAGTTTTCCAATGGAGCGGAGCAGTAATTTCAACCTCAGAAGGTGACACGGACAGTCACCCGTGGGCAGCCCTTTGTGGCTGGGAGGGAGCCACGTGAAGCATTCTTTCAGAGATTAACAGCAACAATGGTCCTCGGTTCGGAAAACCTGGGTGATTCCCCAGGGGTCACCTGCCACTTCATGTCCTCCCGATTTCAGTCACGCACAGAGCTCTGGCCTCCATGTGTGGCCCGTTTCCAGAGCCTTTTCTAGATGGTGTGTGGGCAGTGAGCCTCGTACTGCTCAGTGCCAGCAGGCCCTACCTCTTCCCCCTCCTCAATTTCCTGCCCACTTCCCTCCCTCTTCCACAGCTTCCCTGGAAATGTAAAGAAACATGGCATTCAGTGCCACAGCCATGTCCCACCTCTAAACACGGGCACGAGAACTGCTTGCTGCCACCCCGGCCCCAGCCTCCTCCGCTCCTGAGAGTGAGGGCACCAAAGTAGGACCCACCCTCCTCTCCCCGCCAGTCCTGACAGCAGAGGAAGCACGGACCCTTCTTCTTAAAGCCAGGTCAAGGTGCCCTGGTGAGTTTTCTTCCAAGTCACTGCTGGCCCTAGGGACAGGCGATCTGGGGGCAGCTGAGTACCAACCTGTGCCCCGGGGGTGAGTGGTATTGCCCTCTCTGGTGCGGTAGGAAGCCAGGCTGGTGCTCGTGCACACTGGGAAAGCACTCATCACTGAGCTACCTCACACCACAGACAGTGGTAACCCTTGCCTTGTTTTCTGTCACTAGGTCAGGAAGTGTATGTACATCCCAAGGCGTCTCAGCCTGAAGACATGACACATTGACTGTTCCTGGACCAAAGCAAGAACAGCACGGGGCTGGGGGAGTGCATCAGGAAACTCTCCCTGGAGAGCAGGCTGCTCACAGGCACCCTGCGCATGGGCAGCAGGGGCCTGCTGCTGTGGGGGAAAATGCCATAGAGGATATCTTGCCGCCTGTAGCAGGAGGAAGGATCTTAAGGGGCTGGTAGGGAAGAAGTGGACATAGGAGCTCCAGGCCCTGTGAGGCCCATTCTGGGCCCAGGCCTACAAGGCCAGAGTCTCACCCTTGAAACCCAGGTCAAACTCTAAGGCCTGTGGACAGGGTTGTTGCAGGGAAGGGTGAAGTCCCTGCTCCTAGACCCTGGTGCAAGACTGGGCTACCTACAGGGTCCCTTGTTTGTCGCGCTAGATCCAGGCTAATCTCTATGATTGATGCTGCTTTCTCATACCTGGTACCCTGGTTCTGAAATCACAGGACCAGGGGCCTCGGGGCCTCATCCAGCTTAGGGAACACTTGAGGTGCCATCCATGTGGTTAATTGGTGTCATTTCTAAGAAAGGGAGCTTTTTTTCTTTCCAGCATGCCTCAGCAGTGGGAAAGCTTTTAAGAAACATTCTGAATTTTCATTCCTCAACTTCTTTCAGGTCTAATTTGTGTTAATTTAATTAAGGGCATGCAATTTGGCTGTCAGTGAAATTAAATATAAAGAAAAATGTACATTAATGCAAAGGTTGAAGAGTTAGGCACATAGAATTAAAGAAGTTTTTGAAAAGGTAGATTTGCTCCTATAGCAAGAACTCATTAAGAAAAGAAAGACAGAGGAAGGTGGAGAAGGAGGGGAGGGGAGGGAGGACGAAGAAGAAAAAAGAAAGAAAATTGCACATGGCCTGTCTTTTGCTTTTATTGTGTAAGAACTTTCAAAACCAGCTGGGCTACAAATTTTAAGTAAATAAATACACAGCCAGAATCTGTTATCTCTGATTTAACTGATGCATTTAATTTTGTGCATGTATGCATGTCTATATGTTCTGTGTCACTATATGTGTTTGAATGGGTGGCATCTGTACATGTACATGTGTGGGAGTTAGAGAACAAACTCACATGTCACTTCTCGGACACCGTCCACCTTATTTTTTGAGGCAGTCAAGCAATAGAGCAGGAAAGAGATGGGCTGGAAAATTCCATTTCCGTAGAATTTTAACATGCTACACAGGTGTGTCACTCGCAGCCAAGGGCCATCTGCTGGAGTAGGCAGTCTGTTGCCTCCTTGACCACCACAGGGGCTGTCACAGGTTCCTTCTAAGTAAGTAGCCCTCAGAGCCCGTGAGTGGGGTTATTTAGTCCTCAGGGACTTCTCTGGGTGGGAAATGCATGGAAGGTCATTCAGGACCAGGCAGGTTAATGGACCTTGAGCTGTAGGTCCACATTATCTAAGGAAGTGACTACAGTCACAATAGGGTCCAACACTACAGGACTGAGAGGTGGCTGGTCTTGCATCCGTGGTCAGGAAGCAGCATGCACACTGCATATACAGAGTACTCCAGGTTCCTGGAACCCAGAGTGAACAGAGAGAAAGCAGGCTACCTCACCAGCGACCCTCTCTCTCTGTCAGTGGTGAGTCACCCTGGGGCAACCCTGTGCAAGCCTGAAGCTTGTATCTCATGTGCAGCCGACCCATGTGGACACTGCCCGTGGACACAGAGGTCTTCCAATCCCAGAGGCTGTGCAAGACCCCTCAAAGTCTGTGATCTTCTCCCACAACCCTTGGCCCTGTCTGTTGGAGTTTAACCCTGGGAGGTTCTAACTTCATGCTGTGACTTTCTGAGACAAAGCCTAGAAACTACAGAAAGTCATCCTCTCCCCTTCGAGGGACACAATTACAGTGGGGAGGGTCCTTCTGGAAGAAAGGTCCCACCATCCTTCTCCCTGGACTCTGGCAGCCTCAAGTTCTCCTTACCCTCTCTTTCTGTTTTGAAGACAAATTTCCTTCCCATAAGGATATCAGCCACAATGAATTAGGTCCCACCTCAACACATTGCAAATAATGCCACATTAATAGGGACTGAGGGTCAGGGCTTCCTCCTTTGTGTGGGGTACATGACACCCCTGAACCTGACCCGTCGGCTAGCTGTGCTCCCATTCAGGTGTCTCTACAGTGCGGCTAAGGACCACCTCTCTCTATCTCTTTTCCTCACACAGGGCTTTTCAATACAGCCTTATCTGGAAAAGAACACAGCTCACTGCAAGGTTCACACTGGTTATATCACCAGGCTACTGTGGCACCAGGAAATGCATGCCTACTTGCCCTACCAGCTCACCTGACAAGATCTGCACACTGCCGCCTCCTCTGACTCTCAGGGCACTACAGAGTGGGGCACATGGCCACCCCCTCATAGGCTAAGAAGAGGTCTGTGACATGTGTGAATGAGTGATCCAGAGCTCCAGAACCACACGAAGAGAGCTAGGCTGCCAGAGAGAAGGAATGGGATGGACGGTGGGAATGTTCACCACAGTCTCTTATAAGAAGGCCCCTCCCCCACCATCGCAACCGCAACTGTGCAGCAGCAGCCATCTGCTTTCCTTGAAGTGCCCCAAGGCTGGAGTTCTGTGTCACTCCCCTGGTGTGTATGCTGGGCGATGACAACCCCAGAGTCTGAGCCTCAATCCTAAAGCTTGGGGTCCTGATGCTGGTACACTGTCGCGTTGCCTGTACCTTCTGGGCCTGAGGTCTCAGTAGATTCTTCCCCTTCCAAACTTCACTTAAGCCTCCTGTAATGCTCTGGGAGACACTGCCGCCTCCTTTCTCTGGGAGGAGGTTATGAAATTTGCCCATAGTCATCCAGCAGGTGGTGACAATGGTTCTTTGCCTTCAAGCTCCTATAGTCTCCTATGGAGACAGTTGTGGTAAAGACAGATCTCTGGAGCTCGCTAGCAGCGGGCCTAGCCAACGAAACCCCATCCCAAAGCTAAGGTAGAAAATGTGTGTGCTCCCATAAGCACACACAGGGGAAGCATGCACACACACACACACACACACACACACACACACACACATACACAGCATGCCAGGCGTGCTGAGAAAAGCACCAAAGCTGAGGGTTTGAAATACACAGAGGCCGCTCCATGATGGTTACGCCAAGATGATTAGTCTGTAATGACTGCCATCAGGAGGATGAGCTGACATACTATGAACGCTCCAGTCATTTGGAAAGTCTCCCTTCGGCCTTTATTGCCTTAGGCTGGTAGAACAGCACCCCTGGGAAATGTAAATGAAACAGAACTCATCCCTTCCCCGTGCCCACCACTACAGTTATAAAGGGGTTTCCAGGTCCAGGCCTGAAACCCTATGCAGACCGGGGTTTCAAAGCAACTTGAGAAGGCTGCTACCTACTGCAGCCTTCTCCAGTTCCAGTTGCCATTCAGGTGTGCTGGAGTAACCCTAGATTATTGTGTGCCCTCCTGTGTTAACAGCCGACCCTGTGTTTACCCTGGATCCTCCTGGGGTTTCAGTGCCAGCCATAGGCGCAGTGGATATTTGCTCAGCTGCAGAAGGGTCTCCTGATCCTGCTCACAAAGAGCCAAGCCCAGCCTTTCTCTTGTCACTCTGTTTACTGTCCCTATCTTTCAGGCTCATCTCACAGGACTGTGTGCATCACTGTGACACGTACGTCTTCCCTGGCAGCTGTGCAGACAGAAGCAGCAGCCTGTGTGTGAGTGGCATTTGTGCAGTTCCTGTTATGCCCCAACCCAGGAGCAGCTCCTCAAAAGCCTGTGGCAATCCTCCATCCCATAGTCAGTCCCATCCTAGTGCAAAGGTGACTTTACAGAGCACTTTTCCCTTAAGGTCTGGCCTCAGAAATGGCACCATATGGACTCGGGGCGAGGGGTGACGCGGGGGAGTAAAACTCTGCTAGTGCACAGCGAGAGAGGAGAGGGATCCTGGTGAGAGTCAGGAGTGGGCAGGTCTGGTATGAAGCACCAGCTTGTCCACTCACTGCCACCAGGCCTGCCAAGATAGCCACCTGCTCACAGCCCACTGTAGTTTTCAGCTTTTGTGTCTACGCCCTTAGAAACTCCATTTCTCTTATAATTTCATGACTTCATCTGTCCATTGTCTGCTGGTTTATCATTCCTTCCAGGTGCTTTTCCTCTGTAGGGTGAAATCTCTCAACTCTGTAATCCCTGATACATTGGACACAGGTTCCCAACTCTGGTCCCCAAGGCCCTTTCAGGCTCTCCAGTCTACAGTTTTTGAATTTCCTTTTCAGCAGTTTTGTTGAAATATAATCCATATGCCATTAAACTGTTTAAAGTATATAATTTAATATTTTATTATAAATACTAGAGTTCCCAAACTTTAAGAAGTGTTAGTTACATGTTTAGTATTTTCAAGGCATGTACCATCACTGTTGTCAATTTAGGAGACAGCGGAACTCCATGCTTATTAACCATAACACCATCTGCTCTTCCCTCCCAGCCCTGAGGAGCCATGAATCTGCTTGATTCATGTCTATAGAACTCATGAAATTTCATGTCAGTAGAGTTATGTGGCATGTGGCTCCCTGTGCTTGGCTTCTCTGGTGTCAATAATATTTTCTTCATTCATTCACATTGTAGTACTTTATCCCTTTTTGTGGCTAAAGAATATTCCACTGTATGGATGTCCCAATGTTGCTGATTTATGTATCATCTAATAGACATCTGGGTTCTTATCTTTAAGCAACAGTTTTTGAGACAGTGTCTCATATAGCCCAGGCTGATCTCAGACTCTCCATGTAGCTTGTGTAGCCAAGGATATCCTTGAAGATCTTCATCCACACTTTATTTTGTGCGCATGTGGGCATGTGTGCCATAGCACAGATTTGAAGAGCAGACTACAACTTTCCGGAGTCAATTTTTTGTTTCAACAATGTGAATCGAACTCAGGTCATCAGGCTTGGCGGTAAGTCCCTATGAGCCATCTCACTGGTCACCTTGAACTTCTGATTCTTCTGTTCTACCTCACAGGACTGAGATTACAGGCATATGCTTTTTATGTAGTGATCTCCTCTGCAAGCTTGTGGAAGCTTGTTAAGACAGAATGTTCTAAGGGGAGGCAAAGCATTCTGTCCTACAGGGAAAGAGCTGTAAGCTCAGGAAGTGAATAACTCAACAGCTTCAGGAAGTTCCTGAAACTGACCAGATCCACTAGGCCTACCCTTCCCCAAGCACATGTAAGACCTAAGGACTGCTGAAAAGTACTCCTGGATTCCCCAAGCTCCCTGAAGAGGCTCAGAAAAACTGAGCTGCCTGGAAAGGGCACTCTCCAACCTGTTGAGCTGCCTGTAGGTTGTGCACACGCTCCAGGTTTCCTGCTTTCTGAGCTGGGGTGGGCTTTGATGATGGAGCTGTCCTTGAGTCATTTCCGTTCCACTAACTCCCCACCCATATTCCTGTAAGTAACCCCAGTGAAACTCACCGGTTCACCAGAATGGATTTTGGTCCTTACTTTGGCCTGTCGTTGGTTCCCTATTTGGAGTGAGTAGATATTGCATATCTCCTTAGGAATAGTGTCACATACCAAGACACAGGTTTACATGGTGCTGAAGACAGAACCCAAGGTTTTTGCATGCCAAGCAAGCACTCTACCAAATGAGGCCCATCCCAATCCCTCAGTAACCATCAGCAACACTGATCCGCACCCATGCACGCCCTTCTCTGTATGCGTGTTTCTGCCTCTCTCAAGTGTATGCCTAAGCTTTAGACTCCTGGGTCGTGTGAGAAATCTGTTTAACCACTTGAAAAGCTGCCAGGGAATTTGGTTCTGTGGCTTTCATCTGCGTCCTACTCACTTCTTATGAAAAAGAAAGAAATGACTCCAGGTAGAATTTGCTTATTTTTTTTTTCCACTGTAAATCATTATTGCTACATTTTTAATGACAAGTTTACCAAAGAATGATACATATGAGCATCACAAGATGCCCCAGCAAAAGCTGGTTATTGTGAGGAGGTAAGATTTTTACCTTTTGTGGTCTTTATTTATGTGCAAATTGAATGTTCAATAATGAAGACAAATATTTTCATGAGAAACTAACAAGAACGGGGAAGATAGTTTTCCAGAAAATGACTAGGAAGAGTTCAGGGTTTTGTTTTTGAATTAGAACCTAAAGTCAGAATTTCCATAAAATTCTAACATATTAATACTGAAGTATGTCACAGAGGGATAAGGCCTTGGTATCTCAGGAGGACTTGCCATCTATAAGGCCTGAGAAATACTCAGTTCCCGTAGAACTGCAACTAGGCTATAAATAGCAAGGTGAGAGAAGGTTCTAGAAGCTCCTGTCTTACCTGGTGCTTCTTTTCCTTTTCATAGTGAAAGAGCTCCAGCCTGCCAGCTCGCCCTACAGCTCTTCCATCTGCACGGTCCAGGTCCTACTGACCTTGGGGTCACTCTGGCACACTGCCTACGGCTTCTTCTCATAGCCCCTTTCAAAGTAGACATGGCTCCTGTTAGCCACAAGGCAGGATGAAAGCCTGGGACAGCAGTCCAGCACCACCTGCTCCCAGTCACCCTAGCAGGAGTGACTTCCGGTGCCCAGCCTAAGTCCAGGATCCTAATAAGTGCTGATGGTGACTCTGATGCTCAGCCAGGAGGCAGCAGGCTGCAGCCTGGGCAGGAGCTAGACGGAAGAGCTGCCCCATTCCCAGAAGAAGAGAGAAGACATGCCCCGATTTTAATGTAAAGGTTTCCCTTGCCCCAAAACATAACAAAAAGTAAATCAAAACAAGCCAAAACACCATGGAGGTTTGAAAGAGTACCTGCCTTGGGAGCAGCAGGGGGAAGGTGGTGCATTTGACTTTGCTTGCTTGTTTGGTGTGATAAAATCACTCCCCAGTGCCTCAGCCTCTGCTCACGTGCTATTTCAGGTTCCAATCTGGCATTCAGATCAGGGAACTCAATGCATTAGCTCCAGGAGATAAGGAGGCCAGCTTTGTTCAGCCTCACTCCCGTTGTTCCAGTTAGCAGGAGACTGTGGACAGGCCAGGGCAGATGAACCTGGGCCACTGCGATTCCAGAGCACTGCAGATCCACATCCCCTGACCCAGAGCCCAGTCCACAAATCCTTCCGCATACAGCAGGATTTCTGGGCCACCCTTGCCCTGCAGTTGCAAGGCTTTCCATCAGCCAGAGATGAACGTAGTGAGAGGGACCTAGACCTGAAGGTAGGGTACTCCTGGAACATGTGCTCCCACACACTGCCTCTGTACCCCTTGAGGCTTCTGTTCAGAGTCAGTCCAGCGTTGGGCCAGTCTGTTCTTATTCATGTGAAGAAGACTCAGGCAAGTGGTGTGGTTTTCACCTAATAGATTCTTCTGTCCAATGAGACCAAGGTCCCCAGAAACTCCCAAGCATCCTCAGGGTAGTCGGGCCGGTGACTTGTGGCTGAACCCCAAGTCAGTCTCAGGCCGGTGGTTCTGTTCCCCTCTGCCTAGGCTTTTACTTTCAACCCCCTTCTCCCTTCTCTAACTCCCACTCAAGCTCTCAACTTCCTGCTCATACATCATCTGTTTTGAACTTCAAAATACCCCATGGTAGAAGCACTGCTGTGTCTGCTTTAGAGACACAGACATCAGTAGCTGAGTAACTTTCCAAGGTGACTGATGACAGGTCAGTGGGACCAGGGTGAAATGCCATAAATTATGGACATCTGATCACCATGCTGCCTTCCTTTTCCAGGGCTAGGGCAACTCAGTTCACCCTCCGCCAGAGTCTAGAATCAGGTCAGTCTTGTGAGTACACTTACATTACGTGTTTAGTCAGCAGACCCATGTGCTTCTGGTGGAAACATCCAATTCAGATGTGTGGAAATGTTCCAAGATCAATAAAGAAGGATCCAGAACCAGACACCTTGGTGTGGCCAAAGGGGAACACGGGAATCGCCTGCAAGGCCCGCCTGCCTCCCTCATGCCCCCCCCAGCACACACACTCCCCCACTGTACAGGTGGCCCCCACAGGGATCCATGTGGGCTCCACAGCACATTAGCCAGCACCCTCAGCCTAAGCAAAAGAGGTGGGACAAGATCACGGCAAGTATACTGGGGCTCCCAGGACTCCGGGAGGCAGGGCAGTGGAGGGCAGAGGAGGATTGCGGGGATCAATGAAAGTTAGCGGAGAAAATGGGTGGTTGGAAAGACACAGAGTTCCTCTGCTCAAGACTCCTCACCTTCATGCTGCTAAATGCTAACACTGCTTCCTGCACAGACAGGTGCCCAGAACTTAGCATGATTGAAAGACAGGGAGTTTTCAGCGTGCTCCTGGATGCAGAAGCAGGACACACAGGAACGTCTCTCCCTGCCTCTTCTGAGACCAAGCTGTAGTCATGACTTCTCACCATCAACCATCCCAGCTGCACATTTATTTTAGGAGGGATTATGCTGACATCTGGTGGCTACTTGAGAAAACTCACTCTAGAAAAATCAGATTCATATTTATATAAATGCATGTTTATATAAGCAGGACACGAAAGGACAAAGGTCAATAGCTCTGAGTGACTGAGAAGAAAAAGTACAAGACCTGTTCGAGACTCATCCTCCTAGGACCCAGGATCCACCCTAGTCCTTTTCAGGGAGCTCATAAAGCAGAGTGAATTGACACCATCCTGTTCTCTGGGCATCCACTGGGCACCCTCATCCCAGAGCCACAACACACACAGTCGACCAGGTTTCAGGCCCAGCACCCTGGCTGCCCAAAATTGTTTCCAACTACAGTAACAATAGCCTTTTGGAAACTCTGCCATCCAAGATGGAGGTTCCCCTGAGCCTGTGCCCTCACAAGGCTTCCTACTGAGCCTATGTCCTCACAAGGCCTTCCTACTGAGCCTGTGTCCTCACCACGCCTTCCTACTCAGTCTTCGTACCCCTGTTTGTGGAAGAAAGAAGTTGAGATCCTGATGGAAGCACTAACACTCGGTGGAGAGTTTCCTGTTCCCATAACAGGAGGATGTCCCAACAGCCACGCAGAGCATCATGGGAACATTCAATCAAGCATTGATGGAGCCCTGTGAGGGTGCAGGGCTCAAACCTATGTCCATGCCAGGTTACCATGCAAACACTCCTGAGGCTACAAGTAATTTCCATGACAGTAATTCAGCCCTGGTACACGGGTCCTGGGATCAGGTGTAAATTTACTCTCACCATCTCTCAATAAACTAGAATTCGTTCTTAAAGAATAAAATATAATTCCAACCCAATATGAAAAAGTTATGTTTTAACTGACAGATCGAGTGATGTAAAACAAAGAGCAAACAAACTGGACATAGCCATTCCCAGCTCCATTCACACACCTGGACAAGGACACAGGGCAGGTACCCATGTCAACAGTGTGCATGGATGACACGAGGACAGTGGCCACGTTCCACGTTTACACTCTGAACTGTCTGCAGCGATGTTCCACATTTTACATCAGACCAAGCATGAGAAAGAGGCCATCGACAGAACTTGGGTGACTGGCGTAGCTCCTGGCCTGATGCTGCTACTCCGGCCCCAGGCCCCATCACAGCTACATTCGGAGCGCCCCACCAGGCCCTCCCCTGCTGCCAACCTGACTCCACTGGGGACCAATACTTGGAACTTGTGTTTGGTTTCCCATACCTCTAAAGTAGTAAGACGTCCCAAGGCAGCTGAACATAGCTGGCAGGTTCAGACTGGCCATCCAGACAAGTTCCCTGCAGCCCTGTAGAGAAGGCACTGCCTGCTCAGGTCTGGATCCTGCAGTAAGATACTTGGGTCTTCCCCTTCCCTGCCCTGCAAAGGACTACCACAGGTTGTGACCAACCTTGTCCATCCTGAACTGAACATTCTGAACACCCTCAACATTCTGTTCCATTCACAGAACAGATGTAGACACTGACTTCTGCCTTTTCAGGGGATGCTCCCTCTCCAAACAGGTTTCTCTTGAGGAACAAGCCTTCCTACCCCCTAGCCATAGTTCCTATCACAGCCTTTGTGACCTCTCTTGGTCCCTAGGTGCCTCCTGATACTGGGCCCTATTGACCAGGTGTCCTCCTCCACAAAGCCCCTGGGACTTCTTTACCCAAGAATCTCTTCCCAGGTGGGGGCCTGCCTTTGGGAGCTTACTTTCTACGGAGTTCATTGAAAGACAAACCTATGAGTTGCAGACTGGGGTCTGTATCTCAGCTGCACCTTGGTGTATGGAGACCTGGCCTTGCAGGAAAACAGTATGAATCCAAATCAGATGGCTGTCCCAGCCTCCCTGATTTCTCCCACAGGGAGCTGGGCAGGAAGCAGGTGGTGCATAGCTGTTTCCTTTGCATTGAAACATACTTTCCTGGAGCTTCAGGGGACTTACAAGAAACATACAAGATTCGGGAAGCTCACAAAACTTGTGATTCTCAAGCTCCTTCCCTGCGATTATGCAAATGGTAAACAGAAGACTTTTTAGTGGAGCAGCACAGAGGGCTCCACTGAGGCGCACCCAGGTGGAGAGACTTTTTGGTGATACAGCTGCCTTTGGGCCACACGTGCTCCTGCAAGCACCCCCTTCATGTACACTCCCCTCATAACCTCAATACGGAGCTGCCATTGTTCGAACTCAGTGAGTTGGATTTGTATATACTTATTTCTTTAGTCTGTCATTGGCCCCTCTATCTGGGTTGAATAGAAATAGAGTCTCCTGGGAAAAGCCACATACAAGAGACCAGCAGAACCAAAGGTTCTGGGAGACGAGTGTATGGCCCCTGCTGGGGAAAGGAAAACATGCAGGAAGGCTGAGCTGTCTAAGGATGGAGATCAGTGAGGGCAGCCCCAATAGGCCATCTTTCCACATGTGGGGTGTGGCGATGTGCAATGGAAGCGGTTGTGTAGATGAGTAAAAATTAACCTAATGTGGAACTATTGAACTATGAATAACATTGCTCTGTGTGTAGATGAACAAATACTATCAAATGTATTTGATGAGAACCTTATGTACTCCTAATAATAAGTCTAATAGTAAGTGTGCTGGTTGATAGATACAGGGATAACTGAACTTTGAAATCGTGCTTTGAAGGTTTTAGCTTTATAAGCCTCTGTTTTAGGTCTGTGTTTAAAATTTGTTACAGGACAAACTTTCTTTAAGCTTTAAGCTGTCACAGGGCAGGGCAGACAAACCACAGAAACCAGTCTGTGAGTACCTAGAAGAATGCTGCCTCTAGCAATGGTCTTAAAGAAACGCTTGCTGCAATGACTCTTATTTGTTAGAATGACTGAGATTGTACCAGCATCTGAACTATATCAGATTACTGGGGAATGTTATGACCCTTGCTCACATTTTTCCCACATATCTGCTTTTATAAAAACACCAACTGTTTAAATTTCCTATAATAGCCTAAAGTACCTGTATACTTCTATAGGGGAAGTCCAAAATCCCCAGTGTAGCTACTGTCACAGGACGACATGAAAAAAGTCCTAAAATATCTCTATCTATTTCTGGTCAGGACCTCAGTTCCCCTGGAGCAGATTAGCCCAGGCTGAAGCCGCTGTGCAATAAAGTAAACTTCTTCCACTTTCTGAGTATGGTTAGAGTTTTCTCACTGTGCCAGGTCAGTCTCAGATTAATTCCCATAACATTTTGGGAATGACTAAACCAGGCTAACTGACTGAGTTGCCCAGGATGGCAGCCCAGCTGCTTCCGGAATGAGGGAGTACTTATGTGAGCTGAAAAAGCATGTTCTGTGTTCTAGGGTTCCTCATCATGTCAGCACTCCAACCCACAGGGGAGCCAAACCCTGACGAGAGAGTCCCATCAAGTTACCAGATAAACATCTAAAGCAACAGAATTCTCAGGTAAGGTCCCAGGACCCAGGTTAGTTCCATCTGTAGAGACGGAAGGAAAAGACTGATCACCTTTCCAGAGCAGTCCATTAAAAGCCAGGAGTATTCAGGACAGAAGCCACAGCTCCAGGGGGACAACTCCTGTACTCCATGAATGAAAGGAGGAAAGAGGATGATCAATAGGAGACACTCACGAGAGAGTCACCAGCAGTCAGGAAACTCTCAAAATGGGCCAGGAAAATGCTAAATTAAGCACCCTAAGGACCTCCACTGTCCTGATGAAGCCTTAGATCCTGATCTGAACGAAGTTACAGTCCTCGGTCGTGCTTTTTGCCATCATCCCACCTATCTTAGATGTCTAACCCACTCCTCCTTGGCAGTTTCCCATGAAGGTTTTGCCTGAGCACAGGGCCGCAGGCATGTGCACTCTTGCCTTTCTCGGTGTGTGCTCACACACACATCCCCAGCCAACTGCAGCCCCACTGCCCAGAAAGGCAGGAGAGCAATGGCATGTGGTGTGTGTCCCCAGGTTGTGACTGTGATGTCCTTCCCGGGTACCCAGAGCACACTGCTGACTAGGCTCCCAGGTACCACAGATTTCCCCAGCGGCTGCCACCATTGCTGGGCATTCCCACCAGTCAGAGCTGAATCTGAGAAAAGATGCTTAATGCAAAAGTTAGGTAGGGGTGAGGTGGAAGGGCAAGCTTCCAGCCCTAGAAGGGGTCCAGGGGCGCAAAGCTGAATAAACTCAGTGGTTCCCCAGGATGAACTTTAATACAATCAAACACTAGTTTGTCTCTAGAACCTTAGGAATGGGATAAACATTGTTTACTATCCGCAGGAAAATTCTCATTAAGAAATGGCAAACTATTTTGCTATTATTATTATTATTACGCCTAATGATATTAAGAAAGAAAACCAGTAAGTAAAGGAAACTGTCAAAATAATATGAACATGGAGATACTTTAATAAAGAAGAATTTATGTATAAAGATGCAGAATATATAATCTTGAAATTTGTAAGGTCAAAGTTCAATTAAACCTCTGCTTAAATTAATGGAGTTATTGATGTATTCATGTTAACAATTATAAAGACTGGTTAAAGAAAAGCAAAATATATATCTAATTAAGTTTTGCTAAAGAGTGTTTGGCTTTAATTCAAGCTTTCTCTTACAGTGATTAGAAATGCCAGACCAAAGTAACTGACTATTTGGGGCATTTGATATCCACACTTGGAGGTCTATACTAATATTATCAGAGGGACTTAAAGGAACAATATTTTGTCCTTTGCCATCCAAGGTCAACTAGATCCTGGGGGACTGAACTATGGGGCATCTATAGAAATATCCTATCATTTCAGTGAGTCACCTGACCTCTTGTTCAGGAAAGCCATAGCGACCCAGCAGATGGACTTAAACCAGTAGCTAGTCTACAAAGAGGAAGGTTAACACAGAGGAAAAGTTTTCTTGATTCTTCTGAAGGAAGCCACAGTGGAGCAAGGCCTTTTGACTTATCCTCACACAGATGGAACTGGAAAAGCCTAACAGAGCCAGGTGCAAGGCTCTTTCCAAGCCTGAATGATCTCTGACGACCAGATCCTCCTAACCTTGAGAATAAATGGGAAACTGCTTAATTTTCACCAACTACATGGTCTTAAATGCCCAAGAGGAAAGAATATATCAGAGATAAAATAATAAACATGTTTCTTTATGAATCTAAGGGATTATATTTCCCAGCCATTAGGTGTAAGTACAAACCACCAGAACAATGCCCATTTAAAGATCTAGAAATAAACTTTACTGAAGTTTACAAATACCTGCTAGTAATGATATGTGCTTACTCTGGGTGGATGGAGGTACATCCCACCAGGACTACAGAAGCTAAGGGAATAACAGGTCTGCCTTCAGAGCTCAGAGCATAGAAAGACTGGCTCCAGTCTTTGAATGGGCCCTATCCTCTGCTTTTAATCACCCCTACAGACTTAAATATTAGAGGTATTACCCAGTGAATTCACCGCATATGAATGAAAAAGGCCCATGATCCAGAGGAAACCACAACTGGAACTGCAAAACAATAGCCTGGTCAACCATTTCAGGTCACACTGTGGAGACAACAAGATCCCACTGGAGGCCTTCATGCCTGTTCTGACCACCCTCTAAAACTGGTCGCTCCACACCAAAAAATTGAGGATTCTCTAGCCCTTCCCCAGTCACAAATTTGGAAGTCAAATGTTGTATGCATGGGGGAAGCCTGAGGAGCACAGCATGGGACACCCGGGGACTACGGACAAAATGCAGCAACCTTTCAATTAAGCTTAATAGTATTGCTAGCCTTACTATTTACAATGGATCTGGTAGTCACAACTCCCCAAAAATGGGACCTAATAGAAAGGATGGCCATAGCTTTAATTGTGGATAAGTGTAATGGGAATGTCTGTTGGAGTCTTTTGCTTCTTAGAATTACTTGCATTCTCCACAGACTAGGAGCACTAGGAAATGACCATGTCACTGTCAGACCTGTCAGTATAGACAGACATGGAGGGTGTGGTATAAAAAAAGGAAGCAAAGAGCAGTTTTCTCTCTGTCTGCTGTGAGGGATGGACTTCGGCCTGACAACTGAGTAGCCAATGGCTTAAGGGAAACGCAGGGGAGGCTGGGAAGAAGAGAGGCGGGCACGGGGTGAGATACCCATCTTGGACGCACACTCAAGGGTTCCCGTGATCAAAATGCAAGCTCCGTCATAAGAAACTTCCCTCCCCCTCCCTCTGGAGATGAACTTTTTGTGAGTAACATGGAAAAAACTAATCTCTCTAAAGAACATTCTCTATTCGTTCAGTCAGTTCAAACCCGGGGGTGGGACGAAGCTGAATGCTGGGTCCCGCCGTGAGAAAATTTATGCAACAGGGGCCTCTATGATGGTTATCTCTCCTGCTTCCCACTGCGCTCAGCTTTACTTTGGGGTAAAAACTTCATACGCTATTCTCAACAGGAGGGAAACTAATGCCTGCTCAGCACACTCCTGAAACCACCAAATTTAGACCTCCTGCATGCCCAGGCCACAAGCCCCTCCCAAATGGCTAAGACACCACCAGATGGAATGGCCAAACTGTTAATATTAAGCATTGCCTTCGAGTCACGCTTAAACTTGGGAAAGTTGCCTACTGTTCAGATCCAGAAACCTGAATGACTTATAATTCAAAAACAATTAGATTCCGTAGCTACAAGTAGTTCTCCAGAATACGAAAGGATTAAATCTGCTTATTCTGAAAAGGGAAGTCTAAGCCTGTTCTTCCAGGAAGAAAGTTGTTTTTATGTGAACCAGTCTGGAATTATACAAACATTTCCAGGACAAAAATACAGGAAATCTATGGCTCTTGGTCAGTCATTTTGATCTCCACTTACCCCTGGACTTATGCCACAAATAGGCCCATTATCAATTGTTATTTTTGGACTTTGCACCATTCATGGTTTGAGTAACTTCCATCCTGCCTAGAGGCTATCAAATTGCAAATGGTTGAAATGTTGGGGCCACTATATCAGATGATCAAACAAGAAAAATTCTAATGGTTAAAATCTTATATAAAATTAAATAGACTTTAAAAGGGGGAAATGATGCAGAAAAATAACCTCTGTGGGACTAATGAACTCTGACCTCAGCATGACTTTGTTCTGTGTGGTAGTTGAGTAAGTGCTAACAAATGCATTTGACAAGACCCTTATGTACTCCTAGTAATAAGTATGTTGGTAGATATATGTAGGGACAACAGTTATAACTTTGTAATGGTTTTAAGGTTTTAGCCTTATAAGCCTCTGCTCTAGGTCTGTGTTTAAAATCTGTTAGAAAGATGAATTTTCTACTTTAAGCTGTCACAGGACAGAGCATACAAACCAAAAAAAAAAAAAAAAAAAAAATCACGGTCTGTGAGTGCCTTGAAGAATGCTGCCTCTTACAATGGTCTTAAAGAAACATCTGTTGCAATGACTCTTATTTGTTAAAGTCTGAGATTGTTCTAGCGCCAGCAATTTATCATGTTGCTGGGAAATGTCACAACCCTTGCCCACACTTGCCCAAAATATCTGCTTTTGTAAAAACACTGATTGTTTAAATTACCTATAATAGCTTTAAGGGCATGTATACTTCAGAGCTGGACATCTCAAATACACCAATATGATTACTGCCTAATGATGATCTGAAAAATCCTACAAAAACCTGTATTTATTCCTGGTGAGGGCCTCAGTTTCTCTGAAGCAGATTAGCTTTGTCTGACACTTATGAGTTACTTCCATTTTCTGAGTATGGTTAGAGTGTTCTCACTGTGCCAGGTCAGTCTTAGCTTAATTTTCAGAACAGTGTGACCCCCACTATGGGTTGTAGGGCATTTAACTAAGGCCAAGTTGTCTGAAGGTGGAGTGTCAATGGTGGGCAGCCCAGGGTAGCCGTCTTCTTCTATGTGGTATGGAGTGACATGACTCCTTAGCGAATGAGATATGCCCTATGAGTATGGAGATGCCCCCAAAGCAGCTCATGAGCTTGAGAACATGTTGTGATCTGTGAAAATAGCACTGTAGGATTGTAAATAGGCTATGGTTGATAGTTGTATGGTCCCTGCTATAAGTAACTGTGGCTGAGCTTCTGCCCAGAAAGAATTTGTCCTTACGAAGGAGAATCAAGCACGGATACACATGCAGATGAGGCTCCCCAGGCTACCCTCTGTGCTGTCATAAAAAGGAGATGGAAGTGTTGGCTTGCCATTTCTTAAAGCTGGCAAGGCACCAAGGAAAAGACAGTTCAAGTTAGAGCTGTGCCAAAGAGATCTTCTTGGAATTGGCAATAGTGTCTGCCTGTGTCACTCAAAAGCAAATGTGGCAACGCTTGTGTGCCACCACCCAGAATCACCTTAGAAGAGAGTTTCAGAGAAGGACTGTCTCAATCAGGCTGACTGTGGGCATGCCTATAGGGGATTGTCTCTCAGGAGTCTCTCCAGACTGTAGTCCCTTCCACATGTCTTTCCTTCCTGCCTGAAGCTAGTCTTAGGTAGGCCCTGGTCTTCTGACTCCAGCTAGGGTAAGTTCATCTTCACAGGAAGCCGAGTCCAGGAAGCCTGGTCTGCCTGCCACCTGCTCTCAGGTGACCAGCAGGCCTGTGATCTTCTCCATCTCCTCTTGGGATCCTGTGCGTATGTGGCCCATGAGAGACCTCTGCATCCTCTGAGGCTCTGAACTCTCCTACCAGGGCCACTAACAGACTGTCCTTGTTTCAATTCTCTCCTCCCCAGGAAGTACCGGAGTTGCATCCCCAGGAACCCTTGTCCCCAGAAGCTAGACCATTTCTCACAGTTCTGAGACCTCCCGGGAACACCAGGGGCCAGCATGATTACAGCCCCCTTTCCTCTTCCCTTGCAGGAATGGCTGATCTCTGCTAATTGCCCAGTCCCTAATCTCAGAGGGTTCTACATTAGTTTTATCCTTGGGCCATCCAGGCTCTGATCTTTGATGGGAAAAATCAAGCCATAGCATTTTCCCAAGGCTTTGTTCCCCCAAGTCTCTGACTTTAGAAATATTTGAACCCCAGGTTTTAGCTAGGCCTCTGCAGTAGACCTGAACAGCCTCAGTTTATGTCTGTCCCAGGAGTGGTGTGGACCTAGTCCACAAGAGGGGCTTAGGAAAGGCTAACTAGGACTTGTGTGGTGACCTGAGGTTAGGACCTGAGTTCCTTGTAGGACCCAAGTAAAGCAGCTGTCCATGTACTGTGTGGGGGTTTGGGAGTAGCAGGGAACAAATCCCAGTCACTTCTTCCAGATGAAAGCCTGATAAACTGAGATCATCATAGACCCCATGGGTAGAAATAGGTCAAGTACATAGACCCAAGCCTTTACTTCAATAAAACTTACATTTTCTATTTTGGCAACTTTTTCCATTCAAACCATAAATATATAAATTCCTTTCCGATTGCATTATTTCAAGTTTATCTACCCAGAAGAGAAATTAATTTATTATCTTATACCTGTCTCCTGACAAAGGTATAAAAAAACACACTTGGACAGAGTGGAGAGGGTTGTATACCTGTATGTGTGTGCATGTATATGTGTATATATGTGCATGTGTGGACATGTATGTGTGTGCATGTGTATATGTGTATGCATGTATATATGAATGTGTGCATTTTTGTGTGTTTGAGTGTATCCATGTGCATGTGTGTATGTTGTGTGTTGTGTGTGTGCACCACACATGTATGTACATCTGTACCTGTGTGTGCATGCGTATGTGAAGAGATAGGTGTAGCATCTTGTCAAAGATGTAAAGCCAAATTTCTAACCTATCAAAGGGAATTGCAGAGAAACAGTGAAACCAGGAGTCATAGCTGGTGTCCAGGGGCCTTGGTCGTGAGTCTGGGCTTAAGAGCAATAGAGCTGATTGTGACCAGCCCACAGGCCAGACATCTGACTTTAGGCTACAGTCTTGGCACTCTTTTCCACCACTGTAAAAACAAGGTTAGCCACTCTGTGTAATGACTGCCAGATGAGACGGGGCAGAAACTACACACACACCCAGAACAGGCTGATGTGAATGAAAGCTACAGTTGCTACCATGTTTCCTGCGTGGACAGGAAGTGTTCAGGATGCAAGAAGAGAGGCAACAAGTCCTTAGAGTCTCGAATCTTGCTCAAGCAGAGCCAAGTCACCATCCATGACTCCTAGCATTGGACACAGCTCCCTTGCTCCCTGGAGTGGAGACAACACCATCAAGACGAACAGTTGCCACTCTGTGAGTCATCATACAGTGGGCCTGGGCCAGCCTACATCTGCACATGAACACATATATGCCCCTGATACAATTGTCCACACTTATAGGGGAGAAATGAGACTCACAGAAGCTAAATGACTTGCTCACACAGCCAAATGAAGATTGAAAGTTGGTCTTCCCAGCCCTGTTCAGGTAATCCCTTGTGAATCAAATGAGGCCAGGCCTGGTTCAAGTACCATTAAGAGGTGAAAACCAGAAAATGGTTCTAGACCCAGCTCTGCCTCACATGCGCAAGGTGACTGCAAAGTGGCTTTCTCTCTCTGACCTTCAGTTTTCCTGTCCATGAAGCAGCAGCTTTGTAGCAGGTGACACCTGGGGTCCTTGGCAGACACACACATGTGCCCACACACAGCTCTGGGATTCTTTCCTGCCAAGAACCTTGACACATTCTTCCTCACTTCAGACACTGCAAAGGCAGGGTCACACCAGAGTCAGGGGAGGACTCTGAGTCCCTGAGATCCAGCCCCAGGCCCCTCCATGCCTTGCTTTACCTGGCTTCTTCCCCATTTCACAGTGTGCTCTGCACTTGGGTGTTGGGCATAATGTAAGGTGGGCCTGGCCTGGCAGGGTCAATTAACATATGAAAGGTCCTTGCTTGAGTAGAGGAAGCTGCCTCTCCGCTCAGGGAGAGGTTTTAAACTGGCTGAGCCTTGAGGGCAATCTCAGCTCTGCCATGCTTGTTACAAGGTAGCCCTGTCTTGGGGGAGTGAGCTGGGGCAGTTTTAAATCAGAGTAAGGAGAGTTAAGACACAGATAGACTATACTGTGTCTCTTTCGGAAAGGCTTAGCTGGATAGCTTTGCCTGGGTTCCGAAATCAGGAGGTTTAAGTCCTCATGTGATTTTGCTAGGGGTGAACCAAGAAAGGGAGGGGCCAACACAATCTCAGGGACCTTGAGGGGGCGTGTGCTTCCACAGGAAGGGGAGCAAAAAGGAGAGAATCCTTGCCCATCCACAAGGATCAAATTGCACACAAAACCTAACCTAACCCAACCGAACTAGGGGTTTACTCACCGAGGAGGTCAGGGTCCCTATTTGGGCGCCAGTTATAGTTGTGTTCATTACAGTCATGTCTCACCACTCGGGGCCAGCCTGAGTGGACTTTGGGGGGCCAGCCCGAGGGGTGGGGAGTGAGTAGACACAGAGTCAAGCCACAGACTCCGGGAGATGGACGGGAAGCAGCCCAAGCGTGGGGCACTGCAAACTCGTTTATTGGATAGGTGCACAAGCTCTTATAGGTCTGGATAGCCAATGACTTTATGGGGTGGGGTCCCAAATACAGCCACTAGCAAGTTTCTCCCCAGGTAGGCAGGTTCTTTCCAGGTGCTGGTCTCACCACTAGCCAGAGCAGAACGCCACACCCACAGGAGCCATTCCTCTATTCCTCCTAGCAGGTGGCCTGGCTAGGCCCACCTTACATTATGCCCAACACTTGGACACTTTTGTCTGTCTGGCCTGTGCCATGCTCCGGGAACCTCTTACCCTCTCCTCTGATTGCCAAGACCCCAGAGCCTCCACCTCATCTGAGGACAGCTCTGCCCAAGACTCACCCACCATGACTGAAATGGCCCCTCCCCAGGAAGGTCAACGCTGAGCTCCTTTCCCCACTCCATGCCCACTTCTTCCAGGATCCCCTCTGTCTCTGGTAATTTGAGAACAGCCATAGCCACCTCTGCTCCAGAAACAAAAGGAGCCCAATTCCTCTCTCAAATGCCAACTCCAGTCTTCTACTCCCGACCCTTATGTGGTGGCTGCTGGACCGTCTACTCTCCGGGGAACTAGCTGTATCTCATGCTCATATATGTGGTCCTCAACCCTGAGACCGGATCTCTCCAGCTGTGCTTTCATCTTGCCACCCCAGTTCCCTGGAGTTCCATCTATGACACACTTTCACCAACCCCGAGGCCTTTGCTCAACCTTTGCCCTTGGCAGAGAATGTTCCCACACACTGGTTCCCCTAACAGACTCCCCAGCCTCCTGCAGGTATCACCAGCCCTCCTCCCCCAGGCCACACTCTCTCCCACCTGGCTGTGCTCCCCTGACTCGACACGGCAATAGATGATTCTTTCAGGACCACTTCACATACCAGTTTCTCTTCTTAGGGCCATCTTCTCCCATACATGGGCCTAGGGTAGGCATAACCTCACCCTGTATACAACACACACCCCTCACAGCCTCTGGGAGGAAGTATAAGATCTATTATCACTCAGCAAATGTTTGTTAAGAGAAAGATGAAGGAGGGAAAGAAGGAGCACATTTGAGGGGAAGCCTCTACATGCTGGGAAACCGTGACACTATAGCCCCATACTAACTGGCTGGCTCTGAACTGGAGCAACTCTCCTGGGCGGAAAAGCACTCATGTGTGCCTATGTGCATGCATGCTCACTTGTGTGCACACCACATACCTGTATTCATTTCTGCATCTGACCTAGGCTCAGCCTTGTGGGAGGACTTTGCAGGAGTCACCTGGGTCTATGAATTCTGGAAGAGAGTTCCCTGAAAGATCAGGCAGGTTTTATCACATGTCACGGTTCTCTGTCTTAAAGCATGGTTTTAAAGGAACAACATAGACAAAAATGTCCTTGTGTGAGCCTCTAAATTCATACTCAGAAGTCAGGATACACACCCCACATTATCATCCAAACTTAAGAAGTAAAAGTCTGGAACTGACAGAGGAAATATAAGCAATAAGTTTACTAGAACTAATGAATTAAGACTCAACTCTCACATACCAGTTAAGCAGCTTAATATTTCACCACCATATGAGCAGCAAAATCCTCCCACTGGACACATGCACCAAGAGAGGCGGGGCCATATTTCAAAAATGACACATCTGCCTAGAATTATTTTTTACATTTCTTCTCTACTAAAAAATTTGATTTAACATCTAATCTTTGGGGACTGGAGAGGTGGCTCAGCACTTAAAACATTGGCTGTTT
Organism: Eospalax fontanierii; assembly: GCA_035773235.1. Lineage (NCBI taxonomy): Eukaryota > Metazoa > Chordata > Mammalia > Rodentia > Spalacidae > Eospalax > Eospalax fontanierii. Next base: position 42,301,484 of record CM069524.1, read on the forward strand.
TTGCAGAGGACCTGGGTTCGCTTTCCAGCACCCACCTGGCAGCTAACAACCATCTATACTTCCAGTTCCAGGGCATCTGATGCCCTCTTCTGCCCTCCACTGGCATTGCATGACACAAATGTGCTTACATACATGAAGGCAGAACACTCATACACATAAAATAAATTTTCTAAAATGTAACTCAAATCTAATTTTTCACAGTGAGTTCACTGATGGCACCAGGTTTTAAGGTGTCATACGATAAAGACTGTGATATTTAAAAGTTGGGATTATTCTCCTTCGATGTTTGTGATACATTTTGTCTCAAGTATAACACAGCAGGTCAGCTTCCTGAGAAATGACAAAGACATTCTAGCCCTAGATCAGTAGCTCCACATGACAAACTCGGATTCAGTTTGGCCCTCAAGCAAGCAACATCCCTAAACAACTTTTTAAAGGTTGTTTCATAAACTAAAATACACACGTGTAAAATCATTGTGGTTTGGATGTGGGATGTTCCCCCCAAAAGACTCAAGAGGAGAAGGTGTGGCCTCCGACAGGACAATCTAAATTAGTGAGAGGAGACTGGGCCCTCAGGGCTCTGAGCTAATCTGTGGATTAACACCCTGATAACTGAATGGAGTTCTTGAAGGTGGTAAGTGAAAGCAGGAACTAGATAAAGGACTTAGGTCACCAGGGCCATGCCTTAGCCAGGCTGCCTCCTCTCTCAGCCTCTATGAGGGAAACAGCCTTTGCTGCATGCTCCCATTGTCATGATGGTGCCTCCTTGAGCCCAAACCAATGGACCAGCTCTAAAACCTCTAAAAACCATAAGCCAAAATAAACTATTTTTAAGGAGGCTAGAGAGATGACTCAGTGATTAAGAGTACATACTGCTCTTGCAGATGATTTGAATTCAATTGGTTCTAAGCACCTACGTCAAGTGGCTAAGTGACTACGTGGTCTGAAATCCCAGCACCAAGAGACCCAACACAGTCTTCTAGCCTCAGGGAGCCCTATACTCATGTGTACAACATCCTCCATATATGTAAATTTAAAAGAAAAAGAGTCATTTTTAAATTGTTTCTCTCAGTTATTTGTCACAGAGATGAAAAACTAACATGATCATAAACAAGATGAATTTACAATTTTAAACAATTCAAGAAAACTTTAAGCTAGAAAATGCATCAAGAATTACTAGGTTAAATTCCCCTGAAGAAATGGGAAGAAGTTGGATGCATTCTTTCCGTCCTAGCATTCTGGAGAGAGGTAGGCAGAGCTCTGTGATTCCAAGATCATCCCGGTCTACATAATGAGTTCCAGGCTATCCAGTGCTACATAGTGAGACTCTGTCTCAAACAACAACAACAATAATAATAATTTTAGGAGTTAGAGAGATAGCTTAGCAGGTAAGCGCACTGACTGCTCTTACAGAGGACATGGGCTCATTTTCCAGAACCCACATGGTAGCTAACAACTGTCCATAACTCCAGTTCTAGGAGGTCTGATACCATCTTCCAGCCTCTGCAGACATAGCACACACAGATGCACTTATATACACGCAGGCAAGACATATACATATAAAACAAAGATAAACAAATAAACAAAATGATTTAAAGAATGGGAAGAAATTCAGAGATCCAGGAAGAAATAGCACCCAGAAGGAATATCCCAGAAACCTCAGTGGGCACCATGAAAAGCAGCTCCTGTCATGACAGCCTGAGGGGATAAGAGAGATAAACAGGGTTTCAAAAGAGACCCCAAAACAGGCCCATGCACAGAGCAGTTCTCCTAGGAACATGAACATGTCATGTGCATCTGATTGAAAGAAGCGCACATGTACAGAGTCCCTGCCCCAAGCAACCCTGCAGACAAAAGTGCTCAGACCCACCCATTCAAATAGATGACAGCCTCTGCCTGGTTTGTGGGTAAACAAAAGGCAATGTGGCTTGGAATGGAGCCCAGATGATACACTGTTCACCCAGCATGCACGAAGCCCTACATAAAGAGGATATGGTAGCACATACCTGTCATCCCAGCGCTGAGGAGGTAGAGGCAAGAAGATAAGAAGTTCACTGTCTTCCTAAAGATGTAGCCAGTCTGAGGCCAATCTGCGCTACATGAGACTCTTTCTCAAATTTAAAAAGAAGGCAAAATGTGTCACTCTCCCTGATGTATTAGGAAGCAAAGAAAAAGAAAAAAACCACCCAAGCCGTAATGATTTGATTCCATGTTCTTCCAAACTTTAGCAATAAGCTAAATAGGCTCCCTCACAATCTGAACCACAGCTCTAGTGGCCTGACCTACTCCTGAACTATGAAATCCAATCAGGTCCTGAGGAGGAATCCCCACGTAGCTCCCAGGAGCCTCGCTTCCCGAAACAGCCTCTGCACGCACAGGGAATGATGTGCAAACATGTTTCAATACTCCAGGTTAGACCCTTTATCTCTGTCGCTCTGCTTCCTCGAGAAGGTGGAAACCCTCCTCCACTCGATCTGGCCAGCTATCCCTTCACCTAGAGTTTGATTCTAGGAAGATCCACACACAGTCAAACTGGACTTTTTAAATTTGATTTTTCCCGATTTACGCTCTAAAAGGATGCCATATTGTGATCAACTGATGTCCCCAATGCAACATAGAAGACAGTTATCGTAAGAGCCAAGCAAGCTAGCGTCTCCTTCCTCAGACAGGAAATTAACTAGGACATCTCCATACAGTCATATAGGATCTGCATTCTTCCCCTGAAAGAAAGTACACCTCCAGTTCAGTGTATGCTACATGGTGCCCGAGAGAGAGACAGGAAGCACACAAGTCCAAGGCAAGAGGGTCCACCCTTCCCATGGCTTTAAAAAATTATAGTTAAAACATTTAACACACCAGGGATGCTGGTGCATTCTCTAATCCCAGCACTCGATCTAACCTCAATTTAAAGAAATTAGAGTAGACACATTTGGACATGCCTACCTCTCCCAGAATCCATTAGAGTTGGCCCCTGTTCTGTGGGTTCTGTACCCACAGATTTATCCAAATATCTATGCTACTCTTTTTCTGTTATTGCAGTGCTGGGGATCTAACCCATGACCTCACATACGCCAGACAAGGACTGCACCAAGTAGTTGTATCCCATCACTCAGGAGGCTGAGGCAGGAAAGGGGGGCTGTGAGTTCTAGGCCAGGGCTACCTAGTAAGGTCTTGACTCATAAAGAACTGTGTAGCATAAGCTACCTTCAGCACATTTCCATGTGTCCATCAGCAATCCGTCCATACCCCTCTACCACAGATCTCCTCTAGGGCTAACCACAGAAGCAGCCAGCCTGCTCCTGGCCTTTCCTCCCACCTCGTTTTCTGTGGCTGGCCTGTTTCGTTGGGTCAAGGGAGAAGCTACGTTCACACTTGACCAGCCTCCATCCCCAGACCTCTCCATGCTCTGACTCCCTGGGGTCCAATACGGTGTGTCTATCCCAGGCTCCCCAAGACGGAGAACACTCAGCTTCACTGCCCAGGGCTCACTCTCAGCCGTAGGGCTCCATCACATGGGGGAGGCCCTTGCCAGGAAGAACCCACCCTCAGCCCAGAGGAAACGCTGCTCGGCTCTCTTTGATGTTACATCTCCTGTCTTCCTGCTGCAGCCACTGAATTCCAGGAAGACGGAGTGAAACCTGCTTTGTGCATCCTCCTTCCCCTCTGCCATCATTCCTCGAGGTCAAGCGTGTGGTCTCCACACCGGTGTGAGGAGGGGGAGCACCCAGCCCCTAGCACAGACCTTCTGGGCCTGTGGGTCTCTGCAGTGTTACTGACCTGTTTCATTCTTCAGCAGTAATTCCAGTGACTCTATGTTCAACTACCTTCAAAGACACTCAATATTTTCTTACTTGTACTCAAAGGTGTTTGTATATTTCTTTATTAAAAAGCTAGAGAACCACCTTATAAACCTCAGAAACACAGGCTCCTAGGAGGATTATAATTAGTTTTCCCAACTTTTAATTTCTGCTGTATGACAAGGAACATGAGAACATGTCCAACAATGAGCCATGGACCTTGTCACACATACAACAGCCTCTCTATGCCCAACAGTCAGAGACATTCCAGCTTCCCGTCGCTAGATGGCAACGAGCCACAAGCTCCCAGAGAGCAAGCGCCTCACTCTAGGACCAGCCATTGTTTCCAGCATGCTCTTCAAGAGAAAATTCTGAGTGGTGCGTTGTGCTTAATCTCTCTTGTCAGGCTGCTGTGACAAGGCTGTATTCACAGTGGAAGCTAAGCCTGCCCTTGACTGCAGAGGACACTCAAGGTCAAGTGTGGAGCCTCCTCCCAGGCTGTGGTAAAGATGCATCATTTTAGACCACTAAAATACTTGCTGTGTACAGCTATGGAAGATACAGACCCAACAGTACACTCCCTGTCCTGCTTAGAGCTGCGCGAGGCCATAGGTCACAGGAGGTCCGAGCCCAAGACCGACTGCTCAACAGCACGATGTGTCATTAAGATGATTTTTTCCTGTTGGTTATCTACCTTCGTTTACTTCATAGATTTGATTATGGAAGCTTTAGAGGGTGGGAAGTATCTCTCGGCTAAAATATCGTGTCCAGTAGGACAAGCCACTGTTGCCATCTGTCATGTAAAGCTTATTTTCAGGTTAACCCCACCATTCCCCCACCATCTCGTTCTATATCTCTATCTCCTCCTTTCTCTATCAAATGTTCATCAGTGTTTCTCGACCAGGAACACAAGGAGAAGACCTGAGCTTTTCTTTTTATCATTCCCTGGAAGTTTTGGTCAGTTACTTCTTATTAGGAACCTAAGTATTTTTCAATGGAATTCACAGAGCCTGAAAGACTTGGTTGTCTGTCTGTGAGTGAGACATGTGGCTGAAATGCTTATAATCTTTCTGACGGACATTTCCCAATGCAGTGATGTTGGGTTGTTCTTCCCCAGTGTGCAGATCTATAGTCATATGGAGCTATAACAGGGAAGCCAGTGGTTGAGACTCCACCCAGCCTCAGAGATCCCTTCCTGCACATAGCCATCACCTTCTGACTATGGGGATTTCTCTCTAGAGACAAGCTGCAGGAAGCCTATCCACCAACCTGTCCAGCCAAGAGACCCAGGCACTGTCCTGTATGCAGTTCCCACCCTAAGTGAATGATTGAGTGCCAGGCAGATACCTGACACCTATCCAGAGGTGTGCGATGCTCTGATGTGGGCCTTTTGTCCCGACATCCTCCAGGGTCTAAATAATGAGAGTGTCCCAGGCCATTCGGACCTCCATCACATCTGCTTCTTTCCCATTCTTTGCCCTGGGATGACCCAGGTACATCTGTGAGGCAGAAAGGCAAGCCTGTAGGCACTGGGCCTGGGCAGCAAGGCCTGAGCTGTGACAGGGCATCAAGACAGGGTCCTGGGAAGGGGACAGGGGCATCTAAGATTCTGTCATCTCGCCAACACTCGATGCCAACCATACTAAAAAGACCAGAAATCCTTGTCTCCACAAAAAACCCTGCATGCTTAAAAGTCACTCAAGATCTACCGGCCTCAGGTAGAGGGTCAAAGATAGAAGCACAAGACATGGTAGCTGTGGAGTACACGGAGCAGGCCTTGACACTCTGCAGGAAAAGTTGTGATCCTGGTGGCCGTGGGTTTCCGATGCCTGGTGCAGCAAAGTTGCCACACAGGGTATGCCATACAGGGCACACCATGCAGAGCCAGGCATCAGCACCACTCCTGACAAAAAGGCCTTGTCCACCCCCTGACACACACACAAAGCACCCCATCTCTCCCACAGGGCTAGGTGGTCCACACCAGTGAAATACAAAGCCCAAGAAGTCATATGTTCCTGCCAGGCCCCCAGAACACCACAGAGGGCTCAGAGCTTGGAGACCTCCTGGCAGAAAGCAGCTCCCATTAAATAAGGTAGTGCTCAGAAGAATGAAGGTCTCCCCCCAAAGTGAGGCTCCATCTGCACCAGAGTGGTCGGGCATCTTTGGACCTGTTCTGCAGTTTCATAAACCCATGCTTCTAATATGTACTCAAAATCACCTCCAGTGATTGCTTACACAGAGACTAGAGAGCTGCACTTCTACAGATACCAGGTTTAGGGCGGGGCCCCCAAATGTGGCACTACTGGGCCAGACTGACTATGCCTTAGAACATGACAGGCCTGGATTGACCACATACACTTTGCCAGAGTCCTTCCCCAAAGAATGTTAGCCCACCGCCTTGTGGTCCACTTAGGCTCCAGCTGACAAAGGCCTGGGCTGGACCCCATCGGCATCACTCCTGCAATGACCTCAGAGATATGGGCCTCCTGCTGGCTCTGCATTTGCCAGTGCAAGCTCCCATCTTGGCAGGCTGGGGGTCTTCCCAGGAGGCACTTATGCTGGAGCCCACTTACCAACTGAAGAAGAACAAGAGTAAAGTGGCCACTGAATTTGGGGCATTGAAGGTTGCTTCTGACCAGGGGCAGATGGCACAACACACCTGTGAGGGGCACATTGGTGCATCCCCAGCCTGACTCATGCTCTGATATGGGCCCCACTTGTAGAACTTCAGCAAAGGGCAGCTGGGTGTGGTGGAAGGAGGGCAGAACATCTGCCCTTAGACAGTCTGAGTCTGAATCTTGATTCTTACCCATTCTCCAACCGGCTGGTTCTAGCATCTAAAGTCTAGGGCAGTTCCACATTTGCAAAATATAGCTGCCAACAACGTGCTTGTGGTGCATGAGTGGGAGGGGAATGAGTAGTTGCAGGTGCCTCGGGCACCTCCCTGGTACACAGAGCTCTGAGTACCAACCCCAGGACTGTAGACTGCACTGCACTGTACAGACAACCACCCAGCGTTCCTTTTTCCTTGGCAGTTAATGACCAGCTGTGCTCTTCATTCCCAGGCTCAGGATGAGCCCCCTGTGCTTCAGCAGGGTCCATTCACAGGTTTATGAAAATGAGTAGCCAAGACCAGACCCTGTCCCCATGCAGGCTGTGATTCAAAACGATGGGGACTGCCCACCACCATCTCCACAACAGTTGAATGAGTTACTGTTATTGCTGTGACAAAATATCTTGTAAACGCAACTAAAAGAAAGAAGAGTATTTTGGCTCACAGTTTGAGGGTGTAGTCTGTCATGGAGGAAAAGCAGGTAGCAGTGGGTGGAGAGGTGTCACATTACTACAGTTTCTGAACAAAGGCACTGACGACCTTGGCATCAGTTCCAACATAGAGTAAGTCTGATCTGTTCTGAGAATGTGTTTCTTCAGATTTCTCTCAGAAACATTCTCTTAGACAAAATATTTGCTCTCTCTTTATTAAAACAATATATGCAGTCAGGCATGGTGGCACATGCCTTTAGTCCCAGCACTCAGGAAGCAGAGGCAGGTAGATCTCTATGAGTTCAAGGCTAGCCTGGTCTACAAAGTAAGTTCTAGGCCAGTTTGAGTTACAGGGAGAGCCTGTCTCAAAAAGACCAAAAGAAACAACAACAACAACCAAAAAAAAAAAAAAAAAAAAACACCCAAAAACAACCAATATAAGCAAATGACATGGGGAGGAGTGAGGATCCCATCTTATCAGAGGGTTTTTCCCTATCTGGTCCCCACTGGCCCAGAACTGCACAAACCACCACAAACAGGTAGGAGTAATCTAATCCCACCCATTGTTTTCAACACTAATGGGATAAGTAGTTGCTTCCAACAGTATTTGCTGCTTTCAGTGCATAATATTTTCAACACACACACACACACACACACACGGTCACATTATTCTAGGTCAGGTGCAAGGAAGAGTCATGAGGGCTGAAAGCTATATGTTTAGGCTATAAGAGCAGCTCGAAGCTCATGAGGTTGTTTACAGAGATAATGTTAATGATCTCAAAACAAGATTAAGTTTGGCTACAAGGTTAGGTAAGATTCCCATGTGTAACATAATGCATTCCCCAAAAGGTGATTCCCATAGGTCCCCTTTGCTTGTTTTATAAAAGAAGACACATGTCCATATTGCAACAGAAGGCATTCCCAGAAGTCATTCTCCTGGGGCAGCAGCCTGAGACAGCTGTTCACATTGCTTCCACACCTGCATGCTGGGTCTCAGGCTTTCTCCCTGTTTCCCTCACGTTCTGGCCCCCAGCCCATGGGATACTACACCAACCTTCATGCTGGGTCCTCCCTTCTACAGTAAAATCTTTCTGGAAATATCTTTACAGACATGCCCAGAGGTGTCTTAGGTGATTCCAAATCCAGACAGGCTGATAATGACGATAAACATCACAGCAAATGGGAGGCAGGGAAGTGTGGGGGCCCCTTCTGACTTCTCAGTTCAGCGTGTGGTCTGTGAGGTGGGGATGGAGCAAGAGGCCAGCTGCCAGCTGTGACCTTGTAAGACTTCCCTCAGCCCTGCTCTGTCCCTCCCTTTCCACCCAGCCTGCAGACAAGGGACAATAGCAAAAGGAGACAGCCTGTGGCTCTGCTGGCCCTGGGTGGTACTGACTACCTCAGGAGAGCACACAGGAACGATCCACCTCAGGCCACGCAGCCCAGCCAAGTGCTTCTTGATACAGTGCTCATGTGCAAGGTTTTGTTTAGACATACTATTTTTTCCTTTTGAGTAAATACTTAGAAATGGAATAGTAAATTATTAACTTATGGTTATAACTTAATGTTAGTATGGTTACTACGGAGCATAGCTTCTTAAGATACAGACATTTACATATATATGAGATATATGTGTTCATATATGCATGAAATGTGTGTTCATATGTAGATTTTTCTATATACATGTATTCATATATGTGTACAATATGTGTTTATATGCATGGGGTACAGCCATGAAATGCATAGGCTGGCATATATATATGAGATATGTGGAGATCATGTGTACACACCATGTATGTATATATACATGTATGATACATGTGTTCATGAAAATAAGATCAGACAGGACCTATGAGAATCAGAGTGAGGAGACACCCTGCGGATGGAAGGCAGGACGCACCCTCTGGACATGTGAAGGCTGCCTCATGGAGGGTGTCCTGATGCTCCTCAGCATTGTTTACATGTGGTCGTCTATCTTATTGAGAAGGAAATGCCCAGAGTGCCCTTTAAAGTCCTTCCTCTCTGAGTCTGGGTGGGAACTCATCTGATGTCAGCAGACATGACAGCCATGCTGCCCACTGCTGTTTTTACAGGATCATATCAGAGGTGAGGCCACAGATCTGATCTTGACACACATGTGCCTTCTGTCCTGCAGATGACTTAATACCCAACTTTCACCAGTTATAGAAGCCACCTCGGGTCTATAGAGTATTCCCGGAGGACTCTTCCAGTCCTGAAGGGAGAGACCGAGGCTAAAACATTCTGATAGAAGCATTAGCCACCAGCACTCAGAACAGCCTCCCGCATGCCCATTCTACTTCACACCCAGAGAGAAAGCCAGAATCACTTTACTGGGAGTTCCCCAGTGTGGAGTTCAAGATGTCAGCTTCCTCACTGCCAGCTCCTTAAAAGATACAAGACTCGGGATGGGCCTTGGATAAGTGAATTCTTAAAGATCAAGACCAGAGAGGGTCCTGCCCTGGGGAGCAGTCTCACCCTGCTTACCAGATGGGTGGCTTCACATGTAGACCACTGGCACTCACATTGTGAGGTGGCCGCGTAAGAGGCAAGGTCAGGCTGAGAGCAACCGGTGTCCCTCCCTGACCATGCCTGACCTGGCCCTCATAGTGTTTCATGAGATGTCAGCACAGCACCACAGATAAAAGCACAAGTCACTGGAAGGAATGCTCTTGTTTGCACATGACCGGCGAGAGCAGACTTTCCTACCCTGCAGGCTTCTCAGGACCTCTAGGTGCACGGGGTACATCTTCAAAAGTCACCGGGCAGCTACGTCATAACTAAGCATTTTATACATGCCGATTTTATCCAAAACACAGAAATAGTGAGAGCCCTCTTCTGTCAGGATGTAGAATTCAGAGGGTGGAGTCAAAGGGCACTAAGACAGGTGTCTCTGTTTGTAAGACATTGTTGGCATCTGCTGTGTGTATTAATTATGGTAACAGTGTTATTTCACTGAGTGTTTACTAAGGTCTGGGAACCATGGCAAGCACTTGACCCTTGCTGCTTTATTTCCTACTATGATGTGGGATGGTAGTCACACAGCATCAGCATTCAAATAAGGACCAGCCTGTCAACCTCCATGCAGAGCAGGAGTCTGTCCTCTGTACACAAACTTGGCCACACTGTCCAGCTTCTGCAGACACTCAGCAATCACCTGCACAGCAGCGAACAAAGACCTGCAAAATGTGACCAGTCTTCAAGCTGAGAGGAGCCAGCGTGGGCAATCCAAGAGCCCTGCGAAGCCAGGGCTAAAATAAGAAGAGAAGTGGTTGAGATGGAGGAGAGAGGACAAGCAGGAAGCCACTCAGAGAGCTGACAGTTCCACAATGGGACCAGCACAGGAGCCACTCAGGAATGACCCTTATTTTAAATCTAAGGCCTCACTCATACCCAGCCCTCTTCTGTCAGGATGTAGAATTCAGAGGGTGGAGTCAAAGGGCCCTAAGACAGGTGTCTCTGTTTGTAAGACATCGTTGGCATTTTGGGGTTCATGATGCCAAACAATGCCCATATAAGGCAACTCAAGGGAGATTTTCTATACAATTCCATAAACCCTAAAATCCTGTACCATGTGCAGGGATGCTTCCAAACCAGCCCTGGACATTTCCCAGTGAAGGTCAGTGCTGGTCCTCAAGGTTACCCTGCAGTGCTGGGCTACTGCACAGAGCAAAAAGCATCAGAAGCTGACCTTAGGAACATTAACACACACTCTAGAGTGCTTAGGAGGAGGAACGGCTGGAGGCTCATCAGCACTGAGTACACAACCACTGCAGAGACACAGATCATTCTGGAAAATAAAGCCCAGAGAAGATAAACCCTCTGTATATGATGCTGAGCTTTAAGCCAGGAAATACAGATCAGAATGATTGGCCAGGCCCTCAGTGCTGCTGGCAGCTGCCTTCACTGTCTGCTGTAATCGCAGAAGTATTCTTGGCTTGCACATGGCTTGCCAGAGTCTAGAATGGACCAGAATATAACAGAGACATTTTTGGAGTCTTCTATAGTACAGATAAACTACCTATGTGCCACCCTGCCTGGTTGTATGTAGACACACAGAGAAACTAGAGCAGTCTCTATGGATAGAAGAGAGCCTCCCCGTTCCGTCACGTGTGAGGACAGTACCCAGATGAAGGCAGAAGGAGGGGCTGAGCTGTTAATAAATGAAGGAGAATAAAAGAAAGCTCTGAACTAGGCAGATAGTCGGGAGGAGGCCCCAGACGGCAGAAGCAACCCCAGAATAGATTCAGCTGTGTTCTAGTTCCTCTCGCTTGCATCCAAGATGGCCAGGAACTCTGGCGAATGTGGTGTACAAGGCCCCCACAAATGGAAGGGACTATGTGTAGGGTGGTCTGTGGCCCCTCTGCCGCATATCGCTCAGTGTTCTGATGTAGTCGTGTTCGTTTCTGTTGTGTCCAGAGTTGGACAGGAAGCAGCCGAAGTGCGTGGCATTGCAAACTCGTTTATTGAATATGTGCACAAGCTCTTATAAGTCTGGATAGCCAATGACCTTATGGGGTGGGGTCTCAAAACAGCCAGTAGTAAGTTTGTCTCCAGGTAGGCGAGTTCTTTCCAGGTGCTGGTCATCAATTAAACTCAGCTGCTGTGCTAAGTATTATGGAGCGATCCTTTACTTTTCTCAAAGACTCAGTCATTCAGTTGGGGAGAGTCCAACGCCTGGGATACGGCAGCCCTCAACTAAAGCGACAGACCAACCACCCAATAATGTGGCACCAGGGCTTTAGGAGGGCAGGGCATCCATGTTACTACCATCTTTCTGCAAAGTCTTGTAGTAACCACATTGTGTGCAATGAGTTAATACATGATGGGTGTCCTGAAGGGTGTGTTCAGTGACAGGATTGGAGGAGAGTAGAGAAGCCTCTTCCAGCCAGGACAACCAATCATCAGCCAAGCAGAACACTGCTTAGGCAGGAGACCCTAGGAGTACCAGGCAATCACACATGTACACACAGTCATGCACACAAACTCACATACACAGGAAAACATCAAACACAGGCCATTTCAATCATTAATTCAAAGGCCAGTCTCAACTCTCCCACTTTAGAATTCCTCATGAGTCAATCTAGGCTCCATTTATGGGACAAAAAGTGGAGTTTAATCAAGAGGCAAGCCTATCGAGTGATGCACGCCACAGTCTCCAGACACCAGCTACAAGGTCAGCCAGCCGGCCAAGTGCCCACTCACAGCACCTTTCCGATCTTCTGACAGCTATCATCTTTTGGTTCTCTGCCAAGGCTGGAAGTAGAGATGGAGAAGCTGAGGGGAAAGTGGAGTCGACAGGGAGGAGCTGGGGCTCTTGACAGCTACAGCAGCTGCACACAAGGGGGCACTGGGGCTGGGAGCACGAGAGAGATTCCTCCAAGCAGATCAGTAAAAAGACTAGAACTATAGGAAATCACCCAGGAAATAGAGCAAGAAAAATATGTCAATACTCTCCCTCTCAGTACCGACAGAATGCGAGGGGGAATTTCAGAATATCAGAGCTAAAGGTCCTAAAAGCTAAAACAAAAACCAGAGCTTCTGCTTGCTCCTCCCCATGGCCCCTCTCTTCTTAGTAGACACTAGATGATAGAGTCTTCAAGCGCAGACAGCTTTAATCAAACAAGATTTGTTTGTCTGACTAGGCTATAATCATCCTGAAGGCTTAAAGATACTCCTGCAAACCCAGGAGCCTTTACCAGAGGGGATGACGATGCTCCAGAAGTCCTAGCTGTAGCTTGAAGTGTGCTCACGATGCTGTCTTGCTTCCTCTCTCCCGAGAAAGCATTCTTCCATTGTTAGATCGCTGTTTAGATTTGGGGAAAGGGGGCAATAAAGAAGGAAACGAGAAGAAAGGTGCAGAATGGAAAAGTAGCTTTCTAAAGAACATAAAAGATGGGACTGGAGACATAGCTCAGCGGTTAAGAGCACTGGCTGCTCTTGCAGAGGACTCAGATTCGATTCCCAACACCCCCATGGTGACAAACAACCATCCATAACTCCAGCTCAAGGGGATCTGGTGCCTCTTCTGACCTCCATGGGCATTGCATGGCATAAGTACACTAACATACATGCAGGCAGTACACTCACACACATAAGAAAGAAAGAAAGAAAGAAAGAAAGAAAGAAAGAAAGAAAGAAAGAAAGAAAGAAAGAAAGAAAGAAAGAAAGAAATATAATAAAATAAAATAAAAGAACCTAAGAGTTTTCCAATGTTTTATTTGGAGCTTTTGTTTGTTTGTGTTTTGTTTGTTTGTTTTTCTAGTGCTGGGGGTTGAACCTAGCTCCTCACACGTTAAGTAAGCATTCTACCACTGAGCTATGGCCTGACCCGTTTTTCCTTTTCTTATTATTTAGAGAGAATATCTTACCAAATTGGCCATTGAATTTGTGGTCCGCCCACCTCAGCCTCTGATTTCTGGTATTGCAGGAATGTGGCACCATTCTCAGCATAAAGGGGTACAGGAGAAGCTGACAGAGAGGAAAGCAGACAGGAAGAGGAGCTTAAAGAGGATCCATTGTCTACACAGCCCCAATGTGCGGCTAGATATGTGCAGGTGAGGAATCTGGATGCTTTTAGACTGGGTCCTCTTTGGGGACTGTCTTCTTTGGGCCTCAAAGTTTCTATGGGAGAAGTGGACCTGTGCTCATGTGTTAGTGGGTTATAAATTGATGGCAAAAATTTCAGTCTTCACCTACAGCTGATGTCACCACAAGCTAAGATACAATGGAAGAGAAGGGGACTGGTGTGGCTGAGTTATGTCAGCCATTAGAAAGTATGTATCTGTGAGGGCAGGCTTAGGCAGAATAATTCCAGGTCATACATGCTAAGACAGGAGGATAAATAAGGACCTCAGTGAAAGCAACAGTAAGAAAGTGTGAAAAAGAAGAACTCACGAAACAAGACAGGACCCAGAGCAGCCTCCATCTCTTTCTTTAGCCAGAGTAGTATATTGAATACTAGGTGGGATGTCCCTTGAACAAGGACATTCCTTTACCAGCCCCAAGTGACCACTAAACTTGGCAAGGCCATTTGTTTCTTCAGGTAGCAGCACTTGAAAGCAGCAAGCACCCCTGCTAAGGGTCAGCTGTTATCATTTGAAGATGATAATTTAGATATGTGATCAGAATGTTCGAAAAATCAACAATAACCACAACAAGAACAGAACTACAATAACTGACAAGAACAGACAGAACATCAGACTCAAGAGGAGCATATCAAAGTGAGGGGCCCTCGGAGCCACCTTGCTTGCTGTTTGGGTCACCCACATTCTCCCAGCCTCCCTTGTTCCCCATTTTCAGTCTGCTAGCCACCTGAATGACATCGTGGCCATGACCTTGGAAAGGCACTGCTTCTCCTTCTCGGGTCTCACTGGGCTGTAGGTCCTGAGCGAGCTTATTCTTACCTTTCACGCAGGACCTGACATGGTATGATCTGCTCCACTGGTCTGCTGTGGGCTCCTTACCCACCGCCCAGCACCCTACATCATGGGACATGGAGGTACCGGTTCCCTTTCTCCTCTATTGCTCTCTCAGCTTTCTCCCTCTCATTCTCTCATTTCTGAGTGGTCACTGGTGCTCACTCACCCACTCAACACCCTTGTCTACCTCGTGCCCGGGCTCTGCCTCTCCTCCTTCATTTGCCCACAGGACTCCTGCCAGGCCTTCAGAGAGGAGCGCCCTAGCTAGGGCCTTTGCTTGGTTCCAGCCTCTGCTCATCAGCCCGTCTGGGGAGCTCCTCCGGTTTGCCCAGCCTTTCCCTCTGTCTCCCCTCGTGCTTACTAGCTCGAGTCTCTGCTCACCCGCCCAGGAACTCGTCGCTTTCCCTGGCCTCTCCCTCTGTCCCCTCTGTCCTCCATCGTGCTTGTGTACTAGGTCAGTCCTCTGCTGGCCTCCATTGGGAGCTGGTCCACCTGCCCTTTCCCTCCCTCTATGCCATTTCCATCTGAGCCTAGCTCCCAAACTCGGCGCCTAGGTTCGCCTGCCTGAACCAGGAATCTGCCTAGCTTTTCCCTCCCTCTGCCATTTCCTCCAGCGTGGGTCCCGCTTGGTGTCCTGCGGCCCTCAGGCTGGAGCAGCCTAGCCTCAGGCCGTTTCCACTCTGCACCTCTCCCTTGGCTCTTCTCAATCACCCCACCCCCACTCTCACCCTCCTGCCTCTGGCTGCAGCCCGCCTGGGACCTGTGTAGTTAACTGGGCCCGACCCCACCCCCACCCATTTTCTCTTTCTCTCTCTCCCTCTCTCTCCCTCTCTCTCCCTCCTTCTCCTTCCTCTCTCTCTCCCTCTTTTTCTTCTTTCTCAGCTTTAATGTTATTACGTCTCGTGGTATTAAGAAAGAAAATAAGAGGGTAAAAGGAAAGGAAATATTTTCTAAAGAAGGATTTATGTAAGATTATGAGGGATGGATATTTCCAGAACAGAAAGTAAATAAGAAAGTCTACGTAAGTGATTGAAGGTATGAGTCTTGAAAGGAGAGTATCTAATCTTATGCAGAACATCCTAAGCAATTAACCATTGTTAATGACCACATCTGTGTCTGTGACTCTGAGTTTGACAGTTTCTGGTGGTCTTTAGGATTGGATATAAGGCCAGGATGTGTCTCAATCAGGAACAAAGACTATGTATGAAGCTAACCTTTACACATCTCATTTGTCTGACCTCCGTCATGGGCCAATCTTTCTCCCATCTCTACCCCCTTAAAATTTTTTTTTTGCAGAATTGTCTTTGATCTCTACCTGGACCTGATCCCTACAAAGTGTCAACTCTCCCATTTCATTAACCTTTTCAGGTCTGAAACAGTGTTACCAGCAGCTAAGCCTCTAAAGATTTATCCTGTCCTCTTATCCCACCAGGGGACAGGGAGGGGGGAAGGCCTGTCAAACTTATCTCCTCACCTGGTCTATAGTCTCTTATGCAGGAGGAAGTGTCTCAGCACCAGTCCCTCTGCTAGTCTACACGGGAGGACTGCCACCAGCTCTCGCCCTTCTGCTCACCTTCCCACCAGGAAATATGCACAGCTGCCTAACCATGATGAGGACTCGAACCCATTCCAGCCTCATGTGTCATTCCCTATCCCCCTATCATCGCCCAATCAGTCAGCAGGAAGTAGCTAGAGGAGAAACTGCGCCCCCAATTCCTTTATGACACAAAAGGCTGGAATGTAAGGTGTGAATGAGACCCCCAACAGTTTCGGACTCTGGAAGAAACCTGGAGCCAGAGCTTATCTAAGCCTTGCAAACCGCTCCAGATCCCAAATTCCTTGGCAGGTAAGCAAGGAATTCAGGAACAGCTCTGGAAAAGGACTACTTCCTGGCCAGAAGCTTGCCTTAAGCATCAATCAGATGTCATGGCAACCCCCCTCCCCTAAAAGCCAGGGCTGAAGGTTTAAAAAAGGTTTTGAGGACTTGGACAACGTTCTTGTGCTTCTGCTGCTGCTGGTGCTGCTGGTGCTGCGTGGGGCTTTTGAGACTCAGACTTGGGCTGATCACGCCAGCCTGGTTCCCCGGAGCCCCAGCCCCAAGATGGGGGTGAGGGGGCTAGCCTCCCCCCATCTCTTCGGGGAGGCTAGCCCAAGGGGGGCTAGCGTTTCTCCACTCGTGGGTGCGGAGGAGCTAGTCCCATCTGGTCTTCTCTCAATAAAGCCGGGTCCTGTTAACTGCCAGCAGAGTCTGGTCCCTTCTGTCTGCTGCATCTCTCGAACCCTGAACCTGAAAGTCTCCTGTCATCTTCATAACTATAAAGCTTGATCCTCAGCTTGTGGACTGCAGTGCTGAAGATTAATGGACTAAATGTGTCCCTCAGAGCTACACTGACAGACCCAGGAGAGCTGGGTCTTCACCTCATTTTTGTCTGAATGGGAGGCTTGTGGCCTTTGTCGTGGGGTTACACAGTTCCCTGGGCCTCAGTGTAGCCTGTTGCCAGGGCAATGGGCTCAGGCTCCTCTTCACTCTCTTACCCTCTAAACAGCGCCTCCTGGCAGGGCCTCAGAACATCAATCCCACCAGCATAGCACAGAAGGCTGAACACCAACAGCCCATGGAGCCATGCCCTACAAACTGGATCATGACCCTTGAAGCTCACCCTGGGTTACAGGAACATCTCACTCCTCAGAATAGCTTCTGTGGCACCCAGCCTGCATCTTGGGGATTTGAATGCCTCAGCCATTGCAATGACTCCATTCAGTCCTGGGCTTTTCTGACAAATAGCGTCTTTGCTTGGGCAGTTGGCTGAGCTGTACTCTGGATTTGGGGATCAGTTAACAACAGTGTGCAGAGCTGTGGGCAAGGTTGCACAGAGCCAAGTCCTCCAGTGTGAAGGTTTGAGTCCCAGAGTGTGGTGTTATGGTATGAGGTGGCCTGAGGATGGGAGTCAGTGGGCAGTACTTCATGCTAGCTGAAACTTACTCTTTTCCAGTTTAACAGTGGAGGGAGGTGCAGAGAGAGAAATAAAGAGGCCACTGATTCCACCTTTCCGTCTTCAGACAGCTGCACACACTTTCTTCCTACTTACTTACTTTTTTTAAGTGGCGACTGGGTAAACTAGCAAAGCAGACGCTTCCCCACCCACCCCCACCCAACACATCTTCCCAAAGAATGAACTTAGATTCTTAACAAAGGAGTGGACAGGAGTGGGCTCAGCAGCACAACACTTGCCTAGTGTCATCTGAGTCCTGGGTTCTGTCCTTAGCATGGCAAAAATAAAAAAAAATTTTTTAAATGCAAGATAGTACACATGCAAAGACGATCATCACTATCACTATGGAAACAGCGAACAAAAATGGAATGAGACATCACTTCATCATGGGGGGATGATTGTCATTAAGACACAAAATAGCCAGGCAGAAAAGGACAAGGTCCACCCTCACCTTTGCTGCCCAATCTCCAAAGCACTCACTGAGCTGAGCAACCATGACTAGGCAGTCTGCAGGAACTGCCAGATCCCCAGCGCCACGTGGAGAGGAGTCCACTCACCTACCCCTTCCTTTCTACCCCGACAGTACCCCCTCCCACCCCAGGAGGTCAAGCCCTCTGTTCTATGTCAGTCAGGCTCCCTTCTGGCCCTGGGCCTCACCGGACCAAGGCACTGTGGTTCCTAAATATACTGGCATTTTCTCCATTCAAATGGATAGCAAGTCACCCTCCAAAGAGGTCAGTGTAAGACAAGGGAAGTGCTCATACACAGCCCAGACATTCTTAAAAAACACCAGAGTCTGCTAACTAGCCCCCGAGGGGGTGCAGTAAAGACACCTGCCACAGCCATGCTAGAGCAGAGCCGCTGTGCGCCATGCCGGAAACAGGGTGTAGAAGGATGGACCCTACCTACAAGGAGTGCATGTGGATGGCCTTAATGAGCCTCCATCTGGCTCCATTCCTAAGTAATCTAGGAGAGACTCTGGCCCTCTCCTTCAGTGAGGATGCCCGGAGGCTTTGGGATCATCCTCTTGGGTCCCATTTAGATCTTTCTGCAGGCTTCCTGCTGATTTTCCTCCTTGTCTTCATTAATGCACTTCAGTGTCGTGCTTGAAAAAACTCATTTCCATTCCTAACCTCACACCTCTTTCAAGATTCACTTCAAGCTGAGTACTTTCAATAGTTCCTTTCAGTCATTAATGAGGCCAACATTTGCAAACTCCTTTCGTTGAAAACATTATTTCCATTTGCACAAGATTTTTTCATGGAGTCAAATTCCACACAGTTGTAAGGAGACAACAGATGAGTGCCTGGGGCTGAGGGTGTACATCAGTTGGTAGAGTGCTTGCCTGGCATTCACAAAGCCTTAGGTTCAATCCCCAGAACCACATAAAAGGAGTGGTGGCACATGCCTATGATACCAACACCTGGCAGGTGGAGGCAGGAGGATCAAAAATCATGATCATTGGGAGCTTGAGGACTGTGTGTTTTTAAAAAGGGATATGTTACATAATTAAGTATTCAAAAGCACTGGGATACTTTGAAGGCAGGTCTGAAGCAACTCTGGGGGAAAAGAGCTTGGCACAGTTGGAGGTAGGTGCTGGACACCAAACTTTCAGTAGGCAGACAAAGGTAGGGTGACTCAGACAGCACCAAGAAAGAAGCAGGAGTGGGTGTCATGGGGCAAAAATGAGCAGTCTTAGGTGACAGACCATAAACTAGGGAGTCTGTCATGTCCTCCCATCCAGCCTGCCACACTGGACACCTGGGGGTGTTTTCCCCAGAAGAACAGAGGAGGTGGGTGACATTTGACCAGGAACAGCAGCAGCAGAGTGGAGTGGTCTGGGCAGGCAGGAGTCACATGGGAGACCAACAAAGCTGTCCCATCCAAAGGGGACAATAAGAGCTGCAGGGAGGAAAGCCATGAGGCAGCTTAGGAAGACAGGACTGACATGGTGATGCTGAAGATGAACTCCACGCTTTTAAGAAACAAGTCTGTTAGAGCCACAGGTGTGTTGCTGGAAGGTCTTTAAAGACAGAGGAAGTGTTAGATGTACCCCAGTGAGAACTGAAGCAGAGGTGGGAGCCCAAAGAAGAATCAGTCAGGCAGAGATATCCATCAGAGAAGTCTACCTCTGTCAAACTGGTTTTATGTTTCAATCAACTGTATTATATAACAGATCCCTTATAAGAAATGGATTTTTTAAGTTTATTTTTATTTTACTTATTTTATGTATATGAGTGCTTTGCCTACATGTATATATGTGTACCCATGTCAAGCAAAGCCCATAGAGGCTAGAAGAGGGTATCAGATCCCCTGGAACTGGAGTCATGGACAGTTAGCCACCTTGTGGGTACTGAGAATCAAACCCAGGTCCTCTGAAAGAACAGCCAGTGCTCTTAACTGTTGAGCCATCTTTCTAGTCCCAAGAAATGGATTTCTAAAATGAACATTTATTGCTCAGCTATAGTTCAGCTCATCTTGGAAATATTCAGTCAAGCAAGTTTGGGCCCATTTTTGATCATTGTACCAAAACATGTGAGCCAGGGTCCTTCATAAGGAAAGATTATTCTGACTTAGTTAAAGAGGATGAAAAGTCCAAGCTCAGGTGAGGCCCTCATGCTATGTCATGACAAAGATAATTTCCCATGACTGGTGTGCATGTCAGAGTGGCAAGCAGTGGGCAAGAAGAGACCGACTGCGGTTGACTTTGCTCAGTAACAACTGCAGTGTACCAGCCACTCCAGGGGGCTACATGAGGCCACTGGAAGGGCAGACAGGAGAGCTGTGTCCCATGACCTAACCCCCTCCCAATAGGCCCCACCTCAGAGTTTCACCTTTTCTGCACTTTATACAGGAGACCAAGCTTCTATTCATGACCCTCTGTAGGACACAATACATGCAAACCACAGCAAAGACTCTCCCAAATGCAGGGATATGAACAAATTCAGTGTCATGACAAGATATGGAAGATGTAGTCTGAACTTGAACTTCGTGGGACACCAGGAGTCTAATCACTGACTAGCTTCCACATATATCTCCTAGAAAGGCACTATTACTCCAGAACCACCTCCCACAAGGGTGCTGGCACCCCATTATCACTTGATTCAATGATCTTTATGAATCTTATGATTCAATGAACTTCACAACAGAATCATAACCTTCAACCAGAGTTGAATGAAAGTTTCTAGAACTTTCACAATAATCTGCCTGTTAGCACATGTAAGTCAAATAAGAGAAGAATCTAGAAGGGCCCAGATTGCTTGTGTTAGCAGTTGGGGAAGCAGAGGCTCCATCATCTGAGATAGTCCGTGGAAGAGGAATGTCAAACTGGGAAGAGAACAGGAAATACTTCACATCTGGCGCTTGCAGAGGAGTGGAAAAGGAGGAGGCATCTGACATCGACTCTGCAGGTGACAACTCCAGCCCAAGCTGATCATTTGGGAGACATTAACCTATGATAGTAAGAAAGATAGAAGTGACAGGGGAGCAGTGTGAGCAGGCCAGCTGGGGCAGAGGGACAGGAGACACAGGAAGTGGGCGGGATGTGAGGGCCTGCTGAGGGAGAGGACCACTACAGGCACTGGGCTGAAAAGAGTGGACAATGAGACTAGGCAGAACTGCACACCTGAGCCCAGGAGAGCACAGGCTGAGTGATCAAGAGGGCCTTGGGCACCACAGCGGCATCATTGCAGATGCATGAGCCAAGCAGCCTTCCCTATGTCAAAGCCCAGGTTCAGAACATGGCCATCGGGATGCTGGCTCATCAGCTTCATTCAGTTGCCATTGATAAAGACATCATGACCACGAGGCTACATAGCATTACAGCTCAGCTTCATCAGTGAGTTTTGTGGCCAAATCTGGAATAACACGAATACCAATGTAAATTGTCATTGTAACAGACCCTATAAAAAAGCAAGACCTGAAGCGTCCATTAATGCAAATAAAAATAAGTTCGGGAGAGGAGAAAGCTCGTTCCTGCAGCAGAATGTTGTGCCTGCCTCTAGAGATGGCGCTATGCAATGTTAAATCATTCTTTACTGTATTATATCAATAACATCCAGTATATCTGCTGGGTAACAGACACAGAAGAGATGATGGGTTCAGAAAAAATCCCCCACATGCTGAGATGAGTGGCTGAAAGGTGAATGAAGGACAGAATACTTTCATAGTCTCAGGGCATGGCCCTACCAATTATTTAGTGAGACTGAAATGGCACCTTATAGCAAAGAAAGCTGACAGAACCACCACACAGTCAAGGCTGACAGCCTTAGAGCTGTTGACCTCTGTGCTGCCTAGCCTGGGGCTTGAGGGAAAACTGGGCTTCAGTCACAGCTCTTCCTCATGCATGGCTTGACAGTGCTCCTTGGCATGTGAGAAATTCATCGAGCTCTTCAATTTGCAAACAAAACAGAGTGCTGACGCTTCCTTTTCTGAAGGGAAGGTCATGCTTTTGAATGCTTTTGAAACACCAGGGGAAAGATGAGAATGACTGCAGTACAGAAAATACTGTAAAGCCTGAATAAAATCAGCTTTCCCCCGCCCTCTTCAGGAAGTCCGTGAATGCTGGGCATGAAGTGTTTAAAATGTAGCCGCCAAACACAAAGGGTCCTTCCCACGCACAGAAGCCCAAGGAGCTGAACAAAGAGACCTTCAGGTGTAAGTGCACAGATGGCAACCAGAGGTGGGTGTTAACCTTCAAGGACACGGGTAGAACATCAGTCCAGAACCACACATAGAGCCCTCTCTACCCTGAGGTTCCTGGAGGGAGGCTCATGCTTCCTTCACCAACCCTGAAAAGATCCTGCCAGTCAGTGACACCTCTGTGTCCTGTGTCCACAGAGCAGTTTTGACCCTGTAGTCACACGTCCCAAACGCCCACCTTCAGTGACTCCTCCCACTCTCACAGCCCCCAGCTCAGTACATTATAAAAGTACTTGCCAGACATAAGGCATTTTGTTAATCGGTCAGAGAGATGCACCCCCTAAGAACTGCTCTTTTGATCCTGGAACCATGAGAGCCTGATGGGGAAGACCTAGGAAAGGTTTCTACTCAAGGAGTGTCTGTGCACTTGGCAGTTTTAAGTAGTTGGACCCAGGACCCAGTGTGGTCCCTGGGTTGCTGGGTGGCCCCGACGCTCCGCAATGAATGAAAAGATGGCTTCTTCCCATGCTTCTCTCCCATTTGTTATACAAACCCCCCCAAAAAATGCAAACCTTAGTTATTTGTTCATTATCCTCCTCCAGAACATAACGACAGACCCCCGTGACAACCTGCACTGCTACACTGCTGTCAGTAACAAGGAGGGGAAGACTGCCATGTTTATATGGAAAAAAAATCTTCAGTTATGGGCCCAAGGCAAGGTAAATGTTACAACTTTCTCTCCACTCTGATATCATAGAGTCACCCGGGAGGCAGGTCAAAATCCGATGGAGTGCAGAGGGCACAGGACCAGGAACAGAGACCCAACAAACACAAACAGGTATTGGCCTCCCACTGTGGGCATGACAGCCAACCACAGCCAGCCTTGGCAGGCATGCAAATAGCATCCGTTAATGTGACAGAAACATGCACGAGAACTCCAGACACCTCACTGTGTATAAGGTTGTTGGGAGGTGTTCCCCCTCCAAAACCTTATGTTCGATGGCTATACACACCAGAGTGGTCCCTGGGTTGCTGGGTGGCCCCCACGCTCCGCAATGAATGAAAAGATGGCTTCCTCACATGCTTCTCTCCCATTTGTTACACAAACCCAAAAAAAAGTCTAGGCTGAAAAAAATTGTCCCAACACTTCTCTTCCTTGAATGGCAGGGGAGTGTGGGTTTAAAGTAGGCTTTCAGAGCATGGGTGGAGCCATGGGTGGACACCCAGAGTCCCATCAGAAAGCCCTTAGTCTGATCCCCTTGCACCATGACAGTAGGTCTCTACCTGGCCAGTCACTAAGAGCTGGTGACAAGACTCCTCCTGGCATCAGTGTGTTTAGTAGACCTGACACAGTCTGCCAAATCTCCAGTGTCCAGCAGACATTTAAGGTATGTTAGAGAGGTTGCTGGCTTAGCTTGGCAGAGCTGAGGGGCCTTGTCTAAGAGGCAGAGTGGGGATATTGTCTTAGCTGGCAGAACAGTGTTAGCCTAACTGGGCAGAGTGCAATTATGCTGCCTTACCTGGGAAAGTCTTGCTGTATGTCTCTGATTTCAGCCCATCCCCTTCCATAAAAGATTGAGCTTTTTCCAGCAACCCAGTGCCTATATACCTAAATATCCATGCTTGACTGATCCTCCACATCCCTGGGCCAAAAGGTCTGAAATTCAGCAGCTGAAAGATGAAGGTTCTCTCTTAAAATGCCTTCAACACTTCTCTTCCTTGAATGGCAGGGGAGTGTGGGTTTAAAGTAGGCTTTCAGAGCATGGGTGGAGCCATGGGTGGACACCCAGAGTCCCATCAGAAAGCCCTTAGTCTGATCCCCTTGCACCATGACAGTAGGTCCCAGGAAAGCCTGGGAGAAAAGGAAGGTGGTCACTCCAGGCAGCTATGGGCTTTCAGGTTCCATCAGAGTCATCTTGGGCTGCTTCCCAGAGCACAGGTCCCTTGTCTGCAGATGGTAAAGGAGTGTCCCTCTGGTTGGGTACTGCAGGTGTACAACGTCTCTAGTTCTTTGGGACTCAGTAGAAGGAGCTATTGGAGGTGGAAAGGTAAAGAAGAGCAGGTGGACACACCACAGACAGGCAGTCCCACCTCACACCTTTTCTGTAAACTATCTTGTCTGTCACTTACCCAGAGCCTATAGCACATCCCTCAGATCACACGCACACCCCTAGGAGACTTGAGGCACGTGTACTGAGTCCACAGACATGTCAACCACACACTTAGAGATCTGACTGTTCAATACGTTAGCCACCAGTCATGTGTGGAAATTAGGATTAAATGAATTGAATTCCTCAGTCACAGGAGCCACACTGTCGCTCAGTGATCACCATGGCCAGCAGCCATTGCAGTGGACAGCACACAGAAAGACCATTCTGGCAGGCACACAGACTGCATTGGGTAGCACTGCTGTGGAGCCATAAATAACACACTGATCTGGTGGTCAGGGAGTCAGCTATAGCAGCAGAGCAACTGGTGTTTGAATTTTAATCCTCCCTCTCTCAACTCTCCTCCCCTCAAAATTTAATTGGATTTTTATATACAACTTTATTCTCTCAGGTCAGAAAAATTCAAGGTATAATGGAGTCTTTGGGAGGGTGGTTAACCACAGGCCAGGCATGTTCACAGACAACTACTCTTCATTAGTCACTACTCTCATCCCAAGAAGTTCCCAGACTGTGACCCCACGAATGCTGAAAGTTGCTCCTTGAGGAGTCACAGAGTGGGGCCCCATGTCCTGCCAGACACACGTGTCCATCACTAACCAACAAACAGGCTGACTTCTGGTCTCTCTGAAGATACTTCCTACAAAAGTCATTATCTCTTGGTCTGCATGGATAGATTAAACAGAAGATTTACAATACTCAAGGTTTGTCTTTTTAAATGGGGCCTAAGGATGTAGCTCAGGTGGCAAGGTACTTGCCTAGCATGCACAAAGCCCCAGGTTTGATTCCCAGCACTTAATAAGCAAAGCATGGTGCCATGTAGCTGTAATCCTGGCCCTCTAGAGGTAAAACTCTGTGCTGCTTCATTTTTGTCAACTTGACACAAACCTATATATATCTGAGAAGACGGAATCTCAATTGAGGAATTGCTTCTACCATACTGGTCTATATAAATGTCTGTGGAACATTTTTTGAGTGCTGATGTGGGAGGGCCCATTGTGGGTAGTACAATCCCTGACAAGGTGGGCTTGGGATGTACAAGAAAAATAGTTGAGCTAGCCAAAAGTTCCAAGCCAGTAAGTAGCCTTCCTCCATGGTCTCTGATTGAGCTCCTGCCTTGTCTTCCCCAGATGATAGACTGTACGGTTAAGTCCCCAAAAGTCAGTCCTCTAGTGTTTAACAATAACACCTAATGAGCTGCAGAGATCGCTCAGCAGTTAAAAGTATTGGCTGCTCTTGCAGGGTGTCTGGGTTCAGATCTCAACACCCACATGGCAGCTAACAACCATCCCTAAGTCCAGTTCAGACTGTGAGACTCAACACTGCTGTAGGACTCCCCAGCGCTTTTTGCAGGCCTGTTTCCCTCAGTATACTTTCACTTAGCTTCCATTACTGGAACTCCCAGGAGGAGGAACTCAGGAGCTGGGGCCAGGTGAGATCTCATGGAGGAGCCAGTCATGCACTGACAGACCTGGACTATGGAGTATGACAGTGGAGCTAGGCACGGCTGCGCCCAGCAGATACCAGGTGTGTAGGACTGTCAGCACGAACCCGTTATTGCCTCAGACTTTCCAGCTGTCCCTAGTCACGTGCCTAGTCACGTGGGCTCACTTTGCTCTACACACTCTCAAGTACAAGTAGATCCCAGCAGGTTCCACATGCACCTGTGTGTGGCTGGCAAGGAAAGCTCTGAATGTGCCAGATGGATGTAGCTCTGCATGCCTTTTAGCCAGCACTCCTGAGAAGAGGACCTGGCTCTGATCCCTTCTAGTGCTTGAGAGAGTGGCAGAACACTGCGGGGGAAGGGGGTCTACATTCAGATCTGCTGAAATGCAGTAAGCACTCTGAAGACCCTTGTCATATGTGCGTCAAACAACATAGCTACGTGTGCTGGGTGCTGGTCCCTACCTCTCAGTCTATCACCAGTGGTCCAGTGCCTCCAGCATAAACTGCCTGTCCTGCAAGGATGAGAGACTAGAACTACCAGGAAAGTCCCTTTGTCTCAGTGATGTGTGACAGAATTTAAACAGCTTAGAGAGTAGACACAGTCCACAGCAGCAATGACTCAGAGCACTGGAGCTGTCCTCAGGCAGGCAGGCCTGTCCCTTCTCCATGGTTTTGTTTCTGACCCGGGCAGGCTGACCCTCGGTACAGTTCATAGCTCTGAGGAAGCCTGGAAGGACTCCCGGGGCCTACCTCTCTCTCCACCTGCCTTCCCTCCACTGCCTGAGCAGCCCTGGTCAGACAGACAGGAGTCCACTGAGACGCCTCCGCTGTCAGACTCCCCCATTTCTTGTTCCCTTACATTTGGCCTCCCTCCCCAAGTCCTCTGTCCCTAGCAAGTCCCCTCTACAGCTGACCCAAGCTTGCAGCTGTGCTAAATGGGGCCATGTGGCTGTTCGAAGTGAACTGAAAAGAAGAGGGCCTGGCATTTGGTCCCTGTAATGGGATTTGATTCCCACTTAGCTCTGGAGATGGAGCTGCAGCCTGGAATTTTCTGATCCATTATTTTTTGATGACTTTGATGGAAAGTTCCCATTGTCTTACAAGAAAACTCAAAGGAGAGGGACATGGCCAGAGGGATTCAGAGAATCCCAGCAAAGAAGCTGTGTGGTTATGTCCCTGAGCACCCTGTATGGCTGAGGTGCCACCCTGAACCTGAGTCCCTCTCATCCCTGGCCTCTCTTTCATGCCTGAGTCTGTGAAAAAATGACTGTGGTACTTCAGTGTAGATACTGAGCAGTAAATATGTGCCGTACATCAGTGTGCACTGCGCTGAGTCTCAGGAGAGGGCCTTGGATAATGTCAGCTCTACAGGGTTCAGGGGTGTGGTGACGGCGATGGCTGTGTCCTTTTACCCTGAAGTAAGAGAACATACACAGGCCAAGACTAAGAGGTTCACTGGCACCACAGACAACCTGTTTGACCACAGTGTTCGTCATAAGGACAGACAGGCAGCCTGCCCTGTGGACTTCCATCCCACTCCTAGGGACACGACCAGCTACCTAAGGAGTGTGTGACCCTCCAGCGCAATACGAGGAACACTTTTCACACAGCAAGCACACAACGTGCCTGAAGAACACGCCTCACATATCAAGCATAAAGCATGCCTACAGAAGGAACACACCTCACATACCAAGCACACAAATGGCCTGCAGAAGGAAAGCACTTCACATGGTAAAAACAAGCAGGTCCATACACTGCACCTCTCTCTCTCTCTCACACATGCACACACCCCACAGGATAGCAAGGGATGTGTGCTTCAGATCAGGCATGATGGCACACTACTGCAGTTCTAGCACTCAGCAGGGACATTCAGAGTTTGAGGCCAGCCTGCGATGTACACTGAAAGGTTATCTCAAAAAAAAACAAAGGCAGAAAGGAAACTGTGAGGTGAGAAGTGACTATTCAGACTCTCTAAACCCAGGGACAGTGTGATATTCACTCCTAATCCAGGGATGGCATGGACTATGTGCTGCGCATGGCACTCGGGCACAGATGCAGGGTGCCCTCCCTCTGCAGCAGCACCTGTCACCCTCTGCAGATACCTCTATAAATCCACTTTTTCCTAACACAAAGCCAGCTCTTCATGCAAAAAGAGATCATGTCCACTCACATAGACATGTGGCACAGGAATGAAGCTCTGAGGAACGTCACGTCTCATTAAAAAGGCAGACAGGACACTTTTCTGGCTAGGGAGAGGAGAGCTTCTATCATTCCAGTCATCCAGGTAAGGTGTTGTCTAACTCAAAAGGACACATTAATGCCAGGGGCAGAGCCATGTCAAGCTCCTCTGCATACTCACAGGCAAATGATGTAAACAGTCCTGGCCAAGGATGACCCAAATAGAATACCTACTTATAGTACTGGAGTGAGTTAGGGAGTTTTCTTATTTTTCTTGCCTTGTCAAAGGCAAAAGTATTTTCGAGTCAAAATTCTCCTTTACGTATGAGCCAAGTACATCAAGTACACGTACAGAGAAGAAAGGCTACAGACAGGTGGTATATTCTCATGTTCTCTCTCTCTCTCTCTCTCTTTCTCTCTCTCTCTCTCTCTCTCTCTCTCTCTCTCTCTCTGTCTCGTTCAATCACTGAGGATAGAACCCAGAGCCTCACACTTGATAAACAATCACTCTTCCTCTGAGCTACACTCCCAGCCCATTGGTGATTTTTCAATTTTTTTCTACTTGTCTAATTTTAAATTTTAATACAATGAGCTCATCTTACTTTCATAAAGAAAAATTATTGAAATTAAGTGATTACAGAGTGATTTTTTTTCTGAGCACTAAAAAATGTTAATAGGAATTTTAAAGCATCCAGAAATCATAAGTAGTACCTCACATAAAAAGCTAGACCCAACAGAACTATGCCAGAGCCTCCGTCTGCTGTAGATACCAGGACACTGGCCACTCCTCTGAGAAGACCACTGTCACCCTCAGCACCAGGAGCTGATCTAGGACAGGCTTAGCAGTCTCAGACAGGTCTCCCCAGCTGGTCCATTTCAGAATCTTCACATTCTCTCCATGTGCCTCCTCAGTTCCCACACAAAGTTCTGAGGGGCAGAGGCCAACTGCATGCACCTTTGTCTCTAGCTGATGTCATACATGAGTTTTAAAAAGCATGGAATCTGTCCTATTCAAAACACGGTACTCCATTCTTTTAAAGATCTATTATGAAGGACCATTTTTTCAGTGGGCCTTCCTTGAACAGTCTGGTTCACCTCCACCTCCATCCATACCCCATCCTTCCATCCCATTGGACTAAGGAGGCTATCACCTATGATACACACACACACACACACACACACACACACACACACACAGTACCTTCCACTAAGTCATCAGATAAGAAGGCATTTGGGACATCTATTTATTAAGCCAGTCTGGGCTTAGCAGACCATATTGCTGAGAAGACAGTGTGCACAGGTAGGAGAGGCTGCCCCCAGCGTCCCCAGGGCTCCCACTCCTGCCATAGCCTCATTCCTCCACGCTCCACTTTTGCATATGTCTGTGTCGCATGTATGTGGCGTTAGCACAGCAGGGTCTGCACACATCACAGGAACAGCTGTACTCACACAGGGAGGTTTCCAGCAATCCTAGGTACAGGGTTACAGTACAGCTTAACCAATGCAGCTCCCTGAGCCCAGCCACACTGCACTTCAGAGCAGCTCAGCATGAGCAGGAGTGGATACACCTCGCCCCAGCACTCAGCACTTTCTTTCCAGGTTAGGTGACCCCTAAAACTTTTTGGGCACAGATATCCATTAACTTACATGGAGATGTAGCGTATTCGGAATGCTCATTCTGGTTCAGGATAATTTAACCTTGCAATCCCTTTTCACCCAAGAAATTTTTGTGCTGTCTTGCATACATAAGTATATAAAACATATCTACAAATCAAGGATCTACTATTAATAAGTCACAAAGAAAGGTTACTTTAAAATAAATCTTTGATGCACATGAAGTTCAGCCAAATATTAAAAATAAAAGCAAATTTGCATAGAAATGAAATAGATGTGCTTGTTTGTCTAATATAACAAAACCTAAGTTATATTAATTTGATACATGTGAGAGATGACAACAGAATTGTCTTTGTTTTTCATAATTAAACCATTATATTTGTATAAGAGCAGAAAATTGCATGCACAGGGAAGCACTATGATTCACAGCATGCAGTGGTGTTGTGTGGCGTGACAGCATGCATCATGCAAAGTGCCTGTGCTGTGTGTTCAGAACTAAGACCAAGCAGAGTCACGAGTTGCACCCAGGCAAGTGCTGCTGGAAACACTCCAGATTCATTGTTTTATTTTAGAGGTAATATTTGGTCAGTAAGAATTCAAAAACCTTTACTGTTGCCAAAATTTTTGTGATCCCCACATTCAGTCACATTATGGGGTCATGACCCATAGTTGAAGAGGAGGCTTTGCACTCGTCTGACTGAGTGTACCTCACAGCAGGCATTAAATATTATGTGCAATGTAAAGATCACTACACTGTGCAGACACAGGATGGTGTACAGCTTTGATTCACATCATTATGAAGTCAAACAACAGTTGGTTAACAAATCAATCCCTCATGGACTGGGGACTGTCTGTATTTAAGTGTAAAAATTCAGACCAGAGATAATCTGACAGGCAGGGACAGACTGAAGAAGATCCACCTCTGTCTGCTCCAGCCACCTTCCAGACATGCAGAAGTGGGTGCCCTGTGAAGATGAACCTTGAATCTAGCCAGCTTCCTTGACTACAACAGAGTCTTGTCTCAAGTTGGCAAAGTGGCATTATTTTCTTGGTTCAAATCCCCAGCTACTATCTGTTATTTCTGCGGAAGTCGTGAGCTTGGATGGCCCCTCAGCCACACAGCCGGTGTGTTGGAGGGGAGCTCCCTCATGGGCCAAGACAGTATCTGACACGGACCTCCTGTCACCCCAGACAAGCTCCAAGACACGAACATATCACACCCTTGCTGGAAATGCCAGAAGGGAAGCCTGGGCTCATACCCTCGAGACAACCACGGCTGGGGAAGAAGGACATCACAGTCCTCAAGACCCTATACCCTAAACCCCGGGGCCCAACTGAAGTCTGGCCCCAGCTGGTCTACTGTCTCTCCAGGTGGGAACGAAGGTCTTTGCACACCTGTAGAGAAGGGAAAGCTAGGAGTATTTGAGGCTGTGCTTGACCTTTCCACTGAGGGAGCAATGACAGCCTTCAAGTGCATTGTCTTCTTTGTTTCAAAGTCTGTGTGGACCCAGGATAGCAAGTGAAGCACAGCAGTTTGTGCCCCTGTGAGCACCAAGGGCTCTGGTGACTGGATGAGGCTTCAGCCTTGTTTCCAGGCTCTGCTTGCTGCCTGTCTTAGCTGTACACTCAGACCCTCACAGATCTGAACATTTCTCTGGTTCCTTGTACCCCCGAAGACCCAGGGAAATGGATCTGGACGGACAGATTTTCAACAATAATCGGTTCAGGTACACGTCTCTCCTCAAATTCAAAATACTCCAAATTAAGAAATTGTTTCAGTGTTAAAGAGAAACCACATTCATTATCAGCTTTCATCAAATCCAAGCTAGTTAATAAGAAAGAAAATCCCAATTTCAGGATTCATGGCAACTAGCAACCCCAATAGGTATTGTTGAAGAAGGTGTTTTGGGTTGTCTGTGGCTCTGATGAGATGACCGGTTCATTTAAAAAGCATCTCAGCCTAGGTTCCATCTACCATCTGCCCATTATCACCCAAGGGACACTAGGGTTCAGAGGGTTGAGGGGATCTGTTCAGGTGGCAAGCCCAAGGATGTGTTGGGGAAGCTGGCTCCAGGGTCCATTCTTCTCTATCCTGTTTCCACCACATGAGGAGAGAGGAAGGCCGCATCACGCCTTAATTCCAGCACCTCCTTGGGCTCAACAATGTCTTGCTACTTGCAAAACTCAACAAATGCCGTTTTAAACAGGGTTAGTGAGAACAGAGCTCACTGTAAGGTGAGCTGGGAAGAGCACATCCCAGTAGGGGTGACATAAAGAGAGGTCGCCTGGAAAAGACATGGTCCACAGTCATCCTCTGGAGAATCGACCAGTCCAGGAAACCATGGCTTATTCTGTCTTTAAATCTGAACAAAGGCACATCTGCCCTGACCCTACACTCACCGCCTCCTGCTCTGAGCCCCAGCATTCCTGTCCCGGTTGGTGAGGACCACAGCGACATGTCCTCTCAGATGAGAGTCCCCATAGCACATTATGGCACAAGGACTCCAGGATCCTCTGCATAGATGGATATGGACTCCTTCCTTCTTGGACCTGTACAGAACTATCTCCTGAACTTACTGCAGCTGTCTTGGGTACAGACATGACTAAGGAGCATGAGGTAAGAGTGGAGGACAGTGAACTTCGTGCCACCCAGTCTCAGCCTACAGGGTCCTGCGTGGAAATCCTTGAAGGTGAGACTATGACATTCAGATCAGGCCTTGGGTGTGCCTACATATCTGCCAAGGCAGGAGACAGAGCCTGCATGCGCCAGTTGATCCTAGGGCAGGTGGGCCTCTCTAGTGCTCACATGCTGGTCCTGCACATGTCAGCTCTGTGTGTGTTTTGATATTGCGACTTACTGCATGGTGCTGCTGTTCAAGGCACTGCCATGCAAACAAGCATATGAGAGCTTAAAGAGCCCTGTGATACAGAACAGATACCAATTATTATTATATATAATAAATAATAATTATTTTCTAGACATATAGCTCAGAGAAGTACCTACTGTCAGGAATGGGAAAGTTAGTGATTCCAAATAAACAATGAAATCCAAAAGAAGGAAAAAGCTGACACATTCACAGGTAACAGCCAAGTTTGGAAAGAAAACAACCCAGGATGGAGAGAGATGAGCATGTTGTCCAATAGGCATGAGGACTAAGCTTTTCTCTAATAATGATAATGCTGCGTGTTACATATTGTGGGTACTACAAGGTTTCCTTTCATCCTTTTTCCTTTAAGCATAGGACTTCAAAATTTTTTGCTCTAAACCAAAGATATTATAGCAGAACTCAACTTTATTTAAGAAAAACAGTTGGATAGATGATCCACATTCTAAAATGCACATTTAATACATTTAAATTGGCCCCATACACATACACTGAACATCTGTGGGTCCAGATAACTGTGGATCAAAAGTACTAAAAAGGGGGTGGGGGAGCTAGAGAGGTGGCTCAGCGACTGGGCACTGGCTGCTCTTGCAGAGAAGCCAGATTCAGTTCCCAGCACCCACATGGTGGCTCACAACCTACTGTAACTGCAGTTCCAGGGGATCTGACACCCTCTCTGGCCTCCAAAGGCACCAGACACACATATGGCGCACTTATAAACACAAAGCAAGCACTCAGGCAAATAAAATAAAAAATCCTTTTAAAAAAGCATTTGAAACATATTTCATCAGTACTGAACCTGTGCAGATGTTTTTCTTGTGATCCCCTAAACAACACAGGACAGTGTTAGACAGAATTCACGTTGAGCTGGGCATCATAAACCACCTGCAGACACCAAGCCAGTCAATGTTGGGATAAGCATTTGTGGATTTTGACATCTTCAGAGGTCTGGAACCATCCTGTAAGAGTCAGTCCCTGACAGAATCAGTGCCCCACATTCTCTGAATCACCATACCACACACAGTACAATGATCTACACTCTCATTAATTAAAGACAGTTTTAGTGTATAGTGACAATGAGGAAAAAATGAAAACAAACTATAATAGTCTTAACTTTTGTTGCCAGAAATGTATACAATCATAAGGCCTTAAAAACCGTTATGGGATGTGAAACTATGATACATGAAATAATTCCACTCTCCAGACTGAAAATACAGACCCAAGCCACACATATGGGAACACACCTGTAATCCCAGCAATTGGGAGGTGAGACAAGAGAATTGCTGGGAGTTCAAGGCCAAAGTGCTCTACACAGTAAGTTCCAAGCTGGCTGAGCTACAGAGTGAGGCCACACACACACAAACATCTACACAGGTGTGCACACAGGTGTGTACGCATGTGCGCACATACATCAGCTATTTCTAAAATGTTTAAAAATCCTTGTACTGAATATTTTCTCTCAGGGACCAAGAATGTTGATGAAACCATTATATTCCAAAATACCATTTTAACTTTTCAAAAAGACGTGCTATTTTAGATGGATCCAACACCTCTCACAGAATGCGGGGGTCATTTTTTCCCCCCTTTCAAAATAAAGTCCTGGTATAAATGACTCACAATAAAATTCATAGGGCTGAAACTGGAATCAAACACACCCAAACATACTTGGCCTCTTGGTAAGAACTCTTCTTCAAAGTCACTGTGGGAAGCTTCATCATGGAACTTATGATTTGTGTTTGGACGGGAACACAACAAAGTGAGGCTTGCAGATCTGAGCTGGTCACATATGAGGCACAGTCCGTAAATCAGTCCCTGATGTTCAACAGCACAAGCGAGAAGAAACTCTCCAAGTGGCAGTGACAGGCTTTGTGCTGATCTTTGAACTTGGAGCTGTGATTTGCATACCACAGTGGAAAAGCATTTGACTTCAGCCCCAAAGCTTCAGAACAGGAGGTTTGCAACCTGGACAGGTGATTGTCTGTGAGATGGCCTCTCCCCTCACATGCATTGACTGTGCACGTTAGAGCCGGCTGCAGGCAGGGTACCCAGTGTCCACACGAGTGTTTTGTTATGTTCACAAGTCACCGTTTTTCATCTGTATCTCATGACCTAACAAATGAAAGTCGAAACATACCTGTTTCCATTTGAGGTCTGCCCCTGCCTTAGAGAAGCCCAGTCCTACCGAGGTGAATATACATCACAGGACAGGGCAGGAGCAAGGGCTTAGGGGAAGGGAAGGGCAAGGGGAGAGGAGAGGAGAAGGGAGAAGGAAAGGGAAGAGGAGGAGGAGGAAGAGGAGGAGGAGGAGGAGGAAGAAGAGGAGGAGGAGGAGAAAGAGGAGGAGGAAGAAGAGGAGGAAGAGGAAGAGGAGGAGGAGGAGGAGGAGGAGGAGGAGGAGGAGGAGGAGAAAGGGAAGAGGTCCGTAGAGACAGTGAATATGTACACGCCACTATGTCCCCCTGATCCCAGTCACCTCACTCACTCCCTAACATAAATGGTCAGCTCATTTGACTTTGACAGCATTAATTAGCAATTTGAGACGGTGAGAGGGGATACTCGGATGCTTTTCTTTGTGGACTTCCACTATATTTCCTTTCTTTTGACCCCCTCCTACACTTTGGTTCTTAATTCTCAAGCCAGAAAAGGAAAAACAAAGTCACTGCAGGAAACCAAATCAGGGGACCCTGACCTGTCAGATGCAGCTACGTACCCTAGGCAAGTCTGGATGCCAGAACACAAAACCCTCGGTCCAAGCCCTGAGTACCATCCCCTTTACCCGACAAGAGATTGTTAGTAGTGGCCCTACTATGTGGCCACTATGTGTCTCCATATGGCCCCTTGTAGTGGCAATCTGAGTCCTTCTCTTCACTGACCAAAGAAGCTGTCACTGCCCACTACCCAGAAGTGGGGGTGGAATGCTGGCAGCAACGCTGTACCCTGACTGGCCCGAGATGCCAGGTGTCTGGGAAAGCGAAGCTCAAGCCAGGGACAAATGTGATACCTCCAGAGCCCAGCAAGCACTAGGGGGTCATGGCCTAGGTCATCTGCTCCTGCCACCAGCAACCTGAGGACAGTGTGTCCTTACTCTTGCTTCCCCAAGGCATGCCCATCTTGTGCTCTTAGGTACCCAGGACTGTGGAGAGACGGAATCCTCACGAAAGAAAGCAGCTCTCCCTGATGAGTGACTCACCCAATAGCACCCACTTCAGAGTCGAATCAAAGGGACTCTTTCATGGCACACCTGAGGCTTGAACTAGGACCAGGGCATAAGTGTGGCCCTGGGAACTGACCTCAGTGGCCAGTGAGGAGAGGGGACAAGATGAAGCCTTCCTGCTCTTTAAGATTTCAAAATTCAGTAACAGAATTGTGCTCTGAGGTGACTACTTGCCACTTCTGTGAGGCTCTGACTGCATCCCAGCTGGTCAGGGAGAGTAAAGCTGGGATTTTAGGAGTAACAATACCATGTCCATCTTGATGGAAAGAGTCTCACTTCACGTGGGGACAGCCATCTCCAACTTCTCATCCGAAAGACGGAGTGGTGGAATGCTCCCCTCCGCTAAGTCCTGGGAGCGGGGTGATGGCAGTGTTGTGAGCAGCGTTATAAAGGCCACACCTGGAACCAATGTGGGACCCTTCACTAGAGCATGGAGTGTCTAAGGAAGCACCAAAAAGCATTTGGCCATTCAAGCCTGAGATGAGGGGACTGGAGATGTGGTTCACTGGGGAAGCCCTTGCCTGGCATATGCAAGGCCCTGAGTTCCATCCCAGCATCAAGGGAAAAAAACAAAACAAAACAGTGAACAAGCACAGCTGCCTCCCTCTTCTTAGGAACCAGAGAAAGGATCGGGCTGGAGGCCAAGAGCCTTCAAACCATGTGTCCCTTCCCAGACACTGTCACTGTGGGTCCCACCCTGCCCTCTGGCCTCTGCTTCATGGCTCAGCTGTCTCTACAAGCCACAGATTGCCCAAGATGAAATATCACCTTCTCTGCATTGAGACATATCCTTCTTAGGAGAACTTCCCCTAAGCACGAAGAAAACTGTGCTTCTCAGGTGGAGACTGTCACCTGATCAACACTTTCTGAGTAAAATCTGTTTTTCATTTCTCCCACAGTGAATTGGCATGGTGAACTTTCCTTTATAGTTCCCGTTACATGAAACTGAAAGGTAATTCTTTGACAATTAACGATCTTTCCTTTCACATCATGAGAATAAAGCCTGGTTCACACGGCTTTGCCAGCAGGAGAAGAAACTTGTGGGGGATTTTGACAAAGTGCATAATGAAAGCCAAAAGAATTCCGGGTTTTCTCCCCCCAAAATGAACGTGAGATAGATTCAAAAATCAGAATATATTAAGGTGATCATGCAACTGAAAAGCCCAGAATAATAACTGCAGCAGAATAAAATATATACAATTAGAATCCTTATTTTTGAAAGACTTCAATGAAAGTAATATTTATTAAGAGTTGAAAACACGGAGGTATGTTAAGTAAGATGTAAAAACAACGCTCCTGTAAACTAATTGGATAATGACACGTTACTACAACTGTCGGCTTCCACTGTGCCTTTAAAAGTTCCTTTTGTCAAGCACATAATTTCATTGTTAAAATACCAAAACAACACAAAAGTGCCTGATAGCCACTATGAAATCTTGCATACATCCCTTATCTATTTGTGAGCAAAAAGCCTTCCTGGTCTCTTCTCCCTCTCTGTGTTCCGCTCCTTTCCTGGGGCAGGTTCACCCTCATTAATTGAGCTCCTTTAGAAACCGTCAAAGTTTCTTGCCTTCAAACTGCACACTATGGCTCTCAGCTCTCGTGAACCCTGGATCCGCACGGAGTCTCAGAAGAAAGGTGACACAGGAGGAAACTATAAGCAGTTAGGAAAAGACCTTCATCCCCTGTGCTCCCATCCCAACCCTGAAGGAGAGACGTCGTCTGCCCGTAGTGCCATCCTGCCTGTTTGGTCCTGAATGCTGTTCCACCTTTAAGCACTATTCTCCTTTCACTCTTTTTTGTTTGTCCTCTGAACATAATTCAGAGCCAAGAATTAAAAGAGTAACTGGAAATTACTCCCAGAATAACTGTAGCTTTCTATGAGCAGGCAGCGCCCTTTCTTGTGCTCAGACTCAATAGACACAGGAACATGCTTAATTCTGCTCACAGCGCCTTGTTCCGTGGCAACAGAAAATGACCTCAAAGGAAAGTTCCCCTTTATCTGACTGAGCCTGGCCCAGAGTGCTGCGTCTGGAAACACCATGGCTAGGCTATTTCCAGAGTCCAGCCTAAAGACGGAGGTGGCACACATTTGTACAATCACCAAAATACAACTTTCTGCCAACTTGAGAATCCAAGTCTGTGCTGCCCACATCCAGTATTCAGAGAGACATCTCCAGGGGCAGCCTGAGCCCCGCCTGGTTCCAATGGCAGCTCTCACCACAGAGAACTCCCCAGCTAGACCCAACAAGCACAGGTCTCACTAAGAAAAACCTCTGCTCTCAGCACCAGCAGTCACCACTGGGTTTCCAAGGACCAGAGTCAAGCTGTGAGAACAAACTCAGTCCCAGAGGCCAGCAGGCAAGACCCTGAAGTCCCCTCAAGAGGTTGTATCCAGGCCAGCTCGGTGGTACAGCAGTCCTGACTCACCTGGGATCCAGGTGCACAGCCAGGTCCGTTCCCTTTCAATGACCCATGTCTGACCACCCCCACCAAGGACATAGCTGAAGATCCACAGCAAGTTGTCCCCTCAGCATGTCATATACCCTCTCCCATCCTGGCTGAGCACTAGGATGTCTTCCCAAGACTCCGATGGAGCCCACCACCTACCTGCCATCCTGTCCAGGTGCTGCCTTGGGCCAGCCTGTGGACTTCTCCATCCCTGTTCAGTGTGGAGCTGCTCTCGGAACTCAGGTTGTCAACCACAGCTGCAGCTTCGCAGTGATGAGCACAGCTTGGGACCATCCACAATTAACCAAATACTGTGTGGTCACAGCAAATCAGCCACGAAAACCAGCACACAGATAGAGCAAAGGAGCCTTTCAGAGGGACGCGGAGGTGCTGTCCCTAATGCTGCATTTTTTCTTCAAGATCGTTCCAGCCAGCCCCTTCTGCTATTTTTACTGTACCATAATGCACTAGGTCTGGCTTTTACCCTATTGAAAGAACATGAATATATTATTATCCACACAAAAGAGCAGGTTATTGTTTATGAATTACCAGCCTTCCCAGCAACAAAGGCTATTTTCATAAGAAAACTCAATTTCATTTTAGCTCCAATTTGATTACCAGCTGAAGAAAAGAAGCTCTGCTCCTAACCCTCAAAGGATTTTTATTCAAACCATTGAATGGGCTTTATTGCTTCCTTTTCAAAACTGACGTAGAAAGCTTTTAGAGTAAAACATTGACAAAAAATTATTGCGCTGCTATTTTGTGCAATAACAGAGCTGAAGAGGGGCAATGATTTCCCAGCCATCCTTCACTGTACTTCAGAATGGCGAGGGCTGGAATTAATGACAGAGAAGGGAGAGGAGGCACGCTAAGGTCTCACAATGCGCGTCAAATCTAAATGATCACTATACATTGAAAAGCCCCCAAAACGCCCAGGCTGACTGATTCACAGCTTTCACCAGAAAGACAGGCTTGAAGAGTTTATTGCGCCACAATTTGCTCGGAATTATCATAAAAATGAATGTGGAGGCTGAATGTCACCCCAGCTCGCTCCAAAAACACACACTCAGGGACAAAGTTCATGCAGGAATTACCATTGCACTCTCGGGCTGCCAGAGTCAGGGATGGAGTAGCCGTTATTGGGGCTATGTTGAGCCAGGCTCACCCGGGGCACTGCAGAGAATCTTTCTGCTACATCAGAGTGTTCCCATTGTCATAGCCTTAGAGTCAGAAAAGCCTGCAGCTGTGAACGGCCAGGCCCAGACTCAAATGTGTCCCCCACCTGGGCTACAAGGTTGGGTGCCCTGGGAGTAGGTCTCTGGGATTGTTTATTTTCCTTCCCTAAAGAAGAAGGAAGTTTGCGGGGACTCAAGTGCTCCCCGGAACATTGTGGGGGTAAATGTTTAAATGATACGGATAGTTATTGTTAAAATGGCTCTCGCCACATGCACACACTTCTCTTTTCATTAAAATTGGAGCAATAATGGCTAAGCTCGTGGGGTTGCCAAAGAAACCTGCACTTGATATTATGCAAATAGAGCCTGCAGTATAATAACTTGATGCTCAGGGCCTGAAGCCAGCCTGTTCCAGAACAAGCATCAGGCGAGATCAGACCAGTCATCCAGCATAGCCCCAGACATCTACAAACTCATGGTAAGCCTGGCCCAGGGGCTGTCCCTTCCTTCCAGACATGGCTCATCAGGGATTCATCGGTGAAACTGTGATCTTTAGTGTTTTATGATGATGACTGTATTTAAAAACAAGCCATCAAAGCAAAGATGAGGCACCAACTAGTCCTAAACCTTAGAGTAGCTGGACCAGATCTCCATAGAATTAAACCACCCTCTGCCATCTCTCTCTTCTAACAAACCTCACTGGAGACAGGTGAGCCAGCTGTTTCCCAGAGCCCAGGCTGGTAGGACAAGTTGTCTCAACTCAGCCTCATGGACTTGAATACAACCCTGACAGTTGACCCCAGTAGCCATCCTGTAACCCAAGGCTTCCCCTTTGGACTCAGCTGTCACAGTAGCTCATTGTGGTGTAGAAGCAAGTTTGTTCCTTGCTCTACACTGAGTGACTGCACATGCCCCAAGCTCCTGCTCAAAAGAACACACAGGCCACCATCAGCGATTTTCCTCTTTCCCCACCAACTCTAGAATGACTACTGATCATAACCTCCAGCCATGAGCCTCAGTAACATCAAGGCTAATAATGGTGTGTGTGTGTGTGTGTGTGTGTGTGTGTGTGTGTGTGTGTGTGTGTGTCTTTTTGAGACAGGGTCTTCCTATCACCCCAGCTGGCCTGGAACTCGATATGTAGACTGGGCTGGTCTTGAACTCACAGAGATTTGCCTGCCTCTGCCTCTGCCTCTATCTCCTGAGTATGGGATTAAAAGCATGTGCTACCACGCTAACAGTTTTGAAAAGGAAACTTCCATGTAGCATCCATGTGCTCTGAGCACCCAACAGGGGCTTCTCTGGATGTTGCCTTGGACCCCAATTTCACAATCACCTGGGGAACACACAGTAAACAGATCCCCTGCTCCTGTTCCATATAAACGGGATTGGAGCTTCCCTGACCCCCACTCCACAGGACCCTAAAAAGTTCATTGCTGCCATGCAGTTAAGGCAGAACCCACTTTCCTTAGCTTTTCGGCTCTGCACATCTGGAGAGTTTAGTGGCCGACACAGTGGAGACTGACACAGACAGGTGGTCACAGAGCACACTGATGAAGGGCTGGGGCCTCCAGGTCCAGCTCCACGGCAATTCCGCATCTCCGCTTACATTCCTTGCCACTCTGAGCATGCCGACAAAATGGCCACAGAAGGGTGAAGAGTAATTTTGGGATTAGAGATAAATGTTGGCAAGGAGGAAATTCAAGAACCCATGAATACTGGATCAACTTTTGTTTTCATTTAAGGCTGTTTGCTGTGATGTCTAGATTGGATTGAGCCCAAAATTCAAATGTTGGAGCCTGAAGTCCAGTGCAACTATATTTGGAGACACAGCCTTTAGGAGGTAATCTGGGTTAGATGAGGTCATAAGAGAGAGGTTTGATTCTATAGGCCCTGCATAGAAGAAGAGAGAGTCTACCCTGTGAGGACTCAGATGGCAGTTGTCAAAGACTAAGAAGAGCCCTCTCTGGAGCCAAGTCAATGGTACAATATGTCCTATGCACACTCCAGTCCAGCCAGTCAGCACTCACTAAAAACCTTCTGTTTGCCAAGGGTGCCACAAAGAGTCACTCAGGAGTTTACTAGAGCTGACCAGAGCACCACAGCTCTGGCCAATGAGATGGAGGAGACCCAATGAGATGTGCATGAAGCCTGGGGGAAGGAGATGAAGGTCCCTAGGCATGGAGTTGGGCCAGCCTGGAAAGGAATTCACCTGAGGAGGAGGAGGAAACATGGCTGCAAGGACACTGGCCAGAAGTGAGTCTGGAGCCCACCCAGCAGGGAGTCCTCCAGATGTGGCTGTGAAGCCCAATTTCACAACTACCCAGGGGACACACAAGAAACAGAACCCCCTGCACCTGTCCTGCATCAGTGGAATGGGAGCCTTGTGTAGGGCCTGGGAATCTGCTTCCCTAACCCTAACGCCACAGGACCCTAAAATGTAAAGATATCCTTAGTTGCAAAATCTTAACTTTGTGAGGCAAAAGAATGCACAAAATAGGAAATACACTCCCTGGTCAAAAGAGATACCAAAGACATGGAAGACGTGGAGGAGATCCCCAAGCCATTGTTTCCAGAAAACCACGGCCTCCAGCCCACCCAAGGATGCGAGGACAGGGCCAGTGGAAAGAGAGAGAAACTAGCTCAAGCTTATTTGTCTTCTGGGCTGATCCTTAGTGTGGGTTAGCAGGGGCTAGTACTGTCTGGGCTTAGCAAGCTGAGCCCGGACTTGCCACTTTCACCGTATTTTTCCAGTGCATTCCATCTGTTACGCTGTGCCTGAAAGCCTTACACATTGGGACCCATTACTGCCTTGTCTCATGGAGAGGCACAGGCACAGGGCAGCTACATGATGCTACACAGCAGAAAGTGCAGACAAGATTCATAGTGCAGCCAAACCCACAGCACTTCGAGTTGAGACTCTAGCTTGAAAATATCTCCACCAGAGTCTACACAACCCATGACCAGACTGCGCATGAGTGGCCATTTCACTTGGACCTTCTCTCTCACCTTACTATGGCCCACCATCACCACCCAGGGAGTGCTCTTGAGAACTCATCA
Source organism: Eospalax fontanierii (assembly GCA_035773235.1). Taxonomy (NCBI): domain Eukaryota; kingdom Metazoa; phylum Chordata; class Mammalia; order Rodentia; family Spalacidae; genus Eospalax; species Eospalax fontanierii. The sequence goes on from CM069524.1 coordinate 42,343,803, forward strand.
TCAGTCTCTGTCGGCCTAGGAAAGATCACCCCACCAGGAGGGAGGGCAACTGTTACAGATGTGAGAAGTGGCAATTCTTAAGGTCTGGCAGGAGTCACACCAGGCCAAGCAAAGCCAGATTCAGCAGCTCCCAAGAATCCCACAGCCTCACAGGGACTGTGAGGAATGAAGGGCCCTAGGTCTGTGCTCAGGGACAATGTCATCTGCTTTGGGGGTTCAGATGCCCAATGTGGCCAGCTTTTCTAAGACCACAGTGGGAAAAGCAGAGATGTGGGGGCCAACAGCTGGTGTTGAACCACTGTATCAATACGAGTTTTAGAGTCTTTCATCAGAACAACCACCGATCAGACAGTAAGTCCTATCTGAATTTCCTTTACTAAGAAAAAAAAAACTTTCAAAAAATATATAAAGATTTAATATACAGGAAAACAGAAGAGATAAAGCTTTGGAGAGAGATGCAGTAGAAGGAACTAAAGGCCAGGTAAAAGGAAACACTGGCATGTGGGAGAGAAAGGTCCATGTAAGGTGAGGGAGAAGAAAGAGACACATACTCTTCTAAGTCTGTGTGTGTGTGAGAGAGAGAGAGAGAGAGAGAGAGAGAGAGAGAGAAACAGAGAGAGAGAGAGAGAGAGAGAGAAACAGAGAGAGAGAGAGAGAGAGAGAAAATGGTCATATGGTCATATACAAGCCATAGCTCATGTACGGAAATCAGAGAACATCTTCCAAGACTTGGTTCTCTCTTCCACCTCGTCAAGTCAGCTCGCTCTTGTTTCTGCCATGCTGCATGCTCCAGGCTGGCTGGCCTGCAAGCTTCCAGGCCTGTCTCCACCCGCCATCTCACCACAGGAGTGCTGGGATTAAAGGTGCACCCCACCCAGCTTTGTATGTGGGTTCCAGGAATCAAAACCAGGTCATCAGACTCGTGTAGCTATGGATTTTACCCCACTAAGGAATCTCACCAGCCCAAAATGCTCTTCTAATGTAAGTAGGGTGCACCCAGTCACCAGAAGCAGGATGAGTAACATCCTACCACGATCTGACTTCCCTTCCAGAAAGCAAAATACCATCCAAAGTCAAGATCACACTGGGCTCAACCTAAGAAAACCACAAGTCAATGTCAGCCTGTGTCGAAGCAGTTGTAATAATGTGCTGGCACCAAATTCATTTTCATTACACACATGTGTGTTGGGCCTCCAGGGCCGCTACAGCTCCGGCCTGCCCTTTAAGGGTGGGTTTGCAGTTCCCCGTGGGGCCGACTGCAGTGGCTGTGGCTGTCAGTTTGGGAGATGGAGGCGTGGCAGGCGCCACCAATGATTGCCTCCTCCCAGGCGGCTACTCTGGCCAACGCCCCCTCCCAGGCCGTTGCTCCTGGCGATCCCCCTCCTCCTGAGCCCCCGAGGATCGTCCCCTCCTGGGCCCCTGCCGCCGAGTCCGTGGTGCAACCCGGCCCCCAGGCAAAAATGGCGGCCGCTTTCCAGCACCCAGGCCGCAGCGTGGCTCGGCAGCTCCAGGCAGGGCAGGACACCGGCCAGCCCCGGCTCCGGGCCTCTTGCAGGCTGCTGGGGGCCGGTGATGGTGGCGCACACCGGTAGGATAAGCTGATGGAGGCAGAGGCAGGAGGATCTGTGAGTTCGAGGCCAGACTGCCCACACTGACAGGTGTCCTCACAGGACGCACTGGGAGCTGAAGATTGACGTGGCCACGGCCAGACTTCTAACGGTTTCCAACTGTCACGACCAACCGGCACCAACGTTTAGAATGCAGCTGTCAGAGCCTCACCCAAGTCTGACGGCCTATCAGAATGGACTTTGCCTGGCTGCAGATTACGTGACAGAGATCGATTGGTCCTTCACTCCCTTTTAGCCCCGCCCCTACCCTATATAAGTTACTTTGTAACGGTTAATAACAAGATCCTGCTAGACAGACTCCCTACTGGGCATGTTTTTTTGCTCCGGAGTGGAGAGGGGCCGGGTCGCGACACTCACCATCCCGCTCAGCCCCTGGAGGAGGCCGGCTGGACCAGCTTCGCCACTGCCCTGCCTGCTGGTGATCCCGGCACATGTGCACCACACAAATACATACAAAACAAACACACAAATGTATACACACACAATATATGTATATATACATACCACACACAAAACAAACACATAAACACACATATAGATTATATATACATATATAATACTATGTATATAAACACACAACATAGGTAATACACACATAATTATGTACACATATACCACACCCACAGACACACTGCTTAAAAGTACCAGAACTGCCTCTGTGCGGTAAGGTCAAAGCAAGGAGATAATATCGCTGATGGTATTTTAAGGTAAAGGCACAGCTTTTAAGGAGGATTATATGACAGGAGGTAAATCCCTTCACAATGTAGAGAAAGAGCAGCTGTCACAGAGCAGAAAATTCTAAAGACAGGCAAAGAGGGATGAAAAGGAGGAAGCGCTCAGGAGCTCCGCTCGATGCAGGCCAATGAGAGTGATTGTGCAGGCAGGCAAGCACCTTGAAAAGTGTCTGAAGAGGACACATGAAAGGAGCTTGTCCTGAGGAGAGCTCAGAAAGGGGCCAGAGAAGGGTGTGGGGTCCTCCTTCTACGGAGTCAGAGACAATCAGAGAACAGTTGTCACTGCAGGCAGGGTCCCAACAGATGCTAAAAGAGGAGCCTGGGCTGACTCACTCTGCCTCTGGAGCGTGTCCATCGCTGAGACATTAAGGATCGACCTTCGTCTCAGGTTTCCCTCTTCAGGCAGTGCTCAGTCAACAGGAAGCAGGAGTCTCGCTCTGGGCCCACACCTCATCCATGGGTGTCTCCGCATCTGAGTGGCACCACAGGCTGTCCCCAAAACTCAGCTGCATGATCCAGACTCCAGGTCCCAAGCAGAGGCACTCCCAAGGAGCCTGCCACTTTCTGATGAACTGAGGGACTCCATAGTTATGCTGACCATGCCACCTCAAACTAGAACACAGGAAGGACCTGAAAATTGCACAGCCAGACAGCTGGGCACATATGTGTGTATGGGGTGGGGGCAGGGCTTGCAGGAGCAATGGGCACAGCCAATTGATTGGGTGTGTGGGAACATGTGAACCTTAAGTACAGCCAGCACCTCAGCCTGCACAGACACTCCCAGGGTGGCCCCTGAGCTGGGCACATTTCAGTTATCTTGTGAGTTAGTATGGCTGTGCGGGTGAAAGATGGGTGTGGAGAGAGAGGAACTGCCTACCTGCAGTCCCCAGGAATCACCGTAGCCAAGGCTACTAATAGCAGGGACAGCTGAAATACCAGCAGTCAAATTGGGTACTGATTTTTACCAGAGACAAGACATTTGAGCCAAACAGGGTCTCTGAGAGGCCTGGCGTGCCAGATGCTAACTCTGCAACAGTCATGGTCCCAGGCGATGTGGCAATGGAATGACTGCAGACCAAGCCAGAAAGCAGCATTTGGTTATTCTAACACCTAGTGGAGTGGCACCTCACCTGTCACACTGGGAGGAGTCAGGAAAACCCAGAGGCAATATATCTGCTATCCTGCTAACCACACACAACTTAGAGGCTCAGAGGCAAGTACTTGAGCTGAGTAAGTCAGGGTGAGCCTGGAGTCCATGCTCAGCAGCAAGACTCCAGAAGGGAAAGGAAGAGGACCGCACCTGTCATCTGACACAGCCACAACTCCACATTCTGTCGGCCAGTGGCCCATGAGGCCAGCAGGAAGCAAGGGCCAGAGACACAAACCCAGCTTTGGTGGATGAGTCATCCCCCATGACCCCAACAAACCCAAAACACTGATGACATTTGTGAGATCATCCCTTGTGGGGCCAGGAAGAGGGCGGGGTGGGGCTTTCCTTAGGGGTTATCCTACTTCTCAATGGTAAGAGTTGGAAAGAAGAGATGCTTCAGAAAGTGTGGCCTGGAGATCAAGAATGAAACCTTGAGCCAGAGATAGGGGCACACTCAGTTGGTAAAGTGCTTGCCATATAAGCACAAAGGCCTGATGATAATCTCCAGAATCCACATAAAAACCTGGTGGTGCATGCTTGTAATTCCAGTGCTGTGTAGGTGGACAGGCAGGTCCCTGGGTCTGGTTAGCCATACAGCTTCAGGAACCTACTTGGTGAGTTCCATGGCAGTGAGAGTCCTAACACACACACACACACACACACACACACACACACACACACACACACAAATGTAGACAGTGCCTGAGAAATGACATCTGGGGTTGTCCTCTGATCTCTCTCTCTCTCTTCTTTCTCTCTCTCTCTTTCCCTCTCTCGTTCTCTCTCTCTCTCCTGCCAAACATATTTCTATTTTGTAAGATACCTTTCCTCTTACTGAACCCAGGGGTAACTTCCACTCCTGTCAGTAAAGGCTTTGAAAGGCTTGTGACCTGGGGTCACAACTGACTGCTCACCTCTGCTCACAGCTACCAAGATGATCCCACAAGACATATTGCCACCAAATGCAGTCCCCTCTCGTGGGTATTCAGATGATGGAGATTTTTCATAGAATAAAAGATTGGGTGTGTAAGATCAGAAAAGGCCTGGGTGGCAAAGACTGGAGAGGCAAAGGATACTGGGGCTTCCCTTTACATTCTTCAAGGGCAGTGAGCACCTCAGAGCTAAACCAAGAGATTCCGTTGCTTTTCAAATCCAACCTCATGAAAGAGAGAGCTCTCAATAGGGGGCAAAGCTATTTTTTGCCACAAATAAAACAATATTCTTCTATTCATTTTGCTCTGAGCTTAATTTGAATAAACTGGATTCGAAAGAAGAGGGCTGCAGGGGCCCTGTTGGCATGCCAAGGATGACGTCTGCTCCCTGTGTGTTAATGACCCTCAGCTAAAGATGTGGCCCTTCCAAATTTTAGAGCACATGGCTACAGGCTAGGGAAACCTCAAGAGTCTGAGGAAATGTACCCATGGGCCTTGGGGCAAAGGTGCCTGGCTCTGCCCACTGCCACTGTCCTAGGGTGGCTCTAGATCTTGATTCAGGGGCCCAGTAAGCTGCTTAAGAAAATGTCCCTGAGGGGCTGGAGAGATGCCTCAGCAGCTAAGAGTACTGGCTGCTCTTGCAGATGACCAGGGTTCAATTTTCCACGTGGTAGCTTACAACCATCTGTAACTCCAGTTCCAGGGGATCCGATGCTTTCATCTGACCTCCATGGGCATTGTACAACACAGGTGAACTTACATACATGCAGGCTTTATACTCATACACATAAAAATATAAATAATAAGTAAATTTTTTAAAGGAAAATGTCCCTAGGCAATGTCTGCTCTTCATCTCAGTTTTGTTCAATGACATGATAACAGTAAGACTTCTTCGGCACAGGTCAGGGTTCCTGTTGCAAGGACCCAGCCTGAGTCTGCTGCCAAAACTGCGGGTGCTGCCAAAAGGGACACTGACCCAAGGCTGGCATTCTACAGATTCAAGGTGCAGTTATTTGGGGTTCCCCATCACAAGTTCGATCTTTAGAAGCAGATCGCCACTGGCCTTTGTCTGCTGCCTGGGGAGGGGCAGTCAGGGGCTCTCCAGGGCTTGCACTAGAATTTTCTCCTAAGGATAGTCCGCAGTGGCCCTGGCCATTTAGCTAGATCACTAGGATCAGTTAAAAATGTGTCCTGGACCCTAGAACCCAAAGGACTTGGACAGACATCTTATTCAGCTGCCTGCCATTCTGCAAAACTACACGGAGCTCAGGTGAACTGACCGTAAAATGGTCCCGTTTCTCAGACAAAGGCCTTGGGATCGTCTTCATCTGACCCTCTGCATCACCTGCAGCAAGTTGGAGGGGGTCTCTCATCTAGTCTTTGATCCTTTCTTCTGCCAGGGCTGTCGCTCACACAGAGCAGATCATCTACAGGCAGAAGGAACATCTGTCAGCCCCTGATCTATAGAATGAAGGAGATTCTGGCGTATAGTAAAGGCACAGGGCCTGGACCAAGCTTTGGGGAAAAATCTCTCTCTCTCTCTCATCTATCTCTCTCTCTTTCATCCTATATGTGTATTCATGTACACATGTATTTCTGTGAATGTAGGTTGTACACATACCATGCCTTGCATGTGGTGAGTCAGAAGACAACCTCAGATGTCGGTCTTTACCTTCCACCTTCTTTGATTCGAGGTCTCTGGTTCTTTACCACCGTGTATAGCAACTGGCTGGTCCTCGAGATCCCAGGAATTCTCCCGTCTCCTGCTCCGTAAGTGCACTGGGATGGCAGATGCACACTGCTGTGCTTGAATTTACATGATGCCTAGCGATCCAAACTCAGGCCCTCTGCTTGAGGACCAGGCACTTTCCTGAGTCATCTCCTTAGCCCTGAAACTCACTTTTAAAATATGTTTTCCAGTTTAATGGGCACAGTGGTTACACATATTTGTGGCATTTTAATAGATAAAGGATATACAATGATCAGATCTGGATAACCAACACATCTGATACCTAAGGCACCTATTCTTAGTGTTGGGAACATCTAACCTCTTCTCACTTGTGAAAATCTCAGTTGGCGATTGTCAACCCTAGTCATCCCAGTGCTGAGAACATTTTTCCTATTCTGCCAAACCTGGTACTAAGTGATTACCTCACTCCACCCACATCCTTCAGGTTCTATCAATCCAGTTCTAATTGCTTTTTTACATCAATTTCAGCTTCTTCCTGTAAGTGAGACCATGCAGTGTTTGTTTTTCTGTGCCTGATTTATTCCACTTAGCATAATGATCTCCAGTTCCATCCAGGCTGCTGCAGTGACAAAATTTTCATTCTTTTCATGACTGAATAGTACTCCAGTGTGCCTATATATCATATATTCATTAGCCATGTGTTATTAGTGGATCTATCTTGGCTACTATGAACAGGACTGCAATAAACATGCAAATCCAATGTCTCTTTGAAATCCTGATCTCACTTCCTTTGTATATGTGGCACCCTTGGGTCATAATACTTCTAGTTTTTGTGAAGAATCTCCATGTCCTTTTGCTAACTCACATCCTTACAAGTGTTGAGAGTTCCTTGCTGTGCATGCTATGGTCACCATTTGCTGTTGGTGTCTTTGTGACAATGGCCACTCCACCTATGAAAGTGGCATCACGCTGTGGGTTCCCTGGTGATTAATGATGCTCTACATAGATTCCTTTGCAGATTTGTTGGTCATTGTGTGTCTTCTTTTGAGAACTCTCTAGAAATTATGTGTATCCTCCCACCTTTTAAAGGCCTGTGGTTGGCTGTTGAGTGGTTTACCTTCCCTCTGTATTCTGGAGATTAACCCCTTGTCAGTTGAATCATTTGAAGATAACTTTTCCCCTTCTGTAGGTCGGCTCTTCTCTGTTGATGCCGTCTGCTGTACAGAAGCGTTCTGGTTTGAGGTACTCCTGCCCATCGATCTTGCCACCTGTGTCGCCTATATTCTGGAGGTTATGCCCAAAATATCTTGTTCTTTGTCCCAAGGTATTTTCCTATATTTTCATCTAGTAATTTTGTGGTTTGAGGTCTTATGTTTAAGTCTTTGCCCCATCTTGAATTGATTTTTTATGGATTGATTTTTATTTATGTGTATGCATGCATGTATTTGTATGTGTGTATGCCACATGTGCAGGTACCTTTGGAGGCCAGAAGAGGGCATCAGATCCCCTGGTACTGGAGTTACAGGCAGTTGTGAGCTGCCATGTAGGTGCTGGGGAGCAAACTTGGGTCCTGTGCAAAAGCAGCAGGCGCTGCTTGAGCCATCTTTTCAGCCCTTGAAATTGATTTTTAATTAATGAGAGCTGGGAGCTAGTTTCTCCTGGGTGTGAACATCTTATTTTCCCAGTCATTGATTGAAGCCACTTTCCCTTTCAACATGTGTTCTTGCTTCCTTTTCTGAAAATCAGTTTATTGCAAATATATAGATTTATTTCTGAATTCTATTCCTTTGGTTCACGTGCACATTTTCAATGTTATGCCTACTTCTGTGTGAGAGTGTGTGCATTCAGGTGCAGGTGTCCACAGAGGCCAGTGAGGGTACTGAATCCCCTGGAGCTGGAGTTAAAAGTATTTGTGAGCCACTTGACATGGATACTGGGAACAAATTCTGGTCCTCAGAAAGATCAGTAAGTGCTCTTAACCATCAGGCCATCTTTCCAGCACTTCAGGTGTTTGTTTTGATACTGTTGTTTTTTGGGGGTTTTGTCTTTTTGAGACAGGGTCTCCCTGAAGTCCCAGTTGGCCTGGAACTCTCTAAGTAGTCAAAGCTGGCCTTGAACTCACAGAGATTTGCCTCTGCCTTCCAAGTGCTGGGATTATAGGTGTGCGCCACCATGCCCAGCTTGTGTGTCCATTTTTGTGCAAGACTTGTATTACTGATTCAGTTTCATTGCTCATTATTGATCTGTTCACATTTTTTTCTATATTCTCATGGTTCAATTTTGACAAGTGATATGTGTCCACAAATTCATCGGTTTTTCTCTGTTTCCTCATTTCTTGGCATATAGTTGTTGATGAGAAACTCACATAGTCCTTGTAGTCCTGTGGTATCAACTGTAATGTCTCCTTTTTAATCTCTAACTTTATTAATTGCATCTTCTGTTTTTTCCCGTATTGCCAATTTTATCTTTTTAAACTTTATTTTTATTTTATATGTATGAATGCTATGTCTGCAAGTATATAAGTGCATCCGTGTCATGCAGTGCCCAAAGAGGCCAAAAGAGGACATCCGATACCCTGGAACTGGAGTTACGGATGGTTGTTAGCCACTATGTGGGTGCTGGGATTCGAACTCCCATCTTCTGCAAGAGCAGTCAGTGCTCTTAACCTCCAATTTTATCTTTTTAAAGAAAACTTCATTTCTTGATATTTTATATACTTTTATTCTAATGTGTTTATTATTTCTGTCCTAATTTGGAACTCAGCTCAACATAGCCAGAGTAATCCCTGGACTGTGATCAAATACACAGAACATCAGACAAGGCCACTGCAGGGCACAATGAGAAGAGGCAGAGCTGGACTGCTCACCACTAGTGTCTAATACACACAGAACACAAACATGACCTAGATGCGGCCCCACAGTGACAAAATGTCACCCGCCTTGACTGACAGAGGGTGCTGCCTCCTCACCAGGCTCAGTGTTAGTCGCCATCTGGGTGCATCTCCTCCTCCAAGGTTCATGTCTTTGCATTTTCCAGGATGTGTACTTCTTTATCCAGCCTTTCCTAAGGGACTGCTGCTGACAGATTCTGGACACTCACTTCCAATTTGGATGACAGTGAACTGACTGTGTCTTCGCATCTTTATGTCCTGAGTTGTCCAGCTGTGGAAGAAATGGGCTGCCAAATCCCTGTCCTCCATGGCTGATGAAGCATCTGGATGTTTGGGAATGAAAGGAGCTGTGGAAGCAGAAGTTGCTGTCGGTCTTTGATGGGCTTGGGCTTTTGTAATAAGACAGATATGAGCTACAGGATCAGCCCGGATGCTCTTGCGGCTCCGTGGGGAGCTCAACCCCACTGTAGCCTCTCTCCTCACCAACCTCCACCTCTGGCTGAGGTTTGGTTCAGCACTGATCCTGGGCTATGGGAGCTGTTGAGGTAGTGGCTGAAAGTGTCCACTCTCTCCAAAGTCCTCTATGTTGTCCACACATTCCCATGTGTGTGCATTCAGAGTCACCCGTGGACACCTTTCTCATGCAGAAAGAGCTGCCCTGGCCATTCACAAACTCTGAAATCACTGATATTTTCTGATCCACATTCAGTGCAAGCCCCATTGAGGTTTCTGTTTGGACATCCAAGAGTTAGAAAGACCCCAGGCGGGAACCACAGCACACTCAACCAGGAGGGGTGCAGGGCAGTCTGGGAACACGGGGATTGCCCTCTCTGCCCTTCGGATCTTTTTACTTAATTTCCTTTGGTTTGTGTGTGTGTGTGTGTGTGTGTGTGTGTGTGTGTGTGTGTGTGTGTAGAGAGAAAGAGAGAGAGATGTATATGATGTTTGTGTGTGATGGGTGGTTTGTGTGTGTATGTGTGTGAGTGTGGAGAGGGAGAGATGTATATGATGTTTGTGTGTGATGGGTGTGGTTCAGTGTGGGTAAACATGTGATAAGTACAGGTTGGAGGACAACTGGCCACCTCTCATGTTCCTGCTGTGCTGCATGCTCCAGGTTAGCTAGCCATGGGAGCTTCCAGGCAGTTCTCTTATGTCCACCTCCCATCTTGCCATAGGCGTGCCAGGATCCCAGGTGCATGCTACCACATCTGGCTTTCTTTTCCATGGGTTCCAAGGATTGAACTCAGGTCATCAGGCTTGTTCGGCAAGCTCTTTTTCTACTGAGCCCCCTTAATGACCCTGTAGTTCAGACTTTATTCACCCCCCCCTCCCCCATCCCACCTTCTAAGTATTCTGAAGTCAGTGAAGAGCCATCCCCAAGGACCCTGACTTCTTTTTGGCTTTGACTCCATAGACTAATTGTTGCCATAACTCTCCCTGCTGAAGTCCTCTCTCAAGCACCTGCCTATTTTGCTGGCTGAACTTTTAATCAATTAAGTAGGTAAGATTCCTCAGTGGTTCTTTTAAGAGCAGATTTTCACGATCAGAAGGAAGTAGATCCACTCAATATAAAGCAAGTAACTTTAAGAGACAAACAGTAACAACAACAGTAAAACAGCTGGGGGCCGTTTACCTTCTACCCCTTACCAGGCCCTGTGGACCACACCACAGGCCCACTCAGCAAAGGACCATGGGGAGCCAGAAAGTTGAGCCACAGGAGTAAGTGACAAGGCATAGCCTCAGCCCTGTGGTCCTCCCTGCAGGACCACCAGGCCACAGCCTCTTAAATTCTTTCACTTTCCAGCCCAAAAAGTTTTTATACAACCTTGCATATTTAGGTGTATAAAATAGACATACAAATCAAACATTTGCTGGTGATAAATTATAAAGAAATCTATTTTAAAATAATTCTTTGGTATATATAAAATTCAGCTATTCATTAAGGATGAAAGCAAGTTTGCATACCAATGAGATGAATGTGCTTATTTATCTAACATAATATAACCCAAAGTTATATTAATTTGACACTTACATGCTGAGGAATGATAGTTGGAAAATATTAAAGTCTTCATTTTCTGTAAACAGACCATTATACTTCCGTATTATTTACTTTTCTGTTGCTGTGATAAAACACCCTGTCCAAGGCACTCCATAGAAGGAAAAGTTTATTTTGGCTTATGGTTCCAGAGGGATAAGAGTCTGGGGAAGCATAAGGACATGCACCAAAAGCTGAAAATTAACATTTTCAACTTCAAACAGGAAGAAGAGGCCTGGGCATAGAAGTGGGACCTGGCTATAAACTCTCAAAGCCTACCCACAGTGACATACTTCCTCCCGCAAGGCCACACCTCCTAAACTCTGTAAACAGTACTACCAACTAGGGACCAAGTGTTCAAATACATGAGTTTATGGGCGACATTTCTCATTCAAACCACCACAAATTTCTATGAGGACAGAAAAGTTTCTACGTTCAGTAAAAACACTGCCATGCATAATAAACAGTAGACTCGAATCTGACCTGAGGTGATTCCGGCAGATGTTTTAGTGTTCTGGTTTGCCTTCTGTTGTATGAAATGACAGCATGTTCAGTGCGAAGTATCAGAACCAAGTCTGCAGTGAGATCACATGACGTAACACAGGCACCTCGGATTCGTTATGTGCTTAATTTTCAATCGATTTTTGGTCATGTGTACAGAAACGTTCTACTGTTACTAACTATTCCACAACCCCATATTTGATTACATGACCCCATATGAGATTGCAACCCACAGCTTACGACAAGAAGAACATCCACTTCTGATAGGAGCTGGAGCTCTTGAGGCACAGAGTCCAGAAGGTTTTGGAAACAGCTGAGGGGCACAGGGGCATCTGGGAGAATGAGGGTCTGATTGTTGGAAGCACACAATCAGGAACTTCCTCCATCTCCTGTCGCCCTGCACGCACACAACTCATAGATCTCCAGACAGACACCAGCTGCACAGAACCACAGAGGGCAAATTATTTAAGGGACATGACAAGATGACCAGTGGGTGGAGCAGAGGAGCAGAGCCACACCCTGTCTCAGAAAGCACTCCCTGAGGACCTGAGGTCAGGCCCAGCAAAGGCCGAGAGAGGTCTGACTTTAGGTTTGCAGTAAAATCCCCGTGCTCCACCTGCTCATCCAGTCATCCATCCCCTACCCTGGTCTTTCAGCTATCTCCACGGCTGTGCCTTACCCACACCAGTGAACAAGAGGAACCTGCCCTAGATCCCAGCTGTGCGTTCCAGGACTCTCCATTTGCAGCAGCCCAAGGCCACAGCCTCTGAACGGCAGTGAGGAAGCCCTGCCAGGAGGGAGGACAACAGAGTGTGACTGACTCACATGAGAGCAGGAAGGGCCAGCAGGGAGTGACGGCCACCAGAGTCTCACACAGATGAACTTCACATGAAGTCTGAGCCCTGCTCTGGGCTCCACTGGCTCCCATCTCCCACTCATAAAATCAGCCTCTGCGCCAGACACCGGGGCGCCAGAGCTAAATGAAGCAGAGGGCTGAGACAAAGCCAAGCTACCTTCCCTCTATGACAGGACTCCCTAGAAGTGGCTCCCACTCTTCAGGCCTCACCTCAATCTTGAAAACTGGAGGCCTGGGATCTGCTTCCCAGAATGCTTCGAGGAAATACCACAGGTAACAATAAGGTATTTTAACAGAAAGATTGTGTTGTCACATAACTTTGATTTCAGTACTCATCTTGTTTACCACCATTATTCTGACTTTGCCTAACTGATAACGTCGCTGTCGGTGGGTCATGTAATGCATGGAGGAATATTTGTAGCATGTGGCCTTATTTCCAGACCAGCAGCATATGTGATGACGGACCCTTGTTCCTCCCGCTCCAGTGACACGGCCTGTTGTCCAGACCTCCTCCCTCAGCTCTGGGCTTCACCCGAGTGCTTCGTTTATCAGCGAGTTCCACCTGGCCATTAGAGACGCAGTTTCCCAGGGCCCACCAGGCCTCTCCAAGGGGGTGGGGGGTGGGCTCCCAGGCCCTGTGGATGTCAAAATCTGTCAGTGCTCAAGCCCCTCACACAAAAAGGTGTTTGCATATAACCACACATGCCTTCCCACATGCTAGACATCAGCTCTAGATGACTTACAATATGCATGATGCAACTTAAAAGGTATGTAAATAGCTATTTACTGTATTGTGTAGGGGTGAGTGCGAAAAAGTCTTTATCTGCTTATGTGAGTGCAATTATTCAGTATTTTCAACCATGGTTGGTTAATCCGTAAGTGTGGAGGCCTCTGATATGAAGTGCACGTTTCAGTGGATTATTTCATTGCAAGAAATAAGAAATGTTTAGTGAAAAAAAGCAAAGAGAAAACACAAACAGAAAGTCACCCCCAAATCAGCACCACTAGTGTTCAGTGTGTTTCCTTTCAGCCTTCCGTGAAGGGGTCCCCAGCACAGGGGTGTTGTTTCCATGGTTCCAGTTCATCGGGATCCGGAACTACCACAGGTAACAATAAGGTATTTTAACAGAAAGACTGTGTTGTCACATAACTTTGATTTGGTACTCATCTAGTTTACCACCATTATTCTGACTTTGCCTAATTGATAATGTCGCTGTCGGTGGGTCACGTATAGGAAAGAGCACGTGACAGCTACGGTTTGTCGCTGCCCGTGGTTTTAGGCATTCGATGGGGGTCTGTCCCCTGTGGGTAAAGGGGGAACTAGTCACCAAAGGCACACATTCTGATGGTTACTTTTGTGTCAGTGTGGCTAGAGCAGGGTGCCCAGATATTTGGACAAATTCCCATCTGGATGTTATTAATGCATTTTTAGATGGGACCAACATAATACAAGTGAGCTGTTAGTGCAGGAATGACATCCTGTGACATGGGCGGGCCACATCTAGGCAGTTGAGGCCCTTTAGACTCATTCTCCTGAGGAAGAAGGAATTTGCCTCCAACCAGTCTGCAGTCTCCATGGCTCCCTCTCTCACCTGCTGAGTGCTCTATGACTAGACTCACCAGTCTCCACAGTCAGGTTAGGGTTTCTTGAGGTAAACTGATCTCTCTCTCTCTCTCTCTCTCTCTCTCTCTCCTGGGTCTCTGGGAAGCCCTGACTAATGCCCATACATACACATTCTTAATAAAAAGGGTATATTGCAGTGCACGCTGAGGCATAAGTAGCCTTGTGACAGAAGGGGGTGACAGGGTGGCAGCCACCTGTCCTCACCTCTAAGCCTTTCTGTCCTTTTCCTTGCAGAAGCTACTCAGAATTCAGTTCTGCGTAGTCTAGCGTTGCCTCACAAAAGGGAGCTTTCTGCTGAAGTGACTCCTCTCCTTCAGTGTTTCTTACAACTTCCTTCTAAGCCCATGACCGTCCCCGACCCAACAAGAGCCACCCCACCATCCACAGTCACATCTAGTTAATGAAGCTCAGCTCCTGCCTTTCTGGGGGATCCAGCCAGAGTCTATGGGCGCAGAGAGTTGAGACAAGCAGGGTGCTGCCCTAGGCCGAGCTCCAGAAACACTGAGCCTGCCGTCGACAGGCGGGCACCCTGAGAGTGGGTGTGTGCCCGACATCGTCTGCACCCAGCTACCCCCTAATTGATAATGTAATTATCGGGAGAGGCATATTGCTGCACACACAGCATTTTCAACCATTTATCACAATGTTGATCTTTATTTTAAATATAAATCAGGCAATCATTTATGTCTTTTATGTTCTTTGTATTTATTCAAGAATATTTAACTGTAGACAAAAGGTGACTTATTCATTATTCATCCTGAACAAGGCAAGTGTGGCAATTTGAAAAGGCTGACATTTGAGCTTTTTGCCAACACTAGCAAAATTATATCCTTCCCATTGTAAATCAATGAAGTAGAATCATTGCACACAAAGGAATTAAATTGCCTTGTCACTTTAATAAGGCCACCTTATATACAACCTTCAGCCAGTGCCATTGTGCTGGGAAGCGCAGGCCCCGCAGCCCAGCACCTCAAATCTCAGCTGGCTTCCCAATTAAAAGAGCATCCTCGGGCTCCTCCACGCCACCCTCTCCTTCCAAGAGACAGTGTCAGAATGTCACCGCACAGCGCGCTATCAGTGGCAGGCACCCGTCCTGGTGAGCTGGCATCCTCAGCAGGGCCTGGCCACAGCCCTTCCCCACCCTGCCCCCAGGGGCTCCTCTGTGGTGCCTCACTCATCCTACTCTACAAATGTGCACATGCCCATGAGCATCCCAAGAAATGAGTCTGTGGATTCTATTTGACTCCATTGAGAAACATCCACAGGATTTGTGTAGCTGCGGTAGTGTCTTTGGAACATGAGCGCTTCAAGTGAACAGGGCAACTGGACAGGGTGAGGATGGCCAGGAAGCACAGGGGAACAGAGGCTGAGTACAGCAATGCATAGAACAGCTTCTACTTGACTCTAGTGTGGGCAAAGGCTTTGCCCAACTCCCACTGTACCGAATAATCATGACAGAGGAAGAAGGATGAAACAGTGGAACGGATGGAAGAAGGGAGAAGCACATCTTGGGACAGGTTCCATTCATGCAAGTGATGACGGGAAATTTTATAATCGAGAACACAAGGCAGTCATATGTCAAGACATTCCCCATATGCATTAGTGAGGACATCAGGCAGGGGTCTGCTGTCATCTCAGATGCTATGAGCATAGCTAGGGGCATATTCCACACTGAGAATACATTTTAAAGGTTTTGTCTGATTGCCACAAGGATGTAAGGTCAGACAGCAGAGGGCAATGAGCAGCTATGAAGAGGACTAAAAAGTCCTAAGAAAATCTGGCTTTGAACTTGCAACATTCCAACCCTCCACCATCACAGAGTCAGCCTTGGATACACTTCAACATGGGTGTAGATTTTCCAGAGAACATCAGTTTTCATTTGGAGAAGAAAGAAAATATGATAAAAAAGCAAAGGCTAGAGATGAGGGTGATCATTGGATAAAGACAGAAAATCAGAGAGACTATTCTAGGATTACCTAAGTTGATCATTTAGAAGAGGGTGCTGTGCCTTCCCCACCTGAGTGCCTTGCCTGGCCTCCCCGTGCCACGTTGAGTGCAGCCCTATTTGCAGCAGAAACTGGGGCCACTTCTGCATCCCATGCCAGGACCTGGGCACCACATGGCCTCTGGGCTTTGTGTGTTGAACCAAAAGCTGACCTTGGCCATGAGCAGAGGCTTGCGATCAAAGCAGGAAAGAAAGAGGAGGCATTAACAGTTTTCTCTAAGAAGAGTCATTTCACTCAGTGATCAGGATCCCCATTCTCAGAGACACTGACTGCCCTAAGCCAGACAGAACACAAGAAAGGACTGTCCTCTCAGGACTGACAGGTACAAAGCCCAAACTCATCTGTCATTACAGCCTTAGAACCCACCAATCCTAATTTTACATGCCCTCCCCTTCCCACAGCAGCCCTGGTATACCACCTCTACTTCAGGCTCACCCCAAACCAGAGCATCCCTGGAACATCACCCTGACTCTGCAGGACCACCCAGTCCAGCATCTTCTCCACCCCTGTCATCTGCAGGCTGCAAGGCCACTAATTGAAGCTGAACTGAATATGTCCTACAGATCTCCACCCCTGTGTTCTTCAGAAGTGCCCTGGTCAGGAGCAGAGCACACCAAGAGACCCTGCAGATGCAGTCTGATAAAATGCACAGCTAGTCTGCTGGAGAGAGCCAGACCAACAAAGCTATCCTAGTGGGCAAGCTGGGCCATCCTCCAGCGTGGGACTGAGTGTGAGGCAAAGCCACCCTTCATTCTAAGTGGACTGTGGTTTGAGAATGTTGTGATGGGGAAAGCTCCTCAGGGACTCATGAGAGCAGGAAGCCTTAGCCTTTAAATGTGAAATTGTTTTAAAAATTTTGCCCGGCAGGGGTCATAAGAGTGTGGGAGCATCCTAGGTGGTCTTGGGAAGGTTGAGCAGAACTATGGCCTTCCTGCTGCCCCAGAATAGAAGATGCTCCCAAAAGAAGAGAAAACAGGAGGCACCTCCCCTGAGGAAATTCTCTACTCAAGAGAAAGCACAAAACAGAGAAGACACAATCAGGACACCAAGCCAAAGGAAAAGCTATTAAACACGTATTAACAGACCTAGGTAAGCAAATATGTTTACATAAAAAACCCAAAGCTCCAGTTAAAAGGAAGAGGAACAAGATGCTAAAATATGCAAAATGAGAATATATTGAATTCAGAGAACATTGAAAAACAAAGAAATGGAGATTACATTGCTGGACACCCAGGGAACAAATGAAGAGGAGACAGCAAGAGAATGAGAATAAAAAGAATTTTCAAAGACGAGGAGAAAACAAGTTTAGAAGATGAGTAATAGGAATCCCAAGAGGAAAAGCAATTTTAACAATAAAAAACATCCAACACTTATAACTAAAATCCCTTAAAACTTAAGGTGATTCATAATCTTGAGAATCAAAACCCCAATCGAGAAATTTCAGAGCTTTCAATAAGTACACGAATAGATTAAAAGAATTAAATAGATCGCATTTCCAGCTCTATCTTGGAATTTTTAGATGTGTATTTAATCTGGAGCACCCACAGGGGCCAGGAAACGAGAAAAGAGTCTTTAGCATGCAGGATGCCTCAGGGAGGAGGATTAAAAGAATACTACTGGGAAGACAGAAACAGAGAAGGAGGCACCAGGTGTTGCCTTAAAGCAGGGGTGGAGGAGAGAGGAGGAGGGAGAAGTAAACAAAGAGAAGGTATAGAAAAAGGCCTTATGGAAATCTATGACTTTGTAAGCCGATTAAAAATATACACTAAAAGAAGTTAGAAAGGAGATGCTCTGCTTGGCTGGATAACGCCACAGGTAGAAGTCATGAGTTATTAAACAAAAATCCCAGTGCCAGATGTGAGGTACCCCTTATGAGTTGCTGGTCGTAGAGGTTCTAGAAGGTCCTAAAATAATACAGACTCTTTGCCATTCCGCTTGGTTGCACACCAGAAATAGCAAGTAAGACCCTATTGCTGAAGATACCACACGTCTTGGTTGCAAGTTACAAAGAAACCAAGTTGGAACTGAGCTAGAAGCGTCTTCCCTACCAGACAGCAGTCACAGTGCCTGGTGGTGTACAGGCTTCTGGGAGCAAGAAAGCCTCAGTGTTCTGACCCAGCCAAAACCCCACAAGCTGTGAAACCAATGTGCAAGGCAGGATGCTCCACTGACACAACTGTTACGGAGAACAGTCCACTCTCAGACTGTTTCTGGAGCCCACTCCACAACAAGGAATTCACGCCTAATTTGTGAAGTCAGTTAAAAACCCTTGGCTGAGGAGTCTTGGGCCTTAGAAGGGGAACTTACTACTGTTGTTTAGCTAAGTTGATTATGGCGTCAAACTGCCTTCTAAGTATGTTTATACCCATAGACAAAGCTACTCCCAGCCTGGAATTCAACCTTGCTTGTTGCATGAAAATACCAAGGAAAGTTCCTCTGGAGTTCCAGTTCTCACAAGGTCGGATGGAAGGTAAAGGACAAAATGGAAACCCATTACAAAAATGGAGTCACTCTGGTTCCCTAACTGTTACAGCTTCTCTTTTCCTATTGTATGAAAATCAACTCCAGGGCCAGAAAGAGAGATGATACAGAAAGATACAAGCCTGATCACCTGAGTTCAATCCCAAGAACCCATAGTCAAGAGACACAACTCCCACAGCTGTCCTCTGACCGCCACACATCTGCAATGGCACACATGCACCTGCACTCACACGTACAAAATAAGCTAAACATTAATTTAAGTTAATAAATAATAAATTAATAATCATTTTAATGATACATTTAATAATAATAAATTAGTAATAATTTTTAACATTAAAGAAAGCTAGAGACCAGGTCTCCTTATTCCACAGAACAAAGAGCTCTGAGTTTCTAACTCCCAAAGTTTTTATGAGCATGAACAAGGTACTCTAAGTAAATTCTTAGACTGGAAAGGCAGACATATCATACAAAGGACATTTCTCTACAGGAGCTCAGGAAACAATCAGCAGATAAACATGGCCTGTTTGCAAGGTATAGAGCAAATGATAACATAAAAGTGTAAATAAGGCGTAGTTTTTAATCTAATCTAAACATGAAGATACTGTACTTCAGATGTGTCTGCATACACACCTACCTGGCTTTGCCATTATAGGTATTTTAGGCTGGTAGTGACTTTGCATGTATGCCAAGCATGCTTTCTGCCAGAGTTCAAACAGGGCGGTGGTCTCCAACACATCCTTAAACCTAAAAACCAACACAAATGGTTGTCAACACTTATTCAAAGTCAAGTTTAAGACACAATCCAGAGAGAGGAACATTGATACAGAACCTCTGGACCAACACTCCATGTGATACATTATATGGACAATAGTTGTTGCAAAGAAGTCTTGAATTCTCCAAGTTCCTGTCTCTGGAGGCTTGGGTCTTTCTGAAAAGATTCTGTATGTGTTACAATGTGAGAACAGGCTACATATGTAAACCAAGAACCTGTAAAAGAAAACAAAGGCGCCTTGGGCAGGGAGGGGCTGTGTCTCGATCTTGCAGTCAAGAAGGACACATCACTTCTAACAAACACCCAGGACCGAGGGTGTCCCAAGCTAGATGCTGATTGAAGAGGCTCCTATCATCAAAGAACAATGTGATCTGCAGTGGGGTCTGAGCACTGAGTTAACAGGCCCTTGATTCTGTAATGGACTGTTTTGTTTGCTTTGTTTTTTAAAGTGCTGAAGGAGGGAAACTTCATCTTTCTCTTCTTCTTTCTTTTTGTGAGACAGGATACTTACTATGTCACCCATGTTGGCCTTGAACTTGCTGTGTGGTGCACAGTGGCCTCAAACTTGTCATCCCACACCTTATCCTCCCAAGTGCTGCAGCTGCATTAGAAAAGTTACTCTAGAAAAAGCCAGTTACTTCTGTGGGCAAACAGGAGCAGAACAGTCCTATTTTGCAACCTTGGGAAGGAGTAGAAATCTCTGGTCCAGAGTGTTCATATGGCTCACCCTAGCACCCCACAGAACACTCACTACTCCAAAAAGAAGAAAGCATTTTGGCCAGGAGATCAGCTTACAGAAGGGATCACATTTAAAAAGGGTCCACATGTCCCTAGCTCAAGTGCAGGACAACACTCCTGAGACTCCCTGCAAGATCCTCATTCATATCAAACCATGAGGACAAGTGACACAGTCCAGACCTTGTGAGGACCCCATCAGATGATGGCTAGAGAAAAACGGCAGCAGGCACTTTCTAGAACAAAGAGATCTAGAAACACATCATAAGGAACGTTCTTGGTGGCCCGTCAACCATTCCTGCACTGAATAAAGTACAGAAAAGACATTTGGCAGGTGAACTGCACTATGAAACCCCAGTGAAGGGTTGAGGACAGTGACAGGAGACTAGTAAAACTGCTAAACAGCTGTTTCTAGGATATATTTGCTTAGAAATTTACAAATCATTCTAGAATCATGTGTATGAGAATAATACTGAGATAGGTGGAAAAACAGACAGACACAGAGACACACAGAAAGACACATAGGGAGGTAGAGAGAGACAGTGACAGAAACGGAGACAGAGATGTGGAGAGTGAAACTAAGAGAAATGGAGAGACAGGTGAAAACACAAAAAGAGAAGACTGAAAGCTGCAAAAGAAAATCAAATTACATATAAAGGAAAACCCCTCAGAATTACAGCTGACTTTTCAGTGCAAACTATGAAAGCCAGAAGAGCATGGACCAAAGAATTCCTAGTACCAAATGACCATAGATGCCAACCCAAAATACTTTACCCAGCAAAAATGTCTATTATAGGTGAAGGAGAAAGAAAAATCTTTCATGACATGAATAGGCTGAAAGAATTCATGTCCAGAAAACTACTCCAGAGACTACTTGAAACAATACAAAGAGCCTAAGAAACAAACAACTATACCCAAGAGCAACAGAAAGAAACTAAATGAAAGTATAACTTGGGAACCACAAAGTCAGACCAAGAATGCAAACAGAATTTAAAATGATGGGAATCAGTACAGATCTTTCAATAATAGCTTTACATATCAATGGACTAAACTCTCCAGTCAAAAGATGCAGGTTAGTTGAATGAATTAAGAGACAAAATCCACCTTTTTGTTGTCTGCAAGAAACCCATCTCACCTTCAAGAACAGGGACTACCTTAAGGTGAAAGGATGGAAAAAAATATTCCAAGCAAATGCACTAAGAAACAAGTGGGAGTTGAAATTCTAATATCTGACAAAATAGACTTCAAACTAAAACTAACCATAAGAGATAAAGAGGATCGCTTCATTCTTATCAAAGGAACAGTTAACCAAGAAAATATTACAGTCATTAATATATATGCACCAAACTCTAGTGCACCCAACTACATAAAAACAATACTACAGGACTTTAAGACATAGATTAATTCCAACTCACTAGTTCAACTCACAATTCCAACTCAATACTCCACGATCTCCATTAGACAGGTCAACCAGGCAAGAAACAGAGACATCTGAAGTAAACAACATCATACATCAAATGGATCTAAGAGATGTCTACTGAATATTCCACCAAAGCACCAAAGAATATACTTTCTATTCAGCAACCCATAAACTGTCTCCCAAATTGACCCACATACTGAAGTACAAAACAGATCTCAACAACTACAAAAAAACTGAAATAATTCCATGCATTCTATCAGACCACAATGCAATAAAGCTTAAAATCAACATCAGTGGAAGCCCTAGTAACTACAGGAACTCATGAAGATTAAACAATACACTCCTGAACGATGAATGGGTCAAAGCAGAAATTAAAAAGGAAAAAAAGTACTCCTGGAATTAAATGAAAGGACAGTACAACACATCAAAACTTCTGGGACACTTTAAGAGCAGTCCTAAGAGGGAAGTTTATAGCTCTAAGTGCCTACATTAAAAAATCAGAAAGAGCACAAAAAAATAACTTAACATTGTAGCTCAAGACTCTTGAAAGGCCACAATAAATGAAGCCCAAACCCATCAGACAAGAAGAAATAACAAAATTCAGAGCAGAAATTAATGAAATAGAAACAAAGAAAATAATATAAAGAATCAATGAATCCAAGAGCTGGTTCTTTGCAAAGATAAAGAAGAAAGACTGACCCTTAGCCTAGCTAACCAGAATAAAGAAAGAGCAACTCCAAATCAACAAAAATAGAGATGAAAGGGAAAACATCACAACAGACACCAATAAAATCCAGAACATTGTAAGAGAATACATTAAAAACCCATGTGCTATTAAATTTGAAAACCTAAAAGAAATGAATGTGTATAGCATCCTTATACATAAGGGATGCTGAAATTTCCTAGAAATAATGAACACTTTCAGTAAAGTCGGGGGGGGGTTACAAAGTTAATATACAAAAATCAGTAGCCTTTCTATCTACCAATAACAATCAATTAGAGAAAGAGTACAAGGAACCTCTCCCATTCACAACAGCTTCAAAAAAAAAAATCTCAGAATAAACCTGACCAAAGACATGAAAGATCTCTACAATGAAAAATTTAAATCTTTAAAGAAAGAGATTGAGGAAGATACCAGAAGATGGAAGAACCTCCCATACTCATGGATTGGAAGAATTAATATTGTGAAAATGACCATCCTACCAAAAGCAATATATAGATTCAACACAATTCCAATCAAAATCCCTGTGATATTCTTCACAGAAATAGAAAAGGCCATCCTCAAATTCATATGGAAACACAAAAGACCCCAGGTAGCTTAAGTAACCCTGAGTACAAAGAGCAATGCAGGGGTGATTACTAAATCAAATTTCAAACTATAATACAGAGCTATAATCATAAAAATAGCATAGTACTGACACAAAAGTAGATCCATAGATCAAAGGAACATAACTGAAGACCCAAACATGAGTACGTGCAATTTCAGTCACCTGCTATTTGACAAAGGTGGCCAAGAACACTCACTGGAGGAAAGACAGCATATTTAGCACATGGTGCTGGCAAAACTGGACCCCCACCTGTATAAGAATGAAACTAGACCCTTATCCTTCTCCTTCTACAAAAGTCAACTTCAAATGGATCAAAGACCTCAATGTGAAACCTGAAACTCTGAAACTGTTAGGATCGGCAGTAACCTACAAGATATAAGTGTAGGAAAGGACTTCCTAAATCAAGCATCAGTTGCTCAGGAATTAAGGTCAACAGTCAACAAGTGGGATCTCATTAAACTAAAAATCTTCTGTACAGCAAAAGAAACAGTCGAGAAAGTGAAGAGAAAACCCACAGAATGGGAGAAAATCTTCACCAGGGACATCTGACAGAGGTTTAACATCCAGAATATATAAAGAACCAAAAAAAAAAAAAAAGAGTCAAGAAAACAAGTGACCCAATTAAAAGATGGGCTAAGGAATTAAACAAAGAGTTATCAAAAGAAGAAAGAAAAATGACATGACAAGAAACATCTTAAAAATTGCTCGACATCATTAGTAATTAGGGGAATACAAATTAAAACCACTTTAAGATTTCATCTTAAATGAACCTACCATTTGACCTGGTTATATCACTCCTTGGCATATACCCAAAGGACTCATCCTATTGCAGAGATACTTGTACATCCATCTTTGTTACTGTTCTTTCACAATAGTTAAGAGATTGAAGCAACCTAAGTGTCCTTCAACTGACAAGTGGATAAGAAAATGTGGAACCTTTACACAATGGAGTTCTACTCGGTGGTAAAGAAAGACAACATAATGAAATTTGCAGGTAAATGGATGGAACTAGAAGCTGTTATGCTAAATGAAGTAACACAGACTCAGAAAAACCAACAATGCATGTTCTCCTTCACTTGCAGTCCTAGCACCAAATCCTTGTGAGTATGTAACTGCAGGCACCAGGAAAATAGAAAGGAGCCAGGGAGGTAAAGGGAAGGAAGGACCCTGAGAGAAAAGAAGAGTAGGAGACAGTGTTACTAAGGGAGAAATAGATAAAATGGGGTGTTTAAATGTGAGGGAGGAGGGAGAGTTACACAGGATATTATGGGATAAAGGGAAAGAAGGAGCTCAGGAAAGGTGGGCCATAGGAGGCTGATATTATCAAGGAAGAAATGGGGACACTTTAATGGGAAACCAATGGATGGAAAGTTAGACAGGGAGAGAGGAGGGGAGAGAGAGAGAGAGAGAGAGAGAGAAGAAGAAGAAGAAGAAGAAGAAGAAGAAGAAGAAGAAGAAGAGGAGGAGGAGGAGGAGGAGGAGGAGGAGGAGGAGGAGGAGGAGGAGGAGGAGGAGAGGAAAAGAGGAGAAGAGGAGGGATAAATACCTAGGTAGTATAAAACACCAGAGGGAATCATATTAGTCTAACAACTTAATGACAATTTACATATGCAATATCTCTTCATGAGTCTATGTACATAGCTAAAGGCTACATAACAAGAAACAGTGCCAGAAAGGAGAAACCTCCCTTTGAGTTGTTGGCCAGCCTGGATGAAGATTCCAAAATTACACAGGCTTTTGTCACAGCCTTTGACTGCCTCCCAGAACTTGAAGGTAAGACCCTGTTGCTGAAGACAGTACATACTTTGGAGACTGGATTTGGAGCAATGGAGCAGGAACTGACCTGGAAGCCACTTACCCTGAAGTCTAGCTCTTATAACTCTGGCAAGCACTATACAAGTAACCAAGGGAGAATGCTAATCAATGGCCCAACACTAGGTTCGTTGGGCCAAATAGCCACATCAAAGAACAGCACAGCATATGACACTGATGCAGTAATGGCCCTTTTGTCTTTGGGACAATTAACCACTACCTAACTGATCTTAAAGCCCACTCAGTGGGTGGAAACTAATGGGTGGTATTGTAATCATAGCCAAATACACCTGGCTGAAGAGGTCACAAGCTGTAACATCCCATAGACTGTCACATCCCTAGGCTAATGTAACTTCTTACTAAGTGCAAAATAGGTATCCTCATATTTACAGTCAAGTATCCTAATCACTATTCATCAAAAAGAAAAAGCAAACTTCTGTTACACCAGATGGAGACTGCCACAGAGACCACAACTGGTCACACACAGACATTTTCTATGAATTGCCTGTGCTTAAGTGGCACATCTACAATGCAAGCTTTACACCTAAAGCTCATGCAACACAGAACAAGGGGTAAGAAGACACTAATGAATCTCTCAACTCTCATTAATGAAACTCCCTCCTTCAACAGAGGGCCAGGAACACAAAAAGTCACAAATGGCCAAAGAGTGGAGATTAGGAGACTGCAGAGTGTGGGTCCCTGGGCGGGCCTATATTAAGAATCACTCACCCAGGGGTCAGGGACCATTGCAGAAGAGGGGGTGGAAAAATTGTAAAAGCTAGGGAGGAGGTGCATGACCATAGGGAAATAGAATCCTACAAGCTCCTGGGACCGTACTCATATGAACGTATGGCAAAGTGTCAGCATGCTCAAGACCCATGCAAACTCAAGCAGATGAAAACCCAGCTGGGGAATAGGCAGCAGAGCCCAGTCTTAGCTGAAGAAATATTGGCAGCTGAGTATTGATGAGTGAGGAAGAGCTGATCTTCCACTGCATGACAAGCAAGCATTATCCAAGGAGGTCACAGGAAATAAACAGAGATGCAGGCTAAGCCACAGACGGGCCTGCAGTGCACGGGAGGCCGAGTGGGCACTGTTACAGTGAACTGCAGGGACTTCAGGTTCCTCACCCTGGCCACACAGAGATGACAGAGAACAGGGTCGGGCTGGGGCTGTGTACTATCCCACTGTGTTCACACACAGAGGAGACAGAAGGTAAGAGAGAGGCTATGTGGCTCTAGATAAAGAGGAAAGCCATAGACAGAAACAGGCGCTAGACCACAAGCCTCTGCCTCCTTCACTCAGAGAAAGAGGCAATGAGTCAAGCCACCCAGGAGTTCTCATTATGAGACAGAGTTCCATGATGAAGTATACTATGTCAGGGCCTAAAATTCAAAGGAGAGCAACAACAGAAAAATCCTAATGTTGGACCCCCCACAAAGCCAGAGGGGACCTGTTACCCGCACTCAGTTGCCCAGCCTAACTCTTGGTGCTTGGAGCAGTGCTTTGTAACCTGGGACCTCTGCAGCCCCCTGCCCTGTGAGGTCAGCCCCCGACCCTGAGGACAGCCGGGTGTTTCCCAGTCTCATCCCACACAGGGCAACAGCCAGCAGAACCAGGAGCTAAAATACTTTCCCCATAAGGACCACAGCCAAAGAAACCTTTTCTTTTGAATCAGCAGTGCATATGCCCTTAGTAACGCCGGAGTCTATTTTCAATATTTCACCCTGTTTCGAGAGTTTCCTGAGATGACATGATAGAAACACAGACAAAACAGAACAGAACGCTAAGACAGAGCCTGACAACACGACTTGCAAGGCTTCATTTGCTGGAGGGGAGTAACACCGAGTGACCTTTTGCGAAGGGTATTTTAAGGAGACAAAGCCATTCTCTGTTAGATGGTTACCATAGTGACTGGCCCTTTAAGAAGGCTGGGGAGAAGCTGCGCACATCTGCCATCAACAGCCAGAGCAGCAAGCCAAGCAGCTTTTAAAGGAACATTTGGGGATTCGTTTGAAGCAAGTAAAATAAATAAATGCTTTAAAAACCAGCTGAAAAGACATGCAGAGAACAGACTAGGGCTATGGTGATGATTAGTTAGGGTCCTCCCGCCAGGGAAGCTGTGCTGGTCAGTGCACAGAGCTGAGTGGGTTCCCAGGGAACTGGACACAAAGTGCTACAGAGAGGCGTGGTAGGAATGTCTTCACCAAGAACTGAGGAGGGGGATAGAGGGGAAGTGGTCAGCAGGATGACCCAGTGGGTAAAGGCACTTGCCGTGCAAGCCTGGCCACCTAAATACAATCCCCAGAACCCATATAAAGGTGGAAATCCGGAACTGACTCCACAAAATTGTCCTCTGACCTACACACACACACACACACACACACACACACCTGACGTGTGCCTCCCCATCGTGCACACACACAATAATAATAATGGGGGGGATGAAAGAGGGAGGGAGGGAGGGAGGAAAAGAAAAAGAAAGAGGGCAAGAAGACACCAGAGGAAAAAGCGGTATTCAGACAAAGACAGCCATGAACCAAAGAGTCTCAGAAGCGTGCAGAGCTCAGAACAGAGCATCAAAATGATCAATGACAGCGGCACCTGTGGGACCCGGGAGAGCACTGTTCCCCAGAATCAACGAGCAAGTCTGTGACTGGGTCAGGCAGAGAGGAACATTACACACAAAACATCGAGGAGGAACAGCAGGCACATGCCACGATTGCTGTTCTCAAGCCCTTCCGACCAAAACCACTCCACGATCACCTGCCAGCTCCAAGCACTGTGGGCTGACTTCAACAGCTGCCCACCACATGCAGTTCTGCATGTGTGTTTCAGGAAACAAGAACAGTGAAATGGTAAGAACAGAAAGACTTGGACTGCTACAGCACATCTGTTTGTAAAGATGCAGATTTACCTCATAGACAAGCCTGGTGGCTGTTTCCCCATCAGCTGATGAAAGTGAGGATCACCTGAAATGAAGCCTCTATAGTGTGTGACTCTGCAAGTGTGTGGCAGGAAGGCATGAAGAATCACCAGCCAGCCCCTGAGGCGTAGTCCATCATCTTCCACAGGGACTCTCCCAGGAGAATCAGGAGAAATCTGAGGACTGTCCCACCAAAGAAGACAGAGTGCCTGATAGCCAGATGCGAGGTGTGCCTCTGATCTCGGTGTAAATGAAAATTCAAGGATGGGGCAGTAGGCACCAAGCTGCCCTGGAGCTGACAAGTAGGTTGTGGTTCTGTAAGAACTGGTTCTGGTGGCAGGGTACCCATGGGAATATTTAGAGAATGTGTCAAGAAAGCAACTTATTCCAAATGGGTTGGTAGGGAGGACTTGGGCCACCAACTCAAGCAAAGCAAGGCTGAGAGTCATTCGGAAATGGTTTTGAAACTGTAGCACTTGGGAGACTTAGGCAGGAGTGACTAGTGAACTCAGCACCTACCTTGACTACATGGCAAGACCTTGCCTCCGAAAACAACAAAGGCTAAGGGTATGGCTCAATGGTGGAGCGCTTGCCTGGTGTGCACAAATGCTTGGTTCCATTGCCTACCAGAAAAAGAAAGAAAGGAATCCCCAGAGTAGACTGCCCATCTCTGGGGGACCAAGAGGAGGCAGACAGGACCATTATTAATGGGTTCTTTGCATAACTGAGACAGTTATGCCACACCCACCTTGAGCAAGGATGTGGCTGTGACAAGACTAGGATCCACGGGGGACACAGCAAAAGAACTCTCAGAAGCCCTGCTTTGGTGACCCCAAACCAGAAGTGAGCCCCTCAGAGTGCTCAAGAGGCAGCTTCCGCCCTGGGTCACAAACCGGTCCCCATGCTTGCTTTTTGCCGGTGAAGGTCTCAGCATGGACACCTTGGACAAGTGTGACAAGGGGTCCTTGCTGGTAGCTACGGCTAGAGGCAGCCAGGGTCAGTGAGCTGAGTCACCCACAATTCTGTAAATAAATACCACATCTGCAAGAGTTTCTTGGACATTTAAATGGATATCACCAAAATCTGTTGTCCAAGAACTGTTCCTGCAGTTGCTTGGGGCCCACGTTCACCTAGCTGCCCCCAGAAGTCAAGTGTCCACCCAAGAGGGTTCCCTGCAGAAATCAAAGCTAGGGTGCTCTCCCTGGTGTTATGGAGGCCACTGTCATTTTTGCTAGGCTCTCTAGACATCTGTCCAAAAGCTTGTGTACCTGTAAACACATATTGAGGAAGGCACCATTGGTCACAGATGTGAGGCCTGGTATGTAGAGTTCAACCTTTGGCCCCAAGCAGGAAGGCTCGGTGGCCTGCAGGACTACAGCTCTGGCTCTGGCATGATCAATCTGCATCATGAACACAGAGCCACATCACAGGAAGAACACTCCAGTGTTTTTGCATGAATTGAAAGTTTGGCTCATTCAGTAAAGTATTTACTGTGTAAACATGAGCACTTGAGTTCAACCCCTAGAACCCAAGTATGGCGGAGTACAGATGTAATTCCAGCACTAGGGAGGCAGAGACAGGAGGATCCCTGGGGCCTGCGGTCAACCAGCCTACCCCTTAGTCAGTGAGTTCCAGGCCAGTGAGAGACCCTGTCTCAAAAAACAAGGCGGCTGTTTCCTGAGGAACAATGCCAACAGTGTCCTCTGGCCTCTATGTACATGAACACCCACCTACACATATGTGCACTTCTACATGTGTGCACACACGCAGTGAAAAGGATTTACTATTAATGCCCCTTGGGTAAAAATCCACAGGACAAATTAAATCCCCAAAGAAAAATAAATAAAGCAAACCACAGCTTCCCAGATGACTATGTCTACTTTTTAGGCATAGAAGGAGTCATTTTCACTCCCTTTCCTACAGCCACCAGGAAACAGCATTTGCTTGAGTACTTGACTGTCACCCCGGGGCCACCACCTCTGGTCGTCAGAACCAGTTCTGTTCTACTCATCAGATACAGCTTTTTAAATTCATGTTCATATCATGTCAAACTGCATTACAACTGCTTGTGCACTTGAACCTCGAAAGCCTGGTGGTGGTGAGCATAAACAAGGGCAATAAGTCAGGGACTTAGATAAACACGGACGTTTAAGCCATCCTCCACACCCCCAACCCAAGGTAGACCCTGGCAACAATTTTGCATGCCATCCTTGTATTTTAGTGCTTGTGCTTATTTTACACAGGTAGAGTTGGAATGAAACATTTCTTAGCCACACTGTACCTCTCTCTTGGCTGGACATGTCGTGATAAACAGTACTGCCCAAAACTTCCTTGAAAAAATAATGTGATTGCATTGACTGTCTCAGGTACCAGTTTTCAGTGGTGGTTGATGAAACAACTAGAACATTCATTCTGCTTCTAAACTTACAGTCTGAGCAGAGCTCAGGGTACATACCCAAGTCCACTCCCCACACCCAGCTTGGCCACTTGACAGACGGGTCACTCAGCAGCTCCTTGTTCTCATGTGCAGTTCTGGAGTGAACAGTGGGGCAGTGAACGAGCTGCACACCTGGGCACCGCAGCCTATAAGGTCTCTGCAGGCCTCTGCCACAGACAGGCATCAAGGTGTCAGGACACATTCCATACTGACAGTGCTCCAAGAGAAAGCTGGATGCAACAGTGACCCCCTTCATGACAGGTCTTAGAATCACACATCACACCCAAAACAATCTCCTCACCAAGCAAGCCATCCATCTTAAGCATGCAGCTGGTGGCTTTTCCTCACTCAGAACACTCTTGACTCACCTTCACCATCTCATTTTATATCTGTCCTTGTTCCCAGACCTTCCTCTCTCTCACCAGGGCCAAGCCATTCATTGATCCACTTGGTGCATCTGGGTTTGCTCACTCAGCATGTCTAACACAGGTGGAATCTAACAAATGTGGTCTTTTGTGACTGTCTTCTTCCACTCAGCATCTGTGTGCAGCAAAGTTCAGAATCCATTTTTTTCATATTGCCCAAGGAGGCTTTTTCTTATTTTCTTTGGCCATTGATCCATTTGTAGACATTTAAATTAGTCTCAATTCTTGGATACTAAAAGTTACGCTTTAAGTAAAAACAAATTTCCAACTCTTTTTTACATGCTAAGCTATTTTACTATTATCATCTGGCAGCCTCTATCAAGTTTGTCCTGCTCCAAAAATCTGTACATTGAAACCTGAACTGCAATGTCATGGTATTTGGAGGTGCAGCCTTGAGAGGTGGCTAGGTCACAAAAGTGGGGCATCATGGTGATTCATGCTTTTACCAAAGGCAGTCTCAGAGCTCCCCACCCCCACATGTTTAGAGGCACAGAGAGAAGACATTTGTGACCCAGGACCAGATCTCCATTGACATCAAATCTTCCAGAGCTCTGTTCATGAACTTCTCAGACTCCAAGACTGGGAGAATAAATTTCTGTTATTTAATAAGCCACCCTGCTTGTGATATTTAGTTATAGCCACTTGGTTAGACTAAGACACATGTTAACTTCATCGTTCACATTCTGAAGAATTGTCAAACTGTTTTCCAAAGCAACTGTACCATTTTATGTTCCCATCAGCAACATATGAGAATTCCAACTTCTGTATGCTTTTCTAAATATTTTATTTATTATTATTTTTATTTTATGTGTATGAGTGTATGGCCTGCATGTGTGTAAGTGCACTCGTGTCATGCAATGCTGGCAGAGGTCAGAAAGAGAGTGGTAGATCCACTGGAACTGGGGTTTTGGACAGTTCTTAGCCACCATGTGGGTACTGGGAATTAAACCCAGGTCCTCTGGAAGAACAGCTCTTAACTTCTGACCAATCCTTCCAGCCCCATCCAACTTTTGTATTCTTGACAACATTTATTAATGTCTTTAGTTTTCAGTAGAACCATGCTAATAGGTATAAAGTGGTATTTCACTCTGATTTTGATTAACATTTCCCTAGTAATAATGAAGTCAAGCATTTTCATGTGCAAATTGACCACTTTTATATCTTCTTTAAAGTCTATGTATATCTTTTTGCCAATTTTTAAATTGTTACCTATTTATTAACATGTGGTAAGAGTCCTTTATATATTCTAGATAAAAGTTCTTTTTAAAAATATGATTTCCAAGCTGGGTATGGTGCTCCACATCTTTAAGTACAGAACTCGATAGGCAAAGGCAGACAGATCTCTGTGAAATCAAGGCCAGTCTTGCCTACATAACAAGTTCCAGGCTAGCCAGGGCTACAGGGAGACCCTGTCTCAAAAAAGACCAAAAAAAAATATGGTTTGCAAATACTTCTGCCATTCTGTGGGTTTTCTTTTTACTTCTTGATGATAACATTTTCAACAGAAGTGATTTTTTATTTTAATAGCATCCAACTTAATTTTTGTCATTAGTGTCCTTTGTTTCCATCCAAAGAACCTAATCCAAACTCATGAAGATTTATACTTACGTCTTCTTTCAAGAGTTTTGTAGCTACTTTTGTGTTTCAGACCACAATATCTGACATCAACAACATAAGGGAGGGAAAAGACTTATTTTGGCTTCTGGTTTCAGAGAGTTTCAGTCCATCATGGTGGGAAAGGCATTTGCAGAACAGCTCAGTTCACAGCAGCAGGAGTGCGGAGGAGACAGCATCACACCAGACCAGGAAGCAGAGAGGAGGAGACAGCATCACACCAGACCAGGAAGCAGAGAGCAGAGAGCATGAAAGTAACAGGAGCAAGGATCTACCTTCAAGATCTGTCCCCAGGGACTTTCTGCCAGCTATAGCCTCCTCTAGGTTCCACAGCCCCTAAACAGCATGACTACCTGAGGAGTAAGTGCTCAAAGCATGAGCCTGTGTTCATCTTGAAAACAGAGCATACCTCCTTGACACCCCTAAAACTTATGGCCATGTCATAATGCAAAATTGCACCAAATGCCTTTAAGTTCAACTTTTACAGCACCCAAAGTCTTCATGGTTCCAAAACTATTCATAAATCCAAAGTTCAAAGTCTTCTGAGATTCAAGCAAACTGTGAGGCCCATAAATATGAAAAATAAAATCAACCTATTTCTAGTGTTCAGTGGCATAGAATAAACAATCCTATTGTTATGGCTCCAAGACCCCTGGGAAGGACCACTCAGACTCCAGATGTTCCGAATCAGCCAAGTTTTACTAGCTGACCAGTGACTGCACTCTCTGGGCCAGGATTTAGAGAGCACGGTGTTGACTTAAAGGAGAACAGAGCTTATAAAGCATCCTAATGGACCAGGTGGTTATACAAAATTATACAAGTATGACATGTCTGTTCCTGCAGCAGGCAAACAAGTGGTTACAGAAGCCAAGAAGCACTAATCAAGCAAGGTTACAAAAGCCAGATAAGCATTAGGCAACATAAGCATTAAGCAAGTGGTTACAAATACTATAAGACATTAACTGAGAACTTCTGGATTGGTGTTGGGGGTGAGGGCTGGTATTTTTCTGTGGTCAATTCTTTGTGTAATAGCCCTATAATTAATCTTCCTGGAACTGCCTTCTGGAGTTAGGGATTGCTCATTAAGGCGTAGCCTTATACAAAATGGAGGAACTCAGGCCGTCACACTATTCCGAAACAGAGAGCATGTGGATATCAAGGAAAAATTGCACCAAACCCAGACCAAAACCTAGCAGGGCAAACATTAAATCCTGTAGTTCTGTGTCTTGCATCCAGAGCACATGATGTGTTGTCATGATCTGAGTTTCAACAGGCTGGGGCTACCCCACGCTATGCAGCACACATAACCTCTCTCTAGAGCAGGCTCCACTCTATCACTAATCTCAGAAGTCCTACATTTCCAGCATCTCCAGCATCTTGGAATCTCCACTGTGACTCAGATTTGACCCATAAAGCTTCACACATGGTCTCTCAGGGGCTCCCCACAAAGGACCCAACACACTTCCCAGCCTCTAAGATTCTTCTCAAAAATCTTTATGTAAGCCTTCGCAGTCTTGTAACTTGCATTCTGCGTATCTACAAAATCAACACTATGTGGACAGCACCGGGTTCTGCTGTGAGCTTAAACAGTAGCTGGGACCTTACCACAGATGTAGTGGTCTTTAAGTGCCTGGATGACCAAATCTAGGAAAACACTTCCTGTGTGGCCTTGTATGAAAAGAGTGCTCTGGAACCACTTTCCTGTTAACAGAAAGTCTTCAAATGAGTTTAGTTTTACACTCTGGACCCTGAAACAGGCAGAGTCTTCTCAATTCCTGAAATTCCTTCATGATACCTGTATCAGTTACTTTTCTGATATGTGATAAAATACCATGACCCAAAGTCACTTCATAGAGTTTATTTTGGCCTCAAGTTCCAGCGAGTTGGTGTCTAAAATGGCAGGGAAGGCATGGCAACAGTTTGGCAAAGGAAGAAGCTGGTTGATCACATCTTTAACCACACACAGAGAAAGCAGAGTGAACTGGAAGTGGACAAGGCTATGAACCCTCAAAGCCCACCCCCAGAGACATACTACCCTCAGCAAGGCTATACCTAAAGGTTCCTTGACCTTCCCAGACAGTGCCACCCACTGGGAAGCAAGTCTTCAAATACATGAGCTTATGGGAGACATTCTCATTCAAACCACCACAGTACTTTTGATTTTTTCCCAGTGTAAACTGCTTGACTTCTTTCTAATGCTGCTAACATCTTTGTCCATAACCATAAACATGCTCCTGTATTAGTGAAATAAAAGTGTCTTCCACATTTTTCTGTTCTTTTAGCTCTCAATTCTCACTGTAAACCTGGCTAAAATCAGTCAGCAATAACCATGGAGCAGCCTAAATGCTGTGCTATTCTGAATTTTTCTCTACCAAATAGCCTTTAACTTTTGAATTTAGCCTCCCTTTTTCAAGAACACCAGAAAAACACAAATAAATTCCTTGCCAGAATGTTACACAAATAACCCCTAGTCTGATGCCCCATACAGTCCATTTGAGACCTCAAAAGCCCAGTCTCTGCTGTCACCTTTCTACTATAGTCTGATCTTCTGAACATCACTGGAATTTCCTGCTAAGTTCTACTTACAAAATTCTGTGGTTTCTCTTGTTCATATATCCAGACTCTTTCAAATTCTTCCCTCAAACCAGTTCCAAAAGCTTAATATCATAGCAGTGACCCCACTTTGGTTTTTGTATTATTTGATAGTATCAATTTTTGCATTATTTACTTTGTGGCACTGTGACCAAATATGTGACAGAAACAATTTAAAAGAAAGATTTGTTTGGCTCACTGTTCAGAGTGTTCCATGGTGACAAGGGAAGCTCGGCAGAGTTGCTCAGTTCATGGCAATGGAATCATGTAACTATGGCTGTTCACAATGTAGTAGAGCAGCAGAGAGCACAGCAGGAATCGGGGGCCAGGTTTAGCCTCCAAGGCCCTCCCCCAGTGACCCACAAGTGTAAGTTATGCCCTCTTCCTAATGATTCCACATCACCTTTCTGAACCACAAGCTGGGGATATGAGCTGGGGCAGGGATCAGTCCATTTTCATACTAAAGCATACATAGTGGGAGGAAAGAACAGAACATCTCTATCTTGCATGCCCAGCTCTCATGTTCTCAGCACCCTGTTGAAAGCACTCCTCCACTTACTCCTTTTTGTCTATCACTTAGTCTTAGAAAGATAATCAATCAGATTTTGCTCATTGGAGAGACCAAATAATTTATATAAACAAGTTAAAGGAGGATTTTTTATGGGGGGAGAGTCATGGTTTCAGAGGGTTCAGCTTGTGATCACTTGCTCTATGTTACTGGGCCTGTTGTATGGTATTACATTATGGCAGCAGGAACATGTGGCAGAGGCTATCCACCTCAAGGCAGACGGGAAGTGCAGAGGAGCATCAACAGAAAGGAACTAGAGCACGGATACAGCACTCAAAGATACTCCCTGAAGTGGTTGTGATGGCTGACCTTCACTGTTAGGATTTGATAGGATTTCAAATCACCTAGCAGAAACAGCTCTGGCTATGTCTGTGAGGGTATTTCCAGAGAGGTTTAGCTACAGAGAAAGAATCCATAAGGACTGTGGGCAGCACCATTTCATAGGCTGGGGTCCTAGACTAAGGAAAAAGAGAAGCCAGCTGACCACCAGTAGTCTGCTTCCTGACACAGTGTGACCAGTAGTCCAGAGCTCCCACTGAGCATGCTCTGCTGTGACAGACAAACTAGGAACCAAAACAAACCCTTCCTTCCCATTTTGTTAGGTATGTTACCACATACCCCCAAATAACTATAAAATAACTATTTGAATAGTGACCTCCTTCCTCTAACCTCCCATTTCTACCATCTCCCAAGAATGCCTCATATTGAGAGGCGATCAGTGGGCTGTTCCGCTGATGAGATCGGAACTTTCAGGATCTTGGAAAGGTCCATAGACACAATCAGAGTGTGATTTACCAATCTCCTGGGCATTTGTTGATTGAATCAGGTTGACAGTCAAGATTCACCATCACAAGGAGGGGATGTGCAAGCACATTTTGAAAGAGGTTTATACACAATAGAGAAGACTGCTGATGAACTAGATGTGGAGGAAAGGTTGTACTAAAGGTCAGGAACACTTTAACCATGGTTTCAGCCCAAGACAAGAGAAGGCATCAAGATCCAACCTGCCCTCTTCCTTTGTGTTACAAAAAACTGACCTCTGAGCAAAACAGCCATTAACATCTTAATCAGAGCACTGTGATTACCCACACAAGACCTCAACAGGATAGATCCTGATGTTCCTGTTATGCCCAGAGAATGGACTCCCCCCAAACCACCAAGGAGTCCAGAGTGTATGCAAAAACAATGAGCCTTTATTCAAGCTTAAGCTCAGTCTCTCAGACCTCACCAATGCAGTTGATCTGTTCTGAGAGCCCCCCGATGGGAGGGGCCAGGAGCTTTTTATTGAGGGGAAGAGAATTGCAGGGTCACATTATGGTTGGTCAAGGAAGCCCATGTGCACCAAGCACATTTTAAGTTGATTGGGGAATGACCAAGGGGGTTCTCATTGGTGGAGGCTGTCTCAACATGCCCTTCCTTGCCTGACATGCCCAAGCTTGCCTAATTTGTAGCCTTGTGGCTGCTACTGAAAACTTACAGCAAAAGTTGACAAAATGGAGAAGTTAGCCTCTAGCCTTAAGTTGGAGTCCAACTTAAAACGGAGTCACTCTAGCCCATTCCCCACATTTCCCCCTCTCCTAGTAACTAAGAAAGACCCAATCCTAGGTCTTGGTAAAGGCCTTGGGAGGAGGTATCTAGGGATTGATCCTAGTAACTAAGGAAGACCCAACCTTGGGTCCAAGTGGTCTTGAGGCTGATAATGAGATCTTAATACCATCCAGGCATTTTGGGGGTCTTTTTACCCTTACCTGCCTAGTTAATATCTGTCTCCTATTTTTATTATATTATTTTTTTGAAGCGGTCACCCCAACTGCCAATAAGGAATTGGGGCACTGAGTGCTCTGGCTTCTTCATTGCTGAACAGGGTCGTAGGTTATGTCAGCTTTGGGGCACCCCCTCAGTAAGTCTATCTAAAAGACCCCTGAATTGCATAACTGTTAGTTGTAGGAAGAAAAGAAATCCTTGACTGGTGCCTGGAAGATGGAACAAAATAGTCAGAACAGGGAAAATTTCAGATGTCCATTAGAATGTCCATTAGCATTTTTGCTCAGGACTTTTAAAGAGCATTCATCTATTGCATTCCCCCTTGTTTCTCTTTTTGGCTGTCAAGTCTGAAATTGTGAGTCTTGAAGTCAGGATTTCTTTTCAGGCATCTTGACAGCTTGCTGGAGTGACTGGGATCAGGGTAAGTTTCCTCCCAAATGGCTTCTAGACAGGGAGAGAAAAGAAATTAGCTATCATTTAACTTTTAGGTTAGAACAATGGTGGGCTTGCCTTCCTTGGCTACAGGTATGCACTGAAATGTTGAAGTGGGCCAAGATTTGAAGTTTTACATCTGAGTAGCATTTTGTTTAGAACAAAATCATTAGTGCTTATTTCTTTTAAACCCAATGTCTGGGATGTATAATTCCTTTTTTAAATTTTTGATTATACTTTCCTTTTGGGTATTTAAAATCATACAATTGGCCCGTATAAACAAATTTAGTTTTACTTTTAAGGTCAGTTAAGCATCTGTTCCTTAGGGGGTCTTCACATGGGCTTCAGAGGAGCACCTGGCTCCTTAGGCCTTTCTTTTACCAGTTCCACCTGTGTGAAGATAAGTCAGAAAGTCTTGCTAGACCATGGCTTCACTTAGAAGCATCAAGGGAACATTTTCCTGTGCTGACCCTCCTCTTTGCAGACTGGACACTGGTTTGAGTCCTTCTAATGGGGTCTCCATGACCTCCCTGAACAGGAAGACAGGTGACTCATCATAGTTACAGGACATTCTAAGAGATGCCCTATAGTCCCCTGGAACTTAGTTGACCTTTGAGGGCAAGAGACAAATTGTCCCTTTAAATCCCTCTGACCAGATTAGTATGGACCCCTAAATATGACTGTTAAACACCCAAGAAGGTCAGTTCCACCAATTGATATTTTTAATAACTGTATGCTATGTAGCTAAAGTTTGGACAAAAACCAAATATGAATACATTCTTTTATTTTTTTATATATTATAACATATTGACTCAGACCTTTAATCACTTGCATAGACTTTCTTATTTGTTTCTTTTCTAGTTGAGTTATCCAGTTGTCATAACCTTCCTACATAGATCCTTTTTAATAAAATATTTCCATTTTTATATTTTTTAACATCATTGTTTACCTTTTTATTTTCTTTCCTAGTACCATGAGATGTAATAAAATTGAAAAGTTAATTTTCCTTCTATTTAGAAAATTTTCTTCCTGGGGCTACTAAGCACT
Source organism: Eospalax fontanierii (assembly GCA_035773235.1). NCBI lineage: Eukaryota > Metazoa > Chordata > Mammalia > Rodentia > Spalacidae > Eospalax > Eospalax fontanierii. The sequence goes on from CM069524.1 coordinate 42,382,202, forward strand.
ATTTATAAACAAATGTTTGATCATATTAAAGTTCACCCTGGGGAATGAATGACTTTACTCATACTGATGGGTAAGATGTTACTAACAGGTATATGGGTGACCTGAGAGTAGTTGCATTGCAAAGTCTTTATCCAGCATGGATGCTGACTTTCTTATAATCTTATGGCTCAAGTCCTCTTCCTAGCTTTCCCATATTTCCTCCCCAAACTTGAACACCATTTGTGATTAGGGCAAAATTACATACAGTTGGTTTGGAAGAGTGGCTGGATATTCAGGTGAGAGTCCAATGACCCTGTTTACTCCTCCTCCAGTGAAAGAACACAACCGTTAACAAACCCAACTGTAATAAACTTTTGCAAATAGGCACAGCTGAAGTCATGAGGATGGCAGTTACTCGACTCAGAAGCATGCTGTTCAGCATTAGCTCAATAAAAGAACATCTAATGAACTAATGTTATCCATATACACTCTGCAATTTACAAGTTTCCAGGTAAATCTTAGACCATTACCATTAGTTACTTTTGCTATAGGCATTTTATATCATGAGATAATAATAACCTTTGTTGAAATTAGTTTATCTCCTAGTCATTTTTAACAGTAAAATATCTTTACTCTGAGGCTGTTTTGCTCTTTTCCTTGTCAAAGTCTTAAGGAACATCTTGAGATAACAGGCTAGAGTCTGAGGCAGGAGGGACAACCCCAGAGTCGGCTTTTTAATAAGCTTAAACAGCACACGATGATCTATCAATATTATTTACTCAAAGAGTCATTTGTTTCTCTTTAGGATTTAACTCAGTGGTTTGCATTGCACAGGAGAACTACTAAGTGTAGTCATTACTAGCATAAATTAAAGCATCTGTAACTCGAATACATTTATGTAGGCAGGCGAGTCTTTTCTTCTGCTGGGTCCTTTATCCAGAACAGGGGTTGATTAATTAAAACAGAACATTTAATATTAAGATATTGCTCTACTTAATATTTTTAATCTTATGAGCCCATGGGTGCTTGGTGAGCACCCAAGATCAAGCATGACTAGGCTACCAGAAGTTCCTATGTTTACCATTGTCAAACCTAAGTTCCTCTCTGGCTATACTTGATGTATACCAGAGGCATGAAAATTTATATCCATAGTTAATTAGTTTGTTTATTCATGTTAACAACAACCTGAAAGATTTAATAGGTACTGTTTAAATATTTTCAACAATTTTTTAAGTTATGACTTATTTGTACAAACTTTTTCTTAACTAAACAGGAGGCAAGACTATTAGCTCATAGGGTAGTTTCTTTTAAAGAGAGCTTTCAGTCTGTCTGGATCAGAAAAATCATATTATAATTTACCATACAAAATTGAATTAAATACCCATAACAAGGAATACAGAAATCAATGATACCTAAAGGAACCTGGAAAGAGTTGATACAAAAATGTTTTTCTCTTTTAGTCTGTGCAGGACATTGTTACTAGAAAGCAAAGATCAGTGATGCTCAGGATACGAAGGGGCAGGAACAAAAGCAAGCTTGGAGCAACTAAGCATCGGAAAGGGAAATACTCTATTTCAGAAAAACAGGCTTTGGACCACAATGCAAAAAGGCAGGAATTAAAACCAGCGAAGGCTGCATTACACATCTACATCCAAGCAGGCTATTCCTCTTTACCTCCCATTGCTGTAACTATGCCCTTGTAGCAGATTTTCAGTTTGGCATTGGAGTACTGCGAATTCACATGAGCTTCCTAGGGTTAGCCATCATAAAACATCAGCTCACTTTGTACTAGCTAGTCTTGGAGGCCTATGGCTAGAAAACTTTTTTAAGTTCCCTTTAGAAACGTAAATACATCATGCAAAACAATGTAAGATTTTAAATAATTACTTTTAGAAATCAGCAAATATACCATATAAAGATGTTAAAATTCAAAATAATTTCCTTTAAAAACAGATAAAGATGTTATATAAACAAATATCAGAATTCAAAATAGTTCCCTGTAAAAACCAGTAAATGCATAAGACAATGTAAAAATAGTCATTTTAAAAATCAGTAAATACCATGTTAAAAGTAAAGTTCAGCCACATTCCGGCTGTGTGACTCTGGTGATGGCCCTAAACCTCTTTGAACTTGGTTTCCTCATCCATTGCCTCTGGCAGGCCCCAGCAACGTCCCTGTGGTCCTGACATGGCTGATCTGGCTCTGCACTTCTGGGTCTTACGTGGCGGTCCAGCTTAGCTCTACTTCCCATTTTCCTGACATGCCCTTTTGGCTCCCTGATGTACCAGTGCTCTTTCAATTACCGTGATAAAACAGTGGCCAAAACCAACTTGGAAAGGAAAGGATTTATTTGACTAACATGCTCCAAGCACAGTTTATCATTGAGGGAAGTCAGGGCAGGAACCTGGAGGCAGGAACTGAAGCCCTGACCACCATGGAGGAATGCCCACAGGCCAGCCTCACAGAAGAAATTCCCCAGTAGATGTTCCCCCTTCCCAGGTGTGTCAGGTTGACAACTGAAGCTATCCAGCAGAAGCAGTAACTGTAAGTGTCCTTACAGTCCAGGGTCAGGAGTCCAATCACACCAGCAGGCTGTTTTTCCTTGAGCTACTCCAAGGGACACTTTTCTCCACGCAACTTCTAGAAGCTCCCATGGCCTCCTCCTCCAGCCTGCCTATGCTGGCTCTGTTGCTAAGGCTTCCTCTGCCCACCACAGTCATGGGAGAGCACCACTCTCCCCAGTGGTCAGATCCCACACACATACCAGAGTCCAGGATAATTGCCCCCCTCAACATCTTGCAGAGTGATTTCCACAAGCTACAGGTCAACGGCCAATGCCAAAGAGTCCTTCAGTCCTCTTGCTTTACCCACAGTAGCCTCTGCCTCCTTCTTCTCCCCCTCACCTGTGGGAGGCCTCTAGGCACCTGCAGGATTTTATCAGTGTCCTGACCCCAGCCCTACCACCCCATAAATCTCCACTTCCCCTCTACCTGGTGTCACTGTGTTTCCCTGTGTATTACAGGCTGCCTGGCATGTGGCAGACACTCAGTGGACACCAGTTTCCTTCATTTACCTAAAAGGATCAACCAGGTGCTATCTCCGTACATGACCAAGCTGCCTCCAAACTCCCCTCAGAGACCCAGCCAGGACAAGCCTCTGCTCCATCTCTAGGCCCCAGGAGGATGCATGACCTTGACCATGCCACCCACAGCTCAGTGTCCTCCATCAGGATGGTGTGCACTGTACACCCATGGACCATGCAGGCTAGTTCCATGCCTTTCCTACTTGCTCAGACCTCCTCTCATTTACAGATAGAGGGACAGGAGCTCTGCCCTGGACAGCCCTAGTCAATCTGCAGGAAGGAGAATCTTCCATGGAAGAAGAGGAGTCTGGTAGGCTTGATGACCTTCATGCTGGCACCCACATTTAACTCAAAAGCACTCCAATGGCAAGAGACTGAAGTTCCTTGTTGTAATTCACCTACTCTCAATCTTGAAATTATCCATGGAAATGCACGTCCTGATGGCACCATGGGAAGAAGGTGTGAGGGGAGTCACCTTTGTCTTCCTGATAGACAATGTAGTCTCCTGGAGGACGGGTTCAGAATATGCCCTGTGCCCATTTGCCCATGTGCCCTTTAGGGCAAGACATCCGTACTTTCTGTATTGGATAGCATCAGCTGTCAACTTGACACACCTGGGTAGAAGGAACCTCAATTGAAGAATTACCTCCAATGAACTGACCCATTGCCATATCTGTGAGACATTTTCTTGATTGTTGAGTGATGTGGAAGGCCTGGCCCACTCGGGGTGGTGTCATCCCAGGGCAGGTGGTCCTGTGTTGTATAATTAAGCAGGCTGAATACAATCTAGAGGAGCAAGCCAGTAAGCAGCATCCTCCATGGTCTGTGCTTCAACTCCTGCCTCTAGGTTTCTGCCCTGACTCCCCTCAATAATGAACTGTGACCTGGGAAATGTAAGATAAATAAAAACCGTTCCTCCTGAGTTGTTTTTTGTCAGTGTTTTTATCACAGCAATAGAAAGTAACTAGGATACTGACAGACAGAGAGCCCAGAACTCACTGCAACATGCTGAAGCAGGTTCTACACCCTGTATCCAAATCAGACTCATCAGCAAGTTCATTACCTAAAAATAAATCAGCTTTTCTTTGTTTCATCAAAGGATTCGATTATAGTGTGCACCACCTAACTTTCAGAATAAATGTTTTCATCTCTAGACAAGTGAAGACAATGAATTTATTGCATAATCTGCCATGTACCGTACAACCAGGTGGAACAGGGTATTGTTCCCTTGCCCAGAGGGATTTCAGCAGACTTTGCAGCAAAGAACAAAACAGTACTGTGCAGGTTTCCGCCTGCATGGATGTGAGACGTGCTGCTCAGCCAGGAATGGGGAGGGGGACATTAGGGAATGAGCACCTAGCCTGCTGCTATCAGCACACAATCATACTCCTCTTGTCAGGTCCACCCTCCTAGCACCCCAGAGTGTGCTGTCTACCAGGACACTGTCCACCTGGGTTCGCTGGGCTCTCAGTGTGGTTCCACTGCATGAGTACCGCTGACGGAGCCGAGCCTGTAAGGCCCAGAACAGCGCCCAAGAGCAAGAACAGAGTCTGGTTGCATCCCTCAAGCCCAGTGTGTGCTCTTCTAGAGTGACCTGAGCCATTTTAAGCACAACCCAGGCCACCTAAACACTCCTGTCATTTGAGAAACACCAAGAGTTTGGAGGTCACTTCTTAGAAGCTGGGTCAGAGGACTGTCATCTGGGGCCAAGTCCTTTTGGGGGAATGAGGAATCAAAATATGTAACTCATATAATATAAAAATCACCATTACAAAGAGTTTTTTGATATGTTCATAGGCTGTGCAACCATCACTACCAATTTCAAGATGTTCAGCAGAGAGAAACCGTGTACCTATTAGCAGTCTATTTTGAGGCCAAGTTCTTTATTTCATAGGGTCAAAATATAAGCATCTACTGTACTGTGGGCTCAAAGTACCATGAAAAGGAAATCTCATCTGTGATTGTGATGGTTTGTATGTCCCCCTAAAATTATGGCCAGGGTATGGGGAGATGGCTCAGGAGATAAAGTGCTTATCACACAAGCATGAGAACCTGAGTCTGAGTCCCAGAACTCACATAAAAACCTGGGTATAGAGCCTAGAGAGATGATTCAGCAGTTAAGAGCACTGACTGCTCTTGCAGAAGACCCAGATTCCATTCCCAGCACCCACATGGCAGCTAACAGCTATCCCTAACTCCAGTTCCAGAGGATCTGACACCCTCTTCTGCCTCCACAGGCATTACACAACACAGGTGCACTTACATACAGGTAGGCAAAACACTCATAAACAGAACAAAAATAAATTTTTTAAAAATGAAAATCTCAGACATTGTGACCTGTGTTTGAAATCCCAGACTAGGGAGACAGAGACGAATCGCTCCCTGCAGCTTGCCAGTCGGCCATCTAGCCAAAACAGTAAACTCACAGCTCTGCCCAGGAATCCTGCAGAGTATGCGCCAGTGGGAGGGACCACGGGGACTCTGAGTAGGACCCTCTGAGTAGCATGGCACAGTTGCTCCAGGACTGGCCCTTGACCTGGTAACCCTGAATACAGGCCTTCAATGGTTCACCCCTGAACCTAGTCAGGAACGGGGAAAGGGTGTGTACTCAGGGCAACCCCACTCCCTGACACCACACACAGCGGATGGGCAGCACAGCAGCCTGTAATGTATATTATATAGGTAAACTCTTACATGCTGTTTGAGTTCGCCAAGAAGCTGGCTCTGGAAGTGGGGCTGCATCCCTCCCCATTTCAGACCCAAGAATGTTTGTTTCAAAGTCTCTCCCAAGGGAGGCCCTTGTCTAGGGATGAGTGGGTCCACTAACTCTGTGACAGAGAGGAAGAGAACAACAAAATAGCCCAAGATTAAACACATTGGACCCCATTAAGAATCTTGGTGAGATGGCAGCAGATTGAGGTGTGTCCCCGGGCACGAAGGCTCCCAAGAGACTGAGTGCATGTTCTGGACCATCTGAGGAACCTTACCACACAGGATGGATATTTTCCTCACCACAGTTGCTTCCATATTGATCTCAAAATTCTAAACTCAGAACTTGGCAAGTAAGAAAGAGAATAACTAGGGAGCCAAGATGGCAGCAGCATGGCTGCAGGCATCAGAGCAGTTGCGGAGGCCGCAGTTTGTGGTACAAGAATGTAAAGCATGAGATGTCTCAACACTTGTTCTCCCTAGATGTGGAGGAAGTTGCGAGGGCAGCAGACCCCAAGAGCACCAACTGGATCCTCAACCATGAGGAAGAAAACCCTCAGGCCTGGCTGCTGTGCCCCTGCGGAACCACGCTGGCATAGCCGCCTGCTCACCACCCATGCCCCCGGGGCACCAGAGTGCTGGGCCTCCTGGTCGCAGAGTTCAGGCGAGGGGGCCAGGCAGTGGGCATAGCTAAGAGATGGCTGTGACCACCCACCATGCCATACCCCAGTGCACCTCTCTTACCGGGGGACTGGACCTGCAAACAGCCACTGCAAAGCACACCCATGGTCAGCCCAGCCATCACCATCAACCAGTGGCTGTCAAGACCTGACTGCAGTCCTCAGCAGCAATAGGAACTTGAGAAGCCTACAGATTTCAGAAAAGAAGCTAGAGGACACTGATGTAAAGCTGTGAAACGTCCCAACTACCACTCAGAGAATCTTAGGTTAGAGGCCTGTGAGGACCTAACTTCTGCTTTTATCCACAGAAAAGCCCTGTGGAGAATCAACCTGCTAGAGAATGCCTAGATCCTCAGTGGGGTTATTATGGTGAGTGGGGACCTGAAACAGACAAAGTGTAACCTGCATGCACTCAGACTGCGAAAAACTGCATTTGATGAGGAAACCGAAGCACTTCTGATCAATGAGAAGGACAGCAATCTTGACTTGATAATCTTACGCAGTTTGTAAAAGAAACAGAAAACAAGTGTGAAAATTCCATTCCAAGAAACCTGGACATATTCTGACCCAAAACCACATATAAAGGAAAGGCAGTGGGCCCTTACTTTGGCCATCTGTCTATAAGAATTATAAATCACTGACACCGTAATGGGATATGATTTCTCTGGCACCCAGTTCATATGTGTTGCATGAGATGGATGGGATTTTTCATTTGATAATAGAAGATATGCAGTCAGAGGGGCGGAGGTTGAGGGGGTTTGGGAGGGTGTGAGGTGGTGTGTGTGGAGATGGGGACGGTATCTGAATATGATCAAAATCTATTGTATGAAATTCTTGAATCAATAAAATATATTAAAAATATATTAAAAAATAAGCCATTGTGCCCTTGAGAAAAACTAGAAGGTGAACTGTTTCCAACTATGTCATTACTATTTATTCTGTGATATAAAAACGTCTGCATTGGGAAAGAGAAGCCAGAAGATCATCCACGGGAAGTTCAGTCATGTGTAGTTCAGCCATGAGAAGCTTAGCCATGGAGACAAAGCTCAATCAGGAACTCCAGCTGGCTACCTCAGCTTCTCCAGTCTGTTTCCACTGGATGTTGTGAGTGTCTAATTTGAAGATACTGTATCTGTTGCTATGTATTCTCTTACTTAGGAACCTCATTCAAGGGAACACTCTGCTCTCACCTGGACTCTGTTGGGAACCCCAGCTGACTGCATCAAAGCAGTTTCCCCAGTCGATTTGATTTGATGATGTTTTGCTATTTCTCTATCCATCTATCTATCTGTACAGTAAATATAGCTTTTATTTCTCTCTGAATTTTTGCTATTGGTTCATTCAGCAGCAAGTCCTGTCCTCTGACCAATAAGGGGGTCAGAAAGGCAGGAAGACCCGAGGGAAAAAATGGTGGCCAGCAGTGGTGGCCAGCAGGCACTGAGCACCGGGCCAGAGCAGACTCAAAGCCACATGGAAGGAAAGTGCCCACGGACCCACACGCTGGCAGCGTTCCAGGTCCCCAAATCCCCAGAATAGCGTGAGTGGAAATGGAACTCAGGCTGGGAATGGGATGGGAGCGGACCGTGGTGCTGTGAGGACTCCGCAGACGCTATGGCAGTGGGCCGCTGTCAGTAGCAAATAGTCGAAGGAGAACGTTGTGAGTTACCTTAAATAAATTAATCCCTCTGAATGGAGGACTAGTCTCCGTTTTATCCTGCCAGATTGATGCCCGAGGGCAGGACCGAACCCCGCCCACCAAGGCGTGGAAAATATAATTAATAAGACACTATCTATCTATCTATCTATCTATCTATCTAAGACCCTGTTCATATCTTACCAGCTATCAAAGACCATTGTCTGGATTGTACAGAACACATCAGAGCATGCATGCATTGTGCACAACATACCCACACACCCTGCACTGAAGCCTGCACCCCTAGACATGCCCTCTGACTCACCAAGAAGTGATGGTGAACAAGGAGAAACAGCTCAGTGTCAGCTTGGCGGGCTCCACAGTGGCAGTGTGCAAGTCACAGGCCAGTCCTGCCTGTTTCATGGAACTGGAGGATTTGTGATTTGGGTAGGGGTGTTGGGTGGGGGTCTCCTTTAAGAAACAGAATACAAAAGTCCAGCAGAGCCATTCTCAAGGAAAGAAACAAGGAAGTACATGCCCATTAGCAAATGGCCCTGGCTATGTGGGACATGAGATGATGAAAACCCGGTTCAAAGACTACCTTTAAGCACCTGTGTTTAGGGGCAGTTTGTAATGCATCAAGAGCCAACTGCAACAGTGTGGGGTATGTGGGGAGAAAAAATTCCCCACACTGTGTGAGAGGGTGAGCATTGGATTGACTGTGTCTTTTCGACTCTGCACGCCACCCACACTTCTCTCACAGCAGAAACCATGTTTTAAAAAATATTTATTTTTTTAATTTTATGTGTATGGGTATATTGACTGCATGTATGTAAGTGCACTCATGCTGTGCAATGTCCAAGGAGGTCAGAAGAGAGCAGTCAAGTCCCCCGGAACTGGAGTTATGGATGGCTGTTAGCCACCATGTGTATATGCAATCGACCCCAGGTCCTCTTCAAGAGCAGTCAGTGCTGCTAGCTCTGGAGCATCTCTCCAGCCCCCAGAGTCCATGCTTTAATCCTGGTTGACTTACATTTCTTTTGAGGTGGGGGGAGGATTTATTGCATCTTACACTTCGAAGGCAAAGTCCATCTTTGAGAGAAGTCAGGCAGGAACTCAAGGCAGGAACCTGGAGGCAGGAACTGAAGCAGGGACTATGGAGAAACGCTGCTTACTGACTTGCTTCTCTGGCCTCTGCTCAGCCTGCTTTCTTATACAGCCCAGGACCACCTGGCCGGGGATGATACCACCCAGATGGGCTGAGCCCTCTTACATCACTCAACAACCAAGAAAATGCCCCACAGACATGCCTCAGATCAACCCAATCCATTGAGGAAATTCTGCAACTGAGGCTCCCTCTCTCAGCTGTTGATGACGAAAGCCAAGGATGACAGCATCTCACAACTACTGAATCAGAATCACAGGGGTCTGGGTTCAAGGTAGTATGTTTTGAAATGTTCTTTGGGACACTGTGCACATGACAAAAGTTGATTATCATCTTACTTGTTGTGTGGCATTTTCGTACTGGCTCTTGTGTTCTTACAATCTCACCTGCACACATATTATAAGGACAATTGTCCTTCCTCTCATGCCAGGACCAGACTGTCTTTGTCAAGGTTAGAGTTCACCTGGCAAAAGTGAGAACTGACTGACCTCTAGCAAGATCACCTGGGCATCCTAACCAGCTCACTGCTCCCTTGGTCCTTTTAACATTTATTTATTTGTAATTTTATTTTCCTTTGGGTTTATAAGTTTAAAATAGAAATACATTTAGTTTTAATTTTATTCCCTCAGTCCATGCTTCCTCCTACCACCAACAGGAAATGAGCTTGTCCTGACTTATATGGACTTAGTAATTACCTGACCTTCATTAGAAGATGAAATCCGCCTTCACAGTCATAGAAACACTCCAGGTCAACAGACAGTATTTGGTATTTTCTTCCTGCACCAAGCACATCCTTCCCACTAGCTTATTTGTGCTTTATCATAGACATTATTCCCAGGTCGTATGACGGTGACCTCATTCTACAGATCAGAATCTTACAAGGCTAGCCATGTGTCCACTCTCAACCCCTCTCTGACTGACGGTGTTCAAGGACCTACTGAGGTTTGAAAGGTGGCTTATGAGCTTCCCCCATGCTCTGCAGTCAAAGTTCCCATTCCTGTACCAAAGAATGGCGAGAGGACCAGGCTGCTGTGTGCCACAAGCATGCCCCTGCACTCCACGCGCAGTCTGCCACAGGCTCCGAGTGCTCTGAGCCAAGCGACACAGGAAATGAAGCATCCCAAGGACCCCAGCCTTCCAGGGGCCCTGAGCCTTGAAGTGTCAGACACAGTGACCAGGGGCCAGTGTGAGTACGTGTGATCAGTGAGTGAGGGCCAGTGTGAAATCAGGCCTCAGAGGCATCTGCTGCCAAGGAAATAACTGCCTTCCCATCCTGAAATTTGCAGATCTCTTCAGAAAACCTCACTCTTGACGCCCAGAATCACCCAGAGGTATTTCCTGGATGCAGTGTCCCCCTCCCTGTCCTCTGACTCTATCACTGTAACAAAGCCCCAACTCTTCTCCTCCACTCCAGCAGGACTTCCTGGGTGATGAGTCCTACCCCACTGCGTCCCCACCACCCCCCGGGAAGGGCCCATGAGTCCTTGTTCATAGCTCTTTTGTCCATACACAGTCTCCCTGCTGCAGACTCACAACACAGCATTGCACCTTCTCCTCTTTACTGAAAACATCTCCCTACACACGTGCTGGCTCAGACTGCTTGTTACAGTTTCCATGTGAAATGTCTCCCACAAGCTCTTGTGTTCCTACACTTGTTCCTCTGTTAGTGGCACTGTTTGGGAGACTTCAGAACCTTAGTGGCGGAGGGCATGGCTGGCAGAGGTGGGTCACTGGGGGTGAGCCTTTGAGGGTTTTTGCCTGGTCTCAGCCCACTCCTTGCAGGTCTGCTTTTGAGCTTGACCAGCAGCTGCAAACTGCTGCTACATCAGCCAGCCTGCCTCCATTGCCATAGTGGACTGAACTGTGAGAACTGTGAGCCAAATCAACCTTTCCTCCCTTGAGTTTCTCTTCTGTCAGGTACTCGGTCATAGCAACGAGAAAAGTAATGAACATGCTGCCTTTTCTTTTTTAATGAGCCACTGTTTTCACTATGATCTCATGGTATAAGGTTAATGCAACATCTGTAAAATCCACAAGTCAGTTTCTTCACAAAGGAGTTACCCAGAAGTCCATTTATTCTGAATTCCCTGGGGATACTTTTAGAAATGGTGAATTTCACCAGAGCTGGGATGAGGGAATGTGATACAATGTTGGTAGAGAAAAGAAAGAGGAACAGGACTAATGTTCCCTACAGTGAGCTCACTGATGTCCAGAATCACAGGGGTGATCTGGAAGGGAAAGGGAGCTTTGAAAGGGGAAGTGAGATCCTCTGGCCTTAAGAGAGGAAACGGCAGGTGAGATCCTCCATCCTTGGGAGAGGAGCGAGCAGGTGAGATCCTCCGTCCTTGGGAGAGGAGCGAGCAGGTGAGATCCTCTGTCCTTGGGAGAAAGACTCCCAATTCCAACTGAGTTAATGAGTACCCTGAGAAGAAAGGCCACAGCACAAAAGAATTTTTGCACAAGGACCGATACTCTTTGATGTAAGAGTCTTAAAATTTTCTATTTTTAGCAGCCTCATCAATATGAAAAGATAGCTCAAATGTAACTGGTACAATAGTCATAAATGTGCAAAGCTTTTTTGTGCAAAATTGGATCATACTGAAAAGAAAACACAAAGGGAAAGATGCAGGCTAATTAAGGAGCTGAACTACTGAAGGAGCCCAGTGTCTTCCTTCAAGATCTCACCATTGATTAAAAAAATAAAGGATCATGTGGGTAGGGTGAAAACAGAAGCCTGTTCCAGGAACACAAAAGACATGTGTGAACTGTCATGTGTCTCTACGATCCCTGCAGTGGAACAGCAGTGCAGACCCATGGTGGTCATAAGATAACAATGATCCTCAGACCAGCATCTCTCTAGCCACAGAGACGTACTTTCCTTCCGCTCTGAAGACAGACTTGAACATACCTGTGACCTCCGAACTCTAAGCTGGGCCTGATGGCATTTTAGAGAAAAGTGTATTTTGCTGGTTCTTTTTTACTTCAAAAGCTTTCTTTGTAGGTGCTGGGGCAATGGTTCAATAGGCTAAACACTTGTCTCACAAGCATGAAGACCTGAGTTCAGATCCCTAAAACCCACATAAAAAGCCGGACATGGTGGTACACACCTGTAAGTTCAAGATGGAAGGCAGAGACAGACAATCCTTGAAACCTCACTGGGCAGCAAAATTCCAAGCCAGTGAAAGACATTGTTCGAATCCAAAGATAAAAAGCCCCTCAGGAACAGCACTCAAGGTGGTCGTCCGATATCCACACGCCTGTATGCACATGTACACATGCATATACACATATATGTGCACACACCAAAAAAAGCTTTCTTTTTACATCTTTTAACTTTTTCATTTGAAAGAATGACAATCTACAGGAAGCTTCAGATGAAGGCTTTCATGACACAGAACTCTAGGAGTTGACCTTGTCTATGTGAGAAGTTCTCTGCCCCTCCCCCACATGGCCACGTGACCACCACTGAGCTTGCGCATCACAGGACCATCCCATGTATGCCCCTTCATGGTCACATTGCCCTGTCTCAGCACAGCAACAGCAGAGCATAACTCCTGACCCCCGGGGCACAAGGGAAGCCCAGCAGGGAGCAGTCAGGTGCTTCAGGTCACAGAGTACCATTACTGTAGGCTATGGGGACACACAGAGGACTTGACATTGGAGAATAACTCACTGTGAAATCCTCAGAATCAGAAGCATGCTACTTGGGCCACTCAGCAAGGTTGGGGGTATCTAGGCCTCTAGGGGTGGCAGAAGTCTCAAACCACTGTAACAGAGACCAGACTTCTACCCAGGCCCCAGAATATCAAAGCCACTGAAATCCCAAGATCTCCCTGCAAAAGGAAGCCTTGAAGGAAAAGCCTCTGCATGGACTGCACTCCACAAATCTTCATTTTCCTCAGAGGCATCTGCTACCAAGTATTGGTGTCTACACACCAGAGAAAGGACAACAAATGTGAACACTGGACTCTGGAGTTCTTCTCATGCTCAAACACAAAGCATCACTGTAATCTACTGTGAGAGTGGGGACTTATCAAGGTCCAGTGACTGATGCACTTGACTAATTCTATCATGCTAGGTACACTATGATCATAGATCCATCTTCTGACTGAATACCCACAGCAGTCCCTTAACTCAGCACTGAGAAAAAGACCCATTGAGAGGCGTGCAACAGCCCAACCGCAACACAAAAAGTCAAAAGTAAGACCTTATCTAGGGAAGGTTCCAGTACCCAGTGCCTCACAGAAACAGGAAAATGCATGGGTGATGATTCCTACGTGCTTCTGTTGACTCACCGCCTGGCAACTCACGGGCCAATGGGATCATGGAAAATGACTTTAGACCATTATTGTTCTTTAAATTGATGATATTATACCTAGATACTATGATATGTTCTTAAAGGGTCTTCACTGACCCATTTTAATTAGATTTATGGGGCTCAGTGTGATACTTCCATGCATGCATGCAGTATGCCCCAATCAAATTCAATCTTCCGTTCTAACCCTATGTGGCATTTTTTACTTGAGCAAAACAGCTAGCACACACCCAGTAAATAATAAAAGTCAGGAGAGAAAGGGAGAAAATAAGGTTGCAAGTATTGACTCACAAGACTGTAGATCTGACTAGGCAACTGCAAAATCCATTTCTTTATCTCAAATAAACTAGTGACAGATTTTAATCTCATTCACAAAATACCTTCACACAAACACCTGGGTTAGTGTTTGACTAAACAACAGGGGTTTTCAGCCATATTAAATAAATAATTTGTACAGTGTGTTAGAAAACAGGTAAGGAAGAAAGAGAAGCAGACTAGGTGAGAGGGACAAGGAGCAGGAGGTGGAAAGTCCTTCAGAGGAGGTGACCTTGAAGCAGGGCCTGCAGGAGACCAGGAATGAACCTCAGGGGCATCAGGACAAAAAAAACTTAGAGGAGGAAGCAGTACAAGGCACAAAGCCAGAGTGTTGGTGGGATGTCTGGAGTAGCAGCCACTGTGGGGAGCAAAGGGCAGTGAGGGAACAGGGACGAGGTGAAGTAGATGGTGCAGGGCTCTGTGGGTCATGCTTTGGGACTGTGTCCTGAGCAACTGATAAAATAGGAAATCACTAAGAATGCCGAGGGCTGTAGCAGTACTTTCCCTTTCTTAACCGAATCAACACTTTCAGAATGTTTTGTCCAACAGAAAGGCACACATCCATCTAAAATACCATAGAATATAGACCAAAATAGGCCATAGATCATCAAACATGTCAGCAAAGTCAAATGACCTATGCAACACATTATATGACCACAGTAGAATTAAGTTAGTGATCAGTTTCAAAAATATACCTGAAAATTGGAGAAATGTCTCAAAACTAAGTAATATACTACTAAATAACCCAAGAGACTAGGAATAACTCGTGGAGGTGGAGGTGGAGGAGGAAGAGGAGGAGGAGAAGGAAGAAGAGAAAGAGGGGAAGAGAAGGAGGGAGGAGGAAGAGGAGGAGAAAGAGGAGAAGGAAGAGAAGGGGAGGGGGAGGAGGAGGAAGAGGAGGAGGAGGAGAAGAAGATGGAGTCAAAGCAGTGTATTAAAAGTGTGAGACACACTCAGATCCAGGTTTCTTATTAACAAAGAAGAAAGGAGGACTAGGGAGACGGCTCAGCGGTTAGGAGTACTGGCAGCTCTTGCAGAGGACCCAGGTTCAATTCTCAGCACCCATGTGGCAGCTCACAGCTGTCTGTAACTCCAGTTCCAGGGCATCTGACACCTTCTTCTGACCCCACAGGTGTTGCACGACACGGGTGCACGACACTCACACACATAAAATAAAATATTTTTAAAAACAAAAACAAAGAAGAAAGGTACTAGATTAATGGTTTCAGTTTTCCTCTTATAAATAAAAAAGAAAACCAAATTAAACTTCAAATAAGTTGGGGAGGGCCCATAAATACCAGAGTGGAAATCAATAAAGTAGAAAAATAAAAGGGAATGAGGTTTAAAGCTGGCATTATGTGACGATCAACAATAAAACTGATAATTCTTTTCTCATGTTGATCAAGGTACAAAAGCAAAGGCATGGGACTAGGATATTATCAGTACAGACTCCACAGGTGTGAGAGTGACTGAACATCAGTACAGACCCCATGAGTGTGAGAGCGTTTGAACACCCATACAGACCCCATAGACGTAAGAGTGATTGAACACTGGTACAGATACCATAGGTGTAAGATTCATTGAACACCAGTACAGACCCCACAGGCATCAGAGAGACTGGTACACCACTACAGACCTCATTCTGATGGCCCTACAAATGTACATTTTTTTAAGAAGCTCACTAATCTTAAGGATTTTATTTGATTTTGAGTAATCTTGGAAACTTTTTGTCTTTCACCGAATTCACTTCTGTCCTCTGGTCAGAACTACTAGCATAGAATTGTTTAGAAGCCTTGCTCATTATCTCTGTATACAGGTTCTGGACAGGTGTCCTACTCACATGTCTGTGGGACCTGTACTAGTGTATCCGTCACTCACACCCATGGGGTCTGTACTGGTGTCCTGTCACTCTCACACCCATGGGGTCTGTACTGGTGTATCCGTCACTCTCACACCCATGGGGTCTGTACTGGTGTCCTGTCACTCTCACACCCATGGGGTCTGTACTGGTGTATCCATCACTCTCACACCCATGGGGTCTGTACTGGTGTCCTGTCACTCTCACACCCATGGGGTCTGTACTGGTGTATCCGTCACTCTCACACCCATGGGGTCTGTACTGGTGTATCCGTCACTCTCACACCCATGGGGTCTGTACTGGTGTCCTGTCACTCTCACACCCATGAGGTCTGTACTGGTGTATCCATCACTCTCACACCCATGGGGTCTGTACTGGTGTATCCGTCACTCTCACACCCATGGGGTCTGTACTGGTGTCCTGTCACTCTCACACTCATGGGGTCTGTACTGGTGTATCCGTCACTCTCACACCCATGGGGTCTGTACTGGTGTATCCGTCACTCTCACACTCATGGGGTCTGTACTGGTGTATCCGTCACTCACACCCATGGGGTCTGTACTGGTGTATCCATCACTCTCACACTCATGGGGTCTGTACTGGTGTATTCATCAATCTCACACCCATGGGGTCTGTACTGGTGTATTCATCACTCTCACACCCATGAGGTCTGTACCAGTGTATTCATCACTCTCACACCCATGGGGTCTGTACTGGTGTATCCGTCACTCTCAGACCATGGGGTGTAGGAAATTATGCCTGTTCTGCACAGAGTATTGACTATGGCAGAGTCCTCATGACTTAAACACCTCTCATGCCTTACCTCCCAACACTGTCACAATGGGGATTGAGTTTCAAACACATGAATTTCTGGAGATGCAGTCAAACCATGTCAGAGTCTAACACATAAAAAGACTAGCACATGCTAACCAAGTGTGGTTCTGCACAGGAATGAAAGGTTGGCTTACCATTTGAAAATCAATATAAATCACCCTACAGGCAAATTAAGATAAAGAAAATCATCTAATCATTTCAACTAACACAGAGAAACCATTGCTAAAAATCCAACATTTACTTCCAATACAACCCCTCAGCAAATCAGAAAAAGCAGCAGCATTCTCCCCCATTAAAGAGCATCCATTAAAATCCTACAACAGAGCACCAGCATTTCCATCCCTGCTTCCTGATCTGTCCACATGTGAGCAAGTTCCCACTGCCACAGCTGTCAGCCACGCTGGCCAGTGGCTTCCCCACTATGATAGAGTCTATCCTCTGAGTCACAAAGTAAAATAAACTTCTCCTCCCTTAAAAAAGTAAAGATGGGCTAAAGAGATGATTCAGTGGTTAAGAGCACTTGCTATTCTTTCACAAAACCAGAGTTCAGTTTCTAGCACCCACATTGGTCAGCTTACAACCATCTGTAACTCCAGCTACAGGGAATCTGATACCCAGGGAGAACCTACAACTAACATTATACACAAGATGGTTAAAGACTTAGCAATGTTCTACTAAGATTAAGGCAAAAATGCATATACATGCAACTCCACTATGAGAGTTACAGCCAGTGCTAATGCAGAAAGAGGAAATAAGAGACACCTAGACAGGAAAGCTCAGCTGTCTTTATGCACAGATGACATGATTGTCTGCAGAAATCCAGTGGAGGGGTGGGAGATGGCTGTCAGTAAAGTGCTTGCTGTGCAAACATGAGAACCTGAGTTCAGTCACCAGAAACAGGTGAAAAGCCAGATGAGGTGGTGAGTGCCTGTAGTCCCAGCACTGGGAAGCCAGAGACAGGAGGATTCCTGGGTTCAATGGCCAGACAGTCTAGCCAACCAATCAGTGAACTCCAAGTTGAGTGAGAGATGCTATCTCAGAGAATGGGATGGTGAGTGATAAAGGAAGATTTCTGACACCGACCTCTGGTCTCTACATGCGCGCACACACACACACACACACACACACACGTACGAACCACATATACACACATAAAGGAAAATCCAGTGAAATCTACACATATAAAAAACAGAAAAGGGGGGCCGGAGAGATGATTCAGCACTTAAGAGCACTGACTGCTCTTGCAGAGGAACCAGGTTCAATTCTCAGCACCTATATGGTGCCTAAGAACCACCCTTAACTCCAGTTCCAGGGGAATCCAACATGCTTTTCTGACTTCCATGGCATTTCACAACACGGGTACACTCACATACATGCAAGCAATATACCCATACACATAAAATAAAATAAATAAATATTTTTTAAAAAACAGTGAGATTAGTAAATGTTCAAGATCATTAGATAAATATAGGTCATCTTTCTAATAGCAATGAAAAACTAGAAAAATAAATTTGAAGAGCAATGAAATTTATAATAGAAATAAAAATAGAAAGTGCTCACACATGATCAGGTGTTCAAAATACATGCATTGATCACTAAAAAAACACTACTGAAAGAAGGAATTGACAGCTGTGAAAAAAATGGAGGGCTTGCTGCACGCAGACTGGGAGAGGTGGTACAGTGGAAATGTCATCAGGTCAGGGCACAGCACAGTGACCTAATCCTAAATCCCCACAGGATTGTGTCAGCATTAACAAGCTGATCCTGAACCTCATGTGAAGATGTAAAAAGCTTGCAGCCAATAGCACTTTGAAAATAGCCATAAAGGCTGGCACTACCAGACTTCAAGATGTCCCATAAAGTCACAGTAATAAAGCCACGGTGTTCAGCTGCAGAAGAGCCAAGCAGGTCCACGTCCACAAGGTCAGCTGTATCTCAACACTGCTGCTGACCTCAGATGGGGACCAAAGAGATGGTTCTACCTAAGCTTAGCTCTGGGAACCAATGAGTACCCTGGAGTTTCTCACAGGAGTAAAGTGGGGGATGGCTTAAAGGAGATGAATCAGGTGCAGCTGCATCACTGGACAGTGCACCCCACTCATGAAAGATGCATCTCCAAAGTTCCCAAGTAACCTTCAGGCAGCTGCTCCTCAGGAACATCTCCTCTCCCAAGCAATTACAACTGCTTGTAATACCCTGAGCATGGGGCCTTGTGAGTCTTGTTTCTGGCATCTCAAGAGCCTTTGCAGTCCTCCCAGGAGGAAATGGCTACACAGCAAGGAACTTCTCAGCACATGGTGCCTGCACACTTGGATATCCACATGCAGTATTTCAGCTCATACCTTGTGACAAATGGGCTGCAGACCTACATGCAAAAGGAAAAATACCTGAAAACATTTCTGTGTTCTTGGATTAGACAAAGAACTCTTAGATAGACCGTGAGATAGACAGAAACACAGAAGTAGGATCCACACAATTAAAGATTGAAATCTTATTGAACACTGTATTCTCCTGGACTCTGGCAGGCATCACTCCCCTGAGTTTGTCTGTGTCCTCTCTCTGTTTCATCTGTTCTTTGAGTTGGGGAAGGTGGGGTGCTGGTTCAGGTTTTTCAAGTTTGTTCTTTTGATGAATGAGTACTCCAGGTTTCTTCCCCTTAAAGATTGTTTCAGCCCAACCAATTTATTTCATGTTTCAATTTCAAATTAAGAAAAAACTCATAGTATAAAAAAAGGATATCTTGCACTTCACCCAAATTACAATCTTCTCTTTGAATGATGCTGTTAAAAGAATAACAATATAAGATAGCTACTAGTTGAAAATACTTGCAAATTACTTCTCTGAAAAAATGAGTTTTATCAGACTATGTACAAAATTTTCAAAATTCAGTAAGAATACACCCACATTTTAAAAATGGCCAAGATCTGAATAGACATTACATCAGCAAAGATAAACTGCACCATGAGTCATTTCAGTCACATGAAATGGTGACTGGAAATGCTGGTGCATATCTGGCTAGCACTGAGCAGGCTGACTGAGCACCTGACTCTCAGGCACTGCTGGGAAGGACAGAAATCGGGAAACCAGGTTGTTGGTTTCTTACAAAGCTAAATATATGCACCATGTGGCCCAGCCTTTGCATCCTTAGATATTTGTGCCAGAGGATCGAAGCGTATGTCCGCACAAAAGCCAGGCTTCACAGGAATCCCCTGGCCAGCCCTTCAAACCTGTTCCCGCATCTCCCTCAGCCGTCAAGGACTCCTCCTCAGAACATCTCCTTTCTGCATCACCTGCAGGCTGGTTCCATCTCAGGACCTGTCTGCTCTGAGAGTAGCAGCCCTTGGTGATCTTCTGGACTCTGAAGACAGCCACAGCATTTTCTCTGGGCCCCTGAGCCAACTCCTTGAGTGCCAGAAGCCAACTAGACTCCATGTTAAGATTTATTACTATCTGAAAAACCCAGCGTGGCTTGTGATCATGGTCTGGAAAGTTCCCAGACCTGATCAGCAATCACTCTTTCTTGGAAAGGTTGTTTGTGCGGTTGTTTGTGCACATTCCTTAGAAAATTACCTGTGACCTGACCCTTGCTTAGCCCTAGCTTAGAAATGCTTTTGTTATTTAGGTAATTATTCCTTGATATTTTTCAGTGATTGTTTCCTGCTTTTCCAATTCAAATATGTATATAAAGACCTAAGGAAAAAATATACTTTGCCGATTTGATCAGAGAAACTGTCTTGTCAGTCCTCTGTGTATCTCTTGTCCCTCTCATTCCAGGTTCCTGAGGAGTCCTAGCTCTCGTTGCTGCCCTGCTGGCCTGGCCGGGGCACTTGAGCATCACCAACATAGGCAGGGACCCAACCAAGAAGCACACACCACCAGTCTGTTTGTCAACCACTGGCTGCTCTCTGAACTAATGCTCTAAGGAACCAGGTGCGATTTGTTTTTCTTTTTTAATTTTTGAGAATTTCGTACATGAGTATTATATTTGCATTATTTCTATCCCTCAAGTCCCCTCCAAATCCCCCACACCCTCCCTCTCCCTCACAATTTGTCCTCTTCTTTGATTACTATTGTTACATATACATACATACAAACGCACATATTTTTAAACACACACACATATTATTACACTGAGTCTACTTAGTGGTGCTTGTATATAATGTGTTAGTACTATCCACTTGAAATTAGGCTCTAGTCCCTGGAGAAACCGGATTCTCTCTCTCTCTCTCAGCATCGACGGACTGCCTACAGCTTTTCATCTTGAGGTCAAACCCTGTGAAATTTTCCCCATCTAAATTGGCATGTCAACTGGTTTTGCATTATGCATATCTTGTCAGGATACCACACTGTGGAGATTTCATGGGAGTAGCTTCCCTATTGTGTCTAGAACACATGAAAATTATTTCCTAGCATGAGAGTCCCCGCATGATGGGAATTTACTCAAGTTTTAAGATTCATGGAGCATCCCTGGAGCTCTTACTTGAGGTGTCCCTGTTTATATCAAATGTAAAAAAGAGTATACATCCCACATTAAATAGTTCTGTTGCATAGGACTATCCTTCAAAAGACAAACCATGGACAGATACCTTCTTCCCAAGCTTGACTGCACCCAGTCGCCTAAGATCATCACAACTAAGCTGTTGACTGCTACCCTCCACAAGAAAGGAGGGGCAGGGAAAGTCAGTCATGCCCTCCAACAAACCAGCCCTCCCTTCATGAGGAGAGTCACTCGACATTTTGTGCCGCTGTGGGGAAGGCATAATCCATTCCTGAATGGAGACTTTCCAAGGCAGCCTTAGGAGGAGGGAGTGCCCGCATTGCTGTAAGTAAACCCTCACCCATTGCTCTTTAAGTAAACCCAGTAAACTCACTGGTTTTCCAGACTGTAGTTTGGCAAAATTGTGCCTCAGTTTATCATAGGGACCAAAGGAGGGATGGAGGACATCATTTGCACCTCCCAGAAGGAAGTTCCAAGTTAGCCTTGGAATTTATTGATTTATATTATTGATTCGTATATTAAACATTTAATCCCATATTAAATGGTTTATTATTTTTGCAAATGTTTCATAATTTAGCTTTGGAAATTATTGATTTATTTGTCAGTTTTGACATGGATATAATTTTATTGGGCAACAGAAAAGCATTCAGGTTCAAGACAGAGTGTCTGCTGTTATAGCTGATAATAACCCACTACAGGCTGGCAAGATGGCTCAGTAGGTAAAGGCACTTTTTATCAAGCCTGATGACCTGAGTTCAATCCCTGGGTCCCACATAGTGGAAGGAGAACCTGACTCCCACAGGTTGTCCTCTGATCTCCACACATGTACCATGGCATGAACGCGGCATGAAAACACGAATGCATGCAGGCACAATAAATGAAATGGAGTTTAAATTTTTTTTCAGAAAGAAAAGAAAAATGTTTTAACAGGGGCCAGAGAGATGGTCCAATGGTTAAAAGACCCAGCTGCACACCGATGAAGATCTGAATTTGGATCCCAGCACTCACATAACAAGTCTGGCATGAGCACACCTGTTCCTATAACCCCAATACTTTGAAGGGCAGAGAAAGGAGAACTGCTGTCTGCCAGCCTAGACTAAAACCACAAGACCCAGGTTTACAGAGAGATTCTTCCTCAAAGGAGTAAGGTAGAAAGTGATAGATAGATACTCACACCTTCCTCTGGTCTCCACACATTTATGTGTGCATATACCATACACATACCACATTCATACACACAATCACTTCCACATCCACATATGTCACATTCACACATACATATACACACATAAACATCATATTCACACACATAAATACCATATTCACACATACCCTACACACATCACATTCACATACATACATATCACATACACACAATCACATCCAGACCACATATCACATTCACACTCATACATATGCACACAAACATCATCTTCACATATCACATACACATACACATCACATTCATACACATCACACTCACACATACACACACATACACACACACACACACATTGAGACAACAGTCGAAAGAATTACTGATTCACCAGACTCTGTATTCTAACTGATTTGAACTTCAAAGCCCCTAGAATAGTATGCAGCAACTCAGTAGGCTTGCTTTATATGTGATCCACACCATGACAGAGCAGAGCAGACCACAAATCTATCACCAGTTCTAAGGCATTTAATGGTCAGTTCAGTGTGAAACACAACCATATCTTCTATTAGTGTTCAGTTTTTAACTTGCTCTTCTGCAGAAACCCTGATTTTTTGAGGCACAGGAGGACCCCTGAAACTTTCCCAAGCATCAGAACCACCCCAGGGAAACAAGATCATTCCAGGCCTTGTCACAATCTTGCCGTCTTCAGAGTCTGCATGCTTTCCAGCTCCCCAGCAACTGTACCACAGAGCTATGCCTCATGTGTTAGAACCCTGCTGTTTCTAAGTTGGCACTACTAAGGAAAGGAAAAGCTTTGCAGACCACTGAATTAGTGAAGGTTCCCCCGAAAAACTGAACCAAGAGAACGTACTTCATACATACAGTCCTGGTAACAGAGGCTAAGCAGTCCCGGGATGTACTTTGAATTCCAGGCATGTCCTAAGGTCTGAGACCCAGAACAATCTGGGTAGGGTCTCATCAAATCCAAGTCCAATGCCACAGCCCAGAGATTGACAGACAGGAAATCCTCACTCAGCCTTCTGTTCTACCCAGGCCTTCAGTGGGTCCACCCACATCTGCTCAACTTCATCTAACAAATCAAAGGCTCAAATTCCTCCTCACCCTGAGCAAGCCACATCCACCCAGTAAGGAAGATAGTCATTGTATAGGAGACCCCAAATCAAGTTTCTGGGTGGTAGTGTGCACCCTGCAGGTTAGAGAGTCTCTGTGTATATTAGTTATTTTTCTCTTTGCTGTGATGAAATACCCAGAAAAAGCAACTTAAGGGGGAAAAGTTTGGGCTCAGTTTGAGGATACTTCCAACACTCTGCTGATGAGGGTGCCTGGACCCTCAGGTCAGCTCCACCATACTTCCACATTGTTCCTTGGTCAGAGGAGGCCTCAGCTTCCCACAGCAACAGCTTCTATACACACACTAATATTCTAGATGAGGCCTCAAGTTTCCATCCAAGTCCATCCTGTCATCTGTGTTTATAACTAAGGTTCACTGGATCACATCCTTGGTGCATGTGCCTGTCTGTGTCCATCTTCATAATATAGTAGAGCTGGGGTGTGACAGGGATCTTACCATAGGCAAGGTCTAAAATATATGTTCTCTGTCCCTTTCTAAAAGCATGCCAGATGTCCAAACAAAAAGGTCAGCCAGATGCCGTGAGAGAGAATGATCCAGCAGAGTCCTACCCACCCTTCATTCTCCCACAGTAAGTCTGCAGCTCTGTAGAGCAGGGGCGGCCTCCACATCCACGGTCAACGGGAGGCCTCAGGAAGAGGTACCTTAGGGCCTCTGGGGATCTGGATCCTGACTGTTTACCAAAGTGACCCTCCAAGCAGGCGAAGTCTGGTCTATCTGCCTGTTGCATCTCTTCAGAGCCACAATCTATGGGATTTCAGCCCTAATCAATCAGATGCTCTGCATTTCCGAAAGGAAGAACCCAGTGCCCCAGATGCAAGTATTCACAGAGCACTCAGCATGGGATCCAGCCTGTGGGAGCTCTTGCTGCTGGCTGGGGCATCAGATGAGACTGGGTGTATTTAGGATAGTATGACCATGGATGGCTAGGACATCAAAGGCAGGATTAGTTCCTCCTCCAATAGTCCTCTGGTCTTTAGGAAGCTCTCACTAGGATGTCATGGCTTCCCAGGTCTGTGTGGCAACCCTGCTCTGTCTTCTGCAAAGCAGACTAGGTGACCTGCCTTTTCTAGGTTAGTGTCCCTGCCTAGTAGTCGCTGTGTCTGTGACAGGCAGAGCCATGGTAAACAAGCTCTTGTTCCTACCTGCATCCAAAGGTGCTCTCTCTCCTAAGAGGAAGCACCACTAGGAATTAGGCCGCCAAGGACAAGCTGCAACATTCAAAATACCTTTATTTTTTCTCACAGGTGGTCACTCCATCCCACACATTAACAGTGGTCAATAAGTGCATCACAGACGTTCCCACAATGCTTCCTCCCCACGCTCTTCACTCTGGAGCTTCCTTGGGTTCTGAGGCCACTTCAGCTAGATTAAAGAAAAGGTTGAATGTTTCTCAGGTGGGCTGTTCAGCACCCCAAGGAGATTATTTTCAAGGACTTGGTGTGGTCATATAGTGGCCAGGGGGCAGGTATTGTCTCAGGAACTGGATGGTAGGTGAATTGTGATGGCCCGTGGTTCTTGATGCATCCCAGGGACTGAAGCCTCAGTAGGAGGGTCTGTGCCCCTGTCTCAACACAGAAAGTGCCAAGGACAAGGTTAGCTTGTGTCCTGTAGGTTTCAGGTTCTTCCTGTCACTTTCTCTGGGAGCTACATTAAAGCCATGTCAGTAGGGCTGAGCAGGGAAGATAAGCCTTTCCGGCCACACATTTCTCAACAGGAAGCCCATGTTTGGAACACATCTTTCCATAACCTGGCCTTCTCCTGGCTCAGGAAAAGCAACGAGAGGTCCACAATGGCCTCTTAAGAGTCAGTGACAAGCACATGGTTTTGTTTCCCATGAACCAATACAGACAATGAGCTACTGTCCTTCTTCAGCAATCATCTCACAGCAGCAGCCACACTTGACCCTGCAGTGGTCACAAAGAAGGACCTTGATAAACTTGCAAGTGCTATTGGACTGTCCCCCGGGCTATGCACTGATACAGGCTGCCCATGACACTGATAACTCAACCTTGTGGGAGGAGAGGACACCCTAGGAAAGGAAGAGGAACTCCCATATAGACCTGGCCCTCCAGAGACGGGTAAATTGGAATTCTGTCCTGCCTAAGCAGAGTTTCCCATTACTGTTGAAGGACGTGGAGGACACTGAACATTGCACAGGGAAGATTTGGAAGGACAGGGTCCCATAGCAGCCTACCTTCCTCGCTCTCAGTCTCCTTTGCAGAGCTGGTAGGGGGTTTCGACGACACGGCCACTGACTGTTCATCTTCTTCATCAGTTGGTTCAGGCTCCTCAACGGACTTGACTGATGGTGTGGGCTCCATGGGGATCTCCTTCTCTCTCCTACTCTCCTGTACAACCCTAGAGAAGGAAGCCTTGATCACAGCTGAGAAGTCAGAACCCCTACAGGCCTCCCACCCTGTCCCTGGACCTAGGTTCTGTGAAGAAGCCCACATGATTTCAAGGTGAACACTTTGCACTGTGACCTTACTTCAGTTTAAGACAAAATCCAAGAGGAAGGTAGACATTGTGCTGCAAGTCAAGCCAAACTGGCCACCTGAAAGGCTCTAGCAGTTGTCAGGCAAGGTGTGTAAATCCTCTCCATGGCTTTGTGCCAGTCACAGGAGAGAGCTGCGGGCAAGTGGCCACTGGTGCCTGAAGACAATGCTTAACTGAACACTGGCCCTGCCCTGCAGATAGCAACCAGCTATAGGGCCTACTTCCTCCAGGAAGATGACAGAAGAGGACTCCTCTCTGAGACACGCAGGTGCTAACGTCCCACATAGGAGACACAGATTTGTGTAGCCCAAGGTTTGGAGCATGGCATAGGACTTGTGAGGGTTAATACTGTGAACCTGACAAGATCTAGAATCACTGACAAGGCAAGCAAGCCACTGAGCATGTCTGGCAGTTTCTAGATTAGATTAACTGAGGTAGGAGGACCTTCCCCTTCACTGTGGGCAGTTCCATCCCATGGACTGGGATCCTGGATGGGATAAAAAGGAGAAAGCGAGCTGAGCACCAGCATTCATCTCTCTCTGCTTCCTGACTGTGGATGAATGTGAGCAGCTGCCTCACGCTCCTGATGTTACGCCTCCCACCACGATGGACTGTGTCCTCAAACTGTGAGACAAAGTAAACCCTTCCTCCATTAAATTGCCTTGTTGGATGTTTTGTCACAATAAGGACTCTGGGGACAACAGATGACCAGTTTACCCCACTGCCTCTTAAGATGAACCATGGGACCTTGTGGGTGCTTTGATCATTCCAGCAGAGGGTGGTCTGGACACCTGCAGCTGCAGAGGCCAACAGGGTCAGTGAGCTAAATCCTGCTCTTGGAGTCTCAGGCACCCTCTGAACATTGGAGGTCACTCTCACCACAAAGAGTAGACATGTGCAGAGCAGCATCGGGCAGGTCAAGGAGTCAGGCTTGGACAGGGAATGGCACCAGGAGCTGTGTACTTGCCCAGGCTAGTTCCTCCTACATCAGGGAACTAGGAAGACCCACCTGTAGATGATGGAGATGATGAAGGCCCCGGCGATGAGCACGATCAGGGCGGAGAACACCTGCACATAAACTGCGAGATAAGCCGCTGGCTTAGCATCTAGACCCAGGCTAGTCAGAAGGGGGCCAGCCCCACCCAGAGTGAGACACTAGCCCTGTGTGGCCCACTTGCTCCTCCTCCTCCTCTTCCTTCTCCTCCTCCCACTCTTCCTCCTTCTTCTCCTTCTCCTCTCATTCTCATCATCCCCATTTGCCTGCTGACTCAGGATGCTGCAGGTTAAAGGGCATTGTCTCCAGGCTTAGGTTGACATCACCACAAGCATCACTGCTGTGGAGTCCCAGAGTCAGGAAGAGCCTTCCCCTGGCTCCCACACTGCACCTGCCCTTCATGAGACAATACCGCCTATGCAGGCACAGCACTCCCACCATTGTGGCCGTCGTGATTATTACACCCTTGTCCATTCTCACTCAAGCCAAGTCGGCTGGCTTACTGGCCAACGGCTGACTCAAAGGATGAGACTTGCTTCAAGCCTCCTACCCCTGCTTCCTTCTTAACTACTTCTAGGTGTCCCTATCCAGACAGAAACTGTTACTTTTCGTGACTGTGATAAAATCCATGAGCAAAAGAAAGTTGGTCTGTGGGTATGTCTGTGAGGGACTGTCTTGATTGTCAATTGATATAGGTGGGCCCAGCCCAATGTGGGCAGTACCATCCCTTGGACAAGTGGTTATAGCCTATATAAGAAAGTTAGCTGAGGTGCTGGTCAGATGGCTTAGCAGTTAAGAGCACTGGCTGCTCTTGCAGAGGACCCAGGTTCAATTCCCAGCTCTCATATAGAGGCTAACAGCCATCTGTAACTCCACTTCCAGGGAATCCGACACCTTCTGACCTCCACAGGCATTGAATGATATACATGCACTTACATATGTGGCGGCAATACATTCATACACATAAATAAAAATTATAAATATTTTTAATGAAAAAAAATTAAGAAAACTGAACATGAGCCTAAGTGGTCGAAAAAAGGAGCTAGCAATCATCATTCCTCCATGGTTCCTGCCTTGAGTTCCTGCCCTGACTTTCTCCAAATGATGAATTGTGTCCCTGAAGTGTGTGTTTGTGGGTGAGTTAAGAGACTTTAAGGTAGAAACCCACAAATCTTTCATTCCAGAGTCACAGCACATGGTAACAGAATCATATGTGAGCGTGGGACACATATATAATGTTTTCATGTTCAAATATCAGCAACTTCCACGTGTGCTAATGTTGCCTTGTCCCTGATGCCAAGCTAACAGAAGCAAAAAGACAGAGGATGTGAGTCTCTCTGCCATATCTGCTGTTAGGAGCCATATATGTGGTTTGTCAGAAGCCATTTATTGTGACTGCTCTTCCCAAACACAACAACTAAACAAAGGACTACTTTCTTGAAGGAGCACCTGAGTAACTTGTCCCTAAATACAGTTAAACAAAAGTTTTGAAATCATCTCAGCAAGGCCCTTGAAGAAACTGAAGTCAAATACTTGGAAGAAATGACATATTAAGTAATGTACCCTAAATCAAGACTGGAGCATGAAGGCAAGGCTTTCTCTTTTAATTCCCAGTTCTTTCTGAAAGATCTAATGCTAATTCCCCAAGTTCATATTCTTAATAATACAGATTATGCCATAACACAATGTGCACTTCAAACCAGCCAATTTAAGAAGTTGGTGAAAGGTTTTCATAACATGGAATTATATGCACAAAGAACTCATAATACCCTGTCACCGAATACTACAACTTACACAGCACAAAGGTTCATTTGCTGCCTTGAATGAGAAAGATGTCAAAGAAATGAAAAATAATTTGAGGGCACAGTGAGAATCCAAATGTAGGGCTCATTGCCCAGAATCTTCCTACAGATGGCCTACCTCCCAGCTTGAAAGATGTCAGAAGTTAAAACGCAGAGCCCACATGCTCATTTATCTGACATAGATGGAGGGAACATATCTGCTGCCACAAGAGAATGATGTGGCCTCTTGCCTAGCAGAAAGTCCTGAGAGCCTGTGCAGTTTTCTGGGCTCCAGAAGGAGACCCACAACTAAGGTGCTGAAGAGACAATGATTCACTCTCAAGTGAGTAACATGCAAGGTACTTGTTCTAGTGTAAGTAATGTGTGATACACATGCAATATTCACAAAAATGCCAGCACCTGCATACAATTCTGATGGCAAGCTGACCAGAGGATGGGGCAGATTAAAAAGCAGTGGTAGCTTGGATATATTGTAGATCTGTCTTGAAGGATCAGCTCCCCATGTCACACTGCTGGATCTCTGTTTCACTGCATATATCGAAGTTGAGATCATTACACCAGTTCTATAGGTTGGCCTTGGAACTGAGTGAGCTCCACATTTTCATATGGAAACTATTGACATGCCTTTTAGATGCTCATTTCTCCAACTTTTCAGGAGCCCTGAACATAGAGTTTTCCAAACAAGTCTAAGTTGCAGAAGTGCTGTCTTAGTTACTCTTCTGTTGCTGTGATAAAACATTCCAAGAAAAGCAACTTTAAAACAAGGGTTTATTTCAGCTCAGAATTTGAGGGTACAGTCCATCATGGTGGGGAAGTCAAGAAGGCAGGAGCTAGTTGTATTGCATCATCAGCAAGAAAGCAGAGAATGATGAATACTCAAGCTCAGTTCACCTTTGCCCTTTTATACAGTCCAGGGTTCCAGTCCAGGGACTGGTGCCACCTGGGTAGGCAGATCATCCCATCTGAATTAGTTTAATCAAGGTAATCACCAGAGGCATGCCCAGTGGCCATCTTCCAGGTGATTCTAGATCTCATCAAGTTGACAACTGAGGTTAACCCTTACAATTCCACTAATCAACCTGAACCCAGATGCTATACTTTAAATCATAATCTTTCACCTCTTTTCCCTCAACTCTTATGTTCATCTCATAATGCAAAATGCACTCTATATTCAAAAGTCCCCATAGTCTTTAACAGTTCCAACTGTTTAAAAGTCTAAAGTCCATGTCTCATCTGAGACTCAAGGCAAATCTCTTAACTGAGAGCTCCTGTAAAATCAAAAACAAGTTACAAACTTCCAACATACCATAACATAGAGTAAACATTCCCATCCCAAAATGGAAAAATCAGGGCATATCAAGGAATGACTGAACCAAAGCAAGACCAAAATCCAGCAGGGCAACAATCAAATCCTATAGCTCCATATGCAGCATCTGGGACTCATGATGAACTTGTCTGTGCTCCAAAGGGCTTAGGTAGCCCCATCTCTCCAGCTTGGCTACTGCAGTACAAATGGGCTGACTATGTCTGTAGCTTCCTTTGGCCCACATCCTATAGTCATGGTGTCTCCAATATCCTGGGATGTTCATTGTAACTTAAATTTCACCTTCGTAGTTTCACAGAATGGCCTCCCAGGAACTCCTTGCATGGATTCTGACTCTGCCACATATTGCCTGGCCTTGGCTTCTCTCTGAAACCATGGAGCAGGATTCCATAAGTCCTTCAAACTTGCATCTTCCGTGCATGCAAGAAACCAGTAACATAGATGACATTGCCAAGTTGTGATGCCAGTTAAAGATGTATCGTGACCCCCGTTGACCACAGTTATATCAGCTTGTGTGTGTTGACCCCAAGAAAATACTTCTCTAGGCAACTGCCTTTGTTTAAACTTTCTTCAAATGAATTTGAATCTTCACGATATGTAAAATTTTTTGATGGGTGAAGTTTTACCTTGAGGATACCCTTCCTATGGTCCCAGTGCAGTCCTGGGGACTTTTATTCAGTGGTACTGATCTCTTTAACAATTACAGCTGTTTGCTTAGCATCAATCTGAATCCTCTACAGCCTTGAAATTTCCTTTGCCAAAAAAATTGACCTATGACTTTACATTCAACTTCACTAAAGTTCTCAGGACACAGACAAAAAGAAACCAGATTCTTGGCCAAAATATCACACCAATAACAACTATTCCAGCTCCTGATAGAGTCCTTGTTCTCATCTGAAATACCATGAGCCAGACCTCCACTGTTTGCATTGCTCTCAGCCTTCTTGTTCTTCAAGCTCCTACCAGAATGATTTACTAATCTCTGCTTACAGTAATTTTCTAACCCAATGCTCCAGACTCTTCCATATTCTTCTCATAAATTACTTTAAGGGCCTAAGAACCACATAGTCAGGTTTATCACAGTAACATTCTCACTCCTGGTATAAGTTTTATGTCCTAGTTACTTGTCTGTTGCTGTGATAAAACTTTGACAAAAGCAACTTAAGGAAGAACTGATTTGTTTAGTCTCACAGTTTAAGTGTTTAGTCCATCATGGTGGGGAACTCAAGGCAGTAGGAACTGGTCGTACTGAGTCCACAGTCAGAATATGGAGAATGATGAATGCTTGTACTCAGCTCATCTTCTCCATTTCATCCAGTCTGGGATCCCGGCCAAAGGAATGGTGCTATCTGAAGTAGCTAGGTCTTCTCACCTCAGTGAACCTAATCAAGCTAAGCCTCCAAAGACATTCACAGATGATTCCAGATATCATCAACCTGACAATTGAGATGAACCATCCCAAGTGACTAGAAAACTGTCACCCTCCATCTGGAAATATACCTCCCATGATGGACAAGAAGAGAATTGAATTCTGCATACACATTCCTCTACCTATTTGTGACACAAGCCTCAAGCCACCGACAGCACAAGCAACAGAAGCAGCAAGTGTGAGTGGCAGCACATTACGATTACATCCCCACCAGATCCCAGACTCACCTCAGGAGGACCTGCCATATGCTGTCACATGCCCTGCAAGTGTTGGCATTGAAATGCAGCACATGGCAAGCAACCTGGAAGGCCTGCCTTCTAATTTGCTTTTGATTACTGTGATTAAACACTCTGACCAAGAACAACCTGGAAAGAAGGAGTTTAATACATCTTACACTTCTGAATGACAGTCCATCTTTGAGGGAAATCAGGCAGGAACTGTGGTATGGAGCACAGAGGAACGCTGCTTACTACTGACTTGCTCCTCTGGCCTGTGCTCAGCCTGTTTTCTTATACAACTCAGGATCACTTGCCCAGGAATAGCACCACCCACAGTGGGCTGGGCCCTCCCACATCACTCAACACTCAGGAAAATACCCCACAGACATGGCCATAAGCCAGTGCAATAGAGGAAATTCCCCAATTGAGGGTCCCTATTCCCAGGTGTGTCAAGGTGACAACTGAAGCCAACCATGACAGCCCGGGATTCAAAATGATCTGGAAAGTCAGACCAGGCCAAAGGGGTAGGCTTTGAGACAGAAAACATGATGACTCTTTTCAGAAAAAGGCAACACTTTATATGACTCTCCTCCATTGTATGCCCTTGGACTACAGGTACAGTTTTAGGATGATATTGGCAAAAAAAGTTGAAGACTTCACACAAGTCTCTCCTCCATGACAGTAAAGATAAGACTAGCCAAAACTGTCAGAAAAAAAAAAAAAACTTGCCAGAAATCAGGAAATTAACAAAATGCTTGCAGAAATCTGTTTGGAAAGAAAAGAGCGGCAAGCTTTCAACATTTTGACTTGCTCTGCTCTCTCTCCTGCCTGATTCCAGATAGCCTTAAAAACCAACAGTCCACAATCACAGTGAAAAAGTCTGGTAGCCATTGTAGGGTCAAAACAAGGCTAGACCTTCTCCAAAGTCCTTCTTCCAGACAATCATTTGATCTGCACAGGGCTTCCCTGGAAGACCCCACTTGTGAGGCTATCTTTATGTGACCAGACTTGTAGCTCAGTTAATGAGAACAACCTTTTCTCTCAGTATTTGTCAAAAAACCATCAGAGACAGCAGTTGTGGGCTCAAGTGGGTGGACAGCAGCCATGGGAAAACAAGAGCTGAAACAAAAAGTTGAAAAGGAAATCTCACAGAGTTATATTCTTGGGAATTCAGAAGGTTGCACACATACCCAAGGCTCTGAACAGGCCCAGGAAAGACTGAGAGACCCTGGCCTCTCACCTCTGGCAGACCTTGAGGATCTGTGTACACAGCAGAATTGGAAACCATCTGGCTGAAGTTGTGCCACAGCATGTAGGCAGAACCCCATGGTGAAGGACAAATATCTCAGGGGCTTCTGTCCAGTCATTAGCTGACCATTAAACAACCAACTGTCAATGGCCACACACCACACAGAATACCAGCTTTGCAGATTCATTCAGAAAATTCACTAATCAACTATTTTTTTAATGGAGCAGTAACAGTAAACGGAGGTAGGAGAACCTGACTTTCAGAGTCACTGTGCTATATTACTTAAAATGCCCTGTTTTCAACAAAAAAAGTGACAAATGCAAAGAAATAAGAAAGTGTGGCTCCTCGGGTTGGGGATTAGCTCCATGGCAGGGCACTTGCCTAGCAAGCATGGCCCTGGGTTTGGTCCTCAATCCTGAAAAAAAGAAAAAGTATGGTTACATACCTGAAAAGTGCGTTCAGCTGTCCCTGAGGAAGCCCAGATTCCGTCTTTACCACACAAAGACTTTGAATCAACTATTTTAAATATGTTCAAAACACTAAAAACAAATCATGTTTAAAGTAAGAGGAAAACCTTCCACCAAATAGAGAATACTGGTGCTATCAAGCACCAGACACTCACTCTGAAGTTTCAAGTGCAATCGCAAAAATGAATGTTCACTGCAGGAGATCTGAGCAGGCAAACAGGAGAATCAGCAAAGACAGTTGAGAAGGTTTGAGCATCAGAAAGGAAAAAATGGAAAACAAAAACACCTGTGACAGTGGTGTCTCAGAGACCTGAAGGACACAATGAAATATTACAAACGATGAGAGTCCCAGACGAAGGGGGAGATGAAGAGGCAGAAAGGGTGTTTGAAGAAATGATGGTTAAAACTCGCTAAACTTGATTTTAACAACTGTGAGCTCTGACTAGGATAAACCCAAAGCTGTCCAACCCAGACACCCTATAAAATATCAAACGACAAAGAATCTTGGAAGCAGCAAGAGAAATGACACAGTGTGTACAAAGGAGGCTCAAAATTAGAGGCATTAGAAACCAGTGGGGAGGCCGCTGGAGAGATGGCTCAGTGGTTAAGAACACTGGATGCTCTTGCAGAGGAACTGGGTTTGGTTTCCAACACTCATGTGACAGCTAACAACCATTTTGTAGCTCTAGTTCCAGGGATCCCATGCCCTCTCTAGCATCCATGTGCATTGCACAAATGTGGTGCACTTACATATATGCAGCCAAAACACTCAGATGCAAAAAATAAAAATAATTTTTTAAGTTTTTTTTTTTTTTAAAGACAAGTGTCGGTGAAGATGTAGGGAAATCAGAACTCTCACTCATTGCTGAAAAGTTCCTTACAAATGTAAGCCTAGTGTTGCTATATGATCCAGAAGTTCCAGTCCTAGGTATAGACCCAAAAGAACCCAAAGCACATATTTATGCAGAAACTTGTACAAACATGTTCAGAGCAACATTGTTCATAAAAGCCAAGAAGTGGAAACAACCCAAACACCAACTGGAAAGAGAGAACACAAACTGTTGTATTTCTAGCAGAAAGTTACCCAGCTCTAAGCAGGAATGGAACATGATCCAATGCTACACAAAGACAAGTTGGAAAATGCATGGTTGGCTGGGGACATGGCTCAATAGACGAAGTAGTGCTGTGTGTACATGAGAACTTGAGTTCAGATCCAGAGCATCCATGCAAAAAGCTGGGTGGGATGGGATGTGCCTGTCGTCCCAGCACTAGGAGGCAGAGACAGGAGGAACCCTGGAGCTTGTGGGCTACCCAATCTGGCCAATCAGTGAGCTCCAGGTTCAGAAAGAAACCTTATCTCAAAACATAAAGTGTCATGGTTGGAGAGACGGCTCTGAGGTTAAGAATACTTGCTGCTCTTGCAGAGTTCAGTTCCTAGCACCCAAATTAGGCAGCTCATGATCGCCTGTAATTCCAATTTCAAAGAATCTGAAGCCCTCTTCTGGATCCCACACACTCTGCATAAACATTTACATATACACAGAGACACACAATCTTCCTGATAGATAACAGTGCTTGTCCTTATTACATGTATTTATTGATTATTTATATATCTTCTCTGGAGAAAAGTATAGAAAAGTTCATTGCTGAAATTTTGTTATGTTTATTTATGTGTATGTGCGTGCATGCACATGTGCCATGGCATATGTGTGGAGGTCAGAGGACAATTTGTAGAAGTCTGTTCTTTTCTTCTACCACATGCACATACACACAACAATAAAAATAAAGCCTTTATTAAAGATAAGGTGGAGAGCAATAAAGGACAAAACTTGACACCTGATCTCCACAGGCAACACTCATCATTGCATACACACACATACACACACGCATAATCACACACACGTGTGTGTGATTTATATTTCTATGAAGTGTCTAGAACAGGTAAATCCATAGATAAATCAATGGTGACTAGGGCTGGAAGGAGATGGATAGAGAATACATGCCAACAGGTATATGAAATGTTCCAGAATTAGATATGATAGGAGGTGTACAAATATTTTGTAAATATACTAAAGCCCATTGAATTGTATGCTTTAAAAAAGTTAATTTTAGGTGGACATTTTTCCTGCATGCATGAGACCCTGGATTCTATCACCAGGACTGAAAGAAATGAGTTTTGTGGTGTGACCATTTCTTCTCAATAGAAATAATAACAAAAGCTTGGCATGCTGGTGCCTGCTTTTAATTCCTGCTCTCTGGAGGCAGAGGCAGGAGGATCTCTAAATTCAAGGCCAACCTGATCTACATATAGCAAGTTCCAGGATATCTTGGGCTACAGGGAGACCCTGTCTCAAAAAAAAAGATGAAAAAAACACAAAGAAATAACAAAAAAGAGGTTAGCCCCAGTTGCTTATGGGTGTCTTGGAGTCAACCCTCTCCTAGAATGAGGAAGATCCCAAGTCTTCTAAAGCTGAGATCTGAAAGGGGCTCTGACAGGAGAAAGTCCTTGCAGCTAGTGGTAGTGACTGCTCTGACCTCTGGAAAAAACAGCTGTCATCATCGTTTGCCTAAATTCCACTTTCAGGACGTTGATGGAGGCCTTCCAGGATTAGCATAATCCTGCCTGGCCTCCTTCAGCTCTTTACATGAGGAGCTGGTATGAGCCATCAGGTCAGCCAGAGCCCGCTGGTAACTATCCCGACTTCCCAAGCCATGCACCCGGGAAAGGAAACATGGCACTATCACAAGGGCTCAGTCGAGTTGGGGATGAAGAGGAAAGGAACAGGAGGAAAGGAGGAACTCGGGGGTATAATGATGTGTCTTCATTCATAGTAGGCCACTGCATAGACCAGTGGCCAGCACACTAAGGGCCCCCAGCAGTTTGCTGGTCCAGCCCTCTTGGACTGTGGGGATCTCACTCCTTTTCTTTAATGGGAATTAAGAGTGGGCTGTATTCCACACAGCCCTCCAAGATGTTCACTTTTCTGAAAGAGCTATGGACACAGCAAGGAAATATATAACCTTCAAGTGGACTTTAATGAGGGTTTGGAGACATCAGTTAAGAAAATTTCAGAAGTTCAAGAGGCCAAAGCCTTGACATATGGGAACACATCCAGGAGAGAGAATGAACACAGTCCTTCACTACCATGTTCTGTATGACTCCATACCTGCTGCCTCACCGTCCCCTCTGACACCTCGTGGATCTGAAAGTGACCCTTCAGGAGCCAGGCAGGTGGGTAGGCAGCAGAATAAGCAGCACAGTGAGCAGCCAGCTCTTCAGTTCCCTGGCGACCCCAAGCCTGACCCTGAGACCATCAGTATGTCCAGTCTGGCGCTGAACTGGTGTCTAGAGAAACCCAGCCATGCCAGGTCTCTCAGCTGTCTTACAGTCCTTGGCTGGACACCACGAGCCTGACTGGGCCTGACTTTCAACTGGCTGCATCGCCAGCAGCACCATGCCTCCTCCAGGTGTCCTGGTAGGGACATTTCCCACCCAGCCTTCCTAGCACCCCACTCAAGGGAGAAGGGAGACCAGGAGTGCCGTCTTGCTGAGCACGGGTCAGGGGGATGTAGGCATGTGAGCAGCAGTCAGAGGGAGTTTCTAACAGGCTGGGTAGCAGGACAGTAGACAAGCATGAGGACCAGGTCTGGGTGTGTGGCCTCTACCCATACTCACCAGGAACAGCTTTCTCATAGCAGACACCCTTGTAGAAGCAGCACCCGAGGTCCTTGCACCGGTCTCTGGAGATGTTGTAGTCACAGATGTCATACAGAGGGATGTCACACACTGCAAGGCAAGACACAGCTCTGACAATAGCAGAAAACAAGACAGCATTGGGGAGAGTAACTAACTACAGGACTGTATTGTGAGTTTACTTCAATTATGCATCATACAGATCTCACTTTAAGACTAAGATCTGTAAAGAATTAAACTTCTGAACAAAATGTCATCAATTACTGAGCACAACACAGGGTCCTCTGATGATTACGAAGATATCTCAGCAGAGCCACACTAGAAATGGGCTCCACTGAGGCCTTGAAAGAGGGCTAACACATGACTACAACTGTGAGCTTGAGTTAGCAACATGGTCCCACAGCCCTAGACCAGTGTGATTTCTACTTTATTCTAAATATGCATCGTTATATTTATAGACAAGTATACCTTTCACCCTTCATCAAAGAGGTTTCTTTTTGCAAAAGATGGACACTATTACAGAGTTACAGAATGGTCAAATGTAGAGAGTAAATGTCTGTGAGACGCTAAATCCTAAGTGACACATCTTCAGTGTAACCTCTCCAAATAGGATGAATGTTTCTCTCACCTCTCAACAGAGAAGTTTACTTAGACCGCAGATGGTGATAAACACAAAAACCCACAATTGGCCAATTTGCAGAGAACAAGAGGCTACAGAGTGCTCACCTCTAATAAGACACCTATCTCAACCCTCTGCCTCCCAGGCTGCAGGGATCATTGCAGAAGAAGAGGTGGAAAGATTGAATGAGCCAGAGTGGATGACCACAAGGAAACAGAGTCTTCCAGACTCATATGAACTCACAACAATGGTGACAGAAAGTTCACACCAGACAAATTTCCAGCATAGACAGTGAGAAGTGGGTAAGAAATCCCAGCCCAACCTAAAGAACTTTTAGCAATTGATGGCTATTGAGAGGGAGAAAGATAGTGTCTTACAAGAATGGGACTCATGGTGGGCCCATGGAATGGACTCACACAGGACATTTGAGGACACAAATCAGTATCTATAGACCATATTATATATAAAAAGAGTACATTAAATTGGATGGGGGTCAATAAGCTGTAGATACAGAACAGGATCAAAAATGCCATCAAACTATATGCTATGAAAATTGCAAAAATTCAATTAAAAAATAGGAACGTGGGCTGAGGATTACTCTTGAATTTAAAAGGTGTGTCCAAAGGACCAAAGGTTAGGAGCACTAGATGCTCTTTCAGAGGATCTAGTGGTTTAATTCCTAGCACCTACGTGAGGCAGCTCACAACTACCTATAGCTCCAGCTTCAGGAGGATCCAATATTTCTGGCCTCTGTGGATATATATATATATATATATATATATATTACTCATATGCACATACCCACACATAGGCACATACACAAACTTTAAAATAAAATGAATATTTCTTAAAACAAAGGACTAAAATTAGAATGAGAGTTTTGACCCCCGCCATAATGGAGAGTGACCCTGTACAGTACAAGAGATTAACAGAGAGAAATAGGACTATTCCATTATAAACTGATTTTGACTGTGGAGATGTGGCACCTTAGTGGTGGTGGCAACTGATTCACTGGACTGAATGGTAAACAAGCCACACAGGGGACTCTGAACAGACTAGAGTCAGTAAGACACCATCCATCTCAAGGCCAGAGGGGCAAGCTGAGCCCCTTACCATCAGCTACACTCCCACATGTCCAAGCTGTGTCCTTAAGCAGGTTATCACTCAGCCATGGGGTCTTCATTATCCTCTCAGAAAACTGTCACAAGGGGTGACAGGGAGAGCCACCCCCACCTTCCTGGCCTTGAACAACATTTGTGTTACTTTGGGGTGATTTGTCTTTCAGGCGTACGGATTTTCATCAGAACCTACCGTTCCTAATTTCCTCATCTTCCCTTCCCAAGACACCCTGAGTTCAAGTTGGCAAATTATCTTCTCATGAGCCTGGGGAGATGAGATGGCTCAAATGGTGAGTGCTTGCCATGCAAGCATGAGAACCTGAGATCTCACATAAAAAATGGGCACAGCAGCATGTGCCTAATCTCAGCAGTGGGGAGACGCAGAATTACCAGGGCTTGCTGGCCAGCCAGTCTAGACAAGTGAATAGACCTAAATCCAGTGAGACACCCTGTCTCAAAAAACGAGGTTGAAAGTTACTGAGAAAGGCACCCTGCATCAACCTCTGACCTCTACACCTGTGTACAGGAACACACACACACACACACATGCACACACATACACACAATGATATCACCATGGTATTAGCCTTGGTCATAAGTCATAGACATAAAAGCCAGGGTCTACTTCCTTGCAGTAGCTTGGTCAAGCGATGGTAGAGGGACCTCTGCCAACTTTGCATCACCTACCCTCCTGCAGGTTGCATGGGTAGAGTGTGGAGGCCCCAGAAGGCACAGAGCTGAGCTGCACATCCTAGCTGGACTTTCAGACTGAGGACAAGAAGGACTATCATGTGTTTTACGTGGACTCTATATCCCTGTGCTCAATCATTCTGGAGGTGAGGGTGTCCAAGAGTCCGTTATAATTCCTGCAGGCCTCCAGGAAGGAACACAGACAGGGTACAGAGCGCTTTGTGTTTGCAGATACAATTTCATTGTCATGGCAACACTGAAGGAAGCAGCGTTAATTTAGATATGCAGATCAACTTCCAGGCAATAGGCAGGTTGGACATAACAGGCAGACAAAGACCAAGCCTGAGAGAGGATGCCATGACCCTCAGTCTTGCCTCTGGCCAGGGCTGGACACCCTCGTTTCTTCGCTGTGTGTGAATGGAGGCTCTGGAGGCAGCCTCTGCCTGGCCTCTCTGAGGGAAGCCTCCTCTCTGTTCTCTCATCTTCCTGGATTTGGACATCCATGCACAGAATACCTGCTGCACTTTATGGAATAGGACAGGACCTGTCACCAAGCATGCAGAGAGCCTAGAGCGAGGTGGTTTATCACAAGGTCCCTGATGTCCTACGATGGCTGGGAAAGTGGCTCTGGGCTTTCTTCCACCTCAGGAGGAACTAATCTATATACATGGGGAAGAGGAAGGACTCACAACCAGTATAGTGGTACAAAGGAGGAAGGCACTCAGAGTACCTTTCCTTAAGAGACTATTTTGCAAGCATCTTTAACTCCATTTTGAGGAGTGAAGATGTGAACCACACCATCTGTCCTGAAGCACCCATGAAGCACAGGCTGATGAATGACTTATTCACGGGATTAGAAAAGGTGCCATTCCAAACATGTATTGGGATGACCTGAGGCTTAAATCATATCAAGAAAACCAGGCTCAAGAATTTACTGGACACACCAGATCGGAGAAAGGCTGTGGCTGCCTCAACTGGACCCCAGAAAGAGGCAGATGCCCTGCACTGCAATGACGATGGCCTACCAGCCTGCCATCTGACCATCCCACATGCAAGTCAAAACTGACAGGCAGAGAACTCTTAACTGTCCCTGTGGCTAAAGCCACTTTCTGTCCCCATCTAATGTGTCCTCTGATGTAGCCTACTCAATTGCTGTCTGCTGGTCTGCCCGTTTCACAGCTGGATTTGCTATCTACACATCTGCCTATTTTCTCATGCAGAACTTGTCCTGCCCTTTGGTTTCTGCAGCTGGACTCAGTGCTACAGCTCTATTCTCAGACCTGTAACCCTCAGGGGTCCGACTCACAGCAACAGCTCCTTCCCTGCTGGTGGCTTGTTATCCTACCAACGCAGGGTCCATTTTACCCTGCCTGTGATGTGATCATATCACAGCTTCACGCCTGTGTTGAGAACAGCCTGTGCCCTGTTCTAAGTTACTCCATACAGATGAAACAGTGGTTCTTTAGACTCTACCTTACTCTACTACATTTTTTATTAAGTTTTAAATATTTATTTTTTATATGTATGAGTGTTTTGTCCACATGTGTACAATGCCCACAGAACCAGAAGAGGACATCAGATCCCTCGGAACTGTAGCTACAAAATGGTTGTTAGCCACTATGTAGGTACTGGGAACCGAACCTGGGTCCTCTACAAGAGCGCCACTGCCCTTAACTGCTAACCATCTCTTCAATCCCAGTGAGACTACATTTTACAAGCAGATTTTGACTTCATTTTAAGGACAATGGCTGCACCCAGATGGACACAAAAACTGCCAAGCACCATCCATTTGGTATAGACTGATAGATGATTTCATTTTGGAAGTAGAAAAGATACTACCCTATAAATTTTAACAAAATGAATTGGGACTGCAGGGGCACATAGGCGTAATAAAATAATATCAGGAAAACTAGGCCCAATAACTGAATAGGCACACCAGACTGTCATCCAACCCCATAAGGAGGAAGACATCTAACACAGTGATGGCAACAGACCCACTGACTTATTGTCTGACCACAGAATGTGTACATAAAGGAACCAACAGACAAAGTACTCCAAACTGTCCCAGGGGCCTCAGCTCAGCTTGACACCTGCTGTTGTTGCAGCCTATTGAACTGTCATCAGGCTGTATACCACTAGTTCATATGGACTCCATCCTGCCCTTCACAGCTACAGCCTTCCACATCCCTCACTCCTGCAACTCAACTGTGACCCTGCAGCTTGATTCTACAGCAGACCTCCAGTCTCCACATACACTGCATTTCTATTGGCCTCCCAGCCTCTCAGGCCTCTTTAAAACTCCTTGACCTCTCTCTCTTGTGGGCTTTGTAAGCTTTTGTAGCCATTCTGTAACCTACATATGTAAATATAAAGAGATGTATTTACTATGTAATCGTGTGATTTGAAAATTAATATTAGTAATTAAGTTTTTTTAAAAAAAAAACATGCTTGTCTTGGCCAGGAAAATGGAACAACTTGGCAAATTCTGCCCAGAAAACTACTGTACCTTGTGAATTTATTGTTATTGAATAAATTCTGACATTGTACAGACACAAATGTATTGATATATGTTTCTGATACTGTGTGCTTATAACAACCTGCCCACCAGGTCTCCAGTAGCACAAACACCTGAGCCAGCCTGAAATCAAACAGGTGGTATTGGCACAACCTAGCTTCATTTCTTTTAAAAAAATATTTTATTGTTATTATTATTATTTCAAGTGTATGAGTGTAGTGCCTGCATGTATGTAAATGTACCTGTGTCATTCAGAAGAGGGTGTCAGACTTCCCTGGAACTGGAGTTATGGACCGTTGTTAGCTGCCATGTGGGTGCTGGGAATTGAACCTGGGTCCTCCGCAAGAGAAGCCAGTGCTCTTAACCACCCAGCCATCTCTCCAGTCGCTCATTGCATCTCTTTACGGTTTCTCAGCAGGCTTTGAGACAGCCCACCATCACCTAGAAGGGATACTGCAGCGTCGCTCTGTTCTTGTACCACAGTCCGAGCTAGAATACTAGGAGAGGCAGACACTGGTCCAAGGCTTAGAAACATCAGGAAAGCAGGACATCAAGTGGGAACTACCTCCTGCCCCAGGACGCAGTTGAGCAGAGGACATCTGTGGGATGGCCCTTGCTCCCATGATGCAGCTGGGCTGTGCCCAGGCTTGTCTTTACCCCTAAGATGGCCTCTTACCTTGCCCCACATACCTGGAGTGGAGGTATCCCAGCTCTGAGCTTACTCTCCAGGGCCAGTACCCCAGAGCTTCCAGGAGCCCCTTGTAGAGCTAGGGGGACACTGGCCCCCAGCCCTTTCAGATAGCTCCCAGGATTTCATGACTCTAAGCAGAGACCAAGAGGGGCTGTGCAGGGGGACTTCAAGGGCAGAGTCTTCTCTCCCTTTGTTTTGACCACCACCTTTCCTTCCAGCAGAACGGAAGGCGATGCTGAGCATGCAGTGTCGGCCCGGCTATTTCTGATGCTCCCTCTGTGGCCCAGTACTGCTACATCACTGTGTCATGTGTGTTCTTGATCAGAAACCACAAGCAGCCCTCCTGAGGGTCTTCTGCTCCTGGAGGTTCCCAGGTCTCCAGTGTGATGGAGAGCCATGTGTCCAGGCTCCCCTCACACCCCAAGCCTTTGGAGCTAGCTCATTCCTGGGTTGTTGATGTCCCATTCAGGGAATCTCAGAGAAAAGCTCCCCACCCACCTTCTAAAGAAGACAAAAGATAAGCAAATTCCTTCTTCCTTTTATTTCGTTTGTCATCTGTGAATGCAAGTTCAGTTGAGAAAGAAGTTTCAAACCTCTGGATCTGAGGTTTGAAATTTCTCCAGTGGTCTGATGCTTCTCCTCACAGACATGCACTTCTAGAAGCTTCCCTTGTCTGAGTCCAAGTAAATGCAATTGTACTGTGAATACTCAGTGTGCCTTTAAGAAAAATCCCATTTTGGCATGGCTTTAATACCCAGGGTCAAATGTCGAACCCAGCTCACAGATTCACTGGGGAGGGAGAGTGTGCTTCCTTGTTGAAAATATTTCTAATAATAATAGTAATGCCAGGTGACGACACTTGGAAGGCAGAGGCAGGTAGATCTCTGTGAGTTCCAGGCCTACCTGATCTACATAGTAAGATCATCTCAAAAACAGATAAATAAAATCCACCTGTGAGACAGGAATTGTCAAGTCGCTGAATAGTATGAACAGTGTACTTAGCACCTGACAAATGCCTTTGGCCCTTTAACTTCCTGCTGTTTCTTAAAGTTTGTGTAAGAACCCTGAGTAAAGGCGCTCTGCGATGAAACTGAAGATTATGGAGATTTTATGGTCATTTTGAAGACACACGTTTCCTGCCTCCCTTGCCCAGATTTAGCCAGATAATTTGGAAGGTCAATTCCTTGGTTACAAACAGCCCCAAAAGCCTCTTCCACATTACCTGCAAATCTCTTCAGGAGGTGTGGTGGAGATTTCTTCATTTCTGGGGCATATCTCATGGTAGAAGCTGACATGGATGCAGGATTCATGTCAACATACATGCCTGGAAGACAGGACACCTCAGCACAGGGGGCTGCAGGATATCCACACCTGAAGACAAGGACCCCTCAGGACCAGGGGCCTCAGAGTACTTACACCTGGAAGATGAGACACCTTGGCAGAGAGGGCCCAGTGCATCTACACCTAGAACACAAAACACCTCATCACAGGGGGCCCAAGACTTCCACACCTAGAAGATGGGACATCTCAACACAGGGGCCTAGGGGTTTCTTATCTAGAAGACAGGGCATCTCAACGCAGGGGTCTGGGGCATCCACACCTAAAAGATGGGACATCTCAACGCAGGAGCCCAGAACATCCACACCCGAAGATATGACAGGACTCCTCAGCCCAGGGTGACCCTATGGTCATCGCTGGATGTGTTGTGTGGTACTAGGGAATGAATAGGTCAAGACTTGAGGGTTCTTTCGCCCCCAAGGTAGAGGGTTGTGACCACCCACCTGTCTATCATGTCTCGGGCTGAGTCTTTTCTGCCCTGTCTATCTATTGTCCTCTAAGTGGGAACAATGTTTTGGTTAATCTAGGAACTGGCCACCTCTTCCTCTATCTGCTGCTCACAGCCAGTGGAGGTATGGACAGAAGCAGACCAGTCCCCACCTGTTGTGACATCACAAGGAATTGTGAGGTCACTTAGATGTCATAGCACTTTATTCTACTG
Source organism: Eospalax fontanierii (assembly GCA_035773235.1). Taxonomy (NCBI): domain Eukaryota; kingdom Metazoa; phylum Chordata; class Mammalia; order Rodentia; family Spalacidae; genus Eospalax; species Eospalax fontanierii. The sequence goes on from CM069524.1 coordinate 42,426,887, forward strand.
AGTGAATGTGTACAGAAAGGGTCACGCACATTGACAGGCTGAGAAGGGTACTCAGTGCAAGGTACTGTTCTGAAACTCTGGGTCCAGGGCCCTTCTTCCCTGTGGGCCACCCACACAGAACCTGGCTGTGGGATCCTACTTCTGAATCTTGCGTGCATGTCCTTCAGTCTAAGATTCCCTCTGGGAGAGCCTGTTTGGGCAGAAACTACTGGAGTCCAACCATGAGAAAAACAAAGGGACCCTCCCTGGGTGTGGGCCTAGGGCTGTGTGCATGCTGTGCCTGTTTCTCTGGGTGGGGTCCTCATTGTCTGTTTGCCTGGTCAAAGGCTTCCTTGGAAGGAGCAGCAACTAGACAGTCTTCTTCTTGCCTTCCTGCCAGCCCATTCTGTCTTTCCAGGTGTTGCTGGAATTCCCAATGGGAGGGTAAGGGGCCAGAAGTGAGCTGCTGGACATGGTCCTCAGCTCTGATAGGAAAGCCTGCTCTGCAAGGACCCTCATCTTCAGCACACTGCTGGATGCTAATTAATGATCATTCTGCCTACTGAGTTGATGCTGTTTAAATCTTGCTAACTTATTTAATTAACTTGGTTTTATTTGTAAACAAAAGTGACTTGTATTTAATAATCTAGAGGAGGTACCTAAGTGGTACCTCTTGCAAACACGGCAACTTTACAAAATTAAAAACGAGTAGCTGCACAATACGAAGGAAATTAATTAACTCTGTAGCTGCGGCTCCCTGGGGTGAAGCTGGTAACTGGCTGTCATTCCACATGTAAGTGAGCCAGGTGCAGATGAACTGGCAGTCTTGCCTGAGGAAGAGGGCAGAGGAACCAAGGTCGGATATCAGGATGTCAGGACTCCTTTTATAGTTTCTGAAATTCACTGAGGACTCAGCTGTGCCATGGAGTGCAGAACTGAGTTGGGGCTGCAGGAGCAGCTGGGCTCAGTAGGGTGGGGACCCAAGTCCGGGGTTCACTCCTCCAGCCTGGTGTGTTCAGAGGGAAGGTGTGTGTGTCCCACAGTGCCACCAGCAGGGTGGAAGGTCTGTTCTTCATGACACCCTTGAATCACTGTGCGGAGCTTGGGTATGTGTGACTCTAGCTGTGTGTCCACTTGCTGGGGACTCCGCTACACCAGTGTTGACCAGTCTTCCCGCTGGGCTCCTCTTCACAAGGTTCTTAACCCATTCTTGATATTTTTCATTCCCACAAAAATCCCAGAACTTTTTTCTTCAAGGTCTAGAAAAGGGATGGAGAATACAGGTTTTTTTCAGCATGACTTGTAATGTTACAAGGTCAAATTGCTAAGCAATTAATAGAGCCATTCACTTAGACCTCTTTTTTTTTTTTTTTCTGAGTTATGAGTATTTTGCTGTCATGTAAGTTCACTATGTGCATGCAATGCTTGTGGAGGCCAGAAGAGGGCATCAGATCCCCAGGAGCAGGAGTTATGGACAGTGGGTCTGCATCATTCAGTTTTTCACATTGTTCTTAGTCACTCAGTCTTGCAGAATCTTTAACATAGGTATAGCTTTCTTCTGGGGATTCCAGTTCATTGTCAATGTGTTTTGCATTAATGACAATAGAAAGATGAGTTTCTGTGATGAGGAGAAATAAACAAGGTCATATTTACCCCATCCCAGTGCCTGTCATGTGAAGGTCATGTGGGTGCTGGGAACTAAACCTGGATTCTCTGCAAGAGCAGCCAGTGTTCTTAACCACTGAGCCATCTCTCCATCCCTATTAGATCTCTAATTTCTTCTAACATTTTTATGGTTTTCTACATTCAAGCCACATATTTTTCATTTTATTTATTCCTAATTTTAGTTATTGATAAAATTTAATATTTATGTTTGTTCCTGACTTAGAGAAAATCAGTGTCTATTTAGAGTTTGTATCTAGTGTCACTAATTCTAATGCAGATACTTTTGCATTTTCTACACAAACGTTACAGTCATTGATATCAGTGATTGTTTTAGTATGTTTTCTATAGCCCGTGTATCTCCCCTCGCTGTCTGGCCCCACACACCATCTTGCTATAACCAGGTAAAAACATAATACATTTGGAATGTATTAATACATAAATTGCTAGCTTCCACATACCCTGACCCCCGAACTGTAGCTAAGAGTCTCCAGCTTTGCTACAGTCTATCTACACGTCTCCAGAGCATTGGTAATGCATTGATTTGTGGGTTTTCTTTGCTACAGTCTATCTACACGTCTCCAGAGCATTGGTAATGCATTGATTTGTGGGTTTTCTTTGCTACAGTCTATCTACACGTCTCCAGAGCATTGGTAATGCATTGATTTGTGGGTTTTCTTTGCTACAGTCTATCTACACGTCTCCAGAGCATTGGTAATGCATTGATTTGTGGGTTTTCTTTGCTACAGTCTATCTACACGTCTCCAGAGCATTGGTAATGCATTGATTTGTGGGTTTTCTTTGCTACAGTCTATCTATCTACACGTCTCCAGAGCATTGGTAATGCATTGATTTGTGGGTTTTCTTTTGTTCTGTGACTATGGACGTCCATGTGATTGTCTCCACTTGGGAACATGTTAAATCTGTATTCCTGGTCATTCAGGATACATTCTCTCCCATTCCTTTTGAGGTGGGTCTGTGTTCTGCATCAGCTCCATTAATGTTCCCAGACTAAAGCGTCACTGTGATCCCATTTGCTCTGCCTCATCCCCAATAATGGTGGTGATTTTTTTTTTTTTGACCACGTGAATCCTCTGAATCCAATAAAATGTACAGAACTCTTGCTTTCTGTAAGGTGGTGCCTAACTTCAGTTTCCTTCTACTCTGAAGTCACAGTTGGATCTTGAAAGCAACCAAGCTTGGCTGGCACACTAGCCATATGCTGAGACATGCAATCCCATGATTGCTTTAGTATTCTCTGCATCTTTTGATTATGAGATTGGTCTTGCTCTTTAACACTGTCATTGTCAAGGCCACACTGGCATGGAAACACGAATGTGCCAAGCACTGGCTCATTTCTATCCTCTGAAAGATTTGTCTTCAACTTCAGGCTTGCTGTTGCTCGTGGCTGGGAAGGGTGTAACTATGCGGGGGGGAAAGGGGGGACTTAGGAGCAGCTTCCTTAGTGTCACCGTTTTCAGACTTCCTGATAGGAAGGCATGCATTTCACCTCCACATGCAATTTCCCCGCTATAAAGATTGTTGCAGCATCCTAGCACCATGCCTGCCTTCTGAAGCGGGGACTGCAGTCTCCTTTTCATCTGACAGGATCCTTGTGCCTTGTCCTCTTGCTCTGGCCTGCAGTCTATCAATCTGACTCATTTCCCCAAAGAACAGCTTGCACTGATCCCATGAATTCCCTCCTCCCATCCCCACCCTCGGCCATGGTCACTTGCTCACCTGCCACCTGTTGGTGAATGGAGCTGCAGACATTAATATGTGCTTCCTGTGACATGGAGCAGTTCTGGAAGGTAGAGGTGTGTCCATACTGCAGATCAGAAGCTACCAAGAAGTGCTGGCTCACCCAGCCATCATGTACCACTTGAGAGCCACTGGGTTCCTTCCAGATTCCTGCCTTTGGTACTTCCAAAGCTGTGGTAAACTGCCTTAGGGACAACTGCCTCTATCAGCTTTATTGAAGCATTAACTTACAAAACTACATCTGTTCAATCTGTGTAATGATGAGTTATGACAGAAGCATCCTCCCGAAGCCAGCACCACTGAGGTCTGGCCTAGCTTGAGGGCCTGGCCACAAGGTAGACAGGGAGCCTCAACTAGCCAGTGCCAACCTTCCCCAACAACATCCTGTGAGCAGAAGGTAGAAACAAAAATGCTCAAGAGACAAGAAATGATAGAGTCAGACACCAACAGACCTAGCTGACCTGGGCCCTCACCCCTCGCCCGGAAGCAGGCCTCAAGTGTTATGCAAGGGAAGTTTCTGACTCCATGGAGCCATCACAGGCCACTGTAACTGAGAGGGCAGGAGGGGCAGAGCCAAGGCCAAGAAGGGAACAAAGGGAGGACAAAGCAGGACATGAAGAAGGCAGGGTGAAGAAACCCTGTGTGTGTGGTTGGGGGGGGGTATGGGTGGGTGGTGTTGCTCCAGGGAGTTGAGACCTGCAGGCCTAGAGCTTCCCTGGGACAGGACTTCCCTGGAGCAGGGGGTTCTCTGCTATTTCTGCAGGGGCACATGCTGGACATGGGAGCAAGACTGGGAAGAAGTGGGGAGCACTGGGTGTTGCGGTGAGGAAACTGCAGGCAGCTCCCTGGAGAGCACACATGACAAGGAACAGGTTGGGGCCAGTGGGTGAGGAACTGAGGCAGCTTTACAAGAGCGCATGCAAGCCAGGGGCTGTCAGGCAGAAGCTTCTGTTTCATGCCATGCCACTCGCCAGTTCTAGTGTTCCCTGAACTACTATAGTCCTTTTCAAAAAGGCTGGCCTCTGCCTGTATCTTGAGTGTTTCCCCCTAACCATTTCAGAGCTTCAGGTCTTAGAGTCTTGATCTATTTCGAGTTGATTTTTTACCCAGCTATAGCACTTCTGGGAATATGCGCAAAGGAATCCAAGTCAGCATACTGTAGACAGCTGCTCCCACGCTCACTGTGGAGCTACCCACAGCAGCCAAGTTAAAGAACCAGTCTAGGTGTCCCTCAGCAGATGAATGGACAAAGTGTGTGGTGTCTTATTCAGCCATAAAGAATTATGTCCTTGTCAGAATAACAGATGGATGGTCCTGGAGATCACCATGCTATCAAAGACCCCCAAAGACATGCTTTCTCTCTTATGTGCAGCTAAGGTTGCATATGTGCACACATGACAAGATAGAAGGGATGGTTTGAGAAGAGGAAGTAGACTGGCAGGTAGAAGAGGAGGGTAAAGGAGAGGGCGTAAATAAGCTCCGTGCATAACAGAAATGTCACCATGAGAGTGACCACTTTGTACAAGGAAAATAACACTGATAAAAATAAAATAAAAGGCCATGGGTACCACTTCCACATTCACACAGGAAGCCGAGACTTCTGGCACTTGGGGGTGACCAGGAGGCTGAAGATACTGGCTGTGGTTCTCAGCATCCTTGAGACACATCCCTGGCCTGAGACACACAGTCACCCTAGTCAGTCCCATACTGCAACCCAAATCCCAGTCCTCCAGAGACAGCTCAGACCACCTTGCTGGGAATGTAATGGTCTGGTGGGCAACTGCCACTTGATTTTCTGCTTCTTACATAAGCTTGGCCTCCTTACATAAACAGCAACACAGCTCAGCTAAGAGAAGGGTGGGAGAAGCTGTTCAGAGAATGGAGAGTTAGTTCTGGTGGGTAAATGTGATGTTGACAGTCACCCAAGAACTGGGGGATGGGGTAGGGGACAGAGGAGACACCGAGATGGAGGACAGGAATGGGATAGGACACGAGGCAGGAGACTCACAGGCTTGTGAGTTGGGTGAAGGTGGCAGCTCCCTCCCACAGCACACACTTTCCTCCTCATAGTCCTAAATCTGCTGGGTGCAAGTGAGAAGTGAGGTTCCACTTGAGGGGTCTGAAAAGTCCTGTGGAGAGGAGACAGGGCTGGTCCAGGATGTGCCCTTCCATCACTGTAACAAGTTATATTCTTATAATCAAACTGTATTCTTATATAATTGCCTTCTAAGCTTAGGGCATCTAGTTTCCTCTTGTTTTACTTATTGGGTAGATATCTTAATGTTTTACTACTCAGTGATGTTTTATTGCTCTGTGATGTCCTTACTACCCTGAGATGTTTTATTACTCTGTAGAATCTTGAAGCTTTGTGATGCTTTCTAGCTAACCATGCCTAACTACTGATAAAGATGTGAAACTAAGAAAATAGAGCTCACCATATGGCCTATTAAGACACCTGGTCCAATTATGAGAGAAGTGTAAAACAAAGTGACAAAAACCTAAATTCTGCCTGTGATGTCTGTTCTTTGTAAACTGCAACCAACTGTAAATGGAAGACCAACTCTTAGCCTAATTAGCCCAGCCTAGCAATAGATCAAGTGTGGCAGATGCCTGGAATATCTGCTTTGTAAACTATGATAACCAGGCAAACTCAGGAAATAACATGGGACATCAATGATAAGAGCCATATGGCCCAAGTGGCAACCATAAAATGAGGTCCTATATAACTTCATTTGTACTTTGCCCAGGGCCCAGAAATTCTGAAGCCATTGTTGCTAATTCTGGGACCATATGCATGTGAAAAATAAACGAGCTCTCTGACTTTCTCCTGGGTAACTTGCTTGCTCTCTTAGCTGTTGAAAGAATTTTTCCATAACTGGACCTGTATGCTTCCAAAAGGCTGAAGTTGTGTAGCAGCTCTCTCTTAGCGGTCCACACACTACTGATGACCAGACAGGAGACTGGGAGCAAGGCAGTGTCTCTGACTTTGTGAAACCCACAGACCATGGTGTCTCTGCTCTACAGAGCTGCTGGGACAGTAAACTCAAAATGGAAGACCTCCTGCTCACTTTCCACATCACCTTCTCCTGACCTTGCTACTGTGGTCTCTAACAACACAGATTCCTGGACCACAATCTTCAGAAATCAGCCCTAGGAGCTGGCAGGGAGTAAACTGCTTCACCCAAGAAGCTTCCATTTGCTTTAATTTGGAGAAGGGAGGAGGCTGGAGAGGCTGCACTGGGATCAGGCTGCAGACCCATGGCTGATTCATCTGCTATATAAAGATGTTCCCTTGGCAGACTAGTCTATGAGAACTGCCTGGAGATCAGGACTAGCTAGGGATGGCAAGCACAGCTTCTCCCACAGCTTGCCTATCACCCAATCACAGCTGCCTGTGGAGTCCATGGCACAGCTAGGAGCTGGGAATGGAGAAAAGGTTGTAGAAGGCTCTTATACCTCTATTTCTTTTTAAAAATTAGAGCCATTCCTATTGGCCATAGTGGCTCCCAGCCCTTGGGAGGCAGAGAGAGGAAGAATTGACAAAATTTTAAGGCCAGCCTGGGCTACAAAGTGAGTTCCATGGCAGCCTGTGTTGCACGAGTGAGAGTTTATCTCAACAAAAGAAAAACACAAGGGGAAAAACAAAATAAACCATGAGGCGGTGGTGGTGGTGAACACTTGTGATTTCAGCAGTAGGAGGACTGCTGCAAGTTCAAAGCCAGCTTAAGTGGCATACTAAAGACAGACTGTTTCAAAACCAGAATAACTTTCCCTCTTCCCCACCAACACACACAAGAAAACAACAGCATTAGGACTACAGTGTTGTTAAGGGCATCAGTTCTCAAATACCTAGGAGCATGGCAGACTCCATCAACCCCACCCCCACCCACTTCCCCAGCATCTCTGTGAGGTATGGTCATGCTCATGGTAGATGTGAAGACATTTCTTAGCACAACTGTCCCCGACCCCATACTAACTGCAGACTCCAGCAAACTGCAACGTATTCATCAACGGAATCTATGAGCTGTCAAGACAGCATGAGCTCATTTGTGGGAAAATAGCAAAATGCAAAAGCTGACCTCTGCTCAGAAGTGAAGTGTACTTATCCTAAGGAAGGGGTGGGAGGGGACAGGGCAGGTGCTTCTGGCTGTGTTCTGCAAGTATTTCTTTTAATATATATATTAAAAGACCTGGACCACTATATATATAGATATATATAGATATATACACACTAATATATATATATAGTGCCTGTAGGCATGTAAGTGCACCCGTTTAGTGCACTGCCCACAGAGGTCAAAAGAGGGTGTCAGATCCTCTGGAACTAGAGTTGTGGACAGTTGTTAACCACCATGTGAGTGCTGGAAACTGAACCCATATCCTCTGCAAGAGCAGTCAGTGTTCTTAATCACTGAGCCATCTCTCCAACCCCATAAGTATTTCTATTAAAAAAGCCAGGCCTCTCTGCCTCTAATATGGCTAGTTCAAACTCAAGTGTCTAGGGCACCAGAGGTCAATCACAACACAAATCAACAGAGAATATTTTGGAATTCCTACTCATTTTTGCCTGAAATAACTAAATCTTTAGAGATTTTAGATTGTGGGTTCCTCAGGTACCCTACATGGCCACTTCAGTAATCAACAGGCACTGTCCACTTGAGCTAGCCCCTGCACTAGATATAACACTTTCTAGACAGTCTGTTATCACTACCATGTCCTAACAGGACACCTGGCTCAGAGTGCTACATTCCCTCAGTCTAGCTCATGTTGTTCATTTGTGGTAAGGCTTGGGCCTGGGATCTCGCTTCATTTGACCCACACAGAGTACTTGCTGTGGGGGTTGGGTGTCCAATGAGGTGGTAGAGGATGGTGACAACTATAAAGCACCGAAGACCAGAATGAAGTTCAAGCTCCTGAGATGACCAGGTGGCTCAATTCCTTTAGGCGAGGTATGGTTTCTGAAAGGAATCCACTGCTAGTTTGGATCCTGAGTACCCAACAAAGATCTTTGTGCTAAAGATCCCTGGGTGGTACGACCTGGAGGCAGCAAAATCTTTGAAATTAGGTCACTGGGTGTATCTTTGAAGGGGACTGTTGGCCCCTTACCTCTTGGGCACCCTGAGGTGACCCACCAAGATGCCCACCATAAAGTACTGTTCTACCACGGGCCTAATGTGACAGGGATGTCATGATGGGCAGAAATCCCTGAAACTGTGAGCCCAAACAAACCTTTCTTCCTCTTGAGTATCACAGAGTCTTGTCACAGAAATGCAAAGCTAGCACACAAACCAAGTGAATCCATGCCTGTTACAGCTCTAACTAATGGCTTTTCTCCCCTTGAATGGTGTCACCCAACCCTTGCCTGGAATGAGAAATCTCTTCACCAGGGACACTCAAACACCCTTTGGGAAATGTTAGATACAATTCTGTCTGACAAACACACATAATTTCCTTTTGTTCTGTATCAATTCTTGTAAAGGACCCAGAGATACCTTCAAAACTGCTCCCTTGGGAGACCCCAAAACACCAACTACAACCAAAACCAAACAAAAACAACAACAAAAAGGTAAAGCCAAGCATGGTGGGTTCACACCTTGATCCCAGCACTCTGGAGGCAAAGGTAGACGGATCTCTGTGAGATGGAAGTCAAGACTGGCTACATAGGGAGTTCCAGGGCAGCTGTAGCTACAGGGAAACCCCATCTTAAACGAAAAAAAAGCTTCTCGACCTTTACTCAACTCCATGCAACGGTCCACTTCCTAGCATGGAAATGATTATTCGAATATAGCGGATGAGGCAGAGGCAGAGGCAGAGGCCACAGTCAATGAGTAAACTGCTACTGCAATGTCCTTTCCGAACACTTTTAGTTTTTCTTTCCAAATCTTATATTTAAAATCTCAACTTAAGGGCTGGAGAGATGGCTCAGCAGTTAAGAGCCCTGGCTGCCCTTGCAGAGGACCCAAGTTTGATTCCCAGCACTCATATGAAGGCTAACAACAGGCTGTAACTCCAGTTCCAGGGGATCCAACACCCTCTTCCTAACCTCTGCTGGCATTGCAAAACATGGGTTTACTAAAATACATGCTCATATATATATATATAGTATATATCATATATAAAAAATTTAATCTCGACTTGATTTAAAATGTAGCACTTTCCAGCATCAAATCCATGCTGAATTTTCAATCTAAAAAGCCAAGATATGCACACAGTGAATGTATCAAAGAAAACCAAGTGGCACATTTTGTCAGATAAGAAAAATAACGAGTTTAATAATTACAAGGATGTAGCACACAGATTATAGTGGTCAACACGAGTGTTGCCCGCCAACACTGGGTTTCCCATGGAGTCAGCACCCTGGGCATCCCAGGGAAGTTGGATGATTGGCATGGAGGCGTACACAGGCGTGGCAGGCATTCTTGACCTGAGCCTGAGGACAGCGGACAAGAGAGTACAGTGGAGCTTCTCGGCTGCTGCTACATCGCAGCAACATGGTTGAGAATGGGAAGTGCTTCACATCTACGGGACAGGAAACGGCTTTGTCTCCTCATCCCTCAGAGAGAGCAGAGGAGTGACCCTTGGTGAATGGTGCCCCTGCATCATTGGTATAAAAGCCCTACCCTCCAGAGACATGCTGAGAGCGCCTTGGTGGGCTTTTACAAAGAATCTCAAAGTAGGTGAGGTGGCACACACCTTTAATCCCAACACTCAGGAGGCAGAGGCAGGCGGATCTCTGTGAGAGTGAAGTTGACCTGGTGAAGTTCTAGGCCAGCTGGGGTTACAGGGAGACCCTGTTGCAAATACACTCCACCCCCCCAAAAAGAATCTCATAGATCCTTGCTTGCTTGTTTTCTGGAGAGCCTGGGAAGATGCTGGATCCACAGAAAGAAAAGGCAACATGTCAAAATGCAACCTCTGGCCACCCTGTCAGGGGTAGGGATGTTAGAAACATGAGTATTGTCAGAAAATACTCCAAGCATATTGTTAAGGCAGGTCTGTAAGAGATCGTCCTGGGCATGGATGGTGACATCAGCAGTGGCAAGAACAGTCTTTTCCTATTGCTGGAGGAGCTGCAGCAACCCCAGCCACCTGTCACCAGTGGTGGAGAGATGCAAGGAGAGTTGTTCCTGAGTTAAAATCTGCTGCAACAGCAAATGCACTCAACTCTAACTGTTCTGCTGCCATGTTTCATGGATCACCAAAATGCTTGTAAAAATGAGGCTTACAAAAGAGAACAAAACACCTGATCTTTTCTTATCCCAGCACAAATGGGTAAAATGCTAACAGGAATAGGAGATCCTAGAGATTGGTCTAAATGAGGCCAGGTGGACTCAGGGGTCTTGACAGACCTGGGCCTGGGTCGGAAACCAGCAGGGGACAGAGATTAAAGCAGCTAGTGTGAAGTAAGAACAGAACTCAAAGTGCCTCAGGCGCCTCACTCAAAACCCCCAACACAGGATTTGCGGGCAGGCAAAGGGCAGCTTGCCCTGCATCCCAAGCCATGAAGTCATGTCTGAGGAAAGAGCTGTCCTGAGACATCTGCAACAGCCCTGTCACTTGAGTCTAAAGATATAACACTTCTCTACAGAAAAGTTTCTCTGGCTTCAAAACCAACCTCTAAGCTCCGGAGGTCACCATTATTTACTGCCAAAACAAAAGGAGGCCTTAGACCCACAGAGAAATGTATAGTCTTGGCCCTATTGACAAGGCTGTAGCCTAGGCCACTTGGCTCTCAGAGCCCACCAGAGTCCAGAGAGGCGGCATGGGCAGGGGCAGGGGCAGGGGCAGGGCAGGGGCAGGGCAGGGCAGGGGAGCTCCTGGTTCTGGGCTGTCACTGTGCAGCTCAACTTCAGGTATGTATTGCTTTATTTTTTACCACAGAGGGGAAAGAGGGTTTTCAGTGAACTGGACAATGCTGGCAATGGCCAGTGGCAAGGCAGAGCTCATGGCTGAAAAAACCTGCAGCCAAACCCTGCCTGGCAGCATAGGCTCACGCTTCCACCCATGCTCATTAGCTGCAGAGTATGTAATAAATAATCCATCTATGTACAGGGTCTAGTTCTCTTGAGGGAGGACCAAACTGCACTCTGTCAGATTTCTACATGAGCCTCTGTAGGCAAGGCTGACCTACTTCTCCACCCGGTGATACAGTCCTGTAACACAGGATTCTGTCTGGATGGGTCAGCAGAAGCAAGTGTCACAGGCAGATGGTGATGTTGACTTCCTGGAATTTAGGCTGAGTCCTACCCAGCCACCATAATGCTCTGGGCATGGTCACAGGTCTGAGACTGGAATACTGCAGTAAGAGAAGACTGGTAACAAAAGTTCAATGTGCTCAAGTAGGGCACTGCTGAGAGCACCATGGAGCCCTGCTGTGCAGAACGAGGCACAGGGCTGCCCGGGCATCTCTCTACCAGGAAGCAGGCAGCTGATTCCAATGCTGCACAGATGCCAACTTCAAGTCCCGGTGGTGGCCAGAAAGGCTGGTGAGAAGGAAATCCTAGAAGACGGTTAGCCCAGCCACAATCTCAGGTGTGTATTCAGAATGCAGTATTTACAAGAAGTACATGTATGGTATTTATGTATTCACTTAAAAAGTCCAAAAGCCAGGACTTTGGTCAGTCACTGCAGAATGAGGTCAGAGATGTCAGCAGGGGGAGAATGCACAGTCTGGCCCTCAGTGTTTATACCTCATGTGTGGCTACTTCAGAGATGGCCTGACCCCTGCCATTCGCCTGATGAAAACCACTTTCCTCAGTCTTGAAAGTTGCCCTGCTTGGGGCCAAGGACCCTGGCCTGGTCTGGGAATTGCTGGTCTTCAGTCTGTGAGAATGAGGTCACCCTATAGATTGGTCTCGTCCCAAGCAGGGTCATTCATGTTCTTCAGAACTTTCCTCACCAGCTTTTCTAGGTCCTTGCGGGCCCTCTGCTCCTCTTCTAAGGACTTCTTCATCTTCTTGTTATCCTGGAAGGAAAGCAGACCAAAGCAGGCTTAATACCTTGGCACTAAAAGCATCCTTCTCCTGAAGGGAAGCTGGATGAGAAAGGGGTGTGGGCATACCCAAATGTGGGAATGGGCACTGGGATGTGCTGGGAAGCTCCCATTTACTCATAAAAAGAGAATCTTGATAAAATACACCAGAAGAAAAAGGCTAGGAACTAATGGGAACAATCTCTATCTGACCTACTGTTGGCAATTTTAATTTCCTTGTCCAGTCAAATGTGGGGTAGAAGTAACAGCAACTGAACTTGAATGAACTGCATCAAAAAAGGAGGAAGATGTGCTGCCCTGCAGGAAGTCCTGAACAAGAAGGGAGATGAGCCGTGGGAGAGTGCTCCTTTGTGTGACAGGACCTCCCAGAGTACATCTGTCCTATCCCTATAAGCCTCCAGGACCTCCTACCTCCCCTCAAATATGCCTATCAACTGTTGATCATATCACATAATGAGGTTAGCAAGATGGCTCAGCAGGTAAAGGTCTTGCCAAGCAAACCTGATGATTTGAGTTTGGTCCCAAGAACCCACATAAAGATGGAAGAAGAGAACTGACTCCACAAAGTTGTCCTCTGACCTCTACAGGGGCAATGGTATCATATACTTCCAAAATAATAAACACAGTAAACTTTTTTAAAAGTCACATAGACACGCACACCTGGCTGGCTGGCAGTGCTGCCCGCTGCCCTGGCTTCTAAAGCACATAGACCACTCTGTGCAGGCTAACCAGGGGCGCCAGTCAGGAACTATTATAGACAGGATTATAGATCATCTCCACAAATCCTGAGTTCAAATAGGCCACTTTAAACAAGCGTTCCCTGGCCTGTAACACTTAAGGAAAGTCAATGGCTTTATGATTTCCTTTTATATTTTTATGCTTATGGACAATGAGCTTTGTGTTTAATACAGTATTTTCCCTTTTTTCTCTCATTAAAAAATGGTTAAAATTAAAAACTGGCTGACACACCTGTCTTAACTCTTGGACTTCATCCTTTAATGCGTACACAGTGTCCACAAGGCTCCTGGAACAGGAAACAGAGCAAGCACATGAACAGAAGCAGAGCCTCCAGGGCTACCTGGGGCAGCAGAGGAACTCTGCCTACTCGCCTCATCTAAATTCAAAACTTCAGAAGTCTCCCACCTCTAGTACTTCAGGCTAAACCCTAGTCTAGGTCATCAGCCACCTGTAAGGCCATGCCCCAGCCCTGCACTGCCCGTGGAAGGGGCAAAGGCCCTCCTTAACAGAGTGGAAGACATCTTACTTTTCTTCTATCACTGTCTGACCGTTACTTTTGGTTTCTTCGACTATAATTTTCTCCTCTTCTGGAAGCAAAACTTGTGGTGCAGATTCTTTGCGAGAACCTAGGATTGTTAAAAAGGAAAGAAAAAAAAACACACATGAATGCTACAGCAGAACTAAGGGAACCTACTCAACTACATAAAGCATCACTTATACATAAAACTCTAGTGTCTGTGATTAAAATAATTCATCAAGAGAGACTAGAATGGGTACCTGGGACCTGATTTCTCCACTTCTGTTTACTGAGTGCAGTCTTTATGCCCAACCAAAGCATTACAGAGGAAACAATAGCTTTTTTGCAACATTAAATTCTTTTAAACTCGAACATTTTCAATAGTGAGTAAGTTAAAGGTCTGAACGCACAGATCTGTATACTCAACCCAAATTTAAATCATTATATTATTCCAGAAATTTTAGAAAGACACAGAGGACTGTGTAGAACACATACACTCAGTTCATAAATTTAAAAATCCAGCAATTAGAAAAAAAATTAAGTCTACAACAATGTCTAAAAATGATAACAACACTATAACACACGGGTTAGAAAAAGTGAAATTTATTATCTGCTTATTTTGTGAAAGCTTTATTCTCAGGTCCCTGGAATAAACTCTTTTCTAAATGAGAGGATACTGTCCATAATGCCAGAGGCATACTGACACCACTGAACAGGTCCTAACCCCGCCACTGGCACACGATGCACTTTACAAACTTCATAGGATGACTGTGACAACCAGAGATTCATCTTAAAGAAGGAGGATGCGAGGAAGGAAAAGATTTTCTTCAAGATTATACAATGTGGTAATATTTATCATTTGTTTTTGAGAAATGACACCAGAGGCAAACTGGAGAAGGACAAACTCTACTGCAGAATGCAGGCACCCTCAGGAGGGGCTGTGCTCTCCTGACCACGCGCTGTGAGCTAAGCTGACTGACTGGAAATGGTGGCTAACTTGTTATTGTGTTTCTAGGGTACCCTTTGTGTATCTTCCTGAAAATACATCAGATTATAAGGGGAGTACTTGTTGCACACCCTGGTTGTCATAGAAACCCTAGAATTCTACAGAGCAGCTTTGCAGACATTGCATCCCAAGCATGTGCCGCTCTGAACTAAACAATATTAGCCACTGCTATTGAGGCTGATGGCGAGGGCTCATGAAACGTTCCAGGCATGCAGTTGTTGCACCAGGGCAACTACGGAGCCTGGTGGATTCTGGCCTCAGGCGCACCTCCCCAGGACACCCTCCCTCTTGGTACCTGACAAGCCTGCTCCATTGGAGGGTGCTGGGCCCAGGCCCAGAAGGCAGGGGCTGAACAGACCTTGGGAAGCCAAGTCTGGGTCATACAACACAAACATCACAAGAGTTGTTCTTTACATCAGTGAAAAGAAGGGCTGTGTACAGTGACAGCACCCTACTCTTCCATCCCATGTGAGCAATTAGGATGTCAAAGCTGCAGCAAACAGGTGCACATTCACGTTGTTCTGAAAGACTATCCTGAACATGGCCCTCCCACACGGGGAGGGATCTGCATCTACAGGTGATGAGGAGGCCATACCAGCCATTGTTCCCTCAGTGCCCCACGTCTCAAGGATGGTAGGCTTTAAGATACAAGCCTAGAGAGGACCATGTTATAAAAACCACCACCAGGCTGATGATGCCAGCCTTCAGGACCCTCTAGCAGGGTCCAGGAGACAGGCAGATATCTCTTTTAGACTGCCTCCTCAATTTGACAAGAGCCCATCCTGGGTCTCCTTTCCTGTTGAGCATAGAACATGGATGGGCTACATGGATCAGGGAAATAAGTCCAGGGCATGGGTTAGAAGGAAAACTTGGTGCATGTGTTATCTTCTGAGAAAAAGTAGAAAAGGATTCGAAAGATTCTGGTGTTTAAACTACTGGACCCAAGATGCTGCTCCTCTAGGACAGCCAGGAAACAGGACGTGAATCAGTTCCCAAGTTTTCCCACATCTATCTAGGGTCTAACTGTCTTGCTTGGGCTTTAATAGCTGGTGACAACATTAGCATCAAATTAAAAAGATACAGTCACCATGGTGAATGTGTTGGGTTAAAACTGCAATGCCTTTCAAGGGCATCATCAAGCGAGACCAGCTGAAGCCTTGAGGACTGCACCTAGCAGATGGGTCTGAGCACTTCTCAGTTCTTTTAGTCTTTTCTAGCTTCCTGGACAGTCTGTTTCCAATAGGAAAGCCTCCAAACTACTTAAGACAGAGTCAAAAAAACTGGCAGCTGCAACAGTATCACTGAGGACACACCCAGGGTCACCCTTCAGCTAACCACCAACTGTCAAGAGAATTTGCAGAGCTGTTCTAACTAATTCTTAACAAATGAATTCATAAGTAAAAGCTTTGAATTCTATTAAATAACACAACTGACTTGAGGAGCTTGACAATGGTCATATTTGTACAAATGCTGTGTACTCAAAGTACCCTAGAATTGAGTACAAGTTTGAGACTAACTGCTCCAGTTCTGAAACAGTAACTCAGGCAGTGAGCTAAGGGACTTGCAACTAAGGGTTGTCTACATAGAAGAAATTTTTTCAATACCTGATATCAATACAACATAATATTTCTAAAATGGGTTTTTTAAATATGTGTTTCAACAAACAATAAAGGGATACTATCTGGTCAGATTGGTTGGCTAGTTCTTTAAGAACAAAAGTTTTCTAAAACAAACTTCTCTCTGCAATTATGGAAGTATTTTTAGGTGCTTTAACACAGTTTCCCTGAATAGCTATGTTGGAAAAAGCATGTAACCACAGAATCACAGAATGTTCTAGGAAGTTTACTTAAAACCCTGTAACTGGAGCTCAGTCACATTAACACGGTTGTGACAGCTCTGGATGGCACAGACTCTGTTTTTGCAAACTTTAGTCTTCAAAGAGTTAAGACACTTTTGCTACTTGCTGTTTCTGGCAATACATGCAGCCATTCTTTGAGACTCACAGAGCACCTCGAGAACATGAAAGGTTTGGGGAAGGCTTGCCATAAAAATAGCCATTTTGCCATAATTCAGTCCATCTAAACCTTGTCTGAACAGCATCCTCTTGTTTATTTCAGCATCATCAGTAACAGTGTGAGTGAGAAGTGCCAGACTGGTCCATAACCCCTCCCCCAAATTACCAACCCTGCCCTTGCTGTTACTGTTTCTCTGTGGGGGTGGAGTAAGAAACATGCAATTACAATAGAAAATAGCTTACCCTCAACACCAACCCAGCATTACTCAAAACTGGAATCTCCAGGAACACACATGCAGGTATGTGTTACAAGCCCAAGTCACTGAGATAATTTCACAAGGCCACTTTTGGGGGCACTTGCATGGCATAGCTGGGAATGCTAGCAGGCTCTGGGTTACAAAGGTAACACCTACTCATATATGTGATCTGAAGATTGAGGACATGTCATAATAACAGGAACACAAGAGTCAGATGCTAGTGGTCTCAGAATCCTGCCACATGTTGTCAAGGACGACTAGGCTGTGGGCCTCAGCTTGAGAAACACAGATCTGATCAAAGAATCCCATTTCAGGAGATCTAGGTTGACCTTTGTGCCCAGGCTGGATAAGCAAGGATCACCCCAGGCCACTCCATCCTGATCGATCCTGCCTAGCACCATCATGACATACAGCTGTGTGACTCAGGAACAAGAGTCAACAGTCCAGTCTCTGCCCTGGATGAGGTGTGAATTGTGGGCATGCACATATGTGTCTACCTGCATTCAAGGCCACAAATGTCTAAGTCTACCACAAAAGAACACTGGTCCATCTGGCCAGTGACCTGACATGTGTGATATGGTTTCTTAAATGAGTGACCTTTCTAAGTCTGCATCCATTACACTTCACCTTACCCAACTTCCAGGAAGTTAACAAAGCATCATACTTAAAAAAAAACTCCAGTAGCGTCCAAGTCACACAGCTCACATGGTCTGGGGTTCTGAGATTTGAATTGACTTCTCCACCCTAGGAAAGGGAGGGCACATCTTCTCTAAGCACTCCCTTTGCCTACTGTCCATTTGTCCTGATCACATGTGTCACCAGGGGTTTCTTTCTCTTGCTTCATTTTTTCTCTTCTGAACTAAACATGCACTTTATAAAAGGGAAAATGCCAGCACTAGTCTAACTGAAAAGCTTTAAAAGCCAAAACCTTTTTTTTCACTTATCCATGGAAGAAGATAATGTTTCTATGGAAAACAAACTTTGCAATGATTGGAGAAAATTTTTTTAATGGATTGTCAGGCACTCCTTTGATCCGAGCACTCGGGAGGCAGAGGTAGGTGGATCTCTGTGAATCCAAGGCCAGCCTGGTCTATAGCAAGTTCTAGGTCAGCCAGGGTAATATAGTCAGATCCTATCTCTAAATAAATAAAACGTTAAAAAGGAGTGAACCTGAATTGTTTAGAATATATCTGACCTAAGAAAGTGCCAATCCTCAATCAAGGCAGGTGGAAGGCTTGCCTGTAGATGCCACATCTGAAGCATAGCCAAGTCACACACAACTTCAAACTAAGCTATTCCCCTCCCCAAGGTAACAAATATTAAAAGCCAAGGGCTAGCAAATGCAAAATTTATTTCAACTGTACATAACAGATGTCTTTTCATATAAAACAAACACTTCATTGCCATATGCAGCACAAACAATACGCACACTGTACAGTACAATGCAACATTCAGATATACATCCAATTCAATTTCAAATGGTAGTCTTGTACTAAAAATGGCTTTTCCCATTCACAGATAAAGAGCACAATATATAGACTTTTCTCCCCCAAGATCTTATACCACTATATACACATTATTGTGTTTTGCCTATTTTATGCAAAACACAGAGTTAATATAGCTTATTAAAGACTTGTGGCGAGTGTTAGTTCAACAGGAATACTGTTGGGCCATTGCAAAAGGCCTGGGGATGGCTTGGACCTACCTTCTTGCTTGGTCTCCATCCTTTCGTTATCTCACTCACTGTACTCACAGCATTACAGAGCTGTGTACATGGAAGGAGCTACCAGCATGACTATGGTTCCAAAATGGAGAGACAACACTTCTGATGACATGCCACCTCTGCCACATGAGGACCACCTCCAGGCGTGTGGCACTAATAAACTTTTAACCAGGTCATAAAACTAATGATGTCAGACATTCAAAACAAATGCAAAGAAAAGATCAGGCTATTATTCTGTAGTATCAGTATCAACAAAAATCACCGTCAAAATGGCTCTGACTGGTACAAAAAGGAGTTACGGTAAATTGTCAAAACTTTGGTGTAACGATATAAATGCTGATGTCTCGTTAAGACAATCAGTTGTCACTTCACTTGGTGTTAAGAGAAAACCCCAAGTACAGCAGCTCTGTCTCCCTGTTGAGCCATACAGGCAACCCACGCTGACACAGGCACAGCAGGGCAGGAGCAAGGAACCAATGCAGCTATGATCACAGCCCTGAGGCAGTGTCAACAAAGACGCCTACCATGTGGGACATAACAGCAAAACTGCTTCCCCAGTCACTGTATGACACTGAGTCAATACATAAATTTCATGGTCATGTTTTGTGTTGTGTTTTTTTCCCAAAAATTCCTTTTGCTACTTGGCTGAATCTATACAACCTCGTCTCTACTGGAAATTAATACTGGGTGCAAGTTTTAAAAGCTTGCTCCTTGACTCTCTTATAAAAATACAAAATCTTCAGGGGGCATAAGCAGTTCAGTAGCCACTGGGAGCACCCGCAGCTCCAGGCCAGCTCTCACTCCACGCAGTTTGCAGCCGCCCCGCCTTTACTAGCACCTCTGGCTGGCAGCAGCAGGACCAAGATCCCGGAAGAGGGCTGGCTGCATCAGAGTGCAAACGAGACACAACACTGAATACACGGGCTTGGCAAGGAAAGGTGCGGGAGATAGGTCATGGCCGCCCTGAAGGAAGGAAAGAACATTATTCCCCATTTGCTGTGGCATCCTGTTTCTAAAACAGGTGTCAATGAACACTTAAAATACAACCCTAAGGTTCCATTTTAACACCAGACGGGGTGCGTGGAGGACACATTATCGGCCCTCACACAATGACCAGATGTGGTTTGCTGCTACGACTGAATGCAAAGGTTACATTCAGTTCTTTCGAAGCTGAAGTCAGACGGAGTGGAGCCAGTGAAAACTCCTTACAACAAACCCCAGAAGGAGGGGGATCTTCTCACAAGCCAGTTACGGTGGTAACCTTGTCAATCTTTGATATTCCATTGCAATGAAGCACCAAAGTTAACTCAAGGTTGCTGTAAATGGAGTTTCACTGCAGCTAGGTGCTCATGGCTCTCACAGACAGCACAAGGATGGATGCTGGGGGTAGCCAGGCTATGGCCAAGCCAAGCACTCAACCAAGCACCTCTCTGAACGCAGTCTAGCTGCACAGGCAGAAGCAGACACTTCAGCCTCCAAGTGCGCAGACTCAACAGTGCCACAAAACAGGTTGTCACTGCAGTTCAGGGAAGTGTGGTATGATGGAGAGTGGATATCTCAACGTGATAATGAACTCACCTTTGGTAAGGAGAGCTACTGCCTCACGGCCACAGTGCACACACATGGAACAGCTCAGAGCAGTGGGTGGAGACAAGCTCTGCTCTTAACACCCATGGTGCCAGCCTTTCCATGTATCTGCCAAGGCACAGAGCCCACACCTCACTGTACTGTTGCCAGAACAGCCATCAGCTGGCTCTTGGCATCTCTGTTACAGGTATTCCTCTCCTTATCTCTCCACAGCTGTTTGATCAAATACATTATACTTAAAAAAAAGCTGAGGTCCCCTGTGTAAGGCCCGAGTCTCCTCCATGCTGCTGGCACTTAAGACTGCAAACCTATGTGGTTGTGGTATAAAATATAAAAGTGTCCATACAGCTGTCCAATAAGAAGTGAAACAGTTGCTACACTGAGCATTAAAAAACCCAAATCATTTGGGGCTTTTATAAAACAACTCCCAATGGGAAGATCCCCGTCAGGGACAGACTCATTGGACCCACCTCCTCCCTCCAACAGGCAGCAGTTTGAATGCATACTCAGATGGCAATTAAGCCTCCACTAGGTACAATGGGATATACCAGAAACACTCTCAAAAAGTTGTTAAAATATCACATAAAAGAGACAAGGAACAGCAAGAAAACATCTAAGAAAAGCAGGCTGCGATACAAGCATTGTTAAGAAGGCTCAGAAGTGCATTAGTTCTGGTGAGAGATATATGAGCAGCAGCTCTTACGGGATGCAGAACCCATTCTGTAACTATGGGCTGTCCATATACTGTCGTACTCAGAGTCTTCCGACAGGTCTGAGGGCTCCAAACGAGAAAGGCTACTGCGACGACCCAAGGAGTCTAGACTTGATTGGTCGTCATCAGCCAAGACGTGATTATGCATCAGGTCAGTGCCTTGCCATGCTAAGACGGGATGAAGTGACAGGTGCGACAGGCAGAGGGGGATGAGGAGGGACGGACAGAAGAGCCACAACCAAAACATGGAACAAAAGCAAAAGGTGATGGGAAGAGAAGGGAAAGAGAAAATACTGTTAAAAAATGGCAATAATGTTTGTTTCTCCTTATTTATGACTGGGTTTTTATAATGAACTTATTTAGCACAACCCTCAGAACAAAATTTTATTATTTTAATAAACCTAAATTATATTGTTTCAAATGGCTTCTTTGCAAAGATATCTACATAATGCCTTTGCCTAAAAAGTCTACACATTACATTCATGTCCAAAACACGATTCTATGAACCCTTGGCAACTAACCAATTCCAATAACAATCTCATTTAGGACAATTTATAAAAAGGTACTATTTATGCAGCTAATCCATTATTTCTTATTCTAAAAATGATATACTGAATGCAAAATAATTTCAAAAGATTTTTTACTTACTTCAACTATTCTTTGCCAAGATTATATACAAAAGCAGCGGGGGACCAAACTTACCTTATCAGTCTACAACCTGCCCCAGTATGAGAATTTCAGAGTGGAGAAAGGGACAGAGTGAGTCTTTGGCTTCCACCCCTGCTTACAGGGCTGGCAGGAGCTCAGCCCCAGGCACAGAGTCTGTTCACAGTGTCTGTTAACAGTGCAAGCTCCCCTGGCACAGACCCCTTATCCTCAAGAAGATAGGTGTAAACTGGCAATGCTACTACTGAAAGGAGGGTGGCAAGAGGCAGTGGCAAGGGATGAGGCAGAAGTAACTTCATGGGTGCCTGACAGCATGAGTTAGGCAGCTGGGTGGGCATGCAGCTCCCTCAGGGAAGCCTCAGCAACCAAAGTAAACTCTGTTCCAAGTCTGTGAGGGCCATTCCTTCTTTGAGACAGAAACCAATGCCAAGTATGATTGATGTAAAGCCTCTTGGTATCCAAATGTGTACTGAATAGTGGAGCTTTTGGTCGTATATAGTGTCTATCTGTAACTGTTTTTGCTAGGCATTTATTGTGGAAAAGTATTCACTATGAACCCATTTCCAGAAGTTCTGATCAAGGATGTCATCTGTCCAGCACACACAATGCCCATCACTGCCAGTGTCTCAGAGTGCCTGCTAGAGGCTATGTCTGACTCTAACCTTTGAGGCCCCAGGTATTGAGTGGGACACACAGTAACAACTGAAAGCAAAACTCAGTACAGTGATCAATGTTTTTCTGGCATGGAAGGAATGGAAGTACAGAACGTGGGCCAGTAGAAAAGAAAGAGCTCTGCACAAACCTCAAGCCGCCCTACCAAAGCAGCTGAAACAGGAAGCCACAGCTCATCCCTGGGGCACTCCATCTTTTGCCAGGAGGGAACATAGCCTGTGCTAAGACAAGCATGGAATTCACAGAGCTTCCAATTTCACCTAAGAATATTCGGGGGTGGGGGTGGGGGGTGCCTCCCAGTTCATTTCAAATACTTCAAAGTGAGGTGACTAATTTATAACCACAAATTTAAAATCCATAAAATCAATGACCACATTTACAGCATATTACAATACAATCATTGTCAAATTATGAAAATGTAACACTTTAATCATCAAAATTACATGATGAATTACTGCTCAACCATTGTGATATGCGCCCCATGGCTTGCACCCTAGTACCTAGGCCTTTTCTTGTTCTCCCATTCTGCTAACTAGTAACCACAATAGGCTCTTTCCCCAGAGATGGCAGGGACAAAAAAGGACCTGATTGACCCTTAGCAAAAAAGTCTTAAGTATCACAGGCAGAAGATAGTGCAGTGCTGGAAAAATTCTGCAAGTGGAAAAATGAGTTTCTAACTGATCACAAATTCTGCTGGGGCTTAGCCTTGCTAGCTGCAGGTTGTCAAAGATGCAGGTACTTTAACAGAAGTTGAGCGGCTTAAGCCTTTTCCCTACCTTTTTTGTCTTTTTAAGGCTGGTAAGTCATGAAATTAAGCCACCACCTTTGCAGGTGATAAATGAAAAGGTGAAATAGATGTCTCTCTAAAAGATGAGACAGAGAAGAAGCCACAGGAATGAGATCCACAGCTACTAGTTTCTATGCCAACCAGCCAGTTTTTTTTTTTTTTTAAAAAAAGAGTAGAACAGAAAAAGTCCTGTGGCACCCATTTGCCCGGAAGTCTCCTGGGGTTGCAGGTGCCAGCAAATGGGAAGTGACCTTCAAGTCAGGCAGGCAGTGTTCCCAGGTGCTGCCACACTGTGCCCCCTCCCACCTATGGGATTAACAGAAGCCAGTGGAATCTACCAAAGAAATTAGTGTTTATCCATAAATATTAAAAATAAAAAATTTAACGTAGATAGAAACTTGGTTCTAGATTTATATTTTAGATGATTCTAAGTTTTGCTTTTTTTTAAATTCCAGTATCATCATTAAACAACTAAAATAAATGATAGAAACTTCAACTGCCTTCTTCATACAGCTTCCTAGGTAAAAGCTTCATGAAGGCTGAAGGCCCTTGCCGTCGACCTCTCTCCAGAATACTACACTGTTATTCTGCCCATGGATCAGATCCTTTTCAAATGACAGGACCTGGGGCACATGACTGTGTCACTTGCTAAACTCCCTAAGACCTGCTTAGGTCTACAGAGCAGACGCCTGCAGACTGTGACCTCACACAAGCTGACACTTACTTGAATTGAGAGTCTGCCGTGTCTTTGCACTTGTACAGTAAGCTTCAATAACTTTTAGAATCTGGGCATCTTCTTCCAGAGCAGCTGTGCCTGTTGAGACACAAACCCATTACTACTGAACACACATCCCAGAACCATGCCCTACTAGCTCACCAGAAACTGCCTGGATAAAAGCAAACTCAAAGACTCAGCTGACCAAGCCAGCTCAGATGACCCCTTCATTTTCTTGTTAGGTAACAGTTCTCTAAATACTTAAAAATAGATATATTCAAGAGTTTTTAGTTTTTTGAATTTTTTTATGCACAATGTATCTGGCAAAGGATTAACATCATAACTCTGTAAAGCTATTAATCCATAAGGAAAGCAGTATTCACCACCCACAAATTAATAAAAGAACAAGAAATAGGGATAAGAAATTCACAGAAAGCAACAACAGTAATTAAAATGATGTTAGGCCTCATGAAAACAGGAAGTGATGAGTTAAGTACCCCAGTTTCACAAATTGGCTCTCAACACGGGGTGAGCAGGAGAGCCAACCTCACCCAGCTGTGAGTAGTAAAAACAGGAACCTTCTGGAAAGGCACTGGTTCACAGGCCTCAAAAGAAGGCATTCCCTTCTGACCTAGTAATTCTTACTCAGAAATTAAGATACGAAACTCACCAGGCCCAAGCTCAGAGGCTTGTCAAAACTCTGCCTTACATGTGGCCATGTGGATGTCGGCTCATCTTCTGACAGAGGCCAGAAGAACATGTCAGGGCAGTAGAACTGGACACAGCTTCTCTTACCCACAATTCTCAGGAAGGAAGACACGTGTGAGGTAAACTATTTTTTTATTGTTTTATGGTTCTTAAGGTGTATGTGCATGTGTGTGTATGTATATAAGCTCACATACTCTAATAACATAGATGAATAGAGGGCTGAGATTCTTATAGCTGTATAATAATTAAGTCTCAGTAACTTTTTTTTTCTTTTTTGAGACATGGTCCCACTATGTAGACCAGGCTGGCCTGGAACTCATAGAAATACATCTGCCTCTGCCTCTCAGGTGCTAGGATTAAAGGCATGCCCACTACACCAGACTCTTATAACATTTTAAGGGAGTAAGTTATCTATGTAAAGCAAGTCAAATATTCACTACTAGACTGCAGGCAACAGCCAACATGAGGACAACACTGTTGCTGCCTGGTGTGGACTATTACACAGATTATAAAAACTCCTAGGATTCCAAGGTCAACACAACTCACACAATTACAGAAGCTTTGGAAAACTGAGGTTTCCTGAGCACCAGCCAAGCACAGGGCTGACTCAGGGATATGAACAGAGACTTCTTTAACCCTTGGCCTCCCATCCCAACCTTAACTTTCTGAGACTCCTGGGTGAGGATACAGATAATAGCTTCTCCTCTAAGCTCTGAGGACACACAACTTTCAGGCAACCTCTCCAGGTACCAGAAGTATAAGTCCACCAGCCCACCTGATGATGCCTCTTGGTTTGTGTCTCCCCAACACAGGCCCACCATGCCCACTGCACTCCTACGTGTAGCTAAGGCCAGTCCTCACAGCCCCCCACAGCCCACCTTTCAGGGCTGTATATCTCATTGTGGGGAATAGCACTTGATCTCCACAACTAGTTATCACCTGGCCATGACAAGTGAACCATCTTCAGACTCCGATACATGTCCCTTGGGTCAAATCCCATGCACCCAAGAAATATATCCTGTGGACTTGGTCTTCACAGCTCGTGTCCCCTATAGCTGTGTCCCTTGCTCAGACAAAAAGCAGCAGCCAAGTTTGCTATCCTCTTAAAGACCTGGTGACCTGCAGCTGGTCCCTGGACCCCACAATGTGAGTCCCATGGAAAAATGTATGGCAAATACTTGTTCAATCAGGGCCACCAGACACACTTGAGTCCAGCCCTCACCTCCCCTTAGAGACATGAATGACAGTGAGTAAGAGGCAGAGTGGGTCTGACTCAGGCCACAGTCCTGATGGATAGAGCAAAGGCAACAGGAAATCACAGCACTTCAGAGGTGTAGACCTAGGAATGGGGCTGGAAGAGCAAGTGACACCCCTAGTCTATAGAAGGCAGTCTAGGCACTGGCTGGCTGGGTGGGTAGGTGAGTGGAGAACAGATACACGTGAGGGCTCTATACTGTCACACAGATAACTCTGCTTGTCTGGTCATCATCATCTCAAGGTGCAAGCCTTGCTCTCTTCTGAAGCTACAGTGAGGCCATTCTTTTACTAATAGATATAACCTAGACTAGTGATTTTTAATCAACCCCAGGAAAACCATGCTCTTGGATGATGACCCAGGCTCTCCATGGCAATCAGTTTAGTACCCCACCTAAAAAGATAATGAATGTATGTGGATATGCTTGAGAATTAACATATCAAAGCACTGCAAGAAGTGCACCCACCATAGCAAACATTGGAGGTGTTAGGAAGGACATGTGACTTTGGATGAATATGAACTAGGGATGAAAAAACCAGGTGGTCTTTTAACGTTAAGGGTGGAGTCCAACTTGCACTTGTCTTTTCCAATGAAGATGAAGAAACCATTTTGAATAAATTATGGGTGAGGCCTGAATGGGGACACAGTGGGAGAAACAGGGTTCCTGAGAGGCAGTTTCTCTGGCACAGGGTGAGGACACAGATAGCTCCATCTGCACATGGTTGAGGGGACAAGTAAGATCCATTGGTATGGTGCTGGGAGGGACAGTTCTAATATAGCTAGGGGAACGAGTGTCCTCCGAGTTGAGGTCCACTCTTAAAAACTCAATTTAAGACCAGTGTGGTGATGCATGCCTTTAATCCCAGCACTCATGAGGCAGCAGCAGGTGAATCTTTATGAGTTCAAGGCCAGCCTGGTCTACATAGAAAGTTTCAGGCCAGATGAGGTTACAGGGAGACCCTGTCTCAAAAGGACCCAAAAAACTTTCAATTCAAGAGTCAGTCTATTTGTTTGGGTAATTATGATGCTGGCATAATAATAAATGTTGCCAGTGACTACCTTCCCTCTACACTGCAAGCATGAGGAGGCCATGCTCCCCACCCCACCCCCACCCCACCCAGTGAATACTCACTCTTTCAACAGTGTCTTCCCCACATGCACAACATATACTTTTTCAGTCAAGTTCTCCACACACACGCCACAGATACTCAGTCATGCTCGCCCCACACGCACTGCAGATGCTCACTCTTTCGCAAGGCAAACTCCTCATCTGAAGGCTTCCGTTCGGGCTTGCGCTTCGGTAGTAGCTTTTTCATCGTCTTGGGACTCTTACTAAGATCCTAGGGAAACACAAAGATGGACTTCAGAGCCACAGCTCTCACTAGTGCATCAGAAGGACTGCTTCAGAGGTGGGAGGAATCAAGCCAGCGTGGTCACTCACACACATTCCCACGCTATCACCTGCACTTTCATTTTTCTCTGCCAGCTGCCAAATTAATCTAAAATCAAGAGACCACAGGGTATTTCACCATTTCTCATCCCACAGTAATTCACAAGAGCCTCTAGTGCCAAAGAAAAAGGGCCCATGTGTGCAATCCCCACACCTTTTTTGTTATGGACCCACCTGGTACTAGAAAAACTGAAGAAAAATAAAGCTATTTTAAAAGAACAGAAAGCAAAGTTTCCTTCAGGAAAATATGGAAAGAAAGTCCCAAGAGTAAAAGCAAAGAGGGCAGGGAACTGGTGGCTAAGCACAGAGAGTGATAACAGGACTTGTTGGATGCTCTGCAGTGGGCCTGTGTCCCCAACTCTGAGTATACTAAAGGTGTGCAGCTACCATCTTAGCACCTTTCTTTTAAAGTGAAAAGGAAGTGCAGGCATAGCAGATCAGATGAAGAATCAACTGTCAGCACATCAGAGCTGACAGCAAAGTCGGCTGCCTCCTCACTACAAGTAGAGCTGTGACTACAGGTACTGACCACCACGCTTTTTATAGCTCTACCTTTAAAATCTTTTAGGTAAAGAGAAACACTTTAAAAAGAAATAGAGTAGAAATCAGTTTTCATCACACAGTGGACTTGACAGGTTGCCTGACTCAAAGGGAACAGTCAGGAATACCCCTGCCCAAAGGGACCACATGCATGCAGGTTTGCAGCAGACCCAGTCACGTTCACTATCACACTCTGCTCTCGCTTACACACAGCTATGCTAACACATGGGTAACTTGCTGCTCACTCTCATTCCAAAGCTGAGCCTCCTAGGGTGAAAGCAGGGTTAGGTGAAGCGCATGAAACTGCTAGCCCTTCTGTGGGCAAGGGAAGTATGCTGTGGCTGTGCTCTTTGTGCATCAAAAGGATAAGAGTAGATGGAAGGCAGCTGCATTGTGACTTCTTCCAGGTCAAGTTGCTGCCTTAACAACTCCTTATTTTCACTGGTAAGCATGCTCTTCACCTCAGACAGCTTCAGGTTTCTGTGCAAGTCTCGAGCACAGCAGAATAAAATGCAGAGTAAGGCAAAGCCCACACAGACTGCAAGTTCATGAGCACCACGGGCTCAGTGCCTCCTTGATTCCACTACATCAAGTACAGGCAGAGCACACACAGGCTGAGGGCTACACATGCCCTTCCATTAAATGGAGCCTCCCAGTTCTCCAGCAGAAGAGAATGACAGAGAATCAAGACAAATTCTCTTCACAGTTTTGAAGAAGTTACTGCCACTCTTTATGTCATAAACAGAAACACTAGAGCTTTATTTCTGAATTCATTGGAATGGCAAGGGGAACTAAGTATAAGACAGCTGTATATGTAGATTTCAAGGCATGCTCACTGTTGCTGGCAGTATGAGTGGCTAAAGGACCTCACCTCCTTGTAGCAGAGAGCAGCTGAGGGTCGGAGGGGAGGTGCAGGCCGCAGGCAGCTCAGGCTCCAAGGCTTGGGAGTCTTCGGAGGCTCCAGGGGTCCCCAGCTGATGGTGGTGTGTGGGGTGCCATGGTGAGAGGGGTGGGGAAGAGTGTGGTATGCAGGTGTCAGTGCCACAGGCTTGCTGTCCGCGTGCTTGCTGGATGGAGTGATAGGATGGGAGGGAAGCTGCCAGGCACAAAAAGCAAGAGCAGAGACAGAATGAGATGAGAGAGGTCACTGCAGAAGGACCCTAATCACACAGCTTCACACTGAGCTTTATCATGCTCCCAGGGAAGGGAGTCCAGTAGTGCATTTCTGGCAGGACACGGGGCTGTTCACACCCTCCACTTTAGGTCACAGCCTTGCCTGGGCTTAAAGACCCACATTTTCCACAGGTCAAAGCTACCATATAGTAATGTGTGAGAAAAGGCTCATTTGGTACAAATATTCCCATTTCACCAAATAAGAGGCACCTCTGACTGGACTGTGATGATGGGAGAAGAACACTCTCCCCAGGCAGGCATTACGATTTGCTGTGTGACATAGGAATAGGGAGAAACTAAGGGCATGTGCTGAGAGAGGAGAGAGAGATGAGGAAGGAACAGTTTTCTTGGTACATCAGGCCCCTCCCATCTATGACTCCTTCATGTTTAAAGGGCAAACTCAGTTGCCACAGAGTTCTGTAAAGACAGGAATATGGATCATATGTCTCTTTACAAAAGGATGTTAATCTCTGGAACAACGATGCTTTTCTGTTTAAAAACTCAGCTTGTTTTAATAAAAACAAAGTCACTCAAAATTTGATTCTTCCATGGGATATGTTATTAATAAGCTTTGTATTCATGGAAAACCCCCAGTTCACACTGACAATGAAATGAAAAAGTTAATAAAATAGGCAATACTCAAAATGAGCTCCTGGATCCCAGGCCACTGACACCAGTAAGGCACAATTAACAGGAGGAGGCTGAATGGAGCTGAACCCTAGGTTAGGCCAGCACCAAAGAACTCAAGACCCAAACCAAAAGCTCCACATCATCCCCTAGTCCCTGGCTCACAGCATGCTACAACATTACACTGCTATAAAACAAGCTTTCTCAAATCAAGTAACTTAACAGATTAAGAAAACTACATACTGCAACTCTTTTGCAATAATATTTCTTCTTATGTCAAGGAGTCAGAAGAGAGACTCAGTGCTAAAATCAGTGTATGATTTAGGCTGAACAAAGCTGGATCCCAGGGAGATGATGCATAGACAACCCCAAGACATTTCCCAGAATGTCAGCACTTCACACACTGGCACATGAGGCATGGGCACCTTCACCCCAGCAGGACTCCACAGATCCCTACTGAAGTGCCTTCTGGTCACGATCACTTGACACAAAACCCAACACTGAGATGCTAGACCCAAGTACATGCAAAGTCTGCTTGAGAAGAAATGTTGTAAAGCCTGGTTTCAGGTTATGAATGACAATGAGAATGAAAAGGCACTTCACTATTTTGTATATACTCACTCAGGCACCTACATCCCTAGGATAACTTAAGTATATGAAAGCTAAGTGGTTTTTACTTATTATTTTGGCAGTGCTGGGATCTATCTTACAGCCTTGCACATTAGGCAGATGTTCTACAACTGAGCTACATCCCCATATCCCCAGCTTCTCTTCAGGACGTTTTTACATATGCCGAAGTTAGAGTACAGCCATGTAGACTGAAATGTTAGCTAACACAGCAAGGAATTTGGACCTCCAACTGCTGAGAAAAATAGACCAGAAAACTGGACCCTGACATGCTAAATCATCAAGCTGGAAAGCAGTAAGTTGACAGTGAATGGCCCAACAGGAACTGTGCTCTTAAATAGCATCAACCACTGCACATGAAAGCTGTTGACAAAATAAATAAATACATGGCAGAAACTACTTTAAGGGTCCCAGAAAGGTGGGAGAAAACTGCATCAACAAAATTCCTTTTTGAAAGGTTTTTCCAGGTTTTCAATAAAGATATTTAAGTGTTAAAATAATTCAACATCAATTTCTTAAGCAAAAACACCAGCACAAAAGTTCAAACACTGGTGCTGATCTATTTTGAAATATATATCTCCAAGAAAATCTTTTCATTAAATAAAAAACGAAATGAATTTCTTAAAATCAAAACCAGTTGGTATTTGCACCAAAATGCCTTTTCACCATTATTAGCCTTTGCTTTATTGTTTTTTAATGAAATATAAACAGTTTATTTTTCATAAAAACCATCTACTGCTCCTGAGGGTGCAGTGGGAACCCTTAAGTTAGGTTTCTGAGGCAGCTCTGAGCAGCATACTGGCCCTGCATCACTGAGCTCAAGAGCATACACAAGAGAGGACATCTTAAGACAGTGTCTGCTGGGTGACTAGATCTGAGATGGACCAGACACTGGCAGGGAGCATAGGAAAGACTTAGTATCCCCGCTGACAGCCCCACCACAAAACACTACCGCAGAAGCCCAAGAGAAGCAGCATTCAGGCCCTTACAGTGTGAGATGGCACAGAGTGGGGCTTGATGGTGGGGTTGCTCACAGATGTAACCTTCGTCTGCTTCTGCAGATGGTCCACCCACTCATGCAGGTCTTGCTGATTGTTGCAAGACACCAATATCCGCTCAATCATGCTCCCTAGAGAGGAGGAAGCAGAAATGTGAGTAAATATACACATGCATGCATATACCTAGAAGCAGAGAAACACTCTTCACCCCTGAAATATGCAAGCAAGGCTTTGCACACCCGACAGGCTGTCTCTCTTTACCAGGACATGGAATTTGCACAAGTTTGCACCCATCACCTGATATTTCAAATGCATTCCTGTGGTTTTCACTGTCCTCAAGCTTTGTGATTGTCATTCCTGTTGTTGGTAGCTTTCCCTAAAAAAGAACCCATCCCAAATACAATTAGTGCTCTTCCCGTACAGAAGGTACCATTATTAAAGCAGATATTAAAGTAACTTTACAAATGGCAGAGGAACTATGTGTACCAAAAGAGCTATTTTGCTTGTACTAGTACATATATAATAACTTTTAGAAATCTATCTTAAGAATCATAATAACAAATGAAGAACCTGAACTGGCAAAATGGCAGACTACAATAGAACAAGACTTTTACCCAGTGAGTCATTCTACAAACATAAGGCAAAAACAAGTCATACAACCACTACACTCATGGTAAATCCAGAGTGCCTAGAAGTCATTTCAAAGGACATATTTACACAAGTACACATCTACCTTACAAAGAGGAAGTTTCCAGTCTGAAAGCTACAATGATGAGAAACTGAGGCAAGAACATCAAAGTGGCACTGCACTGTGCCAGGCAGAAAATATATAGCTGTGTTGAGTGCTACATGGTATGAAATGGCAGGCAACCCATACTCTGTGAAAATGAAGGAATCTTCAACTGAGCAAGAAATGCCAGCGGAGACCAGAGGGGACAAAGCTGATCATTCAAACAAAACAGAACCAGCACCAAATCACTTTCCCCAGATCACATCACTTGTGACACTTGGTGACCAAAAGGCCAAATCTTTACCAAGTTATAGGTATTCAGGACCCAACTACCTGAAAACAATTACTGGTTGAGGGGCAGGACTCCATCAGCACCCAGGAAATAGTATTTCCCACCCAGGCTCAAGGGATTTGCCTCCACAGGGCATGTGGCAATGTCAGAACCTGGCAAGCATCTCTCTGATAAGAAGAAATGGAGGCCAGAGGGGCTGCCAATGCCCCACCATGTACAAGACAGTTTCCTCACCCTATGTCCCACTCAGCAAAGAATCATCCAGTCCAAACACTCAGGAGCAAGGCTAAAAACCCAGCATACTGCCCAGCCCTTGTGTGGCCAAGAGTATCTAAAAGCACTATATACTGTGTCCCTTCCCAAGACTCAGGACATAGGCAGATTTCTTCAATACTTTAGGCTTTCCCACAGAAAGTAATGCTGCACACCGAGGCTTTACCTAGTGCAGCTTGCTCTTTTCAGCCTGCAGGACCTTATTATAGCTGCTAGAGCTGATAGTCCCAAAGTCAGTGGAGATTTGTATTTATTCTTTCTTCCTTTCTTTCTTTCTTTCTTTCTTTCTTTCTTTCTTTCTTTCTTTCTTTCTTTTTCTTTCTTTCTTTCCCTCTGTCCCTCTCTCTTTATTTCTTTTTTGTGACAACTCTCACTATGTAGCTCAGGTGGGCCTCAAAAATCTCAATTTTTCCTGCCTTAGCCTCCCAAGTGCTGGGGTTGCAGGCATTTGCCACTGCCCTACTCCAAAGTGAGGGTTCTACCTACAGAAATGAACACTGGAGATGCATAGATGGGGCTAACTATACTCAGAGGGTTCCTAGTAAATTGTCAAGAGTGGGATAAAGACTACAGGGGCATGCCATGGCAGCAGCAGACAATCTTACACAAGTGCCAGGGACAGGTGGTTACACCTTCCTTTGAGGCTAGTGTAGGACCCTTCCACCAGCAGAATGAGGTTCTAGAGGTATAAAATGGAGCCAGAAAACAAGTTCATTGGCATCTATGAATAAGGGGAGCTACCACTTTGGCCACCTCAGCCTTAGCCTAGTTGTCTTATAAATGAAGGAATGGAGGCATTAACTTTCTGAGTCTGCCCATATATATTTGCATTGCTAAATGTAAAGGCTCCCTTTGGAACAACTGTAGTGATAAGTTCTCCTGGGGGTAGCCCAAGCTTTCTATGGAATCAAACAAGCCATGACTGCTTTTCACTCAGGATTGAGTGCTTTTCTCTCAGGATTCCTTGCCACTCAGAGGAAACAAAGTAGTGACTTTCTATAATAGTATCTGGAGGGAGACTGGCCAGTCCTTGAGAAATACGTGCTGAGAGCACCTCCCAGATAGTACCTAATACAACTACTGACAGCTTATGCACCATTAGAAAAGAGTCCCCTCACATTCTCTCTAAAATCAGTTCCCAAATTTTCTCAAAGAAATGGTTAAAACTAAAGGCTAAATGATAGGGTTTCAGCCATGTTCGGCGACATATACCTTTAATCCCACACTTAGAGGAGGCAGACGCAGGCGGATCTCTGTGAGTTTGAAGCCAGCCTGATCTACATGGCGAGTTCTAGGACACTTGGGAATACAGGGAGACCCTGCTTCAAAAAGACCAGGAAAAAAAAAAAAAAAAGATCAGGTTTCATGCCCAGTATATGTAGGGATGCTCTTCCCTAAAAACAGACAATAGCCTACAGTAGCAGTAGCACACCAAGCCCACAGCAACTTATGAAGCCCATACTCTGTACAACAGAAAGTGAAGCCCCAGGGAAGCAATGTGCTTTACACAAGACGAAACAGTTAGTCAAAAGGGTGATACAGTCAGTCACTCCACAACGCACACTTCTTTCCTTGCTGTCTACTCAGAATTAGCACGAGGGTTTGTTGCAGAGTGACACCAAAGCATAACAGGAACTGTGTGCTCTATCTGAATACACAGCCCAAGCATGTAACCTCACACACAACAAATACATAGATGTTGTGTAGAAAGAATACAGAAGTTCTAAGTCAGCCTAAAAACAATGCTCACATATACCATGAATGAGAAGACATCAAATTAATTTTGTTTTACCTGATAGATGAAACCACTCATCCTGGGACTGGCAGACAACATTAGCAAGAGATTTGGGAAGAGTAGAAGGTATCTTTCATTCTTTTCCTAACATTTAAAAAAAAAAAAAAACTACTTACAAATATGTAGACAAATATATTATACTAGATCCTATGAAACTTCACACTTGTTTTATTTCTTGTTAAGGGTTTCTAACAAATTTGAATTAGTCTAATTAAATGGAAACAAAATATAACTAATCCTAAATTAATTTTAATATAGTAAGAGAACTTTAACCAATATAAGATGATCATAGACCCTAAATTCTTCAAAACAAAAAGGTTAAAATATAATTAGTTCAAGAATCCTGGGCTCACAAGCTATTGTAAAACATCTTTGAACTTTCCTGTTGGTGGTCCAGAGAAAAAATACTTAGAAAATTCTGAGAGGCAGGGCAGAGTTAGGGTCAAGCTGAAGGACTGACAGGACACAATACAAAGATGGATGTTGTTCTCCATCTAAGAGGCCTTTCCTGATTTATATAAAAAATTTAAAAACCATGTCTTTTGCATTAAAAATCATTTCCTTCAAGGTAACAAAAGCTAAAAACACCATTACCTAAAAGAGAAAAGCTTCCAAGAATCGAAAAGAAAACACAGAAACAGGCAAGAGTCCTCTAAGCCATTACCTTAAGATATGGGGTAAATAGAAGAAACAGTTTTACCAAGCAAGTTTTTCACAATGCCACACATATACAAAGGGCTTTAGTTTGGGCAGAGGCGGGGGCAAATGTCTATATTCCAAAGAAGTTGCTGAAATAGGGCTGGAGAGGCTCAGTGGTAAAGAGCACTGGCTGTTCTTGCAGAGAACTCAGGTTCAGTTCCCAGAATCCAACTGGCATCTAACAAAGGGATTCAATACCCTCTTCTGGCCTCTGTAGACACTGCACACATGTGGTGCACTTATATGTACAGGAAAAATACTCATACACATTATATATATATGTGTGTGTATATATAAAGAACTTGCTGAAACAACCTATTAGTTCTGTTGCAGACAGACAACATGTCCTGGGAGCCATCGAGAGCACAGAAAGTACCAATGGGCAAACATCCTCCCTTGAAGTCCTAACAACTCCAAACATTTTTGGATTATACCTACCATGTTACAGAGATTTAACACCTAGGAAACAGTTATCTAAAATAAAGCTTAAAATCATTTGATTAAGAAACAAACTTCTGCACTGAGGCAGAGGCAAAATGGCAGAGCGGCAGAAGGGCTGAGGGGCAGGTGGATCTTGGTGAGTTTGAGGCCAGCTTGGTCTACATAGCAAGTTCCAAGGTAGCTGGGGCTACAGGCAGACACTGACTCAAAAAGACACAGAGGGAGGGGAGGAAGAGGAGGAAGGGAGAGAGAGGGGGAAGGGGAGGGAGAAGAGGGAGGAAGAGGAGGGAGGGATAGGGAAAGAAACAAAGAGTAAGTAAGTTAGTTTCTTAAAGGTTAATGTGGTAAGTGAAGAAAGTCATAATGTCTTATGTCCACACCACCGTATGGCAAAGCAGGAAGATCTCTGGGGAGAAACTCACAGAGGGCAGGGTCACTTCAATTGCCTTGCTTTCCTAACAGCTGTATATGGAAGGCTCCTCAGTGCATGCCCCATATACTGATTACCTTTTGCAGAGGGCAAATGAGGTTCAGTAAGAGAAATCTACAGTGTGATCCCATGGACATAACTCTATGAACTATGAAATGTAAACTGGTTAATTTTCACTGTGTAAGAATGTCACAAGAATATGGCTTGCTCTCTCTTAACAAATCCATAAGAAAGCTATGACTCTGATAAGTTAAACACCAGATCAGAGACATAAAAGGAAAAGCCTGAAGCCCAATGAAAGCACTAGGCTCTGGAGAGTGAGCCCTGACAAGATAACTGGAGTAGACACTGTACATGTGCTCTTCAAAGTCCTGAGTGGACACTATTTTCCAGTTCTCAGGGGGCTTTGGACAAAGCTATTCCTGGGTGGATCTAAACTGCTTAACAAGTCCATCTACTCTGAGCTATCTACCAAAGCTTTCCACTGTACCATCTCAAAGTGTGGCAAGTGGGCCGGCCACAAGTATGAGACTTATATATGCCCTAACCGCACATGCCATTCCTCTGGAGTAGCAATTCAGAACTTTAGGAGTGAGACAGAGCCATCATGCTGCTAGGGGGCCTCTGTACCTCACTTCCTGCGCACTGAATCATGACCTGGGACATGTAAATGACGTTGCCCAGTGTCTTAATGTCATCTCCTTCCCAGCTCCGGATGGACTCTGTCAGGATCTGCAGTTCAAGCTCTTTTCTTTTTCGTACTTCTTGACACTGGGCCTGTGGGACACAGAACACAACTGCTTACCGACACAAAAGCTTTGACCACATTGTTCTTGCTTAAGATAATTATTGTTCTATATTTACTGAACAATTTATCTAACCATAAGGAATTATACTTTTGTTGAAAAGCATGAAATCAAGTCAAAGAAAACAAAATACAAATGTGCTCTGGAATTCTAAATTTTCTAGTAGGTTTCATCACTTTTAGAAACAAGTAATGTACAGCCAATTAAAAAAACATACTGGCTTTGTTAGTGTCTGCCAACACAGAGGGCTGAGAAGAGGAAGAAGGGTGTAAACAGTGTGTGCTGTACATATGCATGCCCAACAAAGCACAGCTGGTCAACGTGACAAGAGACGAAACTCACCAGACTGTCTCCTAAATGTCACTAAAGAACCCTGGATGGGACAGGATTTTAAACCACTCTGCAGTGATCATAGCTTGAATTATGCAGTCTTCCCCACTATTCCTTTTTAACCTTTATTTTTTGATAATTTCATGCATGTATAAAATGCATTACAATTAATATAACCCACAGTCTCTCTAGTCTCCCTCTCTCCTGCCCATATCACTCCACCACTCCTCCCTATAAGTCTTCCAACATTTGTTTGTTTTTTTTTGTTTGTTTGTTTTTGTTTTTTTTGTTTGTCTTTTTGAGACAGGGTCTCCCTGTAGCCCCAGGTGGCCTAGAACTCACTACATAGACCAAACTGGCCTTGAACTCACAGAGATCCACCTGCCTCTGCCTCCCAAGCACTGGGATTAAGGGCATGCACCATCATGCCCAGCTTGTCTTTTTTTTTTAACCACCCAGTTTAACCAGAATCATCTGTGTGACCATGGGTTTTGAATTATCCATAGGCTGTGTCTTTTTTAATTTAAATCACTGCTCTTCTGTCTCAATGATGTCCTCAGTATACTAAAGTAAGACAGTTTACCAGCCATGAAATGCTACTACACACTTCATTTCATCTCAGTAAATATTGAACTTTTTTACTGTGTGACTTTCTCAGTTAGTAATTAAATTCTACATACATTTGCCATGATAATGTCTGAGGGGGGAAATGTAATATGTTTGATCACTTACTGAAAGGTTTTTGAAGGCAGTCATAGATTTTTGAATATCTTGTCTATCAGGATGATAATCCTTTGGATAAAAGAAAGACAGATTAACTTTCACAATGTAAAGTTCTTTAAAAGGCTCTGAAGGCTAGGCCTTTCAATACTGCTTAGGCCTTCACAAGCCCTTAGCTTCTAGCACTGGAGGGCTGTTGCTTATCTTTAAAGCAATTATGGAGGCAATGGACTTGAAATAAATTTGCAAAAGAACAGCCCAAAGGGATCAGCAACCCATGCTGTCCCATGAATAAAGCCTGGGAGATAATGGCCAACCTCTGTTCACAGCCCTCTCACTGTTCAGCCCTAGAAGGGCAAATTTAAGCTGAGCAGTTATGAAGATACACACACCCACCACCCAAACCCAGAGAATAATCAGGACCACAATTTCTGCCTAGCCTGCAAGCTGTTATCAAAAACTACAATAGATAAAATAATCCGCAAACAACTCTTCTATTACTGTTCTGCAACTTAGGCACCTATTGCTCATTCCTAAATGTTGCTGATAGGATACCCAACGCTATCTGACAATCAGTTTATACTTGGCAGCTTTCAGAGACTTTTGAATGGTAGATGAGCATATGGAGAAGTAAAGAGGCAGATAATTTCTCACTGGGCCAGATATGGAGAATATTTTCCTAGTCAGCAAAATCTTTCTGAAAGCCACTAAGTTACAAACTCTGGATGAGCTCTGTGACAGCTTCTCTGACAGGAGGTCTGACAAGGATGGCACAATTCCCTGGCTCAAGGACTCGGGGTCAGGAGAGAAGCTGCACCTCCATGTGTCTCTCCAGCTCCTTCAGCAGCGTGGGGTACTTGTCCAGGCGCATGAAGGGCTTGCTGAGGCCGGTGGTCAGCACGAGGATCCCAGGGCTGCTGGCACCTTTCGTCTCCATGAACTCCCCCAGGTCCTCACTGGGCAGCAAGGGCAAGGTGGGAGAGAGAGGAGGCTCGGGTTAGGGACAAAGGAGCATACAGCTCTGCTTCACAGCCAGAAGCCTGCTTCATCAAAGATAAGGTGGCCTACTGTAAAGGCTGATGCTTTCTACAGCCACTCTGTGCTATTTTCCACAAACATGAACAGCACCTGATACCACTCTCACAGACTGCAAACATCTCTGCATAGTTCCATTGCAAAAAGGCCCTAGGTCATGTTGGCTTCACACAGACCTGTCTAAATGCTCAAGAGAGGGATAGATGCCAGTCACCTTCAAAAGAGTAAGCTGGCAAGAGCTGCAATGAGTTGACCCCGAGCCACAGACGGCACCCAAATATTAGCGTGAGTCATGCAGCTCCCTCCTAGTACAGAGATCAGTCTCGTTAGTGTGCGCAGTGCAGCACAGCAGGAAAGGCCAGGCACACAAACTCGGGTCCTGGGGAGGCAGTTGTTAAAGCACCTCACCCCACAGAGGACGGAGAAAACAAGAAACAGCAAGTCTTAAATACTCTATCCCTCTTTCATAGTCACCAACACTACTTAGCTAAATGCTTCTTAGGTCAAGTCCTCCTAGTTGTGTCCACATATGTTGAATAGTCCTCAGAAGTCTTCAACAAAAGTGATTGGAATAGTCACCGTGGAGACAAAACTGTCACTAACATGTGTGACTGCTGGAGCAGAACAGGGCCTGAGTCAACCAACCCCATAGGCTTTGAGAACCACTCCAAACATCAAAAGCC
Organism: Eospalax fontanierii; assembly: GCA_035773235.1. Lineage (NCBI taxonomy): Eukaryota > Metazoa > Chordata > Mammalia > Rodentia > Spalacidae > Eospalax > Eospalax fontanierii. The sequence goes on from CM069524.1 coordinate 42,466,287, forward strand.
CCAAAGCCTAAGGTGCCGACACTTATCCCAGGAGACTAGGGTAACCTCGTGTCACATCATTCCTCGGAGACCCTGGGGTCTCTTCTTGGAAGAGTTCAATTTAAGGGACACCCATGGTTCTTAATCCCAGAGTCTTGAAGTTACTCTGTAAAGCAAAAAGACCTGCTCTTCAACATTACAGAAATAATGACTTCAAATAAGCCTGAGTCTAGGGTTCAGCAGGAATCCTCTCACATTCTGCGCCTAAGTCTTGGAACCCCCATTCACTAGGGGCTTCTAGAGAGAATACAGACAGACTAGAGTACAGAGAGCTAGCTTGTAGGGCCTACAGCACCAGGTGGCTTCACCAAACACTGAGTTCCAAACAAGGCCAAGTGGTCTATGCCTCCTTTAACTCAATCTTTGTCCCTCGTACATCCTCCTGCTATGGCACCAAGAGCGAACACTTTCTTCAACAAAACTAACTTGACACCTCTACAGCTGAAGGTATCTTTAGAAAGAATAATCTACCTAAATGTTGCCTGTGAAAACCTGGGTACCCTTTGGGGCATTCCTGTATTGCTGGTGTACATTATTCAGTAACAATGTAGCTCCCCGAGCACCTCTGGTATATCTACACGCAAGCATCTTTTGAAAATACACATATACTTGATACCCAAATCAAGGCAAAATATAAAAAAGAGAAGTTTCACATAATCGTAATTACATGAAGAGCCTTTTCTCAGTTCTATATATAGAAAAGTAAGTTTACTCCTGTGAGAACAATCATCAAGACACTGTATTTAAAAAATTACCCAGACACTGGGCACAGTGCTGCATGTCTTCAATTCTAGCACATAGGTTGCAGATATAGGTGGATCTCTGTGAGATTGATGTCAGCCTAGTCTATATAACTAGTTTTAGGCCATCTGGGGTTATAAGGAGAGTCTGTCTCAAAAAAAAAAAAAACAATCTAATTGTAGGTACTCTGACAAAACAGAGGCTCTTTCAGTTTGTTTTTCATTTATACAGGCTACCACAGTGTCTCCTGATAAGACAGCAACAAAAGGCACAAGTGCAGAAAGAACTACCACACAGCCAAGGCAAAGAACAAACCCCACAAAAAATATTTTCTTGAAGACTAACTTATGATACCCATTCAGAATAGTTGGCTCCTGGGACACATGTGTCTACTGTCAATATAATGGAAAAAGTACCCCTGAGGTACAATCCTACAGAGCTGGTGATACTATACATGCACCTGTACAATTTACATTCAGTGGTAGAATACTTGCCCTAAGCTAAGTTTGATATCTGGGAAAACAGAAACATGCACACACATACTTATATACACTCACAGACACACAACACTTTCACACACCCTCAGAATTTAAACTGAAACCACAGGAAGACCCAGGGCTACAGTAATTAAGGAACACATGTGCACATGCACACACACGTTTGCTACTAAGGATGTGAAAGACCCAGGGCCTTGCACATTCTAGGCAAGCTTTCCACCAATGAGCTACATCCCAGCTTGCAAGTTAAGACTTTTAAGCTTCCATAAGCTTACACTTGGGTAGCTAAAAACCAGGCTTAGGCATCAAAATACAAGAATCTACTGGTGATGTGGCGGCTGAACAGTCCTCCGAGCTATAGGAAAGCTGCAAGTTTACCTGCTAAGTATCTAAGCAGAGAGGAGTGCTGAAAGAAGTGATTAGATATAAGGACTTGTGTCTCAAAGCACTGACTTACACCTCAGGAGGAGGATGGGATCTGTAGCAGGCCAAGGGCGAACACTCGCAGCTCAGGGACCTCAGGAGGGCAGTCAAGCATAGCATCTCGCTGTATCTGCTGGCCTGGAAGGACTCTCCTCTTTGTAACTCAGGCTCCCACAGCCAGCTGCTTCAGGCTGTTCAGAATAAGACCTCAGGTCCTACACACACACCTCACTGTATCCCTCTACCTGGTTATTTTAGGAAAATGTTGTGTTTGTCTTTTAGACACAAACAGTCATTGGGGTAAGAGCAGAGCAGAGGGTGGACCCACTGTCCAAAGGCTTTCTTCTGTAGGATGGCAGGCTCAGTGGCTTCAACCTCCTCGTTCCCACAGGAAATGAGTCAGACAGGACTGTCCACCCTGCCATCTCTATACTCACTCCACAGTGTGGGGCCACACCACTTGGGGGGGGGTATATTTTTGTGGTAACATCTCATTTGCTGCTTTATCTCCCTATCATCATGATATCAATAATTCCTAAAAAAATATTTAGATATTAAATATGCCTTAATGCCTGCACTTTGCTCTTGTGAAATTTCATTTAAGCTCCAAGAATCAAAACATAACTGAATATAAGCTTCATGCCAATGAGAAGATGTGGCCATCCCAGGGGGAATAGTGTGTGTTTTCACTTTTCCCTTGAGATTCCACCATCTTCCCTTTATCACTAGTAGTTAACAGTTGTGGCTTCCTTTCAGACTGTCAGTGCTTAAACACAAACAGGAGTCTGTAGGGGCTGGAGAGAAGGCTCGGCTTTTACAGAGGCCCTGGGTTCAGTTTCCAGTACCCACAAGGTGGCTAACAACTGCCTATAACTCCAGTTCTGGGGTATCCAGTACCCTCTTCTGACCTCAGCAAGTTTTATACAACATGGGTGCACTTATATACACGCAAGCAAAACACTTATACACATAAGAAATAATTTAAAAATTAAAAATTTGGAAAGTTAGCAGAACTGTGGTCTCTGTACATCTGAGCACACTAAGGAGAAAACATCCAGGGTCACTTTATTTTCCTTAAAAAGACAACCAAACAATGAACCCTTACTGCATCTGTCTTGATGTGACCCATAGACACTGTCCTCTCAGTACTTATCCCATCCTTGTGAGCAGGGACTTTCAGGAAGCTTGCAACATGCAGAAGCCTGCCTGAGGTCTGTCCCAGGCCTGCAGGGTCTAATGGGCCACTCTGGCCTCTGCTGCATCTCTAGGAAGTCAGGTAAGGCGAGCTAACCAAAGCTGTCTGTTTGTCCTGCTTCCTTAGCTTTAAAGTTGAATGTTTAATCAAAAATAAACTGAAGTTATTGAAATTTAAAAAGCACAATGGCATATGTCTTGGTGCTAGTGGAATATTTTTTTCCCTTTTATAGCCTTCAACAACAAGTCTCAATTGCTATTTTTAAAAGAAGCCACAACGTTTCTTCTGTTAATAAAAACATTTGTCTCTTTTTGCATTAGAAACCATTCCTGAGCACTCTAGGCGTCTGCTCAGACACCACACAAAGCCAACTCTCAATTCCCAGCACTCACCAGGGATGGAACTCCCACAATACCTGAGACAGCCTAGCAACTTCTCCCAACTCAGACAAACTGGCTGACACTTATAAAACAAGCACATTCTGTTTCACACATTTTTTTTGTTGTTGTTTTGGATTCAAAAGTTCAAGCTACTACTCTTCAATTCAATGTTCTGTCTACAAAATGAGACCTCACTTGAAAGAGGCACTTCTCCCTCAACTTCCCCAAAGCAGCCAAGTCTCCAGCTTTCTGACCAGCCCGGAAAGCTTATCTCTAAAGTCTCAACTTAGCTTGTAACAACTTCCCAACTACTTACCAGCTCTTCTAGGCTCTCCACCAAAGAAAGGGTCTCAGACTAAAGAAGACTTCAAAGGAGCCCTTTACTTCCTTTTGGGGGAAGGGTGGCATGCATGTGAGTGTATACATGTGGTATATTTCCACATGTGTGTACAGGTGTACTTACCTGTGGGCACACACGAGAGGCCAGGAAAGGATGCCCTGCTCTATTACTTTCCCCCATAGCCCTTTTGAGACAAGGTCTCTCATTGAATCTAGAACTAATCTGTAGGCCAGCAAACTCTTGCAATCTTCCTGTCTCTGCTACCCACAGTACTGGGATTACAGGCATACATGTGACCAGGACCAGCATTTTCTACACAGGTGTTGAGATCCAAACTCAGGTACTCATATTTACAAAGCAGGCATTCTTATGCAGTGAGTCATCTCTCTAGCCCCAGGACCCTTTTCTCTTAGAAACACACTAATCAGAGTTCTTACCAGACTTGCCTGAGCACTAATATTGATGGCAAAATAAACTTTTCCTTGTTTAGTACAAATACTACTTCATATAACACCTGGAGGAAAAGAGCTGCCCACCTTCCCTTCTGCCTAGATGTCTCAGCCAACAAACCTGTGCTCCGTGAGGACGCTCACAGCAGATGGGTGGTTGGCACAATACGCAAGGTACAGGGTCCTCATCTGTGGCATCAGGCTCAGAAAGCAGCCGCCGACTCGCTGCTGGGCCTCAGGTGACCTGGAAATGTGGTAGAGTGAGACACTCTCAGACAGGAAGAAGTCAACAAGTGACAGATACACTGCAATTTGCACCTCTGCAAATTAAAGAAAACATCTCAAAATGTGACAGAATGACTGACATAAGTATCATGGGAAGCAGCCCAGGCTGCACAAAGATCAGTACTAACCAGTCAGTGGTATGCCCACGCAAGCTCTAGCAACAGCCACTGAAAGCTGGACTATGTTTCACCCAGAGGTCAGAGGCAGAGCAGCTCAACTCTTCCCCCAAACCAGAGCCCAGACTCAACACAGTGATGGATAAGTGGGACACAATCCTACCCAGTAGATCTCAGTTAAGCTCAGATGTAGTCAACTACCTCCCCACAGGACACCTGCCACTAATACCAGAGCCAAGCAAAAAGAGGAAGACAGTAAAGTCCACCACAAGGGAAGTGGGTGGCCCATTCAAGGAAACTCAGGACTGTTAAGAGTGGGGCATCACTTCTGCTCTGTTCTCCCCTAAGCAATGTCTTGGGAGGTACCTGCAAATCAAGATTGGGCGACTAATAAACAAATTCACTGCTCACAGTCTGAAGGCTGAGTCCAAGGTCAAGGTGTCTGGAGGAGGATGTTTCTCTACTTCTAAGACAGTGCCTTGAGGCAGTGAGCTCACATGGTAAAAGGGGGAGCAGCTCTTATGTTCTTCTTTTATAAGGCCTCTTATCCTACTCCTGGGGGCTCTGCCTCAAAGACCCACCTCCTACTGCAATCTGAGTGGCAATTAAGTTGCAATGTGAACCCAGGACACATTCAGACTATATAGCACAGTGATTCCTAACTGCTTAGGACCCCAGGAACAGTTCTCTCAAATTCCATCTCCATAACATCTCTGGGCATGTCTCCTCCAGACCTTGCACCCCAGAAGTGAATAAGACCAATTGTCAGTGTATTTCTGATCTTTAATTAGGAGCACATTCTAACTGAGGTTGCTTAGTACTAGCTAGATAAAGTTATACAGTTGGGGAGAATCTCAAATTCAAAACCAAGCACTCAAAATCATGCTAACTTGGTCTCTCGTTGCCTTGTTGACCAAGGCTCTAAGGCACTCTCCAATCAACTTAAGAATATAGATCCTGCAGTTACCAGTTGGTCCCACAACAGCTATGGAGACAGTGGCTCTGAGCCCTTCAGCTCCTCTCCCTCTGGATCAATCACTCCTGTCACTGTTAGCCTTCCCTCCTACTACAGAGAACATGCGGCGTTTTTTTGTTTGTTTTTTTAAGAAAAAGGAGGGGGATGCTTTAGCAAAGAGACACTGATGCTAGACACCATATGTCACTCACTGGACAAGGAAGTAATCTCTGCTTCTAAAAAGAGACAGAATGGGGACAGAAAAGCAATCACTGGAAATAATGCAGGCAATAAAAGCAACCTACTCAGAACCAGGGGAAAGTTTTACTCATATGACTACATAAAATCAGCTGCCAGCTGCTGCCCACCTAAAAGGAAGTAATCTGGACATGCCAGTTCCTTCTAGCTCTGTTCTAGAAGACACAGGTGTCCATTTTCTTCTCACCAGCTTCTCTTGGAATTCTCTGTTAAAGCTGTGTCCTGCCCAGAGCAGTAGAGAAGAGCTAACAGAAGCAAAAGCTGTGCCTCGCAGAGTCTGAAAGCTCAGTGCTATCTGATCAGTGTGGTCACACCTTCAGGCAAGCCTGAGGACCCCACACAGATGGGTCCTGCCTGCGTTTTCTGCTGGGCTTCATTGCCTTTCAGTTCACTAGCCGTAGGTAGCTAAATAAATGGAAACTAAATAAAAAGAAAACTCCATTTCCTCAGACATTGCAAGGGATGGCACAGGTAGGGATGCTCTCACCAACACAAACCTCCTGCACAGTCCTGGACCAGCTTACACTTCCGTGGCTTGAGTTAGTCCTACATTTCTTGATAGAATTTATGGTCCACATGTAACCAAAGTAAATGTGAGCTAACAAGGACCCTGCCAACAGAGTGACTTCCAATGGAACCTATGGAAAGGGTTCTGACAGCCTTCAGGGGCTTGCCAGGCAGTTCTGTTTACCTTCAGGATAAGTAGCTACCGACTCCTGAATCAATGTCAGTCAGTAATTTATTTCATTTCGGGGCAGTGGAGACAGATGCAAAGAGAGTGAGAGTAGTTTCCACCTTCAAGCAAGGGCTATCTTTTTGGAGAGCACAAAGTAAGTACAATACGAAGCCAACCATGAGACTATCAGAATCTGCACACTACATGAGAATCTGCACAACCCAACACAGAGGTACTCCATCCAACAGAAGAGGACCACTTTCTTTTCTGAGTCCAGACATATTTGGGCACTGATATCTGGCAGATGACAAGTGTACTCAGATACAGTGCAGCAAGAGAAGAGGCTGACTTCTAGAATGAGAGAGAACCTCCAGAACACACTGAGGAGACTGAAATCACTGAGTGACTTTAGAATGAGAAGGTACTATGAATAAGAAGCGCTTCCAGCAAGGCAGCACAGGAAGAACACTGGAGACACTGTCACATAGGTTAGATTCCTACAACTGCACACACAGGGTTCAGTGTGGACCTAACATCATGTCCTTAGGAAGTCACAGCTATGCCACCTACACATGCTATTCGCTGCCTAGCTCTTTGAGCCTAACAACAGTGTAGATCTGGAAACACATTCAAAAGACATGTTTCTGTGGATAGACTCTTTACAGCCTGCAAGAAAACACCTAGCAGGGCGCTAGAAACAGAAGCAAGTACCATAATAGCCAGCCATGAGTGCCACACCTAGACCTGGGATGTGGAAGACTATATCACAACACCTGAGGCTGAAAGCCCTGAAACTCAGGAAGGGAAGCACTACAGGGGCTAAGAGCACACCAACCTGGCACCTGTGGCCTCATCACCACATTTATGCCCCTTGTCTTCCTACTCAATACCTGGCCAGCAGCTCAGACACAAGCCAAGAGCACACTCCTGATGGGTATGTGTGGCACAATCCCACCTCCTCCACATAGCAGACGGTTGTCTAACAGAGTAAGATTAAAACGTGCCTGCTCCTCTCCACCATCCAGATACATAGGCAGGGGTTGTGTGAGTAGGCTACTGGTTAAAAAGATATCATCCTACCTGTTGTTTTATAAGAAAAATAATGAAAACAACAAAAAGTAAAATCTAAAACAAGTTGAGTATCATAATCAACTCATTAGATCATTCAAGAAATCTATTAATTCATTCTCTGCCTTCAACCAACTCTGCAGCCAGTTAACTGCCTATCAGAGACATCCAACGAGAAGAGAGAAGAGAAAAGAAAAATAGTGTGGGAAGCTCCCTGCCATACACAAGCATTTCTCTCCAAGGAAAGCAGTGACGAAAGCCCCAGAAGTCTGTGAATAGAGAATGAAACCCAGTGTTGATAAGCCTCCAGACAGAGGCAGGGAACGTGCTTTCCTCAGCACAGACCTTCCTTCATAGGCCAGTAGGTTCCACAGGTCCTCCAAAGCCAACTCTGTTCACTATGAATGGCTCACCCAAAGGGGCAGACTGGGACACTGCAGAAGTGTGATCCACAGTCACAACTACCTGCAGAGGCTCCTCGAGGGCCAGGAGCTGCCACTACACCCTCCCAAGGATATATACAAAGCCAACCAAGGAACAGAAGGCTGGGGATGATAATCCTAAACTTCAACTCCAGACTCTACCATATCTCTTCCCGAGGCTGACAAGGGGTGTGGGATCTATATCTCTCTACTCCCCACCACCACTCTACCTTGGGCCTGAACTCCAGGACTAGCTAACTGCACACCTGCCATCTCTGACAGCCACCAGACACAAGCAGCTCCAATTGACTCAAGACCTTATCCCAAACCCCAGCCTTAACTGGCCTTCCTAAGGCAGAGGAACCAAGAGCCTCTCAATCAAACTGACTCAAAAATCAGAAAGATGTCACCAAACCCAAAACTAAAATTCAGCTATTTCACCATGAGCTAAGCTGCCTGATGGTACACATCTGTAATCCCACAAGGGAAAAGGTTGCAAGAGAGGCACAAGGACAAGGCTTGCCTAAGCTACAGAGAAAATTCAAAGCCAGTCTCAGTAACTTATAAACCCATCTAAAAAAAAAAAAAAAAAACAACAAACAAGCAAGCAAACAAAAAACCCAATCTGTACTTTGTAAGGAATGAGAGTTAGTGTATTTTAACAGCTTTTACTACTAGAAGTTGTTAGAAGATTAGCAAAATAAATAAAATACTAGTACAATAGTACTAGAATCTCAAAAGTAAATGATCTTTGGGATTCTATTTAAACAGAATATAAGCTGCTTTTCATAATAAAAAAAATTCCACACTTCTAAGTTGTATCTGAAACCTTTTAAGGCACTATAAGATTCTCAGAATTCATTTTATTATAATTTTTTTCTTACATTTGTAGGCAGGTACATGCACACAACATAGTCCTCCTGTGTAGGTAACGGACAGCTTATATGACTTGGTTCATTTCTCCTACTTCTGGGTTTTAGGGATTGAACTCAAGTCATCAGACTTGGAGGCTAGTGTCTTTTCCTGCTGAGCCATCAGGCTGGCCCCAGAATTAATTTTTCCATCGAAGCAATTTATAAGCCACAGTTCTACATTCCCAGACCAGTAACACTGGTATTGAAAGGATCATGTTTCTTACATAAAAATTCTTTACACCATCTAGTAAATAAAGTAAATCATATATAAGGAATTCTGTCTGTTAAAATGATGCATTAAAGGAAAACTGTAGATCAAACACTCACTGTCCTGAGAGCACCCTACCACCAAAAGTGAGTAATGAGCAGCCTGGGTTTCTAAGCACAGTGGGAGGAACCTAGTTTCCAGGCAGCTCGCTGTAGGGCACTGAAGGGGCTGCCTGAGGTCAGCAGAAAGCAGGCATGAAGAGCAGCCAGAGCCCAGTGGGTTCTATTAGCAGAAAGGCTGCTAACTCAAAAACATGAAACTATTCACTGGAAACTATAGTGAGGATGTAGAGTCCTCAGAATCAACCAGTACCTCAAATTGCAGGAAAAGAGAGGCCACCAGGCTCCATATGGGAGTCTGTCAGTTCCTACTACCTTGGGCAAGCCACTCCATCTTTGGTGTCTTGATTTCATCTTAAAAAAAAAAAAAACCTCAATAGGTCATTTAAAGGAGTACATGAATTAAAACATGTAAAACCGGAGACATTAAGAATTCAATAAATGGAGGCAAATACAAAAAGCAACCTCATGTGGTTACTTATAAGACCTACAAACATGAAATGAAACTCTAAAAACCCACAGCATGCTACATGCATGCTAGTATGCGGTCTACTTATTTTTGAGATAGCGTCTCCCTGTACCCCTAGCGGCCTGGAACTTACAATGCAGACCAGGTTGGCCTCCAAACTCAGCACTCACAGCCTCCAGAGTGCTGGGATTAAAGGCGTGCACTACCACTCCCAGTGCAGTCTGCATTTTATCAGCTGGCCAGAATAACACACAGTTAGAAAATAACATCGGGGAAAAGCTGACCTTCATGACCTCCCTCTGTAGCACAAAACCTATAAGCAGTTCAACCACCTGTCTCTTCCTCCTCCTGACCAGACAAGCTCCGCCCTCCTCCATTACCTTTCCTCCATGAATACCTTAAATCACCACCCTTGTCTGAAAGAACTATTAAAACTAAACAGCCTAATTGCAGGACACAGGGACACTTTTATATATATATATATATATATATATATATATATATATATATATATATATATAAAACATTCATACACATTAAAAAATAAATTTAAAAAAAAACCTAGACAGCTTAAAGCATTAACTTTTCCTACAAAAGTTTACCCATTCTAAAATTATGTTAAACTTAATCTTTTCAATACCACCTAAACCAATTTAAATTTGTAAGCTTTTAGCACTTTACTTACTTGGTACATTCTTCTAAAGCCTGTACAAGCATTTGCTGGAAAGAGCATATTTCCTCTAGATTCCCCATTAAATATGAAGTGTTTGCTGAACTTAACCTAGAGCCAAGAAAAACAAAAGTAAAATTCTGTAAATGGTCTGACTTGCATTCTCATTTCCTACGACAAAATCCTATGGTAGCCATAACTTATGAATATTCTCCTGTGCCCAAAGTAAGCTGACACACTGACCTCCACCTTCGCTCTCTCTCTTCTGCAATCAAGTATAACCTAAGAGGAAAACCAACTGGCAGGCAGAATACTCTCCTAGCCAACTTACTTCTCGCTAGTCTGCAGCGGCCGCAGGTAAGTTGAAAGCACAGTCTGCAGTTCTTTGGAATATTCATTTTCTGTTTCTAAGATATTCTGTAGCACCTGCAAGAAATGACAAGTAACAATTATTCCACACTTCAAGAATTACCTGGCATGATTTTATAAACCTTAGCAAGTTCATCCTATTGCTGAGCTCACATTTTGTTGCTTGCATATAATACTAATGTGTTTAATATCATTACTCCTTGTAGTTATTAAATACTAATCCTATGTAATGAATTCTTAAGGCCAAACATCTGACTTTCTTTTACTGCCAACAGGTATAACAAGGGTGAGTTCAAGTTCATTTTATCCTAAGATAAACAAAGCCAGGTCTACTTTGATTACAAAGAAGGAACTGCTGACAGCCCAACAGCACATATGCACTGGCAAATCACTAAAATGCTGTGTGGTGCAAAAGAAGCCACCACCAAGTACATTTCCCAAAACCACCTAGTAAGTCTATGAGCTGGCAAAACTAACCTACCATGACAGGTGTCAAAAAAAAAAAAAGAGGCAGAGAGCAAGATGGGGAAGGGAGAATGGGAGAAAGGGCAGAAATTTCTGAGTGACGGGGTATGGGGTTACACAAGTAAATGGACTTCCTGAAGTTCACTGGGCTGTACAGACCTATTATGCATTTCCACATCTAGCTGAGCATTCTGAAACCAGGCATTCCAAATTCAAATTACTCCAGAACCCTAAACTTTCTGAGCACCAATATGATACTCCAAGGTTTTCAGGTTTTCAGTTTGGGAATTTTCAACCAGTAAAGTATATGCAAATATTCCAAAATTCAAAAAATCTAAAAAAGTTCTTGTCCCAAGCACTTTAGATAAGAGATACTTAACTTGTATGTAAAATCTTTCTCAATTAAATATATGAACTTTACTCTTTAGACTGAATTTAAAACGTTGAAATAAACTTGTGCGAAGCAGGGACTTTCAACAGTCTTAGACCATCCTACACATTACATCAACTAAAGATGAAAGTCTATCAAAGTAAAGAATCTAAATAGACATTACTTTGCTAAAGACAGTAGAATTGTAAACTAAAATTAAAACCTTTCCAAGGGCTGGAGAGATGGTTCAATGGTTAAGAGCACTGGCTGCTCTTGCAGAGGACCCAAGTTTGATTCCCAGCACCTATGTGACAGTTAACAACTGTCTATAACTCTAGTTCCAAGGGATCCAAAGCCCTCTTCTGACCTCTGAGGGCACTGCATGACACAGGTGCACTCACATATATGACATGCAGGCAATACCCTCATACACATAAAATAAAAATAATAAATAAAATATTTTTAAAAAGAAAATCTTTCGAAATACCCTATGTTAGTGAAACAAATTTAGCACAAATTGGTGAACTCCTAACATCTCACCAACAAAAATAAAGTGCCAAACAGATGAACTAAAACAAATGCTTCCCACCAGCAACCATCAATGCCACCTTGAAAGGGCAGGACAGGAAGGTGCAGACAGGGTTTCCAAAGGGCACAGGACCCCAGGGTACAAGAGCCACTGCCAGCACAATGCTGGAAGGCAGGGCCCATAAGCATGACACTACACAACTGTCACTGGTCCTCACACGGGAGCAGCTGCTCTGGGTATAAAGTCTCTTCTCCCTGCAAAGACATTCCTTCAACTGGGCTTGGTGCAACAAGCCTGTCACCTCTACAACTAAGAGACAGAGGCAGGATGGCTGCACATTCAAGGCTTGCCGGTCCTAAAAGGAAATTTCAAGGCCAACAAAAACAACTTTATAAGAAGACCCTGTCTCAAAATAAATGATAAAGAGTGCTGGGGACATAGCCTGAAGCAGAGCACTTGCCTAGCATGCCCAAATCCCTGAGTTCAAGACCCAGGACCACAAAGAAAAATAATTTTGTTTTCCAGAGTGATTGACCTAATCCACATTCGAGAGCTGGTGAGCCACAGAGTCAGGAAGTAACCAGGAATCCTAATGAGACACCTAAGGAGTCCAGGGAGAAGAATCAGAGCCCTATAAGGCCTCACATTGGAAAAGAAAGTCCCTTCTCCAGCCCTCTCCATCCTTTAGACAGCCAGCACGACTTTAAGCAGGTCGTATGGTTTGGATTTTCTGAGCATCTCCTACTGCTATGTACTGTCTCTCAAGGCCAGTACAGTTTGTAACTCATGCACACAGAGTACAAGGAGTGATCAAGATAGAATACACTCTGTTTTCTAACCACAGTTTTTGATAATCTAAATATAGTTTTAAACACTTAGAGATTACTTTTACAGTCCAGCCTTAATATGCACAACTTGACTATTCTTTACTCCACTGCTGTCTCCATGAGCTCTGAGGGCAGTTCCAAGTAGATGAACCCTCTCACAAACAGCTTATGCACTCAACTCCCCAAGACGAAACACCAGAGGCTCTTTCTCTGCTGATGCTCAAACTGTGGCTTCACCCTGAATGGGCCTATTCATGAGGACAGATGGGGAACAGCCAGGAGCGGGAGGGAGCATGCAGGGAGTTCATTCCTTTGTGGAGAAATGTGGATGCTGAACCCACAATGACAATGTCCTTCTAATACACATTCACTGAAGTGTCAAAGGCCTTATGACAGAAGCACACTGTGACTCCAGACACTGCTCTACAGAGACCATACTTTAAACCAGACAGTCCTCCAAGAGCAATGGGAGAAGTAAACAGCCATCATCCGCCTTAAGTCAAAAGGGAAAAAGATTTTTCAGCCATGTAAAAGGAAAAGCTCTAATCCAATGTTATAGCATGGGTAGGAAGGACACGATTGTTACAGACTAGTGTTGGGTATTTCCACAAAACAGCTTGGCACACATCTGAAAATCTCTATGCCTACTTTTCCAGACAGATAGGCATTCCTATATAAGAAGGAAGAGTTGCTGGAGAGCAGCACCATGTGAAGATGTTCAAGAAGATAAAGACCCATTCCTCAGCTGCAGCCCTAAGCTCTGCACCCAGACATATATGAAGAAACTTCCCAAGACCTTCTGCCCAAAGCTAAGTTCACATACTGGTTCACTTCAACTACTAACTGCTTCTAAACACTATTTTCAAATAGGTGTTGAAAAAGACCATTTCCTGCAATGATCCCCAGCAAATGAGGCAAGGTATCCTAGTATTTGTACACATGTGCACAAAGGCACACACCCACACCACCAGCCCCTGTCCCAGGAGGCTTACATGCTTTCTGACCCAAGCAGCCTCCTCACCCTTCCTGGTCTGAGCACTTTAGTTATTGCCTCACCTCTCCTCCCCTCTGTGCCTCAGGCACACCCTGACTGCTGCAGGACCCCATGGACCTCACCCAAGTCGCCACAGTTCCATCACACCAGGGCTGGGAACCGACAGCATAGCATGGAGAAGCAGACTTTGTGACCACAGGGCTGAAGAAGGCCAAAGGAAGAGCTCAGCAGTGTGGCTGCCCTGAGTCACGAGGCAGAGAGCTGTCCAGTCACACAATGGTGCCACCCAGGAAGGCGGGCAATCTCAGTACCCACACAGACATCCCCAAAACTATCAGCCTCAAAATGAACCAACTCAAGAGGGACTGACTCCCACACTATGCAGACACACAGACACTTACTGCATGACCAGTACATTAAAGAGGCCTCAGCAGCTCTGACCTGACAGATCTGCCACAGTCTCCAAATTTCAATACACTCTGTATGTCCCTTAAAGATAATTAATTTACAGGGCTAGAGGTCTGGCTCAGTGGTAGAATACTTGCCTAGCATGTGTAAGGCCCTGGGTTTTATCTTCAGCACTGTAAAGAAAGTTTAAACTTTTAAAAAATAACTGATTTACATACAAAGAATATAAAACATTAGGTAATTTTTTAAGATTCCCCAAAGAGCATCACCATAAACTAAATTTAAATATTTACAATACAATCTTATTTTATGCACACAAGAAGAAAACTCTGAAATGGCACAATTATCCTGAACACTCCTCCCCTCTGCCAACTACCTCTGCCAGTTACAACCACAAAGAAAACATCACTCAGCATCTCCTTTCAGTCTAGTCTCTCTCTCTTTCTCTCTCTCTCTCTCTCTCTCGGACAGGGGGGGCGGGGGGCTGAGCATGTGTGAGAGCATGCATGTAGAGGCCAGAAGTCAACACTGGATGTTTCTTCAATCACTCTCTACCTTATTTTTTGAGACAGGGAGCCAGAAAGCTCCAGGGATCCACCTGTCTCCACCTCTCTACAACTAGGGAACAAATTGCCTCACCTGGCTTCTATGTGAGTGCTGAGGATCTAAACTTAGGCCTTCATGCTTGCATGGCAGACACTTCAACTGAGACATCTACTCAGTCTATTTAAATTTTCAAACTATTAATTACAAAATAGGACTCCAGTCACAATTCAGCCTCTGGTAAATTGTTTGGCTGCTCTGAAATCAAAGAAGGAGTGCTGAAGGAAGCAGTCATAAAGCTCCTGGTACAGGTCACAAGGACATACAGGGACCCTGCCTTGAAATTACTGATTCAGGAGTGTAATATTCATCTCAATTGTCATTCTGACAGAATCTAGAATCACTTGAGAGATGAGCCTCTGAGCATGCCTATGCAAAATTATCTTGATTAGATTAATGAGGTGGGAAGACTGCCCAGTGTAGATGGCACCATTCCCTGGGCTAGTATTTTAGACTGCATAAAAATGAAAAAGTGAGCTAACACAGGCATTCATTGCCCTGCTTCCTGATTGCAGTCAGATGTATGCAACAAGACTAGCTGCTTCCAGCTTCCTGACTTCCCCAACACGAAGTGTACCTTGTCAAACTGTGAGCTAAAATAAATCCTCCCTTCCTTAAGTTACTTTTGTTAGTATACTTTATCACAGCAACAAGAAAAGAAACTAAGACAAATAGCGTTTTGATTTATACTTATCTTTAACAACCCTTGACAACTAGTACCTACATACTAACATTAACTCTGACAAGTGTGCTTGAATAGTTACCTTTTAAAACAAATGGTTTTACTCTATTATTCCTAACTCAGGAATTTACTTCCAAATTTCAAAGACTTATCAGACAAGAAAGGGTCCATAACAACGCATGGCAGCCAGCAGGAGCAGACACATGTGGAGACAGACAGACCCTGGATCAGCCACTTAATGCCTACAAGTAGACAAGTCCACCCCACTAGTTTCCTTCTTTTGCAGAAAGGAATTTTCCTGGGTATAATTCTGATTTAAGGAGCAAGGAAGCCTACCCATCCACCTAGCAGCCTCCACACCATCGGTTTTACACTCTAAGGAGGTCTTCAACATTTCCCATAGTTAGTAACCCTACTCCTCACCATCATCACTCACTGAACACTCAACTCCAAACTGTGTTAGGCTCCAGATATCACCTGAAACTACAGTCTGTGTCATCCTGACCTACATTACAGAGAAAGTTAGGTAAGAACAACAGAGAACAAATCTGTTAGAAGAGCTAGTAGGTGCCCCACTTTCAAAGAAACCATGGGTGGGACACAAGAAAGTGGGACACTCCCAGGAAAGCCCAGGGAATCACTGGTCCTCTAGGTTCCCATGATTAGACACCAGACAGACTTTTAATGTCAAAGAATATAAAAGAAATTTTGGTCAAATTGGAGAACAATAAAGTGAAAAACCTAAAGATCAGATGAAGCAAAACTGGGGCTTAAACTAGTGACAATAGAGCATGCCAACAGTGTCTGCCACTAGTCTCCTCCTAGGTCCAGCATTCAAGACATTGCAAGGAGGATGGGTGTGGTCTGGTGCCAATTAGGACCACAGGAAATTGCACAGGGTGACTAGCAGCTTCCAAACAAAGATATATGTCTGCTTTCAACATCTGCAGATTACTACTAGTGACTGACACTAGTGACTCCTGCCCGTTATAGTTTGTCTAAGTATTTCAAGGCAAAAGCCACCCTGCATTCCTGGTATACCAGGCATGAGCTACCTCCTGTACCAACACAATGTGCTCAGAAGTGGAAGCCTGCTAAAACAGCAGACCTAAGAAACTTTGTTCTCCAGTGGTAAGTGAGAACATCTGCAAAACTGTCTCTCTCTCAGGCTGGGGCATGCAAGTCCTTCTCGGTTCCTGATAGGGAAAAATGACTGTCATCATGTTGTGGGTGGAACCAGCAGCTTTCACTGTCAGATCCATCAAGCACAAACAAAGGAGGTCCTGTCAGAAGTGTGTCTCCTGTGATTGCATGAACAAACCACTGGGCTATAGGTCTCACAAGCATTCTCAAAAGCCATGGGATACCTGATTGCAAAAGAATGGTGTGGTGGCCTCAGTCATGCCTTTGGCTCCCAGAGCTTCTAAATGTGCTTCCTGGTACCATGGAAACCTCTAAGGCTCAGCACTTTACCAGGTCCCCAAAGGCTAGTCACAAATGCTCATCACACTCTGAGGCCAAGGCTAGCAAAATCATCTCATTTTCTAAGTCAAGTCACTGCTCAGGCATCTTATCTTCTGATCACTCCACAGCTAACCAGCAAGGACAATTAGACGTAGGACCTGTACCCCTTCCACTGCATCATACCACTAGAACCTCAGCTGAGCTGCTGGCATACCACAGGAGCAACCCACAGAACTTCAGGCCACAGAGTGCCACCAGAGAAACCTGACTTTCTGACAACTGACTCTGAGTAAAAGTCAGAGTCCAAACCAGTCAGCTGAAACTGGCAAAAAGAAAGGACAAGACTCAAGGGCATGACTCAAAGAAGAGGTCTTTTGAGGACAAATAGAATCTGGTCCATATAAATGAAGACACCAAAGGTTGCCTATTAGCTATAAGTAGCACAGTACACAGAAGCCTGCAGATGAAGAAGAGGAAACAAAAGAAAGAGGAGGAGCCCCTAATGACAATCCACCATGAGCAGCTAAGTTGGGTAGGGAGAGTTGGTTGCCACTGTTCACTGCTATGTCTCCAGTGCCTTAGACAGCACTTGGAGCAATGCAAGCACCTAACAAATACTTGTTAAGTTTTAATGATTAAATTTTCCCCATGGTCAACCTGCTGCATAACAAGATTATGGGACAACTGGAGGAACAATGCTTAAGAGAAGAGTTGATATGCAGACCCACAGCACACACTGTGGTAACAAATCAATAGGTAGAACTCATTTTTACTCAAATTTGTCAACTCTTTTCACCATTTCTGAACACAGACACAGAAAGCAACCCCTCATGACAAAAGGCTGCTGTGCTCTTTTATAATCAAAACCATCAAGGACTCAAGGTTTATGATATCTCCTGACCATGAAAAAAATGTTGGTGATGAGGGAGAGAAAAAAAATAAATGCAAATTCTACAGAATTCAAAATATAAACATGCTCAGAAATTTTCCTTTGCTGTTATCACAGCAGCAATTAAATTTGTATTTAAATACAGAACATTTGTTTTCATCCTTGTAACATCTGCAGCAATTGTTCAGGCATATAAAAGGTTCAGGGAGCTGAAGAGTTGGCTCGGTGGGCACCCACATAAAAAGCCAGGCATAGCTACGTGTGCCTGGAAACCAAGGGCTGTGGGATGATGACAGGTAGATTCCAGGAGCTCAGTGGCCAGCCAGCATAACTGAAACAGTAAACTTCCAATACTCTGAGAAATCCTGTCAAGAGACAAGGTAGACAGCAATAGAGGAAGACACCTGACATCATTCTCTGGCCTCTGCATATGTGCACATGGGCACATATACCTACACACCCACACCCACACCCACACCCACACCCACACCCACACCAGCTTCAACTACATAGACTAACATCATAGATTATTTTTACAGTTCACATCTGATCATAGCACTTTCGAATTGCAGCAGATTTTAAGATACAGGAACATCTGTCTTTACCATACACAAAATCTAGATTCTCTCCTCCAACTCCATGTAAGCTAATACAGGCACAACAGTCTCAAGAAAGATTACAGCAAGATACAAAATCAAACTATGTAAATCTCAAGTACTTCTAATCCACTCCAACACTCAAAGAGCATAAGAACTTTCAGTCATGTTCTATAACTTTTAAAATCTCACTTTTAAACACTTCAATGTTAGGGATCATAATCATAACACTACACTATGCAACAAAAGTGTGGGACAATCCCAATGCACAAAGCTAAAACAAAAATGTGGTTCAAGGAGACTTGAAGGTACTCTAAGATGCCAGTGCTATATGGCAATGATAGATCGTTTTCATATTCTCCTTCACATTCTAACTGGTAGCACTACAGCCCACAGTGCTGAGTGTTAGAGATACTTGAGAAGCCCCGCAGTTACTCACCACGTTGTAATAGCTCTTGTTGATGGCAGTTGTATCAAACCCTTTGGGAGGGCTCTTCAAGGTTCCTGATTTGGGTGACACAGGCTTCTCTGAAATAAAAACAGAAGGAAGGTTTACTGAACAAAGCTGAGATGACAAACTCAAAACTCACAGTCCTCTCACACCATGGCTACTCACCCAAAGCCTCAGCTGAAAACCAGACAGAGAGAAGATGAAAAGCCACTGCCAGAGAGCAGGCCTCTTTCAGGCCTGGGGCCCCAAGGTAACAGGACCATAGGTTCAATCACTGTACACCCTTCACCCACCCAACTCTTCCAGCCTGGGATGGAAATGTCTTAGAGATGACTTACCAGTGTTAGTAAGAACAGAACACAGGGTCATAAATATAAAACATTACCCAAATAGAAGTAAAGAAATGTTGGCATGTGTGTAATGGTATCAAAATACCAATACCTGCAGTTCTAGACTGTATTCTAAGAATTCAGCACTCTAAATAAGTAGGATCTGCTCCAAGGCTTCAAATAACCACTGGAGATGGTTAGTGCACTAGAGACAGAAAGAACAGGGAAAGCACCTCACCAAGGGCAAAACGAAAACAGAGCCTCAGAGCCTGAGGAACTCCCACCCAGGAACTGATTTCCTCTGAGAGCAATCAGCAGATATGTAGCATAATGGTGCTTAAGGGTTATGTATCAAAGTTATGGTTCTGCTTATATGCTCTGTTAATAGAAGGCTTTTGAGTATCGAAGGTTCTGTGTGGTGGGAGGGCATGGAATCTATTAATGGTTCTGTGGAGTCTGTCTGCCTGTATCAATGGTCCAATGGATCTGTCTATTGTGGCTCTGTAGGGTGGCTGAGAGGTATGTGTCTTAACATTGGTTCTGTGAATCTACCTGTCTATCACTGGTTCTCTAGGGCTACAGTAGCAACGTGTCAAATCAATGCTGGCAGGGATCTTTGGGTTGGGAAGACACACTTCCCGCATTCTGTCAAGAGATTCTGATGAGTGCCTAGGAGACTTAGTTCATACAGTCCAACTCATCCCTTGCCTCTCTATAATAAGCCTCCTATATGAACTTTGATCACTGAGCAGAGGCATATCCATCCCTCTGGTGTGTCAAGTGGCACCTGTCTAGCCTCTCTTTGGCTCTCTTCTCCCCACACTTCCTCAGTCCATCATCTCACATTGCCATGCTCTAAGCAGTATTTCCCATATCCAACACTTCCACACTACAGGTCCCAAGGCCAACTGCCTACTTGGTACTCCAGCATCTTATCAGCCAGAAAAACGGTCCAAAATAGAAATCATGGCCCTTAACCTTGACTCCTTCTGTGGAGTTACTTGCCTAAGTCCTCATATAATGCCTAAATGAAAATTTTTCTCAATTAGAAATAAAGAATGAAAGAGAAGGTATTATTTCTAGTTCAAAGAATTGTCTTTGCCTACAGGATGGAAAACAACTTCTTAGGAAACAAATCACTTCCCAAACCATCAGTAAGCAAAGAGGAAATCCTATCCCTTCTGGCTAAGACATTTTCCTTCCCGTGGTCAGATCTGTGATTTAGAATTTAGCCACAAACAAGGAGCATAAAATGCTTATATTAGCAATGCTTTTCACCTTTAAAATGTGCAATCTGGCCAGATGTGGGAGTGTACACCTTTAGTCCTAGCACTTGGAAGGCAGAGACAGGCACATCTCTGTGAGTTCCAGGTCAGTCAGAGCTACATAGTGAAAGCCTATCTCAAAACAAAATCTGTAATTTGGGGACAGGATTCAAAATGGTAACATGATCTCACTGAACCAACTCACAGCCAGCAGATCCTAACCTGCCTGTGAAGTGTGGGTGGGGAGGAATATCTATGGACAGTACCAACTGCAATCACCCAGGACCCCACAG
The DNA here is from genome assembly GCA_035773235.1 of Eospalax fontanierii. NCBI lineage: Eukaryota > Metazoa > Chordata > Mammalia > Rodentia > Spalacidae > Eospalax > Eospalax fontanierii. The sequence goes on from CM069524.1 coordinate 42,487,045, forward strand.
GAGGAGGACTCTTCAGTCAAGAAGTTCGCCAGCCACTGCTTACTGGAGTTACCTGACAATATTCTCACATCAAACACAGATGTATGAAGGAAAAGGGGAGGTTCCCAAGGAGTCAAAGAACAGGGGACTCACAGCACTCCCCATGGGGTAGCAGCCAGACTCATCCTGCCCCAAGATGGGCTACATCCAACCCAGGAAGGACAAAGCAACCAAAACAGAACAAACACTGTGATGGTAAGTAGCCTAGATGCTTCCTCCCAGAAACCACAGGCACTCAGAACATAGGTCAGACCCATATATTTGCACCAGCCGAGAGCAAGACTAAGTTTGCACTGCTTTCTCACTAGATCACCGGGATTTCCATAGTGCAGGAACATCTCTATATGCAAGCTATGGAGGGATACTCTGAGCAACTGCCTGCCCTCAAAAATGAACGTGTGAAGTACAGATCACACAAAGAAATCGAAGATTATATACAGACATATTCCAAAAGGAAACAGGGACCCCAAAGTAGAAGTAAAAGATAATCAGAGTGATTATATAGGAGGCATGTTTAAAATGACAGGAAGCAGGGATAGAGAGATGTCTCCTGGGTTAAGAGCACTGGTTGCTCTTGCAGAGGTACTGAGTTCAATTCCTAATACCCACATGGAGCTAACAACCATCCACAATTCCAGTTCTAGGGGATCCGACAGCCTCTTCTGACCTCTGTGGGCACTGCACAATACAGATGCACTTACAAACTTGTAGACAATACACTCGCATACACAGAAAATAAAAATAAATCTAATCTTTTTTAAATTAAAAAAATAAAATGACAGAAAGTGGGCCTTAACAATGAAAAGACTCATGAACATTAAAAATGTCTGAAAAAAAGAAGCCTAACTTGCAGAAATAAATAACAAGATCACTAAAGTGAAAATCTCAATGGACCAGTTAACATCACAGGTGAGGGGGAATTCATAAACCAAAATTTCATAATTTGAGGAATAGATTCAAAATTCATGTAGTCTAGGTCAAATAAACCAAAAAGACATGCAAAACAGATTGAAACCACAGAGAACACAGTAAGATATCAACAAGGGCTTCAGAGGGGAGAAGAAACAAGGCTTGGGTAGACACTCCGCAGAATGAAGAAACAGTTCCCTTGGTAAATTAAGGATGTCACTGGACAAGCAGTGACCAATCAGGCCAGGTGCCCTGTGAGTCACATTCACCTCCAACCTAACACAAAGGAGGCCAGACACTGAGGTTTCCTGGGATTCAACACACAGAGCTTTCCTTTTCCGGCCCTCCCCCACTATGAATAATAAGAATTTCTGATAATTCATATCTTTCTCTTCCCCTGTGCCAAGTCACAGCCCAGTTCTTTGTTTGGAAGGCTGCCTTTCACCTGTGAAATACGCTCTTGCAGGGGGTGCTCCACAAGACCTTGGCTCTGAAGACAGCTCCCATGATTCTGCACAGTAACTGCCCCGTCTCCATCTACACAGGGAATGGGCTCTGCTTTTGGCTGGTGGCTACCCATTTTTTGCTTGCTCAATTTCCTGGATCCCAAACAACTTCCTCCTAGGGTCTGGACTGTCTTCTATGTTTTCCCAGTGCTCTCAGTATTTGTTTGTTGGCATTATCCACTCTAGATCTTTGTTTGAAGGCATGCCATAAGACACCCCATTTGCACATAAATGCAATGACAAGAACACGTATGCTCTTGCCCATGTCCTTTTTGCTTCTGACGCATTATACAATGAATCACAGACACAATGTTATTCACCCACTGTACTTTTGTGCCCAACTTGCCAGAAGGACCTTTGACTCCTTTTTAAACATCAGAATGTTACATCTGACAAAATTAACAACTTAACCTAAAGTCCAGACTTTATTCAAACTTGCTCAGCAAATAATGTCTTTTTGTGGTCTCCAAGCCTCTTTCAAATGGTTTAGAGAAGTATAGACAGAATGCACAGGGCATGGCCACTTCCTCCCTCACCTCTGCTGCCCTTCCATCCACCTAAGGTAAGCTTTCTGGTCCCCAGCAAAAGCCCTCTTCATCTGCACTGCTGCATTTCCCCAATGAGGTGACGTATCACTCAGTTAAGTATTCACTGAGTAGCTCCTGGCTCTGTACTTTTTTAAAAACAGATGGAACCACTACAATGACAATGTAATCTGAAACACACAGCTGGCCAGGACGAGGAAAGCAAAGGAAAAGGTCACGTTAAATTGACACATCACAAAACAGCACCAAGAGGTAATGGCCAAATGCTGAGGGTACCCGAAATGAAGACCGAATCACGTACTCAGCACTGCCAAGAACGAACAGCATGAACAGTCTGTTCAGGAGGAAAATAAAGGAAGGGAACCAAAGGACTAAGTGCAGAGTCTAAAGGATTTCAGTCAAAGTTGAAGCTTCTGCCCACCTGAAGGGCAAGAAGGGGCCCAAACAGAGCCCATCCCAAGCAAAGTGGAGCCATCTATGTACGGTGGATGCCACTTAGCCCTGCAAAATTTCTGTGCTACTTTCTACAGCATGCCTGAACTGCTTTAGCATAAATAAAAGTGAAACTTGAAATTAAAAAAACTCCCACACTGAAGACCAACTACCTGACTCTAAAGACTTACATCTAAGAATCTATACAGCGTGGACTAGAAAGAGGATATGAGGATGCTCACTCACTGCCATCAGGAGACAGCTACAATCACATAAGCTCCACCAGGTACCAGACCACTAGGGCATGCCTGGGATGTTCAGTTATTCTTATCCAAATTCCAGAAAAGACCTCACCTGGTGTACACAGCACATAATGCAATGTTCTCACACATGCCTAAGAGGCTCATATCTTCTTGCACATATGCTCTTGCCAACAAAACAAAACAACCCTCTGTGCCTGGAAGAATCTTCTATAGCATGAGTACTTTCAGAAAGTTAGCACTGCATGCAACAGACCTGACCAAACCCAACCTGCACCACAAAGGCAAAGGCTGCAGCACACACAGATTAACCACACATAGGGTGACAAAGGCCCCAATTTACCAGGGTTCCTTTCCCTGCAAAGATTACTCATATCAAACTCTTCTTTCACAGCTATATTTATAACTGCACCCAAAATTCAGCTGCATACTGTCATTTTTGGGAAAAGAAGAAAATATTCAAGTAGCAAACAGGAAGTGGCAACATAAATAAATGTTCATTAACGACCTGTGGGTCAGCAAATAACAGTTTCATTAAGTTCACACATGCACTAACCAACACAGGTTATGAGTCATAATCTCAAGTTAGCTAGGTCCTAAATTAACACTTAAAAGAAATGTCTTTGCTTTAAGACACGTGATGAACGGTCTGGAATGGGAAAACTGAAGTCAGTATGTTAGAAGTAATCACCTAAAAGAAGTTGGACAAGTATGGACAGATACATAAAACTGGACTTCTAACCATTTGAACACAGCATGTGTTCTCAGAAACCCACTTCAGCCCCTAGGGTGGTCATCTAAGAGCACTGCACCATATCATGCTGATCATATACAACCCAAACCTCCACATTCACTCAATTACAGTAAAAACCAACATCATTCATTCTAAGAATAGCTTGCCGCTTCTCTCCTCACCTGCTCTCTTAAATCGAAGGAAATCCCTATAATATGCCTGTTTGTGTATAAAACACTCATTATCTGTATGAATAAAGCAGCATAGAAATCTTTAAGTTTCACACATCCAAAAAAGTTATGAAATAATTATGCACCTTCCTAAACACTGTATATATCAGTGCTCTGACACCAACTAAAGATTCTTACACAGGACCTTGGAAGATATCTGTCTTCAAAGAGGAACTATTTAAGGGGTTGGAGTTAAAGAGCACTGGCTGCTCTTGCAGAGGACTAGGTTCGAATTCCAGCACCCAGATGGTGCCTAACAACCAAGCATAACTCCAGTTCCAGGGGATTCAATGCCCTCTTCTATCCTCCTCGGATACTGCACAACACAGGTACACTCACACACATGCAGGCATAACACTCATACAGATAAAATAAAAATAAATTAAAAAGCTGGGCATGGTGACACATGCCTTTAATCCCAGCACTTGGAAGGCAGAGGCAGATGATCTCTGTGAAACTGAGGCCAGCCTAATCTACAAAGTGAGTTCCAAGCCAGCTGGAGCTACAGGGAGACCCTGTCTCAAACCACTCCCTCCCCAAAAGAAAAAAAAATTTAATCTTTTTTAAAGAGGAACTATTTAAAACTAGAAACTCTACTTGGGCCAAAAGCCTAAACACGAGGTTTGACAAATATATTTCCAAATCTAACCACAAGAGGGCAACAGTTGGTGGCTATATAGAGACGCACAGAAGTAGAAGGGAGCATTTAATCTGGAGATAACAGTTTAGAGAACACCATTTAGAAGCAGGCTTTGGCTTTTGTTTGCATAGTAAGAACAGCTGTAAATCAAACCAGAATTTAACACAAAAGAGAAATCTTCAGCCAAAAGGATGGACCAGCCTGTGCTTAAGTTAGCAAAGGGCCTCATAGAATTCCAGTCAGAGGAGCCTATTTTCAAACCTGCCATGATTTTGTTTTCAGAAAATTAAGTACCAACTACACTATAAATCACAAAAAAGAATCTTATTCCATAATTAGAAAGAAGGATACATAAACTACTGGAAACCTACAATACCAAAACGTAACTGCAATCCTACAATTTTATCTTTAACTGCTTGTTACAAAGAGGTTGGATTTTTTTTTTAATGTATTTCTTACCATTCTGCCTGAACCACCAACATTTACAAGCAGACTGATTTGACTTTTCTTGCCATACATTCAAATGTTTAAGAATACTGTCAGCAAAAGTTATTCCAAAGGTGGCTATTCCCTGGGCTCACTGTCAAGAATACTCAACATAGTGGCACCACTGAGGAAATGTGACGAAAATGAGGACCAATTTCCCAAACAAAGCAACTTAGGCCTCAATTTGGCACAAAAACTATGAATTAAATATGTCTCCCCGCAAACAATACTTGGAATGAGGGAATACAGATCAAAGTCAGGGATCCATACATGCTAGGTAAATACTCTAGCACTAAGCCACATTCATTCCCAGCCCCCAAATACATCTTTGATGGTAATGTACCATGGACACACTTTTCAACTGGGCACATAAACACAAGCTCAGAAATAAAATGCAAATACAAGAACTGAGGGTAAAACAGAGTTCCTGGAGGAGACAACACGTCTACACACATAACACGAGTTCTTCCCAGAGCTTCCTTGGCTCTGCTAGCCTCACACCCCACACCCACGGTGGGGTATAATAGCAAACCTCACATGGAAAGCACACTCCTCTGGCCTTCCACGGGTAGCAGCATGTTGACAACATTAAAACCATGAATATCTATTTGAAAATCACATTAAGAAATTACAAGAAGATTCTGAGACCCTTCACACCCATCTTATGTCATTTCTTATGCTAGGTTAACTGAAAAATATACAAAGGAGAAATACCTAAGAAGTAAAAACTCTATGTCTTCTAGAAAAAGCAGAGAGAGCCAAGTGAATCAGAACACAAGGCTGGGCTCTAGTCCACAGGGACACTGCTAAGGTGTGAGGTACCCTCTGCAAACTCCCTTTCCTGGCTCCAAAGTTCTCCAGGAGGCAGTGCTGTAACCAATGGGCCCCAGGAGAGAGCACCCTGACTGGGGGCTGGCAAAGTGCAGACTCTAGCTCCCAAGCCAGATTAGGCGGGTGGGGAGGATCCCATGAGCTAATCACTAAAACATATTTCCATCCCCTCAATGGTACAGTGGTTGCCCTCAGCTGGTTCCATACAAGGACAGATTTACTTAAGGATTGCTGTGCATTTGTTTCCTACCTCCCTAAAAATCTGAACACTTGTTTTCTGAGGCTTGGTGAGAATAAAGGTCATAGGTAACAAACATCTTACAAAATAGCCAGAGCAGCTAAAAGATCTTGGCTAAGTTGATTCTATGATAAAAAGAAGAAATAGTACTTTTTATCATTATTAAAAACTGCAATGGCAAGTCCTCAAGTTAATAAGACAGCTGTAACAAAACAGAAAAGATATGGAGAAACTGAAATTCCTGTAAAATACTGATAAGAATATGAGATGAAACAAATACTCTGGAACTAACACAGCAGTACCCTCAATAAGCAAGCACAGGACCAACAAGATGACTCAGCAGGTAAAGGCACTTACCACCAAGTCTAACAACCTGAGTTTGATCCCCGGAATCCACACCCTAAAAGGAGAGAACGCAAAAGCTGTCCTCTGACCTCCACATGTACTCTGTGATATACACCCATACACACAAATAAAAATGTAAACTTTAAAAAAAAAAAACCACCATGTGATGGCAAGTTCACTTTGCGTCTGTGCGAGGAGGTAGTTCTTCTCTGAAGAACTATTATTTTTTCTCAGGCTAACAGCATGTGGTGCAGTTCTCTCTGGATGCCCAACTGAGGACTAGAGTGGGTTCTTTTGAGCCTGATGAGAGCAGGCTAGGCTAAGCTATGCTGTTCAGTAGGCTGTGATTAAATGCATTTGGATGTAGGATACTATAACTTACAATGGTTTTGCCCAGGCATTAACTCCACCCTAGGTCAGAGAGCATCTGAACACAGCAGAACTGAAAACAAGGCCTTGATATTCTCACACTCATGATCACAGTGCCAGTCATAACAGCCCACAGGTAAAAGCCACTCAAATGTCCAGATGAATTAACAAAAGTAAAATGCACCCAAGGAATATTACTGGGCCTCAAAATGGGAAATTCTGACACATGGCAGACCATAGAGGAAGTCTACACACATTCTACTAAGTGAAGTGAGTCAGTGAGAAAGAAAACACAGCAAAACTCCACTTATGCAAGTAACTCAAGAGTGGACAGAAAAACAAAACCGTAGAGCTGCCAGGAACTGGGGAGGGAAATAGGGAGCTGGTGCTTCTCAGACACAGCTTCAGGTTGGGAAGATGAAAACATTCTGGAAGTTGATGGTATTGATGATCATCCAACATGAATGTGTTATGCTACAGAGCTACATTCTCAAATATAGTTAAATGGTAAGAAGCATGTCATATACATTTTACCACACTAAAAATAAAACAAACAGGTGCATTATTCATCAAATTCAATACAAAAGAACTTCACAATTCAGAGCACTTGGGTGCCTTTTAAAACACTTGTTTTTGGAGATCACTGCTAAAAAACTACTTTTACAGCAAAACTTACATTCACATTTATGTTTTTTTCTCTTGTTACCTTAAAAATAATAGAGCAGAAGCCAGGAGTGTTGGCGTATACCTTTAGTTCCAGCACTCAAGAGGCAGAGGCAGGTGATCTCTGAGTTCAAGGCCAGCCTGGTCTACACAGCCCCAGGCCAACTGGGGCTACAAGGAGACCTGTCTCAAAGACATACATACATACATACAAATAAATAAAAATAGAATAGAAAATCAACAGCATAGGAACTAGCTCCAAATATCCCCAGATGGGACTATATGAAATTTAGAAGTTTCTGCACAGCAAAAGAAACTATCATCAGAACATACAGACAGTCCACAGAATGGAAGAAAATCTTTACCAATTATTTATCAGACAAAGGGCTAATATCCAGAATATATAAAGAATTGCAAAAATCAAGTACCATGAAAATAAATCATCAATCAACAAATGGCTAACAAACTCAACAGGCAGTTTCGAGAAAAAGCAATATAAATGCAAATAGTTGTTTCTGTTTTTGTAAAGTTTTCAATATCCCTAATCATCAGGGAAATGCAAATTAAAACTACTTTAAAATACTACCTTATCCCAGTCAGAATGACTGTCACCAAGAAATCTGACAAGTATTGGAGAGGATGTGAAGAAAAAGAAAACCTTATTCACTGCTGGGAGGAGTGTGAATTAGTAAGCCATAATGGAAATGAGTTTGGAGGTTTCTTTAAAAACAGTAATAATAGAGTAACTGTATGACCCAGCTATCTTGGTCCTAGGCACAGAGCAGAGAACTCCACACCTTACAATAGGGTTGTCTGCACCCCATGTTCACTGCTGCTCTGTTCACTACAGCAGGGAACTGGAACCAGCACAGTTTTCTATCAGCAGATGAATGGATGATGAAAATCTGCTACATGTATAAAATGGAGTATTATCCAGCTCTTAAAGAAAAATGAAATCACAAAATTCACAGCAAAATGAATGGATCTAGAATGCATAATATTAAGTGAGGTCTTCTAATCTCAGGAGTAAAAAAAGTCAGCATGTTTTTCCTAATATGCACAGCTTAATCTATACTTATGGATATAAATTTATAAACAAATGCATGTATAGGTATATTACAATATTCAGAAAGAAGAATAAGAAAGCGTAATTTTTTAAAAAGGCATAGTTTTATTTCATAGTGAATATGTGAATTCTACTTTCTACATATTAAAAGTAGCAAGACCATTTTTCTGCACTCCCTAAGAATCTAGTTATATGACACCCCTTTGAGGCAGTGACTGTGAAAGCTAGGCTTTCTTTGAACTCCACTGACCATTAGTACAACAGGAATTAGACTAGCTACTGAATATTTGCTGCAATAATCAACTTAGAAAAAGAGATTTTTGTTGCTGTTAAATTTGTTTTGTAACCTGATTATTTCCCTTTTTCTTCTGTTTAAAGCTATAACAATTGTACTATAGCATTATTTAATATGCAAATTGTACTGCTGTATATAAAATATGGTTTAAAAATAATAATACAGGGGCTGGAGAGATGGTTCAGCAGTTAAGAGCACTAACTGCTCTTGCAAAGGACCTGGGTTCAATTCCTAGCATCCACATGATGGCTTACTCCAGTTACTCCCGTAACTCCAGTTCCAGGGGATCTGACACCTTCTTCTGATCTCCAAGGGCATTCCATGACACAGGTACACTTACACACATGCAGGCAATACACTCATACACATAAAAATTCAAAATAAAAATTTAAATAATGAATAACACAACAGAAATAACTTTCAGGAAATACACATCTGCGGCAATGCATGCTAAACACCCGAACAGTCTAACCCTCATAAGATGTCACAGGGAGGCATCAGAGTCCTCCTGTCCACCTGAACCACCCTCAACTCAAAGGTCAGTCACCTATGCCCAAGCACAAGGACAAAGCTAGGCTCCATACCCATCTATTGATACACTCTCTGCTTACCAGCACCCCTGAGCAGAGCTAGAGGCATGGTGTCAAACAACTTTTCAAATACAGGAATAATATGTATGAGACTCAACAGACAAGTCTCCCTTCAGTCTTCCCAACCCACTCACATGCTTCTCCTAATAGCCCCATCTTTGATATCGTTTTACTTCTTTTACGTTTCACAGCACCTATATCCAAGTTCAAAAAGAAAGCAAGACAAAACACACACATGCATGCACACAATCTGCTGTAAACTTAAAAAAAGAATGAAAAGGCTGCCTTCATAAGACACATAAGTCTTCACAGAACCGCTTCTCAACACAGCAGTGATCCACAACAGAAGCATGACCAAGCAATGCCTGTGCCAAGAAGACAGACAGTACTAAGTCTCATAAGCACAGAAGGTCTGCGAGACACTGGCCTATAGGATTTTCACAGCCTCACCCTGGAGACATGCATGGATCAAACCATAAGCCCCAGACAGCTTTCAACACCAAGACATAAATCACAGCTAAGCTGCAGATTGCTAATCCTTTTCAAAGAAACACCAGCCTCTGGAAGATGAGTCATGAACAGTGAACAAAACTGTCAGTCACAGGAAACATAAGAAAATCAATGGATATTAATAGAGAAAATGGGAGAAATTACCTATCTGAGCCTAATGGGCAAAAGAATCTACAGCAATAAAAAAATACAGTCTGTGTACCTCAAATTCCAAACCCTGGCACTAACTATAAAAAGCCTAAGTTATACCTTAATATGAAACATAAATACAACAATAAAACCACAGATGGAGGTGGGCATGGTGATGCATGTGTTTAATCCCAGAACTCCTGGGAGGTAGAGGCAGTAAGAGGCGGATATCTGTGAGATTGAGGCCAACCCAATTTACATTCCAAGTTCTTGGTCATCCAGTGCTACAGGAGACCCTGTCTCAAAAAAAGCAAAACAAAAACAAATAACCATAGATGGATGCACGGAGAAAACACCCACCTGTAATCCTAGCTACTCGGGAGGCTAAGGCAGGAAAATCACTTGAACCCAGGAGTTCCAAGATTGCCTGGGCCAACACATTCCCAGACTTTGTATCAACACAAAATTAGCAGATTTAAGAAGCTTATCTTTAAATCTAGAAAAATGTCATGATGGAACGAAAAGCCAGTTTATAACTATGGGGTCCTTTATCCCACAGCCCAACATGAAGGACGGATGAAAACTCATGCCATTCAACGATGATGCACCAAAAACAGGGACCTTTCCCTGAACTCAAGGCTAAGTAGGCAGTCAGGATGATGGGCACATTCATGTCCTTCAGTGCCTCCTCACCCAAAAGAAAGAGAATGGATAGTGACACATGGCCAGGCTCAGCCACTCACCACTTGGCTTGATCTCACGCACGTAATTGCTGGGGAACCAGCCAGTCCTGCCATTGTGTGTGCCTTCCCACCAGCCTCCTTCCTCCACTCGTGTGACGTGGATGACATCGCCCTTCGTGAAGGAGAGCTCATCTTCATTGGTCTGCTGGAAGTTAAACTTGGCTCGTACTACCAGTTGGCTGTTGTTATCAGTCATGTCCTAAAGACAGAACAAGTGGGAAAAATCCACATGAAGTACATAGTCTATTTTGCTATAAAATACTGTTAAAAGCAGCTGAAACATTTTAACAAGTAATAAAAACATTCAGTGGGCAGGAAAACGTCTAAAGTAAAGAAATTTGTTTCCCATCTACCTGTGTACCTTGACCACTGCCCAGCTACAGTCCTAGGACACTCTCTCCACAAAACAAAGGGCCCCCTTCTACCTCTACCACCACCACAAAAACACACATGTGGTTAGAGGGAATCAGTGTGCACACATCTCTACCTCAAAAACAAGTCACATGACTATGGACAAGTTTCCAACTGCATAATGCTAAAACATACATTTGCACTACTACTGAAGTTTAAGTTCCAAGTACTTTTCTATGTACTATACTATGTTTTTCTTATCTTGCAAAAGACTGCATTAAAAAATATTTGCACATCTATTCTTGGACAAATATAAATAACAAGCCTATATGTTAAATTCTAGTCAGGGAACATATGTAACACATTTTAAATTTTAAGATATTTTTAAACTGCCCTCCAAAAAGGTCCTACAAGCAATGTGCCCACTAGGTACCTAAGTGCTTTTACTTCATCAAACTTACACCAACCCTGAGTTGCTAACAAGTACTAGTTTCTTTCACAATGATAGGGGAAGCAGTACCTTACATTCTGCATGGCACTGTTCTCAGCGATCACACTTTCAGGTTTCTGGAGGCAGGAGAGGAAAAGCAGACTACTAGGTTTCTGCTCATCTTCACCCATCTTTGGACAAGGCTCTGGAGAGGTTGGTAAATGCAAATCTACCAACAAGCAACAGAGAAAAGCAAAAGTCCTAGACAAGTCTCTCTCAAGTGAAAAGGGGTGGCCAGCAGGCCCCAGGAAATCCATGCCCGGATCATTATACCCACTTCATCTTCTAGGGACCAGAGATCATGTGCCCATCCACCATAGTAGTGGTCTTATTTCACCTAACAAGGTCAATAAAAGCTGGAACACCATGACATGGCCACTAAGCACTATTGCTTTGCTCACATCAGACTACAACCCAACCAAACAGCAGCAGGCAGCCCCATCTGAACATACTAATATTTCCTAGTCTTTCACCCACTCACAGAGACAGAAAACTGGCACAGGACCCAAAAGCTCTGACCCATTCTCCAAAGTGTCAAAGATACAAAAGAAAACATTCCTCACTGCACAAAGATCTCATTACAATAAACGGCAAAGTCACAACCTAAACAAAAGGCAACTAAAGAAAAGACTCAGGAAAAAACACAGTCCACTCAGGTAAGTACTAAAGGTAGTTTTTAAAATGGTCTTAGAAGGATGAAATACTGAGAAAGCACAATATTTTCCATGGGTATTGTACTAACAAAATGCATTGTCATGTTTTGGCATAATTTCTTCCATGCCTTAGAAATACACTTTGTAAGCAAAGAGACAGGTAGGTACCAAAGCAGACAGGGTCAGGACAATACCCACAGAGTTTGGTGTCTCCAACTCCAGAGAGACTAGTAGATCAACAGAGGCGCAAGTACCTTAAGAATCAAGTCATTCTTCCCAGAAATGACAGAATAACACTTAGGCTAATGCTATACCCCAACACTAAGGACCACACTGAGAGCTCCTGGTCACATTTCACTTAGGTGCATCACTGAGAGCTCCCCAATACACTATCAGGCAGTGAACACTCAGGGTCCAGACACTCTAGGAGCATCAGTAACATTCCTCAGAAGACCAAGTATCAAAGTATGATGGCAAATCTACATGAGAAAAGTCCAAACCCAAATGCACAGCATGGAGCTAACCACACTCTAATTTAACTCGTTTCTCTTACTCTTGTTTGAAGTATCTCACAGAGCAGGTGCCCAAATGAACTGAGATCAAATGAAGGGGGGTAGAAAGAAGTAAAGAGGGGACTGTGAGAAGCACCCAAGGAACAGACAAGTTACAACTTCTGCCTCACAGCAAAATGTTCAAGTTTGCCTACACACCACAACAGGAGTCCATCCCACAGCAGAGATGGCATCGGCAAAGAACAAAGTTATGAGTGTTGCATGGTGGCACATGCCTGTATTCTAGCACTTAGGAAACTGAGGCAAGAAGACTCTTGGGAGTTGGAGGCTAGTCTGGACTACATAGTAAGACTTTGTCTCAAAAACCCAAAACAAAGAACAAAGTTATGAAAACAGTCAATAAGGCAGTCCCTAGGTGTGTGTGAGGGGAGCCCCAAGGGGAAGGTGGTCATGAACTACAGGGTGTAAGCAGTCAATAAGAATGTGAGCAGGAAGTTCGGTGTGGTGGCACATGCCTTTAATCCCAGCACTCGGGAGACAGAGGCAGGCGGATCTTTCTGAGTTTGAGGCCTGGTCTGCATAAGTTCCAGGCCAGCTGGGGCTAAGGGAGACCTGTCTCTAAAAGGAAAAAAAAGGTGTAAGCCCAGCACCTTCCAATACAGTATGATCATGAGTGCCAACAGTACCTTCTAATGCAGACTGAGGATGGGAGACCAGCTACAAGCTCATCACCAGGCTCAAGAACCACAAGACATGAGACTAGAAAGCTGGCTCAGTGGTTAAGAGCACTGGTTGCTCTTGTAGAGGACCTGGGTTTGTATCCCAGCACCCACATGGCAGCTAACAATTGTCTGTAACTCCAGTTCCTTGGGATCCAATGCTCTCTTCTGACCTCTGTGGGCACCGCACAACATGGGTGCACTGACATACATGCAAGCATAGCACTCACACACATAAAATGAAATAAAGTTAAAAAAAAAAAAAAAACAAACACAAACTGGGGCTGAAAGATGACTCAGCAGTTAAGAAGGAGAGATAATGCAGCAGTTAAGAGCACTGGCTGCTCTTGGACCTGGGCTCAATTCCCAACACCCACATGGTGGCTAACAACCATCAGAAGCTTCAGTTTCAGGGGATCTGATGCTCTCTTCTCACCTCTGCAGGCACAGCACAATACTTACACACTAAAGTAAAAATAAGTTGTTTTTTTTTTTTTTTTTAAAAAGTACAGATGAAAATTTAGCTTAAATTTATTAGGAAAAGTTTCAAATCACAGGAAAAAAGCAGAGAATGATAGACAACCCTCCACACTACCTATCACCCAACTCTGAACAAACATTTGGCCTTTCTCATTTCATTATACTTTTTTAATTCAAGAAAATTACCCCACAGTGATATTATGACACTTCATTCAAAAGAAATTAAAAGGTAAAGAATAGTCATTCTCACCTAACACATAAGAGAAGCCTGCCATGTCCCAGGAGAGACATATCATCTCACCAACAGCCAGTCAGAACACACACCCACAAAACACAAGAGGCCCACCCAGGGGAAGGTAAGAGATTCAGTTCTAAGGTAACTCATAATCCTTCTAGCTAGTGCAAAATGAATCCCACATTGATGATGCTTTTAATAACATTCATTGTTAGCTTACATATAACTTTATTTGACTTAAAATTATACATTTGCAATCCAGCCCTCAATAACTCAGTAAGAAAGATGAAACTTGTGGTAAAAGAGATAGCAGGTGTTTCTTTATTCAAAGTACATGTGTGTATGTCTCACATTTTCCTCATATATTTGTAAAAGCTATCTTAAAATGTGTTTAAAGTGGTTTGAGTGTTTCTTCTTAATTTTTGGAATCATAACACACAATAATATTCTAGCATTGATCCTATCAATAGAGGCTGGCAACCCCTAGAACCTCTGAGAGCCACAAGGCTGAGGGAGGAAGGTGATACACAACTGGAAGGAGGATGAAGCTGTGCAGGAATCCACTGTCTGGTGTCACTGTCCAATGTGCCCAATGTCATTGCGGTCAAACCCCAGGATGTGGAGCAAGAGCCACACAAAGCAAGCATCACTCACAATGCACGGGACACATCAAAATGTACCTTTCTGTATCTTTGGCGGGGGGGGGGGTATTTGTTTCTGGGTTTTTTTTGTTTTTGTTTTTTTGTTTTTTGGTTTATTTACTTTTATTTTACACGTATGAGTGTATTGCTTACATATGTATAAGTGCACCCGTGTCATGCAAAGCCAGCAGAGCAGAGGCCAGAAGAAGGTGTGGGATCCCCTGCAACTGGAGCTACAGACAATTGTTAGCCGCCATGTGGGTAATGGGATTCAAACCCAGGTCCTCTGGAAGAGCAGCAGGTGCTCTTAACCACTGAGCCCATTTCTCCAGGCCCAGAATCTTTGATTTGACACTGTTCCGTGAACCACTCAAATGAACTTCTCCACGAAACACAGGACAACCAAGTTAACTTCTACTTCTTTCCAAAAGGACTGTCTCATCAGATTCTCACTCACAAGAATACTTCACATCTCCGAGGCAAAGTACAAGAAATCTGGCCTCAGTGAGTCAGGATTGCCACCCCACCTGCTCAAAAGAAAGCATGACACGGAAGCCAAGGGCAGCAGGACCATGCCTTGCCCAGACACCCCTATCAGATCTGCAGTTAACCTCTCCTGATGTCATTTCCTACCTCACTGGCAGGGCTCTTTAGTCTAAGTTCTTCTCCTAGGAAGGTTGACCACGTCAGTTCCTGTCCTGGGTCCAGGGCAGCCACAGCAAGCTCTGTGTACTACATGACTTGAAAGGTAGGCTTTGAAGAAAGAGGCAAAACCACCTTCAGAGTCTTCTGTTTTAACTAACCATCTTTCCACGTGGCTAGGTCTTCCCACATATGTACCGCTTAGTTTCTTAATTCTGCACTCAGTTCAGTAGGGGAATTAGTAAGGAGCAAATGACACTCCAGATGGCAGGAGTCACCCAGGAAGGTCAGGAGCCCTCACTATTCAACATTCAGTTTGCAGGGACATGCAACATCCTCCCAGACACATCTCATGCCCACAAAAGACTTTGAACTTGAATAACAAAACATCCCACTTACCAAACTTCGGTACTGGCCCTGGAGCAATTTTGATGTCCGACTGTGTGAAGACTGGGATCCCAGAGAATCGAAAGACTTTATCCGATGTGAAGAGGGCCGAGCACAGACAGAGTCACTTCCTAGTCCAATGTCTGAAAAGGTCATATACACAGAAAGAGAAAGCACTGAAAATGCCTGACACTGCACACCCTCACCACACACTGGCTCTAAAACTGAGCCAACATGGAGGGACACACCAAAAGACCACAACAAAGTAGGCCACTTACACAGTAGACAAAGAACAGATTCTTTGCCCCATAAATGACTTGCATTCATTCCCCAATTACCTCTTCAGAAACTATCCGAAGATTGAATACTTAACAATTTTTCAGTGGTGTGCATATCATTTTATAACTTTTTAATATCTTTCCTTCACCTGAAAAAATAAAACTCTCGAGTGCAACAACTCAGTGAGGGAACACCACTCTCTCTCTAGCACTATACCACATGACCCACTTCTCTAAGACCACATGCCACACCATAAACAAGGCAGACACAGTCACATGACACTAAACGAACAATGGGCTACTTTCTAAAGACAGCACTGTCAGAAGAGTGTGTCATGTGCAAAACTTTATAGAGTGTACCAACACAGAACTTGGCGGTACAGCTAATATTCACAATGCACACTACCATACACACAGCCCACTGCTGACCTAAACATCACTATGGGACTAATGACAATACTAAAGGAGCCTGGAGACCGTGAACACTCAGGAATGTGAATCTATCACATCCTCTAAACCTTAGCAACGATCTAGTGAAGACACAACCATGTACCAGACAGGCCTCACTACTGCTACAGAGCCAAAAGTCAGGGTCCAGGTAAATGGCAAGTTTCCAGACTGGAACTACAAGTGTGTGCTAAGGAGTGGCTCAGAGACCAGTCATTTTTCCAGAGGGCTCCCAGCATCAGGAATTGCTGTACAAGTACTCACAACCCCCAGAAGCACAACAGCAAAAGGAGCAATCAAATATATAGTGCTATAGAAGCTTATTTCAAAAATGCAGTAATGCTCATTTTTCCTTTCTAAGAAAACCAGAGATTTGAGCCCTTTAGCATTCCCACCCCTCACACTTAATAAAAGAGTCTTACCTGCTGTTACTTTATTTAGAGTCACTAAGGAACTGAGGACCTTGTTAAAGTTCTGCCCCTGATACAAATCATTTGCATCAAATGTCTGAAAGGAAAAATTAAACAAGAAAATTAGTACTGAGTCTCATGTTGGTGCAGGATAAGTGAAGTTCTTCCAACAACCTGAGGGTGCACACAGTCAAGATACTCAGGATGTTCAGATCCTCAAGGAACACCAGGACCTGCAAGAGTGAGAGCCCCAGGGAAAGGAATCCCTTGAAATTCCCTTGTGAAGCAATTCCTCAAGGGGGCAGTCTAAGTCCCTGGAGGAGGACTAGTACAGACCAGCTGTGGACCAGTCAGGCCCCAACACCACTCCCTCCTCCACCCAAGACAGGCAGGAGTCAGGGTGTAGGACAGGCTGCAGGCACTCAGTCAAGGCTCACTGGTTCCTCTTTCCTTGGACTGTACAGAGTCCACAGGATAAGGCATGTTACAGATGTTCTCCTAGTACAGAAAGAAAGGTAAATAAAATGCATCTCGTTCCAAAGGCAAGAGCAACATAAGGCACCTGGAGACATAGGAAAGGACAGAGGATGACAGGGAACAGGAGGAAGACAAAGCAGATCCCAGAAGAGGGACAAATGCAGGCCTCTGAACAGAGTTCTGAAAGACCAGGACTGTACACAACCTACTATGATCCAGGGCTATCTAGCCACCACAACCCTCAAAGAGTCAGTCATATGGCACAGACCTGGAGCCAGGAGAGAAGATCCATGAGGAGTTAACCTGGATATAAAGCTAGAGTCTGTCCACATGTATATGCACAGGTACAAGCTCACAGGTAAGCTAAAATATATACAGCTTTTTCCAAACATTCTCTAAGACTATGTGTCACTTTGAATCACTAAATCACCTCTCACAAAAATAATTTTGATAACCAAATCATCCAGTACTGACTGTATTCTAGAAAAACTAAGAAAAAAATCTCATTGGTACAAATTATAGAAAGAAAAGTTTAAACATCGAAATGTGTGCCATATTAACAAACTTTCTTTCCCTGAGGCAAAATAAAACGGTCTTGATCCTCAGTGCCCCCAGATGAGCACCTGTAGGCCAGCCCACCACCAACACCTCTACCCTCCTCCTCCCTCTGCAGCCTCTCTCAGACCATGGCAGGAACTCCCTCCTCAGCGGCCCCCTTCCTGCCTTCCCACCCCACCTCCTTCCCGGCAGTCTTACTCATCTTACTTCCTGAAGGAGCACTGCCTGGGGAGCCTTGCTGAGCTCTCAGAAAACCCACAGTACATCTAAATCACAAGGATAACTTCATGGCCAATGTCATAATGTGCAAGCCACCCTGGAGTGTAAAACCTTAATAGGCTGACCACACATCCCCCACCACCCAGCCAATGCATACCAGACTTGTGCTGAGTGGATCTGTGGACCACCCACCTCCCCACCCACAAGAGAGCCAAATGTCACTGTGAGAAGCCCACACCGAGAGGTTGAGGCAAACAGTTCCAAACCTGCCTGCATATCCCTGTCCTACTCAAAAATAACCCCAAATAGTAGGCTTCCAGCTACAATTTTTAAAATAATGATCAAAAAGTCATAAGGTTCATTTATTTCAACATTGACAAATGAAAAAATTAGATCAAGAAGCTGGAAATTACATCAAGAAAGAGGTCAAGTCACTAAGATAGTTCAGAAAGAGGCTGAAAACACAGGCTTGTTTAAAGAGCATGAGAATCAAACCAAACCCCAAAATCCTAAAAGCCAAGGCGAAAATACATATCCCAAGCATTGCATTTCTTATCGCAGGAAGCCAGCCCTCCTATAAAACCCCTTCTAATAGAGTCCTCAGAACCACCTTAGGATGCTACAATCCCTGTAATTTAAAAAGAAAACCAGCTCAAATAAGAGCTCTATCTAGGCAAGCCTCTCCAACAACTAGTAAAAAGCAAATACAGGACAAGCTGTGTCTTCCAAGAACAAAAAAGCATTCATTGTTCTTACAAGGTCTCAGTTTCCTCACTTACAAAACGTAAAGCTCCCTTAACTATAGGATACTGAAGTGAGCTTATGTCCATGAGCTCTATGGTCTAATCTTGAACCTGGAAAATTCAAGCTGTAGTATTCCACAAGAAACATATACATAAATGTCCACTAACCTTCATTGTGGCAAGGCAGCAAGTCACACAACACAGAACAACAGGATGTGAAAAACGGGAAGTTTCTGTTATTTGAAGACTATATATCTTTCTTATCCAGATACCACAGAGCATCTGACTGGCTGGAGCTGCCCACCAATCAGCTTCAGAGTGATGTCAGAATTCAGTGAGCAGACTACCTTCCTTCCACCCAAAGAAATTTAACAATGAGATGAGACAAACTGGGAGGTACATTCTAAGCCAATAAATGTGCAGACTGAAATGTCCAGAAAGAGGGCATTCTGCATGCTATGCAGCAGGCCTTCATTCAGGGATCCTGCCAAGACTGACCCACTGATACAACTACATTCTGCCAAAGGAAGCTGATTTTTTTTTTTAAAAGAAATAAATAAAACCACTCTCAAGGAGAAGGAAAAAAAAAAACAATTTGAGTGAACAGACACAAAGAAATATCATCTGTTACAAACAGTTCAATCTATCATTTTAGAGATAGAAATGAAACGAGAGTAAAACAGCTTTAAAACAATGCTGAACATGGTTGGAGGGGTCACAGGTCCTAGAGGAAACCCTACCTCTGTCACATCTCTAGCCAGAATTTCTTACAATATGCTAAATATGAATCCTTATATTTACAAATAAGTATACCAGTCACCACTCATCAAAGAAGCTTCTTTCTGCAACAGAGTCTAGTACAGAGTTTCACACTGGTCGTGCAGAGAACACGTCTGTGAGGTGCCCAATCCTGAGTGACATATCAAAAATGGAACCCCTGTATCTAAGGCTCACATAACATAGTGAAACAAGCAGCAGAGAGAATACTAAAAGCATCTCTCAATTCTCACCAGGGAAACTTTGTCATGCGAAAGACAGCGATAAACACAAAAGGCCACAGCTGGTCAAAGTGCAGAGAATAAGAAGCTGCAGAGTCTATATGCCTAGATAGGACTCCTATATTAAACCTCACCTACCTAAGCATCAAGGACCCATTGCAGAAGAGTGGGTGCATGACCATTAGGAAACAAAATCTTACATTACAGGCTCCTGGGAACTTGCTCACATGAACTTACAGCAATAGGACAGCATGCACAAGACCTTTACAAACTCAATCAGGACAAAAACCAGCATAGAATTGAGGAAATGGACAGGAGGTCCCAAATCAGAGCTCATAGGAGCTGAAGGACTACTAGCAGCTAATCACTGCTGAGTAAAGGAGAGTGGATCTTCTTCAAGGAAGTGACATTAAATAGATTGAACAGGTTCCAGTGGATGAACTCACACCATGAGACAACTGGGCACACACACCTGACTGGATAAGCTTTAACATATAAGACAGAATGTATGAAATCCTGTGAGGAGAATACAGGAGGATACATATAGGAGACATCTAAATATAATTAAAATGTATTGTATGAAATCCACAAAAATTCAATAAAAATATACATTAAAAAATAAATAAAATATAGGTACTCCCCCTCCCCCCAACAAAGTATGTCAGGTGACTCCACATCTTCTGACCACTTAGCAGAAACTGCTTCCTGGAAACTGGAATCAATACAGGAATACATTTATGAAAATGTATTGCCTTAGCAAAATATATAATCCATAGATGAAGGAATTATGTATGAAATAAACCAAGAAAGATTAGAGGGTGCCAGACTCCACAGCCCATAGAAGGAAAAAGTGACAAACAATCAGAGACAAATTCCTGCAACTCCAGCCACAGGGAGGTACAGGGAGAATACAGAACTGTTCACAGAGTTCTCTCTTCTGGATCGAAGTGGCTGGTGGCCAGGAGTGGCTCTTTTTTGATACTCTCTGAGCATTACCCATATTATTCACTAAGGAGAATCCTTCCCCAATGCAAAATAGAAAGGAGTATCTGCAGTGGCATCTTGTGCAAATTCTTCACTCTGTCTCCTGAACACACCCATGGTCAACCAAGCAGTCTGCCTATAAACTTGTGCCATGGAGAGAAAGACAGCTCCAGATTGAGAGACCGAAAGACCATGACCACAGATGCAATGAGTGACCAGAGACTAGACCCTGTTTTAGAGAAACTATCTACAAAGATCATTTACCAGTGTGCCAGATAGCTTTAGTTGTCAACTTGACACACCTAGGTTGAGGGAGTCACAACTGGGGAATTGCCTCCATGTCTGTGGAGCATTTTCTTGATTGCTGAATGAAAAGGGAGGGCCCAGCCCACTGTGGACAATGCCACCCCTGGGTAGGTGGTCCTGTGTTGTATAAGAAAGCAAGTTGAGCACGGGCCAGGGGAGCAAGTCAGTAAACAGCATTCCTCCATGTTCTGTGTTCCAAGTTCCTGCCCTAAGTTCCTGCTTTGGCTTCCCTCAGTGATAAATTGTGATCCGGGAGATGTAAAATAAAATAAACCCTTTCATCCCAAGTTGGTTTTGATCAATAGTTTTATCACAACAATAGAAAGCTTACTAGAACAAGGGGCAACCATGAAATATGGGTACAGACTACGTACTATTAGATGGTGCCAAGGAATCATTCAAGTTATTAGGTATGGCTTACAACTCTGCTAGGTGGCAAAACGGAGCATTTTTTTTTTTTTTTTTGAAAATGTACTTTCAGTTACTTAGGGGTAGAATATCATATTTGGTACAACTTCGGTTAAAATATATGGGTATACTGAAAAAAATAAGTTTAAAAATAAGGATTTGGGGGACATAAAGACAAAAGTGGGTGGGAGAGAACATGGGGGCTCATATGGGACACCAAACAGACAAACACAGGGCCACCAGCCAGAAGCAAGCCCTGAAGTAAGACCAAGCAGAGCTAGGTCATGAAAGAAAGGCGCTCAGGAAAAGCAGAAGCCAGAGGAAGTACAGAAAACATGGAGGCTTTTTCCACAGCAGCATTTCTCAGAAGAAAAGATGGCTTCAACATTGTGGCAGCTTCCTGGCTGCAGGTGACAAACTAAAGCCTATCTGGGAGATGTTACATTGGTAGAATGCTTGCCTCTCATGCAGGGGGACCTGAGTTTGACCCCCAAACCCTACATTTTAAAAAGCCAGGCATGATAGCACAGGCTTTTAAGACCAGAGCTGGGGAGACAGAAACAGGTGGATCCTATGAGTTCCAGGCTAATCAGAGACCCTGCCTCAAAAAAGGTAGATGGGGAGAATGCTAAGAGCTGGCTCAGTGAGTAAGAGCACTTGTTCTGAAAGCATGAGAACTTGAGTTAGAATCCCCAGCACCCACACAAAAAGCAAGGCATGGTAGCTGTACATGCCTACTACCTGAGTACTTGAGGGCAGAAACAAGCAAATCCTGAGAAGATGAGTTCACTGTCAAAAACTCCAAGCTTCTGCTTCATCATGAAAGCAATAAGGCAGAGAGGAATAGAGGGAGACACCTGACATCTTGCTGTGACTGCCACATTTGAGCACACTCATATGCATGTACCACACACACAAAAAGGTGGGTGGAGCCTGAGAAATGACACCTGAGGATTCCCTCTCATCAACACACACAAACAAGCACAGAAACATTATTCCTATGGGTAAAACTGAGATTCACCTGATCCACACAGAACTAAAATTATCTTCATATGCAAGAAAGTACACCACTCATTCCTGCCAAAACCACAGACACTGATGAGGATGTTACATTGTCTGCCTTGGGTTAGGTGGGTCACTTGTCTTCTGATTGGTCCAGGGCTGCATCTTACTCAAGATGCACCTTGAGGACAAACTTGATAGAAAATAAAGAAAACAATATAGAAGACTGCTACACCTAGAGCCCAATGGACCTATCAGTTATGCAGATGTCCACAGAAGTGTCTATCCCACATTACTGCTGAGAAAGGATACCTCCAAAAGCAGTTGAGGACAAAATTGTAAAGCAGAGCCTCCCAGATGAGCATAGAACTTACAAGACTTTCTGCATCCCCAACCACAGCTAGAAAGGAAGAGTTGAAAGAACATACAAGCTCAGAGCTCACAGGATCTGTCTTAAACTTGGCACCTACGGACATAGCAGTGTGCTTCACACTCCTCACCTGAGAGCATCATAACTGCCTAACATCCAGAGTCACTCAAGCTGCAAAACTCAAGGAATCATCTAATAGTATATTTCATAAAAAACTAGAGAGTACACTGAACAAGGGAGGACCATAGTCAAGACAGCTGGCAGAAGAGGAAATCAAATGGGAGAGGAGATATTCAGGGGTTAACAATAAGACAGAAGGAGAACATGGGGAACAGGAGTGAGTTGCACTCAGCAGATGGGCAAGGAACTGCTCTGCCCTTGGATTCAAACAGGGGTGCTCTGGCCACCAAGCAGATGACAGACACTGTTATTAGGCTGCCATGGCCAGCAGAGCACTTCAGGGGCTTCGGCATACTTCCCACCAGTGGCAGACAGAAAGGTTCACTCAGCATCCTTAAACTGGGCACTGTTCCACACTCAAGCAGTGAGGCTGGGGGTCCTCATCTAGAGGAGCTCCAAGGGTTGGTAGCAACAATAGTGCATCTACAGTCTGACTCACACAGGGCTTCAGAGAAGGGCACACATCTCAAGCTGACGGGGAGGTCAGTCATGTAGACAGAAGCACATAGCACACAGAAACTAGGGGTAGGAAGACATAACCACGTAGACCAGAGGTACATACCTGTTTCAGGAAGGTCTGGCTTATCTCTCTCCTGCCCTGGTGTTCCTTCCATCAAGACTCCAGGCTTAGAAGCCTGAAACCCCTAGCTTCCACAAAAGATACTGCTGGTTACATCTCAAACAGGCTAATAATATTAATGTTTGAAGACTACAATCTGACCCAGACTCTACCTCCTGCCTTAACTTCTGCCATGCCATGAAAAGTACTAAAGTACTCATTTCGGCATATTTCTTATTTTAAAGTTATTTATAATAGCCAGATGTAATGTCAGGCTTAGCTCCTCAATGAACAGTTGAAACAGATGAATATGGTGCTCAGTTGGTCTACAGTGTCTGCCTAGTAGGCTGATATCATGAGAGTAACTGTATAAACATGAAAGGGAGGCCTGGTAAGCTATGTTCCCAGATGCTGGGATTAAAAGCATGTGCCATCATGCCAGGCTAGCCTTCATTTCTCCATCCCTGGCTCACTGCAGTGGCTAGCTGTCTGTTTTCTCTCATTACCATCTCTACCCTGCAGGCACGAAGGCCTGACCAACTGTAGCCAATCATGTGGAACAGAAATCAGGCTCCTTCTAAGCAGAAATGTTAGGAGCCTTTGGAAGTTTGAACAAGTCCAGGTCCTGTTCTTCAAATGAGATGGGCAAGGCCAGCAATGGAGGCCCGGTCAGCAGAGTGACACCTAGCTGCAGCTAAGAGAACTGCTCTAAGAAGCCCCTGGTGTTAGGCACAGGGATGGACTGATTAGCTGTTTATAAACTGTTACTTAGCAAGGTAATTCGCTTCAACATAACCTAAAGGTACGCAATAAAAAAAAATAAGACTTTTAGAGGAGAATCAGATCATCAGAAAAAGACCATTTTGACACGAGATGGTGAAAACTGGTACCTCCTACTCTTGACTAGCTAAGACAGAATGCTCCGTCACTCTATAAAATAAAGAAGACAAATTTGAGCACTTGGTCACTTCCTGGCAAACAAATATCCCTTCCTTCCCAAATTCAGAATGCAGAGACTACATACTGCAGATGGCTACAGGTTCACAAAAAAAAAAAAAAAAAAAAAAAAAAAAAATCCACCCAAATGTATGTAGGCATGAAGGAACACATTCCTTCCCAGAAGACCCCACCGTGATGCTAGCTGATGCACAACCTGCATGGCAGCAGAGGCAGTGGCAGGCAGATGAGGCTAGAACAGCCAGAAGGACTCTCCCACTCAGATACACACTACACAGTTCTACCCTGTTTTTCACCTCTGGGTGCCTGGATCAGTCATACATTTCTATAATTACTCTCTAAAACTCAGTGGCTTGAACAGCAAACATCTGTAGTGTCACAATCTATGTCAGCATTCAGAAGCAGCTTAGCTGCATGAATGTGGCTCATGGTTTCAGAGCTATAGGCATTCAGATACCTGAAGGCACCAATGGGCTAGAGACCTGCTAACAAGAAAGGCCCACTGCAAGACTGCTGAAAAGAGGTCTCAGCTCCTTGTGTCCTCCCTGTATGGATAATGCCACCAAATGGAAGCAAAAGGAAGCCAGGGCCTACAAATTTAGGAACAGCACCACCTAGCTTTGGAATCATGTGTGCCATGTATTTGTCAGTCATCAAGGCAGCCCACACTAGCAGGGAGGCAAATACTACTCCCTTCAGAGAAGATAGTGTCTTGAGACTCCCAAGAGGCAAGCCAGGACAGTGGCCAGTGAGACAGAGCCAGGGAGTCATAAAGAGCTGACAATCTTTAAGCTCTGTAAATTGCATGCTGTATCTAGGTTTGCCACACAAACAGAGCTTAAAGATTCAGCACTAAGTAAAGCACAAACAGAATCTATCTCAGGCATTCACTTGCTGTCACCTGTATTTTATCACAAGTGCTTCCACACCCCTGCCCAACAGTCTCACTCTGACAATCACAGCAGTGTGGCCACACAAACTCAGACATCACTGACCCACCTTTCAATACTGATCTAAAACAGAGTGATTCACACTTTAATGACACTCCTGGCTGACTGCACCCAGGAAGAAAACACAGAGAAAAAAGGCCCCCTCACCGCAGGTACATCCCACCACCTCAACCTGAATGGAGCCACTCCTGAGAAAAGACTGGCCTGAGCTTTCCTCATCCTCCCAGCCTTAACTTAGCATCAGCTCAGCTCTCACAACAAATTCATAAAGCTCTATTTGAGACCAAAAATATATATACATATATCATTACTTTTGGCAGAGTTTTGGAGTGTTGCTTGCAGAGTTTAAAAATACAGTTCTGTCCTATCACATTGTCAAATGGAATCTGTGATTTTAGAGCAAGAATGTCTGAAAATGAATCTTAAATAAGTGGTGCTATTTGAGTTTAATGCAGATGGTCCATACTGTGAGGACAGAGATGAGCAGAAATCCAACCCTAACTCTCATTTTCTTGGCTTCTGCAGATTTAGAACTGAATTACACCCACTCCTGCTCCCCAAGGATAAAAGTAGAGTTTCATAAAGGGTTCCTTTCACCTAACATGTCCCAGCAGTCTACTTTTAAGACTTTAAAATAAGAATAAAATCTTCTTCCATTTTGTGGTTTCCACTGTATCGACATGCAAACATGGGAACACAAATTTATAAAGAAATAATCGAGTATTTTGGGGAGTTTCCAGGAGGGCCTACAGAGAGCAGAGGGGAAAACCAGAAGCATGGGAACAGAAGACAAGTAAGACAGTCAGCTAACTACTAGCAACCCATCCTTCCTCAGCCTAGGAGAATCCTTCACAGTGGCACAGCTAGGACAGCACTAGCATCTACTGAGAACCACTGTGACTGCATGCAAGGCTGGTTGGAGCATGCACAGCCTTGACATCTCAGCAGTTCTGAATGTATGCCAATCTTACTGAAACATAAGGAAAGGAAGCCTTGGTGATCAGATCTGATCCAGACCACTTGACTTTGCCCTTAACAGTACACTACTGTCAACAGGAGGAAGACAGTGTAAAGCTGAAGGTATCAGTCAGTCCCACCTGGGTCATACACAATCTGCACTCAGTCCCTTAACTCCTTATACCTGCAAACAATGCCTGCCTATCACAAGAACCTGACTACAGCAGGACCTGGACAGAGGGCATGACACCTGCTTGGGTTAACTGTAAGGGAAGGGACAGCAGTTACATCTATAAGACAAGGAAAACATTACATTAACATTAAAACTGAGAGCAAGCAATTACAAAACCCAGGCTTTCAAGATGGCAGACTGAAAACACAATTACCTCTCAGTCCTCCTCCCACTGTGCCACGAAGAGGGGAATGAAAGGCTTTAAATACAAGTTGGGAAAGGAAAAATCTACGAGTGGTAAGCAGTGGGAAAAGGGAGGCTATAAGCAGTCAGAGTAAGATTTTAGGAGACTGTGAATAGGAAGATGGCCCCTGAACATTCTAACAGAGTTCCGAACAGCCCTGTGAAGTCATGAAATACGGGGAAAAGACAAGCAATTGCACCCACAACTCCTTCTTGGATACAAAGCTGAGCAGAGCCCTGACCTCTCTCTAAGGAGAGGTGGGCATCTTCACTGGATTCTAATATGCGGTGAACTTCAAATGTTCCTAGATTCACAGAAAAAATACTGAGAAGGAGGAGCAAGAGCAAACCACCCCAAAGTGAAGTCTCTCAAGAGCTGTGCCAGCAGCCTGTACTGGCAGGTCTGGAATGCAGCGTGGGAGCTCTGATCTGATCCTCAATCCTCAGCTCTGCTCCTAGTCCCTCCAGACTTTCCCACTGGGCTCTCCCTACCTGCTGCTTGGCACATGGCCACCATGAAGCCACTACCTCCC
This sequence comes from Eospalax fontanierii, assembly GCA_035773235.1. NCBI lineage: Eukaryota > Metazoa > Chordata > Mammalia > Rodentia > Spalacidae > Eospalax > Eospalax fontanierii. Next base: position 42,514,465 of record CM069524.1, read on the forward strand.
ACATAACTGCACAGATGGTGTCAGCTACTGTCATTCAGTTGAGCCACAAGCAGGTGACCAGGGCCCTGGTTTAACCACCAGTAAGTACCACATGGAAAAAGACGTGACTCACAAGATACATCTGCAAGAATGATAGAAAAGATGGAGACAAAATGCCTCTACAGGCCTCCAGCTGAGTATGGCTAAAAAGCCCTGACACTACATACAAAACAGCAAGAAGCTCAGAAAGCTTGACAAGGCCAGCTGGCTAAGGGCTAGCCTGAAAAAACCCAACAGTGGTGCTCTCTTCTTTCACATAATTGCTCCCAACTGGATAGTGAGGCAGGCCAGCAACCCAGAAATACCAATAGGTTCATATGAAAGCAGCACTAAGAAAAAGCCTGCCCTCCCTAGGCAGTGGACCAAGAAACGGCCAGTCCAACAGGACCAACTGAACACCAGGGAGGGGAAATGCAGTCTTGTTCCTACAGTGAAAGTCAAACAGGGAGCCTAGACATCTACCCTTCACTCTGCAGGAGACATCCCCTCGTGCTCCAGGCCCAATGAGTCAGAGTCCTACTCTTTCACAAGAGGGAAGATAGGTTAAGAAATAGAGGCTTCTGGCCCAGCATAGTAACATACAACCATAACCCCAGTTACTTCGAAAGCTGACACAAGAGGTTCACAAGTTCAAAGCTATCCTGAGCTACAGAAACCCTCTTACGAATAAAATGAAACTAAATGAGACTGAAAGTTCAAAAGGAGAACATTATCTGTCGATGTGTAAGGAGGCCCTGAATTCAATCCTCAGTATTAAAAAAAAGTGAAAAGCTGGGCATGGTGGCATACACCTTTAATCCCAGAACTCAGAAGGCAGAGGCAAGTGAATCTCTGTGAGACTGAGGCTAGCCTGGTCTACATAGTGAGTTCCAGGCTAGTTGGGGCCTTTACAGCTCGCTACCCTGTCTCAACAACAACAACAACAAAAAAAAAAAAAAAAAGTGAAAAAAAACACTGAATATGGAAACACAGGTTTTCGGCTATCATTACAGAACCATAAAATTAGCAGAATGTAGAAAAGGCTGTGAGGATGAGCGAGGGTGGGCAAATGTATTACGTTCCTCCTCTCTCCAGGGATCTAAACTAAGGAAGCCATGGTGAGACAGAGCTTTACAGGTATGACCCACAGCAACAGACCTCCTAACAAGTAGACCCTGCAATGATAAGACTGATAAACAAGAGTTAAGTACTCATAAGCAGCTCAATGCTCTGCAAATGTAACTCTCCAGATGACAAAGTCAGAGAGCATGAAAATTCTAAGGGAAGCCTGTGAAGCAGGAAAGGACAGAGCAGTCACTGATGCTTGTGACAAACTGGAGGGTAAGATCATGAAAACATCCAGGCAGCAGTGAAACAAGCACCCATTTTAGAAGAAATAAACCAGGAAAAGGGCTGGAGAGATGGCTCAGCAGTAAAGAACACTGACTTCTCTTGCAGAGGACCTGGGTTCAATTCTCAGCACCCACATGGCAGCTAACAACTGTTCTGAACTCTAGTTCCAGGGGATTCCAATGTCACTTCTGACTTCCATGGGCATTACACCTACCTACATGCAAGCATGCATTTGTACACACAAAATAAAAATAAAAACAAATTGTTAAAAAGAAATAAGCCAATAAAAAATAATCTATAACCAAATGTTTTCACTGAAAACATTTTTGTCCCAGGACTTCTGTGTAAATGCTGTCACTATCTCCCTCATTCCTCTATGCACCCTCAAATGAGGGTTCCTTACCAAACTTGCCAGCATGAACACAGGCACAACTGTTTGAGAATGAGGTCTAAGGACAACATACCACTGGCAAACAGCTGTCCTCTGCTGTGACACCCCACTGGCCTTTGTTCCACTTCCTACATATAAGTCCTGGTGCTAAGCTAGCTTCTCTTAAAAATAAAATAAATTGCCTTCCAAAATATCTAGGAGCCAGGGAGATGGCTCAGTGGGTAAAGACACTAGTTGTGCAAGCCTGACAACACAATTTCAATCCCTGGAACCCAGGTAAAAAGTCGGATGCCCATCAGTAATAATACTAAAACTCCTAATAGAAGATGGGAGGTGGAGTAGGAGAATAAGTTCAAGGCTTGCACGCCAGCCAGCCTGGACTACGAAGCACAGGAGCAGAGATAGAAGACTTGTATCAAACATAAGGTGGAAGACGAGAACCAACTCCTGAAAGCTGTCCTTTGACCTCCACATACATTCTGTAGAATACACACACAAAACTATGCAGGCTCATCTTCCCCTTCCATGCCTGCTGTACTTCCATCAGCATTAAAACCGCCCCACAGTTCTGTTGCCATGGCTACCAGGGTCTCTGGTGGCACAATGGTTTTAACTCCTTCCTTTTCTTCTTTCCATCTCTAGGATTAAACTCATAAAAGAGATATATAATCTGTTCAATTTTTAAGACTACATCACCAACACACTTCTACCACCAGAAAGCCAGCTCTTGGCTCCAACTGCAGGGTGGATGCTAAGGGACAGTGTCCTAGATGCTGCCCTGGGGAGCTGGCTACAAACTCTCCAAGCACAGTCCCATAGTCATTCCTCTGCTCCTTTCAGCCATACCATGCTCCTTCCAACAGTCAAGTTTATATACTTGACAGCCATTCTACAGAGCTGCATCCGCCACCACAACCCTCCAAACATACACAGGTTACACTGACCATCCCCCAGGCCAGGGTCCAGAGTGCTGGGCACAATTTAGAAGCAGCTCACCAAGCTCAGGATATTCTGTTAAGTCCACAAATCACCTGAGCCACCAAACAGCCAATCAAGCAGCAGGCTGTCCCACATGGGTATGTCCCTTCTGCCTTTTCAAAACCTGGCCGAAGCCCATCCCAAACCAGATGTTTCCTTTCATTTTCACCTGTGTTTCTTCCTCTCTCCCAAGCTCAAGCGCTGCCAAGAGGCCCCTCTCTTGCAGCTCCCACGCCATGTCACTTTTCAACATTCATCTGTCACTCCATGGCCACATGCCCAGCTCAAGAAGTTTCTTCATGACCTTAAGCAAGCTGACCAATGTCTCCTAGAAAACATCACAGAGCACCACACAACCCAGACTGTGCTAAGCTGCTCAGAATACAAGCTAGCCAAGAATACTCAGGTCAGTGGACCTTGCAGCCTCTTGCCACCTCTTCCTAGGACCCCTCCTGCTCCAGGGCCAGCTCTAAGCTACAATACCAGGAAAGTGCTAACAGAGAATAAGGCAAAGTCCCAGGTCTATGCCTCACAAACAGAATATAGAATCTCTAAAGTTGAGACAACCCAAACTCTTACTACAGATTCCCCAGCCCAAAGCTGCTTTGCCCTGGCCCTTCTAATACCACCATCTGATCAGAGTCCAAATAAACAAGCTGCTTATACTATAACTTACAAACACAGTCCATAAAGTTGCTGCACAGTCTAAAATATTACTAATTTCATAGACAGTAAGAGACAACAGTGAACAAATACAGTCAGGGTAAGCTTTATTCACAGGTGAAGCTGCCAGGGGCTCACTTGTTTCAGTTCCAGGTAACAAACATTGCACTTACTGGCTCTAAGTTGCACACCATAGCACAATGGCAGAGCTATACTGAAAACTGACACTGGCGCAACTACACATCCTTACTGTCTTAAACAAATCTCCTTCCAATATTGTGGTGCAGGTTATTTAACTCATCTCTAACTTATTAAAAATGTAAATGCAGATCTGGGGATGGTAGTACACACTACAATGTACTCAGGAGGCTGAAACAGGAGAACTGTAAGTTTGAGGCCAGAGTGAGACCTTGCCTCAAAAAAATAAAAATAGAGTGCAGAGCCTCATCATGTACTTGATTCCTAAAATCAAGTGCCCAACTGTGTGGTCACCATTCCTTTATTGGAGTTGATCTATAATTCCAAATGGAGAAGTGTTTGTAAAAGGCAAACACCAGGGCTAAAATGTCCACTCCAGTTGGTACACATTTTGACACATGGCACAGCAGCAATCTCTGCCTCTCAGTTTCCCCTCAGGTGACAGGGTAATGGCATCTCCACAACTGTTCCACCAGCAACTGGTCCCAAAAGGCAACTTAGGAGACAGCAGCTACCTCAGCTCAGTCCCTAGTACACATTTTTTTAAATTATTAATTTCTACTTCTGAACTTACAAATTTCTTCCCACAGGTAAAATGGATATCTGCCCTATTTATGTTCCTTCTTGCCAATTAACTGTTTTCTTTTCCTATCTGAAGTCCACAGGAAGAAAATTCAGCTCACAGCTTCAGTTTGAGACTAAAAACTGTTTTGATAATGAATTTTTTTTTATTTAAAAAAAAATGTGGCCAGGCACGGTGGCGCATGCCTTTAATCCAAGCAGAGGCAGGTGGACCTCTATGAGCTCAAGGCCAGCCTGGTCTACATAGCGAGTTCCAAGCTAGCTGGGGCTACAGGGAAGACCCTGCCTCAAAGAGAAAAAAAAAAAGTAATTCAAAGTTCAGAGGCAGGCAAGTATGTACACAAATGACCACCTGAGTTCAGACTCTGGAGGCAGCAAAGTATCTCTTCCTCTCCCTCACAACCTTCTAACCTAGATGTCACCCAGTTCTGCCCACCGATGTCCCTTACTGGCAAGAGTTTAACTTCCCAAAGGCAGTCTCACAGTCAAGGGCCTGAGCACCAACTGGCAGCTACCAAAAAGAGATTCAAGCAGTGTTGCCAGTAGTGCCAGAAGCATCAACCAGAAAGTCTGAAGGTAGGACAACCACAGGTCATTAAGTATCAGCACAGGTGGTTTTTGCGGTATAAGGGAAATCCTAGCAATCTGATTTGGCACCACCAGAAACAGCATTGATACTGAGTACCTTCTGACAGGATGACACGGGAAATATTCAGTACCACACATGCAGAATTCTCTCCATAAATATTAAACTGGAATCAAAGCATGGCCAGATATGTGCCTGAATTCACCAAAACTTCAAAGTATCAGCAGACATGGAAGAGCACACCTGAGATCTGAATACCTGGGAAGCTGAGGCAGGAACATCTCAGGTTGGAGGCCAGCCTGGGCTACATAGTAAGATCCTATGTCAAAATTTTTAAAAATAAAACAGAACACAGAGGAATCAAGCTAGAAGCCTCTATCCTGCTGGTTTACCCTTCACAGTGCTACAACAGGCTGCTCAGGCTGCTGGTAAAGAAAATCATCAATGGTCCCATTAAGCTGTAGACCCTAGAAGTTAAATCCCAACCGGCCAAGCAAAATAAGCCCACTTGCACAATCATGCCATGACTGTTACACAGGTAACCAACTACTTTCTGATTGGATTTCTGCCAGGTACTGTAAACTTAGTCAAAAGGCCATAGCTGGGAAGGTCACAGGCAAAGGAAGGGGGAGGAGGGCGGTATACACATACACATACACATACACATTCACATACACACACACATACACACATACATACACACCTGTTGTTTTGCTATAGATAGCAAACTGCCTTCAAAATATTTATGTTTATATGGATAGATTAGTGCTGTTCCCAACCTTGGTCAGAAAAGGTTCTGCTTGCAGCAGATGATAGTTGATGCAGAGAATCATAACTGGTAAAAGTGCTAAGAATAAGTGACAGTTAAGTGCTCAGCCCTGTCAAAAGGAACTTCCCCTGCCACCAGACAATGGCCTGAGGTTTTCAATGAAAACAGAAAGATAACTAAAGGGTAATCAAAATAAACTTGTTTCACAAGACTAGAAAATTTGGAGGAGCTAGTACCTAGGTCACTGGTAGAATAGCTGCCCAGCTTATGCCAGGCCCTGCTCCATCTGAAAAAGGAAAGAAAACGTGGAAAACAGGAAGTAAACATAAGGAAGGGTGTAAAAAGGCAGGCTGTGGGTAACTGCAGGCTTTCAGTGAACAAAAAGCCACACTATTCTGACTCAGCCATGTCAGTACATCTCAAGCCTCATTCCGTAGCCACCCATCTGTCCTGGTTGTCATTTTCCACAAGAACTGAGATGAAAATAAAAACAGACTCTCAGTGCAGCCTTTTCCCAACTCTGGTCAACGCTGAACATCCTTGAAAAACGTCCATGTGACCTAAGAGATGCAGGATAATCCATGCATCACAACAGAATACCTGGTCCTTTGCTCACCCTGGGCAAGTAATGCTGGCTGAGACAGGGAGAGACTTTCCTAGCAAGGTTCCCAGTCCCATGGGATCAGCTGTGCCAGTCCAGAGAAGTCATTCAGCACAAGAGTATTACAACCTAAGGTGACAGCCACAGCATGGCCTGGAACCTGCACTCTCATCTAGAGACTCAGGAGGCAGGGCCCTCCCCTGTTTCTCAGCAGGCACAGACCACCTCCCAAAACCCACCTCTATACCAAGCCAATGACAGCTACATACCTCCACCAGACTCACCTGGGCTTCTTGTAAGATCAAAGTGATGGTGCAGGACCCCACATGGACTCCTCCACTTTGCAGAGACCACTCCTCCCAGGATTCTCCAAGGTCTCCTACAGTGGGTCTAAGGGAGTACCCTTAAGGATTTGAAATGGCTCTGGACATTTTCCATCTCTTCCACACACAGGAAGAGAAACGAGGCTTCACAACACACCTCTATCTTTTTCTGCTGCTGACCCTGTGAGATCATCTTGGTTTTTATTATCCTAGAACTGGAGAGATGTACCAAATGCAGTCTCCAACTGAGTTTGAGGTCATCTCTAACTCTAAAACTCTTCAGTGGTCAAGTCTTTACGGCCTAAAGGTCTCTAGGACCTGGGCACCTGCCACTAAATTCCATCACAAGGAAGCTAAACACCAAAACCAGGAGCCAGGACCAGTTAACAAGTGCAAGGACTCATCATCTATCGTCTCAGGCTGAGCCCCATGTGTCAGGATTGACAGCACCCACCTGACACAATGTCACTTCCCAAGAGCTGGAGCAAGTATAAAGAGCTGATGTCTGTAAAACTATACAACTTAGCACAGGTTACAAGTCACACGTGGAAAAAGAAGTCCATCACCATCAGAGACATCTCAAATAGTCTGACATGCTGGACCTGAAAGCCCAAAAGCACAGAATTCAAGGGAAGAGATCACAGTCTAAGAGGTGACCAAGGTCAGCTCCCGGGTAGGACAACCTGCTAACAGTTCTCCCAGAGTCACGGTTAGGCAGGAAAGTGGCACATGAGTGACAGGTGTCAGGCCAGCAGGATACTAGGCTAGGGACCACATGCTCACCATATGCTAGCACAATAGGAGGGGGGCATACAAATGGGAGCGAGGAGCCCACTGGATAGGAGGTGGCATGTTACAAAGAACTCCAGGGACAAACACTGTCCTACAGATCTCAAAACCCAAAAAGTAGCACTCCAACAGCATGTCTACGGACAACGCATTCTTCACTCAGCAGCAAGGCACAGATCAGAAACTGAAACTCAAAGGGGTCAGAGGTGTGGCTCAGAGTAGCAAACCCAAGCAGCTGGACCACATCCCCAGCAATAATAGCCAAAAACACCCCTGCAGTTTCTCACAATTAGAATAAAACCCATGCTTCCACCCTTGTCTTGGCCCACAAAAAAGGAGCAGAGCCCTAAAGAAGAGTAAGGCTCCAAAACCAGGCTGCCATGCTGGGCCTCGACATAACACCTCCGTGCCTCAGTGTCCTCATCCACACAGAAAAGGAACAGTGCCCTGCACAGGGCTGTAGTGAGGCTCCTAAGATAACTGGGTCAAGCACCTGAGGAAGGCTGGAGAGAAGAGTCACCAGATCAAGGCCCTGCAGCTGGAGCAGTAGCAAACAGAGCAGCAGTAAGTAGAGGCCTACCAGGGGGCTTTCTTCTCTCAGTCCCTCCCAAACACACCTCTAGCTGGCCTGGGCTCTCCTCTGTCTTCACATGGAATTTCCTAAGCCAAAAGATCATCTGCAGAAGTCTTCCTGACCCCTGGGTCTTAACCAGCCCCTGCCCAATCCCAGATCCTCTGCAATCCCCTACTTCCCACTATCTTCTCATAACGCCTGTCATCATCAGGCCTCTACCTGTTGGTTCATTTATTTCGTTTCTGCATATCTCTATGAGTGTGGACTTTGTAGAGCTGCTAAGGCAATAGGCACTCAACAAGCATCTGATAAATTAATAAATTCCACAGTGGTTAGCCACTTAACCCCTTATGCATACAAATAAGCATCTGACCACCAACACATGCCTTAACATCTAGAGAAGCAAATCAGAAACTAAAGAAGCCCAAGGTCAGCAGCATCCCAAGTTTTCTACTTCCATTTCTGCTGACAGGATAAAAATATCTTAATGAAAGCACCTTAGGGGAGGAAGGGTTTATTTATCTCCATCACTAAGGAGAAAGCAAAGCAGGAATTCAAGCAGCTAGTCACATCATAACCATCGTCAAGAGCAAAGAGAAACTAATGGATCCTTGCTTGCTAGCTTATGCTAGCCTTCTTCACTCTTACAGTTCAGGTCCCAGTTCATGAAACAAAGTGGTCACATTGAGACTAGGTCTTCCTACCTCAATTGACGATCAAGACAATCCCCTACAGACAAGCCCCAGGCCAACCTGATCTAAATAATTCCTCACTGAGACTCTCTTCCCAGATGACTCTAAGCTGTGGCAAGCTGACATTTAACATTAATCACCACACCAGGGAGGCTGAGACACAGTGTACCCAGCAACATTCTAGTAACGGTCATATCTAGACAATCAAAACTTACAATGCGAAGATGCACACACCAAAGAAAGACAGCTCAGGCAGAAACAGACAGTCTCTGGAAACAACACACAGACAAAGGCTTTAAATTCTACCATGCAAGCAGATACACGTGCTGGGTAGAACCTAATATTTTCTTATCTCTACTCAGACCCTGCCTCTAGATACAGGTGAACCAGAAGCTGACTGAGGAGCATGCTTATATTGTAATGTTAAACTGGGAGGAAGCAACCCAGGACCTCTTTTCTTCTCAGGTAAGAACAGGTGAAAAGTGACAGAAAGATTTGTAAGTCTTATATCCAAAATATATTTGGAGCTAATATCCAAAATATACAAGGAATTAAAACAATCACTTGAAAGCCTGAATTTTTCGACTGATATTTTCAAAAAGCATAACAAATGACCAACAGACAATGTTTTAAAGTTCAACATCATTCATTATCAGGGAAATTCTAAGTAAAACCACAACAAAGTATCACATCACACTTGTTAGCATGTCTACTGTCAAAATCACCAAGAGGAGGAGGGAGGGAGAGGAAAGGAGAGGAGGGGGAGGAAGGAGAGGAGGAAGAAAAAAATCACTGAGGCAAGGCCTTAAAGAAAGGTCCTTGTACACTGCTGGCAAGAATGTAAGCAACTCTATGCAGTCTAGAAATCAGTCTGGAGAGTCCTCAAAACCTGAAAATCACCCTGTGATCCAGCAATCCCACTACTAGGCGTGTATCCGAAGGCGCTGAAACCTGAATGTTCAGGAAATGTGTGTTCTCTCTGTATTACAAGATTATTCACAATAGTCAAGAAATGGAAAGAGTCTAGCAATCTAAGGATAGATGGAGAAAGAAAACAAGATACAGATAAACAATAAAACACGACTCAATCTAAAAAAAGGAAATGCTAGTATGGGTCACAAGAGGTGAACCTAGAGAATGTCACTAGGTAATCACCAAAAGACTGGTAACACAGGGCCTCCCTCACATATGCAACTCTAGAAAAGCTGAACTAAGAGAATTCAACAGGTGGTAGTTACCAAGGGTTGGGAGGCTACTGGTCAGAGGGAACAAAGTTCTAGTTAAGCCGGAAAGGTGAGTTCCAGTGGGCTGCCACACAGTATGGTAGTTGATAACATATGTGCTAAAGTTGCTAAAAATTTTTCAGATGTTCTCATCACAAAGTACTCTGTGGAGGTGATAAATGGTAATTAGCTTGATTTAATCATTCTACAGTGTATTTACCTACCAGTAACATCATAGTGTACCTTATAACTACAATTATGGGGGGGGGCATTTTGGAGCAATTATTCAGCAGTTAAGAACATTTGCTATTCCTCTAGAAGACTGAGGTTAATTCCCAGTATCCACAAGGTAGCTAACAACCATCTGTAACTACAGTTCCAGGGGATCCAACACCCTCTTCTGGCCTCTGCAGGTGCTGTACCACATGGGCACACTTACATACATGGAGGCAAAACACTCATACACATAAAATAAAAATAAGAAATAAGAAAATACATTTAAAAAATAAAAACAATTATTTGTCAACTTAAAAATATGCAGCTCTTGAAGTAAGAAACTAGCTTGTGAAGCAAACTGTAAACAGTTATCTACACCTTATTCTCTAATGATCTGAAAGACTAAAATACTAACCAAAAATTTCTAAGAGTGAGGATGGTAAAATAACTACCTAGGACTTTGGATGTCTTTCCCTTCCGCAGAGGAGTTAAAGTTTTTTTCAGGGGAGGGGTTTTGAGACAGGGTCTCCCTGTAGCACCAGCTGACCTGAAACTTGCTATGTAGACCAGGCTGGCCCAGATCACCCAAAGATCAACCTGCCTCTGCCTCCTGAGTGCTAGGACCAAAATCATGGGCCAACATATCCAGTCTAAATTAAATTTTTTAAAAAATCTAAAGCCAGCAGGTAATTTTGGTATTATCTGGTGTATAGAGTAGGAGGTAAGTTTGACAGTACTGGGTCACCATCCCTTGTAAGTCTAATGTGCTTATACCAGAACTGGCTGGAAAAAGGAGAGCCACAATTTGCTTCATTTGACAGACTCCCTATAGTACTTCTTGGCAACCCTGAAAAATTTCATCTGAACTGTATTTTTCCTTTCCAGAGCAAAGAATGGTAACACTGTATAGGAGTCAGCAGTATCAGCCCTTCCGGAGAAAAGCGATGGTGGTACACTATCTGTCAGTTCCCCTGTTCACTACCCAGTTGCCTCCCACCTTGGAAAAGGCCAGTGCCATCTGGGCAGAGGTCTCTGCCAGGGAAATCTACAAGCCAAGCACAGCTCCCATTTCATTTGGACTTAAGGGCAGCTTGAAAATTTAGTCACTTTAAATACTCCATTTATTATAATGCTAGAGTCAAACTTTTCTAAATTTGTAACTAAAAAACAATGTACTTTATATATAGCGTTACCAAACACAAACATTACTAAACATTGAGGACACTAGTATTTCTCTGGTAAACAACTAAATCAAAATTCACTGCTGCATTATCTAATACCTTTGTTGATAATATCACTAAAGCTACGTGTTATAAAACGGGCTTAACTTAATAATAAGCCATCTGAACAACTGAATCTATGTCCTTTAATGTCAGGTCTTAAAATAAAAAGCTATTACATGTATCACAGGCATAATGGTGAAAGCCACTCTTTCGAAGGAAGGGAGCCTCTGTTCTTGCTAGCTGCAGTTCACTGCTTCAATACAGTTCAGATGTTTAATTAGATAGCATAATGAGCAGGAAAATTTTGGCAGTTAATATACTGTGACCATGTGAATATAATATGCTTGGGTCCAGAATTTGAGAATAGAGCAAAATATCAGAGCAAATGTATTTCCTGTAGTTATTTTACCTGAAGAATTACAGGCATGGCCTCTTACACACAAAACTCAAAGACGACATCACCATCATCACCACCACTGCCACCATAACCGCCATGGTTGTTTTTGAGATACAATGAAAGGAAACTGGCATTGCTGTACCCAGTTTTTCTGTACTAACAAAAATCATTTTTTATTGTATGTATGTATATGTGCATGCCTATTTGTGTGTGCAAGTTTAAACTCCTAATAGTTTAAGAGGAACTTAATATCTGGTTACTACCACAGGTTTTTTTTATTATTACATATTTTTTGGTGTGTATGGTGTATGTGTGTGCATGTGTCACAGCACATGTGGACGTAAGAAGACAACTTCCATGAGTCTGTTCTCTCCTTCCATTATGTGGGTGCAGAAGATCAAACTCAGGCTATCAGGTTGATGCTAAGCACCTTTACACAATGAGCCATTCTCTAGGCTCTTTATTAGTTATTTTAATGCACACACATCTTAAATACATTTACATTTGGAAAATTCTTTTAAAAAATTAAACTTGCAATGAATTAGCAAACATATGTATCAAAAATCTCTGGAGAGGGTCTCATATGCAGCTCCAGCTGGCCTGAAACTCAATATGGAGACCAGGCTGACCTTGGTCCCACAGAGATCTGCTTGCCTCTGTCTACCAAGTGCTCAGATTAAAGGCATATACCACCACGTGTGGCTTCAATATCATTCTTATTAACTTAACTGAGTATGAAACAACACCTAGAAAAAAGCACCTTGATATTAAGAACTAAGAACAAAAGCTAACAGAATTTAAGTTGATTTAAGTTTCCTATTTGGAATTTCAAAATATTGTCTGTCTCCTACCTTAGAGAACTTGGTGAAAATTAAGCATGTAAATTCTGGAATTGTTCAAAGATACAAGGCTCTTCTCTCCCCAGTCCCTATGTATTTCTATGGGAGACCAGGTCTTTCCCTGTACAGACCTTTCTCCTCACACAGGGTTACAGGATGAAGACTGAGTTAGAGCCAAACAGAGTTCCTTATTCTGGGAATTCCCTAAAAAGCCATGGCAAAACAAACTGGGGTTTTGCATGTACTGTTTTCTTTTTGTTTTTATTATCTCCTAGGTAATTAATAAGAGTTTTAACTGAGACATATTAACTTTCAAAAAATACTGGCATTTGCCTCTACTGTATTGTTAAATAATTGGAAGAGCTATTTATTCTTTAAAATTAGCACAGAGTAAGACATGATTTTTTTTTTCTTTAGGAGGAAACCTATTTGCTATCAATTAAAACTTCAAACTCCTATGATGATCAGTAACAAATACTCATCAAACACCTACTTTGTACTGAGCCTGCTCTAGATGTTTGGGATATGTCCTGTAAAGGCCTCACAGACCAACCTTGGGTAACTAAAAATAAGGATTTAATATTCAATTTCCTTTAAAGCAATATTTTCTTACAATAGTTAGCAATGATTGTTAAGATAATCTTGAGTTTGAAAAACATGGTAACATCCTAAGACAAAGGTCAAAAGAAAGTAAAAATTGCTCTCCAGTCCACTAAGGACATTCAATCATAAAATAAGAAGCCTGATGAACCCCCTCCTTTAAAAACTGTAAGAGTTTTGAATCACTTTTCACTTATCTGTAGTGATTCATCTCGTACTTGATTAGATACAATATTAACAGAAAGGGTTAATATTTTATAAATCTCCATAAATCGCTGTGTCCAATTTCAATTAAATAAATTTTCCCTACAATCTCCCCTCATAGATGAGATGACTTCTGCAGTTTCCCCCCAGTAAAGCTACAGTAAGAGAACGTTTTTCCAAGAAAGGAAACCTATACTGGGTCATCACTGGGCTTGCACGAATGTGATGCTGTCTAGCAGCCTGGTGTAAAGCTTTCAGTTCTCTCCTGGTAAGAAGAGTAAAGCAGCAGACAAACCACAAGACTTACATACACAACTGACAGCAAGCACATCGACCTGAGGTCCTAATAAAAGCAGAGCTATATAGTTTCTAGGTCCAAATCACTGCCCCAGGAGTAAGAAAAATGACAAACCATTAAACAAGGAAAGAAAAGACATCCACGGAGACGTCACAATGAAGGACCACAAAGGATGTTTAAGCACAAAATATCATGCAAAAAGGAAGACACCCCTCAGGGTTGTCCCCCAAGAGCATGTTTTACAAACTCCAGTCTCCTGCTCAAGAGTTCTCTAACGTAAGCACTATGTATTTGGGGGTAGGGGAGTCCTCCAGTCACACTGCCGAATTTCGGGCCTGCAGCAGCAGACAAAAACCTGAAACCAGGAAAGGTTTGGCCCATGTCTTTTCAGCCAGTACCTGGCCTAACCATCTGCGGAAGACTGAGCTTGACCTGAACGCAGTCCAGGGGAAGCCCGAAGAGCAGAGTTCAGGACTGGACAGGTGCCCCGGAGCGGACCAGCAAGGGTTATCAATATGCCGCCTGCCTGCGCACCAGCCACAGAACCACCGGTTCCCGTGTGGAAGCAGCGCGTAAGGCATGGGGATTCACATGCGGGCACCTCGGCCTTAGGGCCCACCGCCAGACGGCCTCCGAGGACCGCTTCCCAGGACGCGCCGCCCGGCTCCACAGCCGGCCAGGCGGCCCCGAAGGCGGCGACGGGGCGCGGCGGGACCGAGACCGCCGCAGCGCCCCCGACTCGACCGCCCCAGCCCGACATTCCCCGGCCCGGACTTCGCCAGTCCCAGACCCTGACACCCAGCCCGCCCCGCGCCCGCCCCGGCCCCGACCGCCCGGCCCCGCTCACCCACCTCCAGGCGCAGGGAGGCCCCGCAGGCGCGCAGGAACTCGCGGATGTTGCTCAGACACTCGCTCTCGCTCCGCGGCTCCGGGTAGACCTGCAACACACAGCGGCGCTAAGCAGGCGATTCTCCTCGCCCGGTCCCCTTCCTCAGGCTGTACCAGTCTCCGCCCCTGCCGGCACCCGGAAGTGGGTCCGGTGCCGGAAGTAACGTCGTCAGACCGCGCCCCCGCGGCCGTTCAAGGCCGTTTCCGGCCTCTGCGGAGTCATCTCCTTGGGCCGTCTCCGGCAAGTCTCCGGCCTCGGCCTCACGCGAGCCCCCTGTCCTGGTCTGCGGGTCCTGCTTCACGCGTGCCGCCACCTCCCCGTCTGCGGCCTCGGCCTCTCCCATCCGTACGTGTAGGGGCTCCACGGAAGTCGGCCTCAAGCACCCCCAACGGGGTTCCAGAGGGCTAATGTTCTTTCTCACCTAGACTCCTGAAGGGTGAAGTTTTTGTTGCCATAGCTTGGAATAGCAACATAAAGTATGCAGATTGGGGTTTAAATGCCGGGTTTTCTTTCTTTCTCTACCCCTCCCCCATTCAAGCTTTGTACTTCATGAATGGTTAACCAAAATAGCCAGCTACTGTGGATAAGGCAGCCAAGGGGCTTTACGTTGCAGGTCTGCGCCATGGAAAGGCACTGACATTCTGCCCTGTCCTTCAGTACAACGTAGAATCCGCAGGGCAGCTGCCATGTTATGCACCTGACCATGCCAGAAACTAAAGGAACCAGAAGCAGAACCAGTGATGAGAACTGCAGGGCTCTGAGAAATAAGAAATGTGTTGTTTTTAAATCTAAGTATTTACCCCGTAAAGAAGAAATTTTCTTAAGTGCATTTGAAGAATTAAGTGTTGGTATTTAAGCTAACCCATCATTCACAATTTTAGCACTGAGAACATTCACAGCATTTTTGCCCTTCCCTGTGGGGTGAAATCACAGCCATCCATCCGGAGATACTGTCGTTTCATTGCTAAGTGTTTGGATCTTTAAAAATTACAAGTCAAAATCAGGGTGTTCAGAGAAGCCAGAGAAAAGAAATGACACCCCCCCCACAAGTTGAAAAGTTCTTTGAAAAAAGTCCTGCCATGTTTCCCTCCAAATTGAGCAGATGTTGTTTTTCCATGATTATTTAAGAGTAAAATGGCAAAACCAATCTGCCTTTTTTTGCTGCTTTTCTCGCCCCCCCAAAAATTTCAAAGATTATGTACTATATAGTGAACATAAAAAATTGCTGCTTATAATTTTTAGACAGTTTCAAATTATGTAATTTCTCACATTCTGATCATGGCATTTCAAATTTTAACATTCTTTTAAAAAATATAGCCAATGAAATCTAAATACACTGGAGATATGAAACCCACATTCCCATCTAAGAAGCTTACAAACTCTAGAAGAGAAACATTCTTTTCTCCCTTAGTTCATTCCCATTCCACTTACCCAGAGGACTGTATGTAACCTAATATAATCTACTGTTCTGTTAGAAAGTTCCATTGGTCACATTCTCATTCATTCATATTCTCTCTCTCTCTTCTTCTCTCTCTCTCTCTCTCTCTCTCTCTCTGCAAAGGACTCATACAAACATAATAAACTCAAAGATTCTCTTATTTGTGAACTTGACCACTTGCTAAATAAATACGTATAGCATACTCTCGGTGACAAGTGAATTTTTTCAATTGGTTTACATTTGCAGTCCCTGCTGGACTTGAGCAAAGCCATGCTGTGCTTTCTTGTTTTACAAATTGAACAGATGCCTCTTTCTCAGTCTATTCAATGCCATGTTTTTCTGTTCTTCAGCTATAGTGGATTTTCACTTTTTTAATGGCCTCCAAATATGTTAAAATCCTGGTAAGGGTTCCTAAGTTCAAAAGGGTACTGATCTGTCTTACAGACAAAAAATCTGTGTGTTAGATAAGCTTTGTTCAGGCTTGAGTTACAGCGCTGTTGGCCATGAGTTCAATGTTAGTGAGTTCACAATATAATCCATCCAAGAGAAGAAAACGTGCACCAGTCTGTTTTTGAGGCTGCTCCAGAAGGTGCTAAGGTAATATCAACTGTTCAAAATGAAGCTATGGGAAAGGGGGAAACGCAGCTAAATCTGTGGGTTTGTGAGATGATGATCAACACAAAGAATGGAGTGGACAGCACTGTTGTGACACTGAAAGCCAAAGAAAAATTACAGTCCTGTTACCAGGGTCAGAAACATGTTAAACCCTCCACAACTAGTGATGGCTAGTTGGCACATTTCATGAAAAGATACAGCATGAAAAATTTTAGACTTGCAGTTGAGGATAGTTCTAGAGATGAAAGACTACAGGAAAATTTAGAAACTACTTTCTGTGTGTCAGCTATGAAAAAGACTATGCTGAAGAACAGGTTTTCAGTGCTGATGCGACTGGCTTGTTTTACAAGAATGTTGGAAAATGAACCTGTGAGATGCAAATGGCTTCCAAGGCTCCTCCCTTTAAAGGAATCAGAGATCATAAAGGAATCCGAGATCATGCAGCCTTGCTATTGTGTGTCAACCAACTTTAAATGCCAGTTTCTAATGCTGTAAAGAAACTCAAAGCCTGTGATCACTTAAGGAGAAAGACCTCAACTGCATGTCCCTTCACTGTATGTGGAACAAAAAAGGATAGATAGCATCCTAAATATTCTGAGATTGGTTCCACAACTGCCTCATTTCAGAAGTTGAACAATAGCTACCAGGTAAAAACTTTGCCTTCAAGGTTTTATTAATTTGGACAATGACCCAGTTCTTTGTCATGAAGAACTTGAAAATGCCCGTCGCAATACAGAAGTTCTTGTCGTGCCTCCAAACATTTCATCTTTCATACAGTCTCAAAGTCAGAGCATAATGAAAGTTTCTAAGGCACATATTTGAGACAGCTGTATGGTAAAGTTTGCAACACTTGAGGTCTATGAAAAAATCACCATGTTAGACTACTGGAAATCCACCACCAAATGCAACATTATTGGTTATGTTACCACAGCACAGGGCAGCATCAAGCAAGGTAATGTTCTGGGTGTGTGAAAGATTTTGATGACTTTGAAGGCATTACAGAAAATATAATAGTGTCAGAAACACAACGTATATTGTACAGCAAATAAATAGAGATGGCTTTAACAACATGAAGAAAGAAGAAATTTTGGCTGAAGTAGCAGTAGAACCCACAAAGACCTGTGTGAGATGATGAAACACAACTTCAGAGTTAGTGATGGCTGGACAGTGAGTACAGTCAGCCCAAGAAACCAAGAATCATCCTTTCACAGCAGCCCAAAATAGCAGAATGGAATTCTGCCTTGGAAAGTCTTCAGTGACACAGAGGAATGTGACCCATGCTTGAATATGGCCTCAAGTGCCTCACCTCAACTGCATTTGTCTATTATTCCAAGATGCTTAAAGATTTGGGGGTAAAAAGCCAGGCAGACAAGGATGAAGCAGTTTTTCAAGCCTTAAGGCAATTTGGGACAGAATGTTATAAACATGAAATTCCTAAGGTCCCAGTCCCTCCTAATGGACAAACCAAGATTCTGAGGTCAAACAGTACTCATCCTGCAGCTCCCTCTACAGTGAGGTTTTGGTTAACATTTTTATAAAATGAACTGCATGGTCTTTGCTTAGTGTTCTTCTCAGCACTTCATTTGCATTCCTTACTGTGCAGTACCCAGTATATGTGCACAGTGTTGTGTTTACTGTTATGAACATTCTGTGTATGTGTACTGTGTACATAAGGCCATACACAGTACAATCATGGTATAGTACATTACACAGTACTGTACATGCAATGGTGTTTTATTATAAATGCTGCATATCATTTGTAACATACATACTGAATTGGTGGTCTTCAAAAGCACATAATATAAGGTCATGTTAACTGGCTGACAAAATAGCATGACCACCCATGTGCACAATCACACTAGCAAATACATATTCTATATATTATGACCAGAGTCTAATAGGACCCTAATTCTGTATTTCTCCTAAGAGCAATATTGAATTGGACATGGACAGTTCAATATTTGAGATAACTTTGTAGAATGTAATGTACCACAAACAACAAAAGTCGTCTCTACATTTAAGATTATGAAGTCAAAAGGCTAATTATTATGTTTTTTCTTCTGTCATGAGTATGTAAATAAGTAGAAACAGCATACTACACTTTTTCATCATCATTGCTATGAAAAAAAATCTACTTGGAGATACATATCTTAATGAGAAATGTAGGAATTTTTATTACACTTATCTGTGTTGTGGGCATGTATGATAATTAAAAAACAACTTGTGAGAGTCAGTTCTCTCCTTCCACCATGTGGGCGCCAGGGATAAAATTCAGGTAGGCAGATGTAGTGGCAAGGTATCTTTTATCCACTGAGCCATTTCCCCAGCCCAGATTTTAATTTAATCTATTTAACTATGGATGATTACCATTTTTTGTTTGAATGAGATGTTGTCCACCATCAGTTCTTTTTCTGTTTTTAATGCACATGTTGAAAAACTGTGTCCATGATAAACTCTTGGAAATGGACATTTTGTGATATAACTTCATTTGATGAGTCACAGAGCCAAAGTCCAGATATGACCTGTTACAAATTCTGAAATTTTTAAATATTAATAACTTCATTACAGCCTCCTTCAATTTCTATGAAAGCTAAAATTTAGAAAAAACAGAGTCACAAAATTCTGTCATTAGGGGTCACTGAGTCAAAACACCCTCAACACATTGCTTTCTTTACTACTTGTTTCTAATTGTCCCTTAGGAAAGTTTTCCCTCTTTCAGAATATACCTGAGGAAGACAGCAAATGGGTGAAAGATCTGCCTTGTTGTGTGAAACGAAAGAAGGACCATTATAAAAAGGGAGGTGGGACAGCAAAACTGGCTTTGTGTCTTTGGCAGTGGTCCCAAGTTCCTTTTCAGCATTAGTTTTAGGTGAGTACACAAGCAAGTTGAGCACTTGGCCATGGGTTGCCTTGAAGCTCCCCTACCTGAATAACCCTGGAGAAGTCTTCTGGTTCATGTACATGGATTCATGTAGCTAGCAGCATCAGAGAACATGGCTGTTTGGAAAACCTATCAGAGGCAAAACTTTCTAAGTCAGTAGCTCCCAGCTCTGTAACAAACAGGTGTCACATAGAACAAGCTGCTGACCATTCTGGGTCTTTCCTTAGCTCTAATCTAAGTCTATTAGACTGATTGAGTTGTTGAATCAAGTGGATAATATGTTAATTCAGCAATATTTTCAGGGCAGCAGCTTCTCAGCAGATTATATCATAAATGCTGAATACAAGGCAGGGTAATGATAAGGACCCTCCTCAGTGAGCAGGAAGACTTGCACTGTATATGTGCAATTACACAGCTGTACCCAGAGTCACAGTATCAAATCAAGATGAGTAAAAATGCTAAGGCACAGGAGAGGGCCAGAGGCTCAACTAACATGAATGGTGACCTTTGAGTTGGGCCTGAAGGGTAAAGATGAGGCAGGAGAGCAGGATGGGCATTGTGGTCCAGAAAGCCTTGGCAGTGACTTACAAATGAAAAATGTATGGGAAAACACACACACAAAAAACAGTTGGCAGAGGCTGGAGAGGTGGCTCAGCAGTTAAGAAAGGACCTAGTTCAGTTCCCAGCACCTACATGGCTGCTAACAACAGTCCATAACTCCAATTCCAGAGCAGTCCCTCTTCTGACCTCCGTGGGACTGCACAACATGGGGTATACTTACATACATGCAGGCACTTACATACACTCATACACAAAAATAATAATAAAATAATTTAAAAACTAGTTGGTAAAAGAAGACCAGGAACCTACCTGATCTCTGCCTGGCTGACTAAAACTAAAGTGCCGCAGGCAGGCACAGAGGTACTCTAAGAGTATCCAAGAATAACCTATAGCTCATTATATACTAACCTATCCCTGGGTAGAGATTTAAGATGCATGCAGCACATAAAGTATGTATCACTACATGAAACAGAGCATGTATAGCCTAAGGCTACATAAATGGCCTAAAAAGCCTGCACTACGGTAACGAATTTCCAGCTGCATTGTGGACCACTGCACCACTACAAAGTCTCCATGCTCCAGCCCACTTCCTTGGAAGTACGTCCTTTCTTAAGAAATTCCTTCGTTTTGCTTGCTACTATATATGTGTCTTCATTTAATTCTTTGTTCAGGGGTGCAAGAACCTGCATTCTGGAGGTGTCCTCTGAATAGTATCAGCTAATCAAAGAATTGGGTGGAACTGCATATTCAAAAGTATGACATTTTTTGTCTTTCTGAGACAGGGTATCCCTGCAGCCCCAGCTGGCCTAGAACTCACTATGTAGACCAGACTGGCCTTGAACTCACAGAGCTCCGCCTGCCTCTGCCTCTGCCTCCTCGGTGCTGAGATTAAAGATGCACACCACCATGCCCAGCTTAAAAGTATGACATTTTAAGCAGGTACACATGTAATCCCATCTTTTTGAGAAACTAACAGGTACATCACTTGAGCTGATAAGTTTGAGATCAGTCCAAGCAACACAGCAAGACACCATCTCAAAGAAAAACAACAAAAGAAAACAAACAAAAAAATAGCTGTAAGACTTCAGAAGGCCACGGTGTTTTTAAAAATGTGGGATTATGGTGAAAAGCTCCATGCATAACTCTCTAAAAACTGCTATGCACATGGTCAATGAGCACATGAAAAAGTGTTTAACATCATCAGCATTCAGGGAACTACAAACTAAAGCCACAACTAATGCTGCACACTCCAAAATGGAGCCTCGAGAGAAGGCAGACAATTCAAGACTGAAAAGAAATTGTGCCTTGCATGCCTGATGGGAGAGTGTTAAGTGGAAAAATCAGGATTTTTTATGAAGTTAAACATCCTTCTATCCTAGGATGCTCTAGTTACACAAGAGATGAAAACACATTTCCCAAAAGCCCAAGTAAGAACACTCATAGCAGGTTGCTTTACAGTCAGCAAAGCCACATCTCTGAGGGTTCTCCACGTGCCCTGTGGGAAGATGCCAGTGACCGGCAGCTCTGCCCAGGTCATATCTCAGAAATTTTGTCCCAGATTATTCACAATAATAACCAAGCTTTTCATCAAAACAAGGAATGGTTTCAAAATCTTTCTGATTTTCCACACCAAAGAAAATGGTTTTTATGCTCAGTATTTGATCAAACTGTGTCTGATGTAATGACTGGCCACAAAACAAAGTAAAGTTGAAGTCAGAGTCCAGAAATCTCCACTCTTTACCAGCATCCCCACAATCATAGCAAAGGGCTGGTGAAGGCAGCTGTCTCAGTCAAAGGTGAACAGAGTTTCAAGAGTTTGAGAACAAGCTGTATAGAAGGAAGGACAAGATGTGTCAGCAAGGTCTGTGAGCAGACAGGGTGCTTGCCTGAGTCCAAGATCAAAGGAGAAACCCATGACTTATACTCCTAGAGCAACACCATTCCCCAGGGTTCCTGCTTTCAGAGGTTCTCACTGTACAGAATCAGTGTGTGTGTGTGTGTGTGTGTGTGTGTGTGTGTGTGTGTTTGAAACCCCCCCCATCTGATTCCAGTGTGTCCAGCTAGGCTTGAGAACCACTGGGGTGTCGTTACAGGATTGCCTGAGTAACCATCAGAGAATTAAGGTGGACAGCAGGAATTTGTATCTCTACTACATTCCTAGGAGATGCTCATGACGCCAGGACCTGGACTTGGAGAACTAGCAAAATGTAAATTAAACTGTTAAAAAGGAAATGTTCCGGTTTTCTCCCACTCAGGCTCCCAACTTCATAACAAAGGTCCCCAGTCTTTGACATCCTCATCACTCAGTGGAGAGGATGGCTCTCTTCTCTGAACCCCTGTGCCTGTCTGGTATACACCATGTGGCAGGACCTAGATGAGCACACCTTAGCTCCCGTGGAAAATAATCAAAATCAGCATCTGTGCACCAAATAACCTGCTTGGGTCAGCAAGCTCACTTACAGAACAAGCACAAGAACCTTCATGTGTCGGGGTGGGGGAAACACCAGAGGGAGCTCTTACTCAGAGGTGACAACCTACGTGAAATCATAAGCTACAGACTCCATTAACTTCTGTTCCTAGGAAGGCTGCATTTTTCAGGATCCCCTGCCCTCTGGCCTTAGGGGAGTAGGGGAAGATTCAGTCACTAGAAGGTGCTGACAAGATACAGGAGGGTGCTTCCTACTGGACATGGTGGCATGCACGGGCTGCATGGTGTGCTGGTGCTGGGTCACACAGGCAGCTGTGAGCATCGTATCCCAGCTCTGCAACTTCATGGTATCACATTGGTATCTGGGGATCAACAAAGGCCATAAATCAGGGCCCCCACACCAGAGAGCATGCTGTTACATATTCACACAGCAGGTTAGATTCACTGGAAACTCAGCTGCCCTCAGTTCCTCCTGACAGCTGCAGCTCTGGCTGACCCCAGGAGCCCTGCTTCTCCAGCCTTTCCCTGCAGGTCTCGGGGGAGTAATGGACTCGCAGGTGCTGCCCAGTCTCTCACTGCACAAATGGGCTCATCAAGCTCTTCCGCCTCCTCTATTTACTGCGCTGTCCATTTTCTGCTAAGACCCTTAACCTGGAGCTTCCTGGTAGCAACTGAAAATAGATCACTATGTAACAGCAAAGATTACAAATACTTTAGAAAACAAATTCAGTAAAAACTATAATGCTTCCACCAGAGACAATGTTGAGCCACATGTGGTAATGCCTGCCTGTAACCCCAGCACTCAAGAGGTAGAGGCAGGCAGATCTCTGTGAGTTCAAACCCAGCGAGTTCTATGCCAGCTGGGGCTACAGGGAGGCCCAGTCTCAAAAAGACCAAAAAATAAAATAAAATAAAAAAATTTCAAAAACAGCTTGAGATATCCTCCAAGTTACATCAAGTGAGGGAAAGAAACAAGATTACATTGTGGACAATACCCATACTTATGCTAAAATTACATGTAAGTGTCCAGAAAGGCATGGAGTACCTGCAAGCATGTGCCAATAGTGCCAACAGCAGATGTTCCCAGGGAGGACAGAGACAAGCAGGTTGCTTTTAACTGTGTACTTACTGTACCTCCTCATTAAATAAACAAACTGGGGGGAAAGACAATGACAGCATCCAATCTACTGTCCCTCCCCAGGGAGTAACAAATCTTCTCTATTATAAACTGTCCAAGGGCACAGATACCACCTGTTAGAAACTTTGTGGAATGGATCTCTGTCATTCTACGCAGGGAACACAGTGTTGGCTGGGTCTGCGCCCTCAGACTGCATCTGAAGTCTACTTCACAGTTTCCAGCTCTGCTGCTTCATCACAGGCTGCTGCTCTGTTAACCCAGCTGGGCTACTGCAGGGTCTCACTCTTCGTGAGCACCCCACATTTGCTCTCCAGGCATGATTTGTCATGGACACATGTGAATGGGGCTCCCAGGCAGTCTACAGACCACTCATCTCCCAAATCCAGAGGAAAACAAATAAAGCGGTGTGTAGAACTTGCAAAGACTGGCTTTTTAGCTACCAAATAATGTTCTCCTAAAAGATATGGAGCCTTGTGAAAACATTCACTAAAAATTTTAAATCTTTAAGAATGTGTGTTTTTCTTTTGCTTTTCTTTCCCGGGATATCTCAAATCCCAGCTCCCAAATGGAATGCTACAATCACTGGGAGAAAAACAAAATGTTTTCCACTAGGGTAAAATTGGCCAGACTTAAAAAGGGTAATAGCAAAGAGAAATATACAGAGTCTCCAGTTCCCATCCTAAATTCAGAAATGCCAGAGATGTGGAGAGGTCCAAAGACTGCACAGCTTAGATCAACCCACATCCCCAGAGACCTGGTTCCCACCAACTCCACAAGCACGCCCAGCCCTGCACAGCCAGCAGCAGCCATCCCAAAGGAGGGCCAATGCCAAAAATGGCTAAGAAAATATTTAAAGATAAAACATCACGTAACCTAGAATAAATGTCTCCATGGGTTATATCTCGTTCTCCTAGAATTGTTACATGAACAAGCTGTTGCATGTGAACTGCCAAGTTCACAAGTGAGAGCAGCCTAGCCTAGAGAGGAGCTGGTGTCCTGGAACACCTGACAGCATGTCCCACTGTGAAAGCTCACTCCACTCTTCCGCAGAGGCCACTCCTGTACCTTCAATGATCTTAAGAGGGTAAAGCTGAGAAGATTTCTAAGACAAACTGAGTCTGTGGGCAGAGGTCTCCCTTCACACGTTAGGTGCTCACATTGAACTGTCAGCACTCATTACTCAGCATCATGCTTGTGGCCTACTGGACCCACCTGTACTTAATGGCATGGCACTTGGTGAATCTAAGCTCTGTTTCTATGCTGTTTTGGATCCTTTGGCATCTATGTCCTCCCCTGTTCATCATATTGTAGAACTGCTGGCTTCTTATTCTCCAGTGCTGGAGGCGTGTATGAAGGCACGGCTGCTGGTGGAAGGGTGCTGAGATGCTTAGTCCTGATTGTCAACTTGATGGAATTTAGAGTCACCCATGAGACAAAACTCTGGACATACATAGGGGGTATTTCCAGGGAGGCTTAACTGAGGAGAGGAGACACTTACCCTGAATGTGAGTGGCACCATTCTAAGCGGTCTGGGGGAGAGGGGAGGTAGAGAGCATAAATACCAGCATCCACCTCTGCTTCCTGTATGCAGACACAATGTGACCAGCCACCTCATGCTCCTGCTCCCATGCCTTCCCAGCATGATGGACAGACTCTACCCTGAAAACCTGGGTCAAAATAAACCCCTCCTTCCTCGGGTTGCTTTTGTCTTTGTTACAGTGATGAGAAAGATTAATCAGTACAGACGCTGGTCTCCAAAGTGGGCTTGCTGAGTCTGCTGGGAAACACTGCAAGCATCTTCCAAGGGAATGAAGGGAGGTCTGTCCTGTGCGCATACTCAGTGGGCTATGACCAGGTGCACATCTGCTGCCCTCTCACCAGCCACCCACTGTCCCAATTTGATAGGGCACACCAGAGTGGGTACTGCTCAAGAAGCTTCATTTATGGCAAGCAGGCACTGGAGAGCCACGTAAGAAGAGGCGACACGGCTACAGGGAAGCTGCATCTTTGATCACACACGCTCTGAAGGAGCAGCATGCAGAGGGCAGACGATGGTGGGTAACAGAGCAACAGCCACGCGAGGCGGCACCTGACCAAGCTGTCGGGAACAGCTGGGGGCGTCTATAAATAGCAAACGACCCTGCCCTCGAGGGCAGCCAGGACAAGGAGGAGGGTGGGAAGCAACCCTGGCCTAGGAAGCTTGCAAACTAAAAGCCCCTCACAGGAAAGAACTCAAGGCCAGCTGGGACTTTCATAGTATCAGGGGTGACAAAAGGGTGATAGAAAGGCCACTGTGACCTGAAACTTGGATGTCAGCATAGTATGGCTAAAATAAAAAAGAGCACAGCTGCAAGAGAAGATGTGCAACATTCTAGAGAAATTTTTAGAAACCACTTACAGCCTGACCTCCATTGGTAGAGATAAGGCTGTCAGTGTACACACAAGAAATTTCTTTTGTTCATGTTTCTATGACCAAGAGATCCTATTGCTTATTTATAACTTGGCTGTCACTTGCCTCCCCCCACCCAAAACCCCTACCACTTCCCCACTGTACTCAGACAAGAAGCAAGACACATATCTGAATCAAAGACCTTTGTCCTAAATATAAAAAGAACTCTTAAAACGCAATGACAAAACAAACAACTCAGTTTAAAAGATGGGTACAAGATTAATAGACAATTTAATAAAGAAGTACACTGCCACCAAGCATGTTCATCAGCTTTCCATTACTGTAATAAATTCCTGAGATATACCACTTTTTATAAAGAGGAAAGGTTTACATGGTGGTTTGAAAGAGGTCACCCATAGGTTCAGATGTTTGAACACTTAGTCCCTAGTTGGTGGTGCTGTTTGGGGAAGCTTAGGAAGTGCAGTCTTGCTAGAAGAAGTGCTTCCCTGGCGGATGGGCTTTCAGAGTTTATAGCCTTGCCGCACTTCAAGTTCACTTGTGTCATCTTTGTGGTTGAAGGTGTAAGCTCTCAGCTCTCTGCTCCAGCCCACTGCTGCCATGCCTTCCTCACCACTATGGACTCTTCTCCCTCTGGAACGTAAGCCACAATAAAACTCCTTCTTCCGTACGTTACTTTGGATCACAGCAACAGAAGAATAAGTGATACCATCTGTTGGGGCTCATAGTTTCAGAGGTTTAAGTCTTTGGTTTTATGGTCCCATTGCTTTTGAGCCCATCAATGCAGCACAGACAGCAGGGCTATGTGGCAGAGGAAGCTGCGTGCTGCATGGCAGCCAGCATGCAGAGAGAGAAAGAGGAAGGGGCCAGGGATTCAGTTTCCCCTTCAAGGGTGCCCTTCCCCCAATGATTAGACCCACCTCTTAAAAGATCCATCATCTCAAACAGTGTGACAAGTTGGAGAGCAAACTTTTAACACACAAGCTCTGGAGGAAATTGTTCCAAACCACAGCATGACTCACGCACGTGGAAAAGTATCCACACCACATCTTCAGGGAAACGCAAACTGAAACAAGGAAGTACCGCCACACACCTGTGAGAATGATCGAATCCAGAGCACTGACTGGACCAAATGCCGGTGACAATATAGAGCTTCGGGAACGAGCCTACACCACTGGCAGAAGTACCAAATGGTACAGCCACTTTAGAAGGCGGTTTGGTGACTTATTACACACTGAACAGTGTTGCCACACAATCCAGCACATGCACACATTGGCATTTTTCCAACTGGGCTAAGAATATGTCTGTACAGAAGCCTGTAGATGATGTCTATCTTTGTTTTATTCACAGATGTAGCATTGCAGGCAGCCAGGGTGTGCTTCAGGTGAGTGGGGAAACTGTTGCTGAATACAACTTGTCCCTCAGTCACAAGAAGAAACATGCCATCAAGCTATGAAAAGATGGAGGAAGCCTAAGGAGCATGCTGACAGATGACTGGAAACACTGAACCCTGAGAGTCCATCCAGGCCACACTCCAGAAGACAGAATGCAGGAGACAGTAAAAGATCAGTAGCTGCTTGGCTATGGGAGGCTGATGATGTAAAGGTCAGAGGATCTGAGGGCAGTGAAACTGTGCCCTGCGATGCTATAAAATGAACTGCCATCATTATATATTTGTCAAAACCCAAAGAATAAACAATACAGAGTGGACCCTAGTGAAAGTGCAGGCTTTAGTTACTATTGTTGCCTAAAAGTTTCTCCAGGGGTTGGAGAGAGGGTTCAGAAATTAAGAGCACTCACTGCTTTTCCAGAGGACCCAAGTTCAGTTCCCAGCATATCTTCTGGCTCACAACCTCCTGTAGCTCCAGCTCCAGGGAACCTGACACCCTCTTCTAGCCTCTGCAGGAACTGCATATATAGACACAGACTTCAACATAATTAAAAATAAATCTTTAAAACCAATACTTTAAAATGAGGACTGGAAAAATGGCTCAGAGGTTAAGAGTATGTACTGCTCTCCCAGAGGACCTGAGTTCAAACCCAGCAACCACATAAGATCCTGAGAGACTCTAATACTTCTGGCTTCCACGGGCACCTGCACTCACATGCACATAACTCCCAACACACACACACACACACACACACACACACACACACACACACACACACGCACGCACATATAAAGATAAGAATAAATTAAGAAGAATTTTTAAAAATTAAAAATGGAAGTCCCTCCAAAGCCCATGTTGAAATTTTGTTGCTTCACAGAGATGGAGCTGAATTTTGTTGGTTTTAATGTTTCAGGTTGGAAAAATAATCCCTGAGAAAATTGTTTGCTGACCAGAGCCACCTAGATCTTCCCATGTGTAATGTAATGTTACCCTGTGGCCTGATGGGACAAGTATTATTAAATGGAAGTCCCTCCAAAGCTCACGCTGACATTGTGTTTAGAGGCGGTACAAACCAGAAATAAGCTTTAGAGGCTCCGCCCTCATGAAGGGACTAACGGGACCACCACAGGAGTGGGTTCTTAATAAAAAGGGGGGAGTCTCGCCTGATTCTCTGTGTTCCTCAAGTGCTTGCCTGTCCTTCTGTCATGATATGATATAACACAAAAGTCCTCATTAGTGGTAGCCCTGGATCTTAGACTTCCCAGGCTCCATCTCTGAGCTGAAGTAGCTCTGATTGTTGATCATTTACACAGACCCTGGGACTCTCCACTGCAGCAGTAGAAAACTGAGATGGTAATCACGTATCAGTATTTGTCTGAGTTGTCTGAGACATACCACACTCACATGAGATGTTAAGGTGAGGGAGGCTGAGGGATGAAGGAAGAAGACATAAGAACTCTTTGTACCTTCTGCTCATGGTTTCTGGAAACCAAAAACAGCTTGGAAAAAAGTCTGACCATAATAGATGGACATTTGCACCAGCCTGTGCAGCTCTACTCAGACCACATCTGTCCACTGCTGTCAATCTTTCTGCGCCAGCCAGGCCCCTCCCACCTCTGGACCTTTATACTTGCTGTTCCCTCTGCCTGAAACTCTCTCCTCTCAGATATTCACACATCAAGTTTCTGTTTAAATGACACACCTCAGGAACCTCTGCTCTAACTTCCTAATGTAAAACTGTAGTGTTGCTGTATCTCAGTGCTGTATCTACAGAGTGTACTCCACAGTCTGAGCTCGATCAGCAAAGAATTGTCCCAGTGGACAAATAGATATTCAATATGACATGTACAGGCATGTAATATATTTTTCAGTGAATTAGTAAATTAAGGCACTGGGCCTGTGATACTCTAGGTACCACAATTCACTTGACTGTAGCCAGCAAATGTGATGTTGATGCTGCTGTAGGGTCTAGAATCAAAAAGTCAACAGTCATGGCCTGTGGCCTGAGAAACAAGTCCTCAGGTGATTCTGCCATTGTATGAACCTCAGAGTATCCCTGCACCAAACAGCTATAATCGTACTAGGAAATGGAGGCTAATGGGAACACTGTGATATGGTCCATAGTTTACCAAAAACTATAGCATGTGACTAACTGCTCGACATAAGAATTGAATCCTCAAACTACATCCTTAGAAATGTGATCACTAATGCAAATGACACAGGGAATGAAAGGTTATCTTGGTTTTTCCTTAAGATCATAACCCCGTCCTGTTGTGACAGACAGTAGATCCTACCCAGCAATCCAACTGAGGCTGCTGCCCAGCTTCTCCACCCTCTCAGGCATGCCCACGCTCAAGCCCAGGGCTCCATTTCCAAAGGTGCATCAGGGCATCAGTGCAGCCACTGCTGCTGAGGGGGCTCTAGTTATAGCTCTCATCTCTCTATCACCAAGGAAAATCACTGGCCCCACACAGGGTACCCCGCTCCGCCAGCTGGCCTGCTCCCCAGGCCTTGTCTGCTCCTGTTGCTGGTCCTTTATGTGGCCATCCCTGAGATCTACATATTTCATCGGATTGTGTTATATCAGTTTCCTAAGCTGTACGTGGGGACCTCAGACTGCATATAATTCTGATATTTCAGAGAAGAAGAGAGAGAAAGAGAGGGAAAGGCAAAGTGAAAGCAACAATAAAGAAGAGCCTAAGAGCCAGGGAGAAACAGAGACAGAGGAGAGCGGGAAGGTGGGGGGGGGGCAGCTGCCCATGCTGATCTAGGCCACTGCTCCCAAATGCCCACTCATCTCATAGTAGGTCCTGGGAGGGTACAGCCTGGCCACTTTCTTATCTTCCTTCCTGTTTCTCGGGTCACACTCTCTGTTATTTGTGCTGGGCACATCCTGTGTCCTCAGTTTCGCCAACTCTGCCTTCAATCTCTCACTCACCTCTCCATCTGAGCCCATGCTTGAGGGTTTTACCTGGTCTATAATTTCCACTGGTTTCTTTGCTGCGATCTGATTTCTTTGCTGAGAAAAATCTCACTCTCACTAGCTGTTACTTCTCAAAGCCTCCCTGTGATTGTGTCTTGGAGTTCCTTGGGTGCTATTATTTTCCAATAGCACTGTATTGGTGAACAAAATCCACTCACAGGGCCTCAGCAGTCACTGGAGGAGTGTCCATACTGACCAGAACCAGGGCTCAATAGCACCCAGATCTTCCCATGTGTAATGTAATATTACCCTGTGGCCTGATGGGACCTGTACTATTAAGTGTCACTTAAGTGTCACTATGTTCTCCGCACACACCTGAAACGTGGGTTCCCAACTTTGGCCACTGATCACAGACTCCAGATAACCAGGGCAAGAACAACCAAACCGCTGTCCCTAGAGGCAGCGTGAAAATGGGCACAGCCTGGCTAAGCACAAAGTGCAATGTGTCTGGAGGAGCTAAGTTGACTGCTACAGTGGGACAACCACAGCCAGACCCTGGACTGGTTCACTCCCAACAAAGCCTCAGCATCGAACCTTTACCTAGAACACAGTCTGCTTCTTCCTTGGGGAGCTTTAAGTGACCCCCTGTCTGACCTGGTATCTTGGTCCTACACACTGAGTGGCCCACTTCACCAGATCCTGAGCAAACCTCTTGAATTTGGTCTCAGCAGATGGTACTTCTCCCATTCTAGAGGAAATTTTCTGATGCACAGAAACAAACAGGGATGCCTACTCTTCAGATAAGCTCACAGCGAATTGCTACTTCCAACCCAAGTAGCAACTTGAACTCCACTGTCTGAAAAGGGAATGCCCCCAGGAGGAACCGTAAGGTGTGAGGAGATTGGCCAAGATGAGAAGGTAGCCTAACCACCTGGGCAAGTCCTAGCACTGGGCTTGATTTGTTCAGTGGGCTGGTCCTGGCTCTCAACTGGGGTCTCCTGGACAGTTTTCCCTCCACCTTGTTAAGGATATGAGTTCTCAGGCCTGGGTCAAGCCTATTACATCAGGAACTCTGTAAATGAAGCCTGACAGTCTTGTAGATTTCAAGAGGCCATGTGGTAACTCTCACACACCAAACCACTTGAACAAAAGGCACACGATGGAAGAAGCCACCTTGACTGAAGACCTGAAACCCATGCATTCCTGATACTGGTGACATCACTGACATCTTGATAAGCTTTGCCACCTCTGTGGAGAGGAGGGTGAACCAGTTAAGTCAGACCCAGAGCTCGGTAATAAAATGCCTCTCCCACACCTCCCTTCCACACCCACAGTGCCTCCCAGGAGCACTCCCCCAGCAGCATCTGAGGGGAAGAGGGAGAGGAGGGAGGCACAGTGTGCCTGCTCCCTCCACTCACAGAGATGGAGCTGAATCGTGCTGGTTTTAATGCTTTGGGCTGGAAAACTAATCCCTAAGAAAATTGTTTATGTTGACTGCAATCATTCAGCGATGCAAACGGCACACCCTTGGTTTCCTTTCCTCTGTTTGTCACGATATGTGACACATCATGAACCTATGTTCAAAGAGGAACAAATCCATGGAAAGTCTATGAAGAGTCATAAAATTATAACACAAATGGCCCTCAACATGAACCTGACCCTTGCAGAAATTCTACACTGACATTCCCAAATGCCCTTCTCTTCCAGATCTAGACTTCCAAGGGTCAACTGTGAGACAGACACTGCAGAGAACAGTTTGGGGTCGGGTCTCAATTTTTACCTTAAAAACCAATATCTAATAAACCAAATGGTAAGACTAAAGACCCAATGTTAATACATTTATGAGATGAAGATGGAAAGCTTGGAAGTTCTTAGAATGTAACTGTTTACATTCAACACAGCACATATTAGACTTTACCCAAGGACTGGTTCACCATGAAGAAAGGGAACAGGTTTCAGACTCTGAGAAATGAAAGAAAAGTGTCCTAGACACACTTCCCTAGAGCTCCTAGGGCAGTGGACAGTTTTCCTGAGTTCCTTTATGATCACTAGTGGGACACCCTCCCTATGCACAGACCAATGCTGACAAGCCTTTGGGTAGCACATCAGCATCTCAGCAGCATGCAGTCTGGTCAAGCACCAAATTCCTGTCACTATGCCACCTCCCGAGTGTTTACCCATGTTTCTTGGCCTCCTGGGTTTATAGGCATGGCCTAGTCATTCATGCCCACATTCCTATCTTGGTCCTGGGCCTTCTCACATCTGCACCATGACATTTCTGTGAAATCTCACTCACCTGCAGCTATAAATCCTACCTATAAACATATTCCCAAGTTTTATAACTTGTCCGTATCCTCCAGACTCTCACAGTTCCACAGGCACCTCCAATACCACAGGCCACACCACACTTATGACCTCAACGTAAGCCAAGCCACACGTGGAGCTTCCTCAGAGGCAATGCCCCTTCTCCTGCTGAGCATCCAGGACTGAGAGGACTTGAAATGCCTTCCCCAACTAGCCTGCATCAAGCCTGCTACCTTCCTCCCACAGACCCCTCTCTCCTCCATCCTGTCCCCGTCTCTCTGGCAGCCCTGCTCTACCGCAGCTCTAACAGCTCTGGTGCGTTTTCCACTTGATAACTGGAAAACTGTTTTCCAGACATGCAGTCAGTCTTATCCTCCCTGATGTCCCTCCATCAACATCAAAGCACTGAAAACAACTGGTCCACCAGGCCCTCTTCTGCCTTTCCTTCTCTCAGAGCATTCTACTTCATCCCTGGACCATCCAGGCCCAGGTTTAGGGCACCAGGCTCCTCCTGCCCCATGCCAAACAGGACCTCTGTCTAGTGTATGTACCCCTCTTCCATACAGCCACTATCTGTCAGAGCTCAACTCAAATATCACTGTGTTGCTCAAGCCATCCCAAGCCTACCTGCCAAGGGTCACCCAGGTCCCATTGCTACACACATTCAGAAATCTGTTTCTTGTCATCAGAGCATATCTCGTTCATATTACAGTCCACTCACAGTGTTTTCTCAATGTCTCCTCCACTAGACAGCATGCTAGGCTATTTTTCCAAATTAAATTTCCACAGCTCTTGGAACACACAGACACCCAGTCAAGATTTGATGAGAAAATAAATGAATGAATAGATAAGCTCTCTGCAATAAGTCCTACCACTCATAAAATGTAAGTACATTATTCATCCTGTACATTAAAATTCTATGCAGGTCTTCTAGACTCACAATTAGGATCAAAAGTAAGCAGTAGCCCATAAGATGAGTTGAAGCTTCATTACTCCAACAAAAAAAAAATGTATGATGGACAGAGAGTGTGAGTGCGACTCACAGAGGTATCACAGACAGGCAGAGCTGCTTATATTTAATGTCAGTGTGGGCACCTTTGCAAAAGTCCCACACTGCTGCCCTATCCACTCCCCATCACCTCCTCCTGCCTTCAAGACCCCAAGCAAACACGGACACGATCACACTGGATTTTCTAGAATTTCACACCAATGGAGTCACACTGTGCAACTGCTTGGCTTAACTTCTGTCATTCAGCATAATGCTTAGACTCATGCCTGTTCTAGTGTTCTTTTTATTGTTGAGCCATGCTCCACTGTATGGCCATGTCATAATTTATCCATTCACCAGGTTAAAAAAATAAATCTAGCTGTCTTGCTTTGTAGTTATTAAGACTAAAGGCCCTGTGAGCAGCTGTGCGTGAGATTTGGTAGACAAACTATTTTCATTTTCTTGGGCAAGTGCTAGAAGAGAAATAGCTACTATGTGCACATGTATGTCAGCTATGTTAAGAAACTGGCAATCTGGGGCTGGAGAGATGGCTCAGCAGTTAATAGCATTGACTGCTCATGCAGAGGACCTGGGTTCAATTCCCAGCACCCACTTGGCGGCTAACACCTGTCCGTTAACTCCATTTTCAGGGGATTCAATGCCATCTTCTGACCTCCATGAGTACTGCATGACACAGGTACACTTACATACATATAGCAAACAGAGAGGAAAAGAAGAGTGAGTCGATTGGTAACATTCCCACTTTCTGAATGTGAGCATGTAGCTCCTTCAGGGACCTCCTGACACTTGCATGATCACTTTTGATGCTACAACCCTCTACACACTAATACGTTGGTTGTAGCATCAACCCTCCTGTGGTGATTCCCCCTGATGACGCAGTCCTCCTGCGGTGAGACCCTCTGATGATGCCGTCCTCCTGCGGTGACACCCTCTGATGATGCCGTCCTCCTGCGCTGACACCCTCTGATGACGCCGTCCTCCTGCGGTGACACCCTCTGATGATGCCGTCCTCCTGCGCTGACACCCTCTGATGACGCCGTCCTCCTGTGGTAAGACCCTCTGATGATGCCGTCCTCCTGAGGTGATACTCCCTGATGACACAGTCCTTCTGCGGTGACACCCTCTGATGATGCAGTCCTCCTGCGGTAACACCCTCTGTAGACGCCGTCCTCCTGCGCTGACACCCTCTGATGATGCAGTCCTCCTGCGGTGATACTCCCTGATGACGCAGTCCTCCTGCGGTGATACTCTCTGATGATGCAGTCCTCCTGCGCTGACACCCTCTGATGACGCCGTCCTCCTGCGGTGATACTCCCTGATGACGCAGTCCTCCTGCAGTGATACTCTCTGATGATGCAGTCCTCCTGCGCTGACACCCTCTGATGATGCCGTCCTCCTGCGCTGACACCCTCTGATGACGCCGTCCTCCTGTGGTAAGACCCTCTGATGATGCCGTCCTCCTGCGGTGATACTCCCTGATGACACAGTCCTTCTGCGGTGACACCCTCTGATGATGCAGTCCTCCTGCGGTAACACCCTCTGATGACGCCGTCCTCCTGCGCTGACACCCTCTGATGACGCCGTCCTCCTGCGGTGATACTCCCTGATGACGCAGTCCTCCTGCAGTGATACTCTCTGATGATGCAGTCCTCCTGCGCTGACACCCTCTGATGACGCCGTCCTCCTGCGCTGACACCCTCTGATGATGCCATCCTCCTGCGCTGACACCCTCTGATGATGCTTCCCTTCTTGGACTCTCTGTGGCTGTCCATGCTGGTCCTGTTCAGTTGTGTCTTTACTCCTTTGTTTTCTTTCAGTCTGGAAAAGGTTTCTCACAAATGCAGCTTTTGTCTTTACTGGTTTTTCTCTAATAGGTTTTTGTTTCTTTTTCACAGATTTCCATTCTGTTCTTTCTCCTTCTTGCTCCTTCCTTTGGGGTTAGTTTGCCCTTATTCCTTTAGTTTCTTTTTTAGTGATTCTTTAAAATTTTTATGAGTATTTTGCTTGCATGTATGTAAGTGTATCCATATCATGCAATCCCTGTGCAGACCAGAAGAGGGTATAGGACCCCCTGGAACTGTAGTTATGACAGTTGTTAGCTGTCATGTGGATGCTGGGAACCAAACTCAGTTCCTCTGTGAGAATAATCAGTGCCCTTAACTGCTGAGCCATCTCTTCAGCCTCTCCTCTAGTTTCTCAAGGTGCAAACTCCATCACAGAAACCTAGAGAGTTGGTTGTGTGCTGGGCAGTTGTCCCTTGCCCCCAAACGGACCTCCTTGGTCAAAAGGCTAGGCTGAAGCCCAGCTCGCTCTTCCCTTCTGAGAACCCAGAGCCAGCCTGGGACTGACTCAGCATGACCAAGCATCAGGGATCTAAAGGTGCCTATCAGGACATGAGCTCTCATCCTCCTCCCCTAGTCACCAACTGATATTGTCCAGAAGACACTAATCCTAGGCCCCTTTCACTGGCTTCTATAGCATAGTCTTAAAGTTTAACCTATCAACATGTTTAAAAAGTTTAGCCATTTGACCATGACAGACCAAAATAGGCTATGAATAAAGCTTGTTTTCAAAAGAAACAGAAACATGATTGCAAATAGGAATGACTATATAACAGAAAACATATTTTTGTGAGGAAAAAAAAATCTGTGACCAGCACTAGCGTTTCTCGAGATTAATTACACAATCTCAGATCTTAAGTAAGGCAAGTTCTTCAACACCACAGGGAAGCGGCTCAGGAGAAATGACAGCGGCCAGAACAATCTGCTAGTGTCCCAAG
Organism: Eospalax fontanierii; assembly: GCA_035773235.1. Taxonomy (NCBI): domain Eukaryota; kingdom Metazoa; phylum Chordata; class Mammalia; order Rodentia; family Spalacidae; genus Eospalax; species Eospalax fontanierii. The sequence goes on from CM069524.1 coordinate 42,550,745, forward strand.
GCTCTCCCTCCCCCTGTGAGCCTGCAGCAGAGGCCCTCAAAACCTGAAAAATTCTTCCCAAACTACTCTTTTCCTGTCAAAATCATGGTGACATTCTTATTCCTAGTGGCTGAAAAAGTCACTCTTTTGTCGTGTGTTCAAAAAGCAATCAACCTTTTGTGCTCCTAACCAAAATGTTTGGTTTGGTTGGTGTTGTTTATTTGTTTGTTAAGCTGGCCTCAAACCTCCTATGTAGATAAGGATGACCCTGACTTCTGAACTTCTTGCCTTCGCTTCCCAAGTGCCGGAATCAGAAGCGGCCGCCCCCACACCCAGTTTTATACAGTGCTCAGGATCGAAGCCAGGGCTTCAAGGATGCTAGGTAAGCATTCTACTAACTGAGCTATGACCCTAACCTCCAGCTGACAGATAGCCCTTGCTCACGTAGAGGCGCCAGCTCTGACTGCACTTGGCAGCACACTGGTCTTGGAGAGTCATGCTCCGGTGGTCTGAGGCTGATGGGATGCTGGTGGGTCTAGAATGACCTACCCGAGGATGACTGAGTTTTTCTCGATGTGACCCCAGGGTCTGCGTACAGATATGCACAAGGCCTCCTGATGCCTACACTAGATCCTGGCACCAGAACTGCTGCCATCTCACTGTTTACAAGCCAAGGCCAGTTCAGGTTCAAGTGAAGAAGCCAGCTCCATCTCTTGACCAATGTAAGATCATCTTGTTAGTAAACTGTGTGACTGCAGGAAAGGATGGAGAATTGGTGTTCCTTCCTGACTCTCCCACACCCTTCTCTTCTTTGTGTCCTGAGAGGCTGACCTCCCTGCATCATTACTCCAGGACCCTTTCCAGCATAGCCCTCTGCTCACCATTTGCTTAGACCATTAGACCACAGTGTGAACAGTATACTCAGCCCTACATGACTGCCCTCGGTTAACCTGCCTGTATAAGAAAGCATCTGGGCCACATGACCGCTGCATTCTTCACGCTAAGGACTCAAACACTATATACCTAAGATCCTACCACATTTCTTCCCTATGTCCCTGAAGAGGTAGTCTGGAATAGACAAATTAGGTGGTCATTTCCATGTATGTGACTTGCTAACAAACATGCAATAGGAGCCTGTGTATATGCACTGGGGAGAAGGCTGGACATGCACACATATATATAGTATATACGCTGCATATGCACATGTAGAGGTCCCAGGTCAATACTGCGTGCCTTCCTCAGTCGTTCTCTACCTTATTTTTTGAGACACGGTTGCTCACTGAACCTGGAGCTCATCAGTTTGGCTAGGTTAATGGCCAGCAAGCTCCAGGAACCCTCCTGTCTCTGCACTTCCCCCGAGCACTGGGATCACAGATAAGCACCACCATGCTCGGTTTTTACCTGGGTGCTGGGGATCCTAACTCAAGTCCTCATGCTTGCACAGCAAGGCCTTTACCCACTGAACCATCTCTCCAGTAAGTGCATTTGGGTTCTTTTGTTTTATTTGCTTTTTGACAGGGTCTCCCTAGTCCAAGCCCACCTGGAAGTCATTCTATGAACCAGGCTGGCCTTGATCTCACAGAGATCTTCCCAAGGGCGGAGATTGAAGGCACATGCCACCACGCCTGGCAGTAAGTGCAGCTGGAAGGAGTACTGCCCATGTTCTGTGTGAACATCCCTCTGTTCCGTCCTTGGGACTGCAAAGTGGGAGAGAAGCAGTCCGGCTGGTGAAGCCACAAAAGCTCAGAGCGAAGGCTGGAAGTAAGAGCGGTCTGGAGGTTAAAGTTTCATGGATGACTGAACAGTGAAGAAGGAGAGGAGTTGTGCCTCGACAGAAGGGGCCCAGGGAGCCCGGAGCCTTCTCTATGGCCCAGGCAGAGCTGCCCGCCTCCTTTCCCATCTGTGACTTCTGGCCTTTAGCCTGCATGAAACTCAATAGGGGAAACCTGAGTGGCAGCAGCTGTGCACCCGCACAGAGCTGCACCCGGCCTGGAGCTGACCCAGCCCTGGAAGGTGCACGCAGTGGCTCTACCGCCAGACAACAGTGGTCTTTCCAGAAAGGGGAGGGAGGTACCATGAATGCCACAAAGGGTGCCACAGTCTGCCTCCCTGTGAGAATAAGGCAGTGTTCTGGATCTGGGTGGCTCTGTGGTGACACTAGTTCCTGGACACAATGGGAAAGTCTTCAGCAGCTATTCAGAGCGCAGCAGGTCTTCTTGCTGACCTGGCAAAAACCTTATAAGGTCACTCCAACCAGTGGGTACTGTGTATATTACTTTTAGAAAGGGGAACTGAGACTCGGAGAAGGCAGGCAAGTGACCCAAAGTCACCCAGCCAAACACTGCAGCATGAACGTAAGTCTGCCTGACCCTGGAAAAGCTATAAGAACCATATCTTACAGATCTCCAGAAAGGGATTAGAGATCTGGGATCAACAGTTTCTGGCTTCCATGTGGCAGAATTGTGTGTGCCCAGAGGAACAGTAAGCCCTGTCCTCCATGGACAGTGACAGACATGGGGCAATCTCCAGCTTATGCAGGATTCCAGTTCAAAGGACTAAAAGCATCATAAATAAGAACAAACAGCTCTGCTTAGCCCCCAACTGCCTGTTCTGCATTATATTTCCCAGGGGTCAGTCATGTCTGAGGAAATGAGCTGCCAACTCTCCATAGTGCTCTAGATTTCAGTCTGTTGTTCACATCTGTACACTGCCATGCATCGCCATGCATAAAGTCACTGACCACCAGCACAGTGTGCCGGTCCCAGGACCCACAGTGAGGTTCAGACACTAGAGGAAAGCCCAATTCCTGTCCTGATAGGGTGTCCATCCTCCAGGCGCCTTCCTCTATGGGAAGGGCACCCTGGAGAGGACAGGTACTGGACAACCTGAAGTTCCCAAAGGAAGTACCTCCCGAGAATGACTCCCAGAATACCCTGCCTCCTCCTAGCACCTTGTGGGTTCACAACCAATCAAGGGCTGCGTGAAAACTGCAGGAGAAGCAGGAAGCTAGCATCTGCCATGTACTTTCTGTAGGTTCCCCATAAGGCGCCTTCCTCTCCCTGACGCAGGCTGAGTGGGACCATGCGAGTCATATGATCTAATCCTCAGGTCTGTCTGCCTAAGCCACGGGCCACTCTGTGCTATCCCATGCTGGGTTGCAAGTTCCAGAAGGCCATGATTGTTGACCTTGCCCCAGACTCAGGTTAGACTCTTCTAACTCCACTGCAGCTGGGTAACCTGGGGCAAAGGTGCCTGCCATGCCTTAGTGTCATCTCCTATGAAATGAGCCTCTCACGAGATGCGTGTGTAAGGAGGCAAGCATAGTGCCTGCAACTCTGAGCAGATGCTTTTTATCCTGAATTTAAAGTTGGGTACCTACACAAGAGAAGAGCTGGCAAGTTCCAGTTATTTGTATAGAGAGAAGAGGCTTTCCCAGGACAGCATACACAGGACCTAGGCTCAGAGTTCTCTCAGTGCTGCCCCTGGTAACACGGCAACCCCTTCCCACTCCTGAGCCAAGTCAGCTACGTGCATGCATCTCTGGTGGTGTGTGCACATGTGTGTTTGTGCATCTGCATTAGTGAGTGTGCACACACCTTTATGGAGATACACACATGTTGCTGCCTGTGTATTTGTGTGTGCACATGTGCATCTGTGCATCTATGTGAGTATACATGCACATCAGTGAGCATATACATACCTCTGTGCATATGCACATGTGTGTACACCTAACTGTGTATGCACATGCACAATGCCAACACAAACACAATAATGTTTCCAGTGTGTCCCTCGGGAAATCTCTTCAGACATCTCTGAATTTAAGTTTGTTTGCTTTTTTTGAATGAGCCATCAGGGCAGTTCCAGTTCACTCTTCTCCAAGCCTGAAACCCAAAACTATTCACTGTACTTGCTGGCTTTGGGTTGAGATAAGACTATGAAATCACATGCATCTAAAGGAAATAAAGCATATTATTGCAAATTCACCATTCTGAGGCGGTACTCCAGGCAGGCTTGCTGGAAGACATAATCAGGGATTCCAGTTGCAGGGGCTTACAGACATTTCCTTAAGGACGGTCCAGAAACTTCCTTGAGAATAAACTATCAGTCAATTAATACACCTTTATGCAGAGCCACTGGACTTACCCTTCCTATCCAACCCATTCTGAGCGAGAACAATCACTGCCATTTCTGGCCACAGGTTCCTCAGGACCCAGGGCCCAATGGAAGCCCGCTTTCAAGGGGGGCATTTCTACTTTCTGCCCCACAACCTCACCTGCCCCAGAACCCCAGGCCAGAGCAGAAATTAAGGGAAAGCAAGCAAGGGGAAACTCTCAATGGCTGCCAGATTCCAGTTGGGGAATACAAGGCCCATTTCAAGCCACAAGCCAGGAAGGTCATTCCAATGCACCAACGCCCATGCTGGACTCCTGAGTACCCTCCTTTCCCTAAAAGGAAGACCTGTGCTGTCCTGCCTCACACTGTCCTTGCATTTAGAGCTGTGCTATCTCCTGTTCTAACCACCTAAGAACCTGTTTATCTCCCACAGCACCTGGCACTGAGCGGGTAAGTTCAGTGCAATGAGTTGAACTGTGTTTCCCCAAATTCACACATAGGGGTTCCAACCCCCAGTCCCCAGAATGAAGCTTTTTCTGGAGATGAGGTCACTTCAGATGTAATTTGGGGGATGATGTCATACTGGGTAAGGTGGCAATAGTTGAGAAGAACTGGTGGCTATATATAAGAGGGATCTGCACAAATGAAGGCCACAGGGAGAGCATCATATGAGGACTGGGGTTGTGTTTCCACAAGCTTAGGGATCCTCAGACACCTGAGAAAGGCCAGGGTCAATGTCCTAGCCCATCACAGGGGAGCACACCACACCTTGATCACTTGGTCTTCTGTTTTCCAGACCATTCTCATCCCAGGGGATTTGATTTCCATTATACCCCCGAATCATGGTGGCCCCAGATCACAGCCAGAGCATGCCATGTGGATTGCACAGATCTTTTCTGTTCTGTTCTGGAACACACAGAAGGAACCAAGTTTTTAGGGGATTTCATGGCAAATTAAGCAACTTCATATGCTGCACCACAAGTAAAATTGAAACAGCATTTTAGCATGTGTTAAATTATTCTTAGTACTATTCTGCTCTCTAAAATTCCTGCATCTAAACTGTACCTCCTTTGACAAAATAATCTAGAGATGTTTAAACTTGCTGGAATTGTGCTGCCAGGGCTGGGGCACAAGAAGGCTATAGGTTTGCAATCACACAGAGAGGGGTTGGGGTGGGGCCCCAGCTCAGAGTCTGGTTCTCCCTAGGAATATCAAAGTGCAGGACCTTCATACTGAGGGTTAGGAAAACTCAACAATCCCACTCACTTCCTTCTTCCCTACAGCAGAAAGTATGTGGCCAGGACCAGTGAACTCTCCAACAACATTGCTGAGTTATCCACTGAGACTCCGTAGCTCCCTCTTCCCAACCTCCAGAGAGAACAAGTAGAGAGAAGGGCTTCAAGAAAGGAACCCTGACCCACCATTCTCTCTGCCTAAGATGGAGCCCAAAGAATGTCCCCTCCCCTCCAGCCACCCCGGCTCTGAACACAACTGAACGAGCTCTTAATAAAAGACACATGGGAAACCATTCTGTGCTCGTTCTCAGGCCTGGGCTTGATTTTAACTTATGAACCTGCAAAAGGGAAGCCCCAGGCTGCTCACAGATCACCAGTGTCAGTGTGTCCATGTGGCAGTCAGTGGAGCGAAGACTCTTTCAATGCCACACAGATGCTGAGCCCGGTTTCCAAGTGTTTCCTTTTTAAGGAGAAACGACCTTGCTCTTTCATTCTTCCATTTAAGCAAAAGCTGCTTTGCACATGTGTGTTGAAACAAATGTAACTACATGCAGGAACTGCTGAGTACAGATGACCTCACAACAGACAGAAACTTCTAGAACCCTGAATCTCAGACAGTGGCTAATGGTTTACTCCCTATACCACCGACCTTTGACCCAAAGGGCCAGCGACTCTGACTGTACTGGGACGTTCTGATGTTTAGCCTTCACTGCCACAGTTTAAAACAAACCAGTCAGGGCTCTGAACAACATCAACCCAAGAAATTTCCATATGACTGTAGTTTCTGAGTGCTTGGGTCCAATCTGGCTGCTGTAAGCTAAACATCTCATTCATTCCCCTCTTTGTTGTTTCAGAGATGAAAGGGCTAACAGTGTTCTAAGAAAATCTCTCTAGAAGTTAAAACCGAAAATGATTATTGAAGGTTGCCAATCCATATTAATACTGCTAATATGTCAAACAACATATGCTTTGATGATGGCATGTTTTTTAACAACACAGCATTTTTAAAACACAGCATCAACAAAGCTCCTTAAGGCTTTGCCCTGAAAATGGAACAGCGTTTTCTTTAAGGCTATTTTGGAAAAACTTTGCCTGTATTTCATTTGGACATCTGTCTTTTATTATCACTGGCACCAATATCCAGATGACAACCCAGTTTTCTCAGTGCCTTGAAAGTTAGACCCTCCTTAACCCAGCCCATCTTCAATCATAATTGTATTGATCTGTGTTGTTTACCAGAAACACTTTTTACCACAGGAAGACAATTGTTTGTTCTAAAGAGCAAGCTCTGTTTTAATAAATATTTTCAGAAAAATATCTAAAATTGGTATGCATGCAATATTTATGCTAAACGTTTTCTGACCTAATTTTACATTTAAAAACATAACAGGCAAACTTATGAATACAATTAAACATTTTGCTTTTTCAGGGCACTTAATTAACATTTTGTTATTAACAAATTGTCCTGCCTAGGGGCCAATACACCCCATTGAGAAGTAAATAGTTCTTCCTAATTATAGCATGCTCCGATTTCAATATTTAATACCTTTTCAGGTACTAAAGATCTTAAATTTTTTCTTGCAAAATGTATTGACCAAAAAAAAGTGGACACAGGTTTTTAGTATTTTTAACATATAAAGGTTAAAGACTTCAGTATTTTTAACATACAAGGGCTCGCCATTCTTAGAAGCTGCCCCAACCCCTGACCCTGCTCTGTGAGCTTGCATGAGATGAAAACAAACTTTGGTCGCCCCCGGATGCGGTCAAGGTTCACAATGAAGCCCCAGGGGAGCTACCCGTCAAGAGCAAGCAGTGCTCGGAATCCGGCATGCAGTGAAGATGAAAATTCGAAACCAGCCCCCCAAGGAAGCCAGGGCTTTTACACCCTGCGTGCGCCTTTCTGCAGGCTTGGATACGTGAGGAATCCCTCCGTGGGGAAAGTAGTAAGTCATTTCACAGCCCAGCCCTCAGCTTTGATGGATGCATCCTTTAAACATGCCCAGCCGCCGGTCCGTTCAACGGAAGGGTGAGACTGCAATGGCACCTACGAAAACCGTTCAGACAAAGCCATCGCAGGAAGCTGCGCGGCGCGGAAACGGTTTTCTGATCCTTCAGGGCGAGCAGCGAAACCGATCTCTCAACTTAACATTAGGGCGCAGCAGAACCCCATCTGCGACCATGCAGCCAACTCTCCTTCCCGTAACCCAGACCCGCACCCGCGCGTTCCCACAGCCCTCCCGGGCCCGAGCCCTCCAGGGCCGGTCCTTCTGCCCGGGCCCAGACGCCCCGTCCCTTCCCCGGCCGCCCCGCACACAATGGCGCCCCCGGAGCTCCCGCCACCCGTCCCCGCGCCCAACGCGCCTCCGGGTCCGCGCACAAAGGAGGGCGCGCGCCAGGTGCTCCCGCGCGTTCTACCGCGCGCCCGGATCGGGACCCACCCGGTACCCGGGCGCAGGCCGGACCCGCCGGGGACACTTACTTTCTCGATGGTCCCGGGGAGCAAGCGCTCCAGCAGCCTGCAGAGGACCACCCCATCCTTGAGCGACGCCTGCAAGAAGACCTCCGGGTCGGAGATGGTCTTCTTGGGGGACTCCAGCACGCCCAGGGTAATGAGCCACGTAACGGTCTGCTCGGCGGAATTCATCGCTGCGGCGGCTCGGGCTGCGCGCACGGAGGGGGCTCCGCGCACGGAGGGGGCTCCGCGCGGATCACCTCGGAGCGGCCCGGGCCGAGGCCGCCCCCGCCCCCGCCGCCTCCGCGCCCATGGGCGGCCGCGCGCCGGCGATTGGCTCCGCGGGCCCAGCAGGTCCCGCTCGGCTCCGCGGCCTCGCGCGCGCCCTGGCCCGCTGTCAAGTGCCTTTTCGTGAAAGGCGCAGGAACCTGCGGGCGCCCGGCGCCGCCCCCGCCGCCGCCCCCCGGCCGCGGCCGCCGTCGCCCGATGACATCACCGCCGGGAGAAGAAAGACGCGGCGGCCGCCCGCGCGCGCCCCGCGCAGCCCCGCGCCGGCCGGGCGCACGACTCAGCTGGGCACGCCCCGCGCTCACCTGCGCAGCCCAGCCTCGCCTGCGCGCCCCGGGGTTCCGAGCCCTTTGTTTATAGTGCAGCGCGCGGTCTGAATTATTAAACACTTCCCAGAATGCTCTTTTTATTCCTGCCAGCCTTATGGGGGTGGGGGGACAGGAGCCAGACGCGGGTGTCTCTTCGCTACCTTGCAAGGCATCAATGACGAAACACGAATGCTAATTAAATCTGTCACCAGATGGGGCTGATTGGGGCCGGGATTGATTTTCCTGCGGCTGCTGAGGGCCTTTGGGAACCTGGACGCCAGGGTACGGTGTGGCAGGCTCCAGGGCCCCCTGCCGGGAGGCAGGAGACACACGGTGACCTCAGCGCGCGGGAGGGGGCTTTGCCAGCTGTTGGCACCGACCAGAAGCCTTGCGTGACTCCGCGTGGAATTGACGGTGACGTTTCAGACCGTGCTGGAGGAAGGTCAAGAAAGCAGCGCGGCCTACGGTGGGTCTGCGCGGGGACTGGGAGAGCAGCGTTTGGAGACCCGCTGTCCGCAACTGATGGTCCGCTGGAGATCGCGCTGGTGGCGTACACGACCCGAAGAGCTCTGGCGTCCAACCTTCGCGTGACGCTCAGGCTTCTTCCAGCGCAGACAGGACAGACGCCCGTGCCGAAAGAGGAATGAATGGGGCCTCCTGTTCAAAGGACGTTGGGTTTCCACTTACTGCAGCCTTCCCATGGGTCAGACACCAGTATTCATTCTGTAACAACTAAAGGCTAGAAGCCATGGGTTGCTGTCAGAAAACCCGTTAAAGAAGTTCACAGTCACAATCATTGGTTGCATTTAATTTCAGCGTCTGACTACGGTGATAAATTTCCCTTCCGAATATAAATAATATAAAGTATTAAAATAGTGTGAATTCTGGGTGTTGAGGGCGAACTCCCCCCTCCCCCGCCCACCGAGAAGGCGGCTGCTTTTGATGGGACACTAGCAAGAGCTAACCAACTTCTACTTCATTTTGTGGTTTTAGCACTCTGCGGTGGTTCATTCTGCCCAATTTCCTGGAAATGTAGCAGAGGCAGAGATATGACACAAACCTCAGCTACCCTGCCCCAGGATTAGCCTGCCAACCAGTTTCCATCTTGCTTCCTGTGACTGTAGTACCGGCACCCATGACTAAGTGACCCCTACGAGTCTCTCAATGGAAGCAGCTCAACCCAAAAGTAATTACTCTCATTAGTGTTGAATTTGAAGAAGAATGTAGAACACAGTCATTATGATTTAAAATCCTATTAAACTAGGTCTGGGCTTATGTGGTACAAAAGAGTGATGTTCAGACTGACTGTCAAGTGAGCCTAAGGAAGCCAGGCCTAGACAGTGGCCTCAGGAGACCAGCGAACCCCAGAGCCAGGGTCAGAATGGAGACTCATAGACTGTTGATTACAGCTGATTGTTTTTGGCTGAAGCTCCTTAACTGTTAAACGCTCATGGTTACTGACTACATTTTTGAGGGTAAGCTAATTTCAAAAGGGTATTTGGAAGATAGTCTAGAAAGCATGTTGCTCACAGCTGGGTGTTTTTAGGTGCTTAATCAAGCATGTCCAGTGTCCAAGGTGGGCATTTGGTTAAAGTTACTTTAACTTGTTTTAAGTTCTGTGTTCAAGACTGAGTAAAGGAGACCTGAATTCTTGTACCCCACCAGTGTGGATAAACACTAGCTCCCCCTGAGTTACAACTTGATGCCACTCTGGAAAGTGGACCAGCCTGCCTCCCTACTCACCTGAGCCAGTTGCCATGATGGATCTCTCCTCAGATTGATATAGATCAGCAGATGGTTGATTGGTAGATGGAGATACAGAGATATGCTACAGATATACACCGATGTCTAGGGCTACAGAGATGGATAAATATCCCATACTATTATGGGATTTTCTATGGTTCTGTTTCTCTGGAGAACCCAACAGACACTACATTTTACAGTGTAGCGTCAGGCTGGTGAGAATGGACTCTCGGGCTCCCTTCCCATGCTGCTGCTTCCCAGGGTCCCCTGTGATACCCCTGCCTCATCCGTAGACTCTTCACAGGGCTTCAGTGTAAGCTGGTCATTCGGAAGGTAATCTCAAGAAGCAGAGGAGATGGGACCCACTGCTGTAGTGAGCCAGTGACTCTAGACATAAGGGTGCAACACCACCACCCCCCCAGCCCCGGGCCCAGATTCATTTTCTGAAACTGTGGAATCACAGTCTCACAGTTGGAGGGGCTCCAAACAACAGCAGAAACGTGCTCTCTCTTGGTTTTGGAGGTAGGTGAGAAGTCTGCAGTTGAGTGTTTGCAGGACTAGGCCCTCCTGGAGGCTGAGGGAGAATCTTTCTGGGTCTCCCCTCCTGTCTCTGCTGAGACCCCCAGTCCTTGGGCTCCTTCTTTGGCTCTAGTCTCCATTTCTGCCTTCACATGGCATGTGTTCCCTTTCTCTGTGCCTAGGGCTAAATGCCCCTCTTGTAAAAATGCCAGTTACTGGATTTGGGGCCACCCTTGCTGACCCAGGATAACTTCATTTGACTTGATGGCATGCACAAAGACCCTACTTCCAAATGAAGTCCCACTCACAGGTACTTGGAGTTAGAACTTGAACACGCTTCTGGGATACACCAACCCACAGTTAGACCTTTTGAGGAGCCACTAGGGCCCTGCCTCAGACACATGCCACTGGAGGAAGGGACAGAGCTTGATGCCTGACTCCTCTCTAAGATGTTGATGGCTCTGTGTGGTTGTTAAGTCCATCCCTCAGGACCATCTCTGTGATTTCAGAGACTATCAATCATCCTACTGGATTCCAAATTTCACTGGAAGTGGCCAGTCTGAAGGCCTCTGTTGTTTGTTAGCTGGAATTTGTTAGCTCTGTGAGGACCTTGTTATGCCGCTCCAACAGGAAAAGGAAGACAAGAACTCAGCCACTTTCTGTTGTTCACCAGCTTTATCATGAGCTGCAGAGGAGACCATGAGACTACAGGAATGTTCTAGATCCACAGAGTCTGGAAGACAGATCCTTCCATTTGTCATTTTCTCTTCCTGTGCCTCTCTTCATGCTTGGGAGACCTTTGTACAAGACTCTCAGATGTGAGACATCTGAGCAGAGACATCACAGTTTTTGTTCCTTACCGTCCTTTCAAAAGTATTTTGGTACCTGTAATCTTAGCACTTAAAAGGCAGAGATGGAAAGATCACGAGTTCAAAACCAGCCTAGGCTACCTGTCAAGGCCCTATCTCAGGAAAAAAAAAAAAAAAAAGCAAAGAGCCTAGAAAGATTCTAGAGCTATCTCCCCTCCTGGGAGATAATTTTCTAGGTGAACACTAGATTAAAAGTAATGTATCTCTTGGGATAAAGTCTGGACAGATTTGTGTGAAGCATCCTGTAAGGACTGTTTCCAGAGCTCAGAAACTCTCAGCTGTGACATAAGTGCACCATGTGTGCAGCTTTCAGCCCACCCCACCCTCAATCTCTGGGGACTCAGGAGGCAGGGACTTGGTGCAAGTCTGAGGCCCAGTGATGCCTGCAGGGCATGTCCTAGACCCAGGAGTCACACTGCTTCCTCCAGATTCACCTTGCTAGGTGACTCACTGACTGGCAGGAGGCTGAACTCTCAGGTCCCTGCAGCTCCTCAGGGAGCCTCATTGATTGCCAAGATTAAGGCTCTGTCCCTTTAGCCTCTACTCCTCTTCCCTCTGGAGGGAGCCCTGACTGTGTCTCATGAGCTCTGTAAGGAACATTTCCTTTCTCACTGCTTCCTAAGGGAGTTGTAATTTTCCTTTATTCCCTTCTTAACCATATCTCTTCAGAAGAGCATGTTCCTTAATGCCAAGAACTTGAGACTGTTAGCCACTGATCTGATTAGGCAATTGAGCCTGTAAATAGCAGTTTCCCAAACTGGCAATGATTTTAACTGGTCCACGAACACATGAGACATTGCGTGCACGCTGTTCAAGAGCATATGCATTATATAAGCTTTTGTGCCTAAAAAAGAAAACACCTCTTTCTGCGAAACAATTGTTCACTCACAGTATGCTTCTAGAAGTACAGTGTGCCCCGCACTAAGCATACTCAGTGTCAGCCACCCCCACACCCAGAGCACATTCTCAACATAAGGACTGTGAGGTTGGTGGGACACTACCAACTGAACTAAATGCATGATCTGGCTTTCACCAGTTTTGTGTATGTGAGGGACAGTGTGCAGGTGTATGTGTGGTATGGTATGTCTGTATCATAGGTACTGTGTGTGTGGTATGGAGGATGTGGGTATATGGGAGGAGTGTGTATGATATATGTGTATAGTGTGTTTTATGTGTACGTATGGTATATATGTAGTACGTGTTTATGGTGTGTGCTGAATGCAATGTGTGTATGTTACGGGAGATGTGTGTGTGATATATATATAGAGAGAGAGAGAGACAGAGAGAGAGAGAGAGAGTGTGCTGGGTGTATATTTGTATAATATGTATTGTGGATATATATATATATACATATATATATATATATAGTGTGTGGTGTATGTAGTGTGTGTAATAATGGGGTATGTGTTGTACGTAATGTGTGTATGATATGGGGGGATGTGTGTATATGTTGGGAAAGTATGTGTATGTTGTATATGTATAGTGTATATGGTATGTATAAGGTATGTGGTATGTGTGTATAGTGTGTATTGTGTATGATGTATGTATATAGTCTGTGTTGTGTGTATATGATGTCTGTGTGGTATGTATGTGTATGGTGTGAGGGGGCCTGTTGAGTATGTGGTGTATATGTGTATGATGTTGGTGTGTGGTGTGTAAAGAATGTGGTATGTGATATATGTGGTATGTGTATATGATGTGAGGGCCATGTTTGTGTATGTGTCTGTACAGCATGGGCGAATGTTATGGTGTGGGTGTATGTGTATGGTGTGTATGGGATGTGTATGCATGCATATGTGTATGGGATGGGTATACACATAGCATGTGTGGGGTGTGTCTCTGGAATGGGAGACGTGTATGTGATGTGGATGTGGGCAGATGGGGGGACGTGTGTATGTATGTGTATGATGTGGTAGGGGTGTATGGTGGGTGCATGTGTGTATGGTATGGGGATATGTATGGTATTTGGGGGAGTGCTGTGGGGGGAACACATAAGGGAGTGTGTATGTTATGAGGGAGTGTTATGGTACAGGGGTGTGGCACGTGGGGGGGTTGTTGTGCAGAGCATTATATGATATGTGTTATGATGTGGGTTCATGTACTGTATATGTGTGTGATGTGTGTCTATAATGTGGGGGGCATGTGTGTGTATGGGGGATGTGTATAGTATGTGGGGATGTGTATTAGGTGGGGTGTATATGGTATGCTTGAGGTGAGAGTGCATAGTTCTGTGCATAAAGTCATGTAGCCACTACCACAGTGTGGCAGTGCCCTGTTCATGACCAAAAGGGCTCCCTGGAGTCTGGTATTGTGTCGTGCCCAACTAAGTTTCTGAATTCTTTCTGATCCCTGCTTAAAAAAAGAAAATCTCTTGGATATCATTTCTCAAAAGCATATTTTTAAGTCAAGTTTGCCCTCAATTCCAAATCATTTTAGAAATTTATATATATTTGATGTATGGTGGTGTGTATAGTGTGGTTGACAGAAAAACGGATAATCTTTTTGATGTAGTATACCTTAAGTCCATAAATAACATTCATTTTATCCTGATTTTTCCGTCTTTAATTTCTGCATTCCTACAATATTTTCTCATTCTGATATTACCTAATAACTGTTTGCATAAATCTTAATGTCAGGATTTCTTCATCACAGTAGCGGACTGCTTCTGCAGCTCACTGAGGCTTTTCATGCCTATTTGACAGCATTTGGTTATTTTTTATTTATTTTATTATTTATTGGGGGGGTGTGCACAAGAGAGCAGATGCTCTTGGAAGCCAGAAGAGTGTATCCAGTCCCTGGAGCTGGAGTTATAGACTTGTTAGCTGCCATGTGGGTGATGAAAGCAAACTCCAGTCCTCCAAAAGATCACTCTTAGCGGCCGAACCATCTTGCCAGCCCCAGCATCTGTTTCTTAATAGGAAAATAAGCCTGTTAGTTTTGGTATATTGGATGTTACACTCCATCTTGTTCTTTTCATTTTATGGAAATCCTTTTATTTTTGCATTGTTGTTTTCTTGGGGGTTTTTGGTTGTGAGCCTAAGTCTTTAACCCTGCGACAGCTTTCCAGCCCAACATTGCCGTTTTCTGGTTTCTGTATTCCTTTTCCGTGTTCTTCTGGATTGGTTCTGGTTTCTCTTCCTTCTCTTTCTTGTCCTTTGCTAAAACTCACTGACCGTGTCATAATTTCCACTGAATAGGTGATCACATTGCCTCTCTTGGCGTGGGGTTAGACAGGTGTTTCTCCACTTTCACACTGAGACAGTGCAGGGGTGGAAACTTCACCCACGCACCCTGCTTTCTCCAGCTTCCTGCACATAGTAAGACCAAAGAGAGTTTCAGGAGGCTCTAGCTTGTCCTGCCCCCACTGGCACAACTCCTCCAAAGAGGGATCTCCCTGTCCTTCACCCCAAATGCCTATATTTCGTTAGTCATTTAAGTTTTAAACTGATTACAACTCATTTGTAATCAGTCCTTTCCCAGGTTTCCTTCAGATTTTCTTACACTTTCTCAGGAAATTTAACATAATATCTCTCCTTTCCGTGTACATAAATAGATGGGTGTTTATCTCACCACTGTCACCATCTCTTTTAGTCCCTGACTGGTCTGTGCTAATGGTTCCATGAAACACAGATTAACCTCCACTGGGACACTAGATGATAATGCCTGACTTCATCTTTCTCTGTGAGAATACTGTATCATATCACTGACCAGTGTATGCTGCCTCAAGCAGGCAACAAGCTTTTCTTCTCTTGGTCTGTGACTGTGGTTCATGTCTGATACCTGCTGATGTACGTGGAGAGTCCTACCCTGGTGTGATCCTTCACATATAACTCAT
This sequence comes from Eospalax fontanierii, assembly GCA_035773235.1. Classification (NCBI taxonomy): domain Eukaryota; kingdom Metazoa; phylum Chordata; class Mammalia; order Rodentia; family Spalacidae; genus Eospalax; species Eospalax fontanierii. The sequence continues at coordinate 42,566,086 of CM069524.1, forward strand.
GCTTTTGCTCTTATAAGATTTTCTCCTAAGAGATTAAGACTTCCAAGGAGTTTACTATGTGTATGTGATGTGTATTCACAGGATTTTTATTGAGGGAGGCACTTGTGAGTGTTGTTCCTAGTGCCTTAAACTGAATATAAAACATATTCTCTAAAAAACAAACAAATAAAAAGACACAACCAATGAACAACAGGATTTGTAAATTGGAACTTAATTTTTTGAAGCCACAACTTACTGAGGATACAGAACTCCCTTAAGAAATGGGGCTTTGAGGGGCTGGTGAGATGGCTCAGTGCTTACGAGCCCTGGCTGCTCTTGCAGAGGACCCAGGTTCAGCCCCCAGCACCCATATGGTAGCTAACAACCATCCGTAACTCCAGTTTCAGGGTATCTGACACCTTCTTCTGACTTCCACCAGCATTGAATGACACCTTTGTACTTATATACTTGCAGGCAATGCACTCATATACATAGAACAATAATAATAATTTTTTATAAAAAGAAAAGAAATGGGGCTTTTTTGAACTGGAGAGATGGCTCAACAATTAACAAGACTTGCTGATCTTGCAGATGACCCAGGTTTGATTCCCAATATCTCCATCAGGCAGTTCATAACCACCTGTAACTCCAGTCCCAGATTCAATACCTTCTTCTGGCCTCCACACCACAGGCACCAGGCATGCATGTGGTGCACATATATACATGCAGGCACTTGTATATACACTTAAAATAAATAAATAAATAAATAGTTTTTAAAAGAAGAAATAGGACCTCCTGGGCTTGGTCAAGAACTAATTAATTAATTAGATCAAGAACTAATTAATTTCAAGTCTGCCTGGACAGAGTGAGCAAACTGTGTGGGGTGAGGAAGCCCCTCTCTGCACAGAGCCACTTCTGGTAGAGAGGGTTCCCTAGGTTCAGGAATCCATACAACACTGTGAAATGGCAGTGTTCAAAGAAGAGTTAAGAAAACAAGGAGTAGAAAAACCTGCCTCATAAGTCATTAATCAAAAAGATTCAGAAAGATGGGACTGGAGAGATGGCTCAGCGGTAAAGAGCACTGAATGCTCTTGCAGAGGACCCAGGTTCAGTTCCCAGCACCCACATGGTGACTAACAACCGCCTGTAACTCCAGTTCCAGGGGATCTGACAGTCTTCTTCTGGCCTCCTCAGGCAGGCAAGCAAAACCCTTATACACATAAAATAAACCAATTTTAAATTTTTGGAAGGATTAAGAAAGAGGAGGACTAGAGATAACGGAGCTGGACAGGCTTGTGGACAGAGACTGGTGGAGATGGCCATGATGAGCATGAGGTGGGGGCGGTGGCCTGTCAGCGGCACAGAGGTGAGGTGCAGGGATAAATGAATAATCGTGTGCCCACGTGTGTTCGTGGCAGTACTGCTTTTTATTTTACTTCACTGCTGGGGATCAAACCCAAGACCTTGCAATGCCAGGCAAATGCTCTACTTCTGAGCAACAGCCCAGACGAGCTTTAGTTTTTGCTGTGAGAAAATATATGGTTGGGGAGAAGCATAATAAATTTAAGAGGTAACTGTATGGATTCTTGTGAAAGCAATGAAATACATGGAAAGAGTGTGGATTCTGTGCATATAAAACTAGGGCAAAACTGTCTGTACCACAACCACAGCCATACGCAGAAGAGGGTCAGAAGGGACCACGGTCGACACAGTGAGGTGCCCAGTTGAGGGGCTGAGGATGGCAGTGTCTGGCTTTCCTTCTCCTTCCTCTTCCCTTCCCTTCTGTACTCATCCCTCTGTTTATGTGAGACTAGGGCTTGCACTGTAGCCCAGGCTGGCTTCAAACTCGCAGTTCCCCTGCTTCTACCTCCCAAGTGTTGGGATTGCAAACACACACCATCGCGACCAGCTTATGCAGTGCTGAGTGTGAGACCTAGAGCGTCATGCATATGAGGAGAGCACTCTGCCAACTCAGCTGCATCCCCAGTCCCAGTGTCTGTCTGCCTTTATAAAGCCTTACAGAGAGCAGGACAGCCTCTCCAGGGTCTGTGCATTCTCTGGGTCCCCCAGTCTGGGTGGACCAGAGAAAGATGGGGTCCCATAACCATCCCTATGTCTAACTGAAATTCAAGGTTTCAAATAAACTTTGTTGCTGGCACAGGTGATGGTGGTGAACAGTCTGTACTCGGTAAATCTCTGAAAGCACAAGATCCTAGTCCCAAGCCCGGCCAGGGCAGGGCAGCTGAAGCACTGGGACAAGGTCAGCTACTGCAGCTGTTGACTCATTAGGGGCCCAGCACCTGCTACAGGGCCTGACATCACCCTCCCTGCCCCAAGCCTTGTTAACATTGTGATGCTTAGGGACTCACATTCCAAAATAAAGTGCAAGAAGGCACTGAAACATGAGGCTTTGCCAAACAAGAACCCAGAAAACAAAGATAGCTCGTCTCAAAAGGCCGCACATGGCCTGCAATTATTTCTTTACACATCATGGGTGAATGCTTCACCCGACCCAGCCAAGAGTGAGCTGCAGGACTCACCCCAGAGTCTGATCCCTGGACTAGTAGGGTGCTGTGGCTGGTGCCTTGGCTGTTTTAGGGGCAGCTCACACCCATGAGGGTGATGGAGTTGGGAAAGAGAGATTTATGCACCCAGGGGTTGACCCTGGGGGCTCAGACAAGATGGGCAAGAGGTGCAAGGGTTCCTGAAAGGGAATTGGGGGCCTCTCCTGTGCCCAAAGGCTTTCTAACCCTCCTACCCCCGAATTCATCTGCATGTAAGAGGAAGAACCCATGCCTCCAGGACAGTGAGAAAATTCTAACAGAAAAAAAGAGTCAGCACACAGCTGAAGGTTGAGCCCAAGGACACCACAACCACTTGGACTCCAGGACTGGGAGGATACAACAGGCCAAACAGCACAGACTCTTGGGGATCCTTGGTAAGGGTGGTATGCAGACACCTGCTTAGATCTCCAAATTCCACCTAGACTTACCCCACAGAAGACACCTTGCAGGAAACCACTTCACAGTTTCACCCCAAGGGGGGCAGCTATACTGGAAGAGGCTTCAAAGCTGGCCCCATACCGACCACGTTCTTCACTGGTCAGTGAGCTGGCTATCTGGAGTGTATGTCAGTCTCTGTGGGTTTGGTTTATAGAATCTCACTTGTCCCCTGTATCCTGCCAGCTCCTAGTTTTCAATTCTGAAAAATTTAAGTCCAGGCTTCAGAAAATGCTTCTGACAGTAAATTACCATTGTGTTGGTTGGCTAAGGCAGCCATAACAATATACCACTGACAAAGAGCCTTAAACAACACACTTTTATTGCACCTAGTTCTAGAGACTAAACATACAAGACTAGATGCCAGCATATGGGGCCAAGTGAGACCCTGTCAGGCACATGGTAATTTCACTGCATTTTTCATATTCTTTGCAGGTGATAAATTCTGTGAGACTGGGATCCCACCCTTATGACCTTATTTCACTTACTGTATTCTAAAAGCAACACACTCCCCCACCCCCACCGATACACACACACACACATCATACTGGGGCTTGGGCTTCAAGCTGTTAATCTGGGAAATATCCCAGCACTTACAGTAACCACCTAAACACACTGTTCCAATCACTATGGTCTGAAAGTTCCCTCACCCTCTCTTCCTTCACCACCTCAGCTCATCGCTTTCCTGGATGTGTGGAGCAGCCACAAGCCAGCCCTGAGCTCCGGTCTAGCGGTCAATAATGAGATCAAGATGGATCAGCTGTTCCTCTGCAGGGGCGTCAGCTGCTTCTGGTGTCTCCTCATTAGCCAGTGGACCAAGAACTCTGCCCTGCGCTCAGGGGTCACAGACATGCATGAGCAAGGAAGGGCAGCCACTTTTAGGCGTTCACCTCTAGGTTGGTGATTCTGGGAGATAGGTGACTAGTGGGGAAAGAGTGCGGCCTGAGATGTTGACAGGGGTGTACTTCACTCTGCGCATGCCCAGGCACAACAGGCCTGCTGCTGGGAGGCCTCCCGTCAACTCACTTGATTCCATGAGTTGCAGTCCTCTGAGCATTCCACCCAAGGGACAGCTGGCCTGAAAGTGCTGGCCCAAGCTGCTCCTGAGTTCACAGGTTCACCTGTTATATAGAAGAAACCATGAAACTATGGGGAGATGTTTCAAAATGAATATAGCATCCTTAAGATGTGTATCCTCATTTCTAATGGGGAAGTCTGCTCAGTAACATGTTATAAACAGAAAAGGATGTTTTGAGTTTGTTTGTTTGTTTGTTTTTTACATTGGCCCTCTAAAAGTATCCCCAATGTGCCTATCTGTATATGTTACACCTTAATAATTTGTGATGCTCTGTGCTCCAATTATCCTTTTAAAGCTACTTTGTTTGCTATTGGCAAAGAATAGCCTTGCTACACACAGCTGCATTTCCAGTCATCTTGAGCTGAGAGCCACCAGGCAGGTACTTGAGGATGCTTAGAAATCACTCTCCAGCCTGGCATGGTGGCACACGCCTTTACTCCCAGAACTTGGGAGATAGAGGAAGGTGGATCTCAGTGAGTTCAAGGCTAGCCTGATCTACATAGTAAGTTCCAGCCCAGCTGGGGCTACAGGGAAACCCTGTCTCAAAAAGCCCAAAATAAATACATAAGTTAAATAGTAAAATGAAATTGAAAATAATAATAAAAAGAAATCACTCTCCAGAAGACAGGCAGGAACCACAGTGCTTACCACCTGCCCTGCTTGACCCCTAAACACAAGCACGAAGCTAGCTCCAAACCAGCGGAGTAGAACAGTTTTCTGACACCTGTACTCATGGAAAATTATTATAGTCTTCTCCATTTTTTAAACTGACACCTAAAAGTTTTCATCCTAATTTATAATAGTTGCAAAGGATGTAACTAAAGTTAAAATAATTGACTCAAATTCATCTCTTTCCTATCTAAAAAACCCACCCCAACCATCCCCATTTAAAAATGCAAACAAATTCTTACTTCCCAGCTCACCCTGAAACCTCACGATAAACAGCTGTGTCGCCAGGTAGCACTTGTTGGCTCTGTGTCTGGGTCTAGACAGGAGACATGATGGTCGGTAGGCCAGCGTGGTGACGCCTATCTCAGCGCAGCCCTGTCCTTTGAGCCTTACAGCATTCCACAGCCATGACCAGGTATGTCTCCAGGAAAGACCATTTGCCCAGTTGAGCCAGCTGCACCACTCAGCCCCCAGCCTCAGGGTTTCACCTCCCTGCTAGTCTATGGAATTACTTACAGAACAGTGTGCTTCACCTCTTCTGACTACAAAGTCAGCCACACACCTTTTGGTTCATCCTGTTTTAGGCACTAGTCCCAAGGACAGCCCTTTCTGGCTGGCACACGCTCAGGGCAGCAGACTTCTGAGCAGGAAGGAGCAGAAGCACCTGATGGCCACAGATCTTTACTCACAAGGAAGGAAGCAGATGATGAAGGCACCCTAGAAACCAAGCTTGGGCCTCATCGTGGAAGATTCAGTTCCTGCCTGGGGCTTGAGTTTTCAGGCCAGGGCTGCCATGTCCCTGACTATGTAAGCCTGGTTCCTCACACTTGACTGTCACCTGAGACTGAGATAGTCCAGAAACGTCATGTGCACAGCCATGACGATACATGGTGAAGAGAGGCGTCTCATTCTGCTGTGTTGGCACAGGGTGAGTCTGATGCCTGGAGTGGTTGTGGCACCCCATAAGCCTGAACAACCATTCAGCAAGCCACATTCAGCTCTCCACAGTGCAACTGATGAGAGCGCTTATCTTCAGAAACAGGGGCCGTGTGCCTAAAGTTACATAGATTTGGAACACAAATTACTCAAAAGGTTAAAAAAGGGCCATTCCAGAAGAATCAATCCAAATGGCCTTGCACTTATGAAATAAACTAAATTTATCAAACAGAGAAAATTTCAGGTCCAGATGAATTCTACCCAGTACTAAAGAAATAAAGAAACCAATTTTAAGTAGACGTTCACAAAAAATAGAAGAGAAAATTAAAAAAAACACTTCCCAACTTACTTATTGTTAAGCCAGATTTTCTTGGTCTCAGTGCCACATATGGACATATACAACCTCTACAGTTTACAACTAACCAATTCTTAGTAAGTTCACTGTGAAATGAATCCATGCCCTGAAATTCAGCCATCATATGCTCCACCCTTGAAAGTGAAAACCAGTCATGGGCAGAGAAGTGGCAACCTTGGGAACTGGGACAAAGCTCTAGGAAGTGCCAAAATCTGGAACCAACATAGGACAAGGAGATGAAGCTGCTTCTCCCTCAGAGCTTGTGAGTGTGGAACCAAAGCTGACAGCGGAAGAGCTCCGCCACACCCCTCACACCCACCATCATTCAAGGTTCTGGCACAGTTGTTTGCTATCAGTCCCCAGGGCTTCTGGCTCTGCCAGATGGGAGTGTGTTACTTCCCAGTTCCAAAGGAAGAATGCTCTCGTCATGTAGCAGGAGCACAGAGATGCTGCACTATACTGGACCCTGCCATGGGACCATTTAGAACCCCTTATGTTCATATACCAATGAGAAAGAAGGGCTACTTTGGGGACTGGGGTGATCAGTCTTGACTATTGAGGATAACTCTGATTACCAGCTCTTAAGGGCTGGGGCAATCCATCTAGAGTGCAGAGGGAGACTCTGAGGCAGGAGTCTATGCAGTTCTCTAGCATGAAACTGGACTTCTCCCCAGCTGCATCACTGATCAGGCATTACTTAGGAAGGAGTGTACTTCAACCTTTAAAACCTAACACTTGTACCCCAAAATTAAAGTCCTGGAACAAAAGGCTTTGAGGCAAGAGGCTAGTGATAGGGCTTTGGGAACCACTTTCTGGTGACCCAAGGCCCAGAGCACAAGGACAAATCCTTAAGGGACATGGGTTTCAGGACCAGATGTGAAATGAAAAAATCTCTGACCAGCCAGGCTTCAGTTTTCTCCAGGCTTCACTAGAGATCAAGGGAGAATTTGAAGGCACAGGACAAGGGTGAGTTGAAATGGAGGACCTGGAACATGGAACTTTGAGTGGTGTCTGTCTCCTCGTGACACTGTCTTATTGAGCATCATCTCTGAGAGCCCCAGTCACCAGACGGGCAGGTCACACATTCCAGATAGAGAAGTGACTACTAAGTATGTTGACCTCCCCTCCAAGCCCCAGAAGTTTGGTACAAAAGAAAATGTGAACTTGACTGGGTTTCAAGCAAAAAGTGAACATCTAGTAAACTAAGATGCTTACTTGAAACCCACTTGGTAAAAGAGCTTTACTGGAGGCACAATGAAATCCAGGTCAATATGAAAAAACTAAGTTCCTTGGGGCTGGAGAGATGGCTCAGTTTGAAAAGTGCTTGCCATGATCTGAGTTCAATCCCCAATACCCAAGCAAAATACTTAGTGTGGTGGTACACACTTGGAATCCCAGCAATGAGGAGGCAGAGAGACAGATCCCTGGAGCTTAGTGGCTAGTAGGCCTCAAATACTTAATGAATTCCAGGCCAATGAGAGACCCTGTCTCAAAAACAAGGGGGACAGTGTCCTGAGGAACAATACCCTGAGTAGTCCTCTGGCCTCCACATGTATGTGCACTAGAGTACATGTACACACATGCACACACTCGCGTATACACACAGTACCTGGGGTTGTCCTCTGCCCTACACACACACACACACACACACACACACACACACACACACACACACACACACAGGGTTGCATTTTGGTGCTGATACAAAGAAGACAAAAGATATCTTGCTCCAGTGTTCATCCCCCAAAACCCCACTCCCTGAATTTAGATGATATTATTTGCGGTCTATCGGAGTTTGAGTATCTCCTCCAAGCTCCAGATGATGAAACTTCACAGAGAGCGAGTGCAGTGAGAGGCAGAGCCTTGAGAGGTGAATAAGAAAGAGACTTTGTCCGGGCGCAGCCTGCCACCCTCCCTGCTGAGATGTGGTGCTCTGCGCAGGAGGATGGGAGAGATGAGTGCTCTGCCTAGAATGACAGTACTCATGTTCTGCCTGGGAGGACTGGGTGAGTGTTCTGCCCAGGAGGACAGAGTGAAGACTGTACCCAGGAAGATGAGGTGAGTGCTCAGCCTGTGAAGACAAGGCTCAGGAAGTAGAGACATAAGGATCTGAAGTTCAAGGCCATCCTCAGATACATATCAGAACTGACTTTGTTCCTCAAAGGTCAGCAGAAACACTGAATAAATCTTAAGGGTTTTATTCATAATCATACCTGTTCGTAAGATTGAAGCTTTTAGAACATTTAGCTTGTTCACAAAATGTGATAAATGTATAAATTGCACAAGAATTATAATCTCCATTAGAGGAGGCCATAAAAAGTCATAAATTCCTTAAAGTGGTCAACAGGCAAGCCTTCCCAACTGGTCACTTCCTGGACTAAAGGATAGTGTTTGCGGAGGTCAACCTGTATCCTTTAGGGCCTGCCTGCCTATCTTGAGAAAATAATCTTAGTCAACTGTACTTAACAGCTTTCATGTAAAAACCCAAGGCCCTTTCTCATAGTTGCAGAGACTTTTTCCTTGGAGAAGTGTCTCTGTCCTCACTGTTTCCTTGCAGGTCTGGCTCTTGTTCTTATTTCTTAACTCTAAACTCCATTCTTTTTTCTTCTCCTAAAATCTAAAAAAATGCATATGTTTTCTTATAGTAGTATTTATTTATTTATTTATTTATTTATTTATTTATTTATTTCTGCTGATCAGTATAACTCCTAGGGGTGGGGGCATGTCTTAGGTCATCATGCCCCTGAGCTAGGCTGTCTCTGTCCTTTCTCCTACTTCCTTGGGGCTAGCTCCAGGACTGTGACTGTATCTCCCTGAAAGGAGCTGGAGGGAGCTATGCCCTGATCGTAGGCATTTTCTTCACAGTTAGGTGGAAGACATCACAAAGATTTCCATAGATTTTTCTATCAAATAAAATAGTACTGACACATCTAAAACAGATATGCCTGAAGAAAACCTCTTCAGGGCTCAGCCAGTAAAGGTACCTGCTATTAATGTGGGCAATCTGAGTCTGATCCCTGGGACCCCCATGGCATAAGGAGAGAACCAAATCCCACAAGTTGTCTTCTGACCTCTACATTTGCTTTGTGGCATACATGACACCCACATGTATACACAAGATCAAAACAAAAATGTGTTAAAAACACTTAACCTATAAAATGACCCTTTTCTTTCCCAAGTTACAGGTTTTTAAACTGAAACAAGTTCACATGTGCTCTTGCAGTCATAATCCCCTGTCAATACATCACCTCAGGATTTGTAATTAAGAGTACAACTATTTATGAAATTGATAATCTTTATAAGCAGAATGTGGGACAAAATAAGACACAAAAAGATACATGCATTGTGATATTTATGTAAAATTAAGTCGTGCTCTTTAGTAAAGCATTTGCAACACTCTATACTGTTTAAGGCATCAAAGAGAGTTTTAGTTTTTCGGAGTTTGTGGTTTTTGTTTTTGCTTTTGTTTTGAAACAAGGTCTCATTTGGAAACCCTGCCTAGTCTAGGACTTCCTATGTAGACCAGACTGGCCTCGAACTCACAGAAATCTGCCTGCCTCTGCCTCCCAAGTACTGGAATTAAAGGCACGCACGACTCTGCCTGGCTGAGTTTTAAATATTTTTAAATTCCCAATGGTGAGCCAGGAGTAATGGCCCACGTTGCAACCCCAGCACGTTCAAGATAGAAACAGGAGAATCGGAAATTCAAGGTAATCCTTAACTACATAGCAAGTTTGGGGCCAACCTGGACTACAATGAGCTCCTGTCTCAAGCAAGCAAATAGTCTCTATGGTGCTTGTTAGCTCGGCTTACTGGTTCTTCGATATATTTACACATTTATTTTACAGTCTAATTGACTTGTGGATGGAGATACAGTTCATATATTTAGTAAATGAAGTTTGTCGAGCCTTACTTTCTGGACTGGTGAAGAATTGTTTTATAAAAATGTTTTACATGTGCCTGGCAAAGATGTGCATTCCAAAATTATTGGGTGCCGAGTTATAAATGTTTCCATTAGTGCACACCCTTAAATTTTTTGCATGGAATATCTATATCTTGGGTCTGCTTTTCTGTAACTGTGAGATCAGTGGGCTGGAAACTTGCTGTCATGCATGGATGGTGGGTAAACTTCCCCCGTAGCTATGAATTCTTGTCGTGTCAATTTGGTGTGCACACACACAGATCTGCTCACATCTGTCTGGCTGGTTTATTTCCTGTGTCTTACGTTGAATGAGTGTTTGCTTTCCTTTATGACCCCATCTTACATCAGTCTATAATCTTCACTTCTGGGCATATGATTTTGGCATAATTAATTATCTCATGTCCTAACTCCTTGAACAAATGGTATGCTATTTTGATGTCGCTGTCCATCAATTTTATTATGAGCGGAGGGTCATTTATTTTTTATCTTATTTAATTATTTGAGCTTTAAAAATATTGTATGCATTTATTTTTATTTTATGTATATGTATTTTGCCCACATGTATGTAAGTGCATCTTTGGTTGCAATGCCTCTGGAGGCCAGAAGAGGACCTCAGATTTCCCTGCAACTGGAGTTATGGATGGTTGTTAGCCACCATATAGGTGCTGGGAACCAAGCCCAGGTCCTGTACAAGAGCAGTCATTGCTCTTAACTGCTGAGTTATTTCTTCAGTCCCTGTTTGTTTGCTTTTAATTTTGTGTATGTATATGTGTATGTATGTATGTATGTGTGTATGCAGGTGCCTGTGGAGGCCAGAAGAGGGCATCTGATGATCTGTAGCTGGAGTTACAAGAGGCTGTGAACTGCTTGATATGAGTCTCCTCTGGAGGGGCAGCCAGCATTCTTAACTGCCAAACCATCTCTCCAGCCAGGGGTCGTTTATGGATTATTTCCCCTGAACTATTTTTTCTTCTCTGTCTAGCTCAAGCTCTCTTTCTGGCTGCTTCTGCCTGTAGCTTCTACAGATATCCCATGCTGGGTATTTCTGAATTCCTGCCACAACGTGTGTGCTTTACTCTGCTGTACAGTCACAACTAACTTGCTTCCTTAGGATCTTGCTACTATCGTGGTCACACATGCATTAATTCTGCATTCATTTTCCTCCACCACTGAGAATAAACCCCCAACAATGCCTTTCTTCCCCACTCCTTGTGAAGCTGCAGATTTCCACTCTGGTAGGAACAGACCTTCGAGGTCATGCTGTGGATGCGTGCACAGCCCTGGGAGGGGGCTTCATTCTTCCATGCACATGGCTGCCGTCCAGCTGAAGACTTGGGCTTCTCCATGCTTCACATCCCAGTGTCCTCTGAGGACTACAGGCCATCATGGCATGATGCCCAGTATCTGCTTTACAGATTATGTTCGTATTTTTGTTTTTCTTTTCTCACGGGCTAGTTTGTTCATCTTGGTCAGAAGCCTATGTCTCCTGTTTGCCTTTCATTTTTAAGAGGCATTTTTCCCAGTATAGAAGTCTGGGGATTTGTTTAAGTGGGTTTAATGTGTTCCAGTTTTGTCATAGTCTTGTTTGCTGTGCTGTCTTGTCCCTCCATGTGTGAAGCTTTCTCTGTCCCTTGCCTCTGTAAGTTGAGTATGCTGCATGTAGGTGGCACTTATGATACTATGGAGTCCTAGTAATATTTACCTTCCCTACTGTTCTCGGATCCTTCTTACTTCCCAACATTCTTGAACATGAACTCTCAACTATTTCTCATGCCCCATTTCCTCTTCTTCTGGGATTCCAGTTGCACAGACTGTAACTTTGGTATTTTCCCAAAGCTCTTGTGTGCTCTGGGTCAGCTAGCTGGGTCTCATTTCTGGTCACTTCCATGTCCTGCCTGTATTCAGGTCCCTGACAAGTCTCCTGATAAGTCTTCTGAGAACCCTTCCCACCCTCTAGGCCCAGTCACCACCCCTGTTTCCTATTAGGCCTTCCAGTTCTAGCATTTCAATCTCTGCAACGTGAGGCAGGATAGCCACCAGGACTGACAGAGACTTGTGCAGGATTGTGCTGCCCCTTAAATGTCTGGAAGGAAAGGCTACATACCACAAGGAACCACAGGTCTCTTACCTTTCTAAGCTGCCCTAAAAGTCCCTGGAGGACATTCACATTCCTGGCACAGGCAAAGGCCCTAGCCACAAAGAAGATTCTTCACTACTCAGGGAAATGGCATGGCAGCAGCTTTGTATCAGCACAGACCCGTCACGTGATCCAGCTTTGCTGCAGCACAGACCCGTCACGTGATCCAGCTTTGCTGCAGCACAGACCCGTCACGTGATCCAGCTTTGCTGCAGCACAGACCCGTCACGTGATCCAGCTTTGCTGCAGCACAGACCCGTCACGTGATCCAGCTTTGCTGCAGCACAGAGCCATCACGTGATCTAGCGTCCCACCTGTGGGAAGCACCCTTGCATCGGTTACTTTCTTCACCATTGTGAAAAAGGAGCCTGAACAACAGCAGCTTAAAGGAGGAAGGGATTATTTGGCTCATGATTGGAGGGTGCAGTCCATCATGGTAGGGAGGCATGGCGTCGGCTGGCTCTTGGCTGTGCTGGCAGGAGTGTGAGGCTGCTTACTCAAATGTGGGCACTCACCTGGCTTTCTCTTTTCTCTCTCTGTTCAACCCAGGACCCCAGGCCATGGGACCCATCCATCTACATTCAGCACAGGTCTTCCCTCTCAGTTAACTCTCTCTGCAAAAGTCCTCACAGACTTGCCCACAAGTAAAAACTTTCTTTTATTCATTGATTTATTTTATGTGTATGACTGTTTTGCCTGCATGAGTTTATGTGCATACAGGGGCCCTTGGATGCCAAAAGAGGAAGTCAGAGGCCAGAAACTGTGCTTTGAATCCCTAGGAATTGAACTTACAAGGAATTGTGAACCACCATGTGGATGCTGGGAACCAAATCAAGTTTCCAGATTTTAGTTCCAGGCAAAAGCAGTAAGGAAGTCACCTCTCCAGTGCCCAAAGGCATATTTATTAATCCACTCAAGTTCATAACTGAAATTAACCGTCACAGCACCCAACATAACAAATCAAAAAAATCAAATATATTAGTACAACCCCATTTATAACGGCAGCACTCAGGGTGTCAGTCAACAAACAAATGAATAGCCAAACTTTTGTATTTCTATACCATGAAATATTATCTCTTCATAAAAGGAAGGAAATTCAGGTATGTGCTACACAAATGAAATAAGCCACTCATGTTACATGAGGCATAGGATATGAGGCCCACAGAGACAGAAAGTAGGAAGCAACTGCTTCCTTCTGGGGAAGACAGAACAGTACTTAGTGTTTATGGGAACAGAGTTTTGCTGCAGGATAACGAGGACCTGGTACCTCCAGAATTTACGGTAAAGTGCCATGTGGACATGACTGCCATCTATTACCACAGCAACTTAAACTTAACCTGGGCTTGTCTGTGTGAATGAAGCACTGAGGTTTTATGCACAATACCTCCCGTTCAGCAAGAACAGATCTCTAGAATTAGAAAGGTGTCATAAGATATCCACTAGAACACTAGAAATTTCAGGCTCCTTTTTTCTCAGTTTCTCTTTTCCCAGTATCTGGCTGTGAATATATTGATTGGGGACCCTAGAAAAGCTATCTGCCACATATAATAATTTCATATAATTAAATTCATTTATAAATCAAATGTTGGTGAAAATATGGGAATGATAGGGTTCTTGAGAAGCTGTGGGAGTATGAATTGGGAAAAACTGTTTTCAAGCCTGCCTTACTGCATCATTTATAGTTTAATGTATGTGCTCTGCGACCCAACAGTACATACTATCAGAGTGTACAGATTCATGCACCAGAAGACCTGTGCTAATGCTTGTGACAGCAGCATTCATAATAGCCCCCGACTGGAAGCAGTGGTTCGGAACATAGTTCTCGGTCCAGTGTTCCAGTGGAGTACTAGATTCCAGTGAAGAATGCTGTGCCCTGTTCTGTGTGATACTCTCAGAATAGAACAATCTCTCCAATAGAACACCAAGCAAAAGAATCCAGATTTATCATTTAATTCAAACTTTAAAACAGACAGAACTAGTCTATAATGCACTAATTCAGAAGACTAGCCACTCTGAGGAGGCAAGACGACTGCGAGAGAAGGGTGTGGAGTTTTCTGTGAATTCTTTGTCATGTCAGGTAGGGGTCTTATGAGAGGGGTGTCACCTGTATGAAATTTATCAAGGTGTACACTTACAATTCATGAATTTTTACACGCATACAATTCCTTAAAAGTTAAAAATATATATATTTGTACACATTAAGCTCAGTTTGACCTAAAAACCTAACTGGGAAAAGGAATAAAAGCTGTGTAAGGGGCCTGGAGAGATGGCTCAGCAGTTCAGAGCACTTGCTTCTCTTCCAGAGGACCCGAGTTTGGTTCCCAACACCCGTGTCAGGAGCTCACAACAAACTGTAGCTCAGGCTCCAGTAGATCCACCACCCTCTTCTGGGGTCCGTAGACATTGCATTCACATGTCACACAGATATACACATACACACAAAAATAGAATCCTTTTTTTAAATTGTGTAAGGTTCCAGGAGTTAGCTAAATATTTTTCAATTTTTTTTTATCAGTGTCTATGAACATATGTATGATATGTGTGGGTGTGCAGCGTGTGCAGACCAGAAGACAACTTATCTCCTTCCATCTTTATGTGGGTCCTGGGGCTTGAACTCAGAGCTCTAGACTTGTGTGGCAGGCGCCTTCACCCACTGAGCCATCTCCCTGGCTCAATTTTTATTTCTTAATAATTGAGTTGAAATTTGCGATCTTATGATTTGTTAACGAACTAGGTTGCGGATTAGCACCCCCTGTCGGTCGCCAGTGGTAAGTGCAGGACTGGGTCGATATATGACTCGGTCAATAACTTTCATCTTTGCTTATAAACCACCTATATAAATTGGCAATGAGATGTAGCAGAAACAGTGAAAAATCAGGTGGGAGTTTTCACCATTTTTGCCTGGAAGTGATACGGAGCTGCGTGACTGAACTCTCAGGACGTTTAGCGGCTTGGTTCTTCCCGCATCCCACCCAGCGCCCAGGGCAGTCGCCTTGCGGGAAGCAGCGCTCCAGGGTCGGTGGCTGCAGCTCGGGACACCTTCGGGTTCATGTTCACTGCGAGGTGGATGCTCCGGGGAAGCGCCGATCTTGCACAGCAATGGATCACTTGAGCGTCGGGATTTTAGTAGAAGGATGAGGTCTCCCGCCTGAAAGGTCAGGGTCCCGTAGTCGAGCTTGCGGTTGCTTTCCCAACATCTAGAGCCTGGGTTTTCCTAAAAGCCTTGGCGCACCCGGGAACGAACTCTCCGCGGCCACCTCCTCCCACCACCGCAGCCAAAAAGCTGGCAGGCTTCACACAGGCGCCCGACCGCGGGGACAGCGTTCCTGCCCCGACAGAAGCGATGGGCTCCTTCCTATGGGCGCTTGGGCAATCTGCTTGGAAGCCACGGTGGCCTTCTCTTCCCCTGCCCGTGACTTCTGAGTCGACAGGGCACATCTGAGCAGCAGAGCTGCTAGCAGACCTCAGGGACTCTCCGGCTGCTGCAGGGAGCCAGCCTTTTCCCCAGAGGCCGGCAGAGCCCTGTGCTACTCTGTCCCCGCCCCCTGGGGAGAGCAGCCTCCCTTATTGACTGCCAAATGCTCTTCTCCCTGGACACCACTTCTGTTTTCCCTCCAAATAGTCTCTCTCTCCAAGTTGGCCGCAGCTGCCCTCTGTACAGACTGTCCTTCGGTCCCTCCCCTCCGTCTTAGCCCATTTTGTCTGCTAGGTAGTTTATGAAGAAGAAAGATTCATTCCTCACAGTTCCAGAGGCTGGGAGCTCAAGACTAGCGTGTGGACACACGTTATGTGGCTGTGGAGGCATCTTCTCACCACAGAAGAGCTCCCTTGCCCTTCTCCTGAGATTGTGAGGGTTTTCCTTGGGACCATTCCTCTCCTGACATCATCGCTTTAGTGACTCGCGAATTTTGGGAGGATGCAAACGTTCGGACTGCTACACTCTTCACTCAGCAAACGCTGACTGTGGTAGAATCAAGACAGGGGTGCTGGGGTATCCCCTGGATAGCTTCGGTTGTACAGTGCAGATGTTGAAATACTGGACCAAGGGGTCAGGCAACTTGTCTACTGTACTGAAGAGCATGTTATGTGATTATATATCTTAATCTTTCATTATTTTATGGAAGAACACAAAATTTGACATTTTAATTTATTATTTATTATTTTTATTTTTGTGTGTATGAGTGTATTGCCTGCATGGATGTAAGTGCACCCATGTTGTGCAATGCATATGCAAGTCAGAAGAGAGTGTCGAATTCCCCTGAAGCTGGAATTATGGACAGTCATTAGCCACCAAGTGGCTGAGAATCAAACCCAGGTCCTCTGTGAGAGCAGCAGGTGTTCTTAACCATCGAGTCGTCTCTCCAGCCCCAAATATGAGATTTTAAACATCTTAAATGCACAGTTCAGTAGCATGCAGCACACTTAGCCTCCTCAAACCGCAAACAGAATTCTGTCCCACTTCCACACCACTGAGGCCTCTAAGCAGTCACTCTACCATCTGTTCCTGGACCTAGGGCTCTGGCGGCCCCGGGTAGGTTCAGTTGTGTGTCTGTGTCTCAATTGCTCTTACTATTTGTTTATTTAAAGTGTTTGAGTGATTTTGGTTGGTTGGGTTGGGTTTTGTTTTTCTTTTTCTATTTTTTAGCTGCTTATTTGTTTGTTTGTTTGGTTTTGGTTTTTTTTTTGAAACAGGGTCTCACTATGTAGCCCTGCCTGTCCTGAAACTCACCATGTAGACCAGGTTGGCCTTGAACTCACAGAGATCCACCTGCCTCTGTCTCTTTGAATGCTAGGATTAAAGGCATGAACCACCACAGCCTGTGTTTATGAGTGTTTTGCCTGCTGAAGTATACTTCATATGTACAATGCCCACAGAGGCCAGAAAGGGGCTCTGGATCAACTGGAACTGGAGTTATAGGTGGCTGTCAGTTGCTATGCAGCCATGTGTGTGCTGGGAACCAAACCCAGATCCTCTGCAAAAAGCACTCAGTTCTCTTAAACTCTGAGCCCTTTCCAGCCCATTGTTTCTTTGTAATAAGGTCTAAAAGAATTGTAACCAGTTCTGCCCACTTCTGTACAATGTTTCACAAGCTCCTCCCTGTTTGTTTGGTTTTTCTTCTTTTTGGCAGTTTTTCCTTTTACTGAGATACTTTCACCAAAAAAATTTTAAATTAAAAAATTAACATGCTAAGTAATGCATTCACTGTGGCATTTTCATGTACACGGTCCTACTTTGCTCTGATCCACATTCCCCCACTGCCCTCCTCGTCCTGGCCCCTTTTGTTCTCTCTTCCCCACCCTTCACATCATTTCCTTCTCTCTCATGATTCTCTTTCCAGCTCTATGGGCTGCATACACACACACACACACACACACACACACACACACACACACACACACATTTGCATCTAGGTCCAACATATGAGAGAAAATATGTAGTATTTGTCTTTCTGGATCTGGTTTGTTTCATGGAAGACAATGACTTCCGGTTCCATCCATGTTTCCGAAGATGTCACGATCTCATATTTCTTTATGGGTGAATAGAATTCCATTGTGTGTGCACTACATTTCCTTTATCTGTTGGCTTGTTGATGGGCATCTAGGCTGGCTCCAAAAGGGGGCCTCTTTCCCAGTTCCCCTCCAGCATTTGTTTTCTTGTTGATGATATTCTAATTGGGTGAGATGGAGTCTCAAAGCAGTTTTAATTTGCATTTCTCTGATAGTTAAAGATGTTGAACATTTTCAAAAAGTATTTATTGGGGTTAGTTGTGGTGGCACATGCCTTTAATCCCAGCACTCATGATGCAGAAGGCAGAGCTCTGTGGAGACTAGTCTGGTCCATATAGCGAGTTCCAAGCCAGCTGGGGCTACAGAGAGACCCTGTCTCAAAGAAGACCAAAAAATCAATGTTTCTGCCATTTGTATTTCTTCTAAGAACTGTATGTTCAGTTCAACAGACCATTTACTATTCAAATGGTTTCTTTTTACAGTGTTTACATTTTGCAGTTTTTATAGATTCTAGATATTAATCTCCTGTCTGACATATAACTAGCAAAATTTTGACGAGATTTTATTAATGTCCCAGGCTCATTGATTGCCATGGATCTGTTTAAGTTGTTATTTCCTCTTGACCTACTTTAAGCTGCCTCCTCACTCCGATAATTGCATCCTTTGCCTTACAGAAGATTTTTAACTTTGTGCAATCACAATTGTCAGTTCTTGGGATTATTTCCTAAACTATTGAAACACTTTCAGAAAGTCTCTGCCTGTGTCTGTATCTTGAGTATTTAGCTGTATTTTGCCTTAGTAGTTTCAAAGCTTGGGGGTCTTACATTACAGTCTTTGGTCAATATTGAATTGATTTTTGTGCAGAATGAGAGCTATGGATTTTTCCATTCTTCCACATGTGGCTAACCAGATTTCCTGGCACCCTCTTCTGAATAGGCTGTCTTTTTTCCAATATGTGCTTTGACACTTTTGTGGAGAATTAGTGGCTATAGCTGTGTAGGTTTATTTCTGGATCTTCTAAGCCATTCCACTGGCTTACATTGATAGTGTGTGGAGGGTGTTTTATTTATTTTTTTTTTATTATTATTTTTTTACCTCCAGTTTTTTGCTCTTTCTGCTAAGGATTGCTTTGGCCATTCTGGGTCTTTCGTGTTTCCATATGAAAGTTAGGATTGTTTTTCTAGTTTTATGAAGAATGTCACTGGGCTCTTGGTGGGGATTGTGTTGAATCTGTAGACCAATAGACCATTTTGAGTAATAGGGCCATTTTACAATATGGACTCTGCCAAACCATGGGCACAGAAGATTTTTCCATCTTCTAGAGTCTTCTTCACTTTCTTTCTTCAGTGTCTTAAAGTTTCCACTATAGCTGGATTTTCTCTTGCTTAGGTTTTTAGGGTTTTGATGTGATTTTTTTGAACTGTAATAAATGACATTTTTTCCTTATTTCTTTCTCAATAAATTTGCTGTCTTAAGAAAACTACTGATTTATATGCCGGGCATGGTGGCATGAGCCTTTAATCCCAGCCCTCAAGAGGCAGTGGCAGGTGGATTTCTCTGAGATCTAGGCCATGTGGGCTGTGACTAGAGAGACCCTGCCAAAAAAAAGAAAATCTACAAAACAAAAACTTATTTATGTATCCTGCTATTTTCCCCAAACTGTTTATCATATCTAAGAGTTTTCTGGTGCAGTTACCAGAAAATATTTGTTTTACTATTTATTTTTTATGTGTAAGAGTTTATTGCCCGCACGTTAAATGCACCTGTTAAATGTCCTCCAGAACTGGGGTTATGGACAGTTATTAGCCACCATGTGGGTGCTGAGAACTAAACCTGTGTCCTCTGCAAGAGCAACCAGTGCTCTTCACCACTGAGCCGTCTCTGCAGCCCTTTTACAGACCTTTAACTGTAGGATTATGCCTCTCCCAAATAGGGCTGTCTTGATTTCTTTCTCTCCTATTTGTATTCCTTTTATTTCTTTCTCTAGTTTCATTGCTCCATTCTCTGCAGGACATGCAGATCCCTCTGAAGATGATCTGCCCAGCACAGTAAGATACACTTGGAGGTCAGGAATCAGCTTCTTAAACACTCCACTCAGTCATTCCAACAGTGAGAAATACAAGGTGATTTTTCAAAGACTAAACTAGAAAGAAAAGTAAGGCAATGTGACCCTCAGGCAAGTAGATGATAGTGATACTTTTGCCCTTGGCAGGACACAAGTAAACCCACAAACTGCTCCAGAACAATTCAACACTAGAAGGCTATGCTGTAAAGTCTCATCATGGGGCTGATTGAGAACACAGGGCTATTGGTCATAATGCAAGATGGGCCTACCCAGGCCACCTGCTAGGAGGAATAGAGGAATGGCTCCTGTAGGTGTGGCATTCTGCTCTGGCTAGCTGTGAGACCAGCACCTGGAAAGAACCTGCCTATCTGGGGACAAACTTACTATTGGCTGTATTGGGACCCCACCCCATAAGGTCATTGGCTATCCAGGCCTATAAGAGCTTGTGCACCTGTTCAATAAACGAGTTGGCAGTGCCAGGTGCTCGGGCTGCTTCCCGTCCAACTCCCAGAGTCTGTGGCTTGACTCTGCGTCTACTCACCCCCAACCCCTCGTGCTGGCCCCTCAAAGTCCACTCGGGCTGGCCCCAAGTGGTGAGACACGACGATAACTGGCACCTGGAACAGGGAGCCCACCCCCTCGGTGAGTACACCCCCGGTTTGGTCCAGTTTGGTTTTGTGTGTGATTTGGTTCTTGTGGATGGGCAAGGACCTTTTTGTTCCCCTTCCTGTGTTTGTCTCCCTACCCCAAGGAAGCACGGGCTGCCTCACAGTCCCTGAGATTGTGTTGGCCCCTCCCTTTCTCAGTTCACCCCCAGTGAAATCACATGAGGACTTAAACCTCCTGATTTCAGAACCCAGGCAAAGCTCTCCAGCAAAGCCTTTCCAGAAGAGACACAGTGTAGTCTATCTGTGTCTTAACTCTCCCGACTCTGATTTAAAACTGGCCCAGCTCGCTCCTGCGGATAGGGCTACCACATAGGATCCTGACTGAGCAAAAACCTTTCAAATGTTAATTGCCCCTGCCTGGCTTTACCTGCCGTGCCTTTAAAAACTGACAAAAAACTTCTGGGAAGTTTTTTTTGTGTGTGTTCTGCTCAGGGAACTCCAGAGGCTGGAGTGGAAATCCCTGGAAGTCTCCCGGTGGAAATCCATGGGGCAGTTGGGCCCCTAATGTTCTGTTTACATGAGTCTTTGGGTTTTAATGTTGGCCATTTTGGTAATAAAGGATGTCCTCTCCCATCAGATAGCTCCACAGCTGCAAGCTGTTTCTCTGCGGCTTGTCTTTAAGGAAAGGACACTGCCCCTCCCCCAATGTGTGCTGAGAAACCAGAACAGACTTTGCATGCTTGGGTTTCTCTTAGCCCTTGGGTGGAGTTTCATCCAACCCGCCCTCCCTAGATGCTCTGGCAACAGCTTCATACCTTTGCTTGAGATTTGACTTTATTTTGAACTTTGACTTTTGTATTCTAGGACCTGTGGTATTTCCCCCTTTTGTCCGTTCCCCTCTAAAGTAAGCTCTAAAGTAAAGTTTGGTCATGCTGCTCCTGGCCATGCCTCCAAGCTTCCTCCATCAGTTGCTCATGTTTGCTCAGGCCTGGCCCCATAGGCTAGAGGCTCCAACATCAAAGGCCTGTAGTCACAGGCTTTTGTTACCTGCCTTGCCCTGGGGCAAAAAGCACAACAACTACTGACCTTTTTTGCTTTCAGTTTGCCAGGTTGAGGAAATAGCTCACTGGTATAGTGCTTGCCTACTATATCTAAGGCTGTGAGTTTGATTCCCACTTACATCTCCCATGCATAGCTTTAAACAATGCAGACAGCTGTGTGCTGATAAGAATGACTAAGGGATAAACTAATTTCAACAGAGGTTATTATGCATCTTATGGTATAAAATGTCTACAATAAAATAGTTCATGGCATTCTCTATTTTCTCACACCAACATAAAAGTCACTAAGACAATTCACAGTTCTTGGAAAAAATAAATAACAATCTATGCCTAAAATTCCTGTTAGTAATTATGCTAAAGAGTATAAACTTCAACTTGATAATGTGTTACCCAAAGCAAGGATTATGGTTTTTGTGTTTTCCATAAGGTTCAACTAGAGACATAAAGTACAATATATACAGGGTTAATATTAATCCATTTCTTTATCTTATGTTTGTAATTTACATTCCTTGTTCTTTTAGTACTCACCTGAGCCATAAATAACTGCCATCTTCGTGTCTTAGCAGTGCCTCATCATATTTGAATTTATTGACTACTATATTCTTTCACTGAAGGAAGGGTAAACAGAATCATTGGACCTTCACCTGAGTATCCAGCCAATCCTTCCAGTCAGCTGTATATAACTTTTTAATGTTATTACATCTCGTGGTAAATGGAGATAATTTAAAAATGAAAAACTCTGTAAGGTCTGAGTATATATGTCTAGTCAAGGTTTATTCAAAAATGCTTGGTTTATGCCCAAGCTTTAACTGCATAGCATATAGTAATTAAAAATGCTAGGCTGGTGGAACTAACCTTCTTGGATGTTCAACAATCATATTTAGAGGCCTAAGGTAATCTGGTCAGAGGGACTTAAAGGGACAATTTTTTGTCTCTTGCCCTCCAAGGTCAATTAAGTTCCAGGGGACTATGGAAAATCTCTCAAAATGTCCTGTAACTGTGATGAGTCACCTGTCTTCCTGTTCAGAGAGGTCGTGGAGACCCTACTAGGACTTGAACCAGTGTCCAGTCTGCAAAGAGGAGAGTCAGCACAGGTAAACATTTCCTTGATGCTTCTGAGTGAAGCTATGGTCTAGCAAGACCTTCTGACTTATCTTCACATAGATGGAACTGGTAAAACAAAGACCTAGGAAGCCAAGGGGCTCCTTCGTATCCCATGTGACACCCCAGAGGAACAGATGCACAACTGACCTTAAAAATAAAAATAAGTTGGTTTATTTGGGCCAATTGTATGATCTTAAACACCCAACAGGAAAGTATAACCAAGGATTCCCACTTCAACACTACAGTGCATACCTGCTGTCAAGAAAGTCAAACCCACTATTGTTCTAACCTAACCATTAAGTGTTGGCTAATTTCTTTTCTTTCCCTGTCTAGAAGCCATTTAGGAGGGAACTTACATTGGTTCTAGATCAAAGTGCCTGAAAGCAAATCCTGACTTCAAGATTCTCAAGTCCAGCCTTGGTAACCAAAAGAAAAACAGGGAGGAACCCAACATAAGGATGCTCTTGGAAGTCATAAGCAAGAAATTCTAATGGACTTTAACATGGACATTTAAAATTTTCCTTGTTCTGACTTTTCTGGTTTTCTATCTAGAATGTATAATGCTAACTACTCTTGCCTTTAACAGTTATGCAATTCAGGGGTCTTTTAGATAGACTCACTGATGGGGTATTCCCATTGCCACAATCTATGTCCATTATCAGCTTTCGAAGAAATCAGAGCGGTCATCACCCCAATTCCCTACTGGCAATTGGGATGCCTCTTCAGAGGGTGATGTGATAAGAATAGGAGATAGAATTTGGCTAGGTAGTTTAGGGTAAAAAGACCCCAATGAAAATTAGCCAGTTCTTTCTTTTTTGGCTAAAAACCAAAAAATTAAAAATTAAAAACAAAAAGGAAGATATGTTGGGCATAATGCAAGGTGGGCCTAGCCAGGCCACCTGCTAGGAGGAATAGAGGAATGGCTCCTGTAGGTGTGGCATTCTGCTCTGGATAGTTGTGAGACCAGCACCTGGAAAGAACCTGCCTACCTGGGGAGAAACTTACTATTGGCTGTATTTGGGACCCCACCCCATAAGGTCACTGGCTATCCAGACCTGTAAGAGCTTGTGCACCTGTTCAATAAACGAGTTGGCAGTGCTACGTGCTTGGCCTGCTTCCCGTCCCAATCCCGGAGTCTGTGGCTTGACTCTGTGTCCACTCGCCCCCAACTCCTCGGGCTGGCCCCCTAAAGTCCACTCAGGGCCAGCCCAAGACAGACGGTAACTGACACGACGATACAGGGCAGTATCTCCTTTTAGTCCTGGGGCTCCCACTAGTTTAGACCCAACCTTAAGAGTCCAGTTACAGGGCTGGAGACGTGGCTCAGTGGTTAAGAGCACTGGCTGCTCTTGTAGAGGACCTGGGTTTGGTTTACAGCACCCACATGGAGGTTAACCACCATCCCTAATTTAAGTTCTAAGGGGTCTGTGTCTCTTCTCGCTTCTAAGGGCATTGTGCGTATGGTGCACATACAGGCCGGTAATACATTCATGAACTTAAATTTTTTTATTTAAAATTTTTAAAGGAGTCTAGTTACATCAGGTTCATCTAAAATGTGCCATTCCTTACAGGGCTGGGTCTAAGTCGAAGCACAGGATGAGGCCAGGACAGCCACTTCAGTGGGTAGGGACAGTGAGATAACACTGCCTCTGTTATCTCTGCTTCCCATGCCAGCTTCCCTGCTTCCCCGAGGCAAGTTATGTCCAAGGTGAGCACTGCACAGCAGGCATCCCTGAGACCAACCCCGGGACCAGCCACTGGATCCCAGCACACATGGCAGAGCCACAAATTCCGTTCCCTTCCATCTAGAACTCCAGCATTCCTAGTGAACGAGAGGGAGACTTGCAGCCTGCACTGCACATTCCAGCTCCATGAAGCTCCTTGCAGACTTGAGCTTTGTGACAAGGCTTTCCATAAATAAAGGGATCCGTCGCCTGTGTTCCTGGAATATGCAGACACTCAGCAAGTGCCTGCTGACTGATTAAACCATCATCGTTTCCTTTCGCAGCCACTAAGGGCCTGGAGACAGCGTGACCATCCAAAAATAACATGTAGCCCAACAGGACACAGAGTGCAGCTTCCCTGGGCAACGCTGTCAGTGTGTTCATGTTGTGAGAACTTCCAACACTGCGAAAGCTTATTTCTTTTTATTTTTATTTTTGTTTTATGTGTATGAGTATATTACCTGCATGTATGTAAGTTCACCCGTGTTGTGAAGTGCCTGTGCAGGTCAGAAGAGGGTGTCGGATCCCCTGGAACTGGAGTTACAGACAGGTGTTAGCCACAAGTAGATGCTGAGATGGTGAACCCGGGTCCTCCATAGGAGCAGACAGAGCTCTTAACCACTGAGCCATCTATCCAGCCCCCTCTTTTTTAATTTTTAAGCCCAACAAGTCCAATGTCTGTAGCCCAGATATTCTTGGGTATGACAGGTCCATGCCCTGGAGCACGGCCAACCTACCAGGGGTCATATTCTTAAAGAAAATGGACTTTTCCTCTCCCAGCAGCAATAAATTGCCAAAAGCTCCCCAGCTAGGGTTGAGACTTCACTCCCACCTCTCCACTCAATATTGAGATTTTTGTCTGGCCAGAGGATCAGAGACTGCTGGATGCTCAGCCATAAAGGGAGCATCTCTATTACTTCCCCATCATCCCAGGAGAGGGCAGAAAGAGCCAGAAGTTGTAGATGACTACAACAAAATGGTGTGTGTTCCAGACACAACAGGGTAGTTGCACATGTGAATTCACAGTGATTGGGGCAGCCTGGCTACAAGTTTTGGTTCTTATAGAGATATTCCTGCCCTCTATACCAACTCTAGTCCAGGGGACTGACATCATTGTACACAAACATTGCCACATAAAGGTGCAGTGTGAGCTGTTCCAGGTCAGTCACACAGAGAAACTGAATTCTTTTTTCCCCCTCCCAATACTCATTATTACCAAATATGTTTTCAATATTGAAAAGTATGGAGAATATTAAAAATGTGTATTCAGTAGTTCTCTTAAGCAATATTTTACCATTTTGCTTTAAAATTCTTTTTCTTTTCTTTTTTTTGAGTAGGGTCTCTTTGTCTCATGTAGCCTAGGGTGGCCTCAAACTTGCCATGTAGTTGAGAACGGGCTTGAACTCCTGATGTTCTTGTCTCTACTTTCCAAGTGCTGGAATTGCAGGGTGGTGACTCAGGAGGCAGAGGCAAGTGGATCTCTATGAGACTGAGGCCAGCTTGGTCTATATATGAGTTCCAGGCAGGCTGGGATTAGGGAGACCCTGTCAAAAACAAAGAACAAACAAACAAACAAAAACCACCAAGTGCTGGAATTACAGGTGTGTGCCATCATGTCGGGTTTACTTCCAAAAATTCTTCCAGTAACAAAATATTACATACATACTGTTTTCCTTCCCTTCCTCTCTCCTAAAGTTTGAGTCTATGAATTCCAAACATACTTTTATTTTTATATCCTACAGCACAGACACAATGTGTCCTTGTGTCCATAACTAACACACAGCACAGGTTAGCACATTTTTACTGACAAGAACCAGATGGTAAATATCTCAGACTTTACAGGCACAGTCTTTGTTCATGTGTGTGAGCAAAGCCACGTATCATACATACATGAGTAGATAAGGGTGGCTGTGCTCCAGTAAAGCATCATTTATTGGGCTGGAGCATTATTTATGGAGCAGTTAAGAGCAGTAGATGCCCTCGAAGAAGGCCCAGATTCAAGTCCCAGCACCCACATGGCAGCTAACAACCATCCTTAACTCCAGTTCCAGGAGATCCGACACCCTCCTCTGACCTCCATGGACATTGCATAACATGAGTGCACTTACACACATGTAGGCAATATACTTATACACATAAAATAAATAAATAAATACTTTTTAAAAAAAACTTTATTCCCCAAAAGAGGGAGCTGGTTGGATCTGGTCCAAGGGCAGTAATTTGCCAACCACTGATGCATACTCTTTCGTGATTCTAAAAAAATTTTATGTGTATGAGTGTATTGCCTGCACGTGTGTATTGCACCTGTGTCATGCAGTACCCACAGAGTCAGAAGAGGGTGTTGGAACCTCTGGAACTGGAGTTATAGATGGTTGTTAGCTGCTGTGTGGATGCTGGGAATCGAACCCAGGTCTTCTACCAGAGCAGTGCCATCTCTCCAGCCCTGTTTTGTGATTCATATACTTGATGTCACAGTGTTGACGTCACTCTCTAGCAGCTGTTCCCACTTAAGGCAGCAGCATTCCGTGCACCTGCTGATAGGCTCAGCCTTCCTGCTTCAACTGCCCTGTAGGCTAAAGGTGAGCGAATGCTTTGCAGCTTAGTTTTCTATCCTTTTGATCGGGAAAGTAAACTATTCTCAAGTATCTCCATTAGAATAACACTGGTAATGTGCTTTTAATTTCCAAGATGCTTCTCATTTTATTATTTTTAATGGCTTTTCTCTTCTCATTTACAGTTCCACAGCAAATTCAGCCTCAGCCCTGATCACGTCTTTTTTTCCTGACTCAGGAGATAGTGACAATAACTTTAACATTTTTATGATGGTTTGTCTTTCATTGTCAACTTGCCAGGATTTAGAGGCACCTAGGAGGCAAACCTCTGGGTGTGTCTGTGAGAGTGTTTCTAGAGAAGTTTAACTGAAGGGGGAAGACCCACGCAGAACATGGGGAGCACCACCCCCTGAATTGGGGTCCTGGACTGTGTAAGGAAGGAGCCAGCGGAGCTCCAGCATTCATCACTCCCTGCTTCCTGACTGCCGATGCCATGTGACTTGCCAACCCACACTGCTGCGGCCGTGCTCTCCCACCTCCCACCCTGACAGACTGTACTCCCCTCTACTCCTCCTTTCTCTAGACGGGGTCTCGCTGTAGCCCCAGCTGGCCTGGAACTCACTGTGTAGACCAGGCTGGCCTCCATCTCATAGAGATCCACCCGCCTCTGCCTCCCAAGTGCTGCACCACCCTGCCCGGATGTATCCCTTCCTAAGCTATGAGCCAAAATAAGTCCCTCCTTTGGTTGCTTTTGTCAAGCATTTCATCACAGCAACAAGAAAAACAACAAATACATCTTACTTTGTCTTTTTGTTGCTGTTGTTCTTTTGTGCGGAGACAGTCTCATGTAGCCCAGGCTAGCCACCAATTCTGTAACTGAGTATGACCTTGAACTTCTGATCCCTCTGCTTCCATCTGTTGAGTGCTGGGATCACACACCCAGTTAATGGTACGCTTGGGCTCTGTGTGTGCGAGATGAGCACTCTGCCAATTGAGCTTCACCCCAGCCCTTCCCTTGCCTTGTCTTTATAATAGTCTCTTTTTGTATTTTATCCCTTGCCACGTGCATGAAGCAGAGCAGTTGCCACAGAACTTGAATTTCCAGAACTCTCTTGATCTGGATGCTTTGTCCTTACTTTGAACATGCATGACCAGTCTGAACTGTGCATCGTGCACACCCCTGAAATTCTGCATGAGTGCAAAACTGTTAAAACCACAGGGGGATGGGAAGGGAGGTCAGCAGCTTCATCAGCAACAGGCTAACAACCTACTGCAAACAGCACATATACACACATGTTGAATGGTTGGGAAAGACGTGGTGTATACATATACAGAAATTCCACCTCATCAGGAAGAGGGCTCGGGGACTTCCTGTGACATCCACATCAAAGGACCCAGCCTGGGAGCCACTGTGAAATGTGATCAAAGCAGAATCCCTTGAAATCAAGTGGGAGTTGTGTCAGGAAGAGAATCTTTCTTCTCCCTATTCTAAGTTCCTGCTGGGACCCCTGGAACAGAGGACAGACCACCACCAACAAAAAAATTAAAAACCATGGATACCTTCCTTTAATATTCATCTTCTCTGTGGTGACATTAGATGACTTGGGGACCGTCTTAGGAACTGCAGCCCCCATAGGCTGTAGTGAAGATGTGACAGAATGGAACAAAGGACGAGCTAAGGGTAGAATCCTCTTTGGAGACAGGTTCCCTTCCCCTCACATCACTGTGTTGTGTCCTGCTCTGGGGACAGACTCCTCCCTGCACCTGCCTTCCTTGAGTCCTTCAGTGCAGGAATCAGGTCCCATGTTCTGGACATCTGCCAGGTGTCATGTCACAAGGGGCTGGGGTTCCTGGCACACACAGAGTACCCAGGCCGAGAGGACCCAGACAGCGCACCCTGGCCCCGACAGCTGGGTCTGAGCTACTATTCTTTTATTCCCACTTTCTGTTTTCTTCCTCCAGTGCTCCAAGTGGAGGCATCCGTTCACACCCAAGGGTCAAACCTGCCCTGTGATCAAACTATGATTGTTAATATTGATCCTCAACTTGACAAGATCTAGAATCCAGGCTGGAGAGATGGCTCAGCAGTTAAGGGCACTGGCTGCTTTTGCAGAGGCCTGGGGTTCTTGTTCCCTGCGCCCACATGGCAGCTAACAACTGTCCTTAACTCCAGTTCCAGGAGGTTGGACACCCTTTTCTGGCCTCCATGGGCATTGCATGCATGTATGCAAACAAAACAATCATACACATAAAATAAAAACCTTAAAAATAAAAACAATTAAAAAAAAGATGATCCAGAAGACAAACTTCTGGACATGTGTGTGAGGCAGTTTCTAGACTGGGTGGAGGTGGGAAGACCCACCCTAAACGTTCATTACTCCCTGCTTTCTGACTGTGGACACAATATGACCAGCTTCCACGACCTCCCCCATTGTGATGGGCCATATTCCCTTGAAACTGTGAGCCAGAATAAAGCTTTCTTTTTGTCACAGCAATAAGGAAAGAACTAACACACTGTTCCTCTCATTTCATGCTGGAGTAAATTGGCCTCAAAACAGCGAGTCAGAGGCCCCTTTGCCCTCTTCTCCCTGCAAGCTCTTGTGGGTAGCGTGGCGTGGGAGTGGGGGGACTAGAGTTGGGGGAAGACCTAGATATGAAAGCGGGAAGAGAAACTGAGAACCTTGCTTGTCCCTCTCCCCTCGCAGACAGTTAGGGTGGGGACACTCTTTGGAGGAGGATAGCAGGAGTCTGGCCTTTGGACGCTGTGCATCCCAGTGGGATGAGCGACCGACCACCCCTCGAGGTGTTCAAATTTCCACAGGGGGAAGAAAGGCCGACGAAGAAAGGCAGACAGATTAAAACCTATCTCTGCCCCAGGGCCACAATTCCTTTAACATAATGTGACCTGGCAACCCAGACAAGTTGGGGACGTTAATGAACGGGGAATGCGCATGGTTCCCCGACTTCCACTGTGACTCCTGTAGAAAACCTTTCTTTCACACACACCAACATTTAGGTCCCTCCAATCTCCAAACCCTGGAGTTTTTCCAGTGAGTGAATTTTCAGGTCCCCAAGGCTGGTGTGTGTTGTGGGGAGGGGGGATGTAAGATGAAAGATTGGCCAGCAGAGGGCGCCGCGGCACAGCGGACCTTGTTTTCCCAGCAGCGCCTCTGGGACAGCTGGTGTCCCGGGATATTTAAGGATGCCGCCGCTGCATTCCACCCACCTCCCTGCCCAGCTCTGGACATTCCCTCCTCCGAGGGTCCCTTCACCCCCTCATCCCACCCCCACAGCTCGTCCGGCCCATACCCCCAGCAGCCATGCTTCACACAGGTGGTACACACACATACACACACGCACGCACGCACACACACACACACATTCACATGCACATAGCACTGCAACCCTGTCTCTCCACCTCCATCCCTGGGGTGTGTGAAGAAGGACAGTCCAGCTTCTTTCCAGGCCTGGAGGCATCTGAGCTTGTTGGAGCAGGCAGGCCTGCCAACATGGCCTCCCTTCTGCTCTTGACATCGCAAGAAGAAGGGAAGGAGGAAGGCTGCAGAGCAGAGACAGGAGACTGTTGACAAGGCCACTGCCTGCCACCTAATCGGATGCAATTCCAGGATCCTGCTGAGTTCTTAAAGCTGCCAGGTGAATCAAGGCTGATGGCTGCTGACAGCCCTGCTGTCTACAGAGTATGTGTAGCTCCAGCCCTAACTTGGGTATCTTCTGCTCATATGCCTGGAATCTTGTCATTCTTGCTGAACTTTTTCTGACTCCTCACACTAAAACACTGCGTTGTTGTCTCTGCTCTATAGACAGAGCAGGGAAGCTGACCAGAGCCCAGGCTATGGTCCTTTCCCCATCATCTGGGCCTTTGCTGCCCACTCTCCAATTGTTCCCAGACTTCGGCCTCAACTATCAGAATACTAGCCCCCGGGGGAAGACCAGCCCCTCTTGGCCACATTATCACCTCACCCTTAGAGGCTGCTGGACTAGTTACAAGTCTGGTTGCAAAGCTGGGCCGTGGGTGGATGGGTCCAGAGGAGAACCAGCCACTCCTCATGAGGCAGCTGCCTCAGGGGAGGCCAAGCAGTGCTGGTGACAAGACAGACAGGACGGCAAAGGAGGCTAGGCAGATCTCCAGGTCCACATTCACAGCATGGTGAGGATCTGGGCACTGGTCTCTTTCTGGACTCCCTCTGTGACTCTCTGGAATAACTAAAGAGTCCTTGTTTGGCTAGAGGTGAAGGAGCTCCCTATGGAAAAGGGACCTGAGCTGGGCCAGTAAGGGACAGGGTTCAGGGACAGAGCAGAGACAGTGTGTGTATGGGAGGACTACATGTGTATACATGTGTCTGTGCATGTCTATTTGTATTTGCAGATATGGTGTGTGCCTATGTGTGTGTGCAAGTCTTTGTGGGTATACTGTATGTATATGATGTGTGGGTGTGAATGTGATTGTGTGTGCAGGTGTTTTGGGTGTGGTATGTATAGACATATGTGGTATGTGCATGTACATATGTGTATGGCATACGTGTGCAGGTGCTTGTGAGTATGGTGTGTGTATTGATATATGTGGTGTATCTGTGTGGCTGTGATTTTGTGTGTTTGGTCTCTGTATACATGTGGTCTGTATGTATATGATGTGCATATACATGTGTTTGGATGTGCAAGCAGGTGTTTATATGTGTGGCCTGTGTGTGTGTGCGTGCATGCGTGCGTGCGTGAGTGGTATGTGCCGCTTTACTGTTGTTGTGCTGCTGTCTGTTGTCATTGTATGCCTTTGATGGAGGAGACAAGCGAGGTAGACAGCGATCACCTTCCCGGCTCTTCTGGCTGGGCTCAGTGCTTCTACAGTGAAAGCTGGTGTCAAGGACGAGCTGGACTTGCAGGAGGCACCTGGTCATTGGCCTCTGATGACTATACTCAACCTGGCCTCCATGCCAAGGTCGATGCAGAGCACAGAAGTCCCAGATGGTCCCAGACAGGAGCTGAGAGTCAAGGCTTAGAACACAGCAAGAGGGGAAACCTTGGCAGCCGGGGAAGCCGCAACTCAGCTGCAGGCTGAAGGGGAAGGAGGTGAAATTTGAATCCCCTTTATGGATGAGCAGCTTAGTAAGTGATTGGGACAACAGCCACCACCGAGAGCAGAGTCAGCCCTGGAGTGGGACTGGGCACTGGGGGTCAGTACGCAAGATTTAACTCCATTGAATTTAGTTATTGGAATAACACAATTATCTTTGTTGACAACCATAAGGCACCCGTTTTCCAGTTTCATAATGATGCTAATTAAAAGTATCACATATGGGCCAGTGAGATGGGTCAGCAGGTATAAAGGTGCTTGCTGCCAAGGCTGACAACCTGAGTTCAGTCCCTGGGACCCACATGGTGGAAGGAGAGAATTGATTCCTCAGCTAACTGGCTTGTTTCCTTTGGTGTGCTCAGCTACTATTATTCCGCCTACTGTGGGCAGTGCCATCCCAGGGCGGGTGGACTGGGCCCTCCTATGTCCTTTAGGAATCAAGAAAATGACCCAAAGACATGACCACAAACCAGTCCTATGGAGAAAATCCACTAGTTGAGGCTCCCTCTTCCCAGTTCCCAGATGACTACAGTTTCATCAGATTGACAAAAAAAAAAAAAAAAACTAATACAACTGCACCCTTGTCAACTTGACACACAAACACATCATTGTAAAACCATAACCTTCTTTTTTTATCACCAAGATTTCACATAAATATTAAACAGTCTGACTTTTTTATGTGTATGAGTGTATTGCCTGCATGTATGTAAGTATGCATGTTGTGCAATGACCATAGAGGTGAGAAGAGAGCACTGGAGCCCCTGGAGGTGAAGAACTAGAGTTCTGGGCAGTTGTCAGTCACCATGTGGGTTCTGGGAATCAAACCCTGGCCCTCTTCAAGAGCAGCCAGTGGTCTGCATTCCTGAGCCATCTCTCCAGCCCCAAACAGTCCACCTTTCAAAAGTCCCAGTCTTTTAACAGTTTCAACAATTAGCCAGGTATGGTGGAGCACATCTTTAATTCCAGCACTCAGAAGGCAGAGGCAAGCAGATCTCTGTGTGTTTGAGGTCAACCTGCTCTACACAGTAAGTTCCAGGCCAACTGGGGCTACATATTGAGATCCTGTCTCAAAAAAACAAACAAAAAATTCCAATGATTTAAAAATTCAAGTTCTCTTTAGAAATCCAAAATCTCTTAACTGTGGACTCTGGAAAAATAAAGATGAAGTTACACGCTTGCTTATTTCAAAAGAGAAGGACCGGGCACAATTAAGCAAAGCCATAGTCCAGCAGTGTAGTTCAATGTCTGACATCTTGGATTCACTCACAACTTTCTGGCTCCCAAGGGCTTGGGCAGCTCCACTTCTCTGCGCTGCCATCTGCAGCATACCTGCTTTGTCTCATAGGCCAGGCTGACTCCACTCCACACCTGCCGCTGTCTTTAGTGGCTATTCCACGGTCCTGGCATTTCATCCTGTGGTCTCCACTGCAACTGAGACTGCACCTTCACCAGTGGTCTCTCCTGGTCTCTCCTGGTCGCAAGTTCAGCTTCTTTCCATGACCCCTTCAGGTCACCGAAACCACTACTGCATTACAGCCCTTGCACGTTACCAAGTCTAGCTGCCAGCCTGAGATGCGGCCTTAGCGCCCACCTCTTCCCTGCCACAGCTTTTGTGTGCTGATTCTGAGAAAATACGTCCCAGAAGATTTCACCTTGGTGATGCTGGTCTCCTCACAGCTGATTTTTCAATCCCAGCAAACCAGCATCAATTGTCCCAGTAAAGCAAAAGTTTCACTTCAGTAATGCTGGTCTCTTGTTAGTCACAGCTGATCCTTCAGTCCCAGCTGACCAGAAATCATGGAGTCTCAATTCAAGGTATCACAAATGTCCCAGGGACAGTCTTTGAGGGACTGTCAAACTCCCCTCTGAAACGCCACAAGACAGGCTTCCGCTGTCTGCGTTTCTCTCAGTAGTCTTGTCTTCTAAACTCCCACAGAACAGTCACTAAAATATGAGCACTCAATGACTTCAAGTCCAAAGCTCCAAAAACCTCCACAATCCCCCCGAAACAGCATGGTCAGGCCCATCATGGCAACACCTCATGTTCCTGGTATGAATTTCTGTTTTAGTTTGCTTCTCTTTTGCTGTGATAAAAACTAACTTGGGGAGGGTTTATTTGGCTTACACTTCCCTGTCACAGTATATTACTGACAGAAGCCAAGCCTGGAACTCAAACAGGAACCTGGAGGCAGGAACTGAAGCAGAGACCATGGAAGAACATTGCTTACTGGTTTGCTTCCCCGGGCTTGCTCAGCTACCTTTCTTATCCAGCTCAGGCCCACCTGGCCAGGGACAGCACTGCTTACATTGGGCTGGACCCTCTTCTATCAATTAGCAATCAAGAAAATGCCCCCACAGGCATGACCACACATAGGTCCAATGGAGGAAATTCCTCAGTTGAGGTTCCTTTTCCCAAGTCACTCTAATTTGTGTCAAAAAAAAAAAATCCTAACTAACTGGGGAATCTTTTTCAAAGGAGTTGTTGGGTTGGACGCCACTCTCAGTCTGGTTCTGCACAGAGGCTCACAGCAGGCTGCTCTCTTGGAAGCAGCATTCAGGTGGGACTGAGGGATCACTGATGAAATAAAATAAGAAAGGGTGTGTACTTACTTTATGGCTCATATGCTCAAAGATGAGACAGAAAATAGGGCTTGCAGCAAGATAGAGTCAGGGTCTCTGAGCTATGGTCACTCATCTGTGACTTTTAAAATGAAAAAGTCTAAAAATAAAGACAGCACAGTGGGAAACACGAAAACTTCCTTTCTAGCCCGCCACATTTTAGAATCATGAGGCAGAGTCTGACAGGGCAGCCAAGGTCCTGTTTGAACTATTTTCAGTGAAAAGAGTGAAATAAAAAGAATGCCATACTCCAAAATAACCATATCAACCTTTACTTTCAAACAACAGTCACAATGTGCAGACAGCCTAGGGGAAGAAGCACTGGGTCTCTGAGCCATCTTCATTTGTACTTGCAATGCATTGAGCTCTGCCTAGTATTTTGGGTACTGAGTTGACCCAGTGGTAAGAAAGAGGGCTTTTTTTTCTATTACAAGTCATGGAAAATCCCTAACCCTTTAAAAATATTTTATATATTTTATTTTGTGTATATGGGTGTTCTGCCTATATGTATATAAGCATATGTATGTGTGTGCAGTGTCTGTGGAGGCCAGAAGAGGGTGTATGATTCCCTGGAACTAGAGTTGCAGATGGTTGTCCAGCTGCCATGTGGGTGCTAAGAACTGAACCTGGGTCCTCTGTAAGAGCATAGTGCTTTTAACCACTGATTCATCTCTCCAGCCCTTCTCCTAGGACTTTTAAAAACATTTCTTTTCATTTATGTGTGTGTGTGTGTGTGTGTGTGTGTGTGTGTGTCCTCAGAAGCCAGAAGAGGATGTCGGACTCTTACAGCTGGAGTTATAGGAGGTTATGAGCTGCCCTGATATGGATGCTGGGAACAAAACTCAGGTCCTCTGCAAGAACAGCAAGCACTCTTAATCACTGAGCCATTCCTCCAGGCTCTGTAAAGGATTTAAGCAATCAAGTTGTCTATAGTGTTGCTCAGAAGTCTGTGTAGGTTCAGGCTGGTCTAGCAGTCCTGCCATCTCCACCAAAGTCAGTTTATTATTTGGCTATAAGACAACTGTCAGCAACAACTGGGGCACAGTGCATCCTTGTTTGAGTCCATTGAGGGAAAGAAAACTTCACAGAAGTTCCCAGGTACATCCAACCACAAACCAGTTATTGTCAAGGGGAACAGAATGATCCTGCTTCACTGAAAGCAATGAGTCACAGCTTTAGCAATTCAAGAATTATCTAGGGAGGGTCTGGGGAGATGGCTTAGTCAGTAAAGCATCTACCGCACATGTATAAGGATCTGAGTACAGAGCTCCAGCTTTCACATAAAGCCCAGCATGATGCATGCATCTGCAATCCCATTGCTGGGAGACACAGACAAGCTGATCCCTGGTGCTCGTTGGCCAGCCAGTCTAGCCACAGATGAACTCCCCTCACACTGGTTCCCTCACATTCCCTAGTAGTCCCCTTCTCCTTAATGTTTTCTAAAATTATTTTATGTGTATGAGCGTTTTGCCTGCATGTATGTGCGTACCCATGCACGCAGTGCTTTCAGAAGTCAGAGGAGGGTGTTAGTTACCCTGATACCGGAGTTACTGATGGCTAGTAGCTGCTCTGTGCGTGCTGGGACCCAAACCAGTGCTCCCATCTCTCCAGCCCTCATCTTTTTTTTTTCAGTGACACGATATTACTGTGTAACCCCGGCTGGCCTGGAACTCACTGAGATCTGCCTGCCTTTGCTTCTGAGATTAAAGCTGGGATCAAAGGCGTGTACCACCATGCCTGGCTTTTTCCCAAGATTTTAAAAGTCCTCCTGCTGGTGTCCACATTCACTAGTGGGTGAGCTCTTACCAATAGCATGAATCTGTGGTTGTTGGATCTGTGCGAATCTGATGGGGAGGGGAAACATTTTAATCTCGTTTATGTGACGATTTATGGGAATAACTTTTCCCATGGGCTCATTAGACATTCATTTCCTACATTTTTGTGTTACCAGCTCCTGACCTTTGCTCGTTCTCTTGCTGATTGATATGTGTCCTTTTCTCATTGTTCTTTAAGCATTCTGTGTGTATTAACTGTTTTGTCCTTTGCTGATTTTTCTCCTGTCTTTGACTTTAAGTATAATCCATGCAACTCAATTTTTCCTTGAATGTAGGTCTCTCTTGTCCTTGTAGTCTACTTCTATATATGTTTTTAGGACAACATAGCATACTTAACAATTTTCCTTTTTTTTTTTTTTTTTGCATATTTGACACAAGGTCTCACATATCCCAGGTGGCCTCAGACCTCAAACTCATTACATAGCTAAGGTTGACTTTGAACTTTTTAAAAAACTTTTTGGTTTATTTTATTTTTATTTTGTGTGTATGAGTGTTATGCTTGCATGTGTGTAAGTGCACCCATGTCATGCAGTGCCTTCAGAGGACAGGAGAGGGCATGGAATCCCCTAGAAATGGGGTTACCGATGGTTGTTAGCCGCCATGTGGGTGCTGGGATTCGAACACAGGTCTGCAAAAACAGCCAGTGTTCTTAACTGCTGAGCCATCTCTCCAGCCTGACTTTGAACTCTTGATTCTCCTGCCTCTGCCTCCCAGTGCTAGGATAACAGATGTGGACCACAGTGCTCCAGCCTCTAAGCTGCTTCTACGGGCCCCGTAATAGTGGTTATCATAAGGTTTTCATATTCTCAATCAATTTTCTCTAATTACAGCACACTAAAATGTTGAGTTACAAAGAAGGGCATGGAGGGAAGCATGAATCTGAGCAAAAGTTCAGTGGCCACAGGAACCACGTCATGATGAGACCATTGTTTGTACGCTCAGAACATAAGCATGTTAAGTCACATTTGTGTTTATACTTACTCTGTTCAATTTCACAGCTGTTTGGGGGCCCAGCTGTGTCTGGCACAGCACTAGGAGGTGCAGCCAGGCCTGTGTGGCTCCTGTTCTTGGCAGAGGAGGAGGGGACCAGCAAACACCCATGAACTTCTCCCCTAGAGAAATAAAGGCATGGGAGGTGCACACAAGGATCCCAGATCACATGGAAACATGCCTGGCATCTTTCACGCTTCAGTCATGTGCTGTGCCTCTGGGCATCAGCAAACCTTCTGGACCTGCTCCTGAACACTGAGCTGTCCCCTTGCTAATAGCCTTATGTGTCCTCCCCAGGCACCTGCTATGGCCAGTGCACTCTGACACCATGACTGGTATTCCACTTCCTCCTGGTCCAGGACAAGGACAGAGATGGAGCACAGAAGTTTCTAGAAAACAATTTGTTATAAGTTTATCTCTTCTTTTCCCACCTGTGTGAATCCTCCCACTGGTGCTGCTGATGTAGAAGCAGAGCTGAATTTTCACAGTGGAAAAAGCCTAAATCCACTCCAAGGGCACATTTACAAGCTTTCAAATAATTTGAAAGCACTCACATTAAAATTTTGACTTCAAAAACTGTGACCAGTTCTGTGATTCACTTCTCACAAGAACAGACAATTTGAAGACACTCTGAGCACAATGAGCCCTCACAGTGAGGACTGCTGTGTGATGGGGACAACATGTAGAGACCCCTAGATCTCACCTTTCCTCCCTGCTTCAAGCCTCTGCATGCACTCACTGACTGATGAGACAGGCTGAGACAGGCCCTCGGGTGCCCCAGTTTAAATTTCCTCGGTGAGGTTTTGAATTCACAATGAGGTGAAGCTTGAAGAGGCACAAAGTCTGCATAGACCCAACAACCCACAGCTGGTTCTGTTTCTCTCTCTCTCTCTGCCTTTCACTCTATGTATGGAACTCTCTCTCTTTCTGCCTTTCACATTATGTATGGAACTCAGGACCTGGCACATACTAAGCAAGCACTCTCCCGCTAGGCTACATCCCCAAACTCAGAACTCTGAACTCAAGATGCCAGCAGGGCTATCTATGTTCCCTCCAAAGGATCTGGGAGGATCCATCTGCCCCTCTGGCTGCTGTGTCTTGGTTGTTGTAGCAAGGCTCCTGTTCTTGCCTCCCTCTGTGCCCACACAGCTTCTTCCCCTGTCTTCTATGTCTGCTTATAGTCTAACAAAAACACCAGACACCGGATTAGAACCCACTAGAACCTGAAATGGCTTATCTCAAAATTATTAGCTGACCACACTTACAATAACCCTACTTCCAAAATTAAGGCAAGCCAAGAATCCTAGAAGAGTATATTTTGATGGGACACCATTCAGCCCAGATTGTGACACATTGGTCTTTTCAAGGCCCTGGAAGGCTGTGGCTTTCCTTCCAGTTTTTACCAGTAGCCATTTTTTCTGGGAGAGAAGGTTCTAGAAATGCTGGAAATTTCCCTACCATGATGGAAACATCCTTACCATGATGATGAGGACACTCTTGGCTGAGGGACCTAAAGACACTCATTGTTATGAGCAAGCTATGTCAGAAACATAGACTGTCCCATTTCTGTCTTTCCACAATGTCCGAGTTTATTGATAATAAATTCACAAGCTATATCAATTCCATTGAGTTTAATTCACCAAGCACCACTGATTTCATTTGACAAATGTGACCATAGGCAATCACACATTCTTCTATGTCAATCTTAATTACTAATGTTAACACTCACATACTATATGTCACACAGTAGGTATGTTACAGAGTAGCAACAAAAGGATGAAAGAGGCTGTGGGGCTCAGAGGTACCTCACTGCAAGCAAGTGCAAAAAGACCAGACATACAGAAAGAGGCCGGAAGGTGGTTAGAGATGAAGGAATCTGTCTCTAACCTTGTTTTGGGCACAGACTGGTTCAAGTACACACCTGCATCTGGGTGACCTGCAGTTTGGGTAGGTCATGTCAAGGCAGCAGGGTCTTAAAAATTGGGAGTTCCTGCCTGTCAGTCCTGTGATGACAGTCCTTGATGATCTAATGACAGGTGTGGGGGGGGTGGGTAGAGTTAGGACTCGGTGTTAAATCTCTCCTTTTGTGTGGTCCTGGAAGGGGTGTTGCATTGCTGTTGGTATTGAGTAAGGTCACAGGCCCAGTTCTTCTGAGATGGTTCTGATACTTGCATGCGTGCTCAAGTTCACTACTGTATTAGTCTCTTTTCTGTTGCTGTGATAGAAACACTGACCAAGGGAACTTATAAAAGGAAGAGTTTATTTAGCTTGTGATTCCAGAGGGGCAAGAGACCATCATGGCAGGGAGCATGTAGGCAGAGGCGGCTATAGAAGACGCAGCAGCTAAAGGCTCACATCTTCCTGCAGGCACAGGAAGCAGAGCATGACTGGCGATCCAACAAGGCATAAGAACTCTCTAAGCCCGCCCCAGAGACATGCCTCCTCCAGCACGGCCACACCTTCTAAGACCCCCCCAAACAGCGCCACCCACTGGGCACAAAATGTCTGAATACTTGGAACCTACGGGGAGCATTCTCGTTCAAACCACCACACTAACTTAATTTGGTAAGTCCACAGGTTCTAATATCTTCTTTGTATAAATAAACTCTCTCAGTCTGTGCCTCGTGGTTTGTGCGGGATAGATGGTGGTTATTTGTTTGCACAAACAAAATGCAGAGTTCTCCTGCCTCAGTGCTTGCCCTCAAAATGCAGCAAACTACTGCTTTACGAAGTGGAGTAAACAGCCTGATAGGCACTGTTATATCACTATGCATCAGCTCAGAGCAGGTGACCGCCTGAGCTCCACATCACCTATCACTCATCAGGGAGTATACATGCAGAAGCCTTGGTTGTGCTCCTGTGACTAGGACAGAAGAAGCTTTGAGGGGCTTAGGTTGATCTTGTTAGAGATAGCTCCAGTGGTTCATTTTCAAAGGTGCCTGGAGCCAGCTTCGGTCCAGTTACAAATGAACAGAAAACGCTAGACTCCCTTTGATGCCACAATTCCCCATACACTCTGCTAAGTTCCACCCCCTCCAAAAAAAAAAAAACCCTGGAAATTTAAAATAGAAATTACTCAGCGCCAAGCTTGTCTGCAAGGTCATGCGTTTGATAAACTTTAAAATAAACAGGATGAGGTGGCAGCACATGCCTTTCCCAGCACTTGGGAGGCAGAGGCAGGTGGCTCTCTGTAAGACTGATGGTCAGCCTGGTCTACATAGTGATTTCCAGGCCAGCTGGGGCTACATGAAAACCCTGTCTCAAAAAGACCAATCAATCAATCAATCAATAAACAAATAAATAACAGGATGACACCAGGCATGGTGGTACATACCTTTAATCCCAGCACTCTGGAGGCAAAGACAGGAAGATCTTTGTGAGAGCAAGCTCAGCCTGGTCTACATAGTGAGTTGTAGGTAGGCTTGGGCTATGGGAGACCCTGTCAAAAAATAAAACAAAATAGAATAAGCAGAATATAAAAAATGTAGAGATGAATCCAAAGATGGTTTTCTGTTGAGAAGAAGACAAATGTGAGGGACAGAGGCAAGGTAAGACCCAGATGACATGTATGATTGAAGCAGAGTGGAACTTAGCAGAGTTTATGGGGAATCGTGGCATCAATGGGAGTCTAGCATTTTCTGTTCATTTGTAATTGGACCGAAGCTGGCTCCAGGCACCTTTGAAAATGAACCACTGGAGCTATCTCTAACAAGATCAACCTAAGCCCCCTCAAAGCTTCTTCTGTCCTAGTCAAGGGAAATGAACAAGCCGGGTCCTTGGGCAGCCCAGTGTTCTTCTACTGACTATAGAGCCAGGCGGTGCACAGAGCCAAAGCTTTAAAATAAAACAACAGGTGACAGGATGTTCCAACGGGTTCAGATCAGGACCAGGGACAGCTGGGCCCATGGTGCCTGCCAGAAGATCTCTGTTCACATCTGAGAACCAGTGAGTGGGAGGGTATTGGCCTCCTGTGAACAGGGGTTCTCATCACCAGGCACAGTTCTTACAGGAAGGACAGAACTGGGACTGGGTGTGGTGGCACCAGCTGTAATCCTAGGTCTTGGAGGGGCGGTAGAAGGGTTGGTTCAAGACCAAAGCCAGCTACATAGTACATTTGAGAACAGCCTGGGCTACGTGCCCTGCCTCAAAAAAGAAGAAAGCAAGGAAGGAAAGAGAAGGGACAGAGGGAGGGAGGGAAGGAAGGAAGGAAGGAAGGAAGGAAGGAAGGAAGGAAGGAAGGAAGGCAGGCATTGGACTGAGGCCAGAGAGGGCCATGTCACCTATCAGATCAGCCAAACGCTTCACTCTGCACAGAGCTGCGTGAATGCAGGGTTAGTCACTCAGCAAATGGACACTTGGGTGGAACAGTTCCTAGTGTGGGGAGGGCAGGAGTGAGTCAGGGTGGCAAAGCCAGTTAGGGCAACAGCAGCCTCTTCTCTCACAGAGCATGTATCTGAGATGTGTGGCCTCACTGAGAGGAAGCTGAGACTTGATGTGGCATAACCATCTGAGGGAACCACATCAGGTAGAGACACTAAGCCCATGTGGCTCTCAGCAGTGCTGACTCTAGGAGGCTGGTAGTGACCATGTGTTCTCAGACAATCTCATAACCATATCCATAGTTCACCTACATCCCCCAAGTATACATTGGCCATGTGCAGGGCACACAAAAGCATAAATCTCACCTCAAAGAGGATAACAGTTTATTCTGGAGGTGAATATAAGTGAACATAGTCCAGGAATACAGATCCAGGTTACTCCAAATCCCATGTTCCAATGTGGTAACAGTTTCATGAAGTTTTTATAGTAACAGAACAAAGAAAAGTCATAAACCAAGACACTTCAAATACATTGGTGGAAACATTAAGCAGGCAGTTACAGCAAAAAAGAAATCTCAGCTCTAGGCCTCAGATGGTATCTGATGGCACTTAGCCTTTTGGTTGGTGAAAGTTGATGGTCTGCTAAGTCAATACATTCCAAAGGCTTTTATTTGTTAGTCACAGGATGATAAGTCAGAAACAAAGGTGGACCAAGAATAGCTAGTTAGGAGGCTAAAGATGGCCCAACATAAATTATAATTAGGCTCTGGACCTGCAGCATTCCAAACTCTGCACAGTCACTGAAGTTCTAATCAGATAATCAGCCTCTGCAAGAGTTCAGTTTTAAGATGCAGTTTTTCTGGGAACTTTTGTTCACACTGGGAACAATGTATATTCATTATCAGATTAAAATTTTCATACATGGAACTAAAAATTTAATAATTAAGAATTTAGATAGGATAAAATTAAACCTTCCCAAAAAGTTACCTTACTAGAACGATTGATTTAAATTCATTTGGTTTTGGTAATGATTCACTCTAGAATTTCTAACATCTATAATTCTCAAATGTCAAAAATCAATTACTTTATATAGGTGAACTATGTTTTGTAGGAAAGCCAGAACTGTCGTGTTTGTACATGAGTCAGATGCCATGATCCAGGAGTGAAATCTAGACAAGG
This sequence comes from Eospalax fontanierii, assembly GCA_035773235.1. NCBI lineage: Eukaryota > Metazoa > Chordata > Mammalia > Rodentia > Spalacidae > Eospalax > Eospalax fontanierii. The sequence continues at coordinate 42,608,814 of CM069524.1, forward strand.
GCCCAGTTCTACAGCAGCCACACTGAGAGTGCTTTAGAGACCCTTCTGAGGCTAGGGTTAAGATCTAATGTGGTCTAAATGGTGCTGAATCTGCTCATTTTCCCACACTGTGGCAAGAACAAAAAAGAAGAGGTTAAAATGGCCTTTGAAGCCCTATCCACTGATCCCAACACTCCGGGCTTATCCCAGGACCCCGCCAAACGCAGTCACAGCTGTTTCATTTGCCTTTCTCATGACTTACACAAATAGAAACATTCAGCTTTATGTATTTCGTGTTTTTCAAGGGGATCTGGAGGGAAATGGATGGAGATGGGGCTTTTCAGTGTAGAAAGTGAGTTGAAACCCAGAGCCCAGGGATTTGACTCAGGGAACAGGATCTGGGAGAACATTGTTGAAGTGAGAAAGAGAAATCCTAAGAGAACCCAGGGACTCTGCTCTTACATTTTCCTACATAAAAATTTTTTAAAAGATTCATTTTTACTTTTATTTATGTGCGCATGTGCTACGTGAAGACAGTACCTGTGGAGGCCAGAAGAGGGCATCGGATTTCCTGGAGCTGGAGCTACCAGTAGCTGTGAGCCACCTGTCATGGACGCCAGGGACTGGACCCAAGTCCTCCGGAAGAGCAGCAAATGCTCTTCAACCCCTGAGCCATCTCTCCAGCCCTCACAAAAATATTTTCATATGCAGTAAGATTTAATAATGAAAAAAATTCCCAATGTCTTCTAATAGAAAAATTATCAGCCACTCAAACCTGAGTGCTACAAACGTATTATCATAATCCTGTGGCATAACAAGAAGTTTGGAATGGAGCCAGAAAAATTAAAACTTTTTTTATTATTTGCATGTGTGTGCATAGCATACATTCACATGTGTGTGTGTATGTGTGTGTGTGTGCATGTGTATGTGTGTGTGTGTCTGTGTAGGTCAGATGACAACTCTTGAGAGTCAGTTCTTACCTCTCACTACAAATTCAAGGATTGAACTTGGTTGCCAGACTTGTACAAGTGCTTTTACCTGCTGAGCCATCTCCATGGCCCCAAAACATTAAAAATTCATTAATTTGAAGTCAGTGTGAGGATGGAATTGCTGGCAGAGAGGAAATTATTAACACGGTCACAGTGAATGTGGATGCGAAACCCACAGTGATCACTGCTAAACAAGTTGACACTGAGGACAAAACACCGTAATCCAACTGAAGTATAATTGGTGTCTCTAGGTTGCGTGCCGACAGAGACATACTAGTAATCAAAGAGACAAGACGTTTATCTGAAAGAAAGCATAAATTAACTTGTTAGACAAAAACATGAAATTGTAAGGCTCAAGGCCAAGATGTATACTAATAAAATTATGATTGCTCATATTTAACTTCACTGAGATATAATTCATGTGCAAGAAATTTCCTCCATTAAATGTCTGTAGTACAGTAAGTTTGACCAGAGTATGTACTATGAAGCATGGCCAGGTCCAGGAAAAAGAGAGTATGTCTGTCAATGTCAGACAAATCCTTCTCAATTTTAGAGATGCCCCCTGCATCTGTTTTTCCTATGCTGGTCTGGAACTTGCAATTCTCCTGCCTCTGCTTCCTGAGTGCTTTGATTATAGGCATGGGCCAACAGGCCTGATTTCCAACCTCTGCTGACCTACATTTTGATGTTTGGACATTCATTTGTCTTCCCTGTGACTTACACAAATAGAAACACTCAGCTTTTTGTACTCTGCATCTGACTTCTCTTGCTCAGCATGATACTTTCTGACTCTTTTCTGAGCACAGCAGTGGTCTGTTATCACTGCCAAGTGATTGAGACTTCTTGGCATGAAGATGCTACAGCCTGCTTGTTTGACCATCACTGTTTTTCCTGGTTTGGGCTGTTTTATACTAAGCTGCTGTAAATTCTCATGCTCAAGTCTTGGTGTGAGCATAGTTTCATTTCTGCTGGGGAAACCTCAGGCTGGGAAGCTGAATGTGCTAAGTGTTTTCATAGGACTGCTGTGCCTTTTCCAATGGCAGCATGGCGCTGTTCACCATGTCCAGTTCTTGAGTGCTTCAGCCGCTCTGTGAGCTTGCCAGCATTCAGCATTGTTGGTCTTCTGGGTTTTGTATACTGTAATGTATGTGTAGTGAGATATAGTATATTTTAGTTGTGTCTCTCTGGTAGTTAATGTTCTGGAAAATGTGTTTGGCCACATGCCTGCTTATATTACTGAACTTCAAAGAGGACACAATTGTCAGTCTATTGGAGAAAAGAAAAAATGTCTTTCTCAAGGGTATAAACTAGTTGGCATTTTTACATCCCCCAAAGTGAAAGAAAACTATGGAGCAATGCTAGGAAGGGGCAGCAGTGCCCTGTGCTCTCTCTCACCCTCCTCAGGGCAGGGTGGCAGAGAGGAAATGCCAGCTTAACATGTCCTAAAGCCACATGCCACCTCAGCTCAAGGCCAGGAACTGACTCTTCAGCACATCTGTTGACGGTGTTTAAGTTATATCCCTGGTACCACACAGCCTTTGCTATTTTGTAAAGAATATTCTTTTGAAACAGAGTCTCACGTAGCCAGGCTGGCTTTTGAACTTACTATGTAAGACCTTGAACTTCTGATCCTGCTGCCTCTACCTCTCCAGTACTTAGATGAGAGACACGCACCACCCTCCCCAGTTTATGTGGTGTTAGATCTAACCCAGGGCTTCACACAGGCTGAGCAAGTACTCTACTAATCAAGCTCCAGCTTTACAGGAAATATTCTGTAGAGAATATTTTCAAATGGTGGATTACAGTTGGTACTAACATATAGAAAGGGTATTTGGTTCCACTAATCTTTTTTTTTTTAAGATTTATTTATGTGTGTATGCCTATGCGAGTTTATGTGCACCACACACACGCAGGTGCTGTGGAGGCCAGAAGAGGTCATCAGATCCCCTCAAACTGGAGTTATAGGTGTTATAAGCTACCTATGTGGTGCTGGGAACTGAACCTGGATCCTCTGCAAAAGCGGTAAGCATTCTTAACTGCTAATCCATCTTTCCAGCCCCAGAGATTTTTTTTCTTTTGAGACAGGGTCTCACCATATTAATCTGGCTGGCCTGGAACTCCTTATGCAGACCAGGTTGGCCTTTGACTCAAAGAGATCTACCTTTCTCTGCCTCCCCATTGCAGGAATTAAAAGCATGCATGACCACACCCTGCCAGATTCCATTGTTTATAGTCACCATGTTGCTACACTTGAGGTTAAAGGTTAAATAAGGTATAAGGGTTAGGTCGCATTTATGTTCCAAACTTATGGCAACGTGGTCACAGGGGCCAGTGCTGTTTTCCTGACTGTAAGGTATTCTGCACTTGTGTAGGAGGCCCTGTGTGTAAAAACACACTGAGTATTTGGGGAATAAAGCTTCCTAGCCCCAACTTGAAATGGTTCAGTAAGAAAAACTTTTTAAAAAGACTTATTTTTATTTTTTGTTTTGCTTAGTGGTAATTATTATATGAGGATGACTTTGGTGGGGTTTCTTTTTAAGCTTATCAAAAATAGCACAGATACCCACTGCTGGGGAAGTGAATCTCAGCAAGATAACAGGAGTACATGCAATTCGAGCATGTGTCAGTCACAAGTAGTCGTAGCTCCTTGCTGGGTCCTTAGTGGCAGCCTAGGCTGATATGTGGAACTCAGGCCACTCTCGTCCAGAATAGTGGTCTGTGTCATCCTGGACAGCCCTTGTTTGAAGCTACAGGCCCACTCCTAACAGTTGCCTTTGACATCTGTTGTTTCTCTTTCCATGTGACCCTCTGGAGTCTGAAGCCCTGAGTCAAGTGTCCAGTAAGGTTACCCATGTCTTGGCTTCAGTTGAACTTTTCAAAGAACAAATTTACAAATAGTTTGTGGATTTTTTTTCTGTCATCATTTTTTTGGTGTTTTAGTGCCGTCTCAATTCTATGACTCTGGGTATAAAAATGAGCAGTGAGCAGGTAATGCCCAGGATGTTCATCCTAGCCAGCGTGCCCTCCCCTTCCACCTGCTCAGAGCCACCAGCTGGGAGGACAGCAGCCAACAGCAGCGTGAACCCAGAGCAGCCCTCTGAGCAGCTGCCTGAAGGAAATCCTTTAAATAGCGACAGCTACTGCCTTCTCAAGGCAGTTTTTGGGAGTGTGTTCACTTAGTTCAGGTAAAGACACTAAGAAATATTAGACACAAATCTCATAAATCAGCTTAGCCACATAGTTAGAAATGTATGTTTGATACATATGGAGAGATTATTCAGACCGTGACCAGACCATATGTTCAGACAAAACTTCAACCTAAATCTGCATCCGTATGCATAAGAAACCTAACCCAGAAAACCATCATTCACAAAATAGTAGCTTCTATAACAATGCACCTAAAGTGGCCAGGACTCAATGAATAACCCATTGCTTCCAACCTTGGACTGGCCAGCAGAAGACAAATAGGCTCCCTGCCAATCACATCAGCCCCCAGTTTCCACTGAGCCACCTCCAGTGTCCCCAGCCAGCAACTCTACCGGGGCACACCTGAGCCATCCCTTTGTCCTGCTCCACTTTCTTCACTCCCCTGCCTGCTCTCAGTGTCTGCCAGCCCCAGACCAAGATGTCCAACTCTGGTCATCACAAACTCTGAAGAACTCGTTCTTCCTTTTCTCATTTGCTTGGACATCTTTATTCCACAGGCTTGCTATGACATACTCACATAATCCTATAGGGAGGAGTGCAGCTAAACCAACCAAACAGGAATCTTGCTGAAGACGAAACATGAGCAGACACTAACTACCTGGGGAGGTGGTAGAGGCTGAGGACTGAGATCAGAATGCTAAGCCAGGTTAGGAGGAGTCTTACTGAAATCATGGTAAGTGATAGACAAACATGGAAGTTACCTAGTCAAAATCTTGTATCAGGAGTTCCCAGCCTTTTGGCTTCTCTGGGATACATTGGACAACATTAAATCCAACCCTCAGCTCACAGGTTTATTTTGTGTGACAATGTGATGTGACATTGTCATCTACAAAGTTCATGCTCAAGAACATTGAACTAAGCTACAAAAAGTCACAAAGAAATATTGTAATGGGTTCCAGTGTTCACTGTTTTGTGCTGGGGAGTGTCCCTAGCTATTCTGGGCCCCCATGGGCCTTGGGTGAGACACCCCTAGTCCAGCTGAAAGAGTTCACAGCAGTCAAAGTGGAGTTAGTCTATGAGCAAATCTTGTCCTATCCAATACCAGTGCCAGTACCAGGGCACCTGCTGCGCATGCCTGGCTCTCTACAGGGCGCTCCTTGAAGAACTGTTACATATTATCACGGCCTTATTTCTGAGGTGATGCTGGAAACTGAGATTCTTAAATACAATGGTAGTGAACTGTTCACCAAAGGGACAAGCACTTCAAAGCACAATAAGGCCTGCTGAGTCTGTACACACTTCACAGCTTCCCCGGTTGCAGATACTATACAACTAGGCAATAAAATCCACTCCCCAGAATCGCCCTTCCTCATCCTTAAGACTGAATCAGATCTCAGAAGGTATGAGTATCTGGCTACATATCACTCTGTGTGTCTGAGGGTTTTCTCCAAGGACAGGCACATTTGAATCATCAGACTCTATCCCCAGCAAGGTAGCCTTGTCCAACAGCTACAGAACTGAGTGGAACAAAATAATGGCCTCTCTGAGTGAAAGGGAGCTTCTCCCTTCGGACTGACGGGCCAAATACGTAAAAACCCAAGGGTTTTTACGGTATTTATAATCCAGCATCATTCCAATCCCACTCCAACAGTGGTGGGCTTGAATTCCTGCCTAGGTGACTGTGGACCAGGCACAGGGGTCTTTAGTCTATGTGACCATGCACAGGGGTCTCTAATCTACAAGTCAGGGGAGCCGAGAGCTGGAATTCTGAGCAGGAAGTGTATTTATAGAAGCAGATGCAAAGGTTAGAGGAACAGCTGATTCCTTAGACAAATAGGTTGTTTCCTTAGAAAAGCAGGGACTGTTTTCTTAGACAACCTGCTGTGACCTTTTCTCAATTAATTTTACTTTTTCTCAGACTGACAACAAACCTCATCAGCTCTATCTTTGCATGAACTAGGTCTTCAGGCTATAACTCTCCTTGTCTTTTCCACCCCTGGCTGGCCCCAGTTCTCTGATGAACAGGTAGCATCATTGGAAAACAACCTTGCATGAGGCATATGAACAGTTCACAGTGCCCCTCACACTATTTTTTGTAAACCATGTGTGTCCCCTTTTAACATGGCAGAGATGAGCACATCACTAGCATGACCCCAAGACAGAATCTCCATCTAGCACAGGAAAATAAGCTATAGCATATAAACTTAAAACCATGCTTAGTAATCAATATGTCCATATTCTGGGTTACTTAAAAACTACCTAGGTACCTTAAAATTATACATTAATTACCTCGATTTGGAATTTATCTGAAATTATCTTTGACCCTGGAAATTATCTTCAAGCTGACAGTACAAAAACATAATTTGATGGGGCTGGAGAGATGGCTTAGAGGTTAAGAGCAATGGCTGCTCTTGCAGACGACCCAGGTTCAATTCTCAGCACCCACATGATGGCTAACAACCATCTATTCCAGTTCTAGGGGAATCTGACACTCTCTTCTGACCTATGTGGACATTGCACAACATGGGTGAACTTACCTACATGCAGGCAATACTCTCATACAGATAAAAATAAAAATAATAAAATATTTTAAAAGAAACATAATTTGAAAATTGAAGTAAAAGCCATCAGAAAAAAGTGCATATGTATATGAATATGTAGACACACACAGCTATAATTTTTATATTTTTATTAACATTATTTTATAAATTTTTTAAATTGTAAAGGAACAACATGGCTTTGCTCACAAACCTGTTTTAATTTGGAACCCACATTGCTGATAAATCAGGGACAGCACTTCCTGGCCCAATTTTAGACTAAAGTAGTCTTATTTATCAAGGTTGTATTTAATTTGTAAAATTAGGAAGTTTCAGTTTGCATAAGTAGTCCTTTATCTCTGTGAATCAATCACACAAGGCTCCTAAAACTCAAGAGGTTTTACAGTTAAAGTGCCTCTAGATATAGGAAGATACTATACATCCCCAGGAGAGGTAAAAAGCAATGTTGTAGTTTCAAGATATCTTTAATTTTAGCTTTGCTAGTGTGATGGTATCGGAATCAGGGCCTTTAACAGTGATGAATGTGTCTCCCTCCTGAATGGATCTCAGGTCCTTAGAAGAGCCTTTCTTTGAAATGGAAAACTCAGAGCTGGTTGAGAAACAATGAAAATCTGACCTAAAGAAACATCTCCTTGCTTGGTACTTGTTTAGCCTCTGCTTCTGATTCCATACACGTGTGTCCTGTTAAAATTCCAGCTCATGGAGGCAAGAGACCCCTGGTGACCCATAAGAAACTGTGGCCTGCCACTCAGGCTTCGGAAATTACTTCCTGAGTCTCTTCCACCAGTAATTAAACCTGTGATCCTCCATTGTGTCCCCAGTGCCTGATTTGAAAGCAGCAACTCCTACAGTGCCTGCAGTGTGGCTGTCTCCAAGGGAGGTAACAGGTGTCCTCTGCTCCAGAGGACCAGCGGCAAAGTGACACCTTGGGGCAGGGAGAAGCCTCTAGATACCCATCTGCTGCCAATATGATCACAGGTCCTTAGGTGGATATTACAAAGGAAAAATAAAAACTGGACATGATGGGTGCTCTTTTAATCCCAGCACTCAGACACAGAGGTAGTTGAATCTCTGTGAGATGGAGGCCAGACTGGTCTACACAGTGCATTCCAGGCCATCTAGGGGAGCCACATAGTAAGAATATATCTCAAAAGACAACAACAATAAAAAAAAATAAAAACCAAAACACAAAATCATAGAAACACAAAAAACACAAAAAACAAAATCATAGAAGGAATGCCTCATCGTGTGTAGCTGTAATAGTGTTGCCTTTTTAGTTAAAAAAGTATTGCTCAAAAGAGTTTATAAACGAATGTTCAGGGCAATAAAATCATATTCTGCTCCACATATGAATTTCTGGGCATGAGAATGACTTCATTTCTAGTGGTTTCTACAATGTACAGAGTTGAGACCACAGCAACTATTTTGCTTTGGTTTTGTTGTTATTGTTTGTTTGCTTTTTTGATGTTTTAATGTCTTTCAGGGTTTCCCCAGTAGTCTCAACAGATCTCAAGCACACCTACAATCCTAGTGGGTCCACAAGCCTGAGCCTAATGTTACAGTTTCCAGAACAGCCTTCCTAGCGCAGCATTCACCCAAAGTTTCTGCTCAAAGCTGTATTCTCCCGTTTGTGACTCTTACTGTAATTTGCAGTCACTTTTGTTGGGGGTCTTGTATAAAGTCTATGACTCCTCTAGATTAGAGATGGGTTTTCCCAAAACCCAGCAATCTGCTTTATGGAAAATGCTCATAATTGTGTGCTATATTCATAAACAAAAGGCAGCTAGAAATAGAATGAAGTATTCTGGAGGCTAGCTTCCTCCAAGTCCAGAGAGGAAGTTGCAGGGCTATAGCACACGCGCTTTCCCCTGCTCCCCATGGCTCCTGTGGTCAGCGATAAGGAGCCTGTCCCTAGGACAACAACCTGGTTCCCTGAAAACTCTGGGTACCCCTGCAAGGCCCCAGGCTGACCCTGCTGACCCTCTGTCCTAAAGGTTCTTTCCGAACTCTTTATAGGTCCCCAAGGTGCTCTGGCAATGGAGGTTCAGTTGCCTAATTATGCTGTGCACCGGAGTCCAGACCACACCTACATGGGCTTTTCTGTCTTCACAGTGTGTTCTCTGGAGCCTCACACTTGTCCTCAGAAGGACAGAAGCAGATCCTGAGTTGGACAGTGCTGTTTCCTGGTCATAGGGTCACCCTGCACGGAGGCCCTGCACCAGCTTTTGACAAGCATCACCTCTGTCCCACAAGGCAGGTATCTTACCTCGGGCTGCAGAAAATATACCGAAAGTTGGGGTGTAGCTCAGTTGCAGAAAGTTGGTCTAGCAATGTCTGAGTTCCTTCCATCCAGCACTGGAGGAGAAAAAAAAAAGAGAGAAGAAAAAGAAATGGAGTGAGGGAGGGAGAGAGGGAGGGAGGGGAAGGAAGAAAGAGGGAGGGAAGGAAGACAGGTTAGGAGGGAGGGGACGGGGGGGTGGGAAGGAGGATGGGAGGGAAGTATAACTTGGGGCACAAACAATGGACATTTGTTTTCTCAGTCAAAATGCCAGATCCAAGCCTAAAGCCCAGTGTTTCACTCCCGGGGAGGGCCTCCTGGCTTTTAGATAGCTGCCAGCCTGCAGTCTGGGGGCACAGAAGAAAGGGGCTTTCCTCTTCTCTTAAAAATGCCAATCCTACTGGATTAGGATCACTTAACCTTAACTGCGTCCTGAAACCTTATGTCTAAATATAGCCACACAGAGGGAGGCCAGGGGGGAAGTCAACAAATGAATTTTGAGGGATGAGCACACAGCCAGTCTATGGCAGCAAGAATTCCCACCGTCTCACAGACAGGAACATGAAAGCCAAACATGTACTTAAGCAATCTTTCCCGGAGAAGAACCAGACAGGCATCTGGTTGGCCAAGCTTCATACTTCATGCCTGCACCTCCATCAGGGTTCTCTCTCTCTCTCTCTCTCTCTCTCTCTCTCTCTCTCTCTCTCTCTGTCTCTCTCTCTCCTCTCCTGCTTTGGCCACTTTTCCCACATTGGCCTCTGCATCCCTGCTGGGTCTTATTCCAGGGACGAGAGACATGTTAAAAGCAGGACCTGGTCAAGCAGAGCAGTACACTGGCTGGCCAGTGGCCACTCCATGGGCTTAACACCCTGGAGACTGTACCCGCAGCCAGGAAGAAAGGCGGCAGCAGAGGGGGCAGAGACTTTCACAGGGCTGAAACTCCCCAGCATGTGTGTGAGTCTGGAGGACGGGAGAGCGTGAGAGTGAGGGGCAGAGAAGAGCCCCTGCAGCAAGTACACTTGCTGTAGTGTCCTGGCTCTGGGAACACCCCATCAAAGGACCTGCATGGAGGCATGAATGCCCACTCTTCCCTGGCCAGGAGCCCAGGCGGGGCTGGCTGTGACCTGCCCCTTTAAACAGTTGGACGCTGAACGTGGGTCCGATCACAATTAAAAGAGGTATTTTTTTTTTCCTCCTAAGTATTTCCAGATGTTTTGAAGACATAATAGGAGTGAAACAGATTGAATTCAAGCCCCCAAAATAGAACCTGACAAGTTTGTTACTGAAAGAAGTATGAGCAAAAACTTTGCATCATTCACATTTTATTCATTCTTCCTCCACGGAGTAGCTTAAATAAACAGCCGTCATAGCGGTGGCTCTGTAGGACTTTCTATGGTCTCGGAGTGTTTTTTATCTTGTTCTGTTTTGTTTTTTGTTTTTTGTTTTTTGTTTTTTTGAGACAGGGTCTCCTTGTAGCCCCAGCTGGCCTGGAACTCAATGTATAGACCAAGCTGGCCTTTATCTCACAGAAATCCACCTACTTCTGCCTTCCGAGTGCTGGGATTAAAGACCTGAGCCACCATGTCCAACTAGGAGTGAAGATTTTAAGAAACAATTTTAGTTCAAATGTTACATCATCATCTGCTTAATGGCCTCCTTTAAAATTTCTATCCTGTTTATTGTTGCTAGTTAATGGCCTAAAAGTTCAAATTGGTTATGAGTTTTCTATTTAACAAAAAACCTGAATTAATCAGAGGCAAGGAGACTATTCTATCTCATGTGTCTATTTAATAGGCTTGCTTACGTTCTGGCTCACGACTGACACGGCTAATTCGCTTTGTAGTTACTGGCAGTGTTACCTCAGTATGCTGGGCATTCTGCTTATGCTGTCTTACTGGGGATTCATGTCAAGGGCAGACAGTAAGGAGCACACAGATTTAGTTGATGATTGAAACCAAAGTAGCAATGTATGGCCGAAAGTACAGTCCGGACTATGTGGAGCTGGAGCCTGGGCATGTGGGGGCCCTGGGCAGTGCCATCCTCTGGAAAAAATGGGACATGAGACATACAAGTGCCTGTCCCCCCACACCTGTGTCCAGACTTCTCAGGTAGGGACAGGTGGAAGACTGGGCTAGAGTGCCAGACAGATACATAGGCCAATAGAGAGATCCTAGAAGTCACCCACAAACAGACTCTTTTGGAAGCTCAGAGAGTTTTAAGATTCACGAGGCCTCTTCCCAAGATTATATAAGCAGTCTAGTTTACTGAGTTAAACAATGGCTGGGGCAAGAAGACTCTGGTGGAGCTGCCAGCAAGCTGTGCAGGGAGCTCCAAGGATGTACTTTCCTGAGTCCTCACCCAGGCTAGAGGCTTTTCAGTGATGGGGTTGCCTTTGGGTCATTCCTGCTCTTGTAAAGAACCCCAGTAAAGCCACTGGCTCACCAAACTAGAGTTGGGTGGAATCATTTCTTTGGTCTGTGATTGGTACCCTATCTGAGGTGAATAGATATTTGTTCACATCTCCCCAGGAAAAGTCACACAACAGGGCAGCACAGGGTCCACGTGAATGGGTGTGAGACCCCTGGCTGTAAACTGGAGATATTCTACGGGGGCAGGAGCATGCAGGATCTCTCTGCGGCCAACTTCTCACGAATCTGTAATTATCTCTAAGTTTAACTAAACAAGCATAAACTTTGAAACCGCAGCTTCTGTTTTTGCTTTAGCTCATTGCTAAGGCTCTCCATACTCCTGTCACCACAGTTTGATTAGACCTCGGTGTATAGCAAGCAGAAAGTAACAACAGGGCCAGCAAGATGGCTCAACAGGTAAGGCACTTGTGGCCAAGCCTGATGGCTTGAATTTAGCACCCACCCCCAGGAACCACATGACAGGCATATTGACTACTGAAAGTTGTTCTTTGGCCTACACACACACACACACACACACAAATAAATGTGATAAGAATTTTGAAAAAGAGCAATGGAAGTGTGTCAATAATGTTATGGACATCCACAATATGTACATCTTTCCTAACATCCAGCTGTGCATTCAGAAATTTATAATTCCTATGTGTCAAATGAAATGAATAAAGGGAAAAACAACTAAAATAAATAAGTGAAAAGAACACTTTCCATCATAAGACTTCACTTCTACACAGCACCAGAGAACAAGAAAGGACTACAACTTCCACTTTAAAGTTTGGACAATTTAAGGGGATTAAGTTCTAGATGGACACCTACTCAAGTCTACCTAAGCACTTTATGTGGAACTTTCTGGGCATTGTAATATAGTTGGATTTGCACATACAATGATTTTACTCTCTAAGTGCTTTTGTTCCTATTATTAGTCTAGCCTTGGAAAGATATAGGCTAATAAAAGGACTTAAAAAGCAGCTTTTCACTTGAGGGTCAAAGCACAAGTCCTTGTGTAAAGGGAATTTGGGGGCCAGGCATAGTCAGACACACTTTTAATCCCAGCACTCAGGAGACAGAGGTGGTGGGTCTCTGTGAGTTCTAGGCCAGCCAGAGCTGCATAGTGAGATTCTGCCTTAAAAAAAAAAGTAATTTTCTCCTCTAAATAGCTAGTTGGAAGGTTAGTCTCTGGTACACCTAGGAATTCATGCCTTTTCTACGGTTTGTATTCCTCTTACTCTTCAGTGACTTTGCCAACCTCGTGTTTTCTTTTGGTCTTGTTCTGTGTTAATTTTCCTCCTTTCTCATCCCTCTCTTTGACCTCTTGTTTTGCTGAGGAATTCATAGAAATAGTGTAATAATTCAGAAAGCACTGTGTGTGGATGTTGGCCCAGGTACAGTCTGGGCCATGGAGGCTAGCACCATTTTGACCTCGCACAGTCTTATCCTGTTGACACTGTAAACTAGCTGGTACTATAAAACCTCATTGCTCAAGCTAAGAGGGAAAAGTGATGTTCCTGCCCAAGAGATTTGCATGTTCTGAGTACTCAGTCCATTTATCCACCCACATGTTCATCCATCCATCCACGCACTCTCCCATCTATTTATCCATCCATCTACCTATCCACTCACCCACCCATCCACCCACTCATCCTCCCATCTTTTCATCCACCCACCTATCCCTCCATCCACCTACCTATTTGTCCATCCATTCATCCATCCATTCATCCATCTGTTCATCCGTCCATCTATCTACACACCTACCCACCCACCCATCCATTCATCTACTCATCTAGCCAGCCGGTCAGCCACCCACACCCATTCATCTGCTCATCTACCAACTTCCTGTCCATTCATCCACCTACCCATTCATTCTTTATGCATCAGTTCTTCCATCCAGCCATCCATCCACCTTTCCACATGCCCACCCACCCAGGACCTTCACTTCTGAGCTGTTTCCTAAAAGTCAATAGAGCTAAACTGCCATATTCAGAGTTGCAATTCATATGCCCCATGGTGCTCAGCAAGGCAGTGTTCACAGAGGATGTGTGATCTATAAAATCAGAGATAAGAGAACACATTGCAGGGGAGGGAACACCTCCCCTCCCCAGCTATTCTCAGAAGCTGGCACAAGATTCAATAAAACATAGGTTAACAGGAAAAAGGTATGCACATTTGATTGATATTTTAATTCTATGTGCAGTAGGCCTTTAAAAAAAACTTTTTGTGTGCTACGTGTATGTGTGTCCGTGTGTGTGCATGTGTGGGCATATACATGCACATGGGTGTGGAAGCCAGAAGATGTTATTGGGTGCCTGCATCAGTACTCCTCCACCTTATTTTTTTGAGGCAGGGTCTTTTACTGAATTAGAACTCACCAATTCAGGTAGCCTGGCTGGCCAGCAAGAGCCAGCACTGGGATTATAGGTGCGTGCCACCACACCCAGCTTTTCACATGGTACTAGGATCCAAACTCAGGGACCTCATGCTTGCATGGCAAACACTTCCCCCCCCCCCCGAGCCATCTCCCCAGCTCGGCCTTACATACAGCAATTCTTCACCAAAAATTGTAAAACCTTAAAGAAGTCATCATTAGATGTGGGCTCATATATACCACCTTAACATAGGGTGGTAGACTGTGGGGAAATGACCAGGGCACTAACTGGGGTAAGATGAAAAGCCAGGCTACTTCAGTGAGGGTCACGGATGTACTGTCTCTGCATCTTAGCACAGGATGAGAAATCTACACCATCTTCACAAAGAGAAATCCATGTTCCAGTCCTCAATAGTAAAAGGGACAGAGAGCTTCCTTTGCATCCCTGCATTCTCAGTTGCCTACAACAGAAAATAACCCTATGCCAAGGTACAGTGTTTGGAATGGCATAGTCCAGACCCTTTTCTACTTATGCTTGTAACTTTAGGATCTTTATTCTTTTTTAGAAAAGATTTATTCATTGTTTTTATTTTATGGGTAAGAGTGTTTTGCCTGCATGTGTATAAGTGCATCACATGCACACATACCCACAGAAGCCAGTAGTTTCCCAGGAAGTAGTTACAGACAGTTGTGGGCCACCATGTGAGTGCAGGGAATTGAACTCCAGGACCTCTGCAGGATCAGTAAGTGCTCGTAATTACTGAGCCATCTCTTCGGCTCCAGGGTCTTTATTCCTAAATGAGGATACTGACCTCTTTGGGATATACATATGCTAAGCTTTGGGCACAGATTTGACAGCTCTTACCTCTCCACTGTCTTAATGGTGTCCTCACACAAAGTCTCCGTTGACCAGGCCAGCTACCTCCAAGACTAGGAATTAAATGTACTTAGGGTAAATTGATCAAAAGGAATTAAAATCAAAGTCAAGCGTAACAGTGCACACCTGCAATCCAAGCACGAAGCAGAGCAAGAGGGTCAGGAGTTCAAGGCCAGACTTCGCATATAGCAAGTTCAAAGGAAGGCTGGGCTACATAAGACCCTGTCTCACAAAAACTATGCTTGGAGCCGAGTGTGGTGGCACATGCCTTTAGTCTCAGCCCTTGAGAGACAGAGGCAGGCAGATCTCTGTGAGTTCAAGGCCAGTCTTGTCTACATGGTAAGGTCCAGGCCAAGTGAGGCTACAGGGAGACCCTGTCTCAAATAGACCAAACAAAGAACAAAAACAAAAAACTATGGTTGGAGAGGACATAGAGTCTAGAGAAAACCTTATCTCTGTCATATCTCTAGACAAATGAAATTTCTTACCATATGCGAAATATGGATCCTTATATTTACAGACAAGTATACTGTACACCACTCATCAACATAGCTTCTCTTTGCAACAGATGGGGGCTACAGCAGAATTCCATAACTGATCAGACACAGAGAATACGTATGAGAGATGCCCAGTCTTGGGTGATACATCTACAGTTGGACCTCTACACCTAAGACTCATGGAACAGAGCAGAACAAAGGCTAGAGAGAAAACTAATGCATCCCTCAACTCTCACCATTGAAGCTTCCTTATACAACAGAGAGAGATGCACACAGATGGTCACAACTGGCTAAGTTATAAAGAATAAGAGACTGCAGAATGTGTATCCCTGGACAAGACACCTATATTAAACCTCATCCACCTACAGCTCAGGGATCATTGCAGAAGAGAGGAAAAGAAAGATTGAAAAAGCCAGAGCTGGTTCATGAACATATGAACATATGGAAGCAGAGGCTTTCAAGCCACTGGAAACTTGCATATGTGAACTTATGGCAATGGCAGCATAGAGCACAGGACCCATGCCAACTCAATTAGACAAGCGCTCAGGGTGGAGTGAAACTGACAGCGGCTGGTCTAAGACTGAGAACTGTTAGAGACTGATTACTACTGGGAGGAGAGTATGCCTTACTTACAATCTCTAGATAGGCTGACTAGACTCCATGAATTCTCACTAAAGGACATCTGAGTAGAAATGCTTGACCAGATGGGAGTTAGCATGTATGGAGGAATACCTGAGGTCTGGTGGAGGGTTAGGGTGGCATTAATGGGGGCGGGGGCAGGGGTCTAAATTTGATTAAGAATGTATGAAATGTATGAAAGCTCAATAATTTTTTTTTTTAAAGCAAGCAACTTGAACTACACACCGGGTATATTTAAATGTGATTGAAATAAAGACAGAGTATCAGGAAAAACATAAAAATGAATATTGACTGCATTGTATGAACATACTAAGTTATAGTTTAACAACTGCATATCTTAGAAGGCATGCATCAGGAAAAGGGAAAAGAAGATGGGGAAGGAGCCAGGGAAAGGTGAGTGCTACTAGAGACAAATAGCTATTAGAGAGCTATTAGAGCTGAGGCTGTGTGTCATGCCTCATCACTTCAGAAAGGTGAAACCTACACATAGCTGCATGCCTATATATTAGACTAAATACCTTATCAGGAAGCCAGCAGAAGGTGGTGTGGATATTTTACTTCAAGTTGGTGCTTCCTAATTTAAAGAGAGAATGTGAAATCCACGGTCACCTAAATCAGGAGATGTAGAACACTGAAAACTTAAGTTGATATTAGCAAAGACTGATATTAGCAAAAGCAGGTTTTGTTTAAATGGAAAAATTTGGTGACTGTGATACAGCTCAGTGGGTAAGGACACTTGCCACTAGGCCTGATGACTGGAGTTCAGTCCTTGGGAACTCACATGTGAAAGGAAAGAACTGATGACTTCCACAAGTTGTCTTCTGACCTTTATACTCAGGTTGTGAAACTACGTATACACACAAACACACACAATAAATGTAAAATAACTTTAAAGAAGAAAAAAAATACTATAAAAAGGGAGGGGACTGGAAAGGTGGCTCAGTGCCTGCTACACAAGCTTGGGGACCTGATGGAGCTCCATCACCAGTGATGAGCATGCTAGTCATACCGATAACCCCAGAGCTGGGACAGCAGGCTGAGGGCAGCACAGGCAGGTCCTGGGGGCTCACTGAGCAGCCACTCTAGCTAAAATGGCAAGTTACCAGTCCAGTGAGAGATGCTATCTCGAAAGATAAGGTGGAGAGCAGTAGAGGAAAGAGAAAGAAAGAAAGAAAGAAAGGGAAAGATAAAAGAAAGGAAATCAAAACCAAAAGGCAAGATTGTTTCTCAGATCTTTTGTGCAAGACAAATGTGCTTGGGATCTTTGGAGCACCTGGAGACCAGAAGATCATCAGGTGCACTGACAGATGGAGTGTTTTTATGAGGAGCTATTAAAATTTAATTATCTGTTCTTTTTTTGAGAGAGAGTCTCTCTGTAGCCCTAGCTGGTCTGGAACTCCCTATGTAGACCAGGCTGGCCTTAATCTCACAGAGATTCACTTGCCTCTGCCTCTCAAGGGCTGGGTAGGTGGGTGCCACCACACCCAGCTACCTGTCCTATTTGCCTCCACAAACTACTAGATTAAAAAGTTAGAAAATTTAAAATTGCTCTATGTGTTCAATTTAAGATTGAGGAAAATCTTCCATTTGCAGCAACATCTCAGCTGCCTTCAGTTTCCAGTTATCACCTTATTTTCCTCAATGTCATTTTCAGATGCATTGCTTCCTCAATTGGCCAGTAGAATTGCAAGAAAGAATTCAGTTAGCAAACATAATATTTCTAGAAAAATGTATAAAGCTTCCCATCTGAGCCTGTTCCCCTCACACACAGTCAGTATTTAAAATCTATGAAGCTGTTACTGTTAACTTTTCAGTGGATTTCTTTAACGAGGGAGAGAGAGAGAAAAAGAAAGAAAAACCAGAATCTGACAAAGTCAACTGGAATTCAATTAAATACTAATATTGATGTGTCTAAGTCTTGGCTTACTTAAAGAGTTTGCAACCTTATGCAACTGAGTTTCCAAACTTATCAGCTGTTAAGAATAAAAATGAGGTATCTACGACTTTGATTTTATTATATAGAAATTTATAACCAACGTGGACCCTTGATGCTCTCATGCCCAGGCGCCTCTGCTGTGTGGACTCCCCCTGTGGACCCTCTGTAAATGGCAAGGCCACTGACTGCAGCCCTATGATGACTCCCCCACCCCAGATGGAATACATCCCTTCTGCCTGTTCTGGACTCCTCCGGACGCCCCTGTACCTCTAGGATTCACCTGTAAGGCTCTAGAACTCTGATCTGATACACTGCATCATCCCAGGAGCTCTATTTAAAGCTTCCTAGTGACAAAAGTGAAAAAAGACAATTATATAGCTTACAGGGACCAGAGGAAGGAACTCCCTGTATTAGTCTCTTCTCTGTTGCTGTGATAGAAACACTGACCCAGGGAACTTATAAAAAGAAGAGTTTAACTTAGGGTTCCAAAGGGACAAGAGTCCATCATGGCGGGGAGACACGGCTGTAGAGTGGCTGGAGTAGAAGCAGAAGCTAAGTGCTCACATCTTCAAGCAGGCACAGGAAGCAGAGCACAGCTGGAAATCCGGCAAGGCTTAAGAACTCTCTAAGCCCGCGCCCAGTAGCCTGTTCCTCCAGCATGCCCGTGCCTTCTGAGACCTACCAAACCAGTGCCACGAACTGGAGACAAAAATTCCCCAAACTAGGAGCCTCTGGGGGACATTCTCATTCAAACCATGACACTCTCAGAGAAAGAAACTCAGAGCCAATGTAACTAAACAGTTCAGCAAATAATAGAGCGATTTCCAGCTAATAGGACAGCAACACCTGAATCCATTTACATGCTGATTAGACAGCGACAACGCACACCCAGAAAGGAAGATTATAAGTTGTAATATGTCTTCCCAGAAGCAGTGTCTTAACCACTGCTTGTATACATCTCCAATTACATTCCTTTAATTCTTTATTTAGAAAGCAGTTTACATGCGTAGCTTCTGTTTTTAAAACAAGTGGTTGTATGTATATTGCCAAATTATGGGTCTGTGAGATATTTTCATTTCTTAAGGCAGCTGCAAAGTAGTTTTGAAAAGCATCTTTGGTGGGAATTGGTGACCTGAAGATCTGTGGTATAATGGCATAGCTTCCAGCCGTTGCTCTACCTCCCAGTTTCAGTGACTGCCAAGGGTCCAAACATCCCATGTTTTCCTTTTCAGGTTTCCTGAGAGTGAAGGTGCCTCAAGGCAGTCCTCAAATCTTACATGGGGCAGGGAAAGTGAGAAGAATCAAGTCCGGGTTAAAGGACATGGGAACTGCACTGCAGAGTCATTCACACTGGGAGAGGTCTTTCCAAGTATGAATGAGATAAAAAGAATCACATGGAACTACAGAAACATCCCAACACTGTGCTGGTTAGCTTTAATTGTCAACTTGACACAGCCTAGAATCACCTGGAAGAAAATCTCAATGAGGGATTGTCTATGTCAGGCTGACCTGTGGGAAGGATTGTTTTAGTTATTGGTGTAGGAAGATGCAGTCCACTGTGGGTAGTAACATTCTCTAGGCAGTGGCTCCTGGACTGTGTAAGAGAGGAGAAATGGAGCTGAGCACAAGCAAGCCAGTGAGCATGCATGCATCCATTTCTTTCTGTCTTGACTGTGGGTGTGATGTGACCTGCTATTGTAAGTTCCTGTCTCCTTGACTTCCTCACAGGACAGACTGTGAGGTGAGATAAAATCCTTTCTCCTCAAAGTGGCTTTTTTGTCAGGGTGTTTTCATCATAGCAACAGAAATGAAACCAGGACACAGCAACAACGAAAAAGAAGACTGAATGAAGAGCAAGCAAATCACAATCCTGAAGAAACACAACACAAAAGAGAAGAGATTCGTGGTTCTCAGTAACAGAAACCTAACATGCTACAGGAAGCCCAATGATAAAAAATAAATAGGGGGCAAGAGGATGGCACAACCATTAAGACCACTGACTGCACTTGCAGAGGACCTAGGTTTGGTTGCCAGCACTCACCTTGATGGCTAACAACTGTTTATAACTCTAATTCTAGGAGATCCAATGCCCTCTTCTGACCTCTACAGGTATTGCATGCATGGGTATACTTACCCATGTATATGCAGGCAAAGCATTCATACACAAATTTTTTCATTAAAAAATAAATAAATAGAGAATAATTGGGCATGGTGGCACACACCTTTAATCCAAGCACTGGCAAGGCAGAGGCTGGTGGACCTCTATGAGTTTGAGGTCAACCTGGTCCACATAGCTAGTTCTAGCCTACATAAAAGGTCAAAATAAAGTAAATAAAAACCAGAAGAGAACTGAATACAGAAGAATAACTGCAATGGATCAAAGGTGTTTTGTCTCTCAGGATGCCATGTTTGAAGCCTGGTCTACAGGGCGTTATGCTAGAATTTGGGACCCTCAGAAGAGGGCTCTGGGGGAGTTGTGGGGAGGGGAGTGTTTCCTGTGAGACCCTGACTAGCTATCCTCAGAGAGTGATTACAAAAATCTGTGCTACTCTTCTAAGATGTGACCTTTCCTCCCGTGACACTCCTCCCTCTACTACAGGCCCCCATCAGAGCCGGCACGTTGTTGGTTGGGCTTACAGCATCCAAAACTGTAAACTAACCTCTTTTCTTAATAAAGTTAGCTTGCCCCAAGCATTTCATTATAGTAATTTAAAATGGACTAATGCAATGATTAAGCTAAGTGGAGACCTTAGAAAATCATTATAGAGATAGAAGGATCATTAAGAAACAAAATAGATACTCTAGAACATACAAAACCTCAATGACCACAGAAGATAGAGAAACATCAATTAGAGAAAAACTGATAAACATTGGAGACCAAGAAACTCCAAAACAAGGATCGCTGAGGTCAAGAACCCAATGCAGCTGATAGACCCTACTAAGACATAAATGAAGTTTCTGAAGGTAAAATGCAGTAGCCTAACTTTGTGGGTCATGCACATGTCACTTGTGGGGAAACTCTATGAAGAAAAAATACCAAGTTAAAACTTAAACTATTAAACTTCAAAACAAAGAATACTTCAAATGGCAAGAGCCTGGTGTGTACCAGCCACCAGCCACCACTTGGTTTCAGACTGCTGCAGTGACATTCATATTTTCCCCTGAGGATCAGAGAGAGGTACCTGGAAGCTGCCAGTTTTTCTGTTAACCTAAAGCTGCTCTGCAAGTAAAGTTTTTTTTTTTTTTAATTCAAAGTAACAAAGTCTGGTCCAATTTTATAATTTCTAACCAACTGATTACTAGATTTAGGGATTAACTGACCTATATCTTTAAGTATGAAGAACTTTTGGGTTATAATATCAATGAGGTCATTTGAAACAAAATGTTAGTAACACACTACAGCTAACTGACATTGAATTAAGGAAATATTTGGAAGATAGAAAGAATACTTAAAATGGGAAAGTGCCTTCAAGCTCCCAAACAATCAATACAAAGAGTCTGAGGACTCTGGTGGGCAGAGCATACTGGCTGCTCTTCGGGTTGCAGGGCACATGAGTCTTATGGGTCCAGGATTACTTCCTGTCCCTCTCAATATGAGGCTGTAGTTAAGGACCATTAACTGGGACCTGACCCTGACACGGACTGTATCAGTCATCCCTCCCTGGGTGCTGAGTATGGGAATTGGTCATAGAATGGAACAAAGGATTCTTTGGGGTTGTTTTATATGGTGCTGATTGAGAAAATTCTAGCGACCTTAGGAGGAAGAGCTAGAGAATGATAACAGGATGTGGTCATATTCTTGTGATGTGATCAATGTGTCTTATGATGAAGTTCCAGGGAAAAACTAGAGCTGATACCAAGAAAGAAGAGAGGAAGAGGCTAACACCTGGACCCCTTAGTCTCCGTGCTCCACACAACACACCTGGGTCTCAGCACCAGAGCTTCATGATCCTGAAACTGTAGAGCTTCAGTCTTTAAGAACCATCTGGATCTGCCTGTCCTGACATGGGATTCACTGAGCCCTCCAGCACATCTGTTTGTGGAAGGAGATCTGTTAGAGTTTGTCCTTTTGAACTTAAGAGTCTTAGTTGATCTCTTACCTCAGCTCCTCAGACTAAGGCAGACACATCAGGCAGGGGAGGAAGTAGAGAGGATCTCAGTTAACTACAGAATCCCATCAGCCTTTCTTTCCAAAGAACAAGCCACAGGCACACATCCACTGGCAAGGGCAGGAACCCAGACCACTTCCTGGTGGTGATGTCACAGGTCCCTGACATTCCACGTATCCAGGTCAAGGCTGGGAACGCGGAAAACCTTCTGCTGGAGGGAACATGGCAGCGAGGAGAGGAGCAGGGACCTTCCTCTTTGTATTCCTACTAAACTGCTGGCAAGATGTGCAGCCCTGGCCGACGAGAAGGCTGTCAGGTAGAGTCCCCAGGAGACTGGTAAATAGAAAACGATAGACTGAATTGGGCAGGTAATGTGTTTCTCTATTATTGTTTGAAGGTGTCCCCTCCAAACATCAGGTGTTGAAATGATAATGACAGTTTTAAGAGCTGAGATCTTTATGGTATTTGGGCCAGGAGGGCTCTCCCCAGGTCCTTATCGAAGAGGTTTGTGGAGTATTTGCTCAGCCTGCCTGGCTATTTCCTGCCACATGAGGATATGGCAGGGAAGCACTATCTTGAAGCCAGGAACAGCCTTCGCTACACACCAAACTTGCCTGCTCCTTGATCTTGGACATTCTAGCTCCAGAACTGTGAGAAATAAATTTACATACTTTTTACCTGACTCAGTCTCAGATCTTTTAATATAACAGAAACGGTCTAACTTTCCTTCCATTCCTAGGCAAATTTATCACTGGACATTTATCTATCCTTGAGGAGTGGGAAAAGTCCAAGAATTTTCTATCTATGAAGTCCTTCAAAACCCTGCAAGTTCATGGGAGAGTTGTCACATTATGTATTTTAACTTTTCGTTTACTTGCAGAAATTTCTTACCTAAGAGTAGAGGAAAGGTGACAGGAGCCTTGAAATGTGTTAATGTTCTGCAATTTCAGTAATTGTGTACATTTTGCCAGCTTGTTATTATAAACTGTTCTTTTTTTACTTTGAAGTGCATGCATGCCTCTCTCTCTCTCTCTCTTTTTCTCTCCCTCTCTCTTTTTCTCTCTCATGTTATGCACATGTGCATGCAGGCACATGTGGCTATGTGTGCTCGTGCACATGGAGGCTACAGGTCAGTGTTGAGTGTCTTCTATCAATCTCCACATTTTTTGAGATAGGGACTCTCACTAAACTCAGAGCTCACCAACTGGCTAGACTAGCTGACCAGCTAGCTCTGGAGATCAGCCCTGGGTTTACATGTGTGCACCACCATGCTCAGCTTATGTGAGTGCTGGGGATCCAAACCCAGGACCTCATGTTTGTGCTGCAGGCACTTTACTGAGCCATTTCCCCAGGCCCACTGGCATTAAAAAATATATTTATTTTTATTTTACATGTATGAGTGTTTTGCCTGCAGGTATATAAGTGCACCACATGTGTGCAATGCCCATGGAGGCCAGAGGAAGACATCAGATTCCCTGAAACTGGAGTTACAGATAGTTGTTAGCTATTATGTGCCAGGGACTGAATTCAGTCCTCGGCAAGAGGTCTTAACCATTAAGACATCTTTCCAGGCCCCCGCTGGCATTTTAAAATCAATAACTAAAAATTTTTTGATTGTATTTATTAATTTTACATGCTGTTGTGCCACATAGATGTTTTCATACAGGTATGCAATGCATGTTGCATACATTCCTTCTTGTCATCCTCCTCTGCCCTCCCCGACTAGTCCCCTCTGTTCTCCTAGACCGTTTTCCTTTCAAAGAAATGTGCCATTTTCCTATGTTGGAGCCCTTGATGAGTGGATCTTGCCCTTAGGGCGCCTTTCCTACCGTCCCAGTGAAGTACGTGAGGTTTCTATTTAACAATTACGGCCTCTTTCTCAGCACCCTCTTTGCCAGAAATTTCAGACTTACTCATAGCCTTTTTCATGCCAAATTTCACTTATCTTTTCCTCCTACTTTTTGGTCCTTTTCCTTGTAAACCTGATTAAGCCCAGTAGGCAGTAGCCACACTATGGCCTGAATGCTCACCTCTGCCAAGCAAATGAACCCATTATCTTTAAGTTGAACCCTACTCACATTCTCAGGACAGGCAGAATACAACCAGGTTCTTAGCCAGAATGCCACATGAATGGCCCCAACCCAGTCCCTGAGACAGCCCTTGTTCCCCTCCGAAACCTCATGATCTGAGCCTCTACTGTCTGCCAGTCCCTCAGCATTCTTGTCCTTCAAGCTTAATCCAGCAGATTAAACTCTGCTTGCAATAGTCAAGGGCTGTTCTAGGCTAACGTTCCAAATTCTTACACATCCTTCCCACAAACCCATTCCAAAGGCCTAAGAATCACATGGTCAGGTTTATCACAGAAAGGGCCCCACTGCTATGTACCAGTTTTCCATATTAGCTACTTGTTTCACTGCTGTAATAAAAAACCTGAAATGCTATTTAAGAGAAGAAGGGTTTATTTTGGCTTACAATTCAAGAATGCTGTCCATCAGGGCTGGAAGTCACGGCAGCAGGAGACCAAAGCTACAGTGAGGAAGCAGAGGGCAAAGAATACTAACACCCGCTTGCTTTCTCCTTTTCATTCAGTCCAGAACTTCACGCCAGAGAATGGTGCCAACAACATCCAGGATGGCTCTTCTCTAATCTCAATAATCCATCACAGACATTTCCAGAAGCTCATCTATCTAATCTAGATGATCCCTCACAGGACTGCCCAGACTCCTGTCTCCTGAGTAATCTACTTCCTGTCCAGCTGATCATCAGTATTAACCATCACAGGAGTATAGTGGTTTTCACAATATTAATTCTTCCAATCCATGAACATGAGAGGTCTTTCCATGTTCTAGTGTGCTCTTTTAATTTCTTCTCCAGTGTTTTAAAGTTTTCTTTGTAGAAATCTTTCATTCAAGTTTATTACAAAGTATATTTTTGAGGCAATTGTAATGGGGATGTTTTCCTGATTTCTTCCTCAGCATGTAAATTATTGGTCTATAAGAAGGCTACTAATTTATATGTCAGTTTTGCATCTTGCCATACCATACAAAGGATTTGTTGAATCTAAGAGTTTTTGCATGGGGACTTTAGGGTCAAATCATCTACAAATAGTAATCCTTTGACCTCTTCCTTTTTTATTTGTAACTCTTTTAATTCCTTCCCTTATCTATTACTCTACCTAAGCCTTTAAGTACTATTTTGAATAGGAGTAGAGAGTTGACAACTTGTCTTGCTCTTGATTTTCGTGGGAATGCTTTGAGTTTTTCCATTTAGTATAATTTTGGCTATAGATTTGTGGTATATATATTTTATTATGTTGGGATATGCTCAACTTATTCCTGTGCTCCTCCAAAAAAATAAAAGAAAGAAAAGAATGAAGAAAAGTGCTATTTTAATCTCTTCAGGGATTTTACTATGAAGGGATGCTGAATTTTGTTTTTTAAAAAAAAAACTTTTCTATATCTATTGAAATGATCACATAATTTCTATCCTTAAGTCTATTTATGTACTGAATTAAGTTTATTTTCATATGCTAAACCAATCTCTGGAAGCCAACTTGATCACAGTAAATGACCTTTTCATCTATCCTTAAATTCAATTTTCAGAGTTTTTTGCAAATGTGTATGAGTAACTGTACCCATGTCATGCAGTACCCTCTGAGGTCAGAAGAGGGCATTAGATTCCATGGAACTGGAGTTACAGATGGTTGTTAGCTGCTTTGTGGATGCTGGGAACCAACCTGGGTCCTCTGCAAGAGCAGCCAGTGCTCTTAACCACGAAACCATTTCTAGCCCCAATTTATTAAGAATTTTTACATTTACATCTATGTTCATCAGAAGAAATTCTCTCTAATTTTCTTTTTTATTGTGCTTTTATCTGGTTTTGCACACCTTTAATCCTAGCACTCAGATGGTAGAGGCCAGTGGATCTCTGTGAGATCAAAGACAACCTGGTCTACATAGTGGGTTTTAGGCCAGCTCAGGTTTCTGGGAGACCCTGTCAAAAAGGAAGAAAGAAAGGAAGGAAGGAAGGAAGCAAGGAAGCAAGGAAGGAAGGAAGGAAAGGTCCTATTTCTGTTTTAAGGAATAGTTTGAGAAGAAAGTCTGGCTGGGGCTGGTGAGACAGACAAATAGCTCAGCAGGTAGAGGCACTTGCAAACAGGAATGGTAAACTCAGTTAAATCTTTGGATCCCACAAGGTGGCAAGAGAGAACAGATTCTTGGCAGTTGTCCTCTGACCTCCACAGGTACGCCATGGGAAGCAAGTATCTGTACTTAGGCACAAATGTGCATGTGTGTGCACATGTGTATACACACATACACTTAAATAAAATTTTTAAATTAATGTCTGATAGAACTCAACACTGAATTATAATCTGGGCTATGGCTTTTCTTATTTGAGAGATTTTTTTATTACCTCTTTAATCTCATTGCTTGTTACAGATCTATTTTAATCGTTCATCTGATTTTCTGAATTTTTATTATCTGTTGTAATGTTTCCCATTGCATCTCTAGTTTTATCAATTTGTATCTTTATTTGTTTTGGTAGGTTTGGCTAAGGGTTTGCTAATCTTAGTTTTCAAAGAGCCAACTCTTTGTTTCATTGATTCTCTCTATTGCTTTCTCATTTCTATTTCAGTAGTTTCTACTATGATCTTAATTATTTCTGTTTGCTGATTTTGGCTTTTGCTTATTCTTGTTTTTCTAAGGCTCCAGGGTTCATCACTGAGTTATTTATTTGAGCTGTCTCTGATTTTTTTAACGTAAGCACTTAAAGCTATAAAGATCCCTCTTTAAAAAACTTTTTATTGTAGTTATATTATTTACATGTGCGTTTATGTGTGTGGGCACACATGTGCCATGATGTGTATGTGGAAGTCAGAAGTCAACTTGTAGTAATTAATCCTTTTCTTCTACCATGTGAGTCCCAGGGATCAAACTCAGGTCATCAAGCATGACAGTAAGTGTCTTTACTTGCTGAATAACACCGCCCCACCCCCACCCCCCGCCAGGTCCCTGAAGTTCCCTCTTAGGACTTCTTTCTTATATCCCATTGGTTGGAGTAGATTATGTTTTCATTTACACTCAATTCTAGGAGTTTATAAAATTTTCTTTCTTGATTTCTTTGATGGCCCATTCATCATTCAAGTAAGTTGTGATGCCTGATCTTGGTTGTCAGGTTGACTGGATCTTGAATTAACTGAAATGAGAGAAACTTTCTTGATTGGTTTATTTGGAGCTGGAAGATCCATTCTAAATGTGGGCATCACCTTCTGATGGAAGCCCATATAGAAGGTCATGGCAGAAGGGAGCATTCTTTTTTTGCCTGCTTGGCTTCTCTCTCACTGCTGGGTTCATCTTGTGGCTGTGGCATTCCTCCACTGATAATAGAACCAACTCCTTTGGATTCTAACGTAGACTGAACTCTAGAAGACGTCCAGGAATCCATCAGGCCTTCAGGGCCAGATTGGGACTGCTGAGACATCCAGCCTCATGGACTGAACAACTACTGGATTCTTGGCTCAGCCATTGTTGGACTACTCAGACTCTGTTCTGTAAGTCAACCTAATAAATTCCCTAAGTCATTTTATCAGCTCTGTTTCTTTAGAGACCTCTGACAAAAGTGATACTCTATCTTCATAAATTTATGTATGCTGTTGTTTCTTTTGGTGTTATTGACTTCTAGTGCTATTTCATTGTCAGAAAGAATACAATAAATTATTTAAATTTTTCTATATTTTAAGACTTTCTTTGTCCAATTATATGATCTATTTTAGAGAAAGCTCCATGGGCTGATAAGAAGAATGTGTATTCTGCAGTGTTTGGATGGAATGTTCTGTAGATAGCTGCTAGATCTATTTGATCTATGATGTTAACCTCAAATGTTTATTTGTATTTCTGGGTAATGTATGTATTGGTAAAAATAGGGTACTGATGTCACCCATGAATACTGTGTTGGGGATTACCTGTGTCTTTACACTTAGTAGTATTCTTTTATGAAATGGGATATAACCACATTCAGTGTACATGTACATCTTCTTGGCAAATTGATTCCCTTAATCAAGATGAAATAACCTTTATATCTTTTAAGTTTTCTTTGAACTCCACTTTTTTTCAAATATTAAAATAATAGCTGCTTGTTTCCTATTTCCATTTGCTTTGACTACCTTGTTCTATCCTTTCATACTAAAGTTGTGTCTGTCTTTGGTAGTGAGGTGTGTTTCTTGGAGGAAACAAATAGGTAGAATCCTGGTTGGTTGGTTGGTTGGTTGGTTGGTTGATTGGTTGGTTTAAGACAGGGTCTCATTGTGTAGCCCTGGCCATCTTAGAAATTGCTATGTAGATCAAGCTGGCCTCAAACTCACAGAGATCAGCCTGCCTCTGCCATCT
Organism: Eospalax fontanierii; assembly: GCA_035773235.1. NCBI lineage: Eukaryota > Metazoa > Chordata > Mammalia > Rodentia > Spalacidae > Eospalax > Eospalax fontanierii. The sequence continues at coordinate 42,636,994 of CM069524.1, forward strand.
GAGTGCTGAGATTAAAAGTGTGTACCACACACCAGGCTGGTCTGTGTCCTTTGCTTAGAGAACAGAGACCATTAATATTCAGAATTTTTATTGAAGGGGGTTATGATGATTAATATTGTCAACTTGACAGGATCTAGAATCACTTAGGAGACAAGCCTCTAGGCTGTTACTGAAAGTATAGTGCTAATTTTCTGAGACTGTGTCTTATACTCCATCCACTGGGAGGAGAGAGTTCCCCAGACCTCACTATCCTTTCAGCCAACACACTTTTTTCTCAATATTTTTCTTTGCTCTTCACTTTTGACAGTTTAATGATAATGGGTGGTAGAGAATTCCATTTTGGTCATCTACTTGGGGCTCTAAATGTGTTCTATGGCCATATCTCTATTTTCATTGGTATTTGGGGGGATTTTTCTGCTACTTTTCACTGAACAGGTTTTCTATTATTTACCCTGTACTGCCTTTCTCCATTTTATATTCATTGTAGGTCCTTCTGGCCTTTTAAAGACTGATTTTATATATTCTGCCTGGTCTTTTTTCTTATTATTTTTTGAATGTGATCATCCACCAACCATGTTGTCTAGCCCTTGTATTTTTTTCTTCCACTTGATCTAGTCTGTGAGGCTTTCCATTGTGTTCTTGAAACATCTTATTTTTATTATTTTAATTATGTATGTGTGTGTGCCTGTACACATGAGTGGGGGTGCCTGGAGGGGCCAGAAGTGTAGGATCCCCTGTAGCTGGAATAACAGATGGTTGTGAGCTGCCTGACATGGATGGTGGGAACTGAGCTTGGCCCTTCACAAGAGCACTATGAGTTCTTTATTGCTGAGCCATCTCTCCAGCCCCTGTACCATGTGCTTGTATAACCTATTGTTTATTTTCCAGTGTCCAACTTGGATCTTTTCCAGAATTTCTTTTTTATTCTCTTTTTGAGACAGGGTCTCCCTGTAGTCCCAGCTGGCCTGGAATTCATTTGGTAGACCAGGCTAGCCTTGATCTCACAGAGATCTACCTGCCTCTCCCTCTCAAATGCAGGAATTGAAGATATGCACCACCTTGTCTGGCCAGAGTCTCCATCTTCTCATTGAAATGTTCTTTTATGTTCTGCAGTGTCTTCATTAATTTGCTTAGCTATGTACCCTCTTTGAATTTACAGGTCATTTTTTAAAAGCCATTCTTCTGAATTCTTTGTTATTTCATCTATTAAGCTATCTTCAGAATTGATTATTAGGAGTTATAATTTTTCATAGAGTCCTGTTACCCTGTCTTTTCCACATAATGTTATATTCCTATGCTGACATTTGTTTAGGATGGATATCTGTTCCACTTTTATGTAAAGGACTTCTTAGTGAGAAGTCTACTCTTTAAAAAAAATTATCCATATATGTATATGCCTGCCTGTTTATGTGTGCACCACATGAATGCAGTGCCCACAGAGGCCAGAAGAGAGTGTCAGATCCCCTGCAACTGGAGTTTGGAGGGTTGTTAGCCACCAAGAAGGTGCTAGGAACCAAATCCATCCAGGGTAATCTTTGAGCCATTCTCTAGACCCTGTTCTTTTTTTAACATTTTTCTTTCACAGTTCCATACATTTATGCAACGTTTACTTATCATATCCTTCTATTACTAACTCCCTCCAGCTCCATCTAGTGCCCCTCACCCCACCTCCCTTTCAGTTTTATATTCTTTTGTAAGATTTTTTTGTTATTAATAACCCCCGAGTTCAATTAGTGCTGCTCATACGCGCAAATGTGTGGTCATCTCCCAAGGCATGAAACCTACCAGTGGCCACATCCCCAAAGGAAAATGACTCTCCCTCCCTCAGCAACCATCAGAAGCTCCTCCTTTGGGCCCCTTCCCCACCCATGCTGCATGGATCTTGTGCAGGTCTTGTGTAGGAAGCCATGATGAGAGACTTATTCTTTTTAAAAAAATATTTATTTTTATTTTATGTGTATGAGTGTTTCGTCTGTGTGGGTGTAAGTGCACCATGTGCATGCAATACCCATAGAGGCCAGAAGAGGGCATTGGATCCCCTGGAACTAGAGTTAGGGGTGGTGCTGAGCCAGCATGTGGCTGGGAACCAAACCCAGTTCCTCTGCAAGAGCAGCCAGTGCTCTTAACCACTGAGCTATCTCTCCAGCCCTGAGCTGTTTATTCTTGATGTGTTTTAGAAATTTGGTTTGTTGTATAGTTTTCCATATAGTTTAATCCCAGTTTTTCCTGTTGGACTTCATAGTCTTGTTTCTCCCTGTCTTCTTTGGATGTGACTAGTAAGTTTTAACATAATACACACTTCTTCCTCTGTTAGTCTCACAAGAGTGTTGTCCTTCTGGTAGGTGTCCTTCAGAAAGTGTGATGTAGGCAACAGAAAACACGTGTACTAACTGTGGTCAGTCCTCCAGATTTGCTTACGTTGTGTGATCAAATATGAGATCTGTCTACCCTAAGGTCTTTTATAGGTTCAAGTTCAGGTTCAAAGCTTTTGAGATATTTCTCTCTGCTATTACTATGATGGTGAATGTCTAGGAGTAGTGGGACATCAGGCCTCCCACAGCTACACATACTTGGGGTCATGTTGTTGACTAGGACTTTTATCTCCCCTATTCTTTAAGTTAAAGTATCCACCAAGGTATGAGTGTGGCTACACTGAACTTTTCTCAAGGGAACACAGTTCTGATTCATTTATATAGGAAAATGTGAGGCGGTGGTGGGGATTAGAAGGGTCCAGAATAGGCACCAGATGCTTGTCCTTACCAATGTCTCTGCCACCCCAGATTGACCATTCCTACCCACAGCTCTCGCCTGCTGTCCTTAGGAATTACTCAGCTGGTGTTTGTTGAGGGACGTGCTCTTACTGCTGCTAGCCTGTCATTACTCCTGTGACTGCATCAAAAACTGGGATGACATTTGAGGTCTTTTCCAGCTTGAAACCTGGTTGAAACCCTGGGTGACCGTCAATATCTTCCTCAGTTTGACACTGGCCAGAACCGTGGATAAGAGGCAAGAGAGACAGCTTGGCAGTTTTATCAGTTACTGGACTGTCACTGTGGCGAACTACCATGACCATGAACTACCACGGCCACGAACTACCACGGCCAAGGTGAATTACAGAAGGGAGAGTATAATTGCTCTTACAGCTCCACAGGGCTGAGTCCATCATAGTGGGAAGGCACCACAGCAAGTAGCAGGCATGACGGCAGAAGCTGAAGGCTGGGAGCTCATGTTCAGACACAAACATGAAGCAGAGACAGCACACTGTAAGTGGGATGAAGCTATGAACTCTGGAAATCTGCTCCTGATGAAGTGCTTCCTCCAGCAAGGCCATATCTCCTACAGGTTCCATGACCTCCCCTGAGCAGAACCACCAACTGAGAACCAGTTGAGTCTCTGCGGGACATTCTAATTCAAACCACCATAGCAGGAAAGAGCACTTAAGGCTCCTGAAGAGGACCGAGGTTCCCATAAGATAACTCACAACTGCCATCTTCTGTCCTTCAGTGACTTCTGCATGAATGTGCACATATATTCCCACACACACACACCTACCTAAATAATAAATAAAACTTTTTAAAGAAAAAGATGATCCAGGATGGAGAGATGGTTCAGTAGTTAAGAGCACTGACTGCTCTTGAGAGAAGCCAGATTCAATTCTCAACATTTTCATGGCTACTAACAACTGTCTGTAACTCCAGTTACAGAGGAATTCAACACCCTCTTCTGGCTTCACAGGCATTGCACGACGCAGGTGCATTTACATACATGCAGGCAATACATTAATAATAATAATAATGTTTTTTAAACATGGATTATCTTCAAGATCTTCTGGTTTAAAAGGACAGCGAAAGGGTTTCCACATTGCTCTGAAAACAAAGCATCTCCTGCTACACAGAACTATGTCTGCCAGTGTGTGGGTCCCTCACAGGGAGGTACTGTGCACTGAGAAGAAGGACAGCACTTGGTGTAATGCTCATGGTGGAGATGGGCTCCATCCTGTGTCCCCCGACCCCCAGATTAACCAGAGCCAACTCAGAACTCAACACTAAACTTCATGGAGTCAGAAAGTGCTGACCCGGACATTGATAAGACATCGGAGTGTCCTGACCTTGTGAGCGTGTGCCGTCTGGAAGCGATGACTCTTGGGAGGAGGAGACAACAGGAAAACCATGGTAGAGCCGCTACATTTGACAATATGCACTAACAACCACCAGCACCATGAGCATAAACACTACACATGTGCACACGGCTGACTCGCACAATGCTTCCATTGTAATTGCGGGACAGACACAAGATGAAAAGAATATTTTTAACAAAGTGCTTGTACGGCGCAGCTGTACCCATTCGTAATGATCCATTAATGCCTCATGCAAAGAGAACTGTACTTTGTTTCGTTTACCAAGGTCAGCATACTGGGAAGCAATTGTCATCACCACCGCAGACCTCCTTACATATTTTCCATTGTTCTGAGCCGTGCAGATGAGCACATTGGGATGCAGATTGTCCATCATTAAAGCCTTTGAGAACAGCTTTGTCATTGGTTTAACGGGAACTTCAGTTCTCCCAGACAGAGCTCTGTGCCTCAGAAAGGGGAGGTACAGTGGTCCTGCTTCTTGCCATCCTTGGGGGTCCCAGGACCTGGGAACTGGGAGAAGAGGCTCGTGATGAGCTCAAGAAATGTACCTGGAAAGACCACAGCCCCTGATAAGATCATGTCAGAAGGAGGAAGCACTTGGTGGCACTTCAGAGGTGAGACTGGTCCTCAGAATCACCAGCTCCAGGTTGCCCGACACAGCTCTCCCTGTCTACCAGGAAGCAGACATCATGCATCAGACAGACCTGAGTCCTGAGCACAACTGCCATCCAGGACCCTCAGCTCACCCACCAGATTCCACTTCTTACCTGCAGACGGGATCGCCTCTGGAAGGCTGTGCTCATGAAGGAGGAATGAGGTGACCAGTCTATCTTCCTGTCCTGAGGACAGAACCTCAGTCAGCACCAGCCAGCAAGTGTTTAGGGCCACCCAGGGGACTCAGGGAAAGCACTTATGAAGTGTCTTTGAGCAGGACAAAGAGAGTATTTGACTGGCAACACGGAAAGCCTCAGGCAGAGGATGGACCCACGCTTCCTTGAACCTGAAATGGAGCCTTCCCAGCCTCGTGGCCTCCCAAATGAGTGTCTCACAGCCACGCAGGAGGTGAAGTGCTGCTTCCTGTAAAAGGAACTTGAGCCCCTCTTCATTTTTGCTTGCCCCATTGATGGAGCTGTCCTTGAGGCTGGACACTTTACCATCCTCAAGTGTGACTCCAGTGACCACAGCGCCTCTTCAGGGACACCTGGGGAAGTCTTGGGCTATGCCCACACAGCTGTCCCATGAATGGGTGACTTTCCCATTTTCTGATGAGAAACTGGGGTCCCAGAGGACTTCCCTCCGCCCTCCTGGGAAAGAGCAGGACTCCATGCAAGGTTCCCGTCCTCTAATGCAAGCTGGGGCCTCCCTCACAGCTGTCCATTGGCAGAGGGAGGAGATAACCAATGAATGTTGTTAAACTACAGGATTTTTTGTTTTTATTTCCCTACCAGATTCAAGTTCTAAAGACGCAGAAAATTTTAAAATGCTGGATGATGATATAGCTACAGTGTTTGGTAAGGAATCTCACACGTGGACTGCCTGGTCCACAGTGAGTGAGGGTGGGCACTCATCCCACACATGGAATGCAAGGTCCACAGTGAGTGAGGGGTGGGCACTCATCAAGGGTGTGCCCAGATGACCTGTTGCTACTTACAGACATTGGGAAAACTGATTTGGTTTGATGTCACATTCTCCTGCCCCCAACTTTAATGTTGACTAAATAACTGAAGATGCTAAATCTTGACTGTTAGAGTGAAAACCCACTTGAAGTTTTGCTTTGCAAAGTGATATCCAAAAACCAGGGGTGTCCATGTCATCCACGGCCTTGTTAGAAACACCCAAGGAGACCCTGCTCAGGTCTCCCCATATTTGAAACTGTATTTAACCTGTTGCCATCACTGCAATGTGTGTGCTACTGATAGACATGAGGCCAAGGCTCGGTTCCTCAGCCTCCTCAGTTCCAGTCATGCAGGACAATCCCCAGGGAGATGTTGAGGACCTGGCCATTCCCCGGGGATGCAGCTTTGTGACCTCACCTGAGCCTGGTAGCTCTCCAAGAGGCAAGGTTCTGACCCTGGCTGTCCCACAGAGTGCAAGCCACGGGCAACTCCCCAGCACAGGTCCCCCATGTGATCTGGGCTGCTCCCCAGCACCACTCCTGGCCTGGCTGGCTATCATGCTACAGGTCATTCTCAGCTGCTGCTTGTCCACTGTGGTCCCCACACATGCTGAGTTGCTGACCTCACTAAAGTCTTAAGATAAGCATGTACCCTATTTTATAGAAGGGCCACTGAAGGTCAGAGATGTGAAGAAACTCATCCAAGATCATAGCTGAGTGGGGATAGGGCCAGAATGCGAATCTAGGTTTGTTTGACTTCATGTCCAGAACTCTTATTTTAAAAACTTAACAGGAGAGATGAGAAAGAAGAGCAAAGTGAAAAAAACATTCAGCAGCATTTGGATAGAAATCAGGAAAAATGTTCACAGTGGGGAGACAGATGAGAAAAATGACAACAAGGCAGGAAGAAGATCACAAGCCAGTCTGGGACTAGGTTTTGGCATTGTGTCTTTGGAAGGTGTATTAGTCAGCATTCCACTACTGTGACAAAACAGCAGCAATCAATTTAGAAAGTGAAAAGATGGGGGATGGGGGATGGGGGGTGGCTCAGCCAAGAACACTTGCTGTTCTTCCAGAAGACCTGGGATTGATTCCCAGCACCCACATGGTGGCTCACAACTGTCCAAAGCTCCAGGTCCAAGGGATCTGACATCCTCTTCTGGCTTATGTGGGAATTGCATGCATGTGGTACACTTACATACAGGCAGGCAAAAACAATCACACACATAAAATTAAAAATAAAAATAAATAAAACATATTTTTTAATTAACAAAGGGAAAAGGTTTATTTCGGCTTTATAGTTTTGGAGGTTCCAGTCTATGAGTGGTTGGTCCTATTGCTTTGAGCCTGTCATGGTGGGATGTGTGGTAGAACAAAATATTAACTTACTTCATGGACAAAGAGCAAAAGAAAGAAAGGGGCTAGGGTCTCCTGCTTCCTTTGCAATATTCCCCAGTGACCGAAGGACCTCCCTCTAGGCTCCATCTCTTGAAGGTTCCACCAACTCCCAACACTGCCACCCTGGGAACCAAGTCTTTAACACATTGACAATGAGGGACTTTCAACCTCTGAACTATAGCAGCAGGTGCTCAGATGATCTTGATTTTCATTTAGGAAGAGAGTGGGGCCCCTGTCTGCAAATTCACAGGCTGCCTGAAGTACAGACTATGCCAACAATATCAATCCTACATCACTGGCACTAATGTATTCTTGTTGCTTTTCTCAAGATGAAATTCTAGTCCGGGAGATTTTGGAGCCAGGAAAAGAAGTATTTTTACAATTACAAAGCCCATCAACAACATTACAATCAAAAATGATGAAGAATAAAAGCAAGTATATCCTTTTCCCCTAAATTTGAACATCTTCTTAGATACCTGCAATACTGTATTCAGGGCCCTGTCTCACAAGCATTCCTTAGAACCAGCTGTATTTGGGCAGAAGCAAGTGGACATAGAAGAGAAGCTGTGGTTTGAACTCACTGCTAGAACCTTCTTGAAACTGGGGGAGTCAGCCCAAATGCAGGAGTGGCTTGCTTCATTCTAAGATGATGACTTGGGAAGCCACTCCCACAGCAGGGGTGACTTGCTTCATTTTGAGTGATCTGTGGCTCACATTCATGCATGTTCTTAGGCTCAGGGTTTGAATGGGGTTTAACAGTGATAGGAACATCAGCCTTACAGAATGAGCCAATGCATTACAGTTTAACACACATCATCTCACTGCACTCACCTAGGGCTTCTGACTGAACCTCAGAGCCATTCTGTCACTCCACATGAGTCGAAGTAAAATCAATGTCCAGCATATGTTGTGCTCAAGGCCAAGAAGGGTAGTGGACAAAGAATGTGCCTTTCTAAAGCATAGCTTCACACTGCTGAGCTGTATGAGTAAATCAAGCAGCACAGGGCGCCTGACAGAAGGTTTGATGAGACAGTGGCTAGAAAAGATCTAGTGGATCAGAAGCCCCAGGCTCTGTGTGAAATGTACTTGGAGGCAGGAGGGCTCAGCATTTCCTAGAAGTTTTGTTTACATATAAATTTCAAGGATTTGTTCACTCCATATCAGCCTACACCCAATCACTGGGCTCAGGGCAGTTAGATGATGCCTGACCATTTACAGATGTTATAGCCCTCCAGCACACATTTTCAGATAGAACTTGAACAGTGCTGTCCGTCCAGGCTGACACTATAAAATAGAGATTGAGCCAAAAATGTTCACAAGTGTATAATTAAGACAACATTTCCCTGTTTCTTGCATGTTTATCAAAGACGTCTATACGAAAGAGAGAAATTTCATTGCTCCTAAGAGACACTATGAAAAGCAGTCATCTTCTGAGAACATAGACACCCTATCCTTTGATGGTAAATATAATTCAACAATTCCCCCTGATGAGCTCAGAACCCAACTGGGAAGCCCAGCCTGACAGGTGCGGGTGGAGGCTTCTGCTTCGGGCAAGACAGAGATTGTGCTGGAGCTGGCACCTGCTTCACCTGGGTTAAGGAGGTTTCCCACCCTGCCTCAAGGCTGAAGATGCCCCAGTTTCCCAGTCCTACCCTGGGGTTCAGCCTCCCACAGCTCCCTAGTGCTGCCCTGGGCCTGATCCTGCAAAATCTAGCCCAGGGTACCCCAAAAGAAATGATTTCTTGTGGGCAGGCAGCTGTCAGAAGGTAACAGAGTATTCCACCACATGCTGGGTCCTTCATCTCAGACATCCAACTGAATTATTTCTCCCTTCAGGGAAAAGGTAGCAAGACAGACAGGAGCATCCCCCTGGGGCCTAGGAGTTGGGAAAGGCCTCCCTTCATCAGCTAAGTTTGGCATCATTGATACCCACAGGTGATAGAGCTCTTTGCACTTAAGATCAGATATGATCAAAGGGGAGTGTGTAGCAGTAGGACAAACATGCAAATGTCTATAGAGTAACTCCATACAGGACCTGACCATGGTGTCCAAGTCTGGTAACCTCAGACACGGGGAGGCAGCTTATGAATGCATTAACATGACAGTGTCAAATAGACTTGGGAACTGCATTTCAACCCATGTCCCATGCAGCTTGTTCAGTGACCAGCTGCTGGAGTTTGGGGTGCATCAAAATGATGCTCTCAGGGCATAAGCAAGAACACAATTCTACTGAAAGTGAGCATTCTAATACCCCTGAGTTTGTATCACTCATTAATCTTAGGATATTGTCTGATGATTCTAGATTAAATATATTGGGTAAGGATCCTTCTGGTAGCTGTCCTCAGTTAGAGAGGTACAGTTGAATCCAAACTGAAGGTACTATCTAGGACATAAGGTTCCACCAAGGGGCAGTGGCAAATAAAAGACAGACTGAGGGAAGGAGAATGGCCTCATGAACAAGATTTGAGGCTGTTACAGAAAAGGAAGAGGGGATCCAGAGGCAAGCCCAGGGCCTTAGAGCTGGCTGTACTCTCAGGGGACAGTGTGCTTGCTCACTGGAAGATAGAGAACTTCCCCAGACTGTTGAGTGTGTTGGTTGCACATCTCCTGCCCAGCTGACATGAGACCTTGGCAACATGGGACGGAAGGCGGCAGGAGGGCAGGGAGGAGGGTCCTCCAGCTGCCTGTTGTAGAATCTGAGCTAATGAACCAGCATTAAAGAAAGGAGGTTCAGGGGCCCTGGGTTCCTGCAGCAGCACTGTGGCTGCCCCTTTGTTTGGGAACTGTTGAAGGAGACTGACAGTCTCTACTTGCCTGTCTCTGAGTAGAAGTGGGCTGTATATGTCACCTAGGAAACATGGATCAAAAAAAAAAACCCAGGACAGGTTAAAAAAGGAGAGTAAGGAGCTTAAAATAGCATCCATTGTGAAATTATTTTAGGCTTATGGAAAGCCTCAGAAGGATCAGGAAGAGCTAGTGTGTGTGCTCCTTTCCCAGCACTTCCAAGGTCAATGTCTGGTAACCAGGGCAATCACATCTGGGACAGTCACATTCATGTGGAGCTCTATAACCCGTAAGATGTTCAAAACAAACAAAAGCTCTCACCTCAAAGGACATTTTCTGGAGCCAAATATGAGTGATCATGGCCCAGGAACACAGATTTAGGTCACCTCAAATTCCATGTTTCAGCGTGCTAATAATTTCATGAAGCTTCTACAGTAATTTAACAAAAAAGTCATAAATCATAGCACTTTGCAAATACATCAAGTAGATGGGTCACAACAAAGAGAGGAAATCAGTTACAGGCCTTAGATATTATCTGACTACATTCTTAGTGTTTGGGCTGGTAGAAGCTGGAGGGTCTGTCTATACATTCCCAAAGGATTTACCTATCAATCATAAGGATGTTAGGTCATGCACAGAGGTGGGCAAACTATGAAGGGGCCTAAGTTAAATGTAAGTAGGCTGTGGGCCTGCGACACTACAGCCTCTCCAGTCACTGATCCTCTATTCAGTTGATCAGCCTTGCAGAAGGTTCCAGGGAAGGCACAGCAGGTTCTCTGGTAGCTTCTGTTCATATCCTCATTGTTTATGCGAACTACCTACTATGTTTCTGACTGCGGAACCCATGGGGTTTCCCCTATCCTGTCTCCTTAGTGTCCCCAATGGAGCTGCCTCCTTGTCTGTTGGGTCTTTCATGACCTTGACGAGCACTAGCCTGATATTCTATGGAATGGCTTTCTGTTTGAGTTGATGTGAATTTCATGTCTCTTTGAATCTGAAGCATCCCATCTGGTCCTCCAGCTTTATTTGCTGAAAAGTTTTCTGAAAAGAAATTAAAGTTTGAAACAGCCCTATGGTTATTCAGATTTCTTATTTCTTCACTTATGTGGACTGAATAGGCTCACTGTTATTCCAGTGACTGAGAGGCAGCAGGCTGTGAACACTTACCCATGGCATATGTTCACTCCGCACTCTAAGACCCAGATGGCCTGGTTGAAAAGAGTTTGGAATTAAACAGTAACTGTCAAGTCTTGATCATTATACTTCATTTTTTCTCACAGATGAGGAGAAAGAAACAATTTTTCAGATAAAAAGCCTCGAGGCTCTGGAGAAAATCATTGGTACACTTCGAAAAGCTATAGGTAAAAAGGAATTATGGCATCATCCTGTGGGCTGGGGCCCTGGACTAGATAAAAAAGAGAGGGCCACTCAGGTGGCTCAGTGGGTAAGAGGGCTTGCTGGCAAGCCTGATGCCTAAGATTGATACTTGGGACTCACACAGTAGAAGGAAAGAACCAACTTCTGCCAGTTGTCCTTTGACTTCTACGTGTACTGTGGCATGTGCACACACACACACACACACACACACACACACACATACATACACACATAGTACAACAAAAAAAGGAGGCATGAGCTGAACCAGAATTCATGTCTCTGCTTCCTGGCTGGATGCATTACAACTGGCTGCCTCATGCTCCAGCTGAGCCACAACTGCCAGCCATGAAGGGCCTACCGGCCTGTACCTGACACAAGAACCACACCTGACACAACCAGAGGAAAGTGTTGAGGGGTCACAGGCAGGTCACTCCAACTCCATCCAGGCCATAGAAGAGTCAGTATCACTGAAATGAGTGAATTTAAGGGGTGGGACATAAAGGCTGGGCAACAGGCAGTGGAACACCCATAATAACTCAAGAAAATCTCTTCCCTAACAGGAACTCGTCTCAGTAAAGAACTAAAGTTGAAGAAAAACGAGTTGGGAACCAGATAGCACATGAACAAACTTATCCTGCCCTAGTACCAGGAGAGGCAGAGGGGCCAGTCACTACCCCACACCTGGGGACAGAATGGAGTGGGATCAGCAACCACCCTGTGTGAAAGAAAATTGCATTCCAAGAGCACCAAATAAAATTAGTTCAAATTCGTAGACATAGCTTTTTTTAAAAAAAATCTTAAACAGAAAGGAAATGAAAACCTAACAGTGCCTGAAAAATAACAGGATCCAACACTCGCTATCCTCTGACATCCAAGGCACACAGCCTCAGAGCCCCTACATTAATCCACATGTCAGTTACATCACACGACAAAAATTCTTGACAATAGCAAGTTAAGGAAGAAAGGGTTCATTTTGGCTTACAGTTTGGGGGTACAGTCCATCATGGCCCAGAAGCCATGGCCACGAGAGTGTGAGGCAGCTGGTCACATTGCATCTATAGTTAGGAGGCAGCTTGCCCAAGACCTCAGTCCACAGAAGGTGCTGCTCACAGTTAAGGTAGGTTTTCCTACCTCAATAAGCCTAATCTAGATAACCCCTCACAGGCATGCCCAGTGATGAACCTAATCTAGAAAATCTCTCACAGGTGACCACAGAGACCAGTCCAATCTAGACAATCCCTCACAGGCATGCCTAGAAGCAAATCTAATCTAGATAACTCCTCAGAGGCATGCCCTGGGGTTAACCTAATCTAAACAATTCTTCACAGCATTCCCAGTAGCTAACCTTATCTAGAAACCCCTTATAGGTATGCCTAGAGGTTAACCTCATCTAAACAGTTTCTCAGCAAGGCATGGCAAGAGGCTTGTCTAAGCGATTCTAGATCCCATCAAATTGGCAAGTGAGATTTGCTAAACTTTGGATGGGGTGAGTAGTTCAAGAGGACGCCAAAAACAAATTACTGGGAGCTAAGGAATGAATTTATTATAAGAGTAATTATGCCATGGACAGACACACAGAAGAACAACAACATAGCACAGGTTCTAATAGGAGTTTGAGCCCCAGCACCAGAGACAGACAGCACGATGGGGTCTCTAAAGAGAGAGCCTACATGGCAGGTTTTTATGCATTTTGAGAAGGGGGCATTCAATCAGGCTGTAGCCAGGCTCTCCGATTCCTAGGCAAGAGGTAGGATGCTAGTAGGGAGCAGGATGTGGTGGTGCCAGGACCTTAACATCAATGTCAATGCCCTCTGATGTTAATTCACTTCCAGGTGAGCTATCCAGTCTGCAGTGTCCCTACAGGAGATCTTTCAGTATCTGTGAGAGTTATTAATTATGCTCATGCCTTCAAAGAGTTCAGTCCATCATTGCTTTCCTTCATGTACTGGCTCACAACATCATGGCAGTGAAAACATGCAGTAGAGGAGAGCTGTTCACTTCACAGCAGACAGAAAGCAAAGAGAGGGAGACAAGAACAGGCCATAAACAGCATACTGTCAAAAATTCACCCCAGTGATCTACTTCCACTGGCTAGACTCCACCTCCAAACAGCAACAATCAGAGTTCTCCACAGACAATGAGATGTGTGGTATATGTATGCATGCGTGTGTGTGAAGAGAGTTCTAATAAAGAATGGGCTCATTTAAATAGAATTCAATAGGAAAAATGGGGACCCCAGGGCTGCGGGAGAGACCCAGGAAGGACAAATCCAGATTGGATAATGATATGTGCTTTGCAGTCACTGGTCATGGAGTAGTTTCCAGACCAGAATGGGAAGGGCCTCCAGGACGTAGGTAGTGGGTGGTGTCCAAGTCTTGACTACACAGCCTGTGATTCTAGGGTGAGTGGTCTCAGACAAGGCCAAGAAGAGACTGAGAGCTTATACTCTCAGCATACAGACTCTGAGGAGACCCTAGGGATTTCCCTGCCTCTCTACACCACAGGGAGATCTCTATCCCCAAACAGCAATATCCCAGTTCTCTAGTCTCAATAGACATGTTCAAGGACATAAAAGCTATACGTACATAGTGACTTTGAATAGGATGGCATAGCCCTCTGCTTCTGAAACCTTCTGAACTCTGCTACAGCCTCTTTAACTTGAATTCTTCTGTAAATAATATATATGTGTATATAGACTGATATATATATATATTTATTATGTGCTATATGACACTAATTAATATTGGTAACTAAAATTGGAGTAAAAGAACCTTTTTACTAAGGTAGGGTGGATTGCCTGGCAAAGTGCTCCTGAAACCCATGAACCTTGTGAGCTAATATTCAACAGACTGTGACTTTGTGGAAAGACACTATGTTTGTGGCACAGTGTGCTTAGGACACTGCTGATATTTATAGTCAAGTTTACATTTTGAAGAGGTTCCTGGCTGCTGCCAGGAGCAGCTGAGAGCCAACAGGTTCAGCAGGAGAGTATAGAGAACTGGGGAGGATAAAAGGAAGTAGAAGAACTCAGACAAGCAGCCACCAGAGATTACAGACAGGCTGCCTTTCAGGGAAGAAGTATTGAACCCCAGTGACTGGAATCAAGTCACTGGATAAGTGCCAGAGTCATTTTCAGGGCAGGAGGATGCTACATTCACGTGGGATGGATGACAGGTATGACTTGGATGACTCACAAATATCACTAAAGAATAAGGAGAGATGGCTGTGAGAAATCCAAACTGAGATCCTGGGACAGTACACAGCGTTTGATGAGTTTCGGGTTGGGTGGTGTCTAGAAGAGGACAGGCTAAAGACCTCAACTGAGGAATCATTAGCATATAAATAGAGTCTGAAGGTGGAGATTAAATGGCATTGCTGGACCTGGAGAGAAAGCTCAGTGGTTAAGAGCCCTTGCTGTTGTTTCAGAGAACCTGGGTTCAGTTCTAGGCATCCACATAGTGGCTCCTACCCTCTGAAATTCCAGTTCTAGGGGATCTGATGGCCTCCACGGCCATCAGGAATGCAGAAGGCCCACATACACGCAGACAAAATATACATACACATAAAATAAAAATAAACATTAAAAAAATAAAAATAAGTGGCACTGCCAAGAAATTAAACACAGAAGCCAACAAGGAATAAAGGACTCTTCCCTTAAGTCTTTGAACATGTAAAGGACAAACAAGAGAGCTGAGCTGCCCTGTTGCAGAAGCTTGCACAGGGTGTTTTAGAAGGGAGTAAGTGGTTAACCTGATGCATATTCCTAGAAAGTACAATGCGGATGGGAGACAAAGCTGACCACTGAGTGTGGCAGACTAGACGGTCTGTGACGAATATGACTGGAGCCATTCCCAGGGGATGCTGGGGACCCATGTCACGCAGGAGGGACCTGAGGGGGAATGCATCAAAGCGCTGGGCTGGATTCTCTGAGGCTGCACTAGGGAGAGAAGCAGAAAGATGGACAGAACGGAAGATGTACGTGTGGTTTTGACACAAAAGCAAACTCTCACAGTTAGACTTTGGAAGCAGGAAAGGAAGAGTTCAGAGTTTGGAAATAAGAACTGGAGCCAGACCTGCAACAGGCAGGGAATATGGCCTTTATTCAGGTATCACAGTGAAGAATAGAAGCTTTTCCTCAGAAAGAAAGGATCTGCATCTAAGCGGGTGGCTTGGTTTATATAGGAATTCTACTGGGCACAGCTTCAGAAGTTTGTTCTGTGCCAGAGTCTAGAGTCCTTGGGTGACTGAAGGTCTTCCTCCCAAGATTATTTCCTCAGGCAGGGCAGGAGAGCTATCTAGGGCACTAAAGGAGACAGGTTGGCCCCACAAACATTCTCCTTCAGTCCTGGGAGTGACCAGTTGATAAGGCTTAAGGCCAGCCTGCCAATTTAGGGTCAATTGGCTGCTTTAAGAGATTTCTGGTTTTATGGCTTCCCTAATGAGGCTTATGGCTCTCCTACAGTTCACACATTCTATCACTCACCTCAAAGGGGATAAGAGTTTATTATGGAACCAAATATGAGTGACCATGGCCCGAGAACATAGATCCTCTGCCTCCCGACAGAGCTGTCCACTCCGGGGAAGCCACTGGTGCCTGAGTACTGTGCTTACAGGACACTGCTGCTTCCTTCCTTGCTTGTCAATTTTATGATATTTCATCTGCTGGCCATTTTTGTCTTGTTGCTTTGCTAAATGATATGCAAAGAAGTTCCCTGATCTATAATAGTTCATCTTTTACTCTGTTTCTGTTTCTGTAACCAACTTGCCTTGTGTCCCTCCCTTTGGCTGTCAGACTATTGAAACAATGGACCTGAGAGAAATTAAGGGTTCCCCAGGAATCGCCTCCTGGAAGAAGAAAAAGCTGAGGCCCTTGTGGCATCCAGAGGAGGAATTTGTCCTGGGAGAAAGATTTATAACTTGCTGGGTGACCTTGCAGGAGAGATCGGGAGTTGAGACATTCAGTGGTAGGTCAGAGACAACACCTTGGCTGAACTGTCTACCTATGAATATCTCATATCTTCTATTTTTTAAAAAAAATTACTATTTTTTGTTTATGTGTAAGAGGATACTGTCTGCACGTATGTAAGTGTACCCATGTCGTGCAATGTCCAAGGAGGTCCAAAAAGGTCATCTGATCCCCTGGAACTAGAGTTACAGATAGTTGTTAGCTACCACATAGGTGTTGGGAATCAAACCCAGGTCCTCTGCAAGAGCCCTCAGTGTGCTTAACTACTAAGCCATCTCCCCAGTCCCTCATACCTTCTGTTTAAATCTTACCTTTATGTCAGGACTCTGAAGTTGGACCTGGGGGCAGGGGCGGCTGGATCTCTTTGTCCCTCTTCCCAGTGTGGTCACATTGAATAAATCCATCCATTTCTGCTTTGTCACTATTAATTTGACTTGTTAAATTGGCTTATAGAAGACTATCAAAAATAAAAGAACAGTGGTTGGTTTGGGAAGGGAACTGGCACAGAACTATCCTTTAGAAGTGAGCTTTGTTAGGCGACAATGGAAGCCATGGCTGTACCTTGAGGTGGGAAGGCACTAAAAAGAGAGAACAGATCATATCCAAGACAATATGGTCTTAAAGGGAAAAGATACCTAAAAACCTAGAGAGGACTGTCACTGGCATAGCTTAAAGCAAAAGGGAGATAGCAGCATAGACAGAAGGACACGGGGAGCCTCGGAGGAGATGGTTCAGAGAAAACCCTAGAGCAAAAATTATATATATCTGACTTCTCTATCTTTTTTTGAGGATCACAAGAGGTTCCACAATATATGACTTAGTCTGGGATAGCCTACAGAATGGGGAACGTGGAGGAGCCGGGTACTGGGTAGGACTATGAATTAGGGGTCATTAGAACCACAGCTCAGCATGGTTTCTTAACTCTGTCCTAGAGAACTGCAGGGGGTGTGGCCTGATTCCTTCAGGTGATGGGATCTGGCTACTTAGAATAACCTGTGTCTTAAAGGGGCAAGTTCACAATCTAACAAGGATGGTTGGGCGAATCTGGCTTGTTAGGATACAGGCTGTGTACCTTAAGCATAGTAACATTATTTTTTGTCAAAATAAAGTTTTTAGCTATCATATAATAAAAATTACCTTATTTTTCTTTAATGATAGCGCTCGGTATAGCTGGCTAAGCCGTCTTCACAGCTGTCATAAAGATATCTCATGTTCTGTATGTTCTCATTTGGATTTTTCCGTTTGTTGTTGCTGCTGACTTTTTTCTTGACAAGATCTTGCTTTGTAGACCACACTGGCATCAAATCTACCAACTTCCTTCCTCGGCTTCTAAAGTTACAGGATTTCAGTCATGTGCCATCAGGCCTGCTCTGCTGTTTTCTTCTCAATCTTTAAAACAAATTTTAAGATTTATTTTATGTATATGAGTGCTTTGCATGTATGTATGTGCACTACAGACATACAGTGCCCATGGAGGCTGGAAGAAGGAACTAGAGTTATCAACAGTTATTAGCTGTCATGTGGGTGCTGAGTACTGAACCCAGGTCTTCTGCAAGAGCAGCCAGTGCTCTTCTCAGTCTTTTTACATGACATGAGCAAGTTATGTGTTGAGATCAGGTTTACTCTAAGTTATTCCATACTGTGTTTTTCCAGGGTCTGCCTTGCCCTAAGAGATTCCATTTTACAAGCAACTTTTCATTTGTGTTGTGAGAAGGGAGGGTAACTGCGCTGGGAGTAAACACAAGGAGCCCCATCTGTCTGGCACCACTCATCCAGCACAAACTGATAAATGACCTATTCCCGGGAGTAGAAAGGGACTCACCCTGAGACTGTAAGAACACATGGGTGCATTCAAAACCTATCAGGAAAACCAGGCCTAAGAATTTATTGGGCATACCAGACCGAGGAAAGTGTGTAACGCCCTCAGATGTACCTTATAAAGAGGCAGACACTCAGCACTACAATGGCAGTGTCCCACACCTGACCTGCCATCTGACATGCAGAGTATGCATGTGTCAAGGCCTGACAGGCAAAGAACTTCCAACTGTTCCCTGGGTCTTCAAGTCAGATAGACCCTGTTGTTGACTTGGCCCATTCAAGTACTATTGGCCTATTCGCCTATTTACCTCTCTGGACCTACTGTCCAACCATCTGTTTCATCTCTGAACCCAATCCTGCCCTTTAGTCTCTGCAGCCAGACTCAGATCTACAGCTCCAGCTTCCACCTGGAGTCCCCAGTGGTCTGACTCACAACAGCAGTTTCTTCCTGTGGTTGGCTTGGGTTCATTAATCTTATCAGTTGTTCTAGTTTGCCTTCAATTGATAAGACAAAACACTCTGACAAAAACCAACTTGGGGAGGAAAGGGTTTATTTGACTTACATCTCCCATGTCACAGTTCATCACAGAGGGAGCCCAAAGAAGGAACTCAGGAAAAGAATCTGGAGGTAGGAGTTGAAGCATAGGCCTTGGAACTTAGGCTGCTTACTGACTTGCTCCCCTGGCCCATGCTCACTATTAAATCTTTGCTTTCCATCTCTTGTCCCCGGCATGATGTTAATATTAATACCACAACATAAGACAGTACAACCTTAAAAGCCCCACAGTCCATAAAAAATCCAAACACTTAAAAGTTCACAGCTTCAGCTGGGCATGGTGGTGCATGCCTTTAATCCCAGCACTCAGAAGGCAGATGCAGGTGGATCTCTGTGAGTTCAAGGTCAGCCTGGTCTACACAATGAGTTATGTAGGCTAGCTAGGACTACAGGGAGACCCTGTCTTATAAAAAAAAAAAAAAAAGTTTACAGTGTCTTTTAAAAGTCTCTTAATGGTAGGCTCCTGTAAAATCCAAAAAAGTACTGTATTATGTCAAAGGGAAGAATCGGGCACACCTAAGCAAAACCTGAGTCAGCAAATAGCTCAAGGCTGGACATCCGGGATTCACTCAGGATCTTCTAGCCTCCAAAAGATTTCAGCAGCTCCGTCTCTCTGGTTCTGCTGTCCAAGCACACGTCGCTTATCTCACAGACCAAGGTCAACTCCATTACACACCTGTTGCTGTCCTTGGTGGTCATCCCATGGTCCTGGCCAAAACGCTGGGGTATCCACTGAAACTGAGGCTGCACCTTCACCACGGGGCTCTTCTGGCCTCTCTGGGTGCAAAGCCTCAGATTCTCTCTGTGACCCCCTCAGTCCTGGGTCTTCACTGAAACTGAGACTGCACTTTCACCAGTGGCCTTTGCTGGCCTCTCAGGTGCCAAACATCAGCTGCTCTCTGTGACCCCTTCATAATTTCAACACTAGAACCACGCAGGAGACTCTTACACATACCAAGTCCTGCTTCCAGTTTGTGATGGAGGTCCGGGCCCCATCTGGACCATAGCTTCTGTGTGCTGACCCCAAGGAAATATTTCCCAGATTTTGCCATGGTGATCCTGGTCTCTTGTTACTGACAACTGATTTTTCAGCCCTAGGGAACCAGCACCAATTGGTCCAGTCAAACAAAGATCTCACTTCAGGTTCTGGTCTCTTCTTAATCACAGCTGATTCTTCAGACCCTGCCAGCCAGAACCCACAGATTCCCAATTCAAAATATCATACAAACAGTCCTGATAGTCTCTGCTTCCCTTTGAAATTTCATAATTCAGGCCTCCATCATCTACAATTCTTTCAGCATAACTGTTTCAAGCACCACAGCAACAAACTCTAAGCACTCAATGGCTTTTCTAGTTCAAAGTTCTAAGCACTTCCATAATTCTCCCCAAAACACCAAGGTTAGGTCTTTCATGGCAAAACCCCACTTCTGGTACTAATTTCTATTCTAGTTTGCCTTCAATTGATGTGACAAAACACTCTAACCAATACCAATTTGGGGAGGAAGGGATTTATTCAGCTTACATCTCCCAGGTCACAGTTCATCAGGGAGCCCAAGCGAAGAACTTAAGGCAGGAACCTGGGGGCAGGAGTTGAAGCACAGGCCATGGAGGAACACTGCTTACTGGTTTGCTCCCCTGGCCCATGCTCAACCTGCTTTCTTATATAATACAGAACAACCTGCCCAGGGATGACACCACCCACAGTGGGCTGGGGTCTTCCCACATCACTCAACAATCAAGAAATACCCCACAGACATGGCCACAGGTCAGTTCAATAGAGGAAGTTCCCCAGTTGAGGCTTTCTCTACTCAGGTGTGTCAGGTTGATAAATAAACCTAATCCAGCACATTAATACAATCTCTATTTACATTTCTATCAGCCCATTTCTGGGACCTGCTGCAGCCTTCTCGGGTCTTTATATCCACTCTGTAACCCACATAAAAACACAGATATATACACAATTAGATTTATAATTTATACACAGATATATTTGCCATGTTGTGGTAGGAACCCCTCAGAACAAAGAACAAAGAAAAAAGAATACAGCAAGATATGTACCTGAGTATCTGTGTACAATTCTGTCAGGACCTTGTAGCATTACCATATATGGGAGATAAAGAAACTGAACTGTAAACGAGAACTACCAGAGGGTATAAAAGGCTGGGTCTTTCTTTCTTTGAGACTCTGTCCTTTGGGTATGAATTCCCAGAGCCAGGTGCTAGCTCAGATCTGCTTCCTGGAGGACAGAAAGCCTAGGTGTCTCATCTCTCTGTACATAGTACCTGCAATATACGTGGATGCTCTCTCCAGAGATTCAAAGATGTCATCTTTACCTCCCTTGTCACCAGGGTACGAGTTCTGGAAAGTCAGGGGTAGGACCTTGCCTGGTGCTGGCAGACCATTAATCTCATGGGTGGGGGATGGTGGCTAGCCCTCTCAGGACGCCAGAGTAAAGCTCCCAGGAGCACAAAGAAACCTGAAGGCCCAGAAAGCAGTTCATGGAGTGCTGCCAAATCACACTGGTAACAACTCCCAGAGTTTGTTTTGGAAGCCTGCCCTAGAACCAGAAAAGGAAACTGATCACCTCCAAGAGTCTGCCCAAGTAATTTCCACCATCAACAATGAAGTCACAGATTTTGGAGCACTGGGTGGCGGGTTGGAGGCGCCATATAAATATGAACAAATAGGCTGGAGAAAGGGAAAAATGAGATTCTAAAAAAAAAAAAAGAAAGAAATGACAACTCTAAAACAAAATGGCCACCCAGGGTTTCTTCCCTGTGAGGTGCCTGGCCCCAGAAAAGAAGCATGGTGCACGGACACGTGGGGAGGCTAGATGGAAGGACAGAGGACTGGGAGTCAAGGCCTCACCTGTGCCAGTGTGCACAGCCAGGAATGCAGCAGCTGCCAGAGAGGCCGCAGCACAGGAGTAAGCAGGAGGCGGGGTCCAAGACTAAAGCACAGTGCTGACCTTCTTGGGAAGTTGGCCAAAGACAACTTCAGCTTCAGCCAGGCTCTGCTGAGTGTGCATGTTGCCTGAAAGGGGGAGTGTGCAAGGCAGAGCACTGTGCAGGACCACAGGGTCTCCCGTAGCCCAGAGCACCGGGCAAACAACCGCCTTGATTCCTGAGGCAGGCTGGGAACAAAGTGACATCAGAGGCTGTGTGCCACGATAGGTTTGCTGACAAAAGAAAAATAAAAGAACTTGAGACAGGAGCAGGGCCTCAACGTCTCCGCTCCTGCTCTCGGTGGAGCACAGGGCTTGGTGAAGGGTGCCTACAGCTGCTTGGGAAATAGGCCCCGGAGACATGCAATTAAAAGAAATAACTCTTGGGTCAAGGGATGCTGAAGTTATATTTTGTAAGTAACAGCTGAACAACATAGCAAAGAGGTTACAAACAAATTTGAGGTATGGAAGGACAGAAACCTGGAAGAGTTTTAAGTAAAGGGGGAAAGGTCTATAAGAAGGTATGAAAATCAAATAAAACAAAAAGGCTAAAATAATATTGACAATCATATATCAAGCTAATGAGAGGAGGCAAGAATCCAGGAATTCAAGGTCTAAATCATCAGAGAAACCTCAAAGGGAGAAAGACAGACGGGAGTCTCCAGGGAGAAAGAAAAGAGTAAAAGTTATAATGTAGGGAGAAGGGACATTTCAGAAGGGAATATCCTATCCTTTGAAAAGAGAACAACAAAAAAAAATCCCTCATGATTTTTATGAACATTAATAAATATCTTTCATCATCTTAAACTGCGATTTCAGGATTAACATATAAAGGTTTTTGACTCGCTGTACTTTCTTTTCTGCTTTTTCTTGTTTACAAAGAGGCTCTCACTTCAAGGTCATTTTGATAGTGTCAAGACTCCTACTAAAATGTAAATATTTTCTAACACTCAGGTTCTGTGAAACCACAGCATAGGAAAAAAAAAAAAAGTATGTCAAAGTCCAAGCAGAGAAAAAGTTTGCTTGCAACAACAGGAAATAAGTTGACAATTAAAAGCATGTATACAGGTAATCTTAATTTGCTGCAGTGTGCAATACATATGTGCTATTTGGCTTCAGCTCTTGTTTATGGAGATGAAATAAGAAAGAATCAGTTAAGTAGGTATGAGAGAGAATTGTTGAGAGGTTGTAAATATGAGGTTATGGATTTGTATGCCAAAGTAAGATTTTGTCCTAAAAGTGAAAATTTTTTAAATGAGGAAGAGGTGGGCCTGATGATGCATGCCTTTAGTCCTTACACTCTGGAAGGTGAGATACGTGGATCCATGTGAGTTCCAGGCCAGCTTAGTCTACATAGCAAGTGTCAAGCCAGTCGGGTGTACAGAGAGAAACCCTGAAGAAAGAGAGAGAGAGAGAGGGAGGAAGAGGGAGAGACAGATAAACTCTGAAAGCTTAAAGTCACAAAAGGTTTAAGTTGCACAGTTTGTGGATGATGGGACTTAAGGATGATATATGTTTTATGATTAAAATCCCTAAAGTTATACTGATGAGTTCAAGGCAACATCTACAAGAACTGGCTTAAAAGAACAAATAATGTATATCTAATAAGAAAATTACTTCTGCTTTGGCTAACTCTGTTAGACTTTAACCACTTGGGAAACTGAGTCATGAGAAAAACCAAAGTTTAATTTAAATTGTTCAGACTATTTTTTTCTGGGCTTAATCTAAAAGTTACACAGAGTTAAAGTTATAAGACTGGTAAAGCTATACTTCTGCGTGTTCAACAGAGCCTGGAATTCTATACCAATGTGGATTTTATAAAAGTTCAAACGCCCAATATTTTAGCCCTTGCCTTCCAAAGTCAGTTATAACCCAGGGGACAATGAGACCTCTCTAAAAAGTTGCCTGTCCTCTTGATTGGAAAGGTCATGGGGGTTCCTAGAGACTAGACTCTAACCAGTGTACATTCTAAAAGGGGGAATTACTGAGGACTTCAAGCTATGTGTAATACAATACAAGAGCTCTAACTGCACAAGGGTCTACACCATTACTAAGCAGGTGTGTAAGGAATATTTAACTTACCAAAGGAGGGGGAAAGGGGTGATAAAGCAAGTCTCTGATCAAGAGACCTCCTAAACTGAGAACTTCTCAAAATAGCTGGATGGATTGTACAAAAGTGACTAAGGTGAAAAAAGAAAAAATATATACTAACTTTGTACTTAAAACAAGATCACCTGAAGTATCTACCTATAACTTTGCTTAAGATTAAATAGCCCTAAAAGTAGAGATGGGCCTGATCTTAATGGGTACACAGGCCTCCCACCTTGAAAACTAAGAAACAATTTATCAGAAGTTATGTGCTGAGATTCTTCCCCACTTTACTTTCTGTTAGGTTACAAAGGCCCTTCTCATCCAGATCCCTCCACTCAAATTTCCATCCCATCCTTTTCAGTGGGAGAAATGAAGGCTACTAAAAAGCTGAAAACAGCCTGGAAATGCCTTTGGAGGGGTCCTTCCTGGTGCTGCTAACCACCAAAATGGAAACCATGAAAGAGGTTGGACACGTTATAGCCAAATAAAAGAGGCCACTAACAACATTGCCCAGGAATAAAAAGACAGTCTTACCACCAGGAGAGCCTTTGAAATTAAGACTAAGAAGAACTATTTTTAGTCTGTCTATTATAGGAAGAAATAATGGGTAACCCATGGTAATTAATGTAATTAAAACAGCATCCCTCTGTTCAGTTTGATGCATTAGTATAGTCTTACCTGTGGAAGCTTTGGAAAACCAGAGAGAATTTTCTTGACTGGACTAACATATGTGTCCCAAATTCTTCCCTCATAGGCATCTAAGGAGCCTTTAAAATCAATTCTAGAAAGAGCCTGGTGATATCTTGTAACCTAAAGGACATAATGGATTTACTTTGTTTTTACTTTTGTTAAATACGTGCTGCCTATAAATTACCCGTATCATTATGAAATCATAACAATAACACTTTGATCTAAAAGAACATCTCTACTCCAAAATACAAACAGAAAAACTATTAAAACAGCCCAGCCTTATATCTTCCCACTTCCATTTGACTCCATCTCTAAAGGTGAGTGCACAGAGGGTAAATTACTGTTATATTGGAAATAAAGAGTTTTCAAAGAGGATAAAAAATTTCCAGGAAGTTGCTCCATATTCTTTTTCTATGAGTTTAATGATTAATGTAACTGAAACATCATCACCCCTTATAAAATTTAATACCTGACAAGTTTTACATTATGAAATTTTTTAAAAGGAACAAATATATTTATAAATATAATTAAGATCAAAAGATTTCATATGAACCTTAGAAATAGAAACTGAATATGGAGAATAGAATACTTAAGTAAAATGGGTTAGATTTACAGTACATGCACTCAATAATAACTGTGTTATGCTTGCATGACAGAACATCCCCAAGCTCAAGCAGTAAGTACCCTTCCCCTCAGATGGGACACAGACCCTACTGGATTAAATTGCAATGCTGGCCCTGTTACAGGATAAATGGACACATGAGGAAATAAGGCCACAGAGTCTGTGGCTCCTGTTCCCAGCTATACAGTCCAGGCCATTGGAACCTCCTCACCAGCAGGGAGAGGAAATCATTCCTTATGCCTCACATGACAGAGAGATGGATTCTCTAATCCTATGGGGGTTCATGAAACCTAAACACACCTCCTAAATATGCCTATCAACAAAGAGGAAAATAGTGATTACTCTGCACTCACTGTCTCCTGAGCTAACATCCGGTGGTACCAGGGACAAAGGGAACCTTTGCTAAAGCCTACCACCTGACTGGTAAGAGACCTGAGTGCTGATTCAATTGGCTCTACCCTTTACCCAGCCTTCAAGACTCCTCCTCAAGTGAAGCTAATCCGAGGGCTAAGAGCTCATTACCTGGGTCCGTTAATGACCATGTTAACTCTATAGCGTCCCCAGGGGAGTTCAAAATGGATTTAAGACTAGAAACCAAATAGCTGTAGGTGTCAAATAGACTATATTCTGGTGGTCAACAATAAACAAGAATGTAAATTAATCAGCAAAAATGTATTAGTTATGCCAAAAATGCCCTAAAGGAGTGTCTGTGTGGTAGATGAATGCTACCAGCTGAATGACTTCAAAGAACAGGACCACACTTAATGCTAACCAATAAAATAAAATTTTATGCTTGATTGGAGATGTATTATTTTTCTAAATAATACAGTTCCTGACGAAACAATTACAAAGGCTCTATGGGAACTACTTAGCCCAATGAGTTAGCCAAAAATTCAGGAATGACCCTTGTTCTAATCTTATATGACAATTATTTGAAAAACAAAAAGGGAGTCCTTTTGTCAACAATAACTGAAAAAATTCTTACATCTTATCATAACATATTACTAATGAGTACCTTAGTACAGAAAAATCGGGCAATATTAATTAAAATTTTTTAAAAAGTGAAATCTCTCCTGTCAAAAACATTTTAAAACTATATACTTGTCTCTTCAGTACCGTTATATAATGAATATGCCTTGACATTGTTTCTAAATATGTCAACTGTAGTTTTTCATGTGATAGTGTTCTCATCCATAACTCCTGAACCAAGATGATGCTCTTTGACCCTTAGGGGGTTCTGAACACAGAAGCGGGGGAAGTGGAAAAATACTCCAGAACAAAGAAAAGGGAATGCAGCATGGTCTGTGACTGAATGCACATACACAGTTCTGCCTGTCATGACCTTGTAGGATGGAGCACCCATCGGGACATATGTGTTATCATGTAAGAGAGACAAAGAAACTGAACTGTAAAGGAAACCACCAGTGGGTAGAAAAGGCTGGGCATTTCTTTGTTCAGGCTCTGTCTTTTGGGTATGTACTCACAGAGCCAAGTACTAACATGAATAAACTGCTTCCTGGAACGAGGAATGCCTCGGTGTCTCTGTTTTGACTCTATACAATATGGTGTGCGGTATGAGTTAATATGAGCAATTAAGATAGGAATTAAAAAGCTAGGCGTGGTGACACACACCTTTAATCCTAGAACTTGGGAGGCAGAGGCAGGTGAATCTCTGCAAGGCTGAAGCCAGCCTAGTCTACTTAGTGAGTTCCAGGCCAGCTAAGGCTACAGGAAGACCCTGTCTCAAAAAAAAAAAATTTGGAATAAAAGAATCTGTGGTCACCTGGGTCATATTACAAAGGAGAGTACATTATCAGGCAAATTACTGCCTTTGAAATTTTGTAAATTCTGACTGTAGAAACACTTAAGTGTGTTCATCTCTGTGTCCGGCATAACATATCCAGGACACCATGCCATCAACATAGACCATCAAGATCACATCTTTCTAGGATATTAGAATTTACTGAATGTGAATAGATTGACAGGCTACATCAGTCCTCCCAGCTTTACTGAGAACTCCTGGATTCACCTGGAGTTATGACCATGGTAATAGCAAGTTTTTTTCTTCCATTACAATCTTAATTAGCCATGTCTACTAATCAAGCTACACATCATACTTCATGTGACTTTATAAAGGGTGGAGAAGGCTGAATGAGGTACAGGTAACCAGTATTGGGTTAACAAGCCAATGGCAGAAAAGTCCAGAAGACATATCTGGACAGCCACCAAGGGGCAGTTTGGGCAATCACAGAAGCTGAGCTAGGCTCAGGGATAATTGGGAATTTGATGCCTGCTGATTGGCTGGGCAGAGGTTGTGATGAGGACACTGACATGGTCTGTTACAGAATGACAGACCAGTATGCTGTTCTCTCCCTATGTGCGTGTCTGTGTGTCTGGTCTGGTCTGATAGATCCAACGTATTCAGCATGCTGTCCAGGCAAAAACACAGCTCTCACCTCAAAGGGCACAAGAGATTGTTTGCTCTGGAGCCAAATATAAGTGACCATGTTCTGAGAACACAGATTCCAAAGTGGTAAAAGTTTCATGAAGTGTTTATAGTAATAGAACAAAGAAAGTCATAAATCAAGACACTTTTCAAATACATTGGTGGAAACACCAGGTAAGCAGGTCACAAAAAAGCAGGAAGTCTCTGCTATAGGCCTCAGATGCCATCTGATGACACCAACCTTTGGGTTGATGAAAGTTAGGGGCCTGTTTGCACATTTCAAAAAGAATTTTATTTGAAAATCACAAGGATGCTAAGTCAAACACAGAGGTGAGCAATAAATCATTATTTGGGGGCTAAAGCTAGCCAAGATAATACAGTTCTGGCCCTGCAACATTCCAGCTCTCCACAATCACTGAAGCTTAAATCAGTCAAATCAGCATTGTGGGATGTTTAAATAAGTGCTGCTTTTCTCAGAACCTCTGTTCACAATGTCCCACATTTGGTGAAAATCTGTCTTGTTCTTGTGTTCTGTCCTGTTCTTCAAGGCTACCTCAGCCCAGTAGGCTCTAGTGTGTCCAAGCATCTGATGATGCTATGCCTCCACAAGCAAGGTGCAGGGTCACTGCATCCTGATACTGGACCCCAGATATAGTAAACCTTGACTAGTTGCTGTTCCATCCACACGTTTAAATCCAACCCAGATTGAGCAGACTTTTGAGTACCGTATGCAGAGGAGCCCTGCTTCCTGTGTTCTTGTCCGCTGCTCAAGGGATGCATGCTGAGAAGAATGGCAACCAAAAGACACCAAGCATAGTCCCAGGTGTCTGGGTCCACACACCACTTCCCTGTTGTTGTCTGTAGAGCAGCCTGTCCTTATTAATGAACCCAAACCCCGTGAAGATGCTGAGCAAAGTGACAGATTGCTTTCGGATGCATGAGGTGAACTTGGAAGAAGGGGTTGTCTTAAGTCCTGGATGAAGGGCCAAGGGAAACACCGGCACTGGTGAGAATGCTGCAGCATGCACAGCGCCCCTGGAGCTATCAGCAGTGCTCAAAGCTGATCTCCCAGGGGCCACCAGGCCAAGGAGCAGGGAGAGGAACTGAGAGGACACCTGAGAGACACACTAGGGAACTGACATGCACCCCAGGTGGCAACACATTCTGAAAACAGAAACTCCTTGAGATCTTTATAATTTAGTCTTCAAGGACAGAAAAACAATTCAGACCAATATACAGCATCAGAGAGCATCACCAACTGATATCGACAGTGGAATATCAATAAGGACACTTTACAAAAGCCACTTTCATGTTCACAATCTCATTCGACCTTGATAATGATCCTTTTACCTCAATAATCCTGGATACCTTACTTTAATGAATGAGGAGACTAAGCTGGAGAGGTCGAAGAACTCTCTCCAGCAAAGCAGACTACACCCTTTCCAGACACAGCAGGCCAGGCCTCACACAGAGGAGAGGTTGAAACCGGAGTAAACCCTTGCGGTGGTAAGCCCCTGGGGATCCCCCCACTGGAGCTGCCTTGTTTACTTTGGCCTCTGTCCCACTTCTGGGTGCTTTCCTAGATGCCGAACAGTTGCTCAAAGAGATTGCGCTCAACCAGGAAGGACCGTAGAAGGTTCTAGAAGACAATCAAGCATTGTCTTCACAGAGGAGACAATACTGAGACACAAACATCCACAGGCTCAATGTCTGTACTCTGCGCAGGTAAGAGTTACACTAACCCAGTTCCTATTGAAGTGACCACGGCATCTTATCCTTGGTAATAAAGAATTCTGGCAAGTCAAATGCTGTTTCTGCATTTTTTTTATTATTTATTTGTCTTTCACATAGGGTCTCAGGTAGCCCAGGCTAGCCTTGAACTACTGTATAGCCCAGAATGACCTTGAAGTCCTGATCTTCCTGCCTCCACCTCCCAAATACTGGGGTTATAGGTGTGCCCAGCTTTTCTGTGTTAGTGGTGTCTTTAATTAGAGTCAGAAAGATACAAATCCCTTCAATGGCACCAGATACCAGGCGCTGGTCAGCTGGTGGCCAGGCAGCAGTTGCTGGCATGCTCTGGGTGGTGACCAGACATCCCAGTCTGCTCTGTGGGTGTCAGGGGATTGCAGCACAATCTCCAGGCACTGAAACATCTTTTAATAATAGCAATGACTAGCTAGGGATTCTTCTCTGTGGTAACAAAGCAGCTAAAAACAAATCAGCTGAAAACATTTTAAATGACTACATGACTGTGAAATTGAAAGCCAGGGTATCAGAAAGCCACCTGGGTGTCATCTGTCCCCAGGGGCTGGTTCTCAGTATGAGCCAATCTTTCTTAGGTAGCAGGTACCTGCTGTGCCTACTGCCAGCTGTCCCTCCTTTCTTCCCCAGTTTCTGTTATGGTTTTGAGTGTCTGTGGGTAAAGGATGGAACTGTTGTGGGGCAGGGAGGCCTAGTAAAGGGCCCTGCGTCATTGGGGATGCTCCTACAAGGGAGATGTGCCTCAGTTTCTGACTCACTGAGTGGCACGCTCTACCACACACTTCTGCCATGAAATGCTGCCTGATCTGAAGCCCAGAACCATGGGGAGTTGTCTGCTCTGGGTTTAGAAGCCCCAGAACCATGAACCCAAAACAACTCTTTTCTCTCCTTAAGTTCATGCCTTAGATATTTCAATACAGTACCATGAAACTGCCTACTGTGGGATCCTTCACCATTTGTCCCCAACAATTTTGGTCCTATCAGTTTGACAACAGAGTTGATTCTTGCCTTTGAGTAGAACATGGGTTCCCCCCTTTTAAATTTGTGCTCATCACTTTGTTTTAATAAGACAAAAGTAAGATCCTAATTGATAAAATTCTAGAATCTTATGTTCTCTAAAATCAGAATCTCTGGTCTACAGCATGTCCCCTTTCTGAAGAGATACGATCAATTGATTTGAATCTCAGTCTTGAATGGGGTGTCAGTCAGCAAATGTGGATTGAAGACTAAGCATGAGCTGGGTGTGGTCCTGGATTCAGGGAACATGGAACAATGGAGAGAAAGAGGCGTAGGGGTTCAGAATGAGTTCCTGCTCTGAAGCAGACCGTAATAGCCAGAAAGACCACAGTCTGTCTTCACACTTAGAGGTACCAGGGTAACATCTGCCAGGTTTCTAATCAGCAAGAAACTGTGAAGACTGGTCTAGGCATGTGGTTCAGTTGGTAGAGTGTTCACCTTGTGTGCACGAAGCCCTGGGTTCTGTTCCACAGTATCACATAGAACCAGGCTTGGTGGCCCATGCCTGTCATGCCAGGACTTGGAGGTGAAAGCACGAAAATCAGGAGTTTAAGATCATCCTAAGCTGCACAGCAAATTCGATATCCGTCTTAGTTACGTGAGACCCTGTCTCAAAAAAGGAAGTCTGTGAGGGCAGAAGTGCAGTCTTGGGCACACCCCATCAGGTGAAATGTTTTAGTTTGGTGGTGCTGGATATCAAACCCACAACCTCACACCAGCTGATTAAATGCTCTACTACTGAGCTATGCTGCCAACTCCACAAACTTTGAAAAACAAATTTCTTTCATGATTTAAAGTAAGTGATATTAACTTGTCCAGTTTTCACATTATCTCATTTGGGGTGCCAGGAAGAAAAGCTGCCAAACATCTGCCTGCCTAGCAATTGTCCCTATTGTCACAAGGGACAAGCTCCAGGGACAGGAAGGGGACAGCCTGAGTATGGAACACCAGGCCAGCCCGGGTGCCGCACAGTGGGTGGCTTTGTTCTGGAGGCGGAAGCCAGGCGGGGGCAGGTGAGTTACCACTGAAGTGGCAAAGGTGACTTTCACACTGCTTGCTTGGATTCTGTGGGTAGCCCCACCATTTCTCATGTTTGGCCACTGCTCCCCTCCCCCCCCCAGCCAAACCACAGCTCTCATGGGGTGCCCACCCCCAGTATTATCCCCTGTCTTAACTAGCAAAATAAACCCCTTACGAGTCCCCAGAACTTTCTGACTCAAGCTGCTCCTTTGTCCACTTGGTCTGGAATATGATCTGGGGATCTGCCTTCCTCTCTGCCCTTTGGACACAGGTTCTGCTATCCATCAGTGCTCAAAGATGGCACAAGAGTATCTGTCATGTGCATAGTCGGTATTGATTGAGCCTTCACTGACTGAACTCTGTTCCTCTGATTCCCACATGCCTGAGCCTTGCTCCATTAAATGACTACTCTCATGATGCCATCTTTGGCTGCAAACATACAGTTTCTATTTTAAAGGCAAGGTTTTTGCATCTTTCCTTTTTATAAGAATTGAACAAAAATTAACTAGTGGCATGGACTCACCTATAATCTCATTAGTTGGGAGCTGATGTAGTAGGACAGTGAGTTTAGACCAGCCTGGATTGCATAGATTGTGTAAAGAGTTGAGGAAAACTTGAGTGATTAACCAACTAGAACACTGGCACTAGATGCACCCTACCCACAAACCCCATGAGACAGATACTGGGGACCCACCAGTATATATATCCGTCTATTTCTGCACACCTATATCACAACATGTATTAGTACTGTTACATGAATCACCACATTCAGAACAGGTTCTGGACACTGAGTGGAGAATCAGACATTTTTACTCGTGAGAGCATGAACTCAGAAGAATAATCTCCAAAGCCTGAGCTCCCTTTTATGTTTTTTTACAACATTGATATGCTATTCAGCATCATTTTAGACCCATCCTATCATTGATGGGTTACATTTTTTTGTTGACATGACTGCAGGCCATGCACAGGGACCTCTAGTTACATAAGTGACCAAGGGCAATCTGCTGGGGTCACTAACCTACATGACCAGAGACTATTCACGAAAGTTCTAGCTGTAAGTTGACTTACAAAGGCAGAAGCGACAAGGCTAGAACAGTCCTTCACAGGCAGTCCTCTTTTCAAGGTTGTGCTCTTCTACCTCTCAGGCCACTCTAGTTTTCCATCTCATCCCCCTTTGAAGGCCTCTTGACTTTCTGAGGAGCGTTGCTTTCTTATATGTCCCTTATATCAAACCACTGATAGCTCTGGAGGAACATCTTTATGGCTTCTAGGTGAGAGGAAACAAATGGCGTCAGCAAGTTAAGGATGCAGGGACAAAACAGAAGTGCCACAAGCTACATGAAGAGAGGTTGGCTAACCCGCAGCTCTTCTCTCCTCTTTGCAACTTGTGCTTTTAGTTGTTGGGTCATATCTCTGATTATCCTCGACTTGTTTATGTAAAAACAGCATTCTTTATTTTAAAAGAGACAGAGTACCCCCTTTCAATGGTAAGCAGATTTAGTCCTCTTGGGTTTTGTAGGAGCTCCACAGCTAAGGAATCTAATTGATCCTGCATGGCCACTAATAATTTGGCTAATCATTCTGTGATCTGCCAAATCCCTGGATAGGTGGTGACAGAAGGTAACTGATCAATCAAATCCTCCTATTCCTATGCCTACTCCAGCCCTTATTCCTAGACCAATTTATAGAGGTATGAATTGGATGGCTCTTTGATCGGGTGTGTGCTGTCAGGGGTATGGTGAGAGTTTGGTTATTAGCAACTCTATCAAGGGAGTAAGCAGGTACCTGTATAATGAAATGGAACACAAAAGTAGGCATCTATCCCACATACAAAGAGTGGGAGTGACACCACATTGTATTTGGAGGAAGATGAATGGACCACTGTTCATCAAGGGTTTGGTCACATTGGCCACTGGCCAGATTACCTCCTGATTTCTGTAATGTACATAAGGACTCTTTGAGATGGTTCAACTGCCCTTATAATAGAGTTTAACAAAGAAGAGTCCAGGGGGACCTCACTGTAGTTACATTTTCCAATGCTACCCATGGGGCTAAATATCGAGGAGCCATTAAGGATAAGCAAAGTCAGCAATCTTTTGCCAGCTACCGGTTAATATCATTGGGGTAAGTGGTGTTTAGAACCTGATACAAATGAAGGTCTAAATCTTGAGCCTTATCTGATTTGGGTCTAGATTAGGGTGGATAGTTTGGATCAGTGCTTCAACAGATGGGGCCTGAAAACATTAGGGTGGGTCTGGTCCGGTAACCCCCAATAATATCGAGTTTTCATTCCTTTCAACCTGTATATTCTCCCATTCTTGTTTCAGAAAAGACCTCCTCTGACTCCTAAGACCTTTTTGGCATATAGGTATAGACAGTAGTGCGTGGGCATAGTGGTAGTTGAATCCTGAAGCTACAGTCCTGGTCAAAGCAGGTCATCTTGAAGCAATTCTCAGGATCCCTGGTCACTATGCATCTGCCTTAAAATTCGAGTGATGCAGCAGTCTTCACTCAGTAGTGATGAATCCAGTTATCGATAGAGTTGGAAGAGTGGTTTAGAAGCACTGCGTAGGGTCCCTTCCATGTGGTTTGAGGGGTGTCTTGTGCCAATCTTTTACCCATGCAAGCTTCCCTGGTTTGTGGATGTATCCCTGAGTTATTTATGAACAAGAGAAGTCTCTCTAGCACCCACTGATGTAACTGGGCTATGGCAGCTGGGAGCTGGGAGCTGGGAGCTGCAGCTGAGCATGGATTTCTAGGTTTTTCCTCCAGTCTCCAGGGACTCATGACAGAAGGGAGAGCTACCAAACATAATCTTAAGAGAGCTTAATTCCTGCTCACCTATAGAGAGCCATAGGCATAGGTCTGACAAAAATTTACTTAGGATTTGTTTCAGGGTCAGGTTCACATGCTCCACTTTCCCTGAACTCTGAGGTTAATAAGCTGTACCTAAGTTCTATTTCATCTGTAGGGTTCTATCAGTCCTTATGTGATTTTGGCCATGAAGGAGGGTCCATTGTCTGTCCTGATTGATACAGATTTTTCATACATGGGTAAGATTTCAGTCAGTAAAACTCTTGTTACTTCCCTGCCCTTTTCAGTCCTGGTAATATAATATGAGCCTCTACCCAAGCAGGAGTAAGTGCATATGATGACCAGAAGGTATTTATTTCCTTGCTAAGCTTGGAAAGTCTATTTCCAGGTCTTCAAATAGGCTTTGTCATGTTCTTTGTATTCCCAGGAGTTGGAAAGGCCCTTGTTAGGAGCTGGTGCAGGCACAAGTTTGGTATCTCCAGGTTGTATTCCCACAAAGCACAGGGAATCTGACCACATAGTAACAGCAGCTTATTATGGTCTCTAATGTAGTTTTTCCTATATGGGTGTTCTCATAAAGTTGACGGACGATGAAGTTGACGGCCAGTTGATCTGGGTCAAAGGGGAGTCCATCGGGAAGGAGCCACCATTCATCTGAGTTCTTGGTTGTTTTCTCTTATCTTGCCAGGCTAGGCTATACAAATTTTAGTCAGCCACTTGAAGTTGAATCACTATTAAAACGAAACGCTCATAAAACGAAAGGGAAAGCAAGATAAACAAGAGACATTATTTAAAAAAAAAAAAAAAGCTAGGAAATGCTTCAGAAAGAACTCATGGATAGCGGTCATTCCTTCATGGTGCAATATGATTTTCACAATTGAAAAAAAGTATTTTAAAAAGACCGTGACACTTAATCATTTGAAACAGAGAATTTTATTTCCATAGAATGTATCTTTCGCCATAAAAACTATGTGCCCCACCTGTCTCCTGACTCATGGTTTTAAATTGCTCCGCGTTCCTGTCCAGCTGGGTCTCCGGGCAGCCATTCCAATTAAGGGACAGCCGCGTTGGCTAGCTGCACTTCGGGGTTTTAATGAGGCGCCGCGCTTCGCTGGCGAGCAAGAAGCACTAATTGGGGGAACTCAGGCCGGGGCGGAAGCAGCCCCAGGGCGGGTGACCCGCAGACACCTGCGGCACGGAGCGCAGCGTCGCACAGAGAAGGGCGGCGCGCGGTGAGCCGCTACACCGCGGACAGGCCCAGGGCAGGACCCGCGCCACCCCGCGGTCCCCAGCCGCAGCCTCTGCTACGCGCGTCTCCTAGCTCCCGGCCCGGGCGCCAAAACCAGCCAGGCCCGGACCTCGCCTCAGGAATGAGTCTGGGTAGTTCCCGCCACTAGTGTCGCTCCCAGCCAGGCCCCACCCACTCTAGGAGCGGATTACTCGGATCGCCGCGAGGCCGGGTTCCAGTTGTCCCAGGCTGAGATCTCAGTCGCGGGCTCCTCAGACGGTGGAAACACAGAGACTCCGCCCACTTCGCCGAGGCCCTGCCTGCTCGCTTCAGGCGTGGGTTCCAGTCCTGGCCGCCTTAAGTGTCGATCACAACCGAGCCACGCCCCCCCAGACCAGGCCGCGCCCCGGCGTAGGCCCGCCCCCAACTCCTAGGGCTCAGGCGTGGGTCTCCTCAGGTGCCCATCACCTCCAGGCCACGCCCCATGGAGGCCGCGATCCCAGGGAGGCTCCGCCCCGGATCCCAGGTCCCGCCTTCAGTGCGCGCTGCGATCGGTCGCTGGTGGGACGCGCCGACGGTGGCGGCAGTGCTGGCCTCCTTTGTGCTCGGGTGGCGACGGCCTCACGGGCCTTCACGTTCTCTCGCCAGTCAGCCGCACGCTTTCTAGCGACGGATCATGTCGGCGGGAGCGGGCGCAGGCCTGGAGGCAGGCTTCTCCAGCGAGGAGCTGCTATCGCTCCGCTTCCCGCTGCATCGCGCTTGCCGCGACGGGGACCTGGCCGCTCTGTGCTCGCTGCTGCCGCAAACGCCGCTCGCCCACCTGGCCGCTGAGGACTCCTTCTACGGCTGGACGCCCGTGCACTGGGCCGCGCACTTCGGCAAGGTGGGCGCGGGCGCTTTAAGGCGCCATTTTCCGCGTCTTTTCCGTGAGGGTTAGCGTGCCCCGCGGCGTGTCTGAAAAGCGCGGCGGAAGCGGGGTCCGACGCGCGGGCGTCCGGGGGTCTCCAGGGCGCATGTGCGGCGCCGCGCGGTTGGCGGCCGGGGAGGACCGGAGGCGTGCGGGGAGCTCCCGGCGGAAGCTAAAGTAGCGGTGCCGGCGCCCCGAGGGGTCCACAGCGCAAGCGCGGCGCCGAGCAGCCTGAGCGCCTGGGGGGCGCGGGCAGTGCTGGGAGGCGGGGCGAAAGCGGGGTCTGTCTGGCAGGTTCCCCGAGGGGCCCAGGGCGCATGTGCGGCCTTTCTGTGGGCTCCGGTTGCGAGCACGGCGAGTGAGCAGGCGGGAGGCCACCGTTGGGGCGACCGGCCGCTCACGCTTCGGGAGTTCAGTGGAGGTTCCTGTGTGCGGCGGGGAGGGAACCGAAAGACTCGGCCTCGTACGGCGGCGCGTTCCCCTTCTCCCTCTTTACGGGAAACCTGGGCCGGAGCGCCTTAAAGATTCGATGGGATGGGCACCGTCCTCGCCGCAGCCTGGGGTCCCGATCTGCGCCCGAACTGACCCTTGATGGCCACCGCCCTGTCTCTTAAGGTGGCGCCGTCAGCCCCCCTCTGCCCTGATGGAGAATGCTGGATTGCGGGAAGATCGGTGTGCAGGCCCGGCTGCAGATGGTCACTAGGAATCCCATCACCGCCCTGTGCGCCTTCGTTCCCTGTGAGGACAGAAGTGCCCTCGATCACGTTAAAACCGCAAACCTACTGTCAGATTTTACCCAGTTCAAAAAGAAAACCGAAATCGATTTTCTACTTCCTCTGAACCCGAGTGGTAGATTCTTGGAGACTGTGCCAAGGGCAAGAACTTGGTGGTTTTGAGCTTTCTTGGTCTTAGGATCAGAAGGATTCTGAAGCCTGGTTTTGATGTCCACTCTTTCCCAAAAAGCTCAGGGCAGCAGAGGCCAGATGTCTTTCCCCAGGCGTACCAGCTGTTGTCCTCCTTTTCTGTAGGTTTTTGGCCTGTTTTCTTTAGGAGGTACCAACGGTGCCCAGGTTACCCACCGTTTGTGAGTCATATTTGTTGCCAGAGAGCTAAATGTAATTAAAAATCTCTAATTACACCTTGCTTTTACAAGATGCCACATTAAAAAGTACTCCACAAAATTCCACATCAGTTTCCTGGGTTGAGCCCATAGCTAGTCTTCCCAAGCCCTGCGAACTCCCAATGCTAACGGTTAACCACTTTTCACTTGTTCAGTGGCTTCGGGCTTTAATTTTTATTGAGTTTGACACCTGTTCATCTTACCACTAGTTGATACTTTTGATTTTTCATTTGGCACATTCAAGGCAGTTCTCACCAGCTCTCAGCTGTTTAAAGAGTTCAACACAAAAGTGTCTATTGAAATGACCTGTCCTTTACCAAGTACTGGTTTAAATTGCTGAGTGGAATAGATAAGGAGATGTGGAGTGCTGTTCTTAGGTCTCTCTTGAACAAGAAAATTGCACAACTGTGTCAGGCAGAAATGAGCTGTCTGGAGAAGTAAGTCTGTCAGATGATTCCTAGGTGCATGATAGGCACTTGCTAAATGTGTTGAAAGTGATGTACTCTTAACCAGAAGCTAGCATAGTATTGGGCTTGGCTCTTCTTGTCTTCCAGTTAGTCACCTGCTAGGTGCAGAACTCAGCTGTTTACATGTTTGAAGGCTAAGAAAGTTATATGAGGAATGGGTCTCTGGAGCATTCAGTGTTGGCTAGATTGAAGATAGAAAAAGGTGTTCACGATGGAAGTCTTCAACTATGAAGAGTTTACTATGTAACCTACCAATTTTTTCAGTGTGTGTAAAAGTGTTGGAAATTTTAGAGTGGTGTACTCTGGTATTTCGACTTTTTCAGTTATAGGAAAACTAAAATATTTATTGTGATACTCCAACTTAGACTTTTATTTAAAAAGTAAGGACAAGGGAAAATGTTCTTTAAATTTTTGTATGGTATTGGGAAGAAATTTATTGTCAAGAAAAAAAGGATAATAAAATTGCCACTTGTAACCGTCATGGTTGTGAAGTACTAATTGGTATACTGACATATCCTGTGTTTTCATCCTCCCTTCTGTGTTTGAAGTTGGAGTGCTTAATCCAGTTGGTGAGAGCTGGAGCCACACTGAATGTCTCAACCACCCGCTATGCCCAGACCCCGGCCCACATTGCTGCTTTTGGAGGGCATCCTCAGTGCCTGGTCTGGCTGATTCAAGCTGGGGCCAACATTAACAAACCGGTAAGAATGCCTGATTGACTTTGCCTTTG
Organism: Eospalax fontanierii; assembly: GCA_035773235.1. Lineage (NCBI taxonomy): Eukaryota > Metazoa > Chordata > Mammalia > Rodentia > Spalacidae > Eospalax > Eospalax fontanierii. Next base: position 42,675,500 of record CM069524.1, read on the forward strand.
TTTTTTCCAGTTACAGTGACACACGTGATACTGTTTTAAATTGAAGCCTTAATTAGAGTTTGATGACTTTACCTGAGGCAAACTAGAATTTTTACTTCAGTTATTTGTGGATAATGGGCTCTTTCCGGAGGCATGCATTTGGTTTATTGAGTGCTTTTACCTATTATATGACTTGCCCAGATCTGATTCGGTGATTTGCCCAAGGTCACAGCTGATAATTGAGGGTAGTTGGCCTAGAGCCCAGATTTCCTGGCTCCTGCTCACAACTGCCTTAACTTCATAGATACCATAGAAAAACACATGCAGGCTAGCAAAAGGATAGCTTATATCAGCTTCAGGGTGAGTTTTAGTCACTTCAGACTCCAGTAGAGGATCATGACTAGGTGCTGAAAAGTCTCACTGTCATTTACTTAGGAAGAGCAAATAATTTGAGGAATTTGTATTTACAGTTAAGTGTATAGACTTGAGTGTAGTGAGTCTTTTTTTATGATGTGTTTTCAGACTCTCTTCCCCTATTATGAGTGTATGAGTGTTTGTGTTAACAGCCTATGGTGGAAAAGCAGCAGGTAGATGGTCTGAATTGGAGCAGCCGAAACTTAACTGTCTAGCTTGGAGGGTGGATCACCTGCTGATGGCTAGGGTGGTTATGGTATATGCCTTCCCCCGCTTCCTTCCCGTTTCTTATATACTTTTTCTAATAGTCATCTGTGCCGTGTGGTGTTCAGAGAAACTTTCATTTCTCCTCAAGCATAAGGAATTGAGTTAAGGTGTTTTCACCATGAATTGAATCAAGGATAGTGAGAAGTGATGCAAGGCATAATCCTGCAATTTGTTCTTGAGTCTTGCCATGAGAAAGATAGTGTAAGGAGAGGTGTTTTTGTCACTGAGACTTGAGAAAGCTTTTGAAGCCTGTGCATTGCCCGACCTTTTTTCCCTCCTTCGTTCACTCCCTCCCTTGGCACTAAAAGGCTTTTATACTTAGTTGCTTTTGTTCACAGGTCTTGCCTCCTTTATCATCTTCACCTTGCCAGGCAATGGCATGTCTATTTGCCTTGAATGTATAATCTTGCCTCCTGTCTCAGAGTAGACCAGGGACTCTGGTGTTGAGTCCATGTTCTGCTTCCTCAACAGTCTGCCTTTTGGACACTTATTTAGACTGTGATTCCATTTCTTCCAATAAAATATGGACAGTAGTTCCATGAATGCCAATAGTTAATTTTCACTATTAACATGGGATTTAGAATTCTCTGTTAACTGTGAGATGCTAACAGTACATTAAGTTGTCCAGTACTGTTTTTCAGCTAGCATCTTTACCATAGTTCATTATTCTCAACAGTTATTGAGTATGTGGACTTGAGGGTGTGCCATCATGTTCTCCACTGCTCTCTGTGTACCACCTGCACTTTGCTCCCTGGGACAAACTGCCTCAGGTCTGCCCTTGCTCCTGCTCTGTGTTCAAATGTTCACCTGGTGGTTAAACATCACCAGATTTTCACATGGACCTAGAGCATCAGGAATCCCCTTAGCAAGTAAGCATCCTGGAATTCCTCCTGAAGGGTCCTGGACTGTCAAACTGTGCAACTTAGGTATCCATCACAGACACTAGTTTGCTCTGTAATGGTAGGTGGACCAAGACCTTGGTTCATCTTGAGGTGGACTGTTTCCTCATTTCCAATTGTAGTTTGTATCCAATTAATTGGACAAAATTAATTTTTTGAGCATTTCTTCTACTAGCCTTTGGCATATTAGCTGCTGACAGTTCCATGGTCATTTTCCTCGAGGCTCTTACAGACTCACTTGGCCATCTGTCAGGTGAGCTGAGATGACAGAAACTACTGTCTACAAACACTATGCTGCAAGCTTCCCAAAGAGGAAATGAAGCTAGCTTTCCTGAAGTATATTTTTAGTATGCATATTGACAAGTCTTGCTAAGGATTTGCAAGTCATCTCAAGTTGGTAGTTGCTAGGTTGGGCAGGAACAAGGAGCCCAGGGGGTAAAAATATTTATCAGAACAGTTGATTTTTTAAGTTTTAATAAAGAATAGATGGATATAGGTTAGTGGTAGACTTGCCCAGCAGGTGTGAGGGCTCTAAGTTTAATTCTCAGCAACCACAATAGTGAATCCTCGGAATCATGCCTCCTGAAAGGGAATGAGATCCTTTTATGCCCCTTAAGTTTTCTGGCCTTGCCTCCCAATATGAGTATATTTAATTTAAGTATACTAATTTGTCCTATTTGAATATATACAATGAAGAAGACAGCTCACTGTCTTGAGGTAGTAAATTGTATGGCATCAGTTGTCTTCTGTGTTACTGGCCAATTGCATTGAGGAACCAGGGGCCATTAGAAGTTAGGCTCTGATTGTTTATGTAAAGGATCATAAGTCTTTTGGTCAGGCTGTAAGCAATTAGGATCTGTGAGCTGGAGAATGAGGAATTTTGCTTTGTTTTTTGGTCCTTTTATTTTTGCTTTTTTTGTTCTTACAAATTAGAAATTAAATTTTTCTTTCTTAAAAACCAAGATAGTTGGGTGGGGTGGCATATGCCTTTTTATTCCAGTGCTTGGGAGGCAGAGGTAGAGGCAGGTTGAGTTCCAGGGCAGCCAGAGCTACTTTTTGAGACCCTGTCTCAAAAATTTCTCACTGAACCTGAGCTTGGCTGATTGGCCAATAAGCTTTAAGGATCTGATTATCCTGATTGTTCTGGGTTATAAACATGTACCTTTGCGGCTGGCCTTTTTTTTTTTTTTAACAGGGGTGCTAGGAATTGAAACTCAGGTCTTCTTGTTTATATGGCAGGCACTTTACCATCTGGGCCATCTCCCTAATCCATTTGGTGTAGTTTTAATTTGTCTTTATTATAGAACCTGTCTGGCTCCTCCTTCATCTTTGAGAAGGTAATTTGCTTTTTGAAACATATGAGTTCACTAGTTCTTGGATAAACACATGGCTTGCTGTCATTTCTCTTTCTTTTAAGAAAACAGAATCTTTTCCTGTTTAGAGCCATTTAGGCCATTCTTTAAATAAATGGCCATACTCCCTGTTCTAAGCAGTCAGCAGTGTACTCTTTCTCCCAGTTTGCTGCAGAAGAATCCACCCCTTTTTCTTTCATCTCTTCCCCCCACACTCAGGTATTTACTAAATTTGTGAATGAACTTTTACCAGGGCCACAGTTGCTCCACTCCTGCTTTTTATCTATATCCCTTAATTATGCCGAACATAGGCACTGTCAACTGAGGCTCTTGGGTACTTTGAAGTGGGATCAATTCAAGGATCCGTAAAGCTTTTACCTCAGGATTTCCTAGTCAACACCTCAGATGAATGTTTCTAACAGACATGCCACTTCTTGATTGCTTGTATCCCTATCTACCTTTATGCTGCATTTGGAGTCTAGGAACATTGTAGTTGAGGTGTCTGTCGTGCCCCCCCCCCCCATTAATACAGTATAAATGAGGTTTTTTAATGACTGTTAGACTCCAGGGTGGCTTCCCTGAATCTGCTCACCTCACTTCTGTCTCTTGTCCCTTCTTGTCTACAGTATTTTTGCTAAACCACGTCTGTTTAGACTACAAAGCTTACTTAGTCTCATTTAAGTTTTTCCTTCTTTGCCACACCCTTTGACCTCAGATCACCTTGTCTAAAATATGAAACCAGTTTAAGGTAAATGGTTTAGGTGAGCTCTGTTTGGGGCAGCACTGCAGAAGCTATAAAGGACATAATGGGGAGCCTTGAGTTGATGTTAGTTTATGTACTGCTTCTTGGCCTGTTGATGGTTGTTTGAATGTGAATTTGTTTTCATTGGTTGTAGGATAGTTTTGGAATTTCCGTGCAATACATTGGTGCCAAGCTCTAGTATAGGATGGTTTGCAAATCAAATAACCATTGCTGGTACTTAGGCTGTCACTATGGGAGGACTCTACCCCCTTGATCACTGACCTGTAGCTAAACATTGTGGAAAATGTGGAAATGTACCCTGCTGCCTGATTCTCATCTTCCCATCACATACGCGGTACTTTCTTCTGCTTCACATTATGCTTACGTTGTTTTACTGACATAGGAGGAGGCCTCTGCTCTGTGTTGATTACCTTGCTTCTTCTCATTGAGCAGTTTTAGTTCTGAACTTGTATGTTGTATGTTTCAGGACTGTGAGGGGGAAACTCCTATTCACAAGGCAGCCCGCTCAGGGAGCCTCGAGTGTATCAGTGCCCTGGTGGCCAACGGGGCTCACACCGAGTAAGTATCTTCAATTATTCCTCTCACTTAGAGACAGTCAAGGTGTTCTGTCCAGAGGTAGCATTTAGAGTAAACAGAAAGCAAAAATTCTAAAAATCTTTTGTTTCTAAACTTAGTAATACAGTTATGCCTCTTTGAGCAGGTGGTATTGAGGAAAATTATGAGTTAGGTTGACCATTAGCAGATGGAGGCTCAGTTCTCGATGGCCTCAAAGTTTTCCTGAGAATGTAGTGAGCTGGAACAGTGACTCATTAGATTGTGTCACCATGACAAGACTTGACACTTGTATTTGCCAAGATTTAATTTCAAAACAAGGGGGCTTACATTGGAGTAGACTGTCTTTGCTAGCCTCTCTGGCTCAGTCTTGAAGACTATTTCTAAATCCAGATTTCCTCAGCAATTCAAGGTTGCCCCTTTTGACCTAATGATTTAAAGCTTCTTATAAAAGAGGACCACATACCTGCTTTAACTTTTTGATACTGAGGGCATTAGTTTAGCACGTCTTTGTTTTAGTGCCATTTGTATGAGCTAAAGTATCATTTGCTAGAATAGTTTTAATGTTAAAAGTACATTAGTTCAGAAATGTGATCTTAAATGCAAATCATTAGCTAGCCATGGCATTGTTTGTTTATTTAGGTATTAATTTGTTTTAAATTTTTTTACATTGTAAAATTTTTCTTCTACAGTTCACAGCATTAACAAAAAATGGATGCGGTTTTTCACTCTTAAAATGTTGAGTGTAAGCTACAGAGAGCCGTAATAATCAAAATAACTAATACCAGATTTAAAATTTTTATCATAACTGTTATGAATAATTCATAAAAATTAATTAGAAGCCACTTCATTCCAGATGTGAAAATTGAGTCTTTGGAAGAAGACCCGCAAAACTTAGTTTAACCCTTTGGATTCCATTTTATTGTTTTGACTCTGTATTACAATAAATTTTGAATAAAGATCCTGAATAGCAAAAACATATAAATTAGATCATTAGGCCTTGGTCTTGGTGTCTTGCTTCAGTTTCATTTTTACTGGCATTCATTTGGGCTTGGATCCCTTACTCAGTGTTATAAATATGTTCTGCCTTGGCCAAGCATATCACATGCCTATATCCAAGTCCTCGAGAGCCTAGGATAAAAGGATCGGAACTTTGAGGCCCACCTAGATTACATAGTAAAACCCTGTCTCAAAAACAAGCAGAAATACAACATGTATTAGCTGCTGTACTTTAAAGACCCTTATAACTTCATATTTAGTTGATGTAAGGTAATATAAAAACAATTTGATAATGTGAATGTGTGTCATATAATTTTAAACCATTAAGGTGATTCTCAATTGCTTTAAGCTTGTGGATGCAGTTTTATTAGCTGTGTTTACAGTAAAAACTTAGACCTTTAATAACAAGCTTTGAGTATAAAATGCAGTCATATAAAATAATTTATTAAATTGCCTAATTATCATTTATGGAAATAATAGATAATTGAAGTTGATCTTTTTACCAACTTTTAAAAAAACTCTTAATTGGTCCTGAACATTTTATTACAAAGATGTTAGTTTTATTCATTTTAATGGGTAGCCTAATCCTTTGAGCCAGTAAGTCTATCACTGTGTCCTTTTTTTTTTTTTTTTTAAGTAGGTATCTTAAAATATGACTATCTTTTATTTATAATTCTGTCCTTGGTTACAGGACCCTCGAGTGTCTCTTTTCTACCAGGTGTGGCTGAGCATGGCCTCGAGAGTCAGTCTGTCCCCCATCTCAGTACAGGAGCCACCCCCTCGAGACCCTGCACTATGGTGACTGCCCTGGACTGAGCTTTCACATTTTTTTAGAAGAAACACTTAGATTAAGCTACTAGCCAGAAGCAATTCTTAACATTAGAAGTCTTTTGCCTGGAGTTAGAGCACAAGTAGTCATTACTATTGCTGTTGTGTATGTGGTTACTTAGTTTTAACATCCAGATAGAGCTTCCATTTGTAGAAATCTAAGTTGAAAATTGCTTCTTGATATCTGTTATGCACATCGTTATAATTTGCCCTAGTCTGTCATACTAAGGTTGAATCCCCCAAGTAACAGTACCTTGGTCTTGTTTTGTTTCCTGTAATGCTGCTTATATGGTCAGGTCTAGTTTCAGCAAATAATGTCTTTTTCCTCCATAAGATCAAATTTTTAGCATTAATTTATTTATTTAAAATTAATTTTTTTCTATTTCAGAATGGGTCAGATTATTAATTCTTCATTTTATAATCTATAACATTTAGGAGATGCTAAAATTTTTTTTCCTTCTGTGAATAGGTTAAAAGCTGCCTTGTACTGGTATTTTTAAATTAATGGTTCTACTCTTAATTTCCATTCTGGTTTCTATATATCTTCTACATTGAAGTGGCCAGAGACTAAAGTGCTGGGGTTTTTTGATCATCAGATAGATAACAAGGGCAGCTATCAAGTGTCTGTGGCTAGAGTGGTTTGTTATGTGACTTACTTGTTAATGTAGGTTGCAACTGTAAGATAACGCATTTCAGCTGCTGTGCATCGTATTAAATTTTCTAGCACCACACGTGAGTATGTTAATGGTTTTGTTTTCTTCTCTTAATTTAAATCTTGAGTTTTGGTGCCAAGTTATCTTTTCATATGAGCTTCTGCTTCTGGCCCATGTGGTGGTCCTCAGTGCTTGCTGAGGTTCACACCTGAAAGTCAAAATGCACAGGATCAAATCTCACTTCTGTGAGCAAACTAAATGTTTGTGTGCCTTAAAGGATCTCCAGCTGTATCTAAGCATGTTGAATTGTGGTCTTTGATCTTCTTTACTTGTTCTGGCTGCTCACTTCACTCTAGCGTTTTGATTAGAAGAAAGGCATGTGCCAACAAAGAACGGGGCCACCCTCTTTTTCCATTGAGTAATAGAATAAGTAACAGTATATGGTTGAGTCTTTTCAATGTGATTTTGCAAAAAGATAAAAATTTGCTACGTTAATAATGAAAACCTTTTTACTGCTAACATTTGCTAACAGTAAATTTGTGCCTTGAATTAGCTTTACTTTGAGTGTTTGGCTACTTTATCTTCTTAAGAGAAAGAATGCTTCCATATCAACTCAATATTGAAATAGTATTTCTGTATTCCTTTAGATAGCAGTAAAAGGACCTAAGCTTTATGTTAGTGAAACCCCAGACACATCTGTTATTCTGTCTGAATCTGTTCTACATAGTGTGGAAGCCAGTGCCTTATGCCAGTCTTCCTACTCATAGGAGAGGATTCCTTTTGAAGCTGTATATTTTGTAGTAACCAGCTCTACTGGGCTACCTTGGAAGTAATTACTATGAACTTAGGAGCAACTTCTGATCGCAGCTCACTATAGAAAAGCAGCTCAAATAAGTGAGGTCGGTGACTCACTTGTATAGCAGTCTTCCTTGTCCTGTATGGGAAACAGGCACAGTTGTCTATAATATCAGAAGTCTAAAATGATAATAGTATTGCAAGCATGCTGCAGAACTTCTAGAATGTCTTAGTAAAGGTATATTTACTTAACCACTGACTTCTGCCTAGAGGCATCACCAGAACAAATACATGTGGTGAATGTACTTAACAGTATTGTCAGAAGTTGTAACTGTGGTTCTGGGTAAAATATAACCCAGATTTACTGTCTACATCATTCACTTATATGTCCTTCAGATAGTGGTCCAGTTAGGAGATGTGTTAGAATCACAACTCTGTAGTGTAGTCTGTTGCAGGTGCTCTGAGTTATTGTCATCCCCACATGCTGGTCTTTGTTCTCTTTCTGGTCATGCCTACTGCAGATTCTCTGGTCTTGGTACTTTGTGCTCCTTTTTCCTTTACAGAGAATGCAGGATGGAGGGATGGTTTCCTGAGACAGCTGCTGTAGGTCTGCCCAGCAGGCAGAGGCAAGCAGTATATAACAGGATGCCAGTTGACAAATTTATCTTGGAATTTTCGTATTTTTTTGATCGCTTGAATAATGTGTAGATTTGTTTCCTTAACTGTTGATTTTATATAAAAATAGTGCTTTAAAATCAGACCAACAATTTCCAAATCCCAGTTTTCCTGTCTGCTAAATCATAGTAAAACATGCTAAATATTTCATCAAACTTCTTGAATGGTCTTATATTTTAATGTATGTAAACATAATTGTGATTCCGTTGCAGCATAAAGGCATCAGTAATGTTGAACTTGAAATGAAAACTTGGCACCAAACTTATTCAGGGAGAAACTTTATTTAAAAATAATTTCTTCCTATTGTTTACTGAAGAGTACATTTATGAAAGTCTTGATAATTATATGTTTGGATACCAAAGGGTTAAAAATACACTTGTATTTCTTTTACTGAAGTAATTTCAGATGTTTGCTAATGTTTTGTCTGTACAAATGGACATTTAGTAATGTTTTTTTTTCCTTTTTTTAATGATACCATTATTTGCTTATTTCCATCTAGGAATAGTTACTAATGTATTTGCGATACAGCATACCAAATTTTAAAGTAACCAGAATCGTGAGTTGATTTAGTCCATACTATTAAACTTTTGTTGAAATATTGACATATTTAAATTGGCTTCATGCTAAAGTTACAAGAGGTAACTTGTAAAGACCATGCTAGAGTGGTCACTGGTCATCAGGATGGTCATATGCCAGTGGCTTAGCTCTGACAGCTTCTGCACCTCATGTGTGTTTATGTATTTTTAATCCAGTGTTGCCTGCAAATGTGATCCTTATGATTTTAAGTTTCCTGTGTATGAACCATTGCCCGTTTTAAGTCACACAGAAGATTCTGAATCTGTAAAAACTACACATGTCAATGTTTTACAGCTACGTAATTCGAATTGACTTGATTTTTTCAAGTAATCCTAGAAAGGGGGAGCATTCCTATAGAAACTGCTGAAACTGCCACAGGTGCTTCTCCGAAACCTTACGGTTGTGGCATTGAATGTTCAGTATCGCTTCCTTTCTGCACACAAGGCATACTGTTGAGGTATTTGTTGCGGTGATTGGTTTTAATGCTAATCTAGGAATTCAGATATAGATTCTTTAGATTTGCATGCTTTGCTTATTCTAATTTATGATACCTATCTTTTATTTGTAAACTAACAATAGCTAAATTCAGATCAGAATTTTAACAGAAATATTTATATAAAAATTGTTGGGTTTTTTATTGTCACATGGCATTAACAAAAAATCTCAAAGGTGGTAATGACACCTTAAGTTCTAAAACTTTTACTTCAGGTATTTCCTGATCTGTGATGATTAATTAAAAACAAAAAAGTACAACAAAAAAATCTTCTCATTGGAATGGCTTCTTTTTTCTGGTATTGTGGCAATATAAGTGGAAAACCAAGTATAGCTGGCCTCGGTATGGATATCAATTCTAAAGTTCCTGATGAAGAATTCTTAGGTAAATAAAATACTCCATTCAAGAATATTCTTAAGAAAATTGTGTCTGTTTGATTTATTTTTGCCAGTTTGGCAAAATATTTAATTCATAGCTCAAATTACTCTCTCTTCCTATGTGCTAGGTTTGTGATTCTGAAAAATTAACAAGAGGGCTGGGAGATATGGCTCAATGGTAGAGCCTTTGCCCAGCATGTATGAGGCCCTGGGTTTGATTTCCCCAGCACTACTGAGAGGGTGGGGTTTTTGGAGTAAAGTGGTAATAGTCCTCACATTAATGTTAGGACCTGAGAGAGTGAGAGCTGAACATTGTTTTAAAGGATATTTTTAGCAGTATCTCCCAAGTAGTTTAAATACTTCTTCTAAAGATGTCCTTACTGATAACATCACTGGAGGTTACTTACTAATAACCTCACTGGATCAGCATGGCCTTCTTAGCTTCTTAGTCTTATGTGGTCACATAACACACGTAATGAATGTTTGTTGGTGTAGGGCTGAAGAGGTTGACTGTTAACAAGCCCTAGATCCAAAGTGTAGAGTGGGCATAGAAGTCATGAGTCAGTTGTCTCAATCATGTGCCAATCCCCCCATGGAACTTCAGTGCTTATTCTCTTTTTGGTGTGATAGTCCATATAATTTTTAGCCTCTGGGATGAATTTGAAAAGCAATTCTAAAAGGTGGTCTGAGGACCTGGAAAGTAGCTTTCACTTTGTACACATTGCTGCCTAGGGATTTCAATGTGAGGCATTCAAGTAGAGACATGGCAATGAATGGGGCAGGGAATGCTTGCTCTAACACTGATATTTTTCTTAGCATATAATGTTTTGTGACAGATTTGGCAACTTTTCATTTGAATATAGTGAATTCAGGAGCATGAAATGAATGGGAAGGCTTTCAGGAAATTTGTTAGTAAGAGCAAAGGAATAGGTTAAAGTGTTGGTCTTTCTTTTTAGGTACAGATTGAACAAAAGCCAGACATGGTGGCATACACCTTTAATCTTAGCACTTGGGAGACAGGCATGTGGATCTCTGGGTTCAAGGCCAACCTGGTCTACATAGCCAATTCCAGACCAGCTGGGGCTACAGGGAAACTCTGTCTCAAAAACAAAACAGAGCCAGATTAAACAATAACATATAAAATGACATGAGAGTCTGATTTCATTGTCCGTAAAGAAGGATTATTATTAGACCATAGCCATGCTAGCTTGTGTGCAGCTGCTTTCAGACTATAAGAGCAGAGTAGTTGGAACTGAGATTTTTATGGTTTGCAGTCCAGGAGAAGTACCAACCTGTATTAGATGTTACCTCATGATAGCTCAGGCCAGCTGCCCGTAGAGGACTTTGAGCAGAGAAATTGAGGACCTCTCACATAGGACTTGAGTCAGATGGTTAGTGGAGATGAGCAGGAAAAGAAATGGTGCGACATCTGGGTGAAAGAAGAGAAGATGGTGGCTGGTTCTGATGTGCCAGCATCAGGTATTATTAGTAGATCCTTCTGCTTGAGAATGTAAATGTTAATTACTATTATGTACAGTCAGTCCCTTAGTCACAGGAGGCCCCATATAGTTGACAGTCTTCTGTAGTCACCACAGTCACAAGGGATACACTCTGTATTCCTACTTCTGATAATGCCATACAGGCCATTTACAAATTGAGCAAATCACCACCTCTAATTAGTTTCTCCACAGTCACTGTGTAGCCCAGATTCTGATGTCTTTCCAGTGCATTATCTAGAAATGTTTGACTTCCATTCATGTTTGCTTTTGGTCTCTCAAAATTATGTGAGAAGCTCAGCTTGACCTCTGGCTGTGTTTGCTTGCTGCACAATCTATGAATGATGCACAGCATACGTGGGTTGGCTCTTGTCCTTTTCAGCTTTTCTTCTAAAATAAGTTTAGACAGTTGTGCCTTAAAATACCTGGAAGTCTGGTTGATTAAGTGTAAGTAGAATGGTGGCACCAGTGTCGATGACTTTAGATGGGCAATGCAAAGTTACCCCCACTTAAGCCTTCATTTGTGTATCACTGAGGCCCATCTGCCTCTTACTAAATAGGCATGGGGGAAAAAAATTATTTGCTGTTTTATTTTTAATTTTCTGATCCACTAAAGAGTGCTCTTTTGTATATTTACATTTTTTTTTTTTTTTAGTGTTCTTATCCTACAATTAAATGTTGGCTACTTGTTCTTTGATTTTGGTGAACAAGACCACAGTTATCTATCAAAATGATCATATTGGTGCCATCAAGGTGGGTAAAAATGCTTGCTACCAAGGCTGACAACCTAAGTTCTATCTTGAAACCCACATGGTAGGACAGAACAGATCCTCACAAATTGTCTTCTGACCTACACATATGTGCCATGGCACACACACAGCCACATGATAATAAAAGTGATCAGGGTAAGCATGCTTATAGTGTCAATCTTAATCATTTCAGATTTTGAAATTTTCATATAGTAGTTTGTTTCTTGGCAGAGTAAATATGTCTAGACCATCTTTACTCTGATATCTGAAAGTGAAGGCCACAAATTGATGAGACTCGTAAGCTGAGTGGGGCACTAAATATTTGTATATGTCATATTTTAATGACCAATATACTTTGTTTTGAATATTTGTAATTAACTGTCACATTTCCATTTCATATATTAGTAAAGGTGCTGGAATGAATGAACATCAGAATTCACAGCCCTGAAATCTTAACAATTGAAAATGTCAACTTTAGTTCCTAACAGTCTTGAATATAGCTTTTTATTTTTAAGAAAGACCCAGTGATTTCTAGGATTCTTAATCTTGTTTCTTTATATCCCATTAAACTGGACTTGAGGACTAAGAAAGATAGTACAGTCAGTGAGTAATGTGTTAAACTTGAGGTTTGGATCACTAGCACACATGTAAAAAGGCAGGCTCATTGGCCAGCAGCTATAGCCCTACCACTGGCAGGGCAGTGGGGGTCAGGTGGTGAACTGTCTCTCTCTAAATCACTGAGCTCCAGGTTCAGTGAGAAACCAGTCTTTAAAAATAAGGTAGAGAGATGGCTCAGCAGTTAAGTGTGCATATTGCTCTTGCAGAGGATCTGAGTTCAGTTCTTAGCACTCTTGTTGGATGCCTCATAGTTACCTGTAACACTCTAGCTCCAGGGGATCTGACGACATCTGGTCTCTGGTCATATGCACACGTACAGGTACATATACATAGACACATAAAAAATAAATCTTAAAAAAAATTTTTTTTAGTTTGTATGAGTGTTATACCTGCATGTATATAAGTGCCCTTGTATCATGCAGTACCTGCGGTGGTCAGAAAAGGGCATTGGATCCCTGAAACTGGAGGTACAGGCAGTTGTTAGCCACTGTGTGGGTGCTTGGATTCAAACTTGGGTATTCTGCAAGACAGCCAGTGCTCTTAACTGCTGAGCCGTTTCTCCAGCCCCAAAAATCTTAAAAGAATTAAAGATGGTTCCAAATATGTGCGTACGTATACATAAGCACTACACCCACATAAACCACACACACACAAGATAAACTAAACTGGACCCTGTCTATCCTACATTTCCTTATGCTTTTAAAAGTAGACATGTTTAATGAGTGTCCAAAAATGTTCTTAATTTTTGAGGCTACAGCTTATGTGTATGATCACTGGAAATAGGAATTCAAAGCTGTGATTATCCTTGTAAGCCAAAAACCATTATTTGCCCCTGAGCCTGTACTTTTTGCGCTCTGATTTTTTCAGTTTGTGTGTTTGTTGCCTTAACAGTAACCCTAACAAGCAGGCTTGGATTGGTCATCTGTGACCCAAAGTGAGGCCTTCATCACGTCTTGGTGGGCGTGAAGGAGAGCTGGGCACATAGGTATGAAGCTCTTTTGAGTACTACTCCAATTTCAGTCTGTCAGCCTGCAGTTAACAGAGTGCTTGCTTCCCTGCAGGTTTAGTTCACAGAGTGTCTGTTCTTGTCTTCCCAGGGGATTTTAGCATACAGTGGCTTTTGTTCCCCCAGTTTTCATTCAGTGTTCTTGTGTTTGTAAGATCAGATGTTTCTTTTCTGTTTTATTCAGATCTTTCACTTAAGCTCTACTGGTACTTTATTTTAATCAGAGTTCTTCCTTTTTAGTTATCAGCCAGGTGACCTCTTAGTTCTTTTTTTGAGAGCAGGACTCCACCTGGGGTGAGCTCCTGGGCAGTACTGCAAGGCTTTTCAGAGGGATGCCACCAAACGCTGTAGAGCACCAACTTGCAATACTCCTGCAAGTTTTCCTACGGAGGGCCAAACCTACCAAAAGGAAATTCACCTTTTCTCAGATGTTGGGGCCAATGGCAGGTAACTTTGTCAGGATGTCCTTCTCAACTTCCACTTAGAATGCCACATGTCAGCATAAGATCTGGCTTGTTGCTAAGCTGGGACTTCTGTTTTTGGGAAGCCAGTTGTTATCAATGCCATGGACAATGTCAATAAATGCTTGTTTGTTATGATTTTACTCAAGCTAAAGGATGGGCTCTTAAAATTAGGTATAGATAATAGAAAATTCAGTTTCAGGTGAAGTCTGAAGTTAGCATAAATTTATATTCTTCAGACTAACAACATGATTTTGAGAAGTTAAATAGGAAGATACCTTTTTTAAGTTTAGTATATTGATTTTTTTTAATTACCTCCCAAATCAAATATGTATGAGAAGTTAGTTACAAAGCCAGGATGATTAACTGCTCCCTTAATGAAGATTTGATGTAGATTTATTGACTATGTCACCTTCAGATAGATAGTCAGTTCAGCAGGAGCAGAGACCAAGGCCAAGTGCTGTGGGATGTAATTCAGTGTTTTTGTGTTGTGCAGCCTGAGAAATGCCAGTGGCCTGACAGCAGCAGACATTGCACAAACCCAGGGTTTCCAAGAGTGCACCCGGTTTCTCTTGAGCCTCCAGAGCCATCACCTGAGCCGTTTCTGTCATAATGGCACCTTGAGTGGAGGTCAGGAGAACATACTTCCCAATCACATGAGCCTGGGAGCAAATCGAAAGAGGTGCTTTGAAGACTCGGAATCCTTGGGAGTAAAGAAAGCTAGAACCGGAGGTGAGACCATTTGGGAGTGGGAAAGAGCAGGGTTTTTCCTGCCCTAACAGGTCTCTTTCATGGCTCAGCACACCTTACAGAGACACCTCACACCCATTAGTGAATACCTGGAGAATTCCTGTGGGAATAGTGGAGATTGTCCTGCTTATTGCCACCATGAAGGTGGGCTATTTATCAGAAGGGGTGGATGTGGGAGTGGCATGTTGACTGTTCAAATGAGTGCCCATAATCCACTTCGTCTGAATTTGGAAGACAGTTTTTCATTTGTTGTATTTGTTCAGAATGTCATCATTAAAGAAATCTGCCACTGAGCCTGATTTTTTTGTTGTTGTTGTTTATTTTTGCAATGTTTCTGAGCTCTTAAGAATTGTCCATCTTCAGTAAAACATGTTTTCATACTTGAGAAGGTAGTTATTTTTGTATTGTTACTACTGGCATTGGTCCCTGTGCCTTGTGTAGTAGTACAAGATCATTTATCATCTGATACTGAGGAGTTAGGTAAGTTACTTCATTTTAAGTAGTCTCTTTTTAAGAAAAGGCGATTTTTAAGAATTTGCATAGAGGGGGCTGAAGAGATGGCTCAGTGGTTAAGAGCACTGGCTGCTCTTGCAGAGGACCCAGGTTTGACTCTCAGAACCACATGGCAGTTAACAACCATCCATAACTCCAGTTCCAGGGAAATCCGACGTCCTCTTCTGACCTTCACAGGTATTTTCATGACACAGGTGCACTTACATACATGCAGGCAATACACTCATACACATAAAAAATTAAATTAAAAAAAAAATAATTTGCATAGTGACAGTCACTGGTCATTCTTTAAGTCGGAAAAGTCTTCTTTTCCCAGGAAAACCAACCATCTGCATATAAGATGCTGTACCCAGAGGTAGATGGGGTGGTACTGGAGAAATCTTAAAAATAATTTAAATATTAAAATGTTTTTAAAAGTTGAAGTTGCCTTTTTCTACTTTTCTAAAAAAAAAAATATATGAGCACATAGTAAATTTGGCTATATGTAGTTACATGGCTCAGATTTTAATATTAAATTTAGTTCATTCTGTCATAGAAATCAAGTGTCATATACATTGATCTTTTCAGTATGAAATTTATATTCATAAAAGCAACACTTCACAAAGATTTTCTCTCTGACTCTTCAGGGGTCTCTTTAAAATACACTCTTCTTTGAGTCACGAATCTGAAAGTTACCTGATATTCCTTGAAGAAGTGGTGCTTGGTTTGGGTATCCCACTTTGAAGAGCTGTCAGTTGGATCAGTTGTCCCTCGAGAGTTATAGTGATTAAAATGTCTTGATTGACAGTAACTAGGCTTCCACTGTTGAACATAAATAAAACCTTGAAAACAGGTTATATATAAAAATGCATAGTTAAAAGTATCAATATATATTTGAAGGTATCTGTCATAGGCATTTAGGTCAGTTGGTCAGAATCCAGACATAATAGGTGTGGACATAGGACTCTAGAGACAAGAAATCTGAATCCTTGAGCAGTTGGTTTTGATGAAAAAACATTTTGGGTGATATTTTACCCAGTGTGGGTTTTACAGGTAAGCAATTATATATTTTTCTGTTTAGATGTCATTTTCTTGAGATGATATGAACTTCCATTTAGATTTGTTAGTTGTTGCCTTTTAATCTTGAGGAAGAGTTCAGTGCACCATTTACATGTAGATTCTTTGAAGACCTCTATGAAACTTAACAGTGAGCTGGATTAATAAAGAGGGCCAGTTACTTCTTCAAATGAAAACTTTGTCCTATTAGTCATTGATTGCTTTCTTTGAAAGTCAAAACTAACTGGGGTCCTTCATATAGAGACTGGAAAAATTGCTGCCCTGAGAAGTAGGCTGAGTTTACCTCTCAGTTTTGGTGTTATCAGACGGGTGCTAATTGACCTTAGTATTTTGTCCATAGTGCATATGTATTTGACAGAACACTTTGTAGTGGAAACATCTACAACACTCACTCAAAGTCAGCACAGTTTCCTGGGATGAGTTTAATACAGAATTTCTAGTTTTGGTTAATTGCTGAGGGGTCCTAACAGTGGGCTGTGTAACCAGTAGGTTTGGTGGTAATAATTTGCTAATTGCCTTAAACTGAGAATTCCCCAAAACCTTACCTTCCAGTAAAATTTTTATGTCATTTCTGTAGCTTTTGATGTAGACTTATTGATCAAGCATGGTTGCTTAGTCCCTAGAGACCTCATTTTTTGTTGAGCATTGTGTTTAGGAACCACAGAGTGACTGATTTCTATGTTAATACTATAGTTTGATTGTTCTCCCACAGTTGTGAACAGCCTGTTTCACAGTTCTTTGTGTTCTTTAAATACAACCTCACTCCTCATTGGTCTCTCCAGAGCTCTGCCTCACTGTCCTCCACATGCACATTGCTATGCCAGTGCTACCTCCCTATCTTGGGTCATCCCAGCTCTGCTGAATTTGAGGCCCTGCTAGGCGTCTGAAGTCCCACAGGTTCACCTTGTAGAACTTCTGTTTCGGCCTTGGGTGCTAGTTTTAATAGTACCTTTCTAAGAAAAAGACACCCAAGCCAAGTGTTGTGGGACTGGCCTGTAATCTCAGACTTGAAGCAGGATACTCAGTGCAGGCCTTGCCTGGGCTGTATTGCAAGAGTCAGGTAGGTAGGTAGGTAAATTAAAATAAGGCAAATAATTAATTTAGGTGGATATAAACTTTTGAGCCAAAAACTTGTAATTCTTAGTGACAAGAAGAAGCAAACACTATTATGGTGGTTCTTTTATTGAAGTTTAGGCCTTCCTGTAGTTAAGTATTCCCCAATAATGAGTGTTTGAGCAGTGTAAAGGCCACAGGGTGTGGGGGTTCTGGAGTACCTACCTGCCTACCCCCTTAGGAATGAGGGCCAGTACCTGAGGCCCTTACTCCAGGGCACCTGAAAATCCTTAGCATGTACAGGGCCCATGTGCAATGGCATCTACTGCTTTGGTTATAAGAAAGTTTGGTAGAATAGAGCAGATTTTAGGAGTGGTTCTTTTGGTAACTAGAGTGTGGGTATCGTGATTATGTGGCCTTTGCAAGTATGCCTGGTCAGCATGAGTGATAGGCCAGATTGTGTCCTGGTTGAGGTTCTGCAGTGTCTTGACTCATTGCACCACTTCTCTCATGCGGCCTACTCTCCTGCCTCTTAAGATGGAAACAAGGCCTCTATAGCCTCAAGACTATTGATTATGAGTCATAAGATAGTTTAATTTTGCAGAGGAATGACTGTTTTGTCCAGTCTTAAGTTCTGGATGAATGTTGCCAAGTATAGAGTGCTCAGGTTTACCCCCTACCATCAACCCTAGTGGCGTCTCTCCTGGTCCCTGAGATGAAGATCAGGACCATTACCTGACCAAATGATGCTGGGCTGGTGATTCCAAGGAGTTTTTTGCTCTGTATCTTGAAGGTGTCAGGGGTCCCAGAACCCAGTCTTCCCAACAGCACTTCCTGTGCCTGTCAAAAGGAGAGATAGTTGGTAAGAAGTGGCCATGTCAAAGTAACATTTTCAGAAAATTTCAGCCATTTTTCCTCTGACTACAAGTCAGTAGGAAGAGGAAGTACATCCTTTCCAAACCCAAGTAGAATAAAATTGAGTAACTTTGGAGATGTTTTTCTGAAAGTAAAGGCCCTTTCCCAAATGCAGCTTCAATGGGAGTGGCACTCCCGTTGAGTGGTATGAGACCAACTTAATTTCTTGGCTTGTGATGTGTGTTTTTAAGTAAATAATTACGGTTGTGGAGTCTGCTTGCACCTAGCTGAGCAACTATTTACAGGCTGTAGGAATAGACACAGCATGAATATGAAGTCATGTCAGCTGGAACAGTCTTCCTAGAGACTCCAAAGGGGACAGATTGAGCACTGGCAGGAGCCTCTGATCATTGGCCAGTCTTTCCCTGGTTGCTGGGCTCCTCTGCCCCCTGGTGGTTGATTGATATCTTGGATATCTTTGATTGTATCATATCCCAGTTGCTCCTAATATTCCAAGAAAGAAATTGTCTTTTGTATTTTGTTTCCTGACTAGTGAGTGGGTTTCATTCCTTGATCAGGGAACTGCCCTGGGTATTGGGCTTCATGGGTAAGAAGACAACAACCATCCCTGCTCTCCTGAGGATTTTGAGATGTTGTCCATTGCATTTGTCGGGTATTTTTATTTTGTAGCCTCGAACTCAGGATCCTCCTGCTTTAATCTCTCCAGCGCTGAGATTACACATGAGCACCCCACCCACACCTGTGCTTCAGGTGTGTGTTTCTCTTTTAATCTACTTCTCAGAGATGTAGAATTACACAAAATCAAAGACCTCTAGTTGCCACTTTATATAAGGCTCATTGAGACCTTAAGTGTGTGGCTTTTAGGCCCTGGCTAAGTGTCCCCAACCTGGGTCTGTTTATAGAGTACTTGGATTTAGCTCAGCACAGTAGAGTGGAAAGGAGCCCTAAACTCTGGTCTCACTGTTCAGGGTTCTGGATGGATGCTGAAAGCTCTCCGAGGTGGAGAACAGTATTCCCTGCACACGTAGGGAATTAGCTCCTCCATCTCCTTAGCTTTTAGTTTTAAAAGCTGCCTTGATTGCCACAGAATTTTGCAAAGTAGGACCAGTTTGGTAGTCTAGGTGTTGTCCTGCCTCCTGCTTGGCTTATGAAAGTTAAGGAAAAGCCTTGGGTGAGAAGGGCAGCTTCCTGACTTCTAGTTTCAGAGCATTTGTGTCTAAAAAATGCTTTTGGTCTCAGACCTGTGTGGGTTTTTGTTTTCCCCAACCGTATAGATCACTTTATTTTTCTCTCTGTCCCATATATTATTCATTCAATAATTGGGTTTCTCGTTGTATGCACTGTCATTTTCCAGGAGGAATCTGGGATTGGTATACATAATTGAAAGAACTCTTGTACTTCCAAAAGTAGCTCTAGTTTAAAACTGTAAAATTCAGTTCTCTGTATTTGAAAGAAATGTTTTGCATTCTGGGTTATTTATATTCTTTGACCCAGAAACAATTGTATTTAAGAACCAGAGGTGCCAACAAAGATGAGCTTACGAGAGGGCTTTCAGTATGGTATTCCTCATAGGAGAGAAGGGAAAGGGAGGCAGCTCTGAAGTGTTTAGTTAACTAAGTTATTTGTAGCCACATATAATCCACTATAGATTCCTGAAAGCCAGTGTCATGGTAATTTTTTTTTTCTTTTATTGGTCTTTTTGAGACAGGGTCTCTCTGTAGCCCCAACTGGCCTGTAATTCACTATATAGACCAGGTTGGCCTTGAACTCACAGAGACCCACCTGCCTCTGCCTCCCAAGTGCTGTGACCATGGTAAATTTTTAAAGTTAGGATTATGGGACTTTCACATATAATATTGGTGTACCTTGCTCTTATTCCCCCGCCCCACTGCTTTCTCCCTGTCTAACCCCCATTGGGTTCCTTCCTTCCCCCAAATAGTCTCTTTTGGGGGCATGTTTATGTAGTTAATTTTGATTCTGCAGTTGAGAGGAAATGGTAGTGTATCTTTCTGCCAGTTACGCTCTCCCCTCCTCCCACCAATTGTACCTCTTTCTCCCTTTACAGTCATACATTCTTAGGTAAATGCCATATTTTTATGCATGCATATTTAAGTCTAGATTCCACATAAGAAGAAGCATAGTATTTTTCTATGTCTAATTTCAGCATAAAGATCTCCAGATGACATAATTTCATTCTTCATGGCTGAATGAAAGTTGATCTGAGCCAGGAGTGATGGTGGTACACTGTGTCCCAGCACTCAAGGAGGCAGAGGCAGGCAGATATCTGAGATCGAGGTCAACCTGGTCTACATAGCAGATTCTAGGCCAGCTGGGGTTACAAGGAGATCCTGTATCAAAAGACCAAAAAATAAATAAAATTTATGCATATATATATATATATATTTATAGTGTTTGTTAATGAAACAAGATATTGTAGTGATTCTTTATGTACTCCAAAAAACCATCCTAGAATTAAAATGATTGCTGTCAAGAAAGTCGAGAATATCTTAGATCCTAGGAATTCATTACTTTTAGCCAAATTGCTTATTGAATTTTTTTTCTATTGTAAAAAATAATTTCGTAGTGTAAAAGTTGATTAGTGATCCTTACCTTTTTAAAAATTGAGTTTTTAAGCTGTTGGTACAGATAAAGAATAGAAAGCACATCTTAGATTTCTTATATGTACACAAAATGCTAAAGTTGCCTTTATTTCTTGTGCAGTTCCAAGCCTGGATTGCGCCATGCCACTCATGAATGGCGACATGGAAGATGATGCTGATAAAATGCACATTGACAGAGAGTTTGCTGCTGTATCAGGTGGGAGTGGACAGTTTCCTGTTAGCTGCAACAACACCCCAGTGGTCGAAGACACCAAACAAAAGGAGAGTGGTTCTGTTGGACCCAAAGAAATAGAAATATATACTGTTTCAGCAATGCAAACTCCCTGTCGTTGCAAGAATCAGTATGCTTGCTATTTCTGACATAAATTCTCACAAATTTTTTTGCACTTTGTTGTCCAGTGTCTTTTAAAAATGTTATAATTTGCATATTGTGCACATGTGTGGGTGCAACATTAAGTGTTACGATGAATTCTGTGGATATGAGACATTTTAAGTGCAATCTCCCTGTTTTGATTTGAAGCTTTTGCTTAATGTGCCTTGCTTATTTTTAATGAGGTTTTCTGACATGGCCTTTGGGTGACTCTACTGCACATACTGTTGTTTATATTTTCAAGGCAGTACACAGCAGGGTGGACAGCTCACTGTAAGCACTTGAGAGCTGGTGAGTAGTGTAGCTTTGACTTGTGACCCACTCCTGCCAGTGTGGGATCTGTTGTCCCACACTCTGGTTGCTTTGGTGTCTGGCATTCCCTCTAAGACTGTTAGTAAAATGCCATTGTTGCACAATAAGTTTTATATGTTAAAATGTTCCGCATGTTAAAACAATCCTTTAAATTTTTAGGAGTCAACAGAGTTGGTTTTTTTTCTAGCATTTAGAATTTCTTTAAAAATGTATTTATTTGGATCCTGTCTTGTCCTACCATTATTTAGGTGACCACAAAAGCCCTTTTCTACATGTTAATCTATTTTGAAAATTTCATTTAAAAAAAAAAAAAAAGATCTTTGTGGTAATATCTTTATGTTAAGTTCTCTATTGGTAATAAAAGATGCATATATCCCAAAGCCACATGAAAATATTTCTAAGAACAGAACTTGTTCTACACAATTGTTAAGAGTAGTGTTGTTACCTTTTGCCAAATAATGTAATGAAATATGGGTAATCTTCCATGGGCAGTTTTGGTCAGGTACTGCATTTAAAATAATAGGCTTTCTGTCAGTGGAGACTGTTTGATCTGACAAATAAGAAGTAGCAAAATCCAACAGCTGCTTTTTAGGAAAACAGCATTACTTCGTGCTTTTGAATAGACAGAAGCAACCACTCTAAACTCTACCATTAATGGCCAGTATGTCAGTGCTAATAGGGGCAGACTTGCCTTCATCCCAGGCCTCCTGGAAATTTCCAGTAACATTAGAAATCCATAGAGATTTGTTGCCATTTCCTTGTGTGAAATAGCATCCTGTGTCCACTGAAAGTTTGTGAAAACTGCTGCCTGTGTCTAGAGAATCATCACAGAAATCAGGTAGTTAGTTCTCCAATAAAGACGTCTACACATCTTTTTAACTCATTCCTCATTTGAGTAGAGTTCTTTCCCAGGACAGTTCATTTTTGAAAAGCTGTTCAAATAAGATCTTCACATTTTAATGCCCCTTAATTGAGACCATGTGCAGGTCTAAGCACCCACATTTCAAGGAACTTGGATGGTGGGCTTCAAGAACCTTAGGCTCTTCTGTGAGTTTGTTAGACACTTCTTCCCAGGGCCAAATCTGGCTGCCTCTACCCTGTGCTGTGGATATGGGTAGCCTCCATCCTACAGCTGAGCAAGTAGGTGAGAAGAGAATTTAGGATGAGCCTTGCTTGGTGGCTTGGGCAGAGGAGAGGAAGGCTAGAAAGAATCAGCCAAGAATGGTGTCTACAGTGGTTGCTTCAGAGCTTCGGCTCAGCTGTGCTCAGTTTATTACATTTCCTGGGACAAAATGAGGCTACCAAGTTGTCTTGATTTTTGAGATTAAATAGTGAAACTAATTTACTTTGGCTGGACACCAAAGAGAAAAATAATTCTGTCTATACAGAGTAGGCACTATCAGATTCACTACCATATTTATGAGTTAACCTTATTTTTGAAAAAAATTTATATAGATTTCCATAACTTGCTTCATTTTTTAAAAAGTTTTATTCCTAGTTCTTGAAATATTCATTCTCTAGTATTGAGTTATTTAAAGAGAAAGGCTATCATTTAGGAAAAATACCTGTTATCTTCTGATGAATGTATTCCAGTTATTGTTATGATTACTGCTTAAGTTGCCGAAAAATTGATGATTATGGGATGTTTTGGAAATGTTTTGTTTGGTAAATAACCACGATCCTTCTTGTTAGAAAACAGAGACTGTTGGATACAGGTAGTGGGAGAGAAGAAAGCCCTCATGGGAAGTCAGTGTGTTAAACATGAACGTTCCCTCCACAAGCCACTGGAACATGGCTCTCATATATTTAGTGTCTTGTGTTGGCTTTAAGTAGTCCAGAGCAAAACATCCAAGCAGGAGATAATTTTAGACCACTCTCTGCTATCTTGTGAATTCCCATGAAGCTCAATATTAATTCTCTGCACAGAAAAATGGTTGTACTTGTCTAACCCAGCACGCCCAAATGTTTTATGATGGACTTTTTTTCTGTAGAGTACCTTCCCAATGGATGTCTATATATTGTGCATTAAACTATCGAATTCTTGACTGTCGTGGCCATTCTGCTGGCCAGGCTCAGTCGAGGCTCCTCTGGACTACTACTCACCCAAGAAGACACGAGGTGCCAGCATTCACAGGCTTGCTGTTTTTCAGTGCTGTGCCAGTGCTCTTGATGGCGTTTTGTGGAAGTCTTGTAGATTTGAATGCCACTAGGATAAAGCAGTTCTTTAAATATTTTTGTGTTGCTGCCCTGACTTGTAAGGACAGAAGCTTTTGGAAATGGCCTTTGATAGTTTGCATAGTTGGAGCCTGCTTCATTTTCCTTTTCCCTCTGAACCAGTAAGTTTGTGTTTTTAACTAGAGACTATTTTATGTTCAGTTCTCATAGACCTTTTCAGGGGTCTTGTTTTTTGTGTTTGTTTCTGAGACTAGACACTTGGTAGCTTTTCTGTATCTATTTCTCTTCAGTCAAGCTGGTGTTTCAGCTTTTACTCACCAGTGCTGCTGAATATACATCTTCCCTATCCTACCAGGCAAACATTGCTACTTAAAACATTCTTAAAAGTGTTTTCTTTTAAATCTGCCTATACACATTTATTTTCCAACCTTAGAAAAGGAATGATTTGTTTAGAAGAAAGAAAATAACAAGAGAACAAAAACTAAAATCTTTTGTAATTGTGGCAACAGTGAACATATTGTAGTTTTTCCTTCCCCATTGGTCTGAAGTTTGGTGACAGGTATATTTCTTAATGCAGATATGAAAAACAGTAGCTCCGTGTTGAATACATTGACAAATGGAAGTGTCATCAATGGACATGTGGACTTCCCCTGCGTGACCCAACTCAATGGGATGGAGAGCAGGAGTGACCCGTGCTTAACAGGATCTAATGGAATTAGCAATGGATTAGTTCCAGGAAGGCCATTTCCAAGTGGCCAGGGTTCTGTCTGTATTAATGGGACTGAGGAGCCAGAAAAGACTATGGGCATTAACCCTGAGATGTGTGGGTCTCTGCATTTGAATGGGAGCCCAAGTAGCTGTGTGGCCAGCAGGCCATCCTGGGTGGAGGACATGGGGGAGAACTTGCACTATGGACACTACCATGGATTTGGGGACACTGCTGAGAGCATCCCTGAGCTGAGCAGTGTGCTCGAGCACTCCAGCTGTGTGCAGGTGGAGCAGCGCTATGATAGTGCTGTCCTGGGTACCATGCAACTGCACCATGGCTCCTGAGCTGAAGGGCCTGGGTCTGAGCTCTTCTGCAGCACCGGCTTGGAGAAGTCATACAACCTGTGGTGTTTATACTTCAGCTTTCCAAAAATGTACTTCTATAAGATGCACTTTGGAGGTTACACTTTTCTGACACCTGCCTTTTTTTTAATTTTATTTTTTTAATTGTCACCAGTAATTGCCATCTTTCTTTTTGTGAATTTTTTTGATCAGGATGAATTGGGGTGGTAAATGAGGTGCCTGGTGATAAGTGGGCATTATTCAAAAGCTCACTTTTTCTCCACTGTAGGATTCATGACAGCACAGCTACTTCTTATGCAGGGTGCAGCCTTACGACAATTTCTTGCAGTGATCTGTAGAAAGAACACTCCTTTTCAGTGTCTTCATTGAGACTTGCCATTTGGTGAGATTGTAGTTGCAGATGTACTCAGTGGTTTAGGAGTACAAGTAGCCCCCCTATTTCATATGTAGACCACTGTCCTGGGTTTCATTAGAAACAGGTTCTGCCTAGGATGAATTCAGATTTGTTCTGTTTTTACTCCACATTTCTACTTGGTCTCTACAATTTTTTACCATAGATAATGGTTTCCTTTATATGTAGTTGAAGTTGTTATTTGTAGGAACTGTCAGGTCAAAATCTTTAACTGACTACATTGGCCTATTTTTTTTTCCTTGTTACTGTTTTTTGAAGTTTTCTGCTTTAAAATATATACATATATTATATCCAGTTAACTGGGAGAATTTTGGATTTCTCTTAATGCAACTGCATTAAATTTATGGTTTTATAGAACTTAGCTTTTGTTTAGGCAACAAGTAGCTACACTGTGCAGATACTGCAATGATTTCTGATTTTTATAAATAACAGTTGATGCAGATAAACTGTCAGATGAAGAAACCAGTGTTCTAAGAGTGTGCTAACATTTTGTTTTTAAACTGTTCTTTACAAATTGAATAAAAAAATTCACAGCTGGTTTGTTTCCGTAGTGTGCTTTCTCAGAATGATGGGGATAGGTATCAACTGGAGGGATAAGAAGGGAGAAGAAAAGTTAGGCATTGAGTTTAATTTTCCTAATAAAGATTTAGTCTTCCGGGTCTGTCTAGTGAGTTTGTTAATGTACTCTGGTTTTGTGACCTTGTCTTACTGATTCTACTGTAGAAGGGCAAGCTGCATGTCAGTTCATAATATGTAGTAGCCACAATATTCTAAATGTATTAGATTTCAGCATGTATTAAAATGAACATCAGCTTTTTAAGAATATGAATTATAATTAGAACAAAATGGTAGTTACAGCATGTCTACAGTAGGCTACTTCTAACAGCATTTGTATATATTGTGAAGCTTAGAACCACCTGGGAGAGATTCAGATGTCCCTGCCAATCACGGTCAGAACCCATGACAACCTCAGAAACCCCTCAAGATGAAGGATCTTCCTACATCGCTGTGCCTTGTTAAAGGAGGTGAAGCTTAATTACCATTCCCTGTGAACTATATTTAAAGCTGTGTCAGAGACTTAATACTGAATTAATGTTTGCCAACAAATTCTGAAAATATTCTCTAAAGATAGAAATGTTGGGTTAATCTTGGGAATTCTGGGGCAGAATATGACCGGAAGAACACTACGTAGAATCTATAGTGGGGCAACATGGACACTTTGCCTGGGTGGTTGATAGAGATCCTTCTGGAAATTGTCATGGTAGTAACTGGGATGTGCTTTATTTCTAGCACTGTAGGGAGGAGCGAGGGCTTAGGACCAAGTGACAACGAATGATGCTGTGACTGCAGGAGGAGCTCTACTTTGTATGTTTTGGGGGAAATTTTTGGCTTTAGTTAGGATTGGACTTGAAAGAATAAAAAAAATGCTTTAAGAAGCACATTTCCACATTGGCCAAGAATAAATTTAGATTTTGCTATACTTAACTAAAATTTAAGTTTATACTAAATAGATTTACTAGTTCTTGCCATTTTTTGGCCTGAAGATCCCTCTCCATGCTTTAGGCTAGCTTGGAACTCTTGAGATCCATCTGCTTCTGTTTCCTGAGTGCTGGGGTTAAAGGCATGTACCATCACATCCCTGTGCTTGTATATTTGTGTGCTTGAAGCAAACAGTGCAAAATAGAAGCTAGAAAATAACTAACAAAAGATGTTCAAGACCTGTACTGAACACTACCAAACATTAAGAAGATGGTGTCTGGTAGAAGTGTGTAAAGGTAGGCCTTCTACAGAGACTTGTTTGGGAATAGCTGTAGAATTTTATTAGCACCTGCAGTTAGTAGTGGATGATCTGTTCATTTCCTAAAGCTTATTGCCGTGTTGGATCAGAATCAGCAGTCTTGTACTCAGATGATTTTACAACATCCTGCATTTGTTATATGGGAAGTATTGTTTAACTGAGCTCTGCGGATCTCCCAGGCATTGAAACTTAACATTATTTTGTATCAGCACATCAATATAACTAATTTCATAAAGTCGTCTTGACTCATCTTGCTGAAAAGCTCAAGTTTTTTCACTGGCACAAACTGTCAGTTGTTTTCCTAGACGTAGTAGGCTCACTTGATTCATTTTTTTAAATACCTGAGCTTTAATAGCTACCGCTTGTCCATCTTTCAAATAATGTGTTTCCTGAAAGTGACTTTGCTGGAGATAATACTGAAGTCTAGTGTGCAACAGAAATCCCAGTGCATACTTCCTGTTTTGTCAGATACTTTGGACGTGGGATGAAATTGCACAAGATTAATCATTTTTACTTGCGTCAAGGACATTCTTGGGTGAAAGTAGCTTCTCTCCAACTAGGTAGAGCAGTAAAAACCAGGACAGTGTTCTGCTAAGGCTTTGACTCTAAGATGTTAGCCGTCTTACCCGCCATTGTTCTATAAACATTAATGCTGATGTCAGCACAGAGAGAAGGCACAGCACATCTTGGCAACAGAGTTTTGATCTTATGGCCCCTGAAATAGTCGTGGACCACCCCCTCACCCCCCAGGTAATTCTACACAGAGCTGTGGGTTCATTGGACTGTCGACTGTTTCAAATGGTATCCAAGCAACTAATGGGCACATTCCAGGAAATGTAGAATGCATACTTACTGAAGACCTGCAGTTCCATAGACGTTTTTTGACCACATAGGAAAAATAATTTGAGACAGAAAATTGGAAACTTGGGTTTTCTTGGCAAAGGAATGGGTGATAGGTAAAGGTGACATGTCCTCAAGAGAGTTTTGAGTTGAGAAAATAGATTTGAAAACAGGAAGATCACTAGACCCCAGAATCATCTTGGGTCGGGATCTACCCTGGGTGAAGAGAGTGACTGAGGCACACCACAGTGGAGTGGTGGGGCCTGGGACACAGCAGCAAAAGGCACCACATGCTGTGTACCAGGTGTGGGTGAGTAAGGGAGAGCCCTGGAGCTGGCAA
The DNA here is from genome assembly GCA_035773235.1 of Eospalax fontanierii. Lineage (NCBI taxonomy): Eukaryota > Metazoa > Chordata > Mammalia > Rodentia > Spalacidae > Eospalax > Eospalax fontanierii. Next base: position 42,703,639 of record CM069524.1, read on the forward strand.
GGGGGCTGGGGCACATGGCCTCAGGCCCAGTGGAGACAGCTGGGTGAAGTGGGTGTTAGCCCTTCAGCAAGTTGGAAAGACATGCATGAGCAGAACACAGCATTTTGCTACTGTATGGGCTGTTTTTCTAGAGCTGATGGGGTCTCCAGCTGGCCCTGTGGGAGTCTCAGGATGGGGCTGGGGAAAGTGAAACAGATGAGGTCAGAACTGGAGTTTGGCAGGGGTCAGTGGGAAGAACTAGGAAAGATTTGGGTGTTTAAAGATGGCCTTCCTGATGATGCCCTGTCATGGTGTACCTGCATTACTAGTCTGAAGAAACACCCACACAAGCGTGTTTCGGGCAGGTATGCTACTCAGTTGTCACATTTTGTTACAAATAATACAGGAAGGATGTGCAAGCCTCTCTTTTTGCTTAAATATTATGTACAATGGTAACGATTGGATTGTATTTTAATCTATGCTGGAACAATTTGAGTAACTGCTTCATTGGCTATTTTCATGATTTCAGGGGTGGAGGTGAGATCAAGAAATACAGCAGCTGCCGGGGCTGCAAAGGTGTGGCAGGGGCTGCAAAGGTGTGGCAAGGCCGCAAAGGTTCGAAGAAGCCAGGTTCCTGCAAGAGAGCCAAATACTGTGTCCCCTAAGCCATCTGGGAACCAGGCACACAAATGTGTGGGTACACACACATTTAATCTCAGCACTTGAGGCAGAGGCAGGTCTTGAGATAGAGGCCGGTCTGGTCTACATAGTTCCAGGCCAGCTGAGATTGCTGGGAGACTCTGTCTCAAAAAAAACAGAGGTGTGAGGGAAGGGGGACTGATTCAAAGAATTGCAAGGCTATGGTGGAACATTGCATTTGTTACTTTTCTGTTGCTGTGATAAAACCCTTGACCTACTTTCAGAAAAAAGAGTCTAGTTTCTTTTGGCTTAAAATTCCAGAGGGATGAGTCCATTACTGTGGGAGGCTTGACAGCAGGAACAGGGAGCTGAGAGCTCGCATCTTAAATCACAGACATAAAACAGCCAACTGTAAGTGAAGTAAGGCTATGAATTCTCAGAGCCTACTCAGTGATACGCTTTTGCGAGGGTGCACCTCCTAAAGGTTCCATGACCTCCCAGACAGCTCCACCAGCCTGACAAGTGTACAGATACTTGAGCCTCTGGGGGACATTCTCATTCAAACCACTGTAGGAGTGTATTAGTTAATTCTCTTCACCACTGACAGAACACTTGGCTTTGTGATGGAAGCCAGCTCACAGAGTTAGCTCAGTCAGTCACATCTGAGTTTGTGAATCCTGGAATTCATAACTTGTACAGCATCCGTTCTGGACCAGTACTCAAGAGAACTAACAGAAATTGGAAATAGACCCGACTGATGACTTTGCATTCCTAGTCATACATGTGTATACTGTGGTCCTCATCCTGTGCAGACTGCATTTCATGAAATCACCAGCCACTAACATTTTGTAACCCTGTGTGTTCACTAGTGGTGTCCTGTATACTGACTTGCACATTTCAGGTAGGGCCATTCTCAGACATCTGCCTGATTGTTCTAGTCTGCATACTCAGGTCCATTTTGTTGGTATATCTTGTGCACATTTTTCACATACTTGTGTTTCTTGGTGAGTTCACTTTAAAATGGCCACAGATGCTGATGTGCCATCTAGCATCCTAAGCAGAAAAAGTGGTACCTCTCCTCACAGGGAAACTGTGTATCAGATAAATTTCACCAAGGTTTTATAGCAGTTGATCATGAGTTCAAAAGTTAACCAATCAGCAACATAACACAGCAAGTCTCTGTGAGATCATGTAACCAGGAGCTCAGGAACACAGCTTTGTGGTGTCCCCCACTTGAGCACACTTCAGCATTGACTAATTCCACCTCCTTAGCAACACAGAACATAACCACTACAAGCCATGTGAATCGGTGGAGCTGCCAGTGAAGGATCTGGATGAATGCTGCACTGATTCTGAGCAGTTAGAAGGATTTAGACCAACACCCTTCACTAGTGTGGTAGGTATAACAGTCTAACTCCTTGTCTTGTTTCCAACCTAAGGTCTTTGCAAGGGACTCTTTAAATATTTATTGTATGTGTATGAGTGTTTGCCTGCATGTTTTTAAGTGCATCATGTGCATGCAGGGCCCACACAGGCCAGAGGAGGGCATTGGAACCCCTGGAACTAGAGTTACAAAGGGTTGTTAGCCACCATGTGGGTGCTGGGAATTGAACCTGGGTCCTCCAGAAGGACCATAAGTGGCTCTTAACCACTGAGCTATCTCTCCAGTCTCCCCACCCTCTTGACAGGACAGAGTGGAAGACATGCATTCCCAGAGCCAGCAATCCCATTCTAGAACTCAGAAGAAATGTCCACAGTTTGAACAGCAGCTGTTTCAGTTATCTACTGCATGTAGCTAACTTAAAACAACAAACGTTATCTGGAAGCATCTATGCTCAGGAACCTTGATGAAGCTCTGCTGGGCGCCTCTGGATCCTGAGGCTGTTCCAGGTGTCAGACAGTGCTGCTGGCTCACCTGTAAGCTAGGAACGCCCTACTTCCAGCTCCCTGTCAGGCTAGGGGCACATTATGTCCCTTCAGGACTGAGGACCCAGGTCTTGGCTGACTAGTGTGAGGCTGCCCAGTTCCTCACTTTACGGTCTTCTCTGCAGGGCACCCCCTATCATGCCACTGGCCTCCCTCCAGGAGTGAGCAAGAAGGGAAGGCAGTACCATGCAGGGGCCTCTCCTGTGCTTGCTGTGCCCACTAAGCTGAGCCCACTCAGTGGAGCCAAGTGACTCCAAAGCAGGAGGGATGAGGGCATCCCATAGGGTGAGGGCACTAGGAGTAGAGACCTAGGTCACCTCACACGCTACCTACCCAGACAAATTCACTGTAGCAAGAGAATGTCTACCTAGGTGACCATGGGTCAGTCACCACAGTTCTGAGATATAACAGAATACAGGGGTTCAGTGCCAGCTGGGTCATTGTGTGTTCAGGGATACCCATCAAAACATGAGATTGCTTGAATGGGTTAGGGGATGGTATGCGTAACAGTCCTCTGAATGTAAAATGTAACAATACGACCAGCACGCATGCCTGTGTGCATAAAGACATGGTGAAACCCACACCTTGCCAAGGAGGGCCCAAGAGCAGAGAAGCAGGTGGAAGAGGTGCCAGGGTTTTCATTTTGCCTAAAATAAAAGGTCTGAAGTTAAACGCATCTAGCAATTTTAAAATTAAAATGGCTCTGCTGGCTTTCCCAGCCTCTCCCTGATGCCTTCTCTCCATAGCCTCGTGGGCACCTTCTTGGACTCTGAGGCTTTCAGCAGTCCATGTTTCCAGCAGAACTAACTCACCCTTCTGTCTCCCATGCATGCCTGAGTGTCCTCCCTACTTAATGTAATTATCATGGTCTCAGAAACAGCTACAGAAATTGCAGCTCACATTTGCCAGTGAGACAGCCTTTTCCTGCTGAAAGATTGCTTTTCGTTAACCATCATGGACTGGTTTGGCCTTTCTGATAATTCATATGTTTCAAGGGAATTGAAGACCAATTTTGCAAGCAAAACATGAACTGTGGCATTGAGTAGCACATCAAGCCTCCAGCACACAACAGTGACACCAATCCCTCCAACCTCATAGCATCCCTCACTGAGGCTGGGGAGAGAATTAGAGGTGGAGCTCCCGAAGTCTCTTCTGGGTTAGCGCCCCCTGCCTCCCACAGGTCGTCAGGTAGACATCCTACAGCAAGTGTTGCTGGCACATGTCTCTGTGCCAAGAACTACTGTGGACAGAGCCTGCTGCTAGCCATGGGTCATTCTAGGTGGGCACTGTCCACTAACCACACATGAAGGGGAAGGCATAGGCTGCTGACTGCCAGGGAAACCGTACCAAAGGTGGATCTGAGGCACTGCCTGCCAGTTCAGTGACAGTAAGCAGCGGTCTCCTACCTAGCCCGAGTGTTGCCCTTCCAGACTCCTGCTGACCCCAGCCTCAAGAGGCCACATGTCCCATTTTTATTATTTGTGTGGTAGGTACCACAGCATACTTATAGAGTTCAGAAGTTAGTTTTCTTTGTACCATGGGTTCTGGGGATGGAATTCAGGTTGTCAGGTTTATATAGCAACTGCCGTTACCTGCTGAACCATCTTGCGGCCAGTTTCAGTTTTGACAAGTAAACTCCAAACCACAGGGCAGATAGGTTTAGGGGACATCTGCCAGAGGCAACATAGTGTTAAAGTTCTGCTGTTGAGTCTGCAGGGTCATGAGGCTCTTGGGATACACAGAGCTCAGTTCACCAGTCTCAAATACCACAGACCTTCCGTGATGCTAATGTGCTACCTTAGGACCCACTGGACTGGCAGCACCATTCTCCTACCTACATGGCCTTGGCAAAGAGAGGGCATGGAAGAAGGTAGGAAAAGACAGGCCCTATCTAAAAGGTGCCAGCCCCTTCAGTCAGCCTAGGATACAGGAGACTGTCTCAAAAATTAAGATATGTGTTGGCCATGTCTTTAACTCCAGCATGATGGTGGGTGGACTCTGAGTTCAAGGCCCGCCTGATCTACATAGTGATCTCCAAGCCATCTGAGTCTACAGGGAGACCGTCTCTAAAAAAAAAAAAGCAACTCCACATACTAATAATCAAAATAATTTATTTAAAAAAAATTCAGCTGGCTACAGTAAGACGTGTGTTGGAGGGGGCTTTGGACGAAGAGTAACTAGTTAGATTCGGTGAAATAAGTGGCAGGTAGAGAAAAGGAGCTGGCGGGAAGGGAGGAAGAGCAGAGAACAGTTAGGAATGAAGTCTTTGTGGAAGTGGGGAATAATCACAGTGATGGAGATTATGCATATTATCTGCTTTTGTTTCCAATAAATCTGGTCCCAGTGTAAGAACCAGCACCAAAGGCCAGGAGGGGCATCAGACCAAGGAAAGAGGCAGATTGGGTCTGGGATGACCCTGAGTACAGCTGACTGAGGTCCCTCAGACGCAGCATGGCCAGGCTGGCAGCACAACAGGAGTCACTACCCCCAGGCAGGATGAAGGTGGTTGTCTGCTGAGCTAGACCAAGGCGGACATGCCGACCGACAGGCCGACCAGGTGAGTCACAGGGCTGAGCATAGTGACTTTCTGTTTTAAACACTCGGTTGCTGGTGTTCACTTGTCCAAGTCCTGCAGATATTCTGGATTTGGGCCCCATATCAGGTATAGGATTGCACATGTTTTCTTCCATTTCCCTGGCTGCCCATCAACTCTGGGTTTGTCCTTGGTGACAGTTATTTTGCTGTGCACTATGGGGATGGAAGATGGCCCCGCTGCTGTGAAAACAGTATGGCAGCAATTTGAGAGTGTGATCTCAAGTGGAATTAGGCTGAGCACTTTATTTCATCACAATGAATTATACCAGAAGGAAACAGCAAAAAGATACCCAGAGACCCCTGGTATATAGAGAAAATAAAATTTAAACATCAAGATAACCAGTGAGCAGTGGGAAGGTTAGCCCACATAAACCGTGCAATGTTGAGAAAGCTAGAACCCTTCAGCCCTAGCAGAAAGCCTGCCTGGAGAGAATGTGAACTTAGAGATGTACATGAGACAGCCAGGCACAGTGGCTCATGCCTGTAATACCAGGCCTTGTGGTTGACACAGGAAGATTGCCAAGCTCAAGACCAGACTGGGCCACATAGTTCAAGACTAGCCTGGGCAACTTAGACTGCATCTCAAAATCTAACAGGAAGGCTGGAAACATTATAACACACACACACACACACACACACACACACACACACACACACACAGAATGGGGCTAGAGTGATGATTCAGCAGTTAAGAGCACTAGCTGCTCTTGCAGAGGACCTGAGTAGTTCTATTCCCAGAACCCACGTGGTGGTTCATAACTGTCCGTTAACTCCAGTTCCAGGGGAATCCAACACCCTCTCCTGACCTCCAAGGGCATTGCATGCCATGGGTACACTTACACATATGCAGGCAGTACACTCATACACATAAAATAAAAATAAAACAATTTTTCAAAAAGGCTGGAAAGAAGTGAAACACTTGCCTGCCACGTGTGAGGCCCAGGTTCCCTCCCCAATACTAAGGAGAGAAAGTGAGGGGACCACAGTGGGGCCACAGCATCAAAGGGCCACTGAGGGAAAGGAGCAGGGATGTGGCAGCTTAGGAGCCGCCTGAGCTTTCAACCCACCAGCAAACACTTGAGCAAGCTTCTTTCAGTTCAAGACCAGCTTGTGGGCCTGGAGTGTGTGTTGGGAGGCAGGGGCAGGATGGGAGCTGACCCTTTCACAGCACCCCACCAGGGCAGTCAGGTCTCCCCTGCCTGCTGAGTCTCACACTCTGCGTTTGAAGCCTCCTGGGCCCTTTGCTACAGCAGGGGCTGAATAACCGTTCTAGATTGATTCTGCCTAGTGATGTGAGTTCTCCCTGAGCAGTCTGTGCTTGTCAGTAGATTAGCCGTGGTCCACCGACACTTGATTTGTTTAACCTTTCTTTGAAAGAAATAAAACTGTCTGGCATAGCAGGTTTTGACAAATGACAGTGCTTGTAGTCAGTCACACTGGAGTGGGGACATTTATAACCTTAACTGCCTCTGGGATGGCAGCCCACAGGGCAGGCAGGACTGAAGGGGACCATACAGCAACAGGACCCCAAAGCCAAACCTGGAGGCCTAGATGCCCAGGGAATGCTGCTGCAGGTCCCCTGCCAAAAAGGGCGGAAGTTGCTCTCAGAGGACAGGTGTGGAAATGTGGCAACAGGAACCACTCAGGTTATACCCACCTGGGGTTGGGGTGAAGACGCCCTGGAGGGAAGCTGAATTTCCAGTCTCCCAATTGACTTTCTTTTTGGTTTTTGTTTTGGAGTTTTTTGTTTTCTTTTTTAGACAAAATCTCATATTACCGTAGCTGGCCTAAATTCACTATGTAGACAGACTGGCCTCAAATTTGGGGTGATCCTCCTGCCTCTGCCTCTCTAGTACTGGGACTATAGGTGTTTGTCACCACAGTGGCTCTCACAGATTTTCTTGTCACATCGCCCCTCTGAGAGTTTTCCCTTGGCCTCACCAGACAAGCAGGGCCCTCAGACCAGGTTAGACGCCTTTTTCCAGGGTGATGAGCTCCAGAGCAGGGGCTTTGACTGCAGGTGCTTACTCTGTCACAACATGGAGGCTCATGGTTGGAGGCCGCTGTCGGCAGGGCTGGCGGGGCGGGACACACACACACACACACACACACACACACACACGGACAGGGCTGTTCTTGTCTCTGCCAGCTTCTGCTGCAGAGTCGTGGCTATAGTCCTTGGCCTGTGATCACAGGTCCTACACCTTCCCTTCCCTGGGTCTCCATGTCCCCTTGTCTTACAAGTGCGCCAGTCATGGATTTAGGGCCTAATAGTTAAGAACTAAGCTTCATCTTAAGTAATTACATCTGTAGAAGCCCCATTTTTTTGTTTGGTTACACTCTTGAGATTCTGTGTGGAAATGAATTTCCAACCCATTGTAGTGAATGATATCATAAAGTTTGGGAAAGAGAAAGAAAGAAGGAAGTATAAAGAAAGCCTTGTCTGCGTTGTGTCTTTGTGAACCTATTCCAGAACAATGCATTCATCCTAAAAACAATTCTAGTCACATCAACTCCCAAGCTAGGAACTCTGAGACCCCAGCAGAACCCATCACCTCAAGCTATCAAGATGCTGGGGAAGTGCCCAGCCTGCTCTGCTGCCCCAGACCCTCTGCATCTGACACAACACACAGGGTGGGGCCCAGGGCCATGTCAGAGCCATGTCAGCAGGAGTTCACAGGTGAATATGCAAACTTGGGGCAGACCTGAAGAATGAGTGAGCTTTAACTTTTCTCTTGGCCACTCACTAGCCTTGGATCAAATCCTGAATCTCTCCAAGCCTCAGTTTCCCCTGAGAAACAGTTAATGGCTACTCTTGGTTCAGAGTTTTATGTGTAGACGGTGTTGTAAGGCACTGCTATGTGAACTCGCTTAATCCTTGTAAGCATTGAGATGAATTCCTTCCACGTTGCAGTTGTTATAGAGATGAGGATCTGCTGGAGTCTACTTGCCTGATGTTATTCTGGATTGTGTGATGGGACTGAGTTTGAGACATGAGCCTGAAGTCCTGGCCTCTGTACCACTCGTATGGGACTTCCCAAATGTGGCCATCAAAATAGTCAGCTGGTAGATAGGCCCTGGCACTGACTTGCCAATGTGGGGTACCCACAGAGAACAGACACGGGGCCCACTCCAGGCACCTGCCTGGGTGGAGAATAGACCTCAGATGGAGTGAGTCAGAACTGTGGGATCATGAGGGTAAAGGCCTCGTGAGGTTGCCAGTCCCCTCCCTTTGCTCCAGTTCTGTCTTCCTCTCAGGTCAAAAGGGCAGGTGATTTGGAAATTTTTAGGGGTGAGATGGAGATCCAAGGAAAGGTTGGATCACTCCTGCATCCACGTAGCCCCTCATCCTAATGCTGCAGAGGATCTGCTCTGGGTTAGCACTATGCTGGGGTTCCAGAAGATCAGAGTTTAAAGATTTCAACAAGCCTAGTCCCTAAGAAATCAGCAAGCTTTTAGAGAGCAAATGACAATGACCATGATAACGGGTGAAAGAGTGAGGAGGAAACCCCTGTGGCAGCACAGGTGGAAGGCCGAGGTTCTGTGGACAGTGGGGGTCAGCTCTAAGAGCTCTTCGCATTCCTCTGGACAAACGCTGTGCCATCATCAGATATTGAACAAGTCTGGCCACATCCAGTGCCCCAAAGACCTGGACATGCCCCTGACCTCCATCACTAAGCATGGTACCTGTTCACCATCAGGAGACGCGCAGTACTCGGCTTAGTACCTGTCCTCTCAAGCCTTAAGAAAGCCCAAAGGACCAGGGTCCTTGATGTCTGAGCAGCCATGGCCTCCTTGGGAGCTGTGCTGGAAGGTTCTAAAGAGTCAACTATGGATGGTATAGCCAGAGATACCTCCCTGCACAGACCATGTTCCCTAAACCCTGCTGAGGACAGCAGTGATGGGCAGTTAAGTTGTGAGCAGCCAACGTCCCAAGTTCCTTCACAAGACAGTGTTTCCGGCTGGGTTTATTTTTTATTTTTGTCCCTTTGAGACAGGGTCTCCCTATAGCCCCAGCTAGTCTAGAACTGGCTGTGTAGACCAGGTTGGCCTCAGTCTCACAGAGATCCACCTGTCTCTGCCTCCCAAGTGCTGCGATTAAAAGTGTCTACCACCACGCCCGGCTTGGTTTTAATTTTCGATGAGGGGTTGAGTGAAACATGTTTGATCAGGCATTGGTTTGAAATATACATATATTTCTGCATTTAGTAATAAACTATCAAACATGATCTCTCTTTCAACATGAACCATTGCCTTCAGGAAACTACAGAAGGCAATTTAGTGGCTCAAGGACCCTAATGTCTGTATTGTCTTCTGACAGCATTATGATGCTGACCAGGGGCTGGGCTTTGTGGGGCTCCTCAGTGTTGTGTCAATAAAAAGGAACCCGGCACGTCCCTTATCTTTACACCATCTCCAGGAGTCCATTCAGCACCTTCTGTGTATCTGCTGACCTGAGTACTGGTCTTCAGGGTGTACACTGACCTGGTGGTCTAGGAAGACTTTACAGACAGGCCTCTGGAATTCCTCTGTTTTCAGAGAATATCTTTCTAACAGGGCTCCCCAGTCACTCCATGAGAAGAGCTAGTTTTGATTTCCCTGAGGCTGAAATTCTTGAAGTAGTGGGGAAGGGATCTGGGGGACCCTTAGCTGGATAGGAGCTGCTGTTGGAGTGGGCAAGAGGAGGGAACATTCATGAGTCTTCTTCCTGGGAGAGGTCTGAGGCTGGCCACCATGGCTGTTCTAAAGAAAGAGACGCTACAATAGGTGTTCCTGGCAGGCGCCCTGGCTGAACGGCTCCTGTTGGTCATCAGCTGTCAGGGGGCGATGAGCTGCCCACATTTGCATTTTCTCCAAGAATGGGCAGGTCCAGCCCCGCTGCAGAGGTGCACATTTGGGGCGTCCTCATCAGCGTCGTGGGGCTGTGTGCCCACAGCAAACTTGTTTGTAGCAACACAACAAGAAAAATAGTTGTGTTGATGGAGGAAGGAAGAACGTGTCCGCCGTAACTACATCTACAGTTTTTTTCCTTAGTTCGTTTTCTTAAAAATATATATTTATTAATTCTGGGGCTGGAGAGATGGCTCAGTGTTAATAGTACTTGCTACTCTCGCAGAGGACCCAGGTTCAATTCTTAACACCCAGCTGGCGGCTAACAACCATCATAACTCTAGTTCCAAAGAATCGGACACTTTTTTCTGGCGTCCTTGGGCATTGCACACACATGATGCACTCACACACATGAAGGCAAAATATTCATACACATAAAATAAAAATAAATAAGTTGGGCATAATAGCTCACCCTTTAATCCCAGTCCTCTGGAGGCAGAGGCACGTAGATATTTGTGCATTCAAGGCCAACCTGGTCTACATAGTGAGTGCAGGCCAGCTGGGGCTACAAGGAGACCCTGTCTCAAAAACAACAACAAAACAATAAAAGTAAATAAATAAAATTTTAAAATAAAATAAATATTTTATTGATTCTTTGAGACTTTCATATAATGTATTTTGATATATTCATCCACACACTTACTCCTAACTCCTCCAGGTCCACCCTGGTTTTGAATAATCCAATGACTCCAATTTGTACTACCCAAATACTCATGGGCACAGAGCCAGCCACTGGAGCACAGGTGACTTACCAGGAGTCACACCCTTAAAGACAATTCACAGTTTTCTTATTTTTCAGCACTCTAATTGGCCCCTCCTAGGGCTTAGGATGCAGGTTGGGGAGAGACCTGTCACCCTCATTGTCACCAGGGAACATGACAGGCAGTTACTTTACAGAAGCTGGGTATGGTGGTATATGCCTCTAATCCCAGCATTCAGGAGTTGCAGGAGAATCACTGCAAGTTCAAGCCAGCCTGGGCTACAAAACCAGAAAACAAAACCAAAAACTAGAAAAGCTTATTTTATACAGACAGCTTCTGTAAGTGACCAGTTGTAAAAGCTGTCATTTCTAAGGATATTTAGCCCATCTGCCAACAGCTGGCCCCAGACACGGGCAGGTTTCTTGACTGAGCCTGGCAGAGAGAGTAGTGGGAACAATTTTGAGTGCCACAAAAAGCCATTTAGGAAAGCAACAACCTAGAGCAAGAATGCTGGTTTCAGGAGCTGGATGCCAGCTCTCCATCCGAGTGTGCCTAATGTATCAGAAGTGGACAAGCTAGAGCCTGGGAACAGGGTTCCCACTCAGGGGCTTCAGACTCAGGCTGAGGTAGGAGACTCTTTGAGTATCTCTTCACTGCAAGCGTGCTACCAAAGCACAGGCTCTGGCGATGGACAGGACTGCAGTCAGAGAGCACCCTCCCTCGTCATGGGGCCGTGACCAAGGTTTTAGCATTCTGGGGCTTGGCCTCCTGGTCCTGACATGGAGGAAACAATGCCCATGGCCAAGCCTGCTGAGGACTTGACCATTCACCAGATACTAGCCTCTATCCACTCCAGATACAATTGGCCTGGGGTGAGGATTCTCCCCGCTTTTGATGGATTAAGCCGTAAACATCGCATTTTCAAGTTCACTATCAATAAATTGATCCCTGGAATGGAACATCCAAAACCAGGCTGAGAGCTGGACTCCATGACAGAATGCTGGCTTGGCATGTGTCAGACTCTGGGTTCCAGCTCCAGCACTTGCCCCCTCAAATTTTAGGTCCCCTCAAAAATTAGGTTGACATCATGATGGAGACAAAGAGCCATAAGTGGAACACTGTATGCCTCATCCAGTGACCCTCTTATTTGAATGAAGATGATGCTTCCTCTAATGAAAAACAAGCCAGACACAGACTCGGTTCTGCTCCAGGGACTCCTGTAGTTTTGGCCTCTGTAGGAAAGCGGCTTCCGTGTGCTGCAGGGCCGGGGCCAAAGAACACAGAGGTGAACTGAATAAACCCTTCCTGATGTATTCTGAACTCGTGCACAAGTTAAGCCAACCAATATCCAAATGTCTCCAGTGTTTGGATGATAGCCAAGGTTGGGAGGTGGCTCACTGCAAAGGACAGGTGGCTTCTTAGTCCTGGCCTGAGAGACCCTGGAATCTTGAGAAGCCTGGCCTCTGCTCAGGCCACCTGAGCGATCTCCTCACCTAGCTCCTTCCTCGTCCTTCCAGCACATAGCTCAGGCCTCTTTCCTAGCATGTGAGGGACAGAAAGAAACACAAGCACTACTTAGCCCTGTCACGTGGAAAGCCTCCGGGAGCAGACAGCCAGCACCCTGTCAAGGGATACAAGTGAGTTGTGTCACACAGTGAGGCGTGTCACAGCGTAGTAGGTGCTTGTGTGTTAGAGAGCCTGCTGGACTCTAGGGGCAAGGCCAAGGGTAGGGGAGGACATCATGGAGTCACTGTGTGCTGCATACTCCAAGGAACCAGCAGGACATATTGTTTATCTTAACAAACTGTAGCTGTGCAGCCCACTGTGGTCACATGACGATAGCTTACAATAAAACACCCCTGCGGAGAAAACATTTGAACTGAATTTCTTGATTCCTGCACAAGACACTTTCTTCATTCTTTCACATTTATTTGTGTGCATACCTGTGCCGGCGCATGTTGTTCAGAGGACAACTTGCAAGAGTTCTCTCCTTCCATCTTGTGGGTCCTGGAAATCGAACTCAAGTTGTTAGGGTTGGTGGCAAGCTCTTTTACTCACTGAGCCATCGCACCAGTTTGATGTTTCTTGTAACATCAAACAGATTGCATGCTTGGGCTGGGAATGGAAGCGGCCCAGGAGCCTCAGGGGACACCTCCAGCCAGAAACTGCCTCAAGGGGTCTCTCAGGTCTAGTCCTCGCCTCTGTTCCGCAAGATCCATCCTGAGTGTCAGCTCAGCCCCACCTAGTCACCATGCAGCTGTGTTCCCTATCTGATATGTGGCTTCATAAGGACAGTAGAGGGACTGCAGAGATGACTCAGCAGTTAGAAGTACTGGCTGCTCTTGCAGAGGACCCAGGTTCAATTCCCAACACCCACATGGCAGCTAACAAACATCTGTAACTCTAGTTCTAGGGGATCAAATGCCCTCGTCTGGTATCCATGGGCACTGCACACACATGGTATACTTCCATGCATATAGGCAAAATGCTCATACACAAAAAAAGTAAATAAAATATTTTTACAAAAATAATAATTTTTAGTGTAAACAGGGACAATGACCACCCTCATTTCCAAGAGTTTTCTGAACTGGACAGGATGGATGGGGGATGCAGAGCCCCTTGTTGTGGACATTTGGTTCATTTAACCATTGAACTACCTACTTCAAGAAGCAAGTCCCTGAAACATGCATACATACGGACACACACATACACAGAACTAGAAGTAATTTCCCCATCACAACCATGCAGGCAACCAGAGACTACCCAGTTATCCACCGATATCTAAAGTACCTACAGATAGATATGACACACAAGTGCTCCCAGCCCAACAAGGGCAGTTTTTGAATATGTTAAGCACTGATGTACTGAAGAAGATTTTTGAGTGGTAGAATAGTAACCAGGAATAAATGAATTCATATCATATGTTTGAATTTGGTTGAGATAAATTTTAGAAGTTGTAATTTTTAATTTAATCTTTTTTAAAGAAAGAGTAGAAAGCTCCATAAACAGGAATATGCTGCATTTATAAATGCTGCTTTGAGGCTGGAGAGATGGCTCAGTGGTTAAGAGCACTAGCTGCTCTTATAGAGGACCCAGGTTCGATTCCCAGCACCCACATGGTAGCTAACAGCCATCCGTAACTCCAGTTCCAGGGACCAATACTCTCTTCTGACCTCCGCAAGTATTCCATGACACGTATGCAGCTACTTCCATACAGGCAGTACACTCATACACACACAAAGAATAAATGAAAGCATTTTAAAATGCTGCTATACAGCCAAGACTAAACACAAAGAGTCATCCCTAGATTCATGAGTACTTCACCTACAAATGAAAGCAAACATGGTCTGGAGATCATCACATTAAGTGAGATAAGCCAGACTCAGAATGACAGGTACAGAACGATTTCTCTCATGTGAGATTAAAATACATGAGGCCAGGCATTGCGGTGGGTGCTTTTAATCCCAGTACTTGGGAGGCAGAGAGACAGGTGGATCTCTGAGAGTTCGAAGCCAGCCTGGTCAGACCAACCTGGGCTACAGAGAGATCCTGTCTTAAAAAAAAAAAAAGAAAAAGAAAGAAAGAAGGAAGTAGAAGGTAGAAGAGAGGACAATTGAGAAATGTGGGAACCAGTGTGAGGGGATGAGCATAGACAATGAGCAGCACAGAGTACCTCATACATGTGTATAAACATGTCATACAAGGGGCTCAGGCCTTAAGAATACTCACTGCTCTTGCAGAGGACCTGGGTTTGGTTCCCATTACCCACATGGCAGATAATAATCATCTGTAACTCCAGTTCCAGGGAATCCAACATCCTCTCCAGCTTCCATGGGCACTGCACACATGTGGTGCATTTACACACATGCAGGCAAAACACTCATATATGTGATATAAAAATAAGTCCTTAAAAATGTCCTATGAAACCCATCACTTACATAATTAAGAAGCTAATAATAAAAGGCAAATATGGGAATTAGATTTTAGGAAATGCAGTCAAATAGAAAGTGATCCATAAGGCTAGAGAGATGGCTCACAAATTAAGGGCATTTGCTGCTCTTCCAGAAGATTGGGGTCCAGTCTACAGCACTCACACTGCACTGTGGCTAACAACTATGTATAACTCCAGTTCCTGAGGATCTGATGCCCTCTTCTGGCCTCTGTGGGCATTGCACTAAATGGGTACACTTACATACATGTAGGCAAAACACTCGTACACATAAAATGAAAATAAATAAAAATAATTTAAGTAATCTATAATATAAAACAAATCAGAATAGATGTATATAAAGTTCATGTTGGTATAGCAAATATCTTCTTAAAAATTGCTACAGAATACAAAGTGAAATAAAATTGAATGGATTTTTATGAAGGTATCCATAGTACACACAAGTAAAAACAGTCCAATAAGGATGAATTAAAGATTTAATATGGGGTATGGCAAGATGGCTCAATGGATAAAGGTGCTTGCTGCCAAGACTGACAGCCTGAGTTTGAACCCTGGGGGTGGAAGGAGAGAACTGACTTCCACTAGTTGTCCTCTGACTTACACACACACACACACACACACACACACACACACACACACACACAAATAATAAGTAAATTGAAAATTTAAGGTCTGACATGAGTGGGATGGAAATGCAAGTCCTCCTGAAAGTAGCCTGCAGCAGTGGCTCATCTGGGCAGGCTGCCCCCAAATCTCAGAGACGGGGAGACAGCACCACCCCCATCGCCACCCCCAACCCCCACCACCACCCCCGCGCTCTAGAGCTGCTTTCGTAGGTTCTGCCCCAGTGAACCTGTTTGGCATCATTGATCTGGGGTCCTGATAATATCTCCCTCCACCAGTAGGGGGCAGCAGTGTCATCCACACAGTATATGACTCCAGAGGAACCCACATCCCAAAAGGCCCCTGAGGATAGAGTAATGCTAGGTTGCATTGTGGGCAGAACAGCACACACAGCACTTAAAACACAGTGTCGAATCTCAGTCTTGGAATGGCAGGACAGTTCCACACTGGATTTCTAACACCACCACAGCCTACCCCACATCGCTTGGGGGTGTAACAGTTGTAAGTCATCCCATCTGTTCACCTTCTCTGAAGCTGGTGACTTGAAGATGACCACTTCCTCCACAGCCAGCATCTGTTCATACAGGGCTGTGCTGAACTGATTCCTTTGTTTTATATGTGGCTCTGAAAGAAAAAGATTGCTCCCAATTAAACCAGAAAACACTGTGTTCCCAACACCTAGGCTGCTCATTTTACACTTGTCAAAAGAGCTATTTTTGACTTATTTAGACATAGGCTTTTATCAAATTCCTCCTTTGCATACTTAACTAAGACAATACAACAAAGCAATTGAATCATTTTTGTTTCTTCAGGAGCAAAGCAGCTCTCCCGAATCTCTGCTCTGAGCAGGTACAGCCACAGTCGGACACCTGTCTCAGGACAGGCCAGTGACATGGGGTCCCCACTCCCGTGCCTGAAGTGACTTGTACCTGCAGTACCTTACATCTTTACATGCAATACCTTTCATGAAGCAAAGTCAGACTTCCACCTGCCAGGGCAACAACCAGGCCTTTCTGACTTCTGAGACTGCATGGTGTGAAGATGACTTCCACCGCCTCCACCCAGTGCCGGTTCTACAGCTACATGTGTGCACACTGTGAACACAGGCCTGAGTGCCCAAGCAGCCTATGTATCATAGCGTGTGCATGTGGATAAGACATTCACATGTGGCTAGGGCTCAAACAGAGGGGAGATGTTCTCCCTGTTTACCTGGGATTTTACTTTCCCATTTAGGGTTTAATCTTTTTAAGTAAGAAAAGATTATTTTAAGAAAACAACCATGGGGCCTTGGAGAGGTGGCTCAGCACTTAAAAGCACTGGCTGCTCTCCCACAGGACCCAGGTTCCCAGTGCTCACATGGTGGCTAACAGCTGAAATTCCAGTTCCAGGGATCTGATGCCCTCTTCTGGCTTCTGAGAGCATTGTATGCATGTGGGTACACTTACATACATGAAAACAAAATACTCATACTCATAAAATAAAAATAAGTAAATGTATTTAAATGTACATCCTCATGGATTAAAAAGGAACTAAGAATTGCTGTTCAACCAAAAGCCACACCACTGAGCGATTAACAAGACAGGCCAGGAAATGGGAGAGAGACGCTGGCACCACACAACAAGAAGAGACTAGTGTTTAGAAGTGTGAAGAATTCGTGAAAATCAGCAAGATAATTTACAAGTGTTCAACAGTCACTGCCAGAGAGTTCATAGAAGAGGAGAGGCAAATGGCTAAACACGTGTGGAAGTCTCAACGGGGCTAATAATCACAGAATTTTAGAATCTTTTTTAGCCACCACTTCATAGAGTTAAGTGGAGCTCAGATTCTGGTAGAATATAGATATAGGCGGGGGTCAGACTCGTCTACTCCCTTTCCAGGGATGTAGCAACTGGTGTAGGAACAGTGTACAGAACAGGATTCCCCTTGGTAGACATGAGCACGTGCCTCCTAAGTGGAGAGCACCCCTCTTTTTATATACCTAGGAGATCCTGGCTTATGTAGCAGGAACATGGGTAAGGATGCTCACATCAGAACTGCTCATAAGAGTAAAGAGCTGTTGGCCATTGAGCATCTGTCTGTAGGAAGACAGGAAGTCACTGGGGTGGACTCTGCAGCAGGGTGCTCACTGGTTGCAATAAATAAATGGAATGAGCACCAGGTGTGATGGCACACGCTTTTAATCTCAGCACTTGGGAGGCAGAGGCAGCCAGACCTCTGTGAGTTCCAGGCCAGCCAGTGCTACACAGTGGGACCCTGTCTCAAATAAACAAAGAGGCTGCATAAACTAACAAGATGTAATTTGATCAAAAAGATGTGTCTTAGATGTGTAACACACTCTGCCATTTGTCCAAGCATCCAGAACAAGAGAACCTAGTATTTCTGTATCTGACCCACATAGGAGGCAAGCTCCCTGGAAAAGGAGAAAATGACTCATACAGCATGGGCGACTCTTCCCCTGTGAGATCAGGGTTGGGACGCTGACGGGGTCCTTGGCCTGGGGTGGACAAAAAGGTATGGGTGCTTAGTCCTTCTCCTTAGACGGTGTGCATAAATTCTGTATATCCTTTCTTAGGCACAGTCTGTCTCACAGCATTGGAAGATAACATTCAGTAAGAACTATGCTCTGCTGTCTACTACCCATCTTTGCGGACCCTTTCCCGTGAATCTGTCAGACACTTGCTTCACCAGGAGGAGGAGGCAGGGAAGGCTGCTGCTGCAGCATTCAGGGAGCTGAGTTAGAAGCTTTGAGTGCTGCGTCTCTGGGAATTATTTACATCCTCCCCAAGCCTGTGGTCTGCGCTTGTCTTGATGAATGTTAGTAATGACCACTGGGGCATACTAATGTGTAGAAGCCAAAAAGTTCAGCTGGAGGCCTTCGGGGGCAGGGACTTCTGTAGGTTGGTGAGGTATTTCTCCCACTGGCAGAGGAAGAACGGGTGACTGATGACAGCTTGACTACGGAGCAATCATACCCTCAGCCTGCTCTACTCAGCTCAAAATCTACAACCCCAAGCAACCCAGTTGTTACCCATACGCAGACTAGCCTCTGAGGAAGGGAGGAGATCCCCACGTCCCATCCCCCTCCCCCCCGTCTCATCCACTCTGTTCTACTTCTGCTGCACTTAGTACATTCAGCTCTGATTCTTGTGAATCCATTTAATGTATCAGGTGCTGGGTCAACTGACTGTACTGATGCTGGACTCTCGAGTGTAGGGATGAGGCCTGACCCCGAGTGTGGCCACATAATGCTCCCACACTCACCTGACACTCATTTCAATGTGTATTTCTGAGTCCACAGGAGATGGGTTCTGACTTTGGAGACCTGGGCTGTCACCTGGGCATGAGCCTGCCACACATTGTGGTGCTCACAGTGGTTCATCTTGATTTTCAACTCGACAGGATTTAGAATCTACATAGGAGACACACTTCTGGGTATACCTGTAAGGAAATCTCAGTAAGAATGAACTGAGAGGGGCAGCCCCTCCTCAGTGTGGGTGGTACCTTCCAAGGGCAGCGGGACATGAAGAGATCCCAGGAAAACGCGACATCGCCCACCTGCCCTCGCTTTTCCTGAGCCAGTGGGCGACGGCTGCTCCCGCCATCCTTTGCTGGAAGCAGACTCCAGCTTCGGCCTTCCAGTGTAGACTCCCTGCTAGGGACTCTCCAGGGAGCCCCAGGCCTTCAGTGCCAAGATGGGACTGCTGAGGGCATCCAGCCTTGTGGATGGAAGAGCTAGGTTCTCAGCCTCTCCAGTGTTCAGATGGCCATTGTGAGTCTGCCCAGCTGCTGAAGTGTGAGCTGATCTGATAAACCCCCTTTTAAAATATGTATATAGGGGCTGGAGAGATGGCTTAGCAATTAAGAGCACTGACTACTCTTCCAGAGGACCAGGGTTCCGTTCCTAGTAACTACTAGGTGGAAAACAACTGTTTATAATTCCAGATCCAGGGTTATCTGATGGCTTCTTCTGGCCTCTGTGGGCATTGAACACATGTGATGCACTTATGGGCAAAACACTCATACACATAAAATAATCAATATAAATAAAGCAGGACTATATTCATATCCTACCATCTGTTTGGCCAGAGAACCTGACACATGAGAAGCCTTGTGACTGTCCAGTGCAGGCAGATCTTGATTTCTCATCACTCCCTCTCCTGCCTGGAGAACTCCACTGTGACCACTAGGAAAATACATGGACACTGTCACACCTGCCCCACACACCCATGACTAGACATGTCTGGAGGCTGCTTATTACCTCCGGGAGCCACATCACTCCTTAGGCAAATCTACATCCACTGTCTCTGGCCACAGGGAAGGAACCTGAGATACTCAGAAGCAAAATCCTCTCTTCTACATCAGGGACCCAGAGGGTCACAAGCAGTGACTCTCTGGTCTGTCTTTTACACATTTTTCAAAAATGCCTCTTAAGTATAATATACCCCAGTACTTCCTGACAATAATCTACTGAATCGCTCAAGAATATTCCCAGGTTATACGGTAGATTTATTTTTTGGTTTTTTAGGAACCTCCACAGTGACTTCCACAGTGGCTTCTCCAGTTGACACTTCCACCAGCAGTGAATAAAGGCTCCCTTTCCCCACATCCTCACCAGCATTTGATGTTATTTGTTTTCTTGATGGCCATTCTGACTGGGGTGAGCTGGAATCTCACAGCCGTCCCTGACGGCTAAGGATGTCAGGCACTGTTTCGGTTATTTATTGACAAGTCAGCACACCACAGAGACTCTTGCACATCCACATTGATTGCCTCACAACTTATTCACAGTAACTAAGATATGGAAGCACCTAGTGATTCATCAACAGATGAATTGATGGAGAAAATGTGGGTCACAGACACAATGGGATTTTATTCTGCCATAAAGAGGAATGGACTCATGACACTGGCAGAAAACTGGATGGAACTGGAGACTGTTGTGTTAAATGAAATAAGCCAGGACAAACATTGTATTTTTCCTCTGCTATGAAGAACATAGGGGGTCTCTGTGTGTGACATGAAAATAGAAAGGGGACCATGAGAGGAGAGAGGACAGGGAGGGGTAAATGAATATATATAACCTTAAGCGGAGGGATCTATTTGGGGTAAAGGAAGGGGCCCAACAAGGATGGGAAAGGAGTCGTAGAGAAGGTCCCATTGGGGAGTAAATAAGAATAAAGTATACTGATATATATGCGTGGAAATACCATAAAGAAACCCATTATTTTGTATGCTAACTAAAAAAAATGAAGAAAAGAAAACCACTTCTATGAACAGAAAATAAAAAAGAACATATTGACAGCCCTTTGCGGACACCAGGGGACTGAACATTAAAATTGTGGAAATATTCCTGGAAGAACCCCTGGGTTCTGTTCTGATGTCCATATATCCTCACCCTGGGCTCCGCAGTCTTGGGCTTTCTACCCTGGAGCTCCTGGTTTCCAGGAGCCCAACAGCCCCTCACTCAGTCATGACATGATCAGAGAGCAGAAAGAACCAGCATAATGTGTGTACTAGTTACTTTTCAGTTGCTCTGATAAAACAGCATGACCAAGGCAACTTACAGAAGGAAGAGTTTATTTGGGCTTATGATTCCAGAGGGATGAGTCCATCATGGTGGGGAGGCACGGCAGAGGACGCAGCTAGAACAGAAAGCTGAGTGCGCACATAGTCTTGAAGGCGGACAGGGGAGTGGGGGACACACGAACTGCCAGTGGAACAAGGCTATGAATCCTCAAGGCCCACCCCCAGTGATGTGCTTCCTGCAGGAAGCCTGCATTTCCTAGAGACGCCATGACCACCCCAAACAGCACTAGCACCTGGGGACCATAAACAGAGTATTCAAATACCTGAGCCTATGGGATACTTCTCATTTAACCACCGCAGTGGAACTCAGGGAGGAAAAGGAGAAGAAAGCTGGCTGCTGGGTACTGGTGGGTGGGCAGTGTGGAGGAAAGCCCACCACCCATGCTCCCCCTAGGATGCAGCCCATCTCCAGATAAAGCTCCTCTGGATCTTCCTGTCTTGTTAGTAAGACTTGGGGAAGCAGTGTGGGTATTGGGCAGAGAAGCACATTCACTAACTATGGAAAGAAAACCAGTACTTGCTGTGACAGCTGCCATGCATGTGAGGAGTAGACACCATGCCTAGCAGGCTCTGCAGAAACAAACATAGAACCAGAAATGATGGACATATGGGGCGGGGGCGCAGTGTCTGGGGACCCAGAAAGACACAACGCAGCAGTTCACATTCACAGTTATGAAATTCCATTGTATGAGAGGTTGGCTTATGCAGACCATCCATGGTGTGTGTGTGTGTGTTCATGTGCACACGTATACTTGTGAAGACCAGAGGCTGACGTAGGGCGTCTTCATTTCTCACTCCTGCTTCCACCTCCCAAACACTGGGATTACAGGAGGGCCATCTTACATACCTGCCTGGCTTTTACATGGGTGCAAGACCTGAACTCCAGTTCTCATGCTCAAGAGGGGTCTCTGGGCAAACAGGCAGTGGTGATCTCAGAAAGCCAGCTAACTCCAAACCCTCAGTCCTGTACTCCTGTGAAGGACACAAGCCAGAAACTAGTGGCTCCTGAATTCTGTCTAGTTGTAGGCCCAAATGACTGCCACAGCCCTGGGAAGCTTGCATCAAGGCTACACGCTAAAATCAGAGGACCTGGATGGTGGTGCGGCCTGCTGGGAAGAGAAGAGAGGGCATGTTCAGAGTACCTGTGTGCAGACACTCATTTGTCTGACAGGTTTTCAGCCTGCAGAGCTGTACATGTAAGAGGGCCTTGGGCTCAAATCCCAGTCTAGAGAGGAGCACATAGATACAACTGATGTCCCAGGATGCCCGTGTCTTCCTGGTCTAGCAAGGTGTGACCCATTTGAGCAGCTGGGTCAAGGCAGGCAAGAAGTCTATTCCTTTGCACAAGGAGGGTTTGTGGGTACAGTGACCCAGGGAGGACTAATGGTGCTCTGCCGTCTGTCTCTGAAAATGGAGACAGACTCCAGCTGAAAGTCCTCCCCAGGAGCCTGTGGTGAGTCCTGAGACAGCCTATGTTTTGTTGCTTTTTTAATTATTTTTTTATTTCACTTTATGCTTATGAATGTTTGGCCTGCATGCACGTAAGTGCACCCATATGTGCGATGCCTGCAGAGAGCAGAAGAGGAACCAGAGTTACAGACCCCTGTTAGCACTGCCATGTGGGTGCTGAGAGCCAAACCTGGGTCCTCTGTAAAAGTAGCCTGCACTCTTAACTGCTGAGCCATCTCTCCAGGCCTTTATTACTCAGTCTTGGTTACCTGTCTATTGCACAGCCCCATCACCAGGGCTGGCTTCCAGGGGTGACCCAGGGGTGAGCCAGGGGCCTCGGGAGCCCTCGGAGCTGGGGAAAGTGCGCATGCTTACATGCATACTTGTTCTACTCTGTGCGGACTGGCATTTAATGCTCACAGTGAGACTGTGCCCCGTGCACACTGTCTCATTTCCCTCGGCCCTGTGTGCCAGATGGATGGAGACGCTGGGAGGTGGCAGCCATCGTCCCTCCTATGTGATTCGGAAGTGGACTTTTCTTGTCTTTTTTGTTTTGGGGGATTTATTATTTATTTATTTATTCATTTATTGTAGCCCTGGCTGGCCTGGAACTCACTCTGTAGAACAGGCTGACCTTGAACTCACTGAGATCTGCCTGCCTCTGCCTCCCCAGTGCGGGGACTTCAGGTGTGTGCCACCACACCTGGCTCAAATGTGGGATTTTCTCACGGAGGCCAGCATCTAATCTCCCTGGGCTGAGCGGCACCCTGGGTCACAGTGGGGTGGCTTGGGATGTGAGGTAAGGCCCGCAGGAAAGATGAGGCCACCACTGGCGTAGTGTTTCCAGCAGGGAGCAGAGGAACTCAACCATGGACTAACCTCAGGGTCCTAGAAGGCCCGACTCCCTTTTCCTCAACCTCAGATTCAGGACTGCACCCTTAGTCAGCTGGGTCCCAGTTCCACACAGACCCTCCCTCGGGGCTAAGCCTTGAGTATCTGTTTTAGTTTGTTTCTCTGTTGCTGTGATAAAATACCGACCAAAATCAATGTGGGGAGGAAAAGATTTATTTGGCTTATAGTTCATGGTCCATCATCAAGGGAAGCCACAGCAGTAACTCAAGGCAGGAATCTGGAGGAAGGGACTGAGCAGAGCCACGGAGGAATGCTGCTTTCTGGCTTGCTCCCCCTGGCTTGCTGAGCTACCTTTCTTCTACTCAGGGATGGCACTGCCCACAGCTGACTGGGCCCTCCTATATAAATTAGCAATTAAGAAAACACCTCCATAGACACAGCCACAGGCCAGCCTGGTGGAGGGAATTCCTCGGCTGACACTGGAGCCAACCCTGACAGGACCCACATTAGGTTTGCTTCCAACCTGATTGTTTTGTTTCCGTTTTATTCCTTCATCTGATACAGGGTGAGTGATGGAGACCCTTCGTGAGAGCTATTTCTATTTGCTTAGTTTCTTTCCTTGTGTGTATGTGTATGTGTGTTCACATGTGTGAGGGCACACAAGTGTGCATGCATGTGGAGGCCAGAGGTTAACATCAAGTATCTTGCTCATTTGCTTTCCACTCATATACTGAGGGATAGTGCTTCATTTCAACACAGAATTCACCAGTTAGCTGTCTAGCCAGCCAGCTTTTCCAGGGCTCCCCTGCCCTGCTCTGAACATTACATCACCTGACATTTACATGGGTTCCAGGGATCCTACTCCAGTCTTCACACTTGTGCAGCAAGTACTTTTACACAGTGAACCATCTTCCCAGCCCTAGACAGAAAAAATAAATACAAAATTTTAAGTCATTTTATTCTATTATGTTCTGAACATACAATACCTACACCTTTTTTCCCTTGGGTTCTTATCTCGTTCACTCAGTCACAGAGCTCTGACTGGCTTCCTGACAATCTAAGTGTCATGTACTTCAGTCTTCCACACTCACACACATGTGCACCTGTCAGACATGTTCATGTATACCTGAAGCATATCACACAGATCCGGGTGCTGATCATGACTTTATGCTGTTTCCTTTCTTCATAGATCAGAATTGCTTCTCACCACACCTTCCTGTGACCTGACGTCACATTATTTCAGTGGATGGCTAACTAGCCCCCTCACAGTTGTGAAATCACTTCTGCTATTTTCTCTACACACACTGACCGCTGCTTGTGCGGGAGTCATTTTGCTCAGACAGAAGGTTGTCTGCAGAGTAAACGCCTAGAATTGCCAAGGCAGACCTTCATGCATATTAAATTTTGTTAACTATCCTCAGCTGACCCTCCGGAGAGATTGTACCTGCTTGCACTCTGGCAGCAAAGCGGAAACTCTCCTCTGTTTGTAGAGAGCAGGGCAATAGCAAGCTTGCTTGTACAGATCCTTGCCAATCTGATAAACCACAGAAATCATGTTTCAGGGCTTTTATCTTACACTCTGATCCAGCCTGTGTTTTCATGTAAATTGTCCTTGTGCACTTCACAACTTTCTGTTAGGCTGGTCGCCTCTTTGAGTACTGATTTTTAGGAATTATTATTAAACATATTAGTCATTTTTTCTGATTTCTGCTTTAACATTTTTTGTTTATTTTTATTCTATGTGTATGTGTTTTGCTTGCATGCATGTAAGTGCGCCACATGTGTGCAATGCTCACAGAGGCCAGAAGACAGCGTTAGATCCCCTGGAATTGGAGTTAGTGGATGTTAACTACCATGTGGGTACTGGGAACTGAACCCTGGTCCTCTGCAAGAGCAGCCAGTACTCTTAACCTCTAAGTCATCTCTCCAGCCTTACATGAATTTTTTGCAAATTGATTGATTGATATTTGATTTTCTCTATGGGGATGTTCACCATCCAGTAAGATCTTTGTTCAGATAGCAGTTGGTTAAATTTCTTGACTTTTTTCCTCTGATTTAGATTTCTTTCTATCTATTCTTTTCTTCCTTCCTCCTTCCCTCCCTCTTTTTTTTTTTAAAGTTTTATTCCTTTTTTTTTTTTTTTTTTTTTTGGTTAGGGTTCCATTACCTACCCCAAGCTAACCTCAATCTTGAGGTCTTCCTGCCTCAATCTCCTCAGTGCTCAGTTACAGATTTGGGGCCAGAGTGCATAAGATCTTTGCAGAGACAGTTTACTAACCCCTCATTACTACTGGTTCTTAAATTACCCTGTGTGTATGTGTGTATGTGTGTATGTGTGCATGTGTGTGTATGTGTGTGTGCATGTGTGTGTGTATGTGTGTGTGTGTGTCATATATGTCTGAGTATGGACACCCATGTGCCCAGTACAAGTTTAGAAATGAGAGAATAATTTCCAGGAGTTGGTGTTCCCTTCCACAAGGGTCTCTCTTGTTTCTGCTGTACTTGGTACTCCAGCACCAAACTGGAAGCTGGCCCATAAGCTTCCTGTAGGACTGCTTCGATTACAGATGCGCTTCACTGCATCTGTCTTCTAACATGAGTTCTAGGGACTCAACTCAGGTTGTCAGGCTTTTGCAGCAAGTGCTTTTACCTACTGAGCCATCTCATAGGTCCCTCTTCTCTTACTAAACGGTCTTTTATTCCATCAGATACTCTGTTCTTCACGTGTGATAGCTTATCACAGTCTGGCTTTGCAGTCACTGTCTCTTCAGTCGCATCCTGCTGCTGATGCTGTCCAGTGATGTAATATTTCAACTACTGTCTTATTCAGTAGGTGCTTATACTTTGTATTTATCTACTGAGACCTTAAGAAATTAATTATGAGTGTATATTCTTTTGTGTCATTGGGCAAAAATGATAATAGCTACTTTAAAGAGCTGCCTACAGTACTGCCACATGGTTATATTGGAGTGAGCCTCCATTGCCTGGTTTTTCTTAAGTGGATCACATCTTCTTATTTCCTCAGATTCATCTGACCTGTTAACATTTTGGATGACAGTTCCTTTTCAAAACTTTAAGCATTTATTTATATATTCTGTGTGTTGGGGGTGTATATCTACCACAGTGCACATATGGAAGTCAGAACTTAATGGAATTGTTGCTCTCATCCTGCCATGTGGGTACCAGGGATTGAACTCAGGTTGTTAGAGTTGGCATCAAGTGCCTTCATCCACTGAGCCACCTCGCCGGCCCTAGATGAGAGAATTCCTGTATGGAATTCTCCTGTGCAATACTGTATGTGTCCATCAAGATTCCTAGCCTTTCCACGTGATGTGCCACTAGTGACTCTAACAGATGTGACAAACAAACCCATCTTCAGACACTGCCAGACACCTACCCTCCCCGCTGGGTGGCACACTGCCCTCCTGTGAGAATCGTTTAAATGGATGTTGTCCCTGATACTGAATATTTTGTTGTGAAAACCTGGGATTTTGCTATATTCTCCTGCAGAGTGTTGGATTTTCATTTTACCTAGAAATTAACCTTGTTGAAATCAAGTGTCTCCTCAGTGTCTGTCTACTCTCGGCGGAGCAATTCTTTCTTCTGAGCTGCTTGGAATCAGCTCCAAGAATGCTCGCTTCAAAGATCAGGTTTGTACCATTTATACAATAAGCCTGGAATTTTGCAAGTTCTCCATTTTCTTCTTTTCCAGAATTTTCCCCTCACGCCCTGGAGGCAGTGACTAGCCCTAGGTCTTCAATCCAGAGAAGCTTCAATTTCCTACAGTTTTCCAGCCATCTGTTTCCAGCAGCGTGGCTAACACCTTCTGTCCCAGCTCTGCAGGCAGATGCTCCTGCGGCCCCTCAACCATCTCCAGAGCTCTTTGCATAAGAGGCACAGTGATCATCACTATTTTCACAACTGTGATCAAATACCTCACAAAAAGCAACTTAAGAAGAAAGTGTTTGTTTTGGCTTATGGTTTGAGGGGATACAGTCCATCATGGCAGGAAAGGCTGAGGCAGCTGGTCACACTGCATCTGCTGTCAGGAAGCAGAGCAAGATGAAAGCTGGGGCTCAGCTCACTTTCTTCCGTCATCCGTTCTTATCAGTCTGGGATCCCAGCCCATGGGATGACACTGCCCACATTCAGGGTAGGTCTCCCCTCAGTTAATCCTTTGGAAATACCCTAACATACACCCAGACATATGTTTTTATGTTATTATCAATCCAGTCTGACAGTGAGGATTGCCCATCATAAGTCTTTGTCAACTTGCCATTCGGATATGCCACTTTAGATCATGTCCAGCAGCTTGACCTGCCTGGCCAGAGCACATCTCTTCAGTGTCTTCTCTCTGCCCTGCACCTTCCCATTTGCTCAGATGTGGGTGGGCCTCCATCTCCAGCATGGCTGTTGCCATGCCAGAGAATGGAGGACGATCGAACATGGCCTCAGGTGGCTCAGAATGAGACAGGAGGAGTTCCCAGGATACTACCAGGTGGGTAGTTCAGTTATAAGAACCAAGGCAGGGGTTTATATAGGGAGGCCTTTCTAACCGTTACAGAAGGCGGGAAAGTTAAAGGTGGGGTCTTTAGGTAAAGGCGGAAAGGTTGTAGGGCTGACGTGGAAATTAGGAATGAGGAAACAAAACCCCCAAACCTGGTTCTGGTCTGGGATGATCTTTGTGGGGGAAAAGAAGATTTGTATCTACGGTGGCTTCCTGGGGCCAGGTATCATATCAGGCAGAGCAGGCCAGACTCCTACCATCCCTTCAGGGTATCTGGGGTTGCTTGGCTTTGCTCAATACCTTTTTATGATAGACCCAGCCCCCACACTCAGACTCTCCGCACTTGAGTGTGGTTAAGGAACGAGACCAGCAGCCTGACGGTATGCTCCCACCCACAAACTCTGTTAGCCTGTTCACTGAGGTCTCTGTGGCAAACCTGCAGCCTTTAGAGCAAGGCCTGAGATGATGGACCCAGAGCCAC
Source organism: Eospalax fontanierii (assembly GCA_035773235.1). Classification (NCBI taxonomy): domain Eukaryota; kingdom Metazoa; phylum Chordata; class Mammalia; order Rodentia; family Spalacidae; genus Eospalax; species Eospalax fontanierii. Next base: position 42,731,814 of record CM069524.1, read on the forward strand.
TGTGAAGCTCCCTGCATCCTCAACTTCCTTCCCTGGAAAGCTCTAGAAAATCCTATAATCTGACCATGCTTCTGGGTGACCTCCCACTAGAAAGTCAGGTTCTTTCCTGGACAGCACCAATGCTTTGTTTATTTAAGACAGGCTGTCTTTTGTTTCTGTCCCAATGTTCCAGGCACCCCCACTCTCAGGTCTGTGACAAAGTCCCCCCAGCTTAAATGACATGGCACTGTCCTGTCTTGGAAAGAACAAGCTTGTCCTTGGCACAGTTTCCTTTGGTCATGCTCTAATGCAGACAACACTGGAAATCCCCCCAGCAAGTGACTCTACCTATTTTAAGTTTTTTAGAAACTGCTTTTCTAACCCTTGGGTAAGTGTGGAATGAGTGCAGTGCATTTGAGGGTTCACGTGTGGGGAGACCAGAGGAAGACACTGAATGCCCTCGTCTAGTACGCTCCACCTAATTCTTTTGAGACAGGGCCTCTCTCTAAACCTGGGGCTTGCATTTATCGGCTACATTGGCAGCTGGCAAGACCCAGCAATTCTCCTGCCTCTGTCTGCCACCGCCCTGGGGTTACAGGTGTGCATGAGACCATAGCTTGTTAAGTAGCTGCTGGGGATGGAAACTTAAGTCCTCGTTGTTTCAAAGCCAGCACCCTTAGCCACCGAGTCATCTCTGCAGCCCCAACATGAGTGGTTCTATGTCAGCAGCCGCAAATGCTCACACAAGAGATCTGTCAGTAGCAAAACTGTCAGAAGAGGTAGAAGCTATTCACACAGCCTGACACACACAATCCTCACCCTCCCAGCCCCATCATCCTCTCCCACTGAGTCTATGATGTCAGGAGAGACTTTGGGAGCACCATGGGGAGAAGTGGGACTGGTCAGTCACAGGGCAGTGCATAGGCTTGTGAATGGAGTCAAAAGGCTCTTGTCCGTCTGCACGAGAGTGCTGGATTGCAGTCTATTCCACCAAGCCACATATGCACAGCCAATCCGCCCGCTGTACCCCTGCTTAGGGTCTCCTCAGATCCTGCTCTAACTCCTGACGGGTCCACATGGGACATCCCCCCAGATCTTTGTGAGCTTTACCTGCACTCTGGGACCACACACCCTAAGATCCTTTCCATTTTCTTCTTTTTTGAGACAGAATTTCACGTTGCTCAGGCATGAAGGCTGGCCTTCCACTTGGGATCCTCCTGCACCCTGGGATTACAGCTGTGCTCTACCACACCTGGTTTATGTAATGCTGGGGACAGAACCCAGGGCAAACATTCTACTGAGTGAGCTACATCCCCAGCACAACGTGCCTGAAAGTAAGAGCGTAACCCTTCGGCAGGAATGAGCAATCCGAGCCTGGCGGCAGGTCTGTTTGCACATTGCCCTCGTGGGGGCTTTCGGCCAGTTCTGCTCCCAAAACCCCCCTACAGTCTCCATTTGGAGGACATGGAGCACACGGAGCCATTAACAAATGTTCCTGGAAGGATTAGGATGGGGCTCTGCTTGAGGGAAAGCCCACTTTAACACATCCCACAAAGCCCTGAAAACAGTTTCCTCTGAGTCACAGAGAGGTGGTGGGAAGAATCACACGATTTCATTTTCTGTCCTGGAAAATCCTTTCTGCTTTCAAGCCAATACATTACTTCATGGCCTCTCACAGTCTCAGGTTTCCCAAACTAAAACTAGACTTAACTACTGCTGCTCACACACTACCTGCTTCTCATCACTGTGAGAATGAAGTGAGATGTAGTTGATTTCTCGCCATCAGCACAAGTCTAAGCAGCTCTGATCCCATTTACCGATCAATAAAATGCATGTACTGACCTACTTAATGCAAATATATATACAAATACATAAAACAAATTATATATATACATATATATGTATATATATATACATATAAAGTTATCTGGGACTGGAGAGATGGCCCACTGGTTAAGATCACTGACTACTCTTGCAGAAGACCCAGGTTTGGTTCCCAGAACTCACATGGCTAACAACTGTCCATAACACCAGTTCCAGGGGATCTAACACCCTCTTCTGACCTCCTCGACGACTTGGGTGCACCAACATACATGCAGACAAAACAATTACATACATAAAATAAATAAATAAAACACTTTTAAAAAAATTATCTATGGGGCTAACTCCATTGATAGAATGGTAGCCTAGCATGCATAAAGTCCTGGGTTCAATCCCCAGCACTCAAGAGGTAGAAGGTAGGAGAAACCTATAATGCCAGCATGCAGGAGTTTAAGGTCATCTTCAGCTACATTGTGAATTTGAGGCTAGCCTGGACTATATAAGCCCTTATCTCAAAACAACAACAACAAACAACCAATCACAAACAACCCCCCAAAAAATAGAAAAATAAGGTGAGTCAGCATTCCAGGTGCCAGGGACAGAATGTGAGGGAGTCCAGAGCAAAGCCAGCAATCAGGCCAGTCGGTTTTCATATCCTACAGTCCCATACAGCTTCCTCCTTCGGGATCCAGCCCGTCATCAGTCCGTACCCAGTGTCCTGCTACAAGGCCTGGCTGCTCCTGCTTTATGCTGCTTTTTAGCCTTCGCTTTCTCTCTCCTTTGACTCCCAAAGAACACAGCTTGGCCGGTTTGCAGGGTCTCTGTTCCTCAGACTTGTCTGCAGGCCTTTCCCCACTGAGCCGTCTCTCTAGCTCTTGATGTCTATTTTTAAACATGCAGCCAAGAGCATTTTGTTAATAACTTACATTATTTTTGGCCACAATCAAATATTTAGAGCATCTGTTTTCAAAAGGTTCTGTCAAATTTCTTTCCAAAAGTTGTTGATTTCTTCATTCCTTTAAAATAACAAATCACCTTGATCCTGAAAGTACAAATTAACAAGGATTTGTTACTTTCTTAGTGTCTGCCAAGAAGCATGCATCTGACAACCATTTGTCTTCCAACAACTCTACTTTTGTTTTTAAAAAGAAAACCGTCTAATTCATTTTGAACTGCAAGTCTCTTTCAAGTGCCTTGCTACAATTTAAGCAGAGTAATTTTGTGGAGGATAAAGGGTTTTATTCCATGACTGTTCTGAAGTATTATAAACACTCTTCTGGATTTGACTGCCTGCTCTTTTTGTCTGTAGGTCACTGTAGCCACCTGGCGGTGGGTCCCTGCTGTACCCAACAGGCTCTGGCTGCAACTCCATTGTCTTGAAGAAAAGTGTGATTCCCAGGGCTGCATCACTGGAACCTTGGTTCAAGTCCTTTCCTCTTCCACTTTGTTCTATGTAATGGTTTCAGTTTTCATATCTGATAGAAGGGTTTATTTATTTATTTGTTTTATGTGTATGGGTGTTTTGTCTGTATGTATGTAGGTACACCACATGTCTGAAATGCCTGTGGAGGTCAGAAGGGGGCATCAGATCCCCTGGAACTGAGTTACAGGTGTTAGCTGCCATGTGGGTGCAGGGAACCAAACTTGGATCTTCTGGAAGTTCCAGAAATGCTCTTAACCACTAAGCCATAACTCCAGCCCCTCAGATATAGTTTTTTTTTTAAAAGCTACTTACTGTTAAGAACATATGTTTGTGATATATCTTTCTTCAGATACACAGGGGGAAAGATAGATCTTTCTTAAAAATTAGTTTTGAGGGACTGGGGATATAGTTCAGTGATAGAGCATTTACCTAGTAAATGCAAGGTCCTGGATTTGGTCCTCGGCTCTAGGGGTGAGACAAAACAAAAATTAGTTTTTATTAGAATGGTGGTACACATCTATGATCTTATCAGGTGGTGCAAGCAGGAGAACCTGGTATTCCAGGCCAGCCTGGACTACGCAGTAATACCTTGTCGTCGTTGTCGTCATCATCATCATCATCATCATCATCATCATCATCATCAAAGAATAACAAATTTAAAACAAAATACAGCAAACGCTGTTAGTCATGACACAGTGACTATATCCTATGCCATGATGAGAAACAGGATATTTATAGGTTAAGGATCTCCTTAGATGCTCCCCTTGAGATGCTCAGAACTACAACAGGTAACAGAAGAACCTTATAGGAGAAAGCATCTTACTGGGGAGATCAAGGTTAAGACCAGTTCTGAGGCACATCGACCCATGTACCCCTGAAGTGAGAGATTGGGAGACATGGTCACCTGTCTATGGGATTCCTGCCAGGACAGTGGAGTCTCCTTCTACCCTGAAAGACAAAGCCATGCAGTCCTCAAGCAAGAGATACCCTAAACCAGAAGCTCAGGACTCTTCCTGAGTGTCAAGGTCGCAAAGGACAAGAAGACTAGGCACTGTCCCCAAAGAAGAAGCCTAAGGAGGCATCACACTGAAGGCCACACACAAGTAAAACTATCACACTTAAAGTACTTCTCAGTTGGGTGTGGTGGGAGGCAGAGCCAAGCAGATCTCTGTAGGTTCAAGGCCAGCTTGATCTGCATACTGAGTACCAAGTCAATCAGGGATACATAGTGAGACCTTATCTATCAAAAGCAAGCAAACCCTCCCACAAAATAAAAACACAAACAAAAAAGTACATCTCAATGAAACATGGGTCCAGATAGTGATAAGGTATTGGAAGATTTCAGTCTGAAGATCATTGGAGAGGACTGTGCCTCAGAGCTTTCTGGTCCTAAGGTTTATGCTTTGGTTAATATTAGGGGACTCTGTACTGGTTTTCCAACTTTTCTGTAAATCTAAAATTATTTTGAAATAAGACGTTTAAAAGGGAAACTTCATCCTTTGATCCAACTGTATAGCACTTTCCCACACAGAGCTGTGAACTCTAAGCCACAGCTTTCCACTGTCAGCAGAGTTTCCCACATGTGCTGCGGGAGTGTTTTATGACAAAAGAATGCACTTTGACTTGCCACCCTGCTATTTTCTTTGTATTTTAGAGATTTAAGCCACAGTTGGATGCATTTTCTCCATTGTATTAGACTAAAATTGCTACTGACTTATTAGCAAACTCAAAAGAGGTTTCTGGAAATTTATCATACATTTCATGAGTTTTCATGATGTGCTTTGGCTTAGGATCCTAAACATAGTAAAAGTGTGCCTTCATTTCAAGTGTTTAGATCATTTTGAACTATTTTATTTATTTTACTTTGAGGATTTCATATATAAGTATGCTATATTTGCATAATTTCCATTTCATTTCCCTCTGCGGTTCCTCTTGTTTCCCCATCACCCTCTCTTGAATTCATGACCTCTTCTGTATTACTCTCCCTCTCTCTTTCTCTCTCTCTCTCTCCTGAATCAATTAGTGTTGCCCTTATTTGCACGTGTTTAGGGTTGATCACATAGAATCTGGGTCTTGTTGGTTTTGCACTATTAGCGGACATTTCCAGAGGCAGCAAAGCCTTGGGCTGAGGGTGACTCGTTCACCCCCAGTTCATACCATCCATCACTTTGCATTTCGCAGGCTCCTTGTCAGGCTTGACTAGACACCAGGGCTTTAATCTGTACTGTGATCAAAAAGCACCTTCAGTGGGAGTAAAAGCCTCGCATTGAGTCTTCTAGTTTGCTTGAGCTGGCTTCAGTTTGAAATTTGGGGCAGAAGTCTCTCTTTTTAAAATTTATTTTATGTGTATCAGTTTGAAATTTGGGGCAGAAGTCTCTCTTTTTAAAATTTATTTTATGTGTATGAGTGTTCTGCCTGAATGTTTTAAGTGCACATGTTCATGCAATGCCCAAGGAGGCCAGAAGAGGGTATTGGATCTTGGAACTGGAGTTACAGACGGTTGTAGGCTGCCGTGTTGGTGCTGAGAACCAAGCCTGGATCCTCTGTAAGAGCAGCTAATACTCTTAACTGCTAAGCCGTTTCTCCAGTCCCAGAATTCTTTTTTTTTATATTTAACAAAGGAAAGGATTAATTTTGGCTCGGTTTCGGAAGCTCCACCCATCGTGGCTGGCTATGGCTCTGTTGTTCCTGTGCCTCTGGTGAGACAGGGCATCACAGCAGCAGGGACATGTGGTAGAGGACACTTACCTCACAGTAGACAGAAAGAGAAAGAGATGGGAAGGAGCCAGAGGCAAGATACCCCTAAGGAGCTGTTCTTGCTTTCTCTAACAAGGCCCACCTCCCAAGTTTCTAGGATCTGCCAAAACAGCACTGGGCAGGATTTCTTTTTGTGTCGACATTTTACTTTTCAATAATTAGTTTTCCTTAAAACCAGATAAATCTCAACTCCAGTAAAACCAGACACATGCAGGGAGAGCCACTGAGGTGTCACTATTAACTCTCTGGAATTCAGACTCAACAAGGGTCCCAGGGTCACCATGGATATTCAATGTCAGTAAAGTTCATTTATCTTAGGTGAAAAGATCAGCCTGCTTCCCTCATTTTCCAAAGCTGTGCTGTCTAGGTTACTTTTTTAAACTAATTTTTTGTGTGTGTGTTTGTGTGTATGTGTATGTGCGTGCGTGTGTGTGTGTGTGTGTGTGTGTGTGTGTGTACAGGTGCCTACAGAGGCCAGAGACATCTGTTACCCCTGGAGCTAGAGTTACAGGTGGATGTGGGTTGCCCAGGGTGGGTGCTGGGAACCGAACTCAGGTCCTCTGCAAAATCTGTTCTTAATCCTTAAGCCCCTCTTTGGGCTACTGAAGTGTAACTATCACTGGAAATGAAAGTCAGCTTCAAGTGTGTGTTCCCGTAGGTTGCTTTTCAGGCTCTCACTGGTTCAGCCCCACACGGCTCAGAGCAGGCACAGCAGAGTTCTGCCACAGCACTGATCCTGTGGAAAAGTGACTCTCCACTGGGCTGTTTTGTGCACTGTCTTGGCAGCTGTGACTTCAGAGCTCCACAGAAGACCCACTGGGTGCAGCATCCCGATGCCAGGGGACAGACAAGGGAAAGGGCAGCGTTTTCAGTAGCCCCTTTGAAGGATCCTCTTTCCTGGCTGTCTTCCAGCTGCTGAAGAAGCTGGAGTGACCTATGAAACCCTTGTTTCACCTCCGCTGAGGCGGGGAAGCCGTGTACTGGGAACAGCACGTGCTCAGAGCACATGGAAAATCCTAAATTGCCTTTGGATCTAATCTCCCATAAATCAGTCCTGGCTGAAGAACAGTGCCAGCATTTGTCCTGTGTTATATCATGGAGTGGCTTATTAAGATGTCAAGAAAACCCCTCAGGAGGGGCAACTGAGTGCATGGAAGGCTGAGCGGGTGGAGGAAAGAAGGCGGGCAGGGCCGCTGTTCCAGAGCTGCTGGGAGATCATGGGCCAGGAGAGGTGCAGTTCAGTTACCACTGAGCCCAGGGCTGGCCATGATCAGCTTCCCAGGTGGGTGACAGCATTGGACTGGCAGAAGCTTATCTGGAAAATGGCACCTAGGGGTGCCAAGGCGGCAGAGAACCCATGAGCTGGCTGCCCAGACTCCAGATAGTGAAAAAGCAAAGTCTTCATGCGTGAAGGCTCCGGAGTGGCTGTGGATGCCCTGCAGAGAGCAGACTTGGAAGGCCTGGTCCTGAAACTCCAGCTCCAGCGAGAAGGGAGGAGAAGCATCCAGGAGATACTGCAGTGGAGGAATCAAAGCAGCCTCCCACGTGCCCACCAGACACAGAACAGAAAAGCCGACAAAGGCTTGGGAACCGACCCTGGAGAAGGCAGCACGCGGGCTGCGGGTGCATGCAGGGAGATCCACAGCTCATTTCCATCACAGGAAACCACATCTGTTTTGACTCAGAGAACAAGTCATGTTTTTCCAAGTCTGGCTCAGCACTGGGTTTTCATTTACTGGTAGAGGCAGAGTGGTGCCTTATAAACTTGAAGCCAACACCTTTTTCTTAATTTTTTCCTTCTGTTGACATACAGAAAAACAGAAAAGCCTTCATGTATGATCCTCCAACTTCCTGAGCCCTGGACAAGATTTCCGTGCCCCAGGAAGAAGCCCTGAAGGTGTGTCCAAACTGTCCACTTTGGACTGTGTTGTGTGGACAGTGCGGTCCCTCTGTTCCAACCCTGCAGTTCCCTGTCATGATGACCAAGTTGACAAGAGAACCTTGTTCATGCTACAGGGGCACAAGAAGGGAATAAAGTTATGCTCCCTCCCACCACCCTTGGTTCTTTAAGACAGGATTTTGTTCTGTATCCTAGGCTGGTCTGGAACTTGCTATGTAGACTCAGGCTGGCCTCAAATTCACAGTACTGGGATAACAGACATGAATCACCACACCCAGCTCAAGTCTCTTCAACGGAGGGCTATCGTGCACACAGCACAGCATACAACATGCACTAATCTAGGGTATGCAGCATCATGGTGTTCCCCATGTACATATTTGAGGTCAAGCTCTAGAATAATCTTTTCACCACACGGGGAGGATGATGTGAGGCTCAGGCAAAACACAACCTGGTCACACAGAGACTAAAGTGATGAACTCACTGGCAGAGAGCCACCATCACTGACATGACCACTAGGAAGTGAAAAGCAGTGTATCCTGGACCCTGAGCCTGGAGAGCCAGTGCACCCTGCTGAGGTCCCGACTGAGGGTTCCCTGATCCCAAATGGTGATAGGACATAGCTCTGGTATCTTAAATCTTTTCAGTGTGGTACTTTCTCATAGGAGCCTGAGAAACGAATTCAACAGCATACTAAGTACTTTCCTGAATCTTAGCATTTTTTAAAATAAAAATACAAAAGAAAACAAACTTTTTTTTTTTGTATACATGCTCTTTGGTTCTTTGTTTATTTTTTGGTTTTCTGGGGTGTAGGTATTTGATGTTCTTTTTTTTTTTTTTAACAGGATCCCCTAGTCCCAGCCTGCCTTAAAGTCACTATGTGGACCAGGTTGGCCTTGATCTTGCAGAGATCTGTCCACCTCTGCCTCCCAAAGGCTGGGATTAAAGATGAGCACCACCATGCCCGGTTACTCTTTTAGCTCTGTTTTAGATTTTAAAATGCATCTTTGAAATAGTTGCAAGAAAGGCTGAGGATGTGGCTCAGTTGGTAGAATGCTTTCCTAGCATGCATGAGGCCCTGAGCCGAGTACTCAGCACTGCATATGCTGGGCTAACCTCAGCACTCCGGAGGTGTAGGATGAGACGTTGAAGGCCATCTTCAGATACAGAGAGTTCAGGGTCAGCTTGGGCTTCATGAGAGCCTATTTTAAGAAAGCATATTTGCAAGAACATGGCTAGGATGCCTCACATCTACGTATGCAGACACTGTCTCCATGATGGGAGTTAACCTTCTATTGATGGATGGCATCTTGGGCGTTTCATATGCCTGGGATTTGACATAGTTTTGTACTGACAGAAAAACAGTGTTGTCACACATCCATCACGATAAAAAGCTACGTTTGACAGACCTCCAGCTCCACCTACTAACTTATGGAAGTCAGAGGACTCAGAACTTACTAAATGGAGGCCTGGAAAGATGACTCAAAGATTAAGAGCACCAGCTGCTTTTGAGGAAGATCGAGGTTTGGTTCCCCAAACCCACACGGGTTACAACTGTAACTCCAGTGCCAGGGGATCTGATGATCTCTTCTGGTCTTCCTGGGCACCAGGCACCTATGTGGTGGACATATTGCACCATACATGAAAACACTCATACACATAAAATCAATATTTTAACCCCCCGAAACTGCTAAAAGAGTATTGAGTACTTTGGATACAATCACATGTTCAAACTGATCTGTTCTTTAATGACACTAAAGAATAAGTCTCACTTTGATTAAGTGTGATAATGTTTGCAGTTTGGGGAGTTCTCACTTCAGAAATACACACTAAAATGTGTGTGAATGAAAGGCTATTTGTGGTTTGTTCCAAAATATTGTAAGGTAGAGTCAGACACGGTAGCTCATGCCAATAATCCCAGTGCTCAGGAAGATCATTGTGAGTATGAGACTGTCCTGAGTGCTTTCTCTCTTTCTTTTTTTCTCTCTCTGTTGCAATTGTTGAAGATGGGACATGGTCACTGTAAACTCACCATTATTGTCTGTGTATACTTTACATTTTCATGTAGCATTTTAAAAAAAACTTGAGGGGGCTGGAGAGATGGCTCAGCAGTTAAGAGCACTGGCTGCAATTGCAGAGGACCCAGGTGGATTCTCAGCACCTACGTTGTGGCTAAGAACTGTCAGTAACTCCAGTTCCAGGGGTGTCTGATGCCTTCTTCTGACCTATGCAGACATTTCATGACATGGGTCACTTACATAAATGCAGACAGTACAATCATACACATAAAATATAAATAATAAATTAAAAATTTAAAAATATTGAGACAGGATTTCAAGTAGCCCAGGCTGGCCACAAACCAGCTACATAGGTGAACATGACCCTGAACTCCTGATATTCTGCCTTTATTTCCAAAATGTTGGGGTCACAGGTGTTTGCCACCACACTTGCTAAAAGCCATCTTTAAATATTTCCAATGAATTCACTTTTTAAAATTTGTATTTATTTTTATCGTATGTGTATGAGCATTTTGTATGTCTGTGTGTAAGTGCATTCATACATTCAACGTCTACAAGTGCTAGAAGAAGGCGTTGGACCCCCTGGAACTGGAGTTATAGGCAGTTGTTAGCTGCTATGTGGGTGCTGGGAACTGAACCCAGGTCCTCTGCAAGAGCAGCCAGTGCTTTAACCACGGAGACATCTCTCCAGCCCCTTCAGTGAACTTCTTGTTCTTGTACATCTTTACTACTTACTTGAAAAAAACCATCCAAGATACATTTCTAAAAGGAGAAATGATAGATACTTTAATTTCAATGCTGATAGGTTTTGTCAAGTTACTCTCCATAAAGTTGTACAAATATATATTTCCACATGCAGGCAATGTCTTGTGGCAAAGAAACTAGTTTTCTCTTTGGTATCGTCTTTGCTGTGTGAGAGTAAGATGAAAAATGATTTTAATTGACTGTCCTGGTATAAAAAGGAAGATGAGATCTTCCACTACTTTTTCTTGAAGCATTTATTCTTTCTAGCAAGTTGGTTATTGTATATTCTTTGTCTCACTGATATGTCTCTTTTAAGAAACCCTAGCTAAACTGGCCATGGTGGCCCAGGCCTTTGATCCCAACAGAGTCAGGTAGATCTCTGAGTTCGAGGCTAGACTGTTCTACATAGTGAGTTCCAGCTTGAGGTACCCAGTGAGACCCAATCTCAAAAACAAAACTAAAAAGAAAGAAGAGATATGTCACTTAGCTGAGTTCCAAGTGAAGAGCATCTTTCTCAAGTACCTGGGAGCAGCTGTCTTTAAAATGGAATCACAAGGAAGAAGATGCTGATATCTCCATCTCGAAAAGAAAGAGCCAAACCAGGGGATATGTTTGCCTTGTATCACAACCTGAGCCTCAGGAAGGGTCAGGAAGACCCCAGGAACTGTCTCTGTCCAATGGACAAAAGCAAACAGAGGTGTGCCTCCTACCACTTCACCATTGATTTCTGCGGAGTTCGAGAGGACCTGAGGGGAGCAACTATACTGCAATATCCTCTTCCTCCAGGACCACTTGTCGCTTGTTCTATAGTTGTGTCCATTACCGTCGTGTCTCACCACTCGGGGCCAGGCTGAATGGATATTGGGGGGCCAGCCCGAGGGGTTGGGGGTGAGTAGACACAGAGTCAAGCCGCAGACTCTGGAAGTTGGACGGGAAGCAGCCCAAATGCATGGCACTGCCAACTCATTTATTGAATAGGTGCACAAGCTCTTATAGGCATGGATAGTCAATGACCTTATGGGGTGGGGTCCCAAATACAGCCAATAGTAAGTTTGTCCCCAGGTAGGCAGGTACTTTCCAGATGCTGGTCTCACAACTAGCCAGAGCAGAATGCCACACCTACAGGAGCCATTCCTCTAGTCCTCTTAGCAGGTGGCCTGGCTAGGCCCACCTTACATTATACCCAACATATCCTCCTTTTTGTTTTTAATTTTTTGTTTTGTTTTGTTTTTAGCCAAAAAGGAAAGAACTGGCTACTTTTTTCCTTGGGGTCTTTTTACCCTAAACTGCCTAGACAAATTCTATCTCCTATTCTTATCACATCACCCTCTGAAGAGGCATCCCAATTGCCAATAGGGAACTGGGGCGATGACCGCTCTGACTTCTTCGAAAGCTGAAAAATGGATGTAGATTGTGGCAATTGGAGTACCCCATCAGTGAGTCTATCTAAAAGACACCTGAATTGTATAACTGTTAAAGGCAAGAGTAGTTAGCCTTATACATTCTAGATAGGAAACCAGAAAAGTCAGAACAAGGAGAATTTTAAATGTCCATGTTAAAGTCCATTAGAATTCCTTGCTTAGGACTACCAAGAACATCCACATGTTGGGTTCCTCCTTGTTTTTCTTTTGGTTGCCAAGACTGGACTTGAGAGTCTTAAAGTCAGGATTTGCTTTCAGGTACTTTGATCTAGAACCAAATGTAAGTTCCCTCCTAAATGGCTTCAAGACAGGGAAAGAAAAGAAATTAGCCAACATTTAATGGTTAGGTTAGAACAATAGTAGACTTGACTTTCTTGACAGCAGGTATGCAGTGTTGAAGCAGGAATTCTTGGTTATACTTTCCTGTTGGGTGTTTAAGATCATACAATTGGCCCAAATGAACCAACTTATTTTTATTTTTAAGGTCAGTTGTGCATCTGTTCCTCTGGGGTGTCACATGGGCTTTGAAGGAGCTCCTTGACTCCCTAGGCCTTTGTTTTACCAGTTCCATCTATGTGAAGATAAATCAGAAGGTCTTTCTAGACCATAGCTTCACTCAGAAGCATCAAAAAAACATTTTCCTGTGCTGACTCTTCTCTTTGCAGACTGGACACTGGTTCAAGTCCTTCTAGTGGGGTCTCCACAACCTCCCTGAACAGGAAGACAGGTGACTCATCACAGTTACAGGACATTTTGAGAGATGCCCCATAGTCCCCTGGAACTTAATTGACCTTGGAGGGCAAGAGACAAAAAATTGTCCATTTAAGTCTCTCTGACCAGATTACTTTAGGCTTATAAATATGATTGTTGAACATCCAAGAAGGTTAGTTCCACCAGTCTTGCATTTTTAATTACCATACGTTATGTAGTTGAAGCTTGGGCATAAACCAAATATTTTTGAATAAACCTTGACAAGACATATATACTCGGACCACACAGAATTTTTCATTTTTAAATTATCTTCATTTACCATGAGATGTAATAACATTAAAAAATTACATAGAGCTGACTGGAAGGATTGGCTGGATACTCAGGTGGGGTAGGCACTGCTAAGACATGAAGATGGCAGTTATTTACAGCTCAGATGAGTACTAAAAGAACATGGAATGTAAATTACAAACATAAGATAAAGAAATGGATTAATATTACCCCTGTATATTACTTTATAAGTCTAGTTAAACCTTACGGAAAACACAAAAACCATAAACCTTGCTTTAGATAACACATTATCAAATTGAAGTTTACACTCTTTAGCATAATCACTAACTGAGGAATTTTAGGCAGAGATTGCTATTTATTTTTTCCAAGAACTGTGAATTGTTTTAGTGACTTTTTTGTTGGTGTGAGAAAATAGAGAATTCCATGAACTACTTTTGTTATAGACATTTTATACCATAAGATGCATAATAACCTCTGTTGAAATTAGTTTATCCCTTAGTCATTCTTAACAGCACAAAGCTGTCTGTGTTGTTAAAATGCTATGCATGGGAGATGTAAGTGGGAATCAAACTCACAGCCTTAGGAATGGTAGGCAAGCACTATACCAGTGAGGTACTTCCTCGACCCTGCAAACTAAAAGCAAAAAAGGTAAATAGTTGTGCTTTTGCCCCAGGGCAAGGCAGGTAACAAAAGCCTGTGACTACAGGCCTTTGATGTTGGAGTCTCTAGCCTCTGGGGCCAGGCCTGAGCATATGAGCAGCTGATAGAGGAAGCTTGGAGGCATGGCCAGGAGCAGCATGACCAAACTTTACTTTAGAGCTTACTTTAGAGGGGAACGGACAAAACGGGGAAATACCAAAGGTCCTAGAATACAAAAGTCAAAGTTCAAAATAAAGTCAAATCTCAAGCAAAGGTATGAAGCTGTTGCCAGAGCATCTAGGGAGGGCGGGTTGGATGAAACTCCGCCCAAGGGCTAAGAGAAACCCAAGCATGCAAAGTCTGTTCTGGTTTCTCAGCGCACATTGGGGGAGGGGCCGTGTCCTTCTATCCTTAAAGACAAGCTGCAGGGAAACTGCTTGCAGCTGTGGAGCTATCTGATGGGAGGGGACATCCTTTATTACCGTACAGGCCAAAATGGCCAACATTAAAACCCAAAGACACATGCAAACAGAATGTTAGGGGCCCAACTGCCCCGTGGATTTCCACTGGGAGACTTCTGTGGATTTCCACTCTAACCTCTAGAGTTCCCTGAACAGAACACACACACAGAAAAACAGCCCAGAAGTTTTATGCCAGTTTGTAGAAGTGCTGCAGGTAAAGCCAGGCAGGGACAATTAACATGTGAAAGGTCCTTGCTTGCTCAGAGCAAACTTCCTCTCGGAAACGTGGGGTTTTTAAACCAACTGAGCCTTGAGGGCAAACTCAGCCCCACCAAGGCGTGCGATGCATGGTCTGGGACAGTTTTAAATGAGAGTCGGGAGAGTTAAGACACAGACAGATTGCACCATGTCTCTTCCGGAAAGGCTTAGCTGGATAGCTTTGCCTGGGTTCTGAAATCAGGAGGTTTAAGTTGTCATGTGATTTTCCAGGGAGGGGCCAACACAATCTCAGGGACCATGAGGCAGCGTGCGCTTCCACAGGAAGGGGAACAAAAGGAGGGGATCCTTGCCCATCCACAAGGATCAACTCACACACAAAACCAAACTAAACTGGGGTCTACTCACCCAGGGGGTCAGGGTCCCTGTTCCAGGTGCCAGTTATAGTTGTTTCCATTACCATCGTGTCTCACCACTCAGGGCCAGCCTGAGTGGACGTTGGGGGGCCAGCCCTAGGGGTTAGGGGTGAGTAGACACAGAGTCAAGCCGCAGACTCCGGAAGTTGGATGGGAAGCAGCCCAAATGCATGGCTCTTATAGGTCTGGATAGCCAATGACCTCATGGGGTGGGGTCCCAAATACAGCCAATAGTAAGTTTGTCCCCAGGTAGGCAGGTACTTTCCAGGTGCTGGTCTCACAACTAGCCAGAGCAGAATGCCACACCCACAGGAGCCATTCCTCTATTCCTCCTAGTAGGTGGCCTGGCTAGGCCCATCTTGCATTATGCCCAACATTGTTCCATGAACATGAGTGTCCAGCTGTACCTGCTTGTGACAAAAACAAAGGCAAGATTCCCTTCAGGCCTTGCTGCATCCTGGCAGAAGGCCTGTAATAGACGCACTTGGCTTTGTGCTCATCCCATTAAAAACACTGCTTCCTTTCACTCCTTTTGTGGCAAAGTCTTCCGGGTTGGTGGATCTTGTTTTTAATTGTGTTTTACCAACAGTTAATAGTTCCTTTTTATGAAGTTGGCTTATCGGTCCTATCTCATCCAGTTTCTGCTGTCAAGTCTTAAAGCTCAAGTTTTCTCATCAACAATCTACATTTTTTAAAATTACAAACGTAATACACATTCATGGAACACTAATGAACATTACATTGGTGAACTGTCATGTGCTGTTTCAGCTCACAAGCTGGCTCTGGAAGTGGGGTTGGCTCCCTCATTTCAGACCCAAAAATGGTAATGTCAAGTGTCCTTTGAGGCCCCTGGTCTGAGGATGAGCTAGCCCCGTTCCAACTCTGAGACAAGAGGGAATAACAAAAAAAAAAAAACAGTCCAAGAGTAAAAACACTGTGTCCCTGAGAACAGCCAGAAGGTAAAATACTTCCAACAGAGTTACTATTGCTGATCCCATGATAGAAAAATGCCTGCTGTGAGAACAGGAAGCCGGAAGTTCAGCCATGAGAAGCTCATCCACAGAGAGAAAGTTATTATGAACTGCAGCTGACTGCTTCACCTTCCCAGCCAGTCTGCTGGATGCTGTGTCTGACTGGATGGTGTTTTACTGTCTCCCTGCTGCTCGATCTGGTACTTGCTATCCATTTAACATTTGCCTGTGTTCTAGTTAATAAACTCATGCATTTAAGTCCAAGAGTGTGGTTACTGTCATTCTCTGAACTGTGCAGAACAAAGCACATGTGGCACAGAATGCAGTAAGCCAGCAAAAATGAACAAGGAGGAGGCAGAGATGGGATGAAGAAGAGGAAGAAAAGAAGGTAGACTAAGAGGAAGGTGAGGAAGCGGGGGAGGGGGAATGAGGAAGGAAAGACCAAGAAGAGGTGGCTTAAGCAAAAAAGGCATGATGGACTAGAAGAGACTCAGTCCACATGTGATGGAGACTAGAAGAGACTCAGTCCACACACGATGGAGACTAGAAGAGACTCAGTCCACATGTGGCGGGCGCCTCAGCAATGAACACCCATGTCTGCACACTGGCACTGGCCCCACCCCAGCCGCCCTGCAAGTCCATTCCAGCCCACTGTCCAAAACCGTCTTCCTTCTTTGTGACTTTTTCCACTGAATGTGGACAGCAGACTCATGGGCAGTGGGGCTTATGCACATACAAGTACTTATGTGGACCAGGCTTTTTGTGGAGCACAACAAGGAAGGTTACCGGGAGATGCAAACATCTGCCTGTGGCACGGGAGGGAGAAACAGCCTGCAGAACAGCCAAGCTGGTGAGCAGAGAGGGAGCTGGTCTTAGGGCACTGACTGGAAAAGCACAGCAAACTAAGTGCAAAGAGTTCAGGTAGGAAAACACCCAGAGCCAGTGACGGACACACAGCAGACAGTCCAAAGAAGCAGAATCCGAAGAAATCTGGTAAAAAATGTAAAACCTGCAAACATGGCCAGAAAGGCTGGGCTTGATGATGCTCACCTTTAATCCCAGCACTCAGGAGGCAAAGACACAGGTAGATCTCTGAGAGATCAAGGCCAACCTGGTCTACATAGTGAGACCCTGTGTCAACACCCCCCCCCCAAAGAAAAGAAAATGTGTCCAAAAAGAGAACAAATCAAGAGAAACAGCAGTAGTGAGAGTGAGAAGGAGGAAGAGAAGAAAGGAGGGAGGGAGGGAGACAGGAAGGGACGGAGGGAGAAACGCAACATCCAAGAGCATCACTCCAAATCCTGTACAAATAGTATTAAAATGTCAATTTTAAGAGGACATTCGGAATAATTTTACAATAATTATTTAAAATTTAGGGGCTAAGAGATGGCTCAGAAGTTTAGAGCGCTGGCTGCTCTTGAAGAGGACCTGCGTTCAGTTCCCAGCACTCACATAGTAGCCAACAACAGCTTGTAATTCCAGTTCCAGGAGATCTGATGCCCTCTTCTGACCTTGGTGGGCACTGTACTATACAGGTGCACTTACATACATGCAGGCTCACTCACACATATAAAAATAGTACAAATTTTTAAATAATAAAATAAAATTTAGATCACATGTTGGGGATGATGGGATGGCTCAGTATTTTAGGTCTGTCTGCTCTTGCAGAAGACCCAGATTCAATTCCAGCAGCCACATGATGGCTTGCAACCACCTGTAACCAGCTCCAGGGGATCCAGGGGATCCAGTGCTTCAATGTCCTCTTCTGATCTCCAAGGGCTCCTGCATGCATATGATGCATGTACATATACTCAGGCACACATGCATATACATAGAATTAAATAAATAAGTAAATATTTTTAATAAGAAAAAATATATATATATATGTATATATTTACAACTTGGTGCAGAATTAAACTTGTGATTTCTACCAAACAACTGGGCAAGAAAATAAAGACAATTTTTTATTTTTTTTA
The DNA here is from genome assembly GCA_035773235.1 of Eospalax fontanierii. Taxonomy (NCBI): domain Eukaryota; kingdom Metazoa; phylum Chordata; class Mammalia; order Rodentia; family Spalacidae; genus Eospalax; species Eospalax fontanierii. Next base: position 42,749,552 of record CM069524.1, read on the forward strand.
TTTTTAATTTCCCAGACAGTTTTTATCTTTATCTCTAGATGTTCAATTAGGTGATTTACATCTGTAGGATACAGGTGAGGGCTGTAGAAGATTAAGAGAAAAATGATGAAAAACTTCCTAGTACCTAGGAATGAGAAAGGTCCAATGGCAAGGCCTAGGTATCCAGGACCACACGTGGAGTCAAGACCATAGTTGGCCATCAAGGGAGGTAGGAAGTTCATTCTTGAGAATCAGACCTCCCAAGACTAGACTCTACAAACAACAGAGACCACCCCCCACAACCCCACACCCTTGCCACCCACAGTGTAAGCCCAAGACAAAGGCACTGCCATGTACAACCTGGGACCTCGAGGGAGGGACTTGTGGGGAATGCAGCCATTTGGAGAAGGCTAAAACTGCTGCCCAACATTGGGGAGTTCTCTGTTCTCCAATTTGCTACACCGTCAGCCTACCACCAGAGAAACGTGGAAATGTGGCTGTGGTTGAGTACCATAGATCCAGCTCATAGGAGGGATCCACAGCTCCAAGTTCACAGGAAAGAACCACAGCTCTGGCCTAAGAGAGGAACCACAGTTCCAGCCCACAGGAGGGGACCACAACTTCAGCTCACAGGAAGGGACCACAGCACCAGCTCACGGGAGTAGAATACAGCTCAAGGCTCAGGGGAGGGGTCATATTTGCGTCGAAGAAAGAACATGTTGACTTCTGTGCAGCCGACTGAGGCAACTGTTACTTGCTGCCTTGAATTTCTCCCTAGATGGACATCAATGTCAGAGAAAACCACTTTTTGCTTTTACTCAAGGAGAGAGATGGACCAAGCCTTTTCTTTTTCATGGTCAAGGATCCAGTTGGGTTTTGATGTTGTTGCTTTTATTTTGTTTATTTTTGGTGTCTTCTGTTTTTAGCTTCCTCCATGGTCAGGAGGATGTGATGAGATATCTTACTGGAGTCTTTTTTTAAGAACTCTGAGTGAAACTCGAAGGTCATTTCCCACTTAAAACTCCCCATTTTCACCAAGCCTCAGGCTGGGCCCTGGGGGAGAACAAGACTAGGCCTGGGGGGCATAAACTGTTCCTCGCTGTCCTCACCTCACCACAGTGAGAGCCATCATTGCTCTGGAGCCCACACCCATGCTGTCACCATTTGATTTTCCAGTTATTTTCTTTTTTCCTTGCCAAGTTCCGAGTTCAACATTTTGAGATCAATATAAAAGTCCCTAATATCAGGAAAATACTCATCCTTTGTGATAAGGTTCTTCACACAATCCAGCTCATGCTCTCTAGGCTTTGGGAGCCAAGAGCTGGACACCCCAGGCACTAAGACAGGTTGCCTGGGACACATTTCATTTCAGCACCATCTTGATCTCCTATTCTTAAAGTCAATCTTCTATGGAAAGGAAGGACTGTATTCTAGCTCAGCTTACCTGTGAGGCCACAATGGTTTCGCTACTTAACCCTTGAAACAGCCTGAAGTTTGTGTTCCTCTGACGTTCTTGAGATGGAATCTAATTCCCAGTGAGTGAACATTAGAATGAAAGAGAGACACTGTGATGGGATTAGTGCCCTTAAAAAAAGGTCCTTAGGGACTGGAGAGATGGCTCAGCAGTTAAGAGCACTGGCTGCTCTTGCATCTTGCAGAGGATCCAGGTTTGGTTCCCATCACCCATACAGCAGAGAGCAACCATCTGTTACTCCAGTTCCAGGGGATCCGATGCCCTCTTCTGACCTCCTTAAGTATTGCATGACATGGGTGTACTTACATACAGACAGACAATGCACTCATACACATAAAATTAAAAAATAAATAAAACATTTAAAAAGAGGACCCTAAAGAGCCAGTTCACTCCTCCTGACACATGAGAACACAGCAGAACTGCTATCTCCGAACCAGGAAGCAGTTCCTCAATAGACACCAAGTCCTCACTGTCTTGACCTTGAACTTCCAGCTTCTGTAACTGTAAAGTACTGGGATTAAAGTCATGTGTTATCATACCCAGATTGTCCTTTTTTTAAAAAAATAAAATAATTCCCTAAGACCAATTAGTGCAGCCTGTATGCTCATGGCATATGGCCATCCACTGGACCATTGGCAACCTATCCCAGAAAAAAACTGACTTCTCACCAGCAGCCATCAGCTGCCAATAGCTCCTCAGCGAAGGGTGGGGTCTTATGAGCCCTTCTCTCATCATTGCTGGAATGTGACGGGCCCGTTCTTGTACAGGTCTTGTGTAGATAACCACTATTATTGTGAGTTCTTGAATGCAGTAGTCACATTGCAACCGGAAAGACACTGCTTCAGGACACTCCTCCTAAACTTCCAGCTCCTTCTTCTACCAGTGCTTCTTGACAGTCTACAGTATTTTGTTGTAACGTACTGAAAAGGCTTAGAAACTTGGTGGTCTATAAAAACCATTACACATTGTGATCAATTGTGTTTATGCTGGGAATACAGGTTATTTGAATATTGGGTGACCAATGTTAAATTTCCAAATTAATAGAATAAAAGGAAAATAAAATAAAGATATCTCAGTAGCTATATGCATTTAGTAAAATACAGATACATTTAGTAAAATTCAACCTTTATTAAATGATTTTTATTTGTTTATTTGCTTGGACGGGGCTCCCTCTGTTGTTCAGGCCATCCTCAAATTTCTAGATTCAAGTAATTCTCCTGCCTCAGCTTCCCAAGTAGCTGGAACTATAGTACATGTCAGCAGGCCTGGCCTATGGATGATTTTTATTTATTTCTAAATATATGTGTTAGATTCTCACCATGCATGGTGTATACACCTTTAATCCCAGCATTCAGATGCAGAGATCGTTGGATCTCTGAGGTCAAGGCAGGCCTGGTCTACATAGTGAGTTCCAGGGGAGCTGGGGCTACAGAGAATAACCTGTCTCAAAATTGTATTACCTCACTGCTGTGACAAATACCTTAGAGAAACAATTGGAAAGGAGGAATATATTGCTTTGGTTCCTGGTGTCAGAGGTTTCCATCCAAGGTTGAGCACGAAATGATGCTGAACCCCCAGAAACAGGAGTTGTGCCATAGGCTGCTCACCTCCCAGCACCAGGAAAGAGAGTGAGGGAAGGGCAGGGGACAAGGGACGTCTTTCCAGGGTGCCCCCATGGTGAACCACTTCCTCCACCTAAACCCCCCCTCCCATAATGCATTAGATGGTGAATCCACCAAAGGATACATCCACTGATGACATCAGAGCTTCCAGGATGCAGTCACTTCCTCAGAGCCCATCCTACTTGAGAGGAGCTGATGTCCTCTTCTGGCCTTCGTGGGCACCTACAGTCATGTGCACATAGCCACACATAGCCACACCCCTATATACATGTTTAAAAATTAAGTAAGTCTTTAAAAAAAAGATATACACTAGGAGAATAGTAAAGGTTGGAAAGAAAATCTAACATCTGAAACACAGTACCTCTACATGGAGCACCGTGGACGGCTACTGGATAAATTAAAGTGGCAATTAGACAGCCTATCAAAGAGAAAGCTCATTTTGGGGTTTTTGTCTGTTTTTTGGTCTTTTTGAGACAGGGTCTCCCTGTAATCCTATCTGTCTTGGAACTTGCTATGCAGACTCCACTAGGTTGGCCTTGAACTCACAGATTTGCTTACCTAAAAAATATTTTATTTATTATTTTTATTTTATGTTTATGAGTGTATTACCTGCATGTATGTAAGTGCATCTGTGTCGTGAAATGCCTACAGAGGTCAAAAGAGGGCATCAGATCCCCATGGAACTGGAGTTATAGATGGTTGTTAGCTGTCATGTGGGTGCTGGGAACCAAATCTGGGTCCTCTGCAAGAGCAGCCAGTGCTCTTAACCACGGAGCCATCTCTCCAGCCCCAAAAGCTTATTTCGTAATAACACTGGCACTGGCTAAAATTCCCGCAGATCCCCAAAATACTGCACCTCAAAGATCTTCTCATGGCTAAAATTCCCGCAGATCCCCAAAATACTGCACCTCAAAGATCTTCTCATGGCTAAAATTCCCGCAGATCCCCAAAATACTGCACCTCAACAGATCTTCTCATGGCTAAAATTCCCGCAGATCCCCAAAATACTGCACCTCAACAGATCTTCTCATGGCTAAAATTCCCGCAGATCCCCAAAATACTGCACCTCAAAGATCTTCTCATGGAATTGCCAAGTTGTTTTGGTAACTGATGTGACTCAAGGGTGCTGGATCGTGAACATAGCTCTCTACTCATTGGGAACTGAGCTCCATGGATCCTCAGAGTTGGTATGAGAGGAACAGTGGATGTGCCCAGCCTTCCAGTGGGGTTGGTCAGGAATCCAAAACTCTTTTATAGCCACAGAACAAGGGACAGGAACCATCGTGCGGCTGATATAATGCCTGTGTATCTAAGAGCTGCAAATGTGAAATGGATCCTAATCCACAGGTTGCCAAACCCTGTGCTAGTGACACCATGAGCTCCTGGTACTGCCATGGGATGCTTTATTTAATTATTTAGTTTTGAGATAGTCTCAGATCGTTGCCCAGGAATCAACTTCAGGATTCAGATGGCCTTCTCACCTCAGGCTCCTGAGTAGCTGAGACAGCAGACAGTGCCTCATTTAAGAGGCTTTGTAGCTTTGATAAAACACAAGATCACCTTCCTAGAAACAATGAGCCTAAGGAGTTCAGTGTCAATGACAGACTGTCGCTCCATGCCTGGGATGACACTGAGTCTTTGTGGTGCTGGGATTAGAGATGGGGACATGAAGATGGCTGTATTCCTTACTTTTCTCATTGCTGTGACCATGCCCGACAAAAGCAACTAAAGGATTTATTTTGGCTCACAGTTTGAGGGCGTCCATCATGACAGGGAGGCATGGTGGCTGGGGCGGGGGGGCAGCTGGGCCACACTATATTCACAGCCAGAAACCAGAAAGATGAATGCTGGTCTCAGCTTCTTTTTATTCGGTCTGGGATGGAATGGTGCTGCCTATATTTGGGGTGGTTTTTCCTTCCTTTGCTACGTGTCTCTTGGAAATACCCTAAGACATGAGCAGAGGTGATTCTAAGTTCAGTCAAGTTGACGGTGAAAATTAACCGTCACAATTACTAAGTTGTTGGCATGTTGCCACTTAATAAATAGAACTGTTAGGCATTTCCTGTGGTCAGGAGGCATAGGTGTCAGTCTGGGAACCTGTGGGCGGGCAGCGTGGTTCCCTCAGCTGACCAAGGAGGTTCAAGCACTCTGGGAGTGAAGGCGCTTCATTTATTCCTTCTGAAAATTCAATTATTTTATCCAAGTTGAATGGCTCATCAGGCCTTTAGCTTTCTACTATCCCAAACCCAAACACACATTAAAATGTCATTATAGGAAAAGGTCCTTTAAAATGGAGAGTTTTCCTCATTGAGTTAAATGTAACAAATACCCAGAATCAAATTAAGGGTTTTTATGCCCAGTCCTCCCTTTTCTGGCAGCTGCCTCGGCTGCCTCCAATACCACACACCCTTTGGCCATAGACAGGTGCTGTTCTTTGTAGAACTGGGCTCTCTTGGAAGGCAGAGGCAGCGGGGAGCTAAGGTAGTAAACGGAAAGTGAACAAATCACACAGTTCGTAAGCACGTGGCTATAACTCAAGTGAACCCTCTTCGGCAGGATGGGTGTGACAGCCCTCTCAGATTTCACAAGACTTGGGGAGGGTCACAAGGAATATCTCCAGGCCTAAGGTGGAAACTCCTGAGCTGTGTGTCACACATCACAGACACACCCTGGTGCTCCCCATGGTCTGCACAGCCAGATGCACTTGTGAGTGCTGATGCCCTGGCCTCTCCATCCAGCCTGGCCTCCACTCTAGCCCTATCTGGACTCACCCAAGATTAGCACACACCCCCAGAAAAATTGGCAAGTTTGAGCCAAGAAAAAGATATATTAGAGGAGAGAAAGATACCAAATGAAAAAGAGAAGGCAAGCCAGTATGAAAGGAACACATGCTGTCCTCAAGTAAACACAAGAGAGAGCCTTACCCAGGGAGATAAAGAGAATTGTGTGAAATGGGAAGAAACTTTGGGTCCAGAATCAATTGTAACAGGTCAGTGCTTTGATTCAAATGCAGACATAAGTGGAGAAAAACCATCAACTTAAGATCAGAATCAGAAAAACCAAGGAGCTCGCCCCAGTATGGAGTGAGGGCGACAGACCAACCTCCGAGCTGCTGACTTGAGGGATTCTGCTCTCTGTTTTCAAGGCACTGGCCTGGCCCTTCCTACTCCTGTGATTCAGGTGTCTGTCCTGGAGGGCGAGGTGAGGGTGGTATCCACCTCATAAAAGGAGGGGAGAACATCTCTATTTTCTGGTTTCTGGAGGTTTGTGAAGAATTGCTATTTCTCTTCTTTCAGGATTTGGTAAAATTCAGGGATAATCTATCTAGGCATGGGCTTTTATTTTGGGTGGGTTTTTTTTTCTGTTTCTTTCCTTTTAAAAAAAATCTTTTTATCTATTTTAATTTTATGTGTATGAGGTGTTTTGCTGCATGTATGTATGTACACCATGTATGTACAATACCTGCAGAGGCCAGAAGAGGTCCCCTGGAATAGTTGTTAGTTGCCATGAGAGTGCTGAGAACCAAACCCACATCCTCAGCAAGAGCAACAAGATATCTTAACTTCTGAGCCATTTCTCCAATGCCCTCCTTTGGTTTTTTGAGACAAGATCTCACGATGTAGCCTCAGGCTGGCTTTGAATCTGTCATAGTTAGTTTTTGTCAACTTGTCACAAACCTAGACATACCTGGGAAGAGGCAATCTAACTGAGGAACTTTCTATATGCCACTCACCTGTGAGCATGTCTGTGGGACATGGTCTTGATTCCTAATTGATTGTCAGAGGCCCAGCCTACTGTGGGTGGTGCTGTCCCTGTACAGGTGGGCTTGGAATGTATAAGAAAGGTAGCTGATGGGCTGGAGAGATGGCTCAGTGGTTAAGAGCACTAACTGCTCTTGCAGAGGACTGGAGTTCAGTTCCTAGCACCCACATGGCAGCTAACAATCATTTATAATTCCAGTTCTGGGGGATCCAACACTTTCTTCTGACCTCGGAAGGCATCGCATGACAGAAGCACACTTACGTACATGTAGGCAATATGTTCATAATCATAAAATAAAAATTTTTAAAAAAGAAAGGTGGCTGAGCGAGCCAGGGGAAGCAAGTCAATAAGCAGCATTCCTCCATGGTCTCTGCTTTAGTTCTTGCCTCCAGGTCCCTGCCTTGAGTTCCTGTCTTGGTTTCCCTTGAATGGACTGTAAAGTATAAGATAAAATAAAGCCTTTTCTCCCCAAGTTGCCTCTGGTCAGTATCTAACCACAGGAACAGAGACAGCAAACTAGGACAGAATCCAGAGTCTGGCCTCAGCCTCCTAAGCGCTGGGATTTCAGGCATGTGAAGGGTATTGTTTCTGATTCCATCTTTCCTTTGTCCCCCATGAATCTCACCCTTACTCCTATTAAACTGCCCACCTATTCCCTCAGGCCATTGTGCCCTCTCTGAATTGTTGGTTCTTCCCCCTCTATCTACTGTGTGAACCTGTGTAAACAGCACTCCCCTACCCTGATGTCAGATCTATATGTGCTAACCCCGTAAGAAGAGGCACAAATTTAGGATCCCATCCCAACCAGCTCTTGGATTGTAAGAATGTATTCCCTGGTGCTGGGTTTCACCGACAGGTAAGGCGGTGGAGAAGCTGGTCCAGCTGGTCTCCTCCAGGGGCTGAGCAGGATGGTGAGTGTCGGCGGCCCGGAACCCCTCTCCACTCCGGAGAAAAACACCACACCGAGCCGAGAGTCTTGTCAAAGCATCAGGCACAGTCTTATATAGGGTAGGGGTTGGGCTAAAAACATGGGAAGTGAAGGACCAGTCATTTCTCACCACGTAGGCTATAGCCAGGTAGAGGCCATTTTGTTATGCCTTGCTGAGTCACTCCTATGCAGAAGTGGAGTGTCAGAGACAGGCTGCACAACTCGAGTGAGGCTCAGAAAGCTGCACCAGGCCACATGTCTGGACCCATGAGGCCCAACACCCTGGTTTCTATTCACTTGTCCATTCATTGGTGGGCCTAGAGATGTCATTTCATGGTTGGACAAAAGCAGATGGACACTCATCAGGAGGCCCTCAAAACATGAGAATACCCTGAGATTGACAGGCCAGTGCCATAGGGGGCAGACTTGGAATCCATTCCCACTGTCATGTCTTAGAACCTGGTTGGTCAAAGACTCAAAGATGAACTGTCTCCTCCTGTAGACAGAAGCAGAGAGACATTTGGAAGGATTTTCTCCAGACTCACTCAGCACACCTCCAGCTTATCTCCCAGTCTGTTGTCATTATTGTCAAGGCAGATACCTTGAAATATAACCTGGAATGCTTCTTATTACTCTGTGATGTTTTCACTACCCTGAGGTATTTTATTACCCTGTAATGTTTTGAAGACCTGTGATGCTTTCCACTCACTATGTCTGACTACTGAAGAAGATGTAAAACTAAGAGAACAAAAAGTTCACCACATGGTTTAATAAGGCACCTGGTCCAATTAGTCCAAAAAAGGTACAGATCGAACGTAACATAGCTAAATTTCTACCTGTGATAGTTGTTTTGTAAACTACAGAAACAATTTGACTAATGTCTAGCCCAATTAACTTGGCCTAGTATAGATCAAAAGGTAGCAGATGTCCTGAGCCACTCTTGGGATATCTACTTTGTAAGCTATGATGACTGAATGAACCCAGGAAGGAATTTCCTGAGATAATATCATGAAAAGAAACACAGGGCTCAGGTGTCAGACATAAATGATGACATAAAAATGCCTATGTAATCCTCATCTGCACATCTGTCAAAGCCCAGAAAATCTTAAAGCCTTTGTTGTTAATTCTGGGACCTCATGCATGGGAAAGAATAAATGAGCTTTCTGCTTTCCCAATCTCTCCTGGGTTTGAATGCTTGTTCTCTTAGCTGTTCAAAAAATAATTTCCATAACAGCTCCATGAGACAAGAATCCCTTCCAAGGGCATACCTGGCTTCCAATAACCTCCCCACCTTCTGACAGGTACCCCTCTTAAATGTCCCCCCACTTCTTAATACGGCCACATGAGGAACCAAGACTGAAATATATGAACCTTTGAGGGAAACATACCAACAAAATGCAAAGGAGAGATGAATCTAAAAATCTACTGTCATGGAAGTAGTCACCAGTTGCAGCTTTGTTATCAGTCCAGTTGGGTTCATTTTCTCAGCCAATTAAAGAATTAGAAGGCAGGGGGGAAAAATCAGACCAGAAGAGAGTAACAGTCAAACAAACTTTCATTAAAAGATAAAGAATCACATAATGAATCATACACTTACAGAGATCCATTCACACAAAGAGATGGATTTCCCCACAGTAGAGAGGGGAATTTGGAAATCAAGAGAGAATCCAATCCTCCAGGAGACGGTCTTTAAAGGTTTTAAGGGTCTACCCTGCTAATTTTGGATTAGTCAGCTTAAACAAAGAAAAGGCTAATAGGCTTAGGACTTTACATGAGGAGGTGTCCAGATCCAGTCTCAATATTATCTGAACTGGTTTGGACTAGCTGGCTGGAAAGAGAATGCTGTGGCTAGAAGGGGAGCCCCCAGACCTTGGTCTCAGGCCAAGAAGATGGAAGTATGCCATCTTTATAACTTCTCAGTGCCCCTGTTTGCTTATTTAGTTCCTTACACTGCCTTCCAGTGAATTTTCCCCGTGGGACTCTCCCCTGTGTGTCCACAGCTCCTCCACGTAGATGGGAGTAACGGACCATACTTGTGGCTACCCAGCACCTTCCTTGTGGACTCGGGGACAATGCAATCCACTAACATTTCTTACTTTACCTTGAGGTTGATAAACCATACCTGGCAATCTTCTACTTGACTCTGAACCTCTTCTTTCCTTCTAGAATGTTCCCAGCCTGGTGATACTTTCTGTTTAGCTCTATGACCCCAGGAATCCTCCTGGGAGGAGTGCATCTCTCCAGCTCAACAGTCACCAATCTGCTGTGCCCACCTTGATGCCCCTAAATCCATCCTGTGTTCCCTTGTCCTTGGAGTGAGGGACTCTTGTTGACTCACTACCATTTGCTGCTGTTCAAAGCCCTGAGCCCATTTCCAACTCTCAAGGCATTTGACTCCCTTGGAGCTGTTTACTCCACTGACATAGTCCAAGTCTGTGAGAATATACCTCTCAAAAGAAAAACAGATCCTCCTTTGCCCTCAAAGATGGTCACAATTCTTAAATAGAGCTTCAAGGCCTCCTTGACAAGAAGCTCCTAGGCCCAGCACCATCCCTGTCCAACTGCCGTCTTCCCAGGACTGAAGCGTAAGGAAAAGGTTACAGGTCAGTCCGAGACAGGGAGTGGGGAATAAAGGCCAAGCTGGGCGACTCCAACACCCTCCTGCCCAAGGCCACCCTCTCCACCCCAGTCACAGGCTCAGACTCTGAGTTTCACATAGCCTTCTCTGTCCTCATTCACGTTTTGCCTTTACATGGAAGTCAATGATGCCTTGGGGCTTTTGTGGCTCAGATTTGACAAGCTCCAAGAAGCCCCCTTCTCAGCTCTCTGAGTGCAGGCATGAATTAATGTTTCCCTGAAATGCCATCTCTTTGCTTGCTGATTTTTTTAAGCTGCCAGAAATGGAATCTAGGGCCTTGCACACCATAGGCACTCTACCACTGAGCATCCCAGTACATCCCAGCCCTGGTTCTCCTGATGATGACAGCTTGTAGCTGACAGTATTTACTCCAAGCTCTCCCCTGACAAGGAACAAGAAACATACAGTCTCTAAAGACAAAATGCAATTATGCAGCCTGGCAGTGCGTTCCCTAGGACATGGTTTCCCCTAAAGGGGAAAGTTACTCACTGGGTGGATTAACATCACCACTCCAAGAGATAATGCAGAGGGTGCCTAAGAACTACTACTGTTGGAACTGGATCCCCTGATTTTTTTATATGGCACCCTGGGGACCGTTACTCATTCCTACATTGGGTCTCTCCTTCTATGTGTTTCAACCCTCAAAAATCTACCTCTTCTCTCATGTTTACACGTCCAGGAAGGAAGAAGCATGCTTCTACTAGCCTTTGGGACCCCTGGGGTACACCTACCTGCCTTTGCCAGGCCCAGGCTTGAACCACTGGCTGTGTGAAGTGTGGTGACTGCGTCCTGAGCTGAACTTGGGTCTTGTCCTTCACAGATCAGACTTAGAAACAACCAGCATGTTGTTGCCTTTCACTCTTCCTACTTCTTACTGCTCAGCTCTCAAACCACTGTCCCCACTCCAAACCTCAGCAGTCAGCCTCTTTCCTCTGAGCCTGACCTCTCAGGGGCCCCTGCACAGCCTGGACCTTTCACCTTTGCAGAGGGTTCCAGCTCAGGCTCCATGCAGCCTTGGGGCATTTTAAGGAGGAACTTCAACTCTCCATACCCTGAGGTCTGACTGTTGAGCTGACTACCTCAGGGGCTTACACACCAGCAAAAGGCAAGAGCCAGGGAGTCTACAGAGATAGCAGACCCAGTGCTGAACCCCGGAACACGACAGAAACAGAGGGCAGATGACACACACAGCGAACGAACACAGAACACCAAAGGAACTGAACATAGGACTGAAGCAGGCACTGCGCGTACTGTGTCCACAGGAGCACTATTCGGAACAGCCCAAAGGTAGAAGCTGCCCAAGTGTCCATGGACAGACTAGTGAAGAAACACATGGTAAATGCAGACAGTGGCATATTACTCAGCCTTCAAGGGGAAGACAGTTCTGATTCATCTTGCCTGAAGCTTGAGATGAAGTGAGCTAGACAAAGAACAAGCACTGTATGGCTGCACACATGAGGTTCCTAGGGAACCTTCAAAGACACTGGAAAGGGACTGGGGACAGGGACAGAGCTTCAGACTGGAAGATGATGATGATGATGATGATGATGATGATGATGATGAGTAGTGAAGAAGTTCAGTATGAGCGGAACTGCAGGTGTATCTCGGCAGCTGTGTTCCCTTTGTGGTTAAACATCCTCGATGCTGTGGTTAGGTTCTTCTCACTTTATCAGAAACTCAGGCACCAGGGCATTTTCCCAACTGCCATACATGTATACTTGGCTTCATTACATTGTGATTTGCCCCCTCCTCTGTAGGCTTTTCTAGAGAATGAAGAGATGAAATATCCTAAAAGGAAGATCGGGCCCATCATGACTGGGAGGGAAAGAGAGTTACCTTACCCTGTGAATATACCTCAGAAATATTCATAAAAATGTCTTTAAAATCTACAGTGCAGAACCCACTGGGCTGCTCCCTGCCTGAGGCAGCCCACACTGATTTCTCTCCTTTGTCAGATAAACTGTTGCTTAGTTGTCTATGTTTCTTGACCAAATTCTTTCCTTTGAGAACCGAGAAGGCTGATTAAGATAATGAGTATGTCCTGGTGCAGTACATGAATGTGCTTAATGTCCCCGAATATTACATTTAAAAAACAGTTGAAGAAGCAACTTTTATACTAGGTATATTTCACTGCATTAAAAAGGAATTTTAAAAGGGCTTGAAGTAGTGGCTATTCTCAGCTCAAGTTCCCACTGGCACTATGGGGCTGAAGGAAGTGCCTTGGCAGACAAGTAAGTACAGATGGAAGGACAGACAAACCAACAGACCCCACCGTGGCTCCTTCTTGAGGCTATGCCCTTCCATCCACATTCAATGCACAGTTTCCTTTAGAAACAGCTGCTGGGAGCTTTGGGTAAACAAAAGATGGCCAACTCTCTGTCAAAAGATCAGATTGGCGGGGGACATTGTTGAGACAGGGTCTATGTAGCCCTGGCTGGTCTGAAACTCAGAGATCTTTCTGCCTTTGCCTCCCCAGTGTGCCACCATGCCTGGCTAGGACTGGATATTTAACCTCCTAGATGACTTGGCCTCTCAAAGGTCTCTCACCTGAATAGCCCCTGGCCTCTGTGAGATAGCACTTTGAGGCAAAGGAAACCTTCCAGGTCAACCCTGGGCACTGATGGAGCAGCTAATCTCACCAGGCCACTTCCACTAGAAACAACTGCAGTAAGTGTACAGTCAGACAAGGGACACAGCCCGGGCTTCTCTCACGCTGTGTGAATGGATTTTATGGAGCTAAGCAGCTACCAAAAAACTCTGGCCTGGAGGCAGCTCCCTGCTCTTCCCTAGCTCTGAGCTGCGCTGCCAAGTGCCTCCTCTAACAAGGACGCTGTGCTTAGGAACTGGAGACTCCAGCCAGCCCAGCTCACGGCCCCAGCCTGCTGGGCCTAAGGTCCTGCTTGTGGCCCCGTGGCTCTCCAGGCTTCTCCCTGGTCCACATCAATTCTCCCCTCCGGGAACAGCAGCCAGTGACAAGCAGTCCCACCCCACTCCATACTCCTGATCTGATCCAGTCTCCTCCATTAAGCGCTTTTGCATCCTACAGAGTGTATTCAAACTTGTCCTCAGCAGGTTGAATCTGCCACCCCATCATCCCCATCACAGCCCCTAGATCATCCTGGGCCAGAGACCTCAGCTTCTGAAAGAAACCAGATGATACCTCTGGTCACTGCTCAACAGTGACCAGGCAGGCCTTGGTGAGCTGAGAACAAAGCAGTTTATCTCCTTTCACTGCTGGAGGGGGTGGAGTCTGTCAAAGTGTGAGCAATCAGTGCCTGGGATCAAACCTGGTTCCTCTGCAAGAGGAGTCGGTGCTCTTAACCACTGAGGCGGCTCTCCAGCCCCATGTCATTCTAAGTGTGGTTTCCACTATCATACCTGCCACTTGGAACTTTTTCCTTGGACTTCCTGTGACCCTCTCAGAAGGACCCCAGTGACATCCAGAGCCATCTCACCACCTCGAGGCCTTAGTCATATGAGTCCTCTGACACAGAAGGGGGCCTTCAGGTGAAGGGCTTAGAATGGAGAATTCTTTGGAGGAGGCCTTGCTCTGCGAGTGACCTCCCAGTCACACAACACAACTTCAGGAAGTATAACCTGAGCTCTTGTCTCCAACTCAGAGCAATGTGGGTCTGACTCCAGAAAGATGCTTCAGCAGCGACTGGTTCTTACAGTCCCGAGGAAGGTGACAACATGAAGTCAGCAGCTGCCCAAAGTAATGTCACTCCAGGTGGTGTCAGGAGTCGGTTCCCACGCTAGACACCGAGAGTGTCCTGCAGGGTCTCTGCTTGCTCTCTCTCATGTCCACTCTCATGTCCACTACATCGTGCTGCTTTGCCATCGCCCTCTCACCTCCCCTTAATACTCAACTCTGAGACGGTTTGTTTTTCACCACCCTCTCCTTTGCCGCCCACCAAGCACACAAGGAACATACTCTGATCCATGTTCTCCCTGTGGAACCCCTGGACCAGATCTGGCATCATCTGACACTATGAATCAGGGAGGTCTTCGCCTGACTGTTTTGTTTCTTTTGAGACAGGGTCTCAATACGCAGTCCAGACTGGCCTTGAATGCCTGGTGCTCCTTCCTCAGGCTCCCAAGTGCTGGCATGTGCCACATCTCCTTAAAGATGATTCTCCATTTTCAAGACCTCTTAAAGATGCTGTTATCATCAGCCCTCACCTGCTGGCTTGAACTAACAAACCTTAGGCTGCTCATAATTGGTGTTTCTTGAAACCACATGCTCCGTAAGCCTGTGTCCTCGGAGTTGAGTGTGGGAAGGACAGAGCCTCTCAATCCTTGGTAACCTGTTTCCTCTTCCGTGGCTTTTCAGCCAGCCTTACTATTTTTCACAAGGACTCTGCCCAGGTTTGTTTTCGTACTGCTTTTGCTGGGTTGGGGGGTCTGGGAAGGAAAAGGCCCAGGGTCTCCCTTGGAGGCTGTGTAGTCACAGCAGCAACATGGGAGCAACAGTGGTCCATGGAGGCTGGGCAGCAAGTTGGAGAGTCCTGTGGCTACTGACAGAGGGAAAGCAGCACGAAGACCTCTGGCGGGACAGCCTGTACCTCCAGACGTCCCCGGAGGCCGCGACTGAGGACACACAGCGAGGGAATACTGACAGCGGGGCAATGAGAAACGGACAGTATTTAAGAGCTTTTCTCTGCCAGCCTATGGGAAACCAGCCGGCCGGTGTTGCCTGCATGACTTCCAGTTCTGTGGGTGTGTGCTCCAGCTCAGCTTGGTTGGAGGAGGACAGGAATGGCCCCGGCTGCTCACAGTGCCACCTGGTGCATGAGCAGGGACAGCGAGGCCTGCCTCATGACTGTTCCTTGAAGAACCGTACTTGAAACATTGAGAGTCTGCAGTGACCTAACAGCTACAAGAAGGTAGCCGTATGGGTCCTGTTGATCTGGCCTTCAAGGATCCCAGTTCACAGCTGTGTAGGAACAAGAAAGAATTCATTTTCTCTCCTTCCTGCCCAGTGACATGCAGGGGACAAGAAACTCAGAGCTTCCCAGGACTCCTTTTCCAACTTGGAGTCTGGACAGCTGCTAAACCTAGGACTCTGAGGCCTTTTGGGTATTTGGCTTCAAAATTCAAAACCAGATAGGCATGGTGGTACATGTCTTTAATTCTGGCACTCAGGAGGCAGAGGCAGGTGGATCTCTATGAGTTTGAGGCCAACTTGATCTACATAGTGACATCCAGGCCAGTCAGGGCTAGAAAGAGACCTTGTCTCAAAAAAAAAAAAAAAAAGCACAAAACAAAACAACCCCTCCCCCAAAAACAACCAAAGCAATTAGACAAAACAAGACAACCTCCCCTCCCCCAAACCCAAAACAATTGAGTTCTAATCCCATCAAAGCCAACTTCATTCAAATTTCTATTAGTCTTTTTCTGTAAGCGTACTCTAAATTGATTCCTAACCCAGTTTGAAAGGTTGGAGAAAGCAATACCTTGCTCAAGATGCTTCATGTTTGCCAGACCTTTGAGTCTGTTCTTGGTTTCATCCAGTCACCCCCAGAGAGGCGGGCAAGGGTGACATAAGGTCAAGAAGGGGGCCCACATAGGCAAGCCTGGCAACAGACAATGTCTTTACTACCCAAGGGAAGGCTTCTCAGGCTCAGGGGTTTCCAGCCCTGCTCCTCAGCTTTCCCACAGGCTCCCTTCAAGAGTGATTACTATGAAAGATCAAGAAAATGACTTAAAATATACATCTATATTTGTCTGGTAAACAATTTAAAAACACACAAAAAAATTGACAGATTATTTTGTGTTGAAAACTTTGTTAGTATTGTATTTTAACTTTTTTTTTAAGGAAAGAAACAGCAAATAAGCACTTATACAATTCATAAAAGCAGTCACAGTCAGACACATCAAGACACCAATGAAAACTGGTGACAATGAGTTTGTAGAGTGGCACAGCACTGAATGTGAAATGTTCTTTGAGAGCAGAGCAGCTTGAGATAAATGATCTTTGGATAAACATGTGACTATACATTTCCATGGTATTTTAGAGACAAAATAATTCTAAAAGCAAAAAAAAAAAAAAAATGTCTATAACAGGCCTGGAGAGATGGCTCAGTGGTTAAGAATACTTGCAACTCTTGTAGAGGACCTGGGTTCAAGTCCCAGGACCCACATGACAGCTCATAACCACCAGTAACCCCAGTTCTGGCAGATCAGACACCCTCTTCTGGCCTCCACAGGCACTGCACACGTGTGCACATACATACATGCAGTGTAACACTCATATCTATTAAAATAAATATATTTTTTAAATCTGAAATCCAGAAACTTAAGTTGCCCAAATTGGTGTTACAGTGGCTGTTTCAGGCTATTTATGCAGATTGTGTGTGATCAGTGAGACAAATAGCTACCAGCTAGGCATATTGCCCTCAAGGGTTTTTGTGTGGACCACTGAAAATATAATAAAGACAAAACTGTCACTTTATTAGACACAGGAAAAGAAGGTGTATTTTGCTTGAGGGTTTTGTGGGTAGATGGTCGGATCTACCCTGTTCATTACGCTGTTCAGAATTGTCGCCTCCTCCGATTCTTTTCCCGTGTGATCTCACACAGAGAAGGGGTGAATTCAAGATTCCTATATGGGCATGGTGGCTCAAGCAAGAGTCCCGGCAGGCACTCAGCAGGCTCAAGCAAGAGAATTGCTGTAAGTTTGAGGCCAGCCTGGGTTACATAGTAAATTCCAGGTAAGCCAGAGCTACAGCAAAAGACCCTGTATCAACAAAACAAAATACCCATTATATTTCAGTTTTGTCTGTATCTCTTAAAGATTTTATATCATAAATCTGACACTAAAGAAAAACTTTTGCTGGGCATTTTGGTTACAGATCTGCAATCCCAAATCCCAGAACTTAAAGGTATGGGCTGGAGGATGTGGAGTTCAAAATCGTCCTTGCCACATAGTAAGTTGAGGTCAGTCTGGGCTACATGAGACTCTGTTTCAAAAACAAACAAACTCATCAAAAACCTTTTTATTTTGAGATGATTTCAGATTACCAGCAAGTTTTCAACAACAGATTGGAGAAGCCAAGAATATTCTTCAAGGGTCTCCAGCCCTTGGCATCAGACCTACCGTTCCCACCTTCGATTTACCTACCTGAATTTAACTTCCTGAGCCATGAGAGAATGCTTGAGACCTGAAGCCCCATTACTGTCAATACCTAAGCAGCATTTGCTACTAACAAGGTCACTCTCCTGCTGTCCAAGGCACAGCCCTCAACATCCAGACACAACCACAGCTGTGCTGCCTTTGACCAAGCCTCAGTCCAACAGCACCCTCCCAGGCCCAGGACCCCGGCTGGGCATACAGTACATTTGATTGCCATGTGTCTGTGGTCTTTGGCAGTCTGGACTGTTTCTTATCTTTAATGACCTTGATGTTTTCCTAGAGTTCAGCTCACTTACTTTTACAATGCTCCTACACTAGAGTTTATCTCACATTTCCTCAAGACTGTATTCAGGTGATGCCCTTTCAGTAGGAACGTCACCGCAGTCTGCATCCACAGCATGCCCCTTCAGGAGGTTTGCAATGTCAGTTTGTCCATCACTTAAAAGTCGTTGTCCACCTTCTCTACCATAACTTCTGGGTAGACTTTTCCCCGACTAGAGGTTCTTGTTGTAACCGAGACGCTCACAGACAAGTGGTGACTTTCTATAGCTGTCACCTCCAGCTCTGGCTGGCCTTCTACTGCATGTTATTTGCTTATTATTCCTCTGGACATGGTGGCTTCCCATTTATTCAACTGATGACTGTCTTTATGATTGCACTGCACCTGTGCATCTGATGTGGCCTTGCCATTTTTCTCATTCTGTGGCACAGGATGGTCCTAGCTCAGCTTGGATTCGTTCTCCCTGGGCACCTGAAGCATCTGTGTGTCAAGAAGCCCTAGTTCCTCTCTGTGGGGAAGGAAGGTAGGAAGCAAGACCCGGGAACTATGGAAATCCCTCTCTTTGCTTATGGACCCTCGCAGACACTGGGGCACATACATGCATAAGTTCACATCTATTGCCCTATCTGTAGTGTTAAAAACCTAAGCTTATGCTTATATTGCTAATTCTATTCAGATTCTCCATCCCGTAAACTGTTGTGCAGAGCTGACAAGAGGGGCAGTTGCCAGTGAAGCACGCAGCCAGAAGCATTCTGCTTGAGAAAAGGGCAAAGCAGGCCAGCCTGTCCTCATCAGCAGAGGTACCCGAGCGTACACTCCGTAACAAGCACATTTACTATAAATTGTGTGCATGCGCTATACTAATGTGTTATTAAAACTGCAAAGCAGCTTTTTGTTTTGTTTTTTTGAGACCAGATCTCCCCGTACCACCAACTGGCCTGGAACTTGCTATGTAGACCAGGCCTCCATCTCATAGAGATCCACCTGCCTCTGCTTCCAAGTGCTTGGATTAAAGGCATGTGTCACCATGCCCAGCCCAAACAAACAATTCTGAAAGGCTAAGATTAAAAAATAAAGGAAGAGGGGCTGAAGAGATGGTTCAGCTATTCTTGCAGACGGCAAGCACCCGTGCATGAGCTGAGCCCTGGACAAGTGAAAGGAGACTGAGCTGAGGATCAGCACACACGCACTGCTCTTCGCTCTTGGCTGTGAATGTGACTACTGCTTCAAATTCCCATCCAGATCCCATGTGGTGGCTATAACTCCAGTCCCAGGGAATCTGGGGCCCTCTTCTGGCCTCTATGTGCATTTCGAACACATGGTACACTTAAATCCATACTGACAAAACGCTCAAACACATATGATAAAAATAATCTTAATCTAAATCTTAAAAATAAAATAAATAAATAAATGATGAATATTAGTTCTAATCTTCCTACACCCCAATGTACAATTTTAGGTGATTCCTGGTGTGTGGAGTGTCATATTGCACTTTAGAGTCTGCTTAAATACTGTAGGAATTAATGGGAAACTACATCAGCCTGCATTTCAATTCAGAATGTAAGAAATACATGTTAAAGGAACAGGACAGATAAATGTAGATAGAGCAGCTTTCTCACAGCAGGACACTCCTGCTTTGGGTTTTATGGGCTGCTAGGGAAAGAGCCCAGGACCTCATCCATGTTGGGTGTATTAGTTTGATTTCCTGTCAATAACAAGAATAAAATAAAATACCCTGACAAAAGCAACTTAGAGGAAAAAGGGTCTGCTTTGGCTCGCAATGCCTGGTTACAGCTCATCTCCGCAGGGAAGTCAAGGTGGCAGGAACTTGAAGCACGAGTCACATCCATGGCCAAGAGTAGACAACACTACACGCTAATGCTCAGGCCACTCTCCTTTCACTCGGTCTAGGGTCTAGCCCAAGAGCTGGTGCTGCCCACTTTGGGGCTGGTCTTCTGACCTCAGCTAACTCAAGACAATCCCACCCATATCAGACAGCTCACAGCTGCCTGTAACTCTAGCTCCAGGGGTCTGATGCCCTCTTCTGACTTCCATGGGTATATGAGTATCTGCATTCACATATACAATCCCCCACAGACATGCTCACAAGCCAACCTGATCTAGACAATTCCTCACTGAGACTTTAGATTGTCAAGATGGCAACTGAAATAAGCCATCACACTCGGTAAGCACTTGAAACACTGAACTATACACAGTCACAGCCCTCAAGGCACTTGCTTTTTTTTTTTTAAAGATAAAACTTTATTCATTTAATTTTATGTGTATGAGTGTTATGCCTGCATGTATGTAAGAGCACCCATGTCATGCAGTACATTTGGAGGCCAGAAGAGGGCGCTGGATCCCCTGGAACTTAAGTTATGAATTGTTGTCAGTCGTCATGTGGGTGTTGGGAATCGAACCCAGGTCTTCTGCAAGAGCAGCCAGTGCTCTTAACTACTGAGCCATCTCTCCAGACCCCCCTCGAGACACTTTCAACTGGACATTTTTGTCATGTTAATTTGGTTTGTAGCAAATGTAAAATATTTCAACCTAAGTGTCTATTTCTAAATTTTACTGTACTCACTTAAGTAGTGAAAAAGGCAATTTGAATTTGCATTTGTTCAAAATGGTACATTTCAATTTCACCCTCATAAGAGAGATGTAGTGGAGAATAAATTAAAATTCTATGGAATGTTAAGAAAGGAAATAAGAAAAAAAGGAAGTAAGGGCAAAGCAAGGGGGACAGAAGGGCGTGGAGATGTACCTGGGACGCAGGGGCACAGGAAGTGGGGTCCCCAGAGGGCGGAGGCTCTGAACACAGTCCTGGGAAGGAACTGTTGAGGAGCATGAACACAGTGAGCTGGGCAGGCTGGCTGTCTCCACCTCACTCTGCTTTGTCTTTGCTGTGCACCACGATGTATTTCTACCATTATTTAGTTCTTACTTTACTGCAAAAATTAACACCAGCCTCAGGGAGAACGCAGAGGCAGATGCTGAACAGGAAGGAGAGTATGCAGGAGCCAATCTGGGGTCATGACAAATATCAACCAGGGACCCAAGAGCATCTCTGCAAGTAGAAGTGGAAAACTTCAGCCCGTTTTTATAAAATCCGATTCATGTAACGGGGCAATTTATGTACACTATAAATGTCTCCATTCTCCTGTTGGAATGGATCCATGTAGTTTAAATTAAGGTTCAACTGGGCCACTTCCCAGTTAATTCCATTAAAACAGATAGCTCATGTGAATAACCAACTTCCCAAGAGTTCCCTAATCCACATGGTAGTGTTGAGTTACAGCTTCCAGAGTCTGCAAAAAGGAAATTGCTCTGATGATTCTTAGAACTTCAGACTAATTACTTGAACTTGAAATGACTGTTTTTGGCATCCATTCTAATGTTTCCTGTACACACAGATCCTAGATTATAAATGAATCAGTCACAGTCCCTGAAGTCAGGGTTAATGGGTGGGAGGGTGCTGACTTCTGTTCGCAGCACTGAGGCAGGATAGATACGCCAAACATCTCTCAGAATGAAGTGGCAGATACGGGAAGATGGGTGTGTTGAGACAGGGTCTCACTCTGTAACTCAGGCTGTCCTGATCTCAATTTGCGACAATCCTGCCTCAGCCTCCTGAGTGCTGGGATTATAGGAATGAGCCACCGTGCATAGCTTAAAAATAACCTTTTTGATGAGTATTAACTGGAATACCTTGACTATAAACATAAGGATACATATTTTGCATTAGTAAGAAATTATGTTAGCCTAGAGATGTGACAGCCTTGGGGATTTCGCTAAGATCTATGACCTCTTCAGCTATGTGTATTTGGCTATGATTACACATGAGTTTCCTCTCAGTGGATGAATTGCACTGAGGTCACTTGGGGACACTAACTCGACACAATAGACCTAACACAGATGAAAGAATGTATGGATTCCAGTCGGAGGGCTATGGGAGGGTGCCGGTGAGGAAAGACATATAAAGATGATAGATTGAGATGTTCTGTATGAAGCACACAATGATTCAATAAAATTTTAAATTAAATTTTTAAAATTCATTGCTAAAATGACATGAAATTAAGAAAAAAACACAGAGAGGGCAAAGAGATGTCTCAGCAGATAAGAGCACTGGCTGCTCTTACAGAGGACCCAGGTTCAGTTCCCAGCACACACCATGGTAACCAACAACCATTTTTAACTCCAGTTCCAGGGCATCTGACACCATCTTCTGGCATGCACAGTAAACTTACATCCATGAAGGCAAAACGCTCATACACATAAATTTTTTTAAACATTTTTTTAAGCCACAGAGGCTGAAACCTGAGTGAACACAAAAATCCTTTTAGTGCCAATGCTCTTTCACCTAAAAAAAAAAGCTAAACAGAACAATTCCAGTAAAACCACGGGATTCAAATGCGGGAGAAAGTTTTTTTTTAAATATTTAATATTTTTATTTTATGTGTATGAATGTTTTGAACGCGTGTATGTAAGTGCACCCATGTCATGCAAAAATCACAGAAGGCAGAAGAAGGCATTGGATTCCCTAGAACTGTAGTCATGGATGGTTGTTAGCCACCATGTAGGTGCTGGGAATTGAACCCAGGTCCTCTGGAAGAGCAGCCAATGGTCTTCTTAACTGCTGAGCCATCTCCCCAGATCCCAGAGGCAGGGGGAAGAGTTTTAAGAGCTGCATTGTCGGAAAGAAAAACCAGATGACCACAAAAGGCCATTTGATGGGCTACTGACCTCTGCAGAGTAACAATAGAAGCCAAAAGTCAGTGGAAAACTCACAGAGTGAGGAGAAAACATTCTGCCAATTGAGCACTCTTTGCCCTCAACCAGTCAGGAACACGGAAGAAACATACTTGTTGTTTTTTCACAGAAGCCTAAAGAGTAACCGACAGATTTCATTAAACAAAACCATAAGCCAGTACTTCAGGCAGAAAAAAAAACATCCCAACTAGAACTTCTCAGGTGCAATAAAACATGAAAAACAAAGACATCAACTAGTATGAGCAGGAATCCAAACACTTACTCTATAATACCTAATTTGAGGGAAAAGACAATGTCCAACACTGACCACCACACAATAGTCTAGTCTTTATGTTACGGGGAGGGAGGTTGACTTCAGGTCTTGCAAAGTATACAAGGTAAGTAATTATTATAATTACTGAAAGAATAGAGTACATATGCATTCCAAATAATAAAGCCAGTAAGAAATTCTGTATTTTTTGAAGTATTTATTCATTTTTATTTTTTATGTATATGAATGTTTTACCTGCATGGATGTAAGTACACCTGTGCATGCACTGTCTGCAGAGGCCATCAGATCCCTTAGAACTGGAGTAACTGGATAGGTGGTGGGAACTGAACCCAAGTTCTCTGCAAGAGCAGCCAGTGCTCTTAACCACCGAGCCATCTCTCTAGCCCTTAATTTTTCACATTTTGAGACAGTATTTTTAAATACTTCCTTCTTTGAAAGGGTTTGTTTGGCATCTCATTGGGCTTTCTATACCCTTCCTGCGGGGAGGGCGGGGGAGAAGCCGACGGCCTTGCTATTTGGCTTTCCGCCGGTGGAGATGGAGCAGTGGAAGGAAGATGCCTTCCCTTGCTCTGGGGCCAACACCAGTGGTATCTGTCGTGCATGTCAAGCAGTTTTGCTTCAACTCTATTTTCTCTTTTGTTCTGTCAAATCTAGAAGCAGTGACAGTATTCCTCCACTTACTGCACGGTGTGGTCTGGATGCCAAGTGTCTCCAGGAGCTCAGGTGCTTGAACACTTGGTCCCAGCTGGTGGTGGTGTTCGGGGAATTAAGGGACCAGTAGAAGGGACTTAGCTGGAGGACATGAATTGCTGGAGAGTTATGGCCTGGCCCTGCTTCTGGATGTGCTCTCTGCTTCCTGACACCCCAAGACATACATGCCATCATACAAACTCCTGCTACCACAGACAACAACACCCATGCCATGTCATCCCCACCACGATGAACTGTTGTTACTGTCAGGTATTTTGTCCTAGCAGAAGGAAACGTGACAGATCCACAGTCTCCCTTGTAAATCCTTTCATGTTCCTGCTAATACATCTATAACTTTCCTCCCTTTGAGATACAAAGTGAATCCTGTTTTCCTGACCAGCTGTTTGAATGATGCATTAAAAAGAAAAATACAAATAGGGAGTAATGATATCGGTATACATAATATAAATGAGAAATCCCAAGTGTGAATAGACTAAACTCCCACATTAAAAGACAAAGAATGCCAGTCTAGATTTTCTGAAACAAAGAAAATCTAGTTCCATGCCGTTAGATATTCCAAGTGGGGCATATCTAAAACAGGAAGACAGAATATTAACAGGGATACAACAGGAAAACAGAAACTGAAATAGAGTTGGCCACCTTTGTTAACATTAGACGAAATAGATCTTAAGAAAAAAAATGATCACATAATGATAAATGTTTCAAGACAGAAAAATGTAACAATTCTACATTTATATACAATATGAATTGCAAATATAAAAAGTATTTTAAAAATAGAGGGCTGAGATGGCTCAGTAGGTAAAGGCATTGGCATGCAAGCCTGCCAACCTGAGTCAGTGTAAAGGTGGAAGGAGAGAACCGGCTCATGTAAACTGTCCTCTGACTTCCACGTGTGCCACTGCATGCATTGCCCAAAGACACACAATATACATGCATATATCTAATATACACAGATACATAGAAATAATAAAACATACTTTAAAAGAGTATTAGAGAAATGGCTCAGCAGTTAAGTGTGCTTGCTGTTCTTGCAGAGGACTGGAGCTTGGCTTTCAGCACCCATGTTGGGTGGCTCACAACAGCCTGTAACTCTGCCTCCAGAGTTACTCTTCTGGCCTCCATGGGCACTGCACTTGCGTAGCACACAGAGACACACGGACACATACACATGAATAAAAATAAATATTCTTTAAAATAGTGAGAAACAAGTCAACAAACACAAGAAGAAATTTTCACACAAGTCTCTTAGTAGAAGGTCAACTGGGTCTCCTCCAATAACAAGGATATAAAAGAAGTGAGGAAGATGAGAAGCAGGGGTTTGGGGAGAGGGAAAAAAGATGAGGGAGGACAGTGGGGAGACCTTGATCAAATAACATTATATCTGTGCATGAAATTGTGATATCCAAACAATTTAAATCACAATTGTGTTGTAAGAGATATATGAGAAATTTATAACTGCTGGTTAGGGTTGGTTTCCACAAGCCCAGTGTCTGTCTTCCTGGCCATGTTGTATCTGGTGGATAGCCCCACATATGGCATCCTCTAGACCTTCTCTGACTCTTCTTTCAAATTGTAATTAGCCATGAGGAATCACCAACAGACACCCAGAAGATGGAAGGATGCAGAATTTAAAACAGTTCCCTTCCTCTGTTCTCCTTTAGTCCTGGCGATGCTGTGCATCTCTCCTTAACGACAGGTCTACCAGGTAGATCCTACCCACCATGAGTCTGTATGCCTGTGTACCCCCAAATCACAGGCTGGAGCCTAGGTCCCAAGGCAGTGGTATTAAAAGGTAGAACTTTTAGACAGTGGTTGGTGTCTTTACGAAAGAGGCTGAAGCAAGTTTACCACCTTTCCACGGTGTACAGATGTGAGACGGAGCCACCTGTGAGAATCAAGCCCTTGCTATGCCGGTGCCTGGAATTTAACTTGCAGAAATGTAAGCAACATCTTTTCACTGTTTACAATTTGCTCAGGAAAAGGTATTTTAATACAGCAGTCCAAACAGACTAAGACACACTATCCCTAGTTTCAGCTCTTATCAAGCCTGGGGAACATGATTTACTCCTTGGCTGACTCTAGAGCTGAGGATTGGGACCAGTGTCTTCAGTTCACTGCCTCTGTTTCCCCTCCCCATCACATTGGTTACTTTAACTTTCCTAATATCTCTGTTAATGATCGCTAATTAAATTAAATGCTTTAAGTTCTTGCTAGGACCTTGGCTGATACTGCATTCAATGACTGAAAAGACATTCATTGAAAGTACAGATGAAATGTATTTTAATTGAACATTTGTTAGGGCAAAGGTCAGTCTGAAACACATTCCAAAGATTGTTCATACAAATGAACATTCTCTAACCAGACCATAGATAAGCTAAAACCAGATGAAAGTAGCATGTGAAAGATATTCGGCATCATAAATCATTAAATAATTCCAATTAAAACAGCTGTATCACTACATACTTTATCAGAATGGCCCAAATCTCAAACACTCATAGGACCAGGAGCTATAGGTGGAGTAATTGGAACCCCTACTTTGGGGAATACAAAATGGCATAGCCACTGTGGAAGCATTTAGCAATTTCTTACAAAAAACAATTCCTCATCATACAACATGGTCTGACATGTCCTGCCCAATTCGTGTGGTGAAAATGAACTCCCCCATGGAGCAGCATTATGAGGTAGAGCCTTGTTCAGACTGAGAGGCTCCATCCTCATGAGTGGATGTACTGCTGTAGTAAAAAGCTTGGCTGTAGAGACGGTAATCCTAGCACTTGGGAGGCAGAGGCAGGCAGATCTCCGTGAGTTCCAGGCCAGCCTCGGGATACAAGGAGACCCTGTCTCAAAACAAAAAACTCCAATATCAAAAGCAAAACAGAAAGCTTGGCGTGGGTCACTCTGTTCTTCTGTCACATGAAGACAAAGCAGGACTTTCACCAGACACCAGAGGCGAGAGTCTTGATTTAGGTCTTACCAGCCTCAAGAATCGTGAAAATTCTATTCTTTGTAAACTAGTTAGTCTCAGGTATTTTGTTTTTCCAACACAAATGGACTAAGATACCACACAGTCTAGAGGTTGCATTCCTGATATTTACCCAAATGAGCTAAAAGCTTAATCCAGAGGTCTGTGAGATTGCCAGTTAGCTTTGGGGGCTGTGCTCTGCAGTTAAGAGCACAGGCTGCCCTTGCAGAGGACCTGAGTTCAATTCCCAGCACCCATACGGCGGCTGACAAGCCAGTTTCGGGGGATCCAGTGCTCTTTTGACCTCCTTGGGCACTGCACAACATGGGTGCTACCTACCAACACGCAGGCAGTGTGCTCATACACATAAATTTTTTTAAAAAATCAATTTTTTTCTTTGAAAAGATTCTAGCTGCCAAGTCTGACAACCCAGCTCAATCCCCAGGACCCAGATAGTGGAAGATAAGCACTGACTCCCAAATGTTGATCTCTGATCTCCACAAATGTACTATGGCACACATGTATATACACACAAATTCGTGTCATTTAAGTTTTTTTTAGTATTTGATTTATTATTTGTATTTTTTATGTGTAGCAGTGTATTGCCTGAATGTATATAAATATACCCATAATGCCCATGAAGGTCAGAAGAGGGCACTGGATCTCCTAGAACAGGAGTTATGGATCACTGTTAGCTATAATGTGGGTGCTGGGAACCAAAACCGGGTCCTCTGCAAGAGCAGGCGGTTCTCTTAACCACCGAGTCATATTTCCTGTCCCTAAATTTTTCTCTTAAAAGAAAACTTACATCCACATAAAAATGACTGCACAGATGCATGTAGTTGCTTGGAAGCCACTAATGTCAATGCGTAGATAAGCAAAGTCTGGTATGGAATAAGCAAAGAACAGAACATTAGCACTAAAAAGAAATGAACTATAAAGTCATGGGAGGACATGCATTTTGCCAAATCAAAGAAGGCAATCTGAAGAGCTACACATTGCACACTCCTGACTGTGCCAAGAGTCTGCAAAGGCAAATCTGTGGAGACAGTAAAATCACATAGAGGCTTCAGGCGCTGGGGTGTAGAATGAACTGGCAAAGAACAGAGGACTTTTTAGGCAGGGACACTACTCTGTGAATACTACAGTGGAGGGAACAGGCATTATGCATTTGTCAAGACCCACAGACATCACCTAATTTACAGACACTGAATGATAATATGCCAACAGAGCTTAATCAGCTATGACAAGTGTCCTGTAGTGTGGGATGTTGATATGGGACAAGCTGTGCACGTAGGGAAGAGTATAAGATAGCTCTTGTTTCTACTTTAAAAACTTATGTGTGAAGGAGTGGAGACGCGGCTCAGAGGTTAAGAGCACTTGTTCTTGTAGAGACCCCAAGTTTGGTTCCCAGCACCCATGCTGGGTGGCTCACAACTACCTGTAACTCCAGCTCCATGGGATCTGGTGCCCTCTTCTGGTCACTGCAGGCACATGCAGAAATCCATACACCGACATACACAGAGAGATCATTAAAAAATAGAATAAATCATTTAAAAAATTATGTGTCTGTGTGTGGGTATGTATGTCAGTGGGTGCTGGGAACAAAACTCAGGTCCCCAGTAAGAGTAGCAAGCGCTCTTAACTGCTGCACCATCTCTCCAGCCCCTAGAATACACTTTTAAAAAACCACAGCTTGGGGGATGGAGAGATGGCTCAGTGGTCAGAAGCACTAGCTGTTCTTACAGGAGACCTAGGTTTGAATCCCAGCACTCACATGATGGCTAACAACTGTCTATAACGCCAGTTCCAAGGGATCGGACATCTTCTGACCTCCACAGTTACTGCACCATATAAGTGCACTTACATACACGCTGGCAACGCACTCACACACATAAAATAGTTTTCAAAAAGATATATGGGAGGCAAAGGGTTACACAGAGGACATGCCATCAACAGAACCACCCAGATGTGGCTAACATGATGTGGATACTGACCGTCATGGCTTCTCCTGACCCTCCCATACAAAAAATTTCCCTGCCCAAGTGATAAAACAATATTTAAGATATAAAAACTAGAAGAATGAGAAAGAAACAAAATTATTATTAATTTACAAAGTGTGTAACTGATTAACCCCAGAACATTTGGAGAAAGTATTAGGATAACAAACATGTTGAGACTGAGTAACAATATAAACTAACACACATACAACAGCATCGTGGTGCACAATTTGATCCCAGCACTCCGAAGGCTATGGCAGGAGGATCAGAAGTTCCAGGACAATCAGGACTACACAGTGAATCTGAGGCCTGTCTAGGCCATGTAGTGATTCATGAGAAGAATAAGGAAAGTGAAAGGGAGAAGGAGATGGAAAAGAAACCCAGTTGAATTCCTGTATACATCCACAAAAAGAATTAAAACAAAACCAGCACTGGTTTCTAGATTAGGTAATGCAGGCCAACTCTCCAACTCCCAAGCTGGATGGAATATAAAATACCTGCTTGCAGGTATCCAGGAGTCAGAAAGGCAGGAAAGACTTGCATCATACCAGCATCCTGTCAGAGCTTAAAAAACAGAAGGTAACGTGTTTATATTACACTGGACTTTCTAGGCCACTTTCTGCAATGCAGAGTAACACACAGCAAACCCCAGTATACTAGGACCCCATGCTCTATTATTGTCCTTCCCTTCCACAGCTCAGTCCACTGTTCACAATTGTCTATGGGCTCTTACCTGCTCACCCCTTTATTCTAAACCTTCACCAAGTCACTTAACAGAAAACGGACCTTATAGATAGGATTTCATGCTCATAAGTTGGCAGAATTAATACTGTGAAAATGGCTATACTGCCATGGGCTCTCAAAAGATTCAATGGAATCCCCATCAAAATTCCATGACACTCTTTACACTCCCCAAACAATCAGAAGCTGGACATGATGCTGAAAACCCACAATCCCAGTGCTGGGGAGGTGAGTGCTGTGGCCACGTTATCAGTCTAGGGGTAAGGTTACGTTCATTTTCTTAGTCAATTAAACAACTAAAAGACAGGGGGAAAAAGATCTCAGACCAGCAGAGAACAATTAGGCAACCAATGTTTAATTTAGGGATGAAGAATCACTCATCCATACACATATTCGCAGAGAAATAAACCTCTCTACGAGCAGAGAAGGGAAACAGGAAACCCGGCATACCCTAGGCAGGGCCTGGGTTTTGGGGGTTTTTCTGGGTTCCACTTCCCTATTTTGCACTGGTCAACTTAAACAAAGAAGAGAAGGCTGATCGGTTTATGGCTTCTACTTTGGTCTTAACTGGTTTGGACTGGTTAGCCAGAAAGAAAACCCTGTGGCTAGAGGGGGAGACCCCAGGCCTTTGTATCATCTTTATTAACTCCTCAGAGAGCCTGTTTGCTTATCAAGGATTTAGTCCCTTACAGGAGGATCCAAATCACCATCTTTTCAATAATGAGGTGAGTTTGAGGCCTAGGCTACCTGAGACTCTGTCTCAAAAACCTCTAAACAAGACCCAAATCAAACCAAATAAAACAACAACAAAAGACAGACACATAGTCCAATGGAATAGAAAAGAGGACCTTATAAACCCACACAATACAACCACTGGGTTTTAGACAAAGGCACCAAAAACATATGTTGTTTTGAGAAAAGTGTTTTCAACAAATGTGCTGTGGAAACAGTATCCACATGCAAAATGAAGCTAGACCCCTCTCTCGTTCTATACCAAAACCAGCCCAAAATGGGTCAAAGACCCCAATATAAGTACTTAGACTTTGAAAGTGGAGGAAAACATGGGCAGGACACTTGAAGACACAGGCACAGGCAAGGACATTATGAATAGGACTCTGATAACCCAGAAAATAATAGCAAGAAACGGCAAATGAGGTTTCATGAAATTAAAAAACTTCTGTGGCTTGGGATGTGGTTCCGTTGATAGGCTGTTCACCTACCATACACAAAACCCTGGGTTTAATCCCCACCACTCATAAACTGGGTGTATTGGTGCATGCCTGTAAATCCCAGAAGCCTGAGAAATGGAGGCAAGACAATCAGAAGTTCAAAGCCATCTTCAGCTACAATAGTTCTAGGCCAACGTCAGAAACATGAGACCTTGTCATTAAAAAAAAAAGTTTTGATAAAGCAAAAGATACAAGAGTGAAAAAACAACCTATAGTACGGGAGAAAATCTTCGCATGCTATTCTATTCATCTGACAGATGATTAATATACGGAATATATATGATGAACTCAATAAATTAGATAAAAAAGAAACCCCTAACAATCCAATCAATAAATGGGTAAATGAATTGAACACGGTTCTCAAAAGGCCAATAAATGCATGAAAAATACCTGTAGCCACCAGGGAAATGTAGATCAGACTACATTTAGATCCCATCTCACCCCAGTCAGAATGGCTGTCAAGGGGGCTGGAAGGTGGCTCAGCAGTTAAGAGCATTGGTGGTTCTCTCAGAGGACCCAAGTTCAATTACCAACACCTACAAGGCGAGTAACAAACGTCCTTAATTCCAGTTCCTGGGGATCTGATGCCCTCTTCTGACTTCCACAGACATTGCACGCACGTGGTACACTTACATATATGCATGCAGAACAGTCATACACATAAAATAAAAATAAAATTTTTTTAAAAAAGAAAAAGAATGGCTATTAAGAAATAAAATAAATGCTGGTAAAAGAAGAGTTTGGGGGAAGGAATGCTTAAACACTGCTGGTGGGAATGTAAATTAATCCAGCCGCTATGGAAATCTGTATGGAGGTTCCTCAAGAAACTAAAAATAGTCCAGGTATGGTGGTACAGCCCTTTAATCCCAGCACTCTGGAGGCAGAAGCAGAGGCCTCTTTAAGTTTGAGGCTGGCCTGGTCTACACAGTGAGTTCCAGACCAACCTAGCTACATAGTGAAAACTTGTCTCAAAAAACAAAGTAAAAATAGAACCAGCACATGACCCAGAATACCACTCCGAGATATTTACCCAAAGCAATCTAAGCCAGCATACAGCAGAAAATCCCTCATATCCGTTTATATTCACAAACGCCAACTTCTGGAATCAGCCTAGGTGCCCAGTAATGTATGTTGGATAAAGAAAATGTGGTATGCATATGACAAGACTGTTTTCAGTCATGAAGAATAGAATTATATCTCTTGCAGGAAAGTGCATGGGACTGTCAATTATCATGTTAAATGGAATGTTAGACTCAAGACAAATATTGCATACTTTCTCTCATGTAGGGAATCTATATTTAAAAACAGCAAGTACTAATTGGGAAGAGGAATGGGGATCAATGGGAGGGAAGAGGGGATGAGAAAGTAACGGGGGGATATTATCAAAGTGCATGCACGAAGCGTCATTGGGAAATCTGTCACTTTATATAATGAATACATGTTCATAAAAAAAGTTTAAGGGTTTTTTTTTTTTTCTTTTGAGACAGGGTCAAGAACTCATTATGTAGACCAGGCTGGCCCAGAACTAACAGAGATCCACCTACCTCTACTTCCCAAGTGCTGGGAATAGAGGCATGTGCCACATGCCTGGCTTGATTTATGTTTATTTTTAAATTGTGTGTGTGTGTGTGTGTGTGTGTGTGTGTGTGCAGGGAGCCAAATTTGGGTCCTCTGAAGAGCAGTACACACTCTTAACCCCTGAGCCATCTCTCCAGCCCCATAAGTTTTTAGAAAGGTATTAGACTGGGCTGCATGTGGAGGTGAGGCTGCGACATTTGCAGGTCAAGTGCTCCTTCTTGTCCCATCAAACTGGGATTGGGAAGAAGGCCAGGAAGTCAGTCTCATGTGCATTCCTGTTCAGTTGGCTGGTGTCTCATTGAGGAGACCTCACCAGTAGAGCACACTGCTGGTGCCAAGAACCAGAAACAGCTGGAAAGCTATGTGTATCGACTGTTGAAAATTATAATTTCATTTCTCATCTAATTTTTACTTGAAATTACAAAAATTGATTTCCATTCCCAGAGCACATCCCAGTTAGTGGGGAAGGAATGAGGGTAGATCCAGTTTGGATGCCACAGTGGCAGTATCTCCATCACCCATCCATCTATTACCTGTCAATCAAATCAGTCTATCTGAGGTTTTGCTTTTCTTTTCTTTTTTGTTTTTTTAAGTCTTACAAGACAGCCCAGCTTGGCTTCAAACTTTCTGTGATCATTCTGCCTCAACCTCATGAGTATACAAGTGTGTGCTACCATGCCTAGATCTATCCATTTTAAACATGGCATCTATCCAGCCAAGGATTTGCTCCAAACACAGTTCCTACCTGTCCAAAACAGGTCTCAACAGGTGGGTGCCTAGTATGCCATCTGCCCATGGCCAAAACTGATGCCATGTGGGCCTGACTCCATCTGGCACACAAAGAACAGAGAGCAGACTCTCTGCTTGTTCTCGTTCTGACAGTCAAGAGACACCTCTCACTTTCCTGACTTTTTTTTTTTTTTTTTTTTGCTTTAGGCTTAGTCAGAGATTACTGTTATTTGCAACCTAAACATGTTCAAATATAACATCTGAAATTAAAGAAATTATCAGGTAACTTCTCATGTGAAATGAATAAATGTGAGTCACTAAATCATTTCTAAGCATCTCTGCATATGGATAAACTATGAAAAATTACTTATATTTATAAAACTTTATAATAAAAATATTAAATTGTATGATCAAAGTCTAACCCTGTTAGGATTGAGGGTGGTAGGGCACTCCTGTAGTATCAGCACTGGGTAAGCAGAGGCAAGAGGATGTGAGTTTGAGGTCAGCCTTATCTAAAGAGTAAGACCCTGCCTCAAGAAGAAAAACAATCCAAAAACATTGATGTTTTAGATTTCATTGAGAAATATCGCCTTCCTAATGACCTATAACATTTATCTTTTAAAAATTCCACACAAACCAATTAGAGGTTTCCTTTTAGGCATGTCTCCAAACAGATTTAGGAATTAGAAAAGAATATCAATTCATCCCTTCTTCCCCTTCTCCCTTCTTTTCTCCCTTTCCTGTGCCAGGGTCTCATCTTATAGCTGGGCTCAGCCCCAGGATTCCAGGTGTGTGCCATGACATCTGGCAAAATGTCTAGTTTTTCAGTCAATTCTTGGGTTACTCACTGACACATTTATAAAAAGCTATGGTTGACCATGTTGATGCATGCATGGAGGCAGCCAGGTGCACCCCTAGGGCCTCGGGAAGGATGCAGCCAGCAAAACTGGCATCCCTCTCTTCTCACAGCACCATTGTCTCCTCCCTGATGCTTTAAGTATGACTTCCCTGTTCCTGGCTCAGTTCCCTCACTACATAGTGAGGTAAGATGGACCCGTTTTTTTTGCCTGCTCCCACATTCAAGCAAGGGGAACATCTACATTGTTGTGGACTTTTATTGCTGGTGAAAGGAAGTTCTACTTCCCTATTGACTTGTTTGGGCAGTCAACTGACAGCAGTGGGAACCAGTGTCCTCCTACAAGCACTGGGAAGGATCCCTGCATCACACCTGATTTGATTGGGACAACCATCCATCTCTGGTATATATTTGCTAACCAAGAGCAACCAACAGCCATACCACACCTTGCATAGTATAGAGCCTTTCCAAAATCTTCAATCTCTTGATGGAACACACTTGCTCACCTATGAATTCATGAGGACATAACTAATGACAGTGATACCCGAGGATGTACTGCATGCCAAGCCAGCCCCCCACCCCCACCCCCGCCTCTGCTACAGACCTGGTGTCTACTGCAGCACAGTAGTTGGTTCCAGCAGATGGCCACAGCTCCTGGCAAGATCAATTAACTAAGCAAGCACCAATGCCTGTCTACCAGTCTCTTGGTGCAGGGTTACACAGAGGGTCCTGAAGTCACAGGTGGGTCTGGCCTTGTATGAATCAGGTCCCTTTACCTGAGACTGGAAACTCTTGCCAGAAGTTGGATATGGCAGCTCATGACTAAGGTTCCAGCACTCCGGAAGTAAAGGAAGGATTAGGATTTCAAGGCCAGCCTGAGATACATGGTGAGTTCTAGGCCAGCACAAACTATGTCAGACCCTGTCTCAAAAATAAGTAAGACGACAACAAAATCCTCACCAGGAACAGCAAGCTCTTGATCCCAGGGATGTAAAGATTTACCACACAAAAATGAAAGCTTCAGAAGTCAAGGTCACCTGTGATCCTAGCTACTCATAAAACCAAATAGCTGGATAGCAAGTTCAAAGCCAAGGTGAGTACTTCAGGATATCACACTTAAAGATTAGTAAACAAGGGCTGGAGATGTAGTTCAGAGGTAGAAAACTTGAAATACACAAAGTTCCTCAAACAATACTCAGAATATACAGTAAATTTTAGGTGGCTAGTGTACATACCAGCAATGCTCAATGCTTAAAAGTTGGCTTAACAAGTGTTAAAATTTTTTCATTAATTACATTTACTCATATATGTACGCGCCTGCACCATGGAGGTCAGAGGACAAGCGGAAGGAGTTTTTTTCTCTACTTTGACCAGCTGTATCCCCAGGACTGAACTCAGGTCATCAGGCTTGGCGGCAAGTGCTTTATACTGAGCCATCTCATTAGCCCACAAGCACTTTCTTAATAGAAAGCTACAAAATCATTACTTATCCTGCTACTGCTTGTTTAAACTGAGATTTTAAATGGGAAAAAATACCATCCCCTTCTTTCTGAACAAAATCAGGTAACATTAAGCATGTGAGGCAAGGGAAGAGGGAAAGAACTTGTTTTCAAGAACTTGCATCTATCCATATGCTTTTGGGGCAGTGCAGTCAAAATACTCTAGTATTTGTGAATTAAAACAATATTCTGCAAACCGCAGGAGGCTACTCTGACTTCCAACAGAACACATCTGTCCTCCTATTGCCCTTCCCGTTACCTGTTGCCTTCCTGAGACCCTCACACAAATTCAAGAGATGGCAGAAAACAGATTCTGGGTCTCAAAAGAGACTGAAAACCCAGACCAACAATTCCCAAGCCACCTAAAGCTGATGAATGGATAGCAAGCTAAGACCGGGATGTGGGGTAAACCCCTAAGGTCTTCCACATATACCAATCACTCCAAAGAGTTGCCACTTAGAGTGTGGACTTCCAAGCACCAAGTTTGAATCACTCTGCCTAATAGAAAGGCCAAAAATCTTCATACCTTTGATCTGTAACAATACATGAATATGTCACCTGCTCTTTCTAAAACAGTGTACAGAGATGTCCAGGCTGATTCTTTGATGAAATGCTGTTACTTCAGCTCTAGTGACCAGTCTCAGGTATCAAGAGGACATGCAAAACTCTAATCATGCCTGAAAGGAACCACTGGTCAATGTCTCGGTCAGAAAGATCCCTGTGGAGGACCCTGTGAGTAGGCAGTATCCTCTCCTCGCACCTGGAGAATCAGCCTTCCTGTCCTCCAAACCTCACTTAATTCAAAGCATCATTTCCTTTGTATAATATGAAACATAAAGTTATCAGTGTCACAGCAGGACATTTTAGCTCTATCTTGAACTGTGTTCACTGGCTATAATGTAGCAAATAAACACTGGGAGAGCACTCTTGCTCCAGCATGCACTTGGCTTGTGTATCTTGACTGCATATTTCATTCTCAACCCAGAATCGGGACAGGTCAAAGTACTTACCAGTGACTTTCTTACTGTCAGTAGAACTAACAAGACATTTATTAAGATCATCAAATATACTAGACATGGTGGCATATACGTTTAATCCCAATAGGGAGGTAGAGGCAAATGGATCTCTCTGAGTTCAAGGCCAGCCTGGTCTACCCAGACAAGTTCCAGGACAGCCAAGCCTACATAGTAAGATCCTATCTTTTAACAACAACAGCGCAAACAACAAATCTACAAAAACTTCCTTGCAGAAAACTTGTCTGCATGATATACCACATTTCTTTCCTGTTAGATAAAACCAGACCTTCAAGGTGGTATGGTCATAGACCATGCCACTATTTATATTAGCCAGTCTCTTATATAATCTCCCTTATTTGTCAAAACAACTCTAAGAGCTGGAGAGGTGGCTCAGCAGTTAAGAGCACTGGCTGCTCTTGAAGAGAACCAGGGTTTAGTTTCCAGCATCCACATGGTGGCTAACAACCATCCTTAACTCCAGTTTCAGGGGAAATGGATGCTCTTTTCTGGGCTCCATGGGCATTGCATGCATGGATGCACTAACATTCATTCAAGCAAAATACTCATACATATACAATTAAATCAATTTTAAAAATAAAAACTTTAACCCCAGCACTCAAGAGGCAGAGGTAGGCAAATCTCTGTGAAATCAAGGCCAGCCTACATAGTGAGTCCCAGGCCAGCTGGGGCTACAGGAAGACCCTGCCTCAAAACAAAAACAAAACTGAAATGGGCACTGTAAAAGTGAAGAACTTGGACCAAGAGTTAAACAGTGTCAAGAGCAAACCCCAAAGGAACAAAGACAAGGTTCACATAACACAGCCATGCTTGTGAGGCTTGTGTGGTGCTCTCCATGTTTTTTCCCCTACCAAATCTAGGAGTCTGCACCAAAACAGATCATGAAGTACAGAATGGAACTGCATTTCACTCTGTCTTTTCATAACTCTTCATTTCTGGCTCAGGTAGAAAAGAGAAACCAACTGTGCAAAGATTTTTACTGCCTTTATTGCCACTTGAGTTTCTCACTTTTTCTTTTAGACAATTTCGCATGTAAATCAGGCTGGCTTTAAACTCAGTGGTCAGTTTACCTCTGCCTTAGTGCTGGGGCTAAAGGTGTGTGCCACAAGCTTATCAAAGCATTTTAATTCTTATTGTCATCTACTAAACTCTTGGTTCATTGCCTGTACTTAGCTCATCAAATGTAAACAATTAAAATCTCTAAAGGTTCTGATATTTTGCTAGAAAGTAAAGACCTAAATATTTGTGAGTACTAATTTACAAAAAGTTCAAATACTAACCCCAAAAGTTGAAATGTTAACGTATGATCAACTGCAATTCACAGTACTCTATTGAGTAATTCTCTATGATGAAAACTCACCAGAAAATGCAATTATGTCTGGTGTAAATACAGTGTTCAAAAGAAGTTGGTCAGCAAACACTGAACATATGACACAGGTGCCCAGCAGTCACACAGACACTGCAGAACAGATGAAAAGTCATTCCAGCAGGCTGAGACTCAAGCCAAGTGCAAAGAACCCAGGAATGACAATCCAGACTCTAGGCTGTTAGGGACACATGTCATCAATGGCTAGACTAAATCATGGGTCAACAAAAGCTTGCAGATTCTCCCTCTATTGTCTCATACAAGCGGCCAGACAGTACATAAGGACATAAGCAGGACGGTGTTCCAATGAAACTTTATTATAGACACTAAAATCTGAATTTCATAGGATTTTCATGTATCATGAAATGTAATTTTTTTAAACCACTAGAAACATAAGGACCATTCTCAGCTCACAGGCCACACAAAAACAGATGGACTAATGTGATGAGCGCACAGTCATTTCCTAACCTCTTGTCTAAATTTTTGACATTTATTTGCTGGCATGGAGGTAACTTCTATTTCCTTAAGTGAGATCAATAATAAACAATTTGCTTAAGGCTTTGTCTAAACTGCTGGTGTATAAATCTTTAAGACAAAAATTTTTAAATGACATGTTAAAATTAAATGCTAGAGAAACAAACTGGCCAAGTTTCATTTATTTCTTGACGCAACATCTGTACAGCTCACACATGGCAGGAAGCGCATCTTGGCTTAATAACAGCATCAGGCTGCGCTTCCGGTTATAATACAGCAAGGGCAAGGTTGAGGGGAAATGTACATTTATACACTTCATATAAGTTAAGGTGGCTACACTATAACCTAGGCTAGCAAAGGTAGGACTTGAATCGCACTAATTAGACCACTTGTGTTTGATCTAATAAAAATGTACCCAATCATTAAAAATGGCCAGGAGGGGACTAGGCCAGTATATAAAATATCTGTTATGTAAAATTTACCCATTTATCTTTTTAAAAAATAATATTCAGATTTTAAATCTTTGTTATTGACTTGTCATATGGACATACATTATGGTAGCAAGAAACACATTTGCTGTACTTTAGCAACCTGGCTAATTAAAAAATTTTTTTTATAAATCAGAACATTTTAGACAGCCAAATTAAATCTCTTCTTTATATATCTGTTAGGTTGCTTCCAAGTCACTCCCCTAACCTCGAGAAGTCAGTTTGCCTCTCACTGAAGTGTTTCATTTGAGCCTGTATGTGGATGTATAGCTTCTAAAACACTGACCACAGACCCTGTCTGGTTACACATGGCACCATGAAGACAAGGCTGAATCTCAGCCAGCTCCAGAAGAGGTTCCTTTCCTGATATTCTCTAAAAATATTCATCTGACCTTCTTCACACCTCTGAAAAGGCAGCAACATCATAAACACACAGGCAGATTTTGTTCTCACGCAAGCCCATGTCCACCAACTACCTGTTATAAGCCCTCTCTTTTTTTGACTTTTCTAGAGCTTTGTCCATGGTTTTCTCATTCTCCCCCCGACATTTGGGGCAGTACCATTTGCCCTTTGGTTTATGGTTGAGTCCCACACAGGAGAAGTGGAACCATTCAATGGGGCACTCGTCGTTGTCACAGCCTATCATTTCTCCATAGGAGACCTGATTACACAGACAGTACGTGGGCTCATTGGGGTCGATGGGAAGGTCTGCCGGGGAAGCCTCCCTCTCTGCTTTGGCCTTGGAGCGTTTCTTCTTCTTCGAGGTTTTCGCTTTCTTCTCCTTGGGCGTTCCTGAGGTGATGTCATCATGGTCGTGATTAGTCGATGCATTCTCTCGATTCTCGTTGTTGCGCTGTCTCCGGGACCGCTTGTTATTTGGCTTGTCTGCCTGCGTGATTGTCTCATTCTTAGACTTGTCCTGGCCAGCCTTGCCGCTATTGCCCATACTGTCATTGATGTCCTGGTGTGCCTCAAAGAGCTCCACATGACTGTCCACTTGTCTGGTTCGGTTCTCCACGAGCTCCACCATCTGACTCACAATCTGGATCTTCTCGTCGCCCAGTTCCTGGCTGCGGATCAGGGCCCTCTGGATGCAGTGCAGCATGCGCCTCTTCTGGGTGCCATCCGTCTCACGTTTGAACTTCTCATAGTAGTCATCCAACTCCTTCAGAATTTCTACAAAAGAAAATAAAACTCATTATATATCCAAATTACAACATGAGTGAAGAGATGTACTAGAGAAGCCTTTTATTTAGTCACTCATCTGTAATGATAAAAAAGAAGGAACTGAGATGGGCGTGGGGACTTGGGAGGCAGAGGCAGGTGGATCTCTGTGAGATGGAGGCCAGCCTGGACTACATAGTGAATTCCAGTAAAGCTGGAGCTCTGGGAAGATCCTGTCTCAAAATAAATAAATAAAAAAAATTAAATAATAAAAGCAATTGCAAAGGACAGAAATGACCAAGGCAAACGTTTCTGGTGTAAAACCTACTACCTGCAGGCTGTCTAGTCTTTAACTATTGGGGTGGGAGAGTGGTCTTCAGAACTAAATACAAATGCTAACATGGATCCCATTTGGCAAAGTGCCCCCAGAATGTTGTACATAGTTCAGAAGTAGTGAATGAAAAGTTTAAGTATCTTTTAATAATTTAAAGGCCTTCATTCTGTATTTTTCTTAGTGTGTGTACTTGCTTAAGTATGTGCAAGTGTGAGGGGCCTATACATGTAGAGGCTACAGGGGAATTTCAGGTTTCTTCTCCTGCTTACCACCTTAGACAGGGTCTCTCCTGAAGTTAGAGCAATCAGAACCAGAGATCCTTGAGTCTCCACCCCCCCCAGCACACGGACTACAGGTACTTTTTAATCTGTTCTGGGGATCCAAAATCAAGAACTCAAGCACTTTACTGTATGAACCTAATCCATTTTAGCACATCAACATCTAGAATATCCTATGGAGAATTATGTACAGATTTAGATAATGGCTCTCTATAGCTTAAAGAAGGGGCTACAACAGTTGCCTTCAAGATCATTCTCACATGTCGCTCTGAATTCCTGAAAACATGAATGTTTTTGGACATAGTAACCCAGATAATCTAGGCTTGCTTTAAAACAAAAGTGATGGATTTTACTTTATCACCAATACCACCTCTACTGATTACAATAATAGTTTTTTTTGTTTTTTTTTTTTTTTGGTTTTTGAGATAGGGTCTCCCTGTGGCTGCTCCAGCTGGCCAGAACCCACTATGCAGACTAGTCTGGCCTCCACATCACAGAGATCTACCTGCCTTTGCCTTCTAAGTGCTGGAATTAAAGGTGTTCACCACCAAGTCTGGAATAATAATACCTTTTGACCAACTGTAAAAGTCAAAAGACTGTATGTAAAACAAGTAAAATCCCTTAGTACTGAATTTAAGCCTTCTTAGTCAGGCTTTTAAAAAGTGTACAGGATTATAAAACATCATTTGGCAAATGCAATTAGACAATTTCTCAAGAAATAAAAGTTGTTAAATAGGGGGCAGGAGAGATGGCTCAGCGGTTAAGAGCACTGGCTGCTTTTGCAGAGAGTCCTTGGGTTCAGTTCCCAGCACCAACATGGGGGCTAACAATCAATCAGTTCCAGGGGATCCTACTATGGTGTACTTCCATACATGCAGGCAATACAGTACACACATAAAATAAAAATAAAATTTAAAAACAACGACAGATTTCTTAGATACCCTAAGTATCTCACCAGTAAGACTACCAACAGGCTAATAAGGAGAAGCAACACCACCACCGCAGCTCTGGAGGGAGTGGGAGGGGGCTGGTTAAGTCTTTCCGCTTAGCCTGGACTGCTGCTGACCCACCAGAGCCCAATATAGAGAAAGAATAACATTCAGTCTACCCAATTACTACAGCATTTAAGTTTACATAAGATGGCACTTAAGTTCTTTAAGAGGCACATCTTCCGAGGGGTATTTTTATAACACTTGAAAAACAATTCAAATAACATCAAATGCCTTTTACAGCTTCCAAAGCATAACCCCTCCTGGATTCATCTACAACCTGTGTACTAGCTAACCGTCAACCAGCTCGATTGGACAGTGTTTCTGAGAGCAAGGGCTTGGTCCAGGGCCATACCGACACTGCCCGCGATAGGAGGCCCAGTACGAGTGGACCACATGGTCCACAGCACTCACAGGACTAAGGGACAGTCCCCGGTAGCGGACGTTGGGTGGAAGCGCTCTCCAGCCACTCATGCCTCTGGACCATGCGAGATATGGCCGCAACCCGTGGGGCGCCAGGCTGGGGAAGGTGACCAGAGCCTCCCGCCCAGTCCCGGTAGTCACTACCGCTCCGCGGCCGGAAGTATCCGCGATGGCATTCCACCCAATGAGATGAGGGAAAGGAGCCCCGCCCCCGGAGCCACCGCCTGAGGGCCCTGACTGAGGGCGGAGACCATGAAGGACACCAATCAGAGCGCAGGACACGCGAGCACGGCCCGCCCAAGAGGCGGTAGAAGCCAATCGAAGGCCACAGGACGGGCGACCCGAAGACATTCAAATCGACCCGACCTCCTCCCTCGCCCCGCCCTCCTGGATAGGAAAAGCAGGCAGCGGAAACCCGGACGCGGCCAGGCACCGAGCAAGGCCCGCCCCGCGCCCGGCCGCCAACCGCCCCGCAGCACACAGATAAGGACATTCCAAGGGGGACGTCACGACCAATCGTAGGCTGGCCAAGGCGGAACGTTCCGCAGTATGCTAATGAGCTTTCTATAAAGGCCGCTGCGAAGCTACGTCTCGGGTAGAGCGCGAAGGGGCGCTTTCTCCACTTGGCTGTGGTTTGTGTGGGCTAAACGGGCTCCCACCTCCCCCAACTCTACGTTTCCCTGCTGCGCACTTCTGTAAACACTTTAAACTCCTAGCACTGGTCCCCATCCACAACAAGCCCCAGACCTCGCGGGAAACTTTCCCAAGCACTGCCCAGCTGGCTCCGCGCGGCCCGGGTCTGCAGGGCAGGAGCGCTGGTACCCTCACCTGCCGCGCTCCTTCGAGCCAGCGGCGTGCTGCGCCCCCGAGCGCAGCAGATGGGCGCTTGCCCCGTGCTCCTCCCCTTCCACAACACACCGCGCCCCTCGCCGTCGGCCCCAACCCGTGTCCCGAGCCAAAGGAGGGCCAGGGCGAGCAGGGCCCGGCCGATCGCACGACCCCGGTTTGGGACTGCCCCGTACTTTATGTAACACTCGGGTCCAAGACCCGGCGGGGAGCAGCAGCGCTCCGGACCGGGGGGACCCCAGCCGGCAGCAGTGCCTTCAGCTCCGGAGCCCGCGGCGTGCAGCCGCGGCGCCGGCACAGCCCTCCAGCTCGCACGGCCGAGCCCCGCGCCCCCTCCCCCGCAGCACCGCCTCATCACTTCACTACAAAGAGAGCTTTGGTCGCGCAGCCTTGCAGCCAGCCGCTCGCGCTCCTTCCTCCTCCGTGTCCCGGGGCTCCACACACAAGGACCTCGGGGGATCAAAGGCGCTCCAGACCTTTTGTTCCTGCTCCTAAGAGGACCCCGCCGGGCCGCCGCTCGCTCCTGGTCCAGCAGGACCCTCCAGCCCCGTAGCCGGGACCGATGGATGGACGCGGCCGCCCCCGCCCATCCATCACTCGCCGTACCTTGGTATTTCGC
The DNA here is from genome assembly GCA_035773235.1 of Eospalax fontanierii. NCBI lineage: Eukaryota > Metazoa > Chordata > Mammalia > Rodentia > Spalacidae > Eospalax > Eospalax fontanierii. The sequence continues at coordinate 42,792,731 of CM069524.1, forward strand.
GTCGATCTCCCGCATCAGCGAGACGTTCCTCTGCAGGTCGAAAGGCAGGGACTCGATGGAGTCCAGGTAATCCTCCACATAGTTCACCAGGTGGATCTGCTCCCCGTTGGCAGGACTCAACATGGTTCACCCCGGAGGTCCCCGGCGACTCGGCGGCTTTCCGCTTCCTCCACCCCCCGCCCCCCTCAAACAGCACTGCAAAATGCAAAGCGCTCGCCCTCCCGCGCCCCCCCCCGCCTCTCCGGCCCGGCCAGCCGGTGGCTACATCTGCCGCCCTCCGCGTCGCCTCCGGGTCCGCGGGGACCCCGGCGCCTGTGGGCGCGGGCCGCGGTGGCCGAGGCTCTCGGCTCACAGCCCGCCGGCCGTGCAGGCCCCCTCCCGGGCGGCGGGCGGCGCGGGGGGCCGCGCGTACGAGCGCGCACACACCCGGAGAGCTCTGGGCGCCCAGGCCGCCGCCGCCCACCCGCCACCGGCCTGGAGAGAGGAGGGAGAGGGGCAGACAGCGGGAAGGGCGCGCTCCGCCGCCCGCCGCGCCGCACTTGTCCAACGTGGAAAACCCAAATACCAGTTTCAAACACTTGGGAAACATTCAGCCCCGCGCACACCGCGCATGCGCTTCGCCAACCCCGCCTCCCGGCGGCGGCCCCGCCCCCACCGCATTCACGCCCCTCACCGTCCCGGGCCGGGGGGCGGTGGGCCAGGAGGCCGGCCGTGCGGGGGCGTGGCCTGTCACTGTCGCTGGGGGCCAGGGTCGCGTAGGGGACAGCGGCGGGGCTGCCAAGGGCAGGAGCGCAGCCAGGCGAAACTTTACTAGGAGTTTGGCACTTGGTGGCCGACCTACTGGGCGTAGCCGCACGCCGGCCAAGACACGCGGGGTGGCGGCCTACTCTTCAGAAGAGACACGCCCCGCCAAGACGAACCTTCGCCGCGGGCCTCCAAGACTAAAAGGTGCCGGGAACTACCGTCCTCCAGCCTAACTAGGAGTCCCCGCCTCACAGCACAGCATAAATACAGCCCTGAACAGAACTGGCAACCACGATAGCCAATCGTTTTGTAGACCTTACCTCTGTGGCCAATCGGATTGATGAGGGGGCGTGGCTGAGGCAAATAACTCCGCCCACACTTCTAGTACTAGAGCGCTGCCCTCCAGGAGGCGGGCTGAGAGGGTGGGTCCAGGAGAAGCGGAAGTGGGCGCGCATGCGCAAATTGCTGGCGGCGATGCGGTCCCGCGCGGGAGAGATCTACCGAAGCGCAGCGGGACCACCACTCCCAGCATCCTCGGCGGCTCCTGCGCCTGCGCCATTCGCCCCCGTCTTCCCTTTGTGTCGCCTTCCGCAGCTCAGTTTGGAATAGCCTGGAGACAAAGGGGCCCGGGAGGGAAGCTCTCTTGAGGGCCGAGTGCCTGAGGAGGGTGGGCTGGTGAGAGCGACTCCTCCTCTGACCTCACCCCTTCTTCTCCCGCGCCTTGAAGGCACGTTCTAGGGCTCTCCACTCTGAAGAGGCTGCCTGTAATCGAGCAAGCGCCGGCCGGGGTCGTGCAGTCCTCGACGCCTCGAACCCACCCCTCCCCCACAGCTGCCAGACTTAGGAGTGTTTGGAAAAGCCGGGCAGAGCGAGCGGTCGCCATGGCGACGGTTCTGTTGAAGCCCGCCCCCTTCCGGCCTAGGACACGCCCCGGGGCGGAGACATGCTGTGGTCCTGGTGCTCGGGCCTTTGTGCTGGTCAGGCCGCGGTTCAGCTGTCGCAGACCATCGGTGCTCAGCGTCTATGCTGGCTGCAGCTCCCCGGCTTTGTGTCTTGTTTCGGGTTGATCAGCCATCCCTCCTCCTGGGAGCAGTGAATGCTCTCTGCTGTGGTCGCTGACTGCAGACCACCTCGCAGAGCCTGACCTGTGGCGCTGTGCGAGGAGTGCTGAGGACCGCGCCCGATCCGGGCGCCGGCCTCTCATGTCTGCTGGGACGTCGCCGAGGCGCCAGGCCAGCTCTCCATCTTCCTAGGCGTCCTCATGTTTGGATGGTGTCGGATTTCAGCTAAGTGTCCCGGGTTCATCCTGCTGCAGAACAGGACATACCACTTCTGACCTAGAGGATGTACTTTAAATGGCTCACGTTCCGGAGTTAGGATTTGGAACGGCTTCTGAAACACGGTGACATCAGAACTCTCGGAATGTTTCAGAGTACTCCATATAATCCAGTAATGTCTCGGACTAATCCAATGCAGTGTATATGAAATAGAATATTCACGTAGGGGGTGCGCATTGCGGCGATGGGTGGGGACCTTTGTGATTGAATGTCTGTAGCAAGGGACACTACATTCAACTGTTTTGTATTTCGAGTCAGATTGGGACATTGCTAGGCGGCTAAAGAAGAGAACTGTCTACACTTAAAAGTACGGGGTTTGTTTACAGGGCCACAGAACGTCCACGCTGATAATCTGGTGAAAAGTGATTTTTACAACAGCCAACTGTTTCCAATCCCAGTTAAAAGCAAACGAAAGAAGTTTCATTTCATTGCCCCAAGAAAATGTATCGGCCACTTCTCTACACAAAAGACTGAAGGGGTGGCACCCAAGAAACACTACAAGGAATAAAGTGTAGAGAGGGGTACAGAACTGAACACGAAAATTGGGCGTTTCCCTCAAAGATCATATAAAGAGTTTAAGGTCACAATGGCATTTTACAAATTAGGACAGGTTCTTTTTATCTCAGCATGAACATGGCCGGGAATGAACAATGTTTATCTGGATTTTAGAATCGGGGTGGTGGTGCCTATGCCTTCGATTTCAGCACTTGGGAGGTGGACATAGGCATAACTCTTGAGTTTGAGGGCAGCCTGTCCAGGCTGGGCAGGACTACATAGACCCTGTCTCAAAAAGAAAAAAAAAAAAAAGTTAAAGGTTAGAAATAATTTACCCTTTCTAGTGATCATCAAACTGGAATTTGACCCGGTTATCGTTCAAAGAGTCACACTACTATCTGAATAATCAACCATTTCATTCCTCTGGTTCATGGAGTTTACAAACCAAAAAGGCATCTTGCTCAATCAACTAGAAGTACTTGGCAAGTGCCTAACACGTGCCAACTGTGATATTATTGGCTTTACGAAGTGGCTTTCTGACCCAAGTTCAAAAGACCAATAATGGGCTGGAGATGTGGCTCAGCAGTTAAATGCTACAGCTCTTGCAGAGGACTAGAGTTTGATTCCCAGTGTCCATGTAGAACCTCATAACTACCTGTAACTCCAGCTTCAGGGAATCCGATAATCTCTTCTGGACTTCTGGGCACCTGTAGTCAGACATGCACACACAGACACAATTAAATCTTTTTTTAAAAAGACCAACAGATAAAACATAACCATAATCAAGTATTTAAAATATTTCATACAGAAAAGGAAGGATTTGGGAGCTGGGGAGATGGCTTGATCTGTAAAAGGAAAGCGTGAGAACCTAGGTTTGGATCCCCAACACCCATGTAAAAACCTAAAAGGCAGGGAGAGGTGGAGACAGGTTAATCCCTGGGGCTCACTTGGTCAGCCAGTCTAATTGAATTGGTGAGCTCCAGGTTCAGTGAGAGATCCTCTCTCAAAAACAGAGCAATTGGGGCAGACCTCTGACCTCAACTCCATGTGCATGTGCATCTTTATACACATATAAACTAAAAAAAATTTAAGTGTGGAGTCTGGGGGGATGGTCCAGTGAATAGTGTGCAAACCTCAATGTGCAACCCCAGAACTCACCTAAAGCTGGAAGGGTAGTTCGTATGTCTAATCCTAGTCAAGGTGGGTGGTAGAGACAGAAAAACCCTCAGAAGCTGCAAGGCCCACTGGCCTGTGTTCTCAGTGGAGAGCAGTAACAAAAAATGTCTCAAGATAGAAAAGAGAGCTGACACCCAAGGCTGTCCTCTGACCTCCAAATGTGCACTGTGGCATAAGCTTGTGCTCCTCTGAACATGCATGTACATACATACACACAGATTTTGAAGACACTGAAGAATCATAACTATTAAATGTTAATATTGTTTCATTAACTTTTTTATGTGTATGAGTGTTTTGTCTAAATGTATGTAGAGATTAGAAGAAGGTCTCAGATTTTCAAGAACTGGGGTTATGGATAACTGTTAGCTGCCATGTGGGTGCTGAGAACTAAACTGGTCCTCTGCAGGAGCATCCAATACTCCTAACCACTGAGCCATCTCTTCAGCTCCCAAAATTGTTTCTTAAAATTGTCTTTTAGTGAAGCAGAGGTGGGTGGAACTCAGTGAGTTCTAGGCCAGCCTGGTCTACCTAAAGTGTTCCAGGGCAACCAGGACTGCAGAGAGAGGGAGGGGAAGAGAGAGGAACATACAATTATTTGTTGTGAAGTGCTTAGAAAATAAACATTAATTCATTTATTTGGACTTGGAATGCCATGTAAGCAGTAGTCTACCCAACTATGTCCTACTTTGCATTTACAAAATTTTGCATCAAAAAAAATGTAATCCAAAGAATTGTGTCATTGATTAAGAAATGGCATTCACTATCATCAAAAAACTGGCATCCATGGTATTTTGGAATCATTTAAATTCACTTCCTTGTTTTGACAAATTAAGAAGGGAGGTAAGAGCCAGAGAGGTGGTTCCACAGTTATAGATCCTGGCCACCAAGCCTAAGGACCCGAGTGGACCTGAGTTTGATCCTCTGAGCTCACATGGTACAAGGGAAGAACCAGCTCCTGAAAGTTGCTCTTCTGGCCTCCACATGTGCACAATGGCACACACATACACATACACAAAGGTAATTAATTTTTTAATTATTTTCATTCGTTATTTGTATTTTATGTGTATTGACTGTATTGCTTGCATGTATATAAGTGCACCTGTGTCCTGAACTGCCCATAGAGGTCACAAGAGGGTGTTGGATCCCCTGGAACTAAAGTTAAGGATTGTGGTTAGCTGTCATGTGTGTATTGGGGATCAAACCTGGGTCTTTTGCAAAAGCAGCCAGTGCTCTTAACTGCTGAGCCATCTCTCCAACCCCAATACATGTAATTCAAACAAACAACAAACAAAAAACTGTCCTTGAAACCTTGTCCTTTCAAGCAGAGACTGGGGAAGCAGTGACTATCAGTCCAGGAAATGCCTGTTAAACAGAGGCAGAGACTAGGCCTGAAAGACTTCTTGCAGTTTCTGGTTGGAGGTATTCCCCAAGACTCCTGGGACAGAGGATACCATTATGCTTAATGTCAGTTTCTTTCCTCATATCAGCTATCCTGAACTTGGCTTCCATTCCCAGCCCAATCCTGCAGGTGTATGTAGTCTGTTTGATGTTGCAAGCAACATGTCTGAGATTGGCAAGATGGCTTAGTGATGCATAGTAAGTCCCTGCCTTAAAAATAATTTGTTTTGTTGTTGTTGTTTGAGATGGGACCTTCCTGTAGCCCCAGCTGTCTTGGAACTGGCTATCTGGACCAGGCTGGCCTTGATTTCACAGAGATCCACCTGCCTCTGCCTCCCCAGTCCTGGGATTAAAGACATGCACCAACACACCCAGAATTTTTTTTTTTTTAAAGAAAGGATGTGACCTCAGAGGAACTTTTCTTTTGAAGTATATGCTGATGAATATCCCCAGTTTCTTTCATTTTACTTAATAGTTAATTTGTAAAACTTCAATACTCAAGATCAACAGAAAGTGGGTCATGTTTATCATTGTGTTTTTTGTTGTTTGTGTTTTGAAACAGGTTATCACTAGTCTTGAGTGCTCAAATTAACAGATGTGAGCCAGAGCCTTAAGAAAGAGTAAACTTGCTGCCAGTCAAGGTTGAACACATTATAAGACTAGTGTCCTGCAGACTGGAGCCACCATTGTTGATTTAGAAGTCATGATTTTCAGTGGCTCATCCAAACATGCCAGCTATCCATATTCACAGGAAGGGTTTGGCTTTAGATGCTCCTTAATCTGTTTTGTTTGTTTGTTTGTTTGTTTTTGTTTGTTTTAATGCCTACTCTAGGGGCCTGAGAGATGGCTCAGCAGTTAAGAGCACTGGCTGCTCTCCCAGAAAACCCAGGTTCCATTCCCAGCATCCACATGGCTGCTCACAACATCTGTAACTCCAGTTCCAGGGTATCTGATGCCTTCTCTGGCTGCCATGGGCACTGCACACATGTGTTGCACTTATATGTAGGCAAATAATTTATACAATATAAAATCAAAATACACCAAAAATAGATTTAGATGTCTACTCTAGCTCTTGCTTTGAATTCTGCATATCCTCATAGACTACAACCCAGTTTTTTGTTTCTGTTTTGCAGTGGGCACATCTCATCAGAATCACAGCTTTCTCTTAATCATGTATTTTACCACCCAAACTATATTGCCTGCACAGAAAGAGTTTGTGAGGGACCTTCTCAGCACAAGATCTTTTCTGAATTTTGTGCAGGATACATTGAGGAAGTTAAAGAATTTACAATCATTGGACCTGGTGGCTCATGTCTTTAATGCCAACATTCGGGAGGCAGAGTCAAGTCAATCTCTGTGAGTTCAAGACCAGCCTGGTCTACATAGTAAGTTCCAGGACAACTGGAGCCACAAGGGAGATCCTGTCTCAAAAAGACCAAAAAAAGAAAAAAAATTACAGTCAGGAACTCAGGGAGGGAGAGGTGTTGTGGTGGCTTACGCTTGTAATTCTGAAATTTGGGAACCTTAGGCCGAAGTTCAAGGCCAATCAGGATTGCATAGAGCCTGAGGTTCTGAGTGAGATCTTAACCCATAACCACAGTCAGGCATGGTGATGCACACCTTTAATAACAGCACTCAAGAAGCAGAAGCAGGCAGATCTCTGTGAGTTTAAGGCAGCCTGCTATAGAGTTCCAGACCAGCTGAGGCTACAGGGAGACCCTGTCTAAAAATATAAAAAATAAAAACAACCCACAAAAACAATACAAACAAAAATAACAACAATAAACAAAAAAACAAGAGTTCACACACATACATACACCTCACATACACAAATGCATGCACACACACACACACACACACACACACATATATATATATATATACACACACACACACACACACATATGCAATTACAAAATAACATGAAGGTGCCACGGTGGTTGTGAGGAAGGATAATATCCCTGAAGAACCTGGAATGTACAGGGACCATGAGTGGTCACCATAATATTGTATAGAATAGTTTGTATTACACAGCAGTTTAGCTTGAAACAGAATTGTAGAGTCAAGAATGTTCAGAAAAAGGTACTCTAGGAACACCTGTGTCTTCTTAATTATTTGCCTTTCAAGAGAACATCAAAAAAGTTTGAAAACCAAAACACCAAAAAAAGAAATGAGGAACCTGAATGTTGGCTGAGAAAGCAAAGGGGATTTTTTTTTTTTAACAGACTTTTGAAAGATATCAATGAGGTATGTTCATGGAGAGCATTTGAATGTAACTCAGAACAGTTGTCAGGAGAAGGATGATAAACCTTTACATCTTTTTTTTGGTTTTGTTTTAAGACAGATTCTCATGTAGCAGAGGCTGGCCTTGTACTCCTGATGCTTCAGCCTCCATCTCCCAAGAGCTGAGATTACAAGAGGAGGTTACCAACACTAAAGTTTTTAATCTGAAAGACTTTTTTTTTTAAACGTATTTTTCTTTTATATATATCAGTGCCTTCTCTGCATGTAAGCGGGCCACTCCAGTTCAATCCCCCAGAACTGAAGTTATGGTTGATTGGTAACCAACCATCACGTGGGTGCTGAGACCTGAACCTCGGTCCTCTGCAAGAGCAGCCAGTGCACTTAACTACTGAGCCTTGTCTCCAGCTCTAAAATTTTTAATCTTAAAATGAATCCCAAGCAGACATTTCCTGTTAATTGTATTTGATCAATGGGTCATTTCCTAGTGTTGGTCCTTCATCCTCAGCTCCCAGGACAGTGTGAAGTACAGAGGTCCCATGTGTACTGGGATGCAGTGTTGATCCACTTGTGCGGAGTGTGGCAAGGCACACACGTGTAATGCCAACATAGTGTGTTCATATGGGATGCAGCGTCTAAAGACACACATGTCGGCGTGTTTCTGTTAGCAGTGTTTGCAATGAAGACGGTATGTGCACGTTGGGGTGCATAGGGGTCCACAGTTATTGTCTGAGCATGCTGGAATGCAGTCATGCAGTATATTGGAGTGCAGTGTTGAAATACACATCCTGTGAACGTTGGGGCACACACTGTTCTGTGATACAGATCAAGTTACAGCGGTGAGACCGCGGTGAACACAGAGGGGCACCCGCGCTCAGTGTCCCCAGAGACACTAAGCATGATCTGAGCTAATAATACCCGAGCTCAGGCCACGCCTCTCCCTGCAGCCCTGCAGCCCCAGCCCCGCCCGTCCACCCTCCCAGAGCCCTGTCCGGTGCCTCCAGCTCTAACACCCACCGCTGGACGCAAGCCAACCCTCAGAGGAGCCCCAACCGGAAGTGGGCGGGTTAGGGGTCTGGTCCCAGACATGGGCGGGGCCTCCATTGCAGGGGCGGGGTCTTCTTGGGTGGGGTCTGGTCTGCCTCTCCTGGGCAGGGCCTCTGCCGCGGGGGCGGGATCTCCGAGGGCGGGGCTTGGCCTGCTGTCCCAGCTACCAGCGCGTCCGCTCCCTCCCACCGCTGACATGCTGTGGACGCATGGGAGCCGCTCTGGTGTTCCGCTGTTCCGGGTCGCGCTGGGCCGAGGGCGGCGCGGGCCGGAGAACCGGACGGCATGCGCGGGACGCGGGCGGACCTGGCAGCAGCCAGAGGGCCAGGACACGGGCGTGCGGGTGCACAACAGCCTCACCGGCCGGAAGGACCCGCTGATCGTGGCCCGCGCCGAAGCCGTCTCCTGGTAAGTGCGCAGGGCGGAGCAAGAGAACCACTGTGTCCTGTCGTCGTGCTGGTTCCGAGCTGCAGCCTTGGAGCAGGTGCACCGTGCGCGTGCACCCGGCCTGTGCAGCTGTGTGGTGCGGGAGCGAATCAATTCTGGGACCGTACCAATCCTGGGACCGCGACGTGGGGTGCCCTGAGCGGTCACCTTAAAATCTGCGTGTGTGTGTGTGTGTGTGTGTGTGTGTCGTGTGTGTGTGTGTGTGTGTGTGTGTGTGTGACAGAGAGAGAGAGAGAGAGACGGTTGTTATTGAGAACTGAGAGTCCTTTCTTGCAGATGTCTCAGGAGATGGATCTTACTGTGTTTCCAGGTACAGCTGTGGACCAACTGTGTACGACCACGCGCACCTTGGCCATGCATGGTGAGTTTCCTGAATTTGAACGTTGACACATCAGGGGATCATTTTGGAAAGCGTAAGGTGTTCACTTGTTCTGAAATGTACTGAGTTATTACTATCTCCTGGGAAGTATGAGAAGCACGAGTTTGGTCTTTGTAGCTATTCTGAGCTCTTGTACCCATTGCACAGGTCAGGATGCTGAGGGAGGTAGTGTGGAGCAGTAGAGAGGCCCCTGTGGGAATTAGATGTTTGTAAGACTGATCCAGGGAGTGGAATCAACTTCAGGCTTCTTAGCATTCCTTAGCTTCTTGGCCTTGCGCAAATCACTTTTCTTGCTGCTGTCTTGAGACCCCAACGACAATAGCCCATGGCAGTTTCCGGAAATGCTGTCTATAAAGTGCTGCTACCTCAGCACCTGACGTGACATGTTGCTAGTCCTCAACCATTAATGAGGGTGGTAACTCTGCAGGGCCACACTCTTGGGATATTGGAGCTGGGGTGCAGCTGGGTCTTGACCCCTGAACCATAAGATGCACTTGCCTTCTGTATCTGCTGCCTACAGTCTCCATTTCCCAATATTTTGTCTGATGGCTTGCACATTTTTTTCTTGGGTATTGGCCAGACCAAGACGAAATGCATGCTTGTGGAAATTAGAAGACAACCTCAGATGTCACTCCTTAGGCACCATCCACTTTTTGAAACAGAGTTTCTCACTGGCTTGGAACTTGAAAAGTAGGCCAGGTTGGTTGACTAGTGAGCCCCAGGGTGTGTCTCCCCCTTCCCCCCAGTGCTGGGATTGCAAAGCCATGCCTGCCTTAATCTGCAATTATTTGCTTTTATCCAATTTGTCATAGTTGAAAATCAGAGTTCTAGAACATGAACAGTAGTGGTAAAAAGCTCTCACCATTTTAACTTCCTATTGAGATTGTGTTTCAAATGAATTTCCACACATTTAAATAGATGCAAACTCACTCAACAGCTCTTAAACTTAAAAACACTAATACTGTGTCCAGAATTGATGTGATTGTTTTGAAAGCTTTTCCTGGGGACCTTTGTGGGTCACCAGGTATAGCCCAGTCTATAAAAAGGCTCTTGCTTGAATTAGTTCCCCTTAAACCATCACTTGTAGTACACAGTTGAAGTTTTGTAGTGGTGTGTTATAGTGCATTTTTCAAGAATAATCATGGTGGGACCAGAGAGATGGCTCAGTGGGGTAGAGGTCCTTGCTGAGCAAGCCTAACAGTCTGATTTTGATCCCTGTGATCCCTGTGGTGGAAGGAGAGAACTGAGTCTACAAGCCACACCCGTGTTATGGAATGTGTATGCCCACACACATGTGCCTGCATACACATAATTCAGACAACAATGATAAATAAATTTTACTTTGAAGTTTTGTGTTTTTGAGACAGGGTCTCCCCAGAGCTCCATCTAGCCTGGAACTTGCTGTGCAGACCAGGGTAGCCTCAATCTCACAGAGATCCACCTGCCTCTTGTCTCTTAAGTATTGGGTTTAAAGGCAATTGCCACCATGCCCAAAATAAATAAGATAATTTTTAAATAAAAAATTAATAATGGTGATGATTTTGTGCATCAAAGACAGTCCAACTTTTTTTTCCCTTTTAGCTCATATGTTAGATTTGATATCATCCGAAGGATCCTTACAAAGGTATTTGGATGCAATGTGGTCATGGCGATGAGCATCACAGATGTGGATGATAAAATAATCAAAAGAGCTAATGAGGTAAGCATAGATGCTTTACATTGATTGGTGACCTGATGGATAAGTGGCAGATATTCACTGATTGTATTTTTCAAGTAGTTCTAACCCATGATGGTTATGTGACCCAACAAAAGCAGTTCCTGAAGGAAACACCAACAGGTTATCACTGTTTTCCCTGTACAGAAAGCTGAGTGGATGGAATTGTGGAGACCCATCCCTCTCTGGTGATATCCACTATCTTTTGACCCCGTTCCGAGGTTCTCCCTTGCCTTGCTCCATTCTCTACCAGGGCAGTGGGCCCCAGGCTCTGGACCTTGGAAACCCGGATACCTCTGCTATGATACCTCTGGTTTCCATGTCTCTTTTTCTGTTTTGTTGTTAGAGTCTCACTTTGTAGCCCAGGTTGGTCTTCAGATCTTCCTGCCTCAACTTCCCGAGTGCTGGAATCTGTTTCTTGATCACCAGAAGAGGAAATTTATGACTGTCACCATTTCAGTCTGGGAACCTGAGCTGTTCCCTTGCACCTATGTGGCAGGTAGCTTACAACCATCTGTAACTCTGATTCCAGGGAATCTGATACCCTCCCATGGCCACTGCAGGCATTACACACATGGATGCACTTACATTCATGGAGGCAGAACACTCATACACAAAATTTAAAAAAAAATTTTAATTAATATTAAAGTTTTAAAATTTTATTTTCATTTATATATTTAATGTGTATGAGTGTTTTACTTCCATGTAAGTGCACCCATGTGCATACAATGCCCTTGGAGGTCATTGGATCCCCTGAAATTGGAGTTATGGACAATTGTTAGCCACCATGTTGGTGCTGGGAACCAAGCCCCAGTCCTCTTCAAGAAGAGGCAATGCTCTTAACTGCTGAACCGTCTCTCCAGCATCTTTCTTAGTTTTAGTTCTGTTACAGATTATAGTTGTCCTTTCTCAACCTCAGTTTCTCTTTCCAAAGCATAATTTGGGGTCCAAAAATATGAAGGAGAAAATTCTAGAAATAAGTAATTTCTGCATTTCTAGTTGTACACTGTTCTGGTCATTAATGGTGTCTTGTGTCTACCTAGGATGTGAATCATCTCTCTGTTCTGGTGTGCACATAATGTGTACTGCCAGAGCGTCATTCAGTTAGGCAAGGGCCGGGTCCTCAGGTCAGACCCACTGTCACAGTGTTGCTGCTGGTGTCCTGTGTGGTCTCAAGCCTCAGAGTGGTGATGCTGATATTCATACATGCCAGAGAAGCTACAGTAGTTGTTGTTATATTTATTTGTTGTGTGTGTATGTGTGTCTGTGCATGGGCACATGTTTGAAACAGTGTGTGTATGGAGGTCACAGGACAGTGTGTAGGAGTCAGTTCTCTCTTTCTACCATGCGGGTCCCAAGGATCCAAACCCAGGTCATCCAGCTTGGTGGCAAGTGCCTATATCCTTTGAGCCATCTTGCCAGTCCTATTTTTACTTACATTTTTTTTGCTGTGCAGGAGGTTGAATCCAGGGACTTGCACATTCTAAGTAAGCCCATACTTTACCACTGAGTTAACATCCTCAATTGTATTTTATCATCAATTGTTGTTCATCTCTTTGTGCTTGGTTTAGAAATTAGAGTTTATTAGAGGTGTGTATTGATACACAGGACTCAGGACTGTGTGGTTTCAGGCATCCACAGTGATTGTAAATGTATCTTCCAGCATTTTTCCTCAGAATAATGTCTTACTTCAATATAATAAATCATGTATCTAAAACTGTAGTTATGGGCTAGAGAGATGGTTTGGCAGTTAAGAACACTTGTTGATCTTGCAGAGGCTTGAGTTAGGTTCCTAGCACCCACATCAGGCAGCTGACAACTGCCTGTACCTGCAGCTCCAGGGGATCTGACACCCTGTTCTGGCCTCTGTGGGCATCTGTACATACCTTTACACAGATGTATACATAATTAAAGAAAATTAAAGAATAAGAATAAATCAGAAAAAAACACAATTATAGTTATAAGAACACCTAATTTTCAATATTTAGCAAAAAGGCTAGTCTTATATATTTATTTTAGCTATGATCTCATGCTGCCCAACCTGACTTTGACTTTGCCATGTAGCCAGCAGTGACTTTTGTATTTTGAACTTTTATTGGCATTTGTGTATGTGCCTAAGTATGGAAAGGTCAGAAGGCAACTTTGGGTGTTATTCCTTGGCATCATCCACTTTTTTTTTTTTAAATGAAACAGGATCCCTCATTGGCCTGGAGCTCACCAACCTAGGTTGTCTCACCCACCAGGAGGCCCTTGGGATCCACCTGTGTCTGCCTCCCCAGCACTGAGGTTACAGACAGTTCTCACCATGCCCAGCCTTCCTGTGGGCTCTGGGTGCCGAGCACTTTTCTCAGGGAGCTCTCTCTTCAGCCCTGATCTTGCACTCCCGACCCTCCTGCTGTGGCCTCTTCCATGCTGGGATTATAAGTATGCATGATCACACTTGGTTTTTGCAGTAGTGAGGATGGAACCCAGGGCTTCGTGAATGCTAGGCAAGCACACTGCCAGCTAAGCTCTACCCTGTGCCCCCTTTTCCCATGTTTAGCAGCAGAACATAGAGTTTGCCATCTTACCAATTGTTAAACGTGCAGTTCATGATGTTAAGAAAGTTAACGTCATGTGGCAAGTATGTGCACCACCACCTCCAGATCTTTCTCACCGTACTGCTCTGAAACTCTGTCCCTGGTAAACACTGACTTTGCACACTTACCCCAGCACCCACTGCTTTTGTCTCAGATTTTGACAGGAATGATTCTTGTGACATTTGCTTTCTTTTGACTGACTCACTTCAGTGTTCCTGTGACCTTAAAGCTCCACATTCTCTGCTTTCTTCCATCTGTAGACATCTGAGAGGCTTCTAATGCAAGCCCTTTAAGGAAGGCTGAGATCTTTCCATGTCGTCTACTATAAGACTTGCATTTAATGCACTTTAAATCACAACACTGCACCTTTCTGAATTGTTCCCTTTATTTTTATTTTTATTTTGTGGGTATGAGTATAATGTTTATAAGTACACCAACGTGTGCAATGCCTTGGGGGAGGCCAGAAGAGGGTATTGGATCCCCTGGAACTGAAATTATAAGTGGTTGTTAGCCACCATGTTGGTGCTGGGAACTGAACCCAGATCGTCTACAAGAGCAGCCAGTGCTCTTAACCACTCCAGCCCCACTGACTTTAATTTTTGGCACAATTTTCTAGTTTGTCATGAATAAAAGTCACAGATTTGAACAGGACTGGGGTAAGAATTTTGACAGGAGTGGTATATTTACATGTCACTACCTGTGTGTGTATGTATATGCTGTGTATCTGTTTCCTCTGGGCTGTGCATAACCATTGCCCTCTAGAATCAGAGCAGCTGTGCTCACCTGCACGAGACCCTCACAAGATCTATCCTAATATTTCCTCTTGGTGGCTGGGAGAGGCCCTCAAATCTTATGAGATCCTCTCCTGAGGCCTCTCCTCTCCCTGAGATTATGAAACAGGTGAACAGTTGGCTGGAATGGCATTTCTTGGTGGTGTAACTAACAGTAAGCTAAGCAGCAGACTTCACAGTTGCATAGCCGAGTCACCCACACTCCTGTAAGGTGCCCCAGTAAACTCACTGGTTCACCAAAATGGACTTGGGTAGAGTCCTTCCTTTGGTCTGTTGGTGCTACTCTGTGCTTCTTTATGTATCGCTGTGGTCTGTATCTGTATGTTAGTGTGTATGTGTATATATCTGTGTGTCTGTGTGTATATCTGTATTTTTTGTGTGTGTGTCAGTGCATCTGTGCCTGTGTGTATACATTTTTTGTACAAATTTATTATAGCAGATTTAATGTACAGTAGGTTGAATGTGTTGTTTTCAAGTATATAGCTTGATGAGAATTAAGGTAGTTGTGCTACCTCCCCAAAGTGTCCTTTGTCCCTTCCTCCTTCCTCTCCCTGACCATCCCTACTTCCCATTCCCAGATAGCCCTGATCTGCCTTCTGTCCCTGTGCAATCTGTAGCAGTTAAACACTGTTGTATAGAACATGAATAAACAAATAATGGAACATAGTAGAGAGTCCCAAAAATAGACACCTAATTAATGGGAATTTGTTTTGTGATAAAAGATGGCATTTCAAATCATTGGGGTAGTGAGTGAATTACTCAGTAAACAGTGTTGACAGTTGGGTAGCCATCTGGAGGAAATACAAACCCAAGTTGGACATGTGCCTCACAGCCAACTTAAGGCAGATCAGAGATGAAACAGGAGAGGAATGGAGTCATAGATTTCTTGCAGAAACCCCATGATGCTTCTGTGGCTCCTGTGGGAAGGCCTTCTCAGTTTATTTCCAAACAAAAAGACCATTTATGGAAAGATTCAGGAATATAAAAGATTGCAAAATAATAAGCGAAGTTTTTCTGTGTGCTGTGCACAACTATAATGTTAAAAAGCAGTTGAAATGAGTATTACAGGGCTAGTGTGATGGCTCAGCAGGTAAAGGCACCTGCTCACAAACCTGTCTTCAATCCCCAGATACCACAGTAAGAGACATCTGACTCCTGAAAGTTGTCCTCTGATCACATACCAACACTAACACATATCATACACACACATACACACATACACACACGCGCGCACACACACACACACACACACACACACACACACACTAAAAGGTCTTTAATACATATCAGATTTAAAGTTTAATTTTTAAAGCATTTTTATTAGAAGTTTTAAATTTACGTAATGAGAACTAATAGGGGTTGGCTAGAGGGCTCAATGGATAAAAGTGCTTGTTATCAAGCCTGAGGATCTGAGTTTGATCCTCAGGACTCACATGGTGGAAAAGAGGACTGTTTCCACAAGATTGTCCTCTGACTTCCACAGGTGTGTCACTGTATGCACATACACACATAGTAAATAAATACTAAAAATTAAAAAAGAGAGAACTAATGAAAGATGAGGGTCTGGAAGATGGTCAGCAGGTCAGAGCACTGGCTGTTCTTGTAGAGGACCTGGATTTGATTCCTAGCACCTACATGGCCACTAACAACTGTTTGTAACTCCAGTTCCAGGGGATCTAACTCCCTCTTTGGCCTCCTTAGGTATTGCACACGTGGGTGCACTTATATGCAGGCAAAACTCATACACATAAAATAAAAATAAATTTCAAAAAAAAAGATGAAGGCCAGGCATGATGGGACACACCTTTAGTCCCAGAACTTGGGATGCAGAGACAGGTGGATCTCTGTGAGTCAAGGCCATCCTGGTCTACATAGTGACATAGTGAGTTCCAGGCCAGCTAGGGCTACAGGGAGACCCTCAAAAAGAAAGAAAGAAAAGAAACCAGGAGCAAAATAAGAATGAAATGAAAGTCAACAGAAATAGTTAAATGTGTAGAAATATGCAAAAATATGTAAACATGTTACATGTGCAAAACATGTAAAAACACTTTCTACCAATCAGTAAGAGAAAGACTCACAATTTAACAGAAAATGATAAGTTCCAGACCACTTAATAAAAAGGGTGTAGACATGAGAAGATGCTCTGACTCACTCAAAATAAGGAAGATAGAAATCAAAGCAAGAAGTATTGTGTTGACAAGGTCTAGCAATGTGCCACTGTGTGCTGGGGAGGGTGGAAGAAGTGGCCTCTGGGCAGCTGGTCAGGTGTCAATCAATCACTTCTGAAAAAGGCAGTCTCCTGATGCTCCTGCCTCCATTCCCAAGAGCTGAGATTACAAGAGGCAGAATAGGGAGGTGAGACTTAGGCAGCCTGGCATAGCACAGATCCCTATAGTGCTGTGTCTCCTCAGGACTGCAGCTGGAGGCGGAGCAGGGCTTAGAAAGTGCCCCATCTGTGGAAGCAGGACGAAGACACGGACCCTGCACTCACTGGGCATAAGCATATATGCTGCCTGCATGCTCAGACAACCTCTCAGCATTTCTTTAAGGGAAGTCAAGCTTGGGGCTGTTTTGGTTGTTTGAATTCCTCTGGGAATGAATTGTCTGTGCAAAATAAGAGATTAGATAAAAAGCAACCTGCAGGTCTTTTCATCCCAAATTGCACAGCATTTGAAACTTACAAGGTGGCAAAAAGATGCTGAATTCTAGGGCATTGGTTCTGGTTTCTGTTCCATGGATAGACATGGTAAATGACTGCTGTTCTAAAAATTTGCTGTGCCCCCACACGGTCCTGAGAAAAGGCATGTGCCTGTGCTGTGAACTCCATCTCTTTACTGTGATATTGGCATGTTTTCTCTGTGTGGAGCTGTTTCACCTCTACACATTGTATCTTCCCAGTAGTCTAAGGGATTATTGGGCAAACCACAGGCTGAGGGTTCTGGCTCAAGGATGGGCCCAAGTCCACAGAGTTGGAAAGAGCTGGTGGTTATCAAGAATCTTCAATCAATATACTCTGGTTATGGTTTCTGGGACGACTGCTACTTTAGAGCACTGGGCAGAAACTTGACTACCTGTCCCCCCAACATGGCATTTGGAAACTTGAGAATTCTTAATTTTCCAGAGCAGAAATTTCTCTTTTTTGAGATAGGATCTCCCTGTAGCCCCAGCTGGCCTGGAACTTGTTCTGTAAACCAGGCTGACCTTGAACTCAAGAGATCTACCTGCTTCTGCCTCCCAAGTCCTGGGATTAAAGATGTGTGCCATCATGCCTGGCCTCAGAGCAGAAATTTCTTAACTATGTAAAAGAAACCTATATCATAGATGTGTGCTTGGCTTAGGGAAGGTTGACAGTTTACACAGAAGATACTGCATAGGTGTCACATGTGGATTACTTGTTCCAACACACAGTGAGTGGTATATAAATGCTGAGTATAGATGAATTTTGGGTTCTTATGTAAGGTATGTATGAAACCTTGCTCTCTTTTTTTGAGATTTATTTATTTTTGTTGTATGTGTTGTTTTGCCTGCATGTATGTATGTGCACCATGTGTGTGAAGCTTGCAGAGACCAAAAGAAGACATTGGATTTCCCCTGGAGCTGGAGTTATAGACTTGTGAACCAACATGTCTCTGTAAGAACAGCCAGTGCTCTTGACTGCTGAGCCATCTCTCCAGTCCCATACCTGCTTCTTTTTTAAAAAAAGAATTTATTTGTTCTTTGATAGTGTCATACATCTGTACATTCTCTTGATCATATCTCCCCTCACTCCCCTTCCCCCTATTCCCTATCACATGCCCCTCTCTACCTTCTTGTCCTTTTGTTCACTTGTTTAGAATCTACTGAGTGCTGCCTGCCGGGGTATGGACAACCTACCAGTGGCCACCCCCTTGAAGAAAATTGCTTCCCCTTCCCCAGTGGCCATCAGCTGCCAGTAGCTCCTCAGCTAAGGGTGGAACCCTCGGCCCCTACCCCATCCATGATGGAATTACTGATTACGAAGCTTTGTGTCTCTTGGGCGTGGACAGAACCATCTTCTTGGAGTCCTGGCTTTGGGTCCCACCTTCTTTGAGAATCCCAGCAGGCACCAAATGCCCATGTACCCTAATGTACTGCTATGGTAGCTGCCCATGTCTTCAGGAACTCAGCTCAAAGAGCAACCCCAGGACCATTAGTGTGTTATGTTATTTTCCAGTAGTTCTCTAAAGCATTTTAACCTTTTCTTCCTGCTGCAGATTAAGGAGTGAGATAGAACTCATGTTGATTATTGTGTAGGGTAGGTTGCAATTTCCCTCATTTTAGAAAGGGGAGAAGAGTTAGGCTTTTGTTTTTTTAATATGGTAGAAATCATGACATTATTTATCCTGTTTTTCTCTGTAACCAGAACACAGGGTCCATAATCCTTCTGACTAGTTGAGCTATTAGAGTGTGTTTAATACCTAAAGTTATTGCCCCTTTGGAGGCTGAGTCCCAGGTGGAACATGACCACCATTCTGTCTCAGGTGTGGCTGGGAAGGTGAGTCTGCCTTGGTGGGTCTATATGGGTCGGGTCGTCCAGGTACACTAATGTGCTTGTCTGTCCCTTCTGCAGATGAATATGTCACCCACTTCTCTTGCCAGTCTTTATGAAGAAGATTTTAAGCAGGACATGGCAGCCCTGAAGGTAAGGGGTTGACTTTTCTGTGAAGGGCAGTGATGACTGACCCAGAACAACCCAGCTCTACTGCCTGGGGACAGGCCCTATGGTCCAAAAATGACCCACAGAGCTGGACTTCTGAGTGTACTCTGCTGCCCTGCTGTGAGCCTGGTGAATAGAGTGAGTTGGTCCCGGTGACACCAAGAGGAACTGGGCCCCCACAGCTAGGTTCTTGGGGGGAAGATGAGAGAAGAGAGAGAGAGAGAGAGAGAGAGGATGAATATGAATATGAGATAAGGTGAGTCACCTTTGCTGGACTGTGCCTGGTTTATCTTACACTTCTACAGAGTCAGTCATGTTCCTGACTACCAAACTCCATGTTCCCTTCTGGTAGCCTTGTCTGTTGAGAGTTTGTTGGGAAAAAGTCAAGTAGATCACTGGGCATTATAGTGGTTATGATTCAAGACAGCTGCCACTTGTTAAGCTGAGTTCATGCAGTTTTTGCACAGTCCTTTTTTTTTTTTTTTTTTGGTCTTTTTGAGACAGGGTCTCCCTGTAACCCCAGCTGACCTGGAACTTGCTAAATAGACCAGGCTGGCCTTGAACTCATGGAGATCTGCCTGCCTCTGCCTCTGTCTCCTAAGTGCTGAGATTAAAGGTGTGTGCCACTATGCCTAACATATTCCTGTGAACTTGGAAAGCACCTGTGGTCGTCATGTCTCTGCTTTCTCCCAGGTTCTCCCACCAACAGTGTACTTGAGAGTCACTGAAAATATTCCCCAGATCATTTCTTTCATTGAGGGCATTATGGCTCAGGGCCACGCATATTCTACAGCCAAAGGTAGGGTTAACACTGACACTGATTGTTGGGTGACACTGGAGGGACTTCAAGATGCAAGGTCCACCTCAGGCAGAATGTGCTGGTGCTTTGCTGTTGCTGTTGCTGTGGGGTTCTGTGTCATGCTCAGTCCGCAAAACTGTCCAATGCATTCTTTAAAAAAAAAATTTATGATTTAAAAAAAAATTTATGTGTATGTATGTATCCCTGTGTGAGTGAATGCCATATATGGGTGGATGTCTGCAAAGGCCAGAAGAGGGTGTGGGTCCCGTGGACCTGAAGTTAGAGGCAAGCCACCCAATGTGTGTCCTGGGAGCCAAATTCAGGTTCTCTGGAAGAGCAATAAATGCTCTTAACTGCTGAGCCATCTCTCCAACCCCTGAAGTCCATTCTTTTTTAAAAGATTTTATTTTTAACTTTTAATTGTGTCTGTGTATGTGTGTATCTGTGTGCAGGTTTGTACATATGAGTGCAGTGTCCATGGAGGCCAGAAAAGGGTACCAGATCCCCTGGAGTTAGAGTAACAAGCAGTTATGAGCACCCGGGAACCCAACTCTGGTCCTCTGTGACAGCAGCAAGCGTTCTTAACCACTGAGCTGTCTCCTGTAGCCCTTCTCCTTCTCCCCGCACCAATTAAAAAGAATTGTCTCAGAATTTTGCAAAAAACTCTTGTGTTTTCACTCTCACATCTGCTATTCATGTTGCATACAAAATTGTGCTGTTGCCGTTTTAAGTTCTGGCCAGATGGAGGCCAAGCACCATCTTCTGTGCTGAACTTGTAACTGTTAAACATTAGTTAGGCTTGCACATGTGTGGCTGCCTCTTTCAGGCACACGCTGAACTCACAACTCTCTGTGTGAACAGGCAGTGTCTACTTTGATCTGCGCTCAAGAGGGGACAAGTATGGTAAACTTGTCAGTGTGGTGCCTGGTGCTGCTGGAGAGCCAGGTGGGTGACAAGTGAGTGTCCCTGTGGGCCCTGAACTTCTGGGTGTGAGGTTCTGGAGCTGGGGCTTCTTAGGCTGACAGGGACCTTAACCCTGACCTGATATGTGCTGTAGGGTCAGTCTGTTTCTTTGAATAGGTAAACTAGCAGAGGACAGAGTCTGAGTGGAAACCCAGAATCCCTTGCCCTCCCCGCACCCCATTCTTCTTTCCAGCTCTGCCTCCTTCTAGAGTTTTCTGTGGTGGAAAAACAGACATGCATGTCAGTGCAACCTTCTACTTGTTCCTGAGAGATGCTAAATTCTCAGCATATGTCAGTCTGTTCTTGTGCTCCAACAAGTTTTTCTGCTTCAACAGGTTGTTAGGTCAAAATCATTTTTATGGAGAAGAAATAATATGTAGAACTAAATTTTAAATTTTTCTTTCTTATTTATTTTGAGACAGGATCTCTCTGTAGCCCTAGCTAGCCTAGAACTCAGTATGTAGTAGACCAGGCTGGCCTCAAACTCACAGAGATCTGCCTGCCTCCCCAGTCAATAGCCTCCTGTGCTCTCCTTCCTAACAAGGGCCAGAACTGCACATTTTAGGTCATCCTCATTTGTGAGCTGTGGCTCAGGGCAGGCGTTAGGTTGTGCCTTCCAAATGAAGGAGGGCTTTGGGAGAATTTCACGTTCTCTCAACAGCAAGTTACTTTTATTTATTTTATTTTTTTGTGAGGGGGAGGGGTTGATCTTTTTGAGATAAGGTCTCCCTGTAGCCCCAGCTGGCCTAGAACTCACTCTGTAGACCAGGCTGGCCTTGAACTCTCAGAGATCTGCCTCCTGAGTACTGGGATTAAAGATGTGTGCCACATGTCCAGCACAACAAGTTACTTTTATTTTATTTATTTTATATTTGGTTTTGTGGGGCAGGGTCTCCTGTAGCCTAGGCTAGCTGGGAACTTGCTATATATAGCAGAAGATGACCCTTGAACTTCTGATCCTCCGCCTTCCACTCACGTATAGGATTGCAGTGTGTGCTACCATGCCCAGCTTTTGATTTTATTTTCTTAGGCTTTGTTTTTTTCAGAAGTACTTTGGGTTCACAACCCAATTAAGTGAAGATAGACACTTCCCTTCTGACCTCTTCCGCTGCGAACTCCTCACACCACCATTGACCCCTGGAGCAGGCCCTGCATCACACTGTTGAGCCCACAGTGACCCCACCCCCTAGTGTCAGAGTGTGCAGTTCACAGGGCCCCCCTTGGTGTGGACAGGGGCATAGTGTCATGTTCCCACACAAGGCATGTGGAGTGGTTCCCTCCCACCCATGCTCCTCCCCCAACTCCTGGCAAACTTTTCACTGGCTCCACAACTTTTTTCCTAGAATGTCACACAGTTAGATTCATTTGGCACATGCTTATCCAGATTGGCTTCTTTCTGTTAGTAATATGCTTTTTTTGCTTTGTTTTTTGAAGACAGTCTTGTTATTTATATGTAGCCCTGGCTAGCCTGGCACTAAGTATGTAGCCCAAGCTGGCTTTAAATGCAGTCTTCCTGTCTCCAGAGTATTGGGATTAGAGATATGTACCCCCATGTCCAATTAGTAGTGTGCTTTTAAGGTTGTTCTGTCTTTCATGGTTTGGTATCTCTTCTCCTTAATCTTGAATGCTCTGTTGCCTGTGTGCTCCATTATCTGAGTGTCCATTGTCTGGGAGCTCTGTTCCGCTCTCTGTGTGCTCTGTTATCTGGGTGCTCCATTGACTAGATGCACTGGAGTTTCTTAGTCCATTTTGATTGGTTGCTTCCAGGTTTGGGCAGTTATGGATAATGGTGCTGTGAGTGTCTGTG
Organism: Eospalax fontanierii; assembly: GCA_035773235.1. Classification (NCBI taxonomy): domain Eukaryota; kingdom Metazoa; phylum Chordata; class Mammalia; order Rodentia; family Spalacidae; genus Eospalax; species Eospalax fontanierii. The sequence continues at coordinate 42,815,323 of CM069524.1, forward strand.
TAGGATTTTGTGTGGGGGTGCATTTTTGGCTCCTTTGGGGAATCTCCAGGAGTGTGATGGCAGCGCGTGATGGCTTTGTAAGAAGTTGTCAAACTGTCTGTGAGCATTCTTTTGCAGGATTTTGTGACTCACTGCTGTGTCGCACCCCCGTCCCTAGCAGTGATGGGAGTCCTTCCCGCTCCGTATCCTCACAGCAGTACTTTCTTTTCTTTTCTTTCTTTTTTTTTTTTTTTTTCTCTTTTGTTTTTGAGACAGGGTCTTCCTGTAGTCCTACCTGGCCTGGAACTCATTAAGTAGACCATGCTAGCTAGCCTCAGTCTCACAGAGTTCCATCTGTCCCTGCCTCCCAAGTCCTGGGACTAAAGGTGTGTGTCGCCACGCCCGCTCTCACAGTAGTGCCTTCAGAAATTACTACTTTCTTATTCAACAGCACCACATGAGTAATGGTATGAAATAGGGAATAACATGCTGAACAAAGACACCAAGCCCTCTGAGCATAATGACAAGGCTTCAACGCCTCAGCATGTGTCATTTCAGAGACAAGGATCTTTATTTTCTTCTGGCTTTTGAATTATAGTAACTCAACAGAAAAGGACATGAAAATATGCCCCACACAGTGACTCCTGCCCTGTGGTCATCCTAGCAAAGGGAGGTGAGTGTGGCACTGGGTTGTTTGTATCTGGGGCCTCCACATCACCCCTGCCCAGCTCTTTGCCACCACTCCCTGTGACAGTGTTTGCCTCCTCTCCTCAACTTTCTAAGTGGCAGCATAACCCACTTTTGGACCCTGACACCATGGTTATCCCTGTGTGACTATAGTGCCTGTATGTGTGTAAGTGCACCCATGTCATGCAGTGCCAGGAGGTCAGAAGGGGGTGTCAGAGCCCCTGGAACTGGAGTTACAAACAGTTATTAGCCACTATGTGTGTGCTGGGAATCGAACCTGGGTCCTCTGCAAGAGTAGTCAGTGAGTGCTCTTAACCGCTGAGCCATCTTTAACTCCATCCCTGGCTGCTTTGTATTCTCCAGTCCTGTAGAACATTCCTCCCCTACTCTTTCCCCTGCTATGCCTCAGATCATCTCATTTGCTCAGTGGGATGTGCTGGCTGTGTCCTTGTGTTGTATAGCATTTCCCTCTGTCCTTACAGATTGGCAATTTAATTTACAGACTTAGTCCAGTTCAGAGAGTATGTGGATGGAGACTTGAGGATGGTACATTTGTCACCACAGAAGGTCTCTCAGCCTGTTTTTTGCCATCCTAGCATAGATCCTTAACTACACAGAGGTTCTGTAATGATGATATCCCTGCTCTGTTTGCTCGAGTACTTTACATAGACATCCTGTTACTTGTTAGTGCAGTTTCTATGGGAAAGGCAGGATTTATGGGTAGGTCTTTTTCTTGTTTCAGAATGTTTCAGAATAAAGAGTTGGTCAGGCATGATGGTATATACCTTTACTCCCAGCACTTGGGAGGCAGAGACAGATGGATCTCTGAGTTCCAGGCCAGCTAAGACTACATAGTGAGATCCTGTCCTAGTTTGTTGTCTGTTATGATTAAACACCATGACCAAAAGCATCTTGGGGAGGAAAGGAATGTATTTCAGTTTGTACTCTACAGTCCATCACTGAGGGAAGCCAAGGCTGGAGCTCAAACAGGAACTTGGAGGCAGGAACTGAAGCAGAGACCAAGGAGGAATGCTGCTTGCTGGCTTGCTTCCCCGGCTTGCTCAGCTGCCTTTCTTAGACAGCCCAGGCCCCTGTACACCAATTAGGAAGCAAAATAGCCTTCAGGCTAGGTGTGGTGGTACACACCTTTAATTCCAGCACTTGAGAAGCAGAGGCAGGCGGGTTTCTGTGAGACTGAGCCCAGCCCACTCTGGTCTACATAGTGAATTCTAGGCCATCTGTGGCTTCGGAGAGACCTTGTCTCAAAAAGACCAAACAATAACAACAACAAAAATAGCCTTCAGACATGCCCACAGGCTAATCTGATGAAGGAATCTCTCTTCCCAGGTGTGTCAGATTGACAGTCAAGATTTGTGAACCTATCTCAAACAAATAGATAAATAATAACAAAGAGTTGGTATGTTCATCCTCTAAAAGTTACCCATTAGATTTCTGTTAGGCACTTACATTCATGCACTGTTTGCCACCGTGGTCCTTGTTAACCCTTGAATTGCCCTTCTAGCAGAGGCTTCACCAAGCTCCAAGTCTTTCAAGTACAGTTTGTCACTCTCATTTGATGTGACTGGGTACTTTGGTTGGTCCCATCCATCTTCCTGAAACTCTGATCTGTGTAGTGGGAGCTCGTATTGCAGGAACACACTGTGAGTACTGAGGAACTTTGCTGCTGTTGCTCCCTCTGCTTCATGCTGCTCAGCTGACTGAGGTTGTGACTACACCTGTTTGTAGGTCCTGTCTTCAAACTGACACACAGGATTTGGCAGCCCCTTTCCATGTGCTGGTGTTTAAGCACACTGAGTGTGATGGGTAGCCAGTGTCTAGCTGCTTGCTTGGCTAGAAGTTTCCTCAACCTGGACCTCTCCTTCCTCCTCTGCTGTTCAGAGCAGGTCCCCATGCCTGTGTGACAGCCAGTGTTTGCCCGCCTTATTTGTTTGTTTCTGAAGCTTATTCCCCAGCAATTTCTGAGGGAAGAGCCCCTCCTTGGGCTCTTCAGTTGACCTTGTAGTGACAGTATGCTACTATTTTCCTTTAAAGTCAGTCTGACTGAACATAAATACTTGGCCATAGTGTGTCCTGGAGCACATGACCCACTTTCTCCCAGCACAGTATGCTATCAGTAAAGCTGGATAGCCCTCCAATCTCCTGTGGCTTCTTTGAAGTCTCGTCTTTTCACTAGTACCAGACACATGGTATGTGTCTGTACTGTGTCTGTACTGAAGAAGCCTACCACCCTGAAATTCCTAGGACTTGCTTACATGCCTACATGGGTACTGCAGGGTACTGCACATGTAGAACCTGCGCTGGTCACATCGTGTGGAGACTTCGGGGGCACACAGGTCACCCAGCTGGGGCAGCTAACTTGCAAGAACACCACTGTTTAGTCATTTGCTTTCCCATGCTGCCTCTGTCCAGGCTAACCTCTTACCGGGAATAGCTAGCTGTCCCCGCAGACCGGCTGAATCCCTGTCAGTTTCTGCTAATCTTGCTGCCTATCCACTTCCCTCAATACAAACCTCTCTGTGATGGTATGGGATTCTCGTGAACATGCCCACCTATCTTATCAGCCTGTGATTCCCAGTGAATGCCACTTTGTGCAGTGCTCAGTACATGTGTGGCATCGTGGGCAGGAGCCAAACTGACCCAGTGTCCTTGCTTCTGTCTCTGTATAAGTAGAGACAGTTAACCCAGTGACAACCCTGAGCCAGCAATTGTATATAAACATGTGGCATTTAAGTGAGGGCACAGTTTCAGAGGCTTACCGAACTGGGCTGGAGACCCCTTCAGATCACTGCTGAACCCAAAAGCTCTGCGCAGTCCCTGGGCTTCTCCGTCCTGAGAAGTAAGGGGCCCGACATTGACTTCATCCAGTCTTCCTCTCCTGATTTTCCTTGCCCTCCAACTTAACTGACCCTTTGTGGTGACCACCTTTGTACACTGTAAGAGCTGCTGTCATTGTGGAAAATGTCACTTCGGAACTCAGTCACTCAAAGGTGGGCTGAAGGGGACTGGCAGGGCGCTAGGCCGTGGTCTCTGAGCAGCGAGTGCCCTGGTGTTTTCAAGCTTACTGGTGCCCCTGTAGTCTGACCTCCTGGATACCCTACCACCGCTCTGCTTGTTAAAATGGAAGTGTTAGTCCCACTGGGAAAGAGTGCAGTGCATTGGGAGGAGGCGTGCAGTTGCTTATCTGAAAAAATGGGTATCTAGGGAGCACACCATCATCATGGCTAGAGTGGACGTGGAGAGTGAATGCTGGACTGTGATTTTTCTCCTCACCAACCCTCTGTCACCAGCAGTTGACTCTGACAAGCGACACGCTAATGACTTTGCCTTGTGGAAGGCAGCCAAGCCTCGGGAGTTGTTCTGGGCCTCACCATGGGGGGACGGAAGACCTGGCTGGCACATTGAGTGTTCTGCTATGGCCAGGTAAGCCCCCAGCAGCTCCTGGACTATGTGTGTTCTGGCCAGGTGTGACAGATAGGATGGCCTGGCTGAGTGGGAGGATGGACAGGAGGACACAAGGCCATGAAGAGGGATGCCCAAGCCCAAGGTGTGCTCAGCCTTGTAGCTTAGCCTCCTCCTAGCAGAAGAGACTGCTTTTTCCTCTACTCTGGGCCTGGTCATATGGTAGCAGCCTCAGGCAGGTGTATTTCAGGATAGCCAGCCAGCAGCCCAAGAGTGAAAGCATGTAAGCAGGTGCATGGCACCTCTGAAAAGCTATTTTGAGAAGGTGCCTGTGTCTTGGCGAGCCCACCTCTCAGAAGCTCAGAGGTCCACCTCCGACCTTGACCTGAGCAGATGCACCCTGCACTTCCCTAGGGTACAGGTGGCAGCTCCATCCTCCTCCCTGCCAGCCTGGTATGCACTGGGTCCGTGTGCAGCTGCACAGAACCGCGTCTTCATGACGTGAGGAGCACTGTGGGGATTACGTGTGAGGTGTGGACCCTGCCATCAGGCATCTCACTGGGGATTGCACTCTTCCCACAGCGAGGTGTTTGGAGATCGGCTGGACATCCACACAGGCGGCATCGACTTGGCTTTCCCACACCATGAAAATGAAATCGCACAAAGCGAGGTCTTCCACCAGTGTCCGCAGTGGGGAAACTACTTTCTGCATTCTGGTAAGCTTGACTTGAGTGTGTTCTCTTCCGAGTAGAGGAAAAAGCAGTCTCTACTGGCTGGTAGGGCAGTAGATGCGTTTGTCTGAAATATTTCTGTTTTAGGAATCCTTTTATTTGTTCTTTGACAATACGTGTATGCACTGTATCTTGATCATATCCACCCAGCTTACCGCTCCCCGCTGCCCCCAGCACATCCACTCACCATCTTCATGTCCTCTCTTTCCCTCTAACTCACTGAGCGCAGTTCGTGCTGCCTGCTGGAATGTTGACTGATCTTGTTGGCTTGATCTTGTGCAGGTCACCATGGCTGTGGCTGTAGTGGGTTCATGGCTGTGGCTGTAGTGGGTTCATGGCTGTGGCTGTAGTGGGTTCATGGGTGTGATGGTCGTGTCATGTCCAGGAAACTTCACTTCAGAGCACCACAGCTCTTACTTTTTCCCATGTCCTCTTCTACAGTGTTCCCTGAACCTTGAGGGAGAGGGCACATCGCTATAAATTTAAGGCTGAGCACTCAGCAGTCGTTTATTCTCAGCACTTTGACCAGTTATGAGTGTCTGCATTAATTGCTGTCCACTGCAGAGAGAAGCTTCTCTGGCCAAGATTGAGAGGAGCCGTAATTGATGAGTATAAACGTAAATATTTGTAAGGCAGTTTAACTATCACCGTATCTGTTATCGTCATGTCTCACCACTCGGGGCCAGCCAGAGTGGACTTTGGGGGCCCAGCCCGAGGGGTTGGGGGTGAGCAGACACAGAGTCAAGCCACAGACTCCGGGAGTTGGACGGGAAGCAGCCCAAGCACGTGACACTGCAAACTCGTTTACTGAACAGGTGCACAAGCTCTTATAGGCCTGGATAGCCAATGACCTTATGGGGTGGGCTCCCAAATACAACCAATAGTAAGTTTGTCCCCAGATAGGCAGGTTCTTTCCAGGTGTTGGTCTCACCACTAGCCAGAGAAGAACGCCACACCCACAGGAGCCATTTCTCTATTCCTCCTAGCAGGTGGCCTGGCTAGGCCCACCTTGCATTATGCCCAACATTTAACAACATGTCCATTTAGATAAACAATAGTAGTTGGTGAGTCGCAGGTGTGTTCTCCATCCACCCTCCACCCCAGTCTCTGACATGCCTAGCCATGGGTTTTTAATCTGGTTTACTTACAGTAACAAACATGAATTCCCTCCAGTGGAGCAGGCCTCAGATCCACTCAGAAAGTAGTTGGTGACTCTCAGAACCTTCATGCCACTATTGCAGCAGTGGGCACATCCTGCCTGGAGGTCAGTACTGTAGTGTTCAGAGGCCTTTGCTGGATTGCACCATTGATGTCTTTTCTCCCCCAGCAGCCTGCATAGCACCTTCAGCACTAAGAACGCTGACCATCAGGGAACATGTTTTCAAGTCAGTTCTAGCTTGATTTCTCTATGTCCTGTGAAATCAGTTTTGAGTTTTAATCACTTGGACATGTGCCTCTTCAGCACTGATTAGAATATAGAAAATATTTTACAGTGCTGTGCTACATAAGTTTATTTCAACCAAAACAGTTAAGCTGGCATTATAAAGTATAATGCCATTATGATATGCCATTTTTAGGCTGTAGCGTTGTCTCCAGACAAGCTGCCATCCCCCGATGACACTGCCTTCTGTGTCACTAGTCAGAAGCCAGCTGACTGGCAGCAGCCGTTGCTCCTACAGGCAGGTCAGCAGTAGGAAATAAGCCCTGCTTTGAGCTTTACAGGTTCAGAATTCAAGTGATGAACAGGAAAATGCATGTCAATATGGAGATGAACAAATGCCATTTGGTTAAGTAAGTCCCAGAGATGGGAAGCTGTGGTGTCTTGTAAAGCAATATTTAATGCCGGGGTGCTTTGGTGATGCCACCTGTAGTATGAGGTCCACAGGAGGCCACTGGTTGGAACTATGTTTACCACCCTGTGTTTCTGACCTCTGAGGTTCTCTGGCGTCATCATGGCCCAGAGGGAGGCTTACTATGCCTCCTCTCACCTGCTCCACTTCTTTGGACCAACCAGTTCCTTAGTGCAGAGCCGTCAGAAAGAAGCAAAGCCAGCGAGGCTGCCCTTCAGACTTCAAGGTAGTCATCTGGTGCTCTGTCATTTCCTGAAATCAGTGCTGGCCAAAGTCAACCTCTGCCAGTGACTTGCTCAGTGGATTTCTTAAACAGAAGATGACCTCCACTTCTGTTTCCAGGGGTATGAGGTGGGAAGGGGGTGCGTGCTGCCCTGGGGTTGAATATTTATGTCATCCGTCACTCCTCTGGCACCCCATAGTTATCTCTGCACACACATGCCCACAATCTACTTTGTTTTTATTTTTTAAATTTGTTTTGGGTTCATTAAAAATTTTTTTATATGTATGAGTGCTTTGCCTGCATGTAAGTAGGTGCACCACATGCAAGCAGTACCCACAGAGGCCAGAAGAGGACACTGAATCCTCTGGAGTTAATGGATAGTTGTTAACTACCATGTGGATGCTAGGAATTAAACCCTGGTCCTCTGCAAGAGCAGCCAGTGCTCTTAACTGCTGAGTCATCTCTTCAGCCCCCTCAACTTTAATTTTAATTAATTAAAATTTTTTTTTTGTTTTTGGAGACTGGGTCTGTCTGTAGCCTCCGCTGGCCAGAACTCACTGTGTAGAGCAAGTTGGCCTCTATCTTGCAGATCCACCTGCCTCTCTCTCCCTCCCAAGTGCTGGAATTAAATGTGTATGCCACTACACCTGGCCCCACTTACTTTTTAGTTAGCATTTATTTATTTTGTGGTGTATGTGTAAGGGGACCTGTGGAGCTCAAAGGACAGTTTACAGGAATTACTTCTCTCCTTTTACTGTGTGGGTCCTGGGAATCGAAGTTAGATTGTCAGGCTTGGTGGCCAGGGCCTTTGCCTGCTTAACCATCACTCCTGTCCCTACATTCCACTTTAGATCATGTGCAGAGAAACCTCTGCCTGTGCTGAGCAATTCGATTGTGTCCCAGAGAGCAAGCACACACAGGTCTTTTAGGTCCCAAACACGGTGTCCTGGAGGGGCTGGTAAATCAGTGTCTTCCTTTGTGATGTTTGGGGCATTTCAGGGTGCTTTCATCACCATGCAAACCATCTGGGAAGTGACCCTTCCACTGACAGCCCCTCTGGGAATGTTCTTCTGTCCATCAGTTAGTTCTCTTTGAGGGGGCTAGGGGTAGGGATTTTGAGGGGGTTAGGGTAGGGATGCCCTTTGCTCTTCAGTGGCATAAAGATCAGAAAGGACCTTTGTAGCACTGATATTTCAGCATCATCCCAATTGGGCACCTCTGTTGGGTATTTAGAAAATCGCAGACCAGGGTCACCTGCAAGTAGGGCTTAGTCAGCAGTCTGTATTACTGGCATCTACTATGGCAGTGTAACCCTCTTCTGCCTTCAGGGCTGTATGCAAGGACAATCAGACTGGGGCTTCCAGGTGCTCCTGCCAGTTCTGAGGCTGAAGTTGCACGTGAAAGTGTTGCAGATTTGGTGTTGTGACCTGCTGGGTGCGCAGACAGTCTTCTCACAGAGTCCTTTGTGGCAGTGGGGAAGGGTGCCCTGCAGGAGCACTGTCTTCTGTGCTTTGGGTCGGGTTTGAGTGTGTGTCCTTAGTGGTCATGTGCTGCATGTTTGGTCCTTGGAGTAGCCTTGTTGAATGGTGGAACCATGTTAAGAGGTGGGAATTGATTGGAGCAGTGGATGAAGAACCTAAGTAGTTCTCATGGGCTCTGGTTGGTTCCAGGAGAGATGGTGTTCTTGGAGTCAGAGCCTGGCCCCTCTCTGTTTCCTTGCTTCCTGCTGTGTGATATGATCTCTCCTTCATCTCACTGTGATGCCATCTGCCAGCAGCCCTTACCGGACCAAGCCTACCCCAGCCCAGATCCTTTCCTCCAGAACTGTGAACTAAGCTTTCTTTATAAAGTGTTTAGCCTCAGGTATTTTACAGTAACAGAAAGTGGATTAGTACAGGCACTGTTCCCATTCCTGTGGCCCTGCTGAGTGGAACTCCTTCCAGCACTCCCCACGTCCCCCTTGTCGTCCTTGCTCCACCTCCCCTGCCCTGTCCCCTGCCTTCACCTTGGGGGTTGGACTTCAGCATGAGTTTGGGATGGCACACTGAGACCACAGCAGCTGTGTTTTATTTTTCAGATACTGTCAGTACTGTGTGTGACATTATGTAGAATTACAGGATCAAGGTTACATTTCTTTGTAGAGACCACATTTTAACTAGTTCTCGGGAAAATCATTCTTGGAACATCCTCAGGGTGAAAGCATTTGGAAAAGAGGGAGAGTCTTCTGTCAAGAACAGCAAGACCCTCCCCTGGAGGCAAGCCTTATTGGAACAGGCCCAGGAATCCCAGGGACAAAGTTAGACATTCCCTGATGGGTTTGGTTTTCCGCCTATGGTTCATGTCTTGTGGTAGAATGACACCAAGGTGTGTAGGGGTCTGGGAAGACAGTTACTGACCGCAAGGCTGACAGTCATACTCTCAAAGATAGACTCAACTGGCAGCCAGCCAATTATATCACAGTTCCTGAATGGTGGGTTAGGGGCTGGGTAGGCAGTACTGTTGGTCATGGCTGACAAATGTCTGGGTGCTTAGTAAACCTGTGATCCCATGTTATCATTCGCCCAGGGTGCGAACAGGCTAGGGCAATATGGAGGCCATGTGTAGCACACGTGACCAGAGGCAGGCAGGACACAAGCCAATGGCTTCGTGGGCTCAGTGTTGTAGAGTTCTACCTCAGTACCCTGTAACTGTGGAGGGGAGCCAGCCCAGCTACCAGACCCATTGCAAGTAGGCTCAGGGGCTGGTGTAGAAGCTGTACTCATTGGAGGTCTCACCCATCTCAGAGGGAATGCTTTTGCTTTTGTTTTTGTTTCAGGGCATTTGCATGTGAAAGGCCAAGAAGAAAAAATGTCCAAATCCTTAAAAAACTACATCACCATTAAGGTAAGGTGCTCTCCTGTGTGTGTGTGGCTGGTGACTGCTGAAGCTTAGAGGCCTCTGTGTGGGAGGCAAACCACATTATCTGTCTCCTCGCCTGTCCGAGCCCCCATCAGGCCTCCTGAGAAACGGCTCTTCCTCCGGGAAGCTCTCAGTAGCACCCTTCTTGAGTCTTCTGCCCTGCTTCCTTCCACAGCTTTCCTAGTGGACTCTGTCACCTGCCTTCCCAGGGTCGCGTCTTTCTTCCTCTTTTCTCTTTGTAAGGATTCTCTGAAGATTGCATTTGCTAACTTTCTTGACTGGCATCCCTCCCAGTCTCCCTCTAGTGTGACTTTGGGTTTATGTGTGGAGTTTGCTGCTTGGCCTGCAGGGGGTGCAGAGCAGCTTCTTAACCCATCTGAGCGGTGTCTGGTGCTATGTGACTGGTGGTGTTTCTGGTGCTGTGTGGTAATACAATGACGTGAATGGGGATAGCCACAGAGAGCACTCCCTGAGTCGCTAGGATTGCTGCCCCTGTGTCTTTGGGCCTGTCTTTTGGTCAGATTTAGTTTTGATTGGGAAATACATGGACAAGGGTAGCAAACAGAGCATTATCCCTAAGTCCTCCTCCCTGGAGGCCCTTTCCTCCCAGATCCAGAATAAACCAAGGGGCGTCACGTCATAGGTAATTTATACATGCTCTGCTAAGTAGGAGTTTTCAGTTGGATCAGAGGTTCGGACTAATGGAAGAGTGGAGACCTGCAGAGACCGTCATATACACACACTATCTGCTGTTCCACTGTGTAGGGGAGGAGGAACATCTCTTTACCAGTTTGAAGTGCATTAGCTGGGGTCTGGCTCATAATGGTCAAAGACAAACAAGAGAAAAACCACAGAACTCATACATTTGCTGCATGTGCTTGCCTGTGTGTAGTTCACAGTGAGGGTCCGAGGTGCCTGCTTCTCGAACCCCAGCTCACCCCAGCCAAAGGGAAGGGCTTGAGCTGGGGCAGGAGCATTTCACAGTTTCTCTTTGCACTGATATTAGCTGCAGTCACTCCTTTGCTCTGCAGGCAGGGAACCTTGGCCAACAGAAACACCCCCTAGAAGGAAAACCCACCCCTGGTTTTAGAGCTTTTCTTGTACCTGCTGTTCCTCATGTTGGGGAAGAATTTTCTGGGGAGACCTATTCTGGTAACCTCTGTGTTTTGTAAATGCACCCACAACTGTGTGTACACAGCATGCTTGCTGGACCTTTAGAAGACGCGTTTGACATTGCTCTATTTTCAGTGCACCTCCTAACAGCAAGGCTGCTTTCCTGCATAGCAGACAGCTGATAGGTTAGCAACCATTCCTCAGTATCATTTCCTTACGTTCCGATTTCCACTTGTGCCCAAACTATGCTTTTAAAAAATATTATTTATTTTAGTTTTATGTGCATGAGAATTTTGCCTGCTTTTATGTAAGTGTACCCTGTGTGTGCGTTGCCCAAGGAGGCTAGAAGAGGGCATCCCCTGATGCTGGAGTTACAGAGGGTTATGAGCCGCCATGTGGGCACTGGAAACAGAACCTGGGTCCTCAGCACAAGCAGCCAGTGCTCTTAACCATTGACTCATCTCTCTAGTGAACTCCACTCCCAAAATATTATGTTTTATTGCTTTTTCTTTTTAAAATCAGGATCCAATGAGGGCCCATGAGTTTTGTGTGGGTGTTTTATCCTTTTAGGCTTTCTGCTTCTCACTAAGCCATTCTTTGTTCATTCTAGGCTTGTGCTGTACAGCAGACCCTTGGCTTTTTTTGGTCTCATGACTTTGATTCCTTAAAGAGTTTGGAGTGTTGTTTTGTTGAGCACTCCACATTCTGGGTTTGCCGGTTTCTTTGTGGTGTCAAATATTTAACTGTCCTTCAATCTCCCATGTGTACTTTGCTGAAAGTCATGAGAGTCACAGGCATGACTCGATTCAGGAGGGATAGTCTGGGTGGGAACATTTAAATGATGGTGCCATGAAGTTACCTGACCTGCCTCTGGACTCTGCACTCAGTAGTGATGAGTTTGACCACTGGGATGTGGATGAACGCCAGATCCCTCCTTGGTACAAGTTTTGAATTCCTTCTCATGAATAATGGGGAGCTGAGCCATGATACCTGGTTCCCAGCTCCCTTCCACCGAGGCTTCGGTGCCTACCCACCTGTGTGCTTTGGGGGTTCTTACAGTCAGAGTTGTTTGTTCTGGTGCCATTTTCTTGTTGGTACTGCCATTCTTCCGTTTCTCCCTCTGTTGTTAGATTCGCCGAGGAATTGAGGAATTTATATGATGCTTTATGAATTCAGCCCTATTATTTTGGAAGTGGAAGTCATCCCAGACTCAGCCAGGTTGGACCATTTGGCTCTTACACCCCCTGGCACCACCTGCCTTTCCTGAGTGTCTTTGTTTCCTGCCCTTGCAGCCTTCTGCTTTCCTACTCATCTTTTCCAGGGGCCTCTCTGCCTTCAAGTGAGGGCCTGGGCACGTGGCATGTTGACCACAATGCAGAGACAATGTTTTTCATTGCTCATGGGAGTGTTGCACTATGGTTGGACTTGGTTAGGAAGCCTTCACTCTGCAGTCTACTATGCTGTAATACCCTTCAGCTAAACATTCCTACTGAGAGCTGCCTCTTAATGTTCAGGGCAGATTGGTTCCAGAACCCCATACACTAAATCTCAGGATGATCAGGTCCCTTACAAAGCTATGCATATGATGAGATAACTCAGTGGTTAAAGAAACTTGCTGCCAAGCCTGATGACTAAGTTCTTTCCCCAGGACCCACATGGTAGAAGGAGAGAACTAATACCTATAAGCTGTCTCCCAACCTCCACATGCACAGTGTAGCACCTCCCTCCAATAAATAGCTGTAATAACAATAAAAATGCTGTGCACATAATTTATGCACATAGCCGGCACATATTCCTCTGCACAGGCCAGATCTTCTCTTGAAAGCTTCTGGTACCTGATGTGATACAAGTGCTGTGCAAATGGTTGTAATACGCAGCTGTTTAGGAAACAGTGGCAAGAGAAAGAAGTCTGCACATGTTCCGGAGATGTATCCCCTGCCTGTTTCTAGTCCATGACTAATTGTACTGCAGAGGTGGAAGCCACAGGTGCAGAGGGAAGACTGTGGTGGTCAGTGTTTGGGATACATGCTTTAAGGTAGGATAGCACACCAGACACTGTGCCCACTCAGGAGATCTAGGACACACCTCTGGCAAGTCAGCAGTAAACAGTTTATATCCCATGATAGTACGTGAAACTGCCCATTTTTTATGTCTTTTCCAATATTAAATAGAAGTTGTGGGTTCATGTCTCACAGAATAGCAGGTGGATTTTAGTTGCGTATTTATTCGCTGTGTGGAATCTTTCTCCCCTTTCCTCCACCCCCTGCCTCACTTTTTATTTTAGGCCAATCTGCCAATCTGTGTCTGACCTTGCCTGTGGTCCCATAGTTCTGTGGTGCTCTTGCCCAGCATGATAAAGATGCTTGTCAGTTTCTTGACTCACACAGGTCTCCATTCTAGAGATCACAGTGTGTCATGGTCTACATGTAACTCACTGGTTTCTAGAAACTCTGTGGAGGCAGGTAGAGCCATGTGGAAAGCTCTTGCTGTGCAGCTTACTCTGCCTGCTACTCTACCTCTCTAGGCCATGGTTGTCTCTTCTTTAGAATGAGGTGACAGTGAGTTCAAGACTAGCATGGACTACGTGAGGCTCTGCCAAAAATAAATAAATAAATAGGGTGAAAACATGATGGCCTTGGGGTTCCAGTAAGGTAGTGAGCAAGTAAGAGCCCGACTGGGAGTCCTTGCCAGCATGGGCCTGACAGGTGCCCCCTGCTGCTGCCCCTCGCATGTGCTCCTCTTTATGGCACGGTGAGAACTTTCAGTGTCTCCACTGTTTGTTATCACTTCCTCCCTCTGAGCTGCTCCAGCACTGACCTGAACGGATGGTGTCTCGTTTCTCAGGTGGCTTTGGCCAGGTTGTGCAGTGGAGCTAGAGCAGTGGGGAAACTTGGTGACATCATTTGTATAGAGCAGAGACACACTCAGAAAATTCCATGAACACCTTTAAATGCAGAGATGTCGCCCTGTGACCCTTCTCTATTATTGGGAACCATCACAGCTGATAGTCATAGAAACCCTGGCTTCAGGATGTTTGTTTACATTGCGTCCCCTAACTCCAGCGCAGTGTCCTCTGGAGGCCCTGAGTTAAGGTTGGGGTTTCAGAGATCTGTCCTCTCAGGTGTGAGCCACAGTGAGGCTGACTCTGAACATGTCCACATTCTGAACAGAAGTCTTTACAAAGAAACCATCTAAATTCATTTCTGGAGTGAGGCAGATAGCACATTTATTCTGGGTCTGAAAAGAAGACAGATGACTTTTAGAAAACTAGAGAACTTCAGAGATAAGCTGTCATAGGCATTATAATTGTAGATTGTGTGCCTGATGCCACAAAAACAGGCAGGAAGGCAGAGAGAAAGCATGGGGTTCAGAGCAGGTTCAGACCCCACGCCCCCAGGCCATTTGGCCCTCTTGCTGGAGAGGCACTGTTCAGGATCTCTAGTGTGAGCCAGCTGCAGCCTCGGTCCCAGAAGGGAAGCACACAGCTGCAGCTCCTGTGCAAACAGCTCAGCACCTTACGGGCAAACATCTGGAAAGGCTTCATAAAGCAATAACAGTGAAAGAGAATCAGCTTGGCTGGCGGTGTGGTGGCTGGGAGGGAGCACCTCGAACTCCAGGTAGAACAGCTCATGGTCACTGGGGCAGGAATTCAAAGGGAATTGACAGGAGGGTGGCTGACAGAGGGCCCCTCCTGCAGCTAGTGGTCCTCTACTCAAATGCTTCCCATACCCCTGCTCTGTGTGTATGGGGACCAAGCACCAGCCTTTACCAGAAACGGTAAGGCAAGAGAGATGCTTCTGGAAGAAACAGGTAGATCCTGGGACCAGTGGTGTGTAGGTACTGCTCAGAGCAATACAGTAAGGTGGTCACTGAACACGGAGGACTTGGTTCTGGAGCACGGCTCAGAGCAGTGCCCCTGTAGCCTCTGAGAAAGGCCAGGGTGTCTGTCCTCAGCCCTGTAAACCTCACCTCTGCCCATAGTTGTGATGAAGCACCCTTAGCGGGCTGTGTGTGATGAAGTTCCTGCACTGATTGCTGCTGAGCAGTCCCTGAGGGAATAGTGTCTCATATGCTATTGAATGGACTAGCCAAGCTCCTCTTAGCAGTCCTGCTCCTCCCCAGGCTGTCTTGTCCATTGGCAACTAGGCAGTTGCCCTGCTGGGAAAGGGGGTGTCAAGCCCTAGTGACCAGCAGCCCCTATATCTGTTTTGTTGCTGTGCCAGCCAGTATGAATCGGATGAATCATGGATAAAGATGTGATGGGTGACTCTCACTCCCACAGAGACCCCTAGGGCTTACTAGGCAGAGAGGCTGGAGGGGCTGGAAGTCTGTGAGCATTGGCCCAGGAGATCCAGCCTGGCACGGATGAAGGGGAAACACATGCATCCTTTCCTGGCGTCTCCACCTCCCATCTCTGCTCTGTAAAGGACTTGTGACGCTGTGCTGGGGCTTGCTGACACCCTGCGGACTGAACAGAGCCTCTGATCCCTGCCAGGTCTCCCTGCATTCTCTTTCCTAATGCGGAAGCTTTCATCTCATAAGTAATTTCATTAACAGTCTTTACAGTGGTACCCACCGGGTGTCAGGCAAGCTGTCACAAACTTGGAACATTCTCAGTGCTCAGAGAACAGTGCCATCACATAGAACAGGTAGGGTTTCACTCCTCACAGTCTGACTCTGAGCTTGGATGTCACCTTGTTCTAACCTAAGGCCTTGACTGAGCCTTCACTGGACTGTGAAGCCAGGTACAAGTGTGGCTCCCACTGCCTGTCCTCTGTCCCTGTCACTAGACCTTCTGGTGGCAGCCAGTTCCTCATCTAATGTTCATGTCAGACACCAGACAAAACATGTCTTCCCAAAGCCTTGTTGGGGGGCTTCTTGGCCTTTCTTCTTTCAGCCCTCCCCACAGATATGAAACTGAAAAGAGAAAATCACATGGGAGAAACCTCCAGGTTAGGAAGTGATGGTGACAGCTGGGAAACCCAAGCAGGGTGCATAAAAACCCTCCTTGTGTGCTGTGTACACAACTCCCCGTGTTACTGCAGCCAGTGCCACAATCCCTTGACAGCTGCCCATTTCCCTTCTTCTAGGACTTCCTGCAGACCTTCTCCCCTGACGTCTTCAGGCTTTTCTGCTTGCGCACCAGCTACAGGTCAGGTGAGCCTGGCACTGTCACCCTCACATGCACAGGGAAGCAGAATGTGGGTCTGTGACACGTTCATCCAAGCAGTGTGATTGCTGCCCTGCGCTAGGCTTGGGAGGAGAAGTGGGCCTGGAGGAAGCCTCATCAGGAAGCACCTCTGGGCTCAGTGCCTAGGAAGGAGCTGCCCCTTCTGAGTCCACTGTCATGTCTACCCATCTTTGCATGCGTCACTGAAATGAGCTTACTCAGCCAGAAAGTTATAGACGTTCCTGTGGAACCTGTTCTCTGATGGTTTCTCAGGTTACTGTGAGGACCAGATTCTGCTTTGGGGTGCACTGGGGATCTCAGTGACCATATCTTCATCCACAGCTATTGAATACAGCGATAGCACCCTTCTGGAAGCCAAACACCTCCTGCTGGGGCTGGTCTCTTTTGTGGAGGACTCACGCGCCTATGTGAAAGGGCAGCTGGTCTGTGGCTCTGTCAAGGAAGATGTGCTGTGGGAGAGGTAAGCAGGTCATAGCTACTAGTCATGGCTATTGGGAATAGATGGCTGGAATGCAGAGGCTACCAAGAATACCTGAGGGAGGGAGGCCTGCTGGTCACCATCTCCTGTCAGGAGTTGGGGGTCTTCTCGAGAGCTGACCTCTGGTCACCCCCATTTCCCTCTGCTTCTAAGCCCTGCATAAGCTGCATTCCTCCAGGGCTCAGAACGTCTCCATATTGTCCCAGTGACTCATAATTGCCGCATTTGGCAGGGAGAGATTGTCACTTCTCACAGTTGACACTTTAGCCATTATGAAATGCCCATGTGGGTACTGTGTATTCAGACACAAGTAGATAGGTTCCTTTCACTCTAGAACTTTTGACTCAGCTAAGGTGGTGACTTGGGGATTTTGTTACGAAGCAGTAGACTGACCTGAGAAGGGCTCCTTTGGGGAAAGGATGTTTGTACTTCCAGGGTTAGTGCCAGGCCAGGCTGGGACACAGGAGGGCTGCTAGTGTGTGACTCCTTTGTCATTCTCCAGGCTCACCAGCACCAAGGAGGCTGTGAAGACTGCTCTGGCTGATGACTTTGACACACCCAAGGCAGTGAATGCCATCCTAGACCTCATGCACCATGCTAACAGACAGCTCAAGGCAGTCACAAAGGTAACTTAGGGACATTCATCCTCTCGGTTCTGCTGTAACAAGTCATGAGTTTGTCTTAGTAAAGGAATGGGGACTGACTGTGCCATCCATCCAGATTCATCTCCGAGAGCTGGCAGTGTTGAGATCAGTCCCTGTAAGCCCTCGCTTCTGTGAGGCTGCATAGAGCCTCAACCCATGCTGATGGTGACAGCACCTTGTGGCACATTCAGGGTCTTATCCTTCAGGAATAAACACGTGTTCCCGGCATGCAGATGGTTGTGTCCCATGGCTATCACCATGGGTCGCTCAGAGGCCATGGTGGGATCTGGGTTTATTGAAACAGAAGTTGGGCTTGGGATATATCTGAGTGGTAGAGAATATGCCTAGCCCATGAGAGGCTTCTCCCATGAGAGAAGTTGTTAGGGCCTGGACTCAGCTCCCTCCAACTGGGTCTCAGTCCTCAGGTCACCTGCAGAAGCAGCTCCAGGAGCATCCAGCATTGGGTTCTAAGTGTGATCTTCAGAAAAGATGTTCTCCCCATCCACTCCACTCACAGCACTTCCAAGGGCTTCAGCAGGAACAGGGGCTTGTTTTCTACAAGTAACCTGCATCCCAATGCCATGAAGTCACCGACTGTGGGCCCAGCCTGGACCTCTGGTGTGCTGGACAGACTGCAGGTGAATGGCAGTTTTGCTATTGCACTCTGAAAGGCCTCACCCTATCCTAGATGGCAGGCAGGACATGTCCTCGCCCTCAGAGGAGCCCCGTCTGAGAAGCCTGGGATCGGCCTGGGATTGGGGCACTGAGGTGGCAATGCAGACCATCTTCTACCTTTATCTGCCCGTGGTGACCTGTGGATTCTGGTGCTGTGAATGGCACCCAGGGCCCGTGTGTAGTTTTGGGTTCTTAAGTAGGGTGAGGTTCCCAGATGTAACATTGTCAGTCACTACAGGTGGCCTAGGGCTCTGTTCCTGACAAGCTTCTGGGAGATCCATGGCCATATGAGATACCAGATGGACCATAGATGCCTCTCAGCCGAGTTCCTTCATTGTCATTCTGCCCCCAGTTGGTTCAAGTGTACACTACATACACTGAAAGAGAGCATACAGCAGGTCAGGTGCACCCAGAGCAGCTGTTTGTGGGCAGTGCTAGAACTAAGGTTGTTCTAGCATGGCTGTCAACCAGACTTCTTTTGGCTTCCAAGCATCACTCACTGTGAGTCCTGCACCTCTGGCAACTCCTTATGGGGAGGTGGTCCAGAGGTTGATTAGGAAACTGGGCATGGGGTCTGGTGCAGGGTTGGCACCTGCTGTTCTAGGAACGAGGTCTGGCTCACATGGGTCTTTGAGCCAGTGACTCACACCCACCAGACCTTTCAGAATTCCCTGCTTTCTACTCCAAATCTGAGACCCACAGTTGCCACATTGCAACCCCATGGCTATCCTAAGCTTACAAGAACCAAAGTGCCATGTACTGCCACCATATGACAGATGGGTAAGCTGAGGCACAAGTTACCCGCATACCCTGCCTTGTGGGGATGGGGCAGTGGAACACACCTTTAATCCCAGCACTCAGAAGGCAGAGGCAGAGGCAGGCGGATCTCTGTGTGTTCAACACCAGCTTGGTCTACATAAGGAGTTCTAGGCCAGCTGGGGCTATAGGGTCTCAAAAAGACCAAAAGAAAAAGAAAGAAAAGACAAGCTACCAGCATACCCTAGGCTGTGGGGTTTGCCAGTGAGATCAGCTATACCACAGGGGCCTCAGTCCACAGAAACCAAAGGAGGAGCGCATGGTAGTCTGCTCTGACATCAAGTCCCTTCCCCCTGACCTCCTCTGCTCCTTTTGCAGGAGGCTGGTGGCCCAAGAAGCCCCACCGTGTTTGGCGCCATCATCTCCTACATTGAGCAGTTTTTTGATACTGTTGGGATTTCTCTGGCAAATCGACAGGTACTTCCGTCTTTTTTAAATGCTTACTTGTGAAACTGCCTATATGTTGGCACACTGGCCTTTCTCCTTTGGGAAGTTTAAGAACTGTAGTGCTGGATTCAGTCCATGATGTGCAGGTATGCAGTTAGTCCCCATCCCATCTGCAGCACAGCCGGAACCTGACCCTCCCACCCTACCCCATGCAGTTGGCTACTTGCCCTGCTCAGTTCTTTTGACAGAGTACAGAAAGATACACATTTTCCCCAGTCATTCGAGTAGGCTGCAGGCCTGGATGAGGTACGTTGTGTTCCCTACAGTTGGCATCTCTGGTCATTGGCACCCCTCTGGCTTCCCCACCTGTATATGGAGTCCTTCACAGCACAAAGTCCAGCTGCTGGGACAATCCTGCCTTCCTTAACCTTGATGTAGATCAGGTATATGTGGGAGGTCACGTATGGCTGTTTGGTGTTGGCTTTGTCTCTGACAACCATGCCCTGGCTATCATTAAGGCACCTGAATCTACCTGTCCCTCCTGTGTTGCTCAACCGTACCATAGAGTCAGGGCAAAGTGCCAGGTCTCCACAGCACTCCCCCTGCCTCAGTGGGAAGGTGCCTTTGTCCTATGAATCCATCATGGTCATCAGGACAGACTCAGGTCTCTTAGCTGTATCCAACTCATTTAAGTATGTGGCTTGAAGCTGGCTGTGTCTCCCAGACATGTCTCATCATTCTTTGGATGTCCTTGTAGAATTTCTGGTACAAGACTATGGTCTGCTGGCTGCTTCTAAGGGAATCTGGTTTGTTATGGTACCAAAATGAAATGATGAGATGCTAGCCTGGATGCTGAGTGAGCCGGCAGTGCATGGAGCTGAGGGGTGTGTGCATCTGCACGGTGCACACATTTATATCGAAACTGGTTTCTACATCTACTTGTGGTGACCAGAAACCAGGGTTACCATCCATTCCTCAGCCCCAGCCCCACAGGGTTCATCCTTGTTCTGCCTTCACCAGGGAGAAGGTCCCAGAAGACACACAGGGCAGCTTTTCTCACTAGGGGACTCCCCTACCCCCACACACATCTTAATTCTGCTGGGAACTTCCCTGCCTTCTGCATGGAACCTCTGTGGGCTCCAAGGTCCCATACAGGGCCCCATTTTCCTCCTTACTTCACTCTGCTACAGCCAGCAGCTGTTTGGGAGAGGAGAGGCAAGGGCTGAGCCACTGTCCAGAAATCCACAAGCACACTTGTAGTATGTACACTATAAGAAATCTACACTGTTCTTGTGCTAACACTTCCAGGTAGCATCTTCAAGGTGGGCTTGAATCTTGCTCTCCAGCATCCTGGAAAAGTCTGAGGCTTCTGTAGCCCTTGCCAGAGTCTTCTCCTGGCTTCCAGGAAAGAGCCACTTTCTGTTCCGATAGGGGACTGCCATTTGGGCTCATTAGCCAAAATGTGTGCCACTGGCTTAACATGCTTGGCTGTGGCTAAAAGGCCTATCTTCATTTGTGTTTAAAAGCTTCACTAGACTCTTCTTGAGATGACAAGATACTGTTGAGACTTGTCACAGCCTACAATCAATCACTCCTAAGGCCTAGATGGAGCCAGAGTGGGTGCTGCCAGCTTAGCATGAGCCAGTTGGGTCTTACAGCTGATCCTAGCACTAGCCAGATTCATTCATCTCTCCCTTTCAAAGTCCCCAGAAAGGGCATGCATTAGGGAACTAGTGGACCAAGCAAGGCTTAGCCCAGAACCTACCTCAGTGTGGCCTTGTAGGGAGTGGACAGAACCCTTGCTTTGCCAGGCACACTTGAGTAATACATTGTTACTGACCATGGCCTTCCAGGATCTGAGTGGGGACCCTGTCTTGCTGGGCACACCTGTATAGCGGTTTCTGTGGCTCAGTGTGTTTCAGGAGACAGCAGTGCAGCAACTCTGCACAGTGTGGTGGATGAGTTGGTGCGCTTCCGGCAGAAGGTTCGCCAATATGCACTGGCCACGCCAGAGGCCACTGGGGAGGCCCGAAAACAGCAGCTTCAGGAGAGGCAGCCCTTGCTGGAGGCATGTGATACCTTGCGCCAGGACCTGGCCACCCATGGCATCAACATTAAGGTGAGCACTACTGCAATTACAGTGGATATCAGTACCCCCCAAGAACAGAGGGTGTTGGAATTCACAACTCTTGGGCTGACAAGGGCATCTACTGCTTCAAGAGAGACCCGCCCAGAAGGCAGATGTGGGAGAGAGGGTATGATTGCTGAAAATCTACGAAGCTTGGCACATACGCGCAAAGTCCAGGCTGTGCACACCACCACCTGAGTGGTCCTGTCAGAGGACAGTGGTCTCCCTCTGTGCACACCGCCACCCGAGTGGTCCTGTCAGAGGACAATGGTCCCCTCACCTCAGCATCCCACTGCTTCCTCAGACTTCATTCTCTGACCGTCCACCCATGAGTAAGGGCACTTGATGCCTATGCAGACCTTCCCTTTTCCCAGGACAGAGGTAGAACAACCTCCACATGGGAACTGCTGGATCCAAGGACAATACGCCAGGAACCTGGAAACTGAGGAGCAGTCCTGGGTCTGGATGCTGACCCTGAAGATGGACAGCCTCAGGCCCTTGATGTCCTGCCATAGTACCTGCATAGTTTTGTGATGAAAACTTTATATTAAAGTTTCCAGCTGTGGCTTTTCAGCCAACATTAAAGTGAGACAGTGCTGTCCACTCGTGTCTGTTCCGAACGATCCACAAAGTTAATTTGGAGGTAGCAGCAATGGCCACAATCACCATTCACTGCAGTCACTCACATCAGCTGTTTAGGAGACGTTCTTAGGCATGGGAGATCAGCTGGCCCTTGTGCCCATGGACTAGATGACACAGGAGGAGCCTAAGAGCAGGAACTCCATTTGCTGGTTGTACAGCTGCCAGGGAGGGAGGCTCAGTTAACAGGAGGGCACGCATGGCCACAGGGAACAGCAGGTGCTGAACACAGAGCTCCTCTTGCCTCGAAGTGATGAACTAGTTTACATTTTCTGGTTACAGAGTGATGTGTTCACAGAAGCAGCACCCTGTCACAGTTCAGCAATTGACATTCTGGCCACCATGGCAGCAGACAGTGAAACCCAGGAGGGTCCATCTGAACTAAGGGCTCAGCCCAGGAAGATCCATCTGAACTAAGGGCGGCCACAGTGAGGTCTGACAGCTAGGGCTGGTGAGATGGAGCCCAAGGCTGTAGGTGATGGGAAGGAACACCTGGCTCCGACCTCACCTTTGTAGGTCAAGCACCACCTGTCAGGTGAACAGGCAGGAGACTGTCCCTTCCTGTCAGGCCCTTCCTGTCAGGCTAGCCTCTTAATCCCTGCTGGGTTAACAGGAGGGCATGACCTGTTTGCAGTTACCATTCAACTTTTGAGGTCTAGTGGAGGTGTTTTCTAGCCTACAAGACAAGACACTGGTTCAGGAGCCTTACCTACTGAATTAAGGTAAAGGAATGCCAGGCATGGTGATGTTCACTTGATATTCCTGACTCGAGATGCTGAGGCAGGACAGGACAACTGCTACAAGTTTGAGGCCAGCCTGGGCTACAGAGGTCAAGATCCTTGTCTTAAAAACAACAAAAAACAGAGGGAGTATTTCTAGAAGGTGCCTCCTAATACACCTCAACAGGGCTGCACGGGACTTGGGGACGATCCCCTCCCCCGACCTGACCCCAAACCCTCCTATACCGCTGTCCTAGCCCGGGGACATGCTAGCTACAAAAGTGTCTTTGGCTGGAATTAGTGCAGGTTTGCAAAACAGCCACCAATTGCCTTAAAGTAAGTGTGACCCTGCTGCCAGGGTGGACATCCCACTTATCCTAAGTGAAGGCATTTTACTCAGGCAAAGAAAAACTCAACATAACCAAAGCACCAGACTAGTTTCTGTGATTACTATGAAGGAAATAGTTGTTTGGGGTTTACTCTTCGGAGTTGACTGGCACATGGGGGTGCTGCCAAGAAGCACCAAACAGAGAGGCCTTTTTGGCTGCTTGGTACCTGACATCTTCATTTAGCAAAGCAGAAATGTAGGCTAGTTATTCAGGAAAAAGCAAAGCAAAAAAAAATTTTTGGCAGTGCTTGTGATCCAAACCCAAGGCCTTGCACACAGGTCAGCACCACCAACAGCTACTTCTCCAACCATATTTTTATTTATAGACCAGGTAGCTCAGAGTGACTTGGAACTGGAAATCTTGCCCCTGCCTTTAGATTACAGCCCGAACAACCACACTCTGCTAAGTCAGTCTTTAGTAGTTACCAGGCTTTAGAAGCAATCTCCCAGAGGAAAAATGCCTGTGGCCCATTTCTTTCAGAATAGTTCACATGGAGACATTGAAGCCTGAGATAAGAAACAGCAGAAGCAACAATGAAAACAACCCAAAGAAACAAACTCTTGAAGGTTGGCTAGTTTTAAAGGAAGTAGAACCATTTAGACTGTAGTCTGAACCACTAAGTACAAATCTAGATCCAGAGCCTCCCAGACTGGCCCTTCCAGAAAGGTGTCATCAGCCACATCCCAACACTCTGGGACGCATCAAACTGGCTGAGACACTTGATGGAGACCCCGTGACAGGTCAGTTACCCTATCCACAGAAACAAAAGCTAGCTGCAGTGAGTAGCAAAGTGTCTGGGGGAATTCACATCTCCGGTTTCTAAGGAGAGCATGTGACCTGAGGACGCAACCATGAAGTTTCCTGAGAAGATGCGGCAGTACTCACCCTTTCCCCTGGGTTTATCATCCCAGCCGGCAAGGCTGAAATGTCACACCTGACCTGCCCTCCCCAGGCTGCTCTGATTGCGACATTGGGAACAGGCCTGTCCCTCTCCCTCTACTGGGGCTGTCCTCCACCGTGGGGACTATGTAGAGACACAGATGACAGAGAAGGAAATGGTGGCACCTTCATGCTCCCTACACCCCTGCCATAGCAGCACCCACAATTCCTGCTCTTCCCACAGGGCCTCAAAAAAAGTCTCCAGATGGGTGGTCACTGGTTATTCTGAAATATTCACTTAATTAATTCACAACCCAGTCACCACATGGAAAACAACCAGGCTGAAGAATGGCTGTGGCTAGACCCCATTTTACTGCTGCCACTAGCTATCTGAAAACA
Organism: Eospalax fontanierii; assembly: GCA_035773235.1. Classification (NCBI taxonomy): domain Eukaryota; kingdom Metazoa; phylum Chordata; class Mammalia; order Rodentia; family Spalacidae; genus Eospalax; species Eospalax fontanierii. The sequence goes on from CM069524.1 coordinate 42,839,568, forward strand.
GCCTGGATCCCTGCCAGAGGACTACCCAGTAACAGTAAGAAGTGATGGGCACAAGAAGCGGAGAGTAAGCACAATTCTAGACGCCCTGCCCTGTCCACCTGAACAAGCCCAGATCCAGCTGGGCTGCTCAGAGGATTTTTCTTCTTTTCTTCTCACTACTGCTGAGAAGCTCAGGAAACTGCAAGAAGACCAGTTTAGTGTTGTGACATCTCAACTGTATTTTAGTTAAGATAACAACTGCTGTGTCCTAAATTCTTGGGCAGCCAGCTTCGCAGCCGTGCTGCTGGCCTGTGGCTAGGCACACGGAGGACATTCGGGACAGGTGTAGTGTCCTGTGGCGCTCCTCAGCCCTCTCGGGCTCAGGTGTTGAACAGCTTGCTGAAGGCGGTTCCCACTTCGGTGATCATGTCGGTGGTGGTTGTGGAGCGGCCATACTTCTGGAAGGCCTGGTGGTTGCACTCCCTTGTGAGTGTGCAAGCACCCCAGGCAGCCACTAGGAGTGGGTTGGAGCTGTAGAGAGAGAGAGGAGAGTCAAAGGCCTCCTCACTGGTGAGGTCTCTGGGCTGATTTTTCATTATTTCCACCCTAAGGTCCCAAATAGCAAACTTAAGCCAGCCAGACCTCTGAGGAGGTAGCTTTATCACAGCACTCAAGCACAAATGCTTGGATACTGAGTCCCCAGCAGGAAGCACACCCAAAACATCCTTCTGTTTAGGACTAGGGTGTGGCTCAGGGGCAGACCACAAGTCTAGGAAGCCCAAGGCCTAGAGTTCCATCCCCAGCACCCTGCCCCCATTTGTGGATCCAATCAATCAGAGCACAACAGACAGAAGCAGTTTCTCCTGGGGACAGAGGTGCTTGCTGGTGGTGTGTGTTTTAATGGTACACATGGTTTTCCTGGAATATGGTGGAATGCTGCCCCACTGCAGACCCCATCCTGTGCCTCTGCCTTGTAAAACTAAGACACACCCTGTCTGTCCCAGTGGTGCCAGGTAGGGCTTCCCGAAGCTGGGCATCCCATACCTAGCACATGTGGCCATGATGGTCTGTAAGACAGGTTCAGAGGTGTAGGAAGTTGTAAGCTTAGCATCCTGCTGCCCAGAGAATCACACACCTGTGTCAGCACCCCTCCAGACTGTGCTCTCCACTGCCAGCTTTACAGAGGCCCGGCTCAACTCCCTACAAGGATGTCTTCAACCATGGCTATTTGGCAGATTAACTGAACTCTGAAACCCACTGGTGCCAGGGCCCCCTCCAGGCACAGGTGTGTAAGTAGCTTCTGTGAACAGGGCACCTGCTGTAGCACTATAAGTTCATGGATGTTTCAAGGGATTCAATGCATGAGATACTGGGAAACTGACAAAATCTGAAGCAATATCAGAGTAATACAAATGAAGGTAGAGCATACCCGTTTGTCTTCTCCTGTCCGGCGAGGAGGGCCCAGTGTGCCATGACACCCAGGGAGCCCGACAGGAGGTCTCCTTGGCCACCACATCTGCGGCTGCTGCCTTCCTGGCTGCACACAAGCACTGCACAGAACACAGAGCAGATATGAGTGTGGGCGTCAGCACCGCACTCCTCCACGAGCTGCCTCTCAGCGCTGCTTGCTACACTTCCTCCCCGCTTGTCCCAGGGATCCACACCTCAGAGACTGTGGGAGAACGAGCTCCTCGTAAGAGCAGTCAGAACACAGAAAATCCTCAGGCCGAGTTCCTGCAGCCAATGCTACCTCAACATATACCTCAAAAAAACCCACCAACAACGTTCCTTGGATCCCACACGGTTACCCCATTTAGCCATCATGATCTCATTCTACCTGTGCCTCCGAGAATTTGTTTCTTTGGAAAATGTTTTGAAAACCCAGTGCTGTATCTCAAGGATCAGGTGAGGCTTCCTGTGATGTAACCTCATCTCAACAGTCTGGGTATCCTAAGCGCATTCTGTGTACTTCCTGTCCATGGCTGAGAGTGGACATGCGTGTGTTCACATGTATGACTCTTTGTCCCTTAGTGTTCTAAGGACTCTAAATTAGGCTTCCTTGTCAGCAACTCGACACCTCACCTTATCCTGAACAAGGTTATGGTGGTCAGCTCAGAATGAAAAGGGAGTCTTCTCCGAGAGCAGAGTGGAGTACCTCACTCAGGACCCCACACCTGTCCCTGCCTCCACTCTGCTCTTGCTCAGCAGCTTTAAGCCTCCAGGGGAAGACAGCTGACATTCTCGACAACACCAGTTCTGATGGTTCCTTTGCTTCCCAGTTATTTTATAAAATGGGACCAAACACAATAAAAGACTCAGATGACTGTGTTGTGGGTACCCGGGTGAAAGGGAGGCAGCACACACTGAGTGAAGGTGCTCCAGTGCTGGCGCCCAGCATGGCTGCGGTTCAGAGGGAAGCCCGTGCTCACCCTGCTGGCCGTCAGAGATCAGGTCCTGCTCTCCTTTCTGGACCACTGTGATATTCCCCAGGGCCTGGCTGAGCTTCAGTACAGATCCACTGTGGTCTCTGGCATCCATAGGCTCTGTGAGCTACAACACAGGATGACAAGCACAGAAAATCAAATCTGATGGCAGGGTGAATATCATCCTATCCCAGAGTTTCAGATGCTCATGCCCACAAAATCAAGAGCACTGCTAAGGGCTGGGGGGATGGCAAGAGGTCTAGGGTACTGGCAACAAGCTGAGAGGGATGCTGACCAGTGTTTACTCTAGAGCCTGACCTCTACATAGCCAGATGAGATTTTTCTTTTTCCCTGCTTCATATTTATGTCATTCTGTCCCCACAACTCATGGGACAGATGCCCTAGCTTTACAAGACTAGTCAATGTAGGACACAGTGAGTGACCTGGCCAGTGAGAGCAGCAGGCAGTGTCTATCCCAAGGCCACCACACCATTGTTCATCCAATCAAAGATGTACAGGAACTCTTAGAGGCATGACAACATGCATGGTAGAGCCCAGGGGAAACACCCACAAGTGACTTGTACGTCACAGTCCCTGTAGAAACAGGCCCACAGGGTTGAGTTGGCCACAAGAACATAGCCCATCCTTTACCCCAGTCAGGGGGTATACGCCCCTTCTTTGCTAAAGCCCATGAACTTACCACAGCTTCCCAGAGTCTGCTAAACTCCACACGGTTGGGGGTGAGAACAGCCTTCTGGTAACCATGGATGAGGGCTGGCTGCTGGGCAATCAGCCACAGGCCATCCTGTGCAGAACAAGGACGCACCTTCACCGACAGGCTCAAAGGCCCTGCACTTGCTGTGTAGGGAGATGAGAGGCCACACTCACCGCGTCGATGATGACAGGGATGTCTCTGGCCTTAGTTGCTTTCAAAATGCCCTGCAAGAAAAGAATATAAGCTGAGTGACAAGTCCACCCTCTCTCAGTGGAATCAAAGGAACCAGGCAGCAGTTACTGTAGTATGATACCAGACCACTAACAAGCAAACATAAAATAGTACAGGTCATAATGAAACAGAGAAGGAGGAAGAACCATGAACTGGCCTAGTGAGGAAGGGCTCCAAGTACTGTGTGGTTCCTAGGCTAGCTCATGAAGACCCACCTACAATTTCCAAATTCCCAGCACATACTACTCCTCAGAACTCAAAAGAAATCTGAATTCCAAATTGTTATTCATTTTTTTCTTACCATTTTATTTACATGCTTCAAAAATAACAAGCAACCAAAAGAATAAAAAGTGAATCAATTAGATAACATTATACCTTAATCCTATATAGTAAAGTTTCAAAAATTTTCTGTTTAAAAACTATAAACACAAACATAACCAACATACAGTTATTATTAACCAACACATTATGACAAAACTACATGATAATCAGATGTAAAAAAGTGATGTCTACTTGGGCCAGCAACATGGTTCAGTGTAGTAAAAGTGCTTGCTGCCAAGCCTGACAACTTTAGTTTCATTCCTAGAACCAATATAATGGAAGAAAAGAACCAGCTCTCCCAAGTTGTCCTCTGATGCCCCACGCTTGCCACTGGCACTCCACACCCACATACATACACACACCCACATACACACACCAAATGCTTCTTTTTTTTTTTTTTAATTTAAAAAAGAGATGGTGATGGCTCAGCTTTGCAGAGGACCAAGGTTCGGTTCCCAGCCACATGGTGGTTAACAGCCATCTATAACTCCAGTTCCAAGAGATTCAGTGCTTTCTTCTGGTCTCTAAGGGCACCAGGCACCCACATAGTACCCGCAAATACATGCAGGCAAAACAATCACGTGGGGAATGACTTTTTAGAAATGCTTTGTTACAAATGAAACTTTTATGTAATACTGTAATCCAGTTAACCCTATGTTTTGAGATCATTTAACACTGTTTTCAGTCTGCTTTCCTGCTATGTAATCAACCTGTTTAAATTTAGCTGGGCTTTAACGAAACAATCTTACTAGGCCTGTCTCTGCCCTCACTTGCCTCCTCCCCCAAGCTAAACTGAATTCATAAGCCATTTTCCCTTTCTCCCTCATCACCTTTCCTTGCCCCTGGCACAGAATTTTGTGCATGCATGCTTGCATGCATGTGTGTGTGTGTGTGGTTGTGTGTGTATGGTGTGTGGTGCTATCATTACTAAAAGTAGGGACTTGGGAGCAGGCAGCTAAGTGTTTCAAGTCACCTGGGGACACAGGACTTCTGTTTATGGTTTTGCATGCTACTCTGGCAGGAGGGTCAGAAAAGGCAACTTCTTCCCTTGTAAAAACACTGGTTAAAGACCAAGTTCCTCATTCCTTTCCCATACCATGCTGGATATGCTATTTAAATACAGAGAAGACCCTTTGTTCAAAGGTGCAGAAATCAAAACAGAACTGTTCTGAGAACAGACTGGACTCACTCTTGGTTAAATGAATCCAGGACTTTGTTCCTTTTTTTTTCAATTTATTTATTTTTATTTTATGTACATGAGTGTTTTGCCTGCACGTATAGAAGTGTACCACATGCATGCAGTGCTCACACAGGCCAGAAGAGGGCACTGAGTTCCCTGGAACTGGAGTTAAGGACAGTTGTTAGGTACCAGGTACCACTCTGGGAACTGAACCTGGATGGTCTGACAGAGCAGCAAGTGCTCTTAACCACTGAGCCATGTCTGTAGTCCACATCACTCTTTCTTAATGCAGCACTGCCACACACAAAGTATTTTTTAAACTTTTAAAAAGGAAAATAACAGTGATAGATAAGCAGTAGCAGAAATCACTATAACCTGGTCCCAGTCCTTGTGTCCTGAGGAATAATAGTTCAGCTTCAGGAAGCATCTATTTGCTCTGCACTGGTCTAAGTGTCCTGTGTGAGGTGAAAAGCCTCCTAAGTGCGGTCAGGGCACGTGAGCCTCAGGGAAGCTGTTTTTTTTCTTAGTGAACTCTGGCCTGCTTGCTATGACTGGGCTTTACTGATAACCCATGGGGTTCTGTTGACTCAGATCGCAGATCCATTTCTGATTTCCTGCTGTGGTATTTTACATGACACCATGGTCTCTGCTTGGGTTTCCTAATAAAGTAGCCCAAAGTGAACACTCAAACACTGGAAAGATTTGCCACAGCATAACAGAACTCTCCCTATGTCGGTGCACCAGGAGTAGAGCCCTGTCATTGGGAGAGCAAGCCCACAAGCCTAGGAGTCCTGGAGCTTCTCCCACGTGTTCACACTTCAGTTCTACAATAGGACCTCAGGGGGTCTATCCAAAGACAGGCTGTGTTTATCATATGCACAGGTGTATAAACAAGACATCACAAATAGAAAAACAGCTCACATATACTAGTTAAAAGCCTAACAGTGAGTACACTACAATAAACACCAGTTATGATATAGCTATTAAAATGGTTAAGAAGTGAAGAACATATCCCACCAGAAAAGTGTCTCCAAGACTCATAGAATGAATTGCAAAACACAGTGTGAAGACTGACAGCTTGGGTTCAAAAGTAGCTTGTGAATAAAAGCTTACCATGCTGGCAGCCATTTTGTCCAACTTCACCTACAGGGTCAGCAGGTTTCTTCCCTCCCACAGCCCCAGCTTCCTCTTCTACAAACCAAGAAGCAGATCCCAAGCCTCAGGGGAAAACACAGGCCACAACAGAGTTCCAGATGCACCCTCACATTTAGGGTTCACTAAATTTCATCCAGGATGTTAGACAAGTCAGGAACTACAAATATGACAACATGCTGTATGAACGACTAGTCACACAACAGCATGTGATTTGATTCCATTCACAAAACACCCAGAGTGGGCAAATTCATAGAGAAAGAGTCATTGCTGGGACCCCCGGCAAGTGGGTCACAGTGGGAAGGTTATTCACACCCGATGCCAAGCCTTTGTCCATGCCATAGTTCTGCCACTCCTCCACAGAACCAGACAGGAAACTCCACGCCAGCCCTTTGCTCATGTGAAACCACTAGTGCCAAGGGTGAACAAGAGACCCATCCAATCTGATCTGGCTTCAAAGCCCTTCACCACTATCAGTGGCCTCAGTTCCCCTCTGCCTCACAACAGGTCTTCTCCATCTGCAGCATTATTAGACCAACAGTGCAATCACCTGAACAAAAAAGCCTGACTCGCAAACTGAGTTTTTAAAAGCGGCCCGAACGGATGCTCATCCCCTACCTCTCCGATCAGCTGTCTCCTGGAACTGTGTCAGACCTCACTCACATTTGTGCCTACAGAAACACAACAAATGCTCATGCTCCAATGTCAGAGCTCAGTTGTCTGATGATGACACCACTTACCCCGACATTTTTGAGAAGGAGGTCGTCTCTGCCTAGGCCAGGCCCCACGACAAGGGCATGCAGTCTGGGAAGCCATTTCTCTACCTCCTGGATGGCATCAGAACTGTCACTAAAAAGGGAAAAGGGTGGAATGGTTTTCTTCAAGTTTCCATTTAACTACTTACTTTATAAACTGCTTTTTGTGTGTGGTACTAGGGACTAAACCAAGTAGATTACATCTCTGGCCTTAAATCATTTTATTTTGAATAATTTAGGTCTGTAGTAAATTTGCAAAAATAAAACAGCAAGTTCCCACACACCCTTCCTCCAGGCTCCTATGTTAGTATTCTACACATTTACATTCCAGATTATCACAAGAAATTGGGGTTGGCTCCATACCAGGAATTCACCTGCAGACTCTGTCAACTCTCCAGAGCTGATTCACACCCACGCCCTTTCCCTTCCAGGGCTTGATCCAGATCCCATATTGCACTTGGTCTTCACAGCTCCTTAACCCTTCTCGATGAACTGGGTTATTCTTGGTTTGGTCTTTGGACTGCTTTATTTTATTGTAATTAAAATGAGACTTAAAAAAAAGAAAAGACCCTGTCGAGGCTGGAGAAATGGCTCAGTGGTTAAGAGCACTGGTTGCTTTGCAGAGCCATATGGGTTCGATTCCCAGTACCCTTATGGCAGCTAACAACTGTTCATAACTCCAGTTCCAGGTTATCTGATGCCCTCCTCTGGCCTCTGCAGGCATTGCACATATGGGTACACTTACATGCAGGCAAAACACTCAGAAAACACTTAAAAAAAAAAAAAAAAGATCCCACCCTGAGCTCTACCAGCAGCAGCTGGCACTGTTTGACCTGTGCAGAGGGCAGCCTGCAGCTAGCTCTCCAGCTCAGAGCTGCTCTGGGGAGCTGCAGGGATAGGCTCTGAACCCCAGACCCCAGAGCACCATAAGCATGTGTTGAATGAGGAGAGAGGCCCCTGCTTCCTACCATACTTAGCCCTGTCCTCATGGCCCCAGACCACCGCTGGAACTGAATGATATACAAACAGCCCTAACTTGCACCTCAGGTCTCTCCTCTAGTCTCTCATGGACTTATTCTCTTACTCTGACAGAATAGCAGACTCACTACTGCTTTCTTTTTCCCCTCCCCTCCCCTCCCCTCCCCTCCTCTTCTTCCCCACCCTGAGCTATTCTGTATACCTTTTAAAACTTTTAATGGAGACAAGATCTCACTAAGTTTTCCAGGCTGGACTCTAGTTTAAAAAAAGCCTTCTGTCTGAGCCTCCCGAGTAGCTGGGGTAGGAGGTGTGTGCCACCAGGTCTGGCTTCCCTGTGGTTTCTTACTCCACATAACACCTACCACAAACAGCACAGTAGACCCTTAGCAGCCCTAGTGTTAATATGAAAACTCGAATGTAGGTAAAGACATCCATGAACACAGACTCACAGGACTGGGTGGACAATCAGCTCCGGGCTGTAGGACTTGATCACAGGTGCAGCCTCCCGGGCACAGAACACATGGGTCAGATCTGCACCCTGAGAAGTGAAGTCAGAGGTGGACTTAAAGGAGGCCATGGTTAACAGAGCTGTAAGCAGCTTCACACACAAGCTCTCACACTGTGACATACTAGTCTAATCATCTCTAGAAGTGATATATTAGTCTGACCATCTCTAGTACTCAGTACATATGCCTCCCAAACCAAAATACAGACTGAAGTTAGACAGTCAGCAGCTTTAAGAAATGGCAAGTGGTTTAAGGAAATCGTTTGTGACCCAGCCAGATTTCTAATACCCTCTTAGGTGCAAGGCAGAGCCATACCACTAGCCCGACCCGACCCAGCCACAGTACGCTAACTACTCAGCTGGATTAAAGGCATCAGCAGCTTAAAATGGAACCTAAAAAGGCCTCCAATGATCATTTTGGTGAAGTAAAATACAAATACAACTTAATTTTTTTAAAGGTTATAATGCCAAGTTACTATGTCACTGCAGAAAAGGTCAAAACAAATTCAAGGTGTGTCCAGCACACATAATTTCCCAGAGATGTTGCTGGATTTCTACCATAAAACATGTGCTTTAACTGTATTTAAAATTTTAAATATTAAAACTCTTTTTCGTTGTGTATGTATGAGACAGAGAGAGAAAGAGAGTGTGTGTTTTTGTCATGGGGTGTGTGTACCTAGAGGCCGGAGGAGGATGTAAACTGTTTAATCTATCATCTCTACTTTACTCCCTCAGAACAGGGTCTGGTCTCTCACTGAATCTGGAGCTGGGCTGGGAGCCAGCAAGCCACAGTGATTCTCCAGTCTCTGCCCCTAACAACAAGGCCATGCCCAGCTTTCTATGTGTGTTAAAGATTTGAACTCAGGCCCTCATGATTGCACATTACATGTTCTTACCTGCTGAGCCATCGCCCCAACCCATTAAATAACCCAACTTTATTTTGTCTTTTTGAGACAGGGTCTCTTCTGTAGCCCCAAGTGTTCTGGAACTTACTATGTTGACTAGGCTGACTTGAACTCACAGAGATCACCTGCCTTTGCCCTCCAAGTGCTGGGAATGAAGGTGTGAGCTACCATGCCCGGCTTAAATGAGCCAAATTTTCAACAGAGAAACCCGAATAAAGGAGTCTGAGGTAAACCTACCACTTTGAGAGCTGAGATTCCTGCAAAATATGGGGCTCCCGTGTACCTAAAATGGAAACACTGGAGTCAAAACTTTAATGAAGCAAGCATACTTTGTCAATAATAGGTCTCCAATACAAACAGACAAGAACAATTTATGAACAGGTATAATCAATATATGTGAAAGCCAAATACCTCTAAGTATTAATATAGACTCCAAGCCCCAAACACAAACCCAGCACTTAGGAGATGCTTAGTAAACATTCACATGAGTCAGAACTAGAAAGTCAAACATACACAACAGCTATAACCATTTCCCAGCACTGGCTTGTGTGACTGAGGCTTCTGAACTAAGTACAAGGAAGAACTGGTTGCAGATTTCTACAAGGGAGAAGGTAGAGGAAATCACCTGCTCTAGGCAGTCAGGGGGGATCAAGTTCCCAGAGTGGAAGGACGCTGTCCTCAAGGAGTGATGCTAGATGAGGCCACACTGTGCTATGGAGCCAACCAGCTTAGGGAGCAAAGTTGGGATGTGGGGTGCTTACCGCCACTTGCACACAGAAGGGAAGGCCCTCACCTCTGGTGCCAGGTGAGCCACTGTGACTGTTATGCCCATTTCCAGCAGGAAACAAACTAGAGACTCAAGCTAAACACACAGGATGAAGGGCCATTCTCTACACATGACCATCTCCTCCACAGTCCAAAGCACAAGAGAAAGGCCTGAACAGGTACCACATGCATTCACTTCCCACAGTGGAGCTCCGTGACAAGACACAGCACAGGGTGGAAGCAAAAGCTGCCCAGGCCCAGAGAGCACACAGCCCTCCTCCAGCACACAGAAACACCACAGCTGGGAGGACGCTGAGCTGTAACTGAGGCCAACATGCTTTATCCAAAGGGAACACAGCTTGGGATGGCAAGCGTTTGCTTTTTGCTTTTAGAATGAGCTCCCACACAAGATGACACTGCTTAGAAGTGAAAGTGAACTGGGTGCACAAAACCCATGGGCTCCCCTCCACAGCAGGCCTACCACCATGGCCTAGGAGCACAGCCAACCTGCTGCCACCAGAGCACATCGGCAACACAGGGCAGATCACCTGCAGCTCTGCCAAAGATGCCAAAGCGCTCCTATTTATGGATGAACCACAAAGGGAAGGGAGAAGAACGAACTCTAATACACCCCACAACATACACACATTCACTGGCTAAAAGTTCAGCTGGGGACTCTGAGTCCAGCCATGAGTCTAGCTGTGAACTAAAGCCCACAGTGGGAGAAGCAGGGTCCCCTGGCTGGAACCACATGGGAGTGCTGCACCAGAGCTGCTGTAAACTGTGTAGCATGGCTACTGAAAAAGGGCGACCACCGGCCGAGTCTGAAGGTGTAAAGACATTTCAAGTCCAAAAAAGAAAATCCCAGGAAAGGAAAAACAGAAACACAGGATAAATAAAGAACAAATAGCCAACGTGGGGCACCCTGTACCCCAGCTCACAGGAGAGCGAGACAGGAGGGTTCTGAGCTTGAGGCCAGCTGAATGGGACACTGTCTAGAGAAAAATAATCTAGCTATATATTTGTAGTGTGTGATACAGTTGAAAATGTGGATACAGAGGGGTTACATAAATGCAAACAGAAAGCAAAACCAGAAACAGTAGCCAGAGAAGACCTGTGGTCAGAGGCAGAAGGAATCTCTTACGGACAAGGACAGACTGCAAATCCTTACATGCTAAACAAACTGCAAGCATACAAAATGGGAAATAAAACAGGTCTTAACAAAAGCCAGGGTCTACAGAACTTCATACAGAACTTCCAGAAATGTCTTCAAATTATAAAGTAAGCCAGGGCTCGCTGAATATTCTCATCCTCATGATAAAGTAAGAAAAGCAAACAGTATGGAGACTGGCACGTGCAAGAAAGTAACAGCTGCACCTCCCGCTACAAGCAAAACCGCAATTCAATCAGGGGTCCTCAGAGTGTGACTTAATCAGCAAGGTGATCACTGAGAAGCACTTTGTACCCTATCAGACCGCACTGGGAATGATTACTGAACACAGACCGATGGGCAGATGGGAGCAGGGAAAGACAGGCGGGCAGGTGGTCGGACGGATGACAGGTGTGGTCAGACAGGCAGGTGAGATGGCTTTTCCAAACAGCCAGCACTTACTCCTGAGAGCCTCCGACTATGCCTATTCTTCCATCTTGTCCTTTGTGTTTCTTCGAAGTTAGAGCAGGTACAGTATTTCTCACTAACTGAAAGAGATTCTCCATGTCCTTTGTTGAGTGTGCTTTATGGAGTGAGAATGCTCTTTGTAAAACTGAAAAACAGGAAAATGAAATCATTCAGTAAGGCAAACAGACACCAACTCTTAAACACAGACAAGATTTAAAGTATTCCACCAGCCAAAGTGCTTCCCAAAGCTGGAGATATGAATGAATGCTAGCGATTTTATATGAAGGTTCTCTCCTTTATCAACAGTGGCAAATGATGGTCGGAAATTACAAAACAGTAACACGTTGTGTATGCCAAGCTTTTCTGGAACACAGCAGACACTTCGGGGGAGGGGGACTACTTAATTTCCAGCAAGTTTCAGCAACCTAAAAAAAGGAATTATCTTAATCCACTATCTGTCGTCATTCGATTTCCCTTCCTTGTATAAGGTCTTTTCTCTCTTCACAACTGGAAGGGGCGTTCCCTCTGTGGTCCCCACTGTTAGTCAAAAGTCTGCCAGGTTCAATACATTATTCTCAGCTGTATTTTTAAGACTCACTGGAAACTAGTTAAATAACCTACAATCATGTTCTAAACACAGCACCTGTCTAAAATTAGGTTCAAGGTGGCATTTTAAAATAATTTCATCATGTTGGGCTGTATCTAATTGCCTCCAAATCAACTGGCCTTTCTTGAAAAGCTTTCTGTAGCTGTACATTGTCTTAATATTTATAACAGTTCAGCTCTAAGAAAAATGCCAAAATAATCTGTGATCTAGGTCCTGTATTCTCTCTAGAATGAGCAAAGCATATGCTTTTATGCACTGTCTATATACTCTTTCTAGAATTACAGATGTATCTTTGCAAATATAAACACTATTTTCTCAAACAAAACACTCACCCCTGAGAAAACCAAGTTTCACAAGTTCTACTGAAGGCAGAGGCTCTCTCAGCCCATCCATCACAGGAAAGTTTTTTATCTTCAGACTCTTGCAGTATGATTTCTATTACGCCCCCCCCCGCCCCAGTTTTACTTTTAACACAGCAAAACATTCAAGTATTTTCTTTTTGTGTGTACAGGGAGTGTGCATGTGAAGGCCAGAAGTTAGCCTTATTATTCTTAGTTAGTATTATTCTTCAAGGAGTCATCTACCAATACAGCAACCTGTGTGCTGAGGGCCAGGGTGGGGCAAGGGTGCATTTGCACAAGTGTGCCTGTGTGTGGAGGCCTGAGGTAGAGACTGGGTCTTTTCTTCCATCACTTTCCACCTTTCTTTTAGAGACAAGATCCCTCACCAAAACTGGAGCTCACAGACTTGGCTAGACTGGCAAGCCAGCAAGTCCAGGGATCCTCCTGTCAGTGCGTTCCCAGCACTGGCCTCATGCTTGAGCAGCAGGTATTTTGCTGACTGAGCCACCTTCCCAGTCCCACCTTGCTTTCCTAGCAGGGGTCTCTCACTGGGACCTGGGGCTTGCAAATTACATGGCTCTCTGGGATACACGGTATGAAAGGATTTGGTATAACTATGTCACCTGCACACTACTGGATGCCTACTGCAGTGAGTGAGACAACTGGAAAAGAGCCCGTGTCTTTCTAGCTGCAGCAGCACCTGGGGAAACACCTGCCCTCTACCCAAGCCTCTGCTTACCCACTTGAAACCTCATTTCTGTCCAAGTCACACCTGCAGTGAAAACTCTCATGCACATGCCCACAATGTCCCCTCCCATCACAGTGCAGGGGCATCCTAGACCAGCATCTTTTTGGTCTTTGTGTCTGAGAAAGAGATGTGCCACGTTGAGTAAGGTTCACGCTCCTCACTAATAACCAGTTTGTCATTCTGTTTATAGATAAGAAAGCTGGCACTGAGAGAGGTATAAGATGTCACACCAGCTGCTACATAAGACCAGCACCTTCAGGGTAAACTCCTGCATTAATGTACCTTCAGAATTCCCCCTTCTGTTTCAGTTGATATTGGGAGAAAGTAGCAGAGGCAGCCAGGCTCACCAAGTCATTCTTTTAGACACCTAGAGTAAACTTGACTTGTTACCATATTAAATTGAGTGCTCAGAAGCATTCATGTCCACTATCTTTATGATTCCAAACTGAACATGCCAAAAATGTTCATATCTGCCCCCTTAACCTTTGAACATGGGCTCTCTGATCTTAAGCTAAGCATGCTCAGAAATATGTCCACCATCTTTCCTTCTTGAACAATGACCTTAACTGAGCATGCTCAGAAAGGTACACCTTCAACTGGATGTGCTGGCCCCAAAGTGCTTTCTTAAAGGAATACCGGTGTTCTTCCCCCCCCCGCCCCCCCGTGAGATCTTCCCACCTCGTTCCCTGGAAACTCCAGTGCATCCTTAACCTGCTGTGAAAAATGAGCCTTTCGATAATCTTTTATCTCTGCTGTGCTTTCTTTCTACACTCACCAAGATGTGAATTCAGTATTTTCTGTTGCAAGGTTTTATAAAATGCTGACACATGAAGGCAAATTAATTTGCTCTTTAACCAAATTATTCACCTCACAACCAAAGGTTAAATCTTTCTCAAATGTTCTCTAAAACATTTAGGAGGCTGGAGAGATGGCTCAGTGGTTAGGAGCACTAGCTACTCTTATAAAAGACCTGGGTTCAATTCCTAGCATCTAACATGGTGGCTAACAGGTGTCCCTAAGGCCAGTTTCAGGAAATCTGATGCTTTCTTCTGATCTCTTCAGGCACTGCATGACACAGGTGCACTTACACACATGTAAGCAATACATCATACAAATAAAATAATAGTTTAAAAACCATTTATGAAGGAAAAAAATCTGCTACAAAGTACAGCATGCCCTTTAGCTAGAACTGTATGGATGCTAAGTAAAATGCACACGACCACCCAGCACTGTGCCCCATTCTCCAATACTCTGCAGAAAGTCTCTGAAGCAGTTGCATCTATGTTAAGCTCCTACAGGCTACTTGGTTTGGCTGACGAGAATACCTCAGTTGAAGTGAGATGGAATGCTGTAAGAGAAGGGTCAAAATGATCTTATATCTTAGGGACTTAAATATCTATTTTAACTTTGGTTTCTGACCCAATGGTCTTGTATTAAGCAAACTTTCCACACTGTATCACTAAGTTTTGCAGACTGCTAGTATTGTCCAGGTTCTTATTATCAATTTGACACAGCTAACAGCCATCTGGGAAGAGGGAGTCTCAACTGAAGAACTTCCCAGATGAACCTGGCCTACAGCTACATCTATGGGGAATTATCTTGATTGTTGCCTAATGTAGGAGGGCCCAGCCCACTGCAGGCAGTGCCACGTCTGGGCAGGTGGTTCTAGAACATATAAGAAAATGGCTAGGGCTGGAGAGATGGCCTCAGTGACTAAGAGCACTGACTGCTCTTGCAGAGGACCTGGGGTCCATTCCCAGCATCCACACAGCAGTTAAAAATCATTCTTAACTCTAGTTCCAGGGAATCCAATGCCCTCTCTGACCTCTGCAGGCATTGTACAACACAGGCAATACACTCATACACATAAAATAAACAAATAAAAATTTAAAAAGAAAGATGGCTAGGGCTGGAGAAATGGCTCAGAGGTTAACAGCATGTACTATTCTTGCAGAGGATTTAAGTTCAGTTCCAAGCACCCGTGTCAGGGAGTTCACAACTGCCTGTAAACCAGCTCCAGGGGGATTTAACACCTTTGGCCTCTGCAGGCACTTGCACTCATGTGTACACACACACACTAAAAATCTTAAAAGAAAAAGAAAGCTGGGGCTAGAGAGATGGCTCAATGGTTGGGGGTGCCGGCTCTTCTTTCAGAGGACTAGAGTTTGGATTCCAGCACCCACATGGTTCCACTAAAACAGTGGGAAATGCTGAGTACTGTTAAGATGATGTCTGAGACCCACACATGTTTTCCCGCTTCACTGTCACTGGAAACTACAATGAGTTATGACTTTCTTTTGTTCTGTGACTACAAAACTTCATGCCATCTGTTACACAATAAAACATGTCATTAGGATAACTTGAAGATATTCAAAGCAGTTATTTTACATCAAGACAGAAAGTTCTGTTAGTAAAAGGCTTTAAAGATTTCTCAACATTTTACACTGGATCAAGTTTTATTTGGCTTACTGTCACACAGCCCTTGGATCTTATCCACCTAAGTATTAAATACAAGTACCAAAGTCCTAAAGGATAAAAAGGCCCCGGTAAAAGGCTGCTTTAAAATGTAAATACTACTTACATAAGTAACTTCGTTGCCACGACAATTCCAAGTCTGGAAAAACAGGTCAAATCTGTTTGGGTTTTGTTGGCTTTAAAGAAGCGTGGCTGAGGATGATTATCACTGTTTTTGTGCCAAAAGTGCTTTAAGTTAATGTGAATTATAAGTTAGAGCATGTGACAACAATCCTTAAATTAATGGAGATACCTTAAGCAGGGACGGCTTTAAAGATCTAAAGCACAGAGCTCTACTCATTCTTTGGCAAAAGTTTAACAAGTCAATCTAACAATGAAATCTCACAGAAATGCAAAGAAAGAGCATCTGAATGTAAGAAAAATAGTTATGAAGAAGAGAAAGTCTCTAAATAAGGTGGTGCTCAGCAGAAACAACCCCCCAATCTCCCTCCCTCATCCTGTTACTGGTGTAACTGAGATTACAGAGATTCAGGGATACACCCCCACACACACACATATACCTCCCAATTACTACAACTAAGTTGAAAACAGAAAGTCAACAATTCTCCATATTTTACTCTTTGCTCATGGTCAAACCTTCCTAATAAATACTACAGCAAATGGTACACTTCACCGTTTCAGCCACTTACCACTGGGGAATGCTGGCTAAGGCACTTCCTCAGAGCCTCTACTATCATCAACACAAAAGTGATTTAACAGCTCTCTCTCCATTTTGTTAGAAATGAGACGCTAAGCATTATTTAGGCAGATAGATGTTAGAAAAGTGAATATCCAGAGGACAAACAGAAGGAGCAAAAGCCACTGAAAAGATACTGGAACCAAACAGGACCTATCTGCTCAATCCATGCTTGAATTCCTCCTATATAGTCTATCCTATTTGAAAAGGCACCCCAGAGTCCATTATCGGCACAAGGTCCTAGAAGTGGCTGGCTGGGGCTTCAGGGGTCACTAGAGTCAACCCCTCTCTCAAAGAGGCTAAAATACAAGTTTCAGGTGTAGGCATCCGAAAGGAGGTGGGCCCCACCTCGACCCATTTGGCCCAAGAATTTGCAGCTCTGAGTTCAAGTACTGGCACTTCGGGCCAGTACGTGCGCACGGCCCTATTCCCGGATCCGACCGCGTCTCCCGCACGTCTAGCCCGGCCCAGTAAGTCCCCGGAAGCTGGCGATCTTAAGTCCTCCGCGAGACCCGCCCCACGGCACCTGCGGGCCATGCGCCACCAACTTCCCAGGCCTGGACCGCGCACGCACGGCGGATGCCGCCCTGCCTGGCCGCCCGTTCCCCACGGCCACGGCTCTCGCGGGGTGGCGCCTTCCTCGGGTGTCCCCGCCGGCGGAAGCAGCCGCGGCTGGTACCTGCGTGCAACGATGGCCAGTAGAGTGCGATCGTGATGGACAGCAGCGCCAGCACAGCCGCCGCAGCCCCGCACCCGCGAACGGCCATCCGGGGCACGCAGGTATCGATCTTACCTCGCCCACAGGCACCGAGAGCCACAGAGCGGACACCCATGGCGTCCCAGCGGACTTCCGGGTTCCCAGCAGCCCTCGCGCGACCGAGCGACCACAGCCATTGGCCTTGTTACGGGTTCCCGGCGGACCCGCGTGGGCGTCAAACCCTAGGCCCTTCTTCCGCGTTCCGGGCGGCCTTGGCGTCCGAGTCTCAGACTTTGGGCGCGCGGCCGGAAGCGTATCTGACTCCGGTGCTAGTCGCTCGTCCCATCCGCGGATTACACCTGTTTAGATGGTTGACAAGCACGATGTCCAAGCCGATCTGACCGCAGATGGAGTATTGTGGATGGTCTGGTCACTGAAGGGTCTTCGTGACTTTGGTCAGGTGCATTTTGTCAGTGGACGTTATGGGACACGGTTGAGTTAGAAGTCGGCTTGGTTGGCAAGCTGCTTGTGGAAAGACATTACAGGGTTAGCTGGGGCATCAGAAAGCAGGTGAAGCGCTCCAAGGACACCTACGCTGCCCAGAGAGGTGATGAACAGATGTGTGGTGCGTGTGAGATTTAGGTCTCCAGGCCGCGCTCTTACGGAACAGTTCTTCGAAAAGCTGAGATTAAGCACTTCTCCCAAGCGAGTGTTGGACAGCTTCTTTATATTTCACATGCGCGTGATCCCAGAATAAGCAACAAAGGCTTCAAGATTCTTCAGGGCCCAGAGCAAAGTACAAGTGAGGTTATACAGGAATTTCCAAGTCATCATTTTATGTTTGCTACCTGGACCCTGTGGCTCTTTTTATTGATGGGCCATTTTATCTCAGGAAAATCCCTGAGTTCACCCCGTCATCATAATTTACGAAGTAGATATCCCAGGCATAGGTCAGGACAGCTGTTACCTTTTGATCTATAGCTAGGCTAGGTTAACTGTGCCCAGACAGACAAAAAACAGACACCACAGGCAGAAATTTAGGTATTTGTCACATTTGCTCTACATTTCTCTCAGCATAATTGGATCAGGTGTCTTACTAGACTATTTGGTGAACTCTCCATTTTCATAGTTTCACATCTTTATCAATAGTTAAACATGGTTAGCTGACAAACACCATGGAGTGGCAGGATATTACAGTTCATGAAACATCTCAGGGTAGTAATGACATCACAGAACAATAGACAGCACTGAGTAGTAAAACATCACGGGGTTGCATTTCAGGATATCTACCCAGTAAGTAAAACAAGAGGAAACTTCAAATGGCCTAAACTTACTAGGAGTTATTTAAGAACATAGTTTGGTTATGAGAATGTAACTTGTCAGCACTGGTCCCTGAACTCCAGCTGGTCTGACTGAGTATCTCCCACACCAGCCTCTGACCACCAGCTCCTTGCAGGCTTCTTCATCTCAGTAAGTGCTATCCCCATTGTTGCAGCATCTCCTACCTCCAAACTGGAAGGCATTCTTGACTTTGCTCTTTTGCATCCATGCCTCCTGTGGGTGCCTGTCTTCACACCTCCCCTTCAGCCCTAGGTAAAGCTACCACCATGGGAGGCCTGGCTGGTGGCAGTAGCCTTCTGTGTTGGTTTCCCAGATGGTTCAAGATGTTGGACATTGCAACACTAAGTTGTAACCCAGAAAGTTCTTGCTGGAGAACAGTTGTGTTCATAGCTGTCCTCTCCTGCAGGTGGCCGCCTAAGTCCATAATCAGTCCTGCTATATTCTTGTGGTAGGAAACCCCAGAACAAAGAAAAAGGAATGCAGCCTGAGTACACATACACAGTGCTGCCTGCCATGACCTTGTAGCGCAGAGCATCCAAGCAGAGTATGTGTGTTGCCATATATAGGAGTCAAAGAAACAACCATAAAGGGAAACTAACAAGATAAAAAAGGCTGGATCTTTGTTCAAAGCTCTGCTTTAGAACTATCTCCCAGGGACTGTACTGACTCACTAGTAACAGCCTCCTGTATACAAAGCTTTAGGGTCCTGTTTTCTTTCTGAAGTTCATGCTACGCTCTGACTCAAAAGGGGAGGATCCAAGCTTCTGATAGTCTGGTCAGTTCTTGGCACTCCTTGCCTTGATGTTAACATCACTCCAGTTCCTTTCCATTTGTCAGTATGGGACAGGCTCCCTGTGTGTTTCCCCTGTCTTATTAAGAATGCCAGTCATACTGCCTTAGGACACATAGTAATGACCCCATCTTAATTTGATCATCTACAAGGATCTTCAGTTCTAGAAAAGGTTATATTAAAAATACTAGGGTTTATGATATCAGCACATCTTGGGGGTGGACATGATTAATTTACCTCCCTCTTCCCCTACAACAATAGAACATTCTCTCTCTTTCTTGCTCTCTCTCTCTCTCTCGTTTCCTCTCTCTCCCCCCAACCTCTCTTTCCTTTCTTTTGAGATAGGGTCTTACCATGTAGCCCCTGGCTGCCCTGAAATGTCCTATATAGACCAGGCTGACCTCAAACTCACAGAGATCCACCTGCCTCTGCCTCCCAAGTGCCGGATCGAAGTATACACCACCACGCTTTGCCTAAGAACAATCTTAAATAAAAGTCAGATTGTATCAGTCCTCTATACAGAATCCTCTGTTTTCATATAAAATAATAAAGTTTAAGGACTGTTCCATGCCTGTCTAACCCTATTGACATGCCTCATCTCTTAGCACTGTCCTCTTCTCCCTCTCAGCAATGCCATCCTTTTTATCCTCAGTCTAGCCTGCCAAGTGTGTGCCTTCTTTCTTCCTATGTCTTCTTTCTCCTGGTACCTGCATAGCTTATGCATTAACTTTATTTAGATCTCTGTTCAGTTGTCCTCTTACCCATACAGAGTAATTCCTAACTATTGTATATTAAATAATTCATACCCTTCTCTTCCAAAACTCTTGTCATCTCTGTCACAGTTAGGTCCCATTAAAAAAACCTTTGTTTTGTACTGTATTCTCCATGCCTAAAGCCCGATATATGGTAGATATGCACTTGGTAGTAACTTCATATTACAAAGTTGATTAATTTGACTGTATGGTTAAGTGAGTTTTTAACTAATTAATATAATCATGTGCCTTACTTTTTTCCTGCTGCTATAATAAAAATACTTCTATCTGAATAATTTATAAAGAACAAATTTATCTCTCTTGGTTCTGTATGTTAGAAGTCCAAGACTGAGGCATCAGTAGGTTCTTTGTCTTATAAGGGCCTGATTTCTGCTCCCGAGATAATGCTTTGCTGTGTCCTTTGAAAGGGAGGAAACTGTGTTCTCAAATAGCAGAAGTGATGAACAAGAAAAAGTCTAGGACCCTCTTTTGATCTTTTATTAAGGCACTAACCCTGTTCAGGCAAACTCTGCCCTCTTAACTTAAGGCAGGTTGAAAAATGGAAAATCACAGGAACAGGAAGGGAATGGAGTCCCTGACACCAGTCTGGCCAAAGCCTTTTACCAGAGAAGAGTCAAGAATTCTAGCACAATTAACAAAGTTTCCTGTTCAGGTTGCCTACATAAAGTATTTCTTTATAGATATTTCAAATAAGACTCCGAAAGTAGCAACAAAGAGCAACAAATCATGCTTAAGGCCTAAGCATATATGGCCTTTCACATTTTCTAGCTGTAAACCTATAACTTTCTAGGAATCTCACATGAAACTCTTATTTATAGTAAAAGACATATGTTAGCCCTCTTGTGACAACCTACAGTTTTACCTTATCAAGCATAATCCTATCCAAACCACCTCCAGAACTACCCTACAATTTCATTATTCAAAAAAAGAGAACCAAGGGCTGGAGAGATGGCTCAGTACTTTAGAGCACTGACTGCTCTTGCAGAGGACCTAAGTTCAGTTCCCAGCACTCAAATGGCAGCTAACAACCCTCTGTAACTCCAAATCTATGGGATCTGACAACCTCTTCTGGCCTCTATGGGTTTGCACACACGTGGTGCACTTACATGCATGTAGATAAAACAGTCATACACGTACCATAAAAATAAACTTTTTAAAAGAGGGGACCACATTTTTTTAGAAGCCTTTTGATATGTAACTTGAGAGCCATCACATCATATACACATGCCTACTACTGAGACACTAAAGCATGGTTCTTTCTTGAGATGCCCACACCTACACTTGGGTGTGTCTGATCCTTTCTCTTTTAAAAGGAGCAGCTTAAATGAGTTCCCATCATGAAGCTACTCCTAACTCTTTGTCTCATAGGCTGAAAGGTGAGTGAGCCTGGTGGCACATGGACCTCAGGTTGGGACTCTCAGGAGGTCATGTCATTGCACTGTTGCCATTGTGGGAAACTGGGTGAGGAGTAAAGAGGATTTTCCCATAACATTTCTTACTGCACTTGATCTCCAAAAGACTAGAGGTGATTGTTTCTTATAATTGCTTGTGATTCTACAATTAATCTAAAAAATTAATCATTATGAATAAAAAAGAAAATAATATATGTAAAATTCTTAGGATGTGGTAGGGATTTTTAGTGTTACAACCAGAAAGTTTGTGATGAAGTAGGATAGCTGGTCACCCTGCAGGGCAGACTAGCCTGCTGAGTATCACTAGACATGCATGTCCCCAGTCCCCCTCCGCTGCCCTCCTAGGCCCTGATCTCCTGTTTAAATCAAAGGCCCTCAGGGTTACACGTTCCTATTTCCCTTCCTGGCACCATGTGTAGATGGCCCTAATTCCTAGAATACTCTCTAGTCTGGAGAACAGGGCCTGCCTTTCTGATTCTGGTAACAAGACCAGGTCTCCACTCTCTCCCAGGAAGCCATGTCTCCAGGGAGCCCAGCGACACTGCTCCTCCTCCCCAGGGCTCCCACAGCCTCACGGCCTCTGAGGTTCTGGGCACCTCTTGGTCTTCTGTGGGTATGTCAGGTCTAAGTCATCAAGGCCAGGAGCTGTGCTGGCTCTAGTCTTTCTGGGCCTCTTACAGGTCTCTATGCATGTCAAAATTCAGTTTGTATCCATCGACATGAATACATATTTGTCATAATAAATTGAGTGTGGCAAATATGTAGCCTTTGACATATTGATGCTGCCTCTTAAGTGTGTAATCAAGTCCTTCCCCATAAGCCTATCACGCTGGGCCAGACTGCAGACTGCATTAGGACCCACACCTCTGGTCCCCACTGTCTTCTTATCTCCTGCAACACTGAACCTTTTTCTTTGTGGGCTTCACTCCCACAAGATGTCCTTCAGTTGGTTCTTTAAGCAGAAGGTAGAGAAGACTCTTATTCTGTTCTTTGGGCTTCTCTCATTGATATTTGTTTGTGATATAGCCCCCAGGTCAAGGTTAGACATGATAGCACACAACTTTAATCCCAGCACTGAGTTAGAGGTGGGCTGATGTCTGTGAGATCAAGGCCAGCCCAGTCTCTATACTGAATTCCAGGCCAGCTGAGGCTGCAAAAACAGAAGCAAAGAATAAACAAATCCCCAGGACATGCTGAATGATGCTGCTCCAGTCAAGTCTAATTTCTCCATGCCCCTAGGAGGAGGATGCCCAGGCTGTGTGCCCACTGTGCGCTCAGTGTGCGTGGAACCTGCTGAACAGGAAAGCATCTTTCTCCCCAAAGCCTGGAATGCTTATCTTCCTTAAACTAAATTTAACTAGGCCAACCATTGCTTTAAATCAAATAGTGCCGTTTCCCCTGAGCTGATTCTAGCCTTTTTCTCCCCTCTCCCCTCCATTCCTTGTCTGTTTCAGAACAGGGTCTCTTTTTGTGTCCTAGGTAGTCTGGAACTTGCTATGTGGCCGAGGCTGGTCTCAAACTCCTGATCTTCCTTCTTCAACCTCTTAGTGCTCAGATTGCTCAGCTGTGAACCACCACATCTACTGTTGCTCTTTCCCTCTCTTTTGCTTATGTCAGAAGTTTTGTGTGTTTGTTGGAGGAGGGTGGGGGGGTTGTTGTTGTTGGATTGTTTGTGATTTTGAGACAAGGTCTCACAGGTAGCTCCAGCCTGGAACTTGCAGGAATTCTGCCTCTGTCCCACATGTGCTGGGATTATAGGCATGTTTCGCCATACCCAGCTAAAGTGTACGAAGGCAAGAGAGTTCACTGGTTCCTCACAAATGCACACTGAGATTACATGCACACTCAGGTGCACACAAGTACACGCACAAGTTAACACTCGAGTGCACACAGAAGTGCACACACACACACCCGTGTACACAGATGGAGGGCTTCCTTCCTCTTTGTCTGACCTGGTATTAGAAGGTGAATTCATGATCTTAGACCCTGATCCTCTCCTGTGGCTTGTTTAGGAAGATGCTGGAGAACAGACAGAACCATAGGCCATTATACAGGAGAAAGTGACCAAGAATGCCCAGTACTGCACCAGGAGCAAATGGGACAGACATAGGAAGAGCTTTGGACAGCTGAGATTTTGATTTGCATTTTGCTCCTTGGCCATTATGCTGACATGTGGAACAGAGGGTTATGGTGAAACTCTAGAAAGAATATCTGCTCTTGACTGCCTCAGCTCCAGCCAGCACCCTGCTGAGGGATGCTCTGACCACAGCAACAACAGCAGCAGCTTAGTGTGTGATTTAAAGAAAGACACTGGCTGGGGTAGCAGCATACACATCTGCCATTCCAGCACTTGGGAGGCAGAGGCAAAAGGAAGCAAGCTCCAGGTCAGCCTGGGCTACATAGTGAGTTTGAGGCCAGCTTAAACCACGTAGTAAAACTCTGTCTGAAAAAAAAAAAACAACCCTGAAGCATAGCAATCATTTTTATATAAATAGATGACTTAATTTTTATGGTAAGAGTAGATGCCTTCACACGTCTGAATTTCAAATAAGACTCCAAGAAGCTGAATCTACCAGAGCCTGAAGTTTTCCCTGAAAACTACGGATTTGCTGATCTTGGAAATACATTTTATTTTTCTTTTGGCCACATCTGTTAATCAGATTCCTCTTCATTGCAAAGCTGAAAAGACTGGATAAAGAGGTCCCAAGGGATGAACAAAATGAAGACCAGCCATTGGCATAAGGAGCTGCTCCCAGAAAAGTCATTAAATCAACAGTGCAAGTTCATTGTTGGAGCTACTTGAAGTCTGGTCCCTTCATGTCTGCTCCTTGTTCAGTGTCCTCTCAGCCATTCCTCTTAATTACAAGTTGTACCAGCTCTGTTTCAGATTTTTTTTGGATGAAAACTGAAAAACCACAAAATTCAGTTTAGTTGATAGAGTGCCTTCCTATCATGCTCAAAATCCTGGGATAGATCCCCAGCTCTGCTTACGCTGGGAGTGGATCAGAAGTTAAAGGTCATCTTTGGCTATATATTAAGTTTCAGGCCAGCCTGGGCTACATGAGATCCTGTTCTAAAAGAAAAACACACCCAGAGATTTGCAATATTTTGTGTTGGGAGAGAAAAATGTCACTATCCGCATTGCTTTTCCCAGAACTTAGCCTGCCTGGATGTAGGTGAGCATGAGGAAATACAAGGATGGTGGGGCAGGAGTAGTTATACGCTGTGTAAGTATCTAACTAGCATCTGCACAGCCTAAAATAAATGGTTTCCATTTCACCCTCCAAGTAAATGCTTTGCAGGGCCCAGGGCTGGCAAAAGGAGGTGGAGCTGGGCAGTGAGTTTACAGCTTAGGCCAGGAAGGGAATGTGAGCTGACCTGGGGGACTGATAGGTGACACTCAGACTGAGGAGAGGCCAGAAGATCCCAGAAGCCCATATGCACAAGCCCTGGAAAAGCCAAATTATTCAATAAGCAAGAAGCAGCTCCAGACTCGGGGGCACATGGTTGTGTGGGAGGGATGTGCCCACGAGGCAGTGCCATGTCTGTTACCTTTGAGGAAGATCTGAGCCTTTGCATCTTGTCCTGAGGATAGAATCATAGAGGTGAGTGGCTGCTTTTCCAGTGTCCCTTCCCCGTCTTTCTCATGAACTGACCTTGAGTTCGTGTGGACTGGCCAGGCGCCTGAAAAGAATGCCACAGCACCCAGCCTCTGTATACCCAGGAGGGGACTAGATAACTCATTTCTGCATGAGCAGAAGGCTGTGGCTGAAATATTAAGGAATGCTCCAAATGGAGGGCAGACTGAGGATGCACCACCTTCACCCTTTACTCCGCCCTTCTTCCTCCTGTCATATTGGAGCTGGCACTGCCATCTTGCAACGAAGGACCAGAGACCAGTATGCTGAATGCAGAACAAGAGGCGCTCCAGAGACATGCTACTATCCCTGGGAACATTCCAACCTTAGGGTCCCCTAGAGGGCATGTGGGATGGTCATTCCAGCCAGGAGCCCCTTAAGACAGTGTAGGGGTGACTGCTCTAGTGCCGGCAGCTAGCTCTACACTTCTGGCTCTGCACAAAACACAACCATATTTGGTGAAGTCTCTTGTATTCATTTCCTGAAGCTGTAGTAGCAGAGTACCACAGGGGCTGGAGAGATGGCTCAGTAGTTAAGAGCACTGGCTGCTCTTGTAGAGGACCTAGGTTTGGTTCCCAAGCAAATCTCTGATAAGCACATTATCTGGAAGTCCCATGACCAGACTTGGCTTAAGAAACAATGCTTCTTGGGCTAGGCTGTGGTCTGGTTGATAGAGTACTTCCCTAGCATGTACAGAGCCCTGGGTTCAGTTCTCAGTACTGCATAAACTGGGCATATGCCTATACTCTCAGCAGTAGGGAGGTAGAGGCAGGAGAATTAGAAGCTCAAGATCATCCCCAGCTACATCGTAGTTTCAGGACCAGCCTGGGATACATAAGACCTGAGAAAGCAGACTGCATTTATGTGTGTCACTCCATACCTCAGCACCTGTTAGCATGCTGGTTGAAGTAAGATCTGGGACTCAGTTGAGAAGGGGTGAGATAAAGAGAACCTACTGAGCCAAACGCCATTAGAACTAGGGCCAGCACAAAGCCTTGGCAGTGGGGCTGCAGGGAGGGAGATGCCACTGTTGGCCTTGGCTCCCAGGGAACCCTAGGCTGGCTCAGGGCTATCCACAGCTAGATGGGACTCTGCGGAGTTATTAATTCCATTTTGTGTTTCTCTTTGGGACTTCTCTGGACCACTATTCCCAGAATCAGTAAGGTACACATGAAGTGCATGTCTTACCTGCCAGGAGATCCTGGCCTGAAGCCCTTCCAAATTCATCTTCCTCTCAAGGGCCTCATGAATGCCAACTCCTACAGTTCCCCATAGTCTCTGGGTTTGGAGATCCCTCTCCCTGGCCTCTTTGGCATTCATTAAAGCATTTTCACACCACTTTGAGGATCTAAGTGGTGATGAAGCCTGGTACTGCTTACATGAGGGTCCTAGTGGCATCAGATCCACAGACACAGAACAGAAGAGTGGGAGTCAGGGGCTGGGTAGGGGATGGGGAGTTACTGCTGGCTATGGGGAAGATGAAAGAGCTCTGGAGACAGATGGTGACAACAGTGGCACAACACAAATGTATCCATTGCTCCTAGCTGCATGCTTACTGTGTACAGTGGTAAGTCATGTGTATCTTACCATAGTTTTCAAAAGTAAATCAATGGATATGTCAAAGAACATTTCATTAGTCTCCCACCAAAGCATCTGTGTAGATGATGCTCTAGAAATGAGAATTAACGTGTTCTGTTGGATCCTACCCATATCCCAACTCCCCACTGGTTTAGTGTCTCGAAGATATGGTCGTTCCTGACATCTGTTAGAGCTGCACCTTCACCTAGATGGAACGTGCTGGTACAGGGTGTTGGCACTGGCACATCTGGAATACAGAATATTTCTATCCCACCAGGATGAATTTTTGTAGATGCACCTACTTCCCTCTCATCCCAAAGCCCTCTTACCCCCTGCCAGTGACTGACCTGTTCTCTGGTGCTTCCATCCCATTGTAATGTTAGACAAGTGGGAACTATCTACAGAGTGTAACCTTTGTCATGGCTTTTTTTTTCCTTTTGCAAAAATAATTCTCTGGAGATTCATCCTTGTTGCTTTTATCCAGTTTAATTGTTCTTATTGCAAAGGAGTATTCTGTGGTGTGGATGTACCAGAATTTGTATAACAATTTACTCACTGAAGGATATCTGGGTTACTTCTAGTTTGGATCTCTTACTCATAAAGCATATGTGGACATTCATGTATAAGTTATCCAATACGCATGAGTCTTCAGTTCTCTGGGATACGTGTGGAGAATTGCATATTGACACAGGTCCAAGTTTTCTCATCAAAGAACAAGAGATCATTACCTTGCCCCAACAGAGCATATCTGGTCCATTTTCCTCTCTTTATCTCTGTGGAACACATTTGTTCATTTAACAATTTCTCCCTAGATACTTGCCCTTTGCCAGACATTGATTGGTGGAACGGTTTATACTTAAATTTTAAAAGCGAAGCAGAGAAGAGACTAACTTTAACCCTGCCAGGCTCATTCCCTGACTGCTGAACTCCCATGAACCCCAGTTCTTTCCTTGTAAACCTCTATTGAACCTTAAAGACATTTCAGGAAGGCTTTCTTCATAATCCCTGTTCTTGCTTGGTCTCTGCTTGGAGACCTCTTGTCCCTTCTATTAAAGCACTTACATAATTCTTCATCTTCCCTTCCAGACTAAGTCTCTGAAGTGGAGAGAGTCAGCTTCACTCTCTTCATTCCTTGCATTCAGCATAATTCATGGCACAAAGAATAAAAATAAATAACACAAAAATGCTATTAATAGGGTACAGACATGAGCAGATTGAGGTACAGATGGATGGATGGCCAGATGGATGGATGAAAGGATGAATGGATGGGTGGATGGGCAAATTAATGGTTGGATAAGTAAATGAATAGTTGGATGGTGGATAGATGAATGGGTGGCTGGTTGCCTGGGTAGATGGATGCATGCATGGGTTGATGCATGCACAGACAGATAGATGGATAGGTGGGGGAATGGATGGATGGATAAGTGGATGAGTGGTTGGGTGGATGCATGCATGGATAGATGCATACATGGATGATGGATTGATGAATGATGGATGGGTGATCACATGGACGAATGGTTACATGAGTAGATGGATGCGTACATACAAGGACTGATGCATGCATGGATAAATACATAGAGGGATGGGTGATGGCAGGGTGGATGGATAGGTTAGGTGGGTGAATGTGTAGATGGATACATGGATAAACACATGGATAAATGGATGCATAGATAAGAGGATGATTGACTGAATGAAGACATGAAACAAGTGATAGACTTTGGAACGCCATGCCACTGGCATTGGGACATGACTCTGAGGATGGATGCTGGAGGCCTTTTGGTTCCTGGATCCTGAGATCTATCCACCCATTATGGGCATGCAAGCAGGGAGGTTTGGAGAAACAAGCAGGTTCAGTCCGCAAGGGCTAATGTCCCAGATAAAGGGCTGGAAATTGTTCATAAGAACAACCAAACCTAAATTGTTTCTCTTTTTTTTTTGCATATGTGCATATGTGGAGTGTGTGTGTGTCTACATATGTGCACATCTGCATATGTGTGGATATGCCTGTGGAGGCTTGGGGTTGACAGCCAGTGTCTTCCTTGATCACTCTCTACCTTATATACTGAGGCAGGGTCTCTCGCTGAACCTGAGCTCACTGTTTCAGTCATTCTGACTAGGCAGCTTGCTTCAGGGATTCTCTGTTTCCTCCCTCCACAAGGTGAATTACGGGTGGGCCACCATGTCCACTCAACTTTTACAAGGGTTCTGGGATCAGAACTCTGGTTCTCAGGCTCGCACGGCAAGCGCTTTATCTACTGAGCTATCTTCTCAGTCCCATAGGTTGTTTCAAAAGTAACTTATAATGAAGAAGTGATATAAGCAAAGAAACTCTGAGTAGGAAGGGCAGCCCACAAAAACAATAATAAAATTTGATTTTTGAGGCACTGAGGTCTTTCCAGTCAGTGGGCAAGTAAAAACGACTTGGGGGCTATCTGACAATGTGGGCAGTTTTCTCTGCAAAGCAGCAATGTTCAGTCTTTTACCCAGGAGTCCTTTGTCCTCTGTAAGGTATTGATTTATGAGTTGTGTTGATTTATGAATTAGTGTGTCTGCTGAGAAATTTCCCATTTTCCCCTCTTCTTTTAGCAGAGTTACAAAACTTAACTTGAATTCACCATGGTGAAGGAGTGGCATCCCACTGCAATACAAAAGCAGAGACCAGATGGAGACAAGGCTTTACTACTCCTGGGTATGTGGCACACACCTTTAATCCCAGTACTCAGAAGGCCAAAGCAGGCAGGTCTTTGTGAGCTCAAGGACAGTCTGGTCTAAGCAGATTCCAGGCTAGTCAGAGCTACACGGTGAGACCCCATCTCAAACAAATAAAACAAACAGTCAAAATAATATTACAGTCTCCGCCATACCCTCACAGAACTCTTATGGTAAAAAGAAATACACACACCCGGCATCTTTTATTTAATGCAAAGACACGCCATTGAGGCTCTTGAATTCTGTTTGTTGGTATGATAAAGAGTTTTAAGATCTCTGTGGCAGTCAAGGGTTTCTGATATGGCTATAGACTGTTAATTTTCTTTGCAAAAATAAACCACCTGCCTGAGTCAAGTTCCCATTCATGGTGTCACTTAGCAAATGTCTGGGAAGCTCTTATTCTATCTTAGACAGGCAATGAGGGAGGTAAGTGAGAAACAGGGCACAGATCATCCTACAGAAAGCAGAGGATGACAGACACTGCAGAACAGAGATGGTGGAGCAAGTTTCTCTTAAACGAGGCTGAGGGGCGAGGCTGTAAAGTGCAGGCTATAAAAGATTAAACATCCTACTCTTCGCAGCTCAGCCCTGTGATAGAACCCAGATAGGACATTCCAATCATTTCCTACCTATTCCAAAGCTCTCTGAAGAGCAGGAAAAGATGAGTCTGTTGCCCCCATCACATCTAATGAGCTGTCAGAACATTGTGGTGGAGTTTAAGAAACCGCTGCTTCTAACTGAACTCCAAAGTGACTGTTGAAAATTGAATTGTGTCTCCCTGGAGTTATGTTCATGTGTTTACCCCTGGCCTTGTAAGTGTGAAGAACTCCAGCTCTTAATTATTATCTCTCTTTCTTTCTTATTCTACTGGTCAGCACACCCTGTTCTGTGCTAAGCAGTAAGGATTATAAGTGACTTTCTCTTATTTCTGATGTTAATGAAAATGCTTTTAAAGTTAAAAATGAGTGGGGTCTGGTGGCACATACGTGTAATCCAGCGCTTGGAAAGTTCAGGGAAGAGGATCAGGAGTTAGTCCAAAGCTACATAAACTCAGTGAAATAAAACTTAAAAAAAAAAAACAGGAAATGTAGTTTGTTTCTGATAAATACCTTTTGCCAGGATAAGAAGAAATTCTTTTTTCATGTTTTTAAAAAAAATTCTATTATTTTTATGTGTATGGGTATATTGCCTGCATGTTTGTAAGTACACCCATGTTGTGCAGTGTCCTTGGAGGTCAGAAGAGGGTGTTAGATCCTCTGGTACTGGACTCACAGACAGTTGTTAGCTGCCATGTGGATGCGGGGAATTGAACTCGGGTCCTCTGCAAGAGCAGCCAGTGCTCTTAACCGCTGAGCCATCTCTCCAGCCCCTATTTCACGTTTTTAAATACTTTAAAATTATAGGCCTTGAATGTCACTCAGTGGTAAAGCACGCACTTGTAGGAAGCAGGAAAGTCACCAGGGACCAGGGCAATATCCGTGGGCCTGGATCTGGGCCTGGCTTGCCCTCCTCAGTTTGCCATAACAAAGGACAGACAGCCACACAACTGGAAACAACAGGATTGGCTCTCTGACAGTCTGGAGGCTGCGAGTCTGAAGTCAAGGTGTCCGCTCCAGAAGCCCTTAGGAAAGCGCTGTCCCCTGGCTCCGGCAGTGTGGCATTGTTAGCAGTTCCTGGCTCCAGTTTCTGTCTCTGTCATCTCCCAGCTTTCTTCTGTGTTCTGAGTTCACATTTCCACCTTTGCAGCAGTTTTATTTTTGGGCTCCCTCACTTGGCCTTACTCCTTTAGCATTTCACCTTAACATCACATTGCAATGACCCTATTCACACACAAGGTGACATGCTGAGGTACGGGGGCAAGATTCCAATGTCTTTTGGGGACACAAACCAGTCCCCACTGGGTGGTCAAGCTGCAGACGGTGCAGGGATGGAAGCCATGTCAGGTACTTCCTTCTTCTTCTACCCACTGGCCCAGCTTCCACATGACAAAGTCTGGGCAGGTGTTCATGGCTGGTTCAACCATTGTGAATGCTAGCACAGGTGACTGTAACTCAGCCAGGTGGCCTTGAGCACATACCCTTCAAACAGCCATCTCCTGGAGCGGCTGTGTGGTTGGGTATCTGCTGGTGCTTGACTGTCACCAGCATGAGCTTCAGGCTTCCTGCTGGCTCCTGGAGAACAGCAAACTAAGGACTAGTTCTCTTTAGTACAGGAGGGCTTCCATGAAGGAGGGACAGAGGTGATTAAGTGACCTCCACACTCATACCTGATAGAATTCCAGCAGAGAGAACCCTCAGAATCTGCCCTTTCCAGAACCGTTGATACAGAAGGCACTGACACTACCAGTAGGGGGCACAAGAGGCCGTCATAGAAGTTACCGTATTTCGGATGATAGGAATTTACACTAATGTCTTGGTGCAGTCATTCATGGCTGCACATTAACAGCAGCTACAGCTGGGAATTTGGGAACTTTGAAAAATGTGAAGAGTCACCTCAGTAGAGAAGAAATACAGAGAGAAAACACTCACATGAAAAGGTGCTAGGCCAATGGAAACCAAAACCAGAGGATAAACCAGTACACGCCAGCTGGAATGATGAGAATAAAAAGACGAGCGTGCTGAATGCTGGTGGGATGGGAGCCAGGACTTCCGTGCACTGTTGATGGTGGGAACTTAAAGTGGCACAAGTGTGGCCATAGCTTTAGTCACAGTAGCCAGAGGGGCCCAGCCCCCACATCCAACAAGGAATGGGCCAAGACAGCATAGTCCATCCCATGGGTGCCTCACAGAACTGCAAAGAAAAAGCCAAGCATAAAGTGAAAGGAGCCAGAAAGTGTGAGCTGTTGTATCACCCCACTTACAAAAATTTGGAAAAGTCAATCGAGCATGGTGGCAAAGGCCTTTCACCTCCACACTCAGGGGACAAAGAGGTGGGCGGATCTCTGTAAGGTTGAGGCCAGCCTGATCTACATAGCAAGTGCTAGGACAGCTAGGGCTACATAGTGAGACCCTGTCTCAAAAAACAAAATCTTCGGAAAATTCAAATTAATCTGTAGTGATAGAGCTCATGGTTATTTGAGACTAGAAAGAATGGAGAGATAAAAGAGAAAAAGAGGTGACCCAGATGCTTAGGAAGTCCCTTGGGGGTAACTGACATGCTCATTCAGGTGATGGTTCCATGAGTGAACATTGTCAAATGTATCTAGGTTCACACTCTAAAAACATGCATTACTTCAGGACACTACTATACTGTACTTCAGTAGAGTTACCAAAAATAAAAATAAAAGCTCACAATGGCAGCTAGAGCCTCAGCCCTGGAGATTCCTAAATTCCTGGTCTGCCTGGGACAACAGGCTGCTATGTTTTAAGAAACTGCTCCTGAAGAGCAGCCAGCTATGACGAGGATCCTTGCAGTTTTCTGAATGAGACAATGGACTATGGCTAGGCGATTTTCTATTTCTGTGACTAAGAGTGAATATATTTAAGCCAATCCATTGAATATTGTTTAGGAAAAATAAGTTACCAAGATATAGACTAAATCACATGAAACTTTCATGTTGTATGTCGATTTGTCCAAATATTGGCAAAATCATATGGTTCAACACTGTGATCACCTATCAAACCATGGCTGTCAAGGATTGTTCTTGAATTGTTGGGCCAGGGCTCACTAACTGCATTATAAAAATGATACAGAGATTTAGACCTTCATTAACTAAATTCTCCTCCTCCCCCAAAGCCAGTGAAACTCCAAATGGTGCTAGGATACTCCAGTTCAGCCACCTGATGGGGTTCTCATTTCTCATTTGACTCACCCCATAAAGTGCCACTGTTCTGATTTGATCTCATTTTTCCAAATCCAAATTTAGGTTTAAATTTTAGGTTGGCTTGGGCACTTTTCAAAAGGAATGTGTGCTCACTGCTGAAAACAAAAAATACAGAAAACTCAAATTAGATAGAAAAAATTAAGCCCAGCAGGGCTGGGTGGCTTGTTCCTCTAGTTCTAGCTACTCAGGAGGCAGAGGCAGGAGTATCAGATTACTTGAGCTCAGGAATTTGAGGCCAGCCTGGTTTGCAGAGCATAGTTAAACTCTGCCTCCAAATTTTTTAAAAGAGGGGGGGGGGTGTTGCCCAGCTGGAGAAGTGCTTACTGTCAATTATGAGAACCTGAGTTCAGATCCCCAGTGCCCATGCAGAAAGTCAAGTGCTGCGTATGTTCCCGTAATCGCAGTGCTGGAGAGGCTAAGACAGAAGGATACCTGGGGTTCGATGGTCAGACAGCTTAGCAGAATCAGTGAGCTCCAGTTTCAGTGAGAGACCCTGTCTCAAAAAAATAAGAGTGATCAATGAAGAAACCTGACCACAACTCCTGGTCTTCACACACACACACACACACACACACACACACACACACACACAGTGCAGGCGTACTGGCACACACATACATATAAACTTTGAATCAGCTATAACCTTATTAGATCAACCATCCAGTTGTTAAAATCCAGGACATAATACAGTGGCCATTAATTTCTGAAAGTTAAACCCACGTTACCTGTAGCTCATCTTGGCTTGCCTAAACTATATGAAGCTCATTCTAATATTCACATCAGCAGTTTGAAATACAGATTATTTCTGAGCATTAAAGCTTGGACATTACAGGAACACCTGCTCAGCAATACAGTAAATAATAGGTTCATCCCAAGACTGGACACCGTGCCCAGCTGTCACAACTGTGCTAGAACCCTTATTACCTGGAGGGAGGTTTCTGGGTCTTTTTCTAATATATAAAATAGGTGGTCAGGCTGGGGATGCAGCTCGGGGGTTCAGTACTTGCCTAGCATGTGTGAGAGACCTGGTGAGTCAGTCTGCTTCAGATGTGGATGTTTTAGAGCCACATTATGGAGTAATTACCAGCATCAAGGAGGAAACCTCAAGCCAGGGTATTAGCTACATGACTTTCTTCAGAGATGGAAAATCCTAGATTACAGTGGATAGAGAGGTGCCCTGGGCTCTTCTTGGCCCTGGTGAGTGACTTACTGTCTTTAGTTCCCAGCTGCTCAGATCATGGTCCAAAAAACAGTAGAAAGCACTTAGGGATTGAAAACACATTTGTTTTCCTTGGATAATCTAAAAATATCTGCCTTTAAGCCTTGGGAGTAAAACTAAATTACAAGATGATATGTAGGAATCTGGCCCATTTCTCACTAGAAGTGTTGACTCTGGCTTCCCCTGGCAGAGAAATCTCTTGTACCCAAGGAGTCTGGATCCTCAAGGCTTTGTACCCTGTGCAATGATTCAACTCATGTACCTGGCTGCTCTAGCCATGGAGTGGAGATCAGCAAAGATGGCTATCATTCTCCCCTTTTCTTTGTTTTTACTTTGGGGGGGGGTGGCTTTTTGAGACAGGGTCTCATTATAGCCCTGTACACTAGGTTGGCCTCAAACTCACAGAGATTCACCTGCTTCTGCCTCCTGAGTGCTGGAATTAAAGGTGTGTGATACCATCTTAGTTTTACTTTTTAAAACTAACCCCAGCTGATTGTGACAAGTCCAAACACTGGAGTATTGTGAGGTGAACTGAGTTTGCGTCCCTCCAGTTCACTCCTTTAGGCATGACTGCTACTGGTCTTTTTGTACTCATGATGTGTAATTTTTAGTGAATGTTCAAATATATGCCAAGTAGAATTAAGAAATTATTTTACCTAATAATTGTACAACATTAGAGAAATGAAAAGAAAAAGTTTCCTTGTGCTAGGCATGATAGTGCGCACCTTTAATTGAAGCGCTCAGGAAGCACAAGTTCAAGGCTAGCTTGGTCTACATAGTAAGTTCCAGACCATCCAGGACTACATAGTGAGACTTTGTCTAAAAAGAAGAGGAAGGGCAGGGCAGGCCTAGAGAGAT
The DNA here is from genome assembly GCA_035773235.1 of Eospalax fontanierii. Taxonomy (NCBI): domain Eukaryota; kingdom Metazoa; phylum Chordata; class Mammalia; order Rodentia; family Spalacidae; genus Eospalax; species Eospalax fontanierii. The sequence continues at coordinate 42,874,840 of CM069524.1, forward strand.
GACTCAGCAGTTAAGAGATATTGCAAACATGCAAAGGACCCAAGTTTGGTTCCTAGCATCTATATGGTGGCTCACAACTGCCTATAACTCCTGTCCCAGGGGACCTGACACCCGCACTTGACCCATGTGGGCACTGCATGCATGCCTTTATCCAGGCAAGACATTCTTACACATAAAATAAAAAATAACTCTTTGGGGCTGAGTGTGGGGGTGCATGCTTTTAATCCCATCACTCAGGGGGCAGATCTTTGTGAGTTTAAGGCCTGTGTGGCTACATAGCTACATTCCAAGCTAGCCAGGACTAGAGAGAGACCTTGTCTTGAAAAGAACAAAAAAAACCCTTTTATATATACATTATATATATTATATAATATATATATATTATAAGTGAAAGAAGCCAATATGGGAAGGCTAAGTGTGTTGTGATTTCGCTAGGACATTTAGGACATTCTGGATAAAGTAAAACTATGTAGACTGCAAAGGTCAGTGGTTGCCATGGTTGGAGAGAGTGGGCTAGATGTGCAGGGCACACATACAAAGGGAGAGATTCTAGCCATGGACCCATTCCATATGGGTCTGTGATGGGCTCTGATCATTATTCTTTTTTTTGAGACAGGGTCTTATCAGCCCTTGATGGCCTGGAACTCCTAGAGATTCATCCACTTCTCCCTCTCAAGTGCTGGGAGATGGCTATGCTTGTCAAGCTTCCTAGGAGACTGGTAAAGCACCCCTCTAGGTGAGCCTGTGGGTTTTTCCAGAGCCGATTAGACCACGAGGGCTCTGACCAATAGCTCAATCCACCGCTGTATTCAAAATTCAAAAAGACAATTGGGAAGTAGTGGAACTCTGTTAGATGGAGTTTGCTTCCAGGCAGTGGGTCTGAGAGTGCACCTTTGGAGGGTCTGTCTCAGCCCTGGTGCCTTCCTGTTTCTCCTTTCTGCTTCCTGGCTGCCATGAGAGGAGCTTTTGTCCTCTACCATGTCCTTCGTCCATGATGTTGCTGTCTTGCTATCGTCTTAAAAACAATGGAGCCACCTGACCATGGACTAAAACCACAAGTCAAAACCATTCTTTCCTTCTTTAAGTTGTTTGGTGTTCTGTCAGTGACGAAAAATTGGCTAGCACATAAAGGGCCACCGTTACACATTGTCCAAACCCAAAGAACACACAACATGAAGAAGAGCCCTCCTGTAAGCCACAGACTTTAGTTAATAATGCTGCATTAGTGGCTGATAATCGAATCAGCCCATCACACAAATGCCAGATTTTAGCATTAAGGGAATCTGGGAGCAAGCAGCTAGAGGTGGTGTCTGAGAACTCTCCATTATGGTCTTAGCTTTTCATTGCTGTGCAAAATACCTGAGAAAAAGAAGCAGGAGGGATTTATTTTGGGTCATAGTTTCAGGTTTCAGTCTATAATCAAGTGGCCTTGTCACTGTGGGTCTGTGGCAGGGTGGAACATCAGTACAGTGGGGCAGAACTGCTCACCTCATGGGGTAGGAGAAAGGGCCAAACAAGGCATATCTTTCTAGTGACCAGCAAGCTATTTCCTTCAGCTAGGCCTCAGCTCTCAATAGTGTCATCATATTATGAGTTAATCAAGATATCCATTCCCTGATTAAGTCAGAGCTCTCAACTCAAAGGGAGTAAGAGCTGGCTTACTCTTGAACCAAATACACATGACCATGGCCCGGGAACACAGACTACAGTTGCCTGGAAAGATACGTTCCATAGTGGAAGTGATTACACAAGATTTTATTAGTTACAAAGGAAGTCATAAATTAAGGCATTTACCATACATATTCGTGGGAACCACAGGTAAGCAGGTTACAGCAAAGTTAGGAGAACTCTGTTATAGATCTCAGGTGCTATCTGACGGCACTTACCAGGCTTTTGGCTTGATGGAAGCTAGTAGCTTACTGAGAATAAAATTTAAAGGTTTTGATGGTTTCAAGGATGTTAGGTCAGATAGGAGTGGGCAATGGATGGGTGTCAAAGGGACTAATTTGGCCCTGAGATGCAACATTTTAATTGTTCATAATCATAAGACTCAGTCACTTGGCCTTGTAGACTCTGTAACATGGGTGCTGCTTTTCTTTTTTCTGGAAACTTCAGCCCTCAGGATCCAGTCAATGATGTGTTATTGAGGACACAGAGGCCCCTTTGCATATTTTTAGCCTTACTGATAAAAGAATTTAAAAACAGACACAGAGGGAACTCAAAGGCGGTTGCTGGAGTGAAGAGAGGAGGATTGTTACGAATATATCAAAGAGAGGAGGATTGTTACGAATATATCAATCAACGTTAAGCTATCAGAAGAGGATGGAGGAGAAACATAGAAAGTTATATTTTGGATAGAGAAAAAGAAAAAGATAACCTTGGAGAATAAGCAGGACATTTGGAGGCAGGAGAACTGGGTGCCCACGGCTGTTGCCCCTTATAATTTTTACTAAATGATGTGGTATGGGCCTTGGGCTTAAAAGCAGCACTCTATCCTTCCAGGCCAACCAACAGAGAAATATTTAATCTTAATACTATTTGACTTAACCACAGAGCTGAGAGATGCTCTATGTGACCCAGAGCTCCAGCTGGATTTAAGACAGGAAGGAATAGTTACTGGAGCAATGGCTCAGCATTTAAAGCCCTGGCTATTCTTGCAGAAGACATAGGTTCAATTCCCAGTACCCACATGGTAGCTAACAACCATCTATAACTCGAGTTCCAGGGGAATCCGATGCCCTCTTATGTCCTCCATGGCATGGGTGCACTTACATACATGCAGACAATACACTATACACATAAAATAAAAATAATAAAATATTTTTTTAAAGATAGGAAGGAATGACCAACAGCATCTATAGTTGACCTAGTTTTGTTAGCTTTGGGCCAGGAAGGGATAGCTAATTGTACTCACTGCCACCTGTTTGCCTTTAGCTTTGTGGGCGGCTGAGAGCCCTCCTCATTGGTTTAGCTTTACCCTTGCAGTTAGCTGTTCACAGCCTGTGGCTCTTTATCTCTTACTGAAAGGCGAGTGCTACTTGTTTGTGATCTCTCTATAGAAGACCAGCACTTGGAAATGAGTTGCAGGGAGCTTGGAGGTTGTATCATAGTCTTTAAAATCTGCCTCTTTAAAAAAATGTGTAATTCCCTACCTTCCAGAGTATTACTGAGTCCACTTTGTACCATTTGTCTCAAAGGAAGCTATGTCTCAGAGGCGCCTGGGGAGGAGATGGCTATAGACAGGACTTGCATTCCCTTTCTTCCTGCCTAGCACCTACTGTCAGTTGGATCTACCAGCCAGGGACCAAGCCTCTAGCACAGGAACTTTTCAGGGGACCCTTCCTACCCAAACCATAACAATTTTCAACTCAGTTTTTCTTTTCTTTTCCTTTTTCTTTTGTTAGTCAGTGTCTTCTTGTAGCGCCAGCTGACTTGGAACTGGAGAAGGAGAAACCAGGCTGGTCTTGATTTCACAGAGATCTGTCCACTTCTGCCTTCTGCAGAGATTAAAGGTGTGTGTCACCACATACAACTCTCAGTTCAGTTTTTCTATAAACTCAAAATGCTAAAAGATGTCCACTAATTAATTTTTTTTAATTAAAAATAAATGAGACAGGGTCTCACCATGTTGCGTAGGCTGACCTTGAACTCACAATCTGGTTGCTTCAGCCTCCCAAGTGCTGATGTTATAGGTGTGCGCTCCTCTAACTGGCTGTTAGAGGAGTTTCTTTGTTTCTCCTTTCCCTAACATATCTCTTTGTGTCATCTCTTATTAGCCGTTTATCATCTCTCTGTGCACACACAAATGTACACGTATAGGGAGGCAACTAACTTTTCCTTACATCCTAAGAGTAATACATGTCCAAGATATGAAATAAAACCAAGGGTCTGGAGAGATGACTCAGGGGTGAAGAGGACTGGTTGCTCTTGCAGAGGACCTGAATTTGGTTCCTAGCACCCACATGGTAGCTCACAACTCTCCGTAACTCCAGTTCCAGGGGATCCAAAGCCCTCTTCTGGTCCCTGAGGCATTGCTCACCTGTGGGTTACCTACACACATGCAAGCAAAACACTCATATGCATAAAATAAAAATAAACAAATTTAATAAAAACAAGAACCAAAGATAAGCCAAGTCTCCTCATCTATCAGTAAGGAAAATGGAGAGCTAAGAACCTCTCAAGTCTTTTTTCTATGCACACTTTTTTTTGCTTTGTATTTAAATGCTTATTTATTTATTTATTTACTTATTTATTTGTCTTTTGAGACAGGGTCTCCTTGTAGCCCCAGCTGGCCTGGAACTTGCTGTGTAGACCAGGCTGGCCTTGAACTCACAGAGATTCGCCTGTCTCTGCATCCCAAGTGCTTTGATTAAAGGCATTTGCCTCCACACCTTGAATATTGTTTTCTGTTTTAAATACATCTTGAGAAGTAACCTTTCTCACATGATTCAGAATGTTTCTCTACTGATATTCAACTTTTGCATTAAATTCTATAGAAAAGTCTTTTGTTTTACCTTTTGAAGTCGTCTTTCTCTATCTCCAGGCTTTTGTGGACCCTGGTTTGAATCCTCTAGCTCTTGCATGGGTCTCAGATGGCCTGTTACACTCAGGACCCCGTCTCTCCCTCCACTGCCTGTCTTTCTCCATACTCACTCCTTCTGGCTCTGAGGATGGACATCATGGCCAGGAGCTGCTTGATCTGCCAGAAGCAGAGTCACTGAGAAACCTGCTTATTAGTTCCTTCGTGGCTCCTTGAGACCTCTCTTGTGATTTTCATTCCATGCTAAGGAAGGCCCTTATTGGTCCAAATTTCCAGAGTGAGGAATGCTCTGGGCCTGGTAACATACCCACATGGTGTCCCAAAGATGGGGGTGGCTAACCCATCTCTGCCTGCATTTGAGGTATTCGCATGATCTTTCCTCCTGAACTGGAGGTACTTATCAGTACCTTTAAATCTTGAGATTGTGCTAGGCTTTGCATAAGAGCTCCAGTTACAGCAGGGCTTACTTATCTTCTTGGGGGGAGAGCCCAGGTCTGTTTGGCTGTGTGACTGACACCCTTTGTAGTCTGTCAGATCTTCAGGGGATGGTTATCTTCACAAGCTGACTCTGTAAGCTTAAGCTGGATTCTAGTGGGGTTCAAGTTAGATCCCTAGGAAATCTAGAGAGAGTCCTAAGTAATGGAAGTTTCCATTCAGAGTCACAGACTGGGAGATCTGCAACTGCTTTATTGAAACAAACCTCTGTGATCAAAGGTGATCCCTGAGGGCTGGAGAACATGTGGCGGGAAGCAAGAACCACTAATGGATGGAGTTTTAACAAGGAAGGAGCTAGATACAGAGTCAAGGTCACACATAGATTGAAAAGGTGGGGGGACCATTGAGTAGGGCCCTATGTGTCCCCCAGATGTGTCGGGAATTGTCTGAGGCAGTCCACACACTTAGCTATGGTTCCTCTTCTCAGGAGTTGTCTTTAAGGGCTACTCAAGAATGAGAGACTATGCCTGGGCCCACCTGACTTGCCTGTGGTGGTTGGCATAGCACCACTGTCTTACATGGGCAGCAGTGAGTACCCTCCTGATACCCAGTGAGTATCTCCTAAAGGCTGTCCCTGAGCGACTCCTGCCATGTGCTCACTTTCAAGAACTCTGAGGGTCAGGACTGAAGCTCTCAAACAAATATCCTGCTGCTCCTAAGGTGTACTTGTCAGTCTGGAGACATTTATTTGTGTCACGGCCTGAGGGTGGGGTGCAAATTTGTTATTTCTTTGATCCAGCAAGTGGAGGCCATGAATGTTGGCCCAACACCCACAGGATGAAAAGTTTTCAGATGAAAAATGTCAGGTGCACAGAGGTCAGAATCACAGCCTGGAGCCAAGGGGTGAGTGGCTCCATCTCTTGGGATCCTGGTGGATTCCTCTCCCTCCTCCCCTTTGTTCCCGAATCTACCTTCAGTCCGAACCCAATCCTGTTGAAGACACCTCCAGAGCAGACCCAGAATGCAATCTGCGCTGTCAGTGTCTCCGTCACACATCCTGGTGTCACTTGCATCTGCCCAGTCACCCCTCACAGTAGACAGTGAAGACAGGCACGATATTTCCTCTGCTCTGACCCTCCCACTCCCGCTCCACAGCTGCCAGGTAAAAGCTAAAACCCTCTCCGACCCTCTCAGCCTCTGTTCTCGCTTCTTCCTGACCCGGTGTCGAACTCAGACTCTTTCAGGCTTGGTGCTCTGACCTCACGGATCTCTCTGTGGCTGAGTCGGCCAGGCAGGCTTCTGCCTCAGGGCCTTTGCACTCATTTCTTTCTGCTGCTCTAAATATACATTCTTCCTCCAGACACCTGTGTTGCATGCTTAACTCCTCAGTACATTTTAACACTCAATGAACTACCAGCCTTGTCTTTATCCTTTTAAAACTTTGACCCCTTGTTTGTTTGGTCTGCATTCCTATCTGCCTTATCCACTTGCTCTGGCTCCTGGGTTCTTCTAGAAAGCCATAGAAATAGCTTCTTTCTTTGGCAATCTTCTCCTCAACCCTGGGGAGGGCAGGGATTCTTGGCAGTCTTTCTAATGCTTTATCACTAGTGAGTCTTTTAAATATATATTTTCTTTTAATTTCTGTCTGTATGAGTGTATTGCCTGCATGTGCATAAGTGCACCCATGTCATGCAGTGCCCACGGAGCTCAGAGGGCAGTGTTGGATTCCCTGGAACTGGGGATGCGGATGATTGTTTGCCACCATGTGGGTGCTGGGAATCAAACCCAGGTCCTCTGCAAGAACATTCAATGCTCTTAACTGCTGAGCCACCTCTCCAGCCCTAGTTTTTTTTTTATCTAACTTATTTATTTTTATTTTATGTGTGTGAATGTTTTGCCTGCATACATCAAAGTGTGCTATGTGTGCAATGCTCATGGAGGTCAAAAGAGGCTGTCAATCTTCTGGAACTGTAGTTATAGACAATTAGCTGGGTGGGTGCTGGAAACTGAATCTAGGTCCTCTGCAAGCGCTCTTAACTGCTGACGTATCTTTTCAGCACTCCTAGTGAATCTTGATTTTTACGGCTGAATGTGTGCAGGAGAGATGAAGTTTAGGCTTTCAGAAAAAAGCAACAGCATTGTCTGCAACCATCTGTCCAGTGATGCTAAGCCCTAGAATCACTCAATGTACATATCTTTAATAAAAGAGCCACCTAATTTTCTTCACCTTAAGGCATACTGTAGCTACAAAACTGGAAAAAGAATCACACTATTAGGCCAGTGTTTTAAATGCAGGCAGGCAAGATGACTATCTTATTTGACTTGTAGGAGTTAGCTCTAGACCCTGGATTACTCCTCAGGTTTCCTGAATATTGCTAAGGTGACTGGCATCTTGTAAGGACTTTTATAAGGAGTAGCAGAAATTTCCTTGGAGATATCTTTTTAGTTAAATTTGAATTTTCAGGATCCTAGAAAATTCTATTTTTTTTCCTAAACAGGCTTTTTTTTTTTTTTCTTTTTGTTGTTGCTTTGAGACAAGGTCACTCCATAGCCCCAGCTGGCCTGGAACTCACTATGTAGACCAGGCTGGCCTCAGTCTCACAGAGATCTGCCTGCCTCTGCTGCCCAAGTGCTGAGATTAAAGGCGTGTATCACCATGCCTGACTCAGCTACTTTTCTTTTCTTTTTTCAATTTTTTTAAATTTCTATTTTGTGTGTATGAGTGTATTGCCTGCATACATGTAAGCACACTCATGTCATGCAATGCCCAGGGAGGTCAGAGAAGAGTGTCAGATCCCTGGAACTGGAATTAGGGATGGTTGTTAGGTACCATGTGGGTGCTGGGAATTGGAATCTGGGTCCTTTGCAAGAGCAGCCAGTGTTCTTAACCTTTGAGCCATCTCTCCAGCCTCTTCAGTTACTTTTCTTAAAAATCCTAGGCTCACCTACCCAGGAATGGCACCACCCACAATTGGCTTGGCTTTTCTGCATCAATTAGAAATCAATGAAAAGCTCCCCACAGACATGACCACAGACCAATCTGATAGAGGAAATCCCTCAACTGAAGTTTCTTTTTCTTAGGTGACATTAGTTTGTGTCAAGTTGACAAAAACTAACAAACACAAAGCTTTTCTGACTAAGGTTGAGAACAGTCAGGGTCTATGAGTATAAACATAAGTATTTAGAAGGCAATTTGACAGCCTGACTATTTACCAAAATAACAATAGCAGGATCTACCCCAGGGTCTATGATCTCTCCAGGCATGAACTTTTGACAAGGCATGAAATTCCCTACTGTGAAGCAGATCTCAGATCCAATCAGAAAACAGTTACCTCACAGCATGAAATGAGCACATCTTGCCTGGTAGATTAGCATTTCAGAATGCTGGGTCCAACCCTGGGATTAAAGGCATGTGCTGCCATTCCTGGATCCACCTTACTTTTTTGAGACCATGTGGCTCCCCCCGCCACCCTTTACTTATTGAGATCCTGTTTTTCTCTGAACCTGGAAGTCACTGGAAACTAGACTGGCTAGCCAGCAAGCTTTTCTGGCCTTCCTCTGTCCACCTCACCCATAGCACTGGGACTACAGATACATGCCACCATACTTACCCAGCACAGGTGACCTTTATGTGTGAATCTGAACTCAGGTCCTCAAGCTTGGGCAGCAGACACTCTACCCACTGAGCCATCTCTTCAGTCCCATGAATTCATGTTTAAAAAAAATACTTTTGCATGTGTGCATAGGGAGGGTATATGTGTACATTCACCTAGAGGTCAGAGGACAATTTTGTGGATTCATTCATTCCTTCCACCTTTATAAGAATTTCAGAGTTAACTCAGGTTGTCAAGCCTGTGTGTTAAACACTTTACCCACTGAGCCATCTTTGATTCACAGTTTAATATGTATGTTGGTTAACTGCCCTGGCTCAGCTTGAAGCACCACCATTTTCAAAGCAGGGGTTGGGCAGGAGACTTTTCCCAGTATCCAGTCCTATGCTTGCTATGCTGATTTCCCTCCGTGGTCTTTGCTTCAGTTCCTGCTCTAGATTCCTGCCTTGATCTCCTGCCCTGACTTCTCTCAATGATCAGCTGCCATTTGGAAGTGTAAGTGCAAGATTTTCTCCCTAAGTTGTTTTTGGCCAGAGTGTTTTATCAACACAATAGAAAGCTAACCAAGACAAGCTTCTTTTGGCAGTGGAGAGCAGTCAGTGGAGAGGGGCATACCTGGTCAAAGTGCTGAGCACAAGAGACTGAGTCCTTAGCGCCAAATGGGATGTCTATATTAAGCCACCACCACGAAGGCTCAGGGAACATCTCAGAAGAAGAGGTGGAAAGAATGTAAGAGCCAGAGGATGGGGAGGAGAACTGTGAGACTCTGTCTTCTGGACATGACATGGTTGTTGCACTCATGAACTCAGAGCAGCTGTGGTTACCTGCACAAGATCAAGCCAGCCAAAATCCCAACTTAGGTGGGGTGAATGAACGCTAGGCCCCACTCCTTACTGAGCAGTTATTGGCAGTGGTGGTTGGGGAAGGAAGAATCATCCTTTCTTGAGTATGTTGCCACTGGTAGGTTTCCCATGATCCCATGGATGGCCCCACTTCTACACACATATGGGCAGCACTAACTGGATTTAGTGGACCATCAAATAAGGCAAGATGTGAAATTGAGGGGGGGACTTGCTTGGAAGAGTGTGGAGGAGTTGGAGAGGATAAATGTAACCATATTTCATTGTATACACATATGACATTCCTTCTAAACTTTTATTTATTTGTTAAAGTATGTGTATATGTGTATCTGAGCCCAACGTGGATGCTGGGAACCGAACTCAGGTTCTCTGGAAGAACAGTACATGCTCTTAACTGCTGAGCCATCTCTCCAGCCTCAATGAAATTCTCAGAAATAAAGAACAAAATTAAAGGTGGAGAGTGATAGAGGAAAACATGGGTTATTTATTTCCAGTTTTTACATGTACACAAGTGAGAGTACCAACATGCATATGTGCACTCACATACAACACACATACACACCCAGGAAAAACAGAACATGAATCCATGAAGCATCAACCACTTCCCAGTGTTGGGTACACAGGGGTTACCATGAAACAAAACCCAGGGAATCCTGTTCTCCTGACTTCTTCAGATATGTACTGATGAAAAGGGTTCTGTGTGCTGAGTGAGATGCACAATCTGTTGAGGACACATCCTCTGTCCCTAGGCAATGTTTAAACTGGAAGAGAGGACATTCAGCAATCTTCAGGGTCCACCCATCATGGAAGAGACCAGAGGTGGAGGGACCTCGATGAAGAGACACAGAAGGACTCCCTCTGGGCAGAGGATGTAGGGGACATGTTCCTGACTGAACCTCTTCAAATTCCTGGCTCACCTACACACGTGAGGGATGGCGGAGCTTTGCAGGTAAGGACTGGAGGGAGGCTGGTCATAGGACATTTGTGAGATGAAGCTTCTAACTTCCCGAGGATGGAGACTCATCATTTCTATCAGTTTTCTGGAATGCTGTTGTGCTGCACATGCTGTTCACCAGACATGGTGGTGAGCAAAGTGTTTTAGCTCAATAGATCAACAAACATGGGTTCAGATGGTGGCAGGGAAACAGAGTAGGTGAGGGGACAAGAGGACAAAGGACAAGAGTGAGAGAGTTGTAAAATATGTGGTGAAGGAAGGGTACAGGAAGGGTAGACAGTGGAGGGCAGAAGCTGAACTTGTGGAGACAGGAAATAGGAACTCTGGGGTCTCTGAGCAGAAGAAGCAGGAGTTGAAAGGTCAGCCTGACAAATGAGAGGCTGCTGAGAGCTTGGAGTTGAGGCCAGATGAGAGTAAATTTGAATTATCCAGATGTGAGCAAGTTCCAGATAAGCAGAGGGTTATGGGAAGAGAGAGAATATGAGAATGATCTGTTGAGATGGGAAAATGCTGAGCATGGGAGTCATGGGACATGGCATGAAGGTGGAGGAATAGTTGACTTCCATGCAGAGGGAGGAGGTGAATGAAGTGCTGGCCTCACCACTGTGAGTATGCGTGCTGAAGAGTTAGAGGGATGAGACAGAGAGATGAACAGAGCTCAGGAGAGAGGCAGGCAAGAGACAAAGGTGAACACATCATCCTCAAGGAAGTGGTTAGTCTGGTCAAGGAGGAAAGGCAGAGAGAGAGCTGTGAAAGTTCCAAGTGAGCCTTGAACACCTGCCAGAGAAATGGAGAGGTATACCATGCTCATGAATGGGAAGACTTACTGTTAGAAAGATAGCAGTCTCTCCAAATTTAACTATGCGTTCCTGTATGGTGTAATGCATGATGGGCCTTAGCCAGGCTACCTGTCCTGAGGAACAAAGAAATGGCTTCTGAGGACATGGTGTTCCACCAGTCAGAAACCACCCCATAGGACGACTGGCTAACCAAACCTGTGAAATCCCTTGCACTTCCTTGAATAAACAAGTTTGCTGTGGCTTGCCTTCTGCAATCGTCCACCCAGCTCCCTGTGTCTGCGTTTTGACTCTGTGCCTCTCACCCCCCACTTGGCGGAGACCCTGTGTCCCCTTCGGGCCAGCAGGAGCAGAAGGATCCCAACAATTCCATCAATATGTTTCATAGAATCAGACAAAATTCATATGGAAAAGTCAAATTTCAGGGATGGACAGAACAACTTGGTCACAGAAGAACCCCAAACTTACTACTTACCTGTAATTCAGACATATAAATCAACAGGACCAAGGTTTAGAAATTGACCTGTGTTTAAGAAGGACTGTATTAGGCTGGAGAGATGGCTCAGTTGATAAAGGGCTTGCCACACAGGCATGAAGATCTGAGTTTGACTCCCCAGCATCCATGTACATTAGTCAGAGTTCTCTAGAGGAACAGAACTGATAAAATGTGTGTGCGTGTGTGCATATTTTCTTAAAGGGATCTATGGGCGGGAGATATGGCTCAGCGGTTAAGAGCACTGGCTGCTCTTCCAGAGGACCCAGGTTCGATTCCTAGCACCCACATGGCAGCTAACAACTGTTTGTAACTCTAGTTCCAGGGGATCCAGTGCCTGCATCTGACCTCCACTGGCATTGCACTACACAGGTGCACCTATCTACATGCAACAATACATTCATACACATAAAATAAAAATAACAAATAAAATATATATAAAAAAGGGGATATATTAGATTGGCTTATAGGATAGTGTCCAAGTAGTCCAACAATGGCTGCGCCACCCTGGAGAGGCTGAGAATTCAGTAGTTTCTCAGCTCATGAGGATGGGTGTCTCAGCAGTCCCAATCTGGCACTGAAGGTCTGGAGGGTATCTGGACAGCTGCTGGTCTTCAGTCTATGCTGGAACTTGAAGGCGCTGGTTCTAATATCTGTGAAGGAATGCCACAGCAACTGTCGTGGACCGTTTTTTTAGGAGACTGGAGACCGAGGGGAACAGGGTTGAAGGCTCTAGGAGAACTTAGGATTTGGCGACTGACAGACAGACATAACTTAGGTTGAGGTTTGAATTTGTTGTGTTTTACTGAAGGTTTAGGGTGTTTATATATGGTTATAGAAAAGAAACTGGCAAAGTGACAATTTAAGTAGATATAGGATAGTTATAGTTTTAATTATTATGTATTTTATAGATATTACATTATGTTTTTGAGGTTTTTTAGTATTTATTTGTGGTTATAGTTAGTTGTGTATGGGCTAAAGTTTATAGTAAGGCATTTTGTGGAATTAAGTTTGGCACTGTGTTACTATAGTGTTGTGGGAAAATGGTTTTAGTAGGGTGTGAAGGAGTTTGGGTCTTTGGAGATTAATGATGTAATGTGTTTTGTAGTTTTGGGATTTGTAATAGTTTTTTGTTTGTTTATTTTTTGATAGTTGTTAGATAGATGGTTTATGGTGGGTTTTTTTGTTTTTTTTAAACGTTTAAGGAAAGGGAGAGTGTTTTATTTTTTTTTTTTGTTTTTTAGGATTTATTTATTTTATTTTTTGTTTATTATAAGTTTTTGTAAATGGTAATGGATTTAAATATACTATTGTTTGTTTATTTTATTTTGAAGGAGTTTATTAACTACTTTTAGGTTTGTGTTGTTTATATTTCAGAAAGTACTTAGTGGGAATTGTTAATTTTTGTAATTTTTTATTTGAGGGACTTTTGTTATAACTATGGGGACTTTTAATTAGTATTTTTAGTTTTTTTTTTTTGGTTTATTATTATTTTTTGTATTATGAGTTTTTTTTGTTTAACTTGATTTATGAAAGTCCCCATTTTTTGGGGGGGTTATTTTGTTGTTTTTTAATTATTTGTATTATTGTTTGAATCACAGGGGGAGAGCCCTGTGTCTCTTTTAAGGAGACTGTAGTCACATTTAGTACATTTTTTGTCTTGGTTTTGGGTAGTAGATTACAGGAAAGTAAGATAATGAAAAGAATTAAGAGGACAAGACAAGTTAAAGTTTATACAGGGAAACATCGAGATGTTTTAGGAGTCACTGTCCCGGGATGTAAGACACGAGTTGACTGTCAGGGAGTCGGCGGGGGCAAAGTTTCAAGAAGTACACGTCCCTCCGTCCACCGTGTTTACTATTGACTTATTATGGTTACATAGTGGCTTTTGTTGTGGGTGTAGTAATTTTTTGTTTTTTGTGTTTTAAATGAAATTTGTACATTTTTTGTTGGACGGCTTTTACAGAACGAAAAAGAACGCGTAGGATACAAGGAAACAACAGTATCACATATAGTACAAGGCAGTCAATGACTGTTATGAAAATTATGTATTGTTTTTAATTTAAAGGATTAAGGGCTTTTATGTTTATTTTTAAATTATTTGTAAGGGACTGTAAGTTTTTGAATTGTAGGTGAGCCTGGCTCATTGTTGAGATATTTTTTTGAAGAGTATTTAGATTATGAGTAATTTTACTATTTTTTTATATGTTTTGTAAATGAGTTTTGACTTTTTTTTAAGGTTTAGATTTATTATAAGGGAGAGGAGTCACACAAATAGAATGAAAGCCGCTGTGGCAGCGAGCTTTCTGTTGAGTCTTGAGATTAGTCACATTTTGACTTAAAGTTAGTACAACTTTTTTTAAAACATTAATTTTTGTCTTAAGTTTGTTGTTAATGTCACTTGTTGTAGTAGAGTGGATGTAATGTTTTTGTTAAGTTTGTTAACATAATGTGTTGTATGAATTTTTTGTACCAGGGCAGTGGTAGTAACCGTAAAAGTGGTCAAAATTGAAATAAGAGTAGTAATTTTAAGTATTAAGGTTGTAACAAATTTTTTTGGTTTAATAAGGGAATTAAGGGAATTTAAAACTAATAGTGTAGAATTATTATACCATGGGTTGTTACTCAATTTTACAGGAAGCATAACAAACGGAGGGCGGCGAACGACAAGTAAAACTTTTAAGTCTTTAGGTTCCGAAGAAGAAATACAGTTGGTTAATTTACAAAAATGACAGGTCAGTTTATAGGAATTTTTAAGTTTGGTAATATTAATATGTGAAGTATTGTCTAATAGTATGGCATATGGATATCCAACACAAGCCTTTATTGTAGTAAGTTTACTTTTAGTTTTATTAGGTAGTTTTTTAATGAAAGGGTTGGCAGTAACTACTAATTTGAACAGATTTTTATGTATTATTATAGGATTACTTGACTTTGTTGGATCCCGAGTTATTTAAACTGGTTTTACTAGGCCTTGAGAATACCATTTTGTTAAAGGCTCTCCATACATTTGTGGAGTATAGTCATGAAATTTAGTTTTTTTGTTTTTAAGGTATTGTTTATATTTTTTTTTTCCAGAAGAAATAGAGAAATTCCAAATTTTTACATTAGAACCGACAGGAGTATGTTTAACAGCAGAATGCGGAAATCCACAAGAGAGCCAAGTGGGATATTTAGTAATAGAAGTATTTCAAAATTGATTAGTATTTTTATATAATTGTACATAAGTAGGCATAGGCATAAAAGTTACTTTTTGATAAGTTTTATTATAAGATGGATAGCCTAAGGTAAGTAGGCTAAATTTTTACATCCACCGTTTACCTTTGTTTTGTTTATCCGGGGCGTTAGTAAGAAAAGTGCGATGGCTGGTGGTTAAGCAGCCAGCGGGAGTTTTAGTTTTTTGTAGTACAATACAGATTGGTAAGGAATCTGACTTACTCTCATACGTTATATATGAGGAGGTCCGGGGCCTTTTATTAGAATTTTGGAGTTCCTTTAACTGTATTGTATTATTTACCAAGACTTTAATTGGTTCGGGGTTAAACCATCCCACGGGTTGTAACAGAGGGGGCCGAGGAATGTAAGTCTAAAAGGCCCTACTTTTCGCAGTAGGGGTAGCGGAAATTATTGCCAAGAAAGCGAGAAAATACATGTAAGGGGTCAGGGGTTTCCCCTGTTTCAGTAAGAGGGTCTTAGTTGCCTTAGTCAGACAGTGGATTTTTGTTCAGGTTATTGGAGGACTTGTATTTTTTTGTAGTTTTAGTTTTTTTAGTTTTTGTGTTAGATGATTTATCCTCCTGGTACGTGGCTTCCGGCGCCTGTGTTTTTTCAACTGGCGCTTTTCGGATGAGCCGGTCTGGGATCCAGATGGGAGAGTTAGTATCCTGTGGAAAGACACAAGTATACCCTCGTCCCGAAGTTATGAGAACATTAGGTCCTTTCTATTTCCCGGAAAGGAGATTTTTTTACATTACTTTTGGGGAGGCGTCTTGGGCTTCCCTTAACCAGTGCCTTAATGTAGGAGTTTTTTTTTGTACATTGGTATTTAAATGATTTATAACAAAAAGAGTATGCGAAAGCAAATGATGGGGGGTGAAATATGAATTTGTAGTTTGTAATTTTTTAATTTGATTTTTTAAGATTTGGTGAGTTTTTTTTAATTATTGTTTGACCTTGTGGGTTGTAGGGGATACCCGTGATATGGCTTAGTTGTCACTGTATACAGAAGTTTTTAAAGGCCTTAGAGGTATAAGTTGGCCTGTTATTTGTTTTTATTTGAAATGGTTTTTTTATGTACATAAAGTATTGACTTAAGTGTTGAATTACATTTTTTATTGTTTTTTTTGTTTGAGTAGAAGTATATATTAAATGAGAAAAGGTATTGATAGTTACATGAACATATTGTAACTTTCTAAAGGATGGAATATGGGTAACATCCATTTGCCAGAGTACATTGGCCTTGAGTCCTCTAGGGTTGACCCCCATTTTTTGCATTGGGGAATTTTGAGGGCAATTAGGGCAAAGTTTTATTATTTGTTTTGTTTGTTTTTTGGAAATGTTAAACATGTGTCGTAATGCGAGGGCATTTTGATGATGCAAGTCGTGACTTTCCTGAGTTAATTTTAATGCAGAGGCGATCACATTTTTTGTTAATAGATCGGCCGCAGCATTTCCTGTAGTCAAAGGTCCTGGCAGATTACTATGGCCTCTGATATGTCCAATGAAGAAAGGCTTTTGTCTTTTCATTATTAAATTTTGTAAAGTTTTTAGTAAGGGCAAAATTAAAGAGGCACCTGATAATAAAGTGGTTTTTAAAGCCGGGAAGAGAGAGACCACATACTTAGAATCTGTATAAAGGTTAAATTTTTCAGAAAAATTTTCAAAGGCTAAAATGACAGCTTTTATTTCTGCTTGTTGAGCAGAAGTTTGCAAGCCTTGAGAAACAAGTGGAGGTGCATTACTTGTAAAAACTGTAAATCTTTCTGTTGAAGACCCGTCCGTAAAAATTGTTTTAGCATTTTTTAATGGGGTTGAGGAGTACAATTTTGGAAATATTAACGGCATATTCTTTGCAAACTTTACAAGAGGATGTTTTGGATAATGGTATTTAATTTGTTCTGTAAAGCCTTGAAGAGCTATTATCTAATCCTTATTATTTTGTATTAAGAATTTTACTTGTTGTTTATTGTAGGGGGTAATAATTTCTTTCCCTTCTTTTCCAAATAGTTCTTTGGATTTTTGTCGACTTTTAATGATTAAAAGAGAGTACATGTAGGGGAAATCCGCTAATATTTTAGTTTGAGTGTGTGGCAGGTGAAGCCATTCCAACACACCTGCCTGCCATAGGCATGCAGTGGGCGTGTAGGATGTGGAAAAAATGAGAAAAGACCAAGGCTGTGAATAGTTAACCTGTTTTACTTTTGTAGTGGTTAGAGCCTGCTCTACCTTTTGCAGGGCGGAAAGGGCTGAAATTGTGAGTTGCCTAGGTGACTTTGGGTGCGGGTCCCCTTGTAAAATTGAAAATAAAGGACTTAGTTTTTTAGTAGTAATTTTTAAATGTGGTTTAATTCAATTTATATCTCCTAGTAATTTTTGAAAATTATTTAAAGTTTGTAACTTATTTTTTTTAATAGCCACCTTTTGAGTGGAGATAAAATCATTATGTATTAATTGTCCTAGATAGGATAAAGGTTTGTCTCTTTGAATTTTTTTGGGGGCTATTATTAGTCCGTGTGTTGTAAGTTGAACAATTGTTTTTGTAAGTATTTTTTTAAGTGTTTTTTTATTAGGATGAGTTAATAAAATATCATCCATGTAATGGAGAACATATGCCTGAGGAAAAGTTTTTTAATTAATAATAAAGTTTTGTCTACAAATTTTTGACATAATGTAGGGCTATTTTTTATTTTTTGAGGTAAAGTTTTTTATTGATATTTCCTAAAGGGTCTTTGAAAATTTGTTGAGGGAACACTGAATGTGAAATGTATACAATTTTTTGGATCTAATTTAATGGTGAAGAAACAATCTTGTAAGTTTATAATAATTAAGTTCCAACCTTCAGGAACAGTCACGGGGGAGGGGAGCCCTGGCTGTAAGGCACCGATGTCCTCCATGACTGTATTAACTGCCCTAAGGTTTTGTAATAATTTTTACTTTTTTGATTTTTTTTTTAATGACAAACACTGGTGTATTTTAAGGACTACTGGTTTTTTTTATATGTTTTTTTTTTAATTGTTTTTGTACTAAGTTTTTCAAAGCCTGTATTTTTTCCTGTGTTAGGGGCCACTGACTTACCCATACAGGCTCATCAGTCTTTCACTTTATTTTGTCTGCAAATAAGGTATTTGCAGCAGCCCCTATGTAAAATGCTGCTCACCAAGGTGATTAGCAGTAACTAACTTAAGTTGCAATGTTTTCATTATGTTTTTTCCCCATAAGGAAAAGGGCAAGGAAGGTAGAATATAAGGTTTAACCATTCCCTGTTTTCCTTTTACTTTCCATTTTAGAGGCATGGAGTTTTGCATTACTTCAGTGGATGTCCCTAGACCCACTAATGTGGACCCTGTCTTTTGGACTGGCCAATGAGCAGGCCAGTCCTGAGCAGCAATACATGTCCTGTCTGTTCTTGTGTCTAAAAGACCTTTAAATTTTTTTTTATTGAGTTTTATTTCCTTAAAGGGCCTCTCTTGGAGGTCCTGTACCCATGCTACTACATCTGTAGC
This sequence comes from Eospalax fontanierii, assembly GCA_035773235.1. NCBI lineage: Eukaryota > Metazoa > Chordata > Mammalia > Rodentia > Spalacidae > Eospalax > Eospalax fontanierii. The sequence goes on from CM069524.1 coordinate 42,893,253, forward strand.
CCCAAACTGTCCTTTCCCTCTAGAGGGGAGCAAGGTTTTGTTAGGTAAGTTTATGTATGGTAATAAAATAAGTTGAGTTATTTTTTGTCCTTTATGAATTTGCAGAGTTTTTGTTAATGGTTTAATTATTACTTGAATTTTAGTCTCAGTATCCGAGTCCACTATGCTTGGGAGAACTTCAAAGTTCTTTTTATAATTGGAACTTCTCCCGATTATGAGATCAACCGTTTGAGGCAACAGTTGTCCTTGTGTCCCAGTGGGAATTAAGGTTACACCGTCCCATTGGGAAATTATCAAATTTTTAGTGCTTGTCAAATTTAAGCCTGCACTCCCCGGAGTGCCTCTAGGCAGGGAATGGATAGTGAACTTAGGGGCTTCAGCCCTTAGATTAGAGACTTTTGGGTTTTTTGTATTTTTATTTTTTTTTTTATATTGGGGCTAGGAGAAAGCCCCTCTTCTAGTTTTTTGATTCTTTATTTTTTTTTTTCTTTTCAAGAGGGGTTCCATTCTTACGGAACTTAGATTTGCATTTATTTTTTTAATGTTTTTCTTTTTTACATTGGGGACATATTCCCGGGGTTTTTTTTTCACCGGAAGACCTTTTTTTATTGATGCAGTCTTTTTGTACATGACCTGGTTTATTGTAGTTATAACAAACTACATCCCTCTGGGGGCCTTCTTTGCCTCCACTGAAGGTTTTCTTAACATAGGCGCTGAATCGTTTCCCTTTCATGGCTGCAGCATAAGCCATTCCCTGGATTATAGCTGGTGAGGCATTTATACATGTTTTTATGAAATTTTGTAAAGTTCCTGTTTTTTTTAGTGGCCTGATCAAATCCTGGCATAGAGCATTGGCATTTTCCCATGCAAGCTGTTTAATAAGCATGTCTGTCCCTTTTGAAGGGGGAAGCATTTTCTGTACCGCTTTCTATAGGCGAGACACAAATTTTTGATATGGTTTCTCTGTCCCCTGCCTAATGCTAGTCAATGCTCCGCCCTTGGCTCCGGGAGGAGGTATTTTGTGCCAAGCCAGCACAGCGTTACTCGTTATGGCCTCTAAGATTTCCCTAGGGATCGTGACTTGAGACTGAGGGGTGGCATACTCATTAGTACCAAGGAGCATGCTCATGGTTGGTTTTGGCCCCCGTTTTTTGATGGAGTTAATTACTGTCTCTTTACTACGATTCTCATACTCTGTTCTCCAGAGAATATAATTTCCGGGGGATAAAGTTGCTTTGGCTGTTTGATGCCAATCATAGGGGGTCAGCCACAGGCTGGCGACCATGTCCACAACCTGAAGAGTGTATGGAGCAGAAGCTCCCACCGTTTTAACGGCAGATTGTAGTTCTTTAAGAGTTTTTAGCGGTAACGGCTCCCATTGTGGCGCGTTGTCATCATTGAGCACCTCTGCGACAGGGAAAGTGAAAGTACAATCTCCTGTTCGCCGAGCTTCAGCTAAAGCTCCTTTAAAGCCTACTGGTGGCAAAGGAGGCCGTTTTTTGCTCTTTAAAGGTCGAGATTTGAGGCTCAGATGTGGGCCGTGGTCTCTGTCCTCATCTCCGATATTAATTTTTGCCATTTCATCTGTCAGATCAAAGTTATCCTCCTCATCTGAGTAGGACTCTAAGAAAGCTGCAGGGGGATTCCCCGAGGTTGTTCTGTACTTTGAAGGCTGAGGATCTTCGGCTAAAATTATCAGTGACTCATGGCTATCACTAGCTGAAGCGGTTTCATGAACCAGACCTTCCAAGTCACTTGATTCAGTGAGTAATTCTCTGACTTGTAACCATAGCGGGTAAGCTTGTGCTGGCAGGGTTTTTTCCCCATTCTGCTGAACATAGCGGCGCATTTCTTTACCAACCTTTTTCCATTCATCAATGGTCATAGACCCATCCTCCATGAACCAAGGACTGACCTTCTTAATAAAGGTTAAGAATTCCCATAACAGGTGTTCTGATACTTTAAACCCACGAGTTGCCAGCATTCTTTTTATCATTAACAAGAACATTTTATCATTCTTGGTCATGTTTTGCCCCATGGTTACTGAGATTACTCACACTTAACCGGTCAGCCTTTACCGGCGGGACTGCAGTTCCCTGGTGAGATCCGATCCTGAGTTCTGAAAAGAAAGAAAAGAAATTACCTGTCCTTCAAAGGGTCCCTGTTCGGGCGCCACCTGTCGTGGACCGTCCCTTTAGGAGACTGGAGACCGAGGGGAACAGGGCTGAAGACTCTAGGAGAACTCAGGATTCGGCGACTGACAGACAGACACAACTCAGGTTAAGGTTTGAATCTGCTGCGTTTTACTGAAGGTTCAGGGTGCTTATATATGGTTACAGAAAAGAAACTGGCAAAGTGACAATTTAAGCAGATACAGGATAGTTACAGTTTTAATTATTATGCATTTTATAGATATTACATTATGTTTTTGAGGTTTTTTAGTATTTATTTGCGGTTACAGTCAGCTGTGCATGGGCTAAAGTTTATAGTAAGGCACTTTGTGGAATTAAGTCTGGCACTGTGTCACCACAGTGTTGTGGGAAAATGGTCTCAGTAGGGTGCGAAGGAGTTTGGGTCTCTGGAGACTAATGATGTAATGTGTTTTGCAGTTCTGGGATTTGCAATAGTTTTTTGTTTGTCTATTTTTTGATAGTTGTTAGACAGATGGCTTATGGTGGGTTTTTTTGTTTTTTTTTAAACGTTTAAGGAAAGGGAGAGTGTCCCATTTCCTTTTTTGTCCTTTAGGATTTACCCATCTTATGTCTTGTTCATTATAAGCTTCTGTAAATGGCAATGGATTTAAATATACCATTGTTTGTTTATTCCATTTTGAAGGAGTCTATTAACCACTTTTAGGCTTGTGCTGTTTATATCCCAGAAAGTACCTAGTGGGAATTGTCAATTTCTGTAATTTTTTATCTGAGGGACTTTTGCTATAACTATGGGGACTTCCAATCAGTATTCCTAGTTTTACTTTCTCTGGCTTATTATCATTTCCTGTATCATGAGCTCTTTCTGCTCAACTTGATCCATGAAAGCCCCCACTCCTTCCCCGGGGTTATCTTGCTGCTCTTTAATTACTTGCATCATTGCTTGAATCACAGGGGGAGAGCCCTGTGTCTCTTCCAAGGAGACTGTAGCCACATTGAGTACATTTTCTGCCTTGGCCCTGGGTAGTAGATTACAGGAAAGCAAGATAATGAAAAGAATTAAGAGGACAAGACAAGTCAAAGTCCATACAAGGAAACATCGAGATGTTCTAGGAGTCACTGTCCCGGGATGCAAGACACGAGCTGACTGCCAGGGAGCCGGCGGGGGCAAAGCTCCAAGAAGCACACGTCCCTCCGTCCACCGCGTCCACCACTGACCTATCATGGTTACACAGTGGCTTCTGCTGTGGATAGTGTCCAAGTAGTCCAACAATGGCTGCGCCACCCTGGAGAGGCTGAAAATTCAGTAGTTTCTCAGCTCATGAGGATGGGTGTCTCAGCAGTCCCAATCTGGCACTGAAGGTCTGGAGGGTATCTGGACAGCTGCTGGTCTTCAGTCTATGCTGGAACTTGAAGGTGCTGGTTCTAATATCTGTGAAGGAATGCCACAGCAACAAGATAGATAAACTCACCAATGAAAGAGAAGCCAAGCCAGCAAAAACAAAAGCTTCCTCTGCCATGTCCTTTTATAGAGGCTGCCCCTAATATGTGCTGCCCAAATTAGGGTGGGTCTTGGGCTTCAAATAATCTAGTCAAGAAAGTCCCTTGCATTTTAGTTCATTCCAGATCCAGTCAAGCTGACAACCAAGATCTACCCTCACACCATGAAAAGGAAAATAAAGATAAGGGTTTTAGTAGACGGTAGAAGGAAGACTGTAAGTCAGCAAGGAAGACTAAGCTGTTTCATTAATGCTATCGGACTAATTTGCTTTGCATATCTGCAACATAAACATAAAACTTTGCCTTTAAAACTCATTCCACATCCAGGACAAATTACAGATAGGTTAGAGTCTTACCTGTGATCATTAGAGCCTGTGACAGGGAGACATGGCTGTGGTCCTCTGCCTTTCCTCTCCTCCAGAGGCAGAGTGTAGATTCTCCACTCTGGTGACAGCTCAGCCCTATCCCTTCCTTTATTCTACTGACATATAAGAATTGTCCACAGTTATAGGGTACAGTGTGACGACTTGACCTGTATGTGCAATGTGCAAATTAAATTGGGGTAACTGGGACTTTTATCTCCTCAAATGCTAATTGTCTCTTCGCACTGAAAACCTAATTCTTCTCTCATTGTTCATAAAATACACATAAAATACAGTGTCCTCTTGATTCATATGGAGTTGAGCTGAGTGCTCTGAGGCAAGGTCCCAAGAAGCTTTGCCTTGTTTTTCTTTAGGAGCCCTGAGCTTCCAGCTGCCTGACTAGGGAAGGCCATAGGCACAGTTCTGGAGTGTGGATGCCACCTGGAGAAGATGTCCCCACAGAGGAATATGAAACACCACATGTTTAGGGTGTTTTGTCATTTTGTTTTAGCTGCTAGGGACTTCTGGTGCCAGCTGCCCCCTGATTACTCAAGATGTCCAACAAGAGCAGCAGAGCTGCCCGACCAGACCCAATGCTTCACTACACAGCAAGGGGTAAAAGCAATGATTTTACAGCTAACCAACCACCATGATCAAATGTATTGTTTATAAATGACTATGATGTATTGAATTATGACCTCTTCCTAGAAAAATACGTTGAAGATCAAACCCCTGTGTGCGTGATGAGAATGTAAGTGTCCCCCGTCTGCATACCAAAATCTGAAGACATTATTGAGACACTGGCCTGTCACTATGGCTCCATCCTTGTGACAGTATCAGTGGCCTATAAAAGGGACTGATGGGCTTGCCCTCCTGCCCTCTTATTTTTTCTGATCTGTGAGAACCTACAGTTATTGCCATTTGAGGAAACAGCTGTCATCCACTCCAAAACTGCAGGAACCTGAATTTTGGGTGCTACAGAACCACAAGTTATGCATTTCTAGTATTTATAAATTAAGTAGTCTCTGGTATTTTGCTGTAGCAACAGAAATGGACTATAATGCTATTGTTTTGGAACGTGGCGTTAGTTGGAAACAGAGCCTGTGCAGATGGAATCAGCTTTGACAGTCATCCTGGAGTGGGACAAGCCCTGCATCAAACATCTATGAGCTTTTGTTGTTGTTGTTGTTGTTTGTTTTGTCTTTTTTGAGACAGGGTCTCGCTATAGCCTAGCTAGCCTGGATCTCACAGAGGTTCGCCTGCCTCTGCCTCTCGAGTGCTGGGATTAAAAGTGTGTGCCACCAGGCCTGGCAGTATTTTTATTTTTTAAGACTTATTTTTAGGGCTAGGAATGTGTTTAATTCCAGCACTTGGGAGGCAGAGGGTGGGGGATCCCTGTGAGATCCTGGCCAGTCTGGTCTACATGGTGAGTTTCAAGCTAGCTGGGGCTCTAGGGAGACACTATCTCAAAGAAACACACACGCACACACACACACACACACACACACACACACACACACAAACAAGTCTAAAAACTATAGAGAGAAGACACATGGAAAGGAAGAGGCAGTCATGTGTGAGGGACTGGGACCACATTCACAGACCGGGTCATACCTGGGATGGCCAGAAGCTGAAAGAGGCAGGAAGGCTCCTGCCCTGGGGTCTTCAGAGGGCTAGGGCCCCTGTTGGCCCTGCCAACACCTTGGCTTAGACTTCTAGCCTTGGAACATCGAGACAATAAATTCCAGGGGTTGAGTAGCCTCAGGAAACCAAGGTACACATATGTGGGAAATTTATCTTTAGAAGGGGCCAGAATCATGAAAGTGGTTATCCTCCGGCTAGGAGAATGATGGCCTCTGTCATCTTCTGGGGGTGGGGATGCAGGGTCATCAGTGAGGCCCTGAACTTCATACACCTTTCTAAATACTAAGGAACAAACTTTTAGGAGAGGGCAGGGGCCTTGAGAAAGCAGGGAGAATTGTGAATCCTGGTGCTGGAGAACAGTCAACCGAATGTAGTTAAGTTGACAGAGAGGCAAAGCATGTCTCCCTGGGAAAAGGTGAATTTAGAAACCCCTGACTTATCAGTGGCTTTTGGAGGACAGCTCCTCTAGAGCTGGGTGGAAAGCCCAGGTTGCAGAAGAGGGGACAGTGAAAAACAAACTATCTTCGCTGGAGGAAGTTGTAGTGTCAAACCCAGACTCAGCCCCATCCCAAGCTGGAAGAGTGTTCTTAAGACAGAATGATAGAGAAGGAGACTTCAACTGGATCTCTTTTAGCATGTGATGAACACGGTCCCTGTGCTAAGGAAGTCAACTCCAAATGAGTTATTCCAGGTGGGTTTCTGTGGGCACCTATACAATTCCTGACACAGAGATAGTGTGATCTCAGTTTCCCTTGTCCCAGCCCTGGAGATGGACAGGTTGAGACCATGATTGGTAGTTGAAGAAACTTCACCTCTGCTCCTTGTAGGCCTTACCCTGACATTCTTCACACCCCAAAGCTTTCCTTAATCCGTGGTAAGGAGTGTCTCTGCTCTGCTAAGTCAGCTCACCTGCTCTTGAACACTTGGTCGCCAAGCCTGGGTCTCACTAATTCTAGTTCAAGAGCAAATCAACACAGGCTAGAAGAACCTTGAAATGGAACGGATCCTAGGGGGCTACCCCCCTGAGGGAGGGGGGTGAGCCGTGCGCAAGGGGAGGGGCATTTCTTGCCACCTCAAGGCTTTGGTTTATTTGGTACTCAGAACCTGTCCATTTCTCTTCCTCAACGTCTAGGAGCAGGAACCAAATCTTGGTGATGGTCGTATTGACCACCTGGCCCTGCAACTTGCAGAAGTGGCTTAAATTCCACCGGGAGAATAGAGAAGCAGGTGACTAGCAAGAGCCTGGGACTCCGAGGGAACGCGTTTCACGCACTGGTGAGCAGTGCACGCCCCAGAACGTTCCCCTGCACCGCATTCCCATGGGCGCCTTCTTTGGTGCAGTGGCAGGGTGCACCAGGAGCTCAGCTTCCCGCCACTGCGGAATGTCGCACCAGCCGAGGGAGGCTGTCCTAGGCAGGGTCTGGTCTCTCCTTTCAGGAAAAAGGACGCATTGGACTTTACCTGCTCAGGGCGGCTCCTCGGCCTTCCTGCAGGCTTGAATCACAAAGGAAGGTTTTGAACACTTTTCAAGGTTCTCTATTAAAGGAAGGAGGGAAAACTTCGATGTCACTGCAAATATCAGTCAAGCTTTCCCAGTCGTAAACAGCAACGACTCTCCACTGCCCCACAAAAGATTTCCTCGCCGAGGTAAAAGGCTAACCAACCGAAAACAACCCCCCCGCCCAAAGCCCCGCATCCTCCATCTTCCGCAGTCTTCTAGGGGTTTCCCAGCCTGGCAAACTTTGCAGGGCCATCTATGTGGGTGCAACCGTCGTGCACAGAGGAGCGCTAGTCCGACAAGCCCGCGTGATTTAAAGAGCGAAGCAGAGCCAGGGGTGACGGGGGACCAGACACACAGACTGCCCGCTACTCCAAGGTCACCAGCCCCAGGTCCTGCCTGCACCTATACCCCGGGTTGAGGAGGAATCCGAGGGGCCGAAGGAAGGAACTACCGGATCGTTCCCCATCGGCCTGGAGCAGCCGTGGACTCCGAGCTTCCCACCCCTTTCTCCCGACCCCCGAGGGTCACGTGGCTTTCCAAGGGGGGGCAGCTGTGATCCGGACCCCGCGGGGGCGTAGGAACCAAGTCTGAGGGGGGCGGGACTTGGGAAGGAGAGATTGGAGGAAGAGGGTGGGGGCAGAACCGAAGTTGGAGGGACACTCGGGGGAGGAGGAGGAATGAGACTGGGTGGAGGAGCGGGATGGCAGGGGCCTGAGCTAGAAGAGGAGAAGGGGGCTTAGGAGAGGAGGGGTGAGAGGCAGAGCCTGGGATACAGCGGCGCTGGGAACAGTGCTGGAGGAAGGACGGGGAAGAGTGGGGAGGGGTGGGCAGGAGGCTGGGATGGGGTTCCCGGGAGGCCGGGGGAGGAGAGAAAGGACGGTCGTGCTGGAGGGCTGGGAAGGGGCTTGGAGAAGGAGGGCGTGGGGCCTGAGACAGGCAGGGATGAGGGAGTTTGAGGAAGGAGGAAGGGGAAGAATGCGGAGGGGTGAGACTGGCAAAGAAGAGGGGTGCTGGGGAAGGGGCTTGGGGGAGGGGCATGGAAAGGGTTGGGCGTGGCCAGGGCGGTCGGGGGCGTGGCGTGGGCGTGGCGGTGGCGCACCCCACGTGGGCTCAGGGTTGTGTCCACACTTCTGCATAGAGCGGCCGCGCGCTTCCTCCTTGCACTCCAGCGCGTCCCGCACGCAGGTCCCGCAGGGGCCACTCGAGCTGGGAGTCTCGGTGAGCCCGGGGTGCGCGCTGCCTGGCCTCGCGGCCTGCTGCGGGAGCATGCGGAAGCCGGACGGGAAGATCGTGCTGCTGGGGGACATGAACGTGGGCAAGACGTCGCTGCTGCAGCGGTACATGGAGCGGCGCTTCCCCGACACGGTCAGCACGGTGGGCGGCGCCTTCTACCTGAAGCAGTGGCGCTCCTTCAACATCTCCATCTGGGACACCGCAGGTGAGGGCGGCGCAGCCGGCCGCATGGTCCTCGGGGCTCCGCGGGGCGAGGACTGGTTCCTGGGAAGACGCGGGCTCTCGACCTCGAGCTGTGGTCTTCCTCGGCCCTCTGTGGGTCTTCGTGAGTGTCCCGGGTACGCTGGCTCCAGGAGGCCTGGGTCACTAGTGCCGGTCCTTGCTGGCGGAGCAGCTCCCCGGCGGCGTTTTTGTTACTTTAGGGTTTCGGGGTACCGTCGGAGACACCGTCTTATCTGATGAACGCAGCAGCCTTGGGCGTTGAGCTGCGCCAGTGCTATTAACCCTTTATAAAAGAGAAAACGGAGACACAGAGCATTGGTTCGTCCCACGGGATTGTAAGGAGCCTGGGAAGCAGAACCCCTGGCCTCTACTTCTCATAGTTTTATTTATCCACTGCTACGTCTCGGCTGGTGTATCTGTCATGTGGTTGGAATGACTTCCTGTACAAGTATTTTAGATAGGTAGTGAATTATATTTAGTGTGTGTTTTGTTTGTGGTTTTTCAGAAGTACAACTTGGACTTTACAAAATACCACGGGCAATTATAGTGTTTTCTTCCTTTTCCATGGTGAAGAAATAAAGAAATAAGTGAAGAAATTGAAAACAGTGTGGTATACTTCCAACGAACGTGGTTTTGGATGTTTGAAACTTTTAACTTTTGACTTCTTTTATGTTAGGGTTTTAGAGGGACATACTCAAAGGTCTTGTTCTCATTCCCTAAGCTGCTGTCTGTTTTGGGTCCACCAGTCTGTTGAATAAGTAATGAATTATCCTAATTAAAACGGAGCTAGTGAAGTTCTCCGGCGCCCTTCGCTCTCCCCGTTTGCTGTCTGCAATGACCCTTTGGTTGCCATGGTAGAGAAGGTACTGACTCCCGCTAGCCCAGCCTTTTCTGACTTTGGACTCCACCCCAGGTCGGGTCCTGCGATCTTTGCTCCGCTCGGGGCGCCCCGCGCCATGCCTGCCTCCCACTGAGTACCCATGAATACAATCTCTGGAAATCCAGACCAGCCAGTCCTGGTACTTCCCGTTTCCCTGTCTTGGACAGAGCTCCGCCTCTTTGCTCCCTTTCACACTGGCCTGCCTACGCTCCTTGGTTTATAAGGGGATTAAGCAGGATTGACTGACGCCAGCTTTTTCCACACTTCTTGATGTTTCTGGAACAGACACAGACCTGTGGCTACAGCTCAGGGTTACTCTGCCCCGGAGGGCATGAAATAGCAGTTTCACTTTGACGGGTGGAGCTTTCTTCTTCCAGGCCAGGGACGTGATGCTTCCGGAGTCTTCGTCACCAGAGGATTTTGTAACCCTGTGCATGGATGTGCTAGATGTCTTGCTGGTTCCCTGTGTGGTGGCGGCTGCAACTAATTTCCTGGCTGGCTTGGCAGCTTTCGTGTTCCTGGAACCCTAAGTGTGAAGTCAGATGACTGTGGAGCAGTGGGGGTGGCCAGGCCTTTTCTCCACATTCCTAATCTCCTGTGTACACACACTCAGGGTGACCGAGGTGCAGAGTCAACACAGCCCATGTCACCTCTGGGCCTGCTTAGTCAGTAACTTCTGAGCTGTGAAGCACTTACAGGGAGCAGAGAAGTGGGAATGTTATGGTGGAAATCCAGGGACGTAGGGGCTTGCTTTTTTCCTCTTCCATCCAGTTGTTTTTTAGCAGACTTTATGTAACTGAAGCAGAATAATAGTTAGCTCAGGATGACAAGCTCGAAGCTACTTTTGGTGACAGGCAAGTGAGGTAGGGCAAGCACCGTGTGTGGGGGTTTGGGAATGTACAGTCAGGTAGGAACGATAGCATAGGGTCAGACTTTCTGTTTGACTCTTGGTGTGTCTGCTCCAGGATAAGGTATGGTGCTTGGCTGGTTGTAGCCTGCAGGGCAGGTGGTGGGTAGGGCTGGGGGTAGAAGAGGGGCTTGCAGGTGCAATAGGTGCCTTATTTATTCACTTGTAGATTTCTTAGAGATAGAAATGGCTGATAGCAGGTGAGTGGGAACAGACCTTGTTTGTCTGGGTCCAGCCAGCCTATCTCCACTCTTGTTGTGTTCTGGTCAGTCACAGCCCTTTTCCAAAATGCTTGGGTAGACAGATGGGGGCCCTCACTGTCTGTGATATGGTCAGGAGAGGACACAAAGCTGGGACAGTCAGAGCAGCCAACAGGGTGGTGACCTTGCCCATCATTAGCCCATCATTAGGGAGTAGATGCAAAGCACCAGCCATTTACTTCCAGTCCAGACTCATGCACAGCAGTGGACTGAACAGGCAGAATGCATTGCTGGTCTTTGGGCTTTAGATTCCAGAGGAGGTGAAAGGCAAACCAGGGGACTCATGAGTTTCCCACCAATCTTTGATTTGTTTTGAAGGAAAAACAGCAGGGCAATGAGAAAGTGAGGAGTGTGCCAGTGCAGACCGCCACCAGGTCTGAGTGAGGAGTGTGCCAGTGAAGACCGCCACCAGGTCTGAGTGAGGAGTGTGCCAGTGCAGACCTCCACCAGGTCTGAGTGAGGAGTGTGCCAGTGCAGACCACCACCAGGTCTGACTCAGCCTCTTGACTCACATGTCCTCCCCCGAGTGTCTGACCTTGGAGATGAGTCTAGGGAAGCAGCTCAGAGTTCTAGCTGGGACCCAGGTCCCTGTGTCTCCGTCCCTGCTCGGCCACTGTGTCGGCTTCGTCATGGTGATGGTGCTGCTGCTGTGAGTTTGGGATCTTGGGATGGAGCAAATGGTTTTGATTGTAGAATGGATCAACACAGATGTGTGGGGAGTGAGGGTGATGTCCACAGCCTGCTCTCTTCAAAGAGCCCTCTGCTGCCAGATGCTCTGGCCTTTTGGTTCTTGTGGCGTGCTATTGTCCTGCACACCCATGGAACCCAGGGCACAGCGGGCTTTCCCGATAGGCGCTCAGGCTGAACGCGCCCTGTGGTCTGGATAAACGGGAAAGCCCAGGCTGTCACATCTCACTCCATTCTGATGGTAGCATCTCTCCCTGTCTGACTCTCCTTTCCATACCTAATACCAGCAGGCGGAAGAGCCCCACCACACCTCCTGCATTTGCTAGGAAGGCTTCTCAGCTTGGGAATGTTCCTCAGCTTTGTCACCTGTGGGCTTTGCTTCCCACACGGCTGCAGGTACAAGTCTGAGAGCTCTCTGACTCATGGCCCCTACAGGAACTCAGGTTCCTGTAACACACTCCTTTCCAAAAAGCTTTCAGCAGCCACACCTGTAGCATTATCTTTCTACTTAGCCCTGCTCATATAGCTTACTGTTCTCTCTGCCCTCCAGTGGGGCTCTGGCCTCCATTCCCACTGACAGCCATTCTAAGCAGTTCTGTGGCACTTCTGAGCTACTTTACATTCATCACGGCATCATCTTCTGGGAGTCCCAAGTGGGTCTCACCTGGGTTCTGGTCCCAATGCTGGCAGGATCTTCTTGCTTCTTCAGTTCCTGGGGCCTGTTGGAGCTCCTGGCTGTCTCATCCTTTATCCTCAAAATCAGCTATGGCCCATTAAATCTCTCTTCCATGGAGCCCTTCTGGCAGGCTTAAGGGTCCCATCCTCCAGGACTGCTCCTTGTCTGAGGTCGATGGAATAGCAGTCATCTGTACCTTCCACCTCTTTACCTTTGTAAAGCAGGCGGGACAGGAGCCACCCTCCACCCCCATCCAGTTTCAGCTCATCTGGAGCAGGCTTTCTGCCTCTCTCCCCACCACTTAAATGGGGGCTGTGATTGTATTTCTTCCCTGTGTTACAGTGTGACTTCTGGAAAATGCTGCCACAGCTCTTTGGAATGTAGGCTGTGAACACTAAGAAGCAAAGTGTGGATACTTTTTTGAACCTTGGTAAAGACTATTTTGAAGCACAAGGTAATTTCCTCAGAACTTGAAGCTTTTATAGCTTAGAAGTCCTGTAGTCTTTGGGCAAGGCGTCCTGACTCATACACTCGGAGAATTTTGTGAATAGTCACTGTTGTAGACTTTCTCCCCCTGTAAACAAATTCAGAAATGGTATCCTTATATTACTGGAAACATGGAGAAGTTGTGCTATGTTTGCTTTTTATTTAGTTTTGAAAATGACAGGTGTATTTACCACACATGTTTTGTGGAATGCTCAGTGACTGATTGTTAGAATTAAAAAAAAATTATTATTATGTTTATGTATATGATGTATGTGAGCTCAGGCATGCCATGGCAACCGTGTGGAAGAGCAACTTTGTAGAATCCTTCCACTGTGGACTCTGGGGATTAAACATAGGTTTTACCCACTGAGCCATCTTGCTAGGCCCAAAGTATTAGAATTTTATTTAAACTCCTGAGATGTAGGAAATTTCCTAGTGAGCATTTTCTTAAAAAACTTCTGGCCTGGGTGAAGTTAAATTAGCAAACATGAAATGCAGGTCCTTGGGGTGTTTATGTAATGCTTAAGCACACTGGCTAATAGAGAGCTGAGCCATGGAGTTTTCTAGTCTCCATTTTTACCTTGTGTTATTTAGAAGAAGAATCTTGGGTCACAAAGAAAATGTGACATTCTCACTGAACTTGCCTAGCTAATGTACTATTTTTTTATTTTGTGGGTCAGTTTTCTTATTTAGTTTTATTTAAAAGATTTATTTTATTTTTAGTTATATGTATATATATATGTGTGTGTGTGTGTGTGTGTGTGTGTATATGTGTGTGTACATAAGTGCAGTACCCACAGAGGCCAGAAGAGGGTGTGAGATCCCCTGGAGCTGGAGTTCCAGGTGATTGTGAGTAGTTTGTCCTTTATAAGTGCTGGGAACTGAAACTGGATCCTCTGCTAGAGAAGCAAGGGCTCTTAACCTCTGAGCCATCTCTTTAGCCCTCTATTTAGTTCTGAAGGTTTTTAATTTTATCTTAATCTTATCATCCGTGCTCACAGGCAGAAGCAGCTGCTCTTTCAGTAGCTTCTTGCTGATAACTCCTGGGAGAAGCTTGTCTAGAGTGGAAGTGAATGTTCCTGAATGAATGATTTGGACGGATGTGTGGGTGCATTACTCCTGACAGTCTATGGGATCATTTGCTGCCCTTCCCACAGCCTTCCAAATCTGTGACTGCATTGCAGACTGGCTGCCTGATCTCAGGGAATACTTCTGGTCCCTTACTATGTACCCTGGGCAGTCTTCCTCTTTGTTCATTGAGTCCTCTTATGGGTCCTGGCAAGCTGCAGCAAGCTTATTATCTTCAGAGAGTATACATAAGGGAGGAAGTGGCTGAATTGGGATCTGAACCTGCTGAACAGCTCTAGGTTTCTTCACTGAATGACCAGGCCTTGCTGTGCCTGAAGAGTGAAAGGGAAGCGTTGTTCTGCATTTGTGTTCATGAATCTGATGTGTAAGTGCATATCATGTCACAGTATTACATCTGTGAGCTGAAAAGATGCTGCAGTTTGTAGAGGTGGTAAATTTAAAACTGCCTGTCCTATAACGGGAGGAATGTGTTCATATGACTTGACACTCTTCTCCTGTGGCCCCATGCTCGTCCTAACTGAACTCTTCCTGTGGGTCTGATGTCTGCTGTGCCACTACCCAAGGCAAGCCTTCTTAGTGTGTTGTGGAGCAGTACTCCAGGCAGGTCCCCGTCCTCCTGTCCCCCTCCCTGGCTTAAGGCTCTGCAAGATGGTCAGCTCTGCAGCCTGGCTCAAAGTGTCCTGGCTGCTGATGCATATGGAGTCCTGGAAACAGAAGCACATTCTCTTATTCTTGTGCCAAAGTTCAGGACATGCTACTTGTGAACACCTGGGTTTGCCAGGACTGAGCTGCGGGTAGTGTGGGGGCACACAGTGCCACGTCACAGCACATGCTCCCTTCCTGATCAAGAGCAGTCGAGGGTGCACTTGTGTGTCTTTGTAGCTGGCATAGTGGATTGGGAAGCCATGGGCTTTCAGGCTGTTTACTTAGTAGACACAGGCAGGGCGTGTGGCTATCACTCAGAGCTATATTTAGGAATCTGACCCTGTGCTGAGCGGTTAGGGCAGCTCAATGCCTCATGAGCAAGTGGGAAGATCGGTGTTGAAGAGCTTCTGTAATCTGACTGTTGATATGAGCTATGAAGAAACATGGGGAGAACAGTTGGAACAGTTGGGTTGTCTTTTTTTTTTAATATACAGGATATATTTAGACTAGACTTGAACTCATGATTCTCCTAAGTGCTAGGATTACAATATGCTACCATATAATGCTAGGACCCTGATTTGGATATTCACATACCTGTGAAGAAATGTGGCGGTCTCTTATTTTGTCTCCTCTGGCTCATCTACACTGATATTCCTTTAGATTTATCCCTGTGTTCCCATGTCATCTTCGGCCCCTTGTAAGATTCCAATGTAGGATCCTTACACTGCTTACTTCCCTGATCTCTCTGAGTGGGCCCAGGTGTTTGTCAGATCCCTCATTAAGTGACTGAGGTCTTTTACATGTATTTGCTTTTTATATTTGTATGACAGTCATGCCTTTGTTTGGAAGTTATCTCTTAACACTTGATTTAAAAAGTCCTTGGTTAGCTGGTGGTGGTGCATGACTTTAATCCCAGCACTGGGGAGACAGACTCAGGCAGATCTCTTGTGCAATTGAGGCCTGCCTGATCTCCATAGTGAATTCCAGGCTAGGCAGATCATGTCTCAAAACTTGCTTGATTAGATCCCATTCTTGTCTGATGTAATTTAGAACTCCCCAACTGACAACAGAACTGTGAATGATTGGACTGACATCAGTAAGACGGAAAAATAAGAGCTTCTGGGTTCACAGAAACATCAGCTTAAACAACTACCTGTGTATGACAATACACTCTCAAGAGTGTAAGAGTGCATAGGAGAGACCTCTGATTGGGTACAGAAACTAGTAGACACTTTGGAGAGGACAGGAAAAACGGTTTCATGTTTCCCACATCACTGTGTCCACGCATATCATCATTGTTTATGTGGGCCACAGGGAGTGAGTGACTGACTTCATTATGAGGTTGTGCCATAGACCCAGGCCAATCCCACTGACCCAAGCTCTGGGCCCATCCAAGTAAAGATTGGAAAAAGTACCAGGTTGTTCAAAACTTGCTGTTTCAGAGGACCTGGGTTCAGTTCCTAGCAACCACATGGGGTACCTCACAATGACCTATAACTCAAGCTTAAGGAGATCTGATCCCCTCTTCTGACCTCCATAGGCTCCTGCACACATGTTGTGTGCACATATATACTTAGATACACACATCAAATAAAAAGACCTAACAGAAATAACCCAACTTTCCCCATAAGGAAGTAGAAAAAAGAGAATACATGGGGCTGGAGTCATGACTCAGTGGTTAAGAGCACGGGATGCTCTCCCAGAGGTCCCAGGTTTGGTTCCCAGTACCCACATGGTGGCTAACAATTGTCTTTAGTTTTAGTTCAAGGAGAACTCAACACCATCTTCTGACCTCTGCAGGCATTGCTTGACATGGATACACTTACATACATGCAAGAAATAACAAATAAAAATTTAAAAAAGAGAATATGTTAAGCTTAAAGTTAGCAGATAAAATCCACAAGCCCTTAGTTAGACTAAGGAAAACAAAGACTTGACTATATTTGAAAGAGGCAGCGTTATGGTTGATATCACAGAAATACAAAGGCTTATTAGAAAGTGCTTTGATTATATACTGACAAGTTGGCTGATTTAAGGAAATGTATCTATTCCATAAAGTGTTATTCCTATCAAGCCTGAGTCAAATAGAAAATCTGAACAGACCAACATGAGCAAGGAGATTGGTCAGTAATAATAAAAGCAACTCTCCCAACAAGAAGAGCTTGAACCCTGAGGCTTCTGCTGAACTGTACCAATCATGTAAAGAAAAGTTAGCATTGGGGCTGGAGAGATGGCTTAGCAGTTAAGAGCACTGAATGCTCTCACAGAGGACCTGGGTTTGCTTCCCAGCACCCACATAGCAGCTAATAGCCATCTGTAACTCCAGTTCCAGAGAATCTGATACCTTCTGACTTCTGTGGGCATTACACGATGTGGATGCACTAACATATATGCAGGCAATACACTCAGACACATAAAATAAAGAAAAACAGTAAAATAGATAAAAAAGAAATTTGTGTGGAAAAAAATACTTCTAAACTCACTTTAAGAGGCCATCAATTACCCTGATACCAACACCAGACAAAAGGACTACAAGAGAGAGTGAAAGAGAAAGAAAATGAGTGAATGAATATGCTACAGACCAAGATTACAGATGAGCACAGATGCAACAAAATATTAAGAAATAATAAAAAACTGAATGAACAGCACAGGAAAAATGTCAATCATAATCAATTGGGGTTTATTACTGCTTTGCAAGGTTGGTTCACAAATCAGTAAGTGCCACACATCAGGTTAGTAAGATGAAGGACAAAAACCATAAGATCTTAGCAGATGCAGAAAAGCATTTGAGAAAACACAAACTCCTTAAATGGTAAAGCTTATCAACTACATTGGCATGCCTATAGCCCCAGAGACCCCAGGCTAAGGCAGGAAGATCACTGGAACATAGTTTGAGGCCGGCCTGAGCTACATAGCAAGGCTTCTGTCTCAAATAAAACCAAAACAAAACATCAAAACAACCCATGAATAGAATGTATAGGAGCTGGGGATGTGTGTAGCTCAGTGTTAAAAGAGTCTGCCTAGCATGCACAAGACTCTGGATTCCATCTCCAGAATCCTCCCGCCGCCCCCAAGCTGTGTAAGACAAACACATAATGAGCATACCCACAGTGAAAAGCAGGTAGCATTTCCCTAAGAATAGTAACAAAACAGGGCTCTACTCAAAATAATATTAGCAGTCCTATTCAAAGCAACTAGGCAAGAAAAAGAAGAAAAAAGACATTCACTTTGAAAAGGAAGAAATGAAATTTTTTGAAGACAGCATGATTCTATTTTATTTATCTGTATGTGCATCTGTGTGTATGCCGTGTGTGTGTGTGTGTGTGTGTGTGTGTGTGTGTGTGTGTGTATGTGTGTGTGTGTCGGGGGATGCCTGCAGAAGCCAGAAGAGGGCATCCGATCCCTGGAGCTGGAGTTGCAGACAGTTGTGAGCTTCCTGATTTGGGTACTGAGAGTCTAACTCCGGTCCTTTGGAAGAGCAGGAAGTACTCTCTTAACCTCTGAGCCATCTCTCCAGCCCCCAGCATGATTTTATATACTGAGAAAAGCCTAATGACTGCCAAAAACCTTTTAGAGCTGATGAGCACAGTCAAGTTTAACTTTACTGTAAACCCATGTACCAAGTTAGTTACACTTCTGTACATCAGTAATGTCCTATCTGAGAGAGTAGTTATAGGAAGCCTGTTTTGAATAGCATCAAAAATTAGTAAAATACTTGTGAATAGACTTAATCAGAAGGTGAAAGAGCTGTGCTGTGAAAATAAAACGCACAGGGGCTGGAGAGATGGCTCAGTGGTTAAGAGCACTGGCTGTTCTTGCAGAGGACCTGAGTTTGGTTCTCAGCATCTATATGGCAGTGAACAGTTGTCCATAACTCCAGTTCTAGGAGATTTATTGCCTTCTTCTGGTCTCTGTGGGTTTTACATGACATGGTCACACTTAAATACATGCAAGCAAAGCACCCAAAACCATAAAGTAAATTTAAAAATACTTTTAATAATTTTTTTAAATTAAAAAATATAAGGCATCGATGACAGAAACTGAAGAACGAAGAAATATGTGGAAAGAGCTCCTGTGTCCATGTGTTGTGAGATTCATATGCTGGAATGTCTATGCTAAAAGTGACCCACAGACTCAATTGCCAGCTTTCACAGAAATGGAAAAATTCCCCAAATTTCTGTGGAACTCCAAGGATCCAGAATAGCCAAAGAAATTAGACTAAGAATAATAAACTGAGGGTTTGATAAAATCTGACCTCAAGACATAGCACAAAGCCATCAGACCAGCAGGGCAAGGCACTGA
Source organism: Eospalax fontanierii (assembly GCA_035773235.1). NCBI lineage: Eukaryota > Metazoa > Chordata > Mammalia > Rodentia > Spalacidae > Eospalax > Eospalax fontanierii. The sequence goes on from CM069524.1 coordinate 42,911,797, forward strand.
TGTAAAAGCAATCAGGTTGGCTGACAGATGGGGTAGAGCTCAGAGTAAGCACATGCATTAGTGGTCTGTTAACCATCTGTAACAAAGGGCCACAGCACAATGAGGAAAGGCCAGTCTCTTCAATAAATGATGTTGGGAAAACTGGATGTCCACCTGCAGAAGGAGACTGGATGCTTTTCTGACATCACCCACAAAAATCCAGATATAGGATCTAAAACTGAAACTACTAGATGAAAATATAAGGAAAAAGCTGCTTCATATTGGTTTGGGAATGTTTATTATTTTTGAGATGGGGTCTTCCTGTAGCCTTAGCTGGCCTGAAATTGGCTATGTAGACCAGGCCAGCCTCAGTTTTCACAGAGTTCTGCCTACCTCTGCCTTCCAAGTGCTGGGATTAAAGACATGTACTACCGTACCTGTTTTTCTATGTGTTCTTCAAGCAAAAACAGGCAGGGACTGGGGAGGTGGCTCAGTGGGTAAGGACACCTGGTGCACAAATATGAAGATCCGAGTTTGGATCCCCAGCACCCAAACAAAAGGCCTGGAATGGCTGTGTGTCTCCCGTAACCCCAGTGCTGGGAGTGAGGAGATGGAGATGGATCCAGGAGGTTGACTAGGCTGCAAGTTTAGTGGAAAAACAGTGAACTCCAGATTCAGTGAGAAATCCTGTCTTAAGGGAATAAGGTGGAGTTCAATGAAGGAAGGTAACTGATATCCTCCTCTGGCTTCGACACACGCAAGGATGCACAAAAATGCCCTCTCCCCACATAACTAGGCAAGTTAGATCACACCAGACTGAAAACATGTGGAGGCACCTTGTCTTGGAAGCTTCTTGCATACAGAAGCAGCAAAGCCACAATTGTGTTCCATCACAATTCCTGACTGAGGACACGTTTCCATCTATCAGAGCCAGTGACCTGCTGCTTACTTAGTCATGCACATTTTCTACAGAGATTGCAAAACCCATCCCTAACCTAATTAATTTCAAATCTGATTAACTTTGGTTGGCCACCAGAGTTAGCCACTGCCACAGCAGATGAAAAGGGTGAGGGTCCACCAGGCTTTCTTTGGTGATGAGACACCTGCAGCTGTTCTGTACCTGTCACCCACGGAGAGACATAGATGGAAGATCATCTGTCAGGTTTCCATCAGTTGTGTGACTACCATAGGACTTCCTGGGTACAGGAGAACTGTCTTCAGCTTCTTGATGCCCTCTGAGGAGAGGGCTGGCAGCTGGAGAACCCAGGCACCCCAGAGTGCTTGTTCACCACGTCATGGGGTGGTTTCCCTCACAGGTGACTGGGGACTGCCCTGGGCTCCCACAGTCCTATGGGTCGGGTAGGAATAAGTTCCCAGTTCAGAGTACAGAAGAGAGGGATCACACCATCTGGGTTTTCTATGGCTTGTAGCTACTGATGTTATATGTTACAGACTTTGACAATTGTGGCATAATAAAGTCACTGTTTTCATTGTTGCAGGTGTGTCCGAACACCTTGATGATGTTTCCCAGCCCAAGCTGATTTCAGACCCTTAATCCTCCCAGCCCATGTGCTGGGATCACAGGTGTGCAACATTTAGTCCTGGAAGGCACTGCTGATGTTGCCCCGTCTGTGGATAACAGTGCACTTTGCAGAGAGCTTTGTCACAACACATGTTGTCTGCTTCTTAAATGAGAGGTGACTATAAGCCTAAATCTTTGCCAAGTACTGTTTCCTGAGAAAGGGCTGAGCAAGCTGTGCTTTAGGCAGGACAGGAAAGTGTATATCGCCTGGCATGTATTTCTGATGACTCTGAGGCACGGAAGGAAGAGGCTCTTCAGTTTAGTGAAGGTGTTGGCAGTACCCCGGTGTTTACTGAGTGAAGGCCCCATGTTGGAGGCTCTTCTGAACCATAGGATTTCAAAAACCCCTTTTAGATTCTGAGTTTTCTTAATGTGGTTTTCAGTTCTGACTTTGAAACGAGTTAAAACTTGTTTTAAGATGAAATGATTATAGTTTCCAGCTCTAATAAGTACAATTTAGTAAACGATTGGATTTTTATTTGATGATCTCATTTGCGACTCAGTTGTACTAGGTCACACAGTCCCCATAGAAGGAAAAGTTAATCAGGAGATCGGTGGGTTTGTGGGTGCCTTTGTCTTCAAAGCTAAGTCTGTTATGTAAGTGTATTTTCCTTGGCTTTATCTCCCCATCCCCCTCTCCCCCCCCCTTTTTTTTATTAGTGTTAGACTGTTAAAGAACACCTCTTTCTTTGAATTATTTGATTATTTTCAGTAAATTCATGCAATTTGAGGCTCTGGCTGTTAACAGACAATCTTAGTGTTTTCCTGGCATCCCACTGTCAAGACTCAGCTTTGGAATCAACTCCTATGGAGCTGGTGGTCACCATGGGTCGTATGCTTTCATTTACCCTTCAAATGATTGAACAAGCCACTTAAATGGCACTACTGATCTGGTTGAAAATATACTGGTGTATTAAGTGTGAAACCAGGTCTACTTCCCAGAGTTCTGTGAGTCTCCCTGTCTTCTGCTGTTGTGGTGGTTGGAAGTAGTTGTGGGTTTGCTTCCTTGATTTCAGGCAGGAAAAAGTTGTCTTCGTGGATTGGGTTTGGGTGACTGTGGTCAAACATTTACTGACTGATCTATAGAGTAATAAACCAAATCCCGAGACTCAGATTCTCATTGATCTCCAGTGTGCAGCCTTGCACTTCCTAGATGGGAAGGATCATAGTCCACATTATGTAACAAAGCAGAGCTGTGTGGAATGAGTGGCCTGCAGTCGACTCGCAGTTTGGGTTTGGTGTGTGTGTGTGTGTGTGTGTCTGTCTGTCTGTCTGTCTGTCTTTTTTGAGACAGGGCCTCCCTGTAGCCACAGCTAGCCTGGAACTTGATATGTATACCAGGCTGACCTTGATCTCACAGAGACCTGCCTGCCTCTGCCTCCCAAGTGCTGGGAGATGTTTGGGTTTTTTCAGGGAGGAAACCCCCATCACTCTCTTGGTACTGGGTTATTGGTTGTTTGCTGCACAGGGTGTTTCCATTTTGCTTTTTTCGACAAGGGCTCTTGTAATGCAGCTTGGTCTCAAACTTGCTGTGCATCTAGGGATGGCCTTGGTCTCTGATCCTCTACTTCCTGAGCATTGAGAATGCAGGCATTGTGCCTGGTTTAGGAACAGGATTTTCATGGAGCTTTCTTTCATGGTGGCAGGTGACTGCTGTGGGTTGATACCTAGCTGGTAGGAAAGGGCCTGGTCTCAGGTTCTTCCCTCATGAAATGGGAGATTATGGCCTCGGGGTAGTAAGACCTCACAGAGGAGAAGTATGTAGCCAAGGCTGGGGTCTGCCCACATGGCTTTATGCTTTGTCTATGAGAACTTGAGCACAGGTTCATCTGCAGTCCTGGCCATATTGCCTGTGGGAGGAAGCTGCTTCCCTAAGAGAAGCCATGCTTTTTGCTTTTTATGCTCATCTGAACTTTTTGAGTTTGCCCAATCCACTGTTATGTATGAAATACCAGCATTATTTTATTTGTGTGTGTGTGTGTGAGTGTGTGTGTGTATGTGTGTATGTTCTGTGAGGCTATTGTTGGGTGTCTTTCTCGGTTGCTCTCTGTCTTAGTTTCTGAAACAGGGTCTTTCATTGAACTTGGAGTTCACCCCTTTGGCTAGACTGGATGGCCAGGAAGTCCCAGGGAGTCGCCCATCTCCATCATCCAGTGCTGAGATTACAGAAGTGTGCTGCCATATCCCACTTTTTACATGGGTTCTCCGTGTGATCCAAACTCAAGTTTTCATGCTTGTGCAGCAAGTACTTTACTAATTGAGCCAACTCCCGAGCCCACCTGAATTCTTTGTCCTCACCTGTTTCCCCTCCCCACCTCCTAACCTTTCATAGAGTAGGACCTGAAGTGGACAGTACAGCATGAGGAGCAGGGACCTTGGTGTTTGTCACCTGTCTCTGCTGCCTGTGCGACTGTGGCTCCTGTGACCATGGCACTGCTCCACATGGTTGGTAAGGATGTGGCTCCTTGTGTCTGAGACTCTGTGGTGGCCACCCTGAGGCTTACTGCTCAGGGCGGGACACTTATCCCTCTCTCAGGTCCCAGGGCAGCCAGTGAGGCATATTTTGGCTGAGTGATTCTTCAGTCTCTCTCTTGGACTTACGTTCAGTGGTCACACCTCTTTCTCTTTGTGTTTCTCAAGAATAATAAAGAGCTAGACTTGGGTGATTCCTTTCTTACCAAATCAGATGAAAGGGCAAAGGTCATTCATTATGCTAGAGGCCTTGAATTGGGCTAAAGGCTGAGAAACAAAAGCAGATGCTCCTGTTTTCGGTAATCTATATAACTATGTCTCATGCTCAGGAAGTAAGGGGCTTTGCTGACTTGGTTCAGGAGATGGCATGTGGATTTTATGACGCAAGTTCAGCGTCATCTGAACCATTTTTACTGACTTCTTCTTTTCCACAGCTCATTGAAGTTCATGATTGTCTTCTCTTGAATTTGGAGGTGGGGCAGAGATGGCTGGGCTAAGGTTCAGAAGGGGGAATTCCTCTTGCCTGTCTGACCCCTGCACATCGTGTGGACACCAGGGAAGAGAAGTGATTCCTGGTGGGGGTTGGTGGTGGCGGCCTCCAGTCTGGGCTTGAGTTGCCTAGGGCTGCTATAGGCAAGTCCTCACACCCTGTGGCTTACCACAACAGAAACTTGCTCTCTCACAGTTCCGGAGGCTGGACGTCTGAAGTCCAGGTGCCAGCTGGTTGCTCTCCCCTGAGGCTCCAGGGCAGAAATCATTCAGATTCTTCCATGTCTGGGGGATGCTCACAGTCCTGCGCCCAGTCACTGTGATCTGACTCCGTTTTCACTGGGCAGCACCCAGGGAGCCCCTTTGCCTTGCTGTTCTTCTGTGTTTCTGTCCCTGTGCCTCCTCTTCTTCCAGGGACACTGATCATATCCCGCTGAGCAATCGGCACCCTCCAGCGTGACCTCACCTTAGCTAATCACCTCTCTCAAGACCTGTTTCCAGATAAGATCGCACACAAAGTTGGGGATGAGGACTTCCATCAACTGTGGGGAGCACAGCTGAACCTACAGTAGTAGTCATGCAGTAAATTTGCTATTCCTTTTTTTTTGGTCTTTTTTGAGACAGGGGCTCCAGATAGCCCCAGCAGGCCTGAAACTCGCTATGTAGACTGGCCTCAATATTGCAGAGATCCACTTGCCTCTGCCTTGCCATTCCATTTTTTAATGTGAAGTGGTGTTTTCCTGCCCTGGGGCTCACCTTTGAAGAAGGAAGTGAAAGTCAAGGCTGTGTGTAAGGCCTGTGAAAAGCCACAGCATCCTAAGGGCCACTTCCTACCCAGGACTAATGGCAGGGTGTGGTCAGAGGTTCATCCTGCTCCCCCTCCAGATGCCCACTTGTGTCTGGCTGCCCATGAATCCTTAAGGGCCACTCAGGCTGAGTGGAAGGACCGGGCTGTGGGGCACTGGGGCAGGTGGGGCAGTTAAGACTCTAGAGGATTTGCTCGCATTTGAGTCTTGGCCTGTGGTCAGGAAGAAACAAAAAGCTGAAGAATTGACCAGAGGCTGCCAGGGTCAGGAAGACCGAAGATGACACCGTTTGTGAATATTTCCCACATAAGTATTTATTCTGCCCTCATGGCTCCTTCTTATGAGGCTTGAAAATTCACTGTGTCTTGGGAACCAGGGTCCATGTTAACGGTAAACACAGTGCATGTGACCTCTGCTTTAGAGAATCTGATAGCATCTGTGTTGCCTAAGCATAGCCATGGCCATGTATAACTTGAGCAGTGGAGATGTAGCATAGCATAAAGTATATACCTGATTTAGAATGGTGGCTCAGAAAAAGGGCTTGATGTTGCAGAGTTTAATTTTTTGGATTTATGTATGCTTATTTTATATGTGTGAGTATTTTGCCTGTGTGTATGTATAAGTGTACCCATGCATGCAGTACCCATGAGGGTGAAAAGCTCCAGATCCCCTGGAGCTGGAGTTATGGGTGGCTGTTAGCTACCATATGGGTGCTAGGAATTGAACCTGGATCTTCTGCAACCATTGAACCATCTCTCTAGCCCTTGCAATGGTTTTATATGAACTAGACATCTAAATGAAAACATTGTGGCTGTGTTGGTTAAATAAAATGCAATATTAAGATAAACACTACCTTTAAACTTTTTTCTAGTGTGCGTATATATACATGTGTTCATGCGTGTTTGTGTGCAAGTACATGTATGTATATGTATGTGTGTATGTGTGTGTATGTGTATGTGTGCACGCGCGTGTGTGTATGTGTGTGTATATGTGCACGCGCGTGTGTGTATGTGTGTGTGTTTGTATGTGTATGTGTGTGTGTGGATGTGTGTGTGTATGTGTGTGTATGTGTGTGTGTATGTGTGTGTATGTGTGTATGTGTATGTGTGTATATGTGTATGTGTATGTGTGTGTATGTGTGTGTGTATGTGTATATGTGCACGTGTGTGTATGTGTGTGTGTATGTGTATGTGTGCGTGTTTGTATGTGTGTGTATGTGTATGTGTGTGTGTGTATGTGTATGTGTGTGTATGTATATGTATGTGTGTGTATGTGTGTATGTGCAGGTGTGCATGTGTGTGTATGTGTATGTGTGCGTGTGTGTGTATGTATATGTGTGTGTGTATGTGTGTGTATGTGTGTGTATGTGTGTGCGTGTGTGTATGTGTGTATGGGTATGGGTGTGCATGTGTGCGTGCGTGTATGTGTGTGTGTATGTGTATGTGTGTGTATGTGTGTGTATGTGTGTGTGTGTGTGTGTATGTGTGTATGGGTATGGGTGTGCATGTGTGCGTGTGCGTATGTGTGTGTGTGTATGTGTGTATGTGTATGTGTGTGTATGTGTATGTGCATGTGTGTATGTGCGTGTGTATGTGTGTGTGTGTATGTGTATGTGTGTGTATGTGTGTGTGTGTACGTGTACGTGTATGTGTATGTGTGTGTATGTGTGTGTGTGTGTGTACGTGTATGTTTATGTGTGTGTGTATGGAGACTGAAGGTCGACCTTGGGTGTCATTCCTCAGGATACTGTTCATCTGATTTCTTGAGACAAGGTCTCTCAGTGACCTTGGACTTGCCCAGTAGGTTTGACTGACTGGCCAGCAGGCTCCAGAGAGCTTCCCATCTTCCCCAGCACTGGGATCACTGGTGTGCGCCACCATGCCTGGGTTTTTTAGATGAATTCTAGGCTTCAAAGTTAGGCCCTCATGCTTGTACTGCAAGTACTTCAACGGCTGAGCCATCTCCCCAGTGCAGTCTTAACTTTTTAATGTGACTATCAGAAACTTTTTCTTTTTGTCTTTTGGAGACAGGGTCTCTGTAGCCCCATCTGGCCCAGAACTCGTTATGTAGACCAGGCTGGCCGCAGTCTCACAGACATTCACTTGTCTCTACCTCTGTGTGCTAGGATTAAAGGCATGTGCCACCACATCTGCCCATCAGAAACTTTTAAGCTTTTAAATGAATGTGACTCACTTTTGTCCTGGCCAGCCACTGACAAAAACAAGAGGAACCATTTCATGCATATTTTTAGCACAAGCTTTTAAAAGTGTAGAGGGGCTAGGGATATTTTTTAACATTTATGGAACCAACATATGAAAGAGCTGGGATGCCCACGCCTGTCAAGCCCCAGCCGTCTGTGCTTCCTGTGACCAGGCAACAGTGAGCAGGAAGGAAGGACTGACTGCTGATTATTCAGGTTTAAATTGTCAGAGTTTCTGGGGACCCTCAGTCCTGAAGTGTTTTGGGGAGAGCATAGTTTCACAGAAGGTGACTGGAGGGGTTCCTGCTGGGGTTAAGGCTAGGCTGGAAAGGGGCATCGGTGAGGACTTTGGATCCAGACCACAGATGCTGCCATTGTGGTGACAGGAGGCCAATCCATGGGTGTTTGTAAATGAATTGACTGTTAGCATCACTATGGCCGTTCAAGTCTAGCCCATGTGACTCAGAGTCAGGTGCTGAGGATGAGCCTGGCTCACCTGGGAAGGCCCCCTAGGCTGAGCCAGTATTGAGTTGAGGCAGGAAGCCAAGATTGCTTCTTGGCCTGGGATCCTGATGGACTGATTCTGGTACAGACGGGGAGGGCTGGGCTGGATGGTTAGATGGTTAGTGTCAGGCAGTACTGAGACAGGGTCACTGTGAGCGGAGAATCACCTGTGTGACCTACAAGACAGGAGCTCAGCTTTCTCCATTGGGATTCAGATTCATCTGCCCAGACAAGGGACTAAGGACCTGCCTGTGTCAGATGCTTCACATTACTCTGACATTCAGCCCCAGTGAAGAGCCACCACTCAGTTGATGTTGTAGGACAGAAGAGGCTGGGATTTGTGCTGCAGGTGACTTGGAAGGGGTTGGGCTCTGGGGGGCAGCTATGACAATGACTTCAAGAAGCAGACTCTCTTCCCTCAGCTGTGGAGGATGGTGTCCGAGCGAGCTCAGGTCATCCCTGGAGGAACGCCTCACTCCAGGCTCTCTCCTAGCTTCTGGTGGATCATTGACTGGTCAATGATCTTTTCTGCTGTGCATTTCCTCTAAGAACACTTGAAATTAACTTAGGGCCCATGGAATAATTCAGAAAATTCTCTCCAGAACCTCTGTTCATTTCCTAAATAAGGCCCCACGCATGGGTTCTGGGGATGAGGGTGGGGGTGTGTCCTTTGGATTCACTGCATGGAAGGGTCTAGCCTGTGGAGATTCCCTTTCTTGTGGGACATACACATAAGATGGAGAAAAGGGAAGTCACTTTAAAACCAACCAAAACTCAGATTGTGACTTCTTCGCTACGTCCTCCATCACCTCACACACCTTGTTATGGAAGATGGCCCAGACCTATGGCCCCTGCTCATTCTGAAAGCCCTGCCTTTCCTGTCTGGGAGCTTGGTACTGAACTCTGGCAGGCTGGACTAGTCCTGGGCAGATGCCAGTCTCTGTGGCTCCTGGTACCTTGAAAACTGAAGGAAGCTAGGGGTGTGTGGCAGGGAATTTCCATACTGGATCCTCAGCAGAAACCACGAGCCAGGCGAGCCGGGCAGGAAGGGATTGTCAATGGGAAACTGTCAGTGGGGGTCAGGGAGATACTCTCAGAGCTCTGAAAATCCCCTTCTTTTGCCAGGCTGTCTTCTGGATGCACAATCAGTGTAGGGCAGTGGGTCAGGTGTGTGTAGATCTGGGAAGGGATCAGTAGGCCCTTCTGATCATCCTTCAAAATGTGCACATCTGTCCACCAAGGCTGTGCATCTTTGTGGGAGCTGGGGCTGGGCCTTAGTCAAGATGGCAGATCAGAGGACAGGCTGCTGAGACCACCATGCACCTCTTGGGAAACCTTGGCAGTTAATGCACCCTCGTTCCTGAGGCAATGCATTCCAAGAAGACAAAATGTCACCCCAAAAATGTTAGGCACACACACAATAGGATGCAATCCAAGGAAGGACTCTGGATTTCTGCCTGGGATGAGGTTTTGGGAACCTCCAGCCTTACTCCGAGGGTCTTCAGCAGACTGAGCCAGGCCACCAAGGTACAGAGGGTCCCAGCATGTTAGCCTCAGAGGGTCTTCAGCAGATTGAGCCAGGCCACCAAGGTACAGAGGGTCCCAGCATGTTAGCCTCATTGGCAACACTGTCAGAACAACACCTAGACACTGTTGGGCCAAATCCTTGGCCTGTGGTCTGCCTGAGGTGACTTGTGTTATGAGTGTCACACAAGGTGTGTTCTTCAGAGAAGCCCTGGTGTATAGAGGGTTTTTAGGTAAAGCCTGTTGGTAGCATTGAGGGCCCTTGATTTGCTAACTCTCTGTACCTACTACCTGAGATGGGGGCAGTGGGCAGCAAACATGTCCAGCAGGGCCCAAGACAGCATATCTTACGAACTTGGGGAGACATGTGGCCTTTTTTTTCCTTGCTGCATGAAGATTTCATGATTTGCTCCTTGCCAGCATTCCTGGGGAGCAGTGGCTTCCATAGACCTTATCACTATCAGATGCTTTAAAAACATAGATGGAGATGGAATGTTCTAAGATCTTGTCTATAGAGGTGGTTTATGACTGGCTATAAATGTTGGTTAAAGTTCTTTGAACTTTCTGAAATGGACCTAAAGTAACCTTTAGGATAGAACCTTTTAGGTAGAACTTGAAAACACCGAGGAAAGATATTAATTTCATTAGAAAATAAATGTGTACAGGGAGATGAGCAACAGCTCACCCAGGCTCAGCAGCATGGGACTCGGAGGCTGGGCTTCTGATTCTGATGTTTTGATTTGTCCCCGCCTCTGGTTGGTGCCTCTTTGCCTTCTCTCTCTTGTTCACACTGTGACAGTGAAATTCTGTCATTTCCCTCCCTACCAGTGGGCTGTGAGGTCATACACGGCAGAATTCATTGGAAAAATCCCCTTCTTTGGGTTTTCAACAAACTTATGTTTCCACCAAATCAAAACAACAAGAATCTTATTTTCTTTCATAGTCCAGCAACTACTTTTCAGAAATGTTCATTTTCTATGGTTGTAGGGATAGAACCCAGACTCTTGACATATTCTTTGCACGTGCCCTGCCTGCATAGACACTGAGCCACGTTCCCAGCTCCTTAACTTTCTGTTATTTCCCACACTCAGCAGGCAAGCTGGTGACCTCAGTTCTGGCTGCACACCACACTCAGCCGGGGAGCTCTCTGGATCCTGAGCCATGTGGATCTAGGGTCCGAGCGTCAGTTCTTTTTAAAGTACTATCCTTCCACTCTTTTAGAATATGCAGGCAGGTTGTATGTGATTTTTGCCATACATAGAATCCCATTTAGTGATTTGGGAGCATTTAAATAAAAACCACAGGCATTTGGAATCAGGCTATTTGGTTTTGTCGAGACTAGAGAATGCAGTAGAAAGTGGTGGGGCAGTTTTCAGTTCTCTAGTGACTCAGGGGGGTCACTGCTGGCCAGTGACTTGTTTTTCTCAGGTCTGCTTCTGGGCCATTTTTAACCTTGCTGATTCACATGTAGCTGCCACACGATAAAGTAGCCCAAGATTAGAGGGAAGGTCATCCTCTAGAATAAAGGAAATGCAAGAATGGGTCAGCTGCCCTTGTGACCAGCAGGCCTGAGAGACAGGTTTGCAGATGTGTGGCTGGAGAGACCAGGGCAGGACTGTGGTTGTAGCACTTGATCTTGAGTTTTGGAGGAATTAAATTCATACTTTGTTGAACACATAGACACACGTGCCAGGCACAGTTCTAAGCAGTTTTGTCTGTTTGTTTTGAGGCAGGATTTCACTATGTAGCTAGCTGGCCTGGAATTATTTACATAGGCCAGGTTAGCCTTGAATTCACAGAGATCTGCCAGCTTCTGCCTCCCAAGTGCTGGAATTTACGGTGTACACCACCATGCTTGGCTCAGTTTTAAATGGTTTCCCAGGACAAATTCATTCTGTTTGTTCAACCACTCTTTGGCAGGTGCTACTCATATTTGAATGATCAGGAAACTTACCCTCAGAGCTAAGAGATTTGCCAGACTCATGGAAGTTACCTGTGTAAATTTTGGAACTTCCAGAAGATGGATGCTGACTACTAATGCCAGTGTTCCTGGGAAAAGCATTCCGGAGGTGACTTTTCTCTCGCCTAAACATACAACCTTAGTTCTTGGGGTTAGTTCAGTTCCTCGGGGAAGCCCAAGGCAAAGAAAATCCTACAATTCCTAGAGCTTTGGCTTCAGCCTAGGTCTCAAGACCCTGGGTATGGGAAAGAAGATATGAGAGGCAGAAATGCCCATCAGTTACCATGGGGAAAGACTCATGACCCACTCATGGTGGGGGGTCCTCCTGGTAGACAGGAGCACTGGGAGTGGGAGTGAGGGGTCAGTGGAGGCGCCTGACTTGTACATAGTCACAAGCTACTGGACACACACATGAGAAATATCCATACAAAGACAAAGAGAATTTGGAAGAACCAAGTACAAAAAGAGAAGTCTTAACTTTCCAGTTGCTTTTCGTTGTCTCTGGAGACTGAAATACTCATCTGAGGACCGCCTTCTTCAGCTGGGACAGCCCCTCTTATTCCGGACACTGCCCACGTTAGTGCAGCCTTAGGGGTCCCAATACCAACACCTAAAACACAGTGGAGAATTCCAGGAATGAAGACTGGTCTGAGAGCTCTTCAGCTGGGCTGACCATTTAATTTGTTGGTGCTGGTTAATGGGTCAACATGGATGATGTCATCGGAACTGCTTGTTTGCTCTTTGTTCCCCTGCGTTTGGGCGTCCTCACTTCCCACTACCTTTAGTGCCTATAGACTTTCTTTGTGCACAATTAACATTTACTTTTTAAAAGGTAAGCTAGATTTTTTTTTTTTTTTGTGCAGTCTTGCCCTGTAGCCCAGATTGGTCTATTAAACCACCTGCTTCAGGCTTCTGAGTGCTGGGATTACAGGCATGCACCACCACATTCAGCTTCAAACCAGACATTAAAAAAAAAAAAAAATTTGGAACAGAAAGCTATTTCAAACATGGGCGTTAATATAATTCTTTCTTTGTCCCAAGTGAACTATGTCACAGAGACTTGAAAGAAATTCTTCCAGATGGGTAGAATGTCCCTGCTTGTCTCTGTGGCTGCGTGCTCTTATGAAATCTGGTGGTTGGACTGGTGACATTTCTGCTGTTGGAGATCTCATGACACTGGGAGGTTGTGTGGAGAAGCTGGTGTAGGAGGGAGCAGAGGTGTTGTGGGGAGCAAGGTTCCTTCCTTTGTGCGCTGAGATCTGTTGCCAGTGTTGTGGACTCTCCCATCCTCCTCTATAGTGGGGCAGTGGCCACTCGGTCAATGGACAGCAATGTTCAACTGGGCCACGTGTGTGCGGTTCAACTCAGCCTGAAGCTTATGATTAGTTCTCAGTCTCAAACTGACCTGTGGGAGGTGAGCCCTGGAGGGAGTAGCTCTCTGGGTGCTGCGTTCAGGGCCCACTGTTTGCTAACAAGATCTTTCCCAGACTGGTTCCTCCCAAGGTAAGAAGCGACTCTGGGACCCTGATGCCTCCTGCGTTTTGGCCTTCAGACTTGTTGAAAGGCGCACGCCTCCAGCTTCTGCCAAACCTGGCTGGGCCACGCTCCAGCTGGCTTCCTTCCCAAATGGCCTCTGTCTGATTGGCCTCCTCCCAGCTGGCCTCCCCTGGGTCACTTGGGGAGACACTGGGTCTTTGATAGAAGAGAAGCTGCTGACCCCAGATGTGTGTGGGAGACAGCAGCCCTCAGAGGCCCACACCTTCTTGTCCTCCCCAGGAGGTGGGCATGTGCCTTAGGAGGGTCTTCCTTCCTGGAACAGTCATGGAGGTGACCAGTCTGTTGCATATATCTGGCCAGGCATAGTGCCCTGTGTCAGAATGTTGTCATTTCTGAATGATTGGGGATGGGGTGGGATTTGGTTGTCATCTGGCTGGAAAGAATAGCAGAGGAAAGCTGGCAAGAGATGTGGTGTTTTACACAGATGGGCCCATGCCAGTGGGATGTAATCATTTCATGGAGCCCCAGACTCGGGGGTCTAAGGGTCCCTCAGCACCACAGTGGGGTGAGCAGAACCCTTCCTTTGACATTATATTTAAATGTCTTTAGCCACAGAGAGGGCAGTCAACTACCCTGAAATACAGTAATAACAGGTTTTTAAAAGTTACTGTTTTTACTGTGTTTCACCATTAGCATGATAAATGTCTCAGTTCCTTTTCTTGTTGCTGTGATAAAATAGGTGATGGAAGCAACTCAAAAGAGGAAGGGCTTATTTTAGCTCACAGCAGAGAAGTTAAGGAAGTTGGAGCTTGATGTACTGGTCACATCACATCCATAAGTCAGGAAGAGAGAGTGAATGTACACTGTTGCTCAGCGCCCTCTCCCCATGTATACACTCTAGAATCTCAACCTGGGAACGGTCCCATGCACAGTTGCCCAGTCTGCCAACCTCAATTAATGCATTATTTATGTACACAGGAAGTCCACCCCCACGTGATTTTGTCCAGTTGACAATTAACAATAACCATCACAATACATAATCCAGTGGTAGGTGGAATGGCTGATATGATTTTGAGGTGATGACGAATGTGGAGGTGTCTGTAACGGCTGCCAGTGGGGTGGAAAGCATTCGCTTTTCCTGATGATAAGCGCTTTGCTGAACACTTCTGGGATATCACACACAGTGGCTTTCTTTCCCTGCTTCTCGAATGGTTCTTTCCCAGAAGCGTGTCCCCACATCACAGCAGGCATGTTGCAGATTCGGGGACACCCCTCCCATGAACTGTGGCTGACTGGGGCCCTCGCCCACCTGCATGCATCCCTAGTCCGGTTTTCTGCTCTGACCTGGTTTTCATCGTCTTATAGTGTCCCTCACATCCCAGTCTCCAGAGAGGCTCCGCCACAGGTGGAGGTCACTGAGTTTCCTCAGAAACATGTTTGCCCGGTGCCACCTCAGACTGTAGCACAGACTGTTGATTATAGTTAGAGACCCAGGATGGGGCTGTAGCTCAGTGGCAGAGTGCTTACATAACATGGACAAGCCTGGGGTCCATATTGAGTACCAAGCACACACGCACACACACATACAGATTGAGACCTATGCTGGCAGTGGTGTGTTTAAGCGTCTTTTTTCATGTGTGTGGGTGTGTGCCTATCAGTTACCTCCTTTTTCTGGTTGTTTCTGTCTCAGCCCCTATCCTAGGGTCACAATTCCTTTCAGAGAAGGGCAGGCAATTTGCCCACAGTACAGATAACTGTCTTTCTTTCTCTTCCTGTCAGGGCGGGAGCAGTTCCATGGCCTGGGCTCCATGTACTGCCGAGGGGCAGCTGCCGTCATCCTCACCTATGATGTGAACCACCCGCAGAGCCTGAGGGAGCTGGAGGACAGGTTCCTGGGCCTGACAGAAACGGCCAACAGTGACTGCCTGTTTGCCATCGTGGGGAACAAGGTGGACCTCACTGAGGAACGGGCCACAGAGGCTGGGGAGAAGGAAGGACAAACCTCTGGGAAGTCCAGTGGTGGCTATGCCTCCCCCAGGGTGCCCAAGCAGGTACAGCCAGAGGACGCAATGGCCCTTTACAAGAAGATCCTGAAGTACAAGATGTTGGATGAGAGAGATATGCCGGCTGCAGAACAGATGTGCTTTGAGACCAGTGCCAAAACTGGGTACAACGTGGACCTCCTGTTTGAGACTTTGTTTGACATGGTGGTGCCGATGATTGTCCGGCAGAGAGCTGAAGAGCCATCACAGGTTGTGGATATAACCAGCTGTAAAACGCCTAAACGGACTAGATCTGGGTGCTGTGCCTGAAGTGGGAGGTCTCCCTGATTTCACTTGGCACCTGTGGGAGCCACTGGGACCAGGCGTTTTACAGAACAGTGTGTAGAGGGTAGTGGGTGCACAGCAGCCTCTGGGTCCTAGAGGTAGGGCTTGAATCATCTGCAGAGCCAGCCTGATGCCACCTTGCCTGCTGCCCTGTGTGTATATACCTCTGCGGTGGCCCTGTCTTTGCACAGTGGAGCCTTTGTTTCTGGGAATCTGCCTTGGACTTGGACTGATCCTGACTCTCATGTTACCACATTCTGCATCTTTGTACTGTTGCTGTTGTTGAAGGTCTCTCTCTATTGTGATTTATCTGTGGTCCTCCGGTTTGATACCTGTACCTTGATGCACTATGATGACTCTCAACATTTAATTTATACAAAATCGGGAATGGCTTTTTAAAAAACTATTTGAAGTGGTATGGGCTACATGTGTTATTAAAAAGGAAAAACCTTAACATTGGACTTTATTTGGACCCCAGGGAATTCTTTGCTGGGAGTGAGATGAGCGTGGCATTAAATGATGACTGTGAGCCTTTCTCTTTAAATCTGTCATACCTTACAAATTTCAGGCTATTTAGGGCATGGTTTGCCACCAAGATAGCCAAATGGCCAGAATTACAGCAGTGACTATGTTGAAAGCTCTGGTCTTGCTCTGGTATGAAGGGGACCCTGGCTCCTCTGAGCCTCAGCTCAGAACCTCTTTGTGGTTCTCCTGTGGGTGGTGAGGTGGATGCTCTGCCAGAAGCTGCCAGACAAATGTGGGAGACAATAGTATCTGTGTTCTTAGGAAATTAATTGAGAGCAAGCAGGCAGGAGTTGGGGCTCTGTGAGGCCCAGCAGGGTGGAGGTCAGCCTGTGCCAGATCCGGGGGTGGATTTTGCGTTTTGCTAATGTTGCTGATGGTCTGTGGCCTGGTCCTGGAATGCTCCTGAGAGACCCGCTCCCCAAGAAGCCTTCCTGGTTTAGGTCATTGTGTGAGCGGTGATGCTGCACCTGTAATCCCAGCATGTGCTAGAACATTGTGGCTAAGGCTTCCTCATGAGGAAGTGGGTCCTGGAGCCGCAGACTCCAGTTTCACAGTAGCCTGCTGAAAACCGAAAGGGAATCAGATTGTCATTGAGGTGTCTAAATGTTCCCCAGCAGAGACAGAAGATGATAGCTCCTGTGCATGAATTCTATCTTTGCCAGTGACACAGCTGGGAAACATGCAACTGGGTTCTTTGCATGTCATAAAGATAACTGTTGTCACATGAAGTGATTTTTGCAGTTCATCTCTGAGGTCCTAGATGGGCAGATGATTTCCCAGGATCCTTTCTTTCTGAGTATATTAGGGTTCTCTAGAGAAAAAGAACTGATTGAATGAATACACACACACACACACACACACACACACACACGATTTATTAAACTAGCTCATGTCGAGATAGTAACAATGGGTTACTGTTGAGAGTCTGGGAACCCAGTGGTTGCTCAGTACTTGAGACTGGGTATCTCAGAATAGTCCCGCAGTGGTTGTCTCACACTGGAGTGGTGAGATCCTGGTAGTTACCTAATCCATGGGGCTTGGTGCTTCAGCAGTCCTGGTGCCCCCAAACTGGAGGGTTCCTGGAGAGGGGCTGGTCCTTGGAGATGGAAGCCTAGAAATACTGGTTCTGATGTTTCAAAGGAATCAGCAGCAGCAGCAGCAGCAGGATAAATTAACTTATCAGCAAAAGGAAAGTCAGGCGAGCAAAAGGTGAATAATCTTCCTTCTGCTATACCCGGGCTGTTGCCACAGCAATTAAGGCAATCAGGACAGTTCCTCATGTGATTCTAACTTGTGGCAAGTTGACATTAAAACTACCCATCAGGAGCTGGAGAAATGGCTTCGTAGTTAAGAGCACCTGCTGCTCTTGCAGAGGACCTGGGTTCGATTCCCAACACCCACATGGCAGCTAACAACCATCCATAACCCTAGTTCCAGGGGATCTGACACCCTCTTCTGGCCTCTACAGGCATTGTACACACATGGTACACTTATACATGCAGGCAAAACACTCATACACATAAATAAAAATAATAAAGCATTTTTAAAACCAATCATCACACTGAATAGTCTCCGGCTCCATTTCTGTCTACTCTGAGCACCCAGCTGCTGTTTCCTTACTCAGGCTGGTATCCCTGGACAGAACGCCAGTTATACCTCGGTGCACCACCTGGATTTGTTGTTCAGAAATAAGTCACCACAGGCTCCTTTCAAACTGGTTCCTTCCATCGTAATCAGTTTTATATTATCAACACCACTGGGGCTGTGTGGGCGAAGTGAGGGTCAGTTAATTCACCCTCAGCAGCCAACCCCCTCAGCTCCCGTCATGGGAAACAGGAAATGACATGATATCCTAAACCATGACACCCGGCTCTGCAGTGTCTCCTGGGGACTTTGCACATCATTGTCAACCCTTCCATGGGAAGCCAGGTCCTTGTGTTCTATTTACAGGGGCCACAGGGCTAGGGTTCCTCCAGAGAGCCACCAGTTGTGTGAGTCCTCAGGGGGTGACCTGCCTTTGGATGGTGCAGATCTCTGTGGAACGTGGAGTGTGATCTGAGCATATGTCCCTGATCTGGGTTCTCTTCTTCGTCCAAATGTGGCAGCTTTTGGAGTGAGGAGCTTGGGCTGTGGTTAAGGGTCTAGGACCCTATTGTTGCACATTCTCCCCCGTCCCCAGACTCTACAGTGTTCTCAAACAGATGGGAGCCTCCATATGTTTCCCAGTGCCCTTGAAGAATTGCACTGGTAGGTGGTGGCAGGGAAGTTTGGGGTTACCTATATCATCATTTGGTTCCTGCTCATCATGAGACCCTCTTTTCCCCAGTTCTCAGGATGAGATGATGATGATGATGATGATGATGATGATGATGATGATGATGATTGGTTTTTTTGACAGAGTCTCCCTTTAGCCCCAGCTGGCCTGGAACTTGCTATGTAGTCTAGGCTGACCTTGATCTTACAGAGATCTACTTGCCTTTGTTTTCCAAGTGCTGGATCTAAGGCAAGCACCCCCATACCCAGCCTGGGACTAGATTCTTAAAAAGAACAACTGTTGTGTCGGCACCTGTCATCCTGGTGCAAACAGCCTTGGGCCAGTGCCCAGTTCCCTTTGTCCTCTGCATATTCTTATAGCAGGTGCCTTTGCTGAAGCCCTACGGTCAGGAGGTGGAGAGGGAGTATTTCTGTTCCCCAGTGGAGGGAAAACGGCACTGAACATGTGCCTTCACTTCCCAGTTCCTGGCCTGGGGACCCCAGATGTGCACAGCCATTACCTGAAGGGTAACCACAGATTTCTGAGAAGACAGGGACCCAGAGACATCAGATGAGGATGGAATTCCCTTTCCAGGGATTCCATTTGGAGTCCCCTTTCCAAGTGGTCTGTGTCCCTTAAAGGCCCACTGACTCCAGCCAGTGTGTCTTTATGGGATCTGGGGGTTACTTCTCTGTGGCTTCCTGGGTCCCTTGCCCTTGACTGCAATAGCTGCCCTTTAAGCCTCCACAACATGAAGCCCTCCGCCCTTCTACTCTGGCCCAGCCTCATAGTCAGCACTAGACTGCGTAAGGCAGATCCATACCTTGGTGCCTGTCTTGGAAGCTTGAGGGCCCAGGCTTTCCCTTCAGGCCACTCATATGCCTGCAGGTGGCTCTGCATGACTCACTGCACCTGGAACTCACTGCCCCACTCTCAAGAGGCTCTGGAAACACCTTGTCCCTGGTGAGCACCTGAGGCCCACAGAGTGCAAAGGGCCTCTAAGGTCACTGTTGGTTGGTGGCCGAACGAGCTGCTCAAAGCCTGGTCTGGTCCCAAGTCCAGCCCTTCCTTTGTACCCCGCCCTTCTTAGGATATGACTAGGGAAGGACTTGGGTCAGGGCAGGTGGGGAATGCAAGCAGTCTGCAGGTCACTCTGGTGGCTGGAGCCACAATCAAGTGGTTGTTCAATCTTCTGAGGGGCCAGCCATGGGCCCCAGGACAACTGAACAACCCCTAGTTTCTCACTTCAGCTCTCATCTGGTTTCTCTCGTTGGAGAGTCACAGAGTCTTGGAAAGCTGCGTGGGTGATTGCATGTGCTGGGCCATCAGCCCCGGTAGAGCTCCTCCTGGTGGATGGGAATCCTGTAGATGAAAAGGAATCTTCAATGTGGAATGAGGGATAAGTCAGTACAAGACAAAAAGGTAACCATGCCCCACCACAGAGAGGCTGGGCCTGTCCCCAGAGGAGCAAATGGCTCTGTAGAAATGACTGTCACTCTATAGCCAATTAATGCCACTTAGGGACCTGCATCTGTCAAGCTGCCTCCACCCCACTGATTCCTTGTTCTTGGACTGTGGCCGCTGAAAGAAGTCAGAGTTCCTAGTATATCTGGCAGAAGTCAGAGGGCAGGTGGGATTAGGGTGAGGGGTGGTGGGGGTGGTGACAGTGGTACATTTGGAGCCAGGGAGGCTATGCTTTCTTTCTATGCCCTTTCCTACATGGCTTTACAAGGGGGCCTCTGATTCTTGCATTCCAACCCTCCAAAGAACACCTAATTAACTAAAACCAGCAGGAGCAGCCTAGAAAGTCTCTTAGGTTTCCTGACTCGATCCCATTGAAAGTCAAAGGTGGGTGTTGGCCTTTTGCTGTGCTGAAGCAACTGTATGGTCCTGTTGAGTTGCTCTGCCCTGTTTGTGGGGAGTCTCTGCAGTTGCAGTTGGGGGAAGAGGGGTGATGCTTGTCTTCCCTCATGACAAAGTACACAGGTTATTTGGAATTTTCTATCAGGGAACTTTGCCTCATCTCCTTCATTTATCCAGTTTTCTGTATCCATATGGTCCGTCTTAGACTGTTTTCCTGTTGCTTTGATAAAATAGTCTGACAAAAGCAACTTAAGGGACAAAGGATTTGTTCCGGCTCACAGTTCAAGGTGCTGTCCACCATGGCAGGAAAGTCAGGGTAACAGGAGTGTGGAGCAGCTGATCACATCAGGAACAGGGGGAAACGAATGAACGAATGCAAGTGCTCAGCTCACTTCCTCCACCTTATGCAATCCAGGATCTCCTGCCCAGCAGATGGGCCCACTCACAGTTAAGTCTGCCCGCCTCCGTCAACTGAATCAAGACACTGTCCACAGGGGTGCCCAGAGGACCATTTCCCAGGTTATTCTAGATTCGATCAAGCTGACAACACTGGCCATCACAGGCCTCATGGGAGCTATTTTATCTGTAGGATTATAATCTATCACAACTCGTTCTCTCGTTTGGTCTGTTCCCTTCCTGACCGCTGTCACTTTGCCCTGGGCTCCCATGAGCACACACTACTTCTGACACTTCCTTATACTTGGGCAGCACAGGACAGTTTCTCTGATGGGAGAGTAGAGCGGGAAGTCAGGGGGAGGGGCTCAGGTCTGGGCATGCTCACTGTGGCTCACTGGTGTTTCTTTTGGACCCTCTCAGCTGACAGAACAAGAAGTGTGTGTGTGTGTGTGTGCACGCACGCGCATGCCCATGCTAACTAACCTCTGTCTACCTAATTATCTCTCTGTAACAGAATGAATCCATATTCGGCTCAGCATGAATTTTTACTCTATAGCCACATGGGACCCTTCCTTCCGACATGAGGAATATAGCTCACCATTTACTACGGTTGACTCAGCTGTTCATGTTCACATCCACAGACAGCAGAACAGGAGCCGCCCATCTGCAACCCCATGGCAACACCTTCACCAAACAACAGTGCCATTCTGGGTTTGGGCCCTCACCTTTGGTTTTTTGTCTTCCTTTCTGTTCTGTTTTGGGGCTCAGGATTTACTACATAGCCCAGACTGACTTCAAACTCGTGATCCTTCCGCATCAGATGTCCGAGTGCCTGGATGACAGGTGTGTACCATCATGTCCCCTTTGCCTAGAGATCGCTGCCCTGTACTGTTGCTGAGGCTAGCATGTCCTGTGTCCATTACTGGACTCTTCCTAAGTGGATGGCCTCTTTCTGAGAGTGGCAGATGAAGCAAGGACAGCGGGTGTGGCTTGCGGCCCTGCGGACATTACTCCACTCTACAAGCACAGACAGCTTGCAGACGTGTGTGCCGTGGGACCTTCCTGAGCCACTAAAGGGGCACATTGCCACGTGGCTGAGGATGGGGAGGGGATTTGCTTGCCTTCCAGCTGTCACTTCACACCTCTTGTGCTCACTGTGTCACTCCCTCCTCCCAGACCAGAGAGCTCCTCTTCAGTGTAGCTACCTCCTCCTTCCCCGCACTGCATTTTGAATAGCTCCTCTTTCTGTGAACACGCTTCTAATTCCCTGAGGGCAGGCATTCTTCAGCTCCTTTCTGAGGTCCATGGAGTGCACTCGTGCCAGCCCTGGTGGGGTGCTTTCATGATCAGCAAGTGATTCAGTTATTCAGATATCCTCACTCTGCTGGAGGGTCTTGCTGTACCCAAGTCTTGGGGTAGAGGATATCCCAAGCTGGATGGCCCTCATTGCCTTGCTCTGCACTATTGGTTTTGAGCTGAGCACACCTCTCCACACTCACTGGGCCCTGGCCTGGGCTGCCACTGCCCCGGGCTTCCTGGGAGGCCCAGCATGGTGTCTGCTGGGGATCTGTGGTAACTGGGGAGGCAGTGGGAGACAGAAGTGGTTCTGGCACTCCATCTCTGGCGCGTCCTTAATGGGCTGTACAGTTGGTGACTCTTTCATTTGGTGGTCTTTCTGGAGAAAGAAGAACCTTTTTCTTGCAGTGAGCCCAAGCCCATAAAGGACAGAACCCAGGTTCCTAGACCCCCAGAAGTTAGGGTTTGGTTGAGCTGAGAATGTTTCAAAGGTTTAAGTCTTATGGCCTACCTCTGATTCTAAGTTTGTCCTGCAGCCTTGATCTTCGTCTTCTGTTGCTGGTTTTAGGTCTGATACAGAGCATTCTTCCTAGGCATAACACTGGTCCCTTGATGCTATGTGCAGACCACACACAGGTTTTGAACGTGAAGTCAACTGAGCAGGAGACTCCAGGACTACCCCGAACCTTGAGGTCACTTCCTTGTTGGATACTGGGATGAAGAGGCACCTCTCTCGCTTCTGAGAGGTGCTGTTCATCTGAAGTCCTCTTGGCCTGCTTCCTGCCTTGCTACAGTTGTTGCTGTGGTGACTGGCTATGTAGTTCAATAGTCCTAGCAGTAGCCTCCCTGCCTCTCTGCTCTCTCCACAGGGTGCTGACAAGGACATTTCAGCCTTCTGTACTCCTGAAGTATAAGGCATCATCTTCAGATAGTTCCAGACCAGCAAAAACAGAGTTTATTAGAGAAGAACTTTCAATAATCCGGGGCTTTTCTCAGAGCCTTCCCTCCCTTAGGATCCCTAGCAGGCCCAGCACACTTTGGTGTCATGCCCTTGAACTGAGCTTTCCTCTTGTCCAGGTCCCAATTTCCTGGGTTCATGTGTCCCATGATCCTCCTGTGCAGAAGCCCTGTCTCTGTCAGCTTTCTGGTGGATCCAAGCCAGGATGGTTGCCAATCTATTTAGAATATCAGAAGGTGGAGTGCATATATCATTATGTGAAATTCTTTCTGAGAACAAACTTAAGGTGAGGTTTAATTTCCCAGGGATGATATCCACTCTAGGAATTGCTCCTAAGGGCCAGGTAGATTGCAGGCATCAGAGGCTGAGCTATGCCCTAGGGATGTGTCTTTAAAATGCTGAGAGTGGGTTTGGAAGCCATGTTGAGGCTAATGAATGACTATGAAAATAAATGTACTTGAGAGCCACCCAGACTTCTAACTGACATACAATTCACCACAGACATGTGAGTGACATACTACAGACATGGGACCAAATCTGGAGAAATGAAGAAAATAGCATCTACCCCTAAGCCATGCAGATGGCCCGCAGCACCATAATCAATGCTTGTGTCCACTGAAGCAAACTTTGCATGAGGACAAAAGGACCATGAGAAAGAAAAAACTGGAGAAATGGATCAGTGCTTAAAAATGCCTTTTGCTCTTGCAGAGGACCCAAGTGCTGTTCCCAGCACCCATGTTGGGTGGCTCATAACTCCCTGTAGCTTCAGCTCCATGGGATCAGATGCCCTCTTCTGTCCTCTACAGGCACTCACACTCATGTTCACATACCCAGGCACTGACACACACCTACTATAATTAAATCTTGGGGAAGGAGAGATTTCTCAGTGGTTAAGAGCATTGGCTGTTCTTGTAAAGGACCCAGGTTCACCTCCCAGCACTCACATGGCAGCTAATGACCATCCATAACTCCAGTTCCAGGGGAATCTGATGCTCTCTTCTGATCTCTGTAGGCACTGTACAAAAAGAGTGCACTAACACACATGTAGACAATACACTCACACACATAAAATGAAAATAATAAAATTTTTTTAAACTAAATCTTTTTTTCAAGAGAGAAAATGAAGGGCTGGGGCTATAGATCTGAAGGTAGAGTGTTGGTCTAGCATGCACAAAGCCTGGGGCTCAATGCCCAGCTCCGCTCAAACCAGGGGTGGCGGGACCTGTAGTCCCAGCACTCAGAAGGTGAAGGCTGAAGGATCAGAAGTTTAAGGTAATTCCCAGCTATGTAGTAAGTTCAAGGCCAGCCTGGGTAACAGGTTTCAACAACAATAACAAGGGTTCAGAAAATAGTTCAGTTAGTAAATCACTTTCCTTACAAGCCTAAGGTCCTGAGTTTAATTCCCTAGAAGCCACGTTAAAACAAAATAAAACAAACCAGGCATGGTAGCCTGTGCTTGTATTATAACCGCAGCACTAGGGGGCCAAAACAGGTGGACCTCTGGGGCTTGCTGGCTAACCAGCCAGCCCACTTGTCAAGTCTTAGAGCAATGAGAGACTCTGTCACAAAACAAAATAAAACAAAACAAAACAAAAACAAAAACAAAAAAACATTATACCCACAAACACCCGAATACGCAAATAGACATGGAAAGAAAAAAATAAGGCAGTCAACAGAATATTCAGAATAACTTTTATTTTGTAGTATTACACAAGAGAGGCATAGAACAGCTCGCAGCAAAGAATGGGCGGTGGGGGGTGTGTGTGTGGAAAGTGTCTAGAGTGCCTCAGGTCATGGGACACCACTTCAAGTCTCCCTTCCAGCAGGTGCTGGAGAGAGTTAGAAAGACCTCCCCTTCTCCATGAGTATGGTCAGTGCCAGGACTGTCAGTCACTGTCAGGCGGCGCCATCATGTGGGACTTGGGAGGTAACAGGTGTGCATTTGGGAGAAAACAGGACTGTCCTCCCCTGGGTGCACTGCAGGGACCTTTGAGTGGGAAGGGACCTCGACCATTGGTCACAGTTTCACTTGCTGTCCTGTGCAGTCTGCCCCGCTGCAGGTAGTGAGTGAAGGAAGGTGCGCCATTTGTGGCCAATGGAAGGACAGGGACACATGGTACAGTTGTTGTTGTCTACACTTGGAGGCACCGTGCCCACATCCAATATGGGGAGGGTTCATGGTCTGCTCCCAGGCTCTGCTCTGGGAGCTGCGTCTGAGCAGGGTTGCGGCCCTCAGGTGGCGGAGCCCAGGGGAACCAGTGCTGACAGGCAATTTGGTGTGAGTGCTGGTGAAGAATTCCTTTGGTAGTACTTTTTTTGTTTTTTAAAAAAGAAAATCCTAAGATCAACTTTGGGGTCAGCATCTGAGGTAATAAGTTAAGAGTAAGCACCAAGCTGGGCATGGTGACACATGCCCATAATCCCAGCACTTGGGAGGCTGAGGCAGGAGGTTTGCCGCGAGTTGGAAGCCAACCTGGATTACATAGTTCCAGGCCAGGCAGGGCTACAAAGTAAGAAGACACTGTTTCAACATACCCCCCCCAGACAAAAACATCCCCAAAACGAAACAAACAAAAGCACCAAAGTAGTCTCCCCTTGTGGCGGCTGGTGGTCAGGGTGGCGGCTCACAGGTTCTTCATGCATACTTGGCAGCGGCTGATGTGGGTGCGGATGAGGCCAGCCTTGAGCGTGTCCGCCGATGGCGAGCCCTGGAAGTTCTGCTCGGGGATTGTGGTCAGCCAGAAACTATACTTGTTGGCGAAGTAGTGGCAGGTCCCCCGGCCTCCATTACACTCAATGAATGGCGTAGCACGGAAGTCCTCTAGACAACTGCCTGGTGACACCAGCGACTGGCCACCTCCTTCGTCCCCAGCTGCCGTGTGCTGTGCGGAGAGCAGGAGACAGAGGGTTAGGAGTCCACACTAGAAATGCCAGGGCAGGTTAGTCCTCTTCTCTGTCTCTGTCTCTGTCTCTGTCTCTCTTTCTCTCTCTCTATTTTTGAGACAAAAACTCAGTATGTTGCCCAGGCTGGTCTTGAAGTCTTGGATTCAAGTCCCTGCCTCTATGGAAAGCATGTACCACCCACCTTTCGGGTTTTTGTTGTTGTTGTTTTTTGAGACAGAGTCTCATGTTGGCCAGAATGGTCTCAACTTCTCTATGTGGCTGAGGATAATGACCTTGAATTCCTGATTCTCTGTCTCTGCCCTCTGAGTGCTGGGCTCACAGGTGGTGGCCACTGTGCTTAGTCTATTCAGTGCTGGATGAAACCCAGAGCTTTGTGTACGCTAGGGAAGCACTCCACCAACTGAGCCACGTCCTTGGTCCCTGTCTGTGTTTATTAATATCTAACAGGAACATCCTTTGCTGTCAACACAGATCTGGGAGGGGGGAGTGTGCCCTGGCATCAGGGTGCTCAGCAGGGTTGAGGGAACCAGTCTCATGCAGAAAGTTGCCCTGATGCTGAAGGAGGTATTGTGTGGCCTGGCATAAACCATCTATAGCTGGTCATTTAGTGAAAGTCACAGCCAGGAAGTGAGTATAATCGGTAGATTTGGATGACTATATTTTGGTTAAAAAACAACAAAAACCTGACAAAGATCTATTCAGTTATCCATTTAAAATGCTTAAAACGGGAGGAGTGGGGTGGTGAACGCCTTTAATCCTAGCACTCAGGAGGCAGAGGCAGGCAGATCTCTGTGAGTTCAAGGCCAGCCTGGCCCACGCAGTGAATTTTAGGCCAGCTAGGGCCACATAGTGAGACTCTGTCTAAAAAAACAAAACAAAACAAAGAAAATTAATGTGTGGGAACATATGACATACAACCTGCTGGGTTGGGCCTCTGGGTGCAGCTGAAGTTAGTATTTCAGGGTTTTCAATTGTGCATTTGAGACCAACCGGTCAGCGCACATTGTGTGTGGGTGTTCTAGGACCTAGAAAGACTCTGTATAAGGTTCTCAGGATTTTAGAAAGAATTCTTCCCTCTACTCAGCCTTCTGGTAAACCACAGAGCTTCACTTTTGGTCCTGTGTTGAATAAAGCAGAAAAACTGCACTGTGTGCAAAGGCCTGATGGCAAATTAATGCTCACCTTGGGCAAGGAAAGTCCCAGGCTTGACACATGGCTTAGTTAGCACAGAGCAAGCTGACTCCTGCCCTCCACTCCTGTGCCAGATGCCCTTGTGTGCCCATGTGTGACACTGCCTTGTATGTCTACCTCCTCCCTTCTGCTTGCGTTACATGGGTGGAGGTGGGAGGTCACCATTAAGGGATTTCCTCAATTGTTCTCCACCTTATTTGGGATGGGGGCTCGCACTGAACCCAGAGCTTTCTGTTTTGTTTAGTCTGGCCGGCAAGCTGAGCTCCTGGGATCCTCCTGTCTCTGTTCCCTAGCACTGAGATTTCAGGCATACTCCCCCTCACCCAGCTTTTACATGGGTGCTGGGGATCCAAACTCAGGTCCTTGTGCTTGTGTAGAAGGCAGTTTACATACTGAGCCATAGCTGCAGCCCTGATTATTCTTCCAAATGCATGTGTTATTTCCTTTTTTAATTTAAATTTTTTAATTGACTTATGACATATATTGCATATATGTAAGTGTACTTGTATGTGCAGTACCTGCAGAGGCCAGGAAAGGGCCATCAGATTCCGTGGAACTGGAGTTACAGATAGCTGCTAGCCACCATGTGAGTGCTAGAAACTGAATCCCAGGCCTCTGAAAGCCAGTGCTCTTAACCACTGAGCCATCTCTCCAGCCCCAGCATATGACCTTTCTGTGTCTCAGCTAGAGCGTAGATGGGGACAGGAACTAGATTTCTTCCTGGTTCTATGCTCTGACAGAGTGGAAAGGTGCCACCTACCATGAGGAAGGAATATCCGATCCACAAGCTCCGCCACCCGGCTGGGCAGTGAGGTATGGAGACGTCTTGGCTGTGGACGGCAATGGCCACGGCTGGGGCCTCACACACAGAGCAGCGGCTGATGTAGGGCCTGATTTCGTCCTCAGCCACGGGCATCATGGGTAGTGGGGCGGTGGTGGAGAGCCAGTAGGACTTGTCATTGCGGCTGGCGTAGTAGCAGACATCGCCGGGGTTGCAGTACAGGAAAGGCATGGTGCTGAAGCGCGCCAGGCAGGAGCCTGCCAGTCCTGCAGGAGGAGTGTGTAAGAGCATAGTCCACATGGCTTCCGGGAGCTCCCCAGCCCTGGTCACCACAGAGAATCTGCAGGACCTACTGGTAAGGGCTAACCTAAGGATCTTTATACATATATATATATATATATATATTTTTTTTTTTTTTTAAATAGACTCTCTATGTATCCCAGACTAGCTTCAAACATGCCAGCCTGTATCCTCTGCCTCCTGAGTGCTGGAATCGTGGGTGTGTGTGTGTGTCCAGGCTGGCCTTAACTCACCCCCCACCCTGCCTCCTTTTTTGGTCTTTTTGAGACAGGGTCTCCTTGTAGCTCCAGCTGGTCCAGCACTTTCTATGTAGACCACACCAGCTTCCATCTCAGAGATCCACCTGCTTCTGCCTCCCGAGTGCTAGGACTGAGGGGTGCGCCACCACACCGTACTAATTTCCCCTCTGTTATGCAGACTATGCTGGCAGTTTGGAAGATCCCTGTCCTCCAAGAGTTCTCCCCTGTGATTGTGGACCAGGTGGGTTACCTACAGCTGTATTTCCTGGGGGGCGTTTTGGTAGACCAGTTAAGGGGTGGGTCTTCATAGACTATCTTCCGTAAGCCCCCGGTGGTACCCAAGATGCGAGCCCAGGAAATGCTCTGCTGGCCCTGATTCCGCTTTGACTCTGCTGACCCTGGGCACAAAGGTGAACCCTGTCTCCAGCCAGAGGAACTTTCCAGCTCAGCAGGTGTTACTTTTCCCACTGGTCGTTTAAAGCTTGCAGCCAAAAGTGGTCTACCCACAGCAGACAGGCA
Source organism: Eospalax fontanierii (assembly GCA_035773235.1). Lineage (NCBI taxonomy): Eukaryota > Metazoa > Chordata > Mammalia > Rodentia > Spalacidae > Eospalax > Eospalax fontanierii. The sequence goes on from CM069524.1 coordinate 42,940,363, forward strand.
AGGCCTGTCCTTGTGGACCGATTCCCAGTTTACTGTTTCTCCTTTACTCTGTGAAATTTAATGTAGAAGCAAGGTCACACAGAAATGTGCACATTGCTAGAGTCAGGCTGGTATACTCCTAGGAGCTGATCACCGCTGGTGTCACCCACACCGACACACTCCAGCCTCCTGCATGCCTTGGACTCCTAAGGGATGGCAGGCAGAGACACCAGACACCCACCCACTTTTGCTTTGTATGTTTTGCGTTTTCTGACTTCTGGGAAGTCATGTTGATGCCCTTTAAAGGCTTTCTTGAACAAACCTAGGCACACTTGTGCATGTCTGTTTTCCTGAGTGTCTGTGGGGAACAACTGATTTAAGTTCATCTCCTTATGCCTTAGACTTGTTCCAGTTTATGTTCAGGTCTTGGGGCAAAAAACAAGAAGATCATGGAGAACGGGGGCCTCCAGTAGAGAGGGCAGTGGCTGGTTAGAGCCACCTGTGAGTCTCTGGAGGCTGATGACGAGCTAAAAGGCAGGGCGCTGTGTTGGGGTCCTGAGGCTGAGGAAATGATAAGACAGCTGTCCCCATGGTCATCTCTCAGCCTCTCCCATGCCTGGAGAATGTGATGGGCCCTGGCCCCAGTTGAAAGAAGCTCATCTCTGGACCTCACAATTTCCCGGTGGTTACCGTCAGGCTGAGGAGTAGAGTCGGGGCTACCATACCTACCTAGGTCCTGGTTGTGGGCTTTCTCCTGGCCCTCGAAGTACAGCAGGCTGTACCCGCTCCAGAGCTTGTTCATGCCTACGGGGCACATGGGCTCCTGGTCTGTCTGGCTGTGCTTGACCAGGAGGTAGCCGATGCTGACACTACGGCCTGGCATCCCTGGCAGGCCTGGGCTCCCTGGACGGCCTGGCTCCCCTGGGGCACAAGAGAAAATAGCCACCGTTCAGCTGTCTGTGGGCCCTCATGGCGGAGGACAGAACCCCGGTCCATTTAGGATACCTGCTCTTCTTTCTCCCCGTATCTTGGAGCTCAGGCATGTCTGTCCTTTGGACACTTGCAGCTGGCAGCCCTGCCTGGACCTGCTACCTACTGTCTGCCTTGAGGTATGTCTGCTAGACGACCTGCATTCTCTTAGGACTCCCCTTCCTGCCGGTACTAAGTCTAATTACTCCCTCCTTTGGGGTGTGTGTTCCTGATGCCACCTGCAGGCATTCCCTGGTGGGGCACTGTCCCCTTTGACCAGACGCTGCTGACATCACTGATGTTTTGTGTTCGCACAGCTGCTCGTGCCATTTCTCACACCAAGCTTAGTTTCTGTCATTTCTGGCCTATTCCATCCTGCATATGTACAAATAATTTTAAGAAATAAATAACACCAGCCTTTACAACACCCAGGACATGACTGGGGTGAAGCTGTGGGAGCCCTGGGTTGACACAGCAGGCCTTGGCACCCTTTGGATCCCAGCCCTGCCCAGTACCCATCTGTCCCTCTCCTTCAGACTGTTCAGAATACCCCACCCTAAGCATGACTGAGGGAATCTCTCTGCCTTCCCATCACATACCTTCCTGGCCAATGGGGCCCTGGTGTCCCATGGGCCCCTGATCTCCGCGGAAGCCTGGAATAGCAGACACGCCACCTCTTCCCTGGGGCCCAGCCTTGCCTGGAGCCCCACGTAAACCTGTAAGACATCAAATGAGAGAGTGTGACCATGTTTAGTGCCATGGTGTCCAGCCAGAGAGAGCAGAAGAAGACATAGGGCAGCAGGGACAGAGGCTTTTCCTTGTATCCACAGGAGCCCATCTCAGAGCCTACCTGGATCTCCGGGAGGGCCCTGGGGTCCTATCTCTCCCAGTGCGCCTGGAAGGCCTCTCCTGCCCTGGGGTCCCATTGGCCCAGGTTGGATGGTAATCCTCTGGGGGATTCCTGGGATGCCTGGGGATCCCACGGAGCCAGGAGCACCTGCAAGTGAAAGGGGGGCATGAGTGCCAGGAACAGGGAGCCGCCTCGCCTTCCCATGCTGACCTCACCCTGTTCCTGCTGAAGCCCATCCTGAAAGGCTGGCAGTGATTCGTCTAGAAGATCAGCGCACTGGCCACTTACACTCAACTTCCACCAAGGCTCTGGGAGCACTGGCAGTCAGCTCAGTTTTCTCTCTGCTCCTTAGAGAGTGGTAAGTGCCTCAGAGGGGCAGATCTGAGTGTCTCCCCACAGACTCTGTAGACACCACTCACCTGGGAATCCCTGGTCTCCTTTGGGTCCCTTGGGGCCCCGGTCACCCACAGCTCCAGAAGGTCCAGTGTTGCCCATGAATCCTTGCGCACCCTTGGGCCCTGCAGTGAAGACAGAATGGTGAGGACTGACACATGGGGAGAGGCTTCGGCCCTTTGCCCACAATGCTGGCTGCTTCTTGTGGGCACTGTTACCTTTCTCCCCTGGGAGACCAAACACGCCAGGCCGGCCCTGAGGCCCTGGGTCTCCAACCCATCCTTTGACTCCAGGGCTTCCTGAAGCTCCTGGGCTCCCCTCATCTCCTTTGCTTCCAGGAAGTGCGGCTGGTCCAGGTGGTCCTGGTGGTCCTCGGTAGCCTGGGGGCATAAGTCACAGAGAGGAGGGTTTACATATGGGCTGAGGACTTGCTGTGAGAAGGTCCAGCATGACCCCCGGTCATCGCCCTGGAAACCAGATTCTGGCATATTGGTAACAACAGCAACTGCATCTCTTTCTTTAAAAAATTATGATAAAACATACATAAAATTTACCATGTTAACTGCTTTTAGAGGTGTAGTTCAGCGTCATTAGGCACATCCCACTGTTGTGCTGCATCACCCCCTGTCCCCAGAGCCACTCACCATCCTAAATGGAAACTGTCCTTGCTGAAAACCAACGCCCCCTCTCACCCCCCACCCCCATGCCAAGGACCTCCTCTTTACTTTCTGCCTCTGTGTATTTGCCTGCTCCGGGGATCCTACCTCTATTTTCTGTCTCTATAGATTTGATCACTCCAGGGATCTCGTGTGAGCGGAATCAATGGTATTTGTCCTTTTGTGACTGGGAAACATTGAGCATACCACCCTCAGGCCTCATCTCTGTCTCCATGTGTGTTGGAAATTCTATCCTTTTTAAGGCTGAATATTACACCATACACATAAACTGCCTTTTGGTCATCTTTTATCCATCAGTGGACCCTTGAGCTGCCTCTGCTTCTTGGCCTTTATGAATAATATCTCTAGGAACACATATGTCCAAATAATTGTTAGACAATGGCTTCATTTTCCTTTTTCTCTTGTTTGTTTGTGTTTTGAGGGAGGGTCTCACTGTGTCTCCAGCTGGCCTCAACTTGCTGGCACCCCCCAGATTTTCCTGTCTCCTGCACCTGCTGGGATTATAGGCATGTACCACCACACCCAGCTCCATCTCCATTATTGGGAAATGCAAATTAAGTTTAAGATCCAAGTACTAAATGTTGAGAAAAGAGAAACCTTTGAACATTTTTGAGGCTATTAAAGTTTGCATATTTGACCCTGAGCAGGTACAGGGCATGTCCTGTCATGTGGTGTCATGGAGACCCTGTGACATAGGTAATGGAGACATTTATTACCGGATGGGCTGAGACTGTACCATTTGTTTGCCCATGTGGAATGCTATGGAATGAAACTGCTCCCCCAGAACACTCTACCATGCAACCATAGATGCATATGTTCTACTTACCTTCCAAACCAAATATCCCTGGTGATCCTACATCACCTGGTGACCCAGAGATGTTTGAAGGTGGGGAGATACCTGGGAAGCCCTGTAGTCCTGGGCTTCCGGCTGGACCACGTTCCCCTTAGTAAGAAAACAATAGTTAGCTTTAGTGCCAATGCCTACTTTCAAGCCTTCTGATTCCTTCTTGTGCTGTCCCTTCTGGAACAGTGTCACAGAGGGTCAGACAGGTGTCCCCACCGGCTCCTGCTCCTGCTAGACACCAAGCATGGGAGTTCTGAAAGCCCACTAGGAGGTCCTCATGGTCTTCACCTTGCTCAGGGACTGCAGGACTAAGCTCATGGGCTCTCAAGAGCAGGCAGGAACTCTGACAATTGTCATATGAGAATGGCCCTGTCAGCACCCACAAGTGATGGGAGCCTGGAGTTTGACAAGACAGGGCTGTAGGGTCCATGACTACTGCTAATCCCCACTTCATCAACCTGGAAGCCAGGGGCAAGGAGGAGGGAAAGCTTGTCCCTCAGTGCTTGGGATGGGGTGGGCAAGGAACCAACAGCGAAAGGTAAAAATAAGCTGGACCACAGAATGCAGTAATGAAGACCAGCCAAGAGCCTATGCTCTATGAAATCAAGCAGAGGACCTCTGACACACACCCTCTGTGGACTCTGCTCATGGAGACAGTAAGGCTCTTCTGGGAACATATGACCCTACCTGGAGCTCCCTGCTCCCCTTTCTGTCCTGGGACTCCCAGAGGACCTGGAAGTGTGTTGGCCTCTCCCCGGTCACCCCTGTCTCCAGTGGGGCCCGGGAGCCCTGGGTCTCCATGGACGTCAGCACCTGCAGTAGAATTAAAGCAAAAGAGGTTGGCACCAACTCTCTCTACGTGGAGGAAGCAGGTGGTCCTCAGTGGAATCCATCACAGTGTGGCTTGTTTAAACTTAAAATAGTTTCACCCATTGAACATGGATTATGTTTATAAATTGCAGGGTGTGCAGTTTCAGGCCAGAGCCTTCGTCTCCAATACTGTGATGGGGTCTTGGGTGCTACTGGGTACCTGGGGATCCGGGGAAGCCTTTGGTGCCTGGCAGGCCATGTAATCCGCTGATGCCTCTGAGTCCTGGAAAACCTGTGAAAAAGCCAGCTCATTGTTAGTCATGCCAAGCCTCAGAACAACTCTAAATGTGTGCCTACTTTCCTCTGTTGCCAACTGCCATCAGTAAGGTGCATAGCTCTTTTTCTGACATGTAAACTGTCATGCTGTCATGGTATGTATTTGTTTTATGAAAGTTGTGCTTTGATCTTAATTTCTTACTTTATTCTAATTATGCATTATTATATTTACAGACAAATGCACCTTTCACCCCTCATCAGAGAAGCTTCTTTTTGCAACAGATGGATATTATTACAGAGTTCCAGAACGGGTCAGATGCAGAGAATAAATGTCTGTGAGACACTTAGCCTTAAGTGATACACATCTTCAGTGCAACCTCTACACATGGTATGAATGGATCTTTCAACTCTCACTAGAGAAGTTTCCTTATGTAGCAGATGGTGATTAATACAGAAACCCACAACTGGCCAATGTGCGGAGAGTAAGAGGCTTCAGAGTACTTATCTCTGAATAGGACACCCGCCCAGGGCAAAGGGATCATTGCAGAAGAGGAGGCAGAAAGACTATAAAAGCCAGAGGGGGTGGATGACCATAAGGAAACAGAGTCTTCTAGACAGCTGGTCAGTTACTCACGTGAACTCACAGCCGCGGTGACAGCATGCACCAGTTCTATGCAATCTCAAACCAGACAAAATCCCAGCACAGACATGGGGAAGTGGGTAAGAAATCCCAACTCAGCCTAAGGAACTTTTGGCAACTGAATGCTGCTGGGATGAGGAGAGTGTCTTACAAGGAAGAGGCTCTTGGTGGTTCAGGGATGGGCCCACACTGGACATTTGGGGACACAAATCAGACTCTATAGTCCATATTATACACAAGAAAGTGCTTTAAATTAGGCAGGGGTACGGGGAGTGTGGATAGAGGAGGCGATCTAAACAGCATCAAACTATATTGTATGAATATCGCAAAAATTCAATAAAAAAGCAGCTATGTGTGGGCCAGTGAGATGGCTTGGCAGATAAGAGTACTGGGCCCCAAGTCTGACAACCTGAGTTCAACCCCTAGTACCTACCCTGGGTGGGAGGAGACAACTGACTTCTGCAAACTGTTCTTTGACCTCCCCTCTGTGGGCCATGACATCCCTCCACCATTAAATAAATGTAATAAAAGGAATGAAGTTGTGCTTAGAGCCCAGGGCCTAGTGCTACTTCTGTCCTCTCTGGATTTCCGAGGTTAAGTATTTCTAAAAAAAGATATGGCACATAAGTGACCATTCCATCTCCAGGAGTGCGCTGGGTGTGGATGTGGGAGCCCAGCGTCCTGTAACCCTCCACAACCCATCTGGGCATGTGACAAGCCAACAACAGGATCTGTCTCTCTGGCTTGTTTGTGTGTTGTGTAGAGTAACTGCATAGAGAGGATGGAGGTTACCTTCTGGTTACCTCTCTGTAATCTTATTCCCTCTTTGCAGAAGAGTGTGTCTGGCTTTTTTCCCGCAGTAGACCCACAGCTGTAAACCTATACTCAAAAGTGTTCTGTGACTTCAGTTAGCTCTGACACACGTGCCCCTGAGTACCCATAATGCTTAGAGACAACAGCTGACAGGGCTGTTGAAACCTCCTTGCAACCTGGCAAATTGGCCTTGAGTGATAGTGGTCATTTGCCTCTCCTCCAGGAAAGGAAACCCTTACCTTGTAAGCCTGGTACCCCTGGCCAGCCATAATCTCCTTTGTCACCAGGCACTCCGATCCTTCCTGGTTCTCCCTGTGGCCCCTGCAGTCCTGCGAGCCCTGGGAAGCCTGTGGGGAAATAAGCAGATGAGTCTGAGCATGTAGTGGATCCTGTAGAGGGCAGAACTCTGGGCACCTCTCATGAGGTTCTGCTTGGCTGGTCTTGTGCATTCCCTGTTATTGAGGCCAGGTAGCATCTCTGGGTGTTGCTGGTCCCCAGACAGTGCCAGGTAAGTGAGCAGCATGCATGAGCCAGTCTCCCGGTGAGTGTGATTGCAGTAGAGAAGGAAATGGCAGAGGTGACCATTTCTTGAGTGGCCACAGACAGACCTGAGTAGACCGTGGCTGCAGATTTTACCTGTTTGTCCTTTAACTCCAGGAGAGCCCTGGGCTCCAGCCATGCCTGTTATCCCAGGAAAGCCAATTTCACCCTCGGCTCCTTTCTCTCCAAAGAATCCCTTGAGACCTGAAATCACAGATTTGCTGTTTGGAGTGTGCTTTCCGTGAACAAGTGTGGCTGCACCCCTGCCTCCCACACACGGGCTGCTTGCGGCTAAGGTCTCTTCCAGAAGGTGATGGACCGAGGATTTTTGAGTCTGTCTTCAGACTTAAACAGTTCGGATTTTTTCTTGTACATTGGGCTTGAAGACCTTGGCCATTTGCTACAGCTTCTCAAGGCTTTAGCAAACACTGAGTTACTTGGCAAAGCAGGCCCAGAGACCAGGTTTAGGTGACCATGAAGAAACAAAAATAACTTGTATACCTGGTGTTCCAGTTACGCCCCGCTCCCCTTTCAGGCCTGGGCTTCCTGGTAAGTCTATCGTGTCCCCGATATCACCTGTGATACACAGAAAAGATGATGAGAACAGGCTTTGCTGCTGGGAGGCGGTTAGCTTCGCACCATCTCTGCCCTTAAGGAGAATAGGCTGTCTCTGAGTGCCTGGCAGCATCCACGGGTTGATGACACCTCACATGCCCAGGGGCATCGGTGGGTCTGACAGCACCTCAAGTGCCCAACAACATCCGTGGGTTGAGGGCACCTCAACATGCTCAGGGACTGCCTGAGTTTTGGACCCCTGGATTCCTCCATCTCAGTGACACTCACCAAAATCCCCGGTCGGGCCAATCTCGCCATAAAGTCCTGCTCTCCCAGGAGCACCCTTTTCACCCTAGGGCAAAGGCAAGCAGAAACCATCTTAGAAGGCAGATGTTCTGCTTCATCCACCCAAAGCCCGTGACAGGGGCAGTGACGCAGGTGGTTGCTTAGGTTGTCACTGATGTAGGTACAGAGGTCGCTTTCCCTGAAGCTGGTTCATGTCCTTGCAACAGCCTTTGCTGCCTCCAAACTTGTTGCTTGACCTCTCTGACCCCACAGCAAAGCTGGGAAAGGGAACTATAGGACAAGCTGAGCAGAGATACCCCACTCACCCTGCTTCCTGTGAATCCTGGGAAACCAATAATTCCAGGAGGGCCGGACACCCCAGGGAATCCTGGCAAGCCTGGTACTCCGGGGACTCCGATGTCTCCCTTGACTCCTTTGATGTAGCCAGGTCTCCCCGGTAGCCCTGGGATTCCAGCCAGCCCAGGGACCCCAGGCATTCCTTGAATGCCTGCAAGAAGTATCTAGTGAGTAAACATCTTCCTGTTGAGGAGGAGGCAGGACCACTCTCCCCACATCTCTGACTATAGTCTGGGTTATGTCCCCCAGTGTCCAGCACTGCAAACTCCAACACAGGAACAACTCTGAATATCCCTGAGCCCAACTGTGGAGATGCCAGGGTAAGGGGGAAACGTGAAGTACAAGGTAAGCCTGGCAGAATGCAGGCTACCTCAGTGTCAAGGCAGGGTGGGTGGGGCGGGGCTGGGCATAGGGAGCGGGAGCCAGGTTGGTCTGGGTGATATCTCACCTTTCAAACCCAAGTAGCCTTTCAGGCCCATTGGCCCTTCGTCTCCTTTTTCCCCTTTAATGTCCTTCATCCCCGGCAGGATGACGGGAGGTGGTCCTGGGGGTCCGGGGTCCCCTCGGCTGCCTGGAAGGGAACAGAACACTGTCACTTTCTGAGACCCCAGAACCAGAGACAGAGAAGACATTCCACCTCTGCCTCCTCCAAAGTGTGAGTCCTAAGGGTCCTCAAGCCATGGCCATTCAATCTGGCGGTCTCTGAGAGACCTGGGGAAGAGATTATGTCTCTTCCTTCCCACCTCCTCTACTCAAGCAAAGGACCTATGGGGACATGTCTATGTGGTTCCACAGGCTGTCACAGAGCCCAGAACCCCGTGGTATAGGAAGGACCTGTGCTTTGCTACAGTGGCCAGGAGACAAGCAGCAATGGGACAGAGGGGCTGACTGGAGCCAATGGCTCCAGGCAAGATCTTAGAAGAGCAGCACTGTGTCCTGATGAGACAGCACACTCCCCAGGCAGCAACAGCTGGGCTCATTTGAGGAAGGAGGCTGGCTCAGGTCTCCAGAAGCAATGAATGGGACCTCAGGACTCGGGGTCAGCATAGCTGGGCAACTGACAGAACACCCAGGTGGGATGTGGCAGGGTGATGTGGCAGAAGGAGGGAAGTTTTTCAGAAGTGGATGGATGGAGGAGGAGGGGCTCAGTGGTCAGGCTGCTAGGGAGAGGCTCCGAGGAGTAGAGACCAAGGTCTTCCTTGGAGGAATGGTGTCTGGTCAGTGAAATTTGACTGACTGAAAAGATATTGTTCATTAAACATTTATCAAGTTCTGAGTGCCAGGCTGGCTAATGAGGAGATAAAACACTAAATCGGTCCTGTTCTCAGAGCTCTGGCTGCCCAGCAGAGGAACAGGCATGCCAGGGGAACCATGGCCCTGGGCGGCTGAAGGAGCCACAGTAAGCTGCGGGAAGACTGTGTGGAGCCCAGGGCAACTGTACTTCTAATTTAATTTATTTTTAATTTTTAGGCTCTTGTCTTGTTTTGGTTGCTGTTCCTGCTACTTTGGAGGTGGAGACAGGAGGAGGATGGCCTGAATAGGAGTTCAAGACCAGTCTGGGCAACAGGGTGAGATTTTGTCTCAAGAGAACAAAACAAAATACCAAAACTAACCAACCAACCATCCAACCAACCAACTAACCTAGTCCTTTGGGAAGTCATTGTTCTTTTTGTTTTTTTTTCTTTTCCCTCTCCCTGCAGTTCTGGGGACTGAACTCTGTGCTTCACTCATGGTAGGCAAATACGCCGCCCATCACTGTAGCTCTAACCCTGACTCCTAAGGTTGTTTTAGTTCTTTTGAGAGAAGGTATTGCTATGTAGCCTTGCCTGGCCTGGAACTATGTAGACCAGGCTGGTCTTGAATTCAGAAAGACCTGCCTGGCTCTGTCTCCTATTGCTTCTACAGGCAGACTTTATTCCTGGTCTTTCCTTCCCATCTTTGATGTTGTAAAGTCTGTATACCATATAACTCACAGCTTTACGAAGAAGAGTTCAGTGATTTTTGGGTATTCAATTGTGCAGCCATCGCCACCTCTAACCTTAGAACATTTCATCAGAGAAAACGAAGCCCTGTGGCTTTAGTGGCAGTTTTGGTTCTTAACGCTGCCATTGAATTTGTTCTGGAGACTTCTCTTTGGGTAGGGCTGTCACTGATCCATGTGTATAGGCGGGAGGAGGCCTTTCAGCTGTGATCATCTGATTGGCTTTTTCCAGCTTTCATCTCTGCAGTTCCCGAGGCCCCAGAGATCCCTCCCTAGCAGCACGTGCTTCCAGGAAGGTGAGTTGCTGTTCCATGAGGAGGATCTTTTTGTTTGCTTACTTCATTTATTTATCCAGTGCTCCTTGAAACAGAAGCCAGAACCTTACGCATGCTGGGCACAGGCTTTGCCACTGAGCTACATCTGAAGCCCCTTTTGATGATTCAAAAAAAATTTTTTTTTGAGATAGAGTCTCATTAAGTTCTCCAGGCTGTCCTTCAATTTACTGTATAGCCTCCGCAACACTTGAACATTGAAATTCTTCTGCCGCTGTGTCGATTACAGGCAACACTACTATGTCTGGTTCATTTACTTGTTAATTAGCATATGTTAAGTAGATAAAACCATAGGCATCATCAAAACGTTTTCATCCACGTATATGAACACACTGCTCCTGGCTACCTCTCCGTCTCCTCCCTTCTGCTGGTCTCTTTTCTCACCCCTCCCTTCTGCTTTCAAGTCATAAATTTAGATTCTACGTATGAGAGAAAACATGTAATACTTGTTCTAAGGCCTGCTTACTTCACTTCTCACAGTGACCTCAGATCTTGAGTGAGGCATACCTTTAACACCTGGCTCACCAGCCAGGCCCTTTAGACCAGGCACTCCGAAGAATCCAGCCTCTCCTTTAATTCCTGGGGACCCAGGTCTTCCCTTGGGTCCCAGCATGCCCTGGAAGCCATCCATTCCAGGTGAGCCTCGTTCCCCTTTGGAGAAAAGGGAGAATGAGGTTAGCAGGGACCAAGAGCAAGGGACACTTCAGTCTCCTGTCTCCCTATCACTGTGGCTGTGTCATTCACAGAAGAAGATGCTAAGATCCTTAACCTGAACGGGAATTTCAGGGAGCACTGTTTTCTAAGAGCACTGTCTGTTGAGTAATGTACAGACCAAAGGGCATAGGGCATGGCTGCCTTTAGATGGGATGCTAGGGACAAAACAGGCAGGCCCACGGAAGGCAGGTGGAGGAGCAGGAAGGAGGCACAGATGGAAGGTGTCATCAGAAGTTAGTTAAAATGGGCACTAAAGATGAAAGTGATGTCCTTTCTGTTCACCTGGACAGAAGCCAAGGACGGTGGGGAGGTAACAAAGGTGCCTCCAGCAATATCCATGGTGCAAAGGCTCATTCACAATGGTCTCAGTATGTGTGAAGACACAGTGTGTGACCCCAGTAACCAGGTATTCAATTACATAAAACATCATCAATCCAGGATCTGAACCCAGCTTCAACAGGGGCCTGTCCAGAACCTTCGCTGTGACAATGATTACCCAGGTGAGACCGGCCTTTCCGTATGTGGTGACAAACCAGCGTTCAGTTGGGAGGTCACATCTAAGTCTAAATGGCATCAACCTATCTCCCAAGGTCTATGGTCGCGCGTCTGCAGGTGTGTGGGGTCAGCTTTCTTCCAGCTGCTTGAGACGGAGTGTGACACATCTCACAACCCTGGTAAGGGGAGTCTTTATCTGGGCCCACATTTACCTTTGAGCCCAGGGATACCAGGCATCCCTTCCATCCCTTTAAATCCAGGGCTTCCAGGATGACCGCGCTCGCCTGACACACCAGCTTCACCTCTGTCCCCAGACAGACCTTTCATGCCCACAGGGCCAGGAACGCCAGCGTCACCACGGTCCCCCCTGTCCCCAGGAAGACCTGTTGGAGAGAAATGCAAAATTAAATGGGTACGGGGAAAACTTCCCTGGAGGGAAACTGAAAAGTGCACCGACAGAGGTGAGTTCTCAGAGCGGCCTGGCTTGGGAGCCTTGTGCTGCTGACCTTTCTGGAGAGGCCACTGTGCCAAAGAAGTAGACTGACTGTGGGAGGAGAGTCTAGTGTGGCTTTCTCCAGGTGTGCCTCCATGCCTCCAGGAGCCAAGGAACAGAGCCTGCTTGGTGCAATGGAGGGGCATGGGGTACTGTCAGCTTTGACAGGTACATGGGACTGGATAACCAGAGCTTGAGTTCTAGTGGGTGGCTCCTGGTCTTTTCTGCTTTCCTGTTCTGTTCTGAGTTTGACAGCCCACCACTGTCCTCCAGCCCTCCCCGCTCCAGGCCCCCACACAGCCAGGCCCTGGTAGGCTTCTAAAACTCTCGCTTACCATACCTGTTTGTTACAAATCTCCAGTTGCTCCCAGCTTGACATTCAAAGCCATACCCTGTGCCACATCATCTTATCCAGACCACTGCTCCTGTCTTCCACATAAGCTCACCACCTCAGTTCATTCCTTGGGCATTCCCTCCTCTTCTCAGGCTGTCCCTGTCCCTAGAGTGTCTTCTCCCTGCCCTAGTCCTACCTGCCGCTCTACCTCCGCCGGGATCTTCCTGTCTGCCTGACTCCTTGGCCTCTGAAATGCATGGCTCTGGCTCCAGTCTCTGCTGACTTGCCCTGGCCAAACACAGGCACACTCATGGGTGCAATTCTCTCCTTAACAAGACATGGCTCCTTTAGAACAGGGCCTTTGTGTTTTTTCTCATGTATCTTTATAGACTATAGGGGGAGGCCTTGTAGACACTGAAGCAAGAGGTTCAAACCTCCCGCCCAGCACTTGTCCCCCTGCAAACCCAGGCGTTAGCAGGGTGCCCAGGGAGCTGGCCACACTGGAGTGCAGCCTGCACTTTTGGAATAGGTAAGGCCACATGTGGAGAGCCCTGAGGTCAGGGCACATAAAGGTGTCTGGGTGCATGAGGTCTGTGTGTATACTTGAGCACCCTCAGAGACCAAGAAGGCCCTCCACAGTTAATGCCCGATTATGGCAACCCAGGGCATTCTAGGCAGGATTAGGAATGTTTTAAAGCTTAGAGTACTCCATTAAAATGAGCATTCTCTAATGAGTAATCTCTATTCACTTCTCAGTGTTGCATGTAGGTAAAACTTTCATAAAGTTCTTGTGTGGTGCACATGTCTACACAGTGAGTTCCAGGCCATCAAGGACTACATAGTAAACTCTGTCTCAAGATAAGAGAAAAGTCTCTTACAGAGCAAAACCAAAGTGAAAGAGGCCAGACATGGTGGCCTGCACCTATAGTTCCAGCACTTGGGAGGCCGAGACAGGAAGATCCCTTGAGCTCAGAAATTTGAGACCAAAAGGGGCAATACATCCAGACCCCTTCTCACAGAAACATAACAAAATGTATGAAACGTGGACTGATCCACAAAATGAAGAAGCCCTTAGACCAACACTGTGTCGAGTGCTGGGAGGCCAACCACGCCTGTACCTGCAGTAGTCCACTGTCCTGTTGGCTCCAGCAGGAGGTCTTCACTCCCACCTCTTTCCCACATATCTGAATGTCTCCACATCAGTGAACGTTTTCAGTGACTTCGATGAAATTATACCTAGGCCCTCATCATGTGCAACAGATAGCTGACCTGAGCTACTTCCTCAGGCTGTTTAAACTCTTGATGAAACATAGGACCTGTTTTTTAGTCTCTTATAGCTCTTGGAGGTTTTTTGGAACATGGTTGAGGACTCCCCAAGGAGAGACAGTGTTACATTGGTTCTTAGTACCAAGGAGGGGGCCCCATGCTTTCCTGGGATGCTGGAGTCTTACCTCCAAAGCCTGGGGAGCCTGGCAGCCCCAGGGGCCCCTCTCGGCCAGGAGTTCCTGGGAATCCATGCTGTCCTGGAGGTCCGGGAAGTCCTGGGTGGCCCGAGGGTCCTGGGAAGCCCAGTTGACCCTTCAACCCTGGCATCCCGGGCATCCCTTGGCTTCCTGCAGGGATCAGAGGTGACAGCTGTGAGCACATCTCCACTTGTTCATCACAGACAACATCTACCTGCTTAGACTCAGTCTATAAAAATATTAACAAGATTCACTTGTTTCTGGACTGCAGAAAGTCTGCAAAACACAAGGAAGTACAGAATATAAAACTGTAAGAATGAATAACCCATAGATATTTCTCCACCTATTTCTTTCCTGCCTTTTCTGTTGCTAAGAACAGATCAAGAAATAGAAATATACAGACTATACTGCGTCATAAACATAATCCTAAGATAATTCTTTTAATTTGACAGTAATGTTCAGCACTTAGCCATAGTTAAACATATTCTTAGGGCTAGAGGATGGCTCAGTGATTAAGGGTGCTTGCTGCTCTTGCAGAGGATCCAAGTTCAGTTCCCAGCACCCATGTTGGGTAGCTCATATCTGCCTGTAACTCCGGATCCGGGGGATCTGATGTCTTTTTCTGGCCTTCACAGGTGCTGCATTTATGTGCATCGGGGGGAGCAACACAGTACAAAATCAAGTCTTTAAAACACTTCTTCACAAACACTTAAATGGCTACATGAACACAAGACCCTATCATATGGACACACTATATATTATATCTATATATCTATATCTATATATATCTGTTCCATGCCTCTTCCCACCCTCTGGCTCTTACAAACATCAATGTGAGAGAGTGGCGGGGGGAGGTTGGTACATACATCCTTGACTGTGCTGTAGATAAGTTCTTCAGGAAAAAGCCCTAGAAACTGACCAAGCAGGTCAAATCAAACACTAATTATTCTTCCTTTCTTGCACTGATCTATTCATTGACATTAATTTACTCATCTGCCAGTGTTATGTCCCCCAGTACTGCACTTCGAGTTAAGGCAAATCCAAGACCCTAGAAGGCCAGGCGGAGGAGTGGTTTGCCTGCTTGATTACCTGTAGCACTTCTTTCACCTAGATTATTTTTTTCCTTTTTGGCTTTATTCTTGGTTTTTCTTTGGGAATTTTGGTCCTTCTCTTACCAAGTTTAGTCCTCCTCATGAGGAAGAACAACATTAGGAGACTACATTGCCGAATATATTTTAAGTTTGCTGCTCAAACTTCAATTTTGTTTTTAATATGTAGACAATTACCATTGTTTGGAAATTTGATATGTTTTGGTGTGTGATATGCATGCATGTGTGAGGTTTGTTTATGTGTGTACACATACGTAATTTCTCCTTCTGATTTTGTTTGCCGTGTCCTGCCCTGCCCAGTGGCTAGACTCTATGAGAATATATTTCTTCAAGTTTTCTCTTCAACAATAGGCCTCTGGACTTTTATATTTGGGCATTTTCTCCTCTTTTCTTGGCATGTAAAAGGCCAGCTTGTCAAAGCCTTTTCTGTGTATTCTCTCTCTGAGCCCGTAACTATCCTTTCAGGTTAGCAGTGGGGAGGACCAGGTCTGTCCCAACGCCAGAAGCTAAGTCAGGTGTCCCGAACTCTCCAGTCTGTGCGTTTCAACCTGCCCTAGGAAGCACGTTTGTAGCAGATGGTTGAAACAGAGCTGGGCATGGTGGCATGGGCCTGTGACCTTAGCACCTGGAAGGCCAACGCAGAATCACTGCGAGTGTGAGGCCTTCCTAGGCTACATGGTGAGACTGTCTCAAAAACCAGATGAAGAAGGATGAAAAGTCCAAAGCTGAGGTTCTCTGAGCTCTGGGGAAACGAGGACATTTACTCTTTGTGTTTATATCTTTAGGACGTATCACTGGTGTCAAGACCTCTTGGTAGGAAGAACCTTGCCAAAGCAGGCAGGTGTGGTGGGCTGAAGAGTTCTGATAGGACTCTAGTACATGAGTGCTCCTGCATAAGCAGAGGGCCATCCAAAAGCTTCTGTGTGGGGTATGGCCTTCCTGATCTTCATAACAGCTTCCAGTTCTGCCAAGAAGGCAGCAAGCCTGCACGGTGAAGCCCATGAACTAGACAGAGGACAGAGGTCATCCGGTGCGTGTTGGTGAAAAGTCTCAGGTCCAGGTCTCCTGGCCATATAACTAAAACACTCTGCAGGCATGCTGGGACTGGATGGAGAAGGTTCAGCAAGACTGCATTCTCTCACTTACAGTATAGGCTTCTCACCAACACCCCAGAAAGGGCTTCACATCCACCTTGGGGGACTTCAATGCAGCTGGGATACACCTTTCCCATCTGTCAGTGACTCACCTCTGAATCCAGGTGGTCCCCTCTCTCCTGGGAGGCCTTTCAGACCTGGGTGTCCTGGCAGTCCAGCATCTCCCCGGGGCCCAGGCTGAGCCCCTAGGACTTCTCCTGGAATCCCCCTGTCCCCAGGGGGCCCAGCTGGCCCTGGAAGTCCCAAAGGGCCTTGAAGTCCATCAGGGCCAGGGAGGCCCCTGGCGCCTTTAGATCCTCGGGGTCCCATGAACCCTAGAAGAAAAGGGAAGTGGTTCTTTCAGCCACAAGTTCACATCACTGTGTCCTAGGATGGTGCTGGTAGGAGGCTGGAAAGAGTCGGGATGTGGTAAAGACTGTTTGGAAGGTGTTCCTGCAGCCCAAGACCCTGCCTACTGCCCTCTGGGAACCTGTACCTCTCTGTGAAGTTAAATCTTTTTCTTGCCTCCACTGTCAGGTCCCTAGCCCTGAAACTCAGCTGTGGTGGGCCAGGCTGTGTAGTTCGTAGCTCCCATGGGTCGCAGATGAGACTGCTGGGTTGTGTGCAGGTGCAGAATAGAGTTGTGTCATGGAAGCCTAGGGGGAGGGATGACCAGACCTAATGGCACTGATACTCTGCCTCCCTGGTCAGTGCTGGCTGCTTGAGGAGTATGTTTCTGTGTATTTCCATGAACGTCTTCCAATCCTACATCAGGATAGAAGGAAGGTGGCCATCATGGATTTTCCTTGGTGCCATCGGGTCAACCAGACTCAGCATGCCATACTATGCCATGTCACAACCACTCCCCTACCCCCAGTTCCCTCAACCCAGACAGCCTTCAGGGTGAGAGTCACATGCCATAGAAAATAAGCCGTGTACATCTTGAGTACTTTGAGGTGTCCAGGTAGGAAAGAAGGAGCTTTCTGGAGGCCCAGTGAGCATCACTGAAGACTGTAAAGCCATGCCTGCCTGGCAACGTGAAGATGAAGTGGCTGGTTCAGCTGTGTGTGGAGTGCAGGATCTGGATCTAACCTGATATGAATACCTGGGCACCATCCTAAGCTTTCAGGGTACAACTCCCTCACTGATTGAAGATGTATGGCTTTCACAGGGCTGTTAGAAGTATATGTGGGCAGCATACGTATGTATGTATGTGTCTGGGTAGATTATATGGAACAGGCCCTTCGGTTCTTGCAAGCTTTGATGGTGGAACTTTCTTATCTTCTGGTAGTGGTAAGTTTATCTTAGCACCATAAAAGGTAACAAGCATTTCAAGCAGAATAGCCTCACTCACTTCCTTCCTCTGGCCTGCTCCAGAGCCGGGTTCATGTCAAGGCTCCATTTCCACATGGAGTCGGCTTCCTCACATACTGTTACCTGCCTAAGCTACTAGGCAGGAGCCCATCACTTACTCTCTACCATGGCAAAGCCTAGCATACGGTCTGTGCCCATGGGCCGTGCTGCCAAGTGTAAGGGCAGGCTCAGAGGTGCCTGGAGGTGCCCAGATTTTCAGGGGAAAGGAGTCGATGTGGAATGAACAGCTGTATTCCTGGGATCAGCTCTTCTCATTCCTGAGCTGTCTGTGAGCCAGGAGACCCCTGCTCAGTGCCTATGGTTTGAAGAATAATGTCTAATGCGGCCCAAGGCGTAGTCCAGAGAGAAATTCCCAGGAGACAGGCTGGCTTTCAAGGAGGAACTTTCAAGCAGTCAGGAGGTTACCATGCCTCACAGACCTCCGGTGACACGTGGCTGTGGTAAAGCTTGGAATGGCTGACCATGATCCAGTGCAAGCTTGCTTTCTATTGGCTGACGCTGTGATTTGAATGTGAAACATCCCCCACAGGCTCACATGCTTGAACACCTGGTCCCCAGCTGGTGGAGCTGTTTGGGGAGGTTGTAGAACCTTTAAGTGGTAGAGTCTCCCTGGAGGAAGTGCATCACCAAGAGGCCTTGAGGCTTTATAAAGCCCAGCCTTACCTGCTGTACTGTGACCTGCTGGCCTTTGCTTTTCCTGCCATGCCTTCCCCACCATGATGCATGGTTGCCTCCGAAATCATGAGCCCAAGTAAACGCTTCCTCCCTCAAGTTATTCTCTTAGATAAATATCATAGTGATGCAAAAGTAACCAATGATGCCAGGACTGTGTACAGCTGCAGGGTATAATATCAGGTGGGACAACACTAGAATGTTCACTACCCACTGAGGAAAATCTCCCTGTATGACCTGTTTCTTGGTCTTGTGAGATCTGTGGGTCTTCTGCAGAAATCCAGGACAATATGAATGACAAAAAAGCAAGAATGCTTAATATCTCAGGAACAAGGGCAACAGTTATCAACAAGTATCTGTTGGAATAGCTTGTCAATCCTGGCAGATAACTGAGCTGGGGTGGCACTAATCACCCCTAAGTCTAAGGGCACGGGGGGGTCATCCTGACTCACCTGGGGGTCCTGGGAAGCCTTCACGACCTGGGTCTCCAGGGAAACCCTTGAGCCCTGCTGCTCCATCAGCTCCTGGGAATCCTGGTGTCCCTCTGAGGCCTTTGACTCCTAAAAACCCAAGGAAACCACAACCATGTCAGATCCAAGGAGGACGAACGGGGCAGGATGCAGCTTCACTGTGAACCGGCAAGGTTAGTCCTAAAACTCGGAGATGATGAGGTTGGGGGATTCTAGCCCTAGAGCAGCACTGTGAGGCTTATGGGAAAACTCTCCCTGTGTGCCCTCCAGGCCACAGTATAGTCTGCTCTGTGGTCGGAGTTTCTCTTTTCGTCTGGGGTTCAGCTGGGTGTGTGCTGTTGCACACATTCTCCTACAGCATAAGAGTTGGCTTTCTTGAGACGAGACCACTGTTGGTGGTTGTTTCAGGACAGCAGAACCCCACTGTGTCCAGAGGTAAGCAGGGCTAGAGGAAAGGAGACCCAAGAGGGGAAACCAAAACCTGAGGTGCTGACATGAAGGCTACACATTACCTGTGGGGCCAGGGAGTCCTTGCTGTCCAGGTGCTCCTGGAGGGCCTCCAATGCAACCTGGAGAGAAAGAGCAAGGATTGGTGAGCTGAACAGTTGTCAGCACTAAGGATCACGGCCTGAGCACCACTGAGATAGGAAGCAGCCAGGCAGATGACTACCATTTTATGTCCAGAGTAATTTAATGACTTAATTAATGCTCACTCTGATGTAAATAAAAGTTTAATTATACTGTAATGAAGTAAAATATTAACATTAAATGCAAATGAAGTCAGTCTAAAGTTGGTATAGCACTAACCAACACTATTTCCTCACAGAGGAGAATGGCCCCAACCCGACCAAATGAATGTGGGTTGCCAAGGCCCACGGGGACACCTTCCATCTAAACCATCTATCAGCAGATGAACACCCTTGTGATCTCCAAAGGAATTCTTTGGCTTCTCCTTCATGAATTGGAATCTCTTAGAGTTAGCCACAGTTAAAAACCAGGGCTGCAGGTGCTCCTGGCTGGCTGGCCTAGGGAGGTAACCTTCCGCTGGCTTCTTTGTTATGTGTCCTTTACTAAAAAGTTTCTCCTGCAAACACAGCCTTGAGGTCCTTTTTGTCCATCTGCCTGGGAACACAGGCCAGGCTCCCATGGGGCCTGGAAATGAAGCTTTTAATTTGACTCAGGGGCCCCAGGGCTCTCCAGTGGGAGAAGAGTTCCTGCAAGACAGCCTCAGTCAGGCCTCTGTCCCTGTCGGCTTGTCACCCACACAATGTAGTTTCCAGACCAGCTTGCCACTCCTGCGGAAGCCACTGTTCACTGCAGACTGGCTTTACACTCAGAATGTCCCAGAAGGCAGAGTCAGCCTCTCCACCAGGCACAGTGCTGAGCCCTACAGTGCTCCAGGTGCCGTGCAATGCTCCAGCTCCCTAAGGCTGCCTGCCCTCCATTGTCTTCCCTGCAGCTTGCCACTGCACACGTCCTTGGCATGGCTTGGAGTGAACACGGCTCTGGGCGAGCCCTGATCACATTCTCCTTCTTATCCATGGCTCTGTCACCCTTATTCTTCCTGAATAATGATGCAGTCTATGGCCTTTAAGCCTGGTCCTACCAGCAGTTCCTGGCTCACAGGCACCAGCTGGGGCTTTCTCTCTGTTTGCAAACCCCCCGTCCCCCCAACCTCGTGTTGAGACACTCTTGAAAATTAGCTGTCATTTCTGTTTTTTTTCTAGCTTCCATTCGTGTGTATGTGTGTGTTTGTGTGTGTGTGTGTGTGTGTGTGTGTGACAGAGAGAGAGAGAGAGACACAGGGTCAGAGAGAGAGAGAGAGACACACACACAGGGTCCAAGTACGCAGCCCATACTGGCCTTGAACTAGAGATCACCTGCCTAAGACCCCTCCTCCAGTGCTAGATGATAGCTGGGCATTACATTGCCCAGCACAGATTCTTCCTGGCACATAGCTTTTGTCTCTCTTTACCTTGCACAACAAGCAAACAATTCACAGGTGTTCTTCCCAGTTGTTATAGGGAAGTGAAGATAAGAATAAGTCCTAAGTAAGAGGATATCTGTGAGTTCTCGCCAGCACTGGAAATGGAGGCAGGTATGTGTTTAGTTCTCAACATAACTTGATGACACTGTCTTATTATGTCTGCCTTTCCTTTGATGCCCAGCTAAAGCAGACAGAAGAGCGGCCCAGGTTTCATACACATCGCTATCTTCCACGTGTGCCTGACATACGAGCTTGCCAGTGAGACGCATATTGTATCACCTAGGGTGGTAAAGCAGGTCTGGAGTCACCTGCTCTCCATTATCGTACCTGGCTGGATGGTTTCTTGCTGGCCACCACCAATGGGCCTTTTCACACCCGTGTCACAATCTGGAGAGACACAAAGAGGGAGGCAAGATTAGAATCAGTAAAAGTCACTGACTTACCAGTGGATGTGCACAGGAGTGTGCTGTTGTGCTTGTGGTGCTGGAGAGAAGGGGTGTGGTCAGACAAGGTTCTCTTCCAACCTCATATGCCCACTGGGGAGGCTTCACATTTCAGCTGCCTAGCAGAGTAGGTGGTGGGTCCAGGAAGCCCATGGTAAGTATCTATTACATGTGTTGCCACCAGACCTGTAGCATGTCTCTGTCTGGTTCCTTGGAGATACATGCATTAGCACAGAGGGGTAGGGGACACAGGCATACTAACTGTCCCAGGACTCAGGAGGATGACAGGAAGACTCCTTCATACCTATTTGTCCTGGGGTACCCGGGGGACCCGGAGGACCGGGAAGGCCTGGTGGTCCTGGCAATCCAGCATCTCCAGGGAAACCACGCTCTCCTTTTGGGCCTGGTAAGCCCAGTCCTGGGGGACCCACTTCTCCTGGAAAGCCCTTGGTTCCGGGTATGCCAGGGGAACCTGCGTCACCTGGAGGGCCTTTGATGCCGTCGCCCTGTGAGAGAATCTGGGTTATCTCTTCAACTACATACAAACAGTAGAGCCAGCTGTGGCTTCTCAGTTTTCCTTCCCCATTCCCCTGGAATTTTATGCTGTGGATCAAAAACAAGAGGATAGCTGGGAGGAACTATCCTACCTTCATAGTCTAAGCAAGTCATGAGGTCAAGGTTAGATTTTATAAGAGCACTGAAGAGCACATCAGTGGAGGACAGTTCCAGGGGATATGTGTTTCTGTTTGGGGATTCACTTTCCCTTACCAGCCACTAACTGCCCTCTTAGCTGGAAAGTACTCTGTACCCCAACAGGTGAGGCACAAGAGGCACCCACTGGCACAGGAAGTCCTGTCATTCCTGTTAGGATTAGTATGTGTCTAATCCTGATTAGCTGTTTGTGAGGGACAGCATGTTGGGCATAATGCAGGGTGAGCCCAGCTAGGCCACCTGCCAGGAGGAATGGAGGAATGGCTCTCGTGGGTGTGATGCTCCACACTGGTTGGTTGTGAAGCCAGTTTCCGCCCAGCACCTGAAGGGAACCTGATCCACCTGGGAACAAACTGCGATTGGTTGTGGTCAGGATGCCACCCCATAAAGCTATTGGCTAATAAGACCTATAAGACTCTCTGCTCTTTCTTGAATAAATGAGTTTGCAGCAGACCACCACTGCTGGCTTTCCGCTCAACTCCTGGAATCGGTGTCTTAACTCTGCGCCTACTCACCCCTGACCATGGCGGAGACCCTTCAGTCCCCCTCAGGCTGGCCCTGAGTGCTGGGACCCCCAACAACAGCAGATCATTAGAAGAAACAGAGCTAGTTAGATAAGATATGTGACTGAAGAAGTAAGGAAGACTAGAGGATCAGAATGGAGACTGGGGGCTCGGCCAACGGCACGCGCTGTGTTGATAATCCTACGGCAGGTAGTGGAGGGATAAGAGGAGGGAGGCAGGGAGCCCTGGGCAGTGAGGAGGGGTGATGCTCACATAGTAGCCCATAGCAGGGTCCCAGTGTCAGTGCTACAGATAGACAAATGAACGGGGAGTGTGCCCCGGCCTTCCTGCAGAGCCACAGTGAAGGGGAGACTTCTGATGATGGTTAGGAGCTGATACAAAGTCATCCTGCCTGTAACATTACTTTTTCTTTTACGTCAAGGGTAAGACAATGTCGTGGGAAGGTCACCAGGCAAAGCTCTCTCTCTTTCTCATATATGTCCATGTTTTAGACTCTCGTGTGTGTGTGTGTGTGTGTGTGTGTGTGTGTGTGTGTGTAACAATGCAGGACTTCCCACATCACAGGGCTGCCACAGAGATCATGGAGTGGGCACCCCAAGCTTAGCTGGCATGCCAACAGGTTTCCTACAAGTGAACATCTGAAGACACGGAAGGTTGTATGAATGCTGAAGAAGCCTGCCCCTCTAAGAGCTGCTTTGGGAGCAGATAGAATTGCTGCATCCTGACGGCAGTGGGTCTTATTCCATATTAGAACATGGGGACTATTTCTCTGCTCTCTGATTTTGAAGTGTTTATCCTGGGCTAGGCATCCATGTCTTCTCACTAAAACAGAACAGGCCTTTCCTGAGCACGGGGTTGGGTGAGTGCCAAGGCCAAAGCCATGTGCTCCTTAGATGTCTAAAGGGCATGAAGGTCTCAATGAGTGGAGTGGGCTGGTCTCAACATATCTGGCTACTTACCGGAGGACCAGGAAGGCCAGGGAATCCATCGAGCCCATCACGCCCGGGGAAACCGTCATCACCTTTCATCCCATGCACCCCAGGGACACCTGGCTGTCCTCTCTCTCCTGGGAAAGATTTGCACATTACTCTCCATACAGTGACCCACAGAGAGTTAAGTGATCGAAGAAGCTGTTCAAGAACTGACCTTTGGTGGTGATCGTCCGAGACTCTCCCTTTATTCCCTTGGGTCCAGGAATTCCAGCGAGGCCAGGGGCTCCCTGTGGACCCAAACAAACGGATGTCTCTTCCTACTTTAGACTGTTGAAGGATCTGGATAAGATTGGTTCTTCAGTGCACGCAATCTGTGGGCAATTGCTTGCTCGAAAGAACTTTCTACAGGGATGCAAACACTGTATCTAGGCTTTGGCAGGTGGCCATCCCGATGGCTCGCCTCGGTGCCCATTCCAATGGCTAATTTGAAACTGTGGGAAGTAGAACTGTGAGACTGAGTTTAAAGTAACGAAAATAGTCCCAGGTAGTTGGACAGTGAAAACCCAGAATCCTGCTACTCAGAGGTAATGTATGAACCAGCATCCTCAGTGTTGGGTGCTCAGATCCTGTACTGGGGCAGCTGAATTGTGGTGTGCATCTCAAACAGGTCCCAAAGATTCTTAGATCCAATAACTGAGAAGTACGAAACTAAAACCCAAGGCTAAAGCACAAAACTGAAACACAACCCTTAACCCTTAACTACAGTCGCCTAGAATCCAAGCCAGAAATCAGCTTTCTGGTCCAAAGAACAGAAATGAGAACAACAACAGCTTCTTTTGCAAAGTAAGGCTGAAGCTGAGAGAAAAACACACTTCAGAGAGCAGCTTTCTGCAGGAACTTTCAGAACACAAGCTGTGAAATCGAGTGTAGCTCCTCCAGTGGGCAAAAGTGGTTCAGGACTGTATTTCATGTGGGAGGTGTTACTCTGTGGCATATCTTGGTTGATGATATTTGCAACATGGGAACTCTAGGTGTTGGTTTAATTAAACGGAATGCTACAAGTGCTTGTGAACTCCCTTGCCCTAGATAATTCCACAGAAACTTGATTTGTTAATTTAGTTCTTTGCAGAAAATAGAGACATTCTTCGAGTATCTAGAACAGCATCTAGCACAGAGGGTGTTCATCAGGCATTTAATGACAGACTCCTGTGCTTCAAGCACTCTTCCAGACTAAATCAGTACAAATATTAAAACCAACCATTCTGCTAACCAACTAATCATCCATCCATCCACCCATTTGTCAATCAATCAATCAATCAATCAATCAGTCAGTCAGTCAGTTAATCAACCACAATCACAGAAAACCATTCTAGGCCTTCCTATCAGTCATCCAACCAATCAATTATCCATGCATCCATCCACCTATCTAATCATCCAATCAGCTACCTAGTTAAATTATCACACACACACATACACACCCCCACACAAACCAAACAAAAACCATCCCAGGGATTCCTATTATATAGAGTAGCCACACACATAGACATATAATTAAAGTCAGGATGACAAACACAACCAGAGGCAGTTGGAGAAAAGCCCTGTGGGTGTGTGTGTACACAGATGGGAATCAGGCACATTTGGATGACTTACAGGCTTCAGGGGTACCAAATGGAATCCATTTGGATCCTAAGAATGAGTCAGCTGTAGAGGCAACTCGATTTTCTGGGAAAGAGTATATGCTCTTTTCTGAACAATTGAGTAATACCTATTGCTTACAGAGCCGTGACGTAGAGGGGTACTGTCTGTTTTTATTTTTTGAGACAGGGTCTTGTTTACACAGTCTAGGCTGGCCTCAGATTTTGATCCTTGATTCTGCTTTCCAAGTGCTGCCTGAGGTTACAGGCACATGCCATTACACCCTGGCATAGACTTCTAAGCAAAGAGGAAACACAGCAGCTACTATTTTATCTTTCATGATTATATAGAATCAGATTATTAAAATCATCCAAACATCCAAAGGTACTCCAAGGTACTCTATTACTGAAAAGATAAATGATAGGATTACCAGGCATGGTGGCACATGCGCAGGCAGAATAATTCCATAATTCCCGTACCTGGAAGGCTAAAACAGGAGGATTGCCAGGAGTTGGAGGCTAGCCTGCCTGACATTGTGAGGCTCTGTATGAAAGAAGATGGGACTTTTTGTTTAATTTCCTATAGTTCTCTTTTAAAGTTATTTTTAAATTTTATTTTATGTGTATAAGTGTATTGCCTGCATGTGTGTAAGTGCATCCGTGTCATGCAGTGCCCATGGAGGACAGAAGAGGGTGTCAGATCCCCTGAAACTGGAGTTACTTATGGTTGTCAGCCTCCATGTGGCTGGAACTGGAATCCAGGTCTTTTGCAAGAACAGCCAGTGCTCTTAACTACTGAGCCATCTCTCTAGCCCCTCAAAGTTTTTTTTTTAATTTTTATTTTATTATTTAGTATAAATCCTTTGACTGCATCTGAAATTTGCTTTGAAACCTTTGGTTAGTAAAGACTTGCTATGGAGGAGTACACCAGGAAATCTTTGTAAGGCATGAAATGCTGTCAGCTCAGCTGATGCTCTGGGGAATTTTTGGGAATGGGATCTCACACAGTCCTGCAAAGCACATGATTTAACTTGGAGTCTTGCTTTTTTTTTATTTTTTTAAAAATACTTTCTTTTTATTATGTGTATGAGTGTATTGCCTGCTTGCATGTAAGTGCGCCTGTGTTGTGTTGTGCAATGCCTGTGGAGGTCAGAGAAGGTGGCAGATTCCCTGGAACTGGAGTTATGGACAGTCTTTAGCTGTTATGTGGGTGCTGGGAATCAAACCCAGGTCCTCTGCAAGAGCAGCCAGTGCTCTTAACCACTGAGTCATTTCTCCAGTCCCAAAGAGTCTTGCTTTTTACTGAGTGAAGGATGCTTTCATAAGATGCTACACCTCGGCCAGCAAGATGGCTCAGTGGGTCAAGGCGTTTGTCAACCTGCATTTTGTCCCTGGGGCCTATGTGGTGACAAGAGAGAAATTATTCCAAGCTGTTCTCTGACCTCCACATCTGTGCTGTGGTACATACATGGCAAATGCACACACATAAAATATATAAACATAAAGGTGAAATCAGTTCTAAATTGCAAGAATGTGCGATAAGTAACGTGCTTTCCATTCACCGTGACAGCAGGTTTTTCAATGAACTGTCATTTACACTCTGCAGAATTCATTCTTCCAGACCACAATATTCAGTGTTTTCTGGTCTTTCCATAATATTGTATATCCATAATTATGGTCTAATTTTTTTCTTATGCTAAAAAGAAATCCCAATTCATTTTAAGCTGTTGTTCCCTAGTCCCTAAGTCTCATAGCCTATAGCTATGAGTCATCTACTTCCTGACTGTGGACATGGCTCTCCTGGACACTTCATACGAATGGAGTTCTAAAGCATTTTCTTTCGATGTCTGCCTGTTTCACTCAGTACAGTGTCCCAGGTGCCTCTCCCCCAGTGTGGTCAGTGCTCCAACCCTATGGGACACAGCATTCCACGGCAGGGGTGTTCAGATTCTGTTTCCTCACTCAGTAGACAATAGGAATTTGGGCTGTTCCTTTTTGACTCTTAAGAACAATGCCAGTCTGCACATGTATTTGTGAGTGCAGACATGGGTTTGCACTTCTGTAGAGTATCTACCTGAGTGGATCCTCTGTTCTCTTGGAAACCCCATGCCTAACTTTTGAGGGAATCAGGAACTACTTTCCACACTTGGTTGCACCATTTCAGTCCCACTCGTAAGTCTTGGAGATTCAGCTTGGAGCAGAAAGTATTTCTACACCCTGGGTGTTGGAGTGCATAGCAGGTCTGGCTAGCCCCAGGCACCTGTCAGCTGCACGTTAACACTGGCCACAAGGGGCCGCTGTTCTCTCACCTTGAATCCTGGGAACCCAGGGATGCCGTGCTGGCCTGGTTCTCCTTGGTCCCCTTTCTTCCCCAGCAAACCACTGTCACCAGGAAAACCCTTGGGTCCTGGCAATCCTGGAAGACCCCCGATGAACTGATCGCATTGGCAGTCTCCAGCTTCGCCTGCAGTAAGAGACAGAGAAAGCACTCATTAACCTGGGCTTGGAACTGCAGACAGATGAGGAGTGGGTAAAAAGAGATCACTTGGGTTAGACGTTGTTGTGTACTTGACAAACGCTTTGTTCTTGTGAGGACTGTCACATCCATTTCCTGGATAAGCAAACTGAGACTAGTTACAAATCTCACTCAAGGGTTTAGTGGGGTTCATAATTCTGCTCAGATGTTTACTGAAGTTACTTAAAGACTGGGCCCCTTTACAGAGGAACGGGCAGAGCCGAGAGGGGTTCAAGTGTGAAGAGGTCAGGGCTGGGGCTGCAGGGTTGCTACTGTGCCTAAGGGGCCAGGGAGGGACTGTGACAGGAGCTGGGGCAAGAGGCGTAGTCCTGAAGGCCAGGGTCACGAGTCGCCAGTAAGATCTCTGTTTTTCTGTCTCGTCATGGTGGGACCCAGGGACACTGTGTTGGCTGTGAGGTCACCTTTCCCAGGATGGAGGGGGTGCACATTGGGCCAAGTTATACAGCTCATTTAGAGGAGTGCCACACATCCTTGGGGCCATCTGACTCCTGTAGTTTCTCTTAGGCTGTGCCCATCACTGTGGGTACCCAATGCCACCATGCCTCCCACATCCCAGTGTGTCGGAAGATCAGGGTGATGTGCTGTCCATGTTCAGGAGTAGGAGTTGAGGGATGGCCTTACAGAGCCTCTAGGCCAGCCCTCCCCTGGAACGATGGCCGGAGGCAGGTATTACCCCTGGTATGGTGGGAAGGGTGAGGTGCCAGGGCTGCCCCAGGCATGGGAAGTGAGGTTCTGCAAGCCCCAGTGCAGCACACTGAGTTCGGGCAGGATGCCGTCAGGGATGGTCACGGGAACTCGGCCTCAGGAACAACCTCCTTTTCCTCACTCAGCCCAGTTCTGCACTGCTTGAAGATTGAATGACGAGGGGTAAAGCAAATTCAGGGAAGGGGAGCCAATGGACCACAGAGCCCATTTCTTCACCATGCCACTGGTATCTGCCGAGCCAAGAGGCTGTGAAGTTGTGGAGAGTGACTCTTACATACTGAGCGTCCCCTGTCTGAAATGCTGTGGTCAGAAATGCTTCAGGTTGCCTTTTATTTGGAAATGGGGTGTCTTGGGAGGGGGCTCATGTCCAGAGTCCCCTTACTCATAACCCTTACACAGCTCAAAGTTAACTTTACCCAGTAGTTTTGGTGCAGTTGTGTATTTTTTAATTTATATGTATTTTTTATTTTATGTATGTGACTCTTTTGCCTGCATCCATGTATGCAATGCCCAC
This sequence comes from Eospalax fontanierii, assembly GCA_035773235.1. NCBI lineage: Eukaryota > Metazoa > Chordata > Mammalia > Rodentia > Spalacidae > Eospalax > Eospalax fontanierii. Next base: position 42,968,907 of record CM069524.1, read on the forward strand.
AGAGGCTGGAAGAGGATGTTGGATCCCCTGGAACTGGCATTATAGGCAGTTGTTAGCTATCATGTGGGTGCTGGGAACCAAACCTCTGCAAGAGCAGCAAGTGTTCTTAATCTTCTTAATCACTGAGCCATCTCTCCAGTCTAACAGCTGTGTTTTGACTGTAACCTGTCATGTGCTGCCAGTGTGGAATTTTCTTCCTGTTGTGGTAGATTGGTATTCAGAAAGTTTCAGAATTTGGAACGTTTCTGATTTCAGATCAGAGCTATTCAACCCTCATTTTAAAATAAACGAAAAGGAGATGATCAGCATACATCAGAGGTGGCCTCTGGGGCCATGCTGTTGCCCTCAGCCTACAACCCCCACTCCGGTGTGCTTCACCTTTCCATCCTTTCTGCCCTCGAGCTCCTGGGAAACCAGAAGGCCCAGGGTAGCCCACTCTTCCTTCTGATCCTTTAAGGCCAAACAGGAAACCTAAGAGAGAACACAGAGCAAGAACATTAGTGTGCACACCAGGAGAGCTGGCATTCTGAACCCAGCTCAGGTTCTTGGCCAAGACTCCCAGTGCCCCTGAGCCCCAGTTTCATTCCCAATACCTCTGAGAACAGAAGCATAGAGGCAAGAGTTATCCCTTCCGAGAAGCACTGAGCCCAAAGGAAGGTTTCGGCTTTTCAATTATGTAACTGGAATTTCGATGCCCACACGTTTCTGTTCTTCCTCAAAGACCCCTCCCTCTCACTTCAAAGGAAAAAGCCCCAGAATTAAAATAAACTCAGCTTTACTGTGCCCTTTATGGGAGTGATGGGTGCACACATGTGCTCAGACCTTCTTCTCCTCTTTCACTTCTTTGTACACACATACACACACTTGTACACATGGGTTTAGTGTGATTAATGGGAACCCTCCTGAAAAACCAGGACTCGGCATGACCTTAGCCCCGACTCTCCTCTTCTAGTCAGTTATCAATCACGGTTGTTGCAGTGCTCCAATAATCCCACACAGGGATACGGGGTGACCAGCTAAGACATCCTAAGACCAGCAAGATTTGAGAAGTCTTTGCGGAAATTGCCACCTAGTGGTAGACATGGGGCTGCATCTCCAGGTGACCACAGCTGGAAATAGGAGCCCATCATCTGTGATTCTGCCCCTCGCTGTCTCACTCTGTAGTCAAAGCTGGCCTCGAACTCACGATCGTCCTCCTGCCCCAGCTTCCCAAATGTTGGGATTACAGATGTGAGTCCCCATGCCTCATCACTGTTAAATCTAGTAATGCTCATAGAGCCAACAAACAGAACAGTCAAAGCTCTACAGAAGCTAAAAATGCATGTGGCCCCATGCTCCACAAGGCACCAAGGGTGGGAGGACTGAGTCCTACAGGATGCAGGAGAGGGAAACGCCGACTGTAAAGGCATTTGCTCTGTGCCTGGAAGAGGGCAGTGGAGAGCTTCTCGGAGCTGAGGTGTTATGGAAAGGTGAGTGAGTATTGTTCTGTGTAATCTAACCTGACTGCACATTTAACACAGCCTTACTCACTCATTCATCCACCATGATCCGGTTCCTGAGCTCTGCCAGGCTGCAAGCCAGGAGCTGCGTTAGGCACTGGGAACCAAGCCCGCCTGGAGCCGACAGCTGAGGCGTGGGGACACAGTTAACACGCGGGGACACAATTAACACGCTCAGCAAACAAATGTGGATTTTCAGATTATAGCCGGTGTTGAGGGGAAGCAAGAGGGAGCATAGCTCATCTAGAATGGATGGTGCCAGGAGAGGTTTCGGAGGAAATGAAACGAACTAGGGGCTGACAGAGGGAGCTGGCAGGACAGGGGACAGGAGTATCCAGAAATGGAACTAGAGTGGCCAAATGGCCCTTTACCAGGAAACAGCCATCACTGGAGGGTGCACGAAGGGAACATGGGGTGGGGTTGTATGGGGAAGGGAGCCCATCCTGCTGGGCTTTTATCACAATGGCCAGCTGCACCAGGAGCCATGAAGGAATTAAGGAGGATGTCTGAGTCACATGATGGATCCAGCTTGGGGAATGCCCCAGACTCCTGGGTTCTGGCTCATGCTCTGGGGTGAGGGATGGGATACCAGGGGCCTTGTTAGGCAGGGAAAGAGGGAGAGGGCGGAGACCTACAGCTCCACACTGGGCTTTCAGAGGTTGAGGAGTCCTGGCTGTTTCCATTGAGAAGTTTTGAGTTTGTAGCTCAGAGCACAGAGTAGGCGTGGCTACATTCCCATTGGAGGGTTTGCCCAGATGGAACTTCAAGGGGGTTCCAGTGGCTACTGGAGGGGGAGAGCAGGAAGAAGAGGAGACAGAGGAACCCTGTAAAGTGTCCAAAGAAATAAGGACAATGGACAGGCACTGAGAGGAGAGACTCTCTGAAAGAAGTGTCCCCATGCCTCCTATACTACTGGAAGGGTTGAGGAGACAGAGATGCCCCTCAAGTGGCACCTTAGGAGCTGCTTAGGTCATGGTTCGGCTCTATCGTATACCTTCCAGCCCTACTGACAGGGGACACAAGAAACGTGGGTCACAGGTAGAGGAAACCAACCATCCAGACTTTAGGAACTCTGACATTTAAAACTAGGGGCCTGTCATCAAAGAGGAGTGTCCTTCGTGGGAGGTAACAAGGACTTCATAAAGGCATAGAAGAGCCATGTGAAGGTGACTTTTGTCTCTCTCCTGGGTTGCTTTCCTCTAATTCATTAATAATTTCAAACAGGTTCTTTGGGATATGGTATTCATCAGTGACATCTCAGCCAGACCTTTAGGAAGAAGCCAGTGACAATAACAGCCCAGGCTGATTTCTGACTTCTCCACATTTGAACAGAGCAGTCAACACTGACTCAGTCAGCTGAACTAAAAAGGACAGCCCGCAGAGCATTTCACCCAGAAACACAATGGCCTTCAAGGCTTGCTTTTCCTCTCCCACAAAAGACTAAGCATTCTGGTTTCCAGCAAATGCAAGATGTAAAAGAGGAGGAACGCAGCTCTGGAGAAAAGATCCCAGAAGTTTTACTCTAGAGAAAATGTTGAGCTCTGTCGGAATTAAGACCAGTTATACTAAATTACAATATACATCTTTAAAAGCCAATGGTTGGCTACTTTTTGCATAAGAGGTTGCTAGAAAAGCAGATGACTTGATAACAATGTGTCTCCCCGAGAAGATATCTAAAGGGGAATTTAAGTTGAATGCTCTAAAATCTTTAGCTGATGAACTTTATCTCATACTAGTTTTTCTAATGAGTAAATTCCCTCAATAGTCTGTAATCGAGATCAGATTGTTATCTAGATTAGTTTATGTTAGTAAATCAATAAATTATAGACAGTGAGCAAGATTTATACAAGAAGATAGTGTATGTTTGTGACTATAGATTTGGCAAGGAGTCACAGGGCGATGGCTCAGTGAGGTCTCACTCACAGCGTGCTCTTATGACTTTAACACATTTCGTTCCAAACAAGGAAAAAATATGCTATGGTTGCATCAATATTAACAAATACAACTCACATCACATCAGTATTAACAAATACAACTCACATCAGAAGTACTACTTCCAGCATAAAAGAAAACATTAAAGATAACATTATTCAAATGCATCATGCAGGGAAACACTGACACTTTTAAGTTTTCTAAAGAATGTGGGAATCTGTGATTTCTTTCCCGTTGAAAGAAAACTGGGTAAGTAGAATAATAGCAATAAGTTAAAATTTACTGTAGACTATGGAATGGAAGCAGAGAAGTGACCCGCAGTTCTTTGAATGGAAGGAATACATAGAGATCCTTCTAATACCGCCAACTTTCCTTCTAGAGATGCAGAAGAGAAGGAACTTCCCAAAGTAAGAGAACATGGACCTCTGAATTTGAAATTTAACACCAGGATGCTCTGCCCCGCTGAAGGGAGGCTCCAGGAGAGCTTGTTGCAGATGCTGTCAGTTGAATGGAAACTATTTGGGGAAGAAGAGGGCTACGCTTGGGTCAATGTTACTCAGAAAGAGAGTGTGAACTCGTATTCCTTCCAATGCCTCATTCTCCACTCTCTCCAGGGTAAGAAGTGTTGCTGTGAGGAATTTTACAACATCTGAAGTATACTGAACACTATAGCTGCAGAGGATGGTAAGCTATATATACCCTTCCTTGGTGGACAGAGCATTCTCAACATAAGGTCAGCATAGAATGTCATAACCTGAAAATATCTCCCCGGCTGATCCGGGAACTACCCTCCCAGCTGACCTAGGGATCATCATCATCCTGGCTGAACTGCAGAGGACGGTAACTGACTTAGGGATCACCTTGGCTAGCCTGAAGATCACCCCAGCTGAATCTAGGGCTCACCCTGGTTGACTCAAGGATCACCCTGGGGCACGGGCTGGTCATACATTCATCCTTGTTTACAGTATAGACTCTTCTGGTCCCTTCTTGTCATCAACTACTATCTCTAGTGGTTTTGGCTCTGCACAGGCAACAGGCAGAGAAGTCAATCTTCTCACCCTCACAATTGTTGAAGCAGAGGAGAGGGACTATGAGATAGGGAGTAAGACGCGCTGCCCCTGTTGGAGGGGGATGTGTTCAGCTGACTTCAGGGACCCCAGGGCAGCAATTTCAGCTCATAGCTCCTTCCAGATACAGCATCTCAGATGCCCTGCTGAAACCACAGAAGCCATGGCTCACTGGGTAAGAGTCAGAGAGGCATTGGTTGCTGTCGCAGTTCCTCTGTGAACCCTGGAGTTAACCCCCCGCCCCCCCCCATCCATAGGCCTACTAGATCAGCTAAGAGTCACCGAATAGAAAAGCCTAGATGACACCCAACTTGGTTAGGCTCTAGGTGAACACCTGCTGATGCTTTCCACTCACCATCTGGTCCAGGGAGCCCAGCGGGCCCAGGAACACCTGGGAGCCCTGGTTTTCCATCAGCTCCGGGTGGGCCAGGATAGCGTGCAGAGAAGCCCTGTTCTCCTTTGAAGCCTTTGGGTCCCATCTCTCCTGGAAGGCCTCTCTTCTCACCTGAAACCCAATAGCATTCACAACAGGTGAGCATCCTGATATTTAAAGACTGGATCAGTCTTCCTGCCAAAGGGGACTTCCAGCACCAGTAGGTGGCACAGCGTAGCTGACAGCAGAAGGGGCATATAGCCTTGTTATGTTTCTTCATTATTATTTGTCAACTCTCACAGCCTCCCTCAAAGTGGCCTGGGATTGTGACCATTTGCCAACAATGTTGGATGATACCCCTGCCTCCTTCCATCCACGGAGGGGATCGTGCCAGTCACTCATCAGTGACATAATCTAACCCAGCTGGTGGTTATTGTTGCATGAGCCAGGTCCCATATATTTGGAATGAGCCTCTCAACTCATCAGAGCTGAGGCTACTTCATGAGAAGGAGGGACAGTACAACAGGAAAGCCACACGGCCAGCAGCACCTACTGGTTCATGTCCAGACTTGAGTCCCAGGTACCTTCTGATACCACAAAACTCTGTTACCTCCAATGGACAGGCCTGGGGGTCCTACAGGGCCAGGGTCTCCTGGCTGGCCCCGGCTTCCTGTCTCCCCTTGAGCTCCTGGGAATCCTGGGTCACCTCTGGCACCTAGAACCAAGACAGCCCACACCATGAAACTCAGACTGATGTCTATGGACAAGCCCCCACGTCCCCATAGCAATGAGCCTACCATCTACAGGCATTCACTTCCCCGTGAGTATGTATGTGCTGAATTCTCTGTACACTGTGAGAGGCAGGGAGTATTCAAATGCTGAAAATACAGGGTCAGTTCTGCTGGCAAGGGCCTCATTCATAGACTAACAGGGTAAAATACCGATAAATATTTAAAAATACAGCAGGTGCAGAAGATGCCAAAAGGATACATGGAGGTTTCAATGGAGAGTAAACTCCTTTTGAGGGAAAACTATGACACTGAGGGACCACAGAGAATAGAAATAATAGACATTATAATGTCGTTAGTGCTGAGCTCTGCGTGTACACACAGCACTGAGGCTCCTCCCACAAGCCAGGGAAGGGAATCCAGAGGGGATGGAAGCACACTGAGGTGACCAGCCCAGCAGCCTCCTTGGGCAGGATGGGGCTAGAGTGTGGGGTACAGGAAAACAGGTAGAAGACACTGTTGAATCTGTAACTACAGGGAAGTGACAGGATCAGAAACCCATGTGCGAAGTGTACGGCAGAGGCTAGGGCAGGAAGGACAAGCTTCCAGTGATGGTCTCTAATGGCGCCATGGGAACCACCAGGAAATCTGGGTCCCAGCTGTCTCCAGTGGCTGTGTATTGAATATCTTTGTTTTGCTTCACTTGGGAAATCTGTCTGGAAAGTTTACGACTTTCTTCTCTTTTACAACGGAAGGGAATGTGATGAGGCTCTGTCATGCACCAAAGCTTTTGTACTAACCTTTTGCCAGGGAAGGATGAGGCAAGTAGGAAGGGGGTCCTGGGGGGCCTCGTTCCCCTTGTTCTCCCTGAAGAAAGGGAAGACCGTGAAGTTAGCTTTTCAGAGTTCTGGCAATTACAAGGACCTCTGCACCTTCTGCTTTGTGAGATGCATGCTCTGCAGAGCTGCCTTACAGTGACTTCAGATATACCATAGATTTTCCTGCTCTTCCTAGATATGCCCTCGAGCAGGAAAGACTACCCACAGGTCTGGCTCTCTTATCAGCCAGCCTCTGTCACCTCACCTGGTCCTTCCTGCCAGTACTGAGGGTCAATGACAAAAGTCTCATGCTCTTTTGGGTACTGGAGGTACCTCTTCATCTTGTGACTACAAAACCTGCCTCCTCCCACCCTCCTGGTCTATGCGCTTCCAGAGACAGGCCTAGTACAGCCCACTGGCCCCTGCAGCACATGGTACTCCCTCCTCAGGGAAGCACATTTAATAAACTGCTGCTTATCTCCTCTGTCCCATGTCCCATGTCCTATGTTTTGGGGGAACTAGAACTGTTTTGGGTGGGGTGCTACCTTCTCCCAAGGGAGCAGGACACCATCAAAAGGAAAGAAATGCATCACCTTGGGTCCTCGGGGCCCACTGGGGCCTTGGAAACCATCAAGACCTCTGCTTCCCTGCAAGAGAGATACAGGCTTGTTATCTTCAGTCCAGCAGGAAACTCTAGAAAGTGACCTCTCGCCACTCCCACCATCACCACCAATGCAGCCACCAAGAATCCCTGTGAACATCCCTTCTGCCCAATGTGTGTTCAATTTCTCTGATTTAACGTCTTGTTAAAGCTGCTTTGCTTGAACTGCAGCCAGAGTCTAAATGTGGCGTTTGTCTGCAGCGTCTGTCAGTTTGGTTCCTGACAGCTTTTCTTCTGCACCCTTCCCTTTGCACTTCTTTTGGCTTCTTTTCCTTGGCTGCTGGTGTTGAGGACATTGGTGGCTTGTGCTGTGATTCTGTGGTGGGTTCGTCTTCCCACCTTCATGCACTGTACGATACTGGCTTCCACCCCTTCCAGGCTCCACGTCAGCTGTCTGAGTGGGAGGCTCTGCTTCCTCCAGCCTCAGCTCTAGGGACTGAGGGCCTGCTGTCCCACTAGTGATTCCTGGTTGATGAACGGGGAACGGCACTAACACCCGATCCTTCTTCTAAAATCTTCCTCCAACTTTCAGTTGTCATCAAACAGAATCACCAATGCCTCTTGATTTAGGATTTTTCTTTTCATTTAAAAAAATTCATAATTCTAATTTTGTCGCTAGTCTCCATCAAATGATTATTGATAAAGTATCTTGGACAGGTATGCAAAGCTTTCTGAAGACGTTATTCCCTCTTGTTAAAAACCATATATGATGCAGATCTTCCAAACCAGGATGCCACAAGCCAGCACTGTGAAATGGGCCTGTCAGGTTACTTTATAGGGATTTTCAAACCCAAGCTCTTACATGGTTTTTGATGGACTAAGATTGGGGTTTTCTCTTGTGGGGCTGTGACTAACTCTGGCCCTTTCCCTCAAACTAGGCGGAGCTAAATACTCAAGAGCCATTGCCTTTATGTCATTCAAGCCCAGGCAGGTAAGACCAAGCACTGGCAGGGGTCTCAGCAGCCAGCAGGGGCACAGGCTGGAAGCATTCATGGTTAGGCTGCTTTTCTAGGAAATGTCTCAAGTGCTGGCCAGCAGGCTGCTGCTGTCCTATGTGTCTGAACATGCCTTCATGTCTGAATGGGTTTCTAGATCCTTCCTCAGCCCAATGACACAAGGAACACCAGTCAGTGTGATACAACTTGGGGCCTCAGTGGAAAGACTTCTCTTGAGAGGAACTCCACAAGGGGACAGCTTTCACCCACGCTGCCCATCCATACCACAAGAGAGTCGTGCTCAGTGTACAGTTCCCAAAAGATCAGGTCTCTGTGAGAATGCTCTACAGGCTGGAAAAAAATTCTGCCATTGATAAACAGGTTTCCCCAAACAAGGAGGGGGAAACAATAGCTAATGTTTCAGAAAATTTAATGTAGCCATATACATAAAAGATCTCCCCATTCCCGACTGGAGTTCTGTTTACCTTGGTATGGATACGTGGACCTGTGTGTGTGTGCATGCGGAATGTGGAGAAGGTTCTCCTTTTCTGCAGGGGGCAGACGCTTCCCAGATGCTCTGCTTCCTCCCACTTGGACGTGCTGTTTTTATGGGTCACTCCCCGCAGCGGCTCCTCAGAGCTGCCTTTGGTTACTGTCTCCTAAGGCTACAGTCTTCAGCACATCTGGAACATCAGGGGGTGGGGATGCGGAGCAGCAGCTGGGCCAGTGGGATGATGTAGGGATACACGCCGTGAGGTTTATACTAACACACAGGACAGTGAGTCATTTGTGTATGTCTGCCTATGTCCCTGTTTTTTCAGTTGAGTAAACTATTTCTCCTGACCCAGATGTCCATTTCTTCCCAAGTTGTGTGACTGCAGAGAGAAAACTGGATGGGTGTCCCTACCATCCTTGAACCCGAGCCACAGTAGCCAGAGGACCTGGTGGCCAGGGCTTACTGGGTTCTTGTCTTCATGGACTGCTGGGTCCCAGGGGCAGTTGTGTTGGACCATGTCTTTAAGCCCTGCAGCTCCTTTGTGTCAAGTGAAGAATGAGTGGGAGGAGGATGTCACCAGCCCACCTCGCAATGGGAAGACTCTGACTACACAGATGGGTGGCAACAGCTGAGCTTTGGATTCAATGTCCACTTCAATCCAGTCTTTATAATACCTGCTCATTCTCTGGCCTTTGGTTGGACAGCAGTGGGGACAGTTGTTATCTCTGGTAGTCTCTGTCACCTTCAGTGACACTCCTAGCAGTCACTAAAGTGATGGAAAGTTGGGTGTAGTTAGGGTGTGGCCTCCAGCCTGAGTTTAGGGCCAGTGATGAGAAGGGACAAGGATGACAAGAACAGAGACAGGGGTCTTCCAGGTGACGATGGGTCAGTGCCAGAACACGAGGCCAATGCAGCCTGCAGTCAGAGACATGGAAGTCAGTGGCAAGACTATCTGCCATCCCAGAACAGTTACATGGCTCCTCTACCCTTGGACTTGCTCACCATGGCCTCCGGGTCCACCAGTGTCACATGGCCACCCACTGTGGCATCCTGAGCAAGATTCAAGGGCGTGGTCATTCTGAGGCTAACTGGTTTCTGTGCATCTGACAGGACTGTGTGATGGAAACACCACCCGTGGGCACCCTGTGCATACACCCTGGCGCTCACTGTAAGCTGACGGGAGGCTTGGATGTATCCCAGGAGTCAGTGAACATGGTGTATCTGTGTTGCAAACCTCTGAAGCTTCCTAGTGGGCGGCAGAAGCAAATACGCTATGGTGGGACAACGTCCACAGTGCACTAGGAACCGTGCAGAGCAGCACGGCACGTATGTGTTTATTCCTTTGTCGTCACGTGACCGTGTACACTGGCAATGGTCTGAAGCCGGACCCCAGGACTGTCCCCTCTGGGTGACAGGAGGGTGCTGACCTCTGCAGTAGATGGGCTGTGCACCTGCATGTTCTAGGGCAAATCTTGTGTGTAGAGTGGACATTATGAGAAAATAAATCATTAATTGGAGAAAAACACTTCTATGTGTCCTTTCTGCTCTGACTAGTGTTTAGCCGATTCTAAACCTGGTCCAGACTCATTTGTAATACATTTCTCACACACATTTTCTTTTTTAAAAAAATCAAAACTGTGTTCTCAGAGCACATGATAAAAACAACTACTAGGTCATCATTAAACACAAGCAAGTGTCAAAATGTATGTCGAACACTAAGAAATACGACGAGGAAGGTGCCCTCAGTCACCAGCTGACAACCTCGGAGTAACAATCACACAGAGGGTACGGGGTCTAGGACTCAGGACAGAGACTTGAGTCATTGGGAAGAACCAACAGATTAATTAGCAAAACAGAGACAACAGTGACTGCTCTGCTGAGGACTGTGAGGGTTGGGGTGATGGCTCACGTGACTGTAAATGCAAGGAGCATCCCAAGTGGATTTTGGAGACAAGTATTTCCTTCGGTATCATCAGTTCAGTGCATGAGCCCTCAGGCCCAGAGCAGCTCCAATTTTTCGTAGCAGACTTACCTTCTGTCCTAAGGCTCCTTTCTCCCCATCCAGGCCAGGAAGACCCTAGGTTGGATAGAAAACAGAAGCAATGAGCAACAGTTGGCCTGCGAGGGCTGCAGTGGGTACCAGCCACTGTCAGAGCAGCCTCTGCTTTCAAGGTTTGTAAGAATAGCTACAAGTGGCCAAATTCAACCCCAAGTGCCAAGGAGGATGGTGGTGCTCAGGTCATGGCTCTGAAGGTGGCACCTGCCTCTTGGGGCTGAGCCTCCCACCACATTCTTCTTAGACTCTTGGGGTAACTGGAAATTAACCTATGTTCTAGTCATACTCTGTAGTTGGTTACAAAAACTAGTTGAGCTTCATGTGAGTAGAAACCTCCAATGCTTTAAAACCTCAGCATGGGGTGAGTGTGGGCTTGCAGGTTAAAATGCACCTGACAGGAGTGTCCACACGATGGCTGTGTACACCCAGTGGCTGGCTGGAACCAGGGCTGGACTCAGGCGGGGGATGGGGGTGGGGAGAATGGGAAATCTCTACTTTTTTAAAATTTTGCTGTGAATCTAAAAACTGCTCTAAAACAAAAATCTGCTTAAAAAGTGAAAAAAGCCAGGGCTGGAAGACGGCTCAGTGGTTGGGAGCACTGGCTGCTCTTGTAGAGCACCCACATGGCACCAAACAACCATCAGTAACTCCAGTTCCAGGGGATATGATACCCTTTTCTGGTCTGCACAGGCATTGCATGCCTGTAGTGCACTTAAACATATTCAGGCAAAACACTCATGCACATAAAATAAAACACATAAATCAAAAGCAAACAACTGTGGGTATAAAGTGCATGGCTTACCCGCGCTCCCGGAAAGCCCATGATGCCTTCCTCGCCCTTCAAGGGGATGCCCTAGAAGAAAGCAACCACAGTGTGAGGTGCCTGAGGCTTCCCTGCCAGCAGACCACTCTGTAGCCTTTCCAGGCCCCTCAGTAACAGGATGTTGGCATGGGGTAATGTGGGGCAGACAGAATCCAGGGGTTGTCTGCATTGCTCTTATCTACAATGATGCATGTCACAGTCACAGGGTAAGCAACAGTGAGCGGAGCACTGGGAGGAGGAGCCAGGTTAGACTGGGTGAACAGGATAATAGAGAACCCCTTGGCCCAGAGCAGAGGCTCTCCCTTCCCAGCGCCTCATTCACACACTGTCATTACCAGCTTATAACTCCAGTAAAATGCTAATTAGCCAATATTATTATACAAAATGCATTAAGTACGAGCAAGACCCAAGACCCCATGGGTGAGGACCAACACACATCCCACCATTCCAACAAGAGTCCCGAAGGACTGAGCAGGGAAAGTTTTCTGCTGGACTTACTGGTATCCCTGGCTCTCCCTCGCTCCCCTTTTCACCCTGTGAAGAACACAAGAAATAAGAAATACGCATTCACTTGAGAACAGAACTTAGACATCAACCCTGGCTTAGGATATGAGATGAAAAGTATTTGATAAAACTTCAAGCAATCATGATGAATTCATGGCAACCTAGAACTCCTAACGGCTGCAGCTTCAAATTCAAACGGGGAAAAAAAAGTGCTATTTCTCTAGATTTTTCACAGAAAGAATGAAATCCTGTGTGGTCTATAACATGCCCGGGAAATCATTCTCTTTTCTGCCTGAGCCATTATCTGCATCACCTACAGGGAACACATTCCTCTGGATGCCCTGTAGCTGGATATTAACTCCTGCATACCCACCCATGGTAGGAAGACAAGCCCCCAGGAAGACCACAAACAATCAGTCAAATAAAGTATTACTAGGAAGGTCCGCAGAGGAAAAGCGGCTTTGGAAAGTAGCACTGATTCTCTTTGATATGTATAGCAGACCCTGCCTGCCATCTCCCAGGTCACATTTGTCAATGGTCACTCCTGACTTGGGTCATAGCTGCCCTGAGACAGGGCCCTGCCTGCCCATCCCACCTGTGACTGAGGACTCAAATCCCATAATGACAGATACTTGGGGACTATAGTCTATTTCTAAGAACGATGCTTCAATGTTTGGGGTTTTAATGTCATGTCCTGTATTGTATATACCGATATGATTCTAAGCCCCAGGCCCTCAGAATCTGTCCATAGCTCTGTGATGTGGGTGTGATGGTCTTTACTGTTCTGACATCACAGGAAGGCCTAGGGAGCCTGCCATGCCTGAGTCTGGCGGCTCTGGCAGCATGTGAAACTAGGGAGAGACCAGGACTTAGCTTTGACTGCAGCCCAGAAAGCTTATATTTTAATTAGCTTTGCTTCTTAATTTGGATATGGGGTCTTATTATGTTGCACAGGTTGGTTTCTATCTGAGTTCAAGAGATTATTTTACTTCAGTCTTTTGTGTATCTGGGACTAAAGCTAAAAAGCACTAAAAAAGTTTTGAGACAGAGTCTCATTATTTGACCCCAGCTGGCCTGGAACTCTCTAGATCAAGTTGGCCTTGAACTCAGAGATCTGCCCATTTCTACTTCCCAAATGCAAAGATTAAAGCATTGCAGTACCATGCTTGGCCCTAAAAAGCCTAATTTCAATCACATGGAATATCAGCATAAGTATAATAGAAGAATCAGAAAATTGCACTTGATCAAAACAAATAAACAAGAGGAGGGAGGGAGGGAGGGAGGGAAGGAAGAAGGGAAGGATAGAGGGAGGGAGAAAGAGAGAGAGAGAATATGTTCCATATAAGCAAAGAAACAAAAAATTAACTTTTGTGAATCTAAGGCTCTATGTCCTTGGCGTTAAGGTATGCTGGAAACTCTTGTACATATAGACACACTCCAGTGATTTTCAGTGGACTCCTGGGTTCTCAGATTCCTCTTAGTTGAAAGGATGGACTGGCAAAGTCATCTCCCTGTGAATCACCAACTGTTTTGGAGCACTGAGAAGATTTCAGCAGGCCCTGGTTGGGTTTTTGTGCATAATTCACCAATTTGGTAGTGAGGTCTTTACCATCTTGGGATGCAACCGTTTGCACAAAATTGAAGAAAGCTACTCTTTCTTCTTTTCCTAATTAACTAAGAAAGAGTAGCCAGCCTCTTTACCTTGTACAGATCAGGATGGAACGTGGTCGTCGTGGGTCCGACGACTGTGGTGTCAGATGGAATCCCATTGGGTCCTGGCTGTCCTACGTCACCCTATGAATTGTACAGCAATAGTGATGATTTTGAGTCAGGTATAACTTGAATGACAGCACAATACCATCACACAGTGCTATTTTGCTTTGTATAACACCACAGGCATATCTATTTTGTATTGTAAGAGTTAAAATAATCACACCACAATAATCATCATATAAAATGTCTTGAATCAGGTTTTCATTACCAATTATTTAGAATTTATGTGTCAGGGTCACACAGGTCATAACAATTCTGTGCCACAATTGAATCTGGGGGAATATAGTCCTGGACGGCTTTCTACACAAGGGGATTATAAGGTCTGAAAGCTAGATATCTTTGAGGGTTCTTAGTGAGAACTACCCTAATATTGCTTGCCAAGATTGGCACCAGGATCTTAGACAGGTCTAAGAAGATTCCAGGGTTACCACCAATTCTCCAGATAATGGTGTTTTTACACAGTGACTAGAATAAACACCTCACATGCCCTTCACTGCCTTTGTGTTGTAGCAGCAGACTTGGCCAGCAAGCCTTGCATGGTATTCCTGCCACAGAAGAAACTCCAGAAACTAAGTGTCTTTTCTTTTGCTATTTCCACATACAAATGACACATTAAGTTTGAGCCAAGCAATCACATAACAGGAATGGCAGCAGACCGAGGTGGCATATCAGCTTCTGTAAGAGCGACTGAGCATTCTGAGCATCTATTAACCCAGTCCAAAACTATTCACGTTCACAGTGCCTTTGAGTGCTTTGGTGTGTTCAGTGATGTTATGAGTAAGGTTTTCATGGACTGTAGACATTAACTTCAGTCCCACAATCCCCTGGGTGCCCATGCTCTCCTACCAATGGCTTCTCCTCAGATTCTCCTTCCTTATTACTATGGCATATTTCATGGTATAAGACTTTATACTTTTATGTGTTTGGATCTTCAATTTTTTTTATGTCTGAGGAGTTTTTGACTTTGTTTAGTGGATTCAATAAAAAGGCAGAATGGGGACAGAGTTACAGTGCTCATACAGCAGGCTCAGAGGGACAGGTCTGCTGCACAGAAAGTAGGCAGCTCACAGGGTACAGAACTGTGTGTAGGAACCATGTACCTTTCCCAGGACATGAGACTTTTGAATGATAGCACTGGGGACAGGGGTGTGACATGTCATACGGCCGTCTCTCAGGTCTGAATTCAGCCAGGGCAGCCATGTGACCTGGGCTCTTAAGTGGCTCCATGTCCACCCTGAGCTCTTGGCTGAGTCCCCTTCCACATCTCTGGGTCGCACACATTAGAAGACACTCAGGAAATACTTGTACTTCTCAGTGCTGAACATGGGCAGGACTTAGGAGTCCTTGTCCGAGTCTAGGTCAACCCAGATAGCTCATATTCATGTCTCACTGATCCATAATTATCTCTGGAGTGCAGTCAACCTGGCACTCAACCATAATGAGTTCCCTGTGAAAACAGCCTGTTTGCAGAGCACCCCAAGAAGGCCAGGTTAACTTTGGCAATGACCATCCCTTCATTTCTGACTTCTGCTTACTGCATGTTTCCACTTGAAAGCATTAGACTTCCTTTACCTTGTCACCTGTTTCTCCATAAAAACCAAGTCCTCGGTTGCCCTGAAAAAAAAAAAATGACTTTTGTGAGTTTTCAAGAATCAAGAATCATAGTGAAAAAATATTTTTTAGAAAAAGAAACCTAAGACTTCCCTATGTGTGACAGTGCTGAACCATGATGCCTATGAAGTGCTCTTGTAGGAGCCAAGAGACTGCCTGGTGCTAAGACCGAGGCCCAGGTGAGGGGGAGCTGAAAGAGATCCTGCCAGATGGTGCATTAGCATGGGGCCTCCTCAAAGAGGAGTCCAGAGTTTGCAGGTTCTAGGTCCTCTAGTGAACAGCCCAGCTAATCCCCCGGATTTCACATATGAAGATCACAACTCATCTCCTTTTGATAAAATCATCCTAATTTCATATCAACACTTCTTCATATTTAACGGTTTTAGAGAACACTAATCACACTTATGTGCCTATTTGGACTTTTTTCCGAGGCAGGTCTGCAACTCAGCCAGGATTTATTTAAAGTTTCTCCAATGAACAGCTAGACTGGAGTCAGCCTGCCCTCACTCCTAAGACCAGCTACGTAAGAAGTCCTGCACAAATTCACACATGGTTCCGGCACAGCGTTCTTCTCTTTTATTCCCAAGCAGCTATGCTTCTTTCCTGGGGTCTCTCTATTGCTATGGAGAGCAAGAGTCACACAAGACCCCTCAGATCTTTCTCCCTGGAGTCTACCATCTGCCCCTCCAATGCCTGGATATTTTCTGAAAATACAAACAAAGCCTTTAATCAAGTTCTGCTTTTCCTCTTTGCCACCTGGCTGGAGCTGAAAGCACAGCATGTTGTCTAGGCTAGATTAGAAGGCCACACTATTCCCACAGTCCTCTCTGCTCATGAGCTGCTTGTCAAAGCCACCAGGAAGTGCCTTGGCCCAGGGTGAGAGGGCTGTTTGTATTTGCAGCAGTCAGCGGAGATCTGAGGCCAGAGCCTGGACTGGGCCTCGGCTTCCTTGGCCCTGCGGCCCTGCTGGCTTCCGCTGCCCTTGGCTTAGGTTCCTTCCCACCCTGCTCAGAGCTGTCTGATAGGGGTTGGGGGAGTTCAGAAGTCTCAGTAAGTTCCAGCTCCAGCTGGAAGCTCTGGTGGAGGGGATGGGAGCTGAGGGGTATGCTGGAGGGTGGCAGCCAAGGTCACAAGGGGTCACAGAAACGGGATTGCATATGGTGCAGGCGTGGGAACGTGAGGGCTTGCACCTGGATTTGGAACAGTGGATAGCTCTTTCTAAGCTTCCCTCTGGACCCTAGCATTCTGAGCTTTGATCAGACATTCTCCTTGCCAGCATTACTGAGTTTGCATGTTTATCCAACTTTCCCAGATCATTATGATCCCGGGTTCTTTTGTCCAAGTGCTTTCCAAGACTCTAACACCTGCTGGGTTCTCCTTCTACTAATTTAACAGTCACCCTATGATAGAAGCAGTGTGGCTTTGGGCTCCAGCCTGGCTCAGCAGCATGAGACATGTCCCAGGCTCTGGTAGACCCATGCTATATCCAGGAGGGATCAGAGTCCCCGCTCCTCTTAAACAGGGTTCCCTTGTCCATCCTGTTAAGTTGCACCTGTAGATAAAAAGGATCTGTATCTAGATTGGTTAACTGCACATCCTCCATCAAACACTCATCAGTGCGACTTGTACACAGTCATAGAACTGTCAGAGCTGCAAGCAATACTACCATCCAGCATCTTCGCTTGGGCTTGGGGTAGGTGTTCTGGACACCTCATGGGGTCTAGTCCTGAGTATCAAGTCTTTAATCCTGCAAAATGGTTCTCAGTGTATTCTAAACCAGAAATAGTTTAGTCAAGTTAGTCTCGTCAAAAAAAAATGCATTCATAGTCACCTACAAAGCCCTCCCTTACCCTCATCCCCAACAACTTACTGGTAGTCCTTTAGGTCCAGGGGGCCCCGGTGGTCCCTGCAGAAACATAAAGACATGTGTAAGCTGTTTTCTTTCTCCCAGGACCCAGGTGACATCTGCTAGGAGGCCCCGGGAAAATCATTGACTGTCTACTCAAACAGCGTGGTTGGAGCTTCCCCACATCTGCCTTGGGGAAAACGAAAAGCCAGAAGGAGGGCCGGGTCACTGTCCTCAGATCGCACCAAATGTACCACTGTCCACTGACAGCTGTTTCTGGTTTGCTTGTGTGTTTGGGTTTGTGACTTCACCCGTGTCCTTTGTAAGGTCCCAGGCCCTGTGACTGCAGCCAGGTGCTTCTGATCTCCTGGGGGAATTCCCCGTAAGATATGGTCACATTTTGGTGATGGATTCACAAGGGCTTACAGACAAAATAAATCCATAGGCTGATTCCACAGAACTGAGAGTCTGCCTGCAAGCACCATTTGTGTCTTTATGTGAGCACTGGAAGTCAGCCTCACTCAGGACAAAAGTAGTTACAGTGTTGCAAAGAAATGGATACCAGTGTGTGGGCACGGGAGGAGGCATGGGTGATTTCCAGAGCGTGGGAAGGTCTTCAGAGCCAGACTGGCTATGGCCTGGTGTGCACAGCCTCGGGTTCTCTGAACGATATTTACTTAGTGTTCACATTCATTTATGGGAGTAGGTGTATGTATATGTGTAGGTGTGCATGGTGCATGTACATGTGTGTATGTGTGCCAGTATCAGGCCCGGGGGCACAGCCTCAGGTTTTCTGAACTGTATTTATTTAGTGTACGTGTGTGTGTGCGCGCGCACGTATGTGTGTGTACATATGGAGGCTGGTGGTCTTCCTCAATTATTCAATTATTCTCCACTCTATTATTATTTGAGGTAGGGTCTCTCACTGAACCTGTTGCTCACTAATTCGGCTATCCTGGCTGGCCAGCAAGCTCTAGGGATCCTCCTGCTTCCACTTGCCCAGCTCAGTGATTACAGGCATGTGCACCACCATGCTTAGCTTTTATACATGGTGCTGGGGATTAAACTGAGGTTCTTATGCTTACACAGTAAGCACTTCATTGACTAAGTCACCTCTCCAGTCCCTTTGAACAATATTTAAAGAGGAAAATCTCAGCCTGCACAGCCCTCGCTACATTAGTGGGCCAGTGGCCATTCACAGAAGAATGAGGCGTGTCTCATCCTGTGCTCCTCCACCATTCTGCTTTGGCTGAATCTGCCTTAGCCAGCGTTGCTGCAGAAATGGCTCTCACTGCATGAGGGAAGCTATTTTTGCAGAGAACAGATCCATGACTATGACTTACTATTATAATTTCCGAAGGGAATTCTGTGGGTCGCCCCCAGGCTGCGAGTACCTCTTCCTAAATCCTGCCTTGTATTCTCTCAGCTTCTATTAGTATATGCATACCACGGCATCTTTTGAGGGAAGTCTTAAGTCCTGAGAGTGGATTTCTGGGAGAAGGTCACTCACCAGGAGCCAAACTTTCTCTGTAGGTCATCTAAGGCCTATTTGTCTTGCTGCTAAGAAGTGTTCAGAAGGACAGTCAGAAACCTTCTCCTGGTGGCATGCTCCAGGGCCCTGTGCAGTGGTGGGAGGGGCTTCCCTACAGGAAGCCTTCCCTTACCTGCTTTATATCCTATCATGTTTTTCTGTTATTGGTTTGTCAGGGCAGGGACTGCCTATGACCACCACTTCCACTTTAGAGGGCTAATCTATAAATGATGTCAAACATTGCTCCTGCTATAGTGGCTGTGGCCCAGGTGAGATGTACCTGCCACACGTGGCCTGGTCCAGGAAAAGCCTCCTTACTGACCTGTGGCTACTTTGGTCTGCTTTGCTCAGGGATGATGGGCCCTTTGTTGTGTGGGTAGGTATGGAGCATACACATAATGGGAGGTGCACCAGCCAGAACTAAGTCTAAATCTGACATGGTTGTTAGTGAGCTAGTGACCATGGATTCTGAGTCCTCATTCTCCAACCTTAACAGTAGCCAAGTGTATAAAGAATGCCCTGTGCTGTCTCCATGGCTTATATAATAACTATGCACCTGTCTGTGGCTTAGTGGCACCAGCAGGTGAAGAAGTTGCATCCATGGGTGACTTAACAAGGGCCTAGGAGTGAGCATGCACACAGGGACTTACCGGTCTTCCTGGGAATCCAATGGGACCCATTTGTCCTATTGGCCCTGGGCGTCCAGGAGGCCCCTGTGGACAAAGAGTGTGACTTGAAGACAGAGAGACAATTGTGTTCATTCCTAATGCTCTTAAAGCCGTGCTTGGAATATTCCCCAATAAAAATAACACTTACCTGGAAGCCCACCAGTCCAGGCTCTCCAGGTTCACCCTGGTTAAAAGGAAACAAAGGTTAAGAGTTAGCACTTTGTGTTTGTGTGCATGTGGGGTTCATATGTATGTTCAAGGGCACGTGGATGTTGAAGGGCAATCTCAGATGCCATTCCTCAGGAGGCATCCATGTTGTGTTTTTGAGATAGCATCTCCCTGTAGTACCAGCTGGGCTATAGCTTCCTAAGTAGACCAGGCTGGCCTTAATTTCACAGAGATACACCTGTTTCTGCCTCCCAAGTGCTGGGATTAAAAGCATGTGCAAGCATGCTTTTGGCTTTGTGTCCAGTTTTTAAACATGGTTTCTAGGATTCAAACCTAGATCCTCATGCTTGCAAGGCAAGCACTTTACAGACTGCGCTGTCTTGCCAGCCCCCAGCAGTTACTGATTTTAAGCATCTTTAGATTTATTTACATCTATAGCAAAGATGGAGCTAAGAACATGAAATAGATCACCAGACTTACCACTATTTGGCCTGGAGTACTGAGAACGTGGGGGAGTGGTTCACCCTAGCCAATGAAGACTGAACATATCCCAACGCAAATATGATAACTCCTAGGTTAACCACAGTCTTTAGTTACTCTGTGAGTCTCTGAATTCCTTCACTGCATTCCTCCTTACACTCAGGGATAATTCATAATTAGCTTTTTGACAGTTTGCATGGGATCACAGCCATCTCCCACCCATGGCAAACATACCCTGTATTTGTCGCGGTCTTCTTCAGACAGTGCATAAGGTTCGCCTTTCTGTCCCTTGGGTCCTTGGGGCCCCTAAATTAGCAGATATGTCATAGAAAGAACACAGAAGAGTCCATTAGCTTCCAGTACGGCTGCGGAGACATGGAGAGTTAAGTGTTGGCTTTTGCCAGCAACATCCAGTGTCCCTGTGGCTCACATAGGTGTCCCTCAAATCAAGCTCTTTAAGGTTCAATCACAAGTCTGAGGCTCTTCATCTTATATCCACAGAGTTAAAATGCAAAGACTTCTAAAATTAGGATCTAACGTATTTTTAGAGCCACAAATGAATCCTCTGTATCCTTCTCCTGGTGTCAAATTACACTATCTTCTCCTTGAAATAGCAGTAGGTGGTTTCTCTGGCATCGGTGTTCTAACAATATTGGAGCCACTTACAGGAGAATGACTGACAGGAGGCACAAGCACGTGCATGCATTAGTATCTCTGAATATTTGTACATAATATTTACAGTACAGATATGTTTCTTGATATGAAACTTATGCTAGAATAGAGGAGAAACAACATAGAAAACAGAGACTGGTGAGCAGGAGCTGGCAAGGCAGAGGTGGAACTTACTGGTCAGAGAAACCAGTTCGCTGTGGGAAGAAGACAGGGATAGTTGCTCAAGACTTCTTCCCCCTTAATGTGTTTTGAAAATACAAAGACTCAACAAGGAATGTTAGAGTAGCCCTGAATTTGCAAATATAATATTGCAAGACTATTTTGGGATTCTTTGCAAAGATCCTAAGAAGTGAATGAAGCCACAAAGCAGATAATTACAGAAAAGTTCCTCCATCAAAAAAATGAATTTCTACTTGGTATCTATTTTGCTGTTTTGTTTTGAGACAGGGTCTCGGTATACAGCCCTGGCAGGCCTGGAGTTCACTATGTAGACCAAGCTGGCCTCAGGTTCATGAAGATTCACCTGCCTTTGCCTATGGACCAGCACACTTGGCCCTCCACTGCACATCTGCCTTGTTGTAGATGTCAGAGAATGTGAAAACCTTCCAGATCACCAGGGATCCTATCATCTGATATGACGATTTCTAACAGAGAATGGTGCCAAGATTCAAGCTTTCTGACTTTAGGTATATTACCACACTATGATTCACTGTTATTTGAATTGGAAGACTAACAGACATGAAGGACACAAACCGATTCGCTTCTCTTCCATCTAACAGTTATTAGGAGCAAATAGAGACAGTGAATTTGCTTGAACCCAGGACAGTCAGCTGCAAGAAAACATGGGCAGTGAGTGCAGCTTCTGTCAACCATGATGAAAGAGAAAGTCTGAAATTCCCAGGGCAAGGTTTGGCAGACGAATGCCTGGTCTGCACTGTCCTCCTCGACTGAGCCCTGGAAGTGGAGCCAAAGCTACTCTGTCTTCTCTCCACAAACACTGACAGCTGCCCACCAAGCAGACTCCCAGGCAAAACAGATTATCACATGGCGCTCATACTCACGGGGAGGCCAGGGAAGCCTCCAGAGCCAGAGGGCCCCTGTGGGCCTGCATCTCCCCTGGTCCCATTGCAGCCGTCATAGCCAGGCCTTCCTCGGGGGCCACCTTGCCCTGGGTGTCCCTAAGAAGTAGAACAGAGGTCAACAGTCAAGTTTTCACATGATTTGCAAATAGTCTCAAAAGTCATGTCCCCAGCACAAACCCAAGGAGAAAATAACCCAAAGAATGGACAAAGAAAGAAATAAACAAAGACACAGGCATGTCCTAAGCAGGCCCAAGTGCCTAACAAGGCCTAAGGCTACAGAGGTTGGGTGCCATTTTTCACAGGCTTTTGGTAGGAAACAGCTCAGCTTCTTCTGCCTTGATTCATGGCCTTTCAGCAGGCAATAGGAAGAGATCTTAAGGGTCCATAAGAGCTTTGGGGGACCGGAGAGATGGCTCAGAGGAAGAGCACTGGCTGTTCCTGCAGAGGATTCAGGTTTGATTTCCAGTCCCTACATGGGGGCTAACTCCAGTTCCAGGGAAATCCAAAGCCCTCTCTTGATCTCTGTGGGCATTTCATCTTAACTTAGATTACAAATCATCAAGCAAGACAAAACTCAGAGAAAGTCCAAAGAGTTCCAAGTAGTTAGTTCAAAAAATGGGTAATTTAGTTTTAGGCCATTTGTTAGAAAACATTTTTATGATTTGTTTATCTCTGGAAACGTGTGGGTTCTGCTCTCTGACCATTTCTCAAGACTCTGACAAGGAGGCAATTACTTACTTCTTCCTGGCTGAATGATATAACCCTGAATCTGCTGGCGCCCACTCTGTGCATGATGCTGAGGACCCTGACCTGCAGGACTCACGGCCTGGTATGGCTTCCCTTCTGCTCTGTGTCCTCCACTCCTCCACAAGCCTCCGTAAGTGTGAGGCTAGTGGCCTGAAGGCAAAGCAGGGACTCTCCGTGCCAGGCCTCCCTCTCCTTCCCTTCCTTCTGTTCCTGGTAATGAATGGCGCTCTCTCTCTCTCTTTCTCTTCCTGGTGGGGTACAGACATTTGTGAACATGTGTGAGGTTCACAAAGTTTGTGCTTTTGAGCCACAGCAGCAGATGAAGGAGTGACAGGATGTGAGATCAATATGCTCATCTTCGAGCTTAGATCTGGCCAGGAAGCTGGCCTGGGAATCTGCTTGCTGAGCCCTGTGAGGAAGGTTGTGAGTCAGGCTGTTTTGTTTATTTTTTTATGCCACAAGAAGTAAAGTAAACTAACTTATAAAAACAATTTTTATTGCATTTGAGATTTTTCTCATGAACGAACCATGCCTTTCCTCTGTGTGTGTGTGTGTGTGTGTGTGTGTGTGTGTGTGTGTGTGTGTGTGACAGTTTTACTATGTAGCCCGGGCTGGCTTGAACTCATGGCAATTCTCCTGCTCCAAGTGCTGGAATGGCAGGCATGACCACCATGCTGAACCTGTGACTTTCCTTTTGAATGATGTTACGTGCAGTTACTATGAAGAATTTGGGAACTCACGAAGTCCCCTGAAGGGTTTGTTCTTGCTGGACCATTTTACATTCAGGTCGTTCCATGGGGCAAATGAAATCTCAAGACTGGCTCTTTACTGGGCATCTTTGAATGATGCTATTCTGAAACCCTGTCTGTAAGAATGTTCAGGAAATAAACACTTTGTCCAATGTTTGAATGGGATCCAGGAGAAAACTGCACAGAGAGCACCCCACGTTTGAAGTTATAAACAGAGCAGGCAGTTTCATTTAGAAGATTTCTTTAAATCATAAATGCATTGCCCAGAATGTTTAACATTCTCATCTCCCCAAACGCTTACGGGAATTCCATCAGCACCAGGGAATCCGGAGACACCTCTTGCTCCCTAGGGAGAAGTAAACAATTAACAAAGGCTGAAATGCTTAGCACCACCCACAACAGGGCACACCAGAAAAGACCCCCAGTGCCCACCCACCACAGCAGAGGACCCCAAAGACCCCCAATGCCCACCCATGGGACATAACTCCAGAAAAGTCCCCTCCCCGCAGTGCCCACTTGCAGTAGAGGAACTCAGCAAAGTCCCTTAGCACCCACCTGTGGCAGAGTACCCAGTGAAGAACTCCCTTGTGCCCACCCATAGCAGAACATCTAGCAAAGTTCAATACCACGTCTCCTTTGGGTCCTGTTATCCCAGGAGCTCCCCGTTCGCCTTTGTCCCCTTTACGGCCCTGCAGTCCTGGGAATCCTTGTAACCCAGGTGGCCCGTTGTATCCTTGGGGGCCTACTGGCCCAGGTTGACCCTGTGGGAAAACATATACGTTCAGTGTTACAGTTGAAAACAGTCTCTCAGTCACAGTCATTTTCCAGATTGCACTTCCCATTCTCCAAGAGCTATGATCCTCAGGAACAGTATGTAAATGACCATGCTCTACCCTGGCCTCTAGAGCTGGAGTGTTGGCCAAAAAACGAAGTCAGAGAGTTTAATGGGGAACTGTTTCATGTGATCCCAGCTGACTGAGGAGAGACTGCTGTGATGTGATCAAATGGTGAGTTGCAATGACAGAATTAACTTGCTTGGCTTCTTTCTAAGTAATTTTGGTACAAAATGTTCCAAACAGCTTCATACAATCTTATCTCTATCTTCTTTCTAGAATGCTTACCGTATGTACACAAAACTTGATACATTCCACATACTGGAATATTATTTAGCCTTAAACAGAGAGTACTGATGCATGTTCCAACAAGGGTGACCTCTGAAAACATATGCGTATGAAACAAGTCAGTAATTAAAAAAAATTAATGGGTCTCATTTTTTTTTTGAGTTCCCTGGAGGGACACATTCATATATAGGAAGGAGGACGAGGGATTCCAGGAGATGGACGATGGGGAGAACAACATTTGCTCAGGTTCAGAGAATCCAGTCTGGAGATGGATGGTCAGGGATGGCTGCATAGTCATCATGACATCATACCTCACATCTGACAGCCCACTTAAAAATAGTTACAAATGTAAATCTATGTTATATGTATTTTAATTACAGTAGAAAACTTACAATCCAAGGATGCATTTAAAGGAAATTTATCACACTAAAGGTATGGCTTTTAGAGACAGAGTCTTTCTGTAGCTCCAGCTGGCCTGGAACTTGCTATGTAGACCAGGCTGTCCTTGATCTCACAGAAGTCTGCCTGCCTCTGCCTCCTGAGGGGATTAAAGGCATGTGCTACCATGCCTGGTTAAAGATACTTTTGAGGAAAGAAATTGAGGGGGGTTCTGTTTTTCTGTGGACTCCTGTATTATAGCCACATGCCATTGTTCACAGGTGTGTGAGTGAAGGC
Source organism: Eospalax fontanierii (assembly GCA_035773235.1). NCBI lineage: Eukaryota > Metazoa > Chordata > Mammalia > Rodentia > Spalacidae > Eospalax > Eospalax fontanierii. The sequence goes on from CM069524.1 coordinate 42,993,922, forward strand.
CCCAGTCTGTTCGGATGGATGTGTCTAGTGCCTGCTCTCCAATTGCCTTTGTCTGCAAAGACCAATCTGATATATTTCAAAGACCTAGGATGCCCTGGGGTTGGGGGACTTGTACCCTTATTTCTAGTCTTTGTGTCTTTGCTGAGTTGACATGCCATCCTCTATGTCTCATGGCATTGAGGTGAAAAGACAGAATTCGCAGGGAATCCGAGGTGGTATGTGGCTATCAGGAAAGTACCACCCAGGGTGTGGGAGAATTCACTCAGCTATCAGGGTGTGAGGAGAATTCACTCAGAGCTATATCTCCTCATCAAGGGGAAGTGGGAAGTGGGTCTTTGGGTCCAAGGTTGATGGGTGAGATTCAGAGGCCCAACTCAGAGCTCAGAGACCCACCTCTGCATCCCAAGGCAAACTTGGAAAGGTCCTGGGGTTCCATCTGGGTTAGTACCTGAGATAGCCCTTCCCCATTCTCCATGCATTCTAGCATGGTCCAGTCATGCCCTGCTGGGGCAGGGTGGGCTCAGCATCTTGAGTATTTTGAGAATCTTAGCATCTTTGAAAAACCATTCCCACTGCGTGGCTTCCATGAGAATCATGGCTGATGTAGTGGACACGGAACCCCCAGGCTGACTCCTGACTCTGAAGCTGGTAGTGTGATCGCCCCACATTAGCGGTGTTTGGGAACAGAACATGTTTTGGCTCTGATTTTTATGGGTCTTTCCCAGTCACATTCATTTTTGTTTGGTTTTTGGCCATGCAAGGATCTAGCTTTCCTGGGATTAGATGTCATGCTACAGAACTTCGATTCCCCTGGTCACATGAGGACCACCCCTGGTCAGGGTTTACAGTGAGCATCCTGGGAGGATGGAATGCTTCTTAGAGACAGCATTGTTAGTGCCCGCACATCTACAAGTCTATGTGGTGGGGTTGACCCTTCCAGAGCCAAGGTAAGGCACGGGTCCCCAGACACTGAAGGACCTGTGTGTCTAGACTAAGGCCGTGTTCTTCCCTCATGTTCAGATCCTTGATGAGAGAGAGATGAACTTATTTTCCCTCCATTACCAGGAGACTTCTAGCCTGCACCTCTTGGGTGGGGAGTCTGACTTCTGGGATAAAAGTCTCTTCTGGAGTCTTTTCCTCTTCTGGTGTGATCCAGAGGGGTTTGCACACTCACCAGTTTGTACAGCCCTCACCCAGTTCCAAAACACTCTCATGGCCTCAAAAAGAAATCCAGACCAATTAAGTAGTCACTCCCCATTCCTTCTCCCCACCTCTGGCAATCACCAATCAACTGCCTGTCTCTGTGGATTTCTCTCCTCTAGAAATGAACAGAAATGGAATGACATGATGTGTGCAACCTTTTGAATCTGGCTTCTTTCACTCACTTCATGTTCATGGCTGAAGATTGCTTCACTGTATGGATATACCATAATCTGTCCATTCACTATATACATTTGAGTATTTCTATCTCAATTTCTACCTATTATTTACCAGTGTATGTATGTGTCTATTCATGGGCACACATGCCACAGCTCACATGTGGAGTCGACTTTGGGGAGTCAGTTCTCTCCTTCCACCTTTATTATGGACTCCAGGGATTAAACTCACGACTCCAGGTTTGCTGCAAGTGTCTTTACCCACAGAGCCATCTTATGTGTCTGCTTTTGGCTATTTTGAAAAGCCCTGTTATGAACATGCATGTGTAAACATCTGCCTGAGTTTCTCTCCAAGTCTATACCAAGCAATGGATTCAGTGGGCTCCATGGCAATCCCACCTTTAATTTTTTGAGATACTGCCAAAGATTTTCCTCAGTGGGGGCACTGTTTTCCACGCCCACCAGCTGAGCACAACGGTCCAGACATCCTCACTGACATTTGTTATTTTCTTCTTTGGCTCTAGCCATCCTTGTCACTTCTAGCTCTTCCTGAGGGATGATAGAATGGAACATTCCATAGCATCCAGGCCAGCTTCCTTTCTGAGCGAGGGCAGGGGGAGTCTGGGGAGAATGCAGGTTGCCCCTTGACCTGGGGCTGCGGCCTGGCTCCTGTTCCTGGGCTGAACCCTGCTTTGTGGGGTAACTAGATATTGGATCTAGGCCACAGAACACTCCTGGGAGATGTGCTGGACTGAGGGCTGGGGCTTTCCCCAGGGCATCCTGCTTATCCAGGAAGTGTGCTGGCCTGTGTGAGGAACAGCTGCAGGCAGGTAGCGAGGTTTCCCTTTGTGTTAATCAGCGGCAGCAGCATATCCATCCTGTTGAAAAGTCCCCTTGGAAAACTTACTTCCCGCTCTTCCTTTCCTTGTGTAATAAGTGATGTTAAAAATAAAAATTGTTCCTGAAAGAGTAGATGTCTACTTTACTTCAAACATCTTCACATCAGCCCCCAAATACTCAATTCCTAAAGATCTTTAAATCCCTGTATGTCCTGGAAAAGTGGATGCATGGATTCTCTCTCTCCCCCCACCTCTCTCTCCCTCTCTCTCTCATACACACACTGGGACACAGATTATTTCTTCCAAGCCAAAGCACCTGTAAGATCATGTCCCCCCAGCCACCATCCATAGGGTGCATAACTTTTTGCAAATCAGGCCAAGGAGAAGGGCTACAGCACTGTGTATCTTCTGGGAGGAGGAGCTGGTGCACATAACAGCTTGAATCTCATTCTGTCCCTATGGCAACTGCATGAACTGCCCTAAACTCCAGCAGAGAGGAGCCACAGCTGGGCTCTGAAAGGCTCAGCACTAAGGGCTTCCTGCCTGGCTCCCGGATGACTGAGGTCTGCCTTTACGTCTCTATGTGGGGTCACCCCAACTTGACCCTGAATTTGCTAGAAATACAAGGTCCTAGGTCTGGTCCCAGAACGCCAAGTCTGCATTTCACATGATCCCTAAAGGTTTCTGTGTGTGTTGTGGTTACAGTATCACTGTGTCCCATCACCCCACTTCTTCCATGGGTTCCTAAGGAAGGAGATGGTTATCTTTTAATAAGAGAAATCTCTGAGCATAGAGCTCAGAGAAAGGTCTGGCTTACTGAGTCAGGCAGAAGAAAAGAATATTACATTGGTTAAATATTAATTCTAATTAAATTTTCCTACAAAACAGAACAGACAGGGCCAGGGTCCACAGGACACCTTGTCTTTCCTTGCTGAGGTCACTGCTGGTGTGTGGGTGGGGTGCCAGTCATTTTTGATGGAGGTTAGACTTGAAGTCAAGTTGTTATAAAATACTGTGACTGTGGAGGAGCAAGGCTTAGAATCAAGCCTCTAAGTGTTCCTGGATTTGGAAATTTTTATTTCTGGAAACAGGGCAAAGTATCATCAGAAATTCGTGTATGCAAAATACTCAGATGAGAGACTTGGAAAAGGGCTGGAGGGTCATTCTGACCCACATTCATCCAACCTCTAGGTGGCGCTGGATGCCATTCACAGCTTAGGAACCTTCAGGTTTTAGTTGGATGAAGCAGAGAGAGAGAGTTCTATTGTCAGAGAAGGACAGAACTTGCCCTGTGCACACCAGGATATCCAATCTAGCAGCAACCCTTTCCTGGTCGAGCAGAGCAGACTCCCTGTGACGCACTGGGAGGTTGAATGGTAGGAAATCCCCTCTCCTTCCTAAATTGACTTTTCCTGTCTCACCTTTCATGGGCACCAGCTGCAGACCCTCCTGTCCTCATACCCCGGCAGACACTCCCTTCCTCTGAGGGCAGCCTGGCCTTGTGAAGGCCATGGCTTTCAGGGATCCTTGGGGATTTCTACCCTAAGTCCTAGTTAATTTCTGCAAGACAAAAAGGGCTACTTCCTCAGAACTGAGATTCTTTATTCCAGAATTTGGAATTGTTCTTCTTTGATTAGATCACGTCCATGAACAAGTCTTAGATCGCCTACAGGGACCCAAATTAACGCTATCATTTTTATATGAAATAGAATGATATGGAATCCTGGAATTTCTGCTCTCTAAAATTATTTGACAGACTGTAGCATTAGGCTAACATAAAGTAACATCCATGTGCAAAGAAGCAAACATCCATCCTTCTCTTCATACACAAACATTTGCCTGAAATGGGTCAGAGACTCAAATAAAAGAGTTAAATGAATAAAACAGCTAGAAGAAAAGACCAGGAGAGGGGTGGGTGGAAACGACGTTGGGACTTCGGATTGGTGAAAATGCTTTAGACAAGATACAAAGATCACAAAACAAAATAGTTGACAAGGATCAAAACGTTTGATTTTCCAAAGTTGTTATTGAAAACAAAAAGGCTCTAAACTGGAAAACACAGTTGATAAATGAATTGTACTCAGAACATATGAAGAACTAAAAATCTAACAAGAAAGAAGTGAATGACTCAATCAAAAAAATGGAATGTGGTGGTGCTTGCCCATCATGCTTATTCCTGTGCTCAGGAGGCTGAGGCAGGAGGATCACAGGTTTGAGGCTATCCCAGGCTATATAGTGAGACCTTGTTTCAAAAGACAAGTGAGAGAGGAGAGGGAATTTGGCCAAAGATTTGAGCATACATGTCATTATCAAAGAAGACGAGGGTGGGGTGCAGCAGTGAGTCCATGGTCGGTTAGCGTGGTAAAGCAGGTTAATCCTACAGGAAGACGCTTGAACAGCAAACAGTGGCACAGATGAAGATGTGTCATGTTGGGAAGACAGAGCACTGAAAACTGCCAGTCACTTCAGGGGAACTAGGACAGGGAACAGCCATTTTGGAAGATCACTTAGCAGTTTCTTACAAAGTTCAGCCTCCACCTGCCATGGGACACAGTGATCTACCCATAGGTATGTGCCTAAGAGAAATGACAACCAAGTGAGAAAGTCTGTAGTATTCAGAAGTCAGACACTGAGTACTCCAAAGTTGGTGAAATGATCCACCAACTTTGGAAATCTAAGGGGTGGAGTACAGACCAGGAAACAAAACAACAGGGTATCCTGTGTGGCAACAATCAGGCTGACTCCAAACACATTCTGTTAAGTGAAAGAAGTGTTCTAAGGGTCGCCTGCTCTGATCCTATCGTAAAGACAATTAGAAAAGGCAGATGAGAGAGAAGCAGAGCAGAAGGCATTGGAGCTGGTGATAGGGTTGCCGGGAAGGGGAGAAGAAGGCTGCTCGGCAGTGGATTTGTGTGCCGTCACAGTTGGGGGTGGTCCCATGGCTGTGTATGTTGGCCACTATCCACTGAGTGGATAAACCATACCCCAATAAACATACCCCCTTGCAGACCAAAAATGGAGCTGGGCATTGGCAAAGACGGAGAAGATAAACCCTGAAGTTCAAATGACAAACAGCCCAGGCCCTAGGTACTTAAGAATGAACTCAGGGGATAAAGAACGTTTAGAAAACAAAGATCAGCACACATTTTAAAATGGTGTATCTTCTTTTTAAAATTTTTTTGACTTATTTTTATGTGTATGAGTGTATTGCCTTCATGTATGTAAGTGCACCTCCGTCATACAATGCCCACAGAGGACAAAGGAGGGAGTCAAATCCCCTGGAACTGGAGCTATGGTGGTTATTAGCTGCCACGTGGGTGTGGGATTTGAACCCTGGTCTTCTGCAAGAACAGTCAGTGCTCTTAACTGCTGAGCCATCTCATCATTCCCAAAATGGTATATCTTAAACATGTAGCTAAATGCTTTCTATTTTTTGAGTGCATATGTGTGTGAGTGCCCTTGTATGTGTGTGCACAAGCATGTGGAAAGCCAGAGGACAATCACAGGCATGATTCTTCAGGCGCTGTCCACCTTGATTTTTGGTGACAAGGTCTCTCAGTGGCCCGGAACCATTCACTGGTTATGCTAGGCTAGCTGGCCAGCAAGGGTCCTCCTGTCTCTACCTCCCCAGCACTGGGATTACAAATCTGTACCACCATGCCTTACTTTTTTACATGGGTTCCGGGGACTTTGTCAAATCAGCCATTGCCCTAGCCTCCAAATGCCTTTTCTAATGGCCTGCCAGGGAAATAAAATAATACAGACAAGCCAAATTATAGTGTCCTTTACAGATATCTAGTCCATCAGCATGTGTGCTGATCACAGTGGGGGACTGAATGGCCTAGCCTGTGAACAGTGGGGCAGGACCAGTCAGCCCTGGGGGGATACAAGGGATTCCCACACACTCCATCTCTGTGAAAAGCTAGTGCTGGGGACACGGCCTGTGGCTCGAGCCTATGCTGTACACAGCCTGAAGCGATGAATGGCAGATCCTCTGTGGACACTCAAGGCTGAGCCTGAAGGTTCTACCTCTGAGTTTTCCAAGATGTCCCTAGGGCAGTAGCCCCCATGGTCAATAGCCTAGGCTGTGTGGTTTTTTATAGTCTGAATGGGACCTGGCCTGGCATGTGTCAGAAAGCTGGCATTCTGAGAAAGCTTTCACCATCTCTACAGGTCAGCATGAAGTGCACTGCAGCTCCCCTCTGGAGCTGGACCCTGGCCAACTCCCAGTCCTGTCACTCACTGGAGAGTCTCCACCCTCTAGCTTTGCCTTTTCTGGGGATTATGGAAATCAGGGCCTCAGTGTCTGTGATGTGCAGTCTGTTACCCTCCCAGAATAATGCAGCTGGGGCTCACCACATCTCGTGGGTGCCCGTGGGTGCCCGTGGCTTGCTCTCCCTTCTTTGCTGAGCAGTGCTTTGCTGGGTCCCCTCCCCATTGTCTCTCATCCATTCACCTGCTGGTCAGGAGACCTGTACCATCTCCTGCTGAGTGTGAACTGAGCTGCAATCGGCATCAGGTGCGTTTGTGTGTGTGTGTGTATCTTTATAAACAGCCGGGAACTGGATTACTTAATCATATGGCAATGGTTTTAACTGCAGTAAAAAAATCCCCCCCAAACCATTTTCCAGATGGGTGACCCCCCTCTGCCTGCAGCTGCGATGCAGAGCCCAGCTGCGCCGTTCCTCACAGCTTGGCACACCAGCTCTGCTCTCCTGGCTGCTGCAGCGGGAGTGTGAGGTAAGGCACTGGGGTTTCCGTCCCATCTCCTTCCATTCCCACAGGTGCCTACAATGCCACCAATCCCAATTCAGCTGGAGCACTGCTGAAGTCTCTTCCATTTGTGGGGAGAACAGTGCTCCAGCCCCTGCCAGTATATCTCACTGTGGGTGAGCGGGGCAGCTCACTTTGGCCCAACATCCATTAGAAGTGGTCCCAAGACTGGATCCCCAAAATGTTCTGGCTCAAACGCAGATGGGTGAGAGGAAAAGGCTGTGAATCTGTTTTTTAAAACCATCTCTAGGCAGGACAGATGTACATCCAGGCAAGCCAGGCTCTCTCAAGACAAGGGAGGAAACCCTGAGGAGAAGCCCCTCACACCAGCTCTTCTGGCAACACCTGGGCGACTCTGCAGCTTCAGGCAGCATCCTGAGCCCTTCCTGCCACAGGGCTCACACTGCTGACCTCAGAGGGTCATATATCTCCTGTACATGGATGAATGCAGGGGCTTCTAGAACCCTCTCTGTCTATCTGCTCTACCAAGCCAGCTTTCATACTTTCTTAGGAGGCCTTTCCCATAGTTGCTAGGAGACCTCGTCTCTCTGTTCCCTCCTGGCTTCAGCATGATCTACTCCCACTAGCACAGTTTGCTCCAATCTGCCAGTTCCTGGTAACTGGGTAGATTTCTCCAGAACCTCAGGGCCTTTGCACTAGCTTACACTCCTTGCCTGGTGTCTGTCAGGGACATTGGAGGGAGGAACTCAAGCATAGCCTCTTGGGGCGTTTTCCTGTCATTACCTAGATTAGACGCTTTGCGGCTTGTGTCTATTATAGCAGCATAGTGCAGTGTGTTTTCACTGTGGATTTATGTACCTACGGTTCTCACAGACCACAAAGCCCGAGGAAGCACAGGCCTTTACACTTCTGTTCAAAGCAGACCTCCCACCACTGTCATGTAGAATTTGCTCCACAAACCATCTGTTGATGATTGGATGTGACATTGCCATTACCTGGCTCTATCTCACACCACAGACTCAGGCTCTTCCCTCATGGCATCTTCTATTTTTAGAACACCTTCTGCTTGTCTTCCTTCCCTCCCTCCCTCCCTCCCTCCCTCCCTCCCTCCCTCCCTCCCTCCCTCCCTTCCTTCCTTCCTTCCTTCCATTTTTTTGTGGTTCTGAGACTTGAGCCCAGACTGTGGCATCTGCTAGGTAAGTGCTCTTGCCACTGAGCTACAACACCATCCTGAAAACCTTTGGAGAACACTCTAATAACATCATGATTTCTGAGCGTCAGCTGACTGGGCCACCCTGTGGAGGAGGCCCACAACCATCATGTGTCTTAGGCCCATTCAGTTCTGTAGACCCCTTAGTCCGTCAGGAAATACCTCAGCCATGCCTGAGCTCTGTGCCAGCCCTGTCGAATTCCTGATTGTTGGCTCCATAGAGGGTCTAGGTTGTCTGCATAGCCGATGGAATGCTGCCTAGGCCCTCATGATGAAGTCATTAAGAAGAAGACCACCCAGACTTGTGGAAGGAGGCTCTGAGTATCAGACCATGCTTAGCATCCCATTAGATAATGAGATGCCACGGGCAGTGGAAGCTGGCGGGTGAGTCATGGCTTTGGAATGCCAGGTGCTCCTCTTCCAGGAGGCTCAGGACTGGTAATGTTGGAACCTGGCTGCTCTGAGGCCAATACCAGTGATAAGCTGAACATGCTTAGCAGTGGTGTGAACCTGGGGTGGAACCACTGTGACTCTGAGGGTCAAAGGTTTTGGAGAAGAGGGGTGTGTACCGACATCAGTCTGCAAAAATCTAGGAAAGGAAGAATCTCAATGCTTACCGAACATCTCTATTTTGAAATCAAATCAACAAAAGACACCTTTCCACCTTTGGCGTTCTTGGCGGGAGGACCAGGGTCAGGAGATCACAGTGCAGTTCCAGTGGTCAACACCAGATGGCATTAGCCTCGGTCTGAACAAGCAAGAAACCCCGCCCTCCTTGACTGTCAAAGGCTTTGAGCTTCTCGCGGGTCACATGACTCATCTCCAAGGACTGAGGGTCCCTCTGGACCCTCCCCTGGGGATGATCAGGATGAAAATTGTGGTTCTATAACCCTGTTCTCCATCACTTTTTTTTCTCAAATCTATGTGGTCCTTGAAGTGTTTTTGTTTTGTTTTTTGTTTTTTGGGACAGGGTCTTCTGCCCAGCCCAGCCTCAAACTTGCGATGTAGCCTGAACTTCTGATCCTTCTGCCTCCATGTCCTTGGAATTGTAAGTGTGGCCCACCACGCCCTGCTTTTTTTTGTGCCGTGGATCTAGCTAGGCTTTCATGCATCCTAGGCAGGCATTCTCCACATCACCAATCATGTTTGTCTTATTATTTAATTAACTTCTTTACTTATTTTGTGGTGCTGAGATAGAGCCCAGGTCCCTGAACATGTTAGAGAAGTACTCTAGTACTATGCCACGGAGCCACACTCCAAACCTGGCCTTTGAAGTCTGGGAAGATCAAAAGGTAGATAGTCCATACCAGATCAATTCTCAATCTTTCTTCCTACATCTTTAAAGTATTTGGTCTTTTGGAGGAGGTCCCATGGTAAGACCCTTCTGTCTGGAAGGCAGTTCTGCCCAGCAAAGGACTCCATAGCACCATTCCAGTCCTTGGGCTACAGCTTGTATTCTGGGCAGTAAACAAAAGGTTAGGCTCACAGCCAGCTCTGACTCGGCTCTCTGGTGGCCTTCATTTCCCTTCTCTGATTCCCATCTAGGGTGACCCTTTCGATGACACTGAACACATATCCGCAACAAAAACAGAACAGACCACAAGAGACTGACCTCCATTCAGTCTGTGGGAAGATAACCGATAGCTCAGTTATGCAGACAGGAGACCCCGGGTCCTGGGCGGGAGGAAACCCAATGGCATTCTTGTCCATTCCAGAGAAGTGACTCAGCGGAGTATGTCTTCAAGACACAGAACTTTTTTTCTTTGCCCATGCTAGCCTCAAACTCACTGATTAGGGACAGATGATGTTTGAACTGATCTTCCTGCCACTATACCTGGCTTATGTGGTGCTGGGGCTTGAACTCAAGGCTTTGTACATGCTGGGCAAGCACTCTAGCAATTGAGCCACATCTCCAACCCCCTGTTATTTATTTATTTATTTATTTATTTATTTATTTTTAGTAGCATTTTTAAAAGAAGAAAAATGGGAAGCAATGTTCTTCTACAAAATGGAAAGAGAGAGTAAGCACTGTTTGCCCCTCCTGGGGCTCACAATGCACTTAGGTGTGACAAAGGGTCTGTGGCCTCCCAGGTGACTAAGAGGGTTTGTACAAGATTCTTTTAGTAGCAGCCAGGGAGAGCTTGCACCTGGACCTCAGCATGCTTGTCACTGCAGACACTTGCCTTCTTTGGGGCTGAGGATATCTCTCACAAATGACTGGTTCAGTCTCTTCAGGGGACTGTTCCTATAAGACCCGTGGTGTGTGTGAGCATGCCCATCTATGCTCTCCCTCTATGTATGTGGGGATCCCTTCATGGTGTCCTAACTTGTTGTGCAAAGGAGCAGGAACTCAGTCACACTAACAGCCATTCACCCCCCAGCAGCCCTATCCTGATTCCCAAGGATGGTCCAGTGAGAGTATCTTTGCTACACTGGTGTGCTGGGCAAGCCTCAAGGGTGGCACCACTCACGCCCATAGGACAGGGGCTAATGTCTGAAGTAGGAAAGACAGCAGAGAGACACCCAATGACTCCCTGAATTCCCATGGCCAGTTGTTACTGTGGCCTGTTATTTTGTGGAAAGCATTTGCTCTGTACTTAGATACGACCTGGACACCTTCCAAAGCCACTTCCTCTCCCACCCATAACTGGGGCCAGGGTGAGCAGACATAGTCCTCAACGTGAGGGCCCTCTTGTCCTGCCCCACCCTGTCTTCTTCCACAAATGGGCTTATCTCCTAGGTGCTGGCTCAGTGAAGACTGGCTTTAACTGGAGTTTGCCCTAACCGCACTTATCTCGAAACCCTACTAGTAGGACATCTTACTCCCTCTCCCTCCCTCCCTCTAGATGTTCCTCTCTCCTAGACAACCCCCTGCCAGGTGTCCACAGACCTCTGACCACAGCCTGTCTAAAGTCCAACTTAGGCCTCATTTCCTCCTGCCCCGTGTCCTACAATAACCCCGAGTCTCCCCTTTTCTCCTCTCAAGACCATGCCGAGATTCCAGCTCTGGACCAGTGGAGACAGTGCTGGAGTTCAGCTCCCGTCAGAGGGGTCTGTCTGGTTCTAACGGGGTTCCTGCCCTCTGTCTCCCGACCCTGTCGTTTCCTCCCTTTTTGAGTCACGTCCTTCCCATCTTGCTACCTCCAGTTTTGATCCCTGCAATAATTCCTTAGCTTGCGTCTGTGACCTGTCGGCTTCTTGCATTCTCTCTGCTACCTCAACATGGCCACTGAATTTATCCAGAAGCCAAGAGAACACTCATGTTACTTTAACTACACCTATAAAGCCCCTCTGGCTGCCATGTTCTGCCTGTGTTTTGGTGGCTAGATGACTTTAATGATGCTCGTATACAGTTACACACAATAACGTTGCTAACACTTCTTTCTTCCAGAAAGGACTTTCTTCCTCTTACTCCTCCTCCTCCTCCTCCTCCTCCTCCTCCTCCTCCTCCTCCTCCTCTTCCTCCTCCTCCTCCTCCTCCTCTTCCTCCTCCTCTTCCTCCACTGAGCTGAGACCGGGGTCCATCTTCCCTGATCTGCTCTTAGTCTCTCAACTGTTCTATTCCCTTGCTTGTTAAATCCTGTCCACACCTGTTTTGCATCTTGAGGAGCCCAGTACAGTGCTTGGGCCACAGGACGCTTGGAGGCTGAATTAGTTACAAATGCAGCTAAAGACTAGCTATTGGAAATGAATTCTGTCTATCCATCCCCACCTGACTCCTCTATCAGATTCCTGATATAGCGGGGAGGCATCTCTATGTAACTGCTCTTCCCTATGGTGACCATCAGGGTGTGCTTCAGGACATCGAAAGTCTCCTGCAGGATCAGCCTGAAGACTTTCCTTTCCTGACATGCCCACAGAAAAGCCCATCAGGCCCCTGAAGGCTGAGCAAACATGGAAGGCTGGTTCCTATTCACCTTCCAGCAAGCAAGTAAACTGAGCACAGTCTACCTGTTTCTACGCCTTTACTGATCACGAAGGGAGTCGGGACTGCTATTCAGGAAAACTGTCTATCATCCATCTATCCATCATTAGATTTATCAGTTATGTGTATATGTATCTATCATCTATTTAGCTACCATCTATTTATCCATCACCTATCAGTCTCTGTCTCTTATCTATCATCTATTTATGCATTTACGTCTCTAACTTTCTATCATCTATCCACCTGTGCCTAGTTTTCTAAGTATGCACGTTCACACACTCACACAGATGTACTGTTATATGTGTCTTAAATTTAGAAGATGTGAAGAATGTATAAAAAGAGAAAAAGTGTGAAAGAAAACAAAATGTAAGCGTTCTATTAAAAGCTGACTTCAGGCTGGTGAGATGGCTCAGTGGGTAAACATGCTTGTCAAACAACCCTGGTCATCTGAGTTTGATCCCTAGTACGGAAGGAGAAAATTGACCCCACAAAGCTGTCCTTCAATCTCCACATGGACACCATGACACAGTTCCCACCCCGTCATGTAGACACATAATAATAATTTTCTCAAAAAAGTTGACTTCCAGCGATGGAGCAGGGAAAGCACCTTGGCTTCATTATAAATCACAGATAACAAAGAACCAAACAACTGGCACATAATTGCTATTTATATTACAATGACCATAGAAGCTCATTCCCTGTTAGGTAAACTCTCCCTAGAAACGCAACTGGGTGGGCCTGGGATTTGACTGCATTTAAGGGAGATGTATGAACACAGAATGATTTGCTGGCATGGCTGTTAATTTGCCAACACATCCTTGTCACCCTGTAACCTCTTCAAGATGGCATGCAAATCTTCAAGTGTGGTGTTTCCAGCCCTGTGAGGGTCCATCACCCCTCACTGCTGGGGCCACACTTAGCTTCACCTCCCTATTTCTGTGTAGACCAGGAAGCCCTCAACATCTATAGAAACAGCTCACTGGCATGCACAAACCTCTTCCAACTCTCTGATTTCAGGCAGATGGATGGTTATGAATAATAACTATCTGGTTTACATTTGGGAATTATGGCTCATGTGGTCACAGAATTTACTAGCTGCTCAGTTTGGCAGTGATTTATTTGAGTCAAATATCACTTTTTTTATGCAAAACAGTAGCACTTCGTTGGAGGCTGTGGGTCTGACACGCCAGGCAGGAATTTGGAAGGCAGAGCCTTGACCACCACAGCCCGCCAAGGTCTTGCTGAACAGTAATTCATTGTAGCAGCATCTCCGTGCTCTGGCTGTTTACCTTCCCGCAAGGCAAGCCCACAGACTGGTAGGGTATGGTCCTAGCAGGTGCTTAGACTCACAGGTGCTTTCCTCTTAAAAGACCCCACTGAGCCAGGCATGGTATAATGTGCCTACAATCCCAGGGCTCAGGAGGCTGAGTCAGGAGATTACTTCAGTTCTCCTTACTCTTCTCTCTCAGCTGACGGTACTGGAGCCGACTGTGAAGGATGGCTATACTTAGAAAGGGATAAAACTGAGGATTTTCTAAAATGAAGGGGAACTTTGAAGAAACTTAAAAGTTTTGTTTGTTGCCATGGACAGGCAAACACACAAAGGAAACCCCATGCCTTCGAGGGTGGGGAGGAGGCTGTTTCACAGTGTCAGGAGGCTCACCGGTGGGAAGGTAACAATCCTGGCCCAGTCTACACCAGGCCATTTCTTGGACACAACAATCTGCCCAGCTCTCCAGAGGGCCTTGTTTAACCCAAGTCTTGCTCTCTCTAACACACAGCCTTTTGGTGTTTCTTAGCAGTGCTCCCTGCTTGTCCTCCACCAGATGATGGTCTACCTGCAGTTTGCCTTGCTGATCTCTGGAATAATCTTCCAAGTGTGACTTTGACAGGGACTTCACGAATGTACCTCTCTAGCTCAGATATCTCTTCAGACCCCATCTTCTCGTTCCCTTCCTAGTGTGTTTGGAAAATGGTCTTCTTCACCTCTGCCTCCCTGAGGCATCTGAGACTCAGATCTCCCTGCTCCTTGGAGCCCCTCTTAATTTGGGTAGCTGTCCCTGCTGGACTTCTACCATCTCTGCATCAGCTTGTTCCCAGCTTTCTTGCAGGGGTTTCTTTCTAGACTTCTTAAACGTTAACTGATCTCAGTCACACTCCTCCTCTCACTGCACACCCTGCCATTTGAATTCACACTGGAAGAACTCAGTTGGTTCAGAAAAATTAGTGTAAAAGGACAAACAGTGAGAGTAAGAACATCAATGTCCACCACAGTTGTATTATTTGTTAAGCTGTGCTCTTAACTTTTGGGCAGTAACCGCTTTGGTCTGAATGTGTGTCTATCTTCAAAAGCCCATATGCCAAAGGCATTCTCCTAGGGATTAGCATCAAAAATGGTACCTGTGGAAGGTGCCAAGGTCACAGGGTGGGCCTCCATGAACAGGTTACTGCCCTGATGAAAGACGTGCTACCTTCTCCTCAAGAGCACATGGGAGCTAGACACTGCCTGTGAAGCTATTTCTATTTTATATAAGCGTTTTGCCTGAATGTATGTTTGTGCATCCTGTGCAGCACACAACGCCTGCGAAGGTCAGAAAAGGGCATTGAATCCCCTGGAACCGGGGTTACAGAGGGTTGTGAGCTGCTACATGGGTATCTGGAACTAAACCTGAATCTTCTGCAAGAGCAGTAAATGCTCATAACTGCTGAGCCATCTCTCCAGCTTGAGGGCTGTGTTTAAGTTTCTCTAGTCTAGGGCGTTTGGTCACAGTGGCTCACACAGACCAGGACAGTGACTGAGTCACAGAGATATGGTTTGCAAGACCCTTTAGATCAACAATACTTCAAAATTCAAGTAGTGGCAAGCCATGTGCCTAGAGCCATCTTTAAGGATGATTATATTTAGAAAGGGGCAAAACTGAAGATTTTCTAAAATGAAGAACTCTGAGGAAACTTAAAAAAATACGTTTTGTTTGTTCCCATGGGCAGGCAAACACACAAAGGAAACCCCACTGTCCCTGAGATCACATTAGGCTTCCTTGGTTCACAGGGTGAAGCCCTTCTTGGGGTTCATTGCTCTATTATTTCCTTATTCATTTTAAAAGACAGGGACAGAGCTACAGGGAGCTGGTGTACACCCCTGAGCAGCCAGTGCTACTTCTAAGCTCTCACCAGAGACAGGCTGTACTGAGGACTGCCTCTTTCTGGTGTCCCCCACTTGCCATGCCCGACAGCAGAGGGCCAGCACCTATCTAAGGAATCCACAAATGGGTAATGAAGTTGGAATAAAGGGCAACGTGGAACAACTGGAAGGAAGAGTTGGCTGTAAAACTGAGCACTGCTGAAGCCAACTCTATGGTTAGGAAAGAACTGGAAATGTGTGGGTGTGTTCTCAAGGCCTTAGGAAAGTTCCGGAAGTCCAGCAGATGTTTTTCGTTAGGAGGCGTTGGAAGCTCTGGAGCTTCATCTTCCTCTTTTGAAACGTAAGTTTATTTATGAAACATATTTTCCTCTTAAATAATTCTCCACTGAACTTAACATTGGACACTGATGGAAATGGTGAACTGCAGGTCCTTCCCATGAAGCCCAGAGCACTCCCATTAGCGCATGAAAATCCCACAGGATGAAGGGATCTAGGACAGACATCCTATATGCCTCACTCTTTATTCCGTAGGTTTTTCTATCCTATTTAATAGAGCTCAGTGAGAATTTTTCTTACTCAGCTATAAATGGCATAGTTTAGGTTTGGTAGTGATGGGATTTTTCCTGCCTTTGGAAAGTAATGCCAGAATCACAGTGACCCTTTCTTTGGTGCATTTTCAAGGAGACAGTAAATGCTGATAATACTCAAGAAGTCAGATGTCAAGTTAGTGAAGGATGTCTAACACAGGGAACTTCCAGATTTCTAGTGAAATCTAGATCATATATCTGGATATCTATGGGTGTGTACGTTCCTATGCAGTTGGGGTTCTTGAGCTGTAAAGATGAATATTTGCGTCTCTCAGGAAGGAGGACAAAAATCTTTATTGAACTGAAGTTTAGAAAATATTTCAGATCTCATTTAAATTTTACATCTGCTCAAGAACTTTCTGACATAAAAATTGATCCAAAAGGTACATGGACACTTCAGTCTTTATTACAAAATGTACTTTATAAATGGCTGAAGATGGGAATTACTCACTGGGCAATGACTGATGAGTTTGCACAAACAGCTTGCATAAAACTTCGTTAAAGCCTAGAACTCCAGCTGGCTGAGTGCTCTGGAGAACTAATTTGGTTGCTACACATGGTTACTGGATAGATTGTGACTATGGACTGGATTCAAGAACATTGGATTCCCTTGACCCTGGGGATGTTACTCAAATCATCAAGAATTTTAATGGCATGTCTTACAGAAGGGACTTCTGCGGTTACCAGGCCACAGACACGGTGACCAGAGGGGGCCGCACTGCACTCAGACCCTGCCAGCCGGCACAGTTTCCCTCCAAGGACTTGGTGGTCTGTCAGTTTCCTGCCAGAAGATGATGGGATGCAAATACAACCAAATTAAAATAAATTAGGTCAGTTGTGTGGGAATTTACATTTGAAACAGTTTCATGGCAAATCTCCCAAAATTTAAGCAATTTTTGAAGAGTTCTAAAATTGTCATATATTTCTCAAAACTGGATCGCATCACCCAGGGAATACTATACACTTTAGAGGAAGAATAATTGCACAAGACTAGGTTCAACTTAACACAGTTGATCTTGGTCATCTGCTGGAAAACAGCTTGTAAAGGGGTTTAGAGTTGCAGGACTTCCAGTCTAAGGCCAATCAAACTTGAGGGGCCACTTAAACACCTCTAGGTGTTTAAGCTATACTGTTCTTTTCTTCTCTAACAAAAAGTCAATATGGGATCCTTTCTTAGGCCAGAGCTGCTTTTCAGGGTCTGCTGTTGGACCTGTGACTGTTATCACTCAAGTAAGAGTTTGACCTCATAGCCATTGGAGTGATGGGGAGAAATTGATTATTATTATTTAAAGTTAAGGTCTCACATATCTCAGGCTAGCCTGGAACTTCTATGTAGTTTAAGATTACAAGTATGGTCCACGCACACAGTTTATGTGGTGCTGGGGACAGAACCCAGGGCTTTACCCATGCTAGGCAGACACTCTATGTTGTTGTCTACCAGGCTGACTCTGGATGTGTGGTTTAATTGTCAGTGCTGGATCTATAAAGTGGGTTTTTCTGCTGGGATTTCAGGAGTGATCAGTCCAGGGAGCTCGTTGCTCCTCATTCTTTCTACCTGTTTCTTAGACATCCTTTACAGTTGTTACCAGAATTCGGGCATGCAGCAGCCAGGGAACAAACAATGCACACATTCTCTTAATTTTACTGTCCCCTAACCCCCAATTCTTACAACTAAAAACTGGCAGGAATTTGTGGTTGACTTTTTTTTTAAATAAAATGCTCTAAGTGAGCCAAAAAAGGTAGTTACACAACTAAGGAAGAAAACTGTTTTATATAGGAATGTGATCTCCTCAAAAGGATGTTTCAAAGAAACCATTCTACATTAACTTGGCTGATGGCCTCCAACTCTGACCTTCTTCGGGTGGGATATGTCTGGTTCTAGCCATAGTTGATTGGGACTTTCCTCATTCCATTTTTCAAACAACCGGTGACTCAAACTTACCTGTAAAATTTCACTTCTTTATGTTTATTGATGCTATCTCAATAGGCAATGTGTTTCCCTTATGGTAAACATGCCCTTGAATAAATGTATCTCACGCTGTCTTTTCCCTCAGAGCAGGATGTAAAAACAGTCAGAGAAATGAACTTCCAAGAAGGGAGGAAGAGGAAGAGGAAGCAAGAGGAAAGAAGTGAGATCTGTTTTCGATTCAGATTTTTGGGTTCTTCTAAAAATAACATCAAAGCCTTTGACACACTGACCGGCTGCTCAGCCGGTCTGCTTTTGTTCTGTCGGGTTTCCCAGGCGGGATAGATTCTTTCTTCAGTAAGATGCAGCTGCTCTCAAGCAACTACTCGCCCCTTTTTTCGAATCGTCAGAGGGCTGTTAAAGTCCAGTTTTTGACTGGAGTCAGAGATGCAAAAATCAGTTTGCAACTATGAAAAACAGAGTGTAGAACTCTTATTCTCCCTGTACTCCAGCTTCCAAATGCAGGGTGGCTGCTTCCTCCTGCCTGGCCCAGCCCACTCCCTCTCTATCTCCACAAAGGGCTGTTTATCCCCAGGGAGCTGATGGGATGACTGTGGACTGCTTTCTGTCCCCTTCACATGTTCCCTCTGTTTCCCTAACTGGCAATCCAAGTCTATGCCAATACTTCTGGCCTCCAGTTCTGACAAAAATGTCAGCCTTGCCAAGATTGTGAAATATGCCACCTACACTGTTCTTAAAAAGTGAAAAAAAAAGCTTAATGGTTTACTAATGGAAAATATGCATCCACCAGTAAGTGGAAAGGAGAAGAAGAAACTCACTCTTAATGGCTTTTTCTCTGTGTTTTGGATCCTAAGGAAGCCCATACTGCAAACAACCTGAACCCGGAGGCCCCATTCGAAAGACAGGGTTCTGGACCCTGGAAGCAAATGGAAGGCTTAGGATGCTGTGGAGGTGTCTTTGGTTCCGGATCAGCACGGGCCACCTCTCTGTGGACCTGTCTGGAAGAGCACTGCTGAGAACAGCATCCAAGACTCCTGTGACGCATCTGTAAGTGACTGGCTTGGAAGTCTTATCTCCAGACGGACCACTGAGGGGTGGATAAACACCCAGTCGGAAGATTTCTCAAAAGCCCTCCAACTGTCAAGTACTGTTAGCAGGGTTCCCTGCAGGCTTGGCAAGCCTGTTCCAGCCAGAGCAGCGTTATGACCAAGGATGGTAAGACTGTGGGTAACTTGCGTTAGTCATGCTGGTGAACCTGGCTGGGGCTGGCAGTGCTCAGGACTTGGGGAATTCAGGACCTTGGCTTGATCCACAAAATAAAACCACAAAACATTCGCACATTTACTCAGTCCGTTTCCTAAAATCTCTCTGTGCATACAATTTGACACATCCCACAGTTTATAGATTTGTTCTTTGTAATAAACAGCAACTCTCATGTTGACGTCATTGTGTCCTTGAGGACTGGAAACCAGCTGCAATACTCTCCTCACATGAAGGGGGCCGAGAAGGGAAACCTAGTGCTTTCTATCATGACTTTGAATGGCTTGATTTCAGAATGGAATTTAATTACAAGATGTTCAGGACTGACCTATTAGAGATCATTAGCAAGGTTTTAAGAAAACAGATGGGAGGGTCTGGGGATGCAGCTTAATTGATACAGTGTTTGCCTAGCATTCATGAAGCTCTGAGTCTGATGTTTTGACATACCTTTCGATCCTGTGACTTGGAAGGTGGGGGCAAAAAGAGAGTTCAAGGTCATCCTTAACTATATATTGAATTAAAGGCCAGCTGAGATCCCTTCTCAAAAGGGAGAAAAATAGATTAAAAATTAAA
Source organism: Eospalax fontanierii (assembly GCA_035773235.1). Lineage (NCBI taxonomy): Eukaryota > Metazoa > Chordata > Mammalia > Rodentia > Spalacidae > Eospalax > Eospalax fontanierii. The sequence continues at coordinate 43,013,495 of CM069524.1, forward strand.
AAGGGGTGGAGCATGTGCGATATTTCACTAAGCAAATCAGAGGCAAAGAACATGTTCTCAGTTCATAGACCTTCTGATCGGCCAAATTTCATCACTCTTGGAGCTTTTCTGGGTACAGTGGAGTCAAGAGCAGCTTCCCATAGAGAGTGGGTTGGGAGAAGAGGGCGTGGGGATGGCTATGGGCTGTCAGTTTCTGTTTTTGTGAGCCCCTCCTGTCCCTCTGACTGCAGACTCAAAGTAACTTCCAGATGTCTCCCCAAGCTCTGGGTATTCTGATAAAAAGCCTTCCGCACCTATGGGTTGTGCTCACAGAGGCAGCATTAATATAATTCTGGCAGGGCCATGTTGGTTCATCAGCTATAAGGAAAGCCCCAAACTGAGGCTGGTTGCCCAGGGGTGGTATCACCCACGGTGGACTGGGCCACCCTATATCAACTAGCAATTAAGAAAACGCCCCAGGGTCATTCCTCCAGACCAGTCTGCTGCAGTTCATTTCTCTACTGAGGGTCCCTCCTCCAGGTATGTCAGGGTGAAAACTGAAGCTATTCAGCACCCAAGTCTATTTTGAATAAAATAGTAGAGTCGAATATATCTATTTATTTCTGCCTTCTTTTGACTCTTCTTGTTCCTTATCCTTCAAGTGGAATTGACCATGGCTAACATAGCTAGGCGTGGTACCACTCAACTGCAGTCCCAGCTACTCAGGAGGCTGAGGCAAGAGGATCACTGGAGCCTGGGGTTCTGAGCCAACCTGGACAACATAGCGATCACAACTCCCCCATCCCCCACAAAACCAACTCTGCAAACATGGCTAACCTTCATATCTGCTTCAAAGCAAGGGCTGACGATGAACTGGAGAGAGGGCTCAGAGGCTAAGGAGCACTTGTATAATAAAGAGGACTGGAGTTTGGATCCCAGTAACCACAAAACAAGCTGGGCTTTTGGCAAATACTTATAACTCTGGCTCTGAGGGATCTGATACCTCCTTACACTGCCTACATGTACACACGCACACACACACACACACATAAGTGAACATACACTCATAGACACAGTATAAATATATACACATAAATAAATCTTACAAAAGGCATCAATGGTGACAGATTTTGTTGGAAAAGAAGTTTTAATTATGAAAAAAATTCAGTTGACTCTGGTGACCCATCTAGGAAATTAAAGTGAAAATTATGGGAGAAATGTGTCACATTCTCATGTAGCTATTGAGTGAACAGAGGGCAGAGAACAGATAGAGTGAGACATGGAGTCTGGAAGATTGACAAGATCCTGAACCTGTATCCTGTGGGGCGCAGTCCCCTGCCATCCTCTGCTACCCTCTCCAGTAGCAAACATGCGTCCTTGCACACAGCAGGTGAGTCTCATGAAGCGCACAAACCCATCCTCACAAAGCTTTGTTTCATACGACATGGCAGTTGCCCATCACTTCTGAGAGAGGGTTCAGTGGAAGGAAAAGTGGCCTCTTCCCACACTGAGGGAAGCCTGGGTCTCTTCAGGGTTCACTGGGGACGCTTGGGCCCTGAAACTGCCCTCTAGAGCCTTTGTAGGGAGAATGCTGGCCACATCTAGCATCCTCTTAGCCACTGACTTGAGATCTGACCTTCCCAGGGAGACATGTCTCCACTATTTACTTCTGGTGCAGTGCTGGCCCTGTGGAGGGGAAGTGGGGGCTTTGTGGCAAATTGAGGCTGCAGGACATCCCCGGTTCCCAGGTCTTCAGTGTAACACAGTGAAGCTTGTTTTACTGTGTGTTTCTAATAAGCTGCAATGTGTCTGTGACTCAGGTTTGAGTGAACTATGAATTAACAACTAAATCTATGTCCGTAAGTGGCTAGATCAAGAAGGTGGCGAGCAAGTCTGTGTAATGGGCCGTGGTCAGACCAAAGCTCCTGTGTTGGGTGTTTTCGTGGGATGAGATGTATCTCATTCTAGTCAAGCAATGGTGGGTGACGCATGAGCTATCTGGGAAGGGTCATCTCCTAAACAGGTCAAGCTACGGCAAGCAGAAGGCAGAACAGGTAGTTAGATGCTGGCTAGACTGAATGAGGAGAGGCATGCACCACACTGCCCTTGGCTAGGGTGTGGATCTGTGGTACAGGAAGCGTTTAGCATTCAAGAGGCCCAGCATTCACTTTCTTGCATGAAAAGGAGAGAAAAAAGGTGTAGAAGGCAGCATAGGCAGCATAGCAGGCCTAGGAAGGTCTTTTGGGGGAGATTCCAGTCTTTGGGGGAAGCTACACTCCTCCTGCCAGCTCTGCTTCCTGGTGCTTCCTGGCTCAGTCTTGTCCCAGCTGGGCATCAGCACTCTCCTGACAGGTCCCACCCACAGTCCCTGCTTTTCAATATACCCGGGACACATCATAGGCAAGTTCATTTTCTTTTTAGAATAGGGTTTCTATTAAAATGTTTCAAATTGCAAAAGAAAGTATAACTGAATATTGAGGAATTAAAAACCTAATACCGAAAATCTTACTCCCCAGAGAATTCAATATATTTCAACAGAAATGTTGCCTCATTTTGCATAGGCTTACATCATACTGTACCATACTCATGAAAGTCATTCAAATATAATTTCCACATCAAAACGGAGCTGTTTATAAACTATAACCTTTGCAATGATTCTTAAATGGGGAGAGAGACAGTATTGAGAAACTAAGAGGGTGAAAGGTTTAGTCTGAGATTTTGAATTCACTTCCCCCCTTTATCATCTTTAAAATGAACTTGTCAGAGAACTGAAAAGGCTCAATTTTACTTCATAAAAGAAGGTCATGGGAGATTAACAACTGTAACACTTTTATCCCTGGCTTTCCCAGAACCAAGATTGCTCTGGACCATCTCTCTGTCTTCAGGGTGGCTCTGGACAAGGCTAGTCAAGGGAATGGTGGCCCCAGGGGACAGTTCTCTGTTCTCAAGGATTCTTTCGATGACTAATACCTGTTTGTAGGATCCCCTCTTCTTCCTAATCTAAGTACTACGGCTTCTCATAACTCTGTCGCATCTGATTCACCTCATAGCAAAGATGGAGAAAACCACCACGCCAGCCCCTTCTCAGATTTAGGGACTTGTCCAACTTTCTTACTTTCTTGGGACAAAATCATTCTCCACATCCTGATGCAAAGACTTAATTGGCAATTAAAGGAAAAAGGATATTGGTGACCCCACAGAAGAGCAGATGCTTCCAGAACAGGAAATAGCCAATAATTATTCCTGCCACAGTTAGATAAGGGGGTGGGAAGGAAGGGGAGGAAGTGAAGGGGAGTCTCAGGCATCCCCTGGGGAAACAGGAATGAGACCAGCCTTGGACTAATATGGCTTTTTTCTGCTTGTGAGGGGACATTGTGTGTTAAGAGGCCACAGCATTGCTGAGTGAAGGCGCAGGCGGAGGTCAGGGAAGAACCCTGAAGACTTGAAGCTCTGGTGTGACCTCCTCTTCTCCCTTCACAGCTATTCATCCCCATCCTTCTCAGTCCTGTAGAAGGTGAATGTCCTGGCCCAGTTTACTTCTCTTTGAAACTCACCTTTTCCTCCACAGATAAATAACCTGCCTGCAGCATTCACCTTTCAATCATATGATCATTCTTGAGTTCAGTTGAAGTCTTTTGAATACCGCTGGTTAATTAACAAGTCATCAATGCGCCACGCTCCACGTGGGCTCTCTTGACTTATCTGTTTTCCTGAAGGTTCTTTTCTTCAACGCTCCATCCTGACTATCAGGGTTTCAACCCCCTCTTTCTTTTAGACTCTTAAGTCTGGAGAACTTCATTTGCTGCTATTTATTGTTGAAAATCTGGGTTTACGTGTCCTGTGCTTGTAAAGTCACTCTCTGGGAGGAAATAGAATGTATGAGAGTGGGAGAGAGGTTTCAGAACAGAGGCCTACAAGATGTTCGAGCTGCATGGGCATACGGAGGACCAAGGATTCGAAGCAAAAAATCATTAAGAGTAAGACAACGCTTCCAGAGGCAGCCGAGGAGAAACCCCCACCAGGGCTGGCAAACTGCAAGCTGTAGAGTGGAGGGGCCCTTCCTGGGATGAGCGGAAAGTCCCTGAAGGAGCAATGGCTACCATGTAGTTTCCACTGCCATGTTCTGGATACCAGAAATTCCTTCAACTGTCCCTAATCCCTAAACAGCCCTGTTAGTTAAGGTATCATTGCTCCACTGAGCAGAGTTTTAACTCCCAGGCTCCCAGAGCTTAGGGTTTTATGAAAGGCCACTGAGTCAGGATGTGGTAGAATTATTCTGAAAGAAAGGACTACCAGACCCCAGATCTGAGTGTTTTCTACTCCATTTTTTCTTCAAAGGCATTCCACACACCTCAGAAGAAGAAAGCAAGGATGCCTTATCCTTCTTTGGGAATTCTTTTAACTCAAGGATCACTGACAGGACACAACGTTTCACGGTGAGATAGCCACAAATAAACCAGGGAACACCAGGTGGCCATGCCCAGCACAATCTGATCTGTGTATTCCTGTCTGGTTGCTTCCATTTGCTGACCTGAAAGCATGAGGCTTCTTTTATAACTTGAAGTCTTGGACAGTCAAGTGGCTGGGGCTCTGCAAAGCTGAGGAGATGCTACAGCTGTGTATTTAGGATGTGCGTGTGACCTAGGCAGAGGGCAAGGGAGCCCACCACAGCCAGTGTAGCATTTGGAAGTACAGTTTCCAATTAGACTTTCCAAAATCAACCCCAAACAAAAAGAAACAAAAAAGTCAACCACGGGCACTAATAAAAATGAATGCACTTTTCCATGAATGAGGAACTATCCTAAAAACAAGCCCTGACCCCACTTGCTCACCCCACATTCATAATTTACTCGTGATCCAAATGCTGAATAAACAGTTGGAAAAGATATTGCCAGATACAAACAAGTAGCTTCCATTTGATAAATGCCTGTTTAGAAAACAGTTGTCAATATATAAAAAATAAGAGCTTCATTCAAATTTGGTAACAATCCCAAATGTTCCAAGTGCCATGGGAACCAGGACTTACTGACCACAGGCCTACTGCAAGGCGGGGCTTGCTAGGGTCCTGGGCAGGCTGCAGGGGCCTCTCAGGCATGCAGAGCCTTCCATATAGAATTCCTCTGTGGGGAATATCCTGGGAACACGTCATTGAGAATCACCATCAATGGAGTCAAAGGCTGTGAGAACAGGCTCCCCAGTCCCCGGAGGATGAGTTTCCGTTGCTCCATGGAATAGCAACGCTGAGTTCAAACATGAACTCAGAAAGCACAGATTGGAATGCCTACCACAAGTTTGAAACCAGACTCAATGAGACATCTATATATGGATGAAATTCTAGACCAGTTGCTAACTTTCACCTGTGCACAACGGCCCCATGTCACCTCAGTTGTCTTACTCAAGAGTCCCTAGTGCTGGGATGGAGGTGTCCAGGGTCCTGTTGGCTCTGTTTTCAATAATTCTAAGGTTACTTGACCAGGTCATTATGCATTTGGGAATGAAGATGTTCTTGTTTCCCTGGAAGTAAGTTCCCATTAGTTCCAGAAACTCTACTCTTCAGGTGTTGCCATATGACCTGGAAATTCTGGGCCTCTGCACTTTTCTACTAAGAGAGCACTAAAAAGAGGGTGGCAAGGATCTGGACAGGGCCACTGTGCCTCATTACTGCTGACATCCTTGTGCCCTACCCGGGATCCAAACATGTAAGACAAACATGATGTATGCTGAATAACACCAACAGTCCTCTAATGGTTCCAAATTATCCATGTCAAGTAAAACAGCTACTTAATACCATTAAAACGGTTTGAGCAAGCACATGGTGTGCTGACTAGAAATGTTTGACTAACATGTATGATTAAACATAGCTTTTCAAAATTTTAAAACCCTTTTAATTATGTATATGGGTGTGCCTAGTGTGGGTAGGGGCACAGGTGTGCATGTGCCCTTTGAGGCCAGAAGAGAGCATCAGTCATATTGCTGGAGCTGGAGTTAAGGAGTTTGTGATGTGGGTGCTTGGAACTAAATTTGGGTCCTCTGCAAGAACAATACTCACTTTTAATTGATGAGCTATCTATCTCTTCAGTTCCTAAATAAACATAGGCATTTTCTGAGAGGCAGTCAGTCACAAAAGGAGTGATGTCATTAAAATTATTTTTTTCTGAGATACAATCTTATGTATAGAAAAGTCTCATGTAGCACAGGCTGGCCTTGAACTCACTGTGTAGCAGAGGATGACCTCTGCTAGTAGGTCCTGATCCTCCTGTTTCAACCTTCTGAGTGCTGGTATTATAGGCACACACTACCATGCTCAAATAACTTTTACATATTTATTTTTATCTTATGTGTGTGTTTTGCCTGCACATGCATTTGTGCATGAACAATGCCCAGAGAGCCAGAAGAGGGTCAGATCTCCTGCAACTTGAGTTATAGATGGTTATTAGCCACCGTGTGTGTGTTGGGAACAGAACCTGGGTCCTCTGCAAGAGCAGTCAGTGCTCCTAACCAGAGCCATTTCTCCAGGCCTCTCCCTTTAAAAATATTAAACTTTAGGAATACTTAAGACCCAAAATACCAATTACACTGAGCAAGAAAGGTTGCTCCAACCACATGTGGTTGTCCTTGCCTCCATGAACTGAGGTGAAGGTGATGGCCCAGAGGAGAATCTGGGGTGGAGCCCGTTTCCTGGGCCAGCTTTTCTCTGGTGCTCAGATCCTGTGGAATATCTGTCATGTCAGGTGGGAGGCAGGTAATCTGAGAATACCTACAGGGGAACATTACCCTGACTGTCATCTTACTTTGACAAGGAATCTGGTGAGCCGCAGGTAAGTCATGGGACTGAGAAGGTCTCTGAGTCTCGCTTTCAAGGAGAGGCACTGCTGACCACATCAGGTGCCAGCTATGTGGCTTTGATGTTTATCTTCACTGCTGTGATTTCCGTTACAAAGTAGATTCACAAGTATATACACATAGAGTGTGTGGATGATAGAATACAGCCTCTGTTATGCATGGCAGAATGTTTAAAAGGCACTTGGGATCTACAGTGACATGCTAGCATGCTGAGAGGCAGCAGGTCCACGAATAGGTCTCTAATCCGGTTCTCACACTGGCCCAGGAGCCTTTCTCTCATGAGCTGGGCCGGAAGCTGGTCTAGAATGATGTCCTGAATGAGTTCGACAGGTATCATGCCTCATCAGCCCAGCTGGAGACCCCACATACCAGGGAAGGTGAGCCTGGAGTCAGCAGCTCAGAATGATGGGAAATCTAGGGCCCTGGAGGGACAGCACAGGACCATGACCACAGCCAGCAGGGGCTTGGGGTACAGATTGTAGAAGGGGGAGTTGAGAAAGCAAGTGGTCCCCAAGGGGTGCAGAGAAGAGAACTTAGGACACGTGGCCTGCCGGGTAACATGAGGAATCTGCCTCTCAGAGGCAGGGAGCTCTGGGAATAGTTGGTAACCAGACCTTTGAAGTTTGGACAACATTGTCCATCATGCACGGGCTCTGGCGTCAGAGTTTTCCCTCGAGTTATATTTAAGGCTGTCTGTGCCACCCACTAGCAAGACTGCAGGCAACGAGCTGACCAGACCAGAGTGTCCGTGAGGGGCACAGGATTTTCTGCTGACTCACCATGTGGAAGATTTGTCTCCAGTGCCAGGTTTAAAGTCAAGAAGCATTGCTGTCTGATGGATAAAAACTGCCCTTCTATAAACACATTCCTCCCAGCAGCAACTCATCTTGCTCCAGGCTTTTAAAATGTGGCAAGAGAGTCGAGTGTGACGGAGCACAGGGCTCATTCTCTTTCTCATTCAACAAGTAAAAATAAATCTTGGATTTCGGGCAGACAGGCAGCAGTGCCAGGAGCTCCAGAAACCTTCCCTTTTCCAGTAGTGTCTGCAGCCTGAGCCATGCCCGGCGGAGCCACCTGGAGGAGACAGACGCAGGCCGCCTGAGACTCTCTTTGCTTGCAGGACACTGCAGGGCAGCGCTATTATGAGCTGCTCTAGAGTTTCAGGGGCATATAAATACCGTGTTACAGCTTATCTTTGGCTGGCGAGGTAGTCTGAGGAATTCTATTCACATCAAACCTTGGCCCTGAGTTTTCTCCTTGACCAGGTTTTGGTGTTTTATTATAAATGTTACACTAAATTTTCTTAAAATAATTATGGCTTAGGGATCCCAGATTGCCTATTTGAGGTTGTGGAATTGACAGGCTTTGCACACAATCCCAGAGGTTCATGGCAAATGGCCGGTGAGAGCAAGTGGTGTGCAGACACTCTCAGGACCATGACAGCATCATTTCTTAACAGACCCAGAGGGCCCTGAGCTCAGTGGAAAAAGCAAAGTCAGAGATCTTGGGCCAGTGTTCCCAGGCTCCAGTGCAGGTGCCAGGTCAGGGTAGGAGGAGGTGTGTGGAGACTGCTGTTCCTTAAGCAAGGCTGGGATGGAGATGCCTCAGATGCTGTCTTTAAGCTGAGGTCCTGTGTCTCCATCAGAGAGACTGCTTATTTGGCCTCATTGCTGATCTCTGAGTCTCTTGGGCCGACGTGAATTTAGAATAGCCCAAACCGAAAATCCCGGAAGCTTTCTATATTTAGAAAGGAGCGCAGGGCTCTGTCTGGGTTAGGTCGCCTGCTTTCCTTTCCAGTTTGGTGCTACCAGCAGCCAGTGGCAACTGCCCAGCTCAGTGGGGGCTGCTGGGGGATGCTTGGTTTTCTTGCAGAAGTGCTGTCCCCCTACATTGTAGAGGCTCTCGAGATACAGGGCTATGCCCACTCTGACAGCACAAATCAGCTGAAGCTGGTTTCTCTTGTCAATCCAACTCAGAATGCCAGTAACAAGATCCAGCCAGCTCAGTGCTGGGAGCTACTTTCTATGGCACACAAACACTGGCCATGGCAGCACGCTTGATGTGCTTAGGCACTAAGATGGATCAAGCAAGTGAAATTTCTGCGTAAAGGTTTCCCTTACTGAACATCCAACCTCCCTCCAGCACCTTCAGCAGACCCCCCTTTAAAAGCCTTGGACTCAGAAGGCCACCACAGTGGGTCAGCTTGTCCTGTTGTGATGACTTAGATGTGTGTGCCATAGATCATGATCTTCTGAGCATGTTCTGAGACAGAGTCTCTCTTATCATCTGCACACAAAGAAGCCATACGACAGACACTTTTAGGGCTAATATGGTATGATAATCACAGGACAATGTAATTCAGTTAGTATCTTTTATAGGTGCTAATTACATTGTAATAACAACAGGACCTCTTATTACACAGGGCTTGCTAACTGCCTTACATATTTCATTTCTAATCTATACAGAACCTGTGGGAACATGTTTTCAAAAGAGATTTATTTATTTTAAAATTCCTTTCTTAAATTTTATGTGTATGAGCATTTTGCCTGCATGTATGTAAGTGCACCACATGTAAGCAATGTCTGTGGAGATCAGAAGAGAGCATCAGATCCTCTGTAACTGGAGTTACAAGGGGTTGTTAACCACCACATAGGTGCTGAGAATACAACCTGGGTTCTCTGGAAGAACAGCGAGTGCTCTTAACCCACTGAGCCCTTATTCCCATTTTTTCAGAAAAAGGAGAGATCATGAAGAAGGACCCAGTCACATGATTAGAACTGGCAGAGAGGATTTTACTGAGGTGTTTACTTCCAGCTCCATTTCTGCTTCTGATTCCTAGGACTGTCTCACACTATGCGACACATCCAAGCGTGTCTTCCTAATTCTCTAACTTGACCAAGCACCATCTGAACCCTCTGGAGAGCTCTTTGCCCCACCAAGTGCTGGGCTCCGTGTTCTATTGCAGGCTTGCTGAGGCCCAGGTGATGCTGATGGCCAGGTTCCCCGAGATCCTGGGGATGTGAAGAGCCACTTAACCCTTTCTCAGCACTTCATGACTGTGACCATCAATGACTGACAGCCTCACTGGGCTTTACTTAACCCCACTAAGGGGTTCAACGTTTTCCTTCCACCATGTGCGTCCTGAGGATTGAACCCAGGTCACTGGGCTTGTCAGCAGGCACCTTTACTTGCTGAGCCATCTCAACAGCATCCCCCAATTAAGATATTCAAGTGGGTGTTCTCTTTAGACCAATCAGAATTTTAAGCCCTTCAAGTCTGGTTCATGGCTCTTGTATTTACCTTCTTTGGCATCAACTCGTAAACTTCACTTTTTCTTTTTCCTCAGAGCTTTCTAATATCTTGTTTGTTGGGGAGATGCTAACCCAGCTCATCTCAGCCTTCCTTGAAGCCTATTGCATCAGCTAAATGTGGGGAGACCAAACAGTTAGTCACAGATGTTAAACACTGGAAGGTGTCTGGTGGGTGCCAACAGGTGGAGGGACGGTTGGGAACAGAGAGAGAGAGAGGGAGAGCAGAGAGTGAGAAGCAAATGTTCCAGCTGGAGTGTGACTTTGCTAGCAAGTGAGGACCAGAGTGTCCCACTCCAGGACAGGGATATAGGATACTGTTGGACAGCTGGCCACACCCTGTTTCTAAGCACTGAAGGCCAGGGGCTGGCACATGTAGAATAACAGAACTGAGCACAGAGGGAGGATTTTAAGGTTCATCTTGTCTTTTTATTTAAAATGTTTTATTTATTTTAACTTAACTTTAAAAAACGTTTAATTATGTGTATGAGTGTTAAGCTTGCATATATGTAAGTGTACCCATGTCATGCAATGTCCAAAGAGTCAGATTCCTTGGAAATGGAATTCTGGACAGTTGCTACCTGCCATGTGGGTGCTGAGATTCAAACCCAGGTCTTCTACAAGAGCAGTCAGTGCTACTGGGTCATCTCTCCAGCCCCCTATTTTTATTTTATTTATTTATGTGTGTGTATGTATTTAAGTGTACCACATGTGTAGTGCCTGCTCAGGCCAGAAGAGGGCGTCAGATCCTCTGGAACTAGAGTTATGGACTGTTGTTAGCTGCTGCATGGGTGCTGGGAACTAAACCTAGGTCCTCTGCAAAACCAGTCAGTACTCCTAATGGTTGAGCTATCTCTCCCACCCCAGTTCTAAATTCCCTTTGACCTATCCATGTAGCAGTTATTTCTAGACTATCCTTTCCAGTCTTCCCTCCGCAAACCCGTCTGTAGTCAGTATAATATTGTTAACTAATTTGCATACACACAGGGAAGTTCCTTTATGGGTGGGCTTGATCTCCCCTCTCATTCATTTGACATATTTGCTACAGAGAACAAAAGGGACAGTATTGGCCTTCTTCACGGTGCTTGCAGGTCCTTAAATTGATTTTCTCAGTGACTGTGTGAGTTCGAATGGCACGTAAAATAACTGATGCTGGCTTCACCCTATTTCTTGGCTATATATATATATATATATATATATATATATATATATATATCTCCTTGTATAGCCAAAATACTCAAAATAAATTTGTTTTTGACTTGATACAAACCCAGGAATGATGCCTTCAAAACCATAATCGCACTGCAGCAAATTTGCCTTTATAAAATGAACAGATAATTTCTCAATCCACAGACTCCTAGAGAGTACAGTTTTCGAAGCGCTAGCTTCCAAATTCAGAAACAACAGTTCTTTTCCCCCTTTCTTCCTCTTGGCCCCAAGGGTAGCAGTAAACAGTGTGTATGGCGAAGGAGTGACAGGAAAGCGGCACACTTCCTCTCTGTATTTTCTGGGCTTGCCTGGACACCAGCCTCCCAGCATAAACCTAGGAGTGCACATCTCTTCTCACAAATGTGCACACGTATTTGAAAAAATAAGAAAGGGTCATTTTCCTTAGCGTAGTCCATCTAAAGTGGTCTTTACAAGGCAAATTGAGTAGACTTTTAGCTGGAATCTTAAGGTTGAAGTGACATAAAATCAATAGGTTTTGTGACCATAATTTATACAATACACAGTAGAACTGGTTCATCACCCTGAGCCTTCTTTTCTAAGGTTACTATAGATGGAAACTTACAGACTTGATTAAGAAGCTTTAAAAAAGTATCTGCCTATCACTTTCCTATTATTCAAAGTGGACATTTTAAAATAGAGAAAAGACAATCTAGTAGTTCCTGATCTTCTTCTTGCAAAATCTGTAGGGAAATTATTCACCTACTGCCATGATGGACTGAAAGGCTGGAAAACAGGAGGGATATTTTTTGTGTGCTGTCGATTTCTCATGCTAAAAGATTCCCTCTTTATTACTGCATCGATTTAATACAGATCCGTTAGCGTTATTGTTAAAGTGGTATCTGATAGATCTTTCAGTTTTATTTATTTTCTGTGACATAGGCTTCTTATAACATGCTTTGTGTTCCCTTTGTGTATACATTTTGATGTGTATACTTTGAGAGGAGACTTATGCACAGTTTCCATAAATACAATTGCAGTATTTGTCGAGTATCTAAGGAAGAAGATGATTCATGCCTTGTGTCTGTAGCACCTGTTTTGATACTTATTCATCTGCAGGGCTGTGATTCAGAGTTCTCTCTGGGGAGCGGGTGGAAGACGGGTGCACACATTGTTCTATGAAAACTTCAAATCTCGTTTCTTTCCCTTAAGTCTTTTAAAATGTGCAGTGGAAAGAATTTATTCCATTTGACTCATCAACAAGGATGCTAAAGCACGATGCAGCTGTTTTGAGGAAAAGGTCCTCAAGAATCCTACGGCACTGCTCAGGCATTGTCTGGAGACCCTGGGAATGGAATGAAGGCTTAGTGATGGAAGAAAGGGTCCTTGCTCTGCCTAAGAGTCCAATAGAAATCCTTTAGATCAGCAGTGCTTCTGATCTGAGAACAGTAGTGCCCCAACAGCAGGACACAAATGACTCTGGTAAAATACTGCAAAGTCCAGTAAGAGTAATGATTGCAGTTCTAGAGCAATGCTGTCTCTTTAAAGTACACTGAAGGAATGACATCCAGCTCCTAGCAGAAAACCAATACCCACAGAAGTGATAGTCTAAAATCTATTACTAACAATGATAAGATGATGCAATGAGCTTCATTCACGGCTGTGTGCTTTATGCAATGTGTGTAACTGTATATACTTCATTTGTCCCTGACTGTGATGGAGACAGGTGACCTCCAACTGGGTCCACGCCTCTGGTCTAACAGCAGGATTCCAGCATGCAAATCCCAAGGGGAGTAAGAAGAAGGTGCTTATCTTGGACTCTTCCCGTACCTGAGGCGAGGAGGCTGTCTGTCCCTCATTGATCTGGATTATCAATTAATAGCATAGAGGACCACAGGTGGCAGGAGACACAGCACAAGCTGAGACCTGGGGCCCTTGAACAACTGGTTAATGATTGTTTCTCCATAGGATCTGCCTTATTTAAAATTTAAAAGTCTCAACTCTCCTATGGGAACTTAGAGTGATCCAGAGGTGTGCATGGCTCAGGCCTGTGAGTGACTCAGGTTGCTGTGCCTGGTGTGGGGTGTCAGGAGAGGGAGAATCCAGGAGTTCCAGGTTTGAGAACCAGTAAGGAGGTCCACTGCAGTGGGTCCTTTAGTGAGTCATTTCGCCTCCTGTTGTCTGATACTGGGGTAGGAACCCGACACTCTTCAAATATGTGTGGTGTGGGCCACAAATTACTATCTTACCTCTGAGGTAATCTCAGATTTCAAAGAGTCAGGGCAAGCATTTATATATAGGAGGACATTAGAAATATTTAAAATGTTAGTCATTAATTTAAAAACGAGAACCATCAATACAAGTGACAACAGTTACTGTGGATGAGGCAAAGGCATAGTGGAGGTTTCTTTTTAAAACTCTCCCTATTAAATACAAATGCCCATAGGTAACTGATGTGTATGGGTGTATATGGAAAGAAAAAGACCAATGAATTGCTCCATCTTTACCTTAAGACAAAAAGCATTCCAAAAGATTTCTTGGAAAACCCACCTACTCTTACCAAACTCAGTTTTTGTTTGGCTGGGCTGAAGCTGGGCATGGTTCATTCTCTGGGAGAGAAACTGGTATGTGTAGAATGCATGAAAGCGTCTCTGTTGCTTTCATGAATTGTACAGAGCAGATCACTAGCCAGGAAGCTGCCTGGTGGATGGAGATGGCGGCAGGAGGAGACTCAGAAGGCTCATAATAGGGCCTGAAGGCAGCTCCCGTTAGCTCAGGCTCTCTCACCATCAGGGGTGGGGAGGCTGTTCAGTCCTGATGCTGCCATGTCCCTACCAACTCTCTCTTGCTCCTAAAGGCTGACTGTTCCCATGCCATGGTGTGCTTACATCACCACCATCATTTCAGGGATGGAAAGAACATGTTGAGAGAACAAATAATACACCAACAATTCCAAAGAACGTGTAGAGCCAGTCCTGGACCCAAGTACTGTGGGACCAGAGTCTGAGTACCCCTGCTTGATTTCACTTGTTACCAGTTTGGTGATATGGAGTGGAAGGCCCCACTTCCACTCTTGGCCTTGGCTCCTACATTTGTGGCAGAGTGTCTGACACATAGTAGAAACTCAAGCATCAGCTGAGTGAGTGACAGAAATTAGTGAAATGGAAGAACGGGAATTTGCTAGGGACTACTGTGCAAGCAGTCCCTCAGGTCAGACCAATCTTTGTTGTGGAGGCTGTCTTGTGTAAAACATTTAGCAGAATTCTTGGCTCCACTAGAAGATAGAGAGAGGACACACACTCACGTAGCTTATCACACTATTGTTACTAGAGCTCTATTTTATCACTGGTTATGTGTGTCCCCAGCAGATTCTAAGGTGAATTTCTGCACCATGAATGTTGCTTCATCGGTCCTCATAAAGCAGCTTTGACTGATTACTTCTGTTTCTTGGGGTCAGCTCACTTCTGTCACTATTTTCATTTAGCTCTATCAATTAGTTGTAAAAGGATTTCTGTTCTGGGGACTCTTCACAGGATGTGATTCAGGATGGGTTCTCCAACTGTGAGAGAAGATCCACTGGACTGTTAGGTCTCTCCTGGATCTGAGACTCTCTGAAGCTGATCTGCACTGCTTTTCAGGACAGACATCCCCAGCCTCTGATTCCTTATATTTGGGCTTTATTTGCAAACTGTGTAATAGGCAAAGCTAAGATATTAGATCTTGCCAGAGTAAAGACTTGTATACATGGAGATTTAAAAAGCTGCCTGTTGTGGCTCATGTCTGGAATCCCCTCATCACCTCACGGTGAGCCTTCACAGTGGGATGTCCACCCTCAGTCCCAGCAGCTCCCGAACTATGCAGTTCACTTACAGTTTGTGTATGAGGTGATTTTTGAGACCATTTCAGGTATAGTAAAGCCTGGGATAAGACCTCCACCCCCACAGCTGAGCACATGCAATACAACAGAGCTTCTCATGGGAGACGTCTGCCTCACTGCAGCCACTGCGGGTGCTCTGCCCCATTTTACAAAGAGAGACACCACAGGGAAGGGTACGTGTGGCTTGTTGAATGTCTGGGCATCTACATGTTGCAGCTGGGACTGGACTCCAAGGTCAAGTTCTTCACTTGGGATGTTGTTTTCAGTTCCAGACGGCAAGTTGGTATCACACCTCAGGGCTCACTCTGCAGCACTTTTACACATCTCCCCAGCTGTGGAAGTCTCCCTGTACCCTGGGACTGAAGGGAGCTACTAAAGTAGAATTGCTCCAGGGCAGGGGTAGTTAAAAAGCCAGGGGTTTCAAGAATGACTTCTCAGACTGCACAGCCCCCGCAGGAGACTGACTGGCAGAGATGCAGGGTACCACCCTTGGCTCAGAGAAGGAGGCTTGAGAGCTTTCCAGGGCAGTCAGGGTGTTCTGGAGCTCAGGAATGCTCTGAAGAGGGGAGAGAACTGCGTTTCATGAGATTGTGGTGGCGTGATCAGGAGCAGGGGTAGGGTGCAGCTCTGGGCAGGATCACAACAAGTAAGAGTTAGGGATTTGTGGCGTGGAGGGACCCAAAGGAGCATTGGCCATACTTGTAGAAGCCTCCTGGTGTACAAACAGGAGACTCCCTGAGCACCAAGGGGAGAGAGAGAACTGCACCAGGCTGACGTGCAATTCCTGGTACAGAGCAGCTTCGGAAAGAGACAAGAGAGAAGAGTACAAACAGATGGGGAAGGCTGGACACTGAGCTTACAAAACTGTTTCTTCTCTGGCTCAGCTGCTTTGTTTGGGAAAAGAAACTGTCCATGCAGAAAGGAGAGGTTGAAGCAGCAAGAACAATTTGGGAAAACTGAGTTTCAAGGATGCCCTTTTGGAAAAGTTCTAAGGGCAGACCCTAGATCTCTGTTCAATTTTGAATCCTTAACATGAAATGAGGACTACTTCACGATCTATTGGAAGTTCATGAACACAAAGGGCTTCAGCTGCTCCTAGACCATAATAAGTTCCCAACAGATCCTGGCAGTGCCATATCAACCAAGGGCATACTGCTTTCTCGGTCTCCCCATAATTCATATTAAGTGCTCAAACTGAACATAGTCCTACTGTGATTAATGCATTAATAAATCTTCAGTTTGGCTGAATACCTCAAGTTGTGGACTTTGAGGGTTCTCCAGGCTTCGTAGAAGATGTGCTGACTGTGACTGGGTAGTGGTTGACCAGCTCCTGCAAGAGCAGGAATCCAGGCAAGAATCAAGTCAAATGGTGTTCCACACTGGCACACACGCCACCAAATACATGCAAAAAAGTGTAAGGAAGACAGAGAGGCAGGAAGATGCCAACTTCAGAGGCTGAAGACAGGTGTGGAGAGAGAGAGAAGGCTGCAGGGAATCCTTACATTCAGATAGTCCTCAAGCTCTAAGACCTGGGTATTCACCTCATGTTTGTGAGCTGTGACCCCAGCAGGTCATGCTGCTCATCCTAGGGACACCCTCTGCCTGTGAATGAGCCACAGAGTGGAGAGAGGACAGGCTTCACCTCAAACCCTGTGTCCCTGTATGTCATATATGATGCTTTCAGTTTAACAGCTGCTGCAGACTGGTGAGCAGCTGGTCACCCTGGGAGGAATGCTTTGCAAAGGGTTTTGATTTTTCCCTTTTAAAGAAGAGCAGTCCAATATTTCACTCCTCGAAGACCTCTAGGATGGATACTCTATGTCGGTAAAGTAAAATATGTTCTTAAAGAAGGCTAATTACTGGCTAAACACCTTCCCACCTAGAAGATGTGCTGCCCACATACTCAGTATTGTTTATGGGCACAAAGAAGGGGCTCCCGAACGTAGTGGTTCCAAGTCAACATGAGGATTCTGAAGCCCGGGTGTGATATTAAAGTGGAACAGGCACCCCAAACAAGTACTATCCTTGATTGGAAAAACTCATAATCAAGTCATTATGTTATTTTTTTTCCAAATGAAAAAGAAACAGGTAACGGACATCCTACCCCTGAGAAGTATTATGTGTACAAAAACAAACTTTAAGTTACTAAACCATATGACTATTAAGAAATGGGGGAAATATTCCACCACTGCACACACGTGTTGGAACCCATACTGAATGTTGGAAATAAAATCCTGTAGCCAGAACAATGGCTTTTTACAACAAGCATTGTGCACAGTACAGACGGGAAATTCAAACACACAAACAAGAGACAAATAGCAAAACCTGCCAAGAAGGCACAGGAAACACTTGCTCATTTTCTTTTCCAAAAAAGTAGAACAAGATACTGATGGTTATTTCAGATGGATGTTAAAAATAATACATGCTTTACTGTAGTGACTACAAAGTGAGATTTAAATAAAACATTAAAAAAGAAACCCCACAAACTTCTCAGTGCAATTATATCTACAGCTTAAACTGGAAAATTTTATCTTTATAGGTTATCTTTCTTG
The DNA here is from genome assembly GCA_035773235.1 of Eospalax fontanierii. NCBI lineage: Eukaryota > Metazoa > Chordata > Mammalia > Rodentia > Spalacidae > Eospalax > Eospalax fontanierii. The sequence goes on from CM069524.1 coordinate 43,031,221, forward strand.
GCAAAAGGAGAAAAGACTTTTATAGACAAGAAGAAAGCTTATCTTCTACAAATAACATGTGTTAAAAATAATCACAGTGATAAACGAACAATAAAGTGTCTACTTTAGACAACAGGACAATACTGCTGGCTTGATTGAAAGAACACCGTGGGGATGAACCTAGAAGAGGAGCTACATAGGACCAGCTTCCCCATTTCCACACGTCACACTGCCCAGCTTAGAAACAGCTCACAAATCACTCCAATGAAGGACCGGGCCAGTCTGGTGGGTCTTTGGAGACAGACATTTATTATGATTTTAAACAAAAAAAAAAGTCTGTTGAAGTGTTTTGGGTGAGTTTTTTTCTCTTTGTGTCTCACTCTACTGCTGTGTGAGGTCTTATGGCCCCCTTTTCAAAGGAACCCCATTTGAAAGGGGACCCTGGGCTCCAGCGTGTCGGGCCCCGTAGGTCAATGGTCACTGTCAATCACTTATTAAGTACTGGATTGTTCATGCTTCATTTACAGTGTCAGCTTCTTTGAACTGAGGTGAAAATACTTGGAAACCCCCAGAGTGGGACTGCAGGGGCGGGGAGGGGGTGCAGAGAGAGAAGGAGCGCGGGGTGGGAATTCCCCAGCTCCTCAGGGTAGAATCTGATCTTGGCCTTGCCTGGTCCCCTTTCCCATAGTGAGCAACTCCCTGTCTATGTCCGGAGTTCCTGTGACTCAATGCCAGGAGTAAACAGAGATCAACAGAGGACATGGTGACAAGGGAAGGAGAGAGATCTCCAGGCACAGACGACCTCAGACCACAGGCAGAAAAATCCGAGTACTGCCTGGAGTTCTAGAATTTTCCATCTCAGAGCCTAGGCTATGCCCAGAGTAGAAGCACAGGAACAGTGTGTGATGCTCTGTGAAATGCCAATCAGTAAATGCTCAGGGTTTGATATGAACTTAGGATGAGCTTTAAAAGGCAAGGGTACATTCAAATACTGCTTCAAGATATTGCAGACTACACACTGGGCCTCTTTTGAAGTTTGTAGATAAGATTAAATGCTAAAAATAACAACAACAAAAAAAAAACCTCAGAATGTTCAACACTGGCCAATAAAAGGGTTTTCTGTTATAGTAAATTATTACTGATATGGAAATAGAATATCAAGACTTCATACATAAATGTAGTGGAATTTAAAAGCACATGTGAGGGTGTGTGTATGTGCACACACATTACACGTGGATAGAATGTAGACTCCACAATCCTGAGCTTATTTATCGTATTACATGTACCTTAACTCTAGGAAACATGATGCTGACCAGAATGTTTCATCTCACTTCAGCTGCTGCTGCAAGGGATGCAGGGTCATGAAACGTTGTCCCCTGGAAATGTCAATCTCAGAGAGTGACTAATCATCTCTGTCATCAGCTTGGCATTCCTATGATTCATCTTTCTTTCCAAGATAACTGACAATTTTGAAGGGCACCCTTTTTTAATGAAATTTCCTTTTACTGAAGAAGACTTTTTTTCATCGTCTGAATTTGGGAATCCATTTTCACCCACAAAGTCCTTTCTGTTTTCTTCTTTGTCTGATCATTCTCCTTGAGGGTATGCAGATGGCCACATACCTCTTCCATCAATGCTAGTCTCAAAATAAAGTCCCCAAAATACTAGTAGCAATTAACATTTAGAAAGCTCCTTCTTGGTCCATAGCCATCTTCATGAGATGACTGTGTTTGTATTAGATCAGATTTAGATGAAAGAGACAGTTGGACCGACGTTAGGGCCCGTCATGCTCTCATTTCCATCCCAGACACTTTAGTCTCACAGGACTCGAAGCATCACTCTGTACCAAGGTTCAGAGGTAGATACTCCAATGGGAGATCAACATGAAAAAAAACCAAAAATGGGGCCAGTGAGATGGCTCAGTGGGTAGAGGGTTTGATCTTTGGGACTCATGTGGTGGAAGCAGAGAACCAATGCCAACAAATAGGTCTCTGATCTCTACACGTGCGCTATGACATGTATGCATTCCCGCACATATGTGTGCATGCACATACAATAAGTTAAAAATGTAAAAGAACAAAAATAGAAGAGTACACACATACAAACAAAGACCACTGAAAACAAGAAATGGCTATTTTGGTAGACGTGCTTGGTGATATGTTTAGTTAGGGTGACCTGAATTTAGGGCACAGTTTTGAAAGCATGACTTCTGGACCTTGGGTGGGAGATAGACCTGCTTCACTCCACACTGGTCAGGAGGTAGCACAAAGAGGCTGGCATCTGGAAGCCAGGGTCTTAGAAGAAAGGTGAGACACTCAGGGAAAGGTGGTCAGTGAGATAGGCGTTTCCATATGAATCTTTGATTAGGAAGTCAGAGTATACCTAGAGTTATTATTGGTTATTTCTTAATTTAAGTTCAAAAAAAAATTTTTTTTTTCGAACAAGGTCTCTGTAGCCCAGACTGACCTAGAACTCATTATGCAGCCTAGGCTGACTTCGCAGTGCTCCTCCTGCCTCAGCTTTCTGAGCACAAGGTATCTGTCATTCATATTTTAATACCGAAAGGCTTTCTTTTTGTTAACCCCCCCCCTTCCCCCCAGCTTAGCTGAGATGTAGTAGCTTACAGGAACAGAACTGGCAAGGGATGAAGGGAAAGAAAGCTTATTTGGAGGTGGGGTCAGGGTAAGCTGGATACCCTGTGAGCCTCTGTGTGTGGAACAGGGAGGACAGGCTTCTTAAAGAGGAGGCACACATATATCATCTCTACCCTCCTGTCTTGCAATTTTGTCAAGAGCATTGGTGATAATGACCATCAATATGCCTTGGTGGCCACTCTGGACTCATGGACTATTCAGTAGTGGTGGACATTGGATGCTGTGGGCTTGAAGGGCCCAGTGGTGACAGCAGCATTAAGGTGCTTACTGTGTAACTCTGTGTTGTTTCAGCCTTCTTGGAGCCCAAATGAAACACCCTAATGCCATTATTTACTTTAGTCCCCCTTTTCTCTGCCCTTCATTGGGAATTTGAAAAATTATTGTTTAAATGTAATACAATTACGGCATAAATATAGTTTCACTCTATAAATTACAGAGGTTAATGACATGCTCTCATGATGCTTTTTGAAAGTAATTTGATTTTCTAGCAAGGCCTCTTAGTCCCCTCCTGGACAGCATTCTCGGGTGAGCAGACCACACTGCATGGCTCCTGTGGTCTCTTGCTTCTCCTCTTTAAAGAATAAATGAGTTCAAGATGAACAACAGCTGGAATAGCAAACGCCTAAGAGAGATGGGAAACTGACAAGAGAACTAGAGAAACAGCCCCGGACCAGCAGTTCTCCTTCCCTGGGAATGCACGGTTACCCTTGCCTTTCCTTTTCCCTTGCCTGCTTTTCTCCTATGGAACTTGCTGGGGATGAAGCTGAAGTCCTCCTGCACAGCCATTAGTCATTCTACCATATGCCCAGCCCACATTTAGGTCCCAAAGAAGAGTTCTATTCTGAAGGAGAGCAGCTTTTCAGATCAACTTAAAAGTCTTCTTAAAATTTATTTTTCCTTTGTGTATAAGAGTGCTTTGCCTGTGCGTAGGTAAGTGCACCCATGCATGCAATGCCTATGGAGTTCAGAAGAAGGTGTAGGGTAACCCGGAATTAGGAGTTACAGACAATTGCTACCCACCATTTGGGTTCTGGGAACCGAACCTGAGTCCCCTGTTAGAACCTGAGTCCTCTGTTAGAATAGCCAGTACTCCTAATAGCTGAGCCATCTCTCCAGCCCTCAGTTCAATTTTTCAAAGATATTTTATTTTGCAATGAGAAGTTTAACCCACTGAGTTCTACATGATCTCAGTGTGGAGGGCTACAAAGCTATTCTGTGTTTTTTTTCTTTACTTTCCTTAAGTTACCAGGAAAGTCTGTTGGACTTCCTTCCCTGGAGCCACCTAGGAACCGAAGGGCATTCCTTAGTCTCAGACCTTTCTTCTGCCTGAAAATGCAGTCAGGATGACCTGTCAATGTTCTAGACCAATAATTCCCTCACTGTGCTCAGAGAAATGCAAATATTTGTGGAACATCAGGTGTTAAGTGATGAGGAATTTACCGCAGGCCTCAGAGTGCAGGAAGCCAGCCTTCCTGTCACAACACTGCTTTCCAACCTTTGGGTAACTGTTTCAATCCCTCCTTTCTTTTAGGTTGCAATGGTACAGCTTGGGCCACACAGTAGACACTTAAGAGACTCAGGCAGGTTGCCCTCTGGGACTGACATATCTCACTGCCTCACTCTAAGATCTGTGGCTTCTCCAGGCTGGGCTGAAATGAGAAGGCTAAAAGTAACATGAGTGAAAGAGAATCGCTTTCCCTAAGGCTCCTGGGAGTCTGAATTCTGTTGTAAACCACCACAGTTGTATATCACTGGTGTTCAAAGGCGATGAGACTTTCCTTTCATCAAATCCAAGAAAGGGCAGTTTGAATGACAGATGCTGATAAGCAACACTGAATAAATCCAATCTAAAGTTTTCTGACCTATTATCATCACAAGGCTTTAAAAGATGCTGTAATGACTACTTAATATGCATGTTCTTCAACACAGCTATTCCATGTGGAGTCCAGGCCTAACAGTGCTCAAATTTTTAGTACGGAGAAACCTAACTCAACACCATTTGTTTCTTTATTTAAAACAGTTCTTAGGTTTGAAGATCAGTCCTGTGCCTCACAAAGACGACAATGCAACTCGCCCCGTCATGCTGAGGTATAATGAGGTCTTTCGAGTTCTCAGATCTTTACTCAGTATTAATTATCCGCCCCCCCCCCCCCCGCGCTTTTAAGTTACTTTTTCTTTCTCTGTGGTTCCAAACCTTTAGGACTAACCATTCTAATAGTATTTTGGGTTTATAAACAACTTTGTTCCTCTGAGGACAGGATATCTTTGCTGCCTTACCATGGCAGGGTAGGAGCTAGCTCGTCAATGCAGGCCTTGTGCTGTGTTGCCATGAGGTCTACTTCTGTTTTAGTTCTGGAACGTCAGTGTCTAGGCTGAACACTGAGAGCAGCGGGACAGGGATATTTTGATCTTCCTAATCAGTGGGGACATGTGGCCTTTGGAAGGTGGCTTTGTGCTTCCCATGTGAGTCAGACATCTGACCACTTGAATGTTTTCTTGTCTACACCACGAAGCAGCTTAGGTGGGACACACCAGAGGTGCTGACAACTGAGGCCTAGTCAGGACCGCAGGTTACCAGATTCTTAGAACAATTCTGAATTTCCCAAGACTGTTCAAAACAAATTTATGTCATTGTCTCCAATCCAATGAAACACAGGATGAATGAAACGTGTTTGCCCTTGAATACTGGGGACGAAGTAGTTCCCTCTGTGGTAAAGATGGAGAAACTGGGGTAGGAAGAAGAGGAGCCTATTTCCTGTTTCCCAGTACCTGCTGCTTGCATGCATGGAGGAGCCAGTTTAGAAGGTCCCTGGAAAGGAAAGTACAAGACTCAAGTGGCACAGTCATTTCTGCCGTATTTTCCTGTGCATGTGTGTTTTAAATCATGTCTAAGAGAAAATGAGAAGAATAACTTGTTAACTGTGCAAATAACCTGTTAGTTTTCTCTTCAGTACTGTAGGCACTGGACAGAAGCCTGCCCACAGGATGCCCATTTGGAGTCTTGTGTAGACTAATTCCAAAGGGCCTTTGTGATGGACGGTGCCCTCCCCACATGAAGACCCACCAATCTCAGCTGCTCCCTGCTGCATGCGAGAGACCAAGCCAGGGAACATGACCCTAACATCATGCAATGTTTCCTTACAACTTTGGTCTGGCTTTTTAGAAGCCCTACAAATGTTTACTGAGTTTGAACTCTTAAGTGTATAAAAGAAACGAGTGCCCTTGTTAGTAGATGCCTTCTCTCACAGAGAGAGGAAAGCATTCCATTGAGAGACAGGAAAGGGAGGCTGTCTGAGGCCTGAGCTTTCGTCTGCTTTATAAGAACATCAGAACTGAGGCTTCCTCTCACCTCAGTTACTAGCAGCCTGTGGGAGTCGGTGGAGACCATCTGGCACGTGCTGCATTTTTAGGTTGTCCGCATCAGTGCTTCTCCCTGATGAGTGTTCTGAATCCCCACAAAGGCCTTCTCTACCTGCACCAGCTTCAGGTTATTTCTATGCTCCTGTATGTCCTAAGTTAATGTCTATTTTCTAGAAACCCTCTGACCAGCCAGGAAACAGGTAAGCAATAGAAAGGCTTAGTTCTTTTCTCCACTCTGTAGCCTTCTCTGAGCTCTGAAAATTCCTCACCTGGGGCTGGCTTATTCTGATATAAATTGAGAAGGCCACCAAGGTCTAAGGCTCTGAAGAGAGACAGTGGCTCTCTCCCTCATCTCCAGGGCAGTGGGTCATTCAGGAAGGTTCTGAGTAGTGTGGTTCTGAATCAGCCAACTTTCCTTACAGTGCCAAGAATCGGGCAAGACATTTAATTAATTTTTCATCATGAAAGAATGTAGCGAAGGCTGCCAAGTGTTTTTGGGGTGTATGTGTATACAGAGTTCATCAGAAGGAGACATGGTAAACAGGTTCCACACTCCAGAGTATCACTGTTGCTGAGCATGGCAGTGCCTTTGTCATGTGCTGCCATTAGTCGGGGGTTTATCAGGCATTGGCTTAGCTGTTACAGAAAACAGCTGTGATGTGAACAGCTTCTGTTGAGGTTGATTAACTTCCACCAAAGGCTTTCCCCACGTACTATCATTTAATAATGCATCTTTCTGTTAAGAAACAGAATCCAGGGTAAAGCTCATCACTTCTCAGGTTAAGGAAATGATGCTTTAAAAGGTAATGGAAATAAGGTTTTCTTTTAACATTAACATTTTGTGTGTGTATGAAGGGGAGGACAGTTCTGGGAACTGAACCATGGGCTTGTGTAATGGGCACAAGCTGCCAAGGAGCCACACTCCCATCCTTAAGCATGCTACCTGCCAACTGGAATAGTCTGTCTACATTGATATTCTGAGCCTCTTCAGTGAAGCTATATAAAAATAATGTTTGAGCTCCGAATTTTTGCCTCCATCTCCGAAGTTATGGGATTCCTGGCGTGTGCCACCATACTTGGCTATATTTTTCCTTTTGGATGAGCTCCAGACTGGCCTTTTGTGTCTGTAAATCCTGAAGAGAGTTATCACAGTCTTCTGATGTTAAATATCAGCATATCAAGGTGGGGGGGGGAGGGAGTAAGTGAAATGGTGACCTTCCCTGGTGGCATAGTTAGCTCATCTACATGATGTTCAGTCCCACTTTTAAGAAGATGCCTGCTCTCCAGTGGATGCACTCACGCAGAGGGATATCTGGGAACACAAACTCGACTTGATAGGTCTTAACACATATGACAGAATGCAAGAAATATGCTGTGGGGATATAGAGGGTGGGTCTAAATATGATTCAGATGTGTTATATCAAAAATGTTCAAAACTTCAATAAAATATATATTGAAAATAAAGAGGATGCCTACTTAAATCCTGATGGAGAGAAGGAGAGAGTCATAGCACGCTCCAGGCTTGAAGCTGGACCATCAAGGTCTCCTGTAAGAAAACTACTTGACAAGCAAAGGTCCCATCAGAGTGACAAGTGGAACCACATGTTGGAAAACCAAGAACAGTGTTCCCAAGAGGCCTGGGGCAAAGCAGAGTGCAAGGTGACAAATTCCCCTCACACGAGGGATGCATTCCAGGGCCAGCATCCTTATGTGCTGGGTCTTGGGCTTATTTACTTTTGAGATCACATCTTTTTGTAAAGCTATGAGCTCAATAGGTCACATATCTTGCTCTAACTTTCATGAGACCCTGGTTGTCTATTGTTCTATTCTTACCTCTGATTTACTATCTAGAACATTATTACATATTGACTAGGAGCTCATTGTCCCACTCCCTCCTGTTCCTCCCTCCAGCCCCACCTCACCAGAACTAACCTTCAGGATGGAACTGACTTCCAGGATGGACATGTCATTTTCTGAATTTAGCAAATAAAACAAAGGAAGATCTAAAGTCCAGCTCTTATCTGCACCCTAGAACATTCCCAGTGCTCAGACAACCACCTGGATGCTGCTGACTGCACAGTTGAGGGAGGTTCTTTTTGCTGCATACACAGGAATGTCAGTAGTAATTGACATGGGGGACTTGGGCTGTTCTGTGGGCTTCTGTGTTCTTGGGGCCTCAAAGGTGCCTGATGTGTGACAGCTGAACACTATGCATTCACTGAAGGAATAAATGTTTTCAAATGTTGGTGACCAATTACTGGTGGCTGTTACCCACTGCCTGTGCAAGGCAGTTTCAGGTATTCCATGGTACCTTTTTCGACTGGAACTAGACCCACACTGAACGGATCCTAAAACACAGACCTTAAACCCGCCTCCCTTCTAGGGTTCTAGGGCCCTGGTTCAGCTAAGCAGCTTCCGCAAAGACTCGAGGGGCTTGCCGTCCCTCTGCAGATGTTCCTCAGGCTGGCGTAGTCTTCCTGCTTCCCTTTCCAACTGCATTTCCCCTCCTTATCTCACTTCCATTGTGGTCACCCTGGCTTTCAAACAGTCCTAGAACAAACCAAGAAACCCCCGCTGTTGGGGATACCATCTGCTTCTCTGATGAAGACCCTTCTTCTAGATCAGGGCCTTGCTTGTAGCTGCGAGCACAGCAAAGTCCTGTGAGTGTTGGCCATTGACTCCTTCAAGCAAAGGAAGCTAACTGGGGCTCTTCTTAATGTAACAGGCATCAAAGCCCAGCACTGTCTGTGTTTTGATGGAAGGTGGCCCTGGTACACACTCTGTCTCCACAGAAAATCAAGTGACCAAGCTGCAGCACCTAATTGCTTGTGTTCCCCAGTCCTAACAATCATATTACCCCCTGGTTTCTGAAGCAGGTGGCTGAGAGCCACGTGTACACACATTAGGACCTGGAAGCTGAGTGGTATCTTTGCTCTCTGCAAATAAGCCTTTGCCCTTTACTACATGAAGGCAACTTCTGCTGGGTTTGATGAACATGCTAGGTCAGCTTATCAGTAAAGACGGCACCACGAGACCGCAGTTCTCCTTGGAGAGAATACCTTGCCAATAGGAGGCAGCTTCTGGCTTCTGTAGGCCTCTCTCCTTTTTGTTTATGAAATAGGAGGTCTTCACTTCTCTCAGGGTCTCTACTCCCTGGAACTGTCAGCAAGAGTCAAAGACAAAGCATTTCTTCTCACCCTCCAAGAACTATTTGGTTTTTGTTTTGAGACAAGGTCTCACTCTGTAGTCCTGGCTGGCCTGGAACTTGCATGTAGACTAGGCTGACTTTGAACATACGGTGCTCCACCTGCATCTGCCTTCCAAGTGCTGAGACTAAAAGCATGTGACAGCACACTTGGCCACTCTTCCCATGGCTTCTGATTTCTTTACACTTTGATTTACATTGTTGAATTTAGAGAATCCTAGGGATCCATATAGGGTGGGAAATTCTTAGGTCCATGAAAAGTGCAACAGCTATGCACTCCTTATGTCTTGAGCACATGCTGTACCACCTCCGTCACACATACAATAATAACGTTCTTGGAAATTAAAATTATTTTTTAAAAAAGTTGAAATAACTGACCTGATCAGAGTTCATGGTCAAACTCTACATGCTGGAGGAGAAGAAACCTGGCTAAGTAACTGAAAAAAATGAACTAAAATTGACCTCCCCGGAAAAGGCAGAGCCTTTATACCAGCCTTGGGTAGTTATAGAACGTGGGCAAAGCTGGCTTTACCTGGCTCCTCACCTGCTCTTCTCTGTCCTCTTCGGTCTTGCTAAACTTTCTATCAAATGATGGCAACATGGTGGCTTTGTGGACATTATGGGATGGAATTCACTTTCCACTGGGCTACCTTCTGTCTCCACAGTGCATGAGGAGAAAGAATGGCCTAGAAGACTAGCGGGTTGGCAGCTCTGGCCAACACTGATGCTTACATGGCGCCAGACGGGCTGAGAAGTGGGTTTTAGGGTCATCCTATATAATTTTGGTGAGTCAGAACTTATTTTTCTAACTTATTTTTATTTAACATGTATGAGTGTTTTACATGCATGTGTGTTAATATACCACATGCATGCAGTGCCTTTGGGTGTTGAATCCCTTGGAACTAGAGTTAAAGACAATTGTTAGTTGCCCTGTGTCTTCTGGGAACCGAACCTGGGTCCTCTGAAAGAGCAGTCAGTGTTCTTAAGCATTGAACCACCTCTCCAGTTCCAGAACTTATAATTTGAGATTATTGATATACTTAATAAGAACTGTGTGAAATAGTGACCCCATCAATAAGAAAATCTTAAATCATTTGTTAAAGGCATTTCTTTTTTGGGGCTGGGTGTGCTGGTACATGCCTTTAATCTCAGCACAGGGGAGGCAGATACAGGCAGCTTTCTGTGAGTCCAAGGCCAGCCTGGTTTACACAGCGAGTTTCAGACCAGTCAGGGCTATCTCCAATAAATAATTAAATATTTATTTCACTTGAAGAGGTGAGCTAGATCCCCACTTTGCCCTTCCCAGCTCTGGCCAGGGAGTAAGGGGAAACAGAGGGCTCTTCTGCACTTCCTTCCTCTTTCTAGCCCAGTCCTGTGGCTGATGGATGATTCTGCCTGTGGGAAGCAAGGATCCCCCTGCTGCTCAGCACGTAGGGTGAAGAACAGTGCTCCATGCATTTTATACAAATGGATTCACTTGGTAACATGAGCCCTCACTTGGAACTAGACCACAATGCATTGTGATTTCTGCTCAGAGTCCAAAAGTTATCCAGTGACAAGAGTTTCTGCTGCTGGCTGTCGCCATGGTGAGAACACAGTAACGAGGGTACCATGTCCATATAAGGCTGAGTTAGCCGAGCAGCAGGGGCAGTCTGCAGGGAGGCTACAAGGCGGCTACAGTAGCAACGTGGGGAAAATACATGGTAAGTGACCCCAGGGGAAACTGTGGGAAAGAACGCCCCCCACACAGGCTCTCTGGACTGCAGACTCTGTCCAGATGCTATTTTTACAATTATATTATTTAAAAAAATATTATCAAGCCCGAAGAAGCGAAGACGTGGCCCTGCTTTCTTCAGAGAGATGTGTGGGTGAATCTGTATGAATGTGATACCAGGTTTGTGATACTGAAACCGGTAGTATGTTAATCATTGTTTGAGAGAAACACATGCAATTGTTCTGTGCAGAAACAGGAGACCCTGAGGTAAAGCCCCACTGGCCGGCTTCTCCTATATGCACTGTCCTGACAACTGCCAAGCATCACTCAGTGAGATCGGTGCCAACAACCTGCCTGAACAGTCTGCAGAAAGCCATGCCAGGCTGAGCTCTGCAGACCAGGCAGATCAATTTAACAGTACAGTCAGCATGTCACCTTTGTTGGCTGCTGCTAAAACAGACTCAACTAAGGTGCTTCCTTAGTGAGGGACACTGAGAAATAACAAGACCTTAGGGGCCACGCAGTGAACTTGCTAAATTATAGACCTGAGAATCTTGGGAAATTTCCTTCCTAGAACCTCTGGACAGATGTTGTGTGGAACACACTACCTGGCAGGTGGTGGTCTCGACTGAAACAGGATTATTGATTTTTACTGAAGAACAAAATCCTCACAGAGGCATCAGCCAAACCTTTACGCTACGGGCTCTGCACTGGAAAACCGTGTAAAGTGAGGAAGGCCAGGCAGAACTACTGAGGTTCAGATCCTGCCTGGCGCATCACAGGGGCAGGCCCTGGAGTTTAGCTCCATGCCCCTTGTCTGGTCCTGGAGATGTCTGCATAGCACCAATTGATCTACTTTGTGTCCATATAAGGTTGAGCCTCTCTATGCTCGGGGAGCCAGCATCTGTGTTTGGGGGAGCTGGTGCCCACACCTAGGGAACCACTGTCTGTGCTCAGGTACCCTCATCACACACCAAACAGCTCATCCTTGGGAAAGTCTATAGCAAGAGATCTAGAAGGATTTTTAAATCTCAGAGAAATGACTTTCAAAGATTTAAAGAAAATCTATCCTCTTTAAATGCCAATAAATGATCTTCAAGTGACAGTTCCTGAAGTATAAAATTCAGTCCAAACAGAGAAACCACTGACTAAATCTAACCCTCACTGCTTTCAGAACAGAGATTCCCCTGTGCACACAGTACAGGAAATGGAGGCTCTCGTCTCTCGAGGCCACTCAGCTGTGATCTATGTCACTAACAGAGTGGACAGTAAGGCCATGTCAGCAAACAAGACCACCACATTTGAAAAGAGGGTCCCTGTCACCCAGACCCTCTTAGACTTTGTGGAGAGGATGTAGGAATGGGGGTGTTGTACAGAAATGGCAAAATACTTAAGTCACAGGGCCACATTCCAGGAAGGTTCTGCCCAGTGGCGGGAATGTGGACTGGCTGCTTTCAACGCTGAGTTAGGGAAAGGGCTGGGTGAAACTCGCCGGTATCACTCACAACAGCAGGGCACACATCAGGAGCTCCTGGCTGATGCCCAGCTTGCATTGATCAACAAAGGTCGGGGAAGAACCTGGGTCCAGGAAGAGAGATGCAGCAGACACAGGCCAGAGCACTGTTCTCCACAGATCCACCCGTGCAAAATGGGCCAGGGACCAAACCAATGGCTTTGTGAATGCTAAGCGTGCTGATTCTACCACCAAGCTCCACCCAGCCAAAGATTATCTTTTTAAAAAATAAAATATAGTTTAATGACATCCTAGAAGATTTGAAGAAATAGTTTATATTTTGGGTTACAGTGCTTGTTATAAAGAGCCTACATGTATTTCAGAACTAATCACATGCTAAAAATGTCTAAAAGCAAACAAAAATATGCTTTTGTGGACAGTCTATAACACTAAAATGTTCAATACTGGGACCACTAATTTAAAATTTCGTGGTTCAAACAATGATAAACCTCCCTGGGGCCTGCAAAAGAAGACAGAAAGAGAAAGAACATGTAGGGTAAGAGGACTACGAGTGTAGGAAGGGGACCAGTTAAGAATAAGGGGACTAACAGGGGCGGGAGAGGGGAGCGGTGCAGGGAGTGTGAGCCCAGTGCACTGTACACAAGTATATACTGTCAAAAATGCACTTTGCCTAATGAAAACCACATATATACATTTTAAAAAATATTATTGGTATATTATTATTGTTGTTATTAAGGTACAGTCTCACTATGTATCCCTGGCTGGACTAGATGCTATGTAGATCAGGCTGGTCTTGAACTCACAGAGGTCAATCTGCCTCTGCTTCCCAAGTGCTGAGATTAAAAGTGAGCAACATCTCGCCTAGCTGTTGGCTTCTTATCATGTGAACCAGAAAGGCTATCTTTTAAAAATAATAATTCTCAAAACTCCAACACCGGTTTTAAAGGCAACATGATGGGAGGATAATCGGACAGTGCTAAACTGTTAAATTCGCTTCCCAACCATGAACTGAAAATATTCGAAAAATAATGGACCTGTACTGAACATGCACAGACTTCTTCCTTTGTCACTCTTCTCTAAATAATACAATATCAAGTCATGACATTCCACATGCATTATTGTTTTGTTTTGTTTTTGTTTTAGGGCAAAGTCTTACTATGAAGTTCTGATTGGCCTGGAACTCCCTACGTAGACCAGGGTGGCCGCAAACTCACAGAAATCTGCCTACTTCTGCCTCCTGAGTGCTGGGATTAAAGGCATGCAGCACCATTCCTGGCCCATTTACATGGAGTGCTGTAAGTGATGTAAGTAAACGGTAGTGCATGCACACATTATGGGCTATGTTATGAAAAATCCTCAGATTTTGATATCCAAGGGGACTTTGGGAGTAAACCCCCTGCAGCTACTGAGGGACAGCTGTTTATACATGTGTATATTCATTACCTTGAGCAAGACAGAAGGCAATCACTTGGATTAAAAGTCATAGCAAGTGTGGGCAGTTGACTTAATCAGGCAACTTAAGGTACTTTCAAACAGTATCAAGAATACTGTCTTTAAAACGCTCTGACTCACCCGTCCTCCTTTCTCCGGATAGCACTGACAGCCCCCACTGCAGTCTCTCCCTCCGCAGGGCACGTCAAACTTCTTCACACCCTGCAGAAGTCAAACACGAGGCAGAGGTTACCTGAGTGTCATCGCATCCTGGTGTTACCTGTGAGAGCCCTTTAACATCCAGCAATCATTCAAAAATGTTTCACAACCATGTTTTGGAGCAGTTTCAGGTTCACAGAAAAACTGCGCAGGAAGTACAGCATCCCTGCCTCCCCATGGACTCCAAGTACATCCTGTCTCCCTCGCTGTCTGCATCCTACACCGGACTGGTGCACTTGCTGCCACGGATGAAATGAGGACACAGCATTGCCGCACAAGTCCACATGTGCACAAGGGCTCACTGTGGCACAGCACATGCTCAGAGTGACGGTCTTTGAAGAGTTCACTGACTCCATTTGCCAAGTCAGGTGCCCAGACTTGAGAGTCAGAAGGAACATTCCCCAAACTCAGGGCTGGGTGGGAAGGAGCAATCTCAGGGCCCAGGAAGCAAGTCCTCATGGGTCTGGAGATGTAAGGACAGACCTTGAAGACCCACAGGAAAGAGGTCTGTATGCCCAATCCTGGCCTGACCATGTACCGCCATGAGGTAAATGTACAGAGAAGGGCTCTGTGTGAAGAGGCAGGACTTGCAAGTACATCTGCCAGCAAGTACCCTCCCCCTAGCGGCACCTGAAACTTCTGGCGGCATGCAGCTTCAGGAAAATCTGCCTCTCTTCCCTCTCCCCGACCACTCCATCTCACTATGGTGAGCAGGAGAAATTGAGGAACAAGTCCTTCGTAAGTGCTGGGCTGATCAGCTGGCATAGCTGCTTGAGATTTCATCAGAGACATCACTCTTAAATTAGTCTCAGGAGCTGAGGGAATCTCTGGCTTCTCCCTTTCTATCCCACACCTCAGATGAGAGAAGGGTGTGAAGCCTGGATGGACAGGGGTCTGGGCTTTTCCTTTCAGACCATGCCCAAAGAACACAGAAGACAACAAGTATTCTGACTCTCATTTTTCCTCTTCCAATTAGTTTAGTGCCAGCTACAGTCCTCGCTCTTCCCCACAGATAGGCTGGGGCGGTGCTTCCCCTTGTGGAACAGGGGGCAGTCAACCACATGACTATGCTTGGTTTTTTGGCCAAAGCATTAACCCATAGAGCCCAGATGCTGGCAGTTACACCTAAGGGACCCTGTGTCTGGGTACAGCACACAGTTAGTTTCTGGCATTCACTGTGCTGAACCTATCATGTAGACAATGGCCAGCAGATGACAGCATCCTTTCAAGGTCAAATGACATTGCTTTTTACCATAGACGCTGAAAGATTATTTTACACTTATTTATTTTGTGTGCATGGGCATGTGTGTGCTGCAGTGGACATGTGACAGTCAGAGGACAACTTGTGGGACTTGGTTCTCTCCTTTCACCACCTGGGTTCTGGGGATTGAACTCGGGTCATCAGGTTTGGCAGCAAGTGCCTTTACCCACTGAGCCATCTTACTAGTTCTACAGAGCTTTTATTCTGAATTGAGCCTCGTGGACTCAGCAGGAAGTCACTGGGAGATAGAAGTTTCTTGTGACAGCACATGTGCCTGAGTCTTCCATGTTCGCACTCCTCTGGGTTTCTGTAGAGAGGCTGATGGTGCTGTCATGGCCCCTTGTGAGTATTTTGTCCCCACTCAGGGCTGTGCAGGACATGCCAGGGTCTGGCTTAGCAGTGCTGGGCCAGCATTCACATTGGGATCTGAAACCTCTCAGGCTCCTTTTGATGCAGACACAAAATTCTCTCCGTGGCTGAGCATTTCCTACCAGAGGTCTCAGTCCACAGATCCACAGTTTGTTTTTTTAACCCAATGCTAATTCTTTACCTGATCTAGTATCTGATGCACCAGTCACTAACGAAGAACTTTAAAAAGCCCAATAGTCTCAAATTCTTTAAGAAGCCAAGTCCTCCAGAGCTTTCAAAAGCTTTTTTTTTTTTTTTGAGATAATAAACAGCAGGTGTTCCATGGTGCAAAAGTAAATACATGTGAAATTATCTTACGCCTTAACATTTGATTCTAGGTATTTATCAGTTTTTCATGTCTTGAATGTATCTCTTCTCTGGGGCTCATAAAGTCTGGGTTTTGAAGATATGATTTCTAGAAACAAGCTACACATTGAGGTTCCAGGAACACCCTCAGCACCAAAGTGCAAATCTGGATGGGCCACCACACTCATGCTTTATTACATGGGACCATGACATGACTCGATGTCTTGGCAGACATCCCTGGTTCACCTAATAACTCACTCATTAGTTGTTTGGAAAGGGTTAGGGGGCTCCTTAGTCTCGAGGGGAAAGCAAACACTCATATTCTCCATCTGGTATTTTGCATGCTATTTTTAACTTTGATTTTAGAACCACTTGCCAGATCCTTGTATATAAATCAATGGTTGAAATGATTTTAAAGGTTTCAAATTGATCTAAAAGGCTTCCTATTCTAAATTTTAGAACAGTCTCTGGGTTTAGGGTTAGAAATGAGCTCCTCATGATCTGCTTAAAGTTGGATGGCACCTCCTTGCTTTTGGAAGTAAAATGTGCAGGTCAGCTAAGGGCTCTCCCAGTTGTAATGCCACTTAGAGATAGTCACAGACCCACCATGGCCTTTCCAGCTCTGTGTGTGTGTGTGTGTGTGTGTGAGAGAGAGAGAGAGAGAGAGAGAGAGAGAGAGAGAGAGAGATTCTTTTCAGGGAGACTTGTGAATTCTAGCATCTACAAGAGCTCTCAGTGCCTCAAGTGGAGTGTCTGGTCTCCAGGATGAACAGAAATATTGACTTACTAGGGCAGGGTGTATGGTCCAGACAGACTCTTAGAGAATGGACACATGTCTGACCCAAGCTTCTGCATTTCCCTGACAGGATACGGGTCTCTGGAACATTCTCAAGATGAGAATGCCTTCCTGAGACTGTGGATGAGGAGAGGTGGGGAACTGCTGAGTGGGGCCTGTGCCTGTGACCCCACCTCCTCCTCCAAGAGAGGAACTCCAACATCTCACCCCAGCCACTGCTCTATGCTTCGAGTTCGAGTCTTGATTTCACGGCCCAGCGCTATTCTAGGTCAAACTACAA
Source organism: Eospalax fontanierii (assembly GCA_035773235.1). NCBI lineage: Eukaryota > Metazoa > Chordata > Mammalia > Rodentia > Spalacidae > Eospalax > Eospalax fontanierii. The sequence goes on from CM069524.1 coordinate 43,048,308, forward strand.
TCCTACTTCTTATCAGGTACTTAGAAAAGACAGTGGGTTCTCCCCATTTCACCAGCTTGGATCCTGTTCACCACCTTAGCTGCAGAGACTGGCCTGGGCTCTATGTTCACTTTCATCTCTACGAGATTGAGTTTCCTCTAAAAAGTCTTTGAATCCTCTCTAAACATTTTACATGTCTCATTCTACAAAATCACAGGTCAAAACAAGAAAAGTGAAGCCCTCCCTTAACGTCTCATTTGAAGCCTGAATTCCTGAGCCTTGCTCCCACTGGGGCGGGTCTCTGAAGGAGTACCTGGCCATTGGCCAACTTTACTTTTGACACATCTAAGATAAACCTTTCAGGGAAGGAGGCTCCCATAGGTCCACCATGGTGTGGAAAGTACCCACTGCCATGGGCCACTCATGTCAATTCAGCTGAGCTAGCCAGACTTTGCTTATTGGATGTCCTTCATTCCAAGGTGAAAAGGACTCATGGCTTGAGGTGTGAGAGACACTGAAGATTCACAATAGTAACCATGAGCCCTCAATTCCCTTGAGGATGCATAAGCCTCACCTGTTATTACCTACTCTGAAACTGCTCCCTTGCAGAGATTCTGGGGAAACTAAGGTGCCTGTGCTGTGAACTGTGTGTACCGGGAGAAAATGCCTGGCTCTCCAATTGCAAATTACCAAGACAACGCAAGGGGGGTTGGTGCCGACCTTCTTCCGGACAAGCTCACTGCTCACTCACCCCTCATCTACTTACCCTCCTTCCTCATTCAGACTCACACACTTCCACACTTACTCAGTCCCACTCATACACTCACATGAAGTTCACACTCGTACACACACTTAATATTCACATTTCTGCACCCCTCACCCACTGAATCACTCACTCACACACTCGCACCACCCTTTCTGTTTCCCAGTGCTTGCTGGTGTCTATGCATTGTGCTGGGCTCTGGTATATAGTGGAGACAGATCAGAAGTTGTCCCTGCCCTCACGGTGTGTAAATAAGTGGATGAGAAGATTGGTTAAGTAAGCAAGTAAATGCCTAACTCCACATAATTTAAATTCTAGTAGATGTTTCGAGGAAGAGGGTGTTTGGAGAATGAGCCAGGAACAAAGAGGTGGTGTGCAAGATTGTGGCTGTTAGCAGAATCACTCAGACCTGCCCATGTGCCCATATCACAGAGATTACCAGGGCAACCTTGTTCTGTGGGCCTCACTTTCAAGCTCAGGAGGGACCAGGGGTGTCAATCATTGATTCCTTCATTCAGCAAATTTAGGGACATTTGTATGGATGTGTTGCTAGGCCCATCTTACCAGCAGTTAAATCACCTACCACACTAGACACTAGACCCCATCTGGGGCATTGGCTCCTTGGACAAGACAGAGGACCAGACGTGGATGTCAGAGGCTGGAAAGGGGATGCTAATGTCCACACATCATCATATCTGGACAAGTGAAAGCAATGTTAAGTTTGGGGCCATGAGGCAGAGCTGGAAGCAGCTTCAATAACAGACATGCCTTCCAAAGTGACGCAGGGTGGATAATTCCTGCAAACAGTTCACAGGAGCAGACCTGGGTGGGCAGGGAAGAGAAGGGCAGAGAGCCCCAGCTAGGGCTGGGGAGACGAGTTGAGTGGAAGAGCAGTGAAGGTGTTGGTTGAGGAGGAGGGATCTGGAGGCAGCTTCATAGGTCAAGAGGGAGGGGTTGGCAATAGAGGCAGATTAGGCCATAAAGAGGCCACTGATCCACAAAGGAATTGACAGCTGTCCTCCCAGTAGACCCTGCTACCTTAAAGTGTGGATCAGAACAGCAGCTCCCCCTGGAACTGGCCAAGAACAAAGCCAAGTCCCAGGCCACAACCTGCCCTCTCACACACCATTTCTGGGTTGGCATGTCAAGGTCTCTCACACTGGCACTGTGAAAGGAGGCCTAGTTGGGAACCCAGGGGAATCAGTATAACAACAAGTGTGCCCTTCGCTGAGACAGAAGGAAGTGTCTCCCGCAGGTTCATTCAGTACAGTCCATGGTCAAATGGACCCTGAGACTGTTCAACCTAGGAAATGCTCCCTGGGCTTCATCAGACCCTAATCCCTGCTCACTGACAACAATGAGTGGATTTTAAAGCCTAGGTCCCATTTGCTGTGTTTCAGGCAATGTAATGTTTGAGATTTGGCTTTTTATGATTGCTTAGTTATATTCTTGTAGGGCTCTTCTCTCTCTCTCTCTCAGTTTTATCCCACCCTGAATGGGTAGCCAGCAATGCTGTGAAACTGGAAGTCACAAGACTTTGGAATGACCGAGGACACTTAGCAGCAGGTAGCAAGATGAGGGCCCAAGAGGCATTTTGTGGAGGACTCTGATCTCACTTTACTTGTCTGGAGTGCAAAGGGCACACACTGGGCAGGACAGTTCTCTGTTGGCCTTTGCTATGGGAATTCTCTTCTTTGGGAGTCTTTCTAAATCTGGACACCATTGCTTTAGGAAAGATCTGAGAATCCCCCTATCTTTATGACATTCACTGTAGCCCCTCAGTACTCTAGATACACAGTCTAGGTAGTCTAGGTTGTTGGTGAGTCCTTTGCCTCTGGGAGACCAGAAGTCATAATGCCTTCTTAGGAAAGCCAGGCACCAGCTTTATGAATCAGGCTCTGATCAGGCTCCTGGGAGAATGTCATGCCTTAAGCTGTTGGCTCAGTGGTTCTGGCCTCCATAAATGGAAGGTGGTGGGGTGGGACAGAGATCAGTAGTAGCAGCTGCAAGATTAAGAGCACATCCGGTCCCATAGAGAGCTGGCTCTGGTTCTTGTTCCAGCAGCCAGTTGCAGTGACAAGAAGGAGTATCGAGTTGCCTTCACCAGGGACCATGTTTCACCAGGCAGATGGGAAGATGCTCCTCCCTGCTTGGTAGAAATCACGTGCTGGGTCCTGAGCCCGACCCTACTTCAAAGTGCCACACAAGCCAGTCAGTGCTGCTCCTTTCAGACAGATTTGTACTTATATTTAGGAAATATTTTTGAACAATAACTTAAATCTCAGAAAATAAATACAAATTAAGACGAGTTCTTTGACTACTCAAACAAAAATCTATGTACAGAGAGGGAATAAACTGGTGGAAACACACTCAATTTCCTGCAGATGTGAGTGTCACACTTACCATATGTAAATTGGAAAAAAAAAGGCCAGCTATTGTTTTCAACTTGCACATAAAATTGACTATTAATCAAATTTATATGAAAATTCAATAACAAAACTCATCTGTCCTAAAACAAAGAATATTTTGTCTTCCACATGTTCCAAGAAACATCTTGTCCAAGGAAGTCTTTTTAAGACAATACACCTCCAGCCAAAAAGAGCTAGTCTGAGGGGAATTTACAGATATCTTAACCACCAATCGCCCCCAGCATCCAGCCCCCACTTCCGTTGCAGAGGAATCCTGAATAAGCAATTCTGAGCGACATAAAAGGTAAGTCTTATTGTCAAAAGCAATTGTCTTTTATACTTGAAGGCAACATAATCTGCACAAATCTTTGTTTTGTAACACAGCCAATTAAACTGGGCCTTTTAGAAATATCCGTTCAATCTACCAGGAGGCCAGCTAAGTGGAGAGCCAGCTTGGGAACAGGGTTCCCAGCAAAGTTCTATTAGTTTATCAAAACAGGAAGTATAAGCCATTTCCGCACATGCAGCTTTAGAAATTAAGGAAATAATTCCAACATGGTATTAACAAGGCAAGGTATATGGAAAGGAAATGCAAATCTCAGTGGCACACACAGAACAGAGTCCTACTGCCTTAGTGGGCGGCCAGGAGGTCCAGCCAACTTGCTTCCTTTGTTTAACAGCATCTCAAGGGGCACCCAAATCAAATGCAGCCACTTTTAGAGCACCCTGAAAGCACTGCCAGCTACACGGAGAGGCAGATGATGGAGAAGAGTGCTCACCCCACTCATCTGGGGGACAAAGAGTCCTGAAGGATGGCTCACACCGAGCACCAATTAGTTCCAGGGCAGTGTGACGAAGCCACTGTTGTCTTCTTGCACTCATGGATGGGAAGTTCCACAGGGAAGGGAGAAGTCAGGCTGTTGAGCATAGAACAGGAGGACCAGAAAGATGGAGAGTCCTTCCGGCCATAAGCGAGTACCTTCCTGTACTGGTCCACATGTGTAGCAGTGGAGCAGCCCCTAGGGTCAACACAGCAGCATGTTTGACTAGAAGCGCTGCATGTGGCTCCTTACCTGAGTAATGGGGAATGTAAATACCGGACAACAGAGACAGGAGGTTCAGGACTTTAAGAACAGCTTCAGCTACACGGCCGTGGGGCCCCTTCAAGACAGTAGTGCTTTCTGAGCCTGATTTGCTTTTGACTGGGTAATGTGAGATGTTCCTCTTCCAGCAGTGCTGGGCTATGGAACCTGACATGGGGAAGGCTGCCAGAATGCTTCCCAAGTTACACCATTGATCCTGGGAGGCCTAGAAGGCAGATCGATGGGTTGCTGAGCTTTAGCATAAGGAATGTCAGACAGGTACTTTGAGGAGGGGCTGCTGAGACTGAGTAAGGTGGAGTGGCAGAGAGCAGTGAAAACCAGGGGAAGAAAGACCAAGAAGAGTTATGATGAAGAATCAGGTCATCTGAGTGAAGAATGGTCTAACCTTGCTCAACCCAAAACTGAAAACACACACAGTCTTCCACAGGGGTGAGATTCACGGACAGACTTCCTAGAGACCCTGTCATGTCCAAGTCCAGGGTCATTAACATCAGACAGGCAGCCTAGTTTGTGGGCCTGGGGCTGCAGACACAGGAATGAGAGGTGAGCCCCAGCCAAGGCGGCATGAGCCAGACGCTTGCTCAGAAACACCTGGCCCAGGGCTAGGGATGATCTCAGGTGTAGGTGGGCCTGGACTGCAGGTGGAGACAAGTGGGCCATGGGCAGAGGGAGGAGAGGGGAGCTTGGCATTTCCTGTTGCACATGTTCTTTCTGCCCTGGCTGCTTCCTTACTGTTTCTATGCTTCCCTTATGGAGGCAAAACCCAGGCTGAGTGAGTGTTCTCTCTAACAGGCAGCCAGATGCACCTGCCTGCTGATGCATTCAAGGAAAAGCTGATGCAAGTATTGACATTACACCATCAACCCCTAGCTTTCTGTTCAGCAGCAACCCACCAACCCCGATTTGCTGGTGTCTCTTTCATAGAGCAACTTGGTCACCACGATGATGAGTCAAAGATCCTTTGCTGCATGGCTTCATTAAGTGGTGGGTGGGGGATTTGGAGATGCCTCATCTTGAGTCATCTCATCCAGAAGCTTGGAACCTAGACAGCAAAGCCAGGCAGTGGACCTGGGGTGAGGCTACAGGGAGGAGCCAGACAGGAAAAAGTTGTGGTCAGCTGAGGTAGAACAAGCTAAAAAGCTGGCATGGCACCATGGAAGACCTGAAGTGCAGGTGACAGCTGATTCAGGCACGCGGGGATGTCCTGTCTGAAATATGAAATGCCTGCATTTTACAGGTTTCTTTCCCTGGTATTTAAGCTCTTTGGAGGGGTGTATTTATTGTTATTTTATGTGTATTAGTGTTTGGTCTGCTTGTATAGAAATGTGCGTACCTCTGCCTCCAGTGTGTAATGCCCACTGAGGTCAGAAGAGAGCATCAAATCCTTGGAACTGGAGTTATGCATGGTTGTTTGCCACTAGGCAGGTGCTGGGAAATGAACTGGGTCCTCTGCAGGAACAGTCAGTGCTCTTAACCTCTGAGTCATCTCTCCAGCCCCTAATGCCTTGATCACTGAATGCTGGTGTCTTCTGATTTATTTTTTTTTAAATATTTACTTTTATTAGTTTTAATTGTGTGTGTGTATGCACATGAGTGCAGTATCTATGGAGGCCAGAAGAGAGTGTCAGATCACCTGGAGCTGGAGTTACTTACAGGCAGTTGTGAGTCATCTGGTATGTGTGTGTTGGGAATTGAACATAGGTCTCCTGCAAGAACAATATGTGCACTTAACTGTTGGGCCACCTTTTCAACCTTTGATTTCTAATTCTTACTGACTTCCTAAAATCACTTTTATTGCCAGCTGCAATCCCCACCTTTCATAACAGCTATGGCAACCATGGTTCTGACTGCTAAGATGGATTTTCATTGCAGTTTGGGTGTATGTATGAGTTTATAAAACTAAATTTTTAGTCTGAACAGGGGTTTTGTTCACTTGACTCCAAGAACTGACCTGAATGACTTCAAGCCCGAGACATAGAAGGAAAAGAAGGCTCAAAAGTCTCATCAAGTGAGAACGTGTTCTTTGGCTCTGTGAGAAGTGCCATTAGCAAACCCCACTGCGCTATCCTTTCCCTGCTAGGGCTTTCCACGGTGGGCGTGTGGCTGGGCTGGCTCAGGTTCCTGCTGTTCTGCCTCAGTGGGAGAGCAAGACCTGTCTCTTGTTCTTAAAACCCCTCTTGCTAGTGTTGCCACACAGCTGGTACCATTCTGACAGCTGCCACACCCCCAGCTGCCTTGTAGGTACTGGAGTACATGTGAATGCACACACGTGTCACCCTTCAGATTTTTACTAGTATCTCACTCCTGGCCAGAGGATACTTCTGATAGGAATTCTGTAGTCTGGAGTCAGCTCATCCACTGCTCATAAGATAAGGCATGCTCCATGCTTTACCTCCTCGGGTCCCCCAACTTCATTCCCCATGACCACACCCTCACCTCTCCTGTCACCTGCCACCTTGGCTCCACTTTCAAAGTCTCCCTCCCTTTCAGCCCCAACTGAATATTTTATGAAACGTTTTCCCACGATTATGGAATGCCAAGGGTTTAATGGCATGAGCACAGATTTCGCCTTTCCCCGCAAAGAACGTGCTCATGCTGTTCTTCCAGCCCAGAGCGTCCTTGGCACTCCACCACTCTATCTGCACAGTTGAGACCCACTCAGACCAGCCGCTCACCCTGGGAAAAAGAAAATCAGACCCAGGTTGGCTACACCTCTCAGCCCTACCCATTCTTTTTAGGCACAGGAATTTCTGCTACAACATATTGTATGACTGTATTTGAAAAATATTCACGTTCTGCATCACATAGCAAACTAACTCATATGGAAAAAAAATCTTGGGCAGGGCAAGCCATACCTCCTAACTTTGTAACTAGGACTCTAATCAAACTGGTAGTTGTCCCAGTCCAAGTAATAGCACAGCTTGAATGACATGCTAACTCCTTCCCCAAAAAAGAAAAAAAAAAAAAAGAAAACTATACTAAATGTAGTACTTCATCAAGAAAAGAATGGCACAGTGTCAGGGAGGGGGCTTGAGAGAAATGTAGGACTGCTACATGGCCAAGAACCAAGGCAACAAGCCCAACACCTGGGAAGAACTTGCGGTAAACACCTTCTAAGAGAGTGTGTGTCCTGGCCAAGGCAGAAGAAAGATTGCTGGGACTTAGCATCATCTGCTGAGCTAACTCTATGACAGCTTGCTTGTATACCTGCATGGGTTGGCTCTGCCTTCAGCTTCACTGGATCTGCTTTCAGTTCTGAGGGTCAGGCCAAATAACACATGGGACACATCATCCATGAACTAATGTGACTTCGGTTTATGTTGCTATCATGCTGTCTACCAACTGTCCATCAGTAACGATCAGTTAAAGATCATACTCGAAACCAAGCAGCCTGGTGATATCCTCTTATTCATCACATATTTGCTGGGTTGGTGTTACCATGTCAGTAAGAAAACGGATCCCATTAAAGACTACTTATGAAGGTCTTTGACAGTGGTCATGTTGTAGCCTTGGGTATATTGTTCTGTCTCAGGGTTGAGAACAGTCAGGAGTTTTGAGCTTTCATTCCAGAGGCTACCAATACAAAGATTCACAAGCACTTTGTACATTAGATTCAGAATAAATGCTCTTTAAAACTTATGAGCTAGTTGTTCATAGTGACATATGCCTTTAAACCCATGACTTGGGAGACAGAGGCAGGCGAATCTCTGTGAGATTGGGGCCAACCTGGTCTACCTAGTGAGTTCTAGACCAGCTGGGATACCACTACAGGAAGACCCTGTCCCAAAAAGCCAAAAACAAAACAAAACAAAACAAAACAAAAAACAGTTATAAGCTATTCTGCGCATGTGCTGCTTAGTTAGTGGTGAAAGACAGCCTACCAAGACATCACTTAATAAAGGCATTACCTCACACTGTACCTACTCCAAATTCTAATTATTTATATGGCGTGTCAGTTCGGGTATTCTCTGGCCAGGAATGAAGACGTATATGTTGTTAGTGTTGGTGTATTGGTCTGAAGTGAATATTTGCCGTTGTTTGTAAAAGAGAAGCAGATCCATCCTTGAAGCTGTGCCTAGTTGAAGAGCTTGGTTCAAAACCCTCTTGCCACACTTAATTTGTGAGAATATCTGAGAAGAAGAGAATGGAAGAGATCGAGTAACACTTCCCACAATACAATAAGATTTCTGTTCTATGTGCTGGAGACTGGTCTAGGCACGGAGCGCTTTGGTTTGCATTGGCATGTGAAGACTGGCAGTGGTCCTGCCTGGGCAGGCTGTGTTCCATGTGTGAAACTTCATCTTGTAAACCTGACTGTCCGTGTCACAGGGGCCCTGGGGCCAGTGGCACTCTGATACCAATTCCACAGCCTTTGGTAGCACCTGCTGGCCTGGCCTCTGGGCTGGAATTTTTGCTTTTCCCCCTGTGTATACCTGGTCAAGGTCCCTGGCCCTGATGTTTGGAAGGACATATGCATGACCTCACCCATGAGCAATGACTCAGGATTCTTTGCTGTGACCTCATACCCTTCAGCAGTCTGCCCACTGCATTGCAAGGCCCGTGGACAGTCTACTCTGAATTGTAGCAGGGAGGGAGGACAGTGCCCATCAGACATGCTCAGTGTGTACCACACACCACTGCTGTTAGTGATTATCTCCCGTACAGCCCACTAGTCATTTGTGTGTGTACAGGTGTGTGTGCATATGTGTGCATGTGCATGTGGAGGACAGAGACTGATGTTGGGTGTCTTCCTCAATTACTCTCCACTTTATTTTTTGAGATGGGGTCTCTCAATGAAACTGAAACTCACCAACTGGGCTTGACTGGCTAGTCAGTGACCCCAGGGGAGATCCTATCTCCTATTTGCCAGCACTGAATTACAAGCATTTACCACCATGCTTGGATTTTATGTAGGTACTGGGGATTCAAACTCAGGTCAGCACAGCAAGCTCTTTACCAACTGAGCCATCTCCTTTGTCACTTTTTAAATAGCCCCCCCCCCCACAGAGGGCTTAGCTTATTTTAATTATTGTTGGATGAATCCTCTGAGGCCATACATATAGGGACCCCAGTGTCATACACACTGAGTTGGCCCTGGTCTGACTTAGACCAAGTTTTGGCTGCTGACAACCATTGATGGGGCTCATTAAGAATGCACATGCACACATTTTCAGGAGTGAGCGTGCTGTCTGCAAGGGGCCTGTGAAATTTCAGGGGGTAGTTTTGCCTACTCTCCTAAACTCGGCACAAGAACACAGATGACTTTTCTAGCTTCTAATCAGAGGCACTGCATGCAGACTCCCGGGCCCCCAGCTGTCTGGTGTCTCTGTCTTGCCTGGGGTGCCAGACAGGGTCCACATCACAGATCACATGTCAAGGAACATGGTCTGCTCTGAATCAGCCCACATTTGGGGGAGGGTATGTGGGCTCCAAATCCAGCACTCAGCCCAGTGGTTTTACAAGAGGCGGTTACCTCCACCCTACAGTTTTTTCATTTACAAAGTGGGTAATCTACCACCCTGCCTCAAGGGGTGTTGTGAGGCTGAAGGGAGATGAAGCCTGGAGAGTGCTTGGACAGGGTGGGCTGGGGCAAGAAAGGCTCACTGTTAAGTTCTGATCTTGGTTTATTTCCACCCACTGAGGGGAGAGGCCAGGCTCTCTTGCCCACAGCTCAGAGCAGGCAGAATTTTCAATGTCTAGGGAGCTTACAGTTTATGGAGACACAGGACTGCTTTAAGTTTTCTTTCAATAACTCATGAGACTATAAATGGCTTATGGAGTTAACACTGGAAATGTAATAACTTAAGTTCCATTGATTTCTCTAGGGTAAGATTTTGAGAAACATTTAGCAAGCTGGTTTATCTCTAATAAGCAAGTCTCTTGGTTTTCTTTTTCCTCTTCTTTCTTTCTTCAAAAAAGATATTCTGCCTTAGGCATAGTTTAAGAAGCTTAACTATACTAAGCCTTATCCCTAAAGTCACCCAACAAGCCAGGGTCTTTGGGGACTCAAGTCAAGACTCCTATTCACTATTTGTTGCTATGAGCCCAAGATAAAAAAAGTTCATGAATACTGTCTGAGCAATTCTCTGTTTGTATCAAAAGTGCTCTTATCACACCACAAACAACTAACATGTTGAGATTATAAACACCCAAGAGTGGACTTCCTCAAATATTTTAAGTGATGTCATCTGGCCCTTCTTTCATATCCGTTTTTATTATGCTCCTGTCCTTTCAAAACAGTCTGTGCCACAGTCCAACAAAAGCCAGGAAATGTCACCCTCTGGCAGCAGCAGACCTTGGAGCGAGGGGAAACTGATAAAGTTCAAACACCCCCAGCCAAGGAGGGCGGAAAAGGACTGGCTCTGACACAGCAGTTTGGTCTGGTGGATTTTTGAACCCAGAGTCTCATGTATGCCAGGCAAGTACCCAACCACTGAGCTATGTTCCCAGCCTGTCAAACCAGGAATTTTTGCTTTCCCATTGGAAGGCACATTACTGCATTGTTCTCACCAATGCACCCTCCCTCTGAATGACACTGAGAACATTCCCAAGTGTCTGCCCAGAGCCAGGGAGCCGAAAGCAAGCAGCTCTCTGCCCTTGGGGATCAGGGACAGGATCCACACACAGTCGATCTGATCCATAGACACCCACCTGAAAACAACGTGCAGGAGAAGCTACAGGACCACCACAGGGTGAGGGGGTGACTCTGACCCTAACTTCTGCCTTTGAATTTAAAATGTGTTTGTTTCTCTACATTGTCTGAAGTTGCTTTAATGATGTCAAGCATGTGTCCAGTTCTTTCCACTACTAGGTTCGGAGTGTTTATCCATGGTGATGTTCTTTGGGTTTGGCCATGTCACCTTCTGGCCAGAAAACCCATTACAGAGACTTCCCGACTACAGTGACACCCTGGGACAAAGCAGAGGATACATAGTTTTTAGGGGAGAATATGAAGAGAAAACAGATGGCAGAGAGGGTCAGTTTGATGTCCTAAGGCTGAGGGACATCTCATAATAGCTGTAGTATGACTCTGTGGCTTGGACCCACTTTGCAGTGACTTCTGCCTTTCAGGCAGTGACATCACCATTCCCCTCAGAGAGCAGGTCCAGCAGAGCGTCTCGCCTGCCTCCTTCCTTACTTCGTCATGATTCAGCGCTTCCTTTCACTGAAAGCTCCACCCAGGGAGGAAGCCACTGCCAGGAACTGGCAGCTCCCTCACATACCATAAACGTCCAGACCCGGTGAGCCTGCTGCGTCCGCCTCCCATTTTCTGAGGTCTTTCCCTTAATGGACAATACTTTGCTCAGTAGCAACCCCCAAATGCCCTAGGCAGATGCAGGAAGGGCCAGGGTCCTTTGAAGTCTGGGCCAGTGGCGCCCCTGAGATCATGTACAGGACAGCCCAGGGAGACCTGAAGCTGGTCAGAGGATGTGAGCATACATGCCACAGGGACTTTTAGACGGCTTAGCAGTCTAGGTAGAGGGGGACCCTAAGACTTTCTTAAATATACTCTGTCTCTTTTCGACTAATTGTGACACACAGGAGGGCTCTGCTTCTTGCTGAAATTGTCCTGAAGGCCTGGATTGGCTTCAGGAGTAGGGGGAACACCTAGGGATGGTGCCACTCCAATAAGCAGAATGCTATGCTACAGGAGAATGCCCGGGTGGCGTACCCCATTGGCCTTCCCTAGAAGAGTCATAGCATATAAACCTGGCTCTTTACATCCCTATGAGTCCCAAGGCTCCCTGCCCCTCCCCTCATCCTTTTTCTTTATATTATCAGAATGAAACATCATTGAAAGGTAGCTGTTATTTCTAGGAGTCAGTTAAGCATGGTTAGTGATTTACATGTGGCTACACTGAGTTATATCTAAAGCCTGGGCTGCCTGTGATATCAGGTGACTGCTAGACCAGAGTCTGAAGTCTTGGTAGCTATGGAACCTCTTACTGCTTTCCTCCTAGGGCCTTCCCAAGACGCAGCCACACTTATGGTATCATAACAGGCCAAGATAAACCTTCCAATCAGTATAAATTGTATTATTGTTTTACAGAAGTTTGCGGAGCACACCCCCTCCCCCGCAGAAGTTGATTCCAGTCAGTCTTCAATTTCTACAGTTTTTCTGAACAGCTATGGATGATCTATACTTGAATAATCCCCCCCAAAGTCAGAAGGCCCTCAGCACCTCCATTCCCTCCTTCTCCACTAAGTTTCCTCCCACCAAGCCTACTACGGGATGATTATGGCTCAGGCTCCAGCCACCAACTTCCCAAGTTCAAGTTCAGTTTGGGGACCAGAAAAGATGAGATTATCCCGTCTTTCTCTCCCTCTCCCTCTCTCTCCCAACAAAGACCCACACTACAGCTCAGGCTGGCCTCAAACATAAGTGATTATTCCTGCCCCCACCACAAAGTCCCATTCTGTAGCCCAGGCTGGCCTCAAGCTTGCAATTCTCCTGCCTCAGCCTCCTGAGTGCTGGGATGCCCAGCCCTTTCCTAGTGAAGATCTATGTTGGGCTCTTTTTCTCTTTGCCTAAGTCTTAGGCTGAAAGGAAGAGAGGGTGGTGAGGGTGGAGGGCAGTGAGCATCTCCCTGGCTTATCCTTTGAGGAACAGCAGCAGCAAAGATGCCTGAGCCCCCTGCAGGGCTTGGGGCCACGGAGTAATCACAGCGAGGTTGGATGCTGTAGACACCTTAGATGACTTCTCTCCGGACTAAGTACTATGTGTACAAAACCCTGAAGACTCCCTCTCCCTCTGGAAAACTTGTCATAGGAACTGCTGTGAGGACATGCTGTCTCTCTCAGGTCCTCTTTCAATGATCTAATTTGGTCTTTTCTGCAAACAGTGATTTATTGCATAAAAATGTTCCCAGTTGTTTTTTCCACTTAGAAATTAACAACTGAATTTCCTCTGAGCTCCATTTCAAGCTCATCTGTGGCAAGTGGTACCCTGAAACGACGTTGCCAAGCAGCCCCTCATCTGTAGGGATGCCATTAGTGGGTGCTGAAGGCCTGGATCACAGAATCCCAAAGACAATTCAGATATGCCAACCAGAGGCCGCCAAGTCCTGCTCTAGTGAACTGTTTCATTCCTTTTATGGGGCATACGACTCTCCCAGAAACTGTCTTTTGGATATATAACAAATCAGAACAAAACTCCAAACAAAAGCCTAGCTTCTATTTCAGCATGTGCTACAGGTAAGCAGCCAGGAAGGCAGTGGGGCTGGTGAGGCAGAGGCTAGGAGGGGAAGAAGGAGCTCTTGTCTTTAGGGCCCAGAAAACAAGGCACCCCTGCCCTTGCAAAACTGAGGGTTACAAGTCAGTCAAACAATGTGTTATAGTTTGGACCTGGAGTGTCCCCTACAGGCTCATGGGTTGAGCACTGGTAGCACTATGTGAGGAGGCTGTGGAACCTTTAGGAGACCGGGTCTAGTTGGGGAAAGTAGATGCACTAAACGCAGGCCTTTGAAGGTCAGAGTCCGGGTCTATTCCGCCGTTTTTCCTGTCCACTATGATGTGATAATAAATTCTTCCTTTGTTGTTTCTGTCAGATACTGTGGTCACAGCAGCACAAAAGTAGCTCATCCTCATTCCTTTTCCTGGCTGCAGAATGCTGCGCTCCCACAATCTCAAATGCCCAGTCTCGGAGGGCCTCATGTGGGCCTCTCACCCTACGCCGAGTTTTATTTGCACCATGTGCTGGCTGCTTGGGCAGAGGCTGGTTCCCCTTCACTCTAGCTAAACAATCTGGTAAAGCAGCTCTGTGTCTCAGTGCTGGTCAGGGAGCGTTTTTAGCTTTATTCTCTTTCCTCACTGTTCGCTCTCATTGGCCTCGTGCTCTTTGGCAACTCATGGTGGACGATCCCAGCAGTCTGCTTGGCTTAGCTGAATAGTCCCTCCTTCAAATCTGTGGCCTTTTAAAATTTTTTGAGACAGGGTCCCACTTGGCAGTCCTGGCTGGCTTGGCACTTTCTACGTAGACGAGGCTGGTTTCAAATTCACAGAGAGCCACCTGCTTCTGTCTCCTAAGTACCAGGATTAAAGGTGTGTGCTACCATGCCTAATGAAGATTTTTGTTTTGTCTTACTGAGGAAACATTTATGGAATATAAAATACGTATAAAACTGCCTCAATAAGGGCTCATAAATTTTATTTTAAAATTAGTGCAGGATAATTTGGCAAAAAACAACCCACATGGTGGTTGAGGCCCATTTGGAAGAGTTCCTGTGTGGATCTAGAGCCTTGGGAAGAACAGCAACTTTGAGGCTTTGCTACCATCCTGTTTACCTTAGAAGTATTTCCCTGAACGGATCACAGTTAAAAGCCAAAGCATCTATAAAGTATCCATCTATAAAGTATTCATCTGAAGCAGGGCCTGTACGTCTTAGGCAAGTACACTAACACTGAGCTACATCCCCAGCCCCAATGTTCTATTTTTGACAACTGAAGGGTTTGCTTTTTCCTAAGCTGCTCTGAAAACTGCTGGGAACACAGGTTCACACAATGTGGGAATTCACTGTACACATCCCAGGTACACATGTCCAATTCTAGTACTCACAGGTGCATTTTGAAACTTCTGTTATGATCTACAGAAGAGTCGGTGGGGGAGCCCATGGAGGCATGCAGAGGCCAAAGCTGCTGTCAGGCATGAAGGCCAGTGTAGTAGCTCACCGTGGAACTGCTGCAGAGGGAGTGGGAAAATAACTCTCCTCTGTACAAGTCTCTTGACAGATCTGAGCCTGAGAAGCTGGAGTCCAAGAACCAAGCAGTCTTGGGGTGAGGGCTCTTGGCAGGACCCTCTATAGCCAAGGATGCAGATAGAAGAACCAGTCTTCCCCAGGACAGAGAACAGCTGCACATTTCCCTTGTCTCTGTGACACAGTGATCTGTGGGTATAATCAGGCTGACCTGACCAGTTGTTGCAGGGATCACAAGTAAAGCAGGAGAAGCCAGCCCAAGCTGGCACCAACAGCTCTGATGAGCAGAGGCACTATGCCAGCCTCCCAGGCCCGTCTCTAAAGTACAATTTGTTTTAAGGACCCCATAAAAACTTGCTTGTTCCACTTCATTTTGATACTCACTTCCCACTTTTTTATTCATCTAGTTGAATGAATAGTATCATTATATTCAGTGTTCTGAGTGTGGCGTGGTTCTATTTCCCTACATGCTCATGAAAGATCGGCTACGCCTCAGACACACAATTAGACATATTATCAAAGAGAGCCATTAGAATATTTTCCAGGAAAAGAGGAAATGATCAACTCTTAATTCTCTGCATTAATGTTCCAGAGCCACGGAGAAAAGAATTCAGAATAGCCCAGAGGAAAAAAGTTAATTAAAAAGAAAAAAACAAAAAAAACCACCCCCAAACTGTCTGGGAACAAACATAGATGCAAACAGCTCCAGGCAGACAGGAAGAGGAGACGCAGCTGAGCGACCATTGAGTGACCATCTGTGGGGACGGGGCTTCATTGCTTCTGGAAGCAAAGTGCAGTCCAATGTAAGTAGGTTTTGGTGGTGACCTTTGAACTTTGCTAGTTGAATCTGTCTCTTTCTCATTCTTACTTCATACACATGTGATGAAGATAAGGGAAAAACTACATATGAAGAAGCTTAAAGCCCTCAGAAGAAAGGTGTACAATACAACTGACCTGAGACCCAGGCCTGGGGAGGTGGAGGCAGGAGAATCACAAGTTCAAAACCAGGCCAGACCACACAGTGAAATGCTGCCTTAAAAGACAAAAATTCACCCCCAGATTTAGTATTCTTCAAGGGTATGTGTCACCCTCGTGGAGATGGATGCCAAGCCCTGGATCTTGCCATGGGGGCAACTCAGAGTGCATACTATGGGAGAGAGTCAATAGGTCATCCATCACCCGAGGCACCAGAGAACTCTCAGAATTCCACAAGGAGAACTCAGAGTGGCTTGAATCAGAAGAGCAGACAGGGGGCCACTACCTGGGAGGGGATGTCAGTAGGCCCGAGTCCCACTGGCCAGCAAGTTGCTGACCTCAGGATCAGTTCACAACAACAGTGCATGGGAAACCCAGGGGCAAAGGACATGGGTAGAGACTCTGCATCGTCAGGGGCACAGGCCAGGGGTCAGGGGCAGCTGGGCTGGGGTTTTCTGTCTTTCTGCTCTATCACCTGAAACTTGGCTTAAGCCTGGGCATGCTGACCCACCAAGGGGTCTGATCTGAAGTGGAACAGATGACACTCAGCCCTGTCCTCTGGCTTTCTTTTGTGCTTCTTTCTACAGAGCTGAGATTACACCACATATAAAGTGAGATTACACTCTGAAATATTAAAAAAACACATATTTTTGATAGCATCAGCCATTCCTCCTGAAACTAAAGCTCCTTATAAGCTATAACTCACAGATGTTGCCTGCCTAGCGTTTGTTCCCAGGGATGCACTGAGATTTTATCAACTGTCCTTAACAATAGATTGCAAGCCAGTCTTGTCCATGCTTCTTGGATTACAAATCTATTTGGCAAGAAACGAGTTTGTTTAGCTGATATACATTTCAAATGGATGTTGCAGAAGCTATGATGGCTAGAAAGGGAGTGGAACTGTCTACCACTTGGGAATAGGGAAGCTGCTTCTTGGTATGAATGTGTTTGTGCAAAGCTTCCGTGAACATGGCCTGAATCTACTCTCCTGTGTAGATTTCTGTTGGGTGGTTGGAACAAGGCTTTGGGATAACTAAATACACCTAAGTGTGCTGTGACTGACAAGTCAACAAAAAAGTGCTTCAAAAGCCAGGTTATACTTCAGAACCTCAAATTTAGGCGTTAGTGGCTTGACTGGCTTCTAAGGAGGTCCACTTTATAACCCAGCCTAGTGGCATGTGAACCCAGCCCCACAGAGGCTAACTGTAAGAGTATTGCCTCTGAGTCTAGGCAGTGTGTCAAGCACTTATGCACAGTGTTCTCCATGCATCCTAACCACTCTCTGTAACTGTGTGTTCAGTTGTAATGAGGAGCAGGCCCTGGAGTCAGGCTGCTTGAGTGGTATCTGCACCACTATCAACTTAACTTTCTGGATGGACCTGGTTTCTTGGACTATTGACTGAGAACAGTCTTTGTTCTACTTCCTAGATCTACAGGGGAGATAACTTGTGGTCACACTCCTGAAGCACTTAGCCCAGGCTTGTTTCACTATTATAACTTATCTTACATGAGGACACTCTAATTATTTATAATCAGAATTACAGAGAAGCAGATATGACTTTGAAAGGCCACAACCAAGGCATAAAAACATGGCAAATGCATCCTAGCATGAGGACTGTCCATGACTCCCTAGTAAAGGTCATGGACGGTTGTATGGTGAGACAGAATCTCAGCTATGGGCCGCCCTTCCTTCCTCAAGGCTCAGGAGCTTCCTATTGCGAGACAGGCTTGCTTAGTTTGGCAACTCTTAGAAAGTCAGGATGTGTCTGAAGAAGAAAAGGTGCTACCAGAAGCCATCCCTGTGGAGGAAGTGGAGGAGAGATGTGGGACTCCGCAGGCACATTCATCCTAGAAGCAAGCCTGAAGGTCCTGATGACTTTTGTAGCTGCCACTGGATTTGGGGGCTTCTAGAAATATCATTGTGGGTTTAGGTGATGAAGACTTCCAACTGAGCTTGGCAGTGAGTTCCATTGTTCCCCATATCCTGCATACCTTTGAACTACTGGTAACGTCAAAAATATAACATTCATTCAGAAAACTAGTTAATACGGGAGGGACACCCTCTTGATCTTTCAACATCAAACTTTTAAACACAGTAAAATACAGCACAAACAAAGAAAATTATTCTCCTGTTAAAATTTAGCATTAAAAACTGTGCAAATCTGTATTTGTGTGAGCCCATTCTTGTCTTTTCTCAATCATGACTGCTTTGGGGGAATCATCAAAAGCCACAATCAACATTCAAGAAGAAAAGAGGGAATGTGTTCTGTGATTAAACATCCCAAGAAAGTGGTTGCCACATTCTTTATCATAGCAGTGGTGAAACATTACTTCGTGTTGGAATCATATTATTTTGTTCCTAGCTTATGTCTCCCCCTGCAACTGAGTCTCTGACCCAACTTAGTTACAGAGAGGAAGACTTGGGGAACTGTTTTTCATGTTACCTTCTAGTTGAAGAGAGTCCAGAGAGTCTCAGTTCTGAAAATAATTCTAATGTCCACCTTCAAGCCTACTACTAAGGCTTACATAACATGTGACTTATTTAATTGATAAGATGTTATAGACCATGGACTACGACAAGAAAAGGAAAAGAACAATAGCTAAAAAGCAAGGAGTAAGACTGTGATTTGTACACACCTGATTTCATATAAAGAAAACACAACGGAGTCTAGAGTAAAACTCTAATAGGGAGTGATGTGGGGGGAAGCAGTAAGCACACAAGAAGAGTCCCAAGTCAAGCTACATTAACATTGAGGCCTTAGGGGAGCTTAATGGCTTAATGGGTAAAGGTCTTGCTGACAATCCTGATTATTTGAATTAAATTTCTGGAATTCACATGATAGAAGGAGAGAATCGAGTCTCAAAGCTGTGTCTTACATCCATATCCACACCATGGTACAGACACATACATGTGCATACACACAATAAATAACATGTAATAAAAAGATGAGATGTTGGCTTATCTAAGGACATCATTAAGCGAGAGAAAATGCCAGCTACAGAGTAGAAAGAGGTATTTTCAATACATACAATCACACAGGGGCTTGTGTTCAGAAGACTGAGCTCCCAGACAGCATGGAATAGTGCAATGGAGGAATGGATCTGAGATTTGAACACAATAGGATTATCCAAACATCCAAGATACACACACAAATGTGCCTGACTTCATTAATAATCAGAGAAATACAAATATTGTGCGCAAATATGAGATACCAGATTCTTGTGTTGGTTGTTTTGAATTAGGGTTTGGAGCACTGCCTCATCCTTCTGACTGCCCTTGGAATTAGGAACTTGACTGTGGTTGTGAATGATTTGGGGTCTGTCAGCACCCTCCCCACCAACCATGGTGCTCTCAGGGTGGGTGAATGCCCCTCGCCGTTGTCACTGCAGCAGTCTAAGGGGATCAAGGCAGCCATGGACAAGGTCCCTGTCAGTCTCTCTATGGTGGATTAGACTAGGTCAACAAATAGGAAAACAAAGTCTCCACTCTTTCCAACATTTTCCAATAACATGGAAACCTCAATATGAGAAACACGGAAAACTGGTGCAGAAAAGCATCATGCAGATTAGGGTTAGACTAATCTACCCCTCGTGCTTGCTCCTGCATGGTGTTGAGGATGCGTATCCTGGAGTTGGGGATGCTACAGACAGCATTACCTGTCCCGAGACCTGCAGCTTTCCCTTCACTATGGCCTGGCATCGGCCTCACACTTTACTGCTGTACTTTAGTTCCGTTATAAACTGTTCAAACGGATCTCTGCAGGACAAAAGAGGTACTGAGATCTTCCTAGAAGAAAATAATGTCAGTAAATTTCCATTTAAAAAAAAAAAGCTGCACAGAAATATAACAACGTGCCCCTAGAGAATTTGGACATGTAGCGTTTATTTAAACAGCGTTTCTCCAGGAGTGATTTGCAGGCAGGGGTCAGAAAGATGTTAGACACACCCAGAGGAATGTGCAGAGAAAGGTTCCTAACCAGGCCTGCAGCCTGATTACCAAGCTATTTAGAGAAGAGTCAGTCAGCCAAACTAGGTCAAAACCTGCAGCCCCTTGGGAATGGCTGGGCTGGAAGCTGCCTGAGTTCAGCAGTGGATGTTTTAGCAGTCCCTCCATTTCAGGAGAAGATGAAGCTCTCTTAAACACAGGTGCCGCCTGGGAAGGTGCTGGAACCTCTGGATCAAAAGTAGTGGGACAGTGGTGGAGCAGTGGTTTTTGAAATGGGGGGAGGGGCAGACAGGATTCCTGGACACTTGGGGAAACAAAGCCAGCCATGCACTTGGCTTTGAACCACATGTGGCTCCCAGAAACAGTGGCCTGAGGAGATTTCGCCCTCTTCTCAGAGCTGCCCAGATGATGTGGATAAGCAGCTGGGTGGTTCAATAGACTTCGGGGGATTTGCCTCAATCAGACTGACACGCAGGCTGGGAAGAGCTCTAGTGCTGGATGGTCTCCCGCTCCTAGCTCCCCCGCCACCCCCCAGTTCATTCCAACCTGCCACCCACCTACATAATGAAACCACCCAAGGAAAGTGCCCCAGGACTGCAGTGTCTTTCCACACTTGCCCTGTAACTTCACCCCTCTGAATCGTTGACACGTCAGCTGTCTGCTTAGTGCCCGTTATACCGCTGAAAATTCCTTTATTTAGCCTGCTTGGAGTGAAGTCATGCAGCTGTAAGAGGTACTTACAAAACAAAATCAAGTTTCATTCCTAGTTAAAGGGGCCACAGAAAGCCTTGAAATCTTCAGCACGTAAGCTTCCTATCTATCACACTTCATTAGAAAATTGTGCCATACTTTTAAATTTTAAAGAGATTAAAAAACAGAATTCATAGTGTCCACTTAGTATTTAAGCTATATACATACTGAATCTGTCACATCAGCTTCTGTTTCCAAAAGATGATAAGGGGCTGGGGAGATGGTCTAGTTGGTAAAAGTTCTTGCGACATAAGCATTAGGATCTGAGTTTAGATCCATAGGACTGTAGTAAGAGTCAGGCCTGATGTGTGGATCTGTAATTCTAGTGCTGAGAAGGCAGATCCACGTGGATCTCCATAGATCACTGACCAGTCAGTCTAGGCAACTGGTGAGCTCTGGGTTCAGTGAGAAGACTCTGTTCAAAATATAAGGTACAGGACAATTGAGGAAGATACTTAACATTGAGGTGTGGCCTCCACATCCACACATATACACAGATATCCTGGAACCAGACATGTGTGTGCACACACAAGATTCAAAAGATGACCAGCTGGCTTCATGATTCTATTCCCACCTTTGCTGTGTGTGCTAGGCATTTTTCTCTTCCTACCAGGATTGTGAAGTACAAACGTCTGTCTCTTCATGGTCTTAATATTCCTCCATCTCTTTCAGGAGGTGGCTAAAAATTACCAAATGAGTGTGCACAAAAGTAACTCATACAGAGCTATGTGAACCATGGATAATGTGCTTGGGACAAAGACTTTAAGCAAAAGAGGGTCAGAGTCTCAATATAGGCTCTTCACAAGCTCGAGGCATCTGGCATGGTTAATGTCTCTGTCTCCTTTTCTTCACCTGTAAGTCAGGATACTGCTCCCATTCCACCATTTCCACCTCCAGTCTCCAAACTCATGCTGTATAGTGTACTTTCCTTTACAATACTGATTTAGAGTGATGTGAGTATGGTGGTGTTTCTGTTTTTAGATATAAGAATAACTGTGGTGGGGTCTTACATTAATGTAAACTATCTTTTAAAACATTTTCATTGAAAAACAAATCTAATGACCCCAAGGATAAAATAAAAAAATCATTTGTTTAGTTGTATAAACTTCTCCATTTTGGATTGGATATTTCTTATTTCTCCAACTGGTTATGAGCAGTAAACACGATGTGCTAAAACAGAAGAATTCATTTTTCCATCATATAGGATCTGAAAGAAGCACGCACTTTGTTGCACAGATTAGTTCTACCAAGATCTATGAGTTTTGGCTAGGGGAATGTTCTGGTCATCATTTCCAAAACAAGCCTTTAGAAACAGTGAATCATGTAATTTATCCCCCAAATGACTAATTTATAAAACGTTTTAATTAAGGAAAGTACATGAGTGCATTCGTTTGTCAAGCTAACATGGACCAGGGCTTGGAGTTTCTGTTCCACCAGGCTCTGACTGTGCTTCTTGCAGGCTCCCTGCTTCTCTAGTCCACTTTAAGAAACATTTGGACTAGTCAATATTTAGGTCCAATCTGACACTAAGATGTTATATATCTAGAAAGACCCCATCACGGAAAAACAGCCTCATCATCTTTGGTATTGTATAATCATTCAATTAAACACATAGATTAGCTGGGCTTTGCATGTTTGTGACATTAATTATTTTTCTGAAAGTCCAGTGTTTTATTCTTTCATATAACAGGAAATAATAAGATGCTCAGAGGCAAAATCTCTATGTACCAGGCAAACTAGGCAGCATCAGTTAGTGCTTCTTTAACATGAAGCTAGACATTTTGAAGTCTCTAATTTACTTATGGGAAGATTAGAAGGAACAGAAAAAATTATATTTGATCTGGAGAACTCTGAAAAGAGGAACACATTTTAAGGGATTTTTTTGTGTGTGTGGTGGTGGGAGAAAAGGCTGCCTGTTTACTTGCTTGCTGGCATTATGTATGCTAGGTAAGTAGTCGATCACTAACTAAGCCACACCTCCAGCCTCTCACTGGTGGATTCTAGGCATTGAGTCATGCCCTTGGCCTTTCAATGGTAGATCTAGGTAAGCACTCTACCTCTAAATAAATTAATATAAATTATTATTATTTTATATAAGTACACATAATTATATAATCAATATAAATATAAATTAATATTTTATGTGTATGAATGTTTTGCCTGAATGTGCAATGCCTGTGGGAGTCAGAAGAAGGTGTCAGATGCCCTGGAACTGGAGTTATAAATGGTTGTTAGCTGCAATGTGGGTGCTGGGGATGGAAGCCGGTCTTCTACAAGAGCAGCCAGTGCTCTTAGTGGCTGGGCCATTACTCTACCTCTGATTTTTATGTTTTATTTATTATTTTATTTTATGTGTATAGTGTATGCCTGCATGTGTATAAGTGCATCTGTGTCATGTAAAGCCTACAGAGGTCAGAAGGGCATTGGATTCCCCTAGAACTGGAGTTACAGATGGTTATTAGCCACCATGGGGGTGCTGGGTCCTCTGCAAGACTAGTCAGTGTTAACTGCTGAGCCATCTCTCCAGCCCTACCTCTGATTTTTAAACAACTCAACAGAAACTAAGATGTCACAGTCTTCAGGACGATCTGATCACATAGACCATACCTGTCATAAGAGCTTTGAAGTGCCCTGAGGAGAGGTTTCCCTAGGCATGCTAAGAACATTCCAATGCACTTTAAAGGGGATTAGCCTTTAGATTCCTTCTAGCTTTCAGTTGGCTGAGCCCAAGTCATTATCAGCAAGTCTACACTAGTGAGGTCTGTAGTACCTGATTCTGACCTTACATTTTTATTCATCACTCAGTGACCACTTAACATGTTAATTATGTGTCATAAGTAAAACTTCAGGAAAAGACAAAATTCTACTCCGATTTTCTAATCACTTTATACATGGGACCAAGAAATTGTGAAGATGTTTGTGTTGACAATTTTGTTTGAAAGGTTGACTTTGAAAACATGACAGACAAGTGCTGAGACTTACTCAGAACATGGAAGTAACTGATCATGAGAACAGACTTCATGGGGTGTGGGTCACAGCAGGAGGCCTCTGCAGAGATGCTGGAGGATTTTAACGCCTCACTGACACCCACAGTATGAATTCTTCTCTTAAAACAACACAAGCCAAAGACTTCAAACTGAATTTCTTTGTTTTTCATTCCAGCAGCCCCTTGACCTCTTCATTGTGGAGGCATACTAGGGAAAGCCAGCTGGTAGTACAGAAGAGGGTCACCTCCCTGACCTTTGAGAGACAAGGCTTGGGTGTGTTAAACTCAGGGTGGCAATGCTGAGGCTTCATACCAGGAGGGCTGGCTGGGGGTTGGGAGGCAGGCTGGTTCTGCATGGTCAGTGGCATAAGGCTGGGCAACTGTAGTATGTGCTCTCAGAGTGGATGAGGATTGAGGCCAGAAGACAAGACCGGCTAATGGAGGAGTCAGTGTACCTAGCTTCACCTTTGAAGTTAGAATGGGATTGGGGAGGAGCACACTGAGAATGGTGGGCCATAGAAAGGGGGAGCACCAGGCAGGGCCAAGCTAGGTGGGAAGACAGACAGAGAAGGGGCAGGATGTGAATACTAGAGAGACGGAGTGGTTTCCAATTCTTAGACTAATACCTCCAATGAGGTATTGGTCATGAGCTATTCTAGAACTACACATATCAAGACCCTTTAGTCAAGCATGGTCAAGGTTTCCACTGCCTTTTGAGCCTTTGTGAACTGCACTGATTTTTGAGAAGCAGTTCAACAACTGAGCTAAGATGATAGTCTTTGATTCCAAGAAGATTAGGATTACAGATGCTAGATAGATTCCACAGGGCATGATCCAAGAAAGCAAGCATCCATGAAGAGGCAGCTGCACACTGTGGGGGCAGTGGACAGGCACTGGCCCAGGACAAGCTCTGCTGGGCCTCCACTGTCACTGAGACTGTGGGGGAGTGGATAGGTAAGATGAGCCTAGCCTGTGAGAACTAGGTGATGCATTCACACAGACAAGTTAATGTTTTTCTATGACCTGTAACAGGTTGGTAGAACGAGACAGGAACAATTAACTCTGTGTTGGAGACCTTGGAATTACTGACTAAGGCTCCATGACTCAGGAGAGCAGAGATGCCTGGGGACATGGGTTGTCAGGGAAGAGCCACCGGCAGGAGGCACAGTGACCTTTAAGGGTGCTGGTAGAGAGGAAGCACAGTTAACAAGAGCCTTTAAGAGGTGGTCTTAGTATATCAGGGTCTGTATTATAGAACTGAAGGACTAAATCCTTTTAGCCACACACCCAGGGAAGACTCTAAAGTCTCCTCAGCGAAGACAAGGGTCAAGACCTGAAAGGTTACAGCCAGTGATGGCTGGACCCAGAGGGGGAAACTCTGGTGACAGCAGGAAGAGTCTGTCTTCCACCCAAGTGACAAACAAAAGATTCAGAGGCAGGATGTGTTTGTACCATGGAGGAACTGGCTCCCGCTTCTTGGCAGAGAACAAAGTGCACATCCTCAGTTTTGAAGGTAGGAGCAATGACCACAGGAGTGAGGGGTCCAGAGGAGGGGTGGGTATAGACACATAGTCAAGTGAAGGTATTTGTGGAAGTGCCAAGGTTCTAGACTTCTTGTGACCCTGTCTCTACCAGGCCCTCTGCCTTGACTCATGGGACTTAACAGTGTGATTTCCCTTGAACACACCAATGTGATTCATCAGGCCATTTCACCTGTAAGATGTGCCTGTCTTACATGAAACTTTCCAGACACTGTATATATGTTTCAACTAGAGACTGTTAGGATGTGATAGACCATCAGGAGTGGAAATTCTCAACCAAAGCCGTCATAGCACAACGGGGGAAGGCTTTTGGGAGAGGCTGGCTACCGCCTCACTTCTCAGGAAGGAGATTCCAGCAACCCTGAACTTCTAGGAACTCTTGAAGCCTGGTGCCGCTTTGTTTCCCATAATTGGTTCTAAATTTATTCAAGAATGTGTTGATCTCAGATTCTTCTCCACATATTTGGCCACTTTGCTAAAGTGATGGGTTAAGGTTGGTGGTGTGGAAAAGTTCGTTTTCATAGGGGAAATAAACCAAACCCTGTCCCCTTCCCTACCTCTTTACTGAAGAGCAGGGTCACACTTTGAGGTGTTCCTGGCTTAGGCCCTCACATGCAAATCTAAAAGGCTTTGCCAAATAGAAATTCTTCAGCCTTCCCATAAGTCAGCAGAGAAAAAAAGACCTTTTTCTCACAACTGTTTTCTAATGCTTGCCTATGGCAAATTGCTCAGAGTTCAGAATATTTGCAGCTATACATGCTACTAACCAGAGAGTGACCAAGTTGCATAGCTACAAGGAACCTGAAGAGCCTGTCTTCTAGGCTGTCTGTCTGTAGTGTGGTCCCTGAAGTACAGCAATGACCAGAATCAGAAATGCAGAGCCACAGGCTGACCCACAGGATGAAGTGGACAGAGACACCTGGGCAAGGCCCTGGAGCCTGCTCTGCCCTCTTTCCTGACGACTGTGTCTGGTCTGCTTTATGTGCATCCAGGGAGGGATCATGGCACCTCTGGGCTATCCGATTCCTCTCTTTGTCAGGGACCACACTGGGTAGTAGCAGGAAGTACCTTCTGGGCCCCTTCCTTTGATTGTACCCATACCATTAACTGGGTAGATGGGCCTCAGGAAGGGGTCAGTCTGGTATTCTCCTACTGTATGGGGTTGGGACATGGGTCTTCTCTCTCTCTCTCTCTCTCTCTCTCTCTCTCTCTCGTGTGTGTGTGTGTAGGCCACAGGTTGATCTCAGGCATCTTCTCA
This sequence comes from Eospalax fontanierii, assembly GCA_035773235.1. Taxonomy (NCBI): domain Eukaryota; kingdom Metazoa; phylum Chordata; class Mammalia; order Rodentia; family Spalacidae; genus Eospalax; species Eospalax fontanierii. The sequence continues at coordinate 43,074,711 of CM069524.1, forward strand.
ATTGCTTCCCACCTTACTTTCTGACATAAGGTCTCTCCCTGAACCTGGAGCTCAGATTCAGCTAGAGTGACTGGCCGGTGAGTCTAGGGATCTGACTGTCTCTGCCTCCCTGGCACTGGGTTACAGGCGAGCAAAGAAACACTGTGCTCGGCGTTCTTACATGGGTGTTGGAGTTTGAACTTAGGTCCTCATGTTTGCATGGTAAGAACGTTCAGATTGAGCCATCTCTTTAGATGCACACTCACTCCTCATGACCATGAGACTGAAATCCCAGAAGCACCAAGGAGAACTCTGGCCAATCTCTGCTCTGACAGAGCACACTCAGCCCAGCGTATTTGCTGGCCTCATGCCTGTTCCCCTCTGGGTCTGCAGCTCAAGGAAAAGAAATGCAGGCTATGAAATGGAAATGCTTTGGCACACTGTCTTGCAGTTGAAGCATATTTTGCATTAGCTTGACTCTGCAGATAAGCCAATGTCTGCCTATTCCAGTAGTTTTGAACACGACAATTCAAGTCAAGTGGAACCAATGACAGAACTCATCTCTGGTTGACTCTGAGTGCACAGTTTTGATAGACATGCCTTTGGCACTCAGCACAGATTTTTGCTGCCATTCTAAACAAAAAGCCCCAAGCCACTTGGGTTTTGTACAGGACTCTGTCTTGCTCTTTCTTTCCTTCTGCTTCTTCCTGAATATGGTGTAAGTTGGGCCCCGCTGCTGCACCAGACACTGACTTGGCACAAGGTGTCTGTATATCCTTGTCTCTGTCCATCTTTGCACAAATGGAGCCCCCAGGACCCTTGCCTGGTTCTGGAAGGCCAGGAGCCTATTTTCCTTGGACACATCCTCCTCTTCCTCTCTACCTGGCCTCCATCATAGGCAGCACTGAGAGATAACTCCATCTAGGCTTTATGACCCACACTCACTCAAATGGCAGGCTTCCCACTATATAGGACCAAGCCACATCATGTGTGACTAAGTAAAGAAAGCAAACTGTGAGGTTGGGATTAGGCCCAAGGAAGCCCCATTCCAACATCTGGGGCTACCCAGAACAGGGGGCTCTCTTCAGGTGCTCTTCCAGGCCCTGGACCATCAGCTGCAGAGTGAGAGCCTATCACCAGAGCTCAGGACAGGAACCCAGGGCAACCAATGGTGCCAGGAGCCACAGGCCCTCCCTTCTGAGCAGCACAGCCCTTGCTGGGCTGATAGCGCCAATGGCCAACAGGTCTTTTAGGTTGAGCGCAGGCTCTGTGTGGTCGCCGGAGACAGATGAATCCTATCTATTTGCTCCCTTGGGCTGGGCAAGCTTCAGGGCTACATTGGATGACACTCAGCAGTAGACACTAGAAAAGGCTGTGGCACATTCTTCCACTGAATCTGCACTAGGGTCTCCGCTGTCTCACTGTGATCAGTTGCCTGTGTACCTGAAATCTTCCAATAAATAAATAAATAAATAAATAAATAAATAAATAAATAAATAAACAAACTGCCTGAATGAAATTCCTCCCATAGTGATGAGTGGTCCCCAGGCCGAGAGCAAGCTAAAGGAGTGGAGCAGTGCATAAGCCTCAAGTGGAGGTAACATGGGTACCCAGGACCTCCATGTCTTTGTTTTCTGTCTTTCCTGACTACTAAGGTGCGAACTCTGACCCTGCACCACAGGAGAGAAATGCGGGCCCCTGTTGGTGAGTCTGTGGATAGCAAGGAATGAGCTTTGACTATATCTGCTGCGGATGTCCTTCCTCGGCTCCATCACAGGCCTGCTGGGCCTAGGCCAGCCTGTCTTTTCCCCTCACCAAGATGATTCCACTATGCAGTTCCTAGGCCTTCGGGAACCATGCTGGGTCTTTCACGCCCATGCTGTATGCCTATCCAGATCTCAAGCCTTGACCTCCTACTCCCTTCTGATGGTTCTATGACCTGTCCTGGAGGGAATGCAGATCAGTAGGCCCATTATGACTGATTTTAGCAGCAAGCAGTTCACATTTACCAGAAGCAGACAAGTGTCAAGGGGAGAGGCTGCCAGCAAGGAGCTGGACAAAAGGGCTCAGACCCACATTGGAGAAGCTGAAGGTTGAGGGTCCCACTTACTCAGCCCCATCATTCACAGTGGAGGGGGGAGGGGAGATTGCTCTACTCTCTCTAACCTTTGATATTTACTGTTCACAGCCTCTCAAGCCAAGAAAAAACAAAACAACACCCCCAGAACTGAAAGCAACCAAAAAAGGCACGGGAATACCATTCAGTCTTAAACAGGGAGGTCATTCTGCACACACAGTACTGTGGAGGAACTCTCTGTACATTCAAAGATAATATACTGCCTGATCCCACTCCATTAGGTCCCAGGTGGAGCTGGGCCACAGGGTTGGAGTATTACAGGTTTCTAGGGACTAGAAAGGGATGGGGAAAAGACATCAGCTGTTAGTGTCTGTGTATGGAGTTTGTTTAGGAGGATCAGTTCTGGAGATGGGTGGTGGTGGTGATAGTTACCAACAATGTGAATGAGCTTCATGATACTGAACTTAGTACTGAAAGATGGCCAACACGGTAAAATCCATGTTGTGAGTTTTTCCACAACTGAAAAATCTATGAAAACTGACTGAAGTTTGCACTGCACACACATACACTCTCTCTCTCTCACACATACACACATGCACCCATACACCCACATATAAATACAAACACATACATATACACATATACAAATACACACAAGCATAAATGTACACATATACACATACACATACTGAGGCGACAGGAGAGACCACTTTCAAATGCTTGTCTATGAACACTGTCTGCTGTGTGTATGATGCGTGACTCAGAAGCCAAGAGTTCACCTTTCACTGACTTAACACACAAAATGTACAAGAATGAAGGTCGAAAATGGTGATCATGCAGTTCATGAGGACTGCCTGCTGTTCACATTCTTAGACTGAATGAGGAGGAAGGACTGATGAGGGGCAGAGACTCTGTCTGACATATATATGCGCCCCCGGGGGAAACCAGAGTCAGGACAGGCCTCCCAGAGAAGGCTGTGGAAAAGGTCATTTTAAAAACTGATGATCTGTCTGTCTGTCTCCCCATCACTGTCTTGAAAAGACATTTACTTTCTGGGGTTGGAGAGGGAGCTCAGTGGCTAAGACAGTACTGCTCTTGCAGAGGACCTAAGTTTAGTTCCCAGTACCCGTAAGGGGAGGCTCATACCTGCCTGTAGCTCCATCTCAGAGGATCCAATGCTTTTAACTGCCCTCTGCAGACTCCTGCATACACACACACATACACACACACACACATACACACTCACACAATAAAGTTATTTTAAAAAAGAAATTGGCTTTCTTTTGAGATACTTTGGTCTCTTGTTTTCAGAGGAAATAGAAGAGGGCAGCTTCACAGTAAAGACTTTGCTCAAGAGAATCAAATTCACACCTATTTGAAACATCACCGTTTAGTCATTCCTTATTCTAGAACCTCCAGGCAGGATTCAACTGTATTATTTTGGGTTTATCTGTTTGGATTTTTCCAGTGCTAGAAATGGAACCCAGGGCCTAGTGTATGCTAGGCAAGTGCTCCATCACCGAGCTAAAGTCCAGTCTCCTCTCTACTTTGCTTTGGAGACAGGGTTTATGAAGCTCTCTGGGCTGGCCTTGAACTTCCTGTGTAGCCCAGACAGGCCCTGCACTTGTGATCCTTCTGTCTCAGCCCCTCAAGTAACTAGGATCACAGGCCTGCAATACCAGGCTTGGCTCAACTCTACTCTTAATTGCTTAACTTCCTAAGAAAAGAATTTTTGAATTAAAAAAAAAAAAACCTTCAAAAGCAAGCATGAGTAATCTTACTTCCTTCCCTCTCCAGAGTAAAAAAGCTCATTCATTTCTAGAACATTAAATTCCAATCAGGTAAGATACAGATAACAAACTGCTCTGGATGGAGAGCCCAGAAATCACCCGCAGGAAGGGCACGGGAACCAAGGAGGGGCAAAGGGTGCTGGGCTCAGAGGGTCTCATTGGGCTACCCAATGGTGTAGGTGACCAGGGGCCACTGTGCCTCATTACCTTGCATGGTAGGGTGGAAAGAACACGAGCTAGCTCATGGCCTGACTGGCAGAAGGAGACCATAGTGGAGCAGCGAGTCTCCAAATGAACAGAAGAAAGCAGCAAAAGCCAGGGCTGGGGAGGGCCTGCAGGGCGATGACTAGCAATCCATTTGTTCCGTGCCTCCCAGCATCCTGATGTTGGTAAGAACACTCAAACTAAATTTGAGGGCGGTACATACATATTGTCAGGGAGCCCAGAGTGCACCAGACCTTGGCCGCAGCATTCTTTGTGTTGCGGGAAGAAGGAGGCAGTCAGACAGTAAGATGGCAGCCTGAGGAAATCCAGCCAGAGATGAGGTCCTCCTGGGGAGCAGGGTGGGGCATACAGCTCTGGTGGGAATTGGCAGACAAGGTGGTGTGCAGACAGGAAAGGAGTGTATCCTGGTTATGACTTGCTACTTATGATGCTGAAGACAGTCACCAAGTAAGAGAGAAGGGGAGGAGGCACTTCCTGGGAAAATGAATACCTCGTTCTTTGTTTCTAAGCCTTTGCATTTGTTGCGGAAATAATTTTGTTACACTTCAAGTTCAATAAAAATAATTCTTTCCCTTTGCTGACATTTCTCAACTTTAAAGGAAATGAAAACAGCCATCGAGAAGCATCAGGAGGATGTGTCTAGGTCAGCTCCTGCTGCGTGAGTGGCAGCACAGGGTGATCTGCAATGACTAAGGCTCTGGTCACACAGCGGTGAGCTGCCAGGAGCCATGACGATGTATCTCCAGGCGTGGAGGCAGTACACAAGAATCCTCACCTTACCACAGACTTCTGGTTAAGCTGGTAGACTGGAGGCTGCCTCTGTATGAGCAGGTGCAGGAGAGAGGGACAGTAAAAAAAGGAGCCTTCAAAGAGCAAAGGAAGAGCTTTGGACGTGAATGCATGAAGGAAATAAAAGGTAGAGAAAAAACCAGGTGTCCCAGAAGACCAAGCTGAACACACCCTCAGCTGTGCAGCCTCTAGGCTTAGAGAGAGGGAAGAGAAGAAGGTAAGTCAGGAGTCCTACCCTTGGGACAAGCTCACAGCTTCCACAATCCTCAAATCTAGTTATGGGTTTTGGTGAGGCAGTGATTCTCTAGTGGACCATTGATGGAAGAGAGAAATTCCATCCTTTATACTATATGACACAGGGGGCAGCAGCTAGGTACCATTGAGAATGATTTATTGCTAAAACTGAGCTACCCTGGGGTCTGAGGTCAGGGAACATCCAGAGGTTAGGAAGCCTCAATTTGGCCAGAAACCATCACAGAGTGAGGGAAGACCTAGAGAGGTAGCTGCAGAGAAGGAGGCAGTTCCCTGACAAGCTGACAGGTGTAGGCCCAAGAGGGAGGCTCAGGTTGGGAATTGAAATGCATTCCTCCACTTACATGGTCTGATGGTATTAGAACTACAGCAGCTTGCTTCCTCTTTGCTGAGTGATACTGGAGACTGAGGCTTCAAGAATAGGTTACTTGGTGAGAAGAACTCCAGACAACACACATAATACCCAAACCAATGGACATGCAAATAAAGCACAGAAAGGCAAGAAACATGAAAGAGCCAGGGAACACAACTCCTCCAAGATTATAGCCCAACTACTGAACTCAAAGTTGCTGATGTAAGTAAGGTCCCAGATGAAGACTTCAAAACTGTTCTGGTAAAAGCCAATGCCCAGAGAGAGGACACAAACAAGTAACCAAATCCAACCCAGAATCTAGAGAGAAAAGTTTATCAAATGGATGAGAAATTAATCATACATCAGCAAGGAAAGACCATAAAGTCTCCACCAGAAAACTCTTACACCTGATACATACTTTCAGCAAAGGAGTAGGGGGTACAATATCAAGGTCAAAAACCAGTAGCTTTAGTATATACGAATAATGACTCTCCAAGAAAGAAATTGGGGGCGGGGAGGATGTCCTTCTCAGTCCCTTCAAAAAAGGCAAAATACCAAGGAGTAAACTAATCAAAAAGGAATAAGATCACTATAATGGCAGTTTTGAGACACAGAGGAAAGAAACTGGGTGGAAACACTGCTCGTGCTCCTGAATGAATGTCTATGTGGAAATTCAAGGGGACTCATCACCCTGGCGAGGACTTAGAACCAACCAGTTCTGGGTTTATACTCAGCTTGGTTCCTACTGTTGCTGCCAGCTACCCTGTGTGTCTGCCCCTCATCAGTGACCAGACCTGGGTTCAGCACCTGCTGCTTGACATAAAGACACAGTTGTGTTTCTCCCCTGGGACAATCAAGCTGCTTCTCAAGGGATGCATTAGTGGCTTATAGCTCCGAGGCCATCTTTGGGTTCTCTGTTGGGTTCCGGAGGATCCCACGGAGACTCTGCCAGGGTTCCTTTCCCTTTCTTCCCTGGAGTCAATATCATGGTGTGTGTGTGTGTGTGTGTGTGTGTGTGTGTGTGTGTGAGACTGGGGAGGAGAGGCCTCAGGTGGGAGATCCATTTGAAATGATTATACCCTGGGAACCAGCCAGAGTCTTGAGGCATGTGCTTATGACCATGTGCAGCCAGAAACCCCTTTCCTGATCTCACAGGGCCCACTCACCCCATAGTCACGCTCAACACACAAACATGTTGCTCTGTAAGTTCTAACAGTCACTGGATAATGACTCCATATAATTCAAAACAGAAACTCTTCTCTAATTCCCACACGAGAGATCACCAAACTGGGCAGAAGCAGCAAAATAGGAATTTTATGGGTGGGGTTGAAACAATCCCTAGGAAAAAATGTAAATGTCCATGGGCAGACGCTCACCACCCACAGCTGCTCCATCCGGCTCGGGTAACGTTTAATTTGAAAACACAAAAAAACAAAAAACAAACCTGCAGTGAGGAGAAACCTTTGTGTGTATGTGTGTGTGTGTGTGTGTGTGTGTGTGTGTGTGTGCGCGCACAGTCTTTTACTAATTTTTCTCCGTGCATTCCTCACCCAAAATGATGTGTTTGAATACTGCCAATTGTGTTCACCTTCGCTCATTATGTAACTACCACTTCTGGAGGCCTAAGTTTCAGGCTCTGGAGCATACAACTCTAGCCAGGTGCCCACGCCCAGCAACTGGAGTTGAAAAGAGTGTGTCTGAGCAGGAAAGCAGGTGATGGGGAAAGAACAACATTTAATGTCTACAGGCTTTTTTGTTCCTCCTTTCTGTTTATTATACAGGAATACATGAGGCCATGTTCATCCAAGTATTTGATGTGATTCACATCCTGCTCCCCTCCTCCTCAGACCCACTAGCCTCTGAAATTTGGTTTTCAAGACAGGGTCTTGCTACATAGCCCAGGCTGGCCTCAAACTCTCAATCCTCATGCATCGGCTTCCCAAGTGCTAGAATTACAGGCTGAGCTGCCTCCCCTAGTTCTGTGGGGGTTATGAATGAAGTTCTAAAGTCCCAGGTCTCTAAGAATCATTTAAAATCCTACCAGTTGGATAGGAGGCTTTAACTAGACTCTTCAGTAGGTCCCATTTCTAAGTGGGCACATTCCTGGTCTCTGCTCCGAACAAGCTCTGACAGGAAAGGCACACAGTGTTCTTGAACCTGAGGCTGAGACCGAGCACATAGAGGAATACAGGGCAGACCTGCGGGGCAGCACAGATGCTGTGTCATCCTTGCCGCTCGTTTCAGTAGCAGATGGTGACAGGCAAATGTGTCAGGCCAAATCACTGGCCACAGACTATCTAAATTTCTGGTCTCTTTTCCCAGTGGTCACTTGAGGCAGATCACTGACTACAAGTCTCACACAGAGAGGCTTGTGCCTTGCAGAGGCCTGTGTATAGGGTTGGGGATGATGGGTGGGTAGCTGAGGACACAGGGTGTCCTGGGTACACCATTGCTTCCCCAGCCTTGTTTCATATGGGATGGAGGCGTGTGGAGCTCTCCTGTTCTCCACAGTGAGGACACTGGCCTGCCAGAGGCTGAGCAGTGACCCACTGCCCTGTGCTGAGGTTTTCTGCCTTCCTATAGCAGCACGAGCATGCAGCTCCATCATTCCACTCCAGCCCAAGAAATAACAGCATGGTCATTTTCCCTCCCGGTTCTGAGAAGGCAAATAACTGTCTTCTCACTCCCTTCTCCTAGCTGACACAGAAAGCTGCTGTGACCTGCATGTGTCTGTGGGCCCCCCATATGCAAGCAAACCATCAACTCTGCAGTGGTCACCGACAGGCAGCCTCCTCTTCCATCCTGACACTGTCCACTGGAGAGAGAGCAGACTGACAGCTCACTGTCTAAACTACCTGACTTCAGATGCCAGGCACAAGAACAAGGTTGTCTTTCTCCTGCTTCTGATCCCCTGGCTTCACATTGGTGTTCCTATGTCCTCTCTCTGGGTCTATTAAATGGTTTGAGTGGTTCATGGAGCTCAAGGTAACCGACATGGGTTTGGGAGGACAACACAGAGGCTCCATGTCATCTATGTGTGCACTAGCCTCCAGAAACTTCACCCATGCCATTGTACGATTTCATAGACGCTTTGCTGCCTCCACATGATGGGATCAATTCCTTGGTCATTGTTGATCCCTGTTTCCAGGCCACTCTCTCAGTGGGTGGGGTTAGGGCTGAAAGTCCTAAGCCTCTAAAGCCTAGGTCCTCTAGGCCACTAGACCCCATCCCCCAGGAGGCAGCGATCAGTCAATCATTACACACAAAGGACACTGATCACTGGAGAGACTCAGGACAGTCTCAAGGAGCAAATGTTATGTGTATTCTACTTCACCACCTCCTTGGGGAGGAGACCTCCACCCAGACCAAGGGACAGAGCCACCCCTACCATATTCCCTAGTCAGTAGAGACTCATTTATTGAAGGAAGAACAAGTACAGCATTTCCCTCTACTTGGCACATCTGCTAGTCAACTAACATTTAGAGAAGAGATTAACATTTCTTCATCTTCTCTGTGAGTCTGTCTACTCAAAACTCCTAACAGCTTCAATGATCTGTATTCTCAAATAGTTGATGCTGGCAGAAAAGTCACAAAGACAGCACAGGTCTTTAACAAGACAAGGTGTTAACACCATTCAGAACATTTGCACATTCAACTATAGACTCTATTAGATTTTTGTCAGGTTTTTTACTAAGGTGGGTTTCTGTTTCAGGATCCACCCCTGGGTGGCACACTGCATTGTGAGGGTAGAATTTGCAGGAAAGCTTACTGCTTCAAAGCAGCCTCCTGCTGAGCAGCAGACCACGCCTTAGCAAGCGGGTCTGAAGGTTGGAATCTAATCAGTAGCCAGGGAGGAATAGGGAGACCAAGAGTCCCCACCTCCCTGTTCAGATCCATAGGTCCCTCTAAGATGAGACACCACCTGCCCCTTTCAAAGATCATGCAAACAAACAAATAAACAAACAACAACAAAAAAATTATTGTTCTCTGGGAAAGTCAATGAAATCAAAAGCCACAGTCCTGAGATATTGTTATTGGCTGCAGGGACTGGCCACCAGAGGAAGAAGGCACAGGTAACATCCAATAACCCGTCTTTTCTCACTTTAATGGCTTGCCACTTATTTATTGCATTCCAGAAGCTCCTCAACACCATGACAGCAAAGACCTCATGTCCATCTAGGCATTCCCAGTAAGCATACCTGAGACCCAGCTCAACCTCAGGGATGCACTGCAAGGCCTGGCAGAGGTTCACAGCACAAGCAACAGCTTGGTTCTGACTAGCCTGGCTTGAGTGGGTCATGCATGCAAGAGCAGTGCATGAACCAACATAGCAACATGTGGCTTTGTAGACCCCTCCTCCCAGTATCCCCCACTGACCCTGAACTCAAGCAGTCAGTTGGCAGCCAGGCAGCAAAGAGCACCATGCAACTACGGTAGCTTGGTTCACAAGGTGAAGCAGCCCGGACTGGTGCCCAACTCTACCTGCCACTTTGCAGAGAGCACCAGCCAACAGTATCAGCAATAAAAAGCAAGATGCCAATTTAGTTCAGAGCATCTCTAAAATACTCCAACCACAGACACTCCTCCAGACACAAAGAGCTGACAGCCCCAAACTGCATCTTTCCAGTAGTGTCCTCTCTATTACATCATGACTTCACTGAAAAGTAGCATCTCAATGCAGAGTTCCCCCAACTTAAGCTTAACATCTATTTTCCTTCCTGCTTAATTATAGCCCTTTGATTTTTATTCTTCCAGGAAAATCTTTTTTTTTTTCTGCTCTAGAACTTCATCCGTGAATTTCATATTTTCCCCCTTTCTGATTTTAAATGTATTCCCTGAACAGGGCCAGAGCCTGTTTTCCTGTTTTTGCCTTCCTGCTCACATTTCCTACCCATCTCTTAAGTGTGGGTTGCTCAGAGTGAATTCGCTATTATGTACTGTGGCTAATTCACTGAAGAGCCCCAAGGAGGATGACTTCCAAGACTCCAGAGGCTTGGTTCTGTTCTACCAACAGAGATCACGCAGCGACTTCCCTGACTTGAGGGTCCAGGTTTTTGCATTAAGGGAACAGAACTCCAGGGAAGTAGGAATGTACAGTTCTGTGACTCTCCAGACCTTCCTGCTCCTTTCACAGCCCTGTGAGATGGACACTACTCCCTAAGTGTCTATGATTCAGAGACAAGTGTCCACAAAAGGCTTCAGCTGCTTGTCCAGTTGAGAGTGGTACCCAGGCAGCCTGCCATGGGAGTCTGAGACTGTTGCCCCTCAACCTCTTAGCCTCCCTTTTAGGATGGGCATTTGTATGTGAACTCGTCTCTCTGACATTGCATTCTAGTTTGGGACCTTCAGAAACAGCTATGTGTGGATGACAGTGAGTGACCCTGGACTGTACAGGCAGAGCACCTGGGTCCACACTGAGTCTGAGCTGTGTGTGTTGATGGTGGCATCTGTCCTGCTTCTTGCTCTCCTTTTCTCTGTGCTCCTGATCTCCAGATTAGCAGAAGACCTCCCTCCTTCTTTCCCAGGAATCATTGTGACCTCTACTGTTACCCCAAGGTCAAGACCAAGGAGAAATCCCAAGAGAGGAGAACCAAAGAAATCCCAGGAGCACCCTCCCTGCTGACTTAGGAATCCAGGAGGCAGGGAGTTGTGTCAGGGTGCCTGACTCCCACCCCTCTTAGCCACTTACAAGAGGGAGACCTGAGGTGTGTTATTTATACTTTGGACCTCTTTTCTTCTCACCTGTAAAATGGGGCTAATAAGAGTTACATACCTAGGTGTATTTTTCTGGGAGGCTTTGCTGTACTAATAGGCACAAATTGGTACATAAGAAACACTCATTAAATAATTACCCGATCTTTTCACTAACTATGCTTAGCTAATTCTGCACAAAGCTCCACAAGATATCACTGGTGGTCCTGTTTACAGAACTGACCTACCCTAAGAAGATTTCTGATACCAAAGACAATGAAACAAGATTCTGGGAATCAGGCAGACAAAGAGGGGAGGGTGTAGTAACGGTTTCCAGTAAGAATTTAATGAGCATAGCTCAGGGTAGAGGAATTATCTCATTGATACTAGCAGAGAAAGCCAGCAATCGAGGAGAAACTCCTCCTTGATCTCTGCATTGTTGAACATAACTGATTGCATATTTTCCCAGATACACACATTCATATGGCTGTGGCAAAGCAACCATGTTTGCCTACAGTGTTTACAGATTTGGAATCTAAAGCCCAGAAAATGAAATAAACTGGCACATGACCTTAGCTGTTGCCTCTCAGCTCAACAATACAGCTTAGGGTTCGAAAGTCTTTCTACGGCATGAAAACGCAGAGTTCCAGGCACCACTTCATAATGTCTTGCCAGAAGGCCTGAGCTGGGGGACAGGGGTCTGAATTTTTACCAGGCCTTTCCAGGCAATTCAGTTTTGCTGGGCAATACATGCTCTTGGTCCCATCTAAGGCAGAGGGTCAAAGATACTGGGGTGGATTTGCAGTCTGGGAGAGGCTTTGTGGAGGCATGGAGCTGTGTTATATAGGCAGGGCACTTGGCCTCTTTAACAAGCTGCAGATATTCCCTGCTGTGAAGTGTGGAAACTGAGGCTTGAAGTCATAAGGTGAGGGCAGAACTGTGAATAATACCTCTCCAAAGGAGGCACTTTCAGGATTTTTATGACCCCCTCAGCGAGGTCCTCATTCTCATCAATGAAGACACTGATATACATATGGTGGTTCTGAGGCCAGGAGTATGGCAGCCAGGACACTGCTGGCTACTTTCTAGGAACCTTCAGTTTGAGTGCACATTGTGGTCTACTGATCTGGGCCAAGTGGGAGTCATGCATGAGAAGCCACAGGTAATTGGGTCAGTTCAAATATCTAGGCTCCGCTCCTCTTAAGTCGTAACTGTGGACAAGAAGGAGACGATTCAAGCTTTAAGACTCTGGCCACAGCCTCCCTTTCTTCCCACTCTGGGCCCTGGGCCCTAGCAGAGCAGGAGCAATTCCCACTCGGTGCCAGCCAAAGAATCCCTGCTGGTTTCAGCTAAGGTGAGGTGGGGGTGAAGGGAACCAGGGCAGACCCCCTCACAGTGTGTGCTGGCTCCAAACAGGTGGGGTACTGGCGGTCCCCCAGGCCTTGCCTCTGCACTGGGTGCTCCACAGCCAGGCATTCATTCCTTCAGGCAGGTGAACAGGGTGGACTGGACACTTGGCCAGTGCCCTCAATTTCACACCTCCTTTAAACACTGCCCCCCACGAAGGAGACCATCCACAGGGGTGACAGAGTAGCTGTCACAGAGCTCTATAAAGACTGGCTACATTTTAACATGTCTGTAATCCCCCAGAGCAATCACTCAAGTTCAAAGGTAGTCCTGGCAGGCCAGCCTTGGCGGGGAAAGACCAGGGGGCTGCGGGGTATAGAGAACAGGGGCAAATGCCAGACGCCTGGCTACTCTCTCTGGCCTTCGGATGGCTCTTTAAACCCTGGCCAAGATTTAGGAGAAATTCACTTTCTTTTCCATTGTTCTTCCTTGCAAAGGTTAAATTTGGAGGTTGTTTCAGTCTCCTCGCCCCGCCCCTTTCCCCGAGCCTCTTATTTAAGCTAGGTGCCCTCTCTGCCCGACTTAGTGTCCAGACACCAGTTCAGAGTTTCTGGAAACTCTTCGCTCCCCTCCCCCTTCATCCTTGCGCCTCTCGGCCTAGTGACTGACATTCCTCCTTTGCTGCTAAGGCTGGAGCTTGGCAGCAAACGGTGCCGGAGGCTACGTTTTAATTATTAGCTCCCGTGAGAGGGCGGACGCCAGCAGTGTAGCAGAAGCGCGGCTGGAGAACGCGCGCGCGCACACGCACAAACACACACATACTCAGGTGGGCTCTGAACGCCTGTCTTCCTAGAGGCCCCGCCAGGGTCCCAACCCTTGGCACGCTGCGACTCCAATTGCTTGAAGCCCTAGAGCTACTTACCGCCAAGACACTCTGGGCGAGGAACCCCACTGTCACGGCCCCCAGCAGCAGCCACCTGCACGGGAGAGGGAAGAAGGGAGAGCCACTTGAAGGCGCGGGCCCCGACTTGTCAAAAGTTACAGGCAAGGCCCCCGGAGCCCAGGGGACTAGGCAGAAGGTGGCTTACCCTCGCAGCGTAGGGCCGGACGCCGCGCACCGCTCTCGGGCCATGCTCCGGGTCGCTCGGCTCCCAGCTATGTCCTTTCCAAGCCTGGAGGCCAGAGACAAAGCGGGTAAGCGAGGGTGGCAAACAGCATCTTCGCCGCAGGTCTCTAACTTTGCAGTGCGGTCCCCGGCTTTCGTGTAGGATGACCAGATGCCCGTCCCATCAGGAGATGGAATAAGGGGGACCCTCTTCCGTAGGCCCTAGCTGGAGCCGCTCAGCCCAAGTAGCGCAACCCCCCCATCTCCCTATCTCCTTCCCATTCCTGCCCAGAAGAGCGCGCGGCCCCCGGCTGCCCCAGCTCTCCAAGTCGGAGACCTCCCGCCCGGGTCCTGCCGCCTCCGGGGGGTCGCTCTTACCTCGGGGTCCCGCGTCAGGAGTTGCGGCCGGTGCGCATGGGGCCCTGCAGGAGAGCCCGGCCGCGACCCAGCAGCGGCGGCCTCTCTCGGCTCCCCGGGCGCCGGCCTCCCGGCCCCGGCGTCCCTCTGCAGTCCTCGGCTCGGGCTGGCGAGCGCAGGGGCGCGGGGGGAATCGGCGCGCGGGAGCCGCAGGGTGCGGATCGCGGAGCCCCGGCGTCCGGGCTCACAGCGACACCAAGTCCCGAGCTGCGCGCTCCCTCCGCCTCTTACCCGCGCCGCAGGGTCCTCCCCTCGGAGACGCCGCCCGCGCACTGCCGAGGGGAGGGGGCAGCGCCAACAAATTGGGGAGCTCCTCGGGCCGCGCGCTCAGGTCTCGGCTCAGAGCCGCCGCACCCGGGACGGTGTGCAGGGCTCACGCCCCGGCCCTCCGAGACTGAGCTGCCCGCCGCGGCCCCCGCGAGCCGGGCCGCCGTCCCCCGCCGTCCCCCTTCGTCCCCCGCCGCCCCGGGCACGCCACCATGGGGCCCCGGCTCAGCGTCTGCCTGCTGCTGCTGCTCGCCGCCCTTCTGCTCCACGAGGAGCGCAGCCGGGCCGCTGCGAAGGTGAGTCTCCGGGCTCAGCTCCCCAGCCTCCCGCCCCGCGCCCCGGGAGGCCTCTTTGTCCCGCGCCAGGCGCGGCCAGCCCGCCTGTCCCTCGGCAGTCGCGCGGGGCACGGCCAGGTGCACTCTTCGGGCGGGTCCCGGCTGAGGTCCCTGCGGGCTGCCCTCGCGCATCCATTAAGGAACCTCCTTTGTTATGGTTTGCATAGGGGAGAGTTAGGAGAGTCCTCCCTGCCTCCGGGGAAGGACCGAAGCTAGAGCGCACCGTGGCAGGGTGAGGGTTCCCGGGGGCCAGCGGGATTTGAACCCTCCTCGCGGAGGCGCTTCGCGGCGGGGCACGCTGGTGTGTCGCGGCTGGAAGGGCGGACACGCGCACTCCACGCAGCTCAGAGCCCCCCGCGCTTGTGCTCGGGAATCGCTTTGGGCGTGTTTCTGGTTGTTTGGAGACTGTGATGGTAGTGGCAGAACCGCTCTGGGCCATTTGCCTGGAAACATCTGTCTCTTCGTTTCCCACGACTTTTGTGTAGCAGAGGCGGGCTCCTCTGTGCATCCAGCTTTAAAAGTCTCTGCCTTTAAAAGACACTCGCCTTTTGTGAGTGAGTGTCTTAAAATTATAACCACATTTATGCTTGAGTGTGAAACCAAAGCGAAACTCCATCGCATTGTTCCCTGAGCAAATTGTTTTTTTGTTTTGTTTTCGTTTCCTCTGGTGCTATGTTTGGCCAGAGGACTCTGGGAGAGCTGTTTGCAAGAGCCAGGCTTCCAGCTCTGGAGCTGTCTGGCCAGGCTGCGTGCTGTTCTTTTCTGCCTCCCCTTCTAGAGACTATACTCAGCTCCTGGAGTGACAGCCCTGCAGGCCCAGAGGCCACAAGGTTGTGGCATCTAAACACAATTTGCTTTTTTCCCCTCAAATGCTAAAATGATTTTTGCTACTTGCCACATTTCTCACTTTTTTAAATTGCTTAATGCTGCACTCATTTTTCCCTTTTGAAATTTCACTTCTCTTCTGTAAGAGTGATAATCATCTTTACTGCCTATAAATTATTAACTGTTTTATACTAGAATAAACTGGTCAAATGTACTCTAATTAAGTTTGCCTCCCTGGCGGCAGCTTTGTCATTGGGTATTGTAAGGACAAAATGATTACATCAGCAGTGTCCCTCCAGGCCCCACTCTCCCTCTTTCTAATGATGACAAAATACTTTGAAAAGAGCAGGCTTGCTTGATTAGGCCTAGTGGCATAGGCCTCTTATTTCAGCTACTTGGAGGCTGAGGCAGGAGGACCTCAAGTTCAAGGCCAGCCTGGGAATCAGAGTGAGTTCAAGGCCAGCTTGGGCAACTTATTAAGACCCTGCCTCAAAATTAAAAGTAAAAAGAGCATTAGGGGTGTGGTTCAGTGGTAAACTGCTTGCCTTAGCATGTGCATAGCCCTGGGTTCAATCCTTGGGGTGGGAAATATTGGTTTAAATATTGACCAAAAGATTTAGCATTTCTTAGGCAAGGTTAGACCTGTTGGCAAGGCAACTCAGAAGGGGTTCTCTTAAGATATGAAGGAATGTTTGCATTCAGATTTTCTGAGTGATTGTGTTAGCAAAGTTAGCTGTAAGCTCTAGTTTTTCAGACACCTGGATCTTAAAAACATATGAACCACTCGCTCACACAAACTCCTAGTTTTACCTGAAAAAAATCACACTGACTAATATTGAAGTTTGAGATTGTTTTACTTCTCATTAACTATTCTCCAAAGGCCAGTTATATTCCTGCCTACTCGCTCTGCTCTGTTCTTCAAGTTGTCATAAAGTGTCTTAAGAAATCTGGCCTCTAGGTACCCTAAGACATTAACTGTTGTGCTGTGTTTGTCTGAAGTAGAAAGAAAAATAATTAACATGCGTATGACTTTTAGGTATGCCTGACGGTCTTTTTAAAAATAACATCCTGCTAATTTAAAAGCTGATGTTCCCATTTCATACCATCAATAAGATTTTTGCTCATCTCCTTCACAGATCAGCTATTAGTTAGACCACACTGTTGAAATAACTTCCATCATTTTTATCCAAGTTAAATATACTCCAAACGTACAGTTTGGATGGTAAGATGCTATGAGTCTGCCTGAGCCTGTCTCCGAACCAGCTGTGCTTCTTAGGTTGTCTGAGTCACTTATTCCTGCAGTGTTGAATCCAGGCAGCAACTAGCCTATGCCAGCAGTGAGCGCTCCCCGCCCCATGTGAATTGTTGATTAATTTGCATTTGGGCATATCTTCTGTGGTCATTCATGCTTTTACCAGTGGATACATTTTCCAAAGGACTGATTTTTTTTATCTTGGTCTGACACTGTACCTCCCCACTCTTCTCTTTCAGGCAAGAAAAGAACAGGGTGCAGGCTGGGGACAAGGATGTGCCCCGAGTGTCACCAATACCTCTGTCCCAGTCTGCAGTGACAGCTGCCTTCTAACTGTTCCTTCAGTGGGTTCTATGTCCCCTGGCCCCTCCTACATAGTGGTGCTGGGGAGAGAGCCAGGGCCTCCAACATGCTAGGCAAGCACTCTGTATGGATGCATCTTAAATTATTTTTTAGGGTCAGAGATGTGAACTTTCCCCTAACTGTGGCCATGCCTGCCCAGCAGTCTGGCCGTCTCCTGACCATTAGTCACTTCTCTAGGGACTGAAGGTCCAAAAGCTCAAATGAAGGAAGATTTCACTCCCATGCCAGAATAGGCAGTTCTCCTTAAGCTGTGGTTTAAAAAAGAAGGCTGGTTTCCTAATAGTCCCACCCGGGCACATTGGGTGGGTGCTGGTGAGGAAGGGCCCCATATCCCATGCTCTTTTTAAAAAGAAATGGAGCAGGGGAAGGGCAGTCATCTTTGAACCAGCCTGTGGAAGTACTGTGAATCTGTGAATTAACCATGTGTTGCCAGATTGGGCCCCCTCAGAGCTATTGATGCCTGTGTGCTTTTATTAAACAGGTGATTAAGGTCCTCAGTTTCCCTGGCAGACTTGCCCCTTCCTTACATGTACCCTTTTTTTTTTTTTTTTTTTTTTTTTTTTTGAGATAGGAGTCTCCCTGTAGCTTTGGCTGGCTTGGAACTCACTGTGTAGACCAGGCTGGCCTCAATCCCATAGAGAGATCCCCCTGCCTCTGCCTCCTGAGTGTTGGGATTAAAGGTGTATGCCACTACACGTTGCACATGTAACTTGTTTTTCATTTCATACATGTGTTTGGAATACCAGTGGCGTGCTGGCCACACACTAGGCCCCAAGGAATGACATGCAACCTTTGCCTGAATAAGGCCATAGACAGGAGCAGTACTGAGAAGCACACAGAGAGAGTGAGTGCCACAAGCAGAGGCACCCAAGGACATGGAGGAGAACTTAAGCCATCTCTGCTGGGGGAGAGAGGTTGGGAGGAAGTGTGTGGGGGATGTAAGAGCTATAATTCCAATGTGGTATATTCCCCTGGCTGTTAGGGCACCTCGTAGCAGAAAGCAGGAGAACTTTACCCAGCCTCTCTCTTTCATGAAGGTCTTTGCATTCCATGATGACCTCGAAACTGCTTTCTTGGAGATACCAGACTCCATTGTTTTTGGGATAAGCAGTTTGGGTGGCTGACCTTTGCTCTCCCATGGCCTTTGAGGAGTGGAAGGGCAAGGTCTAAGACTTGAGTGATAAGGAGTGTCTAGCCCAGTGTGTGACTTGACTCTTCTCTCCAGGTGGGAGGCCACTGGGGTGAGGGGAGGTTGGAAAGTTAAACATGGATGACTGACTCAGGGATGACTGACTCAAGGCAGGAGTGCCTGCAGGAATTGACCCAGAAAACCTACCCTGGTTTGGGCAAGGGCAGGAGAGAACTCAACAAAATCCTACATTACTCATTAACAAGAGTGGGCACATTTCTGAGAATGGAGAAGAGGGCCTAACAAGCTGGGTTACTTAGTGAAGAGCTGGTAAAGATTTTACAGACAATGGAACCTGCAAGTCTTGATGCATCACAGTCCTTGTAGATAAGGGAAGGGTATCACAAATCTCATTTTGGAGGAATTGTACAATAAAATGTTTGTTCACAACAAACACTGTTGAACAACAATTGTTCCTGACATCGAAAATGGATTAACCTCATGAATGTGTCTCTCAAGCGGGTTTGGTATTTGGAGCTCTTGGGATAAAGTAAGCAAAAGCAACAATAGAAATGCCTAAAATAATATCTTTAGAGCATTGTTCTTCCTGCCATTATTTAAGGACCAGTAGAAATGTCAGCTGCAGAACAACGCAAAGGACATATTCCTGCCATTCTCCCACAGACAATAAAGAGGTATCTAATCTGAACCCAGTTGATGGGAATTTCTTCTGAGGTTTTAAATAACACCAGGATTCCTTCGGGTTAATGTTTGCTGGCTGTTCCTGGGGGCCTACGTCTACCCTGTGCATCCTGCCTTCACCTTCCCGCCTTCACCCATCTTCCTTCAGTTTCCTTCTCTAGCTCCAGTGGATGTGCCTGTGGCTGGGTCTCCGCTTCCATCTGTCTTTTGCTTCCCTGCTCTCTACCCGGGGGATCTACGCCCCGAATTCTCTGCCACCTGTCCACGACCGTCTGAACTCCTAGTCCACTGGCTATTTCTTCACTAACTGCCTGACACCTCACTCTGGCTGTCTCCATTTGATTTCAAACTTTTACAGATGTGTTACAGATGAACTTGTCATCTTTACCCAGACCAGCTACCTTTCTGAGCATTGTGGTTATTTCCTGATACTGAGATTGGAGAGCAGTCTGAGGCCTTGTCCTACTCTTGCTTTTAACTTCACATCTTCTCTTCATGGAACCTGCTACTTTTGTGCTGTTCTTGGAGTCTGGCCAGCTTGCTCCTCCATGGCTCCGAGCCACTTTAGGCCTCCTGCCTAGCCAGGCTTTCCAGAAGCACTTGCTGTTCGCCTTCTTTCCAGCTCTGCTCTCTCTAGCACATTCCTCCTGTGGTGTGAGGGATGCTGTTGTTCTTTTTTGTTTTGTTTTGTTTTAGACAGGGTCTCCTTGGAGTCACAGCTGGAAACTCACTATGTAGACCAGGCTGGCCTTGATCTCACAGAGTTCCATCTGCCTCCCAAGTGCTGGGATTAAAGGTGTGCGTCACCATGCCCGGCTGATGGTCCTTTTGTTTGTAGTCACACACTCTTTCTCCACTAAGAGTCTGAGCATTGCCTGGCCCCCTTGGCTTTGCAGACTCCTCAGCCTGGATCATGGTATGCATGGGACCTTACCTCACTACCTGACAGCATGCACCTCTGGGAACTCTCAGGAAGGGCCAGGAAGAGCCAGTGTCTGCTCCATCGAAGCCTCTCTATTTCTGCCCGATCCTTCACCTGCAACTCTCTCCTTCCTTTTTTGCTGGCTTGATTCTGTTACATCTCTTCAAGCAATTCTCAGCTTGCAATCTCTTCTAGAGTTGGATTGTGGTATAGGATTTCAAAATTAGCTTAACTTAGAATTCTTGCTCTATCACCTTAGTACAGCATAGTGTCTTTGAGCCTCTTGCCTCTGATACATAAAATGAGGGCAGTCACAAGGTCCTTGGAAGCCTGCATGTCACAGGGAGGCTGTGTGCATGAGGTAAGCAGGCACCAGTCAGGAAAGACAGGCTGTTCTTTCTGCCACATAGTTAGTTATGGCATCATCTTGGGTAGGTTGATTCTGACATCCCAGCCAGTTATAAGATGCCTAAGGACACTTCTTTTAAAGCACGGATGTTTGGGAGAGGGTCTGATGCATAGGAGGAGGCCTGGATTTATTACTGGTAATTAATTGGTCCTGATGTTTTCAGGCTGTTCCCTCAGCATTCCCTGGGGAAGCTTAGTTGGGCTGTGTACTAGCTCATGGAAACTATGTACCATTGTCTATCCTGTGGTAGTCTTAGAGAACACAAAAGAAAATGATGCCTGAGGAAGGTATTTCCCCTGAATTGAAATTTGGAGCAGATAGTCTACCATAGACTAAACATGACATGGAATCACACACAGTGCTGACCTTTCTGTGTAAATAGTTTATTCCGTGACTTCGTACGGTTCATTATGGAAGCTTGGCCAGGTTTGGTTTTCACTCTGCACAGCTGATGTTATCTAGGTTTTAAATCTCTTGTGGTGTGTAGTAAGGTTAGAGGCGAATGCAGTGTCTGAGACAGATGAAGGGGATACACTTCACCTGCCATGGGGGCTTTTGTGTGCTGTGGGCTGCTCACTCACCTGATAAAGGAGGATCAGCTGGCTCTCTCATCTGTTATTCTTGGAATTCACACTTTGCTCAAAGCTTTGGAATGATGGTTATTTATGATTAAATATACAGCTCCTTCTTTGGGGCACAGTTCTTATTTAGGTGACAGCACGAGTCTCTGGCTGCGAACTGAAAGAGCCAGTTTGTCCTCTTCCCACTTTCCTCATTACGCTAACTGGGAAGCTGTGTATGTGAATATTCACTCTGAGAAGGGTTAGCTGATTGAATTAAGGTTGCCTAGCACAGCAGAAAAATCCGGTCATGCAATGTTCCTGTATTTGATACTTAATTAAAATGATGGCTTAGGTTTTTTGGTTGAATTTCTGCTTTGGAAAATAAAGACCTGCTTTCGTAGAGATGGATGTATGTTCCCAAGCCATCTCCACCACTTCCGTTGCCCTGTTAATGGCGGTAGTTCTCTGGACAATGCCTGCAGCTGCATAAGTTCTTTTCAGAAAAATGATTGTTACCTGATGCCTATCTTTTAGCATTTGTGGCCCTTTGAAGGTTCTAGACCTGTATTCATTTGACTTTTTTCCTGTGTTTTTCTTAGAGAAAGCAATATTAATGTATAATTTAATTGGCAGAGGGTTTGGTTACTGCATAGCTAGCTAATGGTACTTCAGTTTTGTAAAATCAGTATATTATCTTTGTAAGTTAAAAAATCAAATTTTAGTTTAAATTATAATTATGCAACCAGTGACTTATTTTTTAGCCTAGGAGTATTGACTTTCAAGTGCCGTTTTTATGTTAAGGTAGTTCTTTTTTTCTAATTGGTCATCATTTTTGAGATGAATTTTAGACTTTTTAAAAGAATAAGGTAGTCTCTCCATTTCTGAAATTATCAAGTTGAGTGTTACACATGTACTAGGACCAGACTGCCCCTGCGTCAGAGCTTGATCGAAGGCTAGAGCATTATTGTAACTACTGCAGAAGGTGAGGTTTCATTGGGCAAAATGCTGTATATAGACCTAGAGTTTGGTCCATTTCTCATGACATCCATTTGGAAAATCTTTAACTTAGGATCTTAACTAGAACTTTTGTATTTGTCAAAGGAGAGGGCTGATCTTAATTCCAGGGACCTGGGCTTAGCCACATAAAAGAATAGCCTGTTTCTCTAAGAAATGTGTGCTAGGGGGTCAGATGCAAGCACACATCTGTGGAAGGTCAGTGGGACACATTTAGAGTCAGACCAAGGGTACACCTTGCTCTGCTGGGGGTGGCACAAAGTACACTTAGACTCAGCTCTGGCCTCCTCATGTATAAAAGGCAGTGACCCTATTGATGAGGTGCAAATGAGTTAATGTTTGCAAAGCATTTATACAGTGCTTGCTTGGTGCCAAGCACTATTCTGTTTCTACAGTAGGAAGCAAACTCTGAAGAGTAAATAGCCAAGTAATGATGTCATAAGGCAGTTATGGCTGGAGGGGATCACTGGAGCATCATTTCAGATCGCCAAACTCACATCAGCATTATCATCAAGAAGCCCACGGCAGCAGAATTATTGAGCTCACATCAGCATCACTGAGCCCATGCCAACATCACTGACCTCACACCAGCTCCAGCATCACTAAACTCATTGGTTCCAGCATCAGCTGAGGGATTGATGACACTTAGAGTTTCTGGGTTAGTAGTGTGGGATTTTGCACTGCCAGCAGGGAATGCTGATGCTTTGGGTCCAGAAACTACATTATAGATAGTGGGCTGTTCTTGAAATATCCCTCTATCTTCTTGATTTTTCCTCCCTCCGTCCCTCCCTCCCTCCCTCCCTCCCTCCCTCCCTCCCTCCCTCCCTCCCTCCCTTCCTTCCCTCCCTTCCTTCCATTCCTCTCTCCCTCCCTTCTTCCTTCCCTCCCTCCCTTCCTTCCTTCTTCCTTCCTTCCCTCCCTCCCTTCCTTTCTTCCTTCCTTCCCTCCTTCCTTTTTTTTTGAGACCAAGTCTCCCTATAGCCCCAGTTGGCCTGCAACTTGCTATGTAGACTAGGCAGTCCTTGATCTCACAGAGATATGCTTGCTTCTGCCTCCTGAGTGCTGACGTTATAGGTATGTACCACAGTACCTGACTCTTTTCTTGTTTCTTACTGAGGTCATCTTTGCTGACAACTCCAGTCTTAGTTGGGCATGCTTCTTGGAAGCATGCATATGGTGTGCAAAGAAGCGATTGCTGGTGAAGTAATTTGCACTGATCCCCTGTGGTCCTTTCTCCTCAGCAGGAAAAGTAAATGCAGTTTCTCAGGGTTTGTCTGAATTCTGCCAGCCTTAGTGGCAGGATGTAGACAACTTACCTGCTAAGGATGGCAGCAAGTGTTTGTGTGCAGGTCAGCCAGGGCAGGGCCCACCCAGCTGGCGTGCATGATGATGCTCAGACCCACTTCTCTGGTCCTCACCCTTTCTTTAGCCTTGGCTACTCAGTTCCCTGACTGAGAATTTGTGATTTGTACCCCATTGCAACCAAACCCATTTCCTGGAGATTAAAGACCATTTGGGGTTAGTGGTTTAGAATAACTCTGAAGTTTCGGTCAGGAAATGGCCTATAAAATTAACATGAAGTTGCCAAGGCAGGAAAATGGGTCAGTGAGGGGGGAAATTCTAGCTGTCCTATGGTTCGGTTAATCCCCGGCACAGATAGATTTACTTTGGATAAATACATGGACTCAGTCCAGAATCAATAATGCTTGTTGATTGATTGACAGGGACACTGGTTTTTAGGACGTGGGCTATTCAGGGGGTAAGTTCTTTTGGTTTACCACTCAGCCAGAGCTGGTCCTTATGGGACATGTTTGCAGACACCAGGTGTTTCTTATCAGCCCATTAAACCAAGTCTGACTCTGCTGTCATTGGCGTCTTCTTCTTAATTAGACTTTGCCTTTCCAAAGACTTGAAGATTGAACGATTCTCTTTCTTTATTCTGGAATTCAAGCTTTTGGAATTTAAAAATTCTTTTTGTAAAAATAATAGTTTGATTTCTTGTTGACTTTGGACATTTTCTCATCTTTCATGGGGGTCTGATTCATTAATATATTCTGAGACTTCGTTTTTCCTCTTGAGCAAGTCATCATTTATGGTCTGCAAAAACTTGCAGCATTGTTTTGGGCAGTTAAGTTTATAGCCAAAGGCCTCCCTCTTTTTTCTACATTAGTGAAAATAAAATAAGATAAAAAATTCCCCCAAACCCAGTGCAAAGCAATGGGCTGTGAGTGCTGTGTGTGGCTTATTTTGCCTCTGGCTTTTAAAATTGTTTCGTAAATGTGTGCTGGACACTCATGTTGGTTAAAAAATTTGCGTGTAGGTAGAATTGTCCTTAAACTTTGAATTCTGGTATATGCCTAAGTGAGTGTCAGAGGAATTGTAATAATGAGATGATCGATACTATTCTGAAAAAAATAAATGCTTGAATGGTTGCCTTCTGACCCTAGAAATTGTTCTTTGGGGAGAGTGATACAGCAGCAAATGCAGTCAGAGGTGAGGAGATTAAGCTTTTGACTTGCTGGAAAGCAGCTGTGTGGCGATAAACAAGCTCTTTGACCTCTCTGCCTTGCTTTTCTCATCTGTGAGATAGGGGTGATCACATATTCCTTTAGGATTGCTGTGAGGCAGCACCCCTGTGGTCATATGTATGATGTGTATAAAGTGATGCTGAATCACAAGAGCTAGCTCATCACACATTGCCTATTACCTATTACTATTGGCTTCTTTGTTCTATCGTTGATTTTTTTTTCACTTGTAAATACAACTCTGATGACTGAAAAATATTGCTTTTTAAAGCCACTGCTTCATTCTTTAAAATGAAATACTTTCTGGATAATTGATGCAGTACAGGGATTAATGATATTCACATACATAACTAAATGTTTTATGAAGGCATAGCTTTTGAGTGCTATGCTTAAAGTATTCCCAGATGGATGAAAATAAAATAACAAAAGAACATTGAAATTAAGTGTCTGTGGTACTTCTCTGTGCAAAGTGATGACGTCACTGTGGCCTCCTGTTCTTCTGAGGGCCTCTAATACTTGGTATTTACAGCTGCTCCAGAGGTGCTGTCCTTCATAGACGTCACTTGAGATAGGTAAATGTGGCAAGATTGCAGTGTGGTAGGACACCGTGCAGATTAGAAATCCCCTGAGACCTTCTTCCCCTGCCTTGGTGGAGCGGGAAAGGTTCATGTTGAAGTTTGCCTGTCAGGCCTACTTTGGCACTCCTAGAGTGAGCATGGATAGGTGTGGGGAATGCACAAATGGTGGACACTTCCTGTGTTACAAATGATCTCACATCTGGGGAATACATGTGTGTCTACCTTACCCTGGCATGTTCCAGGATAGGAAATGCCTGTGGTGAGAGACCTACACCCGTGCTTAATGTGCACTGTTCACAGTAATCAGGTTATGGAAACAGCCTAGGTAGATGCCCATCAATGGATGGATAAAGAAAACATGATAAATGTAGAATACAGAGTTTTATTTAGCCTTAAAAAAACGAACTTATCTCATTTGTTGGAAGATGGATGGAACTGGAGATAATCATATTTAAGGAAACAATCCAGACTCAAAAAGATGTTTTCTCTCATATTCTGAATCATTTTGTCTGCTCTTTCTTTCTTTCTTTCTTTCTTTCTTTCTTTCTTTCTTTCTTTCTTTCTTTCTTTCTTTCTTTCTTCCATCTATGTATTTCTATAACATGAAAGCAGGGAAGAACGGACTAGTAGGACGGGAGTGGGGTGTAGGATAAAAGAGGGAAACCAAGATAAGTATCTCATGTTTGCTTTCCTGAGGAATCAAGATTAAAGAAAATGTGTTGAAAAGACATTAGATCAGAAGAGGAATCATGTGTGGGGGCGAGGGGGATCTGTGGGAAGGGCAGGGGAGATAAGAGAGAGTAACAGGGGGTAAGCGCAAAAAGTATGAAACCCATTTGGTGTGTGTATTAGTTACTTTTCTGTTGCTGTGATAAATTACCATGACCAAGGCAACTTACAGAAGAAAAGTTTATTCGGCTCACAGTTCCAAAGGGAGTCCATAATGACGGGTCATGGCTGCCAAGGCAGCCAGAACAGAAAGCTGAGGATCATACCTTTAAGCACACACAAGAAACAGACAGAGAGAGAGAGAACAATTGGAAAGAGAACAGGGCTCTAAACTCTCAAAGCCTATGCAGTGATGTGCTTCCTCCAGCAGCTGTACAAACCTCCATAAACAGTGTCAATAACTGGGGCCAGGTGTTCAAGTACTTGAGCCTATGCAGGACACCTCATTCAAACCAAAGTGTGCTAGGAAAAATATAATCATAGGGGCCGAGGAGATGCCTCAGTTGGTAAAGGACCTGAATTCAGTCCCTAGAACCCACATAAGAAGCCAAGCATGCCCTTGTAATCCCAGCGGTGGGGAGCAGAGACAAACATTCTTGGGGCTCTCTGACCAGGCAGCCTAGCTACTTGGTGAGTTCCAGACCAATGAGAGAAAGAAAGGTGGATGTCGCCTGAGGAATGATGGGCGAGGCTGTTCTCCATCCTCCACATGCATGTGCATACATGTACCTCTGTGTACACACTTATACAGGCAAAAATATAATAAAAATTTTGAAAAGATAATGATCATACCACAGGGTGCTTCCGGCCATGTACATAATTTCTGGCTAAACCGTCTTAGAATGTAGCCTAGTTCAAAGTTGGAAAGTCAGGCAGTGGGAGAATGTAAGAGAGAAATCTAAACATATGACTCACTGAGGATGGTATTCTTTTAAAAACTCTAAAAGTGAGGAAATCTCAGGCAGTCTGATAAAAAGCCATTCTGCACAGGTCTTGATATGTGGGCATCTCATTAAGGTGACGGCTTTTGTGTATGAAGTGTCCTCAGTGAACATGATGATAACTACACCTCCTAAAGAGAGGTTTGTTAATGAATATAAACACATATGTATATTACATGTTCATATCCTGCATGTGTGTATCACGTATACTAAGTACATTCATGCAGTGCGCAGTCACACCCACTGTGTGCTAGCCTTGGGAACTAGCAGTAAGAACAGCTGTCCCTGGTGATTATTTATGGAGTTAATACAAGCAAATAACCTCAGCCTTTTATCAGGCTTAGGTTATCATAACTAGACGTGATTTTAAAGTGTCCCTCTTCACTGATTCAGGAGTGTCTTGGGCTAAGAAACTTGAGTTTACCCCAAGATCTGTGACTGTAAGAAGACAACCTAAGTTCCTCCCCAGAAGTCATGCCCACTATGTGTTTCTAAAGTATTTTCGCCAGAACAGCAGACCTTCAAAGTTGCTCCATTTTTAAAGACAAGTTGAAATACCTTTAGAGTAGAAATCGAGTTAGCCTGTTTCTTCACGTTGCCTGGGACTGAGGCTAGCCATGGGTAATGACTTGGGTGTAGGGAGATGAAGCCGTCAGATGTAGAAACACCAGATGTGAGAATGACAGGGATGCTTCCCAAAGCAGCATGTTCTGATGCTGGTGTGTGTCAACAATAATGATGCAAGAATTTTGTCCCTTGCTTTAAAATCGCCTTGTTTCAAGGCCAAGTCAGGAGGAGTGGTGGGGGAGGAACAGACAGAGGAGAAAGGGAATTCTTTCCTAACCACAAAGTTTCATTATGGGGACATGCCCTGGAAGCTCTGGTAGGAAGACATGGTAGACTCGCTATTCTTGCTGTAAAATCACAGACCCAGAGAGGCAGACTGACATGTACATCAGCACCAGGAAAGTCAGAGAGGGTCCCAGCCCAAACTGACTTGCATTGTTAGAGCTTTGGTCATAGCTGACATGAGAGCTCTTCTCTGTGAGTGATGCTGTGTGGCAAAATTGGAGTGTGTGATCTTCAGGACCAAGGCCTACCAGGCTTCCTGTGAGAGAAAGTTGATGTGTGGGTTAGGCATAATGGATTGGAAATATGAAGCCTGTTGTTACGAAAGCGGTCATCAGTTTCACAAGGAAACGCAGCCCAGATATGCGTTGATGATTGTCCT
Source organism: Eospalax fontanierii (assembly GCA_035773235.1). Lineage (NCBI taxonomy): Eukaryota > Metazoa > Chordata > Mammalia > Rodentia > Spalacidae > Eospalax > Eospalax fontanierii. Next base: position 43,102,520 of record CM069524.1, read on the forward strand.
AGACAACCGGCAGTTCACATGCCATGTCAACCTGAGGGTGGGGGGTGACGGAGTGCAAACATCTCTGTTGCGATACGTCACCTTAGGGAGACTTTTTGGTGGGAAATGATCATGGAACCTCCTCCTTTATGTGATTTCTTGATGATTCTCTTCTTAAATAAAGTGTCAGGTACTTGTGGAAGAAGTACGACCACCTTGTGTTTTTTCAGTGTGTGCAGATAGCCATCTTCCGAACTGTGACCCTGAGTTTGGATCAGTGCTTCTGAGTGGAACTTCCCTGTGACCTCAAGTCACCTCAATGACCGATGATTGACCAGAGCTATGGGGCATCATCTTGTTCTACTCTGTCACCTGTTTAATTTGAGAGGATTTACTATTGACTTGAAAGCTGTTCTTGGCAATAGAAAAGAATTAGGTTGTATATTCTTAGCCTTGCAGGTAGATGGAGCAGCCACTTGCTTGACAGCTTATTTATGAGTCAGAGCCAGGACTCATGAAGAGCCACCTGCTCAAGGATAGTTAGTGTAGGCTGAAGGGCAATTTTACACAGCATGGATCTTATTAGCTTAAGCTTTGGGTCATTACTAAGGGAAGGCTAGCTCCTACCCTCATCAGCACAGGAAGGTGCATGCAGTACCCACTTGAGGACCTTGAATGGCTCCTAGCATTGTCACTAATTGAAGGAGAAGAACACAAATGCTTTGAGGAGATGCTCTGGCGAAGAGGTCAAGGTGGGAGCTGAGAATTTTTGTTTGATTTGCTCCATTTATTTATGTGTGTGTATTGCTTGCATGTATGCAAGTGCACTCATGTGCAAATGCCCTTGGAGGTCAGAAGAGGGTGTCAGATCTCCTGAAACTGGAGCTACGGGTGGTTGTTAGCCACCATGTGCGTACTGGGAATCAAACCCAGGTCATCTGCAAGAGCAGCCAGTGCTGTTAATCAATGAGCCGTCTCTGTAGCCCCGAGATTTTTTTCAAAATACTGTTTCTTTCCCTACAAATCCCAATTCTACCTTTTTTCTTCTGATACAGAGTCTCACTATATATCCAAGGCTAGCCTGGAACTCCTGGCAATCCTGCCTCTACCTCCCAAGTTCTGGGATAATAAGAATGAGCCATCACATCTGTTGGTTGTCCTCTGAGCTCTTGCAGAGCTATGTGAGATGACTGTATGGAGATCCCTTCCTTGAAGGGCAGGAGATTGGAAAAATTGTAGGCCCAGGCTAGGTCTTCCTGTCATTTGCTCCCTGCCTATTTTTACGGTTACGGACAAAAGTAGTTTGGATTACTTGTCCTCAAGTTAGAACGATATGAAAGGCTGAGAGCCAAGTCTAGACAGCAGCATAGTTTCTTGGTTCCATGAGACCCTTCAAACCGTAGGCCAGTTTTAATGGTCCGATGCATCTGCTGTTTCCAGAGGTGATGCTTAGAGCTTTTCCACTCTCAAAGAGATGAGTGATTCAGAGGGTTTGGGTAGCAGATTTGTATAGTAAGGTCTATTGAAATCGATTGTATTAGTTACTTTTCCGTTGCTGTGTTAGAATACCATTACCAGAGCAACTTATGGAAGAAATAGTTTATTTGGTTCATGATTCCAGAGAGAGAGTTCATAATGGTGAGAAACGGCATCTCTAAGATCACATCAGCAGCAGTAAACAGGAAACAGAGAGCTCAACCTGGAAGTGAGGGCATGAGCTCTCAAAGGCCATCCCCCAGTGACGATGTGCTTTCTCCAGCAAGGCTCCATCTCCTAAAGTTCCCATGCCCATCCCACACAGAACCATCCACCAGGGACCAAGTGTTCAAATACTTGATCTATAGAGGACATTTCTCATTTAATGTACTACATAGATTTACCAAGACAAAAGGCCATTTTGGGGTGGCTAGGAACTGAGTTAAACTTTATAGTACCTAGGAGCCTGGATTTTCAGAGGCAGGAAGGATGCAGGCCTTGCTGAGGGTGCTGGGTGGGTCCTTGTCCAAGGAGACATCTTGGCAAGCACCAATTCTATTGTCTGTACAAAATGGCAGTCGCTTATCTCTTGTTTTCAGGAAGCGCTGATGGCCTTATTTCACTGGCAGAGACCTTCTCCTCAGGGCAGATCAGTTTCCTTCAACCCTTTTTGTGTCTTGTCACAGCATTAGGTACACCCTTGCATAGAACAGTGGCTCAGTCAGTGACTTGATTGGGCAAGGCTGCACTCGAAAATTGACATAAGGAGATGAATGTTGAGCACAGTTATCTGAAGATGGCAGGATCTTCTAGTTGTTTCAAAAGACTGCGTCAGAGCTCTAGGAAGTGTGGAAAAGAGATCAAGAAACCACTCCAGAAGCCATCTCTCCAAGAGAAGTGCTTCCATGAAAGCAATGTGGCAAGGGTTTGATGAAGCACACAGTGGCTGCATGGTGGCAGTCGTGAAGTGCCCTGTGTATCTCATAGACCTTTGCACGTTGGGAGGGGGCTACAGAAGTCTGTAGAGTCTAAACACAGTCACATAGATGGAGGAGATGGCCCCAAGGTGGGTTTAGCTTGTCCATGACTTGGTCTGTTGATGAGCACCATCCTGTGTACTTCTGCTGCATTCCTGAGGTGTCTTCTGGATCATGATGTGGTACTGTGGTATGGCAGTTGGTCTGAGGGGACCATGGTATCGGCAATCAGACATGAGGGGACCATGATAATAGGCAAGGGGACTGTGGTATGGGCGGTTGGTCAGGAGGGGACTGTGGTGTATGCGGCCAGTCATGAGGGGACCATGGCTGAAGTTTTCCACCTATTTCTACCCAAAAGCAAAAAAAAAAAAAGGTTCTTTGGTGTTGAGAGTTACAGGAGGTAAAAGATTTGGAATAATTCGATTTAAAACATAAAGCAGGTCAAAAAGACAGGTGAATTTTGCCTAGAACAGCCACTTGGACTTAGTGAATTCTCTGGGGAAAAAAAATAGAGGCTGTGGGCAGAGGCAAGCATTTGTGCAGATCAGGAGTGCTGTGGGCTTCTCAGACTGGAGGGCTAAGAGAAGGCCCTTGTCCTAAGGCACCCAGCCAAGTTCTTTCTTTGCCTCTGTGTGAGTGTTCTAGGCAGACTGCCCCTCCCTGTTCTGACCTGTCCCTGTTCAGTGCTTATCTGAGCCATAGAGTCCTACTTCTGGGGAACCTTAGTGGCTCTCAGTTTCTGCCTCCACCCAGTAGTAACCCTTCTGTGGTTCCCTGATCATCTCTTGCCAAGGAGAGTCACAGTATGCCCAAGGTATGCAAAGAAACAAATCAAAACAAAACAACAAAGCAATCCCAGCACCTAAAACACCTAAGCCAGACAGCAGTTGGATCTAGTGGGATGCATCTAGGAGATGGGGCTTTGAGTGATGCCCCCGGAGTGGACCCCTGAGAGGAACTTCCCCCAGGTGGCTTAGCAGGCCCAGCTGCTTCTGGAAATGATCATGTCATACATAGTTTGGGAGCGGAGCTGGAGTCCAAAGGGAAGCTGGGGCAAGTGAGCCGAGGAGCCTGAGCAAGAATGCTCTGGGCTAGGCTGCCTTTTAAGGGAAACTCCGAGGTAATGTAAACATGTTGTTGGTCATTAGATGTGCTGATTAACAGGGTAAATCATAAAAGAAATGAAGTCTTGGACATAAACTTTAAACAGTACAAGGACATTTTGATGATAAAACTGAAGTTGCAGTGTGTGTTCCTTACAAAGTGTGGAAATCCAATCCTAAAGGTTGTCCTGTGGAGGTTTGAGGCACGCCATGTGGTCCCACTTACACGTGGGGATAAGTGTATCCACACATTGCATGACCAATGAAAGTAAACTTTAAAAGGCCTTTAACCAGGCTATAAAAGGGAGGGAAAAAATCACAAAACCTATACAACAGCATGTAAAAATTATTGAGTGTGAAATAGGACCGCCCTGTTTAGAGAAACATCAAACTGCTTTGAAAGAGCCAAATGTTTGGAGTGGTGTTAGCTAGAGTCCAGCGGGGAAGGAGGGAGCAGGGAACCAGGGATATGTTTGTGTTTGTTCCCAGCCTTGGCTACTGCCAGGCCAGCCACTTTGTGTCGTCCTCCTCTTTTTAAAGTTGGACCTCTTTATCCTCCCATCCCTACCCCAGGGGACACTTGAAAGCAACCTGCTTGTCTTCCTTGAATCAGAGCATATGAGTGATCATCCCCTGGCACCTCCCATCTAGTCTGGTGGGGAGAGCATTTTCCATGGAAGATGGAGGAAGGTGGACGGACCGGGAGTGGCTGGCATTGGCCCCAGGAGGAGCAGTCTGTGGCCTTATGGGTATCTGGAGTCTTTGGACTGATTTGGTTTTCCAACAGAAGGAGCCTGTTGGCCCCTGAAGATGACTGCAGGTATTCTCCCTGTAATTATATCTTAGATCTGGAACCCAGATGCAGAAAAATATAGCATTTGAGGAGGCAGGAAGTGCCCACACGTTCCATAAGTGATTAAACTGCAGACTAGCTTGGAATAGCTAGTCAGTTGACTTTGACCAGAAACTGGTGAATACAAACCCCACAGGAGCTTTCTGAGAGTGGACAAGGCCAGTGGTGGGTAGGCATATGGGGAACCATATGGCAGATGATGCATGGGATGCAGTGATTCTGAGCCTTTCATCTTGGGAGAGCCCCTGGCCTGGGCAGCCTGTAGTATGCAGCTTGGCTCTTGCTGCTAATGATTCCAGACCTTTACTTATGGGCCAGGATGCGGCCATTCAGACCCTGGTTCTTTGAAACCAGGACCTCCTTCCCAGCCAGTACAACCCAGAAGTCCAGGGCGGTGGGACAAAGAAACTTGTCTGGACCTGCCCAGAGCACGGAGAAAGAGACATGGGAAACCAGGCCTTGACATTTCAGTGTCAATGTTCATTATTTCTTTCAAATGACATTCACTTTATTTGTTTGCTTATTTATTGTATTTGTGTTTTTATTTGAGACAGGGGCTCATGTATCCCAGGCTGTCTTTGAATTCACTACCAGGCCAGGATGACCTTGAACTCTGATCTTCCTGCTTCCTCCTCCTAAGTGCTGGGATGACAGGCATCTGCCACCGTGTCTGGCTGGGTTGACATTCACATTTTGGTGATTTCTCATTTTTGACTGCCCAAAGAAAATACATGCAACTATAAAAAAACCAGGAACGGCAGCCAAGTGGGCCTAGTTTGCCAGTCGCTGCCTTGTGGCTGGGTAGTTCTTAGTTTTATTTATTTATTTTTTTTGCCGGAGATCAGATTCTGCGCCTGTCCTGAACCACTTTTTCTCAAGGTGGTTCAGCATGTGCTCTCGTTCACATTTTTCTATTTCAGCAACTGTGACCCAGTGTAAGCCCTCTATATGGTCCCAATTCAAGGCTGCAGGCAGGCTTCTTGCTGCTGTTTTTCCAAGTGGAAAATCTGCATTTCCTGCAGCACGGGGGTTGCAACTCCTAGGTTGGTTCCTTAAAGGAAGCCTTTGTCCTGGGAACATCTGTGTTTCCTTCCATACCCAGTTCCTGCCTGTAAATAGCTCAGAAGCCATGTGGGATGTGGAAGCATGTTTGATTTTTTTTCCCCCCATGTCCTTGAGCCCTGGCCAGCTCTATGGGCCAGGCCATCTGGCATGTGGCCCTCAAGGATGCATGGCTTTATTCAGGTTGTCACAACACTGCCAGCTCCACCTAAGTGACCGCTAACGATACCCAGCAAACTGACCTCAGGAGTTCAGTGAACACACTAAGAGCTCCAAAGGCTGGCTCAGGGGCAAAGCTGAGTCTGGCCCTGCTTTCTCTTAGCGGGAACTTGGAACCTCTGAGATAAGGTATTAATAGGCGGGGAAGTGTGACTGACTTGGGGGCGGGAAATATTTGGATTTGCAACTGTGTCATTATTTAGAGGAGATATCTCACAAAGTTGGCCTTGGGCTCTGGGGCGGGGACCTCTGGTGTCTGGCTTTGAAATGTGGAGGTGTCTGGAGCCTAAGGGAATGCTGTTATTGCTGAATGGCCTGACCTTAATGGGGGAGGGCCTCTATCTTTCAGCCACAAAGAAGGGAAGACCCTGTTAGTCCCATCCCGCCCATAGTCTGCAGCCTGGGCTCCCCAGACCCTTCCAGCCTCTCCCTAGGTGGGTGGCCTCTGAGTGAAGAACTGCACAAGACAAATCTCAGCTCCTCTCTCTCCACCCTCAGCCTTAATTTTTCCAGCTGCCACTCCTGAATTTTCTGGAGTTTTGTGCTGTTTCCAAACTCCTTTAAAAGAGCTTTGAACTCATGTGGGATAGTAGACTAGGCTACTTCCGGAAACCAAGTCTGTCCAAGTCTCTGTGGAGCACAGAGGTCAAGAGCCTGGGACGTGGTGGCACACACATACTCTCCCCTGTGGGTACTGGACATGTTCTGCTGGCCTTGCCTCTGTGTGCTGCAGCTGTGCACACACTGCCTTGCTGTACACGCTGAGAAAGTCACAGGAGCTGCAGATGAGGCCGGTTTAGCTTGAGGCTAGAGAGTAATCAGGCATCCTCAGTGTCCTCAGAAGTCAAGCTCTGGGCAGCGTTCTAGGGTCCCCAGTGGTCTCCTGCTCCCGTGGACTTCCTGTGACAGCCAACTGTGGCTGGCTTCCTTGTCTTAGCCCAGCTTTATTTTCTGAGATTGTGCTTCCAGGATGGGTGTCCTGGAATGACCCACTTCTTGCCTCTCTCCCATCCCTGCAGCCTCTGTCCTGACCTTCCCGTCTCCCATCCCCTTCCCAAGCCACCCTCCCTGCCAAGGTTCTGACTACTGATGCCGGCCCACCCCAGGCCAATCCTTTCTTTGCTTCACCTCCCACTCTCCTCCCGGCCTCCATCCTCCCCCAGGAATTTTAGGCAGCCAGGTGCCCTCTCAAGAATAAATCAGAGGGAGGCAGCCACCTGGTCTTGCCCTAAGGTCGCATTTCTTCCTGGTGGTAGGTCACTGGTGTCCTCCTCCGCAGTGGGTTCTGAGACAAAGGCATCCTCCCCCTCAGCGCTTCCACCTTCCCTCCCCTTGGAGCTTTATCCTGTCCAGGCCGCACTTTTCATCCTCTCCTTTGCAGACTCTTCTCTCATGTCCCGGGGTTAGATGAAACTCCGGAGCAGAAGTCACATTGAATTCTGTTTACAGAAGGTCTGCCACAGACTTGGGAAGAGGACCTTGGGTGGCAATTTGTCAGTTAAGGTTACCATGAAAGAGAGTAGGAGGCAGAGAAGGCGGTCACCAGGTGTGGGCTCACTCTTTAAGGGTCACAGTGGAGCCCTGATTGAACGCCAGGGTGCTGGGGGAGCAGAGTCTAACCTGCACCTGAAGGACTGAGGCCTGGGGTCATTGAGAGCAGGACTAAACCACATCCAGCTCTGTAGCCAGGGACATGTCACTCTTCTTTGTCCACCTTTAATTCTCTCCAGACCCTTGAGGGAGGGTGTATTCTTGCAGCCCACCAGGTCAAACCTAAGCCCGTCTACTAGTGTCTCACACACCAGAATAACTGGATACCCCATGACCCGGTCAAGTTGACTCAAAAGCTCACTGGCAGTCCACTTAGCTCTGCAGCTCCTGCATCTTACTTTAGGTTTAAGTGCACATAATACAAAAATCGGAGACTAAATGTTGCAAAATCTGAAATCTGATGAGGCCCAACCTGATGCCACAAGTGGGAGTTGCCTTACTATAGGACTTCTGTTTCATGCACAAAATTATTACAATATTATGTAAAATGGCTTCAGTTTGTATTTACAAAACAGAAGCGACTTCGTGTTTAGACTTCAGTTCTAACCCCAAGATAGCTGTTAGGTATATGTAAATATTCCTAAATCTGGAAAACCCAGACATCAGAGTCATTTCTGGTTCCCAGCTATGGAGAAGACTTAGTCCTGTGGAATTCCATCAGTAATCAGGCTCTATGTGTGCTGGGGAATCCATGCTCCTTGATAATGTGCCACCTCCCTTGTTTCTTACACAGAATTGAGGATGAGGATTGCTGGTTTTTTATTTCTTCCTAGATTAGGGCTTACCGTTGGAATCTCATGTTGACTTCTCAAGCCAAAGACTCCCATGGCTTCCCAAAGATGCTGTTGCTTGAGGGTTTCTTCCCCAGCCCTGAAGTCAGCAAGTATCATTTGGAAACTGGAAGGATTCTGCTCACAGATTGTAAAGGCTTCTAGGCTCCTGACATCTAGAATGCTGACGCTAACCTTGCTTCCATCTTAGCTTTCTTGTGATAGATGTTTAATTCAGAGTGACTCTTAGAAACCTCCAAGGGCACTAGAAGGGAAATTGAGCAGTTTCTTTTTGCATGGCATGAGCAGGTGGGCACGTTGCACCTAAGATCCAAGCAAGGAGCTCTGTACATCTTCCAGGTTGCAGCAGCCTGAGGGGCAGGCTGGGGGGCAGTTCAAGACCATGGCCCCCAACCCAGGCTTGCTGCAGAGACCACAGACCTTTAGTCTTTCTTTTGCCTGCTCCTTCCTTGTCTGGGGAAGGCCGTGGTATTCATGGGAGAAGGGGATTGGGAGTCAGGGACAGTGAGTATGCAGAACTCTACCCAAAAGGGGCTTTGTAAGAATGGGGGAAGACCCCTACTCCAGCAGATGAAGCTTTGTGGACTAGAGGCTCCTCAGGTGGGGCGCCATCCTCTGCTGGCAGCCCCCCGTGAACACTGCCGGGCAGAAACTATCTGAGCTCCGGGGCACTGTTATTTGGGCAGCACCCTCCCCTCCGCCCCCCAAATTTGACTAGATCTTTGGGACTGTGAAAGTAAACCTACAAATACTAACCAGTGGTATTATCAAATGAGCCTGGCTCAGTAGGTGGGCATGTGCTTGGGGTCCCTCATGCAAGCTCACAGATGGCAGGCAGCCTTTGAATTGAGCTTTTATGTGTGTGTTTGTGTGTGTGCATGTATGTGTGGGTGTGTGTGGTAGAAGGGGTCGTACATGTGCAGGTCTGTGCACTGTCTTCCTGGTATGCATGTGTAAGGGGTAACTGAGTGTGTATGCGTATATTCATGTCTCTATGAACATGTACACTGGTGTATGTGTGTGCAATTGTATCTGAGAGAATTGTGTGTGTCCGCATGTGTACCCATGTAGCGCCCAGACACCCTGGCCTCTCCTTGTGGCTCTTTCCTGCTTATTCTGGGTGAAATGATGTCATGGCTTGGGCGCAGAACACATTCTACCAATGTGCCATCAACATTTACATTTCACTTTGGGCTAAAGAGCCATTTCCATTAAATGCTAAAACAAAAAAGCCTACCAAAACCAAATGTAGGATGTTATCACAGCTGTTGAGGTAAAGCCTGCTGGTCTGTGTCACTCCATTTCTCCAGCATGAAAGGAGGTGATGGCAGGAGGAGGGTCTTGGGATTTGTGATGATGAGAACCACCCTGAAGACCGCAGGACAGTGGTCTGAGAGCTGCCTGGCCAGGCAAGGGCTGTGACAGGGAAAAGCACGAAAGGTGACTGTTGTCCTTCAGGCGCATGTGGATCAGGGTCTCAGAATGAGGTAGGTTGCTGAGGGAGTGTGAGGAGAGTGCAGATGGCAGAGGCTCTGGAGGAAGCACCACGGAGGGAGTTTGCTGAAGAGGTCCGGGCGAAGCAGATGACGGTGGCCGCTTGCTGGCACCTGAGGGGGAGTGACGCTCCTGACATGTTGGCAGACCGTGTAGCATGAGGAAGAAGAGTCCCTGACTTTGTACAAGTTCCTGGCTGGGTGCAACTATTTGTTCCTGAAGGTGGACACTTCCCTGCCATCAAGATTTACCCGAACAGGCAAGGCACCCAGATCTTTAAACTATAAAAAAAATTTTTTTCATTTTATTTTGTGTGAGTTCATGTATGTGCCACAGTGTGCATGTGGAGGTTGGAGGACAACTGGTGAAATTGATTCAGGAACTAAACTCAGGCCATCATGTTTGGTGGCAAATGCCTTTACCCACTGAGCCATCCTACTGGCCCTAAAGCACCCAGATGTTGACTCGTGAGTCTTCTTGACCATCTGTTCTTTTTATGCCTGTGAGTGTATTGCCTGCATTTATGTAAGTGCACCTATGTAATGCAGTACCCTCAGAGGTCAGAAGAAGGTGTCGGATTCCCTGGAATTAAAGTTACAGATGGTTGTTAGTGCCATATGGGTGCTGAGAATTGAACCCAGGTCTTCTGCAAGTGCCCTTGACCACTGACTGTCTAATTTATAGATTTTTGTTTTGTTTTGAGATAGAATCTCATGTATCCTAGGTTGGTATTGAACTTGATATGTAGCTGAGGATGACCTTGAACCCCTGACCCTCCTGCTTCCACCATTCAAGTGTTGGGCATGTGTTATCACAGTCAACTTCAGAGGTTAAAAAAACAAAATTGAGTTCCTATATGAGCTTAGATGGCACAAGTCTGTTTCCTCCTCTGTCTTTTCTTTTTTGTTAGCAGCAGCTGGGCATAGCAGAAGTGACCATTCTTGCCTTCATCTTGGTTTCTAGAGATGGGGTTGGTTTTTTGTCTCTTGCAAGCCTAGGGTTTCCTCTGTCATTCACAAAGGGCTAAAGAATTAACTGAGGTTACTCAAAGCTTTTGAAATCCCATCACTGGATTTGCTTCCAGGATCACGAAGCACCTTTTGGAATGCTGAGAAAGGCTCAGAGCCTCTGTTTCTCACATTTTGTTGTGGGAAATTGGAATCCCAGCAGTAGGGGATGGGGTCACCCTTCTGAAAGTCTTGTCATCATACAGCAATGCTGCTTCTTACAGCTGTTCTCCCAGGAGAAGGACCTTGGAGAGAGCATCTCACATGTTTGGTGGCAATGTGAGCCAGAGATACTGCTGAGGTTATAGGGCTGAAGGACATTCTGTTTACTGAAAAAGTTCAGAGCTGTTGGACCATTTTTATGTCCCAGTGCTTAAAAAAATGGGAATTGGGGACTGGAATTGTAGCCCAGCGAGAGTCCAAAGTTCAACCCCAGAATTGCAGGAAAGGGAGTAAGGATGGGAAGGTTCAGTGTGTACAGTGCTTGTTATGAAAGTATGAGGTCTCAAGTTTGAGCAGGGCATGTTAGCACACACCTGTAAGAGGCCAGGACAGGCAGCTCCTGGGGCTTGCTGGCCAGCCAACCTAGCTTAGTTGGTGAAATTCAGGTCCCAGTGAGAGACCCTGTTTCAAACTGCAAGGTAAACAGCTGCTGCAGAATGATGCCTGAGGTTAACCGTTGACTTCACACTCACATGCGTGCACAGCCATGTGCGCACACACAGCAATGTGCACGTACACAGACAGTAGGACACATGTTTTGGGTAGGAAGATGAGCACTGTTTTACTATTACTGGAATTGGGGATCCCTTTGTGGTTGCCAGATGCTGTGGGGGAAAACTGGGATCCCCTCTTGGGTTTCTGAGTGTTATTAATAAAAGAATTTAGGAATGTACTCAAATTGAAGCTTGAGAACATTTTTATTAGAGTTTAAAAGAAAAACCCTTAGGGCGGGCATGTTGTAAATCCCACCAGCTGCCTGGAGGAGGCGAATGGAGGAGAAAGGAAAAAAACTATGCCAATTTAAGCTGGTATGGAGTTCAGTCACATGACCGACTAACAGCTGCATGGCATGGAGGAGATCTTTAGAGAAAGTGAGGAAATCCACAATGTTGGAGAAGTCCAAAGTGTTGGAGAAAGCATACTTAGAAAAGGGATAGGAGAAGGAACAGGTAGACTTCTGAGGAATTCAGAAGCTTTTGAAGATCAATGAATGCTGGTTGGTAATCTCCTGTACTAGGAGCAGGGATTCTGGGCAGAAAAGGTACATGATCTCATTACCTCATTACCTAGAACTAGTTAGCCTATCTCCTTAGCATGGTTTAAGGTGAATGAATCTGCTTTACCAGAGTTGGCCCCTTGGCCAGGTGATTGACCTGGCTGAACTGGAATATTAGGTCTTCCCACAAGCCAGAGATTCTATTCTTTTGACCAGGAGTTTTCTCATAAGTACTTTCATTGCTGCTGTAACATTACAAATCTAAGACAGTTGGGTTCCCACAGGGGCAGGCAGAATAATAGAGTTATACAAACAGATAACGAAATAGGTAGAGCCTTAAATGTAGAGGAAGGGATAAAGAGATTCCCACATTTTGGGAATCTTATGAAGTCAATTTATCAAAACAAAGAATACAGAAAAACTGGCAGATCTTGAAAAAGAGGAGGTTTTCAGGGTTCCATCAGTGTGATCACTGATATGTGAGAGGCTTTCTAGGAGAACAGAAAAGGGATTTTTAGAGGCAACTTTCTAGACCCAGCACACCACATTTGGTTTTGCAGAGGCAGGAGTGGGTCTGCTGCTGCTCACTGAGGTGTGATGCATGAAGACCACGCCATCTAACACAGCCAGGCCAAAGCTAACTTGTATTGTGAACAAGAACTTGAAGGTTCTGTATAATTCATTTTTAGAATACTTTCCCTCGCAATACAAGTACATAATTGTTCTCATTCTCAGTAACATAATGGAGACTTTGTGATGTATTCATGAGAATTACAGAGTTTGGAATGTGACTTTTATTTTAGGATTTTGAGGGAACTCCTAATGGCATTTCACTTTTGACCTTTGTGTGAAGTCTGTGGTTGGCTAGTGCTATGTGGTAGGCACCAGGGGGAAATTTTTGTTGTGTCTAAGATCTGGAATGTTCTGGACACCATGGGATGGGATAAACATGTCCAAAATGGAGCACAATTAGTTGTTCCCCTGTTGGCTCACTGAATAAATTAACATATGATATTTGGGTTCTTTTAAAAGGTAAGTGTAAAAAACTGAGGTGTTCTGTTGTATCTCATCATTTAATATTTGATTTAGAAATAAAATTGAGTTCCATCAAAAGGGAAAAATTGCCAGTAGAATAGAGAGTATTACTGAAGAAAAGACAAGGGGAAACCAGGAAGCAAGAATCAGATACTTAAGTCATGTGCAAATGGTAGAATTTTCAGGAAGGTTTGGAAACAGGGCACAAACTCTTTATGGAAATCTGGCAGGCAGGGGTGGCCCATCCACAGACCTGTCACCCCTCCTCATGTCAGCCCAAGAAGATGGGTATTCCACGCAAAGGAGCGTCACTGAGCAACCTTGTAATGAGCACTGGGAATAAAGGAGAAGAGTGTGAAGTGGTCCTAGTTGGGACACTGAACAATCATATAAAAATTTAAAACAAAATTTAAAACAAAAAGGTTCTGGGGTCGGAAAGCTATTGGATGGGAATCATGATGCACACTCTGGGTGGCCAGTTTCCAATGCTGGGAAGGTTTGCCCTGCAAGAAAAGACATGCAGGGGAGGAACTTGGCAGATTTTGGTTCACTCCTGTAGCTGTAGGTCTGTCTGGTCCTCTGACATTCAACAGGAATGCCCAGCACCAGTTCAGGAAATGGAGCACTGAGCTGAAACCCAGGGTGTGGGGTTTTCACTCTAGGAACCTACAATCTTCACAGCATTAAATGATGTCTCCTTACACCAGCCTGACATGGTACATGATGAGAGTTCAGAAGATGAGGCCATGAGTGGGAAGGGGCATCCCAGGAGAGAGTGTGAAGTGAGGTTAAGTGCTGCTAGACTTTCTCTGGAGATCGGTGATTGTGAATGCATGTGTCATAAGAAGCAAATGTATGTCAGGCTCACTGAAGACATGGCTTAAGGAGGAAAGACTTTCTCATACGGAGAAAAGATCCATTAGGTAAATACCACAACGCATACAAAGTATTTAGCGGCATTAGGAACGAGCACACTGGTACTGTTGAGGACAGATGTGGCCTGATTCCAAACACTTCAGGCAGGGTTCGAATGGTGGGGCAATGCTATTCAGAGCAATGACCAAAGGAAAAGATGCAAAACTTGACCATTGCACTTAAGAGATTGACACAGAGATTACTGTGATAGTTGTTACAATATAATGCTAAAAGGTAAAAGAGTCTCAGGTCTAAGGTACAGTGAGTGTAGACTGAAAACACTAGCAGATGTGCAGATTGTTTTTTTTTGCTGTTGTTGTTTGAGACAGGGTCTCTCTTTAGCCCCAGCTGACCTAGAACTTACTGTGTAGACCAGGCTAGCCTCTGTCTCAGAGATCTGCCTGCCTTTTCTTCACAAGTTCAGGGACTAAAGACCATGTGCTACCACATCTGGTTAGAAGGGGCATTTTTTAAAGGATCATTTTGGAAGATAGTAAAAGCAAAGGAGAGATTGAAATACTTCTGATACGATACAAAAGGAAAATGAAGAGAAATACAGTTTGGAAACCACAGTAAAACATCTGAGAGGTAGAAAGTACAATTTGTCGTTTCATCAAAGGCCAGTTTCCCTGCCTTGTACATGGTGAGTTTCTACTTCATTTTATTGATTAGCCTGTGGTTAGGAGACCTGGAACATGTGTTAATGGTTTATCAGATAATAAGATCTCTGTCAATGCTACAAATGTAATCGGGAATTCAAAGCTGCTGGTGTAACAAGGGCAGAAGCTTCCCACTCACTTTGTGGGCAGAAGGTGTCTTATAGTTCTGGATTAAAGGAAGGTGTTTTGTAGGCCAAGACATAGTTTTGGCCGGAAAATGAAACGGGCTTCCTCTGAACTGCTGAAATACAATTGTTCAGATGACATTACGATAGGCAGATTGAGACAGGAGAGTCAGGTGGGAAAAGAGTTGCAGGTTGCAACCTTGCTCTGTGTCCAGGGAGGTGTAGCCTGTGGGAAACCAAGAAGTTTGTGGAAAATTGAGAGAGGAAATGATCATCCTCCAAACTCAGCCATGTATTAGTGTGAACGACACTGTAGTTTTGTTGAGCACTCACTCTGTGTAGAAAGTGAATATCGCTTGAGATTTCATGGCAGAGCGCTTTATAGATACATGTTCGATGCCACAAAGAAAGAGAAGAAGGAGAAGGAAAGGAGGAAGGGAGGGAAGAAAGAAAGTGGACATAGGCAAAGGAAAATTCTAGAACATGCTTCAAAAACTCTACTTCCGGAGCTGGAGAGATGGTTAGGCGACTAAGAGCACTTGCTACTCTTACAGAGTTGGCTTTGGTTCCCAGCACCCACCTGGTGACTTAAAACTAACTACCTGTGACTCCGGTTCCAGGGGCTCTGATGTATTCATTTGGCTTGCAGGGGCACCTACACTCATGTGCATGTATCAGTACACAGACGCATATGTACTCAATAAATAATAAGAAAAAATCTTGTTGGGTGTGTCCAGCAGATACAGGTAGATCTATGTGAGATGGAGGCCAGCCTGGTCTACATAATGAGTTCCAGGATAGCCAGAGCTGCATAGTGATACCCTATCTCAATAAATAAATAAATTTTAAGAAGTACAAAAATGTTTAACCTACTTCAGGGAGACGGGAACAATAATGCTTTCAAATTGTAGATTTTCAGTCCACGGCCATTCTACCCAGAACATACCCGGTATCATCATATCGTGAATATTCAGGTATTTTCAGAATTGAAGTCATAAAAATCAAAGCAGAATGTTTAGAGTAGGAAGGAAGGAGGACTGGGAATGGATCAGGACAAAGATCTCCATTGGGAGATGCTACATAAAATAAACTTATTACTCACTGCGCATCCGCTGTGACTTAGAAATAGCTCTTTGAAACCTATGGTTTAATTTTTGGATTACTGGGTGGCAGTATTTTAAAATCAGTTGACATGTATACTTCTCAGTGATGGGGGCTAGAAATGAGAAATCTCGAGTTCTATTTGGTGTTAGATTTATATTACATTAATAAAAAGCTGGCAAAGTATGCAAGAATTAAAAAATTCCTTCGGCTGCCTTCATGCTAGATAGGTTGCCCAATAATTGTAAAAGATGACATGGGAACTGAGGGGAAATGAAGCCAAATGGGTATTGAGAAATCTGAGGAAAATGAAATTGTTAGGTTGAGTGAGGGTGAACTTTAGCTCATTCAGTGTGCAGGACTTAGGTCAGGGAAGGCATGTTGGAGAGAAGGCCAAAATCTGCCTAGGGTCAGCTGTGTAAGAAAAGCAGGAGCCAGTCAGAGCTGAACAGAACTGGCTGCTGAGCGAGGAAAGCAGAGCATAGGCACCCACCCAAGCCGGGTGGGCTTTCTGGAGCCCAGGAGCAGAAGTGCTTGCTGGTCACCTGGTCACTAAGTTTTCTGGTACCTGGGAAGAGGGGTTATTATAATAGTTGATTTGAAAACCAGGATAAAGAGAAGCTCTGCAGAGACGAGTCGTGACATCAGAGATCCGAGGGAAAGATAGACTATAAAAAAGTACTGGGTAGAATAGGCAGGGTTTTTCCCTAGCTGGTTCTTCTTAGGGGGTGTTTGATTATGTGCTGTTTGACAGAAATGATCAATGAGAGGCAATGTGTTAACACGGGTAACAGAGAATCAAGATAGAAACACTCCTGAGTTCTGTAGGGCCCTGGAATGCACTTGTAGAAGAACATTCCCATAGTCTATGTTGACTTTTTGGAATACAAATTCCAGTAAGTTAAGCTCAGGACTCCGAAAGTTGAGAATCTGAGCTGTAGCTCCAGATGCATAGAGGAGTCAGGCAAATACTGCAGGGAGGACAGTGAGCTTTGTGAAAGAGCCCCTGTGCTGGGAAAAGGGTACCCAGCGTGTCCTGCTTTTGAAGGTCCAGAGAAGAATTAGAATCTCAGTGCTTTAACTATAAAAAGATTGTTTCAAAAATTCTAAAATGTGGTGCATGACAAGCAGCACATCAGAATTTCTCCCGCTGCCACCACAGTCTCCATCTCAAACCTGAAGTATTTGGTATAGTCACACTGTGAGGTTCATAGTGGGCTGTAGGGGTTTGACACAGGATCACAGAATCAGCATTGGCACCCAGTGGGAAGAGAACTGAGTCTTCATGGCTTATATCTGCTCTGATTGTTTTGTGGACTATCTGTTGGAGGGCTGGATACTTTCAAACATTGTTCTGCATACATTCATAGCATTCACATACTTAACAGCATGCATGGTAATTGAAACTCAGAAATTAGATGCTGAATATATATTTAGGACTCCTTTGTAGTAAGTAAACATGTTAAAATAACCTGGATAAAAATGCCCCAGATGTGGTAGAACCCTGGGAGAAAAGAGGCATTTGGTGGCCTTATAGGCTGGGATTTGTTCAGACCCTGGGGCAGCCCATCAGCATTTGCAGGAATTTACTGAACCAAGGAAGGAAAACAGCAAAATATTTGAGCCAACCGTGAAACAACCAAGCAGATGTTTTGCTAAGCTTTGCAAAGCTAAGCTGTTTTATAATTTGGGGTTGTATATGCACTGAAATCTGTTCTTTTGAATAGACCAGACTTTAGAGTGGTTTTAGGTACAGAGAACAGGATCCCTGTCTTCTCTCCAGCCCTACACAGACTCAGCATCTCTCTCTACCTCCATCCCCTGTGGAGTTTCTAAACCATATTATGGTTTAACGTGATGCTTTAAAAAGAGACAGCCTGACTCTTAGTATTCATAATACCAAGAGCAGTCCAAACTTTCCAGAGTGGTCCATTTAATACAGGACATCCCCTCATCCTAGACTCCCATGTTGATGACAGGGTTGACCTGGTACTGTTCATTCTGTGTCTTTGGATAATGTAAAGTGACATGCATCTTCCATCACAGTACCACTCAGAATAGCTTCTCTACCCTACACAGCCTCTGTATTCTGCTTACTTATTCTGCTGTTTCTTTCCTAGTAACCCACCCCTTGACTGTCCCCACAGTGTTGCCTTTTCCAGTCTTATGTGATTGGAAGCAGACACTATGTAGCCTTTGTAGATTTTTTTTTTTTGTGGCATACATTAAGATTCCTCCACATCTTTTATGGCTCAAGAGCTCATTTCTTTGTAATGTTGAATGATATTTCATTTTCTGGATGGAGTCCAGTTTAATCATTCACCTACTGAAGGCATCTTAATTGGTCCCAAATGTAAACTGAGCAGTTATAAAATACATTCATGTCAAGGTTTTTATGTAGATGTACTTTCAACTCATTAGTATAAATACATATGTTTTAGTTTGTTTTTAATTTCTGTGACAAAACACTGTGACCAATACCAACTTGGGGAGGAAAGGGCTTATTTGGCTTACATCTCCCAGGTCACTGTTCATCACTGAGGGAGCCCAAGGTAGGGACTGAGGGCTAGAACCTGGAGACAGGAGCTGAAGCATAAGTCATAGAGGAACGCTACTTACTGACTTGCTCTATGACCCATGCTTAGCCTGCTTTCTTGTACAATCCAGAATGACTTGCTTGGGACTGGCACCTCCCACAATGGGCTGGACCCTTCTAGATTACTCACTCAAGAAGATACCCCACAGACATGGCCACAGGCCAGTCCAAAAGAGATAATTTCCCAATGGAGGCTTCTTCAACCCAGTTGTGTCAAGTTGACAACTAAAACTATCCAGCATAACATAGGACTCTGTGTCTTGTCTAGTGAGGGGCCTGCTGAAGGCTTTGATCCATTTCTGTAAACAAATTGGTTTTTTTAAATATATAGTTGAGTTTGAGATGTCTTTGTATATTTTGGATAACAGTCCTCATATAATAGTAAAGTATTTTTTAAAATGTTTGTGTATGTGTGTGCCTATGTGAGTTTATATACACCATGTGTATGCAGGTACGTGTGAAGGCCAGAAGAGAGAGCATCTGATCTCCTGGAACTGCAGGTACAGGCTGTTGTGACCCACCATATGGGTGCTGGGAATTGAACCCAGGTCCTCTGCAAGAAGAACAAGTGCTCTTAACCACTGGGCCATCTTTCCGAGCTCCATATTATATTCTTGCAGATATTTTATCCCAACCTATAACTTGTGTTTTCAATCTCTTATCAGTGCCTTTCATTGGGCCATAAATTTTAATCATAATGAAGTATCCAAAAAAGGAGTGCTTGCTTTCATTCATCTTGTGCTTGGTGTTGTATTTAAAGTGTCATTTTCAAACTCAAAGTTTTCTATGTTTTCCTCTAGAAACTATAGTTTTGCATTTTTACATGTTTGAGTTAATTTTTGTAAAAGAAGCAAAGTCTGTGACTAGTTTTTTTTTTCTTTCTTTCTTTCTTTTTTGTTTATCTTTTGAGGCAGGGTCTTGCTATATAGCACAGGGTGACCTCAAATTTACAAACCTCTTGCCTCTGGTTTTCAAGTCCTAAGTTACTAAGTACAGGCATGCATGACCATGTGTGTTGTACTGATTGTTTATCAAAGTTGAGCTAACTAAATCATGTATCTATTTCTGAGGTCTTTACTCTTTCCCATTGGTCTGTTTCTTCTCTTCTTGATACCATAGTCTGGCTAACTGTAGCTCTCTGGTATTCCTTAACATTGAATAGTTTCAGGCCCCCAACTTTATTCTTCTCCGTCAACATGGTGTTGGTTTCCTGGGTCTTTTCTTTACTACATACACTTTGAATCAGGTTGTTGATTTCAACCACATAATCTTCTGGGCTTTTTATTGTACTTACAGTGATCTTCTAGACCAAGTTTGGGAGAATTGACATCTAGAGAGCAGCGAGCTTTTCTGCCCATGAATGTGGGATGTTCCTCTTTGATTCTTTCAGAGTTTGGTAGTTTTCCTCACATATGTCACAAATATCTCATTAGACTGTATCTAAATATTTCACTTAAATAGTATTGGGTCGGGTTTTTATTTCTAGTTCCACTTTTCACTGCTGGTGTACTGAGAGGTGATTGGCTTTTGTGTGCTAACCCGGAATCCTGTACTCAGCTCTAACCTATCCTCAATTCCAGGAGTTTTCTTTTTCTAAATCCTTTTGAACATTTCTCTACATAGATAAACATGTCATCTACAAAGTGCTTTTACGTAACTCTAGCATTAAAAATGGAAATATCTGAAGAGTAAACCCACACTGCTGGTCATCCCCAAACAAGAGAATTCCACTTCTATCTAAAGATGTTTCAGAGCTAAAAATTGCTTAACATTCTCTTGACTATTTTACTCATGTTCCACATGCACATATGTACACATACATGTGTAGAGTATGCATTTTCTATAGGTGTGTATGTTTCTTTTAATGGACTGGAGACGTTTGAAAGGAAAGGAAGCAATGCTAATTCTGTCTGCTGCAATGGTTTGCTGTCTACTCCTTCACATCCACCTGCTCTTGCCCTTGGCGTGGTCACTGCTTTCTGGACAGTACTTTCTTGTACTGGGTGACTGGGAGGTTGAACCTAAGAGCCCATCCACCTCTACACTGCATGGTTTGATGAGCAAAGACTGGTTAGCTGAGAAGCACATTGGTTTTTTTGTTTCTTGATCTTCTCCTCACTGCAAACTTAACCAAGGTGGTGTGATGACCTTGAAAGGGGGAAGTCTTGTGGAGTGTCTGCCACAAGTTTCCACACACATAACATAGCATGTCAGCCTTGCGAGTTTGATAATACTGTTCCTATGCTGCTGGCAGGGCATTAGGCATGCTGGGGGTTCAGTGGCTTGTTCACAACAAGGTGTGGACCGCAGGCAGATCCCAGGACAAGCTTGCTTCTTCACATCCCTTGAGCTTTGCTGGTCCCTACTACTTCTACAGTGAGCCCAGCTCCAGCACATACTATGTGCTGATACCGGTGGGGAGCAAGGTCTCTCAGCATGGAGTCACTGTGTGCGGAGGCACACCACCTTGCGTTTTTCAGTGATTTAAATGTGAGCCACATGTGAGCCCATTCTTTGATGTGGCAGCTGGTTATAAGGAGGCTTGCTGTTGTTGGTCATCGCTGTCCCCCATTAAGAGCCCTGTTCATTGGCAGCAAGGCCAATGAAACCAAAGTTTGTCTTTTGTAGCCTTTTATGTTTGTTGAAAAACTAAGCAAATGTATAATTAATACCATCATAACAGGCTGTTTTTAAATAAAAATTGATTTTTAAGTTGACCAGAGCCCTAACTTACAGTCTGTGTGTCTTCCAAACTCAGTTGCTTAAGCCTGTTGAGAAATGTGGGAAAGAGCTCCGCTGCTGTTTTAAAGCTGCAGCGTCAGCATCTTGTGTGTCTGATGTTCCTGTTCCCTTGGGTGGATGAGCTTCTGGGAGGCTTGTCACCTCCTGTGACCCTCCTTAGAGAGAGGATCCATATCTGTGCAGGGTTGATGGGCAAATAGTTGATTATCTGCCCTCAGGACTAGAGGCTGGGATCCGACAGACTTCACACCCACTTTCAATCCCAGGTGCCCATCTTTTAGAAAAAGAAAGGAAGAAGAAAATTTGCTAGGTCTTTGGCCTATCTTTATCACTCTGATATCTTACAAGTCAAATTTATTTTCCAATGCAGCAGTTGACTGGGGATCTGAGTCCACACATCAAATAAGATGTTTGGCTTTTGGACTTTTCCTTAAAGGTTATTGTCCTTGGAGCTTTCAGAGTTTTTGGACTTGAGATTAAGGGTGGGAGTATGTCTGAAGCATGCTTTGCATGCTGAGTCTATTTGTTATGCCCCAGCAACTTAGTGAACATGTGTTCTCATCACTTACTAGTGGTCTGTATATATTGATAAAAAGAGGAAACTCTATGCCTGCTGAACTCTGGAGAGTAGAATTCAAGAGGAGAATGTGTGAAATGTAGCAGTGTTGGTTAGTGATTTTAGGAATATTAGAATCTTCTAGATACAAACCCTGGTTGTAAAATGATTGGAATAGAGTCTGTTGAGAACGAGTCTTTTGTAAATACTTGTGGGTTCACAAATGAGTGAATATGAGCTGAGCCAGTAGAATTCAACAGGCCCCAAAGTCAGCATGGGTCCTGAAACACTTGCCCTCTGGGATGAGTTCAGATGGCCATTCATCAGCTGACTATAGCACACCATGTCCACTGTGCTCATTAAAATTCCACCTCCTCTACTCCTCCACGTCTTCCCTAGAATAAATGCAAAGGTGAAAGAGAAGTCTTACCCACTGCTCTGTTCCCCTTTGCTCACGTCCAATATAAATGGTGCTTGTGGCCTGACATCCTCATCACTTGTCATGGGGCTGTCCTATTGATATTGAATGATACAAAATAAGAGTGTTTTGATGGCCTGAAGAAGTGCTCAGGCCAGTGACTACTGTCAGGTACCAAGTCTTTGTTTTCTTCTTTTTGTTTATAACAGCATTTCACACTGCTAGACAGTTTGGTGACAGTTTCTGAGAGGAAACTTATGATGAGGGTTGAAAGGAATGAGAATTTAGACGTATAGATGTGGGTTACGGGCTGCATACACATGGCTGTCCTGAACACACAACACACATAGTGCTCAGAGGTGACCAGGGGCCTCCTTGTAAGTTCTGGCTTGTTAGAAGAATGTGATAAACAGGCTGAGTTTGCATAGCATTTCTGCTATGCAATTTAAAGTCTAATGTATTCCCTAAAGCTCCCCTGTAGAAAGGACACAGGTGGTACCTGCTTTCCATGTTGTACATGAAATTATGGGATGTTCACTTCTTCTATCTACGGGAAAATGTGTACATGTAGCTTAACAGTTGTTGCTGTGACAAAATATCTGACAGAAACAATGTAGGAGGAAAGGTTTATATTGGCTCACAGTTTCAGAGCCAATGGTTAGCCAATGGTCATGATTAGTTAGACAAGGCCTAAACATCATGGTGGAAGGGCATGGTAGAAGAAAGATGCCTTAAAAAGATAGGGGAGGAGGTCAGACACCAGATATAAGATATACCTTTCAGAGACATACCCCTAGAGATGTGCTTCCTCCGGCCTGGCCCTGCACCTTAACAACCCATAGTGAAATTGACTTTGATGATCTTAAATGAGATGAAGAAGTTTAGTGGGTTTTTAGTATTATTTAAAAGAGTTATTTATTTTTATTTGTGTGTATGTGTGTGTGCAGATATCTGTAGAGGCCAGAGGAGGGTGTTAGATCCCCTAGAACTGGAATTATAGATGTTTATGAGTCACCTGATGTGGCTTCTAGGAATCTAACCCAGGACTCTTTAAGAGTAGTAAGCACTCTTAACCACTGAGCCATTATCTCCAGCACCTTTCAAGATCTTTTTTGAAGATCTTGATTTTCAAGATTTCAAGATAGTTTCAGGCCCCCAACTTTATTCTTCTCCGTCAACATGGTGTTGGTTTTCTGGGTCTTTTCTTTACTACATACACTTTGAATCAGGTTGTTGATTTCAACCACATAATCTTCTGGACTTTTATTTGTTTGCTTTTGAGACATGGCCTCTCTAGAGCCCAAGCTGGCCTGGAACTTACTGTGTAGACTAGACTGGCCTTGATTTCACAGAAATTTGCCTGTCTCTGCCTCCCAAGTGCTTGTATTAAAGGCATGTGCCACTATGCCTCACCCCAGAATCATTTTCAATGTAATTTAAAAAGTTTTAAAATTTGAGGGCTGGAAAGATGGCTCAGCGGTTAAGAGCACTGACTGCTCTTGCAGAGGACCCAGGTTTGATTCCTAGCACCCACATGGTGACTAACAACTATCTATAACTCCAGTTCCAGGGGATTCAGATGCCTTCTTCTGACTCTGTGGGCATTGCATGACACACATGTAGATAATATACTCACTCATACACATAAGATTAAAAAAATAAAAATAATAAAAATGTTTTAAAATTTGAAAAAAAATTGAGACTTATAAGAATGCTTCAAAATGTTCTCTTATGTTCTCTATCCAAACCTCCTTACTGATAACATCCCATTAAACCACAAAGCACTGACTAAAACCACATAAATCATATCACCTGTTCTAGACTCATCTAAATGTGACCAATGCCCACACCAGGGTCGTTTTCAGATCTGGGATTCACAAAGGATCCCACATACCTTTCAGCTGCTCCTTATCTCTGTTCTTTCCAGTCTGGAATATATCTGTCTTACTGGGTCTTTTGTGACCTTGATGACTTTAATGAGTCCTGACCAACAAGTTATCTGATTAAAATGTTCTTCAGTGTGGGACTGCCACCTGGTGTTTCCTGGAGATTGTAATAAGGTCACATATATTTTGCAGAGGTGATGTTGTCTACTCAGGAAGCATGTGGGGGTCAACTTTGGGAGTTCTTGGTAACGGTAACAGTGTGTCTTGGTTCATATGATGTGTGCCAGGTCTCCCTTGTAAAGTTATGTGTTTTCTTAGGTCACTAATAGATACTGCTATATGGAAAGATACTTTGTGACTATGTAGACATTCCACTTCTTCACAGGAGAAACTCTGTTGCTGTTGAAATCCTCACTGAGGATGTCTGCCTGAAGCAAGTGTCACTTGAAGTCTCTCTGTTGGAAACATTCTTTTCCTACCT
Organism: Eospalax fontanierii; assembly: GCA_035773235.1. Classification (NCBI taxonomy): domain Eukaryota; kingdom Metazoa; phylum Chordata; class Mammalia; order Rodentia; family Spalacidae; genus Eospalax; species Eospalax fontanierii. Next base: position 43,126,768 of record CM069524.1, read on the forward strand.
TTTCTCAGTTGGCACATGGATTCTGGTGAAGCAAAGACCTTTCTTCTTTCCCATTCACTCGTTTATTCAGCTAACCATTCATATCAAAATGGACTCCTGTGTTTGCATTTTATTCTGTGAATTAGAATTCATTTCCATTGTTACTCTGTTTTTCAAATTGGCTATGCAGCTCCCAAGCTTTTGGACATGTCCTGTCAGTTTTTAGCATATTCGTACTTTCTTGCACTGGAGGAAGTTCCAGTCACATTTTTGTTCTTTCCCTGCCCTGATCCTGACACCAGCTTTTCTCCTAAGAGGTCTGGCTCCTTCCATTGAAAGAGATACTTAGAAGCAGAGGTCTGAGGGTTAGGTGTGCTAAGCTCAGGAGCTGCACCTTTAGACTGTATGTCCCAATGATGCAGGTGGCAGTTGAGAAATGGACACAGCCAGTCCCACCCTCCCTCATGTGAGGAGTTAGTTAATGGCTCTCTGCGGGACTGGGAGGGGAAGAAGTAACTACACAGGAAGCCAGCAGGATGCTCATAAACCTCTTACCTGCCTCAGCAAAGTGAAGTGGAACTGATTATGGTGATTTACACGGTTGACAAGTTGAATGGTCATCTTCCTGAATCGTCCTTCACTTTTCACCTTCTTCTTCCTCTTGATCTTACTGGAAACCTGAAAGAGGAAAATTGATTGCATTGTTATTACACAAACAATTATAAAATAAAAAGCCATTAATAATGTCTTTGTAATGCGTGTGGCAGTTTTCTATGGCAGTTTCTTCTGTACCATCTTACTAAAGAACAGGACTGACCTCAGCTTCCCCAATGGGCTCAGCCTTCATAGCAGCTTCCCAGTCCTTAGTAAGGATGGGAGGATGTCAGGTGGGTTCAGGCTTGTGTTTTAAACCCAGACCATCCATCACCTGCCAGGTGCAGAGGTAGGGTAGGAAGAGCAGCCTCTATTCTATCTGAGGGCCTCTTTCCCCTTGGTATGTGAGGAATGACTGACTGGCCTCCCAACTCCAATGTCCCCTTGGGCTTTGTGATGTTGGTGAGACTGGCTGGGGGCCTTTGCGTCAGAGGCAGGGCCTTAGGTTGTTCTTCCCTTTTAGTCAGGTGTTTGGGATCCTCAAGTATGATTTTTATAGTGTCATCTCAAAATCTCTCAGGAAGTTCCCTGAGGTTGGTGCTATCCCATGGGGCTGGGTACCAGTAGGGAGTGGGGCTCCTAGGTTCAGATTCAGTACACCACCTGCACTGCATGTGTAACCTGAGGTCAGATGATGGACAGGTGTGTGTAACCTGAGGTCAGATGATGGCCAGCCTTTCCCCCATTCTGCTTGGAAACTGCAGTGTTCTGGCTTAATGCTTCTTAACCATACAATACTGATCACCTGGAGAGTGTGGACCTGGCTGATTTTGGATGCTTGGGAGCTTATAGATCATAGGAACAACTAAAGAGATAGCTACCAAACAGTGGCAGATAGGGGAAGTAGAGTGATGCTTTCAAGGGTCTCCCAGCTTTTCTGCGGTCTAACCCTGAAGGAGGTATCTCCTTGAAGGGGAAGTGCTCAGATGACAGCTGTGTCACTCAGGATGCTTTAAGAAAGAAGACACACACACCTCTTTGTGAGTTCTGACTGGGGTTTCTCAGACCCAGCTGAAGCCTTCCTTCCCAAGTTTCCCCTCTGCCCTTCTGTGAGGCTCTGATACGTGCACCCCTCTCAGCCCTCCACGTCCTCGCCCTGGACATCTCAAGATCAGTCCTCCCATGGCCTGAGAAGATAGTAGGGAAGCAGAGAGCATGCTGGGTGACCGGAAATCCTCTCTCCAACAGTGCATTGTGTGATTTGTGCTCTGCTCAGCAGCTCCTGTGTGGCTGAGAGGGGCCTTTTGTAGTTCCTGCTGTCTGCTCAGAAAGGCTGGCTTCAGCCCTGGTTACCAGCTGCTGGAGCTGGGCAGGATATAACTCCACTGCCCAACTCTTCTCCCATTTCCAGTTTCCAATTATTTCTTTATATTAATTAATTAATTAATCAATTTCTTTATTTGATTTGTCTCCTTGGTCTTTTTTTTGTTTGCTTGCTGATTTGTTTCTTCATTGTTGTTTGGTTTTAGAGACCAAGGCAGCTCAGGCTGGCCTTGAATTTACTGTATAGCCCAAACTGGCCTCAAATGTATAGTGATTCCCTGCCTTGGTCTCCTGAGTGCTGGGATTATAGGTATTAACTACCCTGTCTAACTCTTCATCTAACTTTAAAAAAGTTTTCTAGAGTTAAATTTCTAAAAAAAAAAAAGTTTCAGGAACTGTGAAAATAGACTGCAGTGTCCTTTCCAACTGAGCTTTTCAGTCATTTACATTTTGCCAAATTTGTGGGTTTTCCTCCCCTAGTGCAGTAAATTTTACTGAGCCATTGGAACCCAGGTTGGCAAATTTGTCCCTGTCCATGGGGCCCCTAAATCTATCAGCATTAGATTCAAAATGGGAAACTTTTTTATATACTGTGATATTTTTATTGAGTTCAGGAACGTTAGCATTACAATGTCACATTTATTATATTGTCTCCTCTCTGCTTTGTCATCCAGCCCAGAACTGTTCTTTATAGCAGCTTGTCCCCGATCAGTCAGAATCCAGTCTGGGACTGTGCTGCCTTGGTGCTCTGTGTCTGTGTCTGTCTTGTGGCCACTATCCTTTGCTTGGCTGAGTGTTAATATTTTCTCATCCAAATCAGGCTCAGGTCCACCTTTCTGTCAGTGTGATTCAGGGCTGGAAGTTCTGGGACTGGATGCCTTGTCTTGATTTTCACAAGCTTCATGGCCGTGAAAGGCTCTGCTCCTGGCCCGTTGTGACAAGCACAGAGAAAGTTGACCCTGCAGCTCCCCTTGCCTTGTGGGGCGTGGTGTGTGCCGAGTGGACGTGGCAGGGTGTCAGCTCATTCCGGGCTGTGTGGCTGAAATCGCTGAAGTGGAAATAGCTTTCAGCTCTTTATCACGGTGGCAATCTTGCTGTGTGGAGAGTTTCTCCCGGTGGCGCATGACTTCATTCTCTGTGTTGTACACAGGCCCTCTGTTGGCTAGGTCTCTTGTTAGTAGCATCCGCTGATGGGAGCCTTCACTGTGGACATTGGTCTCCCCAAGGTGGCCACCTGGGTCTCTCAGTGACAACCAGTAAGGTGCTTGAGCTGGAAGCCCTTCTAGACCCCAAGCAGGCCTGTCAGTCTCTGGAGTGACTCCAGAGAAGTCTAAAGGAAACTTTTGCTCCCTCCAGGTCTTCTGGAAGTCAAGCATGCTCCTGCTGAGATGGAAAAGAAAGGGTCCATCCCATCATCTTCCAGAGCTTGCTGTCTTCTGTCAGCAGCTCTTGAGCCCAAGCTTGTTCATGTATGAGGAGGGGTTCCCCTTCCCGAAAGCCAGGGTTGCAGGCCTACAGTTATCTGTGTTGCAGCATTGGCCTGTGCTTCACAGCACCACCTAGTTTTTCACCTTTATGAGGCTGGTGCATTTGTGGGGAGCATGTACTGAGCTTTGCTGGGTTAAAGAATGAGGAGGTATGTTTTAAGCTCGAAGTTCGAACAGCAGACGTGAAATGGAGCTGCAGATGACTTATGTGAGGGATGCCCATGCTTGCTCAGGGCTGTGCTTTGCCTGTCGCCTTCTCGGATCCTCTCTCAATTATTGAGAATACACTCTGGGCCTTTTCTGACTTTACATGTAGAGGAGAATTAAGAAGTCTGAACATGGATAATAGACCAGCTTTTAATTACTCCAGCTTCCATTTTTTATCCTTTTGTGGTTTTCCTCCGTCCTGCTACCTCTTTCTGCTGTATCCTTTAGCTCTCTGAGTGGACGCAAAGTCATGCTTCACTTCCTCCTAGGCACGTTTGAACTTGAAGCATTTGGGATGATTCCTAAAAAGTCACAGTCATTGTCAGTGAGACCATGTCCCAAAGCCCAGCACCTTCCTGAGCCCTGAGGCATGCTTAGCCCTGCCACCATTGGACCACACACTGGTTGCCTAGCAACAGATGAGGGAAGGGAAGAATTAAACATAACTGAGATAATTCGAGAAAGTGCAGTAGGACACTGCAGAAGTCAGGAGGCCTAGCTCCACGAACTTATGAGGTTCCTAAGATGCAGGGCCTTCAGTCTTGTTTCCTTGATAGCTCAGGAAGGTGAAGACTGGTCAGTCCCTGAATATGGGAGAGGAAGGGAAGGAGGAGGCGGAAGAGAGTTGTGTTTAACATGGAAAGGCTGGAGGAACCAGTGTATGGGATGAGAGCTGACATTCTTCAGGCATGACCAGGATCTGCTGAAGTCAGTTGTTTGAAGCTATGCAGCAGGTGGCTTTGCTCAGGCTACTCCAGGCAATGGAAGGAGTGAGTCCGTGGATTCTTCTGAGAGAAGGATTAATGTAGACTCAGCTTCCCACTCTTCAGTGCTCTGTCTCTTTGCCCCTTCTACAAAGGACAAGAGTCATAGCCTTTGATTTCAGACACGAATTAACCCATTCTCCTAGGGACTGGGTAGAAGGCCTACCACAAAGGCCTGGCCAGGCCTGGTACAGGACCCAACCTCAGCGCTGTGTAAGGCCCACATCTCAGTCTGAACGACTGGGAATACAGCTGTCAAGCCATGAGCCTGCCAAAGAGTATCAGGGGTAAGGATGTTCTCAACTCTGCAGATGTGTTGGCTCTGAAAACAAGTTCTTGGCTTACGTCTTTTTTTTTTTTTTTTTTTTAAATAGTAAGCATTAAACGGTTTAATTTCATGTTTTTCCCATATCTTTAATTGGCAATTTGGCTATTCTTGGCTGTAGCATAGAGATGACCTGGAATTGTGCTTCTTAGTCTTATAAAATAACTTTAGTTGGCCTCTCCGAGGAATGTTTAATAAATTAAGTATATTATTTTTGCTAGGAAGTTTAGAGTTCTGTAGTACACAGTGTTGGTTGTTTATGTAATGAGATATAATTGAAGCCATCGTATGTCACACAACAAATAAAGCTGAAGCTTTCATTCATTCCGTTCATGTAGAAAATGCATCAGCTCCATTTTGGTAGTAAAACAGCGGGAGCTTGTTCACATAAGCCTGTGACTGGGTGTAGAGCTTGCTTATGCTCTCACACAGGTTTGTGATGGGTGAAACAACGTGGTCTCACCAATGATCTCTTGCCCTGGATTGGCATATATCTGGGGTCTTCGCCAGCGCTTATCAATCTTATGGTGCGTGTGTTGCTTCCTCTTCTGGATTTATGGTTCTGATCTTGAAGTTTCACGTTTAATGTCTGACATCATTCCTGGAGGTCAGATGCCACCCTGAGATCATAGAGAACCTCTCACTCTCTTGGATGACTTTCCCTCTGTGGTGGTGGAGGATGGTACACATGTGCTCTCCGTCTTCTTCCTAAGTGTTTTCTGTTGTGTAGAAGTTTTCCAGGAATGCTTGATGTGTGTGCAGAGCCCAGTGACCAGACTTGTCTGCTGCAGGACAGTTGGATTCATTCAACCAAAGTTCAGGTTTGCAATGGACAATGTCCAGCTCCCAGAATCCCTTGAGTTTTCCAGAACCATTGGGGTCTGCCAGGAGTCTGTCTGCCTTGGGGTCGACCTGCTGGATGACTCCTTGCTGGGCTTGCAGTGAAATACTGAGTTGGTCACGGAGCCCTCAGCAGGAACTGCATCACAAAGAGGAATTCGGGGAAGGGCAGTGGATCAGGGCAGTGGGAACCATAGACCTTGACCTGGAAATTCCAGGCTGGGGTATAATGAGCACAGCAGGCTGGCAGGCGTGTGTTCCCCTCGTACATTGTCTGGGCTTTCCTTCCGCAGTGTGTTCTGGGGACCTGGGCTGAGAGCTTTGTCCTCCTTCCTCCTCACATACTGTAGTGGGCCTGTGGGAGGCAGGCACCTCTGAGCTTGTTATCTCTGAGCAAATTTGTCTAAATAAAGACAATCATTAAGAGCAGATTAAGAAACAGGGCCTGTAATCTCAGCATTTAGGAGGCTGAAGCCACCCATGGCCATGAGTTCATGACTACATAGTGGGTTCTTGGCTAGCCTGGGCTACAAAGTAAAACCGTTTCTCAAAGTATGAAAGAGAAAGAAAGAGGAAGGTCAGACACCCCTGTTCAAGTTGCATACATGCAAGGAATTATAAGAATTCCATTTGTTTTCTAACCCACTGTAGACAGAGAGAGATTTGTTAGGTTGCTTTCCTGATGGCCACTGCATTGGGAGGCAAGTATCCTTTGAAGGACCATATGCCTCCTTTGGTGACCCTTGGGAAAGTGAATGATTAGGAGTGCATTTTGTGGAGACAGCATATATAAAAAAGTGGGGGGGCCTTGGATTTAATCAGGGTACAAACCTCAGTGCCCCGCTCCCTGAACCCCTAATTGGATAGTAGTGAACTGTCCCCAGACCTCAGGGTTCCCTGACTGCACCCCAGCAATCACACAGATCCTCACTGGTTGGATCCGTGATGTTTCCATGAGAACCTGTGTCTAAAGTACTTCCTTCACAGATCAGGTGCTCTTGGGAGACTTTGTTCCATTTCTCCCTCTGTGTGTCCTTAGGATCCTGGATCCTGTCCCTTAGAGCTAGGACAGGATTGTGTGTCTCACTCTGGTTTTGGAATTCCTTTAAACAGGATTCTGTGTTTCTTGGCTTCCTGCCTTTACACAGCTGGACTGCTAGAACCTATCTTCCCTATAAACTGATTGGGTTGTGGTCTCTAAATGAGGCGTTTTGCTATTGGCCTGGACACAAGTGAATGCCCATCCTCCCGTGACCCCAGCCTCTGTGGAAGACCTGGGGGTTTTCTTTAAAGAGCTGAGTTTCAGGCACAGCACTGGGTACTAAAGATGAAGCAGGAAGAGAATCTTCTAGGGAAGAAGGTCTGGGCAAGCACCCAGATGCCTGTGCACTGGCTTCCTTCACACCATCCATGGTGGGGACTCTCCCAGAAATCTCGCAGGAAGTGGTTCTCAGGAAAGGCTCCTAACAGTAAGGACTCTGATTGATGGAGCCAAGGCTGTCTGTCTGATGCATGTCTCTGCTGTGTGTCAGGAGTGCTCAAGCTATTCCTTTGGGCGTTCTCCTGGGAACAACCATGCTGGACTTTCAAAGAGGGACTTAAACTGAGTCACCTGTGTCTTGTGTCTTCTGTCCTGTGAAATGGAAATCCTAAGTGATCTGTGACTTGGAAGGGCACTTGGTTTACAGGCAAGGGATACCCAAGAAGGACTGGAACTTTTCCTTATGTGTGGGAAGAATGCAGCTGAAAATAGAGCAGCCGGTCCTGGAGTCTGGGGGTGCGGGATTTTCTTCAGGGAATTTGAAATTATGCAACGGCCATACATCTGGCCGCAAGGTCTGGCTGAAGTGCCCATTCCTCAGCAGGATGTGATGGATAGGAGAGGCTCCAGAGCCAGCACTGTCCTGAGTATGTGTGTAGAGTGGGGTTTGGGGTGGGGGAAGAGGGGAGTAAGGCTTGAGGGGAGTGAGGGAGCCTCTGATGGGGGAGGGAGGAGATTGCCTTTTCTAATCTCTAGTTGTAAGCATTGCTGGCTGAACACTGGGAGCTTAAGGAGGGTTCTTGGAATTCATGAAAAAGTATCTTCTCTCTCTCCCTCTCTTTTTGCAGTTAAATATACATTATAAAGAATTTACCATTTTAGTAATTTTTAAGTGTGCAGGCTGCAAGCACACTCATGCTGTTTCTTGGCCCTCACCACCATCTGTGTCTAGAGCTCTGCCACCTGAGACATGGAGACTTTGGTGTCTTTTGTGGACAGGGCAGGGCGAGGAAGGATGAGGACTAGAGGAGTGTCCCTGACCTCTGAGTCTGTGGGAGATTTACCATCTCCCCGCATCTACCCCAATGTTCTGGGCAGCACATTGGCCACAGGTAAGCCCAATCCAGGGTAAAGGGACTTAGCTATGGACCTCACAATTACTGAAAGCACTGGCTAAACTAAACCTGAAGTCGGAGTAATTACAGAACAGCTAGCATAACTAATATGCTATTACTCGATGCTGTCTTTGGTTATTAACGTCAGCTGGTAATTCCTGGCTATAAAATTCAGGTACACAACAGGGCAAATAGATTGAAATAATTAAAAAATATTCAGTCTATTTTACTATTTATACTTAATTTTAATTTTTTTTTGTGTGTGTGTGTGTATGAGTGTTTTGCCTGCACGTAAGTGTACCACATGCATGCAGTATTCGAGGAGGTCAGAAGAGGGCATAGGATGTTCTAGAAATGCAGCTACAGACTGTTAGCTGCCATATGGGTGGTGGGAACCAAACCCAGGTCCTCTGCAAGAGCAGCCAGTGCTCTTAACCCCTGAGCCATCTCTCTAGCCCATAAACTTAATTTTTAAAAAACTGTCCATTTTACTCTGACTTGCAGTATTTATTTGCTTTAAACTTATGAACAGTTTAGTGGTAACAAAGTTTCTGTAGAATCTTCTAAATATTAATATGTTCTCTATAAACACTTTGTGTTAGGCACCTTATTTTTATTTCTGCAGATCTCTTGCAACTGTCATACCTCAGTAGAGCCTTGGGAAATAAGTATTTAAGAATGTAGGTGAGGGAATAAAGGTCATTATATTTGCTTATCACCCAAGTTAAGGACCAAGGAACCTACTCAGGTCTATTTTCCAAACAAGCTCTAGGTAAACTAAAAATATGAAGCCAAAGTAATGACTGAAAAGTTTTGTGTTTCATATTTGTTTTCATAGTAAATTATGAATAATTTAACACTGGTAAATATTTTTCTTACTTGAAAAAGCCACCACACATTTCCATAGTTTTAGTGTTTTGTTTGTCAATCAGTTGTCTTGATTGGTTCTCATAGACTCTAGTGAGTGCCAGTATGGGTCTCTCTTGACTTAGGAGGATGACTCTGTCCTGTTGGGGGGGAATTGTGGTTTGGCAAGGACCACTACATGCTACTGTGCAACTGACCACAGAGCCCACAGGAAGCCCCACAGGTACCTTGTGCCATCAACGGCCACAATGCTGGTATCAGATCCTGTCATCGAGAAACCACTGCTTTGACCAACAGCGGTTCATTCTCTGCTGTGGTTTCCCTCATTTTCCTTGTCTGACCATAAATGTGCTCTGTTTTAGGTAATAGGCCTTTTGAAAGTGCCATTTATGGCTTGCACAGTAGCAGTTTGGGTGCACCACCCATTATGGCCCATATACTTAAGAAAGGCCTTTGCTCTGAGCTGCTCACAGTGGCATGTGCACATAGAAATCTTCCAGATGAATCCTCTACCTCTTGTCAAGCACAGAGCCGGCTTTCTATCCTTTCTCTGCAGGTGTTTGTGATTCTGCTGAGTTTATTACAAGCACTTTCTGTTTATATTTTGTCTGAGTTTTCAAACAAGGTTTTAAAGATACAGATCAGATAATGTTTTCCCCAAGCAGTGATGTTTCCAAGGAGATGCCTCTTGGTTTGGGGAATGTACTGTCTTTTAGCAGCTGTCTTGTTTAAAGAGCGTAAATTCTTCCGTTTCTTTGAAAGTGAGCCTGGGTAAGAGTGCAGTTAGACTTGAGTTCTATCCTGGTCGTCTGGGATTAGTCTAAACATGTAGGCTTTCTAAAACATGTTCCATATCAGACAAGCAGGGTGAACACCTTGATGGCTATCATAAAAAAAGGACATTTTATAGTCTCTCTGGGCACAGGAAGTAGCAGTTCCAGAGCCAGCAGTACACCCTTGTACATGGTGAGATTTGAGCCCCCAGAAAGGAACACCCCTTTGTTGTCCTTGGGTTTTCCTGTCCTAGAGCAGGACAGTCACACCTGTGTATTGGGCGTATCACTAGTGCATCCTCTTGTGGTTATTCCTCTCTGTTCTCTGTTCTTCACACTTTCGGGCTTTTTCATCATCATATTTGGTTTCTACTGCTTCCTCTTGCTGGAATATCCTCATTTGCCATCCCAGGCTCTGGCATGCCAGCTGGGGCTCAGCGTTCTGTGGCCCTGTAATCTCTATGGACCATATATAAGTGTCCGGTGGGTTGCAGGCATTTCTGTCCACAAGCATTGTTCTCTCTGCCCTCTTCCTGAGGACCCCGTGTTACAGTGTAGTAGCTGGCACCTGCAGTGTTGGTCTTGCAAGTCTTGCACATATTCTTCTCCTGCCTCCAGATAGAAGGAAGGGCACGACTCCAGAACACAGTCTCCCATGCTCCTGAGAATAATACTTGATTTTCTTCAAGTTTCTTCTCATCTGCAGGCCCCTCTCCTGTTGGAGGTTTCAGGTTGGCAGGATGGGCTCTAGTGACGTCTGGGAATTACCTTCTGAACCTACACTATTGCATGCATAAACATTTATGTTTTTCCTTGTATCACTGAGTACAATTGTGAATTAAACTAGCCAGAATAAATGGGATGAATGTGATGACAGTGGACTCACTAACTGACAATAGAATCACCAATTAGGAAAATGAAATCCTGTTATCTTTTGTTGTGAAATAAGACACACCAGTCTCTTCTTGGATTCTCTCCCTTTCTTCCGCTCCCTCCTGCAGAGGAGATGGCATGACATCAGCTGCAATTTTAAATGTTTAATTGTTCAAGGAAAGACAGTGGGATACTCCAGCCACTGACTTCATGAATCCCCATTTTGGAGCTGTGTGTCAATCATTCCTGAAATATTTCCTTAGTCACTTAGGCTTTTTCTCATTCCATTTTCAGTGTGCTACAAACTAGGGCTTCTTAAAGGCTCAGCCCATGGAACTCAGAAGGATAAGTGAAAAATTGCCTCTGCGCTTTCATATTCAGTATGACAGAAGTGGGTCATTTTGCACGAGTGATGTTATCTTTTAGTTCCCAAGAGAAGGTGGGACCTTCAGGTGTGAGAAGTGGTTCTGCAGATGGGAAATCTTTACTCTGTACAAAGCTCTCTGTAGAACTGTCGGGTAAATGTGCCTGGTGAGTGTTAAACCAGTCTTTATGCTTGGAATGCTTCTGGTAATGTAAGACTGCACAGTGCGTGCTCTGGGTCATAGAGGGAAACACACCAGAAATTACCCGAGTGCTCCTGAATACTACAGACCCAATTAGGGACTTATCTGAAGGTACAATTCAGAAAAGGCAATAGGCTAGACTTAACTTGGGAGTCAGATGAAAGAAGTGGAGGCTGATGTCTGAGTTCAGGGGGTGAGGCTGGACAGGAGGCTGGAGGGAGGGAGGCAAAGAGAAAAGGAGGGAGAGGGAGGAGAAGAGAGAGAGAGAGAGAGAAAGAGAGAGAGAGAGAGAGAGACCCAGCTTCAGAAGCTGCACATATTTCATCCCAACAAAGGAATCCCATAGCTTCCCAAAAGTGGTAGAAATCATCCACTTCCACCTCCACCTGCCTGGCTGGGTAGAATTTGCTCTTCTTTGAAGGACAACTGGAACATCCCCATGTCTAGATGTGTACTGATACTCTTTGAGGGGTCAGTGGCTATGGGATGAAGTGGGGCATGAACGGAGAGTGGCTCTGTCCTCATGAGTTGGTGAGAACAGCATGTGAGGAACATGGAGATACGCTTGCATGTATCCTGAGAGAAGAGTTCCCTCTGCGATTAGGGACTTGCTGAGCATACTTCTCTGTCCCTAACCAGTGACTCACAGTCAATTGGAAGTGTTGCCCCAGGTCATTTCCACCACAGGCCCCAATGGACACACAAAGAGCCCACCAACTCATCACATACACAGCCATCCAATGGCCATGGTCACAAGGCAACTAATTATAGTCACATCTGTCTGAAACTGGAGGAGGACCAATGAGTTGGAGGTGAAGCTCTGGACTTCATTATCCTTTCCTCCGGGGCAACCTTTTCCCCAGCAAGAACATTTTCATGTCCGCCCCCGTCCAGTGGGAGAAAGGGAAGAAACGCAATGAAAATGAGTCAACAAAATTGTATGATGAAGGAAAATAGGACGAGAAGTACAGTCACATGTTGGTTGTAGTCGGAGCCAAGCCAACACCCTCGTTTCCGCAGAGTGTGGTGTTGGTGGGAGCCCCACATGGGTTCTGAAACTTGGTCTGTAATGAGAAACAGATGGAGCATGCACTGCACAGGCAAAAGCCTTAGTCATACTACGGGGAAGTGAGAGAGAGAGAGAGAGAGAGAGAGAGAGAGAGAGGCCGAACATCAGCAATTTCGTTGGTTTGCTAATTTTTAAATTTTATTTTCGCCAAGAATGTATCAACACTTGGTTGTTTTCAAACTAGAGCAGAGATGCTTTGTAAGTCTACGGAGTCTTCTGCTTGTTCTGTGTCTGTCTCCCGTTATCGAATGAGGCAGAAATGGGATTTTAGTGAGCAAAATTCTCCTGTTGATTGAATAAAGATAGAATGGGTTTTCACATTTCTGGGATCTTAACCATTTTAATGATTAAAACAAAATGATACTGATACAATAATAAAACAGATGCAGGTGAAGACTATGCGATGGATGTGAGTTCCTTTGCACTGCAGGGAGAGTCATTCGCTCTTAAATCTTACCATTGTATCCTTAGAAGTTCAAACATGCTGTATAAATGTAAAATCTTATTGTGGTACTAGGGATTGGCCTACCACACACTAAATACACCGTACCAACGAGCTATACTTTCAGCCCCTTTTTTACTTTTTATTTTGAGAAAGAATCTCACTACATTGCTCAGGTTGACCTTGATCTTGCTGTGTAGCCCAGGCAGACCCTGAACTTGATGTTCTACTACCTCACCTCTCAGGTAATAGGCTCTATTACCCTGTGCCACCAAACCCAGCTCAGATATAACCTTTTAAGCAATTATTATTTGTGCTGCAATATGGGACCTTTATTCTAATCTCTATTAAGTTATTGATTTTCTAATTCTAAGCACAGTTTTTGAGGATAAATTTTATGGAGGTTCTCAGCTTTCCAAAGGATTGTAGCCCTTGACCATTGATCCCACCCTTGGTGTATGAAGACTCTGCTTACCACTTCTCTTTCATTTATGAATGCTTTTGATTCTGCTCCAGTAACCTTGAAATTCTTTTTCTTTCCCCCATTCACATATTTCTTCCATTGGGTAGATAATTATTCTGAAGACCCCTGAGGAATTGCTATGACAGGAAGTGCATCGGGCTAGCAATGTCCCCCACGAAACTGTTTTGACATTCTGCACCACATAGGGAATGTGAAAAGGAATCTGAAAGATAAGCTGTTCGGACTTGGCAGATCTCCATATGTCCCTATTTGGAAGGATGCAAAACACATAAAAATTATTCAAGCAGGGATGTTAAAGGTCCATCTCCATGAGGAGCAGCAGGACCATCAGAAACATCAGGACTTATTCTGTGTGCTTCTTCCAGACATGACTCTGTAGTACACGTTGTTGTGAGTAGGTCTGTATGGCAGTGTACACTCCTACACAGTAGTGTGGCAGCCAGCCTGTGCTCTGGCTCACTTATATAAAGGCCCTCTGACAGTGAACACGCCTGTTCTAGTCTCTCATCCTCCCTTTGGGGAGCCCACTGTCATGTTGAGTCTTTAAATGACAGGTAACCAGGAAGAGCCTTCATTTCTCTGGGGGTTGCAGACCACATTCTCTCTCCTTCCTTCTTTTGGTGGAGTGCTATGCATAGTGAAGTCATTGAGTATTTTCAGAATCTGACACACTTTATGCCATTAATCCAATGGTTTCACTGTTTAATGGGGTCATGGAAGAAAGTTCTGCTAAGAGAAATGCTTTTAACATGTCCTGAGAGGTTTGCGGAGTTGCTCAGGGAGTAGAAAAGGTATTTGGTCAAGGGATTACTTTGTAGGGCCTTTTGCATTCCTTTCCTATTGTTTTTGTTTTTGTTTCAAGTTGGTCTTTGCTATTGAAGTTCTGTGTGTGTGTGTGTGTGTATGTGTGTGTGTGTGTATGTATTTGTGTGTAGCGGGTGGGGTGTATTTATTTTTCTTTTGTAACCCAAAACTTTACAAGAAGTAACTTAAGGGAGGAAGGGTTTATTTTGGGCCCACAGTTTGAAGGGGTACAGCTTCTCATGGTGGGAGGGTGTGCAGGTGGGTCTGCTCAACTCACTTTCTGGTGGAACTGAAACACAGAGGCTGAGACATGGAGCCAGACTGTCAAAACTCGAGGCTGGTGTCTAGTGACCTACTTCTATCACTGAGACCTCCTAAGAGCTCCACGTCCTACCAAAACAGCACCACCAACTGGATACCTGAGCTGGTTTGGGACATTTGACATTCAAACCATGACAGGAAACACTGGCAACTAATATGCTGCCTCTCCTCCACCCCTCCTTTCCCCTTCTTCCTTCCCCTCCTCCTCCTCCTCTACCTTCCTCCTTTTCTATTTCAAACACAATTGAGTTTAGCTTCTATTTGCAACAATTTTTCTTATTCTTCCAGGCTATGTGGTTCAGCTAGTGGGAAGAGGCAAACAAGACTTTCAACAATTGATTTGGTTTTCATTCAGTTTTCCTTCAGTTTGAGACATGTAACTCCCCTGGAATTCTTTTCTTCGTCCATCTAGGTCACTTACTCTCTCTTGTCTGTGGATGGCCAACTTCTGTGAGCAAGAACAAGCCCCACATGGCCTGTCCTTTGAGATTGTGCGGCCAACATTCCAAGGTCCCAAGGAGGCAACCTTCCTGACCGACTTCTTCCTGTCTTGACTATGGGGTGGAGTATCTCATGGGAAGAAAGAACAGGGCTTAGCTAATCTAATTGACCCTAGGAGGGGAAGAGAGCATGTACTTCACAGAATGTACCAGTTCCTTCTGTTCTAGGATCTGAAACAGATGGGCCGGGAGCTGGTGGCTGTGGCTCTGTCCTACTGCAGACGTTGGGAAGAATGAGCAGGCCTCATAAAGTTTCTCAGATCTGGAGCCAAAGGGGCACTGCTGGGCTTACAAACTGCGTGTATCTTCTTGTTTTGCTGAGGGGCCCAGATGTAAACTGTAATTCCTCAGGAAGTCATGAAGTTTGTGACACAGCCCTTAACATATGAGGTTCTCCCATGAAGCGTAAATCTATGTAACCCACAGAGTCATGGGCCCCTTTCAAGCGTGGCAGGTTACTTACACAGATAAGTCTTTTGTGGACAAAGACTTTTATTTTAATTAGTTGTTTCAGAAGCAAACATCAGGCCTGATTGAGAAGGGACCTCAGGGCATCGTTTGTGTTTATTTTAGCCTGGAACTGCAGCAGAAGACACCTCCTTTTGTCTTGGTGAAATCCAGCAAGGGCCACTATAAAATGGAAATCATTAAGGACCAGAGGAGTGACATTTGAAATTGGATGCTATTTAGCAAAGTAAACATGGGTCACATGATTTGTGCTTGTTATTCTAAAACTTGATGGTTGTTTTTAATAAAGTCCTTCACATAAGATTCAGGACCACCCAGAATATGACACAAAAATCATAATCTTCAAGCCATCTTTTTCTGCGTGTTGTGGTACATGTCTGTAACCTCAGCACTGGGGAGGTTAAGGCAGAACTAAGAGATCCAGACCAGTCTGGTTTACATACTGAGACCCTGTTTCAAGCCCCATTCCGAAATCTTTTTTTTCTGAAAAGCTGTTTATAATTTAGATATTTAACTCATTGGAATTGCCTCCTTGGGTCCAGAATTGGTAATAAGATTTCCTTAATGACTGAAAAACATAAAAATTTCCTATGTGAATAAAGCTATAGATGTGTTTGGTGTGGGGTTTTTAACATTTTTGTGTAATGTAGAGTCCCAGCTGCCGGGGAAGAAGATGGATGTGACTCTAGCTCTTTGTTTCTGGCCTTAGATTCTCTAAGGTATTTCTTAAGGCCTGCAGTATGTCCAGGCCAGGCTGCCCATTAGTTGCCCATACCTCAGGACTTCTGTGGAGTAAGCTCAAGAGGCCCTGGCCTTCTCTACTGTGGCCTGGAGTCCCAGCCTGGGTAGGGGGAGTCCTGTGCTTAGAGACTCCAAGAATGGCTATGGGAACCACTATGGGCAATTCATTTCTAAAACTTCCTTTAGATTAAATGGGGCTAAGCGTCATGGATGGTAGCAAGGTTTTAGACAGGAAAGCCCAGGTGTACCACGTAGTCATCTTCCGGTTCAGCTCTTTGCTTCTCTGCAAATGGGTTATTTCAAAGGAACTACCACTGACCTTCAAGTAGAAAATCTGAGTTAGTTTAGGCTATTGTTGAGTCTCTGCTAAGTCTGGACAGCTGGCTACTTCAAACATGTACCCTACAGGTCACTGAGTCTCTTCTTGGTTAATTTTACTAGATGACATGAATGGGGAAGAGATAAAACTTAGCAGAATTTAAAGAGAGGAGGAGAATGCTTGCCCTTGCTCCAAAGCAGAAGACCTGGGAATGGTGTACCCCAGTGATGAGACTGGCCTGCCACCCAAGAGGGACATGCAGTTGCCTCCCCTCCTGGGCTGTTCAGCTCTGGGCAGTAACCGTACCTGGTCATCGACTGGTGATTGGCTGGTGACTCATGTGAGCATTTGCCAACCTGCTCCGGTTGCATAGTTTGTCCCCAGCTCCCTGACTGCCTGAGTGATCTAGTGCAGCCACACAAGCTTTGCTAGGTCCCGTTGGGAGCATCTCCCACAGTGACACTACGTGCCAGCACTGTGGGTTGGCATCACACTGTTGCTGGGTAGTATCTGTAGTCGTCACTTAATGCAGATGAAATGAACAACATAACACCAGCTAAACAACAGGGAACAGACACCTATTCGGTTCCATCAGTTCTAAGTTGCCCAGTTCCAAGATGTGTTAATGACACTGAAGCTGGAATAGACCCAATGATGAGTGACATGGTGCTGGTTACTTAGTACTCTTCTCTCTTACTGTGGGCTTTGCTACCCATGTAGTATTTAATGAAACACAGCATAAGTCGGGCTCTGTGCTAAGCTCTGGGTTGGGCTTGAAGGCCTAGGGTATCCCAAGGGACATAAGTAAAGAACTTTGAGAACCCATGGACATTAGGTCAACTTGTTATGGGACAAGGTGATCCGAGGTGGGGACAGTGAAGTCGGGCATGCCTCTGTGTCTGTGTTCCTCTCTGTGTGCTTTGGATGGTCCTTGGACAACTCAGACAAAGGACGTTGGCCTCATCTCTGGATGACCCAGATGGTCACTGAAACTCCCATTGTAAAGCAGGTAGTGCACACAGAGAGATCTGAAATGTCAAGAGGACTGAGAGCACACACTGTGATGGCTGGAATGGGAGTCAGAGAGAGGAGCAGATCTGACCGCTGGGCTTTGCTTGGACTCTTGTCAATTGTCCCCATCTCCAAAATATAAAATTAAGAACAGCTTACTTACTGTCTTGGAGGCACTTGTTCAGATTTAACTCATAAAGTAAGTGTCTCCAGATGGAGTTGTTTTGTACAGAGCATCTCCATGGTGATGCTGCCTGGAGTATGCTGTTAAAAATATAGGCTTCACATAAGCAAAGTACTATTCTTAGCAGAATTTAATTTTTAAGAAACTGTTACCACCTGAAGCAGAATATGGGTCTAAATTTTATTTCAGACATGAGACAGAGCGGCTAATAAAGCTGACTAAATGGCTCACCCCACCCCTTTTTTTTCTCCCCCCCGACAGTGTCTTTGTCTATATTGGTCTAAAACTTGAACTCTGCCAAGGACATTGCAAAAGTGTGTTGTTCTGTTCTGTGTTTATCTTTTCATGTGCTGGCCGCTTTACATACTGCAAGCTGGGTTGGATTCTAATTTCAGCCTTGTCTTACCATCTTGTGTTGAACCACCTCACTGGGTCTTCGTACCTGTAGGATGAGGTGATTGCTTCCTGGCTGCTGGGCATTGAATAGGTTAACACTCTTCTCCAGTTCTTGCTGCTCTTTGGATTCCTTGTCTTGCATGTGAAAGCATGCCTTGTATGTTAGAAGTAAACACTATGTTTTGTTGTTGAGTGTTCTGTCAATGAATATCCGAGCTTTAATGGAATTTAAATTTAATTAAGGTCTTTAAAATTTAGGGTTAAAAATCAACTCATTCACTTATTCTTTCTGTAGTTTATTGCATATTTCTAAGTCCCTGGAGACACAGGGTCAAGCATAGTGTACCTTAGGGAGCCCTTGCTCTCATGGTTTTGGGTCAGAGAGAAGGTCATTTTATTAATCTTCCAACATGGTTCACATAATCCCTAGGTGAGTTCATATCCCACAGAAATTGACTGAGGATAACCAGTAGAGTGGAATGCTTCATTGACTAGGCAAGGCTGTGGTCACCATAGCTCAGGATTCCTCTGTAGACATGTATGACACTCCATTAAGTCATCTTCAGATGACAGGCAGAACTTGTCTCATAATTGGATAAAGATGCTGAAGTCATAACAATTGAAATGTTTTAAAATTTTTATTATTTTTATGTATATGAGTGTATAGCTTGCATGTATGTATGTATACCTATGTTGCACAATGCCCACAGAGGTCAGAAGAGGGCATCAGATTCCCCTGGAACTGGAGTTATGCACAGTTTTTAGCTGCCATATGGATGCTGAGAACCAAACTCAGGTCCTCTGCAAGAGCATCCAGTGTTCTTAACCAAGTCTCCAGTCTCAATTCAAGTTTGGCACAAAGCACCTTACTGCTAAACCATCTCACAAGCCCTTAAGTCAAATCTTGACCTTAATTTGAAAGTGACCTTCTGTTTAAACTTTTTTTTTTCTTTCTTGCAGGGTGATTGTGGTGGCTCTGGCTGTGGAAAATGTGACTGTCATGGTGTGAAGGGACAAAAGGTGAGTAAACGTGCTCGAAGTCAGATTCCTTCTGAATTGCTCCCCACTCTTGAAATTAACTGGTCAGAGCTCAGGGTAAAGCCTTCTTACTGCTTTAGCAATTTGTCCAGAGCAATACAAGGGAAACAAAGTCATGTTAGCACTGTTCTGAATATTATTAGTATGATAACCATTCTCCAGCATTTATCATAATCAGTGGCACTTAGTGTAGAAGAAGGGTTTTGGGGACTTTTCTTGTTTTGACTGTGAAATTTACCTGATTCTACTTCAAAGAAATTGTTTCCCTTTTTTTAGGTATTTGCTGAATTAATATCAGTATTGTTTTTAAGATATGCCTGACATGGCTATGGTTTTACCTGGATAGTTACTGCACAAAGGAGGTTTGTGCAAGCCGTTTGACAGCTTTCCATCAATCCCAGCCCACGTCTAAGCTCTCTCCTTCCCTCTGCCCTCCCCAGTTGTAGCGTACATTTTCAAATGTTAAAATTTGAAGAGCGGCAAGTACTTGTCAAACAACCTAAAAGAAATCTACTTCGAGTTACACATGTGCGCACATGGAACTAATACATCCTTAAAACTCTCAAGCCAGAGCTTGGAAATGTCAGCAAACAGGAATCAGCATCATTTGGTTTCCTTTGTAGCTCCTAAAGCTCTGGGTTTATGGGGACAGGGAGAGCTAGCATTTCATCTTGCAGGAGATCCGGCTCTGTCATACCCGATTGCCTGCTATGACTCTGCAGAGGCCCTTAGGAATCCCATACTCTGTGCAAATTTATAAATTTATACATTTTTTAAAAGACAAGGTCCCACTGTGTACCCCTGGCTTGCTTGGAACTATGTAGACCAGGCTAGACTTTATCTCACAGAGATCTGCAACAGAGATCCTCCTGCCTCTGTGAATACTGGGATTAAAGGTGTGCCCAGCTATAAAATTTATACATTTTTAAAGCTCAGTTCACTTTCTTTTTCACTCAAAAGTCTACCCATCAAAATTTACCAAGGTGAACATAGCAGGTTCAGCTTTCCTGAAGTTTTGACAGCTATCTGAGCTGGAGAATTAACACCTACAGGTAGAAGTGGGAAGGTCTTGAGAAGGACCTTCCTCATGTGGCATCCAGTGTCACCAGATGCCACTCTGAGGAGAAGCAGGCCTCAGAGCTTTGCCTTTCAAAGTTATGGTTGAGAAAGACTTGCTGAGGCTGTCACAGATCTGCTTCTGTAGACCGGAGGCACAGGTTGGGCTGGAAGCTATGTCACTGTCTTGAGCTTCTTTCCCCTTACTGATGAAGTGCTAGACTAGCCTCCTCTTGAGACCACCTTGATCTTAAGCTCTGGAAAGCCCAGAGCTCCTGTGTTGTGGAATCTACAGGATCCCTTCCCCTTTGCCAGCCAGCAGCTCTGCTGCTGAGTCCAGCACCTTCCCCATGTTTCTTGGCCCAACTTGCCCCTTAGCTTGGGGGCTTTTCCATTGCCCATGTTAGAGTTACATTAATTCTTATTATTGTATGGGTATTAGTGTTTACGTGCATGTTTGTAAGTGTACCACTTATGTACAGTGCCCTCAGAGGCCAGAAGAGGGCATCAGATCCCCTAGAACTGGAGTTTCAGGTAGTTGTTAACTGCCATGTGGGTGCTGGGTTCTCTGGAAGAGCAGCAAGTGATCTTAACCTCTGAGCCATCTCTCTGTCCCAGAATTATTTTTTATTGTATCATTCCATATGAGATTCTTAAAATAAAATGCTGGCGATTCATAAGATTTATTTTATTTTACTATTTTTTTTTTCTACTTTACATGTTTCTTAGGCCTGCATGTGTGTAAGTGTACCCATGTTGTACAGTGCCCATGAAAGATAGAAGAGGGTGTCAGAGCCCCTGGAACTGGAGTTATGGACTGTTAGCCACCATGTGGGTGATGGGATTGGAACCCAGGTCTTCTACAAGAACAACTAGTGCTCTTAATCACTGAGCCATCTCTTCAGCCCAGAGACATAGGTTTTAAAAATAGCCACATGTGGTGGCTGAATCATTTTAAATTGTCACATCTTTCTACACGCAGGCATGCTGGTCTGTGCCTTATCATCTTGAAAGTACTTCAGGCCCTATAGGGGGTCGCTAGCACCTTCCTCCCACTGGTAAGGGAAATTTGAACATCTGCTAAATTGCCTTGGCAGTCCTGTTGTTTAGTGGCCTCATGGGCCCAGAATTCTCCTCAGTGGGATTTCAGGTCATTCCATGCCTATCTTCCCAATCTCGGCTGGTAAGCGCTGGAGTTTGTGCTAAGCTGGTACTCAGTGAGGGAAAGCCCCGGCCCCCACGTTCTACCCATTCTTAGACTACTGATGTCTGGGAAAAGCTAATCAAGTGTCCAGGCCAGTAAAGGGCCTAGAACCACACAGTGAAGTCTGGTGCTTGAAGTCATGAGTCTGCTCCTGAACGACAAATGGATGTCTTCAGTTCCCATGGAACTGCTATTTGCTATTCTCAAATGCAGTTCACTTGGATTTGTTTTTTATAGGTTGAGGACAACACAGAGCTCAGAGAGTAACAACTACCTAGGTGGGAGAGGATGTTGAAGCCTCAGAAAGGTGGTGATCATTGTTCCCGAAGCTTGCTTTCTGGTATTGCTTTGAGGGATACGGACAGTGTAGCTCTCCGTCCACTGGTACCCTCTGTGGAAACTGGGCTATTTGGGCAGATTACCACGTTGCTTTGGGCTGTGTTCCCCCCTCTCTGTGGAGGTGGGATTACTGGACATGATGCCTTCTGTTCTTGTAGATTTGAGTGCATAGGCCATGTTGACTGATCTTGTCAAGAAATCAGTATAACACCAGGCGACACCGTCTGAGGTCAGCAGTGAAACTAAGCAGACTCTTACTGACTTTCAGAGTCTGGCTGAATTGTTTATTTTCCCACCTGCCTGGAAGGCCATTCATACACTCAAGTTAGGTAACTAATTTGGCTTTGCATACAATGGCTTTGTGTCCTCCAGTCACCCTGTGCGAATACCATCTTAAACTGATGATGGTTTATATGCTTGCCTACCCCAAACAGCCAAGTTAATAAACTCTGCTCTTGCTTGATAACCAGATTCCCTTAGCTAGCTGATGTGGTAGGAGAGGCAGCCCAGAAACAGGTATCCGTCCCATGTTTGGACGTTGGGCATTTATTCATTGCTGGGGCAGAGCTTGTTCAAGAAGTCTTTCTAGTCATTTGACCATGGTGGCCTTCATCGCTCCAAAATGATCACTGTTTTAGACCCTGTAATATCCAAAGAAGGAAGCTGGGTTAAGCCAGAGAGTAAGATGCTGCTGTTTTGACAATAAGTTGAAAGGCAGATTCCAGGAGAAGCAGTAGAGAAATTAAAAGTTACCCCTGTCTAAGAAGGGAGTGACCTGCAATCTGGAGCTTGAACAGATAGCTTCCTGAATGAAACAGGATCCAGGACATTGCATGTTCAGTGCACTTGACCTGCTTGGACATAGGCTCACACATACCTGGAGAGAGACCTTAATTTATCTGCATTAATCAGTGCAGACTGTCTGTGGCCAGTTGATGAACACCTACCTGCAGAGAAAAACTTGGAGCTTTCTGCATGGTGATTCCTGAAAGGGACCGTCCCATGGTCTTGAGAACACAGACAGCTTTATGAAGCAGGATAGTATTTCCAGGGAATCATGACAGCCACGTGGGTATTGCGAATCTTCATAGAATGCTTTAACACTGCTGTTTGACCCTTACCAAAGATGTGGGAGGAAGCACATTGCCCTGTGGTCGTTCATTGCACTGCCTGTGCATCATAGCCCCTCTGCACATGCCGGTTCTGCAGAGCAGTGATGGCCATTGCATAAAATGGTCCCAGGATTGCTGTCCAAGCATTACAGTCCTTCTCACAGGGCCACATTATCTGATCTAAAAGGGTTGGAGATAGAGCCAGCCTGGAAGTGATTCTGTCTCCAGCCTGGAAGTCTGGGAAGAATTAGGTGTAGGATTAGAGACAAGCATGTGTGGGATAGATAGTTAGACGAGTGATTTGTGGCAAGACCAGCCATTTATCTCCCATAGATGCTTGATCCAGTCAGCCGGGTCCTCTGTCCAGCCTACACACATCTCCACACAGACAAGAGTTGCTGTTCCTAGACACCAGACCTGGGCTCAGGTGTATCAGAATGGGAAAGAGACTGAGGCAGCCATGTCCACACTGGCTCACACATGGTGCTGAACATGTTTTTATGTGTGTTACTGTTAAACTGACTTTACCATGGAAGAAAACAACTAATGCAGGGTCTCAACTTTGCCTTGTTGAGATGTTGAGGAATGTTTTGTAGACTCTGGCCTTTACTGGATGCTAGTAACACGCTGCCTGAGATGCCCCTAGATAGGACTAGATGTGTCTTGGGGTAGGGATGGAGGGCATGCAGATCTCCATGGATGGAGAACTGCTGAACTATCCCACTCAGCTTCTAAAAGGACAACAAGATCCCAGTAGCCATCAGCACTGGCCAGTTTCATTCCTATGACAGGATAACTGAGCACCCGTAATCTGAGAGTCTGTCTAGTTTAACACATGATCTACAGCATCCTTGACTCATGACCAGAGCCTGTTTCTCTAAGCCAGAACTTTGATACCTATGCTGCTGTGGTCACCTACCTCTGAGCATCTTCTAAAGGGGCAGCAACAGGATAGCTGGAGGATCCCCAGGAACTCTTTATGGGGTTATGGGCAGGTCTTCCAGGTCCTGTTCCCCAGGAGACTCAACTGGACTATCAGCCTATTAGGCAAACAGGCCATAGTGAACCACTGTGTTGTGAAAAAGGACAGCTGGGTCCTCTGCCTGAGTCCCTCCTCTGAGACACAGGTCAGGGGGACCTGCATTCAGTTGCTCTCAGGGGAGGCCTGTTCCACATATCAACATGGCATTTTAAGTGTGCCAAGAGATGCAGAGATGTATCTCCCTCCCAATGAGGATTGGTCTGCCCTGCTTCCATTCCTGTTGAAACCCCTGGCTATAGGCAATACTGAAGGAAATTCTTGTCTACTATTAAAAGCCAGAACCTTCATTACTTATTGGGTATACATCCCCAGCTTCCCCTAGCAGTAAATGCAGCCTTATTACATATGCCCTGTGACCCCAAGTCCAAGACCATGCCACTGCCTTCCCCTGCCACATATGGAAGATGTGTTGTTCCTTTCCTTTCTGCAGGCTCCTTTAGAGCTAAGGTGAGCTTACCTTTTCTATCTGTAGGGTTTTCTCTTGGACAGCATGTGTTTCTAGGTTGTGCCTTTCCTGTGCTCAGAGCACAAATTGTGTCCAGTGTCAAAGATATGGACATAGGAAGGAGCAAAGCGAGGAAATCTAATCACAGCCAATTACAAGAAGAGAGGTGGAATTTTCCAGTCTTTCAAATCCATGTGCTGTTTTGCACTGCCTGTCCGCTATCCTGCAGTCGCTGGAGGCATTGAGCCATGCCTTCTGTCCCAGAACAGGAAATTCTGTGATTCTGAGAGCCTTGTGGCTCAAATTCTAGTCATTTTTGTGCTATGTTGTGATAATCACTAAAAATGCCTTAGGCCTTAACATTGCTTTTAAGAGAAAGGATTCAGCTTTCTCTACATCACAAACATGGGTATTTTTTCAGTTATCATTAGCTCTAAGGTAACATTCACTCCTGAGACAAGGACTGAATTTTATTGGCATTTTTTGAGAATTTAGTAATCTTTCATTTATAAGCACATGCATTTCATTGACCTTTTACTTTACATAAGGTTAATCATAGAAGTAATTTGGGTTATGATTTTATTATTAAGTAAAATGAAGGAATATAGTGTTTTATATATTATACCTTACACATGGGTCAATGACTCCATTCCTTGCTGTTCCTTGTATCTGTGTCTAATAGAACAGATTTAGACCTTTAAAAATTATAAAAGAACAAAATTGTGTGATATTGCAAATTTATTTCCCATACACTAAACTACACTGAGTATATTGTTTTGAATGTTAGAGATGACTGATTTCTTTCTAAAGAATAGACTCTTTTCTATAGCCAATAGAAGTACTTGTGTGTAGATTCTTTGAAACTTTGAGTCAGGTAACTGATCTGAATTAACAATAAGTTATTCATAAGAAAAATAAAATTTTAAAATATTTGCTCTGAAAAAATACTGTGTCTGATTTCATTTAGTAAGGATCTTAAAACCTAATTAATATGTTTTAAAAGAAATTCAATTTTCTTAGTTTCAAGGTGTGCAATATGTAAAATCAAATTGTATAAAAGTAATATTTACTGTAAAATATTAAGTTTTTCTTAATAGGCATGAGATTAGTGAGTGCACTGAGTACCTTTGGGTTATCCTAGGAATTAGTTATTTGTTTGTTTGTTTGTTTATTTATTTATGAGCAGGGTCTCACTATGTACCCCTGCCTCTGCCTCCCGAGTGTTGGGATTAAAGGTGTGTACTATCACCACAGGACATATTACTAGTGTTTTTGCACCTGGTGGAACATTTCAGAGAGGCAATGGTTTCCACTTCACTTTTCCCTAAGCATGGTCCTCAGGCTCCTTTTTGCGTGTCAGTACATCCTCTTTCGGTTGGGAAGGTTCCCAAGGACAGAGGAGTTTAGAGAGCAAGAATGAGAGTTAAATGCACATTTTTGCTGCAGGACCTGGACGCTTTGATGGTCGTTTATACCTGCTGAACCTCCCAGGGATGGCATACTACACGCCTCCCCATGCTTGCCCAATTGCAGGTGCTTTTTGTTTGTTAGATGAAGTCTTGACTCTGTTGTGAGTTCTGTCACCTGCCAATGAGTGACCTTAATCAAGGCACTTAGGGAAGTTACTCTGACCAGTGGGTTTGCTCAGCAGGACAGACTGAAAGGTGGTATACGGAAATGCAAAATGGGCTTAGGAAGTTTAACACACGCAAAAGGCACACAACGTGGAACTAGTGCCAGTTTTTCTAGAGCTGTGATAAACATGAGGAAAATTTGCTTGCCAGCTCAGGGCAAGGCACCCATAGACTACAGACCAGCTCCACACCCTAGGTGAGTTCCTTCATTCAGAGACTGAAGTTGACCAAAGAACCAGCCAGAAGCTCCCAGAACCCAAAGTGAGAGATATCAGAGTGTCCTGGCAATTACAGCAGCATTGATGGTGGGGTTTGTAGCATTTGGTGGAGGAAATGTCAGTCTTGGGAGGGCTTTTTTGGAAGAGTTGTCCAATTCCCATTAACACTGTGATTTTATTACCCGCTTCTAGGATCATTATCCCTTAACTAACATCCAGGATAAGCTGTCCTAACTTTCCCAGACATACAGTGTTATAATGCTAACTGCTTTTCCTGCCATGCATCAGCTTCCAAGTGCTGCCCAGACTCCCCTGTCCCGTACCATGGTTCCTTGGATGGGGAGGGCACTGAACAAAATGTCACTGAAATTCTGGGGATCCTGGCTTCTAGTGCTCCACTGTATCTGGCTCCAGCTCTCTGGGTACTGGGATTGTCTGCTGGCTTTGGCCATGTTCTCTTCTCGTTGGTGTGTGATATGAACCAGCACACACTCTTCCTTTTCCATGTGTATCTGGTGTCTTGTCATGCCAAGATTTTTTCCAGATGTCCAGATTTCCTATTTCCACACACTACACATGAATCATCCTCTGGCACAGTGCTCGTGAGAATCAGTGTGGGTTCACACAGCCATCTACTTTTGTCTTTCTTTGATAGTTTTCTGAAGACACAGGATTTAAAAAAATCTGCCTGAATCCCAGGCAGACCTGTGGCAAACCGCTATCACAGATCCATGCCCATGTGGCTGTGTCTCAGTCTGCACATCCTTGGTGTGTCTGTGCCCTGCCAGGGACCATGAGCCACCTCTGCCATGCACGGTTCACAATCATCTGCCTGGGCCTTAGCATCAGACCATGTGCCCATTGGCCATGTGCTTCTGAGACCATTTTACTCTGATGGATGTTGGGGTGACCAGCCTCAGCTCTCAATTTGCAGCTGTTTGGAATGCATCTCCAGTGCAGCTTGGAACGAAGTAAGCAGATTTGATTTCCCATGTTCAGAAAAAAACAGTAGGAAATGGTCTGGAAATTAGATCCAGAGACTGGCTCTTGACTCTGGGCAAGAAGTCAGTCCAGGGATCTGAATGTGATGCGCAGCCCAAGGTCTGAGACGTGGCTCCGTGCTTGATTGGAAGTGGTTTTCCCAGGAAAACAGGTCACAGAATTCAATGTCCATAGCTGACCCACAGTAATGTCATGTCCTGTGGCTTTTTACAGCCCAACACTTTGTGTGGGTACACACTCTCACCAGTGAGGTAGGCTCTGGCAGCCCTTGTCCTGTCTAAATATGGCAAAAATTATAATTATTTTTTTGTAAATGCCATCCTGACCAAACACTGGCTGGCAGGAAAGTGCTTTCTTTTAAAAGGAACAAAATGAGACTGTATGTTTTAGTTCAAGATCAAAGACTTGCCATAAAACAAACCCTGACAAATAAAAAACTGTGCAGTGGGGTTTCCCTCCTGTTTGTTAGTAAGATGTCCCGAGTACTCAAAACACACTTCGAGGCAGCACGTAAGGCTGGTTGATGAAGACAAGAGTGGGTGTTGGGAGCTGCACTCTCAAAACGACCTTAGCAGATCTCTGGGTCTTTGTGAAGTGGTTGGTGGACAGTGTGCAATTAAACAAAGGAAGAATTACTCAGAGTTAATGAGCAGACCAGATGACTTGGGGGAAGTGGTGCCCCTTTGTTCTATTTTTCCCCTTTGACAAACCCATTAAAATGTCAAAGGTGATTGAACTCTATATCCATGTATAGTTGGGCATTCCTCCTGGCTAGCCAGTTGTATAATAGTGCAATGCCTAGCTGGTCTCTAACTTAATTGACTAAATTTCTTCACATAAGATTTTGATGTGAGAAGCTGACAATAATTTGAGACTGATTTTTAAAGCAGTGGAACAAAACCATTCTTGGTGTCAGACCCCTTAGTAGGTTATTCTCCTAGCAGTCTGAGATTCTACCAAACATTGCTTACAGCGTCATTTACTTTCAGAAATGGCTGCTAATTGGGATGTTCTCACACATCCCCTGGGATCTTGAGGGGCTTGACCATCCAGTGTCTCACTGAAGCATGTCACATCCAGAAGTCAGCCTGTAGCTCTGGGTGGAGGAAAAGTCATGACTCTTCAGATGATGTGAATTCCTAGGTATGATGTGCCCGACCCTGTGCTTAGTTTGGAAATGGTTTCCTTTGGAAGACTGGCAAAGGAATGAATGGCCACAGAAGAAGCAGTGAACCCCTGAGCCTGAAGAAAGTTGCTGATTCCCTAGTCTTGTTTTTTCCTTCCCTCTGTGAACTTTCTGTGCTTCTTGGGGCAAGGTAGGCCTCGGCAGCGGTCAGTAAGGAAGGCGGCCCTGACCCCACAGCTGTAGGAGAAGGAGCACTGACCTGGTCATGGCATAGAGATGCTCTGAGCGGGCACCTGTGCTTGGGTCTGAGGCGAGTAGAGTTAGCTGGAGAGTGAGCACTGAGTGCAGAGCTGTCAGGATGTTCCAGCATACCAGGAAACAACGACACACCCGGACAGAGGACTCTTGACTTGAGTGGCCTCTGAACTTTACTTCCTTACCTCACACCAAGTTAACCCCCAAATGTGAAAGGCGTGCTTTCACGATGGGAGCTTGTGGCCCCCATGCCTTGGCACTCAAATGTAATGACGTGGGTGATGGAAGGGCCTTGAAGACTCTTGTTCCTAGACTGTGTCTTGACCATCATCCTGTGTATGTCCTCCAGTAGTTCCTACTGGTTTGAGGTGTCTTATGAACACTGCCCATGATTCATCCCAGTGGGTGAGGCCAGTAAGTGCTCTCAGCCTAGTCTCCTGCAGATAAGCACTTGGACCCCATGGTGTGGGTGTCTTCTTCAGAGGTCTTTGGTGCAGAGGCACACACTGGTGTGCCTGGACCACACACAGCGCTGGGAACAGGCTGATGCAGGTTCAACCCCACATTCTGGTCCCGGAGGGCGTCCTCAGCATCTTGCTCTAGACAGGGACACTTCGTTCTTCCAGAATTAATGGCGGGACAGTTAATTGAAGCATTTGTCTGCCAGGGCAGAGGTAATATACAACTACAGAGTCTTCTAGCCAAGCTAATAATAACATTCTAGACTTTGGTTTGAGGAAAAAGTAATGTTTTTCTTTTTTTATGGACCTTCCATTCTTTATCTCTGTTGAGAAACTCAATGCTTTGGGGCCCTTCGGATTCCAAGTCCTGATGATGTCAGCTGAGGCCCGAGATTAGGATTGCCATGGTGTTGATCTGGGGGGAGTTTTACATGTGTGCTTCCTGGGCCACACTCCACCCCTTACCTTTACCTGTCTATGGAAACCTGTTCTTCATGTCCCTCTCCCACAGTTCCTGGTTCCCATCGTTAGTGCCCTCCTCGGGCTGATCATGGCGCAGGTTTACCTGGTCTTTTCACCACTGCAGGATTCCTTCTTTGCTCCTCGATGGGCAGTTTTGGAGGCCAGTATCTTGGGAATTCACCTCAGCTTAACCTGTGGAGATAAGGCAGAATGGAGTGGGACTCTAGATGGGGGTGAACACCAACTGACTGGCTAACACCAGGGCTGTGGCCAGAGGTGTGAATCAACACTGTGGACCACATGGTGTGGTTTGAACATCAGCAAAAGTGACTAGAGGCCCTGATAATCTTACATAGGATCAGGACTAGCCTTTTTTGTCTTAGTTTGTTTAAGATGCTATAACAAAGTACCTCAGACTAAGTGATTTGTAAACAACAGAGATTTATTTCTCACAGTTCTGGAGGCTGGGAATCTAAGGCTGGAATTAAGGACTGAGTGTCTGGTGAGGGCCTGCTTCCTCACAAACTCTGTTCCCCTTGTGTCCTGGGGTAGGAGGGGCCAGAGAGCTCACTAGGTCCCTTTTCCAGACGTTGATTCTCCTATGACCCCATCACCTCCCGGTAGGTTCCACTTCTTCATCCCAATGCCTGGGGGCTTAGCCTCAGCATATGAATCCATCATTCAAATGCGGGATTCATCCTGCGGAGACATGGCTGGCCAGTACTGCACCTGTGCAGCAAGGAGGACAGCTCAGGGCAGCTGTGTTTACTCGGCTTGTCACTGGGTGTGGACTTCTCCATCTGATACATTCCATCATGGTGACTCCAATAGGAAAGACCTCTGACCTCTAAAGGTCTCTTCTAAATCTGAGTGTCAGCACCCAGCCAGCACTAGGCTGTCCAGTGTTTTATCACAAGGCCCTGGAATGCACCGACTGGCAGGACTCTCCACTGACTGGAAGCAGAGGAGGTCAACCATGGTGGTGGCGACTTTATAAGTAGACATATCCTCAGGGTCAGATGCTTTTCCAGTGATGTGTTCTGGGAATGGGGCCCTGTGATTCAGCAGCATTTAGCCATGTTCCTTCATCATTCTTTTCTCCTGCGAGCTCTGTGTGAACCTTCTAATGTTTTGAGCCCAGTTGCAGTTGGGGTTCTGTTCTTTGTCTGGAGAGCTTACCAGACAGAGAAGAGTGCTATCTGAGTTTCTTCATGCTCTCTGCTTTTCCTCTTCCTAATGTACCCAGTTCTCCATATTTCAGCTACAGAATATTTTTCCTTTGAGACAGAGGCTAGCATTCAAAACAACTGTCTTAAATCCCACCTGACTGTCTTAAACAACTTTTCTGATTATTGTCCCTCATCTAGAAGCAATTTTTCAGATACCATTTCTATGATCTTACTGTTGAATAAGGATCAGGAACTGAAGAGAAGAGCACAGGCAGGGTTTAGCTCATGCACATGGGAGTGGGCACAGCCTCTGTTCCTTTCCATGCCACCCATTGTCTTAGGTTTCATGTTCCAGACTCATACTGTGTGTCTTTGATCGGGGTGTCCCACCTGAGGCTATGCATGCACATTCTTCGGTGCACATTTTTCTGAGTGTCCCACATCAAGAGAAGACAGGTGCCTAGATAGCTTATATCTAAGTCTTTATTTTACATATTCTGTGATGCTCCAAGTAGTGTAAGTACCAAATAGAGATTTAGTTTGGCTTTTTAAGGACATTTGGACAGTGACAGATGCACACTTGCACTGGACACTGGGCGCTTAATACTCTGTCCAGCATTTTGCTCCTGAACTTGTCACACTCTGACTTCTTTTCCTAATTTAGTGGCGATTTGAGGACAGGGTGTGTGACCTACTTCAAAAGCGGAGATCTTGAAATTTCCTCTTTAGGTCTCTGTTCTACTGTGCTCTGGAGTCTCTAAGGACCCTGTGGAAGATGGACAGAACCTGGGTCTCTGTCTGGAATTCCATTTGGGAGCTCAGACTTTCTATAAAGCAGCTTTATACCTGGGGGACATGGGAAGGTCACTCAGAGTCCTTGGCTGGTGAGCTTCCTCTTAGAACAACAGGAGCTGTGTCAGTTGGATTTTGTCTTCCAGACCCTGGGCTCTTAAGGTAGAGCACTGCCTTAGTAAATAGCTTCCCCGACCTCCTCCTCTTTGTCTGTCCCTGTTGGTTTAACATAGTTATGCTTGGTCATCTGCCCTCTAATCTTTTTTCTTTCTTTCTTTCTTTCTTCCTTCTTTCTTTCTTTCTTTCTTTCTTTCTTTCTTTCTTTCTTTCTTTCTTTCTTTCATTCTTAGCAAAATATATGGGAAAATGTAATTAAAAAAACTGTATATCTATAATCTATTTTATGGTCTACTTAAGGCCTCATAATTAGCAAACTGTAATGAAATTTATTTCTGAATCTTAATTTCCAACCAAAGAGTTTACTGTTTAATCTATTGATATTAAGTAGTTAAAAGCATAAAAGCAGGAAATGAGACTATAAATTCAACATTACTTTTAAAACCTCTACAAAACAGGCATAGTAAAAATGGTACAAAGAAATTAAATGTAAATTATCTTAAAAAAGATACCAGGGCCACTGTCTGGCTTCAAATATGCCTCACTATCTATCCTCTGAAAGATTCCATGTCAGTTCTGTGAACATAAAACAAAATGAAATTACCAGTTGAGAGAAAGCCATTTTCAAGTACTTAAGTCATTATTTATTGTGCAATTCTGCACTGTTATGTTCTATGGATTGTGTAATTACACTTTTCTTAACAATTTAACTTCAAAAATTAAGATTTTTGACCCCAAACAACACAGTTCAGGTTTCTATTTCGGATCCTGCCTTGGGTGGCTATGCTTTGAGAGGAGCATTGACATTTAGTGAAAATAGGCTAAAAAAATTCCAGTATTTGCTGACTCAGGTCAACTTGACTGTGGCCTTCTGTGTTCATGAGGTTGAGCTTGTAGTGGGCTCTGTGAAACCTCAAGGTCAGACAAGGTCATCGTGTGTTCAACAGGAAAAGTTAATTCCTCTCATTTCATTCCCTCCCCATTAGCTTGATCTTATTGTTTAGAGTCATGTGATTAATGGAGTTTGAAATCTCTGCAGTATCCCAGGGGAAAATGGATTCTGTTATGATATTTGCCTAGTAACTTGGATAGGGAGGAAGGAAATGATATATGGATGGCAAGCATGTATGCCATCAAGCATGTATGTGCCAAATTAATTTGGGGCCTCATTAGGGAACGTTGTGTTGGTATGTGGTGACCTTACAAACAGGAAACAAATTTGATCAAATATTCCAAGATTTGGAATACTGCTCTCAGGCCAGCCAGGCAAGAGTGGGTGTACCTGGAAAATCAATTTTCAGAGAGAGACCCAGTGATTGGCACTGGAGTCAACACCATGGTCTTCTGGTTCCAGATTAAGATTCTTTCCCCATCAGCACAGTTAATAAAGGGAGAACAGAGGAAGTGCTCATGGACCTGCTCATTCTCTGGAACATAGATGACTGTTTTTGCAGCCAAAGTTGATAAATCAAGTTTCTAAACTGCATCCTTTTGGTGGCTTTACATTATTTTCTTGTTTTTTTTTTTAAATAAACATTTTATATTTCCTGATTCATTTGTGAGAATATTTGGCAAATTCCCTTTTAAACCAGAAGAACATTTTACATGCTTTTACATTATTAAGTATGATTCTTAATGTCAGGGCCTCTTCTCTTCCTTTCCTTTTGTGGCAGTCATGTAGCCCAGGCTGGCCTTGAACCCTTGATTTTCCCACTTCCACTCTGAGTGCTAAGGTCGCAGGCTTATCCACCATGCATGGCTTATCAGGGTATTTCTTTTGCATTGTTCATGTTTACTGTTATCACAGACAAAAATAAAAAAATCCATGGCCAGCTTGTGACACTTCCTGACATTTGTATGTCTTAGTTTTGTTCCAAGACCCTGCCACACCCACATACATTCTCAAGTTAGCAACATCCTCACCCTCCACGGGCTACCTAGGAACCAGGGAGTGTTTTTCAAACTTCTGGTAATGCTGACAATTTCTATTTAGACATATATTTGAGAGATAATGAAGATAAGGCAAACTTATCTTTATGGGCAAGAGATTTATTTTTTCTTGTGCAGACTCAGAAAAGAGCCAGCCTCCTGTGGAAGCCTTGTTATCTGTGTTCCTGTAGTCTTGGTCCTTCCCCGAATCCTGCATTAAGTTAGGACATAGAGTTTTGATTGGTTTCCTGGAACTTGGAAAAAGGGCAGCTGTGATGCCACAACAGGTACTGGGTAGCTCCTAAGGACCATGAATGCCAGGGTTCCCAGCTCCACAGCAAAGTTGGCATTCTTATAAAATCTTCTTTGTACTCTGAGAACAGCCTCAGTTAAAAGGAAAAGATCGTAGTGGAGGAAGCACAAAGCAGAAATCAGTGGGTTGAGTCACAATGGTGGGGCATTTCAACACCCCCTGGATGGGAGCCTAGGGGTACATCCAGGTGGTGTTTGCACTTCTGCACGTCATTACCTTGTGGAATTGCTTTATCATCTACACCGAGGCTATCTCCTTGCTAAATGGCCCCTGGTGTGGTCTTCTGGCATCCCTGGAGTGTCCCCCTGTGTGGGGTGATCTTAGGGTAGCAGCTTATGCTATTCCCTGCCCCTCTGGAAGTTTCACCAGAGAGCTGTGTGGCAGCTGTGTAGCTCAGGCTGGCCTTGAACTTATTGCAGTTCTTCTGCCTCGAGGGCTGGAATTACAAGTGTGAGCCATTGTGCCTGGCCTAAGAATGTGCAAGTCTGCAGAAGAGAGACAGAACATGGGTGACAGGCATTAGCAGATGCCTTAGTGACCTTTACCTTCATGAGAGCCTGTGTTGATAGGTTAAGTTGTTAACAAGACAGCTCATGTTACCACCTCTTTGGAAGCTATGAAAATTGGATGTTTTCCCCCGCTTTACAATTGACAAAAGCCAGGAGAATGGATTAAATTTCCTTAAGGCATAAGTTTCCTATAAACTGAGGAAGAGATCCAAAGGCAAACCTTTTAATGTGTTTTTTTGGCAGTGGGGTGTTTAGTCATAGTGGATTTAAGAACACCCTGCTGTCATCATATCTTTCCAAACTATATGTTATTGCTATATAGTCATTAAAAAAAAAATCCCAGGGTTTTATCAGTTTATAAACTAGACAAAAAGCACCCACAATCCAGGAGGGAGGGAGGGAAAGAGGGAGGGACAGAGGAGAAGTGGGAGGCAGGAGTGAATATGACCCTAGTCCTAGGTCCTAGATGAAACCATCATTCTGTGAAGTTAATATTTATGAATAAAACCAAGAAAATATCCGCAGTTCACATTACATCTGAGGTCATACCATTTTCTTATCATTTAATAGCCTTGATATTTAATTTCAATTAAAATTTCAATTCTAATTGAAATTCCTCCCTGACAGCTTTATCTCTTAGACCTTTGTCAAGCTCCTTTCTCTCCACTCTGAACACATTGCATGTACATGCATGCACGCGCGCGCGCACACACAGACACACACACATACACACACACACGAGTGCAGAGGTGAGATAGGGTCTCATTAGTAAGTAGCCCAGGCTACTCTTGAACTCCTCATTCTCCTGCCTCTGTCTCTTGAGTACTGGGACTTCAGGGCAGCACACCACACCCAACATTTACTCCAATTCTCATGTGTCACATGCTGGATCTACTGAAGAAATGTGGTCCTGCACTCCCTCTGGTGGCCAGATCCAGAGCCCACAGAGGCCCAACAGACCATGAAGCCAGCTTTCTGGAAGTTCCTTGTGTCTAGAGTTCTTCTCCAAGAAGGGAACATCTGACTGGGAACCCCATGTGTGTACAAAAGGTAGATAGCCCTGCTCTGTAGGTGGAGCCACCTGGTGACGTGACCTGAAGCTGCCCAGGTCAAGAGGGTAGACAATGGGTAGGGTGAATGACCTCTGAGGTCTTCTGAAAGCCATGGAGAAGGGAACTTCACGTCAAGTGTGTGGTCCGGAACCCAAGGCTGAGAACATAGAATGCTCTGCAGGTGTAGGACAGGCCAATTCCAAGGGTTTGCCAGGAAAGTAGAAATGAGCTTGTGACTGTAGGTCAAGCCCAAGAGGGAGGGAACCCGAAGCACCGGCCGGTCACAGAAACATGAGCTCAGCACCGGCCTTGTCTTCTGCTTTGGGAACCTGTGTGTTTCAGGAGAGCAACTTAAAAGAAACATACGGAAGGATTATTTTGACAGCAAACTGCTTCTCCAACTAGTGAGAAGTGTCTGCAGTTTCACAAAGATCCTTGAAAATTAAAGTTTTCCTGCCACACTTTACCTCCATCCAAGGAGTCAGATGGTCTGTTTGCTGTGGATGGTTCTATGCAGTCTTAATTTATAAGGTGGTATTCACAGCTCTTGGCTATTCTTGGGTTGTGTGATAGAATGTAGGTCTTACTCTTAGCAAAATGAATCCTTCCATTGTCTCAGCTATGTGGGTTCTGCCCCCTTTTTCTCTAGCAGTGCTATATTTCTGCCACAGTGTCAAGCACACAGCATGGAGCGAGCTCCCAGAGGGGCCCTATCATAGAGTTTTTCCATGACCCGGTGACACAGATTGGAGCCTGCCCACAACTTTCCCAGCAGTATCACATTCCGGAAATTGTCCCGCAGATGCCTGTTTGGCTGGGCTCAAGGAATTGAACTTGTGGAATTTTTGGCCGAGCGCCGTATTCCCCCGTTGACCGTGACCCATCATCTGAGATCGTTTCCCCATAACCATATGCGTGGGGCTCTCTGGAAGAAAGCAGTTGGCTTTTCTCTTTCTGCCTTTCTTGGAAAGTGACATCTCAGGCACCAGATGGCAGAAGGGCAGAGCTAGCATAGGATCATGTCCAAGATAGGTTTCTCCTGTTGCTCCTTTAGCTGGAACATTCAATCAGGCATCAGTGGGGCCTCATGGGCTGAACCTGTGCAAGGGACCTAGCATCCATCTTGTCCAGGATTCTCCTCCATCTAACCTTTTAAGGATGTCTGTGTGGTCTTTCCCCTCATGCTGAGGTAGGGCATACCACTAATAACTTCATCACCCTGTCTCCAGTGTTAATGAGTTCAGAATCTGTACCAAACACTAACAGAATAACTTCTTCAAGGAAGAGGTAGAAGTGAACTGCTTCACTCTCTCTACTTGGCATTGATTGTCTGATTCTTTCTGCTCTCTATGAACCGAGTCCATGGAGATCCTTGCACTCACTGGTGGCTTCACATGTGAGGAAGCCTAGGCCGTGGCAACATTTTTGCGTGTGTATAGTACCTTAGGAAGATCCATGCTCCTTGTTTTAATGTGAAAAACAATTAAAACTTCATTTAAACATCAGGATTCCATGTGGGCCATTGAAACAGCCATAATACAGCTGCTTTAACTTTTCTTTTAGCTATATCTCTTAATATTTATTTTTTTTATTTTCATTTTATGTGTATGCGTGTTTTGGCTGCATGTATATAAGTGTGTCCATGTTGTAAAAAGCCTGCAGAAGCTAGAAGACAGTGTCAGATTCCCTGGAACTGGAGTTAGGGTTGGTTGTTAGCCACCATGTAGATGCTAAGAATCAAACCCAAGTCACCTGGAAGAACAGCAAGTGTTCTTAACCGCTGAGCCATCTTTCTAGCCTTTTGAGATATAATTTTATATTTTTTATATATATATATATTTTGAGACAGGGTCTCACCTTATAATCCAGGCTGGTCTGGAACTCATTATGTAGTGCAGGCTAGCCTCATACTTGTGTCAATACTCGCTGCCTTCCCCCAAGTCTCCCAAAAGTGCTAGGATTACAGAGTGGCCCACCTGGCCATCATGTGGGATTTGACAATAAGATACTTGATAGTTGTTTATTTTAGGTTAATTTGGGGTTCACTTCAGTTTTTGTGGTTGGTAATTCTCCCTCAGATTTAGTAATTCCATGCTATTTCAACTTCAACTGTTTTAGGTACTCTGTTTGAGATCTGATTGGGATGTGAGGGAACTGTTAGGGGACTTGGCTCCCTCAGTCATGAACTCTTCTGTGCATTGTAAGAGGCAGGGAAGTAATTGGGTATTACAAAGGAACCCTCTCTTTCCACATTTTATGGGTTCTTTATGTCCTTGCGTAGATAATATGGTAAGCAAACATTTTAGTTGCTCCATGCGTGAACCTCCATTTCAAGCCTGATTTGGAATGGCTAATTTCAGTCCCACAGTGATTCTCCATGCCGCCTCCTGTCATCTTTATAAACAATGGCGTTTTGTTTGTCCTCTGTAAGTTCTGAGTTTCGTCTAAGAACACAGCCATAATGACTATAAACTTTCTTTGTACGGATGCAGTAAACATGGACTTTTTAAAGTTTCTGTGTAGTTCGAAGGAATTTGGGGGTTAGGATGATCAATTTTTAAAAATTGATACATGATATTGATACACACTTAATGGACACAGCAGGATAATTTGATGCCTGCATTTCAGTGTGTAATGGTTGGGTCAGATCAGGGTAGCTGGTGCTCTGCCCCTTCAGTAATCTATCGCTCTGCGCTGGTAACCTACACGTTCTCATTTTGAATCTTACATTCTGTATATTGGCGTTCAAGAATGAACTGCCAAGCATGACCACATGGAAGCTTTTTTATGTAATATTTTACAAGCTTCTTTTTATTGATCTTCATTATTTTCCCCTCCACTTCAGGGGATGGAACCCACGGCTTCAGTTGCTAAGCAAGTGCTCTACTGCTGAGCTCCACCCCTAGCTCCTTGCTGACTCTGTTGATTACCATTGCTGTGATAAACTATGCTTGTGGTGTTCAGTCCCGCCTGCAATGAACTGAGTGGCCACTTTGTCCTCTGGCCTCGCCTGTAGCACATTGTGGGAACTGGATGCTTATTTACCTTCCCCACACTGCGCATTTGGCCTTGAGCTGCAACTTAAGGGGTGGTCACAGCTGGAGTGTTGCCCCTTGCAGCTGCCGAGTCTGGCTTGGAAACTGCTGGCACTGATGGCCTTCACGCAGTGTGTCCGGCTCTCTGCTCTTCCTTCTTCCCTAGTGGAATCTTCTGGAAGCAGTTTGGAGCCATCTGGCTCCCATGCAGCACATGCTGTGTGCCAACTCAATGTAAACCTGTTTGAGTACTTGTCCCGTCCATCTGCTCTACCCTGTTCTCATGGCAACTTTGGGGAGGACACTGGGTAGTAGTAGATTATTCATGTGGAGTTTTTTTTCTGGGAAAAAGATTAGGTAAGTTTACAAATGGGAACTAGCAAGACGCATGGGGAGGGAGGAGTCATTTCCTTCTTACTTCATTTAAAACTCTTGAGGGATGCAGTTGCTTAAGCATTCTTCTGACATTTGGGAAAGAATGTGTTCTTGTGGTGAAGGCAGAGCTGAGAATTCAGATTTCTCCCTTCTGTTCCCAGGAGTATGAGGGGTCATTAGTGACGTGTGACCAGTCCATTCAGTGTGGGCTTCGAATTCTCCCTGGGAGATGGACTAAAGAAGGTCCATACTAGGGGCTGCTATCCTGCTGGGGAAT
Source organism: Eospalax fontanierii (assembly GCA_035773235.1). NCBI lineage: Eukaryota > Metazoa > Chordata > Mammalia > Rodentia > Spalacidae > Eospalax > Eospalax fontanierii. The sequence continues at coordinate 43,165,443 of CM069524.1, forward strand.
CCTTGAATTTGCTTCTGGGAACCAGCTTGCTCTAGTGACCTAGATAAAGAAGGGACATGGGGCAGCCTGACTTCATTTCTAATTCTGGGTCAGAGCTGACTCAGTGAAAAGCTGGTAGCAATCAGTTCATCTGGCTCCAGTCCCCACACTCATGCCATGATTAAATGAGAAGTATAAAAAATCTTATCTTAGCTGGTCTCCTGGTGACAGTGCCAATATCAATTAAACACTAAAAATACTCCACAGACAGAATAGCAAGCCTCCCCTGATGTGCCTCATTACTTCCTCCTACTTCATGTTGGGTTATTTGAGGATACACAGTTCAATTTTTATTTTATTATTTTACTTTATTATTTTTGGGGCCAGCTGTTTGCTGTTCTGTCCTGTTCTATTTTGAACAGATTTTTCTGTATCTGAAAATGGGTGCTCTGGTTTGGTGACCCAGTACAACAGCATCTTTGTGTTTCCTGTAGTTTCCTTGTGCCACCGTTATCGCAGGTTAAGGATGTGGTTCTATCTGTTTCATTCTAAATTTGGATATAACTAGGAGAGAGTGCACCTCCCCAGACATCACTAGGCCTCAGGAAGAAGGATCCAGAATTCTACATCAAACCCTGTGCAAGGGTCCACAGTGTGTATGCATTGGCTCCTTCTGGCCCAGCGGGCCTGCCAAATTGTAAGAATCGATTTTCCTTAGTGTCTTTACTATCTCCCCTCTCCTGGAGTTTAAAGTATCTCTCTTTGTTTATTCACATGCAGTTTCTAGACTCCTAACTTAGGCTCCAAGTAAATGTTCCCACGGAGGCCGTTAGCTGCCATCACATTGCTGTTGTGACACCTATAAGTGCTAGCATCAGTTGAGCAGTTTGGCAAAGAAGGACAGCTTTGTCTCATTTTGATAATGTGATGGTGGAAAACTTTTCAGTAACCCTTGGTGGATGATGTGCTATCTGGGGGGTCTCACATAAATATTTATGTGATGTAATACATACTATCTCAGTTTATTTTTATTTTACACTAACAGAGCGTGGAGAAAAGCATTGAGCCCTAAGTGATCCCACTGGCAAGCTCCAAAGTATCTTCCACTTTGAAGTCAACTAACAGCAGTTACTTAAGGAACTTGGGTTGTATTGTAATGTTGCATGAAAGTATGCATACTGCAGAGAACATAGTTTTTTGTCTTCGTGTCTTGGTCATGAGTTTTACAGTTACTTATTTATTTTTAATGTGTATGAGTATTTTGGCTGCATGTATGTAAGTGCACCACATGCACGCAATGCCCACAGAGACTGAAACAGGGAGTTAGATCTTCTTGAAATTGAACAGTTATGGACAGTTGTTAGCTGCTGTGTCAGTGCTGGGAACCAAACTGGGATCCTCTGCAAGAGCAACAAGTATTCTTAACTGCTTGAGCCATCTCCAGCTCTATCATGAGTTTTTTTTTTTTTTTATATTGGCAATTGAAATATAGCAATCTTTAAAAAATATTACTTTGGCTCCCTTACTTAGTAACAGAATACACAGTATTTCTGTTCAAATATTGGTGCCTCCTTCCTCCACATTTCTGTCTCATTTATGTTTCCTTTTGGTTGTCGTAGTTTGACATCTAGCCTCAACTCCTCACCTGTATTTCCCAGCATTCTGCTCCTCCCAGCTTTTCCTGTATGTGTTTTGCATTCATCCCAGAATCTCACAAGGTATTTTCTATTATTTGTCCTTTTCCAATGTATTGTGGTCCTTAAAATGTCTGTCATGTCTTTGTACTCTGAGTAATATTCCTTATTTTTAAAAGGTTATTTGTTTTTACTGGATGAGGGCCGAAGCCACTGATAATCTTTGATCATTCCTTTGAAAAATTACTTTTGATAAAGGAGCATGGCTGGGTGTGGTGGCAGGCAGATTTCTGAGAGATTGAGGCCAGTCTGGTCTACATATTGAATTCCAGGTGAGCTGGGGCTAGGGAGAACTTGTCCAAAAACTAAAAAAGAAAAAGAAAAAAAAAAGAAAAATGAAAATGATTGAAGCCCACCATCAGCTTGTTGATCACTTGCAAGCTGAAAAGGGACTGCGGCTCTGATTCTCAGCGACTCCAAAGGAATCTAAAGAGAGAAACGTGACTGACAGGCTGATCATGAAATCTTAGCATGACATCTGTTAAAAACAAGAGGGTTACCATAACTGAATGAGATTATAGTCAATTCACTGAAAAACCTAATTATTATTTTACAGACTTGACAAATTATACAGCACTTAATAATATATACAAAGAAGTGTGCTAGGTGTTATATATTAAGAGTTTAAAAGAGAACTCTTAAAAAACACCTCGACATCTGTTCTCAGAAACTCACTGTAGACTCTTGCAATGTTGGGTTGTACTTAGAAAGGCTGAGGCTTGAACTGAAGAGATGGCTTCAGTTAAGAGCGCTGGCTGCACTTGCAGAAGACCCCACTCTGAATGCCAGCATCCCCATGGTGATTAACAAACGTCCTAACTCCAGTTCCAGGGGATTCAATGCCCTCTTCTGACCTCCACAGGCATTGCACAACACAGGTGCACTTATATATATGCAGGCAATACACTCAATCATAAAATAAAAATAATAAATAAAATGCTTAAAAAGAATGAAAAAAGGAAAGGCTGATGTTTAGTCAAAGTCTTTTAGTGAAAAAGCCAATAGGGTGTGTAAATTGGTGGGTAGCTCGATGATATGTGGGTGAACACATGGTAGATGGATGGCTGGATGAGTAGACGAATATGTGTGAATGGATAGGTAGGTGAGTGTGCAGGTGGAGGGATAGATGAATTGATGGATGGATGGACAAATGGATGCAAAAATAGATGTATCGATGGGTAGACTAATGCGTGGATGGATGGGTAAATTGTTGGATGGATGAGTAGATGGATGGGTACATTGATGTGTGAATGGATAGATGGATGGGTAGATGATATGTGGATGGATGGATGGGTATATGGATTGGTAGGTGAGAAGAGATATACTATGGAAATTGACTCATGGTTTGGAGGCAGAGGAATTTTAGTGTGTGTTACCTGAAAGCTGATGACCTAAGGAAACCAGTGATGTAGCTCAGTCTAAGGCCTGAGAACCTGGGCACAGGTTCTCTAAAGTCTGTTAGTCTGAGGATCATGACCTGAGCTTGTAATGCCAAGGAAAGGCGAACATTGGTATCAGCCTAGAAGGCATTCATAATCACTGTTCTCTGTGTTTTGGTTCAGTTAGGGCCCTCCGCTGACTGAATGTGCCTACATTCCTTGAGGGCAGATCTTTATTACCCTGCCCACCTTGCAGGAATACCCAGGAATAACACCTTACAGTGTCTGTATCCTCCACTCCATCAAGTTAACACCCCGAATCACCCGTAATAGCTGACTGACCCCTTCCCTCCCCTTCCTTTCCCTTGCCCTTTGACCTGTGCACTTCTTTACCTGCAGGGAGAAAGAGGCCTTCCAGGGCTGCCAGGTGTCATTGGGTTTCCTGGAATGCAAGGACCTGAGGGGCCACATGGACCACCAGGACAAAAGGTGAGCTTGACTGTGAGTGGGGGAGGGGCACATTACAGGATGGCTCCATTCTTGTGACAATGAACTGAACCATCCTCATGTCCTCTCTCCTATTCTAGGGTGACACTGGAGAACCTGGACTTCCTGGCACAAAAGGGACAAGAGTGAGTCCAGTGTTGGGTGACTGTGTGTGAGGACTGAGGTGCACCCTCCGTCCCCTGGGGCGGCCTCCTTCCTTCTGCCTTTGCTCAGGCTCACTGACGTGGGCCACAGCCCCTCTAGCTGTAGACTTCTGCTGCATGGAAACAGAACACCTTGCTTGCATAAATATCCTTGCTGCATTCATTCAAGGGTCCCTTGTAGACATTTTAATTTGGGAAAGGGGACAGTTAACGTCCTGTCCAGAGCCTTAGAGAAAGAAGACTTCGCTGAATGTGAACGCCGAGCTGGCTCTTCACCATTCATTTTCTTTGCTTTCTGTGTTGTACTCATTACTGGAAAGCGCAGAGATGATGTTCTTTCTAGGGCATGTTGAAGACAGAAAACTAGGAAGACACTGTGGTTGTGGTACATGATTGAAAAGGAAGCAGGCATTGGGGCCAGTGGTTACACTGGGCATGTGTTAGCCTTCATGGGCTTATGGGGCAGAGAGAGAGGAAACAGCATTGACCCTCTCTGGGTAAAGTTCACACTAGACTGTTCAGGATACAGAAGACAGGGACTCTCACTACAACAAAGTTTGAGTTTATTCTCCCAGTGAATTTATTTAGCATTCAAACTTTTTAAAAAAGTTTATGATTCCAATGTGAGTTAAATATTGTTTTAATCAAGATATCACAAGGTTAAATGAGGGGAGATTATTTTGTGTCTACACTGCCTTGATTTTGAATATAGTAAACTTTTGGTGTAGAATTGCCGTGGGCCTGTGGGGCAGTCTGTTCCTTGCATTGGGCCTCAATGTCTCCTCCAGAGTTTTCTCTGCTTTATTCTTCCATTCTAAGATCCTTTAACCAGGAGGATGTGGAGGGGGATGTGAGACTTCCCTGTGCTCAGTTGAAAGGCTTTTGTTTCCATCTTTACAGGGACCCCCTGGAATAGCTGGCTACCCTGGAAACCCAGGACTTCCTGTATGTATCCGAAATGCATGTGCTTATTTCGTGAACTATTTTACCACTTGGTGAGTTCCTATTTTGGTGACTTCTTCACTTGATTGATTGCAGGGTATTCCTGGCCAAGATGGTCCCCCAGGTCCCCCAGGTATCCCAGGATGCAATGGTACAAAGGTAAGCTTAGCCCCGAGACCCTCCCCCTCTGTGTGTGTCTGCTTGTGTAACTTCACAGAGCGTCAAGTCAGGTAGAGGTATTCTGCTTCATCTGTTGTGGCTGGAAAGTTCTTTATCCTAGAGCTTTCTTTATTTGACAAGGAATGCATTTTCTCCTGTATTTAACATACAAGAGAGATGATCATTCCTTTCTACTTGTATGCTATCCTAAACGTGCTTTTTAGCACTAAATGTAATACCTCCTAAACTGAATCATAAATGTCATTATGAGTGCTTATCTGTATTCATTTCCTAGCACGTGTGACTTTCCCGTCACAAAATCTAGAGTCTAGCTTATCATGGACCAGGAAATGACTTTTAGCCCTCAGTGCAGTTGCTCTGAAGGGTGGGACAGAAATCTGTTGTGAAGTGTGGGAGTTGCCTACCTGTGTGTGACACTATTCATTTCTCCCAGGGAGAGAGAGGGCCACTCGGGCCTCCTGGCTTGCCTGGATTCAGTGGAAACCCCGTGAGTACATAGTGCTTTCTTTGGTTATAATTCCTCTTCTTTTCTTTTGTGCTTATATATTAAGTATTAAGAGTATTTTTGGAGAAACAAAACTAATAGCTAAGCTTCTTTCCTAGGGACCGCCGGGATTACCAGGAATAAAGGTATATATTATAGTTTACTTCATTTCATTTTGTTTTGTTTCATTTCACTGGGTTCCTCTTAAGGAATGAGTTGATAACAGATGCCAGAAAAGCAAATGTACTTAAAATCACATCAGCCAATCATAGTAACTCAGTCCCTGAACCTCTGTTACAATAAAAGCATGTATAAGTAACATACACAGAGACTTAGGACTCAAAGCCTCCTGTTTAGACCCCTGTGAGTAATGAGTAGAGGTGCTGAGGAGCAGTTGTGGTATTGTTCCAGAAGGATTCTGACCTGAGCCATTCAACACGTTCCCACAGGCTCACAAACCCTCCTCCTCCAGAGCCAGGCTGCTGAGAAGAGCTGAAATCTACACCCTATTTAACCTGAAAAATTTCCTTTAGTTTCCACAATAGAAAAATGGCAGTTTCTTCTTTCTTGCCTCTTTTTCACCAGTCAGCTCTCCCCACCTTCCTTACTCTCCTCTTCTCCACCCCCACCACTATTGTTTAAGATCCTTTCATGACCAGAATTTTCAGATCCTCCCTCCCAGCTCAGTGTCCAGCCAGCCCTTTGAGGAACACAGACATGTGTTTCCTGGATGAACACACCTCTGACTGAGACTCCTCATGCCCAGTGGCTTCTGGGGACAGCGGAGCAGAGCTTATGAGGAGCCTCTTACTTACACTTCATAAAAATTAGGTGTGGGGATCTTTCCCAGGCAGATGCTGTTGTCTTAGTCTTGAAGAGATCCCCAGAAAATGTCCTGAGTCCTAGGGCTGGGGGTAAAGTGTTTGCCATGTAAACATAAGGACCTGAATTTGATCCCCAGAACCCAAGTAAAAAAATCAGGCACAGCACTGCACACCTGCAATCTCGTTACTGTGGGGGAAGAGACAGTTGGATCCCTGAGACTCACTGGCCAGCCAGCCTGGCCTGCTTGGTGAGTTCTAGGCCAGTAAAAGACTGTCTCAAACAGACAGACAAAGAAACAAACATCAAGATAGACAGTACCTGAGGAACACCTCTTGAGATTGCCCTCTGGCCTCCACACACACATGCACATACACCTTCACACACATATGAACTGCACATATGCAAATTCGTACATACACAATAAAAACAAAAAGATGCGGGATGCCGTGGTGCACTCATTAAATCCCAGCACTTGGGAAGCCAAGGTAGGTGGACCTCTGTGAGATCAAGGCCAGCCTGGTCTACACAACAAGTTCCAAGGAGACCCTGCCTCAACAACTCTGCTCCTCCTCCCCGGCAAAGAAACCAAACAAAAAACAAAAAGAGGAAAAACAAAGTCCCAAGTCCTTATTTTGTAAGAACAGCCTTATTGTGTGAAATACCTAGGGTTAGGAGTCTTCATATTTCCAGCTTAGTCTAAATCTCAGCCTGAGAACAGTCCACCCCAGAACTGAGCTGATTCTTAAGTTTCTTGATAAGACCATCGATATTTATGACTTTCTCTTATTTTTTTACCCTCTAGGGAGATCCTGGTGAGATTCTTGGTCATGTTCCTGGCACACTGTTGAAAGGCGAGAGAGGATTTCCTGGTGCCCCAGGGATGCCGGTAAGCCTTTGCTGGTCATCACTGCGCATGCTGAGTCACTCCTTGACCGAATAGTAACACTGTTATCCTTTCCGGGCCAACCACAGGGTTCACCAGGCTTGCCAGGACTCCAGGGACCTGTTGGCCCGCCAGGATTTATCGGACCACCGGTAAGTTTGGGGACTCCCTCTCTGAGATGGTCACTTGGAGAATAGATGAGGAGAGGTGTGGAATGAATTGGAACTCAGTGAGGATCCTGCACTGTGGCTTCCTTCTGGCTTTAGCTGTGGAAGAATCAGCTTCTTTCTTAAGAAAAGGCGTGGTTAGTGTGGCTGACACCTCCAATCCACCACTCCCAGCGCTGTGGGAAAAAGATGCTTTCAGGGTTGCCTCTCAAGACATCCTAGACAGATCCCCCATCTGTGTATCAGAGCTTCTGGGTGCTCATGAGTCCAGGGACTGAGGAAGACGGGCTGAGGTAATCAGAGTGGGCCCCATCCTGGTGCCATGCTCTTATGCAGGGGGGATGGGTTGCAGAGGTGGAGTCACTGCAGAATGCAAGGGTGAGTTAGCAGCAGGGTACCTGGGGAGGACTGGAGGTAGACTTTACAGCTCAGCTTTACAAGTGGACATGACGAAGGGGAGGCTGCTTCGTCCTCCTGCACAGCTGGCCTCCTCAGCAGATGGAGAAAGACTTCTCATCCTGCCATTTTTGGTAGCAAGGGATGGCTAAGGTTGAAAGACTTGCCAAGTGTGCAAGGGATGAAATGGAAGGGTGTCCAAGTTCCCTTTTATGTCTATTTTTTCTCTCTGTGTCTGTAAGTGATACTTTGTTTTCATTCTTATAAATCAATGGACTTGTTTTTTATATTATAGAATCTGTAGCTCTTCCCTTTAAAAAGTGATTGTGGCAAGCAGTCTGAAATTTTTTTTAGATTTATTTTTATTTGTGTTTCGTGTGTACCATGTGTGTGCAAGTGTCTGAGGAGATCAGACCAGAAGAGTGGCCAGGTGGGTGATGGGAACAGAACCTGTATCTTCTGTAAATGCTCTTAAAGGCTGAGCCATCTCTCTAGCCCCACGTTCTGAAATTTTGTTGCAGATGTGATATGGAGCATTCTTTTTTATTTCATTACACTCTGCTTCCTGGAAGAATCCATTTTTCAAGACGAACATTTGTATCTAAGTGGGAACAGGTCATACCCAGGCTTCCCATGCAGCAACTTGGTGTGACGTGAGTGCTGGCTAAAGCCTTTGTGCCTTGTCTCAAGGTTCACCCTAGCACTCTGGGCCTTTGGTGTGCCTGACCTTTGAGGGATTTCCACCCCTGTTAATAATTGTCCTGGCCCATAACCAGCTATTTTCAAAGTGTTATATTCTGTGTCACAGGAAAGAATTTTTTTTTAAAGTTTTTGAGACATGATCTCCCTGTATCTACAACTGGCCTATAACTCCATAGGTGGACCAGGCTGGCCTCAATCTTTCAGAGATCCACCTGCTGCTACCTTCCTGGGTGCTGGGATTAAAGATGTGCGCCTGGCACAGGAAAGAAACTTAATACATTATTCTGCAAACTACGGAATCTTAGGATGAGTTCAATGCAGAGAAGGATTGTGTGAGTCAGTTTTTCCTTTGCTAGGACAAAGTGCCTAAGGAAAACAGCTTACAAGGGAGGAAAGGCACATTTTTCTTCATGGCTCTAGAGATCTCAGTTCATGATCACTAAACTCTGTTGTTTCTGAACCTGTGGGAAGGCAGAGCTTCATGGCAGTGAGCACAAGACACAACTAAGCTGCAGGAGAACAGAGAAAGAGACAGAGGACAAGATGCCTCCTTCAAAGGCAGAACCCTAGGGACTTACATCCTCCAACCAAGCCTCACCTCCTAAAAGCCTCTTTTCCACTGTGAACTCAGTGGGTTAATCCACACATGAGCTTAGCAATTCATGATCCAGTCACCTCTCAGTAGCCTACCAGCTGGAGACCAGGCCTTTAACAGGAGCCTTTTGGGTTTGGGAGTGATACTTCATCTTCCTGGCTGTAGCAGGTTAGATGCATTTGATTTAATTAAAATCCTCTTAAATACTCTTTCTTACAGGGTCCCCCAGGCCCTCCTGGCCCTCGTGGAGAAAAGGTAAATATGCTTTTTCATTTATTGCTTTGTGTCTTAATATAGGACTATTATGAGATTGCCACGGTACCTGTAAGCTACTGTAAAGAATTCTGAAAAATTGTCCCATTTTAACCTATCTATTTAACCATCAGTCACATACTATGTGTCAGTGTACCATCATCCATCCATCTCTTCCTATCAATGGTCATCTGTCAGTCATTTCCTATTACCTGTCACCAACCATTATCATCACCATCAATCATCTATCATTCCCTTGTTCTGATCACCCCTTAGTTATTACTTTGGATTCATTGATCATCCCCTTACTTTTATGAACCCAGACTTTAAAAAAAAACATGCATTTACAAAGTTTTAAAAATAGATTCCTTATTAGTAATATTTATAAAAAGTTTCTCAAACATTGAATATAGCATGATCTTCCTTGAAAAGCTTATGATGATTGTAGCACAGAGCTATTGCAGAGCCCCGCTCCCATCCCATCTTTGTGGGGCTTTTAGGATGGCTGACCAAGGTGAAGACAGCTGTAATAATAAAGCGTAATTTCTAATCCACAGGGGCAGATGGGTGCCAGCTTCCAAGGACCAAAAGGTGACAAGGTAAATACGAGTGCTTTGGTGTGCTTCTACGTGTGAAGTTAGAGCCCTCACTCCAACGCCATCTTCATCTCTACATCAGCTTTCATGTCTTTGTGGTCATGGTTCCTCCCTGTGCTCTTGAGTTTGATGGGACTTAGCTGGACTGCTTCAATTACCAACCTCCTTCTGCCTTATAAGAATGGTATATTTTTTTTCTGACTCATGGTTGACTATTTTCAAAGTTTTGTGGTTCTTTGTGACAGGAAAGAAACCTAACAAGTAAATTATTCCTGTTGACCACAGAATCTTTGCCTGCTTGAGGCTCCCAGTATTGGGAGGCTACCAATTCCCCTGGTCTGTCCACAGGGCTCACTCAAAAACTTCTTCATCAACAGTAAAGCCAGAGCTTGAATCCATTTCAAGAAAGTAAAATTTAAAATTTCACTATTAGTACCATAACTGCATTAAACCCTGCCAGGACATCAACCTTCACCATGAGGGTTTGACATGGGAGGCAGTTGGTTCTGCCCAGGACAAAGGAGGCCTCCGAATAGACATGCGTCCTCCTCACGGGAAGAGGGACAAACAGTGGGTCTCCGGTTCCCTGCTGCCCTCTTTTGTAGTCCCCCGTGTTAGATCAAGAAGACAGGCACTAGTCGAGGGGCTTTGCTGCAACGGCTGCTTCCACCACAGGATGTGCAGTCATGGGTAACTGCCACCAGGGGGCAGGAAACATGGTGGGCCCGGGGACACAGCGTGGGCAGTTTCACAGCTCTGATTAATTGACTGGTTGATTGCCCAGATATTTAATAAACCTAACAGTAAAGTGAACCTGAAACAGATACTGTCGAAATCATTGGCTCTCGCTCATGGCTGTGGCTGACTTTTACTTCCAAGTATACCCAGCTCTTGGGCTGACTGCGCAGAAAAATTTGAGGGTTCTCTAGTTTTGACTTCGTCTAAAATTACCTCCTTCCCTACCAAGTTCCTAGTTAGTTGGTGTGTATGTCCTCTTTGACCGCCAAGGGTATTGGTGCATCTGTGTGTGGTTGCATGGAGGGATGCATCCTGCAGCAGTACAGACTCCAGAACCTATGGAGCATTGTTCTCTGGTTTGAGATTCCTGCTGGCCCATCTTCCTTCTGAAGCTGAGGCTTCTGCTGAGCAAGAATGGGCTGCAGCTGGCCAAGGTGAAAGGACAGCTTAAAAACAGGTGTTTACCTTCGGGCCTTAACACCCCTCACCTCATTGTTTTCTTCTTGTTTGCCGTCTTCATGCCTAACTAACATTGATTTTCACATGGACAGGGTGAGCAAGGGGTCAGTGGCCCCCCAGGAGAACCTGGACAGGCACAAGTTAAGGAAAAAGGAGACTTTGCCCCAACAGGAGAAAAGGTAGGCCTGGGTTATGCTCAGTAGATGGTACTTTTCTAATTTTGGACACATTCTGAGGGACAAAGAAAAAACAGGCTGAAATTCAGATTCTCCAGCCACAATCAATCTTGTCTGAGAAAGCAGATTCTTAGACACTGTATCCCATGCCATGGAGCAACTTTGAGAGCAGACACAGCTGACCTGGGTCGGCCGGGGACCACTCTGCCCTCACTGACAAAGGACTTCTTATATGTACCTTGCACTGGAGGCAGGCCGTGCGGATAGGACTGGTCCAGCTGAGGGACAGAAGTGAGGCATGACCTATCCTGTCACCAGGTCCTTCTTAGACCCTAGCTAAGGTCATACTAGGAAGGGAATATTGGAGGCCAGCATGAATTCTTTTGTAAATGTGGCAGGAAAACAATCCTTTTCATTTTTATATGTTCACTATAGCAAATGCAAAACAGCCTGGCATGGTGGTACCTGTCTGTCCCGTCTGTCTGTGATCCCAGCATTCAAAAAACTGAGGCAGAAGAACCGTCATAAGTTCTAGGCTACATAGTGAGTGACAGGCTAACCAGAGTTACACATGAAGACCCTGTCTCAAAAAAAGCCAACTAAAATCTAATATAGCCATTAGATTATACTGATCTCTCTCTCTCTCTCCCTCCATTCTTTCCTCTCTCCCTCCTTCCCTCCCCCCCGCCCTTGCTCCCTCTCTTTCTCCTTTAGGGTCAGAAAGGTGAACCTGGATTCCAGGTAAGCACTCAGTTCATCTTTATCATTAGTGTTTTTGTGTGAAAAACCCTTTATAAAGTATTGGGTGTAGGACACAAGCTTATTTACCCCCAAGGTAGCGTGTATCTAACTCCATATTTTACTTAATATTAATGAGCCTAATTCCATCTTCTCTGCCTCTTAAGGGAATGCCAGGGATTGGAGAGAAAGGTGAACCTGGAAAGCCAGGGCCTCGGGTAAGCTCTTTCCAGATCCTTTTATGCCTCATTATGTATTCCCCTCCCACCCCAAGAATCACAGAATTGAAATGGAGGATGGACATCTCTGTAGGGTTATCTAGTTTCTCCATGTTCTGGGGAAGCTTGGCCCATTCTAACTCAAGGATCCCATTGAGTTATTTGTCCTTGTGGAGCTGTCAGCTGGCAGGAACGTCTTTTGCATGGCTTGTGCTCTCGAAAGGGAGAGAGGCAACAAGTTGACTTATATTTGAACAGAGCTCCGGCATAGCCATAGTTGTTACTTGTGAAATACTCATGTTTACCTCCTTATTGTACAGGGAAAACCTGGAAAAGACGGTGAAAAAGGAGAAAGGGGGAGTCCGGTAAGTGTCATCCTCTACAGTGTCTGAGAGCAAAGTGCTGCAGTTCCCCTCCCTGATGACTGTTGTACTCTCTTCCTTCTAGGGTTTCCCTGGCGATTCAGGGTACCCAGGACTTCCAGGCCGACAGGGCCCTCAGGTGCGTGGTGGTACGGTTTTGAATTTTGTCTGTCATTCATCCGAGAAGTTTGCTCATTCATTCCTAGAATAAAGAACTCTGCGCTCAAGGGGAAAAGTATTTCTGCTTTGTGTGGGTGAAACACAACTTAATTTGGTGATTTTCATAGAGTTTGTGATTTTTGAGAGAGAGACAGAGGATATCTTTTGAGAGTTCTCTTCTTTCATGTGTGTGTGTATATATATATATATGGAGAGAGAAAGAGAGAGACAAAGGATATCTTTTGAGAGTTCTCTTCTTCCGTGTGTGTGTGTATGTGTGTATGTGTGTGTGTGTGTGTGTGTGTATATATATATATATATATATATATATATATATATATATAGAGAGAGAGAGAGAGAGAGAGAGAGAGAGAGAAAGGGAGAAAACTGAGGATCAAACTCGGTGCCTCGTGCATATTAAGCATTATAGTACCACTGAGCTATACTTCCAGCCCAGCAGCTAAAGTGTTTTCCAGTTAACACAAATCTCTTCTTGAATACATATAGGAAAATTCAGCCCATTCAATTCTAGTTTAAAGTTTCATTCTGAAATCTTAGTGTAATAGAATTCATAGCATTTATGGTACTGTGTGCATATATCAGGGTTTCTAGATTGCTAATATGGTATTTATGTGGGAACTTTAACTATAAAAGGTTATTTCTTGGGTGTTTGTGTCTAGTTCAGATTAAGTGAGGTCTCAGTGTTAAGAATTTAATGATGTTTTCAGTTAATACTCTGTCATATTGTGACTTTCAGTATAAATCTAGATATAAAAGTCCCATGTAAGATAATTTAAGGAACTATTGTTAGAAACCACACTTTTATAACGTTTTATTGAGGAACCAGTGTGCCTCATTCAGCTTCTTAAAGGTTCTTTTAAGGTTCTCTGATGGGACTGCCAGTCAGGAAGGTGGCTGTCTAGTTATGTGAGTAGGCAGCCTTCCACTTAGGCTTTATAGAAATCTTTATTTCTACACTAGCTTTGTGTGAAGAAGATAAACTGTGCCTGTGTTTTTTGTGATGGTCAGAGTGATTAAGCCAGTCCCCAAGGGAAAGGCTAAGAGAAAACAAAGGTATGGGGCACGTGGTAATGATGTTTGTTCTTTGTAGGGAGAGAAAGGTGAAGCTGGACTTCCAGGCCCCCCTGGAACTGTGAGTAAAATCTCCGTGTGTTGGTCCCTGTGTGACTGAAATGGCTTCCAGGGTCACATAGGGACACATCCTACAATGGTACTAAATCTGATGTTTTTATGTGAAGTGGGTGTCTGCCATATGAAATAATCTTATAATTTGCATTGGTATTTTAAAAGTCATAGTTTGACAATTTCTACATAGTCCTTAAAGCTTGAGAAATGAAAAGCTTTGCACATAGATAACTTAGCAACAGATTTTGAAACCCCTTCTTTTTTCAGTTGTTTAGTAAGGAAAATTTCAATAAGAGAATCCAGTCAGCCATCATTTGATTATATTCTAGCAATATAACCTTTATTTTACACTCCTTGTCCCTGTGCATTAGAATTGCAACCATTTAAGCCATTTTGTTCCACAACATTTTGGACTGGGCAGACACCCTCATGCCTGTTTGCTGTGGTTCTTGCTATGCTGTGGGTGTGGCCGATTTGAGGTTATTTTTCTGCTATCTGCTGTGTTTGAGGGCTTGGGGCCAGAGTATTCTTTTCTGAAGCCAAATTTCCAGGACTAAGATTCCTGCACCAAAATTCAGAATCCTTTGAATACCTCGATGCCCCTAACCTGTCTGATTCCATCCTTGTTTTTGGTGATTCATCCCAGGCATGGTAGATTCTCTGATCCCCTCAGACCCACCATGTGTTATTTGTCTAATTTTCTTTAAAGTTTTTACTTTTATTTATTTATTTAGTTTTCATTTTTATTTCATGTGTGTGAGTGTATTGCTGATGTGCCCCTAAATGCACCCGTGTTGTACAGTGTTGGCAGAGGTCAGAAGAGTGTGTCAGATCCCCTAGAACTGGAGTTAGGACAGTAGTTAGTTGCCATGTGGGTGCTTAGAATCAAACCTGGCTCCTTTGCAAGAGCAGCCAGTGCTCTTAACTGCTGAGCATCTCTCCAGCCCTGTTTATTTGTTTTTTGAGATGGGGTCTCCCTGTGGGTCCAGTTGGCCTACAACTTGTTATGTAGACCAGGCTGATCTCAATCTCAGGGAGATCCACCCGCCTCTGCCTCTGAAATCCTGGGATTAAAGGGGTGTGCCCAGCACCTGCCTTTACTTTATTCATTTTTAATTGACAAGTAAAATTTACATATACTCAGTGCACTGTGTTCTTTGATATGTGTACATATGATGGAATGGCTAAATCAAGCGATTTAATGACACTCTGCATAGTATTCCTTCATGTAATCGATAGAGAAGAATTGTATTTGAAAAATGATACGGCACCCTGGACTTTGCTGGTTTACTTGCATTTTTGGTGATTCAGAATCAAGATGAACAAGTGTGCTCCTTGTCATTGAGGGTTTGTGCCTTCTGACCTGTAGCCCTGTGAGTTTAAGGATGTGCCCCTTTGATCCTTAAAGAAAGAAAAAACATAAAATGCCCTCTAATGAAAGAAATATATGCATGAACCATGTCATTACAGTGGAGGAAACCGCAGGGGGTCCTTCCAGTGATGCCCTGTGAGGTAAACCAGCCAGTCATTTCAAGTCTGTGAACTCCAAACCCAGGCCTTGGGGCCAGAGTATTCTTTTCTAAGCCAAATTTCCAGGACTAAGATTCCTGCACCAAAATTCAGAATCCTTTGAACACCTCAATGCCCCTAACCTGTCTGATTCCATCCTTGTTTTTGGTGCTTGAAGCTAAGACCATCACTGTTGACAGGAAAGTTGTACAAAAGAGATAGAACTACCAGGCAAGCTCAACACAAGGGCCACTTGGTGATAGTCAATCCATAGGCTTTCTAGACTTCTCCCCTCCTCCCTGGTCACATCATGTCTTTGTGTCCATATTTCATGAGGCAGTGCACTCCCCTGCCACCAGTGACCTGTTCTTCCTTACTGTAGGCGTTTGACACTGGAGCTCTCGGAGAAAAAGGTGATCGAGGCTACCCGGGATCACCTGGGTTAAGAGGAGAGCCTGGCCCTAAAGGTAGGCAAGGGGTGGGTAGGGAGGGCTGGAGGTGTGTCTTTTAGCTTCCCTCCCTTCTCCCCCACCTCCTTTTCTTCTTCTTTTTTTCTTTTCTTCCCCTTTCACCCTACTTTTGGAAGCCTCTGCATGCCTTGCAGGATTGTCAGGCAGCCTGTCCTCTCCAGGTCCCTGTCTCACTGTCATGAAGGGCACCCTAGAGCTGTTGTCTTCTGTGGCTTTTGGAGCACGATGTCTCTGCAGGGGATGCTCTAATGCCCTCAGTTCTGTCCTCCTATCTCCTGGATGGTGGATGCCTTTGAGCATCCCACTTCAGACGGTGTCAAAGAAAGAGGAAGTGCCCATATGCCAGTGACCTCTCCTTACTCTGTCCAACTCTTTCTTTCTAGGTTTCCCTGGAATACAAGGTCAACCGGGCCCTCCAGGTGAGAATTCTGATTTCTCTGTAGGATGTATGTACACCTTCCATGTGACTTATGTTCCCCATGTGCTTATCACATACATTGACTGTTTGCTTGAGACAGGGAGCGAGTTGTTACATATCATTCCAGTTATCAAAGTAGACTGTCCCCCTGGTATGTGTTTATGTGTGTTATAAGGTTCAGTTAGCATGTCATTCCTTATCTTTTAACACGCTAGCAAGGGAGGGACCCTTGTTTCCCTGGAGACCCTGAGCAGCCGTCTAGGCTAGTTCTCTGGAAGGACATCTTGTCCTTGGCTCTGCAGGGCTCAGAGTTCTTTCTAGGATCCAAAGTAGATTCCCAGTATCACATTGCCCCCCGCCTCCCAGCCATGTCTCCTCTGTTTTGTACTTGTGTGGAGTCTTCTGGAGTCCTCTCTCTACTGGGATCCACATGTGGTTGCTTCTTCCAGAGGAGAGCAGGGGCTGCTCTGTGTGACTCCAGAGCTACAGCTGCCCAGGATCCCCATCATCAGACCTATGGACTATCTCAAGTCACCTTATCTGACTCCTTAACACCTTAACACCTTGAATGACACAAGTGAAATCTGCATATTCAGACATAACTGTCACCTTGTATTCAAACCTTTCCTTAGGCTGGATAAAGAGATTTGCCTTATTCATCCTTCGCTGTTGCCTTATGTGGCCAATTCAGTTCCTATTCTCTGTGCCTCCCATTTCTTGTTTAATTAACTTTTTTCTTTTAAAAACAAGTTCTGGGGATTGAACCGAGGGCCTTGCGCATGGTAGGCAAGTGCTCTCCCACTGAACTACACCCCCAGCCCTTTTTATGCTTTCTATTTTGAGTCTGACTAAGTTGCCTAGCTTGGCTTTGAATTTCTGTAGCCCAGGCAGGGCTTTAACTTAAGAAACTCCTGCCTCAGCCTTCCGAATGACTGGGACGACAGGCCAGTGCTACCAGGCCCCGCTGTGTAATGACCTTACTGTGCAGTTTCTCCGAGTAGAAGTTCGGTACGCCCTCCGCAGCTTTTTCACTCACAACACTGGAAATATTTTGCCCTAAGAAAAAAATTGCAGACTTTTATTTCTACATGAGCCCTTTCCTTGAAGTTAATTAGTAGGGGACATCTGACTTTTAACAATGAGTGGCAGGAAGGCTGCTGACTTAATACACTGTGCTTGTTGAGAGCAGTTCCCCCTCAGTGAGGGCCTAAGTAGTCATTTTACCTTGGATGGAGTTAGAAGGAGTTCGAAGAAGTTCCTGTTAGATTGTCAAACTGCCTTCAGGCTATTTACATGAGCTCTTGCGCTGGATACAGGCTTCCCTGTACCTGGGCAGGCTGGTGCTCCTGGCTTCCCTGGTGAAAGAGGAGAAAAAGGCGACCAAGGAAATCCAGGCGTGTCTTTGCCAGGACCAAGTGGAAGAGACGGGGCCCCAGGTCGTCCTGGCCTTCCTGGCCCTCCTGGACAGCCAGGCCACACAAGTAAGTTCCTTCGTGGGTGACTTCATGCGTGTCCATCAGATGCCAGGAGCCCAGGGCAGAGCTGGGCTATGACTGCTGTTGGAGGCAGTGTCATACTTGGGTCTCTGACCTTTGGCTAGTTATTCATTTTTTGCTTGAGTACCTTTGCAGAATTAACCATAGTGCAAAAAAGAAACATTAAAAATAAAATTGGCTTAAAGGGGTAAGTAACATGTTAACCAGCTCTGAGTCTCCTGGCATCGGAGGTTTAAAGCTGGCTGAGTTGCTTGGTTTTACTGACAGCTGGATGTGTTTTGCTTTATGTAGAGTTACTGTGTATAATGTTACTAAATGACCTCATGGGAATAGATTCCATTAGAGTATGTCACAATGTGATGCATGCCTTCCAGTTTGGATGTAGTGACACATGAAGTTTTTTTATATCAGATTTCCGTAAAAGCCGAGTATGTAGCATGAGCTCTTGGTTGCGTTATTGTGGCCCTGTGATCTCATTGCGGTAATTGTAAGAAAGTGCCAGAGGTTTTAACCAGGCCACTGGGAGCACTTCAGACCTCCAAAGCAACATGTTGGGTCTTGCTGGGTCAAAACCAGTGTGAGCTGTAGGGAGTGTCTGCAGGGAGACCCTGTGAAGGGAGTTATCTGCAGGGGGGACCCTGTGTACAGCTGATCAGCAGTGAGAGCCTCAGGGAACCTGTATGCACTGAACACAGAAGGATTTATGAACTTGGAGCTCTATGATGTTGGTTCCTAGAACTCAAACCCATCTTTATGAGAGGGATGGGAGTTCCCATGGATGAGGCTGATAAGACGGATGGATAAAGGCTGGGTAGAGTGATTGAGACCAGATGGGTGGTTTCCTTGGGAAAGGATTAACTTGAATCTGAACGGGGAAATGGACCCATCATATGTGTCTTTCTGGAATTTCCTCCTCTTCTGTGACTTTGGAAACGTGGAAAAGGAGGATGAAGTCTGGGAGTCCTGGAGATGTTCCACCCAGAGTCTCTCATTTTCTGAGTCTGAGAGAAGGGTGTGAGCATCCACAAGGCCAGCAGATCTCTTCTCCAATGAGCAGGGTTGGGGTCCTGCTATGTAGATGCAGCAGACTATGCTGGAGCGTTAACAACACACAGGATTCTGTCCCGAAGTGTGCATCGGCTGGGAGACAGGTATAGACAAGGACAGTGCATTGTGAGCAGTGTGGAGCTAAAAGGAAGGCTAGCAGGTAGGGGCTGAGTAGAGTTCTGGGCTGGGACAGGTGCTCCTGAATAGAGAGCCAAGAACAAAGACACGGTGAGGGAAAAGAACCTTTTTCATGTTTGTAATTTTACAAGTTCTAAAACATGATTACATTTCTTATAAAAAATGAAAGTTTCCATTACTGTAATTGAGTAGGTTGTGTTAGTTAATATCTGTCACTCCTACCTTCTTGTGTTGCCCTGTGCAGTCAATGTAAATTAAGTCATTCCCAATCTCAGCATATTAAGAGCAATTTACAAATGAGATTTTTATTTCACTTTATAGTACATGTTAAAGAGGCTGCATTTGAAAGCTGGTGCTAGCACAGGGGCCCATCAGATGTCTGTAAACCATGCAATGTGGAGATTTCTCCATCCTCTTTCTTCTACTGCCTTCTCCTCCCAGACGTTCACAGGCAGCCCTGAGTCTTCTGAGACTGCCGACACCATCCATCAGCAGGCAACCTATAACCCAGACTGCAGATTTCATTTAAAAGTCCCTCCAAAGTCATCACTATATCCTTGCTTTGTTTAGATTTAAAATTATTTTAAATTTGCCCCAGGAGGGTTGTTTGTTGCTTTCACCAGGAGTGTGAAGAGATTCCATTTGAGATGGGGCAGGCAGAAAGAATCTTCTGGGAAAGGAATATATAAACTTTATGCTTCAGTATTCATGAGTTTATTTACAAAAATGGGGAATTCATATACCCTGGGCCTGCAGGGCTGGTGACTGTGGGTGTTTTGTAGTTAGGAATGCATGTTTAGGGACATAGGGTTTGCTTTTAGAAGTGTAAAGGTGGGCAATGTGCTGTCTAGGGTGGAGTCTCCTTTGCACATGAGTTGAAGGGTCAGCAGGAGTTGGGCTGGAGATCTTGAGTTCTCAACAGTTCTCACAGCTTAGGTGTTCTCATTCCCTGTGGGAGAAAAGATCATAGAAAATCATTCAAGAAGCCAGGCAAGAAAGTTTGACCTTCCTTCCGTTCTCACACATCTGAAACTCACAAGCCGGAAACCAAGTCAGAACTGGGAGAGTTGGGCTCTCATGGTACTAGACAGGGGAACGGAACAGGCTGACCCTGGTTAACACATCCAATTAGAAAGATGGTTCCTAGACCTTAAATCTGTCTTCATGGGAGGAAAGGGAGTTCCTGTGGTTGAGGCTGATAAGGAGGGCTGATAAAGGCTGAGTAGAGTGATTGAGACCAGATGGGTGGTTTCCTTGGGAAAGGATTAGCTGGAAGGCAAGTGGAGAAATGGACCTGTCATATGTGGCTATATGGAACTTCCTCCTGTTCTGTGACTTTCGAAATGTGAGGAAGGAAGATGCATTCTGGGGGTCCTAGAGACATTCCACTCAGAGTCTCTCATTCTCTGAGTCTGAGAGAGTGCTGTGAGTGTTCATAGGGTCAGCAGGTCTCCTCTTCACCAAGCAGGGGTGGGTCTTGCACTCTGTGGCCATGACCTGGTGGAGGCTCTGGCTTCCAGTTTTAACTCTGTCATATCCTTTAAAGGATATCGGTGGAGGAAACACAAACTATCACATTGTGTATCTGAAACTGTGAAACACTTCTTTTACTAGAGCCATGACAGACGATGTTTGCCTTTTCGTGGTTTATTTTCATTCCTCTTTATATACGACCAGAATTGAATATAAACAAAGCATTAGAGGCCTTTTCCAAGGATGGCCTTCATCTCTAACATGATGACCACTTGCTGGTAATTAACCTAGAAAGGAAGAAAGAAATGGAGGTGACCTGGTGTTGGGGTTGACCTCAGTGCCTGCTCAGGCATAACACTCTCATTGTTTGAGCTTTAGTTTCCTACTCTGTAAAGTAGGATTGACACTGTGTACTTTGAGGAAAAGAAAAAAATAAAGATAGAACTGATGGGGAGGAATGTGCTTAGAATCTGTGAAACGGGATCTTAGCTGTGATTTCCTGGGAGTTTGCATGGAGCACACACTGTGTGTAATGGTTTTGTTTTGCAGGTTAATAACCTAGGCTTCTTTGGAAGCAAATAAGAACTGGGTTTCTAAAATGTTCCAGTTAGCGTAATATCTTGGTTTTATAATAAAAGGTCAGATCAGGAGACAGTAAAAAATGCCTAACTGTGGTCTGACAGTTTTTAAAAATTGCTTTCAGATGGCATTGTGGAGTGTCAGCCTGGACCACCTGGTGATCAGGGTCCTCCTGGGACTCCAGGGCACCCGGGATTGACTGGCGAAGTTGGAGAAAAGGGTAAGAGGTTTTAATTTATTTTATTTTTAAAATGCTCATTGTGTTTGCACAGATCAATTCTCCGCCTTCGCTTTAGACTTGCTCGGCTTTGTCAGATTAGGGTGGGATGCCGGCATAGTCCCCATTACTTTATTTAGGGTCCTTCACATCTCAGAAGATACATTCTGCAGCTCAGCTGAGATAGTCTGATGCTGAGTTCCTGCACTGGCTGTGATGGGGAGGGAGAGGTGCAGACTCAGTGCTGAAGGCCAGTGGACTGTCCTTCACCTTCCCAAGGACTAAGGATCTAGTTTTGAGACTATTTGCATCTTCAGCAGATCAAAGTTCCAACTGATAGCACAGGCTTACAGTTCAAAGCTTGCAAGTTTCCTTCAAAGAATACATGTCCTTCCTTCAAGCCAATCGCTGATCTATACCTGGGGTCTCATGATCCTTCAAAGCTATGTTTGTGCAGTCGGGGCCAGCCACTCTGCTATTGGTGGATTAACCAGCTTTACTGTGGGCTCTGAATTTTATCTCTAACCTTTCAAGTGTTTGCTGTGACGTCAATGCAGGACACTGACTTATCTCTTTAGCAATCAGATGGTGAGACAAGGGACTGTCACTGCACCAACAGCACTGACTTAGCACAGACTAAACAACAGCATTCCGATATTTATATGCCTGGTAACTGTGGAGCAGAACAAACAGAAGGCCCTCAGAAAACCAGTTGCATTGTTGACCCTTTCTGGCTTTGGACTGTAAAGAATTTTTACTCTTCAAAAGTAGAAACTATAAATGTGTAGAAAACAGCTTCAGAGAGCATCTTAGCATTTGCACACCACGTAATTCCAGGGTTTTATTGAGTCCCTCTCCTTAGCGCATACACACTCCTTTCTGAATGAGTTGTTCCATTTTACAGTGGACCCAAAGTTCAGAGTCTTTAGGCTGAAATTTTATCCATTCACCCACAAAATCCTAGGAGAAGCATCTTGGTGTGTGTGTGTGTGTGTGTGTGTGTGTGTGTGTGTGTGTGTGTGTCTGAGGACTGAATTCAGAGCTTTTGCACCCTAGGCAGATGTTTCACCACAGAGCCAGCTTCTCATTCTTCACCCTCTTGGTATAGCATTATGCCCCACATCTACTTGGGAGTAGAGACAGCCACAGAGTCCCTTGGTGTCCAGAACTTAGCTAGGTACTTAGGTTTCACCAGGTCCAACCCTGTGGGCTCCTGTAATGTCTCCTGGGAACAAAGAAGGATATGGCCTTCCTCCTCTGATGCCTCAGAGATATGTGACTGCTGCACAGTCCTGTTTCCCTTCCTGGCAGTGGGTCTGATGGAAATGGCAGCAGTGGGACCTGTGGCTGGGGTGTCAGTCAGGGCTAGTCTGGTAATGCAGGACCCTCAAGCCCCTCCTAGGTTCTTACTTTCCCTTCAGTACTGTTGGCTCCATGTTATGCCTCATCCATACCTAGAAACTAGTTTAGCATTTGAGATACAGTTATACCTGAGACCCCAGAAGGCCTTTGATCTTAGTTTGCAAAACAAAGCATGAGATATGATGATTTCCAAAGCCGGGAACTGTCTCTTGTGGCTCTACACCGCCCTGTTCTTCCATGGCTCCACACCACCCTGTCCTTCCGTGGCTCCACACTGCCCTGTCCTTCCGTGGCTCCACACTGCCCTGTCCTTCGTGGCTCCACACTGCCCTGTCCTTCCATGGCTCCACACTGCCCTGTCCTTCCATGGCTCCACACTGCCCTGTCCTTCGTGGCTCCACACTGCCCTGTCCTTCCGTGGCTCCACACTGCCCTGTCCTTCCGTGGCTCCACACTGCCCTGTCCTTCGTGGCTCCACACTGCCCTGTCCTTCTGTGGCTCCACACTGGCCTGTCCTTCCGTGGCTCCACACTGCCCTGTCCTTCCGTGGCTCCACACTGCCCTGTCCTTTGTGGCTCCACACTGGCTTGTCCTTCCGTGGCTCCACACTGCCCTGTCCTTCCGTGGCTCCACACTGCCCTGTCCTTCCGTGGCTCCACACTGCCCTGTCCTTCCGTGGCTCCACACTGCCCTGTCCTTCCGTGGCTCCACACTGCCCTGTCCTTCGTGGCT
The DNA here is from genome assembly GCA_035773235.1 of Eospalax fontanierii. Lineage (NCBI taxonomy): Eukaryota > Metazoa > Chordata > Mammalia > Rodentia > Spalacidae > Eospalax > Eospalax fontanierii. The sequence continues at coordinate 43,188,604 of CM069524.1, forward strand.
CCACACTGCCCTGTCCTTCCGTGGCTCCACACTGCCCTGTCCTTCGTGGCTCCACACTGCCCTGTCCTTCCGTGGCTCCACACTGCCCTGTCCTTCGTGGCTCCACACTGCCCTGTCCTTCCGTGGCTCCACACTGCCCTGTCCTTCGTGGCTCCACACTGGCCTGTCCTTCATGGCTCCACACTGCCCTGTCCTTCCGTGGCTCCACACTGCCCTGTCCTTCCGTGGCTCCACACTGCCCTGTCCTTCCGTGGCTCCACACTGCCCTGTCCTTCGTGGCTCCACACTGCCCTGTCCTTCCGTGGCTCCACACTGCCCTGTCCTTCGTGGCTCCACACTGGCCTGTCCTTCATGGCTCCACACTGCCCTGTCCTTCGTGGCTCCACACTACCATGTCCTTCCGTGGCTCCACACTGCCCTGTCCTTCCGTGGCTCCACACTGCCCTGTCCTTCCGTGGCTCCACACTGCCCTGTCCTTCCGTGGCTCCACACTGCCCTGTCCTTCCGTGGCTCCACACTGCCCTATCCTTCCGTGGCTCCACACTGCCCTGTCCTTCCGTGGCTCCACACTGCCCTGTCCTTCCGTGGCTCCACACTGCCCTGTCCTTCCGTGGCTCCACACTGCCCTGTCCTTCCGTGGCTCCACACTGCCCTGTCCTTCCGTGGCTCCACACTGCCCTGTTCCTCCATGTTCCCACACTGCCATCTCTCGTCTACCCAGCACCCAGCCAACCAGGAATTTGTTTTTCCTTTTGTAGCTTCATATCTACATCATCTTCAAGAATATGGGATTTTGTTCATTCTCAGTAAAAAACACTAAATCAGAGAGAAGAGGGAGAGGAAGTCTCAGAGCTGGAGGGATATTTAAAAGTCCTTTCAGGCTGATGGAAAACCTACCGGCCCCGTCCTTGTGCTGGGAGAAGGGCAAGGATTCATCATGTATCAAGGGTACACGCAATGTGCTGGGGGCAGCAGGGTGCTCAGTGACAGCCAGCGGAGCCCCTGGAATGTGGATTCACTTCACTGAGAGTGCTGTGGGTCACGCCCAGGCCGATGATGAGGAAGGGGGATGTTTGTCTGGAACATCTGAGGGAAACCCTTCTGTTCGCACTCCTTTAATGCTCTCCGGAGCCTTCTGTTGGCATGTCATACATTAAGCACTCTGTATTTCCTGTTTCAGGCCAGAAAGGAGAGGGCTGTCTTACTTGTGACACCGAAGGACTGCGAGGCCCTCCAGGGCCACAGGGGCCCCCAGGAGAGATAGGTAAACTCTGGGGCATGGGAAGACACAGATCGGAGTTGACCTTGGGGTCAGATGCCTGTTCCCCAAAGCAGAGACATATCTGTGAGGACCAAAACTTGCTACCAGAGTGTATCCATACGGAGGACAGTGGTCAAAGGTGCCTGTCACAGTGGCCTCAGAAGTTCTGATAGAAAGGAGTGGTATAGCAATTCTCTCAGCTCTGCAGATAGGGAAGTCGGTGGGCTTTCCTCACAGGGTCTTGGGGCTGTAGGTAGGGGGACATTGAAGCCACCTTCCTTTGTGACTTGTACAGAGGGCTCATGATTTTTCTTCTGAGCCTGTCTTGGGAGTTTTAGATTTAATTGTCTAAATTGCTAGCTGCTCTTCAAATGATAGTCCGCTTCATAGAAAGACTTTGACATGGTTGAATCTCGGGGAAAGAGGTTTTGGAAGAGTTGTGTAATGGGTGCTGTGCTTCTGTCTCTTCCCAAAGGTTTCCCAGGACAGCCTGGGGCCAAAGGTGACCGAGGCCTGCCTGGCAGAGATGGTCTTGAAGGATTGCCGGTAAGTGCACCTGCCTGAGTTCATATATACATAGGAAGTTGTCATAAGTTCTTAAATTGGCACTTGGTTTCTGCATCATGTGGGAGTTGGTGCCATGACTATGGGTGTGTCTCTTCCTCACACCCTCACCAAAGCCTGGAGAGCAGGTGAAGTGCGACTGTTAAATCTACAGCCTGCGTCCCCGTGGCCTGCTCACCTCTTCCGTGCTCTGCTGCCGCCGTCTCGGTCTAGGCACTGCTGGGCAGTTGGTACCAGCTGGGCTGTACAGCATCCTGTTCACAAGGGTCTCATGTTTAGAGGGTACCACCAGTCACTTGTGAGCAGCCTTGATGCAGAGTTTAGTTGTTGTCTTTCTCTGAGACCACTTCTTGACTTGACATCACCTAAATAAATTAAAGTCTCATCAGTGGGTGTGTTCATCCCCAAAAGTACCTCTGGAAAGAGGGAGTGAAGCTGGCCTTTTTCTTTCCTGAAATACATTTTCATAGATATTCCGTATCACAGGCATCGATCTATTCTGTAGATGTCTTTTCTAATCTACAAGTAAAACCTCCATGACTTCATAGAAACAAGTATGAAAACTCTCAGTTGAACAGAATTCCAGTGACTAAGCCTTGCTTTAAAAGAAATCATTCTGAGAAGAGAACAAATCATCTTTAATACTGAAAGGAGTTATTTAATCGCATGGACTTGGGTAAAACCTCACTGAGCCTGCTTTTTCCCCTTGTCTCTCCCAGGCTCTGTAAGCATCAGCTAGTTTCTCTAATTTCTTTCAGTCCCTTTTTCCTTCTTTGTCAGAAATTGAAAGTAAAATATTTATCCTTATCCTTTTCAGCTTTGGCTCTTTAAAATTCTTCCCTGCTTTTAGCTGTTACGGGAAGCATTTCTAAAAGAGGCCAGGGCAGAAACGGAAGAAGCAGACGGCTGGCACTCTGCAGTGCCCCCTTTTGAAGTCAGCTCCCAGCTCTGCTTCCCAGAATGGCTCTGGTGCACGGGGGACCGAGTTAGAAGTCACGGTTGTTTAAAATAGTTCTAAGTAGATGTAAAGTTCAAATAGATGACCATGATGGGGGATCAAGCTTTGAAGGAGGCAGAAAAGGATCTTTCTACCTCTGCCCATCATCTTTATCCTTTATCTGCCTGGTTTTCCTGAGGCCCTTTCTGCTTCCACTTTAGCTAAAACCCAGGCCAGACAGCCGGCCTCTGACCCCAGATAATATGAAAATGCAAGAAGAGGAAAGAGGTGAGAGAGGGACAGCTGGGGAGACATCAGGATGAAGAAGAAAACAAAGAAAAAAATCCCCAGAACATAAAAGCTCCTCTCCTGTCTATAGGAGCTGTGTCTTCCCCAGGATGGGCAAAGAGGAGGGGTGTATAAACAAATGGCTTCTCCAGAAAGACAGTCATTCCCTTTTTTAGTAAAAACCAGATCAGAGCTTCACGGTTTGGTCAGCTCTGAGATGTGGTCCTCTTATTTTGAGAGTGACTGGAGACTGGAAAGCGTGCCCACCGACATTCAGGCACCAGGTCATTAGCTGAGGTGAATTCGTACAATGCTAGCTTTCTTGGGGAGTTTAGATGGTGTTCTCATGACATTTCCTTTCGAAAGCCCAGTGTTTGATTGTAGTAATGAACGGCAGCTCTGTGAGTGAGACCAGGCGCTCAGGTGAATTCTAGAGGGCTTCACGGGCACTGGGTGCATCCAGCCAAAACAGGCTGTGCCCAACTTGGCCCAGGAACAACACTGTCAGAAGTCAGCGCATATGCGTGTCACCTTTCTTCCCTCGGTAGAGCAGCTATAGCAGGGCTGTTAAGGTAGCAATTGATTTCTTACGGGACCTAGATTGAATGCTGTAAACCAGCTCAGGATCAGGACCTTCTGTGCCAAAAAGATATTTGAGGTACCTTAAAGAAATTGAAACCCCTCCTAAATAGAATGGTGACTGGCAAGATCCTCACTTGTTAAAATTTTTTAAATTCTGTTTTCTGGTTGAGCATGGTAGCACATATCTTTAATCCAGAACTTGGGCATCAGAGGCAGGTGGATCTCTGTTAGGTCCACAGAGTGAGTTCCAGGCCAGCTAGGCCCACAGGGAGATCCTGTCTTGAAAAACCACCACCACCACCACCACCAATAATAATAACTATTTTATCTTCTTACCTTCATATCATAGGAAAAGCTTTGTGTCTAGACAGTGAATAATTACCCTGAAATAAAGAGTAATAGTACTTTTGGAAGCAAGAGGTTGTAATTTCTTCCATTGATTTTTTTTTTTTCTTTTTTTCCTAAGACAGGGTCTCTCTATGTATCACTGATGGGCCTAGAACTCACTATATAGATCAGGTTGGCCTCAAACTCACAGAGATCCTTCTGCCTCTGCCTCCCAAGTGCTGGGATTAAAGTTGCGTGCTACCACACTTGGCTGGTGTTTGTTTTTTATGGATAAATATGACTAACTGGCCATACTTTTCCTCTGTTGTCCCCTTTGTCACAGACATCAAGGAGAAAGGTAGAAAGCTTTGGTTCTGCCTCCAAAGCCTTTCTACCAGGGGACAGGCCTGCTGACACATCCCAGTGAAGAGGAGTAGTTTCTAGAATGCCAACTTTACAGCACAATAGAAAAGACCTAGGCATGCCAGGAAAGGCTTTGTAGGACTGTGTAATTTTCACTGGGATTTGTGGGTACATAAGTTGTAAATATTAACACCACAGAACCAGTCATAAAAGCACAACACCTTTTAATGAAATATTGAATTTTTATAGCCTCTGCTAACATCTATAGGTGGCTGGCAGAAATAGTTATTTTTCATTCTTTACACTTGAGTAGACTGCCTCAGTGTCTCTACCTTTCTGAGCAGATACCAGAGTGGTGTCTCATATCCAAATTCTAGCTTAGGAGCAGCCCAGATCAGTGTTGAGAGGAACTTTCTGTCACAACAGAAGTATTCTGTGTTTGTATGACCATTCAGCTTTGTAGCCACAGTGGTGGCTGTTGAGTCCTTAAAAGGTGGATGACATGACTGAAGAATAGTCTTTTGGGGTTAGTTAAATGTTTAAATAGTATAGGACGGAGTAGAGGACAGCTGCTGAGTCCGCCCACCCTTGGGCAAGCCTGAAGGAAGGCATCACGTGTGGACCCCAGGGCTCCGAACAGCACAATTGGCCAAAGAAGACAGAACAGAAGTTAGTCATCCTTCTACACTAGTCTAGACTGGATGGACTTTGAGCAGATCAGAGCCCCAATTCCATGCATACCTCATGTATTTCCATGGGTAACACCTGGCCCTCATCAGTGCTGGGATGGTGAGGGGACACTGACAGGCTCTGTAGACAGGAGCTGGTACTCTTGTACTGTTTTAGATATGTGGCTCATTTCTTTGAGTTGATGTCAGCTTCCTGTTCCTATGGCTGAGGCTCTCATGTTTTCCCTGAAGAGTTGTGGTGAGGATCACAACTGGAACATGAGGGTCTTGACACATGGATGGATATCCAGTGGCCACCAGATTTTGAATTTAGAGGTTGCATGAGTTTTGGAGCATCTCTGGTTTTCTGTTTCTTCCTTGATGGAAAGCAGAGAGTCTGAGGCAATGCATGGAAAAGGATTAAATTAGAAAGAGGCATAGAGTGTTTAGATTCTGCCAAATCCTCAGTGAGCCTGATATGCCTTTCTTCCTCTTAGGAACAGCAGTTGGGACAATCACTCAATACCTTTGCCATCTTCTTGTGCACCTCTGCTCAGAGGGAGGCTGACAGAGAAGGGGAGGTGGGCATGGGCATTCTTTGTGGATTCAGCTTTTCAGGAACTGAAAACCTTCTAGAGTATGTCTCTTCAGAGAGTCTTGTTAAAAGGCTGAATAACTTCCCCAAATCCTAATTAAAAAGCTGGCCCCATGCTCTTTCCCTGAGTTTCCCCAATCACTGTTGCCCTGGAAGCCCTTATCTCTTCCTGAGCATGGAGCACAATTGCAAAAAGGAAACCCAGGCTGCTTCAATATGCCCAGAATGAGCGAACAGTGGTGACTCCCAGCCCTCAGCCACCACCTCAACTGCCTCTGCATCCATACGGTATCTGGAATTCCCAGGCACAAGAGTCACACATACGGCAGAGAGTCATACATGGTCAGCACTCCAGCAGTTGCCAAGATAACCTCTCAAAGGTTTAACAGTTGTTAGGAAACAGAAAGCTACCCAAGGACTTTCCGAGTTGGACGCAGTGACATTGGGTCCCATCTGGTTCCTGTGGAATGCCTAACAAAGTAATGGGAGCTTAAGAAAGTCCTCAGAGGAGAGCCTTTGTCAGACAGCTGCGGCTTGCTTCTACATGAGCTCTAAAGATGTGGCTGTTTCCCGGAGGGCAGCATTTCAGTTCCATGGCTGATGCATTGCACAGTGGTCTCTAACGTGGTATCACAAGGTTTTGTTCTTGTAGGGGCCGCAAGGAGCACCAGGACTCATGGGCCAGCCGGGAGCTAAGGGAGAGCCTGGAGAGATGTTATTTGACATGCGACTCAAAGGCGACAAAGGAGACCCAGGTTTTCCAGGACAGCCTGGGATGCCAGGAAGAGTAGGGTCCCCTGGAAGAGATGGCCAGCCAGGACTTCCTGGACCCAAAGGCTCCCCGGTAGGTTCATTTTCAGGCTTGGAGTGGGCATTTCACTAGTGAGGATCTGGGAAGAGTCCCATCTATGTAGCCTCGTTTCGATGGTGAATGGCACGTGTGAACTTACTTCATGGCTTGTGAGCTCCCCTAAGTCTGTGAATGTAGGAGTTGGTGGTGTGGACATGAATAACTAGGTTACAGATGGCTGAGTCTCTTTTGAAGTGTTGGGGACTGAATAGGTGAGTTTCCCTATCTTGTGCCCTCTATAGGAAGCTAATTGCAAAAGCTAACAGTGCTCCCATAATTGTTTCAAGGATAGGGATGTAGACCTCCTCTCCATCTTCAGATTCAGGAGCAGCAATGACTGCTTGTCTTACAGAAAAGAGTGCTGGTGTCACCCGTTAATTCCAGGTTGACCTGGTGGGTGGTGAGGCAGGAAGCAATAGGAGCTGATGAGACTCTTGTCACTAATTTGCTGCAGACATGTGAAAGGGAGCAGATGCTGATGCTGTCTGTCTCCTGATAACCTTTCCTCCCTCTCATCTCCTCAGGGTTCCATAGGATTGAAAGGAGAGCGTGGTCCTCCCGGAGGAGTTGGCTTCCCCGGCAGTCGTGGAGACATTGGCCCCCCTGGGCCTCCAGGATTTGGTCCTATTGGTCCCATTGGTGACAAAGGACAAGCAGGCTTTCCAGGAGGCCCTGGGTCCCCTGGTCTTCCCGGTAAGGCTCAAGAACCTTCAGGGACAGCTTCAAGATCACAGGCCCTCTGGGCCAGATATGCAAGGTGCTTTACTTCTTTCCAGAGAGGGACATGGCCTGGGCAAGACATTCTTCATTTCTTCCTATATCAGATGGGACAGTAAGTGTAGAGAGTGTAGATCAGCTAAAGCCAGCCACAGAGGTAGAAGTAATTAAAACACAAGGCCATTTTTTCTTTATCCGTCTGCTGCTTATTTTGGCTTCTTCATTTTCTACACATTACCTTCCTCTGATGTTTAGGCATCTCTGGGCTCTTCCTATAGAAGTTCCAACTCTGTTGATTCAGGTCACTTCCTGACTTCTGAGTGGTATTGTGTCAAGCTCTAAGCAGAGTGTTGACAAGAAATGGTGGGAAAGATTCAGCCCCTGATCTCCCAGAGTCCCCAGTAGGATTTGTCAGAGAACTTACAGCAGGAACCACACATGGCTTCCTGTGTCTTTCTGTGCTTCGCAGGACCTGGTTCCTTATCAGGCCCCGCTGGGAGAAAGGTGCACCCTCTGTTGTGCATAGGTGGGCAGGTGCTTGACTATTTGTTTAATGTGATTCCACATTGACTGGACTATGCCTAGTCATCTTCGATGAGAAGGGGAGAGGCCAGAAGTGGCTGGTGCATTGAGAAGGAAGTAAGAGTATAAAGCCTTAGGTTTAACAAGGACTTAGAACGACCAACAATGTTTGACTAGTGACTCTTGAAAAACATAGGGATAAGTAGCTGGTGATGGGAATTCCCAGCAAGAGCTCCACAGGCGATATTGCAGGGTGTCATCGGTGCTAACAGATCTGTTGATTCTGTTCCTAACTGTAATAGTAGCCCAAGTTTAGCAATTCCTGTCCTCATTAGAGACATTATGTCCTCCTTTTTTAATATGTCTGTTTTATTATTTTTATTTTATGTGTGTGAGTGTATTGCCTGTGTCATACAATACTGGTAGAGGTCAGAAGAGGGCATTGGATCCCCTAGAACTGGAGTTATAGACAGTTGTTAGCCGCCATGTGGGGGCTGGGAACTGGACCCTGGTCCTCTGCAAAAACAGTCAGTGCACTTAACTGCTGAGCCATTTCTCCAGCCCTATTATATCCTCCTTGACACAGGCAGCGTCAGCTGGTTTTGATGGTGAAGTCTGAGGGCGGTGCCCTGAGGAATCTTTTTTTGTCTGCTTTACGCACAATCACTAGATACTCAGCACACACATGACTCCATTGATAATTGTACTTTGCTAATGGAAGACCCCCAAATACCTCTTTTATGACTCCCTCAGAAGCAGGGAAATAGGGGGATGACTTTTAGAGACTCAGTGGGCCAGGGAAAGGGATCTTTGATCAATTTTTTTAATGACTCTGAGTCCCAAATCAACAAGTCAGTGTTCTCTGTACTGTGGCTTCTGTAATTTTCAGAGTTATGGAGAAGTTAGACCAGAAATGACCATGAGAGAAATCAGCAGAGCATTTGCACCTAGATCTAGCACCAAGGAAAAGAAGGCTCTGGAAGGAGGTGCTGGCTGTTTCGTTGACCAGCTGCCCACATTCTGGAGAGTTCATTGCTACCCAGATCCTGTCTACTTCTGGATTAGGACACTGATCTTTGATCTGTAGGGCTTTGTTTATATAGTGACCATAAAAGCCTGAATCCCAGGGTGTCACCGAGAGCAGCTGTGTGCGAGGGTCAGTCAGTTCCCACTGTCTTAGTGAGATGCAGGCTGGCTATTCCTAGAGGCTCCACTTACGTGGAGTTCCGCAGGGAGCTGAGGAGTCCTTGTGAAGTCCTGGAAGAGCCTGGTGACTTTAAATAGCAGTCTCCTGATCTCCAGTGCCTCCTTAGAGTATAACTGGGAAGGGGCCTGAAGGGCTTATCCTGTCGTGTGGATAACTTATTTGGCAGTGAGCAGATTCAGGTTAGCTGTGAAGTAGCCTAGAGCTCTCCTGTCTAATGAATCAAGAAAACTGTTTGATTTTTTTTTTTTTTTTCCTTTGAGTCAATTAACCAAAAAATGACCCAGGGCCACCTCACTTAAAAAAAAAAAAATAGAGATTTTCCAACTCTCCGTGGCTTGAATGTGAAACTCTTAAAGAATTCAGTGTTGGATAAACATTTTGGTCATTTTTGGAAACAAATCTTGAGATGAGTAGCTCTGGGTGAGAGTCTTGAAATGTGACCGGAGGAAACAGGAAACTCAAGGGCTTATTTGTGTGGCTGTCAGGTGCTTAGAGATTGTAGGGTTGTGGACACAGTCTGTGTGCACTGACCTCATGCTGTGTCCAGAGAATGCAGGACCTTAGCTGGGATGTGGTAGCCCCTACACTGTGAACTCAGAGGATGCAGGCCCTCTGAGGGTATGGTAGCTTCCACACTGTCCTGTGGGGCTCGGGGGTGACTGCCCATGCTGTCCTGTAAGAGGCTGGGGTGTGGCAGTTCACATACGTGATGCAGTTGTCTCTTTCTTTAGGTCCAAAGGGTGAAGCAGGAACAGTTGTTCCTCTACCTGGCCCTCCTGGAGCAGCAGGACTTCCAGGGTCCCCTGGATTCCCAGGGCCTCAAGGTACTCTTAATGCCTAGCTTACCTGGTCACCACAGGGTTCCCTTAGGCCTTTCTCCTACTGACCACTGTTTTTTCTCACCACAGGTGACCGAGGCTTCCCTGGAACCCCAGGACGACCAGGCATCCCAGGAGAAAAAGGTGCTGTGGGTCAGCCAGGGATTGGATTTCCTGGGCCTCCTGGCCCCAAAGGTAAGCTCCTGATGAGTCTAGTGTAGGAATATTACTCTGGCCACAGGCCTTTATAGGGAAGGATGTCATGTCCTTCCATGACTGGTTCCTAGTGTTAGTTTTGTCTTGTGTTACTCTGTGAAGAAAGAGAAGGTCCTAGCATAGGGTACCCTTGAGCCAGCACTTGTGGTTCCAGAGGGACCTCCATGGGTTTAGAGCACTCAGATTATGATGACTCCACCATTTCTAAATGGCAGATGTCACCTTGAGTAGAGGGTCTGCTCTGGAAGCAGGTGGCGCAGGCGTACACTGCCTACCAGCACCACCACACACTGCTTCTGCCAGGCGCTTAGAGATTGGGGGGGACACGGTCTGTGTGCTGAGAGGGCTGGGTGCACTCACCCTTCTGCTGTGTCTCCAGAGAATGCAGGACCTTAGCTGTCACCTTGTTTCTGTGACACAATTCTTGACAAAAGCAACAGAGGGAAAGGAGGGAGGGAGAAGGGGAGGGAAGGAGGACAGGAAGATGGGAGGATGGGAGGGGAGGTTTATTTTGGCTCCCAGCTTGAGCATATACTCCATCATAGTGAAGGCAGGAGTGTGAGCAGCTGTTCACATCAAATCCACTGTCAGGAAGCAGAGAGAGATGAATGTTGGCGCTCACCTTGCTTGCTCTGTTTTATTGATGGGGTGGTGCTGGCTGTATTCAGGATGAGTATTCCCACCCCAGTTAACCTAATCTAGATACGCTTTTGTCTCCTGAGTGATTCTGGACCCTGTCAAGCTGACAGTTAACCACCGAGTGGAGAGTAGCTTTACAGCTGGTTTTCTTGACTCTTCAAACAGGTGTTGATGGCTTGCCTGGGGACATGGGACCTCCTGGGACTCCAGGCCGCCCTGGATTTAATGGCTTACCTGGCAACCCAGGAGTGCAAGGGCAAAAGGTATGTGCTGAACACTCCCCATCTTTGTTGTAATTTGGACATTCAAAATGTGGATTATCAATCTCACAGGATAGGTTAGACCAGCATGTCCCAGAAGCAGTAAGTAAGTTAGTTACTGTTTCAACTCTTTATGTATGTGAGGGTTCAGTGTGAAATGTGTTTCTAATTCTGAGTGACAGGCCAAAGCTTTTTGAGAGCCACTGTCGCAAAAGAAATAACAGCCAAGAGGGCCATACATAAGACATCCCAGCCAGGGCCTTTCTGATGCTGTAAATTTGAGAGCTACTCTGTGCCCAGTAGACCTTTAGCAGTGATGTCCTGGCTTCCATCCTCAAGACACCAGCAGAGTTCTCTTTACCTGCAGTTGTGACAACTGGAAACGTGTTCCCATTTTACCAGGTGTCACCAGGGTGAACTTGCTGCTGGCTGTCCTGGTGCCGTGTGACTCGGCATTCTCCTTCTCTCAAAGTCCTCTTTCATCTCCCTAGACTTGAAGTCTTTGAGTGACCACTGGTCACTCTTTCCTGTTCTTATTAGAGGAAACAGAAGGAAATATGGGAGGGCAAGAGCACAAAGCAGAGGAAAGGACTCAGGGCTCAGCTGGCCATTGCTCATGATGGAGTGATACCAGTCTGGTGCTGTATGTTAGGAGACAGCAGGAGTACACAGAGATGGCTGCACCATCCACTGAGAAACTCTCTAACACTGAAGCCCCTTGTCTAGACAACTGAGGCTAAAAAGACATTTCTGATTGCTTCTGGTATTTTGGGGATTTTTCAGGGAGAGCCTGGCATTGGGCTGCCAGGGCTCAAAGGGCAGCCAGGTCTTCCAGGCATTCCTGGCACACCTGGAGAGAAGGGCAGCATCGGGGGACCAGGTGTTCCTGGAGAACATGGGTTGATCGGCCCTCCTGGACTTCAGGGGATCAGAGGTAACTTAGACTGCGCCAGGATGGGTTCACTTTGTGTCACCAGAGCACTTACTAGGTGCTTTGCTGGTCGGACGGTTGATGAGTCTCCAGCAGGGTTCCATGGCTGTGGCTGATATACAAATGGGTGATGTATGGGATAGAACCCATTCTAGCCTCCAACGTATTCATCCTTTCTGACAGGTGACCCAGGGCCTCCTGGAGTTCAAGGCCCTGCAGGACCACCAGGAGCTCCAGGAATAGGACCTCCTGGAGCCATGGGCCCCCCCGGAGGACAGGGACCACCAGGGTCATCAGGTGATGTTGATCATCCCTTCCCAAAGCATGTGAATGATGGGACTGGAGGGGAGGTTAGCATAATTGCCAAAATAAAGGGGGAGAAATTAACTTCTAGTTTGTGAAAATGGGTTTGGTTGTTTGCTTAACCCTAGAATCAAAGATTTCCATGATTTCCTCCCACTGAGTCTGGTTTATGTGCCAAAGAACTCTCTACCGCATTTTCAGTACTTCTCGAAGCTTTATGCATAGACTCCTTGCTATCTTTATATGTGGCCGGTAATTTAAACTTATTGATTTCATGTCTATCTGCCTTTGTTCTTCTACCAATAATCCTAGAATTATGCTAAAACAGTGTGGAGCAGAGCAGAATATTCATTGGAAGCTGGCATACACTGACTGGGGCTGGTAGGCTTTACAGAGGAAATCATAACCCTTGACGGCAGAAAGGGCTAGCTTTTCCCTTAGGAGATGGCTTACCACAGACTATCTTAATGACTCTGAACCCTGGCCATTATTCAAGCCCCCAAGGCTGGCATGCTCACTTGCTTTCTTCAGAAAATACCATATACAATAATACCCATTCTAGAATATTCCATAAATTATTCTAAAAGATCTTTGCATTTTACCCAATCGCAGGTCCACCTGGAGTGAAAGGAGAGAAGGGTTTCCCTGGATTCCCAGGACTTGACATGCCTGGCCCTAAAGGAGATAAAGGGGCTCAAGGACTTCCTGGTCTTACAGGACAGTCGGGGCTCCCTGGCCTCCCTGGACAGCAGGGGACTCCTGGAGTTCCAGGGTTCCCAGGTAAGTGAAATCCGAGCTTTGGCTCTATTGATGGTGAGGGAACAGGCCAGGCCTCGGGGCTACTCTTTCCTGCTTCCTGACATTTGCTATCCATGGTCCATGTGGGACATGTTCACAGTCCTGCCTTTTGTCCGCAGGTACTAAAGGAGAAATGGGTGTCATGGGAACCCCTGGACAGCCAGGCACACCAGGACCAACAGGCGCCCCAGGGTTACCTGGAGAGAAAGGTAAGAGAACTGACACTCTTCAGACCATTTTGTGTCTTGATTTCTTGAGCATCCTAGGAAATTCTTGCACTGTTATAGATCACATTTGGTTTTAAGAAGTAGACAAAAGCAATGCAAAGGGTCCAGCCAGGGGCTAGAAGACATCTCTCTCTCTGGGAATTAGCTCTGTGCACAGGGCATGAGGCTACAGTACTAGGCCTGCCCGATGGGTGCCGAAAGCTGGGCATAGCTGAGATTTCCTCTGTGAAGATGGTGGATTCGCCAGTCAGAGGCGGGGATAACACCTGAGTCTTCAGAGCCACGTCGCTGCAGTCCACATCATGGATGGGCAAGTCCAGCTTCTTATTTCTTAGTATCTGGAATTGCTCCAAAATACTTAACAAAAGAAGAAATTGATTATTATAAGACATGAAAGGGAAATTGGTACTGTAAAGCGGAAGGTTTTCTATTCTATGATTTGTCTCTAACTGAGGATACTGAGGGAGTGACAGAGCATAAAGGAGTGGTAAAGACATTTAGGAAAGGAGGATAAGGCATTCACCTGAAAGTCATATGTTGGAATTACTAGCAATTGACATTTTAGAAGATGACTCTACCATTATTTACCTGGGGTCACATCCTCCCGTGTGACTCAGACACTTGCCACCTGGTGTCAGTTTGTATCAGGTTCTGGTTCTTTCCCTCCTTTACAATTGCGACTAGAAAGTGTGCTGAACTTCTCAGTATTTCCTGTCTGGAAGGCAGGACCAGGTCTCACTGAGTGCTTCTCTTTCCTCTACAGGGGACCATGGCTTCCCAGGCTCCTCAGGACCTAGGGGAGACCCTGGCTTTAAAGGCGATAAAGGGGACGTCGGGCTCCCTGGAAAACCAGGGTCTATGGATAAAGTAGACATGGGCAGCATGAAGGGTCAGAAGGGAGACCAAGGAGAGAGAGGTGCGAGAATGCTTGTCTCTCTGAAAGCCACACCTGAGCTTTCATAACAGTCACCTTCCAAGCAAACCTGGACCTAACTGTAATTTTCTTTGATGTGTAGGACAAATTGGACCCACCGGTGATAAAGGTTCCCGAGGAGATCCTGGAACCCCAGGAGTACCTGGGAAGGATGGGCATGCAGGGCATCCTGGACAGCCAGGTAAGTGTGGATCTCATGGCCAAAGTTGTGAAGGAACCCGCTTCTCTATGCTTTTCATAACCATTGGCCTCCTGGCCTTTTCTCTGTTATTCTAGGACCCAAAGGTGACCCAGGTCTCAGTGGCACGCCAGGCTCCCCTGGACTCCCTGGACCCAAAGGATCAGTTGGTGGAATGGGCTTACCAGGTAATCTGGATGTAGAATCTTTGTAGGGGTGTGGAACTTGTCTACAGAGTGGCTCTGCTTGCTGGGAGGATGGAGTCCCTGGCAGCCATGCCTGTAACACAGATTCACAGCTCCTTGGGGTGGATGGACTTTGGCTGACACTATGATCATTGCTTAAAACGATATTAATAACGTAATGTGAAATGTAGGCTGTCCACAGTCAGAGTCAGATTAGTCTGGAAGGCAGTACTTCTCAGCCCAAGCTGAGAGGGGACAGTCAAGGCTGGAAGCCTGCGTTTCTGTCACTTCTCAAGTCATTGTGAGGCACCCTGACCACTTCCTTTGAAGTGCAAACTCCTAGGTTGCTGGTTATGACTGTGTTTCAATAGCTTTGGTGCCAACATATGTCATAACCCACCTGTGGTTGGTGCCCCTCTGAGCTTTGGGTTGAGCTGATTATATCATAAACTCATAAATGCTTATACTGATGATAGAGTAAATGCTCCAAATAGTTGTTGTATCTCTTCTCTCTGTATACAATGGTGGTCTTGAAAGCACAGGGACGGGCGTTTGCATGAGGACTGTCAGCTGAGGTGTTTGCAGATTGAGAACCACGGGGGTTTGTGTTCGGTGACTGTTTTTGGTTGACTGTCAGCATTTGTTGATCTCAAGTTCAAGCTTAATTCTTTGTGTTGGTAGGAACACCTGGAGAAAAAGGTGTGCCCGGCATCCCCGGCCAACAGGGTGCTCCTGGCATACCTGGAGAAAAGGGAGCAAAAGGAGAGAAAGGACAGTCGGGTCTACCTGGCATTGGGATTCCAGGGCGTCCTGGCGACAAGGTAACCGGCTCGCTCCGTCTCCTTGTCCTGTCTCCTTGGAATGTTTCTGGCACGTGTTTGTCAACTCTCTCAGCTATTCCATGAACTGTGACACGTAACAACTCGTCTCAGCTCCCTGAAAGTTTCCTCTTCCTTCTACTCACTGTGCCCCCAACCCCAGGAAAAAAAGTCTAGGAGCTCTGAGAGTGAGGGTGGGCAGGCGTCTCTGCAGGAAGGAGTGGGTAGGATGCGAACTTGGGGAGTGGGAAAGAAACACTCTACGCTCTGCTTCTTTTCTCAGAAGTGGACTTTGGTTGGTTCTGAAATGTGCCAGTGGGATTCTGTGATGTGATGTTCAGTGCACTGGAATGCTGGTATCTATCGTGTGCTCACAGACACGCACCCAGGGACGTGTTAATATTCCCCCTTCTTCCTTGCAGGGAGACCAGGGCCTTGCAGGTTTTCCAGGAAGCCCTGGAGAGAAAGGAGAGAAAGGCAGCATTGGGATCCCAGGCATGCCGGGGTCTCCAGGTCCAAAGGGGTCTCCAGGGAACATTGGCTATCCAGGTAGGTGGGCTGGGCGATGCCTGGGTTGTGGATTACAAGAAGGGAAACTGAGGCTTACAGCACTTCTGGATTTTCATTTTCTCTTCAGGAAGCCCTGGGCTGCCTGGGGAGAAAGGAGACAAAGGCCTCCCAGGACTGGACGGCATTCCTGGAGTCAAAGGAGAAGCAGGTGGGACAGCTTACTGGCACCCAGGCCTGGGTGTGTGTGGGGGTGGGGCATGTGTCAGCCTCCCAAGAGCACAGATCCCTGTGAACCAGGCCCTAAGATGCTGTTTGGGGTCTGGGGACAGCTGGTCCTGTCCCTCTACTTTTCAGATCAACAGACTTGACTCTATAGAGGTGTGCATGGCCTTTGGGAGGTCTTATATGCATCAAGAACTAGGACCAGAATCTCCAAGGTGTTTTTTTTTTTTTTTTAGTTTGATGGACATTTCAGACCCTGATCTCCATTTTCTCTGTGAGGGTTGTGTGGGGTTTATGGTGTTGCTATCTGCAAGAAGTGTTCTCTTGGAAAGGTGTCAGAACTGGCTTCGGGGGTACAAACACATTCAGGAAATAGTTCTGTTACTATGTTGGGATGTCTGAAAAGGGCCACTTTACAGAGGTTGGGGTGCTGTCAGAATCCATGAGTAACTATGTGATTTCTCCCCAAGGTCTCCCTGGGACACCTGGCCCCACTGGCCCAGCTGGCCAGAAAGGAGAGCCTGGCAGTGATGGAATCCCAGGGTCAGCAGGGGAGAAGGGTGAACCAGGTAAGTTCTGTTCCCCGTTCTCCTTTGGGGGCCTTGTGGTCCACTCAGCTGCATGCCACATTGAGTGAACAGAACTTTATAAACAGAGGCGCCTGTGCTGTGCTCCCTTTGGCTCTTGAAACATGGATGTGGATATGTGGGGTAGGTTATTCTTTCCAAGAGTGCTAAGGCTGGCTTCTCTCTTAGGGGTGGGCCCAAGAGACACAAATGTAACACTGGATCCAGAGAAGAGCTCCTTTGCTGCTGTAACAAGGCAGGAGTACCATCTTCCAGCTGTGACAGTGATGGTTACATATAGCAAGAAAGTGTTCAATATAGTTTGCAATAAGTTACCAAGTCTGCAGGGCAGAAGGGGAACAGCGGGCGGTTTCCTCACTGTTAGCGCTGACTCTTCAGTTCTTTGTCCCATTCTCCACGTCTTATTCTTATACTTTGCATATTAATTTTCCTATAAAACAATCCATAAGAAACCTTCTATACTCCCTCACTTGCCCTCTGCCCACTGTTTGGGTCCAGCCAGCTCCTATGTCCACTGCACTGAGTTTCTCCAGCTCTTCCACCTCCCTGGGGAGGAGCGATGAGTTGAATAGTCATCTGAGAAAAGCCAGTTTGTTTGTGTCCAGATACTAGTAATGCTACCAGTCAGCTGTGGGGAGGTATTTTTGTTGTACTTGGTTTGAAATCACAAGTAAGCATCTTCCAGTAGAGCTATCCCCAGGCGTTAGTATACTCTACAGCTAGACTGGTAGACCCAGAGGCTTCCAGTTAGAAGCCCTGAGAGCCAAGGTCCTATTGCTCCAGAGTTTAGAAGCCAGAGATCTTATGACTTTAGGCACTCAGGTTAGAGACTTACTGCTCTAGGCTTTCAAGACTAGTGGGCCTGGTACTTGACAACTATCATAATCCTTGACTTCAAGCAGAAGTGAGTGGTACCAGCAGCCAGCAGCATCCACTAGTGTGACAGCTCCTAAACAGACTGAGGTGGTGGGACACTCAGCTCCTCCAGCCCTTAGTATCACATCTCTTGGGCCTAGAGATCTGGGACCCTTGGCTCTTAAGGCTTGGCAGATCGAGGACTCTTCTATCAACCAGGGCCTGTCATTTCTTAAGGACCAGCCAATTGTCATTTTCTCTGATGCCTTCCCTCCCCTTTTTCCTGTCCTGGCCACTCCCTGAAACTTTTCAGCCATTCTTTGTTGAGAAAGATCAAAAGAAGACGAGAAGCCTGGCTGGCTAGAGTGAGACTGTATCACAAACAGCAACTGAGACTAGACCAGAAAGATGGCTCTTGAAAAGCTTTTTGTTGGTTCTATATTGAACACCAGGTGGCAGCAGACTGGAAAAATGAGTCTGACAGCTAGAAAGTGGTTGTGGCAAGGGTGTTTGCACCAATCAGGGCAGTCTTTCGTGCAAATGAAGAGCTTTTTTTTTCCACTGGGACACCTGGGGAGGTGCTCCTCCAGTGGCTGGAGTACAAATGGGCTCCAGAGATAGCTGAAGTTCACTGTGTCTTGTCTTGCTACTTTCCAAGACTGGTTCAGGCCATCTGGAGCTTCCAGAGTGTCCTCAGAATGACTGTAAAGTGTCCTGATAGCAGGCTACAATGAGGGGGTCTGCTGGGTACTGGAAAGGGGACTGCTCAGCTGACAGTCCTACTCACGGCTGCCAGGCATAAAGGAGGGGCCTGCACAGTGGCTGCTTTTTAGTTTCCGTCCTGTCAGCACAGAAAGCACAGAAGGGTGTTTATAATAAGGACTTAGCAAAAGCTTGACATGGAACTCTCAATTCTAGAAGCAAAACACTTGGTAGCATCTATCAGGGCCTCACTGTGTTTACTTCCTGCCCCAGAACCCCAGGGAGAGGCAGGTTCTCTGATCTGCCTCAGTAGGAAATAAGCACTCATTAGCACAGATTGTTTCTCTCAGTGCCTTCACGGATCCAAGCATAACGGTCCTCAGGGAGAATACTAAATTATAAATCTCAGCCCCAGTGCAGGGCGCTGATAACACCTGCAGGAATGGAAGTTTGCTCCCAGGTTATCAACTAATTTCCATAGACGTCACAAGTGACATGTGGTGTGAGAACAGAGGTAGCCCTATGCTGTCCCTACAAACCGAGCAAGAAACATGTCCTTTTCTGTTATTACCCTATAGGTCTACCTGGAAGAGGATTCCCAGGCTTTCCGGGGACCAAAGGAGACAAAGGTAAAACTCCTCAGCTTGCCCATCCCTCTCTCACCTGTCAGCCTGCTCCTGTTATACCAGGGAACAGGAGCCAGTATCCAGAGGACTCAGCCCGTCTCCCTTAGGAAGGCAGTGACTGCTTGTGAACTATAGGTACAGAGTCCAGAGGCTAATGGATGTCCCATGATTACACCGTCTCATTCACAGGTTGAAATTGTATGTGGTACATGAAAAATGGTACATGCCGAATACCATTTGATAATGTTATTGATAAGTGTTAAGAAACAAGTGCACAAATTTTCCCCTTGTAAACTCTGACATTCTTAACTTTTAAACCAACTTTATTGCGGTAGCATTACCACATAAACATTGCATTCTGGGTAGGGTCCCATCCGTCATCCCCAAATCGCTTTGCTGCTTCTAATCCTCTGACCTCCATCCCAACCCCCAAGCAAACACTCCCATCTCTGTTCAGGAGCTGTGGATTACCTGATATCACCTCAAGTTTATGCAAATACATCAGACAGTTTGTACTTTTCCCAGTTCTGACTACTTTCCACAGCATGTTTGGTTTTCATTCTTTCTGTTGTCTGTGTTTTTAGCTAACTCCTCTTGGTTGCTGAATAGTGTTCTGTTGTATGGATGGAGAAATTTGCTTTCTCCAAATCTGGATGAGCAAAGGCCCACCTTTGTTCTAGCAGTTCATTTGCTTATAGACTTCAAAACATATATTAGATGCCTTTGTCACCAGTCACTTCTTTTAAAATGCATAAAGAAGAGCAGCTGTGTTGTTTTTTCAGACAGACCATGTGCTTGTTTTCCTCCTGGTACCTCAGGGAACTCCTTCTGACAGGCACCAGTGGGCAAGAAGTGCTTCGCCCTCTTGTCCTTGCCTGTCAGTGCAGCATCTCTGTGGTCTGTGTCCCTTGAGTCACCATCATCTCACTTCCTGTCACCATGCAGGTTCCAAGGGTGAAGTGGGTTTCCCTGGATTGGCTGGAAGTCCAGGAATTCCTGGAACCAAAGGCGAGCAAGGATTCATGGGTCCTCCGGGCCCTCAAGGACAGCCGGGCTTACCTGGCACTCCCGGTCACCCCGTGGAGGGGCCCAAAGGAGACCGCGGACCTCAGGGTCAACCTGGTTTGCCAGGTAAGAGCATTCCACCAAGTGTCAGAGCCTGGGACTCTATGCACAATGTGTACTTTATCAATTTGGCTTTTTATTTAGAGGTGTGCAGCAATTGTCAGCTCGAAGCTGCATTTTGGCCTCCACTGGGCTAGTTTTGGCATGTCCTTTCTGTCAAGGAATTTAAGTAATCGGAGGGATGCCAAAAAGTAAATTACTCAGAAAGATGTGACATGGGTGAGGTTGGGTGTTTGTTTTAATCAATGTGGTGTTTTAGCATCTTCTCCCATGAGTTGTCTGGCATGGTGATGTCAAGGACGCCGGGCTCTGTAGCTTTAGGGCATATTGGAAGCCAAGAGTGTGGTGACAGGTACATGAGCACTGTGGTGGTGGTGTTAGCCTCTGAATTCATTCATTCATTCATTCATTCATTCTTTTTTGTTTTGTTTTGTGTTGAGACATGGTCTCAGTGTGTAGCTTTACTGGCCTGGAACCCTCTATGTAGACCAGGCTGGCCTCACAGAGATCCGCCTGCCTCTGTCTCCCAAGTGTTGGAACTAAAAGTGTGGCCATCCTACCCAGAAATTAATTAATTAATTTTTAATTAATCATCTATTTTAGTGGTGCTGGGGGATGGAACTTAGACCTTGTACGTGCTAGGCAACTGCTTTACCACTGAGCTACATCCCCGGACCCTTTATTATTATTTTAAGACAGTCTCAAGTTGTCCACACTGGCCTTCAACTCACTCTGTAGCCCAGTACAGGCCTTACAGTTGGGATCCTCAAACCTTTAGCTCTGGAGTGGCTGGGAAGACAAACTGCTACTGGTGTCAGCGGGCAGGAGTTTGGATGCTGAGGCTCTGGTGTTTACATGAACCATCTTCCTTCCATCTAGGATCAGCCTTGATTTCTTAGAGTTTTGTGCTGCTCTACAGGGTGGTGTTATGATTAAGGACAGTTGGCTTAGTGACACAGTGGCCCCTCTCACCTTAACTCTATGTTTTTTGTTTTTTTTTTTTTAACCTTCCCATTAGGACGTCCGGGTCCCATGGGGCCTCCAGGGCTCCCAGGGCTAGATGGACTGAAAGGTGACAAGGGAAATCCAGGCTGGCCAGGAGCTGCTGGGGCTCCAGGGCCCAAAGGAGACCCAGGATTCCAAGGCATGCCGGTGAGTGGTGGATAAGTGTAGGAATGCTTTTCAAAAGGAAGTTTTTTTGATGAAGAGTATTGTGTGTGTGTGTGTGTGTCTGTCTGTCTGTCTGTCTACCCACAGTGTGGATGTCCAGGAAACCAGTACCTGTATTTTACAATATATTTCGTAGAAATCATTTAAAGGGAAATTCTATACTATTGCAAATCATAGTTCAATGTCCAAGTTTACCTTCTGTTGACAAATTTAGTGCAAAAAGTGAGCCAGTGTGACTTGGTAAAGAATAGTTCTGTGCAACACCAGCTATCTTCTGGGGCTGGTATGTTACAGGTGATGCCCAGGACCATCCTTCAGGGAACGTAGCTCAGGGTATCCCAGGTGACCAGTAGTGAGTGAGTGAATGAGTATATGATTATTAACTTTGGTCTCTTGCAGTGCTTGCATAGACCACTGCTCTTAGGAAAGTAGTGGTTTCTGGTTGGATTCTTGGCTTAGTCACCATCATGGCTAAGGTGTGAATGTTCTTCGTGGAGGTCAACCAGATGTGTTAGTGGAGACTCATCTTCTGCCTCTGTGCCTCTGTTTCTTCTCTCTGTCTTTCTGTCTCTGTCTCTTTGTCTCTCTTCTTTCTCTACAACACACTTTGGAAGAGAGTCAGAGGAGTTGGGACATGGAAGTTGTAGGCACCTTCTATGGGATGGAGTAGCACACTGGATTCTGTTCCAGATCAACACAGGTTGACTCTGTAGTTCATCAAGAGCAGAAACAGGGAGAGAGGCATTGGGGCACTTCTTTCTCAAGAGCAAGCAAGCTTGCCATGCATTCCCAAGTGGTGCTCTGTTACTTGGTTTTTTTTTTTGTATTTTGTTTTGGGGTAGTTCTGGGATCAAACCCATGGCCCTAGGGAAACATTTTTCATCACTACTGTGATTTCTGAATTTAGCACCATGTGGCACACTGACTAACTATGCAAGTCAACTACCTGGAGTAGCATTAATGGTTCTTACCCACTCCCTGTCCTCTACGGGGCATATACACCCTCACAGTACACCATATTTGTTCCTGAATCTCTTTTAGGCTCTTTATTTCTATGTTGCTGTATTGCTATATTACAGTTTCTCAGTGATGTAAGCATAGGTAGTTTGTCAATTATTCATGCAGTCCTGATTTTACTCCTTAGCAACCCAGAGATCTGCTTCCCTTTCCTAATGCAAGTCACTATCTATCAGGTCTATCTTTCTGTATGCCTGTGTGTATAAATATGTACGTATATGTTCATGCCTATTATCTCTGCTATGGTACTTTTCAAATTAAGAGAAAACAAATAAACAAGTCTATGTAAGACTAAAACTTTCCATGTGACTGTCCATGTCTAGAAAAAGGCACAACTACATTGAAAAGGAAGAAAACAGACTGATATTCTTAAATATATGTATTATTGCTATGCTAGAAAGGAAACTCATCCTTCTTTAGTGTTTTAAAATCTATTTTCCATAATTAAAATCAGAATTCATATGAGACATAAAGCTAATTCCAAAGAGCAGTCATTATTTTTGAACACTTCTGGGGGAAATTTTCTGGAAAGGTGGTTTGGTACTGATAGATGGGTGTACTTCCATGACAAGTGTCTCTGACTTTCTGGCTCAAGATGTGTGTTTGAAGGAGCTTTCTGAATAGATGGACAAGCAGAGGGACACCAGGGGACTGCTGTTGTAATGCTCTCTCCTTATGTTACATCATTTAAGGAACCATAAGACTCCATTAGCTCATAAACCTATTGTGCAGAACATGACTGGTCCTTGCAGGCTATTCAGCTGTCAGAGCACACGGGGGAACTGATCACAGGTGTCTGCAGCCGGCTCTAACTGACTCTCTTTATGTCTAGGGCATTGGTGGCTCTCCAGGGATCACAGGTTCTAAGGGAGACATGGGGCCACCAGGAGTTCCAGGATTTCAAGGTAAGGCAGTTAAGCCCTGCTGCTAAAGGAATGCTGCTCCAAGGGTCCTTGAGCACAGGGTCTTCAATCCTTAGACACCAGAACAACAATAACAGGAGATAATTGTCTCAAAACTAAAAATTTGATTGATTTTTCCTTTTTTATTGTTTTTTGTTTTGTTTTGTTTTGTTTTTAGAGATAGGGTCTCACTATAGGGTTCCAACTAGCTTGGAACTCCCTATGTAGATCAGGCTGGCCTTGAAGTCACAGATACACCCACCTCTGCTCTCCATTGCTGGAATTAAAGGCATGTACCATCACGCCCAGCGATTTTCCTTTTTTGAGATAAGGTCTTGCTGTCTATCCCAGGCTGACCTTGAATTCATGGCAGTCCTTCTGCCTCAGCATCCTGAGTGCTGGGATTACAGGCGTGTACCACAACTCCAAGCGTGCTGGCAGCTTCCAAGCACTGTTGTTACAGAATCTGACTCACCCGAAAGTGAGCTTAGCCTATAGATGTCTTGTGGTTTATCAGTCAGACTATGACCACAGACTGTATCACATGCCACTGTGCTGATTGATTGTGACCATCTTGTCGTTTGCTATCCACTTGTAAAAATACTGATTCTGGGTTCTAGAAAAGAGTTTCATGAGATTCTGCACCTTAAAGAAAATAATACCTTTTTTTTCCGTCGAAGATGTTGGAAACATGTTCACTATGTGTTCGTATGCATACATAATATATATGCATATAATATATGCATATGTGTATGTCCACATGCACACACAGGCCTCACTTGTGTGTATGTAGTCACATGTTTGTGTGTACATATGCACACATACACTTGCTTATGCCTGCATGAACATGCACGCCCATATTCTTGTGTATCATTGAAAGCTCTTTGCAAAGACAATGTCCTCTTTTCATCTAGGTCAGAAAGGTCTTCCCGGTCTCCAGGGAGTGAAAGGAGATCAGGGAGATCAAGGCATACCAGGCCCTAAAGGTAAGCAAATCATTTATTCACAAGTGTTACCAATGATCTGTGAAGATACAAAAGTCATCAGACACAGAATTAGAGGGTTTGGATTTTCATAGGTGAAATGTGAAAAACCAGAAGAAAGATAGGATAGCAAACGCTGGGGTCCTCCACACCAGAAGTGGGTCTGCGAGGTCAAATCATATTGCCCCTCATGGGCAGTGTCAGGCAAGGGAAGGATGGCAGTTGTTAGGGTTACAGAATAGAGTAGAAACTTGTGGTAATACATGTTGAAAGCATGTTTGTTTTGTGAGGAGCTGAGCCTGTGTTTTTGAGTGTGGTTCTGAGAACTGCGGTTATCAGATGGCTCATGGTGGCTTCTCCTCTGAAGCTGCTCTTGCTCAGCCTGCTGATGGTGAAGCTGACCCTCTCTCTTCCTCTCACGCTCACAGGTCTCCAGGGCCCTCCCGGCCCCCCAGGTCCCTACGATGTCATCAAAGGAGAGCCAGGGCTCCCTGGTCCAGAGGGTCCCCCAGGTCTAAAAGGACTCCAGGGACCACCAGGCCCCAAAGGGCAGCAAGGTGAGGGTCCTCAGACTGTGTGGGTGTCCTGTGGGGGCACAGGGATTTCCTGTTACTCATATGTCTAAGATCAGAGTCTGAACAATGATTTATTAAACAAATACATTTGAACTGGACTTTCTTTAATATATATTAGTACTGAATAAAGATTTTGAAAGGACTGGGAGAAAAAAAGCTAACCAAAATACAGGCAAACCAGAGATACACAACCAGACCAGGAACTCTGCCTGTGGGCAAAGACTTTGCTGTTCCTTCCCTGTTTTTTATGTACGCCTTCCTCTGGGCTCTTGTAGATGGGAAGCTGACTTGTTCTTTGTTGCCAGAACACTGAGATCCTAGAGCCCAGCAAGCAGCAGGACTTGGCGGGCCTCTTGTCTCCTGTTGGCCTGTCTGCCACACAGCAGCAGAAAGGCTGTGAGAGCTCAGGGGACAGTCTCGGCCAATCAGACAATACCCACACCAGCTGTATGGCAGTGTGCAGGGACTCCAGCAGGGGGAGCTCTGGGGCTCTGCGGGAAGCAGCTGTGTCTCAAACATACCCCATCACCAGGCCCTTTGCTAAAGATGAAAAAGAATGTTCGAGAAGGAAAGAAAAAGGGACAGCTTTTTCTCAGTTCTCAATTTTGTTTTCCCTTCCTGCAGGCGTGACAGGCTCCGTGGGCTTACCTGGACCTCCAGGTGTTCCTGGGTTTGATGGTGCTCCTGGCCAGAAGGGAGAGACTGGACCATTTGGGCTTCCTGGTAGGTCTCCATAGCAGAAGCACTAGATCCAGGCCTAAGAAACCTTAGGAAGTTAAAAATATTACTAATAGGCTAGAAGAAGAAGAAAATGTCCTAGAAGAAGAAAATGGCTCATAGAAGAACTAGGAGGTTTTTATTTTAACTGTTTAGAGATATATATCAATCAAGGTGTATGCTTTCCAGATTTTGAAAGGTAGACCAGAGTTGTAGCTGTTTATAGTTTCCTATGAGCTCAGTGGCCTTACAACTACAAAAACTGTATTTTAGCCACAATCAGTGTAATGTTAAACTGAAAAAACAACAACAACAGCAACAAAAAAAACTTTGTTGGCCCCAAGGCTACTTGTATGTGATAAACTTCATGGACTTCCACGAGAAACAAGATCCAGGTAACTATCCACAGTGGACTGTGTGTCTGCTGAGCAAAGAGCACAGCCCTGCAGATCAGGGGCAGCTTTGCATGAGGCATAGGCTGCCTCAGAGGGTGCAAGGAGAGCCCAGGAGCTTCCATTAGGCTCTCTTTCATGCACAGGCTTTCAGCTGAAATAAAACTGTTTTAGGGATTCTGTCATAATCTCCCTTTGAGGAGCCCCAGAATTCCTACAGAATGGAGTGACAGACTCGCACCATAGGTCATTATTCCTTATTCATTGAACTGAGTATGTCTCTTGCCACACACAGGGCTCACAAAGCCATCCCAAGGTGGAATGTGGAAGGGAAAGGATCAGGAGGAGGCTAGAATTGTGCTTAGCTAGCTCTGCACTTTTCCCGAGTGAATTTTATGTAATGTAAAAAAGTAAGGCACATCTAGGAAATGCAATTACAGCTCTTTTTAAAAAAGATTTATTTATTTTTGTTTTTATGAGTATAAATGTTTATATGTATGTATGTGTGCACTGACCACAGAGGCATCAGATTCCCCTGGTACTGGAATTACAGATGGCTGTGAGTGGCCATGTAGGTACTGGGAACCAAACCTGGATCCTCTGCAAGAGCAACAAATGCTCTTAACTACCGATCAGCTCTTAATCATTGAGCCATCTCTCCAGCCCCAAGTACAGCTCTTTTGAGACAATATCTGAAGAATTGGGGAGATCTGATATCTAAGGCACTGATTTATCTTCTATCCTACAGGTCCAAGAGGGATTCCTGGTCCACCAGGCCCTGAGGGGCTGCCAGGATCCATGGGTCCCCCAGGTACCCCATCTGTGGACCATGGCTTCCTTGTGACCAGGCATAGTCAGACAACGGATGACCCACCATGTCCTCCTGGGACCAAAATTCTCTACCACGGGTACTCTCTGCTCTATGTGCAAGGCAATGAGAGGGCCCACGGCCAGGACTTAGGTAAGACTCAGTTCTCCCTCATTGTGATGTGTGGTGGCTGTCCACCTGCGTACACACTATCCTTGCCTTGTGCCATGGTGTCCTGAGCCAGGCGGGTGGTGGCTCCTGAGGAGGGCTGTCCTGTTTCCCTTTCCAGAGTGAATCACCAGCTCAGCAGCTGCTGTGCTTCCTCTAAGCAGCCATGAAATACAGGGGCTGATTCCTTGGAAGTGATTATTAAAACTTTGTGTCTCATTTCTAGTTATCAGGTAGAATCTGAGTTCCGGCAGGGGTACACTTACCAGTTTGTACCAGCCTTCTTAAAATAGGGCTATTTACCTATTGCTCTATTAGAAACATGTCCCTGTTATAATGATGGAGCCTCTTCGTCTTCTGTACTCTATCCCACCAGAGTTCTTGTGGACCAGCAGGCGGCTACATCTGCCTTGTCACCTTCATCAGCTCCAGAGACTCCCAAAGTTATGCTAAAGTGTTGTGTACTTGATGTAATTGGTTAAAGCTAGAATCATGAGCATTCCCCAAACCATCGCAGCCTACGTTCTTTTTGGAATTCAGATCTAGAATGGGCTTCTCTCTGCAGGCAAACTGGGCTCATTTCCTTTCCTCAAAAATGCCCACATTGTTCTTTATAGTTTCCGTTTAGCTTGATCACTTGAAATCTGATGTCCATTCACTGTAATACTGGCCTACTTGATCTGCTTGCTTCCTTCTCTCCAATGAGACTTTAAAATGTCACTTTCCACCTCAGTGGTGTTGAATGTGTGGAGTAGATCACTGACCGGCCCACTCCATCTTCGAACATAAACAGGCACTTACCTCTCTGTGCTCTTCCGGCATAGGCACGGCCGGCAGCTGCCTGCGCAAGTTCAGCACCATGCCCTTCCTCTTCTGCAACATCAACAACGTCTGCAACTTTGCCTCAAGGAACGACTACTCCTACTGGCTGTCCACACCAGAGCCCATGCCCATGTCCATGGCACCCATCGCTGGGGACAATATCCGGCCCTTCATTAGCAGGTGAGCCCGGTCTTCAGAGAAACACATGTGAATGGAGGGAAAAAAGGCTGTGTTTGTCCAGACATGGGATATTCTGTACCATTTTAGTCTTCTCCTAAGCATTGTCAGTAGCTCAGTCCACTGACAGTTTACTAATTGTGATTTCTGAGTTTTAAAATGCAAATGATCCCCCCCAAACCAGGTACTGTCTTTCAGTGTTATAGCGCAAAGTCATTGTGAAAATGAGTTAGTGTTTCATGTGGTGGCTCCCAATCCACCAGGCTCCAAGAGACATTTCTGCTGGATTTTTCTGCCAGTCTTGAGACAGCATTTTAGCCTTTTTTTTTATAGCTTGATAACTTCTCTATAAAGCCTTTATTAATACATTTTGGTAGTCATTGCCATTCGTATGAAATTTTTAAAAATTCAGTTATTTTTAATCATGGTAAGATACTGTAGTTTGTCATCTTACCTCTGAGTGCACAGATCAGTGGCACTAAGCATGCTGATGTTGCTGTGTGAAGAGTGGCATCATCTCCAGAAGCTGACACTGCCCACTGAATACTCCCTCATTCAGCCCGTGGTCCTCTGGTCATAATGTTTTCAAGTTCTTCCCTGTTGTAGCCTTTTTTAAACTTTCCTTCTTATTTTCTAAGATATATTTTATTTTAAATTATGTGTCTGTGTGTGTGTCAGGGGGGTATGTTCACAGGAGTACAAGTGCTCTCCAAGGCCAGAGGTGCCAGATTCTCTGGAGCTAGACGTACAGGTGGTTGTGAACTACCCAGTGTGGGTGCTGGGAACTGGAACTCCAGTCCTATGCAAGAGCAGTACATGCTCTTCAGCTGATAAGTCATCTCTCCAGCCCTCAAATTTCCTTTTTTTTTTAAAGATCAAGTCACACATCCACCCATCACCTCCCTGTGGATATCTGGCCTGCTTCTGAATCTTGGCTGTGCTGACTAAGGCTGCTCTGGGTGTGGGTGGACACATCTAACTTTTTGTTTTAGTTCTATATAACTAGAAATGGAATTGCTGAGTCATACACAGATTCGTTTTTAAGTTTTTCAGAAACCTCCTTACTGTTTTCCACAGTGGCTGTGCCCTTGGCGTTCTTACATTCCCATGAGCCCTGAACAAGGGTTCTTTTCTCTCCACAGCCTCACTAATGCTTATTATTTATTCGAACAGTAGATATCCCAGTGAATATAAACTGATACCCATGGAATTATGGTACCACACATTTTATATAGAACTCTATATATCTATATATAGATGTAGATTATCTGCTTGTATAGTGTTTATACATAAAAGTTACAAAGATTTATTTTACTCAAAAAAAATTATACATGACCCTGAGTATCACGGTGAAATGTATGCAATGCTCCACCCACTGAGAATATATATGTCTGACTCAGTGATAAGCTCAGTCCCCACCAACATCTGGCTTGTGTTCTCAGTTCTCCAAGAGCATTCTTGGTAGGAAGTAAGTCAGGAAGTTGAGATAATGAATGAAAGTATGAGATTATCCTATTTTAGTCTCTTTCCATCAGATTAGAAGTTGATCATTCAGCTATTCTAGGAAGGAAGTAGCAGATAAGTAGAAATGGATGTACCCATTTGACTAAGAGTTTATTTCATAGTTTTACATGCTGTATTATTTAGGATAGAAAGAATGAGAAGGTGGGGACAGTTTTCCTTAGTACTGTGTGAGGAAGAGCCAGGCATTTGCATATCCTCCTTTGGCACAGAGTCTCACTATGTGGCCGAGGCTGGCCTAGAATTCAAGATCCCCCTGCCTCAGCCTCTCAAGGGCTGGGATTATGGGTCTACTCCATCATTCCTGGCTCTCCACATTTCCCTGAAAATCAAGAGCATGAAGAGAGTGGGTATTCCGGCAGATGAGCTTCACCGGAGGAGCTGAACCACACGGGACCCTGGAGCCTGCTCTCCGGGAGAAGCACCCGCCTGTGCTTGTGCATGGAAGTCTCTCCTCACAGCTTTCTTTGCTTTTCTTTTTTTTATCTATAAGAAAATTTCTTTTGTGAGTCTTATTCTAGAAAATGCCCTTTGCTACACTCCTAGGGTCGCAGGGTGCACACAGCACTTCACACCCACATATGAGAGTCTGTTGACTGTGTGTAGACGGTTTCTGTCCAGACTCACTGGAGCAGCTAGAAGGAGAATTAACATTTTTCTGCTTTTCTTTTTAGCTTTCCTTGGACAACAGGTAGAAAATTATTATCATTTGTTTCTTGTTTACTTCCTTGGTGGCACTGGCCTTGAGTTGGTTGAAGACACAGGGCCCGTGGCAGATGCAGATAGTTTATAACAGGCTCAGGGAAGTATGTGTTTCTTCATGGAACCTCCTTGTTCAGTGGACAAACGAGATGCTGAATTGTTTGCAAGTCCCAGGGCTGGACATTTCAGGATTTTCCATGTCTCTAGAATGTGGAGCTCAGGAGTCAGGGGGATGGACACCTCCAGGTCTCACTCCAGCTGTGATCCCTCAGCCACACCTATCGCTGTTTCTGTGCTGGAGTGATGGAGCCCTCTTCTTCCTGGGTTAAGAGTACCAGTTTCCATGGTTACTTTAACTTGGTGGTTTCCAGAAATTCTTAAGTCTTTCATGTTCCTTCTTGGGTCCTCCCTTTTGGAGGGTCTAAAAGCTTTTACAAACACTAACACAAATCCTTCTGAGTTCTGATCAGAAAAGGTGGTAGCCACTGTCTCTCTCCTGCTGGCTACAGTTTCTGAGCACTTTGGCTTTCTTCAGACAAGAGTGGCCATAAAGTCACAGTTGTTTAATCACTGGAGTAGAAGAACCAGGGGTTAGACAATGAGGGGATCTGAAGACTGGCCTGGGCTGAGACATTAACTGTGGCCCTAGCTTCTTTATAAGTAACAGGGGAAATGGGGTCACACCCTTCTGAAAGGCAGAGTTACACTCTTTCTGGCCACCTGAAGCCCCAGTACTCAGGCAGCCGGGAAAGACGCACTCTGCAGGCTGCTCTGTTTCCCGTGCCCGGGAGGCAGATGCTGGCAGATGGGCAAGGCAATTTCAGTGGCTGGTGTTTAATGGAACCTTTTAATTCATCTGCATTTGTGTGACTAAAGTAGAAGTGTTCTCTCTCTCTCTCTCTCTCTCTCTCTCTCACACACACACACACACAAAATGGAATGACTAATCCAGCCGCCTGCCCACCCACCCCCATCCATCCTTATGCAAATGCCATGCATAACTTGCTGTAATTATTCACACCGTTTGTACTCATTTAGCAGCGTGGCTAACACGCTGTTCACTCTGTGACTTGAATGTAATTATTTTGCCACTGTGTTTGTTTTTTTTTAAGCAGTGTGCTCCCCTCCATCCGGTGTTCCCTTACTTGGGAAGGCCTGAGAACACTGTATGATTGTCTTTGATCTGGGGTGCAGTGTCAGTTGAGCCTGAGCCAGCCTGTTAGGGAAGGCATCCTGTCTTGAGGAAGGGTCAGCTCAGTGCCTCCCACTGCCCACTGTTAGCACCCGGTCTTCCCATCTTCCCTTCTACTGAATACGTGGTTAGAAAACAACTATTTTTGAACTGAACATTTTAGCACTGAGAGGGACTTAAACTGCCAAAAAAGAAGCTCTGACTCTGAGTCTTAGCAATGAGCACATGATTTAATCAGAGAAGACTAGGAGAGAGGGGAATAGTAGGACAGATGAGCCACCCATGGTCCATCCACCCTGAATGCCTACTGTGTTCCTTCCAGGTGTGCAGTATGTGAGGCGCCCGCCATGGTGATGGCGGTGCACAGTCAGACCATTCAGATCCCACAGTGCCCCAACGGTTGGTCCTCCCTGTGGATTGGCTATTCCTTTGTGATGGTGAGTACTCGAGACACTGCATTTCTTTGGAAGGGCTCCACTGAGGCCTAGGCCTTATTATTGCCCTGTGTCTCCAAGTTCTCTGGATCATGCTGCTTAGTCGCCCCCCCCCCCCCCACTCTTTACAAGCAGACCCTGAAGCCTGGGGACCACAGGCTCTCTTGCACTTCTTGCTGTTGGGAGCTTCTGCCTGTACCCTTCTGGAGTGCCGAAGCTCCACAGCCTTGAGGTCTGCCGTTGAAGCCTGGCTAGCTCCTCTAAAGGGAAAAAGAGCTTACATGGAACCCATGTTTTGTTAACAAACACAGACTGGAAAGTGGAAAACCTGAGATTAGTAGGGGACATGGGCATTGTCTGAAAGCTCATGCTGCTTCAGTGCCTGGGCGAATGACCCTCCTAGGTTAATAATCGGGACCCATCCTAGACAGTGAGGATTGCTCTCCTGTGACCTAGCTATTTCAGTGTTAGCCCTAACATCCTTTCCTTTGAAAAGACAATTACAACAGGAAGACATAGCTGTGTGAAGAAGGCTATATAGCTCACTTGATTCTTTTGTCTCATGGAAAACATTGGTTAAATATACAAAATCCTGAACTGGTAAGATAGGGTCATACTGAATTTACTAACTCCAAACAAATGATCCTACACAAACATCTTCATCTTCCTCCTAAGGCAGGCAGAGCCAAGTTGTTCATTCGACCCTCAAATGAGCATTAATTAGCCTCGTTATTTGACTGATAGAGAAAGGGCTTCATGATTATTTTCTAACAAAGCTGACTGATGTCTGGTTTCTGGCTTTGTGTAGAGTATTGAGTGCCCCAGCCTGAGGGTATTGGGCAGGTGTTTGGGCACAGAGTGGTGAGCCCGGGGAGGGGCTAGAGCATGTGGCTTAACGGAGGGAGCACCCTGGCTCTTTCCTGCAGGACGGTGAGATTCCCTCTGGTCTCTGGAGTGGGAATTTCTGACTCAAGCCTTTCATCTCCCCACAGCACACCAGTGCCGGCGCTGAAGGTTCCGGCCAAGCCCTTGCATCCCCTGGGTCCTGTCTGGAAGAATTCAGAAGTGCCCCATTCATCGAGTGCCATGGCCGAGGGACCTGCAATTACTATGCAAATGCTTACAGCTTTTGGCTCGCCACCATAGAGAGAAGTGAGATGTTCAAGTGAGTCAGAATGACACTCTGCTGCAGGGCTCTGGCCCCTTGGTGCCGTTTCTTTGCTGTTTTCCCTGACCTATCCCTCCTTTCAGGGTCAGTCCCCAAAGATGACTGTAAAGGGATCATTAAGACAGCCTCGTTCTCATGTGGTAATGGATGTGGGGTTCTGTTCTACATGGGCAGATGACCCAGATGATTTTCAAAGACAAACCCGAGGTGACGGGCTTATTTCTTCCATTTGCTGGGAGCTGAAAGAGAAAAGAGGTCATTTGCCTTTTTGTAGATGAATGTACTAAACTCTGATGAAAGCCACTGAAGTCTTCAAACAGCATGTGGAGCATTGCATCTTTAACAGCCAGCCAGGAGGGCAGCACCGTCCATCCCTGCACTTACAGCACGGGGTAGTGCACATGGAGGGCGAGTTCTAAGGAGCTCAACAAAGGACCCTTTTAGACTTGTACGAATAAAAATTCTTTTCAGCACAAATGCAACTGAAAGCATAGGGAAGACTTTTCCTTCCCTTCCCATTGCCAAGATTTATCTTAAAGCCGCCCTTCCAGATGCTGCCAACATTGTTGAAGTTAATTTGGAGCTGGTCCATGCCCTACAGACTGGAACACGTGTAGCCTTTATTCCACGCCAGCTGGAGCAGGTGCAGCAGGCTGATGGGCCTGGGACAGCATCTTACCTCTCCTTCCCCAGATGCATGCTTCTCTCTCTTGCAGATAAGCCTGTCTTCTCCTTGGAGAGAGCTGAGTGGAACTCTGCTATGATTTTAGGTCATAAAAGTCCTCTCTTTGTCATTCTCTCAAGTAACCCAAAATATTATGCACCCAACTGGTAACTTACATGAGGCTTTCGGACACAGCTTCAGCCCGCACAGTATAACTCAGTTACAGAAATGAGACAGTGCTCATTACACCCCATTTGGGAGAACTTCATCATAAAGGCAGCAGATCAAATGGGCTTTCTTAAACAAAATTGGACAAGACTACACTAACTTAAATAAGTCTTTAGGGAATGCTAGAATTTTTGTGAGAATTTGTTAAATAGCTTCAAGTTCGCAGCAAGATCTTACTATACCTGGCTAACTTACTTTCAGCAGAATTTGATTGGTAACAATTGGCATTCAGATTTCATGTTTCCAACAATCATAATAAGGTTGAATTTTCAGGATCGAAAAAAGTCTGAGCCACTAAATGTCTCCTCTCTGGTCTCAGCTCAGGTCGTCTGGATATAAGCCCTTCCAGGGTTATGAATGTGTTTTGAGGGTCACTTAATTATTCTGGGTTTCTTAGTCATCCTATCCAATATTTAATGAACATTTGCTGCATGTTAAATATCTTGGTGAAGAATAATACCCTTCCATACTCTGGAGAACTTCCAATCTACTAGAGAGATAAAAAGTTAATTACAGTTCAAGGCATGGGATTGCCCTGCAGCTACGAGGCGACCGCACCTGGGCTCTGGTGGGCTCATGCATACAGATAACATCCATAGCATTCCTTTGTCACAGAACCTCAGCCCTGCCTCTGGCACATACCTGTTCAAAGTGCAGGTGGACAGTGGCTGCTGGTTGTTCTTAGAGTTGGTAGGGTGCATATGTGGATCCCTTAGGGCTCACTGGCCTGGGTGGGGGACTGAGGAACTTGCCTGCATGTCTGATGTACTATGAGTTGATGCTGATGATGTAACTGGGTTGTGTTTCAGGAAGCCGACGCCGTCCACCTTGAAGGCTGGGGAGCTGCGCACACACGTCAGCCGCTGCCAAGTGTGTATGAGGAGAACATGAAGACGCTCTCGCTGCCGTTACAACATGGTGCTACCCCCTCCTCCTCTTCTTCCTCCTCCTTTTTTATTTTTAACAGCAACGAACCCTAGAATTCTGTCCTATGTACCTCACTGTCCAATATGAAAACCATAAAGTGCCTTATAGGGATTTGCATAACTAACACACCCTGCTTCGTTGGCCTCTGTTTGCTGAAGGGGAAGACAGACAGCGATAAGCTTTCCATAGTGGCACATACCAAATGGCACTTGTGATGAAATAAAAGAAATACTTCCTGCAATCCAGTGCACTGATGTGTGAGGTGAGAACTACATCAGAAACCCAAAGGTGCTAGGGGTGCGCGGTGCCCTCCAGACAGCCCACAGCCTGTTCATCCTATACCTGGCAGACGAGTCCTTCACTCCAGATATCAGTGTCCGTTGACATCATTGTCTAGCGTTTCCAGATCAGGGCCCTCGGGCTATGCAAGTAGTAGTCAAGGAAACTGGTTTCTTCAACCCTCCACCTGGAATTACGGACTCTAGCCATCTTTCCAGCCCTCAGACACAAACTTATGCCCTGTGTGGTACTACGCAGCTGCTTTTGTGGAAGTTACAGCTTTTCTGTGGAATGCAGATGGTCCAAAGGTAGACAGAAAATAAATATATATATATTATATTTTAGTAATTTATATAGGTGTCAGCAATTAGGCAGGTCAAGTTCTAGTGTAAGTTCCACTGATGAAATAAAGCTTGGTTAGGTTTCCTCTCTCAGAGACTGTGCTGTCCTTTCACAGGGCTCTCAATTCCAGCTTTCCTCTTTCACTCTCAAACCAGAAATGCATTGCCAAAGCCAAACCCAGGTTCATGAATATGGTGTCTATGATAATGAATCATGTGCTGGGAGCTTACTGTTTTTATTCTGTATTAAGTATTTCAGGGTTTTAAACACTAACCACAAACTGAATGACTTGACTTCCAAAGCAATGACATCAAGGCCTTCATTAGCATCCCTCATTCTGCATCCTAGCAGGATTTTCACACCTGAGCACATGCAGGCCACTTTCCAGGCTTCTCCTGAGCTGTGTCACAGCTCCAACAGGGAGTGGACAGGCCGCAGGAGGGCAGACTCGGACCACTATGCTTGAAGTGACATTTCACTAAAAGTTCCCCCCAAAATGTTTTTAAGACTACTAAGGCCTTCTGTGTAATTTCTTTAAATGTGTATTTCTTAAGAATTCAAATTTGTAATA
The DNA here is from genome assembly GCA_035773235.1 of Eospalax fontanierii. NCBI lineage: Eukaryota > Metazoa > Chordata > Mammalia > Rodentia > Spalacidae > Eospalax > Eospalax fontanierii. The sequence continues at coordinate 43,224,178 of CM069524.1, forward strand.
AAACTATTTGTATAAAAATTCAGTTTTTATGGATTTGTTGCTAGTGTTGCCACTAAAACATTAAAGGAAAAAGTTACCATACAAGCCACTAATAAACCTGAAAGCTTTGCTGCATACCTTAGATCATTTTTATTTTGCATTTGTCCAAGTGAGAGCCCTGGAGTGAGGGTAACTTATAGTGATACTACAAAGGAAAATGACTGGACCCCACTTCATCTTTCACTGCCATGTTGGTCCATTCCAGGTATGTTAGACACAAGACAGAGATAAATGAAACACGTCCAGTCACTGAAATCTGACCCATCAGGTCTTAGAACAGGGAGCACATTACTGCAGTAGAGGGGCCTGGAGCAGGAGGCTGGATTCTAAGTGTCTTAGAGTGGTAAAGAAGTCAGATGTGGGCTGGGGAGATGGCTCAATGAGTAAAGTACTTGTTGTGCAGCATGAGGATGTGAATTTGGATCCCCAGCATCCACATAAAAAGTCAGGCATGGAAAACACACTTGCAATCCCAATCCAGAGGAGGCAGAGACAGGTAGATCCCTGGAACTAGTTGGTCAACTTGTCTAGCAGAGTTGTGGAGCTCCAGGTTCAATGAAAAACTCTTGACTCAAAAAACAAGGCATTGAACGAATGAAGAAAACATTTGATGTTGACATTTAGCCTTCTCAGGCACACATGTACACACACACACACACACACACACAGACACATATTTGGTTATTTGATGACTTCACTTTTAAACTGGGTTGAAATATAGCCCATGGAGGATGAATGTGTTACTGAGTACTCATGAGAAAGCTCCAAGGATGGAAATATCCTGGGTTAACTCACCCAGTTGAGCTGTACCAAGAATGAGCTGGAGTAGAGCACCCTTTACATTCAAGGATGAAAGGGATGATGTGAAAATATTGTATACAGATGAAACAGGAAAATGAATATGGTGTGAGGATCAAACAGGGTTTCCTGAACACATAGTGTGACCTCAGAGGTGGTCTGGTTTTGGTCTTCTCACTTTTGATTAAGTGATAGACAGAATCCTTTTCTTTGTGTCTAGCAGCGTGGAGAAAAACATCAGATAATAACGCTTAGCTTGATGAATGGGATGGAGGAATACTAAAGCTCTCCCTCCAGAAGCCGCTTATAGCATTTTTTAATAATAACTGTTTAACTGATATACACCAAGAACAACACAATGGTGCAAATGAGCCTTGAATTCAGCACTCAGATGTGCATTCCATTACCCATCTCTCCAAAAGCTGCTTTTATGTTCTTTAAAATAACTTAGAATAAGCAGGCTTCCTTGATGTAGAACTTTATGGCTCATAACTGTTGTACATTGACATAACCATAACCAAATCAGCCCAATAAACCCCCTTTCAATGTGGCATTCTGGGACACCCTCCCCCCCGACCTGGCCATTCCCTTAGGTTCTGCTTCTGACTGTTCAGTTGATCCAGTAGCATTTGTTAAAGAGATCTTCGAAAGATCTTTGACATCTTTGTCACAAATCAGTTGATTCTAGATGTATGAGCTATGTGATCACATTACATTTTTAAAAGATTGTTTGATGTGAAGTATATGGTTCGTTGAGTTGCATGTGGGTATCTGGCTCTTGGGACCCTTAGAAAGGCCATCATTTCTCCAGAGTTGTTTAACATCTGTAATTCAATTTGCTGTACTTTGTGTGATGATTTATCTTGGAGGCTCTCCAGTGTTTCATCCACTGCTTTCCCCAGTACCAGGCTCCCTTGATTTACTTTAAGGTAAATAAAGTAAATATCCTCCTCCTCCTCCTCCTCTTCCTTTTTTTTTTTTTTTTTTTTTTTTAAAGGCAGGATCTCACTGCAGTGCTGGCTGGCTTGGAACTCACTATGTAGACCAGGCTGGCTTCAAACTCACAGAGATCCACCTGTCTCTGCCTCAATAAATTAAATCTTAAAAGCAGTTCCTAAATTTTGTTTTACTTTGTATGTTTCCAAAACTGTTTCATTGACTCTTAAATTTTTCTGTTTTTTATGTATATTTGAGACTCTGCTTATTTAAATCCACGAATCACATCCTCTGGTGCTTTGATTAGAGTCGAGGCTGAATCATCAATCCATTTAGGAAGAGTTACCAGCATTACTGAATTTTACACACTGACATAGGATGTATCTTTTATTTTTGATGTCTTTGGGTATTTTCCATTGTCATTTTATAGCTTTCAGTACACTGGTCCTGGGTGTGTTTCATTAGATTTATATTTAATTATATTTGAGCCATTGTAGCAGCATCTTTTAAATTACGATTTTATTACGCTTCATCTGTACGAATGTGACTTAATATTTTTGTGTTGACCTTGGATCGTATGGTTTTGCTAACTTCAGTTTGTAGTTCTTGAAGGGTTTCGTTTTGTACTATTTTAAGGTTTTTCTACCTAGGCAATTCTGTCATCTGTGAGGACAGTTTCATTTCTTCCTTTCCCTAGCTCTCTCTTCTCTTTGTTTCTTTCATGTCTTAGGGCATTGGCTAGGCCTTCTGATTCAGCATCACAAGTAGTGTGAACAATATTCACTTCTGTAGATCATAAAGGAAAAGAAAAAGAATTTCTCATTGAAAATGATAACTATAGAGTCTTCAAGAGATGCTCCATTCCTGCACGTACTGATCATGAGTAGATGTTGAATTGTGACATGCTTTTTTCTGCACTAAGTTGTTGCAATCATGTAGATTTTCTTATTTAAATGTTTACAAGGATTGAAGATTGACTGGACCAGTTTTATATTTCCAAGATCAAGTTCACTCAGTCACGGTGCATAATTTTTCACATGGACATTCTATTTGCCAATATTCTATTAATCACTTTTGTATGTGCTAGTGAGAGAAACTGGTTTTAGTTTTCTTTTCATGTTTTGTCTTGATCTAGTTTTTAAAAACTTACATTTACTTATTTAAATGCAAGTAAAGTGAGAAGACAATTTTCAGGAGTCAGTTTCTCCTTCTACCATGTGGATCCCAGGGATTGAACTTAGGCTGTCAGACTTGGCAGCAGCACCTTAACTGACTGAGCCATCCCATCAGCCCTTGATCTGTTTTTTATATCAGATAATGTCATTTATAAAACATGAGCTAGACACTGTTCTCTTTCATGTTTTCTGGAGGAGACCAAGCAAAGCTGATGCTCTTTTATCTTTAAAAGTTTGTAAAATTTGCCAATGAAACCATCTAGGCCTGAAAACTTCTTTTCTGGAAGGTCTTTAATTATGAATTCCAATTTTAAATGGTTATAGGATTATCCAGGCTCTCTGCTCTCCTGAATGACAGTGATATCAAGTTTTGCTTTCAAGGAACAGCCCATCCTCAATTGTCAGATTTGTTGTTGTGTGGCTATTTCCACAGCTTTCCCTCCCAGCCTTGTCTGTGAAGCCCACGGTGATGTCCTTTACTTCCCTATATTAAAAATGGTTATCACTGGCTTTTTCTTTGTCAGTATCAATACTGATCTTTCCAGTGAACCAGTTTTTGGTTTCATGGATGTTTTTCTGCTTTCAGTTTTGCACACAACCCCAACAGTAGGGAGCTGAGGCACGGCTTTGAGCTCTACTGCAGTCTGAGCTCCAGAGTGAGATCCTGTTTCAACTTTATTTTCATTTTCTAGCTTCCTATACTGGAAGCTTAGATAACTGATTTGAGGCCTTTTCCTTTTTTAGCATAAGCATTGACTGTTAACAAATTTCTGTCTGTGAATATTGACTGGTTGTGTGTCATTCACATTCAATTCCAAACAATTTCAGATTTCCTTAGATCCATGGTTTATTTTAGAATGTGTTGTTCAGTTCATACATGTTTGTAGATTCTCCTATTAGAGTCCTGGTTTTGAGATCTGGTTTCATTGTGATTTCATTGTGAACACAGAACTAACAACATCTGATTTCCATGGTCTTATATTCTTTCACTTTGGTTGCTTTTATAACCTAGCGTATAATCTTTCCTGGTGAATAGCCTGTGTACAATTGAAAATATGGGTTCAATTAGTATTGGATCGATGGTCTCATAAATCTCAGTCAGGATTCATCTTTTATGGCCTTGTTAATTTTCTGTCCACTGGTTGTATCATCTACTGTGATGAGAGCTAAAGTCTCTACAGTAGGGATTTTACGTTCTTCTTGAGGTGGACACATCTGCAAACAGGCTCAGCTCTAACCCTAGGTGTGCACACCTTCAGGGTCAGACGTCTTCCTGCTGAGCTGAGCTTACTGCACTACGAACCGCTTCATGTCTCATAACTATTTTTTCTCTGAAATCTACTTTAATATTAACGTAGCTGTCTTTTCTTTGGATTAGTATTTTACTGGCTTCTTTTCTAGCCTTTCATTTTGATCCCAACCAGACCATTATATTTGAAGTGAGATTCTTACAGACAATATATGGTGGTTTTATGTTTAACTATTGTTATATTCAGATCTATGTCTAGATTCTGTTTACATTTTATTTGCTACCTCTTTATTTCTTCTTTGCTTTTTTTGATATTTTTAGTATGCTGTTTTAACTCATTCTGTAGTTTAACATATTGATGTATTTTCAAAACAGAAGTGAAGAATAGTCATTTATTTACATTTATTTATCTTGAGGCTGACCTCAACTTTGTGGTAATTCTTCTGTCTCAGCCTTCCCAAATGCTGTAATCCCAAATGCTGGGATCCCAAATGAGTCATCCTACCTGGTTAAGAACAGTCTTAAATTAATCAGATAGTGCCCATGTTGTTTTTCTCCCTTTACTTCTAATACTTGCAGTTTATTTCTTGTACAATTCCCTTTATATATGAAGAACTTCATTTCACAATTCCTTTAGAGTAGATCTGCCAGGAAGAGGTTCTTCTGGTTTTCTATCAGCTGAAAATTATTTCCTCTCTCCCAAAAGACAGAATTCTGACATTTATTTCTCACAGTAACTCTCCACTGTAATTCATTTTCCTTCCCCTGGGAAGTTGTCCTTCAGACAACTAAGTATGACACATTGTATCATGAATTCTCTCATGGTGAGGCCAGGCATTCAGCCTCACCCCACTCCCAGGTTTGAACTGACTGAACTGATAGAGAATGTTCTTTAGCGGAATTAGTTTATTCCATGTTACTTACAAGGGATTCATCCCCAGGGAGAGAGGGACAGAGATTTCGTATGGCAGAGCCTGCATTTTGATCACAAGTACCCCTGGAACTCTGGAACATGCACCCAAGATGGAGGCCTGGCATGGCATGGTGCCTGCCTCTCTCCTTCCCAGCCTTCCCTGCATTTCCACTAAACCTCCTCCCTTAAATCATTGGTTAGTTGGCTGTCAATCACATTTGGAAACCCATCCCTCATAGCAGACAGAGAGAAAACTGCTTTTCTATGCAACACACATCTAGGTATGGACTGTATCCTCTGAACTTTTTGAATCTATAGGTTTGTGCCTTTCTTCTGTATAAAACACCTGTGCTTTCAGTTTGGGTGACCACTCGGTTACGTTCTGGGTTGCAAGAGCTACTTCACCTGCGGGAACTGTGGTGCCCGGGCCTGCACAGTACACCAGTACTTACGGTACTCTTCAGATCTGTCCTGTGGGGAGTACTTCTAAGAGGAAGATAATTAGGTCACAAGTTCTGAGCCTCATCTGCTAGGCGCTGGTGAGGAGCTCTGCCTAATCATAACATGGCTGATGGAATAACGATGAGAGCATGTGTGAGAGAGAGTGAGAGGTCACAGGATGAGGCAGGAAGCTAGAGTGTCAAGAGTCGGACTATTTCTTTCTATATCTGTTTCTTAGAAGCTAACTCACCCATTAGACCCGCTGTGGCTGGGTTCACTGAGAATGTCCCCCACAGGTTTTAAGTATTTGGATATTTTGCCCCCAGTTGGTGACAGTGTTTTGGGAAGTCTTAGAAGGTGTTGTCATGCTAGAGGAAGTATGTCACAGGGGGTGGTCTTAGAGAGTTCTTAAGCCTTGCTGAATCTCAGCTTCCTGTGCCTGCTTGAGGATCTGAATGCTTAGCTTCTGTGTCTACTATAGTCACCTCCTCACCATGATGGGCTCTTGCCCCTTTGGAATCATAAGTTACATAACCTCTTCCTTTTATAATTTCCTTTGGTCAGTGTTTCTGTCACAGCAACACCCATATCAGCTCAGCTAGGTTGGAAGCCAGAAAGCTGTAGCTAGGTTACTCCTGTCTGTAGTCTTTGGCTGGGGTTATGGGCATGCATAGGATGCTCAGCTTGCTATGCAGGTGCTGGGATCCAAAGTCTAGTTCTCACGCTTAACTGCTGAGCCATTTCTCTAGCCTCCTAGAGAGGCTAGACCCTTTTCTGATGCTTAAATGCATTACACATCACTGATTAAGTTTGTTGGAACGTGAAGGTTCCTCTCTAAACAGCACTGCGGGCTCCTCTTGAGCGCCTGTCCATTGCGGCATATTACCTCAGATCACACACACTGTACTCTCTGGGGGTGGGGCTGTCATCTTCACAGCAGCAGTTGCAGACCCTTAAGCTTAGATGCTCAGCCTGTTTAACTTCATCATGTGTCTGGTCCTGAAGGCCATTGTGCTGTACCCAGGAAACTAGAAAACTGGAGTTCGGATTCTAGTCATAAGGGGAGGGTTACAACTCTGAAGCTGAGCACCTGCCTAGCATGAGTGAGGCCCCAAGTTCCAGCCCCAGCACTGTAAGAAAAGAGATTCTGACCCTTCCACCTGCAAACTCATGACAATGGGAAAGTGTAAAACTACTCAGAGATATGCATGACTTAGATAATTTTATTTGCAATTTTCCAAACCAAAATTATAGGCCAAGAGGAATTACCAACATGAAAAATAAATCTGACTGCATTCACTCATCCAGCCTTCCCGTACTCTTTACTTCCATCTGTTCCTTCCATCACCTGTCACCCACCTACCCATGTACCCACCTATCCACTCATTAATACTCATCCATCCTTCCGTCCACTCATCCTTCCATCCCTCTATTCATCTTTCCATCCACACATCCATCCACCTACTAATTCATCCATTCTTCCATTCACCTACTTATTCATCTATCCGTCCATCCCTCATCCATCCACCTACCTAGTCATCCATCCTTCTATCCACTCATCCATCCATCTACCATTGTTCCATTTATTTCTTCATCATTCATAGCCCATGTTACAGGTACTAGGAAAAATGGAAATGAATAATATCCGGCCCTTAAAAGACATTCTGTTTTTAAAAGTCATCATCTACAGAACTTACAACTTGTCAGATGTGTAAGACTAGTCTGGAACTGAAAATACAAGTGTGTAATAGAAAGGGATGGGCTTGAGGGTTGGTTTACGAATGAAGTGTTGCCTACCCTATAGTGTTGCCAGCAAAAGGAAGTGAGGGTTGAGATTAAGAGAGGAGTGTGTCCAGGCAGTGTATACAGTGGCTCTGCCTCCACACAGGCCCGGGCAAGGCCAGGGAGGCACAACTACATGCCAGTGTCTGCTTCAGAAGGGTTTGCAATGATGACCTATTTTTTTTTTCTGCATGTATTTCCCAGGCTTATCAAACTTGTTTTGAGTTTGTTTTCACATTCAGCCTCACTTCAACTTGAATGATACTTGCTTTCTAAATTTAATTCCCACAAGGCAAAACTGGATTTCATTTTCCTTGGACTTAAGATGGCCTTACTGCAATATCTCAAGTGCCTCTAGCGTCACTTTTAGGTTCTGGGGGTAGTATTTGTTGTGATCATATGTCCTAGTTTGGTTTTCTGTTGCTGTGATAAACACCATGAGCAAAAGTAACTTGGGGAGGAGTTTATTTGGCTTGCAGCTCACAGTGCATCACTGAGGGAAGCCAAGGTGGAAACTCAAGGCAGGAACCTGAAGGCAGGAGCTGAAGCACAGACCATAGAGGAGCTTACGGGCTTGCCAGCTATCCTTCTTACATAGCCCATGCCCACCTGCTCAGGGATGGAACCGTCCACAGTGAGCTGGGCTTTCCCACATCAATTAGGAATTAAGAAAACGCATCACAGACAGTCACAGGCCAATCAGATGCAGGAAATTTCTCAGATGAGGCTCCCTCTTCCCAAGTGCATCAAGTTGACAACTAAGGGTAATCAGCATATCATACTTTTCATAATTTGTATTGTCTTTAATTTTTACAATTCCAGATTGAGAGAGGTTTGCAAGTAATATTCTAAGTAGCTTCTTCGTCTTGCTTTATAAACTTTTTAATTTTTGTTTATGTGTATACATGTTTGCTATGTGAATGAGCACCTGTGTGCAGGTGCTCACAGAGGTCTGAAAAGGGAGCCTGGAGTTGCAGTTGTAAGGTACCTAATGTAGGTGTTGGGAACTAAACTCCAGTCTTCTAGAAAAGTAGCAAGTGCTAATAACCACTGAGCCATCGCTGCAGCTCTCCTTATTATTTTTCTGATCGTCTTAGTTACATTTCTGGGCATATTGTTCTTCCTGTTGCTTTGAGCAAAGAAAGTTACACACGGTGTGGGGGTCACCAGTCCAATCTTCATTCAGCACCCCTTCTTCATAGTGCTTACTCCTGACCCTTTGGGAGAAGACAAAGTAAAATCCTCTTAGAAACTTACGGTCAAATGGACACACAGTCTTAAGTAATCATGGCACTGAAGGGCACCCAGTTCTCAGTGAACTTGGGACACCGCAAACCTTCTTCTCTTCCTTCTTACAAACCACATGTGGATCATACTGGCAAGATCAAAATATTTTTTAAAATATTAAAAACTACCTCCCAATCCTATGTAACTTTTGGAAAATGAATTTTCCTATCCCTGCGGCTGCTCACGAGGCTACTTACACAAGATTTCAGCTTCTGCCAATGTGAAAGGCTCTCTTGGCTCTTAACTGGGGTGGAAAAAGGCCAGGTCTTCCTCTTGTAGACCCCGAAACAAGCCAGCTCTTTTCAGAATACATGTTCAAGTGGTTCCAACCCTGAATCTGTATGAACCCATCTCTCTGGGTTGCCACTAAACCTCCACAGGTGTGGACAGCCAGCCCAAATTCTGCAGGGTAAATACCGGTCTTCACACCCAACCCCCATGCACTGTTCTGATGATGCCCTCTGCTAATTTCAGCGCCTTGCTCTTTGTGAATGCACAAGCCTTGCCACCTTCATGGCCCTCAGATTCTGCCTGAGGTCACTGCCCCGAGGGCTCGGGAAATCCCACTGAAAGTCTGACGTGCAAGTCATAACCGTAGCCCAGGAACAGGACAACCTAGTTGGTTAGTCATGTCTTGAAGTTCGCTTTCGGAGCTCAATGGATGCAGGAACATGCCTTGTCTTCCTAGAGAAGGTCTAGAGGCTGCTACCCTCCCACGTCGCTCTCACGCTGGTGGACAAAGTTGCTCCAGCTCATATGCCGCCAGAGTGCAGCAGGAAGTCTCTGCCGCGTGGACGCCGTTGTTTGCGCACACCTGCCCAGGCGCACCTGGAAGAAGCGCGCAGAGACGCAACGGACTGCGCGCACGTGCGCAGGGCGTACGCAGGAGGAGCGAGCCTGGACAGTGTCTTTTGCACAGGTCTGTCTCTGCGGAGCACCAACGGGCACGGGAGGACGGTCGCCTGCTTGCACCTACCGCAGAGATGCACCGGGAGGAGTGCGCGCGCGGACAGTCGCCCGCTGCACACGTGCCGCGGGGGCGCACCGCGAACTCTTGCCTCCGCCTCCCGCGCCGCAGCCCCGAAGTGCTGCTGCTGGCTGCCGAGTCATCTTTTCCGCAGTCTCCGCGTGGGGTGCGTTTCCTCTCACGCCTCGCTTGCGCTTCCTGAGCTGCGCGGGCCCGCGAGGCCTATCCACCGCTCCTCCCGAAATAGCGGCACACACCCGCACCGCCGCGCACTCGCGACGCTGAGTCACCGGGAAACTGAGTCACTCTCTCGCCATCAGGAAGCGCCTTTTATAGACTGCCAACTCCAAGCGGGGCTGCGGGTGACTTCTGAGATTCGGTTCCTGTTGATCATCAACTCCCCGCGGGGGCGTCCTGGTCTGTTTTTCATTTTCCTCCTCGATTCCCTTGACTTGTTCCTGCGGGAACATTTCGCGTGATCTGTACCTGGGCGCCCTGGGGCGGGGACCGGTTGGTTTCGGGTGCTAATGGGAGCCTTCAGGCGGGCGTGAAGTGGTCTTGCCACACCTGGGTGAATGGGATTCCGGGATTGAAGGCAGCTGTAAACATTTCCAGAACCAACTGCAGGTGGCGCCCTTGTCCACACGGTCTCCTTAGGCAGAAAGGGTAGGCTGTGCATACTGTCCTTGCTTATCCAGGTTACTGAGGTCACCAGGAATCACAGTAGTTGATACATAGAATCTATGGCCTAATCTATGCACTTTTTAATGTAGCTGCGTTGGAAGGAAAGTGCATGGAGAACTGTACCAAGTGATGAACACTTTCATAGTGACAGTACGGGGAGACCACACATTCCTGGAGCCTCACAACAGGCAGACCTGGGTTTGCCCTACATGCTGCTTACTGCTGTTGGATGACTTCCTGTTCTTAAAAACGCCTGTTTCAGTGCTTAAATAAATCCAGCTTTCATGTCCTGTGCATTTAGTCCTGCCATTGATGTGTCTAGGCCCCGCCTGGCCTTGCTGGGTGAAAGGTGAGTGCTGCTTGGAGCCTCCATCTAAGTGAGGAGTTTTGGTGGGGAGAATGCACAGAAGCCCTTCTGAGGATGTGTTCCTGAGACTTGGATGATAGGGGATATTAACACCTTCCCTGTCACTGAGTTAGAGACTAGAACCACATTCTAGAGGAAGCAGGTGTGGCATACTCTGCAGAGAGTTGCAACAGTTTGGAGTAAGACTGTCCAGTTTTTAGAATTCAGTTGCCTCAACAACATCTCATCTCTCTTCAAAAGACCCTCTCCCCTGGGGAGAAAGGAGGAGGTGAGGATCCCAGAGCATCAGTCCAAAGGGACTTTTGGTCCAGCCTCTTGGAGAGGAGTATTGATGCCAAAACAGTTCTTGCTGCAAAGATAATCAAAGATGGTCCAGGACATGGATTCAGTTTACTCTGAATGACATGTTACCTTGTGGATGAGGTGACTTTAGAAGTCAGAGAATAAACAAAGATCAGTCAGTGCATTTGCTGGTGGGGACGTCAGGTAGGTGGGTTCCAGGAGAGCAGGAAAATCTCTGCTGTAGGTTTCAGATGTTTTCTGGTAACTTTTAGCTTAAGGGTTAGTGGAAGCAAGGCATCTGATCAGTCAATACACACTCCAAAATATTTTCAGAATAGTCACAAAGATATTGAATGTTAGATCAGACATAGGAGTTGGTATTAATGGCTCTTAAAGGAACTGAGGAAAGTCTGAGATAGTTTTGGCTGTTGATCTGTCACATTGCATTTCTCCACAGTCACAAAGTTCTAGTCTGATTAGTGAGTCAGTCCCCTGGATCTTCACCACAGATATGACTTCCTCTAAGAATTCCTTTTAGAATCCTGAAAGTGATACTTGCTAAGTCTTCTGCTCACACACAGGGGATCAAGGAAACTTCATCAAACTTTGTGGGAATCTTCACATGTGTGTGTTTAGTATATGCCTGTATGTGTGCTGGTGTATACACCTGTGTATGTGTGTTTAGAGCTCAGAGATCAATGGTGTGTGTCTTCTTCTATTGCTGTCCATGTTATCCTTTGAGACATGGTCTCTTACAGAACTTGGAGCTCAGCAATTAGCTAAACTAGCTTGCTGGTGAGCCACAAGGATCCCTCTGTCTAAGCTTCCCATTTCTGGGATTACAGGAGCATGCCACCATGCCCAGCTTTTTATTTGGTTGCTGGTAAGTACTTTACTGACAAAGCCATCTCCCCAGTCTTCTTTGTGGGTGTCTTATTCTTAGAAGTGGGATATTCCCAACTCTGGCTTAGACTGATTATGCAACCCCTGCCCCCAATGTAAGGTAAAGGCAGGATCCCGAGCAGGGAAGGATGAGCACATGCAGTGAGCAGGGGAGAAGGTGGGCCTCAGCCCTGCCAGAGGGTGGCATTTATCTACCTGGGATTAGCTTAGGGAAGCTCAAGTTCCTTCCTGAAGGGACCTTGGAAGTTCAGGCATTCACCTCAGTCATTGTGCCTGGGCTGGCTGGAGGAAAGGTCAGCATCTCATGCACACTGGACTGTGGCTTATGTGTCATTGTGTCCTGCACCACAACCTGACTCTGAGCATTTGCATTGGTTCTGAATGAGCTCTGACAACAATCTACTTATCTGGCTCAAATTTTCTTGGTTACAGTAAGTACTCTGCAGCATAGTGAATAAACTAGTAGATCTATGATGTTTGTGTGTGACACAAGCTGAGTATGACAGGAGGGGCTTGGGCTCTAGCACCAGGGGCTTCCTGTTGTCCCTCTGTCAATATCAGTAACAGCTGTGGATTCCAGAAGAATAAAATGACGCTATACTTTCCTGGCAAATCTTACTGTTCACCTCTTGTCACGTGGTCATTGCGAACAAGCTGGTTATAAATAGAGGGCTGGACATGTAGTCTGTGTCCTTGTTGCTAGGCGATCCTGATGGCTCGTATGACATCATGTCCCAGGGAAGCCAACCTTCGTCACTGCAAAATCGTTCCCTAAATAGGCCAATAGGCAGTGATGGTATTCCAGTAAGTTCTACAGGGTCAACTGTACCTTATCAGGTAGTGTTCACGAGCTGTGGGTGACATAGTTCAAACACTGCCAGCCAGCAACTGTCCATCTCAGGAACCTGCCTCGGGAATGTGGAATCTTGTGAAAGCCTGGTCTCTTGATGACAGTAACTCCTTTGTGGCCTTTCAGCATTCCCTGTTGGCTTTAGAAGCTTTGCACAGATTGAAATCCCCCTTAAATGACTAAGATTTCTCAACGTGCAGGGCCCCTTCCTATCTTCATGCAGAAGACAGCAGTAGAGAAACAAACTTCAGGTCCTCTGTGCCTTGTTTTGCCTCAGTTATTTCCTCACAGATCCCCCTGCTCTGCCTGTGTGTGCCCCTTCTGTCCCCATGGGCCAGTTCTGCTGAGCATGTACAGTGGATGGAGTTTATTACTTTTGAGAAACTGAAAATCAAACAATTTCAATCATATTGCATCTCCTGTTCAAGGTCAGGCCCATCTTTGCAGCACTCTCAGAAAAGCTGGAGATGTAGCATAGTTGGTAAAGAGCTTTCCTGACATGTAGCAAGCTCTGGCTGGGTTCAGTACCCAGTATCACAGAAACCCAGCAAGTTAGCATGTGTCTGTCAACAAGGCAGGAAGGAGGAAGGAACATCCACAGGCCTGCACTGTCTTTCTGTTTCTCTTTGTAGGCAGTCTCCTTTCTGAGTCCTAAGGATATAGTCATGGAACATGGTTGTGGTGTGAAGTTATTATTAGAACCAACATTTCTGTTCTCTGCACTATGAAGAAGGTCACCCAGCCCTGCAGTGCAGTTTGCTCCTCCAGGGTTGCACTGATCAGCTGGGAGCACAAGGCACCTTGTTCTGTGCAGAGGATAAAGGTGATATGTGCCCGTTACTGGGGCTCTGCCCAGAGTGGAGATGGATTCTCTGGTCAGTTTCCTACTAGACTCTCTTAAGGTGCTGCCCATGTGTGTCCCTCTGCCCATGGTTCTAACATGTGGAGTGTGTGTTTGTGTCTGTGTGTGTGTGTGTAGTACCTTAATGCTTCTAAAAACATTCTTTGACACTGTTTTCACATGCAAACACACACACACACACACACACACACACACACACACACACACACACCCTACCTTATCCATTACTAGGATTTTGTAAGATTAGGGGCCCAAATCAACTTCATCCAGACTCCATCTATCTACAAAATGGCAGTGCGGTGACATGCCTGATACAGCATCGGACACACCTAAGCTTATCCAGACAGCATGAGTTTCAAGTAGAAGAGAGTTGTCAGGAAATCCTCTTTCTCTGTCTTCTAATTTCTCCGACTTTAAATGACACTCACGATAGATGCTCGATGTCCCTCTGCCATCCCGCCACTTCCTTCCTACACACCTGGTCAGCATCCTGTTGCCCGCTGCCCCACACCTAGCGGTTGCCTCAGAAGCGTTTTCCAGGGGAAGCACATTGGTGTGAGAGTCCCTGACTCACACCAATGGGAGTAGGTGCCTACTGCTCCCCTGCTGTGAGTCCAGCTCCCACTCATCTACATCCACATCCGCTCTTGGCCTGCCGGGCAGATATTCAAAGCTGGAGACATCCAGCTTGTACCATGCTTCACCAGCTGTCCCTGATAGTAGAGGTCTACTAGGCGTGAATGTCCTGGGAAGATACCAATGAATTAGACGCAGAAGCGGCTCCCTCCTTCCTCACACAATTACCCAGGGAAGGTCACCCCATGTGTAGCTGTGAGAACAGGTCGGAGAGCTGGTGGTTCTCATCCTCTCTGGAGACTGGAGACTTTCCCACACAGGCAGACACTCATTTCCCAGAGCTGCTGTAACCATCTTGGGAACTGGGGAGTGCAAAACAATAGAATTCATTTCTCACAGTTTGGCAGCTAGGAGTCTGAGTCTCACAGCAAAGCCACAGCCAGCCTTACCCCTCTGAGACTGGACAGCACCTTCCTGGCCTCTTCCAGCTCCTCTTGGCCACAGCTCTCACCCTCCCCGGCTTGCAGAAGGTCCATGCTCATCTCTGCCACCATCTTCTCAGAGGGTCCTGCTCATTCTCACATGATGTTCTCCTCTTCTATGATATCCTATTGGATCAGGGCTCATGTTGTTTCAGGGTGACTCATCTTAATTACTTCTGCAAGGACACTATTTCCAAATAAATTCTGAGGTGCTGGAGTTTTGCCTTATTTTCTGGGGAAGCAATTCAATCCTTGACGTTGCCCTACTGAGATGGACGGATTCTTCTTCTTCGCAAGCCCCCAGGTTTCACCACCTGAGGTTCCCTTCTCACAGGATTTCTGACCATAGCTCATGTTACAGGTCTGGCTTCTTTTTACCATCACAGTTTTTAAAATGTCAATACTTTGGTCCAATGACATGGGTAAGTTTGTTTTTGTTGTTGGGAAGGACTCTGTCTTGCCTTCACATATCTGCAAGTTTATTTTTATCTGGCAGGAAATGTACCTCACAGATGTGTTTCTTTTTAGGTTGCCTCTTTTTGGAGGAAAGTTATTGTTAGAAAACCACAGTGGGCTTTGAGATGAGTTGGGACTGAACGCCATATGAACCTAAGTCATAATTATACTCCCCTCTGCCACAGATTTTCCAGAAACAACCTCCCTGCTCATCAGGATGTAAAATCTCTCAGATAATGCTCCCATTTGTTATTCACAACTGGACAGCCTGGCGATTGCCTTTTATTTAAGTAAAAGGTCAAGAGGTTTTGATTGAAAGGATGGTTGAATTGGAGGTAGCATGTCCATAGCAGTGACATGAAGTGAAAAATACAGGACAGACACAGAGACGTTCCACGTTCTGACGGCATCCTGAGGCTGCGTTGAAACTGAGCACTCTCTCACCTTGGGGAGGGAAGTAACTTCAGCCCACATGTCCGTTAAATTTTCATTGTTTCAGAAACTGGGCCAGTGAGTAAGGAAGTTCAGTTTCTTACAGAAGACTGTGTCCTCTGACAGGGATGGAGTAAGTGTCAGAGGGAAGAAGGGCTTCCACTCTAATACCCATCAAATGGGGAAAACAAGACTCTGGAAGCCATGGGACTTTCCACCTGGCAAACACCTGCTGGCCGGGTTATCTGGAGGGTCGCTGCTGGCTGTCCTTTCTCTGAGGGCAGCTGTCCAGTAGCAGATCTTTTGGGCTTCGTGGTATGGCTAGCTGCAGGGGTCTCCACCTCACAAAACACCCCTCTGATTATGGGGGATCTTGTGCCCACATTCACCCCAAACTTGGGCCCTCTGTGAGCTGGACTGGAGGGATTATTCAGAGGACAGAACTAGACTTAGGTTCCAAGAAGCTTGGATATTTTTCCTGCAGTGCTCTACAAAGTTATGAGTAACCTAGCCTTCTGTGTTGGTAAGGGAAGGACTCAGATTTATCTGTCAGGTGCCTACTATTCCCCACCTCATTTAGTCCTTGTAGTCATGTGAGGTGACAGTGTCCTCTAAGGCACTGAGGTGAAGTGATTGTCTCCAGATTGTGGAGACTTGGCCTGCATCTCCCTTCTACCAGGTCCAACATAATTTCTGATTTGGTGGAGTAATCTATTCTTTGGGCTTCCCAGAGGGACAGACCACTTATAGCATGAAGGCCACAACTTCTCCATGAAGTGATCTTTCCTGATTTAGGAAGGGGGTACAGCTCAAAGGAAGGTCAGCTCACTCGAGTTGCCAATGACCACCACTGGAGCTGAAACTCACCTCCAGACTGTGGCTTCCTGCTTTGCTTGAAGGTCTCTGTTGGCTTTCCTCCTAACTCTGAGATGATCAGATGGTGTCCTCCCCATCCCTAGTCCTCTGTCTCACCCGACTCAAGTGAGGCTCACCACAGCGCAGACCGCAGACTCTACACCACTGTCTCTCAATGCTGAGCCTGTCCAGACCTCGAGCATTTTCACTGCTTCCAAGTGTGATCAGACGTTCCCTTGAAAGAACTCTGGGAATAAGCCTGAGTGCCTCAGCAACACAAGAGTGCCTCCTTCGGTTTCTGTTGGCACTTGGCTCTGTTCCTGGGGACTGAGTGTTCTGGGGAAAAGTGGATTTGGGTGGGGAGCAGGGTCAAGGGAGCGTTGGAAAGTCAGATTCCCTCCAGGAGAAATGTCAAGTTGCTCTAGTCAGAGAACGCGCCAATTCCTGTGTACAGTGCTTCCAACCCTCCCTTGCTGAGGGAATGGGTGACTGGGAAAACTTGCAGTGGGAGTCAAGGAGACTGGTGCTGCACCTTGAATGTGAACAGAGTCCTCCTGCAAAGCCACGTGCCTGTATGAGCATGTCGCTCATTGTCGCCTTGACGTACAAGTCCCAGTGACATGCCTTTCTGAAAGGCCCTGTTGGTATTAAGTGCAGAATGGAAAGAAATGAAACCTAAATTTACCCTCAGAGATATACTCTTCATTGTTACTTTTCTTGTGATTTCTGTGCTCAGTGGTCAGAATGACTAAGCAGAACAACTCAGTGAACATTCTGCAGTGACTGATTCTGGCTGAGGTTGAGGCTGGTTGCCCGTGTTTCCAGGAACATGATGAACTTTTTTTAATGTGCCAGAATCAAAAGTGGATCGGGGCCAGATGTCAAGGTCAATGGGTTAGATTTCCGAGTGATTTCAGGAAGCCACAAGCATTACGGACCCCAATCTCTAGCTGGCAGTTCTGAGTAACAAGTTTTGCTTAACTTGCACAGAGCCTGGGTACACATCTGGAGACAGCATCTGTCTTCATACTTCAGAGTTAGGTAGAGTTAGATAACAGGCACTGTGAGGATCCCAACAGTAGTGATCAGCAGGGCTGTGTGCAGTGCAGAGGAAACTTGACTTTGACCAGCAGCCAGTTCTGCCTCAGTGCGGCATCTACAGAAGGTTAATTGCTGCTACAGTGGCCTAGGGTATCCTTACCTGATGAATCCAAGTCTTTCTACTCAAGTCCCTGCATATGTGTCATCCATATATTGCATGGGGTTGATGGTCTGGAGTATGGGGACTGCTGTTCCAAGAGTTCAACCCCTGGCTGAGGCATGGAGAGAAGTCACCGAGCCCTGTTCTACAGGGACATGGGGAAATCCAGTGTGTCTGCTTTCCCTCTTGTTGTCCTGACCTTGCAGGAAAAGAACCTGGGTAACATAGCCTGCATATCCTGGGGGCAGAAGCCTTGTGGCTTCTGTGAACAGAACAGAACTGAACAGAGCCAGTTGACCTAGCTCTGGAGCTGACCACACCAAGCCCCTCTGAACCCAGGAGAGAAAAGGAAAGACTGCAGAAAAGTGCAAAGGCTGCAAGAAGCCATGGATATTTGGAGTCCTACATGTTGCAAAAGGGACAACAGTGTTTCCTGGTCTGGAGGAACTTTGGTGAACATGGGAGGGGAGGCAAAGTAGCTAAAGTCTCCACGGAGACACTATGGAGAAACAGGGATCTGTAGGCACTTTCTTCTAGAAGTCTGCACCCAGCAGGAATATCCTCGTCCACCCTGCATTAAGAACAGCTTTGCTCCTGGACAGGATAGTGGGTGTCCCTGCTGTCAGGCTGGTATCGTGTCATCAATTTGTACTGAGTCTGTTCATGCTTGAGGCAGGAGGGCCTCACTTGCCCAGGACAAAAGACACTTTACTGAATCATGGGCAGAACTATGGTAAGAATGATCTCAGAGTTTCCTGAGAGGCAGCTCCACACTCACAGATCTCCACAAACTTCCACACAGCATATCTTGACATTCTTGCTGGGCTCTGTCAATCAGAGCTTCTTGGAGTTCGCATCTCCACAATCTTGATGCTATCTGATGCAGAACATCCCTCCCTAATGCCAGTTCAGCCCTGTAGTCCAGGTCTGAGCAATGTCATGGTTTCCATCTAGGAATCTTATGTGAGTGTTAGACAACATGTCTGTCTGCACATGCACTTAACAAGTAATTGTCATATGAAGAGAACTTATGGAGAAATGAGCAATTCTTCCAACCTGTGAAGGTTGGTTTTCTGGACTCAGAATGTGAAGGGCTGGCCATCCTCTAGGGGAAGGGTTGCCTGGGCTTCTAGACCATCTCAGAGTAGGAGCTGAGCCTGATGATGCAGGCATGTAATCTCAGCTACTCAGGAGGCTGAGGCAGAAGAACAGTAAGCTGAAGGCTTCCCTGAACTACAGAGTGAGTTCAAGGTCAACCTGAGCAATTGAGTAGGACCCTGTGTCAAAATGAAAAGTGAAAAGAGAGCTGAACATGCCACAGTAGTGCTTGCTGTGCATGCATGAAGCCCTAGGCTCTGACTTGAGTGAAAAATACAGAAGTGTTTTTCTCAGAACTATGTGAGGACAGATATGGCACGTGGACTCTCACCATGTCACTGATAAAGGTTCCGTGCATGCATTTCCCCAGGGTCCTGAGGCAGCTTCCTCCCATTTTTCTTCAGCTTCCAAGGTCAGGAGCATGGCTTCCTACACCGATGAGCCAGGTGGAGCTCTGGGGACCATGGACAGAGACCTGCAAGTACAGGCTGGCACCACAGCAGGACAATGTCTTAATGACAGAGGGTTGTGGTAGTGGCATCGGGGGTTTGTAGGGTTATCCAGTCACCCCTTGATGATAAGAGTTTGGAGAGCTGTGGAAAACATGTGAGTATTCAGCTACCAGCCTCTCCCAGATTCCAAGCAGCCCAGGGTCAGTCCTAGTTCCTTAAAGATGCTCCCAAGCCCTACCCTGAGGTCCTGGGACTTCCTGAACCAAGCCTGGGTGAGGTTTTTCTCCATGGCACACCATTTGTTATGAGGTTTCCAAACTTTACTCCAGTTGTCTCTGAGTTTCACAAACTCTTACCTGGTGCACTCCCACAGATCTTGCCTGAGTTTTGAAAGACATTTCAAAGAACCAACTGGTCCAGACAAGGTATGAACTGAAATTCACTGAAGAATCTGCATCTATGTTGAATAGAACCTGTAGACCGTTTGACCTTGGGTAACAGGGACGTTATAGAGCTTTGGATACTTATAGGCCCTGAGCCCAAATCATCTGCAACTATCTTGGACAAGTTACCTTAACTTTTGTACCTGACCTAGCATTCTCATGGGTCAGTTGACCAACATCTTGGAATGTATCCCTGAGTTAAGCAGATCTGTAGTTTCCACCAACTCTAAAGCTAAGGATGCTACCAGGTAATACCTGAAATCGTAGGTGAGGTTCTCCGCTCTCCTGCCACGCACCCAACAGACGCTCCCACCAATGGACCTGGAAAATTACTGATTTATGACTTTCCTGTATCTGTGACTCTAAATGTTCTTGTCACCTATTTTGTGATAGATTCTGCTGTTCAGGGTAACCTGAACCTGTGTTCTCAAGCCAAGGTCACTCATTTTGGATCACAGTATACCATCCTCTATTTCCCTTAAACAGAGTTGTTATTTTTGTGCCATACATACCTCTCTATAGAGCTGTTGGTCCCAGCCTGGATTACTCATGACTTCTGAGTATCTTTGACAATGTAGTCTTCCAGGATTCTAATGGCTCCAGAAAGGGGCTCTGCATCCTCAGATGCAGACCATCCCACCGTGGCTGGGCAAGTCCAGATAGATCTAACCATGACCTCCTTTCTAGCTTTTGTGTGGAATATTAGAATCTTTATTTTGCCAATTACTTGAGATGAGTCTTCCTGCAGATACTTCATTCCCTGCATACTTTCTTTAAAATTAGCACCATAGAGTACTGAAACTTAACTTAGTGACTCAGTCTGACTCCAGCTACAGATTATGTTCTGTATGGTCTGAATTGTATCTCCTGAAGAGATGTGTTCACATCCTGAATCTGATGCCTGTGAATGTGACTCTGATAGTTAATTTTAATTGTCAACTAGACTCAACAAACATCACCTGGGAAGGGAGTCTCAATGAGGGATTGTGCAGATCAGGTTGACCTTCGGGCATGTCTATTGGGGGTTGTCTTGGTTGTTAATTGATGTGGGAAGGCCTAGTCCACTGTGGACAGCACCATTCCATAGGCATGTTCTGGACTGTGTAAGTGTAGAGACCAAGCACCAGCAAACTCATATGCATTTGGTCTTCCTCTGCTCTCGACTGTGGATGTGACCAGAAGCTTCAAGTTCCTGTTACCTTGACTCCCCAACAATGATAGATTGTAGCCTGGAATTGTAAGCTGAATAAACTCTCCCCTCACTGTTTATTTTTCTGGGTGCTTTATCACAGCCACAGAAATGAAAGCAGGGAGAATGACCTAATCTGGAAGTAAGGTCATTGCTGACATGGTCAAGAGGAGATTATGATAGAATAGAATGGCCTCTGAATCTTATCTAATAAGGACAGCTATCCTATGGGAAATGGAAAACACCATTCAAAGCCAGAGATGCACAGAGAACTCTGTCTGAAGATGGCTTCTTTTCTTGAAAATGATGCTTCTGCAAGCTAATGAAAGCCAGAGGTGGGTACATCCATGAGAGGCTGTAAGAAGCCAGAAAGACCCTCTGAGACTTACTACACTTCCAGTCTTCAGATAGAAGAGAGAATAAATTATTTTCTGTAAGGAATCTCAACTTGGGCTTGTACTGCAAGCCTAGGATGTTAACATCTATTTAGTGAGCCTGCTCCCCTGCTTGGCCAAGTCTTATCTCTACTGGGTAAGAACACTTTCAACTTCACTCCAGCTCCGCCTCCGTAGGCTCCTCCAAGATATGGGCACTGTAGGGGAATGGCGGTGTGTACAACAGCACAGACCAGTGTCAATGCATGCCCCATGGATGCCAGTCGTTATCACCCACACTTCTTACGTCTGTAGTGCTCCCACAAGGAAAGGTGTGGGGGCACCCAGTGCTCAGCAGAAGCCTGTCTCAGAGTGTTTGGTATAAGACAGGTCAGTTCAAGGTCTGGAGTCCATCAGCTGTGGTCTGGGGAAGTCTGGAGAAACTTGTTTGCCGTGTTTTTTTTTTTTCAATTACTAAAAATTTTTCAATAGGTAACATATTCACATGGTTTAAAGATATATGAAAAAAGAAACACTGAGAAATCTTTCCTACTCCATATTTACCCACCTCTTTCACAAACCGCTTCCTCGCCACCCTGGAAAATATTCTGATTAAGTGCTTAGATGCTCCTGGCACTTAGGAATGCACATAAAAGAAAATAAAATCACCCTGTTTTTATTCTTCCCTCTGTTATTTTTGGAGAAATGATCGCAGAAGATGCACACTTGTGCCCATTGCTTTATAACCGAATCCGATAGGTTCTGCTCTCAGTGAAGGAGAAGCCAAACCAAGCACAGCCAAGACATTAGGGTCAGAGGACTCACTCCCTCCAGCATGTAAACAGACCATAGGCTTCATTTCTGAAGCAGTGCCCTTCCCAATAAAGGAAGCCTGGAAATTTCATTCAGGGAGCACGTGCAAGTTCATGTAGGAAAGTGCTTAGAGGCGGGCACCTTCGATTTAAGACACACACTACTGAGCATGCTCAGTTCAAGATCATAGTTCAAGACAGAAAGATGGCAGTCACATTGCTGGGTTCAAAGTCATGGAGCACCTATTTGAAAGGTTAAAATGGTGGATTGGAACACCTCTGGATATATTTAACTTGTGTTGTAAAGATGGTGGACATGAATATTTCTGGGCACCCTTAGCTTTTGTCAAAAAGATGGGAGACAAGAATACTTCTGAGCGTGATCAGCTGCTATTTCTCCCCAAAGGGCTTAGATGCACCAAATGAAAGGCCACTTTGAAGGTGTGTACTATTTTAATTATTAAATTTTTATTTGATTTGATTTATTTTTGTTTTATGCATGTGAACATTTTGCCTGCATGTATGTAAGTGCATCTGTGTGTGCAATGCCAGCAGAGGCCAGAAGAGGGCATCTGATCCCGTGGAAATGGAGTTATAGACAGTTGTTAATTGCCATGTGGGTGCTGGGAACTGAACCTGGGTCCTTTGCAAGAGCATCCCATGTGTTCTTAACCACTGAGTCATTTGTCCAGCCCATTAAGGTGTGTACTTTATTATCATTTAATCTTCAAAACCCTTCCACAGAGGATTTGCTCTGTGCTTACCTTTTCTGTTGTTCGTTTTGCTTACTGCTGATCTTCATTCAAAAAAATTATTCTTTCAGCCAGGCATCTCGAGGGCACATTCCTTTAATCCCAGCACTCAGGAGGCAATGTCAGGTGGACCCTCTATGAGACTGAGGCCAGCTTGGTCTATTTCCAGGCCAGCTGGGACTACAAAAATTCTTTGGCAATTTTATTCACATTTATAAAGTACTTTGGTCAAATACACTTAAATTATCTTCTTTTATTTGTTAGTTTTGTGTCTTTTGAGACAAGATCTCCCAGTAGCCCCAGCTATCTTGGAACTTGCTTTGTAGAGCAGGTTGTTTTCAATCTCACAGAGATCTACCTGCCACAGCCTCCCAAGTGCTGGGATTAAAGGCATGTGCCACCATGCCAGGCTTCCATTATCTTCTTTCATTCCCTTCCACTTCACTGAACCACTCTTTCCCAACAAGTCTCTCTTCTACTTCTGTCTCTCTCTCTCTCTGTTGTCTCTATCTCTCTGTCTCTGTCTCTCTCTCAGAAACCATTACATTAAATTAAGGTTGCCTGCATGAGCATGGGGGAATGTTATTTACCCAATAAGGGCAACTTACCACTGAGGAATATGACTCCTCCAGCCACCATTAACTGCCTACAGCTCCTCAGGGAATGGGCGGGGCTTCCCCCTTGGTGGAAAGTTGAAGGGCCCAGCCTTATGCAGGTCTTGTGCAGGTAACCACAGCTATTGTGAGTACAACAGCCGTGTCATGTCCAGAAGACAGATTTCATCTCATTTATCTCTATCCTCCAGCCCTCGCATTCGTTCTGAGGCATCTTCTGTGATGTTCCTTCAGACTTGAAGGGGGTGATACAAATGTTCCATTTGGGATTGAGCACTCAACAGTCACTTATTACCTGACCCATTATGAGTGTCTGCATTCACCAATGCCCAGGGCAGAAGGATGCATTTCTGAACAAAGCTGAGAACAGCGCTGGTCTATATATATAAACATAAATGTTTAGAAAGCAGCTTGGCAACTTCAGGGGAAGATTCCCCCTTAGGCCTATGGCGTCTTAGGCGTGGGCTTGTGACCAAGTTTACACTGCCACGCGTGATTTCCCTCCAGTGCAGCAAGCTTCAACTACAGTCGTGCCTCTATTGCATCAGCGGGTCCATCGTGCTCACAGGGTCTTCAGCTGGGTCAGACTGTTGATGTTTCACCCTCAGTAGCCTAACACCTTTGGCACTGTGAAAGACAACCAGTAGTTTCAGTTTAACTTCTCTGTGCCCTACAGCTGAAGTATATGATGTCTTCAGCAGTAGACTCTTATCAGCTAGTCCTGGTGAACCAACCAAGGACAATGAAAATGTGGGACACTTCCCTATTGGTCACTGGTCAGGGATGCCTCAGAGCCCTCCCGAACAGTACAGGCTATTGCCATAACTCTTGTTTTTCATTTCTGTGGTTTTCTTTATGTCCGCATAATACATCATATGGCAGCCAGCACCTCCCATGGAATGGATGTATCATAGTCTATGTAGATAGTCCTATATTTATGGACTCCTGGGTTGTCTTCTAATATTTCGTTGTTAATGAAAAATTCTTCCATAAATAACCATCTGCAAGGGCCTTGCTGGAACTTGCTTGCTGGGTCAAAGAATATCAGAATTATAATTTTAATAGACATAACTTTTCCCTCTCTAAATGGACTAGTTTATAATCCACCATCAATCTACAGAGATAACTTCCTCCCAAGCCTCATCAATACATTGTACTGTTAGACTCACAGAGAGGTCTACAGATCGAAATACATTGTTTTCACATCCCTTACTTAAATGAGGTTGAGGATTCCTTAGCATATTATAGAATTCTTTGGGTTTTTCTTTTCTGTGAAAAAAAAAAAAGTTTTACCCTTATTGTTTGGGTAACTTGTACCATTTTATCAATTTGTTAGTCTTTTTAAGAAATAATTTTTAAAAGCTCTGTGATAAAAAATGCAAATATTTATATTGGTCTAATGTTGTCTGATCCTGCTTACTCTATGTGACCGCTAACCATTGCTAATTCAGTGGGTTTTAGAATCATCTAGGAGGCACACTTTTGGGTGTGTCTGTGGGATTTTTTCCAGAGTAGTTTAATTGAGGAGGCGAGACCCACCTTGAATATGGGTGGCATGATACTACGGGCTGGGGTCCTGGGGTGAGTTAAAAGAGAAAATGGGCTAGAGAGATGGCTCAGTGGTTAAGGGCACTGGCTGCTTTTGCAGAGACCCAGGTTTGATTCTCAGCACCCACATGGCAGATAACAACCATCTGTAACTCCAGTTCCAGGGGATCTGATGCTCTTTTCTTTCCTTTGTGGGCCTTGCACAACATGGGTACACTTATATACATGCAGGTAATACACTTATATACATAACATAAAAATAATAAAAGATTTTTTTAAAGGGAAAAGGAGGAAGCCCGCTGAGTGTCACTGTTCTCTCTCTGCCTCCAGATCCACTCAGATGTGAGCAGGCAGTCTCCCCTCCCACTGCCACAGCCACGAGCCAGCCTCGTTACCATAGCTTTCATGATAGACTGTACCCTCAAATCATGTCAAATTCTTCCTTCTTTAAGTTGTTTCTTGTTGGCTCTTGTGGTCACAACAGTGAGAAAGGCAATGAATACAGTGTTTTATTAAAATTAATTTATTTACTCTTCAACTTGGACATCTAGTTATAACATAAGCTCATAATTTCGTGTTGTATGTCTTCAGTATACTGAATTGTTAGCTTGAAATTCTCCTGAATTCTGAAAGTGTGGAGGAGTTGTTCACATTTTCAAGGGAAATTTTATGATTTCATTATATTTAAATTACATTAGGATATTCTAGAACCAGCTTACTTCGGCTTGAAGAGCAGCACCGAGCTGAGGTAGTGTGTTTCCAACATGGAAGCTGGAAAATGCTGAAAAACCAGGGTGTTTTTTCTTTACTTTTTTTATACTGAGAGCCAGTTTTTAAGCTTGTGTAAGCACAGCATAGCCTCGGGTATATGTGAAATTTTAAACACATTGTCATTTAGCCTTTTTTAAGGACAGGAGGCAATACTTGGCAAGCACCCTGCATGCAGCAAGTGCTTGAAAGAACAGCCATTGCTTCTGTCTGGCTTCACCTGGTCACACTCATATTCCCCGACCTCCAGGAATACCTCTTACCCTCATCGTAGAGGAAGAGCTGGAAAGTGCCAGTGGGTTGAGTCACTTCTCAGATCTGCTTGAGGCTGAGGTACACTGCATGCTGGTTCCTGTTTGGTAACATATTCTGGATAAAGAGGATGCTGAGCATGTTACCTGTCTAGCTGGAGAAGAGGTGATTTGAATAGTGAAGGGAAGCCTGAGCCCAGTCTGCAATGGTTGCTTCCTATTTCCAGGCCAGCTTCAGGTTGTCATAGTTTCCAGGCAAGGAAGAGAGAAGAGGCAGCCAGTGAGCAATATCCCCAGGGGTTCGCTTCTCCATGAAGAGCTCTTGGGGTAAGACACCCTCTTTCCTTGTCAGGTTGACTGTGGACTCACTGCTCTTTCATAACTGGTGTTCTTTACATTTCATTAAGCCAAATGATCTCCTAGGCATCCCTTTGTGGGCAGAGGCAGGCAATATTAGGACCTTTTTTCTTTTTTTGGAGTCCTGCAATTTTATAGAAATGGCCTCAGGTGCAATCCCTTAACATAATATTTTAAAATTAGGACAATTCTCATGAGAATGGACATTGACTTGTATTCACAGACAAAAAAGCATTTGAATCTTTCAACATTTCCCCTCTTCTGAACTTTTCCTTTTTTTGACCAACTCTTCTACTTCTTGTTCCTCACAAAAGAAAACTCCTTGCAGCTCTTCCCAGGATGACATGATCAGGGGATGGAGGAGAATGCACAGCTCTTCCCATGACGGTATGGGCAGAGGATGATGGAGATATACAACTTTTCCTATGATGATGTAATCAGGAAATGGGGGAGAATGTATACATTCCCATGATGGGGTGATCGGGATAACGGATATGTTCAGGTCTTCCAGTGATGAAGTGATGGGGTGATAGAGATGTACGATTCTTTCCATGATGACATGGTCCGTGGCGGCGAGATGGAGAGCATCCCTCCAGGGTGGAGTTCAGGAAAAGCCATTGTGTCAAGGCATTACTTCATGTTACGGGAGGGAGACGACTACATGGCTTGAGCTCTTAAAGGCTCACCTGGAGAGCATGCTAACCACCTGGTAGGAAAGTGCCTGGGAGAGCAAAGCAGTGGCAAACATCAGCTCGTCCCTGAGCCCAGCCACACCTGTTCAGGAGTCTACCCACGCCCTCCAGGAACGCTGCAGTTTCAGAGAAAACTACAAAAGGAAGCAAGCCTTCAATTTTTTGTCCAATAATACGTTCAGTTCTTAAAGCCCACTTTCACTGTGGAGAAGAATCAACCTCCTGTGTAGGTTAGAGAGAACAAGGGAGGACAGTGCCCACCCTGGTCTTTTGTCTCTTCTTAATACACACAACTACCAGGCACTTGAAATTAGAGTGGCCAGAAGGGTGGTTTGGGATGCGTGACACAGAAGTGCATCTCTGCAGTGTGTTAGGCTCTGTGCACGACGGTTTTGCCCCACTCTGGGGCAGGGCCCGCCAGCCTGCAGCTCGTCCTCTGACTACCTCCTGCCCGCCCTGTACTCCCCTGAGCCCTGTATTCCACCGCTCCTCAAGATCCCACCGTCCTTCACTGCATTTCTACCCTGCTCCGCATTTTCCACTCCCGCACCCCATCTCTCCTCCTGCACCCCATGATTTACTTCTTTACCTTGTTATCTCCTCTGGCACCCAGTACCCTGGCACTGCACCCTGTGTGCCCTTTCCTGTTGAAGTCTACAGCCCTGAATCACCCAGAGCAGCAGGCATTCATCTAGTTGCCTCTCTGGCTGTGTGTGCCCTAGGTGGCAGCACACTCCACACAAAGTGTCAAAGCCCACATCACTGTGCCCTTTCCCGGGTATGAGCCGTGACCCTGAGAAATACGATTGGGTTACATCCCAGTCAGCTTATTCCTGGTCTCTTTGTGGCTCCTTTTGAGCTTCCTGCACCCACCCAACACACAGGGACACACACCCACATTCCCATACACAGGTTCACAGACACATTGGTACATTTTTTACATACACATACCTGCTCATTTCCTTACATTCATGCACAGTCACACACTGTTACAGACAAACACACACACTATTACAAACACACACACACACAC
Source organism: Eospalax fontanierii (assembly GCA_035773235.1). Classification (NCBI taxonomy): domain Eukaryota; kingdom Metazoa; phylum Chordata; class Mammalia; order Rodentia; family Spalacidae; genus Eospalax; species Eospalax fontanierii. Next base: position 43,252,098 of record CM069524.1, read on the forward strand.
ACACCATGAAGCCATCTCCTGCCTCTGCCCCTCTCCCTAACATATTCTTTGGCTATGGCTGTAGAACGGGGCAGCCCTGGACTCCCTGTCCTGGTGCTTCTGTGCCCTATTAAGGATACCTCAGCACACTGGATGGGAGACTAGAGAATGCATGTGGCTTTCCAGGGTGATCCCCAGGCCTAAGGGAGCTGACAGGAACTGCCTACCCTTGTCTATATTAGGGGATCCTGTGTCCCTGGGCCTGTTGCCTGAGCGTGGCCCTGACGTGAGCAGTGGTGACACTCTTCATGACTCACCCTCTTCCACACAGAGAGTAATCCAGGATGCCAGAAATGCCAACAACTCAATTGAGCACTTGGTATCACGTGAGCCCATGGCTGCCAGCTGCATGTGACCACAGGCTGGGCAGTCTGGCAGCCTCCTGTTGCCTACTCTCCAAGCTGCTGCTCGAAGGACTGCTGCTTCTTAAGTGAAGTGATTCTCACCACATGTGGACAGATGACCTTGGGTACAGGGCATGTGAGTGGAAACCCTCTGTGAACCCGGGTCATGTTGAACAGAGTGAGGCTTGGCCTTTGATCTCCTCCCAGCTCCTTGCTGGGTGTCAAGTTCTGAACTTATTGGGAAAATGAAGGCTGAATATCACTGTCTCAATGTCTCTGGACTGTCCCAACAAGACATAATGGCTGGTGTGGAGTTTATTCTCTTACAGCTCTGGAGGCTGTTATGGGCCTGCTGGGTGATCCCTTCAGCTCCCAGGAGAGTGGTTCCTGCTTCCAACTCTGTCACTCCTGTTCCCGCCCTGTGGTTCAGGGTGTCCTTCCTGTTTGTGCCTACACTGCTTTCTCTTAATAGAGATGCCAGTTCTCCTTATAAGGATGCCAAACTCCAGGTAGCCTGGCAAGGCCTCATTTCATTCTAACTTGATTACAGACACAGTGATTGAACTTCAGGTAAGGTAAGATCTGTACTGCCTTGCTATCAAGAGGTTCCTGAACTAGGACTTGAACATATCATTTGGAGAATGTAATTTATACAGTAGCACTTCCTTGCAAAGCTAGGGTGTTCTCAAAGACTACCAACCTAATATCGAGTTTGTTCAGTCATGTTACAATAAAGGAATTCCATAAAGAGGTAAAGTCTCTCAGGCTGCCGTCCTGGTTACTCACTAGTGTCTCCGAGCCTATTGGAAGCTTAGTTTGGGGGCAGTCCTCAACCTCTCTGCTACTTTGGCCCATGAGTCCTACCCTAGGGTCTGTTTAACCCTAGGTCCCTAGACACAACATTTCTTCTGGAAGGCAGAAGGACTCTATAGACAGGTCTGGGCAGTACCCACTGTTTCTTCCTTGAGAGGTTGGCTGTCTTGGTGCTGGTCCAAGAAGGGAGCTGTGTCCTTTTTTGTCATGGTCCTCTTAGTTTGTGCAGCCCACAGCTGGCCTAGCCGCCAAATGTCTGACCACCACCTTCAGCCTCAAGGGTGTGGTCAACCATCCTACCTAGACTCCCGGAACTGAAATGTGAAGTCAGTGTTGTCTTCCTGGGGACGCTCTCAATATCTGTGCTGGAGGCTCACCCAGAGACAAAGGAAAGCCTAGAAAGCCCCAGCTCCATTTGCTGTTGGGCTTTGGGGACCTTCAGCTTACCCTGCCACAGTTGATGCCCTCTGAGAGTAGTCTATGAGTGAAGGCTGCTTGCCACCTTCAGCCTTCCCCCTTCTCCCTTGGATGCCCACAGAAAGCCCACAGAAGGCATCTTGACCTTCATCTTCCTCTGAGTGCCTCCTGCTTCTGGAATCTGTCCATGGTGAAATGCTTCTACCTCTGTGTGGACAGGAGGGAGATCCAAAAACCTTATGACAAGGACAATAAGTCCTTTGACACAAACACAAAGTATCAACCATTAGTTAGTGGGTTTTTTTTTTCCCCCCAAATCTGGATTGGGCAGGGGAAGAAAGGAGAGCAACTGACAGTGAGTCGAGAAGTGTTTGCTATTACCAGAAAGTCCCAGCACCTGAAAGTGTCTCTGGGGACAGAGCACTGAGCTTGGAATTATCACTTTATCACCAGCAGCCTCATGTATCCATCTTAGGCCAGTCCTCTGTTCAGTGGTGTGTAAGCAGGACCCATCTTGTAAGTTTACACTCAGCTCAATCCACAAGTGGTCCTCCAAGACCGTCTCACCAGCTGCTTGACACACAGAATCGCTTAAGAATGCTAGCTCTTCCTTAGGCAGGGCCACACACCTTGACAGGCAATGCAATGAACAGCAGAAAGGCCCAGGCTTCAGAATGAACTTTCACTTTATAGCTGAGTTCCTCAGAAAAGCCACAGAACTTGGTGTTGCCCTTGCACGTCTGAACTTGGGTCATGATACTCACAGGTGACCATGAGACCCCAGTTAGTGAAGAGGGTGAGGGGATGGTAGCCTACTATTAGCTTAATTAAAATCATTCAATGCTTGGCCCCTTTCTGAGAAGCATAGGAGAGTCGAAGACTTCTTCATTGATAAAGGAGACCCTGTGTGCCGAAGTCCTAGGATGTTTTGTAGCTGTGCAGCTTCTAAGGGAAGCTGCTAAGTAGGTGAAGAGACCAAAGGGGACTTCCAGGGACTTCAAGGTTAGATCCTAAAAAGGAGCAGAGAGTGCCCTCAAGCCTGTGTATAGGTCTTGAGTCCCAGTGACTCATTCATCTGGAGCCCGTAACTTTGGATCAGTTGCTGCCCACCTCTCTTGGTAAATGTTTGGTGAGCAAATGCCACACAGGTTGTGCCCTGGGGAGAGTGGATGGTATTGTGTGTCCCTCCTGCCCTGGGACTCCTATCCTTTAGTTTAAAATGTGACATGTAAGAAGCACAAACATGACAGGACACAGCTAGAATTAATTTCACAATGATAGCCAGCTTGGCAGGTCTGAGTAATCTCTTGAGATCAAGCTCAGGGGTGCACCATGTAGACTTTCCTGTCATGTTGTGGGTCGAGATCTTCCTTAAATAACTTGGATACTGGGGACCATGATATGAGATTTCGGGGGTAGCAATTGTCCCATCTTGGACACTGCTAAAAAGATGGGAGGTACCAGGCATGGAGGGCATGCTGACTGGCCACGGAAGGCCACAAAGCACAAGGCCAACCAATCCTTTGAAAGGGACAGGCTCAGACTGACAGCTTTAGCTAGGTGTTCTAGTGGGAGATGGTTGGGAAGCGCCTCCTGAGGGACTCTTCCTGACACCTGACCCTCAAGTCCCAGTGCCTTGTGGCTCCTGGGCTGCCACTCTCTCCCTGAATGCAGGGGCATGGTTTAGCTTAGGTGTTCTCAAACTTGTGGCTACTGGGCCACAAGAGACATCTCTGGATCCTCAGAGGCCTAGCCTGGAATCCATGAACCAGTCAGAGCCAGAGGTCTGTGTTTTAAGCAGACACAAACACGGCTTAAGTGTGGGAATACTGGATTTATTTGAATATCAGTCTGAAAATATATAAAGCACAAGGGGTCAAAAGTAACCCTGCCTTTGGTCCACTGATTACTTGTCTAGGAATTTATTCTAGAACATAGTGGTAAGCATACAAAAATCTGGTCATGAGTTCCACAAAACATGGAGAGAAGTCTGTTAACAGAGCAATGACTATATATATATAAGTTACAAATAGAAAGTTATAGACAGTGGAAATCTCACTTCTTCAGGTCTCTGTAGAGATGCCTGTAGAAGGCATCAAAACTGTAGAAGACTGTACAGAATGGAATCCCACTCAGATTTGTAAAAGGTCACATTCACAAGCTTATTAGTTTATATCTGAAAAATATACAACATAAGTACCCACTGATTAATTGTCATTTTTAATGTACTATTTAATGTATGGTTTGTGTGTATGTGGGAGGGCACGTGCTACGGCACACGTGGAGGTCAGAGGACAACTGTTAGAGTAGATTCTCTCCTGCCATGTGGGGCTCAGGGATTGAACGCAGGTTCTCAGGCTTGGTAGCAAGTACCTTTACCTATTGAGTCAACTTGCAGGCCCACATGTGTTATTTTAACAATTCATAAACTACCCTGTCATAAGATGTGGCAGGCAAACAATTTCATAGGGTTGGCACCCTGCCCCTGAATGATCTTTCTTGCCAGACAAATATGCAAGCTCATTCTCTTATGTTTACCTTTTTATGTCATAGAATCAAGATATAAATTTTCATGGTACTTGAAGACTTTTAGTGGCCCTCATAGCCTTTATTTCCACACTAAACTGTTTAATCTCATCAAATTTCTCCTTATACAACCTTGTTCGTCTCTGAAGTTCTGTGGACCTCTCTGTCTTATTGCCATCTGGAGCTGTCAGACCAAGGCTTTGTTAATTTCCACAGACAAGTGAGAATTATTGGTTGATCAGGATTGCAGTCTCATGATAAAATATAGTGGGGGAGGAGAGAGAGAGAGAGAAGGAGAGAGAGAGAGAGAGAGAGAGAGAGAGAGAGAGAGAGAGAGAGAGAGAGAGAGAGAGAGAGAGGGATTTCTGGTCTTGACAAACTGCCCTGACAGCGGTCTCCCTGCAGGTTGGTGTCTTGGCTCCTGTGTAGTTGGTACAAGCCTGGAGATTATCATATTCTGCCATAGGTCCTTTCTAGAATGATCCCAAGACTATCTCTTAGCTCTACTTTCAGAGTAGACCGGGGCAGTGGCCTCCACAAGGAATACCGGATGCAGGGTTTTCTAGACTCTTTTGAAAGACTTACTGAAGAGAAATTGGAAGAAAGGTTTTTTTTCAAAATTATGTCTCTCTGCTCCAGCAGGAAATTATAAGCCACAAAGACAAGGAAATTCGCTAGTGCTCCAGTCTTTGTCAGCCCAGCAGGCCCTCCTGGTGAAAGCAGCTCAGGCAATAGTCAGCACCATTAGCATGTGGAGATCGCCAGGCAGAGTTCTGTTGTAGCTTTGGCTTTTAACAATTCTCTCTTTAGTTCTCCCATCACAAAAATATGCATGTGATTATTTTATTGGAGAAAAAGAAAAGTATGAGGTAAGAGTTAATTTCTATGGAAATATGCAAACGAAAGACAAGATGCACTCAGATCCCATTGGGTAGCTTGGTAGAGGTTCCAGTGTTATAGCAGCTGGGTGTGGGTCCTTACCTTGGATGTTGGCAAGCATACAAAAAGAAGAAATGGCTGGGGATACTCTTAGTCAGTAAAGTTCTTGCCACATAAGCAAAAAGACCTGACTTCAAACCGCAGAACCCACATAGGAAATCTGGGAGTGGTGGTACATGCTTATAATCTCAGGGCTGGGAAGTTGGAGACAGGAGGATCCTTAGGGCTAGCCTTGTGCTAGCCTACTTGGTGAGTTCTAGGCCAGTGAGAAATGCTGCCTCAAAAAACAAGGAAGGGCTGGAAAGATAGATCAGAAGTTAAGAGGACTGGCTGCTTTTGCAGAGGATCTAGCTTCAAGCCCAGCACCTACATGGCAACTAACAACCATCCCTAGCTCCTGTTCTAGGGGAATCCAATGCCGCCTTTAAATTCTGTGGGAATTGCATGACAGAGGTACACTAACATGTAGGCAATACACTCATACACATAAAAAGTAATGGAAAAATAAGGCTGCTTTCTGACCTGCACGTACACAGCGGGGAGCATGAGGCTGTTGGGTGTGTGGCTGTGTTCTGGCTTGAGCTGTTAGGAATGACTACTGTGAGCATTTGCACCTGTGCCTTTGAAGACAGTGCACTTTTGTTCTTAAAACCTAGGAGTGGGATTGTAGGGCCAAATAGTGTGGTTTCAGTTCTCAAGAAAGTGCTGAAAGGGCTGGAGAGATGACTCAGCAGTTAAGAGCACTTGCTGCTCTTGCAAAGGACCTGGGTTTGGTTCCCAGCACCCATATTAGGTGGCTCACAACCACCTGTAACTTCAGTTACAGAGGATCTGACACCTTCTTCTGGACTCTGTGGATGCCAGGTGTGTATGTGGTACATATACATAAAGGCAAGTAGGCAAATATTCATATGTATAAAATAAAATCTTTTTAAAAAAGGAAGTACCAAACCTGTTGTTCGATTAGACCCACCAGCTCAGGAATGTCCACGTCCTGTCAGTACCTGGTGTGGCCCATCTTTCTACCCTTAGAGATGCGAGCAGTGTGCCATATTATCACATGGGCATTACCAGCTATTTCCTGATGACTAATTGTTTGGAACTTGCTTACACATAGTTGGCCACCATTATATTTGGTGCCATCTCATCTTTAGTAAATTTCAAATATTTTGCCTATTAAATTTCCTCCCTCCTCCTTTTCTTTTGTGAGTAATAGTTTCTCCATATATTTCAGAAAAAAGTCCTATATCAAGAGGGCTGAGGAGACAGCTCAGTGGGCACAGAGCTTGCTGTGAAAGTGTGGACCTGAGTTTGATTCACAGAACCCATGTGAAAAGCCAAGTATGGTGGCGGACATGGGTGATCCCAGTGCTGGGAAGAAAAGACAAGAGGCTCAGGGGACTTGCTGGCCAGCCAGTCTAGACAAATTGTTGAGCTCCAGATTAATGAGAGAACTTGTCTCAAAAGGTAAGATGTGGAGCCGTAGAGGACGACACCTGACACTGTGCTCTGGCCTCCACATGCACGCACACAGGCACACTCACCCCCACATACGTACGTAAAATGCTCGTAAAGGATATATAATTTTGAAAATATTTTCTCCCCGTCCTAAGGAAGTCTGCATCCATTTCTCTTCTACTCTAGGGCACAGAGTGCTCTCCTGTTCGCCTATGGGTTGTCCCCTTTCACCTTTAGGCTTTGCACGCTGCACCCTAATGCCTCTCTGCTGCATGGAAAACTTAATTTCTGATTCATGTCAGCTCATCTACCTGATCTCTGTTAAATGAGTCTACTTTGTGCATATATGTGCATACGTATGTGTTCATGTATGTGGCCATGTATGTGCATGTGTGTGTATGTGTGTGTACATGTGTAGACCAGAGGTGTCTTCCTCAGTGATTTTGCACCTTACTTTTTGAGATAGGATTTCTCACTGAATCTAGAGCTCACCAATTTGGCAAGACTGGTTCGTCCTGTCTCTGCCTTCCCAGTGTTGGGATATTAGGTACATGCCACGGCACTCAGAATTTTTACATGGGTTCTGGGGGACCGAACTCAGGTCCTCATGTTTGTGGCAAGTACTTTATTGACTGAGCCCAAACATGTTCATTTTTCTGCTGCTTTTGTATCTGCTTCTCAAGCCTTCTTTTTGGCCACATCCCATCTTTGTAGGGACACTGCCAGGTGGTCCTCTTGCCACAGGGTCACCAGATCTCTTCCCTAAATAGTCACTTCTTTCCAGTCTTTCTGGCCTCACAGCTCTAGTGGCTGACAGCAATGCTCTCTGCCTGGTATTGATGTAGATAGAGGGTCTCCCTGCTCATCACCGTCGATCCTGCCTTCTGGTAAGCTCTCTGGTTTTAGTGCCCTGGGAATCAGCCTCATGGGAATGTTTTCATTTGCATGTAAGGCATCTACAGAAGTGCTCTTCCAAGTGTAGTCTGTGGACTTATACTGGCTTTCAGACTGTTTGCTGTCTGTCCCAGCATCCACTCAAAGTGCTGGGACTAGTTAGACTTAACAATAAATAAAGTAATGATAGCATAAAAACATCTAGTCTTCCCTGAGCATGCCAATTTGTTTAGAGTTGTGTGCTGTGACCTTGAAGACTGATGAGATGCAGGACAACAATGCTATCTCAGTAAAAGGATAGACCTCCTCCCTGAAATGGAAAGTACTCCAGGCTGGTCCCGCTTCATGAGAAGAGCAAGAACTCATTCCCAGACATAGAATGGATTCCATGTACAAAGACACTCCTGACACAACACTGGGGCTCAGATGACATACATGCATACACACATATTTCAAATATTTAGGAACCAAAGTCTCCATCAGAAATAAAGGAGAATAAGATGCCAAAAGAGGACTAAAGAGGGCGTTAAAATGGCATTTTTGGGAACACTCCTCAAGCCCTGAGAGCTTAGATGACGGGCTTTAGTGATGTCAGGATGGGAGCTGAGAGAAGCAAGACACTGTCCTGTAAAAACTGGCTCCTCAAAAGATGAAATACAGACAGAGAGAGAGAGAGAATTTGCATGTGATTCTTCATGGCTAATTAGGCAGAGCCTCCTTCCCCTGGTCTTCCCCAGCCTATATAACTCTGGCCCCTCCTCAAGCCCCTGGAGCCATGTGCAGTAAGAAGGGTGTGGGGGGATTGCATACAACTGACTGGGAGAAGTGACTGAATTCTCAGGTGAGGGCCGCATGACCTTTTTCACCCTCATTCTAGGATGGGAGTGTCAGCAGTCAGCAGACTGATCTGTGACGAGCCCTCACGAGCAGGCACCACTCATCCTACAAAGATGGCAGCAGTTTGTCTTAGAGGATAGCACCTTACAACAGACAACAAAAATTTAGACAGAAAGAAATTGTCGAGTGAGCAGAAATAAATGTAAGATATATATGTATATATGTAACAGAGAATATCAAATTAGACAAAATCAAAAAGGCAAATAACAGTGATACTCCACCTCTGGGGGAGTCAGCATACTTGAAAAATCTTCTAGGAAGTGTCCTAGAGTTCACCCTACCTATGATGGCCTTTAGAATAAAGGAGGCTCCCAATCTGTCCTGCCTGTCCAGTCCCCAGTTGTCACCTTGGACACATCTTTACACTTCTCCAGACTTCACGGTCCTTGTCTATAGTAGAGTGGACTGGAGCAGAGCATCTCTGAAAGTCTCAAGGATGGCATCCGTGACCCTATTTCCTTGTCTTGTCATAACCAGGTTACTCAAGGATGAGGTTGCTGAAGCCAATGGTGCCCACTCAGCACATGCTGGCTGAGTATCAAGGATGACAAGAATTAGATGGTTGAATTATATCCCTCCAAATCCAGGACCTCACAAAGGGAACTGCATTTGAAAGCAAAGCCTTCAATGAGGTAACTAAGTTAAAATGAGGTCGTTGCCGGGACCAGCTATGACTGATAGCCTTAGAAAAAGAGGAAGTAGGACAGAGACATGCACAGAGGGATGACTGTATGAAGAGCTGATGGCCTCTGTCACCCTCGGAAAGGCCTCAGGGAGAACTCTTGAATCTCTAGCCCCCCAGGGCTTGAGACTATACCCTCCCTCTAAGACTCTACTGTGGGATCCTTTGTCAGGGTGACCTAGGAAACTGACCAGGAGGGCCAGGTAGCTAGCTGAAGAGAAGGTGTTGACCTGAGGCTACATGTGCCAGCTTTCCTAGTTAGCAAAGAGTTTCTCTTATGGAATCGCTGGATACACAGTTCTATAGAGCTGTCAGCTGAGCCCTAGCCTAGCTTGCCAGTTCTGCGCGAGCCGGTAAACAAACTCAGTCCCACACAATACTGACATTTATTTCCCTCATTCATTCTCAGAATCTCCCATCACCAAAGGAACATATTAGTCAGAGTCCTTTGAAAGCTGACACCATGTGGGCCTGGAACTCTCAGAACAAGGCATGATTGTGCTCTGTGAGGGGAGGGGCCCTCAGGTGCCTGCAAGCCAAGCCCTGCATGCAGCAGTGCACCATGTGGGTCCATTTGGCTGCTGCAAAGAAGTAGGGCTGCCTCTCTCTCAGTCCCACTGAGCAAACAGCGTGCCCTGCTGGCCAGTCTTCTCCACAGAGGCTCGCTCAACAGCCCTGCAGCTCTGCCTCCGTGTCCTGCCACTAGGGCTGAGAGTCAAAGCCATGTTCTGAGAAAACACGCATCTCATTCCCCAATATTCACTCTACCAAAGCCAAAGGAAAGACCCTGTGCCATAAGACAAGCACCAAGGTTCTCTTCCCACACACCCTCCGGGACTGCTGTCTACATACCCTAGCAGCGAACAACCCACTGCAGCATTTTCAGGTTCCAGCAAACACTTGGAAACAACAGCATTCACTATTGGTCATCAGCCTCTGGTATGCATCCTCTTGTCACTATCCCATACAGTTCTGAGACTTGTGGGCTGACAACAGATGTCTCGGCAACAGTGTGGTCCAGGAGGAACAGGAGAAGGACACAGACAATGAAGACTCTCCCCAGGCCCTATGCTCTGGGCTTGGGAACTTTCTTCTTATTTTTGACTCCAAATATTTTGCCAACTTAAAATTGGTACTAGAAACAATCTGAAAACTGACTTACCTAAATATTAACTCTGCCTTAGGAAATCTTTTTGAAATGAGATTATTCACAGTCTCATGTCACCATACTAATGAAACAGAAAGGAAAGAGAAACAACATCAAGTACACTGCCTTGTCGTAATGAACTCACCAGTCCCCAGGAGGACAGCTGCATTTCCAGCTTGGCATGCTGTCCCTGGACCAAGTCTCTCCTGGGTATCATGAAGCTTCTCACTCCACTCCAAAGACTCAGTCTCCAGAGGCAGCTGCAGCATCTTCTAGTATCAAGCAGGACCTATCTTCTCAGTGGGTAGAGAAGATGGCTGAGACCTCACACCCCAGAACTGCCCACCCCCTGATGATTGGGAGACTACCATTAGAGTTTCTGTGTGTGTGTGTGTGTGTGTGTGTGTGTGTGCATGTACATGCTAGTGCATGCATATACATGCAGAGGCCAGAGGTCAACATTAGGCATTGATCATCCTCTACTTTACTTTTTGAAACAGAGTCTCTCACTGCACCTGAACCTCACTGATTCAGCTAGTCTAGCCATCCAGAAAGCTTCATGGATCTTCATGGGACTAAAACCACCCATCATTTTAAAATCTTGACAGAACTCTTAACTATTTTTGTATATGTTATTGCTTTCTATATATATGGGTTCTATTAACCATTACTGCATTTTAATGCACAAGTCTGAAGAAAGCTCAAACCAGACAAAATCCCAGAATAGTCATGGGGAAATGGTTAAGAAATCCCAATCCAACCTAAGGAATTTTTGGCCATTAATTGATAGCTTCTAGGAGGACAAGAGACAGTGTCTTACAGGAATGGGACTCTTGATGGGCCCAATGGATGGACTCACACTGAAGGACATTTGGAGACACAAATCAGTCTTATAGGCCATATGACATATATATGTATATATATTAAATTGGGCAGGGGACACTGGGGAAAGGTGTAGATAGAGGAGAGGCTCCAAATACCACCAAACTATATTGTATAAAAATTGCAAATATTCAGTTAAATTTTTTTTTAAAAAAGAAGCATTTTGTGTTTCTTTAGAATATATTAATCATTAACATTAGGGATTTTTGTAGTTTGAATGAGAAATGTCCACCTTCACTGCCTCGTTCTGTCTTCCTGCCTGTCCCGCCTTCCTCTGCATGCGCTGTCACCAGCATCTTGCTTCTGCTGCCATGCCTTCCCTACCGTGGTGGGCTGGGCCTCTTCTTCCCCCCAAGCCCGAGTAAAAAAGTTGCTTCTTGTCCAGTGTTTGGCAGCTAACACGGGGGTGTAAAGGAAAGACATTTTCCTTCTAATGGGTACTTTTCGTCCCACACAGGGGACATGTGATCTCATGAGAACACAGGAAGTGCAGGCTGTTCAGGTACACTCTACCCACGCTCTGCCTGTGATTAAAGGACAGGTGTTTAAGATAATGTTAATACAGTGTTAGCCACCTCAGAAAAATTCCAAATACAACCCTTTCCCGTGGGTGAGCAGCTCCTTCCTCTGAAGGAACCTGGGGTAGCGAATCCAACGCCATGAAGGGAAGCGACTAACCAAAGGTCAAACAGAGTTTAACATATTAATCCTAACCCTCGCCCACAGAGGGGAGTACTCAGCCATTTTCTCCTCGTCATCCAGGGGGATCTTTCATTCACTGAGTGGTCTAGAAGACACCCCTCTGTCTGAGAGGGCCGTGGAGGCCTCCTTTCAGCCCCTAAGAGCTGGGGTCCCAGTGGACTACACACCAGCCACTCGCATCTCTGCTTTCCTGCTGATAGAATTCCAGCACTTCCTAGCCTCACTCAAGTCACCTTCCCAGTACGAGCTGTGGAGAGGCAAATTCATCTTTGATAGTCACCAAAAATAATATAAGCAAAGGTTACTCTGTGTTGGGCCCCATCACTTGAACATGGGACACTCTCTAGATTTTCCAGGCAGGTATACTTTCTTTCCTCTGCACAGCCTTCTGTCCTTGTCTCTGCTCAGGAGTTTTATGTCCCCACTGCTTACACTGGGGGTTATCAAATGTTCTGTATGCTTTCCAATGAAAACAACTGGTTTTGTCCTGAGTGAGAACACACTGCACTGACCCTCGTGTCCTTATGGGATCGTATGTCCTCAGTCTCATGCTTCAGCAGAGCGTTTTAGCACTTCTCAAAACAAACACAGGGAGAAAAACTGCAATCCACAGGGACCAGAGCCCTCTGCTCTCAGCACACTGTGCTCCCAGCACACTGTGCACTCAGCACACTGTGATCCCAGCATTGTGGAGGGGAAGGAACGTCACCTTCAGCTGTTTCCACATGAACTCCTGATTCTGTGAAACGTTTATATGAAATCTAACATTTCTTAAAATGTTAATGTAGCTAAAATTTCTTTTGAGAGGTATAAACAATGTCTTCCCATTCCTCTCTGGGTCCCATTGACAATGGTATGATTTCACCAGATCTCAATCTGAGAAACCAGTGAGTTTATTGGGTTTATTTACAGAGCAATGGGTGGGGATTCACTTACAGGAATGTGGGTGCTCCCCCACCTAGGGGTGTACCGGAAAGTCTTCATCCAAGCATGGATGGTGACTTCCCCACAACTGCATGAAATGGTGAAGGTCTTCCACAAGGATCCCTCAGCCTATATACTCTTTGCTCCTCACCTCAGACTACTTGCAACAAAGGCCGATGGATTGGTTGGAGGTGTGACTGATTCTCCCTTGCCTCCTTCTCAGAGTGCAGCATCAAACAAACTTAGCTGTGATGGTCTTAGGCAAGTGTACACAACAAAGTTTGGGAAGATGGAATCTATCGTCTGTCTGTTACAGGACCGTTTTATGCAACAGTAAATGATCTTCTGTCATAATATAGCCAGGTTGTAAAATAGAAACTAGACTTTCCTCAAAAATTTTGAGTAAAAATCCAGATTCCTCACAAAGCTACTCCATGATCAGTGTCTCAAAGACCCTGTTACCAACCACTGCAGCTTGGCGGGGTGGGGATGTGAGGGTTGGAGTAGAACCAATAGAACTGAATGCCAAATAGAAGTTAGAAACTAGTGTAAAGTAAGATTTTAATGTCCCTCCTTTCTTTGGGAGTGACCAACATGTATTTTTCAGAGTGGGTCACCTATTTGAAAGCAGTATTTTAAACAATTAATCAGGCCATATAGTCACCAGCTGAGACACTTGCTTCTCAATGAGTTTATGTGCAGCAGGATTCTGAGAAGGTAAATAAGCACAAAGGAGTCAACAGGCTTATAACCTTGCTTTAAAAAATATTATTCTTATTATTGTATGTGTATGAGTGTTTTCTCTGCATGAATGTAAATGTATCATGTGTGTGCAATGCCCTCAGGGGCCAGAAGAGGATGTCGGATTCCCTGGAACTGGACTTACAGATAGTTGTGGGCCGCCATGCTGGTGCTGAGTACTCACCCTGGGTCTTCTGCAAGAACAGCTAGTGCTCTTAACCACACTGAGCCTTCTCTGCAGCCCCTGTGTTTGGTTTTTGATGTCTTCAGAAGTGGCAACTACCTCTGCCACACAGTCCTCTGCAGTCCCTTTGACAGGGGTACTGTGTTAGAGACCAGGAGTCTCTGGGTCTCCTGCCTGTCACCTGGATGATGGCATCATTTCTCTTATTGGCCAGAAGACCTGAGGCCACAGCTGCCAGCAGGAGGCTCTTTGGAAAGATGCCAGGTTGTTCAAGCCACAGATGACAGGAGGCCTAATCGTGCCATCACGAACCACCTAGGAAGAAGAAGAAAGCGTCCTGCCCACCAGGCACACCGCAGGAGAAATCAATTAGTGGTGCTTGTAGAGAGGCGGCTTCCTTTTGTTTACTTTCTTAAAAGCCAATTAAGTGTCCAAGTCATCACAGATTTAAATTAAGCATTGGAAACAGAGACCAAACTGAAATTGCTAGACCTATACTTCTGTTATGTCATGTAAGGAGAGGAACCTGGAGAAAGGAGGACAGAGCCGAGCGTGGAGACAGACAGACCGGAAGACCCCAAGATTGGCGCACAAACTGGGTACCCTCAGCGCATGAGTACGTATTGTGCTTTCGCTTCTGATACCAGCCGGTCTTCCCCAGCCATCAGCATTGGTTCCTGTCATGGCTGCCCTACCCTTTGTAATCATACATTTTCTGTTGCATCCTCAAGGTCTTGGGAGGAAGTTGAAATGTCACATGGTCAGGAGCCTGTATACACTGAGACGTGAGGGTGCAAATGACTCAGAAGCTAATTTTATAGGTGACTGACTCATGATAAAAATCACAGACCAAAGAGGAAACCCCAAGGGATGCTTTGAGGAAATAGAAAGCCCCAGTGCTTCCTGGGCTCAGCACATCTTAAACACCTCTCTTGCCACACATCCAAATGCTGTCTGGAATTTAGGTATGACCATCAGCTTCTACTCGGAGAACCCTGGGTTACAGCTGCCTTGCAGGAGGGCTGCTGACCCTCAGCTACACCGCACTGTCGTGCACCTACATCTTTTTGCCCTGTCCCCGAGTTGAGCCCAGGTTGTATCCAGGGGTGATGTTAAGTGTGCTTTGCACAATGTCTTGAACAGATATCTCTCTGAAGCTTCTATTCTTCCTTTGACCTTCCTTCTGACAACTGCCTTTCCCATACACCCATTTCTCCTGAAACTCTACAGGCCTCTCTCTGACCTTTGAATTATGGCATGTACTGGTCCAGAGAGCTCCCGGTCCTTGTTGGGATCTGCTTGCTTTGGAGCCCGAGAGCCTTGGGCTTTACTCCTAGGTCTGACCACACTAGCTTAGTGGCCTTGGGCTTGATCCTTAGCTGAGATATATGCTAGCTGAGTGGCCTTGACTGATGCTGTCTCATCACCTTTCTGCCTCAGATACAGGGTTGCACCTCCTTCTCACAGGAAATGAAGGCTGATACGCCAGGATGTGTAGGGAGTTCAGCTTGGCTGGCCCAAGACAGTGGTTCTTGTTACTGGGTTTGATGGTTAGTTCTAATTGTTAGCTTGACAGACCTAGAATCACCTGGGAAAAGAGTCTCAATGAGGAACTGTGTAGCTCAGGTTGGTATGTGGGCAGGTGTTTGAGGGACTGTCTTGACTGCTGCAGTTGATGTGGGGAGGTCCAGCCTAAATGTGGGCCCCATTATGTGGATTTGGGTCCTGCTCTGTATAAGAGCAGAGAAGTGGAACAAACAAGCAAGTAAGCACGCTCTCTTTCTTTCCCCCTGCTCTTGACTGAGGATGTGAGATGACAAGCCATCTCAAGCTCCTGACTCTGGGGCTTCCCTGTTTGATGGCTGTGACTGGAATCGTGAGATAAAACACACCCTTTCTTTCCTATGTTGCTTTTGGGTCAGGGTGTTTTGTCACAGGAACGAAAGATTCTAGAACGGGAGGGGAGACGTGCTGGACTGTCCTTCCCACTCTCCGCTCTGCCTGTCACTTCTTGGTGGCTCACTTATGCTGATGTCTTGATGCTCCTCAAGGCGTATCAGAGGGGGAAAGGATCTCCTAAACTCTGTAGTCTTGGCCTGCTCTGCCTTCAGGAACCCGGGGCCTCTCCCTTCTCCCATCGAGTACCTCTCTGTGAAACCTCATCTCAACCCAAGGGATGGAGGAGACTCTAGGGAAGGTGGCCCTGGCTTGTCCTTCCGGGGGAAGGGGGAGGCAGCGGCAGGCTGAGTCACGTGGTTCCCTGATGCAGGAGTGTGCCTACTGCAGGCCTCCTACCCTCTGAATGTCTGTAAGCTGACCACTGTGGCATGTGCACAGCTGCAGGTGCTGTGGTGTGTGTACATAGGTGCAGGCACTGTGAGGTGTGTGCTCATGTGTAGGTATTGTGTGTATGCACACATGTAGCCACTATGCACACACAACACAGAAGGCCGTTGCTTCCAGATGGTAGGATTTTAACTTTTAATTACATTTTTCCTTTGTTCTCATCTTTATGTTTTACTTATTAAATTTTTTTCCCTTTGGAGAAAGAGTATCACTGTGTAGCCAAGGCTGACCTTGGACTTGAAATCCTCCTGCTTCAGCCTGGAGTGTGGGTATTACAGGCTAATCATCTAGTCAACGAGATTGAAAGCAGAAAAGCTTATGTGCACTTGCTGGACTCCACTGCGGGGACATTTCATTATGAAGTTGCGGGAGGACAGAATCTGAGGCCTGTGGGTGCTGGCACCCACTATGTTGAATGGGGGGTGAGAGGCAAAAGGAATTAAGCGACCTGGATGATCTTTCCTGGTATGCTACTCGGAGGCTGTAACCTGCTGTGATTCTGTGATTCTAATTTTTCTGGTGATTTGAATAGAAGCCATGCTGTAAAATATTTGTACACTACCAGAGCAAGGAGACTTTATGTTTTTATTGTTGTTGATGGGATGATGATGATGATGATGATGATAATGAAGTTTTACAGTATTGGGGCTAGAACCAAGATCCTTGTTCATGCAGGGCAGGTGCTCCACCAGTGAGCTACATACATACCTGTCATGTAACCTTTTATTTTGAGAAAGGGCCTTCCTAAGTTGTCCAGGCTGGCCTTAACACATTCTGTAGCCCAGGCTAGACTTGTGGTCTTCCTGCCTCAGCCCTCCAAGTAGCTGGACCACAGGCTTTTGTCACCAGGCTGAACTAGTTTTTTCTTTACAAATACTTCCAGAACCTTCCATGTTCTCTGCTATTTCTCTACCTTCCCTGCAAAGGCTGGTGGTGATGAGTGATGTCACAGCGATGACACACATATTGCGTACATACCTTTGTTTATCTGGGTCCTTTTGGCTCCTCTGCCTTTTCAGTCTCCAGAGTTCAGTCTAGTCTATGGAATCTTCACATTTGGTATTCATATTTCTAGGCAAGTGTGGAAGGCAGCTACCTGCTGGCTGTTTTCTGTGAACAGAACAAGCAAAATTTGTGTCATATTACTTTAATGCATTGAATTATTCACAAGGTATTTTATGTCCTTTCCAGTCTTGCTCAGGGAACCAAGGCTACAACCTGAACCGAGTGGGCTGGGGATGTTTCCCTTCTGCCTCGAGGGTGCTGGAAAGCCTGTAATTTCTGTACCCTTCTCTTCCAACAATTCCAGAAGCTGAGCCGCCGAGGGCAAAGACTGAGGCAGGCAATGTCGAGATCAGTGCTGGTGATGAGGCAGACAGAGGCGCATGGTGGGGTCTTTGCAGGCCCCGAAGGTGCCCTTTTCTCCTTGCTGCTGATTTCATCTCTGAACAGAGATCTTGCAGTATTTAAAAAAATTTATTTTTATTATTTTAAATTATGTATGCATATGTGTTGGTATATAGATGTGCATGTGTGTGCAGTGCCTGCAGAGGCCAGAGGTATAGGAATCCCCTGGAGATGGAGTTACAAACAATTGTGAGCTGCCTAGCATGGGTGCTGAGAACCGAACTCAGATTCTCTGCAGGACCAGTACAACATTCTTAACTGCTGAACCATCTTTCCAGTCTGTCTTACAGTGTTTTAGCTCATAGTAAATCCTGTGAGGCCCATGATGTTTTGAGATAATATTTTTGTTGTTGTTGTTAGAGTTTCCCAAAGTTTCTAGAACCTTCTGTTCTTATGTCAGTAATTACTAAAGCTTCATGTGCCAGTTACCTGGAAGCCACAGATAGCTTAAATTTTTTCTCACTCACAATCAAAATGTCACAAGGATTTTTAATTTCTTATTGGATTTCTGAAAAGAAACCAGATGCATTTGTATGGTAAGCAAAAACATTGCTTTACTTCTAATGTTTGCAAAAGATGTCCTTTCCCTTTACATTAAATGGAAAGTTCCTCAGTCACCACCTTCTGTGTATAATCAGTAATTTGTAGGCCGAGTCTTACCACCTTTTGGAAGTAAAGAAGGTCAGACTGAGAAAAATGCTGGGTTTTCTGGCATTTGGAGGTGAGGGGTTAAGACTGAGTCCCAGAAGTCCTTACTTCCCAAGAGGCTGGAGAACAGCATACAAACTTTTACTTTTTAAAATATTTTATTGTTTTTATTTTTTATGTGTATGAGTCTACTGTTTGCATGTAGGTAGGTGCACTGTATCATGCAGTGCTTGTGGAGGTCAGAAGAGGGGGTCGGATTCCCCTGAACTGGAGTTACGGACCGTTGTTAGCCTGTCCTCCGAAAAGAAGCCATGCTGTAAAATTTTTGTACACTACTAGAGCAAGGAGACTTTATATTTTTATTATTGTTGATGGTGATGATGATGATGATGGTGGTGGTGGTGGTGATAATGATGAAGTTTTACAGTATTGGGACTAGAACCAAGATCCTTGTTCATGCACGGCAGGTGCTGCACCATTGAGCTACATACCTACCTAACAACATTCAGTTGTTAGCCACTGAACCTGGGTCCTCCGTGAGAGCAGCCAGTACTCTTAACCACTGAGCCCTCTCTCCACCCATGTTTTAATCTTTTAGTTAACCTGACAGAGATCATATCAGACCCATGAAGGGACTGGAATACAATGATTGTTCCCTGCTTTGCTTATATGCAATAGAGACTCTGGTGATGCTGGGGGCGGGGGGGAGGCTTGATGAGGTGGGGATGATCAGGTATCTCCTGATAAAGTGACACCACTCTTCTCTGGACAGATATGCAGCAGTAGGGGGACTGGGTTGATGGTGTTCTACTTCAGGTTCCTGAGGGACCCCATGCTGGTTTTTCATTGTCTGTGATTCTTTACGGGGTCCTCCAGCGATGTGGGAGAGCTCCAGGCTCTGTCTCTAATTGCTGGTAGGACTTGGCTGGTAGCAAGACAGTAAGGCGCTTTCCATCTGACTGCTGCAGCAAACCTCATGCTGGTGTGCGGACGTCCATTGCAGAATTTCGAATCACTCAGGTTTGTCTCTGTGGCCACCTGCCCACATTCAACTTAGTTCTTGAAGTTTCTTTTTGGTCAATGATGTTATCTGCAAACAAAGTCAGGACAGATACTGATTTAACTTTTTGTTCAACAAAAGATGCTAAGTGCTCACCAGAAAGTCACATGTAGTTATTAATTTTAATTGTGTTTTTCCAGTGACTCATCACAGTGAGTCATCTGCCAGAAGCGCCTGAGCCACGGTGTGTAGAGGAGCATGGGTTACAGGCTGGGACCCGACGGGACTCTGAGTTCAGAAAGGCATGTGAGATATAGGAATGGTGATGTTTGGAGCCTCGTTTTTGAGTGGACTGTGAAGTCCATGCGTGTGCTTTTTGGGTTGGTCTGTTTGGTCAGCCTAGGTCCAGGCATGGAAGAGTCAGGGTGCCTTTGTTACTATCCAGTTAAAAGACCTGGCAGAATGATAGTCCTGAGAAGTAACAAAAACACAGCAGTGAACTAGAAAGCGGAGCTGAGAGCTTGAGGAGGAAGAAGTGTAGAGGAATTCCTGCCAGAGAGAAAGCCTTTGGGACTTAAAAGGGATAGAGTGGGAAGCAGGAAACTACATCCCAAGATGGCAGAGAGTGGCAATGTGGTGCCGTTTCCCCAGAGCTTTAGGGATGTTTCCATTTGTGAATGAAATAGGCAGATGGCAAGAATAATTAGAGTAACGTGTGGTGGACTGGTAAGATGGCGCAGTGGGTAAAGGCACTTACTGCCAAGTCGGGTGACTTGAGCTCAATCCCTGAGACTCATTTAGTAGAAGGAGAAAACTAACTCATGAAAGTTGCGCACGCTCTCTCCTTCTCTCTCTCTCTCTCTCTCTCTTTCTCTCACCCTCTCTGTTTTTCTCTCCTTCCCTGTCTCCTCTTTCATAATGTAAAAAAAGAAGAACATATGATATCCTCTTAGACCTACTGCTCACTCCACGGCCTTCCCCCTCGTATCCTTTAGGGAAAGGCTAAGTGACTTCAATCTTGTAGAAATGGCCCTGAATAGAAAGTCAGGGTGTCGCACCTGACTGGGGTCCTGGCTACACAGGAGATGAGAGATGAGAGTTTTGTTCACCAGAGGGCTGTTGTGGAATCTCTTTGTTTCCTGGGAAGTTTCCACACAGACACCCTTCCTTGCTACTGGGTCTATAGGGAGGACCCAGGTCATCGCTTCAAGGAAGCCGCTGGAGAGGACAAACCTGAGTAAGCTGGAGGGGAGCCCGTGCCCACCTTGCTTGCAAGACAGCAGCAACCTACATGCAGAACTCAGAACAGGGCCTCCGGACGGGTGAAGAGATTGAAGCACGGCAGAAAGAGCAGGAGACCACGAAGCAGCACAGCTAACCCGCGGGGGAAGCAGCTGCCGCCGCAGAAGAGCCCAACTACTTAATTCTGTATATCTAACCTTCTTACTTCTCTGGGCCACACTGGGCAAAGAATTGTCTTGGGTCACATGTCAAACCCTGTGGGTTGCAAGAACATACATATGTTTATTTTGTGTCATGGTGTCAGCATCCCCTAAGTTCATGCTAGAGAACTGCATATCAAGTTACAAAACAAAGTCCTTAAAATTTTAAGTTAGTTTATGATTTTGTATTGAGCCTCACTCATGGCTATCACGCACCACATGTGGCTGAGGGCTGGACACATCTGCTTGTGTTTTGTAAGGAAGGAGAGGAAGAGTTCTTCCTAAAATATGGTTTTCTCTGAGGAAGAAGCTATTGGAGAACAAATGGTTCTTATTAAATATGCTGAAATTTGAGAAACTTCTTCTTGCAGCAGATTAACACAGAGAACCACAACTGGTCAATGTGCAGAGAATAAGAGACTGGAGTGCTCAGCCCTGAGTGGGACACCTCCATCAAATCCTTGCCTGTTGAGGCTCAGGGACCATTGTGAAAAAAGGAGGAAAGATTGTAAAGACAGAGATGGTGGATGACTACAACAAAACAGTGTTCTCCACTAAGGTAGTTACCGATCTGAATTTACAGCAACTGTGACAGCATGTACAAGACCTACATAAACTCAAGCCAGAGAAATTCCCATCACAGACAGGGGGGTGAGAGGGATGATGGTGGTGAGAAGTCCTAATCCTAGGTGAGCAACTATTGACACCTGGTAACTACAAGGAGAGGAAGAGTTGGTTTTTATAAGGGTGTGACACTGGGTGTGACAGACACTGGGTAGGTTGACTAGGCTCCAGGGGATGGATCCACACTGCAGAGCATTTGGGAACACAAGTTAGACTTGACAGACATTTATTTATTCATTCATTTATTTATTTTGACATCATCTCCTTAGTTCCAGCCTGCCTAGAACTCTCTATGTAGACCAGGCTGCTCTCTATCTCACAGATATCTGCCTGCCTCTGCCTCCTAAGGGCCAGGATTAAAGGTGTATACCACTACACCTGCCATTTTATCTTTAAAAAATATTTTATTTATTATTTGTATTTTTATGTGTATGAGCGTATTGCCTGTGTGTAAGAGCACCAGTGTCATGCAGTGCCCATGGAGGTCAGAAGAGGGCGTTGGATTCCCCTGGAATTGGAGTTACAGATGGTTGTTAGCTGCTGTGTGGGTGTTGGGAACTGAACCCTGCTCCTCTGCAAGAGCAGTCAGTGCTCTTAACCACTGAGCCATCTCTTGATGAGTCAGCCCCTTGATAGGCTTTAAAAAAATATAAAGGACATGAAATCAGGTAAGGGTTAACAAGAAAGGGTGGGGTCGGGGAGGGGTCTGAATATGATAAAAATACATTGTATGTAATTCTCAAAACTTCAACAAAAATAATTTTTAAGAAATGCTGGGATTTAAGCTGTTTGGACAGGCTACCTGATAGAGTGGATTTGATTGACGTGACAAACATGAATGACCCAGCTCAGAAAATTCAGCTCCAAAAATAAAAGCAAAGAAATGAAAAGAGACAATAAAACATAGAAAAACAGTTCCTGGTCTCTCAGAGCTGAGGGAGAAATACTAGAAAGGAAGCTAAGAGAAATCACAGGGAAAATGTCCTAGAGCTGAACATAATTTACCTTTTCAGACTGAAACAGCCGGGTTGAGAGGCCTGAGTGGGCTTGGGAGTGTAACAGGTCACGTTAGAAGCACAGGATAAGGGTCTGGAGAGATGCTCAGCGGGTAAGAGCACTGGCTCTTCTCGCAGAGGACCAGGATTTGATTCCGAGCACCCACATGGTGGCTCACAACTGTCCACAACTCCAGTTCCAGGGAATCCGACCCTCTCTTCTGACCTCTGCAGGCATTGCACAACACAGGCGCTCTTACACACATGCACACAAAATAAAAATAATAAATGAAAAAATTTTTTTTACAAAAAACAGCAGGATAAAAATAAAGCCCCAGAAACTCCAAGTCAACGAAGCTCTGGAACATTCCAGGTGGGCAGCAGCACCAGGCTTCCTCACAAGGCCTCTGCAAGACACCAGGCAGGACTTCTTCCAGCACACTTACTCAGTCAACAAACTTTCATCTGCGGCTTTCTGTGTCCCAAGCACTGTTCTTGGGGGAAAGCCTGTCTGCATGCAGCTTGTCATGTTCTAGCAGGAGGAGCAATAGCAGGCGAGGTCAGCAAGAAGCAATGTGTCAGCTGCTGGTGCAAAAAGCACAAAAAGCACAGCAAGCAGCAATCATAACACTTTACCAGGAGGGAGCAGGCGAGGAGCAGGGGTCCAGGCTCTGCCCTCACTGCCCTGTGCAGGGCCCAGCAGGAGGTGGATGGAGGAGTCTGTAAGAAGGGTTCTGAGTGGACAGCAGGAAGCACGTGAGCACACATGTAGGAACTTGTTTAACTGAATTCTGAGGAAAATGCATTTAAACCTTGCATTGGTCTGGATGCTTGTCTCCTCCTGAAGATGCCAAAATCCTCACCCCCAAACATGGTAACAGGAAGTGGGGCCTTTGAGAGGTGATTAGGTCATCTGAGGTCCGAGATTAGAAGTCAAAGAGAACTCCCTTTCTTTCTACTGTGTGAGGACGTGCCAAGAACTTTTGGTCTCAGAATGGGAAAATAGTATCACCTGACCCCACTCCGTAGGCACCTTGGTCTACTTCCATCTTCTTCCATCTTCCAGAGCTGTGAGAAATAGACATCTGTGTTTTTAAGATACCCAACCTACGGTATTTAGTTACAGCAACTTAAATCGACTGAGACAGCCCCGAAATCCTGTGTCATGTCAACATCTAACAATGTGTTAGGTCAAAATAAAAACTTTTCACACATTCCATCACTTTTTCCACCTACACACCATATGTAAGAACTCACACTCAGGTCACCTCAGCTGATGTGAAATGGGTATAAGATGAAACATGACCTGGAGTGTAAGAGATAGAGAGGGCTGAGCTGGAGAGAACTGAGGAATAGAATACTTGACTGGCATGAAGCAGGGGCCCAGGGTTCAATTCACAGTGCCACAGAGAGAAAGGAAGAAGAAAGAGAAGAAGAAAAGGAAGGAAGGCAAATGGAAGGAATGAAATAAGAAGGAAGGAGGAAAGGAGGAATGGTGGGGGGAGAGAAGAGGAAGAAACTGAACAAGCAATAGGAAGAGCTGAGTGTGCTCTGGAAGAAGTAAAGGTAACCACAAACTTGTTACAAAATCGGCAGAATCAAACATCACTAGACTGCAGAATGAAATTGGAAGCTTTCCATATTATTATTCAATATACTGAAGTAAAAGTCATACCTAAAATTTGGTGTAAGAGTGTCTGTCCATTTCTGTGAGAAACTCATAGAAAAAGTCAGTATTACCTTTCTCTTTGCTGTGAGGAAATTCCTGACAAAAGCAGCTTAGGGAAGGAAGGGATCGTTCTGGCTCGCAGCGTGAGGGTCAGTCCATCATGCAGAGGAGGCACGGCCCAGGAACGTGAGGCAGCTGCTCACATGGCATGCACAGTCAGGAAGCAGAGATGAATGCTGGCGCTCAGCTCGCTTTCCCCTTTCTGTTCAGCTTGGGACCCCAGCCTGTGGAATGGCTCCACCCACATTCAGGGTGGGTCTTCCCCCCTTAATTAAGCCTCTATGGCTATGTCCTGATAAGACACACCCTGAAATATATTTCCTAGATGACCCTAAATCCAATCAAGTTGACAATCCACATTCACATCATGGCAACAGTCTCTCCTATTTAACGAGCTGTTCTTGGGTTCTGATGTTCAGTGTTGAGACAGCCATCTCACTTCAGGTGGTGAAAATTTGTTTTGTAACAAATGCAGGCTGATTTCCAAAGGACTTACCTGGCACAGTGATAACAATTTGGATGGAATCGCTGTGTAGCTAAAGGAGTCAAGAGGCACAGACAGTGTCATGTGCAGGGAATGTCCAAAGCAGAAAGCTGCTTAGTGATCAAAATGTCACTTGATTATCAGCTGGCTATGAAAATGCCTGATTTACAAAAGCTGAGTGTTTTAGACAGCTCAATGCAGACAGATTCTTTTTAACTTATTTATTTTTATTTTATGTGTTTGAGTGTTTTGTCTGCATACATGCATGTGCACCGTGAATAGCCTGTAGAACCTAGAAAAAAATGTTGTCTCCTGGAACTGGAGTTATGGATGGTTGTTTGTCACCATTGGGTACTGGGACTCAAGTTTTCTCGAAGAGCAACCAGTGCTCTTCACCACCGAGCCATCTCTCCAGTCCGGCAGACAAGTCTTAACACAATATAGTTAGTCACTATATGTAATGATGACAGAGATCCTATGGAAACAATGTTTGTGGCATTCTGTGTCTCCAGAGCATTTACAACTGATTTCCCCAAATCCCATAGTAAAGATGTCCCATGCTACATGAATATTCCTGCCAGTATGACAACCCCACAACAGCATAATGACTAACCTTCTGATGGTGTGTTCCCACTGATGCAGCCTGGAAGCTCTCAGGCCAGGACTCCAAAGGCCCTAGAAGCTGCTCTGACAACCACAACGGGCCATTATCCACCCTTAAGCTTTGGATGGTGTTTCCAGTATGCTCAACCCTTTGACATTGTGGCAAAACACCATCTTCTACAAATGGACCGCATTCATAGCTATCCTGGGCTGCATATGGCCCACAGACTGCAGCTGAACATGCTTGGCATCACTTGAATTCTATCATTCATATTTTTATGTCATCAGGTCTTTCAGGACAAACAAAGGTTAGAAGACACTTCCAAGACAGAATGGAAAGGTTTGGGTAGCTTATTATAAGAGTTTATTTCAGGAGAAAAAAGAACCTGATGACAAGGTCTCTGTGTTGTTTATGTTGAGTATGTGGTGACCTTACCAGTCAAGATTGAGAACACAAAATCAAAGCACACTTTGTGGTAGAGAAGTCCTGTGAGACGGTTAGGTCAGGCTGGAAGGACTTCAGGGTGT
Source organism: Eospalax fontanierii (assembly GCA_035773235.1). Taxonomy (NCBI): domain Eukaryota; kingdom Metazoa; phylum Chordata; class Mammalia; order Rodentia; family Spalacidae; genus Eospalax; species Eospalax fontanierii. The sequence goes on from CM069524.1 coordinate 43,277,493, forward strand.
GCGGACAGCTGACAGGCCAGGGCGTGGGCATGTTCTCTGTGGTGATCACCAAGGTTAAAGGCAGGAAGGACACCGTGCCACTGTAACAGGAGATGCTATTGAGATGGTAGGTGACACAACTCCCATGCTGGGCAGGAACTGTTCCCCAGAACCACTGGGCATCAGGAAAGAGAAGTGGAGGGATGCAGGAGCCTTGTGTCAGCAGAGGGTGCCTGGCGGCAGGGAGTAGCCACAGAGGAACAGCATGGTGGGGCCGCAAACACAGGCTTTGGGTTTTGCAGCAAGGGACCCTGGGGACACTATGTTGTTTCAAGTGACCCTGGGATTCTCTGAATAAAATTATTTCTAAGCCTCCATATGAAAATAGAACACTCATGGAATTAAATGGTACAGAAACTCATTGAGGACTTGACTCCTTCCTTAAAATTCCAGAGACCATGTGATACCCCGAGACTGTGGAGGAGAACAGACAGTAGGACTCCTGTGGTGGTCCTGGTAGGCAGAATCATGCCCCTCCCCCGATGCCCTTGCCCTAATCCCTAGATTCCTATCAGCACTTAAAAAGGATTCTGCAAGTGTGGTGAAGGAGGGCAAACCTCCCTGAATAATCCAGGTGGCCCAAAGCCATCCCATGATTCCTTAAGACTGGGGCATCTCTCCCACCTGCCAAGCAGAGTATCCCACTCACCACCCAGAGCTCCACACAGGGAGGAACATGTGCTTTGAGGGTGGAGGAAGGAGTCACAAGCCCAAGACCTGCATCCTCCAGGAACTGGAGAGAATGTGGGGTCAGACTTGCTTCTCAGTTCTCCACAAGGAGCCTGCTCTGCTGTTTCCTTGGCTTTAGCCTGAGAGACACACTGTGAGCTCTGACCTCCAGCATCATAACATAATAAAGTTAGGACTTTAAACAGGTTCCCAACTTTGGGGAAGATTGAGACTAGGTGGTATAAAACACACAGCATGATGGTTTGTATTTCTGCTCCTGCCTCCTGGTGCTGGACACCCAACCCAGACCCTTGTACTTGCTAGGCAAGTGCTCTACCAATGAACTCCATCCCCAACCCCAAGTCTGCACTCTTCAAGTTCATAGTCAAACATTCCTGTGAAGGAATTCTATCATCTTCTTAAAGTTAAAAGGGCCTTTCATTCCCATATGGCTTTGTGTATATGCAACTAAAAAGCAGTCTCAGAGTTGGAAAAAAAAAAAAAAGAAAGAAATTGCTGCTGAATAGAAGTTCTTATTTTTCTCTGACAAACCTAGCACTTTGCTCCCCAAGAGAGAAAAACAAAACCTGCCCTAATTTCTGGCCACCTGTGTCACACTTGGATCATGTGATATTGGGAGCATTCCGGTTCCTGAGCTAAAAATAAGCTGACAACACCGTGTCCTGTTAATGAGAACAGCATCTTATCGGAGCATCAGGCTTTGATCCACAGTGCATCAGCTTAAAATCTTTGTAACTCATTTTTCTGGGGAACTCTGGCCTTCCTTTCTTAGTCCCTATTTCTTTTTTTTCCAGCTGAATGGTCACTAAATGCCACTTACTGGTGCAAATACGGATGTTGTTTCCCGAAAAGAAACACCACCCCCCACCCCGTCTTAAATGTAGTAATTCTTGCCCGCCTTATTTGTAACACTAGCAGTTCCCGTCACTGCGGCTAAGGGTGGCAGATTGTTTTCCTCCCCAGGGTCAGATGGGCGCTTCTCCTTTCAGACGGCCCTGCTGCACAAATGGCTTTCGTCCATAGTTCAAGGTCAAGTCTGGTCACTGGAATTTGGCACAGATTTTTGCAGATAAACAAGGCTATAAAAATGATTTGGATCTGGCTTGGTGGCCCAAGCCTTTAATCCCAGCACTTGGGAGTCAGAAGTAGGTGGAACTTTGTGAAATGGGAGCTATATTGAGCTACATAGCAAGTTCCAGGCAAGCCTGGGCTACATAGTGAGACTTTGTCTGAAAACAAAAATGGGCCTCTGGCAGCACAGAAGAGGGCTCCTTCTTGAATTTGTGGCATCAAAAAGGCTATCAAGGACCTAGAGGCTGCCCTGGATTCAGAGTGGTCTTGGGACACCAAGCAGGGGAGACTGGGTGAAGGGGTGGCAGATCCCGGGCCTTGGGCATGGCTGATGAAAGCTTGGAAGAGGCTTCTGAGCCCCTGAGAGTCTCCTGCGTGGTAGGCAATGCCAGGTCCTCAGCACCAGCTTCCTGGGAGCAGAGAAATCCTTATCCCTACGAGTCAGGAACTCTGCAGTGATTCAGGAACCTGTCAACGAGGCTCTAGAGGTTGTCACAGTACTGAATTCCCTGTGGAGACCCTCAGAGCCAATGCTGCCTCCTTTGAACCCTAGGTAGTAGACTTTCGTAAGGACCTTCAGAATAGGCTCCTGCATGAAGGACTCTGGAAATCAGCTCCCAGCTTTCCTGGCATTTTCCCAATTTGTCTTCATGAATGACACACATGACTTTGGAATATTTCAGATCCCTCACTGGTGTGTAGCCTCAGGTGTCTACTCAGCGGGGCAGCGGTGAGAACTCTGTATGTTTCCAGCTTAACAGGAGGGATGAGGGAGAAGCTTGGCTGACTTCCTGGCATGTTCCTGTAATGGGACCATGTTCTCCACAGTGACACTTGCCCATGATGGGACCATGTTCTCCACAGTGACACTTGCCCATGAAGGGACTGTGGTCTACACAGTGACAGTGGCCTCTGATGGGACTGTGGTCTACACAGTGACAGTGGCCTCTGATGACAATCGGTCTCCATAATGTTGACACTTACCTGTGATGAGAATATGTTCTCCACAGTGACACTTGCCTGTGATAGGACCTTGGTTTCCACAGTGATAGCTGCCTATGATGAAACTGTGTTCAGCACAATGTTGGCATTTGCCTGTGATGTCCCACTGGAAAGATGGGTGCACCTCAAAGCCTTGTGTGGTGGGAACAATGTGGGTTCCAGAGCCAGACAGTCTGGTATGAGTCCCAGCTGTACTGCCACTCACTGCTCAGGTGGCTTAACCCTCTCCTGCCTCAGTTTCCTTAGCTGTAAAATGAGGAAGACCTTTCCTATGACAAGATTGTTATGAGTCTTTCCAGTCTATCTATATCTATCTATCTATCTATCTATCACCTATCCATCAGTCTTTCTGTCTTTCTATCTGTCTACTTTTCTCACCTCCTATTGGTCCTACTTTTTTGGAGATGTGTAGCTGACACAATCACAGGCTGGGGTCATCAGCATCTGAGCCTCCCTGAGTGTGAGACCAGCTGGAGGCTTTCATGTAACGTTCTGTGTGGACACGGAGCACCTGTTATTTCTTGCTTACAGCTTCACTATTAACGACAGAAGAACTTCAATTCTGTAATTGTTCATAGTCTCAGAAAACAAATTGTTGCCATTATTTTCCTCACTCTCAAATCTAAACTGAAAGCTGCCATTGAAAAGGAAAAAAAAAATAGCCTGGACATGGAGAAGAGGGAGGCCCGGCAGTCCACGTCGCTGACAAATTCCTTCTGTGCCAAGTCCCAGTCCCCCAGGCTCTAACCTTTAGCCCAGAACCTCAGTGAGAAAAGCCACTTCAGTGATCACTTCACTGACAAGCTGATGAGCGTTTGCTCTCTGGGCAGCTCTGCTCACAGCCCAGGCTGACTGCAGGATGAATAGCCAGGTGGTGGATACACCCTTCCCCAGCCTCGTGCAGAGGGGAACTGCGGCTGGGCCACAGCAGCCGTATTCCACATTGCCCTATGGGAAGCCTGTGACCCCCTCACTAAGTCAAAGTTTTAAATTAAAGATTGCCCTGCCACACAGCACATTACAAACGCCTGCTGCCCACCCATTGCAGAGGGCCCTGCACCAGGTCTGCAGGTTGGAACACATGTGAGCTCTCAAGAAGTTTTCATTTTAGTAGAAATAGGAGTTTTTATTTTTCATTAAAGATTGAGAAAGGAATCTATATCGACTGTTTTTTTTTCAATTAAGTTTATTAGCTGATACATAAAACACAGTGTGCATGTATATAGATTTCAATATTTGTGTATGTTATGTGATAGTGAAGTTAAGCATACCTGTCTCCTCAAACAGTTATCATTTCTTTCGTTTTTGGGAGGTGGGGTGGGTTTGAGGCAGAGTCTCCTTATAGCCCCAGCTGGCCTGGAACTTGCCGTGAACTCACAGACATCTGCCTGCCTTTGCTTCTGCCTCTGCCTCCCAAGTGCTAGGATTAGAGGTGTGTACCACCATTTCTGGCATCAGATATCATTTCTTAATGGTGAAAGCATTTACAGTCTTTCCTTCCAGCCTATTGAATACACCTTACGGTATCATTATCTATAGTCACCCTTTAGTACAACATCACACCATTAGCACTCATTAGTCAACATTTCCAGTCCCTCACCTTGGCCCTGGTAACCCCATTCTATTCTCAACTTCCACAGGACTCTTTTTTAGATTCCTCATATTGTGAGACTGTGCAGTACTTGCCTCTCTATGCCTGTTTTATTTCACTTGGCATGGTGATGTCTAGCTGAAGCCTCACTGTCACAATAGCAAGATGCCCTTCTATTTTGGGTGGATGGTACTCCACTGTATATATGGACCACATTTCCTTCATCCTTTCAACAGTTGAAAGGATGGACACTTAGGTTGATCCCTTAGCTTAGCTACTGTGAATAGCACTGCAGTACACAAGTCCACGAGTTAATGCTCTACCTTCCTATTCCATCTCTCTTGGATGCAGACCCTGGACTAGGATTGCTATGTCACATGCTGGCTCTATTTTTAATTTTTTGAGGAACCCCCATACTGAGTTCCGTTATGATTATACTAATTTAAATTCTCACCAGTACTGTGCAAGGGTCACTCTTCGTTCCACGTGTTGGCTGGCATTTACTATCTTTTTGTCTTTGACAGGAGCCATTCTTGCAGGAGTGAGAGGATCTCACTGTAATTTTGATTTGCATTCCCTGATAATTTGTGATGCTGAACTATTTTTCTTGTATCACTCGTGTGTCTCTAGAGAAATATCTACCTTGGTCTATTCATTTCTAGTTGGGTTATTTATTTTTATCTTATGCTATTGATTTTGGGAGTTCCTTATGTCTTCAGATTATTAAGTTCTTGTCAAATATGGAGTTTGCAAATACTTTCTTTCGCTCTGAAGTATAAGATATTTGAATATCATTGAATATCTAACAACCTACCATTTCCAAATCAACTCAATGAGTTGAAAGAATGTCACACAAGAACTGGGTCTAGATGGAAAAGGCAAGCCTTAGCATCCCCTTGACATAGTTAGCACTGCCTTTTTTGCTTTGTTGATAATCTTCACTGTGCAGAAAACTTTTTAGCTTAATATAGTCCCATTTGTCTATTTTTGGTTTTTCTTCCTGTACTTTGGGGGTCTTAACAAATAGCCTTTGCCATCCCAATGTCCCAAAGTGTTTCCCACATGTTTCTTTTAACAGTTTCATAGGGTTAACTTATAGCTAAGTCTTTGATCCTGTTTGAATTGAATTTTGTAACAGGGTTAACATCACCACAGCATTTGATGAAAAGACTTCTTTCTCCTCCTTGTGTTCTTAGAATCTTTGTGGACAATCAGTTTGTGGTAGACATGTGAATTTAGTATCAGGGTCTTTAGTCTGTAGATTACATGTAGTGGAGAAAAATAAAAGTAAAACAAATAAGTTTCCAAGGATTTTCCCCCTGAAAGTTAGGCAAATATCAACTAAAATCATTCTGTGAAAATGAAATGAGGAGAAAGAGAGTGTCCCCTAGTGGGTTCTTAGTTTCATTCATAAAAGAATTTAAGAATAGACCCAAACAGAAACTTTAGGACAATTTTATTGGAATTTAAAGAAAAATCCTCAAGACAGGCAAGCTGGGGATCCCAGCAGTTGCCTGGAGGAAGAGAATGGAGGGAAAAGAAAAGAATCCAAAAAGTCACGCAGGTTTAGAGCCTGCGTAGAGGTCAGACGTGTGGTGGACTGGCAGCCTCATGGCTGGGAGAAGAAGCTTTAGAGAAAAAGTAAAGAAATACAAGATACTGGCCAGGTCTAGTCACCTCAAAGCTCTAGTTCTGTCTCGGCACCAAGTGTAAAAAGACTCCAATTTTCTCATTAATATAAGATCTTTCTTTCCCAGATGCAAACCTCAGTCGCATGCCTCAGCCAATCACAAGCCATAATCAATATCCCACAAAACACACACCCTTTCCAGCTCTTGGCCCCACAAACTGCAGAGCTAGAAAACATAAAGGAGATTCAGGGCTCCTTACATACATCTACCTATACATCTAGTCTCAAATAAATGCACCTAGTTCCTGAGCCAGAAGCTAAAAGAGAAATGCTGAGGAGAAGTAGGAGATGAAACACAGAGCAGGCTTCCCGCGTGTAGCTGAGGCAGGATAGAGCAAGAAAAATAGAGTGCCAGTCCATGTACTCACCCTCCTTTCAGTTCCTGCCAACATACCACAATGATGCAGGGGTACGGGGTATCTTTAGAGCGACGGAGCCTTTCTCAGCTCTGTTGTGTTTAGCTTGAGAAGCTAGGGTCCCGGAAACTCAACAGCCACCAAAGCCACCTCAAACCAGAGGCTTTCGGGTTCTTATCTCGTAATTCGTAATTCGAAGAGTGAAATTCACGGATCACAGAGAGTTTTAGAAAGGAGAGTTTTATCGTAGGGAGAGAGAAAGCAAAGTTCCTGTACAGAGGGAGGGTCCCCGGGAACGGGACACCACTGAGTTTCATTCCCGGGAGTTTATAAGGATTTAGAGAAGGGAGGCGGGAAGAAGAAGATGAGCTGGTCCGTCCAATTTGCATCCATGTGTCCAGGACCCTCAAGGTCCTGGTCAGGTGGTCCTAGTCAGGAGGTCTCATCACCAGGTCCTACTCAGGTGGTCCTAGTCAGGAGGTCCTGGTTACATCCTCAGCTTATCTTCTAAGGACAGTGTATTACTTTAGAAAAAAGAGATAAGAAAAAAAACCAAACCCTCTAACTGGCCTCCCCAGCCTCTGGCTATGACAGAGCTAGAGACATCTTTAGATTAGATAGTTCTGGTGTCTCTAGTCTCAGGTGGGAACAAATTTACTGGCATATCCAAAGAATTTCTAGTTCTCAGCAGGAAAAGAAAATGGCCATTTTCTCTTGGGGTCTTTACCCTAAACTGCCTAGCCATTTTTTACCTCCTGCTCTTATCCCTAGGGCAGCCAAACCCTCAGAGAAGCATGTTTAGAAAACGGATATGAAGAAAAAGAAGATTACATTTTTCTGAGTTCTTCAGAAAAGCGTGTAGACTTGCGGAGAGCTACATGTTTGTGAGCGGGTCCAGAAGCGTGGCACAGGGAAGTGGGATTCCAGGCAGGAAAAGTTCACGGCCTCATTAGCACACTCGGTATTCTGCCCATCTATTTAGTATTACTTAAGGTGAACCCACCTTCCTAGGGGTGCTTCTGTGATCCGGTGATTGACCAGTGAAACTGGAAATGTGGGTCTTTCAACAGATAAACTAGGGGATTTATAGTCTGTCTCAGATAGCTATTCTCTCTATGACAACAGCATTCTGAAGAATAAAAAATTTATAAACATAACTTACTGATTTCAATCATTCTTTTTCCATCATTGGTAGAGCTAGTGGGATTCTGAAGAATGTGGGCTATTTAGATACAGTTGTTTAACAGCGTGTGAATTCCTGACCAATCCAGTGCAGTGAAGGGTGAGTATTTTCACCAGTTAGACTGGAGGTGAAAGTCTAGCTAGGAGCCTTAATTTCCACCTGACCTAGGAAGTTGATTCTGCAGTTTTCCTCCAAAAATTCACATCTACCTGAAACCTTCAGGAGGTGATCTTATTTGGAAATCGAAGTTCTGCAAATGACTTTGAGGTGAGACCATGAAAGCGTGACAAACAAAGGGCAGGAAGCACGGGAGGTTCCCAGCCTTGGAGTCTGAGAACAGTTAAGTATCAGCAGAATGTGTGGGATAGGCATTCTCATGTTCATGTCTACTCCTTGACTAGACTGCAGATCCTTTGAGGACATGTCCTGTCTGTCCTGGCCAGTGCAGAGTATCACAGACAAAGCATCCAGTAGCTGTTTGCTAGATGCAGAAAGTGAGAGCCTTGCTGTGTGCAGTTGGTCCTTACCTGGAGCCCTGCAGGGTTCCTTGTGCTCATTTTGTGGTATCTTGTGGTAACACAGCTTCACCAGTGGTTCACTTAGCAGATGCTCTCACCTCGATGTAGGTGCAGATGGATTTGTCTGTGCAGAGCAAGACAGAAACCAAAGGAAGCTGGCCAGGCTCCCTAGGGCCTAGGACTCCTAGCAGGAGGTGGGAGGGCAGGTGGGAATGGGGAAGTGGGTCCACAGCCAGCTGTGAGGATTCTGGGAACTCATCCATCCCTACAGAGCCTGTGTCCAGCAGACTTCACTGAAGTTTGAATTCCTGTCAGTCTCCTGGGGTCTTGTACAACTCTTCATGTGGCTGTCTCTGAAGCTGATACTTACTTAGAGTCTCTGTGTGGATTTTATTTTTATATTTCTTACATGACCGTGACTATAAAGCACTCTAATAATTGATTTAATTAAACTGCTTTGCATGCTTGCAGTGGGAACCTGCAAAAACAACTTGAACTTGCAGGCGTGGCAGTTTGCATACCAATCATCCTAGGGTTAACTTCCAGAGCAGGGTTAGGAGCTGAATTGTCAGATGTAAGGATGGATTTTGAAAGTCTGTTTGAGAACTTACCTTTTGTTCATGAAGCATCTTGAAAATTACCCTGATATATACAAATGTTTATGATACTTAGGACTCTGCCTTAGGAAACAAGTGTCTGGATTTTGGATAATTAATCTTTTGGTTAAATTCTGCCCAGGAGCACAATCACTTCTCATTATTCACAAGTGTGTGAGAGGACTGTGCACTGGAGCAGGCTTTGAAGACTGGATATTGGGCAGATTCCATGCAGCTCAGATTGTGTGTGTGTGAGATTTTGTGTGTGCACACGCATGGATTTTCATGTGGGCGGGCAAATGTGTGTGTGCAGGTCCATGTCAGCTTCAAATGTCATTCCTCAGTTACTGCCCATCTTGGGTTTTTTAATTTTTTGGCCTTTTTCAGACAGGGTCTCCCTGTAGCCCCAGGCTGGTCTTGAACTCAGAGAGATCCACCTGCCTCTGCCTCCAGAGTGCTGGGATTAAAGGCATGCCACATCGCCCCGCCCACCTTGTTTTTCTGAGGCAGAATTTCTCACTGGGCTGGAATTCTCCAGGTGGCCTAGGCTGGCTGGCCTGCAGACTCCTAATCTCCATGCTTTGAGCATTTGGGACCCTTTGTGTTACTGACCCTCTGTTGCATGAGGGAGCTTCATTAATGAGAGTTGAGAGATTCATTAGTGTCCTCTTTACCCCTTCTTCTATGTTGTATGAGCCTTAGGTGTAGAGGTTGACTTGTAGATGTGCTGCTTAGGTGTGGGCAATTCACGGATAATGTCTGTGTGTGACCAGTTGTGATGCTCTGTAATAGTCCTGGTCTGGTACAAAAGAAACTTCTTTGGTGAATGGTTACTGGGACAAGTATAAGGGTACATGTATATTTTGCACTTAGTAAGGAATTACATTAGCTTAGGAATGTGACAGTCTTGGGGATTTCTCTAAGATCTATGACCTCTACAGCCATGTATATTTGACTATGATTATAGCACCATACATGAGTTTCCTCCCATTGAGTGGGCTTTAAGACCAATTAGGTAGCCGTTAATTTTCCCCAAATAAAAGTGCCTCAGTGTCATATGCTATGCTGGTCATTGATGTGGGTGTTTGGTCATGAAGCTGGTGCTGAGGCGTTGATTGATGTTCTCCCTTGGCTTCTTACATAGTGCTCTCCAGAGCTTTGAGAGCTAGCATTCAGGGAAAGTGACTTCCAGGTCAGTTTCAGCTCCACTGCTCCAAATCCAGTCTCCGAAGTATGTCCTGTTTTCAGCAATAGGGTCTTACGGTCTTACATTCAAGTTCTGGGAGGCAATGAAGGGCCGTGGCAATAGTCTGTGTAATTCTGGTAGTCTCCTGGACCACCTTGGCCAAGGACTCAAAGGAAGGTTGTCTGGTACTGTTTCTTGTTATGTAGGGAGGGTTAGACAGGGAGAGAGAGTAGAGCTAATTAATGCCTGCCTAGTGTAAAACACCAGAGGGAATAATATTAGTCTAACAAACTAAGGACAAATTCCACATACAGTATCTCTGTGTGAACCCATGTGCGTAGTGGAAGGCTACATAACAAGAAACAGTGCTAGAAAAGAGAAAACTTCTTTTGAGTTATTTTTATTTGTTATTTTAAAAAATTTTTCGTTGAGTGTTTGTACATTTCATGTAAGAGTTCCTAATCACATGTAGACCCCTCCCCATCCATGCCCCTAATCCCCCACTTAACTTATTCCACCACATGTTAAGTCCTATGCAATTAAGAATTTATACCCAGACATCCTTCCGTGCAAATTCATCCACTGGAATCTAGTTAGCCTATGCAGGGATCGTTAAGTAAGGCCCACCCTCCCTCACCTCGTAGTAATCAGTCTCCAGTAGTTCCCAGGCTAGGGCTGACCCACAATCCATTTCTCTCTCCCCACTCTTGGCCCTTGTATGACTGAGATGGCATGGGTCCTGTGCTCGATGCCACCCACCATTGTCACAAGTTCACATGTGCAAGCTTCCAGGGGCCTAAAAGCCTCTGCTTCCCTATCTTCAAGAGGTAGACCTGGTTCTTACAATCTTTCTGCCTCCTCTTCCTCAATGGTCTCTGTGCTGGGGGTGAGAGAGGTTTAACATAGGAGTCCTATCCAGGTTCTTAATCTTTAAAGCTTGGCAGTTGTGGCCTTCTGTGTGCATTGCACTCTGTTGTATAAGGAAGCTTCACTGGAAAGAGGTGGGGAATGCAGTAGTTCTCTCTACCCCTTGTTCCACTGTGTTCCATGAGCCTTAGGTGTAGAGGTTCCACTGTAGATGTGTCATCTAGGACTGGGATCTCTCAGATGCATATTCTCTGTGTCTGACCAGTTGTAGGATTATGCAGTAGCCTCCATCTATTGCAAAGTTTGTTTGATATACTTGTCTGTAACTATAAGGATCCGTATTTAGCACATGGTACGAAATTCAAATGTTCAGAGATGCAACAGAGATAGAATTTCTCTAGGATATATGACCTCTCCAACCATATGGATCTGGCTGTGTTTACAATGCCACCCATGAGTTCACTCCCATTGGAGGGCTCTAAGTCCAATTAGAGAGCTGCTGATTAGTCCCCAGGTACCAGTGCCAGTACTGCTCCAACAGAGGTGATTTTCTGTGCCAGTCCTTATGGTTTTTAAGCTTTAGGGCTGGGTTGGACCACTGATTGGTTTTCCTCCCTTAGCAGCTTACATGTTATCATCTAGCACTATGAGAGCTAAACTTCAGGTGGAAGGCTTCCAGGTCAGTTCCTGCTCCATTGCTCCAAAGTATGTTCTGTCTTCAGCAGTAGGATCTATCTTATCTTCCAAGAGCTCTGGCAGTAACCTGTGTTATTTTGGGAGACTCTTGGACTGCGCTGACCAACCACTCAAAGGGAAGTCTCTTCTGTCTAGTTCTCTGTTCCTTCTGTCAGTACTCTGTTCCTTGCAGGCATACATAGGCACTAATGTTCAGATACCATATGTGCATTTCTCAGGGGGTTTCAGAGGCAACACACTTCTCTATGGCTTTCCTAGCTCCTCAAGAGCCATTCATCTCTACTCTCTCTTCCTCCCATCCAGTCTCCCTCCTCCCTCCTCCCTCCCCACTTCAAGTGCCCCCATTACCCCACTCTCCCCCCAATAACACCTGCCTCTCATCACCCCCTCTCTCTTGAGTTCTCTGTTCCCTCACCATGGCCCCCAGAACTGCCTTTATGATTAATCATGGGCTGTATGTTTGTATGGTAGGGCAACAAGAAGTAGCAAAGTTTTTATTCAAAGTGTGAGTTTCTACAAGCCAAGATGTTAACCACAAGTGCTAGATGTGATTTTTTGTTTTCCCCTCTCTGTGTCTTATTTACACTTTCTGCCATATGTGTGTGTGGGGGGGGTGGGTTTGTGTGTGTGTGTTGAGTTCACTGTATGTGTATATATCTACATACATATCTACACATACCGTACATACAGAATTGGTAATGTCCAGACTCTTTACAGTTATTTGAATTATAAAGATCTGTTTGTGTATCACTGGTCCAAATACAGACTAACTTTGAAGATTGGCAGATTCTGAAGTGTGATGTCCTGCCCACTTCTGAAGGAGCCGTTCCTTCCCCAAGACTTAACTAAAGTATTCCTATCTCACTACATAGGACCCAAACTGAAATTTCAGTTTCAACCCTTGAAGTACAAGACTGTTCCCAGCAAGAGGTAGATGATCGATGCTGCTTGCCTTGAGTAAGTCCTGGGAAATTAAAAATAGAGTTATCTGTCCTTGCTGTCTAACGTGCTTGGAGCGGTTCCTCTGAAAGCTGAGCAATGTGGTCGGAGAGCATGGAGCTCTCTCCAGTGGAAACACCGCAGTCACCAGGCAGTGCAGAGCAGTGTGCGAAGAGGGACATGATCCTAGAGCGGGAGAGCAGTGAAGGAGGCCCCACCTTACAGCGTTTGCCCCCCGCCCCGCTCCCCACCGGGCGCCTATGCCTCTGCTGGGTTTCCGTGACGGTCACTGAATTCTCAGTCACGGTTCTTCACAGATGAGCCGTCCTTCCCTTCCTCCTCCCACGCTTCTTCCGAGTTCACAGCAAGGAGGTGCTGTGAGGGCTCTGTGCAGCTGCTCCAGCCACAGACTTGCTCAGTGATTCCTCACGCTCCAATGTATTTGCTCCTGAGAGTACATCCTGCCGTTCTAACAGAGCCACTTGAGGACACACAGCCATCATCAGTGATACCAGGTAGATGCGGAGGCACAGCCAACAGCCCTGGAGAGGAGTGGTTTGGAGTGTGTTGAAGGGAAGGCTGGGGTGGGGGCAGCTGCAATATCACTGGAATACCTGAAAAGTCCCTGTGGGGCCTCTAAGGCTTCAGGTCTCTCTGTCTTTTTCCCTCTTTGGGGAGCACAGAAACTCTTGGAGAACACCAGAGAGGTATTTGGTGGGAGTGACAAATATATGGCCCCTTTAATTACTGCATATCACTCCAGGGACTTGAGGCAGGCGATGATTGTTATTCCACTTCAGAGATGGAAACGTGCTCACCCGGGCACAGCCAGATGAAAGACTGCTGTCTAAACACAGGTCATGGTGTAAATCTCAGTGTTGCATGCCTTCAATATCCCATCAGTTTTCAGTGGCAGAGAACCCTATTGTGTGTTTTTAGGAACTACTTTGTCTGACTAGTCATTTGAAATGAAATCTAGCTGGGAATTTAAGCCTCCTCTTCAAGGAAAGTTCTTCCAAACTAGTTAAGTGCTGAATGAAGCCAGTGAGGCCTGTGAGTGATACCCGCTTGGTAAGGCGTGTGGATAGGAGGTTTATCCTGGGAGAGACAGAGGTGGGAGGTGGTGGTGTGTGTAGATAAATGAAGGTGAACTTTTCACTATTGTGCCAGGATGTGATGAGAGCTGAGAGCAGGCAGATCAGGAGTCCACTCCCAGAATCAGCTGCATAATGAGTTTGAGGCCAAGCTTTGTTATAGGAGATCCTGTCTCCAAACAAAACAAACAAACAAACAACCCAAATGAAAGCAAACCAAACTAAAACCAGCCTCAGTTACATAGTACGTTCAAGGCCAGTCTGGGTAGGGAGGGGAGACATCTGAAATTAGAAATTCCACAGCTGGGTAACTACCAAACTGAAAAAGTCAGCACCTCACTGAGTGAAGACATCTGCATGCTTCATGATAGAAAGACTATAATAGAAAGTCAAGACAGTAGTCATCAGTGGACGAGTGGGTAAAGAACTTAGGACATATATATATACACTCATGTACATAAGTACACATACACATGATGAAACATTATCCTTAACAAAGAAGGACATACCACCACTGTGACAGAGGGATGACCCTGGAGACCATCGTGCTGATTAAATCAAAGACAAATGAAAGACAAATAGTGCATGATCTCACATCTATGTGGAATCTTTTCCAAAAAGGGATAGAAATGTACAAGCAGCAAGTAGACGGTTACCAGGGCCACGGAGAAGGCAGGAAAGGGAGATGAAGGTGAGAGGAATCAAACTTCCACTGGAGTGGGATGAATCATCCCAGACAGATTGTCTATAGTAGACACCATGGGTAGAATTATTATTTTGCATGGAATATTACTAACAGATTCAACAGTAGGTGCTCTTACCACAGACAACAAAGAGGGCTAAGTTAGGTGTGGTTGTGCTGATTTGCTTGGCAGAATATAATGTAAGGATAGATGCAGTCATGTTATTCCTTCCCTCAGACTTGAGAGTTCTCTGGAGGACAATTACCCTTTGAGTTTTATGGACAGTCTCCCTTCAGTGGAAAAGAACAAAACACCCTCCTGGTGCTTTGAGCAGAACTGAGAAATGAGTCAAAGTTACATTCAGCTCTTCGCCCTAGAATGCAGTAGCTGTAAGACAGTAATATCTCTAACCCTCATTCTCCCAGCTCATAAAATGTGGATAATAAAATTGCTTAATTCACTGATTTTGAATTTAGATGCTTTGTTCATAGATTTTGAGGGTCTATGAGAATTTTTGAGTGAAGCCATCTATGTTATCTGCCAAGTGAATTACCCACAAGATCTGCCAACATCACTTGATACCTGATGAGCAGGCCATGAATTCCGGAGGCAATGCAGGGATTCTGGAGGATGGCAGAGCAGGGATGTGGCCACTGGTCTCAGGTCCCACCCTTGTGATGGGACCACATTAAAAGGATTTCTGTTCTTCATTCTATATGCTTTACCTTTCTGTTGAGGACATGCCGAACAGCCTTTACAATCCGGGCTGATCTGCAGCTTAGCTTGGCCAGAGTCTTCTTTTATTGATCATGATGGAGAGCAAAGAACACAGGGTAAGCCTACCACGAGGCAAGTGGTAGTGCTCATGCCCGATATACAGAGACCATAACCATGGTCCAGACATGGAGAAAAAGATGGAAGGAGTGGAGGGAAGGGAGGGAGAGAAGGGAAGGAGGAGAAAGGGGGTGTCAGGGAACAAGGGAGAGAAAAGCTAGAGCTAGTTTGGAGCAGATGTTAAATGAGAGGTGCTATACCTGTAACCAGGCTAACCACTTGAGTTTCTCTTTCTAATCAAACCAAGTACTTCCTGCCAACTGGCCATCCCCACGTGTAGTAAATGCGTTTCTGAGACGTGATCTGACTTTTCTTGGTTCCACTTGTGCCCTCAGAGAATCTCTTCAATTATCTTAGGTCCATCATTATTTTTTTAATAGACAAGAGGAGTGGTTTTAGAGATCTGCCCCCACTAGAAGAATGTATGTGCACAGGAGAAGGACTGATCTGAAATTCACCTTCTGTTGATCTTATGTACACATTGCTTAGAATAGTCATTCTAACCCTGCACTGCAGAAGCGCAGATGACTGAGGTCTACTTAGCAGCAATTCTCATCCTTGACTCCCCAACAAGACAGTGCCGATTTTTGCTCAGATATCTGAACAGTCCACGATTGGAGCCTCTGTGTGGTTTATCAGGTCCAAGAAGGCGAGGCGAGAAACACAGCATGTTTAGACCCCAGAGGCCGGGTCTGTCTTGTTAAGCTAAAGTCCTTCTGTGGACTGGAATCTTTTAGGTGGTCAATGGGTGGCACCTTCTGGGATGCTCATGGTGTTCAGCACAACCTAACTTCACAGCCCTGCTCAGATCAGCACAAACCATGACTTCTTCAGCCTATCATTCAACTATGCTTGCTCCCAGACTGGCCCCTCCAAGACATCCTGCCTCCCTGCTGAGTTCATGTCCATCTCAGTGGGTGGGCGTGCTCTGGGCACTGGTCGGTTACTGTCAGGTCTCAAGGTTCCTCTCTTTTTGTTTCAAGTGGAAATTCTAGGATAACCACCAAAGTTGTCTCCTTAACAGGAAGGCTTTTGAGGTCACTAAAATGCTGAACTCAACACATGTCAGGAAGACAACACAGACTGAGATGTTTGGGTCCCATATCCTCAGTGCACTGTAAATTAGTCTAGAGATGGAATCCGATGAAGAAAATGCTGAACTGACCAATACAAATGTCTCCTGAGTAGAATTCTAGCATGGACCTGCATGAGGTTTAAAAAACTGTTTACAGGAAGGCTCTTTCTAACCACAGTCCTTTGAACTTTGTCAAAAGCAATAAATATTTGCACTTGACTCTGTAAAAATAAAGGCTTGAGAGAAGAGTTTGAGGTGGAATGCTGCCACTTTTTAGGCAATGTTTGATTTAAATTCGATTCCTAGAAACCTGAGAGGAATATGGCTCATGTATCAAAGCACTGAGATTAATTTACTGTATCTCAAATACATGGCTAGCTTACATGTGAATATATATATGTCTAATCTCTTAAAAGCAGTCAAGGGACACGATACATCAAATGTCCTGGTGTGTTATATTAATAGCCCCAAAGAGACAATGTCAAATGATATGACTTGGAACCACAGAGCTGGAGTTTCTCACTGTTTTTAAACAATATTTGACATTTTAAATCTTGATTATCGGCGAATTCTCAGGCACTAGTTGCTTATCTATTTATTTTTAAAAATTTCTTAACAAGCTCTTTTTCCTAACATTGACAGGACACAAATAAAGGAGGTGATTATGCAGAGGATGGTTTAGCTGTAGAACGCCCAAGAGGGAAGCAATCTGATCTTATAGGTGGACTTCGATCTCCTGAACATCTCAGTAAGTGCTATGTGGAAGGGATCAGATCAGCAACATGGCAGGAGCTCTGAGCAAATCCCCTTCCAGGAACATTTAGTACGCATGACTTCATGAGATGACAGCTTTTCTGGCTGTGCAGCTCGGCCTTGTGCATAGCCCAGGCTGGCACTGGCTTCATCAGGAACTTACTCTGTGCCCTGCTGCTTAGATCTGTGACAACATTTGAAGAATACTAGGAGAGTGGCAGCTGCCCCATGGTACCATTTGAGGCTGGCACTGAGGGGTGCTACTGTTATATTTTTACCTTAATGCATTTAATCTCTTCCTTTTGAGGGGAGAAAGGATATGAAGTAGGCAGGTTCTTATAAAAAAAATTCCCTTCCTCTATGAGAATATGTGGCAGGAAAATAAAAGATATAAACGGTGTGTGTGGCAGCTAAAATTCTTTATTTCCACTTCATTTCCCAGTCTAGGAAAGAATGTCCTCAGTATTTTCAAGCCTCATCCTCGGGGGAGGAGGGCATCGTCTCCTACACTGGAATTTGTGCTACCTTTCTCCAAGCTGTCTGAAGCTGTTTTGAAACAGTGTCCCCAAGAGACACAATAGAATTTAATGATCAGCGATGAGAGGGCAATAGAGGAAGGCGCAGGTTTACAGTCCTTTTTGTTCTTGTGAGGGGAAGAAAAACGATGCCCTCTGTTGACCTCCTCTGCTTCCTGCTCTCCTCCCTCCCCTGCCTGTCCCTGGAGCCCCTCCCTGTGATTGGCTTGCCTTCCACTCCAAGGAAGATTTATCACTTTAATGTCCTGGTGATTTAGTTGCATGTAATCTTACTCGGGATACCGGGGAGTTCATTCTTCTCTTTCTGTGTATCTTTTAATCCCCTTGGCAATGAAGGTAAATGTTCCCCTTATCTGCTTCAATCTTATCTTTCTGGGTTAAAGATCTGGCCCCAGCAATAAAATGCAAACATAGAGGGCAGGAGATGGGGACTCAGAGGGTGAAGAAAACACAGAGCAGGTGAGTGGACGTGGAAGGCTGGGCCGGAATAAGAGGACACGCAGTGGGTGCATCCCCAGCCTTTCAGATTCATTTCTGTGGACTCCTTAGTCTTTGTGTCTGAGAATACTTACCAAGGTAAGCTCAGCTCTAAAAAAGGAGACTTGGGTTTTCATCGCTTCTTCTTGTTGCATTTATTTATTTAAAACAAAAAAGCACACAGAGGGGCAGTGGAGAGACAGGACAGTGCTCTGTGGCCTGTGGAGAAAGTTTCAGGTTGGGCCCCACATCTCATTCCTTGACTGGAACAGTAGAAATTTGCAAGTTTGCTTTGCTGATCTTGCCAAATACACCCATAATTTTATCTAAATTGGTGAGTTGGTTCACTGCCCATTGTCCTCTGTGTGCATTAAACACACAGACAAGGTTGAGTGGTTTGATCACCTGCCCCTTCCACATGCTGTGTGTAAGCCAACCACACCCAGGGCCCCCATTGGATGTTCCATGAAGGCTCCAAATAACAACTCCTGTCTTTTCAGGGGACAAGCCTGAGCTTCCAAAGTAAGGAGTTGTCTGTAGACTGTGGTTAGTGACCGTTTTACTTACTCTTCCTGTTGCTGTAATAAAACACCCAGACAAAAGCAATTTAAGGGAGAACCGGCTTATTTTGGTTCACAGTTCCAAGAACCCAGTCTATTGCCTTGTTGAAGTCTGGCAGCAGGACCAGAAGCCCAGCTGGTTACATTGTATCCACAGTCTGAGATGGAACAGGAAGTCGGGTGGGGCTATAAAACCCAGGCCCACTCCAGTGACTAAGGTCCTCCAACAAGCCTCTACCTCTGAAGGTTTCACAGCTTGCCCAAACACCACCACCAGCTGGGGACCAAATGTTTAAACACATGTGGGCGATATTAACATTAAAACCACAACAGCGCTGGAGTACCTGGCTGGCCTAGAATCTCAGGGAAAGGCCTGTCAACACATCCATATCCAAAGAGTAAATGATACAGGATGACTTAAATCTCTTGGCTACTAGTGTGTATACAATTAGTTAGGACTTTTTAGAGTTACAGAACAGGTGACCCAAATCAAACTGAATAAGTCACACCTGTAAGATTATTCAAGACCAAATTCCTGTCCTAGAGGCTCACAGTCTGTCTGGCCACAGACAAGGAAAGGAACATTTTCAGAACAAGTTCAGAGATATCCCAACATAGCTGAGCAGTGGCCGTGGGAAGAGCAAGGAGCGAGAGGAGGCGATTCCTTAAATTCCAACACCCACATTTTGTCATAATATTATGGGAATAACCAACCACTCTCTAACTGGATGTGAGATCTACTTCATAGGTTGGAATCCATGCCTGAAATAGATATCAAGGCTAGACAGGTCACAGGGCCTAGGGGAAAGCATAATACTAATTTCTACTAAATGTTATCATATTAAACTGACTCCTAATGACTTATTGTTAGATCCATAGATTAATACATCTCTCATTTCTCACCAGAGATGCTTTCTTATGCAGCAGACGGTGATTAACACAGAAATCCACAACTGGCCAATGTGCAGAGAACAAGTCTGAAGAGTGCTCATCCCTGAATAGGACGCTTATTTCAAACTTCTGCCTCCTAAGGCTCAAGGATCATTGCAGAAGACGGAGTGGAAAGGTTATAAAAGCCAGAGGTGGGGGATGATCATAAGAAAATTAAGAGTTTTCTACACAAGTTACTCATATGAACTCACAGCAGTGGTGACAGCATGCACAAGTCTCAAGTAAGCTCAAACCAGACAAAGTTAGACATGGGGAAGTGGGTCAGAAACCCCAACTGAATCTAAAGTACTTTTTGCAACCAATGGCTTGTGGGCGGGACAGAAACAATCTCTTTCAAGCATGGGACTCTTGGTAGGTTAACCAGGCTCCAATGGATAGACCTGCACTGAAGGGCATTTGGAGATACAAATTTGACTCTATAGAGAGAACATTTACTTGTTCAGGGCAGTAAGGGGAGCTATGCATAGGAGAGAGGATCTAAATACTATCAAATTATATTGTATAAAAATTGCAAAAAATAAAAAATTAATAAAGAAGAAAGAATGAAAAGAAATAAAAAATTTCAGCACCTAGACTCCAGACTCAGTAGCTCTTTTTTTCCCTGACTTAATAGTCTTTTGCCTGGAACATTCTAGGATATTCCTTTGACTCACCTTGATAGCTTTCTAAAAACTTCTCCAGGAACAAAATGGATTCAGGAGCCTGCAGTGGTCAGTGATATGGCCTAGAAGCTACAAGAAACACACCCAAGTCATGCACACAGGCCATGCACCCTGCTCACCATCCCCAACATCTCTGGCTTCTCTAGAACCCAGACCTCTTAAGTGTGAGGAAGGCACTCGATGCTGGAAGATGCTGCACCGGAGTCTGTGTGCAGTCACTTTTCTTGTCTCCAAGACAGAATACCTGACAGGGGAACTTAAAGGAGGGAGCATTTATTTTGGCTCCTGGTTTCAAGGGAGATCAGTCCATCCTGGCAGGGAAGGCAAAGAAGGTGTCCTGAATGCCTTAAGGAGAAGGTGACAGCGTGGAGGGGTCAGAGTGGCAGGGACAGAAGGTGACAGCGTGGAGGGGTCAGGGTGGCAGGGACAGAGGTGACAGCGTGGAGGGGTCAGAGTGGCAGGGACAGAAGGTGACAGCGTGGAGGGGTCAGGGTGGCAGGGACAGAGGTGACAGTGTGGAGGGGTCAGAGTGGCAGGGACAGAAGGTGACAGCGTGGAGGGGTCAGGGTGGCAGGGACAGAAGGTGACAGCGTGGAGGGGTCAGAGTGGCAGGGACAGAAGGTGACAGCGTGGAGGGTCAGGATGGCAGGAGGAGGAGTTAGAAGTTTGGAAGAGGTAAGATGCCAGGAGGATGTGGTGAACTCCTTACATTTTGGCAGATCAAAAAACGGAGAAAGATCTGAAGTAGGACTGCCTCTAATCCTCAAAGCTGGCCCCCAGTGGCCTCTGTCTGCTGACCAGGCCCTATGTCCCAAAGGTTCCACAACTTCCTGAAATAGTGTCACTGGGTAGGGATCAAATATGCAAACAAGATTTTGTGGGGAACATTTTGCATTCAAGCCACAATAAACTAAAAGTCTGAAGGCCACAGTATGACCTGAATTGCCCCCTCCCAGTTCATATACTGAAGCCCTTGCTCCAGTGTGATTTTCACTAGAGATAGGGTCTTTAAAGAGGTGAATAAAGTTAAGTTAATTCAGAAGAGTGTATGGGAATGACTTTGACAGCAAGGACACAATCTGGACTAATGACTTTTAATCTTGGTGAACTTGAAGAATTTTGTGTTTTGTGACCGGAGCATTTCCTAGGAGTTCAGTCTGGTACTCCATCCAAGAAGACCATGAATGAACGTGGATATGCTTGAATATTAACACATGAAAATGCTGCAAGACAGTATGCCCAGCTTCACTGCACACAGTAAAGACTGGGAAGGATGCTTCATCTGGAGTCAATGAGTATGTTCTAGAACTAGGGATGAAAAGACAGGGTGGTCTGTTAAGGTAACTGTGGATCCAAACTTGTACTACAGCAATGAAGGTGGAGAAACTGGTTTGAATAAACAGGTGAGTGAGGCCTGACTTGGGAACCCAGTTCCAGGAGGCAGATGTTGGGGTAACGAGCTTCCTCGGAGTTTGGGCCCACTCTTAAAAACTAAATTCAATAGTTGGGTTTCTTTTTTTCCCCTCAGGTAATTGTAATTTTGGCATAGTCATTCCAAAAGGGTAGATTGGAATCTAATACAATTAGTGACCTTGTAGGAAGAGGGGACACCAGGGACTCCTGGACACAAAAAAGAAAGCAGGTTGAGGATTCAGAGAGAGAGTGTGTGTAAGCCATCTATCCGGAAGCTGAGCTCCTACCTGGATGCTCCTAGCATCTCAGAAGATGCTTTCTTGGGGATGATACCTATATATTCTCCTAATACTCTTACTTTGTTTTAAAAATGTTGACTAGCCTAGTATGTATTGAAGACTGTTGGGCACATGTGCACATATGCATGTTGGATACATTTTGTGTGTGCATCTTTTTCTCAAATCACCCATTCCACATTTCGCTGTAGCGGACTGAGTGTGTTCATCACATCATTAGTGATCGGCAGTGGTCCATTAAGTGACTCACATCTGATGGGTGCACAATAGCGTCTGTATTTATAGAGGAGTTCAAAACTCTACAACGACAAGGTCAGTCTCCCTGGAGAAGTGAGGTCACTGTCTCATAGTCTGTGACCTGCGCCCCTCTCTGGCTCACCATATAACAGGGTGTCAGGGTGAACCATAGCTGATCCATCTTGCTGACTGACTTCTGAAAAAGGTTTTGATGATGATGATGATGATGAATTTTATGTGTATGAGCATATTGCCTGCTTGTAAGTGCATGTATATCATGTAGTGTCTGAGGAGCTCAAAGAAGGGTGTCAGATCCCCTGTGTGGTGGTTCGAATGAGAAGGTCCCCCATAGACTCTAAGTATTGGGATAGTTTGTCCCCAGTTGGTGGCGCTGTTTTGGGAGGTCTGTGCTGGAGGAAGCAGTCACTGGGGGCGGACTTAGAGAGTTCTTAAGCCTCTCACTGCTCTCTGTGCCTGCTTGAAGATGATGTGAGCACTTAGCTGCTGCGTCTGCTCTAGCCACCTCTGCTGCCGTGCCTCCCCGCATGCCTCCCTGCCACAATGGGCTCGGGCCCCTTTGGAACCATAAGCTAAATAAACTCTTCCCTTTTTAAGTTCCCTTGTTTAGTGTTTCTATCACAGCAATTGAAAGCAAACGAATACACCCTGGAACTGGAGAAGGTTATTAGCTACCATGTGGGTGTGGGGAATCCAGCAGTCAATGAATGCTCTTAACTACTGAGACATCTCTCCAGTCCCTGAGGAAGATTTTTATGTGGGTCCAGCTTTCAGTCCGTGGAGCAGCTCTCTTGCCACCTTTCAGTAACTCCTGAGTTGTGTGGTCAATGAATTATACCAGTCACTGAATTATACCTGCCTGTCACACTACCCACATCCAGCATATGCCCAGTTCAGACCTGTAAGCACTTAGGGAAAGCTTGAAGAATTAGTTTCTTTTGCTTTCTAGAAAATACTATTTGCATGTCATGTAGTGAACTCACTCGGGACTCTACAGGTTATTTATCTCCTCAGATAATTTTGCAAAGCTAGGCTTTGTAAATGGACAATGAGAAGCCCTTTCTTTCCTCTGATGGAGGAGACTGTCTTAAGCCAAAACAGCATTTTCCAGTGCTCCAGCTGCATGTGGAGGACTATCATTGTCAGTCAGTCTCTCTTCCACTGTGAGGTTCACAGTCAGAGAGGAAATACTTACTTCTCTCTTCTGACTTTTCTTTCACAGTAGTTTCAGAATTTGAGGATGTTAGATGCCAGGGTCTCATTCCTTTGACAAGCTTTGACTGTAAAACCCAAATGTACAATGCAAAATGGAGAAAGTATACAGGATGCTTAGGATTGGGTAGAACATCTAGCAATTTGAGGATCAGAAAGAGGCTAGCTAAGGGACACTTGTGGTGATGATGGTGATGGAACTGCTCTGGGTGTTGACTGTGGTCATAGATGTACAAATGTCCATGTGTTAAAGCTACATGCAGCTAAACAAACCTATAGAGTTGCAAGTACAACTGACATCATGGCTTGAATTGGAATGTCCCCCCCACAAACTCCCCAGTTTGAACAGCTGGTGAAACGGTTTTAAGACACTGTGGAAGTTCTGGGAAACGGAACTTTCTTAGCTGGCCAACACAGGGTCACAGGGGTAGGGCTCGTGGGCTGCAGCTGGGCTGGTAGGCCTGAACACTTTTCCTAATCCACCAAGATGGCAACCCTCACAAACCAGGCTCCTGCCACCCTGGGGCGAGTCCTGGCGGCTGTGCTTTCCCACCATGAGACTGTGGGCCCAAGTAGGCCCCCTTCCTTTCTCTTCCTTTAAGGTGCTTCTTTCAAGCATTTTGTTCCAGTGTTGAAAAGTGGCCGTGGGAAGCCGGAGTTATGATAGGGCAGTGGAACAGCGTTGGTGGGACGGCGTTGGTGGGACGGCGTTGGTGGGACGGCGTTGGTGGGAGGGCGTTGGTGGGACGGCGTCGGTACCTGGCTGTGCTGTTGTTTTCTCTGTAGCTTAGATTTTTGAAAATGTTAAACATTTTTATTTATTACTTTTATTTTTATATGTACGAATGTATTGCCTGCAGGTGTGTATGCGCAGCCGTGTCGTGCAGTCTCCGTGGAGGTCAGAAGTGTGTGTCGGAATCCCCTGAACTAGAGTTACAGACAGTTATTAGCTGCTGTGTAGGTGCTGGGAATTGAACCTGGGTCTTCTGCAAGAACAGTCAGTGCTCTTAACTACTGAGCCATCTCTCCAATTCTCTCTGTGTCGCTTTGAAAGACACTGCCCTCAACAAAAATTGAGCAAATGGTGCTTGGGCTCTCTCCCTGGAATTTCTTAAAGTTTTATGTGGACCTACATTTATTTCAACAAACTTTTGATGAAAAACTCACTTTTTCCTCCAACACATAATTTCCAAATCCCTAAACATTGACGGAACAATAGGGACATATCTGATAAAACGCAAAAGTGAAGCAGTGTCTTGATCGTTTTAACTGTGGAGAACATTTTCCAGATGTTTCTACCAATAGCATAAAAATCGATTCACACACACTCTTGCTGAGCTGAAAGATGGTGTCCCGTGGAGGTCGTGAGACAGAATCCATGCAGAGATCTAAGCTCTTGGAGCTGTGCTGGGGAGATCACTTCATTTTTTTTCTGATTACAAACACGATGCTGTTTATAGAAAGTTGGAAAGGAGAGTAAAGTACAAAGAAAGAAACATCTCTAACCCCAGGGCTCAGGGACAACCATGCCTAGCATTCTGGTCTGTTCCCAGCCTGTCGTTCTCTTCAAGTGCAGGTTTGCATACAACAAGTGGCTTCTCATGACTAGAAAGCTCTGACAGTCAACACTTCCATGGCTTTCTAAAGCATCCTTGAGTATGACTGCAGAAGCTCGATGTTCAGTGGGAGGCAGACTGCTGTCCGCTCTGACTGGTGAGGTGTTCGCTCTGCTATCGACACTGTCCTTTAAGAAACAAGGCTGTGAAGTATTCTGAGTATCACTCCTAGATTGAAGGCTGGATTAACCATCTGCTAGATGGGTAGGCAGGTTGTTTGGAACTGCTGTTTGTAATGCTAGAAGGAAACTCTTTTTGTATAATACCTTGTTCCCCCTCAATTTTCAGCTGTTTTTAAGAGTAGATTCCCAAGAATACAAGAATGGGTAGAAATGTGGCTGTTTTGAGTCAAGCTTAGTTATCATGTATTGTAAGCTACTTTCTGAGCAGGCTATGTTCTTCTGAGGCACATAACCATGTAGGGTATACAGGTTTCCAACAATTGCACACTCTAACTTTTTCTGCTACCACAGATGATGCTGTTTTAATATGAAGGGAGCTGAGCATGAGTCATTTATACCTGCCTCGCAAACATGGGGAATTGAGTTCAAGTCACAGAACCCATGCATAAAAGTCAGGCATGGGGGCTGGAGAGATGGCTAAGTGATTAAGAGTGCCAGTTGTTCTGTCAGAGGACCTGAGTTTGATTCCCAGCACCCATATCAGATGGCTCACAACCACCTGTAACTCAGTCTCCAGGGATCTGATGCATCTTCTGGCCTCCACAGGCACCTGTACACATGTGTGCATAGACCCCCTCCCCCACATAGACACATAATTAAAAATAAAAATGAAATATATTTTTTAAAGCCAGCACAGTGGCACACATTTTAAATATCAGCACTGAGGAGGTAGAGATAAAAGGATCCCTGGGACTCTTGCTGGTTAGCTAGAGCAGCCAAATTGGTAAGCCCCAGGGCAATGAGAGACCCTGTGCCCCCCAAAACAGGTCAACAGTTCTTAAAGAATAACACCCAAAGTTTTCCCATGTTTCATCATGGATGAATATGCATATGCACATAGAGAGACACACACGTAATTAATAGGGGAGTTTAACTTTTCCTGATGGAGATTCAAGGAAACTTATGTTGTAGTATTGGGCCAAAGTAATTGGAAGCTGATTCTTAGATTTGACTGGCTGGCATTGAAGAAGTGCAGGGTTCAGGGGTGGGAGGCAATCCAGTGGGTTCCTCCCAGATGTCCACAACGGGTGAACAGATGTAAACCAGCCTGCTCTGGCCAGCTTCTCATTTAGTTTTACTTCCATATTTTGTTGAATGCTTAATGGTATCCATCTTTAAAACGTGGTGAAGATGAAGATAAAGAGAATTCATTGATCTTACCTGTCATGGTTCCTTCTTAACCTTTCATCCTTTGTGGTTGAAACAAAAAAGTAGCTGCATTTATGGAGAAAATTCATCTTTACTAAATCGAGAAAGCCCTTTCTGACTCCAAATCATACAGTGCTTGTTATGTGCACTTCTTTGTATATGTGATGCATTTCCCAATAAAAGCTACTGTGTGCCCATGGTAAGCTGGAACCTTTCTATTTGAGATCATTTAAAGCTCTTTTGACGTCAAGTTGAATGACATTACAGCAAACTGTCTGTCATGGCTGTTGCATGTGTGCATTACTCCTGGTCACACATGTTTCTGATATACAGTGGGACTCTATCAGCCAACATGGAAACACCTGCTCTCTGGCCTGACTGTGTGTGGAGGTATGTGTCCTTAAAGGTATGGTATACTAGAGGACCCTGGTTTTCTGCCCAGGAATAGTCTCCTGTTTTATAGACTAACAGGCAAGAGTGAAGGAAGGGAGGTGTTTCTAGGAAAATATCTATAAACTGTGTGTTCTACTATTTAAAAAATGTATCTTAACTGTCATATGTGCATTTCTGAGGAGTGACTTGTACTTGCTTTGTTAGTTTATACTATGAGGACCTTTGATCATAAAAAACTAGAGCTGCTGAAGCATTGACCGAATGGCTCAGCAAATCAGCAAGTCCATCCCTCCCATGGAGGAATGCAAAGTCAGTTGGGAAAAGCCATGTCCTAGTTTTTGCAATGAAATTGGGCATATGACCACCTGTGTGATGTAGAGGTGCAAAGGTCAAGCGTTTGCTCATCTTCCTCATTGACCCTCACCATCATCCATGCTGAAGATTATTCACTCTCATACTTGGTCTAGCCTGGCCTAGTTTTGACCCTTTT
Source organism: Eospalax fontanierii (assembly GCA_035773235.1). Taxonomy (NCBI): domain Eukaryota; kingdom Metazoa; phylum Chordata; class Mammalia; order Rodentia; family Spalacidae; genus Eospalax; species Eospalax fontanierii. The sequence continues at coordinate 43,304,548 of CM069524.1, forward strand.
TTAATGCTCACCGGCTCTGTTGTAGCAGCTAAGCCTAGGGGAGAGTTCATTCATGGGATCATTTCATGTGACCCTCTTCATAGCAAGGGAGGAAGAAATAAAGAGAAGCTGGCAGAGAGGTCTCTGCCATGCCGTGTTGGCATGGAGACAGGGTGCAGAGATGCAGGGAGTATGGGGGCTGCCCTCACAATGGCATCACTTATGGAAGACACTGGCCTGTGCATCTCTGGTAACTTCAGCATAGAAGTGCATCGAACTTGGGCATTCTTGTGCACAGCTGCAATCCTAGCACTTGGGAGGCTAAAGTGGGAGGATCATGAATTTGAGGCCATCCTTGGCTACATAACCAGCTTAAGGCTATCCCGGGTTATTTAATAAGACACTGTTTCCCAACAATGAAACAAGCTCCCATCTGTTCATCTGTATCACCCCCTCTGAGGCTCTGGGAGCATCTCAGAAGATGAGGTGAAAAGAACGAAAGAGCTGCAGGCAGGGAGGAGAGCTGTGAAAGGCTGTGTTCTGGGTATGTCTGGAGGTGACATGGCTGTTGGACTCATGAATTCACAGCAGCTGTGGTCACCTGCCCAAAACCTGCATAAGACTGGACCCTTTAACATTCCGTCATGGATGAGGGAGGAGCTGTGGACGCCCTGCCTTTCCCTGAGGAATCATGGGTACTTAATGGCTACTGGAGGAGGAAGAGTCCTCATCAGAGGTTGTAGCCACTTGGTAGTTACCCATGCTCCGATGAATGGCCACCCACCTATGCTCATGTAATCAACCCTAATTGAACTCAGTGGATCACACAACATGAAGAAAAAATGAGGGACTGGAAAGAACACTGGCTGCTTTTGCAGAGGACCTGGGTTCAGTTCCCAGCATTCAAATGGTGGCTAACAGTCATCTATAGCTCCAGTTCCAAGGGGTCTGATGCCTTCTTTGGGCCTCTGTGGACACTGAATGTACATGGTGCACTTAACATACATGCATGCAAAAAACTCATACATATAAAATAAAAATAAAAGACTACAATTTAAGAAAAGAAAAAACAGACACACAGGCATGAGGACCTGTTGGGAAGAAGGGGTTCAATAAAACTGAAAGGGGATAAGAGAAAATAATGGGGTACAGATGTTCAAAGTACCTTGTGCATGTGCAGGAAATTACCAAAGCATGAATTTAAAAAAATTAAAGATGAAGATTGCAGAATAAAAATTGGTATATTTATAAACTATTGAATAGTATTTTTTACCTACATTGTCTTACTCTATAGAATCAAATCACTAATCATTGACTCGTCTAGTAATATCAAAATTGCTGTTTTGTTAGTTCATATTTTAAACCCCAGGAGCCAGGTACCCATTTCAGAAGAGCTGCTGGCCCCAGGCCAGGCTGGTCCTGGACCAGGAGAGTCCTTACTGGTTGGATCTTTGGACTCCCATCACTGATTCTGAGAAAATGTAAGGTCATGTCACTGACAGTCATGACTTTGAGCAGGACTGCTTTTTAATTCTTCGCAGCTCTTCTGGGTCTATCCTGTGAGTCAGTTGTGGAGGACACACAGCGAAGATACGTAGAACACCTGCTTATTCTTATGTCTGTAACTTTTTAAATGTTCTACTATTTTTCTTTTATGTGTATGAGTATATTGTCTGCATTTGTGTAGTGCACTTGTGTTGTACAATGCCCGTGGAGGTTGGAAGAGGGCTTTGGATCCTCTATCACTGGAGTTACAGATGGTTGTTAGTCACCATATATGTGCTGGGAACTGAACCTGGGTCCTCTGAAAGAGCAGCCATTGCTCTTAACTGCTGATCCCTCTCCAGCCCCATGGACTGATGAGAAAGGAGTGCTCTACATGGAACTGAAGATGACCCATCGGACTTTGCCATGGTGACAACACAAATTCAACCTGCTGTTCGCATGCCTTTGCACAGTGAGCACTGCTGAGCCCTGGCCCCTTCTGAGCCAAGCCTGGCATCCCCTGGGGTTCCATAGGGAAGGAAGGCTGGCTCCTGCTGTACGAGACGTGCACCCCTCCTTCCGTCTGTGGTCGCCATCTTCTAGTCCATCCTCTCCACATCAGTGGACCACCCTGTCCCTTGAATACAGTGAGGAGGAAGAGGATGTTCTTACCTCAGTGCAAAGGAAAAAGCAAGTTTATGTCTTGGTGTTCAGCACTGCGGAAAGCAAAGTCAACCAGAGGATGTGGAGATAAAGGAAAACAAGCTCTGATCGAGACTGAAGGGAAGTCAGAAGGAGATTCAGTTCCTCTTTTAAATTCTCTGCCTTATGAAGATGGACTGCTTTTTGCTGAAAACAAAGCTCACTTAATCTCCTAACTGTGTGTCCTTGAGCCATTGTCAAGAGCTCAGTTTGTTGGGGTTTCTACTGAGATATGTTCATTTTCGCCAAAGTAAGAAATAAAGAGAGGGGCTTTATTTCTTATGTAGGCTGTAGTCACTGGAGTTCATCATGATCTGCTTTAAATATGAGAAGGAGTTTGACAATCGTTCCAGGGAGTGGCCAAATGCTTGGGGAAGGGCATCCTGGTAGCCTCTTGTTGACCAGCTCAATAACTGTTTCCATGGGAAGGGTTTTAATATTTCAACTTGTCATTATCTAGTGACTCACATAGGGTGACTTTCTTCACCTTCTTCCTCATGGGTCACCATAGACCAGAAGCTTAGGGACAGGCCAGTTCCAAAACCAGGTGTGAGTCACAACCCCCACTGGTGCCTCTCAAGGGGAGTTGAATGAGATAGCAGGTCCTGGTGGAGGCTTTGTATAGAATTATAATCTGACTTGTTATGAGTTATTTTCTTACAAGATGCAGGAAGTACCACCTCAAGGTTATATAAACAATATACATTTATTGGCATTTATTGGGGTGACTGTAAGTTGGTTAGGGAGTTTAGGGATGAAGATTTCATGAGTCATCACCTACACCAAAAGGTCGGCTTTTCAGTGATGCAGGGATCTTTGGGTGACCCAATGTCCTATAAGTAACCCTAATAAATTCATTGCTGCATTGAGCTAGATTGCCTTTGGAATTAGTCTTTGGTTTGTTATCTATACCTTATGTAGGGTGAATAGATTTGTGTCTCTCTAGGAAAAGTTGTATAACAGGAACCCATTTCATCCAGGGAAGTTGGGGCAGGAACTCAAGCAGGAACAGAGGCAGGAACTGAAGTAGAGACAATGAAGGAAGGCTCGCTGTTCACTGGCTGGCTCCCTCTGACTTTGGCTTGCTCAGTTATCTTTGTTATCCCGCCCAGGTTCACCTACCCAGGGATCACGCTGTCCAAAGTGGGTTGGGCCTTTCCACATCAATTAATAAGAAAATGCCTTACAGACGCTGTCCAAAGTGGGTTGGGCCTTTCCACATCAATTAATAAGAAAATGCCTTACAGACATAGCCACAGGCTAATCTGATCTAGAAAATTCCTCAATAGAAGTGTTCTCTTCTTAGGTAACTAGTTTGTGTCAAGTTGACAAAAACTAACTTGCACACTAATCAATTTGCTGTATATACTTGAACTTCTCTGATAACATTTTGTTATGTTTTGGGTCTCTGTGATGACTTTCCTGTGGCTCACTACCTTTTTGTTGCTGGCCCAGAGTACAGAGTCATGGCCTCTCCCTCTTCCTGAATGTCTTGTCTTCCTGAGCCCTTTGTCAAAGGTTATACCTCTCCTCAGGAGTGCACATTGGTTTAAGGTACACCATAGCAAATTGGTTTCTTCTCAGTGTTACATTTTAAAATCTAGTAAACATAACTACATACTACATGAAGATTGTCTCCCAAATTTTAGCCCCAACAGTGTGATTTTTAGCTACATTTTATTTAATTAACTGACTTCAATGGAGGATAATTTGTTACTAATGATGCAGAGTTTGAGAGGAGCCAGACTTCTCATGGCCCAGTTTTGCATGACTCAAGAACCTAAGGTGTCTGACACTCACAGTTACCAAAGATGGACCCAGGACAGAGGCTTCTAGTTTGTTGTATCATGCCAAAGAAAATTAGTGACATAGACTCTCCTCTGAGTATGAGAACTGGAAGCAGGCTAAGCCTTATTTCAGAAAAGTAAAAAATTAAGAAAAGTGAGAAATTAAAGGAAAAGTGCAGGAAACTGTCAGCGGTTGGTGGGGAGTATTCCAAAGGAGGAAAATGCCATTGCATTTCCTTTGTTCGGAGTTCTTATACAGCAGTGGCAGAAACTGCATGGAGGCTGTGGTAATCTCTCTGAGAATGGTTAATTCCATGAGCTGTCCTGGGCTGAGGCAACCAATGAAAGACTCACAGGTTGTATGTGTGTCCCCTTGGCTCAACCAGAGAGATAATTCTGTACTGCTCCTGTGTTTCCCACCCAGTTGGGGTACTTGAAGTCCCAAGTACTCTGTCCGTCTCTGACTCCAGCTTTGCTGTTGCTCACTTGACCAGTATCTACGGTCAAGCGTCTTAAGAGCTAGGGTGGTCTCCTACGTGGAAGCTGCTTCTTACAGGCCATCCTTACTTACAGTTTAGTCTGTCACAATTAGCTGCATTAGAAGGAAGAGCATAAGGAAGGACAATAGTGCTTTGTTAGTTACTTTTTTGTTGCTGTGATAACACATGGTGACTTAGGGAACTTATAAAAATAAGAGTTATTTGAGCTTCTGGTTCCAGGTTCCGGAAGGATTAGAGCTTGTCATGGCTGGGAGGCCTGATGGCAGGAGGCAGCCGGAGCGGAGCCGAAAGCTAAGTGCTCCCGTCTTCAAGCAGGCACAGGAAGCAGTGAGCAACTGGAAATCTTGCAAGGCTTAAGAACTCTCAAATCCTGCTTCTCCCCACAAGGCCACACACCCTAAAGTCTCCCAAAACACAACCAACAACTGGGGACAAAATATCCAAATATTTGGAACCTATAGGGGACATTCTCATTCAACCCAACAAGTGCCTTACTATATTCCTTAAGGCTTGGGAGTGGGGGACAGGTGGCATGCTGTCATTGGTCCACGGATTTGTCCCTGTATTTCTGTCTAGCTTGTCTAGCTGACACCCAGCTATAAGCTCTGTCATTTCCCCTACTCAGTGATCTAGACTTCGCAGTATCAATCCTTAATCTTCCTTTCAGCCCCTGTCTCTATTCTCACTGCAAGTTGCAATTTTTAACATGGGTCTTGTTTTGGTTTGCTTTCTGGTGCTGTGATAAACACTGACCAAAACCAACTTGGGGAGGAAAGGACTTATTACATCTTCCAGGTTACAGTCCATCACTGAGGCAAGCCAGGGCAGGAACTCAAAGCAGAAACCTGGAGGCAGGAATGGAAGCAGAGACCAATGGAAGAACGCTACTTACTGGCTTGCTTTCTGGCTCACATTCAGCAACCTTAGCCCAGGCCTGTCCAGGGTTGGCACTGCTCACAGTAGGCTGGGCCATCCTATATCAATTAATAGTCAGGAAAAGGCCCCACAGGTGTGCCCATAGGTCAATCCGATGGAGGAGATTCCTCCATTGAGGTTTCCTAAGTGTGTCAAGCTTCAACCAAGATTAGTGATCATGGGTCCTCTTATTATCTACAGAGAGCTATTTCCTGCCTCCCTACATAACATAAGAACAACAACAACAACTACTCCTACTAATAAAATATCAATTACTTTAAATGATTTGACTTCTGAACCTTAGGGATAAGTGAAGATTGCCTGTCCTATAGTACTTCAGGGCCCAAGCAATTCCAGCTATCAGAAGCTTGGCAAGAGAGTAAACCATTTGATCCAAAGACCTTCCTGTTGACCCTGTTGACCTAAAGCATGCAATAATCAGCGGGAATGAGCAGCAATTCAAACCTGGAGCCCTTACTGAAATAGCCTAGCCTCATGTGTGGGCAAGAAGGGCTTCCTTTCTTGTTAAGCCAGTATTCATTTGTGACTGCCTTGTGTGGTCTTCCTAAGTGCTGTCTCACCATGCCTTGCCCAGTGGGCCGTCTGTGCAAGTTAATCCAGTTATTTCTGGTAAACATTTCAGGACTGAAATGCCCAGGCCTTCAGTTCACCACAGCACTGGTGAACACGGTCCCTTTTCACTTACAGACCACATACTCCACAGGTCCACACTGTGGCTTCTGAATGTGGTATCTGGCTTCTGACATGCTGTTGGGTAAGCAATGCTTTGATGGGGGAAGAGGAACCAAAGCCTCCTTCTCCTGGCTTGATGTCAGTGGCCACAGTGTCTGGCTGAATCGGTGTGTCATCACTGTTCTGTTGATGGATGAAAGCAATAAATCAATATGGCATCAGCACTGTAAAGGGGTTAGAAAAAAAATGGGAATAAGTGTGTTCCAAAAACAGGAGATGAGAAGCTCTGAGCAATCAGAGACCACGCTAATACGACACTTCCCAACTGCTTGTCCCTCCTCCAGTCGGCATATCTTCTGCCAGGCTATGTGGGTTTGTGGTGGATGGCTCATGCCTGCAGAGCCTATAGTTCCTGAAGTGGGTGTGGATGGCCATTCCTTGCAGGCAAGTGGAGATGGACAGAGCTGGGCTCTCCATCGCATGACTGAACTCACTCCAAGGTTGGCTTCTGTTGTCTTCCACAGGGTGAGACCAAGCGACCACCACTGGGAAGCTCCACCAACCAGGACTGGAAATGGCATTACAGATCCATGATACCAATAGCTAGACTCTCTGTCCAAAATGTCTACTTCCCACAAAAGTACAGTTTAGCCCAATGGACTTCTCCAAATGAGATGAAACTTGTATTTTAGAGGCAATCATAGCCAAAGACTTCAGGGTCTATAAGATTTCTAGAACCTTACCTTTAACATTTTCCAAGGTCATTTGCTAGTCTAATTAGAACTAAAATTAAATAGATGCATAGGTCATCTTCTAGTGATTCGTGAGCTGATGACCATAGTCCTGATTGATATTGGTTCACGTCTAAGGTCATCCTGAATTCCTATCAACTCCTTGGTTCTAATTATTTTTGCTATTTCTTTTCTCCATTAGCAGACAGGTCTATAGATAAGAACCGAGCTGAATAAACTGGTCAAAATGTTGAGACTAAGGTTCTTTTACTGGAGTCAGTTAATACGTTTTCCTGATCCTTAGGACAAATCCTTGCCCTAGGGCTGAATGTGAGCAGCAGGTAGTGACTGATGGCTGGAGCGTTGCATTAAGAAGCAGCCGCATTTTACTTTGTCTCAAGCCCTATTACACTGAGCAAGACTCCAATTCCAGAAGCCCTCAGAGGCCACTGTAGCTCAGGTGGACATGTAAACAATAAAGTAAGAACAAAACACAATATCTTAACAATGGAGGGAGCTGGCAGCTGGCTACTTGAGCTATAGCACTTAAGGAAGGATGAAACTTGAGCTCCTGGGAGGCTATGGAGACGGTCCCATGGAGACCTTGATGGATAAGGTCTCTCAGAGTGTACACACTTTCTCAAGATTTCTAGAACTCCGTTTCCTTGTTTGAGGGCTGGAATCAGCCTCCTCTGTATGATCACGAGTTGTGAGTGACCCAGTCAGCACCTTTCTAGAAACAAAGATACTATCAGTTGTTTAAGAAAGTCAAATCTGGACAAATCTGGTTAATAATGGGATTTTATTTTGGGTCATTAACTGAGTATACAAAGGATCCCGATACATACAGCCTCTCAGGAATGAAATGTATCTTAAAAATTCAAAATATTACCTGTGTTTTGGGCGTGAAGAGAAAGGGCAAAGCCATCTGAAATTCCATGAGCAATGAGCCCTGGAATATGAATATGGCTTTGAGCGGCATGCCTGGGAGAACAAAATGTTACAGCACAGCGCAGCCCCTGGGTTGGCTTCACTGGAACTTTCCACCCACTCACTCCTCGTACTGGGCTACCAGGACAGTCACTGTCCTCATAGCAGCTGGCACATTCACTGCCAAACAGAATCTGCTGGGTCTTATTGTGTCCCCGTTGTTCCTTTTATCCTATAAAGTGGCAATTCCCAGCACATGAAACCAAAAAGAAATTATTTCTCTCTTCCATAAAAGGTGTTCAGCTCTCAATGACTTTACTTCTTTTAATGTCTTACTTTTCTAATTGCTGTGACCATCACCTGGCAGGTGCAGCTTAAGGAAGAAAGGGTTTATTCTGCCTCATCGTCCCTTCTGGCATAGGAGTCTTGGCAGTAAGAACATGAGACAACTGCTCACATTGCACTCACAGTCAGGAAGCAGAGAGAGAGAGAGAGAGAGAGAGAGAGAGCCACACTGGTGCTCAACTCACTTACTACATTTTATTCAGTTCAGGATGCCAGTCCATGGGATGGTGCTGCCCACATACAGGGTGGGTCTTTCTAATTCATTTAAACATCTATGGAAACACTCTCATAGAAACACCCAGAGCTTTGTCTTCTAGGTAATTCTAAATCCCATCATGTTGACAATGAAGATTAATCACCACATATAATTTGGCATGATTTCTGAAGTAATTATGAATATTGCATCGTAAGTTAATATAAAATGCTGGTGGTACTGTGGTATTGGAATCACTGTTAAAAATTGAGAACATGTCATTCAAGAGTCCCAGCAAGGCGGCTATAGCACTGTGTTCTTAGCCTGATGTGCCCCCTGGTGCTTTAGTAGACCTGCATTCTGATACTACTAAACCCTAAGTAATATGGACCGAGATGGGGAGGTGCTGGGCTCCTGGGACGGCCTCATTGGAGTTCAGGTGTGGAGATGGAGGTCAGCTGATAGGAGAAGCTAGAATGCATCCTGGGCTTTCTTGGGACCTATGTCTTGCCAGTGCTTTTAGATAATAATTTTGTCAAATGCAGTTGTACAGATCATTTTTTTCAGGTGGTGAAAGTTCAGAGAAAAATAAATTAGACAATTCAGACCTTTAGGTTTCCACTGTTCACCTACTTTCTTTGCAATAATAGCATAGACTAATCCCAAGGAAGGGTGGAAAGCTATAAGCATACTGTGAGAGCTGAAGGAGACATGACTGCAAATCCCTTAGAAAAAGTCCCACTTACAGGCTCCTAAGCCAATGCCAGCCATTGTGGTGGGTCTTAATGACTGTGAGTCACCTTCATCTTAGGATCTGTGGCAGGGCTATTGGAAGCCTCTTCTGCAGGGTTATGCTGTGGACCACATTCTCTGGGCTTTTCCTTGGGGCCTCCTAATCTTCTTGAGGCCTTACAAGGAGTGGTACTGGCTGGAGCAGCAAAGGGAATGGGTTACTTTGGGTCACTTTCCCAGGAAGTGACTAACACATGAGAGTGTTCAACATAGAGTATGTGTGGAAGATGGGCTTCACACACCCCTTTCAGAGCTGGCTATGGTCTTATGGGATGTGAGTGGAAACAGCACTAATTGCAATCCTTTGCAGTCAGTACCTTCTGGTCTTTGTCCTCCCACAAGGCTGCCAAGTATGATTGTCACTGGTGAAAGATACTGTGCTGTTCTAGCTTGTTAGAGAAGCCACAGTTCTGAGATGTGGATGGCCAGGTGTGTTAGATGAGATTGTCTAGAACAACGGTACCAATGATATGTGTGCGTGCATCTCTCAAACTTTTATTTTAAGGGAACTAGTTTACATTATAGTAAAGGTTGGTGAGCCCACAATGTATTCATGAGCTAGCAAGATGGACACTCAGTGAAGATCCCGTGTTCTAGTTCAAGTCCAAAGACCAATTTCTTTATGTTAAAACCTTTAGCCAAGTGTATGAGGCCCACTCAACCACAAAAGTAATCTGTTTTACTCAAAGTCTATATCCATAAATGCTTACCTCATCTAAATAAAATATTTGCAGCAACGCCTAGACATGTTGGCCAAATATCTGGGTACTGTGGTCCAGCCAACTCAACACACAAATTCAACCACCATGCCAAGCTATTGGAATGGACTGAAGGTCAGGGTACCCGATGCTTTAGTGGGGCTGCTCCTGATTCAGATGATTCCTGGTCCAGGTTCTTCTGTCTCGCCTAAAGTTGCTATGGATACCAAGCAACTTTTGTGATGAGGACCAGGAGGAGGAAGATTCTTCCCCCTTTTAGTGTTTTGAGACAGTCTCACACCACATAGCCCAGGATGGCCTGGAACTCATTAGGTAGCCCAGGCTGGACTTGAACTCAAAACAATCCTCCTGCCTCAGCCTCCTAAGTGTTGCGATGATAAGCGTTGAGCTACCCTGCCTGGCTTTGTAGGGCTTTTCAAGTGGTCAGATGGCCTGCCCCTGGAAACAGAGCCTTGTCTCCACGGAATGTCCTTCTAACACTAGTGTGTATGGATGACTCACCCACATACTCTTAATAAAGCAATGATTTCATGCTGAAACACACAGAAACTTCTTATTAGGAAATGATCCTAGATGGAAAATGCATGGAATCGACTTGGCTGTACATGTGCAGAAAGACAAGAAAGTTTGTTTGTATTTTCTCCCAGAATGAAGAAATTTGGGAGAAAAGGTTTCAACTGTGCCTCCACTTGACTGCACATTTGCAGAGAACGTCGCCCTATTAATACCATTATGAATTATTAAGACAGACGAGAACACTTGGTGGTTGACATGCTCCTGAGATTTTATGGAGGCTAGAAGGAACAAAAACCACGATCCCTTGACTCTCCTATTTGTACATGCCGTGCAGATTTTAATTGCTTGGGAAACTGCTCTGTCATAAATTACAAGGATGATCTACATGGACAACCATTATTTTTTAATGTCAAATAGTAAAATTGCACAGAGACAGAGAGCTTTGCATGTGGGAATGAAATAGCTTGGACCTTTTTATGGTTGTTTTGGAGCAGTTAGCTTTCCTTCGTGTGGGACTCACGGCTCTTCTGAAAGGATGCGAAGGTGGGAGGAAGAACCTCCTGCAAAGGCAGACTCTGAACTGAGCTTAAAAAATAGTTTTCTGTTGTGGCTGGAGAACAGAGGTGGGTATTGGTTTAAACTCTGCCAAATGAGACCTGGGATTCTATGATGGGGATTTTCCTATAGAGCCCCAGTGTCATGTTCCTCAAGGGTGTTCTTGCTTTCCAGGGGTGTGGGGTCTCCAGGCTCTGAGGCCCAGGATACTGTGGGTATGATGTTCTTTAAGACTGAGGTTCAGGGGTGCAGGGTCCCCTCAAGTCTGTGATCCAGGAATGTGAGGTTCTCAGTTTCAGGCTTAGGATGCCCAAGGATGTTTTTGAAGGTTGGGGTTCAGGGCTTCTGGGCTCATAGTCTCAGACCACTGACCTTTAACATAGAAATCCTCGCCCAGTGGTCACAGCTCTACAGCCAGCATCTTACATCTTCCTACTGGCGTTCTACCTGCCCCTCTCTCCTGCCTCTGTCTCTAGGTTCTACCTCTCTCTTCCTGTTCATTGTACCTCCAGCTTCTTGCTGTCCTTCTGACTCACTCTTACAGGATCCCTCACCTTTGATGTCTTAATTCTCAGGTTCCCTGTCACTTGTTTGTCAGAGCTCAACTGTCCTTTCACTCTGTTACTATCTTGGACTGTTTTCCCCTCTTCACTGTAGGATCTACGTACTGCTCTCACCACCTGCACCGTGGAATTATTTGGGAGATTCTAGGAGATGTGTCACGTGGTCACTGTGTTTGTCTTCTCCATTGATAGAAATTGGATGACATTATTAACGTTGACAGTCTTTCTCCGAGCCACATGCTCCAAAGACAACAGAGCCCATTCCACTGCCCCCAGTTCAGAGGACACTTTGAACCCTGTTCTTCCATACTCAGCAATAACCACAAAGCCCAGGCCCACATCCATGGAAGACTTATTTGATTTAATTACTAGAGAATGTTCTGTGAAAAAGACATAAATGCATATCTTTCCTGTAATAGCTCATGGTACACAAACAGGCTGACTCATATTTAAGGAATTTAGAAATAAAGTATTTTATAACATTGAAACCAAAGTCATTTTGACTGTCCCTGTATAATTATACTGTGTGTAATTATTTGGGAAATTTCAGAGGATGCTGTGTCAACATTGTCCCCCTAGGGAACAGAGCTCCTGAGACTCACATACTCAAACAGAGTTTGGGGAACAGGGCTGAGATGGAGTCAGGAGTCAATGGTCTTACTTTGCCAGTCTGCATGGACAGAGAATGGAGAAAAACAACACTGAGAATCATGTGTGTGTGTGTGTGTTCATGTACATCCAGGTATGTGTGTGGTGTGCATTCACATGTGTTTGGATGTGTGTGGAGGCCAGAGGCCAACTTCTAGTGTCAGTCCTCAGGAACCATCTACCTGTTTTTCAAGACAGGGTCTTTCACTGGCCTGGAACTGACAGGTTAGGCTAGGGTGGCTGGCCATTCAGTCCCAGGGATCCTGCTGTTTTTGCCTCCCTAGTGATGTGATTACAATTGTGTGCCACTATAACTTTTTAAAATTCTAGGAATTAAACTTAGGTCCCCATGCTTACATGACAAGACAAAAGTTTTACTGGCTGGGCTGTCTTCCCAGTCCCTGTGAATCAGGACACTTCCAACCAGTAAAACCTGGGGCTATACTTCCTTAGAGTTCTGAGTTTTGTTATTTTCATCAGTGATGTTCTGACTTCTGTTTCCAGCCCCCGTGTCTCTGTGCCTAGGGTGTCTCCTGGGGCAGGAGCTTGCTTTGCCTGCAGTAGGTCTCCAGTGCTGAGGTACCTCCCCATAGTTCAACTGTAAACCAGAAGCTGTCAGAACCGGTGTGTGGACTTCTCTACTCCTTTATATGGGAGCAGATAACTCCACATAGAACCCAGCAGAACAAATGTCCAGCTGCCTTTGATGATGCATGCCTGAATGCAAACTTGCCAACTTCCTTTCATCATCTTAGCTCCCCTTCCATTCTCAGGGAGGGTCCTCCAGTACCTACCCTTGTCTTAGCTTCTCCTCAGAAGGTGTTCAGAGGAACACAGGAGTTTGGAAGTCACTCTCTTTGTGCATATCAATCAGCCCAGAAAGCTCACTGTCTTTATCTGTCAGGGAACAATCCTTGAAACAATGTTGCCTCAGGCAGGAAGGGCCAGGTACTTATGTCACTTACACTAACTAGAACAAGTTCAGGATGATCATCATATTACTGCCCCTTCCACATGCTGTCCTCAGGAAAATGGGTACAAGTCAGTGCTGGATGGTGCTGTGAGACGATCATTCAGAGAGCAGCAGAACATTTCTGTAGGGTCTGTAATAGTTACTTTTCTTGCGTCTGTGACCAGATACCTGACAAGAAGCAATTTAAAAAGGAAGAGCTTATTTTGGCTCATGGTTTGAGGGGATCTGGTCCATCATGGAAGGGAAGTCACGGAGAGAAGAGTGTGATGCCACTGGCCATGTTGCATACACACTCAGGAAGCAGGGGTGAATGCGGTTGCTCAGAGCTTGACACATGTCTCTCTTCCCAGATGCCTAGGCGCCAGCACAGGAATCTCACTGGGGACCCAGAAGTGATCACAGTGAAGCCAAGTGGCTGTGTGTGGCTGTCAGTAGGAGCATGCAGGCAGAAGACTCTCCTCTATGCCAGGCAGACAGCCAACATGTCCCCAGGCTGCAGGGACCCAGGCTTCCTGCTTTGACCATGAGCCGAGGCTGCTGCAAGGGGCCGTCGGAGTTCTGAGGTTCCCAGGTGGTATGCAGCAGACCCTCCTCAGAGCAGCCCTTCCTAGTTACTCCACACACGTGCTCCCCAGATGCTTCCTCCCCTATGGCAGTATTCAAATCAATGCCTGATGGGCCTGGGCAGAAGCCTTTTCCCCATGGGCGCAGGGTCAGGGATGCTCAGGTCAGCTTTCACTCCAGTCCCTGACTGCCAGATATATTCATTAAAGAGACCTTTGCATTTAGAGTGGCGTATTTTTTAACTTCCCGATCTCTCTCCATTTTTTACTTCCCCTCTTGCTAGTCCCCTTCCTTCTCCAGACAGTGTTTCTTCTACTTTCACGTTATATGTGCATGTGCATGTGACATGACACACACACATACAGAGAATGGTTTATATAAATGATTATTTGTATATATGTAATCTAGGATCCACAAATGAGAATACATGTGGTAGTTGTCTTTCAAGTCTGACTTACTATAATGCTCTCCAATTCTATTTTTCTGTAAACTAAATAAAATTCTATTATAAACATACACCACATTTTCTTTACCCATTCATCTGTTGAATAACACCTAGGCTGACTTCATAACTTGGTTACTGGTATTTGATTTATACCTGAGCTATGCTGACTCCAATTGCACTAGACAATGCAACCTGTGACATCCTATCCCTTGTGTGTTATAGTACGTCCTACCACCATTCACGGTTTACTGGGATGAGGACTGTCCTAGGCAGTCAGTGGCCAGAGAGTCCTGAGAGCCCTGACCAGTCCTGGGCGGCCTTCAGCTGTGTGTGAACGAGCTAAGCGAATGCAGAGACACCTGCTTGAGCCCCGGGGGGTATTCTGCTCACTTCAGTGGACCTCTCCAGCACAAGAAAATCTGCTGGCTCTCCCATGATGTTTTAGTCTCCAGGAAGCGGAGAGTCCTGGCAAATTTAGACTCCAGCATGAGATCATAAACACAACTTGGATGCTTGTTTTTAAAGTGAGACACACTGATTTCAATCTCTTCTCTGCTCACCCATAAGATTCCTGGGGACTGACTGTTCCCATGCTCTGTAGACAGTTTTGTGTTGTGTCATGAGCCATGGATACACTTTGTTTCCGGTACAATAAAATAGAAGTTTTTCGTATTAGGAGGAAGTTCACTGTGAAGTTTAAACCTGGTGTCATGTAGTGGGATAACTCTTGCCCCACATTTGGTTATAAAAATGTTCAGTTGCATGGACGGCAGAGTCTAGTTGATGCCTGTACAGACAGACCACACAAACATTCTAGAATAACACCAGGCTATACTTGCTTGATCACCTATGCTAGTTTGTTTTCTGTTGCTGTGACAAACACCAGGACCAAAAGGAACTTGGGGAGGAAGGGGTTTATTTGACTTACAGGTAACAGTCTATCACTGCCCGGGAACTCCAGGCAGGAACCTGGAGGCGGGAGCCATGGGGAATGCTGCTTACGGGCTCACTCACTGGCTCATGTTCAGCTAGCTTTCCCATACAACCCACTACCACCTAGCCAGAGATGGCAGCTCTCACAGTGGACCAATTACCAATCAAGAAAATGCCCCACAACATGTCCACAGGACAATCTGATGGAGGAAGTTTCTCACTTGAGTTTCCCTCTCCCTAAGTGGGTCAAGTTGACAAGTGAAGCTGAGACACCTGTCTTTCTGCCTGAAGCTCTATTCATGCATCTCATATTTTTGCACACTTCTCCTTAATATTTCCATAGGCATTCCATAAACTACATTTCAGAGTAGCGTATAGACTTCTCCTTTGATATTAAATTAGCACTGAGTGTAGTGGGTGTTGGTGGAAGAGCTTCTCCAGGCTGCCTAGCCCTTTTCAGGGCAAGAGCGTTACCACCGGACCCCAGGAAGTTCTTTCCTGTTTCCTCCCAGGGCTTCTTACGGGAATACTACCCTAATTTTTTCAAGTGGAAGAATTTGGAATTCATGTCTTTTTTTTTTTTAAAGACAGAATCTCAAACAGCATATTAGACAGATCAGAAAACAGAAGACACAGATTAACACATTCATTGTCTGTTTTATGAAACAGCAAGCAAACTTTGGCAAAGGGTGGGGAGACTCTCTGATCCATAGTACTTGACTCTCAAGTGACTTGACCTTTATACACCCTGGGGTACACTTGTCCGGCAACAGTCAGTACTCACCTGTGGTTCTAAGTGTGATGCCTTTCTACAGGCATCTTGTAAGTTTTAAAGAAACCGTCTTTAAACAAGTACACATTTCAGGGTTCCCGTGTCCTTCTCTCCACATTCAGATACATGAACGTGTGCATTCTGGGAAGCTTTTTTGCATTTATAGTCCCAGAAGCTTTCTCCCAAATTACAAACTTTGTGGGGGATGCTGTATAGATAAAGGCACCTACTGTTTCCTGCAGACATCATCCACCAAAATCTTGAAATTCTCCAAATTGCCTGAAAACATTGTGTGAAACCAGCTCAGATGTTAGATGATGATATATTTCCTTCTTACTGAATCAAAGCAGTCTCAACTCAGGAACAGAAATCCCCTGAGAAAGCAAATTCTAACCAAATGTGAGCGATAGGTCAGTGGAGTGTGAAAGGACTCCCAGCTCACTGGAGGGGTAGGAGACAAAAGCCACTGTGTGTGAACCTGTACGATACACATCTATGGGGCAGTTCCAGTCCAACACGTGGGTCTGAAGCACTAGAGAATCTGAAGTCACTCACTGTCCTGGACCCTCTAGGAGGGCTTTACCTCCATATTGGAGACCTTCAGTAGCAGGTCCAGAAACACATCACGGTAAGGATCCCCGCCCCCAGCCCGAATGCCCTCAGTGCTCCTTGCTTGGGCGCTGTCTTGCATAGTCAGCTGCGTGCCCACGTGGGAAATGTCTTTGTGGGTTAACGAGCAGCTAGCCATTTTTATTGTGCTCTGCAGATGAAAGAGGTGAGCAATTTATTGTAAAAGATTTCCAGCCAGGTTTTTCCAGCAAGTCATATCTTGCTTGTGTCCCATGGGTCCCATGAGTTTGGGCCACAGTGGGTGTAGGAGCTGCCACCAGACAGGCTTTATTGCACAACCATTTTGGGTGAGTGAGCAGAGGCTGGGAGCGGAGACAACCACATACCTTTTCCATAAACATCCCCCCTCTGGGACCTGCCTGTCCTCCGATAGATTCTTTCATGGTGTGCCCCTCTCCTTCGCCATCTTCTAGCCTTTCTTCTGCAAGGAGCATGCTTTCCTCAGGACCAGGAAGCACTCTTTGCAGTGCCATAAGTCTAAGTGAGACTGAGCAGTGATTTGTCCTTCCTTCCTGCTTCCTCCCTCTTTTAATCTTTCTTTTCCTTCCTTTCTAGGTATGTCTTTGCATGTGTTATAGAAGTGTGTGTACACCTGTGTCTGTGCATGTGACATTGACATTAGTGGATTCCTTAGTTGCTCACTTTTTCTTTTTTCTGAGGCTGGGTTTTTCACTGAACCTGGAGCTCGCTGATTGGCTAGATTGGCTGTCCAGCAAGCTCCAGGGATGCCTCTGTATCTGCTTCCTAGCTCTGGGATTTCAGGTGCATTAGCATTGCCTGACTCCTTAAATGTGGGTTCCAGGGATCTAGCTTGGGTCTCCATACCTGCAGAGCAAGCACTTTACCCATGAGCACCATCTCTCCAACCAGACAGAAGTCTTCTTCCTAAGCTTTCTCCATGGGAGCCAGGAGCCGACTGTAGTGCACCATCCCTCCAGACAGGAATCATAAGGGAGACTTCTCCATATCTGAGAGGCTTGTTACCAATGTTCTCTCTGAGGCTGGTTGTGACCCCTCAGAGAAGGAAATATTTGATTACCCTGAAATACTTAGGCCAAGGACTTTGTCAATAAGGGGAAAGTGTCTCTAGGTGGATATGTATCTCTCCTACTCTGGTGTGTACATTGTCTGTTTGTGATGATGTTGTTGCCAATGAGTCAAGAAAGCAGTTGGAAGGCTGAAGTTTCCTTAATTCAGCGAACATTCATGGAAAGGCATCCGTGCCCCTAGACCTGAAGGTGCCAAGAAAGCAAACCCAGGAGAAATGATCTCCACTTCTCAAAGTAGTGAGATTCGACGGAAAGACAACAGCAGAAGTTGTTCTGAAACTTGCCCACAGTGATATTTTAAAATAGATTTAAAGTTCAAGGAAGGAACAGCTTATTCTGTATGGAGTTAACTGAAAAGGTACCAAGATACCAAGGGCAGATAGGCCCAGACCTTAAAGGATGGGGAGATACCTGCTCGGCACAGAAAGAAGTCCAAGGGCATTCCTGAAGGCAGAACAAGAGACAGCAGACCTGGGAGTGAGGGTTTATGACACACTTTGGAGCTGTGATAGAACCAAAGGTAAGGACTGGAGAGATGGCTCAGTGGTTAAGAGCACTGGCTCTTCTTGCAAAGAGGCTGAGGTTGGTTACCAGTACCCACACTGGGTGCTTACAACTGCATGTAACTGGCTCCAAGGGATCCAACTACCTCTTTTCACACTTGCACTCACATGAACATAGAATCACACAAACACACATAACACATAAATAATTAATATAATAATTATTTTAAAGAACTGGGAAGGTAGACTAGATGGGTTTGGAATCAGCTGGACTGAAGCTGTAAACTGCTGTAACTTCTGTCCCTGGTCTGCTGTTAAGGAAGGATGCTGCCCAAGGGCTCCAGGCTTTGGACCCTGGAAATGGAAAGCTGAAATAGTAGCAGTACCTCCTGGGGACAGGATGGACTGAATGAGTGGGGGCAGCCTGGGGGAAATCCATGGAAAACCCAGGATCACGATGGTGGGAGGCCTGGAAAGGTGCTTCTCATTAGGTAACTCAGAGTCCTGCCTAGCAGGTCCATGTGCACATAGTAGCCAGAGACAGCGGACAAAGCAAAGAGGGTTACAGCACTTTCCGAAGGAAGACATCTGCTGCCCATGCTTTCGGGAGTTATCATGGAAGAGGCCAAGGAAGGGGCCTGAGAGTGACGTTAGTGAGACCATCTGGGCAGCTCCTGTGACTAGTCATGAAATCAAAATAGGAAGCTCTAATTTTTAAGCATATTTTTATTTTATTTCTAATTGCGTGTATGTGTGTATATGGGTATATATATGCACATCAGAGCAGGTACCGGGCAGAGGCCAGAGGTGACAGATAGCCCTGGAGTAGAGTCACAGGCAATTGTGAGCCATCCGACTTGGGTACTAAGAACCAAAGTCAGATCCTCTGCAGAAGTGGTGCTGTCTTAAGCACTCTTAACCACTGTACCATCCGTCCAGCACCAGCTCTAAACTTCTCAATATACTTAATCAAGCCATCTTTCCATTTATTGTTCTCCATTCATTCAGTGGTTTTGACAGCATTCTAGAAGGCAAGCAACTTTGAACTCTCCATGGTCTCAGCCAAGCTATAGCATTGCGTTCAGAGAAGCTGGAGTTGAGCAGGATTCTGTGTGCTTGTGTGAGTGAGGATGGGTGGTACCAGTGAGTCCAAATCACTTTCGTGATTTTCACTCCCGAGCAAAATAAACAAAAACAAATAAAAAGTTCCCTTCTCAGTTAAAGATTTAAAATAACGATTTAGCAAGAACTAATCTAGATATTTTGTAGAAAGGCATATTACTTCTGTTCAGGATCTGACAAAGTTGTACTGGAGAGGTGGCTCAGTGGTTGAGAGCACTGGCTGTTCTTTCCGAGGACCTGGCTTTGAATTTCAGCACCCACCTGGTGGCTAGCAACCTTCTCTAACTCCAGTTCCAGGGGAGCCGATGCCCTCTTCTACATGGCATGGGTGCACTTACATGAGTATAGTACTCATACACATAAAATGTAAATAAACAAATAAATAATTTTTTAAAAGACCTAATAAAGTTAAACCCAGCCAACATCATGACAATCCCGAGTAATGTCTTTTCAGAGACATTGAACGATATCTTAGTTTCTTTTCTTCTTGCTTTGACAGAAACAACTTAATGGAGACAGGATTTATTTCAGCTCACAGTTCAAGGACAAACTCCATCAAGGTGGGAAAGTCAAAACAAATGGAGCTTGAAGCAGATGTGCTTGAAGCACATCAAACCTACAAACGAGAACAGAGAGCTGTGGTCGCATGCTTGCTTAGCTTCTTTTCACCACTGTACAGTCCAGGAGCACAGTCAGGGAATGGCCCCACCCACAGTGGGCGGGTCTTTCCACCTCAGTTAACACAATGAAGACACCCACCCACCCCCTCATGCCTATGGGCCAGTCCGCAGGTGATTCTAGATTCTGTCAGGTTGTCAATCAATCCTTGCCCTCACAGAAGGTCACCATGCTTCTCAGAGCTGTTTTGCTTTTGGTGAGTAAGTCCACTGCAGACCCAGGATCACATGCAAGGAGGCACCAGATGTGCCTGCAGGAGAGGTCCAGTCACCTACAGTAGAGAGCCAGGCAGCTTGCAGGGAGGTTCTGCATGCCACATGGTGAAGGGCAGAGGGAATCAGGTGTCTCTAACAGGTTACTTAGAAATGATGTGTGAGTTTCTCCTGGTATAACCCCATCCTGACCCCAGATGTTAATTTCCCCACTTCTTAACTACAGGATACAAAGCTACCATGACATACCATGCCCAGGGCAGACTCATGTTCACAGGAGAAAGTCATTATCCAAATTAATTAGTTGGTTTTCCTTTTGTATAAACATTCATGCTCAAGGCTAATTGCTCATTTAATTAAAGCCTTCAGTTCTAATCAGGATTACCTTTTATGTAATCCTCACACATTTAAGGTACACCAACTGCTGTTATTGTTATGTGCCTCAGAGACAGAGCCATATAATTTGCAAATGATAGCATGAGACAGACAGAATTAGGAATAGGAGCTCCGTAAAACGAGTGCCTATAGTCTCTTCCCATGAATCAAATTGCCTTTGGAGAGGTGCTTGAGAACTTTTTAGTTGCTATCACTTTTCTCTTGTTTTTTTTTTTTTTTTCCTTCCTCAATATTCTACTTTCTGGATTCTGTTTCTTTGCAGACATATTTTTGAGAGGCCTTTTTTGATTGCCTATGTAGTCTAGTCAGTGCCATACGTGACACTAGACTCCATGGCGTGCTTTTAATGTCCTATTTTCTGGGGGCATTGAGGATTTTAAGAGGACTTCACATGGGGCCCTCTGGCAGGGTCTGTGATCTATCAGTCTCAGGTGACAGAATTTGGGGTTGGTTTAGGTGAGAACCAAAGGCCAGGACTAGGTCTCAGTGGCCAGAAATATCTTAGTTGATGAACTTGAACATGACCATCCTTAGTGATGGCTTTATTTCCTTCCAAAATATTTACATCAAAGTTTTTAGGAAATAGAAACCAAAATGACCTGGACTAAAGAAAGCAAGGGAAATTAATTTCTCATATAAAAATAAGTTAATGGATTAAACTAAGTTCATGCACACTGGACTTGGGGGCCAAGCCAGGTCATCACGATGCAGCTTTGTGACTCTCCTGGTGTCAGTGTTTGCTTTGATTCAGACTTCCTTCAGAGGGGAAGGAAGCTCTACTAGCACTCAGGTCATTCAGAGAATTTCTGCTCTTAATGGTCTCCTTTGGGGACATGTTTACCCATGACTTAAGCACCATGGCTGGGAGGATGCAATGTGCTCACTGAGCAGAAGTGCATGACAAGCAACTCCACCCTGGCACCGTGGCACAAGCCATTTCTGCTGGTAATTTCATGAATTGAAATAAAGGAAAATGGGTTGTCTCTCTGGGAAAATTTACCATGCTGTATCAGAACTGACAGGAATTCCCTGGACACAGGGTGGGGATGTGGCCCCCAGAGGGAGATGCTGTAGGCGCTTTCTTTTAAAGACTGATGGTCTCTACCTAGTATTCATTGTTAGGGGCTTTTCCTCATATGTAAAGTGGTGATGAAGGGACTGGGGCACATCTTAGAGATCTGGACTTCTGTTTGCCCCTTTCCAACCCTGTACTGAATCTAGTGCAAAGTGACCAAGCTCTCTCTTCTTCCATCGGGGGTGGGGGAGCTCATCTTAGTCTTCCTGCCGTAGAGTGAGGACCCTGGTATCTGCTCTGCCAGCCCTGCAGGGACTCCTGAACCGTAAACAAGAGAACAGGTGACCTTCAGCGGCCACGTGGGCGAACTCTCCGGCTGTAACCTCCCTTCCTGGACTTGCTGTGACATAGCTTCTTCCTGCTTCACAGAAGCCACATCTGACACTGTGCTCAGGGGAAGGGGTCCCAGGCAGCACCAGAACCAAACTAGAGCATTGCAGGTCATGTCACAGAGCTCTGCCCTCTGCTCCCGGGCTGGGATGGGACAAGTATTTTTAAAGAAGAGCAGAGCAGGCCCACCTGCCTTGTGGGGTTTCCAGTGAGCCTGGGAGAGCAGGTGATCTGAAATGAATGGGACAAATGGCTGGACAGAGTACGGCAGAGCAGACAAACACACACATACACACACACAGGGCCTTGAGAACGGGGCCAGGGAGCCCAGAGCTTTGGACAGGGAACCCAGGAACCTTTCCTGAGCAGTCGAGTGGTTGAAGAAGATTGCTTCTTTCAGGGAAAGCACTCTGGCTGGTATTGTCTTTGTACACAGAGGGGAAAGACCCATTGCTAAGCCTACAGCCATGAATAGTTGCTCAGATCAGGGGAAGCCAGAGGAGGGAGGACAGAGACACAAGACCGCAGTCCCTTGTACACCTGACGGGAGGAGCCTTTGACTGACTTGCGTCCACCCCAGCCACTGCTGACGTGGCTTTAGTTGGAAGGTCATGAACGGTCCTTTGTGACCTCTTGCGTTTGACAGTTGCCAGTATTTCTCTTTGTAGAGAAATATGGCAATATTACTGATGACATATTTTTTAAGATGGCTTAAGCATGTTAAATGCCCTGTGGTGATTCTTAGGCAGAGGGGTTTCTAAATCCAGTGAGGAAGAAAAGAGAATCTTGAACTTTTCCCTCCACAGAAAAGCAATACCAAACCCTGAGGCCATGGTTGGGGCTTTCAGCTTAAAATCTCTGGGTCAATGCCTTTTACTATAGACCCGAACTGAGCATTGCCCCAAATGTTTGTTGAGGGAATTATATTTCAGTATGAAAAAGTATATGCTATGCTGGCAAATTCTTCAGCTATTTTTCCAAAGCACAGCAGTGGTGATGTTTGTCTTAACCCATCCCACTGTCCAGTCATAACTGTTATGTAACTAAACTCTCAGGGAGAGGTGACACCCTAGCTTCTGCTCTCCCTGCTATGCACAGAAGAATGAACCTCAGGCTCTGTTGGTCAAATGAGCAAAGACTAGCTCACTCAGGCCTTCAGTGGGTTCTAGATGCTAACAAGGCCTGACTTCCAGTTTTTCCATATGCATGCCCGTAGCTTACTAGAAGAAAAGAGGTGAATCTGTGCGATACCATTCAGCTTGCCAAATGTAAAGGAGGGCCGTGCAAGGCCTGTGAGCACCAGGTTCTGGCCTCCTCTGGAAGGTTGCCTTGCATGTCTTTCCCTGTAGGAAAAAAAGATTACATTGGTTTGCCACCAACTAGCCTATGGGAGACGCCTCACCCTGAGCACATGGGAAGAACACAGACTTTTGAGTTCCACAAATCCCTCCACTTCCCATGGGGTTTGTTTGGCTTCAGAAGCCTCAGTTTTCTCATCTGGTGAATGGAGTTCAAGGTTAACTTGGAAAATGCATGGAGACTCAGGAGGACAATTTTAAAGTCCTCTTTCAGAGGTGCGACTAGTGTAGGCTGTGCCCTATTGCAAGTTACTTCATGGTGTATCAGACAGTGGTTATTCAGGCTGTGCTTTGCCCTTGGAGAGTCCATTTTATGAGTAGGCTTTTTTCACTCTATTTGGAGCGGGGGAAACAACTGCACCACTTCCATAAACTATACCATCTATCAGGTGCCACCATCCGGCACAGACTAGCAAATGACTTACTCCTGGGAGTAATTTGTTGTGGTGAAACAAGACTACAGGGGCACGTGGATGTGTTAAAATTGTATCAGGAAACCAGGCCCCGGAACTTACGAGACACAACAGACCGAGGAAAGGATGTGACTTCCTCACCTGGACCCATAAAGTGATGGACATCTAAGGCTGCAATGGCCCGGCCCCATACCTGGGGTGTGTGTGTGTATGTGTGTGTGAAGGACCAACAAGCAGAGGACTCTCCAATTGCCCCTGAAACATCAGCTTGGCCCAGTCTCCTGTTGTTGACATGGCCTACTGGACTACATGCCCGTCAACCTCTTGGTCCATGTGAACCTGGGCCTAGATGCGCTGTTTGCTGCTCCAGACCTGGTGTGGCCTTTCATTTCATAGCTGGACTCTGAAGCTTTGCTCTCAAACCAGGACTCCTCCCGTAGCTCCTCCCACCCTGAATTGGTTCAGTATCTTATCAATGCAAATTCTCTCATTTCACTTCTGCAACTTTCTGAACTCTGCTGATCCTCCTTGACGTGTTTTCATTCTGGAAGCCACATATGTGCATAGAGGTATACAGCTACATTTACTGTGTGCTTTGTGATTTAAGAGTTGATACTGGTACAGTAGTTAAGATCAGAATAAAAGAAACTACATTTGCCTCAGATCGCCGGGTTAGGTAGGGTTAGCTGGAAAACTGCTGCCATTGGAATTGCTCAAACTCGTGAATTTACTGTAATTCAATAAATGTTGGGAGAAATTGTGTAAGGACATGCGCGTGCTCATCTGTTTCTGACATAGTGTGCACATGAGAGCCAGATTTCAAAACCCAGTGATGAGAAGTCTGGGGAGACACTGGGCTGTGCCCTCGGTTCTCTTTCCTATGTCCCTCTTTTTTTCTTCCTTCCACTGTTTACTTTCTTCTGTTCCACTTTCACATGTGTCTGCATGTCTCTCTAGCTTGTCATTCACTCTTTCTTGTATTCTTGGAAAGTTGATGGTCTGAAGTATGCAAAGTGGAAATTGCTCAAGCATCCTTACTACATGTGGTTGGAATCCTTGGGGTCATGTCTGCCCTGCAGGGGGCCAGCTCAGACATCTGTGAACATTTGGCAAGAGACAAGCACTGGTGAGGGCGTGCTGGAATGATCTCTTCCCGGCAGACTCTAAGTTCATCACCACCCCCTGCCATCTACCACTTCCTCCGTCTAGCAAGTCCTTTGCTTTTTCTTCTGCCAGATCTTTTTCCTTGTGAAGTTCTTAGCAATGCTGTGAGCTCTTTGCTGGTACTTAAGGTGAAGGGCTGTGAACAGCGCAAAAGAGAAAGAAGTGGTTGTCAAAGCAAATTAATTATTAATGTTTAATGGTCTTTCTGTCTGCAGCCCAGCTGTTCAGCATGAAGCCGGGAGGATGTAGCTGTATTTACTTGGTGCTGGCAGAGGCCTTGCAGAGTGATGGCTCCCTTTCCCCAGAGGACAGACTGCTTGACTTGGAGAGCCATTCCTTCTGCTGAGCTGAGGGAGGAAAGGAAGAAGATGAAGCTAGAAGGGACCTGAGCTAGTTACTTATTGTTATGACGAAATACTTAACAGAAGCTGCTTAGGAAGGGATTTATTGTGGCTCACAGTTTCATGGCTGGCAAGACAAGACACTGTGGTGTTTATTGTGGTCTCTATGAACTTGAGAGTGGCTCATGGTGGTGGCAATAGGAACGAGATCACATCTTAGTAGACCAGGAAGCAGAAAGCTTGGGACAGAAGTGGAGCTAGCTGTAACCCAAGGCTCATTCTGAGTGGCCTTCTACCAGGTGTGCATCACCCCCCAAAGGTTCTACAACCTTCCAAAATAGTACCACTAGGGGGGACCAAATGTTCAAACACATGAGCCTGGGGAGACCTTTCACTCTCAGACCATAACATATTTGTTGTTTAGAAATCAAAAGTCATTCTGAACCCAGCCAGCGCCTCACCCTGGGAAGACAGACCCCACGGCAGCACACCCCTGAGGAACACTTGTCTGGCCTGACCGACTGGTGTTTGGTATGGGGGCAGGAGGGCATCCTGGGGTTGGATTCAGGGGTTCTAAGATGCTTAGGCTGTCTCCAGAACTTGGTGGACACACAGAGGCCACATGATACTCCAGAGAGAATGGAGGGGACTTGGCCAGGATGGGCAGGGTGCTCTGGGGATGGAGCAATGATGAGTCCAGATGTTTCCTCCTTTGCTTTGGTTTCAGATTGGCTTTACTCTGAAATCCAATTAATTGCTTTAATAGCTTTTTTTTCTTCAGGTAATACATCTTGGCAGATGAAAAATGAAAATCCAAACAAAAACTACAGAGATGCAGAAATACCACACCTCTGAATTTGATCTCAAAACCTAGAGATAAATGTTGCTGCCATCTTGCCCTTCCCCCATCTCTCCTCTCCGTCCTCCTCCCCATGTCTTTCTCTTTCTCTCCCTCCCTGGGATCTTATTAAGCATTTACATATTTCTGGCATAGATGCTTCAACCATGCCAGAAATGGTTGCTACAAGCAACTGGAGGGAGGGAGGGAGAGAGGGAGGGAGGGAGGGAGGGAGAGAGAGAGGGAGAGAGGGAGGGAGAGAGGGAGGAAGAGAGAGAGGCAGGAGGAGGACATGCAAGTGTCATGGGCGGCCTCAGTTAATTCCCGAGTGCAGAGACGCCTTCTTATTCTGACTGCAGACATCCCTCTAAATGTGGAGGTCGCTATTTGCAGAGGATGAGAGGTAGATGTTCCCGTCTTTGCACATTTCTGGGTGGGTGTGAACATCACCAGCAGCAAGGGAAGCCTTTGCACAGAGGCCCCCTGGCAACTGGAACACACGCATTCCCTGTGGAGGGAACTCCAGGCTCCTTCCACCAAGGTTCCCTTAGCTGTAGGTAGTAGTTCGTTGTGGTTGTTGAGGAAGTGAGAACGATTTATTCTTCTCACAGAGGCGTTCTGAGCTAATTTGTCATTTGATTGTATTTGGAACAGTTTGCTTCCTTTTCGGAGGCCACTAAGCAGAGCTGAAGAGCTGTGACAAATATTTCTTATTTGTCCTGCATGGTTGTCAACACACAAACACAAAGAGGTTGTTTCTTTTTAATGGTTATAAATACTTGAAAAGAAATATGTGGGAAAGAATAAATAAAGCCCAGGTTCTTGTTTGCGTCCCCTCCATGAGAACGTTTGCCTCTGCGAACCGAGTAACACAAATGGGAAGAGTTCTGGGAAAATATCAATATTTCTCAAATCACAGAGCTTGGGCAAGCTCTCTTAGGAGTGCTGTGATAACTTACTATGAAAAATATGACATTTTGTGAAGAACGAAGTTGACTAGAGACAGTTGAATGCATAAAATATATTTTGAGTCAGATCTGTTGTAGACACAGCCCTTGTTTAAGAGAATTGTCAGAATTTATTTTAAAGTAGTGTAGTTTAGGGATATGGGTGAGTTTTTTCAAGCCACGTTGAAGTCTTGACAAGCTTTTGGCCAGTTCCCACGAGTCTCCATCTGGGTATACACACTGACATCTTACTCTACTTCGCATTTGTTCTCAGACGCTGTTCTCTCCACAGAGCACTGCAGGTTGAGAGGGATAAAAGGCATTTTGTATTGTGCTGTCAGAGGCATTGTGAAAGCAAGTTTTCGGTCTCCCTGTGAGTGACATTGATGGCTTCAGTGGCCTTAAAGCACATCTCCCCTGAGCTCCATGCAGATTTACTTGATTCTCTTTGAGTTCTCTTTGGCATCATGCTGTATTTTAATTAACAAATCGTTCCTGTTTATGGAGTATTAGTTACTTTTCTTGTTGCTCTGACCAAAAACACCTGACAAGAAGCCACTTAAAAGTGGAAGGGCTTATTTGGGCTCAAAGTTTAAGGATACAGTCTATCATGCTGGGGAAGACATTGTGGGTAGAAGTGCTCGACTCTCATCTGTCATGGTAGAAGCTTGTTCATATCTGGGTAGATCAGGAAGCAGAGAGAGCGAGAGAGAGAAAGAGAAAGAAAGAGAGAGAAAGATAGAGACAGAGACAGAAAGACAGAAAGACAAAGAGACAGAGAAGAAAGGAAGTGGAGCTGAACTATGAAACCTCAAGGCCCATTCCCAGTGACCCACTTTCTCCAGCAAGACTTTAGCTTCTAAAGGTTTCAGAACCTCCCCAAACAGTGCCAATGGCCAGGAGCCAAGTGTTCACACACATGAGCTCTGGAGGACATTTCACATTCAAAACACAACAAACACCTTTTATTAAATGCTCAGTGTGTGTCAGTTATTGTAGAAAAGACCATGATACTGGACTTTTATTTTGTCGTGTGTTTAGTCTTTTGATCTTTAGACCGAAGTCCTGAGGAGATTGTGCTATTAGAATTCTTTTTTTTTTTTTTTTCCATTTTGGTGTTTTGAGAGAGAGTCTCTCTATAGCCCCAGTTGACTGGAACTCACTATGTAGACCAGGCTGGCCTTGATCTCACAGAGATCTGCCTCCTTCTGCTTTCAGAGGGCTGGTATTAAAGGCTTATATCACCATGCCTAGTTCATGAGACTTCTTATTGGAAGAGGAAACTGAGGTTCAGAAAATGTTAAGAGAATTGCTGTGTACTCCTGAGTGACTGACACAAACTTCTCAAGTCTCCTAGGATGTTTTTTTTTTAAATCTTGGGTCATGACATGTCCTAAGAAGTTACTGTAACAGTCACATGACCAACACAAGAACAGCAAATCACAAAATGACCACAGATGTCAAACACTGACCAGGTTTCTAGTGACCATTCATAGAATCCTAATTACTGATTTGTTTCAAAACTGTCATGTGTACATTTTGGACTCTATTGAACACACTGCACCTGCTGAAGAAAACAGGGGAATGACCAGTGCATGGCCCCCAGCTATGGGCAGCCTATAAGACTCAGTGAGAACTCTCTTGAGTGGTCAGCTTGGCTGAGTGAAGTGTGTGGTCTCAGCGTTTGAAGTAATGATGCATTGGTGACAGAAATCTGTCTATGCAACAAGATCCCAGTCTATGGGAGGGACTTGACGGGGATTTTCTAGAGGGCAGGATAGACTCAGATGATCTCATGTAGGAATCTGATGTTGCACTTATTTCCAGCATGCCTTCCCTGCAGCTGAGGATGCCTTCACGTTATGAGTAATCAGGGTCTCATGCTCGGCAGACCCCCATCTTTCTTATGGGCAGAGCTTGTGTTTTCTTCCCTTCTGTGGCTCACCCTACCTTTTAGTTATGCTGTCAGAAGTTAGCACTTGCCAAACACTTCCTCTTCATGCTGGAACGTAAGTGCTAAATGTGGGTTTAGAGTTGCTGAGAATTTTTATTACCTTTTAACAAGGCATGGAGCGCTTTAACAATGTTTAAATTGCAATTTTGTAGGCTGCATTACCAGAGGAAAATAGTAACGTAGTCGGGGTGTCTTGCCAGAGCTCAGCTAAGTTTCCCCACCTCAGACACACGCTAAGGTTTGTGAGTTTGGAACACAGTTAGGTAGTCTAAATCACACTAGACTCGGAATATTAAGAACAGACGGCACCTGCCGGGAAGTCTGAAGCTCTAACCAGCTCTGACCCAAGACAAGTGACAGAAGAGTAATTTTACCTAAATGTTTTTGTATTTGTTACTTCTCTTGTTGCTGTGACCAAGTTCCTGGCAAAAACGACTTGAGGGAGGAAGGGTTTATTTTGGCTCATAGTTTGAGAATGGATACAGTCCATCCCAGCAGAGAAGGTGAGGTGGCTGGTCACATTGACTCTGTAGACAGATGCAGAGAGACATGGATGCTGATGCTCAGCTCCAAGACTCCAACGAACAAGATGGTGCCACCCACATTTAAGAGGTGTCTTCTTCCTGTTTAAAAAATATTTTATTTATTATCTTTATGTGTATGAGTGTATTGCCTACATGAGTATAAGTTGTACTCATGCTGTATAGTGCCTGAGGAGGCCAGAAGAGGGCTTTGGATCCCCTGGAACTGGAGTTACAGATGGTTGCTAGCTACTGTGTCAGTGCTGGGAGCTAAACCAGAGTCCTCTGCAAGTGTAGCCAGTGCTCTTAACCACTGAGCCATCTCTCCAGCCCCAACATCTTCCTACCTTAATTAGCCCAATCTAGAAAATTCTTCACAGACATATCCAGAGGCTTATCTACTAGGAGGTTCTAGATCCTGTCAAGTTGAGTACTAATATTAACTATCATAAATTTGTTAGCTGGGGATTTGAACGAGTACCATGAGGGAATTCTCCATTTCCTTAGATACTTGAGACCCCATCATTGCAATCCAGCTGTAAGATACCACATCTTGGCTCACCCTGAGTCTCAGCTAGAATGTACAATAGCTGATAGGCAGACCCAGGGATTCTCAGCCCTAGAAATCTGACTCCACCTGGACATGAGCTCTGAGCAACACTCCATCAACTTCCTGCCTCGATTGGAAGATGGATCTGCCATATTAGAGAGTTCATGTTGAGACTCTAAGCCCTTATGGCCAAGGGGATAGACACTGGTTAGGATTTCCTTGCGACCTTTTAACTTAACTTTCATAACTTTATCTTCCTACCTCCTGAGCACCAGGGTAAGTCTCAACATGAAGAGCAATGTTTCATCCTCAGTCATTCCTGGCATTCCAGCCAATGCCCTGTGATAGTTAATTACATCCTCACCTGTTTCTCTGGCTCCATTGTTCCTGCTCATCAACTCAGCTCATGCTTAGAAACCCGTTACATTTCTGTCATTCACAGGTTTTAGATGCTCTTATAATTCAACTTATTTTTACATTGAATTAATAGGCCAAGCACATTTTAATTTTTTTCCACGTAAACACCTCATTTTTCTCTTATGTTTAGAATTATTATTGTGAGGGGATTTCATTAGTTCTTATTTCAGAGTTGCTTTCAAAAGAGTTTTAGCAGTAGAATTTTGTTTTCAACATGTAAGAAGATGTAAGTGCTATTATTTATTCTGGAAAAAAAAAAATGGGATTCAGGATGCCGAGGCCTGGGTGACTGCAACATAGATTCTAGAACTTCCTTCAGAGTAGTCATTAAGACAGCAGTGGGCAGCCTTGGGTCTTCAAGGGACACAATTTGGAGCACTGTGCACATTTGTGTAGAGAACCTGATGTGCCCTTCTGCCACCCCACCTTGATCACACCTACTGTCATGTGGGTGAACACCAACTTTCAGGTCTGTACTCTAACTTCTGTGGGTCCCTTCCTCCATGACAAAAATTAAACATTTAATTGTATGACTGCATAGCTAATAACGCAAAGACACGAGTATTCCATGTAAACTATTTTCTTCAACGAAAACATTCACTTTAAAATTCTGATTCTAAAATAAATGTCAGCATTCATTTCTGAAAGTATCTTGGTCCCTCTGAGCACCTGTGCCTTCTGCATATGGCCAAACCTGTAGCTTCATTCTTTCAGGGAGCTTCTGCCCAGCAGTCATATTTCTGAAAGAAAAGATACAAAGCGAGCTAGAATGCCAAAAGATTGGGTGATTAAAATAAGAGGTATTTAAGGACAAAGCAAGGTTCCAGTGGGTGATTTCTATGTAACATCCAATTGACTTTGGCATAAAAGCATATTTCCTTCTGTAAAGAAACTTTTAATTTTTAAATAATTTCAGATTTACACAGGAAACCTGTAGGGACAGTCCAGAGGTTTCCATCCCTGAAGTCTATATCCTCATGATAGAGAGAGAATGTTATCCAAACCAAGCAATGAATGTGAACACGATGTGTGAATAACTGGCCCACAGATTTTACTCAGTTCCCACAGACATACAGGAGTCTATCTATAGCTCCACATAGACTGTCTCCTAGACTGTCTCCTGGTACCCACCAAGTGCCATAGTCTTCAGGTCTCTCTTGTTTTGCAAGACCACGGCACTTTTTTTTAAATTGTGGTTTTTAGTAAGCATGGGAAATACTGTGTATTACTGTGACATTTTCATAGGTAGGAATCCCTGTCCTTGGCTCGTATTCACTGTTCATCGTCTTCCGTCCTGCTGGGCCCATTTTTCTCCCAAATAGTTTCCCCTCTGCTCTAATGATTTCAATCTAGCTTTTGTTTTTATCATTTACTCCTCTGCCAGTTTCTTTCCTTGTGGCTGTGACAAGATCCCTGACGTAAGCAACTGAAGGGAGGAAGGGTTTATTGGTGCTCACAGTTTGAGGATGAATCCATCATGGTGCGGAGGTCATGGCGGCAGGCGCGTGAGGCAGCTGGCCACATGGCATCCAGTCAGGAAGCAGAGACGTGGATGTTGAGGCCCTGCTCGCTTTCTCTCTTTATTTAGGCTGAAACCCCAGCCCACAAAGTGGCGTAGCCAACATTTAAATTGTGTCTACACACCTTGGTTAACCAATCTAGATACTCCCCTACAGACATGCCCAGAGGCTTATTTCCTGCATGAATCTAAATCCTGTCACATTGACAACATATATCACCAATCACAATGACACCTCTTTTGAATTTGACACCCAAATGTATTTCCTTCATACATAATCTTCTTCCCTTCATCCCCACAGACTCATGCTCATTTAATAACACAAAATGCCTTAAGTCCAGCTTCAAAAGCCCCACAGACTTTAAAAGGTGAAACGCTATTCAGCAGTTCAGTCTTTTCTGATAAAAACAAGTTATATACTTTCAACTTACAAAAAAAGAATGAAAGAAAGAAAGAAAGAAAGAAAGAAAAACATTTCCCATGTGAGCATACCAAGGAATAATCAGATCAATGTAAGAGCCAGGACCCAGCAGAGCAAACAACAAATCCTATTTTCCCATGTCAGGCATCTGGGGCTCAAGATGGAACTATATGGGCTCATAAAGGCTTAGGTAGCCCCATTCTCCAGGTCTGCAAGCACAGCACACATAGCCTCTCCAACACTGACTTTATTCTGTGAATACCATTTTCCTTGGCTATCTGTGATGGTTAGCTTTAGTTGTCAACTTGCCACAACCTCAAATCACTTGAGAAGAGAATATCATTTGAGAAACTGTCTATATCAGGTTGGCCTGTGGTCATGTCTGTAGGAGATGACCTTGATTGTTGATGGACGAAGAAAGACCCAGCCCACTGTGGCCAGTACCATTAGGTACACTGGGTCCCGAACTGTTTAAGAATGAAGAGAGCAAAGTTTCATTTATTTTGTGCTTTTGACTGTGGATAAATAGCTGCTTGAGCTCCTTCTTGATTTCCCCAAAATGACGGACTAGAACTGAGATTGTCAGCCAAATAAACCATTTCTAAGTCAAGCAGTTTTATCATAGCAACAGAACAAAACTAGAACAACACCCCAAGACCCTAGCATCACCAACATTCTGGGGTCTCCATCGTAACTTAGCTTCATTGCCTGGCCTCAGTAACCTTTAGGAATCTTGTTGTAAGCTTCTATGGGCCCCTCACTCTTTCATCTTTCATGCTTGTAAAACCAGGACCATGTGACCAACATGGCCAAGTTCTGCCGATGACTGAAGACGTAAGCTTGGGACCTCTGTATGTCTTCCAGGCTGTCACTGGCCTTCCACAGCTCCTCCTATTTCTTTGTTTTTTTGTCAGGTAGTCTAGAAAAGATTTGTTTCAGCTTTGACGAGTAGCTTTTGTTTTATCTACCTTGTGTCCCCCAGTAGCCTTTCCCGTGGGATCTGGGCTTCTTTATGCATCAAATTCCCTTGGTGACATCATTGACTTTCTTTTGACCTTCCCCTCTAACATGTTTAGTGACTCTAGCTTTTAACTGCTATCTAAGATGCTCAGATATGGTGACCGTGTACAGTGATGAAGCTTCCAACAATTGTTTTTGAATAAGGAATCCCTTTAGTGGCTGTATCAGTTACTTTTCTGTTGATGTGATAAAATACCATTACTAAAAGAGCAACTTAAGGATGAGTTTACTTTTACTTATGGCTCCAGAAAGCTTAAGTGTCCATATGGTTGGGGAGACATGACAGCAGGAGCAGAAGGTTGAGAGAGCACACATAACCACACTTAAAAAAAACAGGGAACAGCAAGTGGGGTGATGCCATGAGACCTCAAAGCCTGGCGCAGAAACATCCTTCCTCCAGCAAGGCTGCACCCCTAAGGTTCCATAGCCCCACCCCGTCAAACAGGGCCACTCGCTGGGGATCAAGCCTCCAAAGCATGAGCCTACGGAGACATTTTCCTCATTCAAACCACAAGGCTCTTTCCTTTCACAGGATTTTCACAGCCTTCAATGGGTCTTGTCCTCCAAGCTCCCATTGTCCCAGTGCATAGCAGAAGGCTTCTCATTAATGCTCCTAATCTCTTTAACATTTACTTGCTTTATCAGCACCAGCCTTGTCTGCAACTCTAAACTTCTTCCTTCCTTTCCCTGCAGAACAGCTCACTTTTCATGGTTTTTTTTTTTTTTTTTTTTTTGTTGTTGTTCCATTTGCTCTTTTACACTCCTGGCTAGAGCAAGGACCATGACACAGCCTGGATGCAACTCTGTCTTGAGTTTTTTCCCACCTAACAAATCAATCTGTTACTTTTTAGTGCAGCTTCATACACGTTCTCGGGATTGGACAGAATACAGCCAGATCATTTGCCAGAATATAACTTAAATAGCCTGTAGTTCCCAATAAAGTTCTTGTTCTCCTCTGAAACCTCATGAGCTGGGCCTCTACTGTCTGTTTTCTTCAGCATTATGAACCTCTAAACTCTGATCAGAATGATCTATTTAGCTCTGCTCATAGTGCTGTAGAACTTTTCTAGCTCAAAATTCCAAACTCTTCCACATTCCTCATACAAATCAGTTCCAAAGGCCTAACAGCCATACAGCCAGATTTATCACAGCAATGACCCCACTTCTCAGCATCAATTTTCTGTGTTAGTTATTTTTCTCATTGCTTTGATCAAATACTTGAGGAAAGAAACTTAAGGAAGGAAGGGTTTTGTAGCTAAAATTCCTTTTGAGGGGTATAAACAGCATCTGCCCCCACTTCCCTTGGCCTCAATGACAAATTGAAGGTGTGTCTCCCGGCCTGAGTTAATCTAGTGTAGAAACTACATCACAGACCTGCCCAGAGGTTTATCTCCTAAGTGATTCTGGATCCTGTTGAGCTGTAACAGTATGAACCGTTACACACACCATTATCCCCTGTTTTCCCTGTCTTAGAACACTTTCCTCTCCCACATATTGCCTTTTCTGCCATTGATGAGGTTGTTCTGTGGAGTAGAGCACCTCACTTTGGCTTTGTCTGATGCTTCATTAGATGAGGCTGTGCACATCTGAGAGAAAGGCATACAGGTGACACATATGTTTGGGTGCATTGATACAATCCTGGCTTATCAGCTGTGTATCCACCTCCTAGGCCACCGCATTGAGGTGTCATACTCCCCTTCTATGGTCTATATACTAGAAACAAGTAGCCAAGCTCATCATAGTGTAGAGGAGGAGCAGGAAAATCACAGTCAGTATCAGATCCCAAGAGTCCTTGGCAGAGATGCTCTGAGCCTTGTGATGTGTTCTTTTCCTTCCGGTCCTGTCGACAGGAGATGCTGCAGTGATGAGCATTTCTCTGTCTCTCCTACACTCATCAGCTGGAATGCCCTGTAAGACCGAACCATCTCTCTCCTCTCTTTTATACATGTAATCCCTTAATTTTATCAGAATTACTCTGAAAAATTCTCCAACTCCTCCTGTCTTTTCTCACATTCCCAGTTGTGGCCTTTGTGCTGCACCTTCCACATTCTCAAAGGGAACCCCAAAACTCAGGTGGTTCCTGAGCAGTGCAAGCCTTGGGCTGCCAGGAAGGGCTGATCCTCTGTTGCTGCTTTTCAAAGAAGGGTTTTCTGCATATAATTCTATACACCCCTTCCTGAAAGACTGCTCACCATTGTCTCTAAGAATCTGTTAAATGTTCAAAAGGAGTAAGAACCCATTCCAGTCAGAAGATACTGTGTTTAGACTGAAAAGCCATTCCCCAAAGCAAAAGTGTTTGTGCCAGGGCAGGTGGTGTATCAGTGCCTTTCTGTTGCTGTGATAAAACACCATGACCAAGGCAACTTACAGAAGGAAGAGTTTATTTAGCTTAGGGTTCCAGAGGGATGAGTCCATCATGGTGGGGAGGCACGGCAGAAGAGGTAGCCAGAGCAAAAAACAGAGCGAGCACTTCTTCAAGCAGGCACAAGAAACAGAGAGTGATTAGAAATCTGGCAAGGCTTAAGAACTCTCAAGTCCTGTCCCTAGTGTCACGCTTCCTCCAGGATGGCCACACCTTCTAAGACCTCCCAAAACAGTGCCACCAACTGGACACAAAAATGTCCAAACACTTGAAGTATGTGGAGGACATTCTCATTCAAACCACTACATTCTACTCCCTGGTTCCCATAGGCTCATGACCATGCCTATATGAATGCAAAATGAATTCAGTTCACCTTCAAAAGTCCCCTTCAAAAGTCTCCATAGTCTTTACCAGTCTCAATACTATTGAAAAGTCCAGAATGCAAGATCTCTAATGTGACTCAAAGTAATCTCCTAACTGTAAGCCCCTGCAAAATCAAAAGACAAATTATATACTTCCAACATACAATGGAACCAAATATGCATTCCCATCCAGAAGGGAGGGCTGGAGCACAGTGAGGAGATTCCAGACCAAAACAAACCCCAAAACTAGCAGGGTAAACACCAAATCCAGTAGCTCCATGTCTGGTTTCTGGCATTTTACTTCCAAAGGGCTTAGATGGCTCAGCCCCTCCAACTTTGCTGCATGCACCATGCATCTCTCTTGGGCTGGTACTTCTTCCTGAATGTAGCTCTCCTTGGTAGATAGATGTCTCATGGCTCTAGCATCTTCAACGCCTTCTTCGGTCTCCACTGGCCAGAAGGCTTCACCTTCGCAGCTTTGCACAATGGCTGTGAGGACCTTATTTATGCACACTGCCTGGCCTTGGGGGCTCTCGGAAACCACCAAGGAAGAGCCAGTGACCCCTTCACTCTTGCATCTTTCATGTCTCTAAAGCCAGCATCATTTGACCAACACTGACAGTTTGGGATGGACTCTGGCCTGCTTCATCCACATTGCTAGAAGTTTTTGTGGTTGAAGTTCTCTAGGAAAACCACTTTAGGCTTTTTCTTTTCACAAGGAAGCTTAGATAGGTGGGGAGCACTTGCCTTGGCCCTAACGTTAACCTTCCTAGCGCTCTTTTTCAATCCAAACTGTAGAGTCTGCATTTCTTTCTGCCCCATTTTTCACTGTAGATCTGCATAGTATAATATTCATCATTAGCAGCCATGTCACCATTTCTGTTAGGCTGTCTCGAAATTTCCTCTGTCAAAGAAATTAGCCCATTGCTTTTCAATTTAGCCTTGGGCAAGCTTTTGGGCTATGGACAGACTCCAGTCACATTTGCCAAATATCCCAGTTGCTGCTTAAGTTCTTACTTCCCTCTGGAACTACATTGTTCTCAGGACTACTTTCTTCTAGGCCCCTACTAGAAAGGCCTGTTAAGTTTTGCTTATAGCATTCAACCCCTTTTCTGGTTCAAACTTCTAACGTCTTCCACATTCTTCCAAAAATCCACATGGTGAGATTCTTCACAGCCAACACATCACCACCCTGGTACTTTTGTGTTGCTGTGATACAACACTGAGAATTTACAGAAGGAAGTGTTTATTTGAGCTTATAGTTTCAGAGGGATTAGAGTCCATCATGGCTGGGAAACATGGTGGCAGGAAGTGGCTGGAGCAGAAAGCAGATTGCTCGCATCTTCAGGCAGGCACAGTAAACAGAGAATGACTGGAAATCTGGCAAGGCTTAAGAACTCTTGGAACCTATCTCCAGAGATGTGCTTCCTCTGGTATGACCCCTAAAGCCTCCCCAAACAGATCCAACAACTGGAAACTAACTGTCCAAATACTTGGAGCCTGTGAGGGGCATTCTTTTTCAAACCACCACAAGGCATAAATAAATTATTTTATAGGATCACTTTCTATTATGGGGTGACTTGTGTTCCCAATCTACCTTCCCAAATTCCTATACTGAATTCTGACCTCCAGTTCCTTAGGCTGCACAGGGTCTTTAGAGAAGAAATTAAGTGAAAGTGAAGTCATTATGGTAAATTTTGCTCCAATATGACTGATGTCCTTAACAAAGAGGGAACATCTGAACAGAGACATGCAGGGGACGATGCCATGCGAAGGTGACGGTGGAGATGGGATGATACACCCACAAGGCAAAAATGGGAAAACTCCCAGCCCGAAGGAGGTGAGATGGGGTGGGCTGTCCTTCTGACCTTCCACAGAACCTGCCCTGCCAGCACCCTGGGCTTCTATCACCTTGCACCCCAAGGCACACTGTGTGATTGAGCCCCCGTGTGAGCTCTTTGACATGTTTGTATCCCATCCGTTCTTAAATTTCATGTTGCATATGCTAACTTTATCTCTAGAAAAGCATTTCAAAGGGTACTTCCTTTCGTTTTAGAGCTAGTATCTCTATTAATACAATTTGAACTACAGTGGCTCTTTTGGAAACACATCTTATTCTTAATAATATCCTTACTGTGCAGTCTACTAAATCTGTGGTTAAGCCCATGGCTTCCTGATATTTGTGATAAAATCGGGGATTTCTCAACAAGTGCTCTTTGCACCACTGAGTGCTATTCAGCTGCAGAATGGTTTCACATTGCAGCACATCAAGCTCTTTTGGGACCCTGGTACAAGTCCACCGTTGGTCTCCAGGCTTCATAATATTAACAAATGAAGCATGCCTGCTTTATGCAAAGGAAGTGAGGCTTATGACCCATGGAATGCTGTCAATGGTATTGGGTATTTCTACCAAAGTCCTTGATTAATACTGCCCACATGGGGCCCACAAAGGACTTCTTGAGTGAAAGCCATGGGCCTCCTCCATAAGTGGTTTTGTAGCACTTTTCCCATTCTTAAATACCAGCGTTTTGTGCTCTAGTACCCACCTCCCTTCAACCAGTAAAGCAAGTTTTATCTTTGAGTAGAATTATACACTTCTTTTAAAGAAAATTTTTTTTGGTGTGTATGTGCTATGTGGTAAATTCCACCATGTTTACAAAACACACATGCAACTAAAGACAAAGATCTTGTTGCACATTGCTTTCAGTTTTGAACTGTGCATCCAGTGATTAAATCTAGTGCATATGCCTTATCCCCAAACTTAACAGGGAGCTCTCCTTTCTGGTCTCGGCAGCCCCATTCCTCACTCACACTGGGACCTTAGGTCAGAAAAGACAGTCTAAATGCAAACCTTGCCATCTCCCTTTGCCTATTCTCTAGTCCCTGCTCCTTAGTGACTTTTCTAGTCACTGTGGCACAAGAAATGACTTGTGCAAGGAAGGGTTTACTGTGGCTCATGGACTGAGGGGACAGTTATCCACGGCAAGAAGTTATGACAAGAGCTGCTTATAGCTGTGATAGAGGGAGCTTGCTGACAACTACGCCGATCAGGAGGCAAAGAGGTGAAGGCACGGTGCTACCACGTTCAGACTGGTTCTTCCTCTAGGTAACCCTCTCTGGAGACACCCTCCACGGATACCCGCACACATGTGTTCACTAATGCCTTAGGAGGCCCTTAATCTAATCAAGTGGAGATTGAAATTATGCATCACAGTAGTGATGTCTAAGTCACTCTCTTCCCTTGTAGAAAGCTCAAAGGTTCTGTTGGGGCCATGTTTTAACCTGGTTAATGTGATTAAATGGTGTAAACAATTCAAGTATTTTAATGTAATCTCTCTTTCTCGTACACACACACACACACACACACACACACACACACACACACACATTCTGTGGCCCAAGCTGGTCTTGAACTACAGATCCTCTATACTCAACCTTCCTAGTGCTAGGATTATGAGCTTGCATCACCAGGCCTGCTTAGACTTTGACATCTCAATGACTCCTGGGGCACATTACCACCATGACAGGGGGACACAGTCTTTTTATTTGGGGTCTTTAGTTTGTCCTAACCAAAACAGGCACTCAGAAAATGCTTTTGCTAAAAACATTGACTCCCCACTTAGACCCACAAGGTAGGTACACATAGGGGTCTCTGCCTTCATTCTATGCTTGCCTTCCTTACCTTGGGTCAGACTCCAGCTTTACTCTGCACACAGTCATGTGACTCACTCAAGAGGCATCAGTTTAACTCATTTCATCCCCCTTCAAGGCTGAAGGCACAGAGATAAGTCATTGTCCTAAACCTGTAGCCACTGTGGATCCAAGACCAGCTGATAGACTTGGGGTCACTGGACCTCTTTATTTATTCCCTTTCCCAGTGTGACCACATTGAATATTGGGTATCCTGGCTGAATCTTGTGAGGTAGGGTGAGACCGAGATGACTTTGGAGTCTATTCTTATAAGGTCACTGATCCTGTGCCATCAGCCCTCATTCCATGACTTCATTTAATCTGAATTAATTCCCGAGGCCCTGTATTAGTTTCTTTTCTTGATGCTGTGACAGAATACCCTGAACAAAGCAACTTAATGGAGGGAGAATTTCCTTTAGCTCACAGTTTGAGAGTGCAGTCCATCATGTGGGGAAGTCAAGGCGGCGGGACAGTGAGGCAGCTGGTCGTGTTGCACGCACAGTCAGGCAGCAGGAGAAAGGGATACTGGCGCTCAGCTCACTTCCCCTTTTCATTCAGTCTGGACCCAGCCCAGGGAATGATTCAGCCCACAGAGGATGTTTCATGATTCAGCCCAACTGAGGATGCGTGTTTCATGATTCAGCCCACAGAGGATGCGTGGTTCCACTCAACTAACCTGTTCCAGATAATCTCCCGCAGGCATGCCTAAAGGCTTGTCTCCTAGGTGATTACAAATCCAATGATAGGTCCTGTCAAACATTTTTTAGGATTTATCTATTTTTATTTTATGTGTACGTGCCTGGTCCTTATGGAAACCAGAAGAGGGCACCAAATCTCCTGGAACTGGGTTTACAGGTGATTATGAGCCACCATGTGGGTGCTGGGAACTGAATCCCAGGTCTCTGCAACAGCAGTAAATGTTCTTAACTGCTGAGCCATTTAACTTAAGTTAACAATATTAACCACCATAGATTCCATATCCCAGTGATGACACTATTGTTATTTGAATCTGGGCACTCCATATATAGGGATGGAAGTAGGACAGATTAGACACCACCTCAGTGCCCACTGGGTGTCAGGAACATACAGCCCCTGCCCGCCCTAAGTCATGCTGGTGGAAGATCTGAAATATCCAGGCCATTTTGCCCCAGCTCAGGACACACCAACCAGGAGTCCTTGAGAAGACCCCAGAGTCGGGGGAGAGGGTGCTGAGGAGCAGCAGCAGGGGTGGGATGAAGCTGTGAGGTCGGCTCCCTGCCGAGAGCGCATTATGCATCACCCGCAGACATTGCCACTGGACCCCATTTTAAAAACTTATTTATTTACATTTTGTGTATATGAGTGTATTGCCTGAATGTATGTAAGGGCACCTGTGTCATGCAGTGCCCATAGAGGTCAGAAGAAGGTGCTGGATACCCTGGAATTGGAGTTACAAACAGTTGTTAGCTACCATGTGGGTGATGGGATTTGAACCCCAGTCTTCTGAAAAATCAGCCAGTGCTTTTAATCACTGAGCCATCTCTCCAACACC
Organism: Eospalax fontanierii; assembly: GCA_035773235.1. Taxonomy (NCBI): domain Eukaryota; kingdom Metazoa; phylum Chordata; class Mammalia; order Rodentia; family Spalacidae; genus Eospalax; species Eospalax fontanierii. Next base: position 43,345,691 of record CM069524.1, read on the forward strand.
TGGACCCCATTTTCAAAACACCCTTACCTTTACAAAGATTACTTGGGTTAGGGACGTCTCAGTTCAGCAGCCTTTGTCCTACACTGTTCTACAGGTCAGCCACTAGCCCTGTGTGTGCCCCTCCATAGTGCAGAACTCCAGGGCATACCAGTCGTGACAGATCTACTAGAGAGCACTGCTTTGCATGGGCAATGGTAAGCCTGCTGCCTGGACAGGGCAGGCCTTTGTTGATTGATGGCTTGGGAAGTGGCCTTGCCACCCCTGGATGGACCAGCCTGATGTTGTCCAGTTTGCTCATGGCTCGCCATAGAACAAGATACACCATGAGTCAATGCCTGTTCATCAATGGATGAGAGATGTGTGTGAGGGTCTTCCCATTGTAGGCACGGTGTGGGGGTGGCCACCATTTGGTGGGTGTATTTGATAGGGATTAGGTAATGGGTGCTGAAGCGGTCTGCAGCACGCACTGACACAATGCCAGCAGAAGGCTGCTCATTAGCTGCAGACATTCGTTCAAGCTATTACTAAATGCTTGCTGCCATGAGCAATTTATCAAGAACCCATCTATCACTGGGCATGCGAGGCCATTTAACAGGGCCAGTCAAATCGTCTAATCTTATTCCAACATTGTGAATCACTAGTTCTCTCTGCTCCTCTCTGAGGAGGGGGCTCTACGAGATGGACCATCACCGACAGCTTGTCACAGCTTCAGGGTCCTGACTGAGCAGATCTGCAGACTGCAAGAGAGAGGAATGCGTGCCCATCTAAAATACAGTGCTGAAGCCACCCAGCTCCGACCCGGAGACTGCAGGTTTCCTGGCATTCGGCAGCAGGCAGATCCAGCTCCTCCATCTCTGCATCTTCCTACAGGAGTATCTCTTGTTTGGGGTTTGAATTCCTCATTTGGAAACTGCTGTGACTTCAAACTCTTTTTAGATACATCCCTGTTTCATATTGGGTACCTGCCTCTCCTCCCGCATTTCTCTGAATTGTCCCATTTCTGTCACTTTTTGACACCAAGGGTCTTCACAACATGGCTCAGAAAATGTTCTAGTTCTCCCAAGTAAATGTTAACTTTTTCTGTTATGTACTCCACGCATTTATCACCTTCCTCATGGGTAACTTCGTGTGTACTTTAGTTACATCAGTTGCCTGTCATTCAATTTCATGCAAATAAGACACAGGAGGAGGAAAGAGATCATTCAGAAAAGCAACATAGAAGCCTGGCATGGACTCGTCTCATCTCAGCACATAGGAGGTAGAGACAGGAGGATCATTCTCTGTACATAGTGAGTTCAAGGCCAGCCTGGGCCACATGAAACCCTGTGTCATCCCTGCCCCTAAAGGAAGCAACTCAGCCTTGCCAGAGGTACAACACCCTCTTAGACTGTTGTTTCTGCCCTGTTGGAAGATTGTGAAGCTCTTTTGGACCCTCCCACTTGCGACCAGGAGGTAGAGCTCATGGCTCCTGGTGCTCCAGGGTGAGAGAGCTGGCTCAGTCCCTTCTGCCTTCTTGCCATGTTGTTATTTGCCATGCTGTGTACTTCAGGGACGTCCTGCCCTGGCCTCATCACACAAACACGTCTCTCGGACCCTTTTCTTCCTCAGTTACACACTGCACTTTCCGACTGTATGTGACCAGACTAAATGGCTCCGTGTTTTGCTTCTTTGACTGCTGGCTAGCATGTTGCCAGTCTCCTGGACTTCTGTGTGCTCCTCTCCCGGCCTCCCGGCTCTGCTCCTCCTAGTGCTGGCATGTTGTGGGGTATCCTGTGTCATTCCAGATTTTCTAGTGTCAAATGCTGTACCCGTTTGTTCCTCTCCTTTCTTGAGACCCAGATCCAGCCGCCGTATTTATTCAGAGACTCTGGGCTGCAATCTCCCTGCTGCCTCTACAGCCATGCTTGCCGGAAGTGATCCTCCCACCTCCCCCAGAGACATGCCATCGTAGTAATAATTTTCTCTCTTGTCTACCAACCACCCCTAACCCAAGCCACCTTCTGCCTCCTTCGTGGCACCCCAAGGGCTTCCTGATAGCCTATTCCTGATCACTCTTCTGATTGCCCCACTTTCTTTCTTGGTCTTCTTCACCCAGCTCTGAGGCCCTCGAGGTGCTACAAGCTGTGGCACCTACTTGAGAGCTTCATCCCTGACCTTCTGTGTGCAGGCCCTCGCCCCTCCCACCTGCCGTGTGCAGCACCTCACCCCTCCCACCTGCCGTGTGCAGCACCTCGCCCCTCCCACCTGCCGTGTGCAGACCCTCACCCCTCCCATCTGAGTGTGCAGCACCTCGCCCCTCCCACCTGCCGTGTGCAGACCCTCGCCCCTCCCACCTGCCCTGTGCAGACCCTCGCCCTCTCACGTGCTGTGTGCCCGTTTCTCACCTCTTGCCCTCTGTGTACCAGGCCCTCGGCTCTGTCCAAGGGTAGCCCTGACTCTCCCTCAGGAAGGAAAGGGTTCAGTTCTTGAGCAATGCTTCTGCGCCATTTCACTCTTCCCAAGCTGGGTCTCATCCGCTATCACTTCTCCGTGGGACGTTCCTGGCTGGGCTCTGAGAGGCTCCACCTGCTGTCCTGTTCCACAGACACTCTCTCTGTGTTTCCCAGCGCTCGACCCAAGCTCATGTTTAAACATTCATGTCCTGCCTGTTTATTAGCTGTCTCCTCACAAATCTGTATGTTCTTGAGAACAGGGATGACGTCTGACTCGATCACGTCTGCGGTCCCAGCGCTTGGTACTGTGTCTGGCCTGGAAAGTGTCTCTGATGAGTACAAGGCCACAGCTCAATAACTAAGTCCTTCTGGTCATATTCATTCATGAATTCTTGCTCTGAGGTAAAAAAAAAAAAAAAAAAATTCCACTGTCTCACTCTTCTTATCTGTGCAAGTCCCCGGCTAGTAGATACAAAGACCGCGGCATAGCCCTGTGAATGGTCTTACAGTCGGCATAGCCCTGTGAATGGGTCTTACAGTCGGCATAGCCCTGTGAATGGGTCTTACAGTCTTTAACAGACAAAGCATGCTTTATCATTTTCAATTTCAAACAGTCACCTGGTCCGTACACGACCTTGCTGTTCTTTCCTGTGTGTGTGACCGATCATGCGCACACTGAGCATTCGTACTCACGACACCCGTGCTCGTTCATCTACCTGAGGCCCTCTCTGGTCCACTTCCTGCTCTGGGAGTCTCCAGGTTGAGGTTAGATTTCTGCTTCCACAGCTGTCTTCCTTGGAACAACCATTCCAGTGCTCTCTTCAAATATACCGAGTCCAGGAAAGAGCAAGGTGCCCACTGAGGGTGAGTTTACACCCATCTCTCTCCAGGGCTCTCCCTAATGTCCGGAGATATTTCTAGCTGTCACACTGAGGGATGGTGGTGCCACAGACATCTAACATGGCTAATGATCTCACAGGCCCAGGAGGCCCCAGGATGGAGTCTGACCTGGCTGACTAGTATTGGTTGTTATGAGGGAATTCCTAACAGAAACAACTCAAGTAAGGAAGGATTCATTCCGGCTCGTGGATCAAAAGACATTATCTACCATGGGGTGGGGGAAAGGCATGGCACTTTGAGCCTGTGGTCTCTGGCTACCTTGTGCCAGCATTCAGGAAGCAGAGAGCTTGGGTGGGAAGCAGAGGAAGGTCAAAAGCTCAGTGCTCATCCCCAGGTTTGTAGCAGTTTCCTGGGAATTGAAAGATTCTGTCCTGGAGAGAAGCTCTTTAAGCCTCAGGAAGTTCTAAAGGCAGAACTGTTAAGACTCAGAAAGAAAACAACTCACATATCCCAGGAAATTCCTGAAACCAGAGGCAGAAGACCCCTGCCTCCTCAGGGTTATATAAGTAGTCAGGGCTGCTGAGAGGAGAGTCTCCTGCCTTGGAGCTTCTTGCCAGTCATGCAGAAAGATCCAGGGTTCCAGTTTTCATGAGTTGTCACCCATGCTGGGGTGGGCTTCTGGTGATGCAGCTGTCTTTGAGACATCTATGCTCCTACAAGTCACCCCAATAAACTCATTGCTTTATAAGTTGGACTTTGATGGTAGCATCGTTTTGATCTGTTGTTAGTTCCCTTTCTGGGGAGAACAGACATTTGTTTGCCTCTCCCCAGAGACAGTGTCACACCAGCAGCACCCCTGTGACCTGCGTCCTCTAGATGAAGCTCACTTTCCACAGCCTCCTAAGTCTGCACTAAACAGCCCAGGAGCAAGTGTTCAGAAAAGTACATCTGTGGGGGCCATTTCACACTCCACCCACTTTGTGCCAGAGTCCCAAGGGTTAGCAACATTGCTGTATGTATTGATTGAGTCCTTTTATTCTGTTCTTTCCCCCTGAGATAATGGAGATAATGAGTTATCTTGTAAACGCATCAATTTATACTCTTAAAAAAGATTGCATTTTGTTTACATCCATCTGGGCTTCCAAATTATTTGCCTTGGGTTTGGAAACCTATTGACTTTAAACTTGTGGATCAGGGAAGGTTATTCCTTTTAATAACTTTATTAAGAAACACACACAAGGGGCTGGAGAGATGGCTCAGCAGTTAAAAGCACTGGCTGCTCTTGCAGTGGACTCAGATTCAGCTCCCAGCACCCACATAGCAGTTAAACAGTTGTCAGTAACTCCAGTTCCACGGGATCCAACACCCTTCTCTGGCATGTTGTGGGTACCACATGAACGTATTGCACTTACATACATGTAGTCAAAACACTCATACATAAGATAATAAAAATAAATGAATCAAGAACACGAATAAGAATGTTATTGTAGTAAATATACAGTTAATTTACACACTAGCCATTCATTTTCTGTCTCTGAAATGGTTACAGATCAGAGTTGTAGAGAAAGGGTGTCTCAGTCATCAAGCAGTAATGAAAAATGTATACTTTACAGACACCCAGAAGAAGATACACAGCCAGTTTCCTTTGCTCTGGGTACCTGAGGCCAGGTGTGTACACGAGACTTGGCCATAAGACTGCCACACTTCTCCCCCGCGTCCTGAGGTGGCAGAAGAATCCATTCATTCAAACAGCACAGATTTGTGCTGCTACTCTGAGATAGCCAAGCTCTTGAGTCCCCTAAACCATGGGCCTCACTTCTGGCTGGCCCTGCCTCTCTCTTGCTCTCCACTACACACTGCTGCCTTTCATTTGGCCCAGGAAACAGATGTTTGAATGCATTTTCATTTCAAAGCAGGACGCTTTCATCTCCAATCCAATGCAGAGTGACATGCACGGGAAGCACGTTTCCTTGGCTGCTTGACACTGCTGCGGAAGGACTTTTAGTCATCTATAGTTCTGTGATTTGAAATGTCACATGTGTCAGTGGGCCAGCTTCCACTGGTTGCTTGGGCGTCCTAGCCTGCTGGAGGGAGCTGTCCTCCCACTGTGAAGACTCAGCTCATGACAGCCTGCTGGGCACTCTCAGTCTGGTTCTGAGGCTAGCCAGAGGAGAGGCTTGCAGGAAGGTATGCACATGCCCCCATACCTGAAGGCCCTCTCTCTAGTAGCTTTGCCAGAGCCCTAACCGCCACATGGCCTGTGCCCAGTACTATCCCCATGGCTGCCATCCTTAGCTGCTGAGCAGTCCCTTCTCTCTCTGGGGTCATTTTGAGAGTGTGGCTTGCATTGTTTTCACAAGTGCAGAGAAGCAGACTCTAGCATCCCACTCGTAGCCTCAGAATGAATAATTAACATTTTAACATGGCATCATTTCTTTTACAAAGTAGTTTGGTTTTCTGGTTTGGGCTTTTGTCTTCCTGATTTGAAGGAAGGCAGAACTTTCTGAATTCACGTCTGACCTCTGATGGTCTCACCTTTTCCTCTGAGCTCCTGTAAGGAGAGTTGAGATGCTTCCAAGGAGGGAAGGTACCAGCTGCAGGGCCTGGAGTCTTCCCTGGGCCCCTTACCAGTACACCCTTCCAAACCTCTCCAACACATAGCTCTTAATGTATCTTTCTTCCCCTGGGCTCAGCCCCAACAAGGTTCTAAGGATCATAATTAACTACTACACAGGACAGGCACCTGCACCCCATTGCAGTATGACAGACACCAAGCTTCCTCCTGTGGACACAGAATTTCTAAGTGCAGACAAACAGACCCAGACTGATAGACTCCTTGGGACAAGCCTGTCATATGGGACAAACTGGTGCCTGGTTTCTTTCCAAAGGAAGAGGTAACATGAGATGCCACAGATACTGCTTGACATTTTTGTCTAAATGTCCATGGCATATCTCTGCTCTGAGTCCTTTAAGTGTCATGCAGTGATAACTTTTTAATATCATATTTACAGAAGGTCTTGTTTGTGGGGAGGGTTGTGTGGATTTTAGGCAGAAAATGGGAAAATTAAAAGGACAAAGATGAGTTTGATGGAATTCTTATTGTCATGACAAGGAACGATCTTTAGTCACAGGGCCCTTGGTTGCTGCAGGAAAACCCTGACTGCAAAGAAAGCTTGCTGCTCACCCACAGGCATTAGGGAGGAAGTGCTGGAGAGACAAACCTGAAATGCCACAGTAATTAACATGGCATGTGGTCGTGCCCACTGTGTGCCTGCTGTGTGCCTGCCATGCGACTGTGTGCCTGCCATGCGGCTGTGTGCCATCAGGAGGCTGCAGAGGGGGCCCTGTTGCTGCCATCTCTGGGCTGTTCTTCTCCTCCAGACCCAGTCAGCCAGTCATTTGTGTCCATTTGCTCAGTTTTAATAACACACCTCTGCCCTTGCCATCCTGAACAGGCCTTCCCTTTTACTGTGTAGACCTCCAGCATCCTCTTCCTGTGAACCTGGGAGCCCGAGATTCTCTCCCTCTGACACACCATTAGAGGAGGAATCCTGAATGGGGTTGCTGACTCCATTTGATAATGGGCCCACTGTGTCAGTCCCTTCTCAGCCCTCTTTTCATCCAGCCACGACTGTGACTTCTAGACTAGTGCTCCGCACAAAAAAAATAAAAATAAATAAAAATATGAATCATACTTTCGATCTGAATATTTGTTATCTGTTTTACAAAGGGCCAATTTCAGCATATACAAAAAGCATTCCTAAATCAATGACAAGAAAGATGAAGGATATGATAGAGAAATGGAAAATGAATAGTTTTCCATTAAAAAAAGAGTACTTGCTCTTAAATTTATCAAAATATGTTGTAATCCATGAATAAAATGAAGCCTGAAAATTATTATCTACTCACAAAGGCCTGAGCTGCCACCCTCATCTTTCACAAAGCTCTAAGAGAGCAGTTCCCCCAAGATCCTGTCTCAGAAAGCTCACTACTGCTGGCTCTTGTCCTATGTCGCAGGCCCTGACCTTCCTGTTCCCAGAGCATTTGCTTTAGAAAACTGGCAAGTATAAATCTTTTCTCTGTCCTTTTGAGGTGTAGTGTGCAACCTGGGAGTATCTTACTCCAGGGCTTGAGAAGACAAGGCTGTGTCTCCCTGTCTCACAGGATGGTGGGATGGTGGGAGCTTCAGAAAAGTGCCCCTGAGCCAACACAGATGATTAATCACAGTCCCCACCTTCCTCAGAACGTCCTGGACGCTGCCTTCAGCACAGCCAACCATTGTAGAAGCCTCTGGCCTCGGTGGACTGAGCTACATCTGTGCTGGAAGGTCTCCCCTGCCACAGTATTCTGAATGGCCCAGAACACTTCCAAATCTGGAAAAAAACTGGTTTTAGTCATTGACTATTAGGTTAGATGACTTACTGTGAAGACTAGCACAGTGTGCTTGAGGTGGCTGGTCCTGTAACTAAAGCTGAAACCCTGTGCTATTGGCTCTTGGCCTATGGGAGAATCAAGAGTCCAATGTGGTCACAGTTCCCTGGGCACCCACCTCCTGTAACAACCGAAAAACTGGCACCCTGCTGATGGACTTCAGGTTTGACGTCAGAAACTTCCAGAAAAATCCCAGAAGTACCTGTGGACATCCCGCTGCTCCTGGGCCAGCAGAGGGCACAGACAGAAGCTTCCAGGCCTCCTGGGCCTTGCACTCACTGTGTCCCTTCTGCTACCTTTTACATAGGACGACAAGAACAGTTCAGACTAAAGGAGGAGAAGGAGGTACCTCCACTCCGGTTGCCATGGATACACCCTTCACCACTTGACTATGGCCAGCAAGCACTGACCTGGGGCTCCTGTTGACACTTCTTCAAGGACAGTCTCAAGATATCACCAAAATTCCTCTAGTCACAAGTCACACTAGGCAACTCTGGCCTTCCTCTCTCAAGGTTCAACGTTTTCTTACCAAATAAGAAAACAACGAAACTAAGAACAGTGGTCATAGCCATTCGCACCTTCAGAATGTCATAATCGAAGGGCTTTGAGTGTTGTTCACAGTCCCCATCTCGAATCACCCTGCAGTAAGCCCCTGTGTACTACTTGGGGCACAGAGACAAGGGAATGTCCCAGGGCCTCACGGCTGTGAAGGATGACTCCCAGCATGTGGCTGGGGCACCAGTTCTATGCATCCTCACCCGTGGTGGTCAGGAACAGGCACCGGTCTGAGGAGCCAGCATCTGAAGAGAAGGGGAGTGCACAGCTGTAGTGTGGGGAGAGATTTGGGGGATGAAATCCCTCCACAGCTGGGTCCCTCTGTACTGCGAGACCCTCTGGGGCAGGACCTCTGATGATCACTCTCACAAAGCTGCTTTCCTGGGAAGCCCTGGCATACACTTTTGTAACTACCCCAGGTACTGGTACATTTTCTTCCTTGGGGCAGTCCTCATTCATACACGGATGCAGCTGTTGCTCTTAGTACCATGAACATCAAAGATGCAATTTTGATTATGTCTCATGTCCAAGAAACTCGGTTTCTCAAAGTGGTAATAATTTTCAGGCTTCATTTTATTCATGGATTTGAGCATATTTTGATAAATTTAAGAGCAAGTACTTTTTTTAATGACAAACTATCCCTTTTCCATTTCTCTATCATATCCTTTATCTTTCTTGTCGTTGATGTAGGAATGCTTTTTGTATATGTTGAAATTGGCCCTTTGTGATACCAATAACAAATATTTAGATTGAAAGTATGATTTGTGTTTTTATTGGTTATGCTGTTATGTGGAATGCCTATGGGTTTGTCTAGACACAAATTTTGATACTTTCAACAAGTTCAATGAATGAACGTGTGATGGTTAGTTTTAATGTCAACTTGTCATACGGGGCATTGTCCTGATGACCCTAATTCATATGGGAAGACCCACTTCAAGTGTGGGCGACACCTTCTGGTAGAAGCCCAGATAAAAGGGCCATGGTAGAAGAAATATTTTTGCTTTTTGCTTGTTTGGTCTTCCCTGTTAATTCAGCCTGTTGCCGCTGTTCGTTCTAATGACATCAGAACTAGTATTTCTAAGCTTCCGTCACTGACTAAGAACCACCAGCTCTCCAGGGTCCTTTCAGGCTTTTGGAGTGAAGTTGGGACTGCTGAAGCACCCAGCCCCATGGACTGACAACTACTGGGTTGTCAGTCTCTCTGATGTGAGACAGTCACTGTTACTGCACAGTCGAGGCACCTGACTTCAAGGACCAAGTGACTACCTGAGAGGCTCTCATGTGTGATTCTTGAAATTGTATCTATATGTCCGTTTTATCAGTTCTCTTCCTTTAGAGAGCCCTGACTAATACTGAAGCTTTCCTTCCTTGAGTCAGAGGGGTCTTTCCCATCAATGTTCTCCTGGGGTTTCCTTCCAGTCATTTGATGGTTTTTATTTTATTTATTTAGTTTTATGTCACTCAACGTGGGGTTTACTTTGGTTTATAATGCCGGTTTGGAACACAGCTGTTTTATCCCAGCTAATGGCTCATTTGTCACATCCAATAATCTATTGGTTTTCACTGCTGTTCAGTGACACTTACATTCTAATCTAATCGCCACCTACATTTGGTCTTAGTTCTGGACTCTTCTTTCTCTTTTCTGGAGTCGATGGATCCTCCACACTGTCAGAAACACTGAAGTGTTCAGGAGTCTATGGATGTCAAGCAGAGATAGATAGTTCTGTCTTTCAGCATTGTGGTTTTCCTGGGTAGATGGATGGAAGAAATACAGAGAGAGATAATAGATGACAAAATGTTGTCATCTGAAAATGTTATCACCCACTAATGTCCACTGCTTAGACACTATGAAAATGTAAATGTTTCACTCACAGGACAGTGGTAAAGTACCAAAAACACACCCTGCATGCCTGCTTCCAGTTCTTCTCTCTCTTGCTCTCTCTCTCTCTCTCTGTAATTTATCACCAATCTGTCAGCTATCATTTATTATCTATTATCTATCATTTACATATCATATATTATCTCTCTCTGTATTTCTTCTATCTACATAAATCTGTCATCTATCTAGCATCTATTAATCTATTAGTGTGGTGATTTGAATGAGACTGTCCCTCATAAGCTTCAAGTGTTTGGACATTCTATCCCCAGTAGGTGGTGCTTTTAGGGGGGTTAGTAGGTGTGGCCTGGCTGGAGGAAGCACATCGCTAGGGATGTGTTTTGAGAGTTCTTAAACCTTTCCAGATTGCTAGTTTCTCTTTGCTTCTTGTACCTGCTTCACGTTCTCCTCCAGCCACCTCTGCCACCGTGCCTCCCCGCCATGATGGACTCTAATCTCTCTGAACTGGAAGTCAAATAACTATTCCTTTTATAAGGAATTGCCATGGTCACAATTTTTATATCACAGCAACAGAAAAGTAACTGATACAATTATTTATCATGTATCATCTTGCTGTCAGTTATCTATCTTTCTTTTATCTGTCTACTACCAATCTATCGTTTATCTATAATCTATCAATATACTGTCTATCTCTGCCTCCAAAGTGCTGGGATTAAATGTACATGCCACCATGCTCAAGTAATCAAATTCTATTATCTACCTATCATCTATCTATCTATCTATCTATCTATCTATCTATCTATCTATCTACTCTCTCTACCTAGGTCTAGAAGTCAGTGTCTTCCCACAGCTCCTAGGTGAGAATCTGACTACCATATGATAGTACTGGGTATAACTGTTAGATCAGGACCTGACCAGGGAGTCCTCGTAACTGAATTGGTGACTGTGTAAGGGAGCCTAGTGGACAGCCCCTGCACAGGAGGATGCTGCAGAAAGGGGAGTTGGCATGTGGGCAGCTCGGCACTGAGGGATGGACAGAACACTGCTGCTACTTTAGAGTTCTGGCTCAAGAGCCCCTAGGCTCAGGGGCTTCGTCCATATAGTCTCAAAGGATCCAGATGCCCGCACTCTACTGGTTCGTCTCCAGGTGCTGGCATGCACTGGGGTCCCTTTTGAACTACCCTTGCTGGACATCTGGGAGCATGGCATCTGTGTGGATGGGAGACTGTCGTTCTACCACAAAGAGGGCAGCAGTGGTTTCTCTAAGAAAGTCAGTTAAGGTTCTTCTGCAGGGAGATTGTGGAGGAGTCGGGGAGGAGATGTGAAATCAAGAGGCTGGGAATTATTTCCCTAAAAGTGTCTGTACCAACTCTGGTGCTCACAGGAAGCTTTGGGTACATCAGGTAGCTAAGTAGGCAAGTGTGACCTGGTCCTTCCGTGGCAGGGCCCGGGGCTCTTGTTCTTGTGCATTTCTAAGGTTTCTCTTGGACCATGTAGCTTCATTTTGCAGGAGGAAAATTGTCACAGCATCCTCTGACAGGTCGATGCGTGTCTATTCCATACCAGCACTTTGATCGCCTTGTTCCTGGGTTCTCACTGCCCTCTGGCTCCTGGAATTATGAGAGTCAGGGTGTGAGCTGACCCTTCTCTTCTGTGCATGAGTCCTAAGGGCCATGTCACTCCAGTTGCCTCCTTTTAGCTTGTAGAGTCCTGACTCCTTTGCTTTGGAATGGGCTCACAGTCATCTACCTTTTGTACAGAAAGAAGCTGCCAGTGACCCTTGCAGCCTCCACAGCTGCCCCTCAAGTAGCACTTTGTCTTAACAGTGCTTGGGGAAGTTAAATTTTCCTTCATGTTGGGGCCTTTGGAGAATTGAAATTAGGTCTGGTATGACAGGTTCTCATATAACATGTGACACAGACTGAAGCTGGCCAGTCATTCCCTGTAACACTGAAGAGTTCACTTCTTGGAGAAAGCCAGAGGACAGACTCAAAATCAATGAAATTCCTTCTTCATTCAGCACGCTCTTTTAGAATTATATGATATGCTTGGAAGAGGAAATGAGCCTTTTGTTTTGGCCATGTTTACACACACAGAAGGAGAAAGAGAACGATAGCAGGAGGAGGGGGTGACTAATTTCTCCTGCTCAGAGGCCCAGAGGTTGCCAAGCAACAGATAAAAGGAAACAGCTACAAGGTGGGAACCTTTATGAAGCTCTTGGGTATGAACTTGCCTCAGAGTGTGGCTCCTGGGACCCTGGGCACCCATTCCGAGTGGGAGTAGCCCTCCATGATGTCACGATGTGATGATGTGTGTCTGGCTATGTAATCTCCACCTAGAAGCCTTCCCGGATGCTCAGGAAGGAGTGCTCTCTCCTTTGGGTTTACACTCTACTGCTCTCTGAAAGATGCCTTCCTCCGCACCCAGTGTGCGGTAGACAGCAAACACCCACGCAGCACTACCTGCACGTTTGTCCACCTTGTCGAGTCCTTGCCCGTTTGCTGGCATTCCTCTCCCTCTCTGGCTTTTAGTGGATTGGGTGACTGGCCTGCTGCTAATGGGTATAGGCATGCCTGAGGCCAGTGGAGGCCAGAGAGGCATTGGTGTAGTTGGGGCTTCTTTGTCCTAATGATCTGTCTGGCCAGAAAAACTTGGCTGAGAAGAGAAAACGCAGAAGGAGCTAGGTTGAGGTAGGCATCTCAACTGAGGCTATTCTGGGAACACTGCTACCCTAAGAACCCTGACACATGTGCAAGCCCAATGAGGCCTAAAAGCACTGACCACTAATGATACGTGGTGAGCCTGAGCCCTGGTCAGCAGAACCCGATGGAGCTGGGGATCCAATGAATATTTTTTGTTTTATCTAAGCTCTCATATTTGTTACTTAGCCTTATTGAGGCAGCAGATAGCTAATACACTAACCTGACTCTTAGCATGCTGGGAACTCATCAAAACCACACCAAAAGATCAAATGTTGGAAGTAGACAAATAACTGCCAACAAGATCTTACAGCCTGGTGCACACGTGGCTGCTGTGCCACCCATGAGGGCTCGTCAAAGCACGTGACGTCACAGAGTATGAAATCACGGTTTGTAAATTCACTAATTTTGTTAGTCTTCACTGACCATTCATCTGGCAAATTTGGGATTTAATCAAGCAGACATGGATACTGAGTGACCTGGGTGGGAAGCTGAAAAAGATCTGGAGAAAGGAGACGCTAGCCTCAGTTTCACTCCCTGAATTCCAAGGGCTCACTGATAAATCTTAGAATGATTTAAGTTTCATTTTTCCAGAAAGCTGAGAGGAAGGAAAATAAACAGAGAAAAAGGGTCACATTTTAGCAGAACAGCCGCGTGCCTGTTACAGACACATGTGCATTTCTGTTCGTCATTACGGAGGTATTTGTGTGCATGCCAAGTGGGCTACATGCCTTTAGATTTAAAAAGCCAGAGAAAGGTGGTTTTAATAAAGTTTCCTAATGTCACAGAACAAGCAGTAATAACATCCTGCTTCCAATCTCTGGGAAAACAAAAGTTCTTTTTGAAACGTGCTTTTTTTTTCCTTCCAAGAATTATTTTCAACTAACGAGAGGAGGAAGGAGCAGTGTGAGCCCCGAGCCAACAGCCCCACGGACTCCTAGCTGTCCTTTTTATGTGGTTGCTTGGTGATATTATTAGAGGTTCAGAGTTACCCTGCAATCAAATGAAATAACCAGAAAGCTGAAGGCACAGACCCTTTGAATGCGGTCACCGGGGGAAACTGGCTTCCCGTTTCTCTCACTGGTCAAAGTGGCCGATGACCTCATGTGAAATCCGTATACGCAGGTCTGTGCCTTGTGACACAGCGCTGGTTCCGGGAGGAGATGTGGCTGGTCCTCATGTGAGTACTGGCAACCCTTTAAGTCAGTGCAGTTACATAACAGTGAAGCCATGCAACTTGATCTCTGCGTCATGGAGGCATCTCTGGCAGCCTCTCAGTGATGACCTCCGCAGCACTTGGGAAGAGCCACACTGGGCTGTGAGTCACAGGGGATCTGTACCTGCTCTGAGCACTGAGGTTTTAGTCCCAGAAGTGAAACAGCTGGATGTTATCATTTATTTGCTTTATGGGTTCTGCCGGTGGCCGGCATGTTGGGCAGAGTGGCAGAACAGAAACTACTTGTAGATCTGCTGTCCTGGGAAAACCCTGCGTCAGTCATCAGCTTGTTCCTAGAAAGGAAGGGGGTTTGAACGGCATCCCTTGGTGTCTGACAGTGTCCTGAAAGGAGGTGCTGACCTCAGTGCTATGTATGATGGATGGAGACACTCAGGGGCGGAGCTGTCCTTAGTGGACAGGCAGAGACAGACATTTCTAAGGATAACTGGGCACTTGCTTAGTAGCCTGTGGAATTGTGACAGGTAGGACAGGGCCCCGGGGGCCATATCAACGGTAGTCCCATCCGCTAGCCACTTCCTCCAGAGCCCCAGCCCAGCTTTCAGGCTCACTGCTTTACTCTCTCTGAAGTGTTCAAAGGGGTGATGACAAAATCCTGTGGTTTCCAAGTACACGCTTAACTCCTTGACCAGCTGTACTCAATGATTCTTACTTCTCTTGTGCTAGAGAGAAAGAAACGGAGGCTGAGAGGCTATCTCTGACCCAACCTGCTTAGCAAGGACACCCACACCCCATGTCTACCTGGATACAAAGCCTGTGTGATACTGAGATTGTTCAGTGTGTGTGAAGCAGTGGTTTGTCAGTCACCAGCCCTGAGGCGCTCCGGATACCATGCTGTGATGTGGTGATCATCAGCACCTGTAACTACAGCAGAGGACTCTCCATTACAGTGAGGAACACATCTGATCAGTTGAGGAACTTAAAAGCCTGAAGCTTCCTGAGGAGGTGGGACCTCGGCTTTAGGCTGAGTCACAGATACCCTGTCTGAGTTTCTTTTCTGTCTCTCTGCATCTATCATCTATCTATCTATCTATCTATCTATCTATCTATCTATCTATCTATCTATCATCTATCATCTCTCTTACCTATTCATCATCTATTATCTATCATCTACCTATCTATCTATCTATCTATCATCTCTCTCACCTATTCATCATCTATCATCTATCTATTATCTATTATCTATCATCTACCTATCCATCTATCCATCCGTTCATCCTTCCAGCCATCCTTCTCCATGTATGTACTATCTCCTGTTGGTTCTGGTTTTTTCTCGGAAACCTCTCTAACCCAGATATGCCTTACTCACATTTCTCACACAGATTTTTCCCCTGGCTTCTCAACATTGTGACAGTACCGTGAGATGAGATCGACACAGACAACGTAGAAGAGAGCTGGGTCTCAGAACAGCACTGTTTCATCAGTGAGTGCTTCCCGTAAACCCTGTAAGAATTAAACAGGTTTGGCACTGTCAGTGCAGAGCCTTGTCCTCTTGGGCCAGGATCATCATATCAAACCACTCAACCTGGCTGGGGATGAGCCTGCTTGCTTTACTCCCTCAAGATTGGACTGTCAAGACTGAACTGTTTTCCAGCCCATGCCTAGGTTCTCAGACATGAGGTACACATTAATGGGAGATAGATATGGCTGCAGATGTGATCCTGGTATGTAGACACAGCATATGGATGTGGGCATAGTTCAGGTTCAAAGGTGTACATATAGAGATGTGAAGGCAGATAGATAGATGATATATAGAAGATGGATGAGTGGATAGATAGAAGATAGATGGATAGATGGATGGATGGGTGGATAGACAGATAATTGATATAGATGGATGAATGGATGGGTGGGTGGGTAGATGATAGATAGATAGATAGATAGATAGATAGATAGATAGATAGATAGGCTTTGTATGGTGACTAGTGGTCTGTCCATGTCCTCTTTGCCTAGACTGTGTCCTTTCTGCCTTCTTTTCTCAAGACTCTTCTGCTAAAAAGTCATTCAAAAAAGAGGAAAGATATTTAGATGGATTTACAACATACATTTCCCAATGCTATCTGTGGCTCTTTTGATGACCTCTGATGTTTTCTAGTATATTCTCTTGGCTCACTATAATGCTACCTCAACCTAAGTTTGCCAGCCCCTGCTCTAGCTTCCTGTGTCCTGAAAGTGGCCAGCCCAACATTCTCAAACCCTATGACTCTGAAGGACATTTCTTCACTCTCTCGTCCTTTCCTCGTTTGATAAACAAAGCCTGCACTTTCACAGTCCAAGTCCCTGTCCACCCAGCATGGGCCACTTCTCCAGGCGAGATCTCTCCTTCTGTGGCTCATGGAGAATGTCTTTTTTAGCCCAAACTTCTAGTTCCTTAGTAAAGATTTCAGGAGTAAGAGCATATGGAGTAAGAGGCATATTTGGAGACCATGTTTCTCATCCCCACATTTTGCTGTTTGAGGAAGACTCTGCCAGAGTTGAACTTCGCCCATCTCTCAGTGTTGGGCTGACCTGTGGCTGCAGTGGCCAATGGAATGTTAGACCTGAAATGCCAGCATTTGGCAGGAGAGGTCTTCTGTCAGGTGCTTGCTGGTGTCCCCATGAGAAGACGCCCAGGCAAGGATGCTGAACAGAGAGGGAGGAGGACTGTGGAGCAGTCATAGACTACCACATCTCATGACTACAGCCACTCTTGACCGTGAGTGAAACCCATCAAAATGAGAGGAACCACCCCTCCTAAATACTAATAAGCATATATCAGAGATAAATGCTTATGATTTGGAGGTACTGAACTTCGGGCTGATTCCTCCACAGCCCTATTGTGTCAAATGACAACCAATCAACAGGAAATTGTGTGTGTGTGTGTGTGTGTGTGTGTGTATTTTAACCAAGTACTCAGTTAATTCCGGTGCTGGGTGTTGTGTAGCCTGAAATTTGAGAATGCTTAAAAGACAGTGAGTGACTGTTAGAGAATAGGCTTTTTGATCCCAGATGCTTAAGTATATTTTTTTCTTTTAAGCCCAGGACAGATCTTTTTTTTTTTTTTTTTTTTAATGTATATGCCTTTTATGGGCATCCTTTTAGTCGATGATATGGGTTTCCTTTTAATCTCTTCATGTGATATATTAAAATATCCTCGTGTTCCTTGAATAATTTCACTTGATCATGAACTATTGTCATTCTAATACAGACTTGGTCTGAAATTGCAAGTATTTTATTTGGAATTTTAAGAAGCCTATTCTTAGCATGTCACTTTCTTTTCTGTAGCACCTTTGTCAGTCTTGGGGCTCAGAACCGTGCGGGCTTTGGGAGAAGTGAGACCTTCCTGTAACTTCCTCCGTTCCAGCGCAGCCTGGCAGCTTATTGTCTGACAGCTCAGAGCTGGAAAGGGCAAAGCCCCCAACCCCAGACTTGGCTCCTTTGGGAGAACAATGCTTTGATAATAATTCATTTTTATAAGAGATTGTTATATGTTTATACAGTATACTTATTCTTCAATAGGATTTGGGGGAAAAAACCCTCTATTTCCTATCCTTACCCCTAAAACCAAACCACCCCATTTCTATAAGAGTTTCAAGATGTGGTCAGAGAGTCAGCCATGTGTAATGGGGTGTTACCAAGTTATTAACTGAGTCTTCTGCACTCTGTATTCTCTATTTTGTGTAGTGTATTTTCTCATTTTGGGGGGAAGCGTTTGCCAGATGTTTGCCATTCTGATTAGTTTTCTTCTTAACTCAGAGAACAGGCCCTTAACTGTGCCTATCAAGTCCCGTTTTATTCTATTTTTGCCATCCATTTTCTCTTTTAAAGATTACTTCCTCCTCCTGCTTTGTTTTCCTTATGTTAACTTCCCAGAGTGGATGCTGTCATTTGTTTTCATTTCTCCTTGTCTAATAATAAAGGCTTTATGGATATGAATCTGTTTTTGAACATAGCTTAATTTTATTTCACTGTGGTCAGCATGCTAGGCTGTGCAATTCCTGCCTTTTGAAACTTGTGAGGATTTTTATATGTGGTTTGAGAGAGACTCAGTTTCTCAACCATTCTGTGGACATATTTTTTTGGTGGAGAAAAAAGTTAGAATAATATTATTTAAATTACCATTACTCATCATCAAAATTTATTTTCTGACATTGTTCATCGTTGAGACTCTTTTCTTTGTTTTATAATAGTGGAATCTTTATTTTATTGAATAAAACTACATTGATGAAGAATATCTATAAGGGAATGCCTCCCAACCTTTCTCCATCCTGTCAGTCCCCCTACCAAAACAAAACCAGATAAACAAATATCATTATTACTTTTGTGTATCTTTCCAGAAGTCTTTGCTGTAAGTGAAGTACATATTCCTATTTTCATACCTTGTTTTATATCTATGAGAAGACTATCTCAGGATTTTATCTGAGAAAAGTATAAAGTCTTTCCAGTTAACCAACATCACACTGCTGTACCACGAGTTTCATGGGGAGTTTAATGTCGTATGGCATAGAGTCCAGGGAATACTTCTAAAATGGTCTCCCGACATGCTTTGCTGCATATGTCTTCAGCAGGGACCTGTGTCCAAGCGTTATCTGGGCTCTTAAGTCCTGCCTTTTTTCCTACTTATAATTCACAGATGAGGACCAGGGAGTCCTGCTTCTGCCCTCATCTTGAACGTGATCTCACTCTGTAAAATGACCTCATTTCTTGTTTATTTTCCATTTCTTGTTACTCAAGTCTGTCTCATTGTGTATAGGCGGGCATATTCTATGAAGTCACCTCAGTCATCCAGTCCTGAGCCCTTGTTTCAGGTCAGGTGCAGGTTGAGCCTGAGAGCTAGATTCATCAGACACTTTGGGTATGTTTAAAGACACCTTATTTAGTATGCTTTATGAATTTTGTGTTGAGTTCATGGTCAACGGGACTGTAACTCATACTTGAACAGAGCTTGGGTGTGTCAAGCTCCTCTTGAGTTTAGGAAGCAGGTCACATGATATCCCTATGCTTAGGGCTATTTTAAAACAAAACACCACCAAAAAATACCACAACTATACTCACCAGGGACAATAGCTTACATCCTGACAGCCAGAAGACGAAGGCAAGGCATGACCTGCTCTGCTCCAACTGGAACTAAGAGTGTCTGCTCCATCCCCCACATGCATGCCTACAAATGCCGTAAACATTGACTTTGGAGTTCAAAATACATTTAGCAAAGAGAAAAATTCATGACTATGAAATCTTTAAGTAATGAAGACTGAGTTCCAGATGCAGTTATCTGTGTAGTTTTGATGCGAAATGTTCCCATGGGCTCCTGTGATTGAATACTTGATCCCCAGCTGGTGGTGCTGTTTTAGAAGGTCGGAGAGGGAGAGCATCACTGGGACAGGCTTTGAGAGTTTGTACACCTGCCCTGCTTCCTGTCCTGTCCCTGCTTCCTGGTCCCTTGAGATGAGAGGCATCTCATTCACATGCTCCCACCACCGTGAACTGCGCCATGCCTCCCTACCGCGAAGGACTGCGCTCCGGGACTTTGTTATTTGGCGCATGCACAGTTAATGTGCTCATTTCTTCCTTATCAGTTGAGCTTTCTCTGTAGTAACTTCCTCTTTTGCGAGTTCAGATTTCTGATATTAGTATAGCCAGCTTGGTGTTTTTGGTTTTTGTTTGCTTAGGATATAATTTTTCCAGTTTTTCACTTTCTGCTTATCTACAACATTATATTTGAAGTAAATTTTTCTTCTTCTAAATTTACTTGGACAATGTTTTCTAATTAGCGTTCTAAGACATTTCTGTTTAATATATGGAGATGTTTGATTTTGATCTCCAGGCTGGGGAGATGCAGTATTATATCCTTTAGGGATGCTGGGCTCAGATTGTTTTTGTTGCTCAGATTGTCCCAGATTTGACATTTGAAAACTTTGTAAGTTGGACTTTTTAACATGTTTTCATCATTTTGAGGTCCTGTCCTGACTTTTTGGCACCACAGTTCACCTTATGTTTCATTTGGCTTAACCTCGAAGCAGTTGTCTCTCCAAAGAGCTCTGGTAATCACTGAAAATGGCATTCTGGAACCAAGATATGTGTGAAGTGTATTCACTGCTACCTAGGGTCAATGGTTATTTCTAGCATTATTCATAGACAGGGCAAAGGAATATTTATAGATACAGAAATGCACATGTTCATAGCACATCTCTTTCTAGATCTCTACATGTCTGTGTATACATGTATTTATAACACTTGTCTGTGGCTCCAGTTCAGCCTGATGGTGCCCACTGTACCCCGCTGACCCCACTTCATGTGTAATCTTTATGAGCCCTAGATATTGTTACTCAAGTAGAATAACTTAAAATTCTCCATCTTAAAACACCTGAAGCGTCATGATTGCCAACCACACCCCTGTGTACACGTACCAGAGTACAGTATCCTCAGCCTGCTCTGTTGACATCCCTAACATTCTGCTGTGCACTTGGTCACGTGTCTGGTGCTCACTGGTCCTTCATCTACATTATATCTGCCGTGATGCTGTTGCTTTTCTCTCCCTGTGACCTAGTCACCTTTCCCTGGGAGGAGTATCTATTTTGGGATAACACGGAATAGCTCCTGGCCAGAAATGAACCAATATACAAATAAATCCCAGAAGGCTCTTCTCCCCTGACCCTGCCAGCATCGAATTCAGAGTGAATGGCTTGATCCAGAGTCTGCTTTGCCTTGGTGGAAGTGCCTGAACCATCACAGGCATCACTGGAAGGCCGAGCCAGAACCATCCTAGACAGTGCAGAAAGGAACTCTCCGGGACAGAGCTGCTCTTCCCAGTAGGGACATAGTGAGGAGAAGTGACCTCATGACCCACTGTGGGGACCCAGTCTTCATCTAACTTCGGATTCTTAGAAAATAAACCTCTGGTAGGGCAGAGCTGGGCACTGCTATATCTTTTTCCTTTTAAATATTTTTCTTACTTATTTTTCAGTTTACCTTTGAGAAAAACTGGAATTAAACTTGAGGAAAGCTTCTTGGATGAATATCCATGGAGTCACTGCTCTTCACTGCTTCCATCTTACTTGGGGACTAGGAAGTTCCACGTTTAGTTCATGATCTTGATCAGCGAGAATATACACTCCCTTCAAATTTCAATTTTTTCTCGGAGGAGGATTATTTTGCTGTGGGATTTTCTCTTTTTTTTTAACCAGGGGACTTGCAGCTCTGTGTCATTCCACCTCGCAACAGGACCACGTCGCATTACTGAAGTCGCCTTCTCATGCCACTCCATTCAGGTAATTATTTGCATGTACAAGGAATAGAGGTCTGAGCAATTGACAGAAACTGCCTAAGTATCAGAGAAAACTTTTCGTTCTAAAACCTCCTGTTTTTGTAGTTTTAGTTTTTGGCTGTTTTGTAGTTGCTTTCGGGAAATTAGACTGTATTTCTCTTTGATGCACGGCTAAGGAGCCATTCATAATTGAAGTATATCTGGATTGTCCACGACTCTGACGACGGCCCTTTCCCTTCATATTCTGTTTCATCACAAAAACAAACTGCATGTGTACAGCATCGTTATCTAAAAGTTGGTGCCTATGGGGAAAGGGTCGAAATGTGCAACTCTGAGAGCACAGCACTGTTGAGAAGAGGATGAGTGAAGCTGTTTACGGGGTGGTGGGAGGGTGGGAGGCAGCCCATAGGCCAGAAGAAGGGCATCGCTTTGAGCCCAGCCTGTGGCACCTTGACCTTCGACATCAACTTTCAAAACTGCAAGAAATAAATGAAATACATTTTCGGTTATCAGCCACCCTGTCTGTGAGACTTGGTTACAGCATCCAGAATGCATTAAGACAGAAGGCCTCATGCCATTAATCGAAACTGCCTTTCCCTTATTCAATAGGTCAAACCTCAGAAGCTTCACCCTGGGCCCAAATACCCAATTTCCAAGGCTGTGCTTCATTCCTAACAAAATAAGGCATATGAGATAAACAGCTCTACCGACAAAACTGACATTTCCCATCTCTTTGTCTCAGAGGAAGGATCTGTGCCCTGAGAAGCATGCCTGGGGTTCAGAAAGGACAGAAAGAACACGTGTAAAGTGGACTGAGATGTAGAAGAGGGAGTGCCACACAGGCAGGGACACGGCTGTAGGAATGGGCATCTCACAAAAGGGTGTCTGAAAATTGGCCAACCACAAACTGTGCCCTGTCGCCCTGGGGAACCCCCATGGACATGCCTGTGCCAGCAGAGATCACTGTACGGTGTGAGGATGTCATTGCTATTTGTCTGTTTGCTCATTCCGTTGTTTGAGGACAGGGCTCAGGTAGACCAGATTGGCCTGGAACTCCAGTCCTCCTGCTTTCAGTCTCCTGGGTGCTGACGTGTCTGATGTGTTGCAAAACACTGGGGGGCCCAGTGTTTTGGGGAGACACGTAAAAGGAAGAAAGTTTCCCATTCCCTGAGCACAGAACAAGATCTCTGCCTAGGGCATGATTTGAGGCTATTATCACAGACTGGAAGAACGGAAGAGCCTCTCTCTCCCTTCATCCCTCCCTCCCTCTCTTCCTCCTTCCCTCTTTCTCTCTCATCTCCCTCTTTCTTCTTTCTATCAATATCTAGGTGCCTTTCTTTCAATTATTAATCACCCATCTATTTATATTATTTGTATCTCTTGATCATCTATCCATTCATCCATCCATCCATTCAAATGCCACCCACCCATCCACACATCCATCTAACTACCCACCCACCCACCCACACATCCATCTAATTACCCACCCACCCACACACACATCCATCCAACCACCCGCTCACCCATCTACACATCTATCCATCCAGCAAGAGTGGAACACAGATTATCAAACAAATGGAACTGTTCTCTAAGAAATGAAAAGTATCCATCTTTTAAAAGTTGAAGGACGATGATAAAAATGGAAATCCTGCTCACTGTCACAGCTGGTCCACAAAGGAGGCATGCTCTCCTGACCATGGCAGGGACCACAGAGGTAGGAGCCCTGCACTGTGGTGGAGGACTCTGTGATGGGCCTGTTCTTGCTGTCGCTGCTTGAGTTGCTGTCCTGAGTGTGCTATGCCAGAAACATAGGCAAAAATATTGTGTCTTCCTATAGTGTCAGAATTTATTGAATAACAATAAATTTACAAGGTTCAGTGGTTTCAATGGCAGCAATTTGAAAGATAATCCTGCCTACTCTGGTAATCTGACTGGGTGCATACAGGTTCTTTAATTCCAATCTTAATTGCTAATATTAACCCTTAGATTACATATCACACTGCAAATATACTTATTTATCTAAATGCATACATGTGGTTTACAGAATGAATACAAGTTAAAGAGGCTGCAGCAGAGTTCAAAAGCCTCTCAGAAATGGATGGAGAGTCTGTATTGATAAGATAATGAACCAGCCCAGGATGGGAGGGAGGGAGTTGCTGAACTGCTACAGTGGGAGTTCATGAAAGAAACTAGAGCTAGCTGCAAGGTGAAAAGCTAAGCCAACCAGGCCCAGAAAATAGCAGGCTCAGGTCTAGGTTCAGACTGGTGAAAAGCAGACAGGCCAGTGGTTGAGAAGGCAGCATCAACAGCAGGGGACCCGGCTGAACCGAAGCTCCAGGGATAGCTGGAGAGTCCTTTGCTTACTGGTCCTTGATGCACACACCAGTTATCAGATGACAGGTTGGTGTGAGGCTATATCATGCAGTGTTCAGTGTCCATCACTTTGTGGAGTCCAGGTGAAGGAATCACACCCTTTCCTCCATCTGCTTTGCCTGATAAGTTTTGGGGGCGTGGTCTCCCTGATGTGATTTTAATATCCCCAGGTGCCCCTAGAGACTGAACACAAATGTTTTGCCCTGATAAATTAATAGGGTGGCCCTCTTTGTACTCCAAGGAGTAAGTCATTTACCAGTCTGTGCTGCGTGACTGATGCCAGACACATGAAGCTGTTCACACATCCCTCAGGTACATAGTCCCCTCCCATCCTCATGATGGAGTCAAAAGCTGCTTATAAAATGGAGTCTCCTAGGGCAAGGTACAGCCTCAAAGGAGTTTTATACAACATAGGGTGTGCCTTTTCCAGTGCCTGAGCCAGCTTCCCTGTGACCTCAGATTTAGGTAGATCTCATGTAAGATTTCTGATGACCAGGAGGAGACTGGACTGAGTCTTAGGCTCCAGAGGTGGATCTTCTGGTGGAGGCAGGGTACAGCCTGATCTCAGCAGTGCCCTGGTTTTCATCCCCTGTTTAATGAGTGACAGCTGGTTTAGAGTCTTGCTGTGAAGCTGCCACTTGCATTGCATATCCCATCCAGGAGTCTACACAAGGCAGGAAGAACCAAGGCAAGATGTGGAAGTTGGGCTGCTGCACAGCTTTTTCCAAGTTCATTTCAAAGGTTTTAGCCACAGCAATGATGTCACATCCCAGACACTCGCCATAAACACCTTCTATTGTGATTCCTTCTCAATGGAAATTATTGTTCACATTAAACAGACACGCAGAGCAAAAGTTTCAGCTTGGCAAGGTGGGTGTGTTTGCTCAAGAGTTTAGAGCTGTGAAGGATGGGCCAGAAATCACAGTCCAGCCTCTGAGCTTCCACAGCCTGATCCTTTCCCCATGACGCCACAGGGAGTGGACAGGAGGGCCGATATTTTTACCTCAAATGAATTAAACAAGTTTTGCCCACTGCAGGATCTGTTTAAATGGCGGTGGGGCCTGGGTAGGCCCCAGAGCATAGCTGAGCAGAAGCCATCATCAGACTCAATTCAAGTTTCGGAGTCTCAGACTCAACCCAAGTTTCTTTCTGATCATCAGAAATCTCAGATGACGTCTAAATCTTAGACAGCTCACAGAGAAACTGATCAGATAATGGAAAAGTTGTGCCCATGCACACTGCCCAGGGGAGTGCTGACTGAACTCCAGCACAGCTCTCCTGGTTGGAAGTTGCCCCACTCAAGGCCCGAGGCACAACATCTGATTGGATCTTCTGCCAAGAGTCCCAAGATCCAGATGAGACTGAGCAGCCTCCAATTCTTAGACCGTGTTCTAGTTTCCTCTCAGTGACCATTCAAGGCGCTGAGTTCCTACTTTGCAGCTAGTCCATGGCGCTGATGAGCATGTACACAGGCTTCTAAACTGGGGTTATCAGAAGTGAGTGAAGAATGGGCTGAGCTATGGCCAGCAAGCTTTTTCCTTCAGTGCAAATGAAAGTAAGAAGACAGAGCCCAGGATCCTTTAACCTGCCTCCTTTCGACACTGAGTCTGTGATCTGCATTCTTCTTTCCTGAGGGAAGACAGCCTGTTACACTAGTGAGAATCTGTCAGTGGCCTCCATCTTAATTGGTTTGTGAATGGAAATCAAGGTGGAATATTTTGTTAACTCTTTGTGTGTGTGTGTACGCATATACGTTTGTATGCGTATACATATGCACATACTGTTCGGGTGGATGCAGGGCCTTGTGCCTGTTAGACAAGAGATCTACCACCAATTTCTACCTCCAGCCTTGTCGCTTCTTATTCTTTCTGAATAATGCCCCGGTTATTCTTGTGGTGAACCTGAAGGAACCCTTCACTCGGGCCCTGGTTAAAAGCTACTCCTGAGCCCAGCTGGAGAGGTTACTCTTCTAAGCAGACTCCATGGCTGTGGTTTTGGGGTGTGCACTGAGGATCCAAGATGGGTGCTTGTCCAGAAAAGCCTCCTCTATTAAATCAAGGATTCCCCCAGTGATATGGTCCTTTGAGTTATAGGCTTCTTATTAAAATGCAAGTTTATGGGACTAGAGAGATGGCTCAGAGGTTAAGAGCACTGGCTGCTCTTGTAGAGGACCCAGCACCCACATGGCAGTTAACAACCATGCCTAACTCCAGTTCCAGGGGATCCCATACTGTCTTCTGGCCTCTGTAGGAATTGAATGGACAGTTTCACTCACATACATGCAGGCAAAACATTTATAAACATAAAATAAAAGCAAATAAAAATGTATTAAAAATAGATGTGGACAAATGTAATCACACCTGAACTGGCTGTTTTCACAAAGCAAAGTACACTCTGTGCCACTCCTACAGGATAAAGTGAGTTTGCTTTTCCTTCCTCTTTAAATCAACCTGAAAATGAGAAGCAAATCAAATCAGGCCACTTCCCGTGCATTCCATGACATTAATATCGGGCAAAGTATGAACATGGCATCAGGGGTCTCAGCTCATGAGATCATGATAATCAAGTCTGAATTACTGATTGCAACTTCTTGACGGCTCCATGTGCTGTCTTCCCCATAAAGCCAGTGGTGTGAACTATTGCTCCATGGGTTTTGGTGAGGCAGAAACCTCCTGCCGACCCAGGATCCACATCGGGGAGGGCATCAGAAGGCACTGGCTCCTTTGCTGTGACTGGGAGGGCAGGGATGTCAGAGTCTGGTCCCTTCTCAGACACTGCTCCTAGCTGAAGGGCCGCTGTGCCACAAGCTCCTGAGAAACCTCATGGGGAGATAGGAGCCAGCTTCTTGGGCTTTAAAGTGGTGCCACATGCAGTCATGTACTCTGCCCTACATAGGTGTCATTTCTTTATGCAGCAGACAGATGACTGACTGTGCAGGCAAATGAGTCCCTGTAACACTCACTTATGTTTTAAGTTCAATTGGGGAACTCACTCTCGTTTTAGAAGGGAATCATGATGTAGTCTTTGCAAGTTTGATTTGCCTTTCTGCAATTTAATATATTTTGAGTTAGAAAGTTGATAGCTTTGGTTCTTTTGCATGAGTTACAAGTTCATATTTAGGATGACTGAGAGAAGCAACATAAGAACTTGGAACGACATGACATAACTCCCAAATTTCCATCAGAGATCAGTAGGAAGCAACAGGAATGACCTAACATAACAAAAGCACTGTCCAGCTGAGGTCCAGCATTTGCTATGATCTAGATGCTAAGGAAAACCTGAGGTATCTGGACTTATGGAGGATCGGGTGCAGAACTTGCCCTGGTTTCTAGTGCACACAGAGGCAAGAAGGAGGCATGATGGCTGCATTTATATTGATGCTTCAGGCATTCCCTGAGGAGCTGGACCTAACTGCATTAATATGCATTGATATGAGGGCTCAACATCAGATTACATTCCTTTTGAGAGGTTGTGAAGATCACACCTCTATATTGTAAAGCCACCTGGGTCACTTTAGAATTCATTTATGGACAACTGTGGCCATCACAGCAAATGTTCCAAGAGAATAGTCTCATAGTGTGGTACCCATTGAGCTCAGAAAAACTCTGGGCATGACTGGCCCTGAGATCCATAAAGATGCGGGCTCCATAGAGATGGTGTCAGCTCATAAATATGCTAATATGAACATCAACTGACTGCAGAATACATATCCAAAGAAGATTTACAGTTGTATAAAAATAAAATTAATGACACCTACCACTGACAGAATGTGTTAAAATGGAGGTGGCCTTTGGTGCTGCAGGCAGCAGGGGAAAGAATCCCTGAGGACCTTGGCATGTGATACTGAGCCTCTGAGGAGCTGGGCAGAAGACACAGACACCCAAAGTGGTGGGAGTGGCCGGGCAAGCCCAGCCAGTTGCCGCCCTAGTGTCAGAGCCCAGTGTTTCTGCCAAGGATCTGAGGCTGGGGGATTATGTATGAGGTGCCTGCCAGTCAGCATGAGGCTCCCTCAGCTCCCACTGGCTACTGCAGTGGGAGGCTTCCTTCCTGGCAGGCCTGGTGGAGCCAGCTGGTACAGCTGAGTCAGGACCTTGGATGTCCCAGGCATAGGCAGGCCCCAAGAAGCCGGTCTCTGAGGAGGAGGCTCCTGGCAGCTGGTCCTGTCCAGTTCTCATGTACTGCATTGTGGGGTGGAGACATGTTTTTTCTTCATATTAACATTTGCTGCTGTAACATTAAGTACCTCTTATAGAAGGCCACAAAGAGGATTGGAATTTCCCCTGACCAGTAATCTTGAAAGCCTCAAAGGTCACTAATTGCTCTCAGTGGACAGATCATAAGACATAAAATAGATGGCACGATGTTGCACAATGGGATTCTATTTGTGCACTCTTTTTGCATAGAGCAATTTCCCTTAAAATTGGTTTAAGAAATGAAAATTCCAGAAAACCAAAAAAGATCATAAGCTCAATGGAGGAAATTAAATCAAATGTACTACACATCTAGTCGGACTGGAAATTATCAAACAGTCCTGTCTGGGCATAGGAAACAAACAATTTTGTGTAATTCCTTAACTTCTCATGTGTCTCCTACCTGGCTGTAGGAGCTAAGTGGCCCCTTACACACAATGCCACATGCCCTTTGCTCGTGGCCCCGCTGAGCATGTGAACAAAAAGCACAAGAGACAAAAGAACAGGAAATGAACAATTTTAAGAGTATTCAATTTGGTTACGTTATTGAGATTAATGCCTCTCCTTCCATAAGATACTTTGGAATGGTTTCAAACTTTATGGAAGAAGAACTCTGGTTTTCTTTTCAGAGCACAAGCTCCAGGAAGATAAGGGCGGGGTCTTGATCATTTTGGCTTCGCTAGTAGATTGGAGCTCTGCCTGAAAAGGATGGAACCACTATTGACAGGAAAGTCTTTTTTTTAAGATTTATTTGTGTGTGTGTGTGTGTGTGTGTGTGTGTGTGTGTGTGTGTGTGCATAGGCAGAAGAGAGAGTCATAGTTCCCCTGGAGCTAGAGTTACAGGTGGTTGTGGGTGCTGGGAATCGAACTTGCTCTTAACCACTGAGCTGTCTCTCCAGCCTCTCAACAGGAAAGTCTTGATTATTGTTTGAGTTCTTGGTTACTCTGTAGGAAAAGTAGACTGAACAGATCATGATGAATGAAAGGATGAAGAGATAATGATGAATGAAAGGACTATTAGAAAATTTTTACTAAGGTACACAGGGCAACATTGGAGAAGCCTGCCTGAAACAGGTTTTAATTTGGGTAAAGTCTGTGCTAACGAAAGAACAGAGCCTGTGGGCCTCTAACACAGGTGAACACAGAGCTGTCGGCAGCGGTGGAATGGGGACATAGCTCGAGGAGCACCCTAACACAATGAGTTCTGGTTCGCAGTGTTTTGGGGGACAGCCCTGCATTGGGAACTTCTGAAAGTCTTAACCTTGCCCTGCAGGTCTGCGAGATTTAACAAGCAGGCTGGACACATCAGTCAAGGGACGCTTGCATGCGTCACGGCATGTGTATTGAGGTCCTGGCCTGCTGTCTTAGTTGAGGCAAGGTTTTGTGGTTTGCTGCTGTGCACCCCAGGTCAGCTGGCCCACAAGCTTCTGGGGAGCTTCCTGCCTTCCCTCTCGTCTTGCTGTGAAAACACGGATTACAGTTGTGTGCTAGTGCGTTTAGCTTTATGTAAGGTCTAGGGATCTGAATTCAGGTTCTCATGCTTGAACAGCAAGTGCTTTACTCGGGGGCTCATCTCCCCAGACCCTTCAGGCTCTTAATGGCCCAGCAAGATTTTTCTAGGTGATGCTTGCTGTCACTGTGCCCTTGCACACTGACTTGCCAACACAGCTCACTGTGATGTTCACTGAGGGCCTCGGCACCTATGGACTGCAAGAGCCTGCTTGGAAAAAAGGGCATGACAATTTTAAGTGAAGATTTTAAGTTGAAATTGCCCAAGATATGGGAGTCAAGCCATACATATGCTAATTGCATACAAATCACATGCAAATCATATGCAAATGTATGTTTAATCTTTCCAGCTCTCCTCATGCTTTGATGTGGCCCTGGGGAAGAGTCCTGCTGCAGACCATTAATCTAAGAAGTTGATTCAACAGCTTCTTTCTCTTTAACCTTTTGTTATCTAATTGTCTTCATTAGCTGAGATAATGAATAAATGAATTTGTAGAATTTTATAAGTGAGAGCTCATGATTCCCACAAAGGTAGTTTTACCTGGTTGTCTTATCACACACACACACACACTGATTTACATATCCACACATATATGCATATACATGTATGTGCACATTTTGAAGGATGCTGTAGAAATTAGAAAGGGTGTTTGGTTTGGGAGGAGGACTGGGGAGATGCTGGTCAAAGAATACACAATCACAGATCAAAGAAGTAAGTTCAAGAGCTCTACTGTAGAGCATGGTGATCACAGTTATCAGTGATATATTAGATTCTTGACGGCGTTAAGAGAGTGGACAAGAGTTCTCATCATGAAAATGAGAACTATGCAAGGCAGTGTGCTTGTTAGTTAGCTAGATACAACAGTTCCTCACTTTGTACACACTTCAAGACATCATGCTTTACACCGTAAATACAGACAACCTCTGGCAGCTAAGAAGAAGGCAGATGGAAGGCATCTTCATAATCCTCCTCACCTTTCTAATGAACACACCACCGGTAGAAACAACCTCTAAGAACTGTCCTTTGAAATGCATGGCTCCATGTCCTTGGGAAAGCCAAATATGTCTCTTGAAAGCTGCACCAATCATTACTGAAATCATTTGAATTTTCAAAACTCTCTCAGGTGATCTGTAACTATCTCCCCTGTAGCTCTGAGATGCCTGAGGGGAATCACTTTCATCCCTGCATAGTCTAGTATACCCCAAGTGCTCAATGAATGCTTTCAAGGGGAAGAGTGAAGTATGGGCCTCTTGTTTAAGGTGATAGCTTCAGGGAACCCTGCCATAGCACCCCCACTGTGAGTCACACCAACACCAGTTCCCCCTTGGAAAAGACCACTGGGAAGTTGCAGAAAGAGCAGCTGAGATCCCACCAGCGGCCTTTCCCCCCATTTTGCTTCTCTGCCTCTCTGGCTTCCACAATCTTCAAATTCCCATAGAGCAGCTTCTTGGGTGAGACCCACAGCACATTCTACCCAGAAGTCAGGACGAGAGTGCAGCGCCCACAGCAGCACAGATCGCCTCATCAACTCGCTTCCTGTTTGGTCTCTTCTGATGTCTCCTCTGTCTCACCTCTCTAAAGAGCAACAGGACAAGGTGTGCTCACTTCTGTCCTACTTGGTTCATGGTCCAGGCAGGAAGGTGGCTGCCTGTATGAGGAACTTTGCATAGCCTGTAGAGTCTTATTGACCTTCTGTGGCAGTTTTAGGAGATGAAAGGAGATGACGTTGTGCTGTGAATCAACACATCCCCTGTCGCATCTGAAAATACCGTGCTTCAGTCTGGACATGATTTTCTCATTCATAAACTTAGCTAAAGTGGAACATGCCATCAGCATTAAAGAATAGACTCAAGAGCCCTTTTTACATGACACTGTAATCTCAGGAACCACAATGACCCCAGACAGAGAACCACCTCGGTCTTTGTGAGAACACCTGCTGCTTTCTACAGCATCTGTAGTTGCCATATAGTGAACACTGCCGTGGTGCTTACTTACCATGTGACAGGATCTGTCCGTGAGTTCTCTAAATAGCTCTAGATGGTGTGGACTCTGCTCCCAACTGCTAGTGAGGAACGGGGCATACAAAGAGGAAAAAGTAGTAACTAGGTTCACACTAGGCAGATTTCAAACCCAAGGAAACAGAGCCCCGGAGTCTGAGCTTTGAACTACCCATGTGGGGTCCTGCTGCCCTTAGCACATGATGGCCTGAGAACTTTTGTCATTTGCTGGTCAGATGTAAAAATTACCCCAAGGATCTAATTCTGGAGTGGTCCCAAGAAAGTTAGGTACCTTCAGAATTGAGAACCTGCATCTAAAAGTGCATTAAGAAATAGGAAAAAAAAAAACTGGTAGGAAGTAGCTGTCAGTGGTTATCCTTTGGATATGGGTGGTTAGGTTCTGTTCTGTCAAAGACAAAGATGCAGTCCTGTCTGGGAGAAGGAGTACAGGGCCAATTATTCTGAATCCAGATGAAATATTTCAGCTGAAGCGGAACAGAAAGTGCCTAAGATTTTGAAAACCACAGCCCGAGAGCAAAGATAAGATGGAAAGAAGCCAGACCCAAATCACTGCAGCTCTTCCCAGGGAGCCGCCAGTGATCTACAGGGCTGCTGAATGAATACACATGAAAGTCACGGGTAACCAGGGCCACCTCTCACTGTGGGAGAGAGCCTGAGGAGCTAGTTTGAAACAGCGATGTGCTTTTCCTTGAAGAAAAGCATCTGGGGCCGGTGCGAAACTACCGAGCCCTTCTTGATCACTTGACCTATGGCCTCACACACCCACACACACATGCACCCCTCCCAAACATACGAAAGACCTGGAGATCTATCTGGGCAGCTGCACTTCATCGCACATGACTTTCCATCCTCCAGAGAAGCATCCTTCCTCTTTCCCCGGCTGTGACTGAGGGGTGGCCATCAGAACTTTTTGCTTCTATGTAGCAACCCATGCAGATCTTTAAAGCAAGGTAAAAGATCCTTTTCCCGTTGCTGTTGCTGCCATGCTTTGCCTGCTGCTGTCTGACTCTGGGGGTATCCAATGTTTTCTGAAAGAATCCTTCAAGGAGCTCATTTCATTCTGAGGTGGTTCATTTTCAGGGCTAACGGGAAGGGATTTAGAGTCACCTGGGAGACCTGTGTGGCACATCCCTCCCTGGGCATTATCTGTGAGGGTGTTTCTGGGGAGGATTAGCTGAGGAACAAAGACCCACCCTGACTGTACAGGCTGAGGGCCAAGCAGAATAGGAGAGAAAGAGGAGAGAGCCAACTAAATGCAGTGCCTTTCCCGGTCTCTGTTGGCCACTCAGTCATGCTCTGAACAGCTCTTCTCCACCCATGTTCTCACCACTATGATGGTCAAAGCTTATGAGCCAAGCAAACATGGACTGAATTCTCTGAAACTATGAGCAAAATAAATCCTTCCTCCTTTGTGTTGTTTCTGCCAAGAATTTTGTCACAGATGTGGCAAATAATGAATGTATCTGATCCCTTAACAGTAAAACCAGACGCATTTGTTCCAATCTGAATGGCAAGTACCCACCATGAATGTGGCCACATGAATGTGGTGGAGAAGGCATCCAGCTGTAGGCAGCAGAGCCTTGTCTTAGGTTCTGTTTGAGCTATCCTTGAAGCCATAGCCTATAAAAGGCAAAAGGCAAAACGAGGAGATGTAGATAACACAAGCCTGACAGAGTCACTCTAACTCCCTAGATAAAAGTAACAGTACATCAGAGTCGTTTTGGCAGATAAGTATTTTAGGCCCAAATGAACAAAAATAGTAATACACAGTAACTTTACAGACCAGCATCTAACTTTTCAGTTTATAATCACTACTATGTGAACACAACACAATTGGTGTCTGTGGAATTGATCCCTTCTAAGGACTCAGTGGCAGTCTGTCCAGGGTATCCCCTAGTTCTCCGTGGTTCACTGTGGTCTGTGGATGCATGGATCCATCTTTATGTGATCTTCTCATGTGTGTGTGTGTGTGTGTGTGTGTTATCCAAGTAAAGTCTACACTTTTTTCAATTTCTTTAGCTGTTTTGCCATTACATTTATTTAACTGAAACACAAAAACATAAAATCTATGCAGCGGGGCTGTGGGGATGGCTCAGTCAGTAAGCACCTGTTGCATGAGCATGAAAACCTGAGCTGGATCCTAGCACGGGACATGGCAGCATGAATCTATAACCCCAGCACTGGTTGGGTGGGGATAGAAAGACACTTAGAGCTTGCTGGCCAGCCAGCCTAACCAAATCCATGAGCTCCAGGTTCAGTGAGAGACCCCGTCTCAAAAAATAAGGCAGAGAACAATTGAAGGAGAGACTCAGTATCAACCTCTGGACTCCACATGCATGCATATGTACACACATGCACAGGTATGCACACACCCCATATGGAATCATACATATACGATATACACATACTTTTTAAAAAATATACATATTGAGTGTTACATAATTTTTCAATACATGTCTAAGTTGTATAATATTTGAATCAAGCTAAATGTATGTAGCTCCTCAAATACTACCTTTTTCTATGTAGTAAAAACACCTAATGTATTTACTTTTAGCTCTTAACAAGGTACTAGCCGCTTCTGTTCTGTACAGTCAGCCTATGGGACAACAACCAGCAGAGCTAGTTCCTTCTAGTTGTGACTTAACACCTGTCAAACAAATCCCCCACATATGAAAGACGTGGAAGAGTAAGCAGATGCGGTGGTGTTGTAGGGAAGCCATTCATCCCGGCCTGCCTTGATCATTGGCCGCCATTGGCTGCTGTGCTTGCAGCAGAGAGTCACCTCCGTGGGAAATGAGCTAAAAGCACGGTGATAGCTGTGTCTTCAGAATAGTCATGGGGGAGGGTCAGCGGATCCTCCTGCCTTCTCCTTCTATGTGGTCTTGGGGATATGAGTGTATGTAAGAAGAAGAGGTCTGTTTGGGGATAGAGACTCCAGTGAAGCAGCTTGATGAGTTGATACCACACTGGGTGGGTCCTTTTGGTGATCAGCTTCTGAGCCACCCACACACCTGTGCACACACACATGCACAGGTGTATACACCCACATATACATATACAAGATTCACACAGTGTTCCTGTATGGACCCCTGACAACCTCTTTGGTTCACCAAGCTGAATTTGGATGGAATAATTTTTTTGGTTTGTTAGGGATGCCTTTCTAGGGTGGAGAGACATTTCTTCATTTCTCTCCACAAAAGCTCACACAACACGTAGTCGAATTTGGAATATGTTGCGAAGCCCAGTTTTCGTGTACAGGGTCAGGCTTGGTTAACTGGGACACAGTTTGCACAGATCACCAGGCAAGTCAGCCTGTGGGCATTCTTGCTCCAGCATTTCTTTTTGTTCTTGTTGTCATAGTTGCTTTAATTAATTTGTCTATTTATTCTTTGATAATTTCATATGCATAATGTACTTTGATCATGCTCCTCCCATCACCCTGTCTTAGCTCCTTTGTCCTCCCACTGAAAACACCTTATTTTTTTCTGATAAGTCCTGCTTGGTCCTTTCATGTCTTCTGGGGCCCTTTGTTAGCTTTGCCTGCTAGAGCAAGGCAGAGAGGGACATTGCATTTACTTGAGTCGGGGCAGTTCAGTAGTGGAATAAGGCTCCGCCTCCCCAGCCACCTTAAACTGCCTTCAGCCTTAGGGAGGGGCGGGGCCTCTTGAGCCCCTTCCCCACCCAAGATGGAGTGCCGGGCTCCTGTTCCCTTCCTTTCACTTTCCTCTTCCTCGCCCTCTGTCTCAGCTCTTCTTCCTCGGCCATGCTAGACAGACCAGGCTTGTGCTCCACCACTAAGCCACTGTGCCATAGCAGAAAGAATTTTAGGTCTACAGAATCTAAACATTGTCTCCAAATGTCCCATCACGAGGCACTTTCCAGCCCTTCCGTCAACACACCCTTTGTCGTAGTTTCTGTTTTTTGTGTGTTCATGAGGAAGTTAGGATTAGTCATTGTCTTTATGTAAAAATACATCCATTGATTTCTTTGGGCTTGTTTTTGTGTCCTGGACTATGCATAATATATTTCTTTTTACACTTAATACTTGAATGACTTAAGGATGAGATTTTTGCCTCAAGGAACAGCATTAGTTACAATTCTTGAATTTTACTGCTTTGTAATCTTAAGGTTTTATTTTCAAAGATGTCTATAGCACTCTCCAAAGATCCTTTTTTTTTTTTTCCATTTAGTTTTTAATGGAGAAAACTATTTCAGAATTCCCCCTCTGGAGTCCAAGTTTAAGAATTCCAAGTCACTGCTCCACAGTTGCTAGGTGAAGATCAGGTGGTACTGAGGTTTATAAGAAATGTTGAAAGTAAGAGAGAGTCACACAGAAGTCAAGTCCCACATGCCCGTACCAATCCAGTAGACCTGTCAAAGAGGCCACCACTCACCACTTCTATTCAAAGCAAATAACACGTGAAAATTGATATGATCTTTCCTCTCATACAGGGAAGATACAGGCTCCCTGTCCTCTAGTCTAGACCCCAAGAGCAAGGCTTTCTGTCCAAGGGACACTGAGCCCTCTAGGTCTTGAGAGCTGTGTTTCTGAAGCATCTGTATGAGAGACAGGAGAAGGGATCCTAGGTACAGTCTTCACCCCAGGGAAACAGGTGCACTCTTGTTTACTTTTGCCTTCTTGGCTCATGAGGACCAAGAATCTCTCTTCATACCCTACACGGCTGCAGGTCTTCCTAAGTGAATGCTTGAGGCTTCCTTCTGGAAAGTTTATCTTAGTCAGGAAAAAGTGGCTGCCATGCTGACTCAGTGACCCTGGTCCCCAGCCCTGCCCAGTGCACACAGTGACCTGGAGGTCACCAGGAGCTCAGAGTAGTATTGCCTTTGGAACATAGCTCTTGGTCCTGCCATTCTGCTCTGTGGCCAGGAAACAACTTGTTCCCAAGTGTCATAGTATTACTGTTCCCAACCTTCTCCCACACCCTCTGTGAACTCTGTGGACTCCTTTTTTGTATGTTCAGGAAGAAGTTAGAATTAGTCATGGAGTTTACATAAAAACACATCCATTGAATTCTTTGGGCTGATTTCTGGATCTTCTCGGATGTAATGCTAACTTATTTGTATTTCTTTTATACTTAATAATTATTTAAGCATAAGAGTTTTTGCCTCAAGGAACAGCTTTGGCTACAATTTTTGATTTTTAGTACTTTGTACTCAGTTTTATTCTTTATCTATATTAACACTAATCTTAAATTTAATTTTGACCTAAGAGTATCTATCAGAAATTTTGTTCTGAAGGATGGATTTAGTGAGAAAATCACACAGAACACAAGAACATTAAAGAAACCATCCCCACTCTTACCAATCAGACCAGAGATTGCCACTGAGGTTCTGCATTTCTCCCATCAGTTTTGATATTACATATGTAATAGATGTGAATATTCTTCATGAAGAAAGTAGAAAAAATACATGTGTCTCTTAACGTGTCACTTGGCAAAAAGGACTCCTAAGGGCAGCTTGGCATTGTTCCTTCTGAGGTAAGTTGGTTATGAACTACATGCTTACACAATTCTTTTCATGAATGCAATAAAAACTTCCCTTCTAGAAGTTTCTCTCTGATTTTCCCTTAGTTGTATATGTCAGTCTGTATTTGCAAGCCTTGTCCTTTTGTTGGACTTGTGATCTCTGTGTCACTCTCTTCTGGTTGGCCTTTCTTGCTAATTTCTAGAAAGTTCCTCAGATCTCCTACATTACAGACTAATCTTCCCTGGTATCAGCTCTGCCATCTATGACTCTCCATCCCACACTTTGCCTTTTTTTTGCCTTTTTTTAAAAAAAATTATTTTTATTTCAAATGTATGAGTGTATTGCCTGCACCTGTGTTGTGCAAGGCCCATGGAGTCCGAAGAAGGAGTTGGATCCCCCTGGAACTGGAATTACAGATGGTTGTCAGCTTCATGTGGATGCTGGGAATTGAACCCATGTCCTCTGCATGAGCAACCAGTGTTCTTAACCACTGAGCCAGCTCTCCAAAACCTCATACTCTGGTTTTTATTTCACCCTTAAGTTACTTCTTTTGACCTCTTCTCTATTTTCTCTTTCCCACCAGACGTACAGATTTCCCCCTTGAAGGCAGGGAGACTTCTGTTGCATCCTATAATGGCACGTAGAGTCTGGAAAGCATTATGCACAGCGCTATGTAGATCAATTTCCAAAGCATTTCCTTCCTCCACAGTGTGGGTGAACTATGCCCTCACTGCTGGTTCCCATGCTTGAGGCAGGGTGCATGTGTGCAGTCATTCACTGGGAAAGATTTACTCAGACCATCAGTGAAGTGGCCGAGTGATTGTGCCATGCATGTTTGGTGACAGCTGGTGAAGATGGCATAGCTCATAACTCTGTTTCTGTGCCTAGTATGTGTCTTGGAAATGCTCTCTTGAGAGGCTTGTCTTCTGTCATTCACTCTCTGTTATCCCAAGCCAATAGAGAACATCTGACCCCAGCAGCCTCTTTCTCCAGAGTTTCTCATGTCCAGCTGCCAGGAGTGGTGGTTCATGCCTTTAATACCAGCACTCAGGAGACAGAGGCAGGTAGAACTCTGGTCTACATATCGAGCTCCAGGTCAGCTGGGACTATAGAAAGACCCTGCTGCAAACAAACAACAGAAAATAAAAAAATATGTTCCCAGATCTCCCGCCTTTCCTCATACTGATTGCCTATTATGACAATTGATGTGATATATGTTGTGTTAATGATTTTTATGTTGCTATTACTGAAATAAATGGCAGAAATAACTTATGGAAGAACAGATGTATTTTGGCTCACAATTTCAGAGGATTTCAGTTCATTGTAATGGAGAAGGCATGGTAGAGCAGTTCAGTTCAGAGCGGTGGGGACTGGTGTAATCTTCACCTCTAGTGACCGGGTGACCCGTTTCCAGCAGTCAGGCCCCTCTTGTCAAAAGAGCACCACTGGATGGGGGTAAAACACTCACAATATGAGCCTGTAGACGCCCCATCAGATTCGACCATACTTAAACATCATTTCACATCAAATAGTCATCAGATCGCATCCATTCCACGGGAGACAGATACTTGAAATCTTTATGATGTCATTTCCTGTGTCAGGAAGGTCTGATGTCAAGGATTCACTTGCTCCTGGCTGGTGCCCAATAGATGTTAGTGAGTGACTGCCTGAGTTCACAGGAAAGAGAGAAAAGGTGGGAGGAGGAAGAAAGGAGAGAGAGAAGGAAAGGAGGGAAGGAAGTCTGAGTTCCTGATTCTGAAATCTGCAAAATAATTAGAAACATCCATGCCACGAATAGCAGATCTGAGCCTTCCCTACTGCAAACCAGTGTGAGAGTTCTGACAAAAGAGAAACTGAACGTTAAAATCAGCCAAGAACATTTTGTTTTATGAGCATATATGCTAAATTTCTTTTTTTCTGTTAAGAGCCATAACCGGAATGCAAATTCTCTCTGGACAGTTTTATTGATGTTTTGTTATAAATTTAGAAGCGGAGGACATATTATGCTTTTTATAAACCTCATGGCTTATAAAGCTGTTGGAAAGCTGGCCAACATCCAGGGAGTTTCTGAATTCGGGTAATGATTGAGTACTGTTCTTTTGTGTGCTGCCTCTCTTTCAAGGGCCCCCGCTGATGATCATCTCCCTCATGGGAACCTCGGTGGACCCCTGCAGGTCCCCTTTATAGCCTGCAGCCCAGCCAGGGCTGCCACATGCACTTGTATGTTGCTTGTGTGGCTTGTCTGCTTGGGAGAGTAACAGGTTTCTACACAGCAGTATTTGGTGCCCAGCAGGGGTCCACACAACTGTCCCTTCCTGGGTTACTTAGTTTTCCATCCAGTGCATACCTCTGCTTATAATTCTCCCACCCCCTGGGAAAACTCCTCTCAGGTAAACTTTGAGTTTGTGCCAACAAGGGAAAGATTCTGGCATCTCCCCTTGGGTGGATAGTGACCCAGCGTTGGTTTGTTTACCAGAAGCTCAGTTTAGCTGCAAGCCAGCTGGCCTCAGCTTGTCAGTAACACAGAGCACAGGTGAGGCTGATGCCTGCCTAGGAGACCCTGTGACTTTCCGTAAGCAGTGCACTACAAATTATAGAACTTTCTGCCGGCCCGTCCCCTAAACCCACCTTTAAAAGTAAATTAACCCATTTTTGTCATATATTCCCTCTCTGAGGAATGTGAGCTGATAGCTTCTTGTACCTACCTGAAGGTTCTCTGGGTAAGTCATAACTGAAGAGCAGAAGGCAGAGTCTGAACACCCTTCTAATTAACATGTTAGACACTGATTAATTAACGTTCCCAGAGCACAGGGCATGGGCAACATTGCTCATTATGGAGAGGACCATTCTTCTCTGCTTACATGAAATGCTAATTTGGACTTCACAAGATCTGACAGAGCTTTAACAAGTTAATAATATTTTAACAGGGGTTTTAATAAGGCAGTGATGATTGAGCCCTGATAGGCTCTTGTCCTGTGAGTAGGAGAATCACAGGTGGTCGGTCACTCACTTCACTGCATTCTGGGATTGTATACTTCCAGGGGCCACTAGGGCTTTCTCTGCATCATTGTTTAATCAGAAGACTGAGGTATGTGTATACACATGAGT
This sequence comes from Eospalax fontanierii, assembly GCA_035773235.1. NCBI lineage: Eukaryota > Metazoa > Chordata > Mammalia > Rodentia > Spalacidae > Eospalax > Eospalax fontanierii. The sequence goes on from CM069524.1 coordinate 43,385,642, forward strand.
TCACATGTACATGTGTGTTTATGTACATGATGTGCTAACTGCATTAGATGCTAGCTCTGTCCTCCACGCAGTGGGTCTGGTCTACATCAGTCTGTAAAGCAGAGAGAGGGGCTCTCTGTTCTTGCCATGATGGCTGCCTCTGACACCAATAATGAGAGACAGAGAGAGAGAGAGAGAGAGAGAGAGAGAGAGAGAGAGAGAGAGAGAATTTTAGGTAATAGACTTGGAGAGAGGCAAAAGATGTGAGAATGTGGGAGAAAGGGAGAGAGAGAAAGAGAGACTGGGAGATTTAGGCAAAAAGACTTGGAGAGAGATGAAGGTGTGAGAATGTGGGAGAAAGGCCATAAGGATGGCAACATTCAGAAAATCAAGATGCAGTTGTGATGGTGGTGAGAGCCAGTCAGATGTGACTTAGTGTGATGTGCAGCTGAAAACCGAGGGCCAGCCACATGTCTGCCTGAAGACCTTGGTCCCAAGAGTCAGGACAACATAACAAGCTTGAGCCACCCAGCTGGATTCTGCTCCTGCATCCTTTCCTACTCTGCAGACAGTTCTGGCAGCGGGAAGCCTGAAGATGGAGGAATGTCCATGGCTTGGTGGTCCTCAATCTTCCTGCTATCCTGTCTGCAAGGTAGACATCCTCTTGGGACTGGGAATCTCTGAGGTAGAGACACCTCAGAACTTACATCCACCTTGAGTCCCTCAGGGGCCACAGATCTTCCTGCCTCACTGCATAATTCACTCTCCTGCCCTGATGCTGTGAGAATTCCCCAGGGTTTCCTGCCTCTAGGAGGGGGCTGGTGCTAAGGAAACCACAGCAGAATGTTGAGAGTTACTGATACAGAGTCACCCAAAACTGTCACATTAAATCTGATGAAGAGATCACCTTGACACACAAGTGTTCGCACAGAGTAAATTATGGGCTAATTTAATCTGTACCAACACAAAAACCTACCCAGAATAAGATCAAATAGTGTTGAAAGCATTTAGAATATCATTCTCCATGATTGAGCATACATATTCCAGGGACATGAGGAAAGTCTGTGGATGTGTGGTGTATGTACATATGATAAGGAAGCATTGACTGATACAGAGATATTGCCAGCAGCTGTGGTATTAAGCACATGGCAAAGCGCCTGGAAGATAGAGGCAGTACTGTGGGGTTGGCTCTTGAAATTCAATATTTTATACACTTGCTTATATTTTGTTTTTATATTGTATAGATCCATTATAGTGTAAAAAGACAAACATGCCATTCAAAATAACTGGATATATATATATTTATATATATATATATATATATGTGTGTGTGTGTGTGTGTGTGTGTGTGTGTGTGTGTGTGTACACCTTATAGAAGATATGCAGAGGACCAATAAGCCTGTGAAAGATTCTCAGCATGTGCATTCACCAGGGTAAGGCACACTAAAGGCATTACAAGACACCAGGAAGCTTGGGTCAGGAAGTCTAAAACACTGTTCCCTATGGTTCTCTCCATCTATTCCAGATGTCCGCTGATAAAGCCAGCATTTTTCTATAATCTTCTATAAATGTATGGCATGTGGTCCTTTGTTTAACAAGGTGGCAGTTCTTCTATCATCTGTTCCTTTTCACTGGTGAGCCGTGGTCCAGGTCAGGTATGCCCATGTTTTCTCTGCTGATTGGGATTTGATTTGCTTCCAGTGTGTGTTTCAGGCAAATTAATTTTCTCTGAGCATATGTGTAGTCTTTGTGTGGACATATGTTTTTATTTCTGTTGTAAGTACTCAGCAATGCACTGTGTTACAGCGATGGGACACGAACAAATATTATCACTCCACAGGCCGCTGAGGACAGACCAAAGGAATGATTTCACCAAAGTCCACCTTGGTGAACCAGTGAGTTTACTGAGGTCACTCACAGCAGTGTGGCTGAGGGTTTAGTTATAGGAGCATAAGTGACTCACAGCTTCATCACCAGAAAGCCCACCTCGGCCTGGTGAGGACGCAGAAGTCTGCACCCCTGGACTCTGCATGATTTGTAAGCAGCTCCACTGACCAGCGGGTCCCCTCTCCTCAACAACTCAACTTCCTGTAGAACCTTGGGGAGGGTTCTGATGAATCTTTGTAGAAAGTTTCAGCTTTCTGCAACTTAGAGGTCTAGCCTCCCTCCAGTAAGGAGTGTTTCAATCCCAAGGAAATTGTTACACAACAAATTACATAAAAGGTTCAAAGGAATCATCGATCCCTCCTCCAAGGCTCCGGCTGAGCTGAAGTGAGTGAGAGTTTCAGCCAAACAGCTTCCCCGGCAAGGTTCTTGTCCTCCCCTTTTTCAGTCCATTCAGACCAGTTGGGCTCACTTTTCTCTTCTTCCTTCCAAAACAACACTCTTCTGCTTGCTGCTGTATCACAAGCCCTGCAGGATCCCTGCGCTCTCAGGGACCCATGGCTGTGGGTGTGTGAGACCCAAGGCTCAGATCCTGCCTTTTCTTTTCCTTTTGAGACAGGCTGTCCCTGTAGCTCTAGCTGGCCTAGAACTAGCTGTGTAGACCAGGTTGGCCTGTATATCCCAGAGATCCACCTGCTTCTGCCTCGAGTGCTGTGGTCGCATGCATGGCTCTACCACACCTGGTGACCCGGCCCTTCTGTCTGCTTGCATTTCAGGTGTTCTGTCCACCTCTGCGCCTCAGATGCCACTGACTCCTATCTGCTCCTTCATCTCACTGACCCTCTATCTGCCTCCTCCTTCTTTACACTTTAATCTTTTAATACTTTCTAAGACATAAACTCTTATTGTCTCTCATATGTGAATCTATTATCTGTCTATCTATCTCATCATTTATCATCTATCTATCTCATCTATCTCATATCTATCATCTATCTTGTCTATCATCTATCTCTCTATCTATCTATCTATCTGACTATAAGTGGGTGTAAATATAAAGCTTAAAAACACTAGAAAAGAGACCAAGAGAAAGTTAAAATAGAGATGCCGAGGAAGGGGCTGGGGCAAAGGGAACCATGTAATAAGAAGCGGAAAGGTGACTGGGGGGTGATGGAGGCAGGGAGGTAGGGCAATAAGGGAGGAGGGAATGCTAAATTATACTTTGTCTGAAAATGCCATAATGATATATAATACCTTGTGGTGATAATTTTAAAAGTTAAAAATCAGTGCCAGATGTGATGGCATACACCTTTAATCCTAGCACTTAGGAGGCAGAGGCAGGTGGATCTCTGTGAGATCAAGGCCAGCCTGAAATTGTCCATACCTTGAGTTTCAGGCCAGCTGGGGCTCCAATAAAGACTCTGTCTCAAAAATCAAACAGACATACAAAAAGTTGAAAAACAATCTCCATACAGTACATACATACCGGAGAATAATTAAATAAGTAAATAAAAAATACAAATTTAAAGGAACACTTTCTGTTTCCACCCTTGACTTGCTCATCTCAGCTCCAGACTCCTATTTCCAAGCATGCATCTGGTAGATATTCCACATGCTACTCTAACAGGCATCTGCAAATTCAAAGGTGAATTCATGATTTTCTGTTTCTCTCAAGCTTGTTTCAAGCTGGATTGTTCTCATTTAGATCTATTTACCAAGATGCTTCAGTAAGAAATCGAGAAGCCTACAAACCAACCTCTCTCTCTCTCTCTCTCTCTCTCTCTCTCTCTCTCTCTCTCTTTCTCTTTCTCTCTCTCTCGCCCCTCTCCCCTTCCCAGGCATTGGAAATTCTGTTGGTTTGATCTCCCAACCCTTCTAGGTCTGAATTTTTCAGCCTTCCACTGTGGGTCCCTCATTCACGACCTCATCATTGTCTAGAGGGGTTCCCTAACCTACCGTCTGTGTGGTCACAGTACACATGTGAATCAAAGCTCTGCTCAGCATCCTTCCCATCCTCCCTGGTATTTGAGCCACATGAATGTTTCAATGGTTGCTGAGCAACCAGGGCTTCAGAACAAGGTCGTTTCACTCGTGACTCCTTGAATCTCCTGCCCCCATGACTTACTGTGTTCCACACTGAGTCCTCCTCCATCCCAACTACAGACCCCGTGTATTCTCCCCGGGAAATCTGCATGCACCCTTTTCTCTCCTCCTTGCTCTGTTCTCTTCTTCCCATGAAGCCTCATCTTTCTCTTGTCCAGACATCCGTTCTCCCCTGAACACTGTATTTAAGTACTCCCACCTCCCCTGTTCTCTCTCCACTCCGCTCTCCTTCAAGGCAGACTTCGGCATCTATGATGGCACTGCCTCACCGACTTACTACTGTCCATCTCGCACTGTGACGAGGACCCCATGGTAGCACCTCGGCTTGAGGCTTCTGTGGCAGATTCTCAGAATGCTGCAGCTATGCAGGACCTAAGGAATCCCTGAACTCTATGGTCACAGTCAGGCCTCTGTGGGTCTGGGTGGTTTTCCAGGCTGCATAAAAATGGGGAAATAGGCAGCAAGCCCCAACCTTAGCCGAAGAACTTTTGGCAGCTGATTACTGCTGAGTGAGGGAGAGCTGATCTTCTTTAAGGGAGTGATTCTGAATAGACTGTCTAGGCCCCAATGGATGAACTTGCACTGAGGGATATCTGGGTATATTAACTTGACTCAATAGGCCTTAACAGAGATGACAGAATGCATGAAATCTGGTGGGGAGGGAGCTAAAGGAGGTGCAGATAAGGGAGGGGGTACAAAGAAGATTAGGATATTTTATACGAAATGCAATAAAATAAGATTTAAATAAGAATATACATTGGGGAAAAAAAGAAATGTATCTAGATCTTGGTCTTCCCAGCTGAGGTGCTGAGGAAAGTGAGCCAGCAGGGAACTAATTAGCAGGTGATGCATCAGCAGCACGTTTTCACCATGACATCAGCTAGCTGACCACACTGTCCTTCCATGGAGAACTGACACCCCATGGTTCTAGGGTGGGACAATAGTTTTTTATAAGCCAAGTATTTCTGGTGCTTTCCAACTACTGAACAGGGAAATGTTTTCACTCTTTGCCTTTAGTGGAATCACTAATTATGTGACCTGTTGATACGATGCAGTTTATCCTCAGTTCGGTGCAGTGAGCCAAGGTCGGAAAAGAAAGCCTTGCTCAGATTCTGGGTTCAGCCTCTGGAGTGGATGCCATACTCCAGGCACCAGCAGGTCTAGGTATTAGTTGTCCTTACTCCAAGACGATCAATGTGAAGCTGGTATTTGATGGCCAAGGTGCAGTTCACTCACATTGAAAAGTTCACCTCACTTGCACAGCTAGGGGACCAAGGGATGGGCATGGTCCCCACTCCTTAGCCAAAAGCCAAGTTGTCCAAGCAACAAAAGCACACTCTAATCTTTTCCAAAGAGCTTTAGCAAAAAGTCGGTTCCTCCAAAGTTCTTAAGAGATGGATATTAAAACCTATCTGAATTCAAAAGTGTCTTCTGGAAGTCCACCTTCTCAGAGAGAATAGTTCCCACTGTCCCTGGGATCTTGTCAGTCCAGTCTGAATTAATTTTTAAACATTTGGAATGGTGAGTGAGGGGCACTTGGGCTGCTGTTTTCAAAAGCATGAAGCTGTGACCAGTTTACCCGTGTGAGAAGCGAGTTCACAAAGAGGCAGCAGAGGGCAAGGCCACCATGCTCAGCAGTCAGACTGTGTGAATCTTACCAGTTCTCCCTAGCGGGAGGCCACCCTGAGCCTCCATGTTCCTCAGTTTCTGTAGAGCAGAGACACTGAGAGTACTGCAGCCGGTGGGCTGCTGGGAGGACTCCAAGGCACCGGACTTTGCAGACTGTGTGTTGACTGCAGAGCACTCCAGACCGCAGTGAACCTCCCCAGCAGAAAGGCTCCTCGTACAGCCACACTCCTTAATACAAGCAGGCAGGGGGGCTGCAACCCACTCCACGCAGCGGTCTGGTGTTTCAGTTCAGTATACTGATGTGTCCCCGGGAACCGAGTGCCTGAGCTATCGCCTCTCAGTGCAATGTGGATCCGAGGCTTCCTACTCCTCCCGCAACCACGTGCTGTCCCTCTTCAAACCCTGTCCGTTCTCTCTGGCTAGTATGTGTCTCTATCACAGAAAGTACTTGCTTGGGAATAGCATTATCAGCATTAGCAGTCACTGTGCCCGTATCTACTGTCCCCAGAACCCTCTGTCCCTGGTCTCTTCTGTGCCTAGCATCCACTGTCCCCAGCACCTGCTACCCCTTGTGTTCACAGTCCCTATTGCAATGTGTTCAGCAGCCACTGTCTCTGTCATCTGCTGCCTATATCATCTTCTTGCCTGGATTAACACAGGCAAGTTCCACCCACTGTGCCTCCAGGTAGATGTCTAAGTTTTCTTTCCAAACACTAATTGAGCCAGGCATCAACCTGTATAGACTAAAACAAGCTCAAATGTTCTTTATTTATGTGAACATGTGTGTCCATGTGAATGTATGTTACATGTGTACAGGTGCCCGCAGAGGCCTGAAGAGGATGTTAGATCCCATAGAATTGGAGTTACAGATGGCTGTGAGCTGCCTTGATATGGGTGCTGGGAACCAAACTCAGGTGATGAAGAGCAGCCAGTGCTCTTAACTACTGAGCTACCTCTCCAGCCCTCAAGACCAAATATTCTAATGGCCCTACCTCCTCAGGAGGCCTTTTGTGTTATGGTCTCTGGGGAAATTTCTCATCTTTCACTGAGGATGACTGATACCTACATCCTTTCTCAGAGGATCCAGAATTCCAGGAACTCAGGATTCAAACCTTAAATAAACTCTGCTTCTGCCTCCCAGAACACCCCATTTTATCATCCCCAAATCCCTGCACAGTGTTGACACTGAATAGGCAGTCAACAAACAGTTAAACTATGCAGGGCTTTTTCATCAACAGTGTGCTGCAATGTTGGTCTAGATCCAGCAGACGAAACATAAAGTTAATCATTTCTATACTCGTGACCCAGGCTTAACTTTTATATCTGGTATTATAATGACTTCCTTTTATTTTCTATCATCTCTTTAACATAGATTTGAGGCTGTGTATCTTTTTATGATTTTCTATGTATCTTGGTTATCATGCTGGTGTTTAGAGCTGAATGACTTTAGAACAAAACACACACTACTGATGTTTTAATGGCAGGATAGTCATGTTTGCTGTAGTAAGAAGTAGTGTTTTGTTTGATTGTATGTTTCCAGATACAAGCTATCACCATGCACTGAATGAATAGAAGCCCATCGCGACTACCTGTCAACAATATTTGATCTCTTTGCTGCTCATTGGTCAATCAAAAGAATGCATGTCCACAAGGAAACCGCTCAGTCTTGAAATTCTAACAGAGACCATTGTAAAGTCATAAGGAAACAAGCAACCAATCAAAACTGAACCTTAAATTGCTTGTGTTAGACAAGGAAACAGGAGCTTTCCAGGCTTCTAGGAACTTGCCCACACGAACTCACAGCATGCACAAGACCCATGCAAACTCAAACCAGAAAAAAACCCAGCATAGAACTGGGGAAATAGGCAAGAAGCCCCAACCTTGGCCAAGAGACAAGGTAACTGATTACTTCTGGGTGAGGGAGAGTTGTTCTTTAAGGGAGTGATTCTAGACAGGCTGACTAGACAGACCCCAGTGGTTGAACTCACACTGAAGGACATCTGGGAACACAAACTTGACCCAATCTGGTTTAACATACATGACAGGATGCATGAAATATGGCAGAGGGGAGGAGCTATGAAGAGGTGCAGAAAGGGGATGGGGTCTAAATATGATTAGGATGCAGTGTATGAAATGCACAAGTTTTCGATAAATATGTAGAAAATAAGTGGAAATAAATTGCTTGTGTTAGAAAAATGTGTGCATATATGTGTGTATATGTGTTTGTGTGTATATGAGAGGGAGAGAGAGAGAGAGAGAGAGAGAGAGAGAGAGAGAGAAATATTAAATCCAAAGCTGTACTTCTGTGAAGATTGAGGGAGAATATCACATTTAAATTTTTTAAATTACATTTATTTATGCATGGGGTGTGTACATGTGCCACAGTGCACATGTGGAAGTCAGAGGACAATTTGTGGGAGTTCATTCTTTCCTTCCACCATGGAGGTCCTGGGGATCTATCTCATGTCTTCAGGCTTAGCAGCAAGGGTCTTTACTCACTGAACCATCTTGCAGGCGTGTAACATCACAGTGTAGTGTGTACTAAGTGTTGTAGGGGTTGAGAAGGGAGTCAGCTCAGAGAAGTGAGTTGGGTTCAACCTGGAAAGAATTTAGCACGTCATGTCCCATTTTCGGATCCCACGACCCTGGTGGCCAGGAGCATATCTAGTCTGGGATGCCTTCCTTTCTCTGTCTATTTGGACTCCCATTTGAACAGATGCAGATATGGGGATGTGCTATCTGTAATCTACAAAGAGCCCCTATTCTTGGCCTCCTCCTCTCTGTGACATTTAAAAACCGCCCAAGAGATACAGAGCTTGCCCTGAACATCTTGACAAGTCCTTATCAACATGTAGAGGCTTAGGGGAGCATTTCCTGACATTGAGCCGATGTTGTAACAATGAAACCCACAGACCAATTCCTTTCTCTGCAGATCACAGATATACAAAAAGGACCTCAGCCTGGTGTCCCTTGTCTTACTGCCTAGTAACCTCTGTGCTCACTGCTGCCACATTAAGCTCAGTGTGAAAATTATCTGCTTTCTGAGGTTAGGAGCCAGGTCTGGCTTAACTTCCTGATCTGAACATGGTACCCTGGCATGGCAAATGTGCGATCAGTGCACACCCCACAGAAACCATAAAGTCTTTATGACAGGCGATCCATGGACTAGGGCTCTGGCATCTCCAGGAAGCTTTTCAGAGGTCCAGAAACTGAAGAATCACCAAGATCCACCAAAGGAGACACTTATTGTGCCCAGACCTGAGGATGCACCTGTCACTCATACTCAATGAGCACTTTGCTTGGTGATATGGAGTCAGCTAGCTTTTTCTAGGTTGACCTCTGCCTCTTGTTGTCTTTACTCCCTGACTGAACTTTAGATAAGAGGATCTCAGGCAGGTGTGAAGCAAATGGCCAACAAATGACTCTCTTATGCATGTTAGATGCCACCCAACATCAGCTAGGAAACTAGGGCTTCTGGAATGAAACTGCCTATTTCTGTAGCATCACTCCACTTTTTAATTTCAGAAAAAGGACACCACTTGCATAATTATCCTATTCACAACTGAATAATAATGATTATTAATAATTAATCTCTAAATATCAGTGTCATGAAATACAGCCTACCAATTATTTCTGCATGAGAGAAAATCCTACATTCTATTACAGCTATCAAATGCTGGTCTGATCCACTGCCCATAAATCTGTGTATGCATAAATTTGTAGTCTATATAGATATAAACTGCATTTTGGTTGCCTTGTGCACACATGCATATGTGCACATGCTCACACACACACATACAGAGGTTTAGATAGAATCTGAGGGGGCTGGAGAGATGACTCAACAGTTAAAAGCACTTCTTTTAAATCCAAAGCTGTACTTCTGTGAAGATTGAGGGAAAATATCACATTTAAAATTTTAAATTGCATTTATTTATGCATGGGGTGTGTACATGTGCCACAGAGGACCCAGGTTCTGTTCCCAGCACTCAGCAGTCACATTGCAGCTCATGACTGCCAGTAGCATTAGTTCCAGGGTATCTAACACCCTTTTTTGGCCTCCATGGGCACTGCTCACACATGGTACACTTACATACATGCAGGCAAAACACTCATACACATAAGGTAAAATTAAAGAGAAATAACATACAAAGAAGAACTAAAATAGAAACTGAGGAAATACTACTTTCATTTAAGCTTGACAATACCAGGTCACTCTACTGTGGTATTGTGGAATTATTCAGATTTTGCTTTGTCTGTTTTGAACCAGATTTAAAGCTCCATCCTTAGGGAACTTGAATTGTGCTTGTGACCTGTTTTCGTTGAGTATGTAGACACATAGCCCATGTCTGGAAGGATAGTGTGAAATTCTCCACATCTCTGAATAATTATAGACACCAGAGAATGTCTGAGCCACCATTCCCTGAGAGACAGTGGCCAAGGAGAGAGGTCACTCAGGATGGAAGTGTGGATCCGAGTAGTCAGGTCCATGGTCCTGGCTCATTTAGGACACACTTGGTCTGAACACTGGGGACTTACTGGGTATAGGAACCATGACCACACACAGGCCTGTGAGTGCTAATAGCCATCAGGACTTGGAAGAGGCTGCAGAGGTGACATGCAGAAGTGGTCAAGCTTTGTCCACAGAAGCAGTGCTAAGGAGGGGAGACCTGTGCTGCTCTGGGGATGGTGCCTAGTGTTTCTGGGCTTCCCTTTAAGCTATCTCCTTAGTCCATGAACATTTCAGACTCCCTTCCCCATCTCTCACGGTGTGCACAAGATTTTGAACGTAAAACCTGTTTAATCTGTGTTTTATTAAATTTAAATTCTTTGAAATATTTGTTTGGGTTGACATTTACAGCTTCTGACTGGTGTTGCTGATTGCTTGATTAATGTTGATCGACAATTAGAAAACATATTCTGCAGTGTTTTGAGCCTTTGTTTGACAGGTGAATGCAGGCAGTGAGGAAATCAGGGTCCCTAAGAGTTGAGCTTTAAGTAGAATTCAAATGCATTAAACAGATGTGGTCAACAACAGAAGTATTCTAAGGCAATCCCACACATGGGTGGTGACCCGATGCCATACTAAAAGCAGAGCTTCCCCAATTTCTGTTCCACCCCATGGAAGGCAGCCCAAGTACAGTTTGGACTGCTACAGGATGTAAGCAAATAAATGCATTAGATCAGATCTGTAAACTCTGATGACGTGTAGTCAAAGATTCTTTTAAGGGAACTGCACCCACATGCGCGCGCGCGCGCACACACACACACACACACACACACACACACACACATACACATCATTAAAAATAAAGTAGATCTTAAAAGCCAATTTTAATTGCATGGCATGGTTGTACTTATATTTCTGCAGACGAAATGCTCATACACGTGATAAATAAGAAAATAAATACATAAAAATGAATTGAAGATTCTTTTAAGAACCCACAGTTTGAACTAGGAGAGTAAGAGAGATTTACTATGAATCAAATTTCATTTAAATAGGTCTAAAATTCTATGTTTCACAGGCATGGTGGCCGCACTGGGTAACAGTGTGAGCAGACTCTGGAGCCTCTTGCTGTCCTGTCTATCAGTCACTGGACCCAGACTCCCTGTGCTGCTGTGCTCCTGCCTGGGGAGTGAGCATGTGAGCCAGTATTGCTTGCCATCTGAGGTGTACTGTTGGGGGTCCCAGCATGCAGGACCAGCCTGAGGGGGACCGAAGGAGCTCTTCCGTCGGGGAGGGGGCAAGTAGGCACAAAGTCAACACACAGACCCCAGGAGTTGAACAGAAAGCAGGCAGTGGTGGTCTGCTGCAAACTCATTTATTCAAGAAAAAGCAGAGAGTCTTATAGGTCTTGTTAGCCAATAGCCTTATGGGATGGGGTCCTGACCACAGCCAATTGCAGTTTGTTCCCAGGTAGATCAGGTTCTTTCCAGGTACTGGGCAGAAACTGGCTTCACAACCAACCTGTGTGGAGGACCACATCCACGACAGCCATTCTTCCTTTCCTCCTGGCAGGCGGCCTAGCTAGGCTCACCCTGCATTATGCCGGACACTTCTGCCTCTCCCCTCAGACCCTGACAGAGCTCCAGTCAAGGCTTCTCTTTCCCCGGGCTCATCTCTGTTTGCCACCACACTGCCCTTCCCTGGCTTACCTTTCTAGTTCCTCAATGCTGCTCGGGGCTATGTGTGAAATTTCTTTGCACTTTTGTGATTTGTTTTCTGTAGCTGGGAGAAAAGATAGACCTCTGTTCTTCACAGTGCATACAAGGGCAAAGCTCTCGGTATGCTACTCCTGGATGGGTGCAATGGACAGGAGCTGGGGGTAAAGGTCTTCAAGCAACTAATTCCCTATGTCTAATCCAGTCTGGAATCTCATGCCTTCTTTTGTTTCTTCGGCCAGTGTATGGGAGTCATTCAATATGTGGCCATGAACTGTGGACTGGACCTCCTTACTGGCCCTTTGTAGACCTGACTGCAGCATCAGACAGTGTCTAAGCTGGCCACACAGTGTAGTTTCCACTGTGGACACCTCTAGGACATGAGCCCATAAAACATTCTTGTGACACATTCAGGAAAACCTGGTGGCAGGTGCTGGTTTCAGTGTTGAAAATGGTCCAAAAGTGTCCTGGAACCAGGCTTTCAGGTACTCATGGTCCCCGCCCTCAGCATCTCATGGCTCTCTCGCAATGGAGCATTGATTACCAATGTCGTGTGGCTTCTCTCAGTAGATGCTTTGGGCGTTATCATGTCCATCTTGGCATCTCCTCCACAGGAGAGTTCTAGCTGCACTCAAGGCACTTAGAGCAGGAAGGACTGTCATGACCACCTCGTCCAGCAAGGAAGATGCAACACCAGACTCTTCTTTAAGCAGTTTACTCAGGAACCTTAAACAATCTTCTGACTTCTGACCCCGGGGAAAGCCCGCCAGAGACTTAAATCCCCTCCTGCCACGTGGTGCAAGCAGATAGGCGCACATATGCGGAAGCAGGCCCAGATCTCAGCCACAGCCAAATATGGAGTTGTTTACTCCAGAGAGCACTCACCCTCGGGATGGTGGAAGGTGGAAGCAGGCGCCATCTTTAAGACGTGGCAATCCACAGCTCTCTACAAAGGACCTTAGACCAGATGGAAGGACCCTTCTCCCACAGCTGAGACAAGTATACCCTGAGGTTCCCTTGGTCACCTGGCCATGGTTGGAAGAGCCACGCTACAAGTGAAGCCATGTCGTGCCTTACAAGAAGAGACTGTGCATGAAGGAGGTCTGCATTTCAAACCTACCACACCTCAACAACCAGAAGAACATGCTTGGGGCAGTGTGCCAGTAGAAAGCATCTGAGGGAGAGGGTTTCATCTTGTAACTTAGTTTTCCAGGTGTTTTGTGACCTAGTCTTTCCATGATTCTGACAGCTTCCTCGTCAGTCTGATGAGCCTAGATGAGGAATGTTGATGTCTAGCCATCCTCCAGTGTGTCCACACAGGACTCTGACTGGTGAGCAAAGAAGGTCTCAGGACTGTCCATGGTGGGTGGTCTCGTTCCACAAGCTCAGGGATTGCTCTGACGGGGTGCTGGCTGTTTTGTGCCATGACTCACATCTATAGATTCCGTATTTTTCCTTGAGTTTTGTTTCCTATACACACAATTAAAGGCTTGCCACTATGCCTTCACACTGGTTTCTAATGTGTCCAATTCATGTTAATTTTGAGAAAAGGTTGACCTGAGTCAGCCCAGGCATGGGCACGCTTGGAGATTCAATTGCACTAAAGACAAGCATACTTCTTGGGACTTCTCATGGTTTGTGAAATGTCCCTTATATTTTTACTAAAAAGTCAATTCCTTCAACGTTCTTAGAGATAAAAATTTAAAAATCTATCTTAATTCACGTGTGCCTTATGAAAGCCTATCTTCTCATGGGAAAGAATCACTCAGCTCCCACTGTGCTCGGGGCCTCTGAAACTCAGGTTGAATTTCTGTTTTTATTTTTAATCCCTGAGGTTCCGCCTATTGTTCTGAGAAATTACACCAGAAATCCATCACTGAGAGGCCCTAAGTGTGGTGTGTGCACTCCTGATATCAGAGCCGCAGGTCTGGTGCCTGCTCGTATCCGTACTGGTCCTCGTGTGCAGAGCTCTTAGAGCCTGTATGTTTGGAATTATAAAGAGCTAGAAAGGTGAGAGACACTCCGGTTATGGGTACTTGATGCTCATAGGCTACTGCTTCGAATGTCCGGGGACTGCGGAGACTTTAGGAGAAGGGACTGAGTGGGGGAAGTAGGTCACTAGAGGTGAAGCTTGGACGGTTATACCCACATTGCTTCCAGTGTTTTCTCTGGTTCCTGGTCCACCGTGATGTGAGGAGTTTCTGGTTTATGCTCCTGTGACCATGGACAGAGCCGCTCCCTGCTGTTAATAGACGGACATCCTCCAAAACCATAAATCTCCTCCTTTAAGCTGTTTCTGTCAAGTATTTTGGTCACAACAGTGGAATATGTAATTAATACAGATCCACAATTTGTTCTTTAAAGTGCAATCTAACTCTCAAATGAAATCTCAGTCTTCTAGGAAGGCATTTGCATTTCTTCTTAACCACTCCGATAACATTTTAATGCCTCTTGGCAGATCCATGCCATGGCTAAATCAGCACTGTGCTGACTTCTCTGTTCTTGCTTGTGTGGCTTCCTGGAGTAAGGGCTCTCCTGTTGCCTTGAGCATTTCACGTCTCCCTCACCCCTGACTTGCTGTCATTGGAAGTCAGTTTGTCCCAAATGCTTTATATATTTGGTTGGTTGGCTGACTGACTGGTTGTTTGTTTATTATGTGCATATGTTTTATTTCCTTTTATGTATGAGTGTTTTGTCTGCATGTATGTAAGTACACCCATGTGTGTAATGCCCAAAGAGATCAGAAGAGGATGTTGGATCCCCTGGAACTAACATTACAGATGGTTGTTAGCTGCAGTGTGAGCTGAACCCCAATCCTCTCTGCAAGAGCAAGCAGTCAGTGTTCTTAACTGCTGAGCCATCTCTCCAGTCCTATTGCGTATATGTTTGATGTGTGTGTGTAAATGCATTTATATGTTCGTGTGTACACATGTGTGCCTGTGTGTAGAGAGCAGAGGCCAGCAGTGGGTATCTTCCTTGATCATTGTCTTCACCTTACTTTTTGAGACAGTCTCTTACTGAACCTCAAGCTAATTGATTCAGCTGGGCTGGCTGGCCAGTGAGCTGTAGAATCCACCCATCGCTGCGTTACAGATATGCCACCATGCATGGCTCCTGTGTGGGTGCTGGGGCTCTGAACCCAGGTCCTCATGTTTCTGCAGCAGGCACTTTGCCCACTGAGTGTCTGCTGTTTCTAGGTATCAATGCTCACCCTGGAAAGACAATGGTACCATGATGGTGGCTTCTGCTTTGAGCACCACTCTCTTTCATGTTCTTGGGAACATTGTGTCCCAGCCCTGCAGAGTCTGTGGCCCCAGAAGATGACAGAGCCACTGCCATACTTTGCTCCCACGTCCCACTGCGTCCATCATATTGCTCTGACACATGTTCATGAGCAAAAGCATTTTGCAGATGTACAAGGTGGCTGATGGCAGCAGCCCATGCCATGGTCACAGCCCCACCCAGAAGCAGAAAGAAGTTCTGCTGAGGTCAAGGGATTGGTCCCGCAGGACTTGGAGAAGGATCTTCATGCTTGTAAATCAGTAGACCAAACAGAGTCCCCAAAGATCAGGGCAGCTTTGAATCTCACTGAAAGTACTTTCATAAAGTTGTCAGAGTTCAAGGAAATAGCTTTGACAGGGGACACTCTATGAATGAGAGATCTCTTTACACCTCACCAGTTCTTAGACGCATGCAGAAGATATGGGACTGAAAACCCCTGGAGGTCCAGCCTGGACTCCTGGTGTACACCTTTCACTTGTCCACACCTGCTCTGCTGAGCCAGGCTCTGCAGGAGGAAGCCCTGTCCTGGCCCTGCACACACGGTCACACATGGCTCTGGAGGCAGAGTGCTACCGCCTGAGGAGAGCAGAACAGCACGGCAAAGGGCATCGTGACTGAAATCTAAACGCTGAAGAATCCCGAGGAGAACTGTGCGAATGGGCTGGGGTGGGCCTTCCGTCTTCTCACAGTCCCTTTCTTCCTCTCTTTCCTCTTCCCTACTTCCTCCCTTCTTTCCCACTTCCTTCTCTATTTCTAGTTTGCCTTTTTTTTTTCTATTTTCCATTCTCTTTGAGTCAAAGGCCCCAGGATCTCCATCAAATCCATTACAAAATATGTTTGTGAAATGCCTTGCATATCAACCAGCTGAGCTGTGTTCTGACCAGGACAACTGTCCCGTATCATCATTAAGCTGTTAGCAGGCTGTGAGGTCAGTCGTGTTGGTGGACAATCATCCTCAGTCTATGAGGGAAGAGGCAAGCTGTTCCTCCTCCTCCTCCTCCTCCTCCTCCTCCTCCTCCTCCTCCTCCTCCTCCTCCTCCTCCTCCTCCTCCTCCTCCTCTTTCTCCTCCTTCTCTTTCTCCTCCTCTTTCTCCTCCTCTTCTTCTTTTTCTGACACTTTTCAAACCTTGATGAGAACTTAGGACTGTCAGACCCGTGGTTTTATTTTATCTATGAATCAGTATCAAAAAAAGGGTTGTGGTCAGTCCTTCAATTTCTTAGATTTTTGGAGTGCTTTTCATACCAGTTAAAAACATTATTTTATCAGTGACCTTTGTGGACTAACTCTGCAGTCAACAGGAAAGTATTCCGCCTCTGTGAGTTATGAAACATTGGAGACTGTCTAGACAGGGGTGGGAGGCCCACAGTTGGATCATTCTTAGGAAAGAAGAGCAGTTTGGCAATCGAATGCTGACCAGGACAGCTCCATGTCTGTTCTTCCCACTGCCACCCCTCTGTCCCTCTCCTGACCTCTTTGTTTCCCACATCCTGTGACCTCAGGCACGGAATGGCTGGTGTAAATGAGGAGCACTCTGCTCTCTCTGCTGGCTTAGGAGTGGGTATGCAGGGGGCTATGTGCTCACCGTGGGAGTTTCCTCTCAGTGTGCGGGCTGCCCCAGGTAGGGCACAGTTTTCATAGGCAAAGAGCAAGATTGTGATCTAGGATAGAAGCAGCAGTGACCAAAGAGGATCCTGACTGGGCTCTGCGTACAGGGAGTGGACAACAGCGTTTCAGGCTGCACAGATCCTCCACGTCACCATCTTCAGAACAGTGTTGGCTTCCTCCAGTATGCCTGCACAGGCATCTTCCACTATATGCCTGTGGTGGAGGAGAGAGTCAATGAGAGGGAAAAGCATATGAGGCCACTCAGTCCTCACCTCCTGAGACATCCCATGTCCATCTGAGGGTGAAATAGTGTGTACACTGCTGAGCGCAGAACCGGCTTCCCAAGTGCAAACCAACTAAAGCAAGCAAGGCTGTGCACTCAGGTCAGGGGCAGCCTGAATCAAAGGCAGTAGAGGGGTGGAGGAGAGCAGGATGCCCCATCAGGCAGCTCAGCACTCCAGTAAAGATGGACACGGGAACCTGAATGAGCAGACTCTGAGATCAGGGACATAATTAGGGAATGGAGCCTCTGAAGAACCGCTTCTCAGAAACACTTTGAAAGAAAGAGAATAATTATTTAGTTACTTAGTATAGATGATATGTTGTATGTTTGTGGTATATGTACTTGTTTGTGTGTTTGTGTGTGTGTGCGTGCATATGGAGGACTGAGGTCACTGTTGGAGAGATTCCTTTAATCACCCTCTATCCTATTTTTTAAAGTAATTTATTTGGGGGGATCAAGCAAAGTTGATTGAGAAGTAGAGTAGCAGACACCTGAGCAGGAAAGGGTCTGGAGAAGGAGCTATTCTCCATCTTATTGTTTGAGATAGGGTCTCTCATTGAACCTGAAGCTCATCAATTAGGATGGGCTAACCGGCCAATGAGCTTCAAAGTTGTGCTACACACAAACACAGACACAGACACACACAGACACAGACACACACAGACACACACACACACACACACACACACACACACACAAACACACACTGTCCCAGAGTTAGTGTTAAAGGCATGTTAAAGGCATACCTGGCTTTTTTACCCAGCTGCTGGGGATGCAAATTCAGGTCATTGTACTTGTGAGGCAAACACTTTACTGGCTGAGCCGGCTCACCAGCCCTAAAATACAATTTATTAATTCTAGGGAAAGTTATCTTTGTTAGTCTCCAGCTCTTCCTCCATTTGGAAGAAACACATAGTGTTTTCTGGAAAGAGCAAAGGATCATCTGACATGCCATGAGAAATGGAGAATGCACAGGCACAGGGCTGCTTTCCTTACATCTGTGTTCCTCTCAAAAGGAAGCGAGCGATTCAATTAGTGGATTCAATTAAAATGGACCAAGAGCCCCCAGACGCTGCAGGATCTGGTTTCTTCTCCTGCCGTCTCACCTTGCAGTGTCTGGAAATTACCCACAGCAGGGCGGTTGCACCAGAAACACTAGCAGGGGCTATGTGATTATTTGAGAGAGCTCAGGGCCTCCAGCTTTCCCTATGGACCTTTAGAAAGTCTCCCCTCTCAAACCAGCAAGGCATGCCTCCATGAGACCACTCCTCTTATCTGAGCCATTGAGGGAAAGTGACCTGCCTCGGACACAGGGTAGAATACTAATTTGTCAGTCTCTAGATCACTGGTGCATGAATGACCATACATGTTGGTTGAGTCTCCAGCTCAGTAAAGACTTTTCTGTGCAACTGAACATGGCAGAGAGGAGATAGAGAGGTGAACGGGATTGCTATCTTCCTTTCATACAGTTTAGATGGATAACCAGAAAGGAGAGAATGATCCACACAGAATTCTAACTTACCCTTGCAGCTCAGAAACTGATGGGACTCAGAATAAAGATGAACAGAAGATATGTACATCTGTACAATGCCCTATGTGGCCAGCATGTTAGCATCACCTCCAGGGGCTTATGGCTTAGCCTAGAGGCCACATTAATGACTTCTGTCTTATATGTCATAGCTCCAGCCAGTAATAGCATTGGTTGAGTGATTTGCCTTTTCCTCTTGTGAAGACTTTTGAAGAAACATGTCCATTTGAATCCTCCTGGGATCTGAGGCAGGGGTTAGTAGGTCACCAAGTGGATGACTATACTCTAGTTTTCACGGAAGAGAAAAATCTGAGCTGTAATGTTTCCAGCAGCTCCCTCCATGGCACCAACCCTTTTGTATACCTTCAGCTGCTGAACTGAAGATCCCTCTAAGCAGTATTTGTTGAGTGCCTGGTAGATCACCCATACAAGACCTCCCAATAAGCCTTGAGGTTTTTGAGATGCTCAGAGGAGCAGTAGGCAGTTTATTCTACCTCATTCCCAGACTCCCTCCTCCACATTGACTTGGTATAATACTTCACTTGAGGCTTGCATTAAGACATCATTTCTTGCTAAGGTGTACAAGCCATTGACAAGAGATGGGCTCCCAAACAAATCCTCAGGTAGGTGGAGCAGTGTGTCTGTGTAACTCTCTGGAGCCTCTCATCAATGGACTTGGGGTTTGTAGACTCTGATGTGTTTTAGTTTGCCGAACTCCCCCCGACCCAGAGCTGTTTGTGCCCCTCTCTTTGCAGTGTTAACCTGACCCATGATGCATGTCCCTTTGTGCGCTAACAGTGGTCTCCCATTCCGCTGCATGGAACCCTCTCCCCGTATGCACTATTGGGAACGGAGGATATCCTGTCTCTGCCTGGCCACAGGGCAGACAGGTCCTGAGTGTTCTAGGAAGGAGTGGAGTCAGTAGGTACAGCCTGTGGTAGTACCTATCTTCTGGGTACTTGTTCAATGGCCCTAGTTCAGAGTTTCCCAAGGCTTTGGAAGATAAATTTGTCAAACATAGCCAGGTGTGGTGACTCAGCTACTTGGGAGGCTGAGGTGGAAGACCTGAACATTCAAAGCCTGCCTGGGCTAAGTAACTAATTATAAGTAAGATCCTGTCTTAAAATAAAAAGTAAAAAGAAGGCTCAGTGGGAGAACTCTTGCCTTGCCTACTCAGGGTCCTGGGTTCAATTGCCACTACCACAAAGAGAGAGAGGGAAGAACAAGAGAAAAGCAAAGCAAGGAAAAGCTTGTGAAGGAACAGAGAACAGAGACAGAAATCCAGACCCAAGAGGAGAGAGAGAGGAGAGAGAGAGAGAGAGAGAGAGAGAGAGAGAGAGAGAGAGAGAGACACCCCAGGGGACATTTCCTGCTTCTAAAGCGTCATGATGAATGTGAACTTCCGACAAGTTGTTTAATCTGCAGGTTCTCAAGTGACTATCCATAAACCAGCTCAAACTTTCTTAGAGGAACAGTCTAGAAGTGTGATTTCCCAAGCCCCCTGCTCCAGGTTCTGATATTTGGTGTGAGGCTCCTTCTGCTACCCAATAGACAGACATGGCACTTGTATCACACAGGCCAGGTGGCTTTAACAAGGCTGTGGAGATGGTGAGCCACAGGGCCAGGGACAAAAGGCAGCACTGGAACACATCAGGTTGCTATGGTCACCAGCCAGGAATAGGGAAGAATGAACAGCAACCTGTGCCCACTCTCTTGGGCTCCTGCACCCTCCTCAGCATCTTGTAGATGTGAGGAAAGAGACATAGAGGAGAGCCACAAGTCACCCTGAGAGGGGCTGGGCATCATGTTGACACATTACAGTACAAGCCTTCCAATCATTGTCATTAATACAACTTCGATTAGGGAAGTGCCAGGTATTCTTCGAGGGTGGATGACTCTATCTTGTGAAGCTTGTGCCTTTAGATTCCTGTCAGCTACCCTTCAGATTGCCAGTGGACTAGAATCTGCCTTTTGATCAATAGGAGATTTCCAAGTTTTTAGCTAATGTTTGTTGTGAGTGGACAGCACCACCCAAACCTCAGCATGGGAAGGACAGGAGAGCCCTCTGAAGATCACTGACAGGACTCCTCTACGTCTGTTTGCATGCAGAGCTCTGTCACTGACTGTCTACGTGCTATTTCTTATGATCTGCTTTCCCACCTCCTGTCAGGTATGTGCTGACCTAGAACGATAACAGAATGGCTCTTGAGTCCATCAGCTCTGCCATGTCTTTGCCTTGCTTTGTTGAGTGGGCTCTGAAGAAGTTTTATTTACAGCAAATGCCTGGTGTATTTTTTAAGTGACTATTCCATGTCATTCCCAGAAATGTAGCCTTTTTCTTCCCATCAGAAAGGAGACTTCCGTGTCTTCTCTGGGAGTAAACTGAAGGAGAACTGAGAGGTGGCATCTTCTGCAGCTCTCCAGTAAGACAAGTCATCACTAACAAGTGGGAACTGTTTGTGGGGACTTTACTGTGCTCCTGTAGTTTTTCCAGGCTAGAATGCTCCCAGAAACTACAATGACAGCTTGCTCTGCATGGGTGACAGCAGCCGCCAACGTGTGCCTCAACCTATCCCAATGACTTTTTGGGATGGGTGGTCTTAACTATGGCCCTGTTGTTCGTTTCAAGGCACTGGGAGATGACTGATGGCTGGTGACCTCAGGGCAAGTTCTTTCTCAGAATTTTATGAGCCGTGTGATCTTGTGGAGGTAATAACAATAAAAATGAATGTAAGACTAAGACCGTGACTGCCAGGCGCCCGCTACGTGCCAGGTGTGGCACTCGGCCCTCACCCAGGCGATCATATCGAAGTTGAGCGCCAAGAGGATGCCAGTGGCTTTATCTGGTTAATATGCTCCAATAAGGGAGAATTAATAAACAGAAACTGTTCTGAAGATCAAAACAAGTGTCTTCCATAAATGCTCTTTGTTCTCTGCAAGCACAATGCAAACAGGCTGCACTATTGACTGACACTGTGGGAACACCCTCCTGACTCACAGTGGACAGGACATGCTCAGGGGATTGGCCAGGAGCTGGGTCAAGGCTACACTGCTCTACACAAAGGGTTATCATGGTGTAACCCAGGCAATGAGTGAGAGCACACAGGAACTGACCTCAGGCAAGAGCCAAGCCTGTCAGACCCATCACCTTGCGTTTGAAGACGGGCGTCACTGTCCACTGTCTTCTAGATCAGTTCCAGGAGTGGTGCCTTATTTTCAAATAAATCTAGTGTTCTGTGGTGTGCCCAGAGCTGAAGCAGGAACTGGATCCAGTCATCTTTCAAGAGAACCACTACTGCAGTCCAATGGCCTCTGTCTGATAATCAGCACTTAACAATGAGTTTGGGCCTCTTTCAATGTCTGAGTCATTCGTTAGAGCTAATTATTACAAATGCATGTTTTATTGTCCCAGATTATATGCTAAATACAAGTTGTGTGTGTACTTTGAACTCAACTATAAAATTTGTCTCTCGGTACTGGAGTGAAATCATATTTTCCAAGAGCAAACTTTGGTCAAAAGGCAGGAATTTATTAAAGGGTTGCAAACACTTTAACAGCCACGTGTATGTGTGTGTGTGTGTGTGTGTGTGTGTGTGTGTAACAGTGCTATACAATGAATTATATACTCAAAATCATATATTGAAGTGATGACCGCAGAACCTCACAACCTGACCATGTTTAAAGAAAGGTGAGCCACCATTAGTTGGGGTTCTCAGGTCATTTGCCTAATGCTTTTTAAAAGGGGAAATATGGATGGACATAAATGTGCCAAAGAAAGACACTATGTGGGAATGAAGCAGGGCTCTGGGTGATGTAGGAGACACCAAGAAACCCCAAGATAACCAATAATTCCTCAGGGGCTGAGAGAGGAGCCTAGATGGACTCCCACAGCTGTGGAAAGGCCGTGGTGTGTGATCTTCACCCCAACCCTAGGCACCAGAGTGGGGCCCAGCACATTTCTGTTTTGGGAGTCATCAGCTTGTCCTTTCTAACAGAGGTTTTGAAGTAGTATAGGTTTATATGTAGAAAGCCAGAAGCTGGGCAGAAGACAGACTGTGACTGTGAGTTCAGTGGCTCACTTTGTACCCTCAATTCTTTTCTTGTCTTCCTTAATCTGTATATGCATGTGCTTTTAAATTTTGATTAACAATGTACACTTAAAATCTGCACTCAGAAAAGTGCATTTACATGTACAAATGGATGAAATACCCAGATAATTACACACTTGTTTCACTTCTACCCAAGTTAACAAAACTGTGTGATCGGTGTTCTGGGGACCACGCTCACACTGCATCCTGAACGCTGTATCCACGCATACCTCCAAAGGCCCTCGTTTCTTGACTTCCATTAGCATAGACCGGTTAACTGACTGAGGTTTACAAAGATGGGAGCTCGTTCCTGAAGGCTGTCTGCTACTCCTGTGCTGTGCACTCATCCTCAGGGTTGAGTGGAGCTGTATTCACTGTTCATGGACACTTGGCAGTCTATGCTAGGAATACTTGACAACGTAAACATACCGATGGAAAAGTTTCATCTAGTCTTGGTGCAGATTCGTATACACTGCAGGCAAACACCATCAAGGGGTAGAATTGGTGAACTGTGGAGTGTATAAGTTAAGTTTTAGCAAATACCAGATACTACATACGAGGTCACCAACTGTTCAGACTGACGGTTGTTCTCTTTCTCTCTCCCCTTTTCTCTCTCTTTCCCTCCCTTCTGTGTCTTTCTGTTCTCTCTCTTTCTTGTGCTTTGTAACTGCAGTCCCTCTGGACTCCTGTTTGATTTTCTTCACGCTGCCTGGCCTGGCTGTCATTCTCATGCAGGACTGCCACAGACCCTGCAGTGAAGTGTTCTTTTAAGAGCGTCTTCTCTCCTGTCTTCTTTTGGTGCAGGTATGCAAAAGTTCTCCGCCCCGGCACGCGTCTTGTTAAGAGACCGGCACTACATCCAGGTTACCCATCTTCTGACTGCTGTTTTCACTTTTATATTAGTGTATATGAATTCTGAAACATATTGAAGCTTCCTGGATCATGTTTATCCTCCTCCTCACCTTGCTCCCACTGGTTCCTTCTCTTTCCTAAGAGTCCCTCCTTCCACATCTTTTTTCAGTCCACATATGACAAGAAAATGTGACATTTTTCTTTCTGAATCAGGCTTATTTCACCTCATATAATGGTGTCCAGTTCTATCTATTTTCAAAAAAAATGACATGATTTCATACCCATTATGGCTGTGGATATGCAGCACATTTTCCTAATCTGTACATCCACTGGTGGGCACCTAAGCTGGCTCTGTATCCTGACTCGCATGAAAGCACCAAGGCAAACACAGGATACAGTCATCTCTGTGACAGGCTTATTTTCCCAGACGTGGCATAACTACATCTCTTTTAGCTTCTCCAGAAACCTCTACATTGATTTCTATGGTGGCCATACCAGTTTACACTTCCACTACCAAGATCTAAGGGGTCCATTTCCTCACCCCTGCAGCAGCATTTGCTGTTTGTTTTCTCTATGGTGGCTATTCTGGCTAGGATGAGATAGAGTCTCCATATAGCTTCGATTTGCATTTCCCTGATGGCTAAAGATGTTGGATATTTTTACTGTATTTATGGGCCATTCATATTTCTGCATTTGAAAAGGGTCTGGTTCAGCTCACCACCCACTGCATTTTCACTGGTTCAGGTTGTGACTTTGAAGGAGAATTTATTGTTGCTGATTCAGTTTCAAGATAGCACATTTCACATTTGTTTAAGAAATCTTTGCTTATTCCGAGGTCATGAAAGTTAGACCTTCAGCCTCTGTGGAACTCGTTCTCTCATGGTGGGAGGCACAAGTACGTACATTCACTTACAAAACACAAACATTGTGTTGCTTCTGATTGTTCACTGAAATACTGACATATCATCTCCATACACAAACACACATACACACACACACACACACACACACAGATTCCTCGTTTTTTTTTTTTCCTTGTGAAGATCAACTTCCTTATCCAAAACCTTTGTAATTTCCAATTTGCAAAGTCCCTGGCAGTATTTTGGTTGAGACCGAGTTGAATCCATGAAGGAAATCAGAGCTGATAACCTAGCCCTCAATCCATGAACAAAGATTATCTCTCTATTTACGTATTCTTTAATGTTTCCATAAAATCTCCAATGTCATTATGTTCACCGTATTAATTCCTAGACGGTGTGTCTTTTTACGCTGTTGTGTTTTATGCTGCTGATAGTATCAGTTCCCATTGGCCCAATTCTCGTTTATGGAAGTACAACAGAGGCTTGCATGCTGACGTTGCTGCTGGGGACCTTGTTAATTTGCCAGATAATTTTAGTAGTTTATTGTGGCCCTTTCAGATTTTCTACTTATAGAATCATGTTTTCTGTGAATAACACAGATTTGGTTCTTTTTGTTTAATGCTTATACACTTTCTTGCCTTGCAATGTTGCTGAAGAACTCCAGGAGAATAATGTAACCCAAATGGTGGCATAGGTACACAATCTTATGACTGATGTGACAGAGTTCCTGGGATTACTCAGTGGGAAAAGATCATTTTCTTTTGCCCCTTATGATGTTTCTAAGAATCGAAGCCTGTAATTGAATTTTATAAAATAATTTAGTCATACATATGAAGATTTGATTTTTAATATAGTGAATTACAATGAATGATTGATTGTTTTGTTTTTTGGTGGGACAGGCTCAGACTC
Organism: Eospalax fontanierii; assembly: GCA_035773235.1. Classification (NCBI taxonomy): domain Eukaryota; kingdom Metazoa; phylum Chordata; class Mammalia; order Rodentia; family Spalacidae; genus Eospalax; species Eospalax fontanierii. Next base: position 43,410,801 of record CM069524.1, read on the forward strand.
TGAAGCTCAGGCTGGCATAGGACTCCTGGTAATCCTCTTGCCTCAGCCTTTCAAGTCCTGGGATACCAGGTGAAATGTCACAATAATTTCTTTTAAACATTAGATGCCTCATTTCATGTCCTACTTGAATGTCACACTTATATTTTAAGAAAAAAGTCCAAGATAATTTGATGCTTTGTTTATTTCATGTAACGAATGACTTAATTTTCTAGTATTTTGCTTTGGAAATTTACATCTGAACTCTTCGGCCCAGTGCCAGGCTGCATTCATTCCCTTCAGTACCAGAACCAGTGAAACACACTTCATTTCAGAGCTCCTGGGCTCTAGAACAGCCTTTTCTTGGACCCACTCTTACCATTAGGTGTCTCCCCTGAGACTGTCCTACAAGGTCACCCTGCTTATCCTGATCACTCTGTGACTCTGTGTAAGAGATTTCTTCCAACACCTTGTCTGTAGCCTTCAGTGTGACACTACCACATGCAGTCTTCACGACGGGTCTAGTCCTGTGGACCCCTTATTAAATCACACCACAGGTATCCAGCACACTGAGGACCACACCCTCTGTGACCTCTCACAGTCAGCTCCATGCCCTCCCACTTTCTCAGCTTCTCCTTCCAAGCTTGTGGCCCAGATTGTGGGCTCTGGACACGGGTCATCCGCTAGGATCGTCTGTGAGGATTGGAAAACCAAACCAGCAGTGGCCCGGCTCTGAGGCACTCTCGGAGGGGCCAGCATGGTCAGGGGCAGAAGCTGACTTGGGTTCTGAATGTTCTGGGGACATGGTTTCCTGTGGCCTCTCTGCTGTAGCATACAGTCATCTCTGTCTGGGGAGCAGGACAGGGAAAGGGCGTGGGGGGAGCCTTCGCTGAGCGGCTCTTCTGCTAATCTCTATAATGGAGATTCTTTTCTGTTCCAGTTTAGTACAGCTGCAGGCTGTGGTGTCACCCACTCTTCCAGGAACGAAGGCAGCCCCAGAGTGCGTTCACTTCATTGCCCCTTATTAGTAGAACGAGGGACATGAACACAGAGGTCTAAGAATGTATCCTAAAAGCATATTTGTCATCGAGCTAGAAGAGAAGATCAGGAAGCAGGGCTCGGGGGCCTCTATGTTCTCTTTAAACCACTCTGCCCAAAGCCCACATCACTGTGAATGAAACTTAACTGATGTTATGAACAGGGACTGGAGACCATTTAAAGATCCTCTAGAAGTTGAGAGAGAGAGAGAGAGAGAGAGAGAGAGAGAGAGAGAGAGAGAATTTAATCCCATGTTTTGTCTCATGTTTACTTTGCCAAGATACCATGTTGAGTATTTCATTCTGTTCTCCATCTTTATTAACTATTTCAAAAAGCAGTAATATAGGCTACATTTGGTATTCTGACAGCCAAGCACCCTAGTACTTTGCAGTCACCTAAAGAATGTGTTTCCTAGGTTTTTGTTCCAAAGGCATACTAAAATGTACATAAATGTATTTCAAAGCCCTGTTTTTTTTTTTTAATGGTACTGAAGTCCATTCTTTAACAAGCCAGCAGACGTCCTTCCAGGACCAAGGCCCACCCTGAGAGTGACTGTCAGGGAACAGCCTGATGGGGGAGAGCCGAGACAGGGGTGTGAGGGAACAAGGATCAACTGAAAACATAAGTGACAAAACAGGATATGCAGACCACAAAGGGGAAAGCTCCCGGACCCATCTCTCCCTTCACAAACTTAGAATGTCTCTCTCAGGTCACAGTGAGAAGCAGAAACGTGGCCCAGCGCGACTCCACGGTTAATCCAGAAAAAGGAAGGTTAAGTGCTGCCCTGCAGACAAGGAGAGGACTCCTGAAAGATGAGTCTCCGGATCAGGAAGAACATAGTCCCAGGATTCCAGATGACCTCAGTGGAATGAAGAAGATGCAACACAACCCAGAATTAGTAAGACACGGAATCGGGTGGCAGAACGCTGTGAAGAGATGGAGCTGAGACAAATCTTTCTGTGGATGAGAGGAAACTCAGTCATGAAACAGAGTCACGGCTACAGAAGGAAAGCTGAAGACCAACAAAAAACAGATTGAAGACAATGGGGAAGGAGGCTTCAGAGAGGGGCTGGGGAGGCGCAGTGGGTGAGTGCTTGCTGAGCAGGAATGAGGACCCAAGGGCGGGTTCCCAGCACTCATGTGAAGAAGCTGGGCAGAGGGACACAAGCTCCTAAACTCCAGCACTGTGAAGGCAGAAATTCCTGGAGCTCGCGGGCCAGCTAGTCTAGTCAGATAAGCCAGTGGAACCCTGTCTCAAAAAATCTAGATGGAGAGATCTGGGGAAGGCACCCAGTGTGTACCTCTGACCTTCACATGCACACACACACACACAGAGAGAGAGAGAGAGAGAGAGAGAGAGAGAGAGAGAGAGAGAGAGAGAGAGAGTTTCAGAGAATAGACTTTCACAACAAAGAAACAGTGAAATAAAGACCAAGCCCTATAGCACCATTAACATTAAAATGCAGAAAGTGAACCTGTGTTTGAGTCTGTGGCCCCATCCGTACCAAAGTGCATTCCAATAATATTACTGCAGCTTTTTAAAAAGGAGGAAGCCCTTTGGACATCTAAGCAATGACATTACTTAATTCATGAAGAAATTCAGATTGTCTTCGGAAATTTTTAACATTTTATTATTTTTATTTTTATTTTATGTATATAAGTATATTGCGTGCATGTGTGTAAATGCACACATGTCATGCAATGCCTCAGGAGGTCAGAAGACAGTGTCGAATCTCTTGGAACTGAGTTACGGACAGTTGTTAGTCGTGTAGTTACTGAGAATTGACCTCACACCCTCTACAAGAGCAGCCAGTGCCTTTAACCACTGAGCTGTCTCTCTAGTCCCATCTTCAGAAAATTTAACAGCTATGTACAATGATATGTTTTAGTCCAGAGGGGAAAATATACCAGTGAAATATTCTGTATTTCACCAAAGGATAGTTAAGTGTGAAAGTTGTAGGCTATTATTAACTCAGAAACTCAGAGGACTTTCTTCTTATTAACTGTCCCCATAGAGTGTTCTAGAGAAATGACTCCAGATATCCAAATCAACGAAAGGACCATGAAGGAGACGCTGGAAAGTCTTCAGGCTTGGCATAGGGAAGCACACCCTCACCGGTCACCAGTCAGAACAGGAACAAGAGGTCCCGATCAGGCACAGTACAGAGCACATTTAGAAGCAGTGACCACATCGCTCTAAGACCAGCTGAACCACTAAGATAAGAGTCTTCTATTAGAAAGGAGAGGCAGGGGCCCTTTGCAGATAAGCCTTGGGGTCAAGACTGTGGATATTATGCCTCTGAGAGGAGAGTGTGTTGTTTTGGATGCATATTAACTCAAATACATTCAAAACAGAGTTTACAAGAAGTTATTGGAAATTCCTGGTCTTTCATGTTTCTTTGGGTAATTCCAAAATTTCCCACCCTAGACATTTATTCATTTCACACATTCCAGAAGTACATAGAGTTTTCCCTTATCCACAGATATATTTAAATATATATTTATGTACTTAAATATTTAATTATCTAAAGCAAAGACGCCATCACTTTAAAGAAAGAGTTGATTTGTAAGATTTTAAAATTCTGCTTGTGGAAGATGTGACCAGGTCTAAGCTCTCAAACACCTCCCATCACAAGTCAGGAAGATGTGCAGGAGGCTCTGGTGACACACTAGTTCATTGTGCACTGGCCTTCTGGCTGTTGTATTTACTGGCTTGCCCTGCACGGGTGCTCACTGGCCTTTTGCTGAGACCAGTGACAGCTCTAATTCAAAATAATTCTCTAGAATCCATGTGAGAGCTGAGAGACAAGCAATAGCTCCTCTTCCTGCTGACCTCTGAGGTTGGCAGATCATTAAGGATCAACTTGATCCATTCAGTGGTCACAGGTTCCAGTTCAAACCTGACAGGGGGCAGTTTGCCGTGCCTAGGCCGATAAATACCTGCGCTCCCCATGGCCCCTGGCCATGTGCTTACTTTCTCCCGTGTATCCGCTCGGAGCGCAGAGCGTCCTCCACCTTGTGCTCCTGTCTTCTTCTCAAACCTGCTTCCTTATTGTTTCCACTGTCCACAGATGCTGAGACATCACCACAGTGACCACATCCCTCTCGTCCTGCTGCCCCCTGACTCCCGCCTGACTCTCAGAATGCCTCACCACTCAGTCCCCTTTCCCAAGCCACTGTCTGACATTTCTCCAGCCCCCAGCCAGGAACTCTCTAGGTCTCTCTTGGTCTTCCAGAAGGTCTTAAGTGCATGTACCACCGTTTTTTTTGGTTCTTTTTCAATACAAAATAGGCTTCAACTTTCTGTATTTTAACTCAAATCCTCTGGTGTGCCCAAATATGAACTCTAAGATCACTGAAAACCTGGACATTTGTGTTTGTGCGTTCACAGTGCATACTCTAAAGTAATCTGAAACCTACCACTGAAGACAATGCATTAGTTTATATTCCCATAAGCCCTGAGTGCCATTGTCTCAGACCCACCCAGACAGAATGTTTTCAAACTTCAGTCTCAGCCAAGGGACAAGAGGGTCCCTTGTGGTTTCAAGTCTCATGTCTCAGGAGGGAATCTGACTTACATTTCTTCTTGTGTGAATTGCCCGTCCTGTTCTTCAATTATTAATCTGTGAAATATACTCTTATATGCTAATAAAGTTACTATCAAGCTTATCAAATAGATTACAACTACCTTGCTCAGCTTTTCCATCGTTTCCAATGTTATCAGTCTTTTACAATGTTCCGGATTTTTGACGTTCCTGTACTAGAGAATTCACCTGAATTTAACTAGCTGCAGGGAGTCTGTGAGCGGGTTCATGTCACCTTCGTTCACATGCAGAATTGAGTCTCTTCTTTCCCCACACCTGCTCTAACTCAGCCTTCTGCACTCTTATCCAGGGTCCATCCTTCCTCTGAACACCTGGGACCAAAGGGCCCACTATCCAGCATATTCCCATGGAACCAGCCCATCTCCAAGTACAGCCTGACACAAGTCTTATTTGTAAGTCCTCAACTATCAAGGTCAGTCAGCAGCCCAGACACTCTGTAGTATCCCCGATCCCAGACCACTGAACCCATCTTGGCCCTTCCTCCATGTCCCTGAGTCCAGCCCATCTGACCATAATGGACTGAAGGCAAGGTATATTTACAAATTTTTATTCAATATATGTGTGATGGTTAATACTGTCAACATGACAGAAAATACAATCACCTGGGAGTTTGGTCACTAAGCATGCTTGTGGGGGCTTACATTGATTATATTAACTGATGTGAAAGACCCATCTTAACTGTGGGCAGGACCCAGCCTTTACAAGTGGAGAATGTGAGCTGGACGCTGGCATGCGTGCACTCATTTTTCCTGTTCCTGATTATGGATGCCATGTGATCAGCTCTCTCAAGTTTCTGCCGCTGTGACTTCCCCACTGTGATGGACCTTAACATGGAACTGTGAGCCAAAATAAACCCTTTCTCCTTTAGGTTGCTTTTGTTGGGGGTGTTTTATGCAGCAGAAGGAAAAGAAAGTAAGACAGTATGTGTGGGCTAGTTCAACGTCTGGAGTAACTACAGAATCTTTGTAAAGGCTGCCTTGATTTTAATTATTACAACTGGAAATCAGGTGCGCTGGACATCACCACATCTCCATCCTGCTGTACGGACTGTGTGCTGTTTCTTAACAGAATAGCTCGTCTGTAGCAAGATAAAACAACACCCTTCTAAGTAGCTCCTTCTCCAGGCATGGAGGTGCTGAAGAAAGCGCCAACTTGGGATGAAACAAAGACAGAATAACTTGACTCAGTGCTGTTGCATTGATGAAACAGGTCTTCCCCAGATAGCTTCTCTTAGCAAGCAGAAATAGGTTTCTGCTTTTTGATAGGTTTCAACAAGAATGGGTAGGGAAGTGAATGAGGGCATGTAGGCTCTGGGTGGGTCATGTCCTTCAAAGACACCTTAGAGTCTGACTGTAGCAACACAGAGGAAGGACCAGAGACCCAAAGCGCAGACACACCCAGTTCTGAAATGTGGCACTGGAGGCTAGCGTGCTTCCTCGTTAGGGAAAACTGTCAGGCTTATTAATGAGCTTAGCAGAAGAGGGGTGACGTCACAGGTGGAGATGCCCACCTCATACTTTCCATTCCCACAGCATCACTTGCAGGTCCCCCCGGTGAGGAGACAGAAGCAGATGAACTGTCTGCCACATGATAGTTAAGAAGCAACCCAGGCAGACCTATTTGTAAGTCCTCAACTACCAAGGTCAGTCAGCAGCCCAGACACTCTGTAGTATCCCCCATCCCAGACCACTGAGTAAGGTAATCCTCCCCCTTAATTAACACAAAAGTACTTGGGTGGGAGTGCTTACCTGCACTGTTGTTGCTTGATCCCTTTTTGTAAACATCAGGCATCTGAGGGATGGATCATGTGTATAGATTGGCTGCATGCTACAGGCAGCTATTTTGATATCCTAGAAATGGATGGTGTCCTGGTCCCCTTCAAGGTCATTGTGACACTTGGGAATGTCCCTCATCCTTTTAGATGAGAAGATACTAGGACCTCATGACAAGAAACTTTGCAGAAGCAAAGGGAATTTTCTTCAGGTGTGATACAGGAAAAAAGAGCAGAGTCCACTCCCTCCTCAATCCTGACTTCGGGGCAAAGGACGCAAGTGCAGGGACTTGTGCAGTTCGTGATATTTTCCCACAAAAGGGTGACTTTAGAGAAATGACTGCTCTCTCTGTGGGCAGTGACAGCGGTGAGTGATGCTGGATTTCTAGGCATGAAACAGGCACTGTGGCACTCAGCCATGCACCTTTGATTTCCTGGTTGCCTCCTGGGCATGTTTGCTGCTGGCTGTTTCTCTTATTTTCTAATGGGATATCAATGCAATGTGTCCCATGATGGAGTGGAAGCCTCAGGCATGTGGCTGTAGTGCAAAAGAAGCTGTGCAAACTGCCGGTGGACCAGGATTAGATGACTCCCTCAAGCCATGGTCTAGAACAGCGGCTACATGGCTGTTCCAGGCTTTGCAAAAACACAACCTAAATACTAAAACATAAGTAGTATGACTCCATATACTTCAATTAGTTTCATGGCCATGAAGAAGAGAAATTCTATGATGATGATGATGATGATGGTGAGTGTATGTGTGTAAGTGGTACATATGTGTACATGTGTATGTATGTGTCTGAGTGTGTATATGTGGGGTGTGGAGTATGAGGTGTGTATGCCTGTGTGTATATATGTGGTTTGTATGTGTGTATATAGTGTGGCATGTGTATATGTACAGTGACACTTTTTGTTTTGAAACAGGGTCTCACTCTATAGCCCTGGCTGACCTGGAACTTACTATGCAAACCAGTCTGGCCTCAGACTTGCAGAGATGCACCTGCCTCTGCCTCCTGAGTTCTGAGATTAAAGATGTACACCACCATGCCATTCTTTATACCATGAATGTGCTGTTTGGACTGCAGACTGCATGGATCGCTCCTGCTGAGAACATCTCAGTTGCTCTGGCTCTATGGCATTTAGAAAGGGACCCCACAGCACAAAGGGACATGGGGGCTGGAGTCATGCCAGGCAGGCTCTGTGAGTCTCTCTGTCCTGAGGACCCCTAAATGCAGAGAACCTGACCAGCTGTGTTTCTCAAGTTAAACTGTCAGGTGTGTGTCACCATCCAGTTAGTGAGGACTCTACTCACAATACAGAGGGAGGGAAGAAAACATCCTGGACAACTGTGGGAGACTCACACACCAGAGAGAAAGACTGGGAGCAGACCTGAAATAGACGTCTGGAACCCAAGGTGGACAGGCTGTGCTGTTCTGCCCCTTTGTGAGTCCTCCCCATGTAGGGACCAGCAACACTGGCAATGGGAGCTGGGCGGGGGGCGGCTGAGCCTCAGGGATGAGGACCTAACTTACGTTCCCTTCTGTCCTCCTCTGCAGCTGAGAGGGGGTGAGCCAAGCACACACGGCCGTCACTCTCATAGCTTGGCTGGGCTTTCTGAAAGTGCACCTCCCTTATGCCCAGCTGGGGCCTCTCTGTTCACTGTTCCAGCTCTGCTCACACTTCTGTGAGAGCATCCCTGTACTGTGTGCTGTGCTCCACAAGGACACATGGGATGTGCTCATCACTTGCCTGTCCCCCAGCACTTGAATTCTGGAGCGTAGGAATGGAGTCTTCCACCCCACACCTCTGTCCCCTTAGCCCTCTTCAGAGCATTTGAAGATGTGCGTATTGGTGTGTAACTGTAATCTCAGCGCTGAGGAGGTAGAAGAAAGGAGGATCAGGAGTTCAAGGTCATCTTTGGCTACATAATGAGTTGGAGGCAGCCTGGGCTGTGTAAAATCCTGTCTCAAAAAACCCCAAAAGCAATAGCAGAGGAACTGAGAGGAGCCAGCTCTCAGGGATTGTTCAGGGAGCACAGGCAGCACCCAGTGCCACACTCAAACCCTTAATCTTTGTTCCTGCCCCACAGGAAGCAGCTCACACTCAGAATGGTGGTTTGGCTCTCCACACTTGGGGACATCATCCTGTCCATCCTTCCTGTGTTCTCTTAAATGACTCTTTTCCTCAAAAGCATATTTTAAAGACTGTTTCCTATGCCTTGGGTCTATTAATATTAGTTCTCTCAGTTATCAAAAGAAACTGGCTTTTGTTGATTGACTTGCATATCAAAGCCTTGAAGCTGTGGGATACAATTTGAAACTGAATAGTAATAGGAATTTTTGCCTGCTATATGGCTTAAAATTGTATGCCACTTCGAAGACTGGTAGTTTAGGTTAATTTATCTATACTAGAGGTAATCCAGTTAATGCACTAGTTTTTACTGTGGTCTTATGCTTTCAATTAAATGTGTTTGTATTAGTGTATGTGCTGTCAAAATGGACATGGTATACTGTAGCCACAGGCAACACCACAATAGAAGAGCGTCTAACGGCAGAAGAGAAAGCTGGCCAGCTGTCATTTTGAACTGCTTTAGAATCAGTTACATCGTGATCCCCACTGGGGTAAAAGCAGGTGATTGCCTTAGCTGGGCAGGCTTAGGACTGATTTTTCCTTTTCGTTTCTCTGGATCAGAGAGCTTTGTTCATGTGTAGACTATGGGAACTCCTGCCTGTTGGGGCCTGGATGCAGCTGTGACCACCCAGGAGCCTTGGTGGGGGCAACCAATGGGAGTGGGAGGGGCTTTCTGGGGAAGGGTGTGGACTCTAGAGCCCGTGTCAGACAAACTGTCTCCTTGGTTCTGTTAGCTGCGAGGCAGTTCTAAGAGTCCCCGTGGATGTGCTACACACTCCTGGGCTCAGTCTCCACTTCTGTGAGCATGGAGTCAGAGTCCATTCCTGCTGGAATGGGAGGATGTTTCAAACAGTGGGACAAGACTTAGCTTAGTACTGGGCGAGTGACTCACAAGGGCTGGTGTCTTTATGCAATAAAAGGCACATGGTGTGAGTTTCCCTGTACCCGGAACCGCAGAGAGAACAGCAGCACCACAGCTCCGGTGGCAGATGACAAGGATAGGTGCTTCCTATCCAGGCTGATGCTGCTCTGAGGATGATGGTGGGAGATGCCAGAGGCTCGTTCAGTCCTGGTCAATAGACTGCTTGTTGCTCCTGAGCTCTGCTGGGAACTACTCAATGTCCTTTGTTCGATCTGACTCCCCCACCCTCCTAGACCCCTGTGTAGACCATGAAGTAATTCTGGTTTTCTCTTTCTCATTTTCTCATTGTACTGTTTCTGAATCCCTGCCGGAAACACACGTAATAGTGCCTATTACCACCTCACCTTCAGTACCATCTCCACTTTGGTTCTGCACAGGGACACTTGCACAGGAATAAACTTGACAGACAGGCCTAGGCCATGAGCCAGAAAGCCCCGGATGTAGCTAAGACAGCCTCATGCTTTGTCTCCAGGCAGTCCATGGGGGCCAATAAATACAGGAAGCAGCTGGCTCTGATTCTAGAAGAGAGGGCACTGTGCGTCCCAAGCCACCCTTCACCAGATTACAGTCTCCACTCTTGTTCCCCCAAGCCAATCATTACTCTATCTGGACTGGATATTAGTCTCCAGTGGCTGCCAGACAACCCTGAACAACTTCATCACTTATAAATCTGAATACTGTATGATGCCAAAACTTCTCTCGATAATTTGAGGGAGGAAAAGATAAATATGACTTTTTAAAAAATGGCTTAATAGCCTTAAAGTGGATCAGACTGTAAGACCCAGAATCTATAGTATATTTTTTGTCATTGATTTTGCTATTTTGTTTTGTTTGAGATATGGTCTCTCTGAAGCCTCAGCTGGCCTGGAACTCCTTATGTAAATCAGGCTGACCTCGATTTCACAGAGAACCAACCACTTCTGCCTCTTGAGTGTTGGGATTAAAGGTGTGTATCACCATGCCCAGCTTGGCCTGTCATTGACTTTGAAAGTGGGTAGAAAGAATTGTAGTCAAGGGCTGGTGAGATGGCTCAGCAGATAAAGATGCATGTCTCAAAGCTTGAGTTTAATCCCTAGAACCCACAGACAAGCACCAGCTTCCAAAAGATGCTGCATACACACAAATAAATCAATAAATAAATAACTTTTGAGACAGGGTCTCACTATGTGGCATTGACTGACATGGAAATCACTATATAGACCAGGCTAGCCTTCAACTCAAAGAGATCATCCTATCTCTGTCTCCAAAGTACTGAGATTAAAGGCATGTACCACCGGGCCTGACAATTTTTTTTAAAATAAGAATTTAGGTCAAAGGTCTGAAGTCTTGCAATGTTAATGAAAGCAGATAAGTTAGCAAAATTCTTACAGATGTTGATGACACAATCATAAATAGAGCCTTGGAGAGGGGCAAGTTGGACATTTTAGAGCACACATGGGTGCCTTTTATACTCTCTTGCTTATCAAAAGCTAAGGAGAGCATAGGTGCAGGCTCATCTCCCTCGCTGATTACTCTGTAACTAAATTTCAGCAAAATATCTTGTTGGAATCAGAGAATTTTGCAACCAAAATCAAGGGACCCCCATTTGCCTCCCCCTGGGTGACTGTCCTCACTGACTTCCTGATGGTTAGTGTTTCCTTGTTGATTTAGTGTAGGGGAGAGGCTATTTAGAGTCGAAAATATTACAGAGTTTTCACAAGAAATACCATCATCTGATTTAGGCACCATGCCAGACTTTTAATCTCATCATAACATCAGAAGTAATTTTTTTAACATGATGCATTCCCAGGATTCTGTTTTTAAAACATATCTTCTGAAACCATTTGGAGTAAACTGTGGTAGGCTGTGCTGTCCGCAGGAGTAGACACATTCTTGATGATTATGGAGGAAAGTGTGAATTCAGATTAAATCACTCAAAGAGTCTGATTAAAATATTCTTTAAGTGGGAAAGCCTTGGGATTGTTTCCATTACATCACAGTCATGGAAAAACAAAGGGCACAGAAAAGCATCCCGTTTTGCATGCGTGTTTAAAAGGCAGAAAAGTCAGAGGTGCAGATGGCCAACCGAGTCATCCTCTGTCCTGGAGGTGAGAGGTTCCCTTTGAAGAGCATGATGGCAACCAAGAATCTGACGATGTCTATGCTTCTCTACCCCACTCTACAGTGGATCTTCCTCACCCGCTGTAGGCTCACAAGGGGCACTTCTCAGAGTATCCATTCAAGCTGTTCCTTTTTATCTCAACTGATATGAGTCAAAGTCAGGCATTATCAATAGATCTCTCTTGTGTGAGAGAGGGTACCTCTCCTACCCAGGGTGTGTAGCCACAGTGCAGTCTAGGATTGACATTTAGGGCTGGCCACATGTCACTGGCTGAATGTCTGTTTCACCAGAAACCAAGAAAACTCATGGGGGAGATAAAGACTAGTCAGACCCTGGAGTGTCAACTGGGAACATCTTTAAATTCTAGGGAGTCTGGGGCCAGTGAGATTGTTCATCTGGTAAAGGGGCTTGCCCTCAAGCCTGACGACCTAAGTCTGATTCCTGAATTCACATGGAGGAAGGAGATGACTGATAACTGCAAGTTGTCCTCTGATATCCACACACTTGCTCCCTTCACAAAAATAAATAAACGTAAAAAGAAATGATAAAAATCTCAGAGAGCCTCACAGTCCAGCTCTGAGCCCCACTGAGTGGTCACACAGGCACAAAACACATTCATAAACATTACCTGGTCCTCTGGTTTTCAAATGATTTCTCCTCAGTTGACCTTGTTCAAGTCTTCGCCTCTTGCAGAGCAAACAACATATGTAATAGGAATATTTGTTCTAATTAGAACAGGGGTTGGGGAGCCACTGGATCATTCTAGATGGTTCTAAAATATTCTGTGACATGTTCAGAACAAAGAGACCGCTAAAGTACTGTGTAGAGATCCAGATCATCAGAAACAAAAGTATCAGTTAAAACTCAGTCCCATGAGGGCACCAGGTCCTTTACTGCACATCATGACAGCTTTGGGTCAACAGGAAAGGCTCAATTCACGTGGGGTGGGTTGCTTAGGAAGCTGAGTTGTATCTCAGTTCTGAAAACTTTCCACTAACTGGTGACATTCACCTTTATTCATCTAGATAAGTTATTCTCATAATGTTGCGAGTAAAACCCAATGTGGTGACACATGCCTATAATTCCAGTATTAGGGTGGCTGAGAAAGGAGGATTGTCATCAGTTGAAGATTAGCAAGACCCTGTCTCAAAACAACTACACAAGGCTGGTAAGTAGCAGGTGGTTTAGCTCACATGTTGGTTGGTAGCTGTGTAAGAATTTGTTCTTGTTTTGTCTGGTTAGTATGCGGATCTTTTAGGGCCTGGGGCCGCTAACAACAAATACCTTGTCCATATGTCTCCTCTCTTCCTAGACATAATTGGATTTCTTTTCAGGGTGAAGTTGTTCAGTGTCCCCACAGTTCCCATTTTCTGTTAGGGCAACTCTGCCTGTATGGACCACAGAAAAGGCTCTGGCTCTCATGGATCCATAGGCTAACACACCCCAGACAGTACAGAAGCCAGAAGCTCCTGGTGATGAAGGCTGGGAGGAGTCTTGTCGGGCCTCTACTGCTCCATTCCACTGTCCCAGCCATCAGACGGACTGCAAGGCGTGGTTCTAGGGCAAGCTTCCTGTTGATGGTAGTCCTGGACTACCACCCAGACTGCACCAGAAGCTGAGCTGGCTCAGAACTACACATACATCATAGCCTTGTGAACTCTGGCTTCTGTGTTGTCACACAGTCCCGTGGCATGTAACCATTGAGGGAAACATGGCAAAGTAAATCAGGGATCTCTACATATTAAGCTTGCAGCCTCCTCTTGACCTATAATTATGTCCAAATAAAATAAAAAAGAGCCCTGGAATCTCGCTTTTAATTGGGACTTGACCCTTCTCCCTGTCTTTCCCTGATGACTTCAGCTCTGCAGTCTGGCAGGCCGGTGTTGGTCGAGTTCCCTGGGAGACTCAGCCTTTAAAGAATTTGATGCTATGCCCAAGCAACTTTGGGACCCCTGTCCCTCCCCTTGCACCCTGATTTCCTGTCCACGCACGTCAGCCAGACAGGCAGAGCGCCCAGGATGCACTGTGTCTTTAGCTCCTTCCCATTCAGTCGCCATATCCGTGTCTGTCTGACATACCTCTAGAGTTGGGTTTTATTTTAAAAACACAGATTACTTGGAGGAGAAATTTCCAGATTTTAGCTTTCAAGACACATGCTTCAGGGGTGCTGTGCAGTATCACATGCTGACCCTCTCGTGACTGCAGAGCAGGGCGGCCGTCACCGCTGGTGTAGTCTGCAGTGGCTGGGAATCTTCCTCCTTCGATTTGTCTGCAGGTGGAGTAGGAAATCTAGGTACTTTTCCCCTGGGGACTAACAAGTATTACAAAGAGAGAGATGATAGCACAGGGCAGTGGAAAAACCCAGCTCCCATCCTCCAAGGGCTTTCCTGATACTGTCCTTCCCAGCCCATTTGTTTACAGTGTTCACATGAACTGTAAGATTTATGCCTGTGGCACAGGACTCATGGGTGGAGTTTTCCACTCTGAGATATGCAAATCTACCCCGGAAACAAACAATAGGGCTGAATTAAAATATCTTCGATAGTGCACAAAGTCACTGCTTTCTTGACATGTTAGAGAAGCCATTGTTGCCTCCTGGCATTACTCCTTAGTGATTGTCACATCTGCTCTTTAAAATAAAGTTCCCTTGCTAAAAGAAATTGCAAAACAATATTTTATAATTATGCAACGTTGACTTCAGAGGAACTGCATTCAAGTGTTTTCCTAGGAATCCGAGTCTGTTGTTAGAAAGGAATTGAAAAGGAGGGGAAATAGCGAATCTGGGTGTTTGAAGTCCTTTGAAATTTAACTGACCATCAGGCCACCAGGCATCTTGGCACATGACCATTTAATAATAGGAAACTCAACCTTGCAGCAGAAGAAAGAGCTGTGTAATTCATCAGTACTACACACCATTTACATGCCTGTCCACTGAGATTTCTTGGAGAAGTGCCGAACACACTCTTTTAAGTAATTCATGAGCTTTTGAGTAGCGTTTAAGCAAGTGGCTTGTGGCAGTAATGAAAACGTTTGTGGACAAGTATGCTTAAGACTTTATTTTAACTTGGGCCATGACCACCTCACCTGCTACCTAATTCACAGAGTCATTGGGGCAGAGTTTATCTTAAAATTAGGAATATGTATAATAGGGACATCTTAAACTGTTTAAACTAGTTTGAGCTGTACTTCTTTATATCCAAACAACATCAGTTTTCTGACAAATCTCATTTGATCCATGTGAGACTCAATTACCAAAATATCAATGAATTTTCAGACATTCACATGTTCCCGATAGCATGCTTATTATAAAATATATAGCTACCATTTTTTCATGGTTTGATCTGAAAATGGTCCTGCCCCAGTGGCCTGTGGGATTTATGGGGGGAAGAGCTCTGAGCTAAGCTCCTCAGTTTCCTCCTTTGAACAGCCCTATAAGTGGTAAGGCAAAGGGGGACCCTGCAGCTGGGGTTGATTGCTGCAAAGACAACCTCAGAGGCTGGGAGCTGTCAGTCATTCCACAAGGGCTTGCAGGGGTCTGATGCTGAAATGCTGCACAGAATTGTGGTTTTCAAGCTTTAAGCATATCAGGACCATTTTTGCCACATCAAGCCACACAGGCCCACATGCAGTAAGGTTCTCCTCCATTAATTCTCCATTGACTGTATCATATGTTACATACATCTGTTTGCACACACATAGTACAGAGATCTCTGTCACATGGATGCACAATGTAAGAGTCACCCCCAAATTCCAAATGTCCTGGCATATATGTGTGAGAAATGGTATTATTCAATCTGTATGAACTTAAGCACTAACCAGAACTGGATGCCTGTCATGCGGTAAGCATTGTGTCAATTACACATTTGACATTATAAATGCACATTATCAACTTACTTTTTTATGGATGAACAAACTAACTGCAACTTGAGAGGTAATTAACTTGCTCAAGGTCACAGAGTTAGAAAATTTGTGCATATTGAATACTGGTAATTACTGAAACGCCTAAATTTCCACTCCCACTACATACAGGCCAGCCTCTGCTTGAAGAGCTTATGCCAAGCTTCCTGTGCACTGCACAGTCTAACTCCAAGTAAAGTCTTTCTCACCAGTCGCCACACCATCAGATGAAAAGAACATGCTCTGTTCATTTATTCCACAAGCATGTTACTCATTCAGTTACTTACAGGGCTAGATTTGGATACCTGTGAGACTCAAGCAAGGAACTCATTGAGTAGGTGAGCCTGTTCCTGGTTAATAGTGTCTTTCTGCTTTGATTCAGTAAGCTTGCAGAATTCTCACAGAGAAAATAAGAAGTAGGGCGGGAGAGATGGCTCAGTGGGTACAGTACTTGCTGCACACACATGAGGACCTAAGTTCAGATCCCCAGAACCCATGTAAAAGCTGAACATGGTGACACATAATTGTGATTTCAATACTGTAAGGCAGAGATGGGGATCCTGAGGGCTGATCTGCCAGACAGTCTAGACAGTAGATGTATCCCAAGTTCAGTGAGTGACCCTGTCTTAAAAAATGCTAACTGCTGTGTCTGTGTCCCTGGCTGATCTTGGTCAACTCCCCCCCCCCCCCGCCCCCCTGGGAGGCTGGCAACAGCAGGCTTCAGGTTCAGGCCCTCACTTAGCTGTAGAAACACATTAATCAGAACTGCATCTTCCTGAACTGTCAGTGGAGGCCAGTATGCTTCATTTCATCCTGAGATTTTTCTGGAGCATCTGTAAAGATGCTGAAGAACTCTTTTACAATGAAACTTAGATCCAGAAGACTAGATATACTTCCTCCCAAGACATCTCTTCAGCAGAACTTTTTCCTTTGTATCCAAGGACTTGGCTTTCCCCATTATTTCAAGTATGTACTGCAAATATCATGCATCACCATGCAACTTTAAGAAGCAGAACAAGGAAGCAGACCATCCTGCCAGGTCACAAAGTACCATCACTTTCTTACCTGAGAGTCCAAAGTCAGCATTATATACAACTCTGGCCGAGCTAATCCCCTTTATCGCTCCACCATTGATCATGGTCATAACAAAGACTTATATCCCTATTTAGCTTATGGAGCCAGTTTCCTAGCTTTTTTGGACGGGGTCAGATGGGGCTTTGCTCTGCCAGAAAATAGTCCAGCCAAACCATACTACCTTAATTTAGAGAGTAGTATAGGTCCTATTTTGTTTTCATGGTCAGCCATCG
This sequence comes from Eospalax fontanierii, assembly GCA_035773235.1. Taxonomy (NCBI): domain Eukaryota; kingdom Metazoa; phylum Chordata; class Mammalia; order Rodentia; family Spalacidae; genus Eospalax; species Eospalax fontanierii. Next base: position 43,427,548 of record CM069524.1, read on the forward strand.
TCTTTCCTGAAAGACTCGATGAAGCCATAGTCACAGTAATAATAGGTTTAGGGATATCATTACACATTGAACTTTTCCTTTTGATACCTTATCCTGATTGCTTCAAAGCCTTAGGGATAATAGATATCTTAGTGGCCTTTTTATCATTTAGAGTCAGTCACTTCAGTAATTCAAATTATTTATCCAGAGAAAGGGTCCAAGAGTCTTGGTCAAGCAGAAATATAATACTGCTTTTTTGATAATATTACTGTGATGACTACAAGTCTTATGAAGTTGGATTTTAACATCACCTTTTTTTTTTTAAGGCAAGGTCTCACTATGTATCCCTGACTGGCCTAAAATCCATTATACTCTGACTTTTGGAGGGGACAGCATCTCACACTATGTAGACTCTGTTGGGTTGGCCTCAAACTCGGAGATCTGCCTGCCTCTGCCTCCCAAGTGCTGGGATTAAAGGTGTGTACCACCATGCCTGACCCACATTCTATCTTTTTTATAAATTGTATTCCTCCACTTAAACAATTCAGTTGTTTTGATTATATTGGAAAAATTTAAAGACAAAATAAAAAAAAATCTCTGTTAAGGCCTAACAATCATTAAAAAGGCATATATCACAAAAAGAATTCTCCTGCTTCTTAAGGAAAATTTCATATCCATGAGAATCTGAAAATAAAAGGTGATTCTACAGAAAAGTGATAACTAAGTAAATAAACAAATAAATAAATACTGTAGAGAGAAATAGAAGATATTGAACACCAACGTCTGGTCTACATATGTACATGCTCGGGTATACACACACACACACACGCACACACACACACACAAATATGTAAAAGGCAATGCATTTTTGGAGAAGCTGGCCTCAGGGTAAGCAAAACAGAATGATGCTTTTTAAATTTTTTTCAAAATACATTTTTATTGAATTTTTGTGTATTTCATTCAATGTTTCCTAATCATATTTAGACCCCTCCCATCTGTACCCCTCAAATAATGCTTTTAAGTTGTTTTCTCTAGACAGACTGTATTATTTACCTAATGGTATAAAAGTCTGTCTTTAAAGAGTTTTCCAAGATAAACAATGACTGATTCTGTCTGTGTGTGCTACTGCTCAACAAGAAATTTCCTACTTGGATTTTAAGGTGCAGTCACATCATCCGTCAGCATTTCAGGGGGAATGCTGTTATATAATTTAGCACCTCAATATGATTTTTAACATCTCTGATGGAAGAGCCTTATTTTCCACTTTAAACACTTCACGACCATATGAGGCTGAAGCTACACTGAACCAGAGAAAGCAATTTCATTCCGCTAAGGGTGTCGTAAATACAGGCCAGCCTTCTCCTCAGGTTTGTGGCAGGCAGTTTCCCCAGCCTCAGGAAATCTGCTCCATTTGTCCCCAGGACTCGGGGTTGGGCTGGGGACCCAATAACTGCATGCATAAGTCAATCAAATATATGTACTTTTCTTGTTGCTTCAAGTGACATTTTGCCTAATAAAGCAATGTCTTTCTAGAGTTCCTAACTGTGTAACGTATGCATGAATATGATTGGATGACACGCTCTTGCACACATTAGGATCCTGATGACTAAAGTGAAGTCATCTCAGATACAAAGCTTCAATGTCTTCATATAAATCCTCTTATTAAAGTTACTTGCATGTGGAATGGAGTTTAAAATGAGGGACCATTAGTAATTTTTTGACCATATCCTTTATTCAGCCAGATCCATTTACTTCAAATAGTCCACAAGAGACAAAATTTCCAAACAGAAACCCATTTATTCTGGCAATGCTTTAATGAGCTGTGACTTCGCAGATGCTCAATGCCACCTATTTTCTATGTTCTGTTTCCTGTTGGAACTTTGTACAATGGAGCATTTACTGGCACTGTGTATAGGTTAAAGAGCTGCAGAAATTTTCATGGCTATGTTTTTCCCAATAGAATATGACTTCAATGATTCTGAGCTTCAAAAGTAATAATTAAGTGCTTTATAGAATAGAATATTATTCAGCTATTAAGAAAAATGAAATTGTGAAATTTTCATGCAAATGGATGGAATTGGAAACAACCATCCTGAGTGAGTTAACCCAGTTCCAGAAAGACAAATGTTGCATGTTCTCTTTCATAAGTGTATGCTAGCTTTGAATGTTTAGATATGCATATTTCAATTGGAAAATTCATAGAGGTCAGGAAACTAGTGAGGGGCCATGTTGGGGAGGCCTCATGGGAGGGGAGATAGAATTCAGTTATACTAATGGGGAAAGGCGAGTGATGGAGTAGGAAGGCTTAAACGAGGTGGAGGGCAGGACACAGAAGGAGTATAGAGACGAATAACAACACTAAAGGCCTTTGGAAGAGGCCATGGAAACCCATCGCTACTGAAGTTTCTTCAAGTATATACACCATTAAAAGAAATTCAAACCCTATAGCGGGGGATAGAGGAGACTATACCACTACCAGACACCATAGGCTTGCAAATAAAAGCTCAGTGCCAGAAATGGACTCCCCTTTTGAAGCTGTTGATCAAGGGTCCCATAAATGCTCAAAAATACTAGCTATTGTTACTTATCCTTGCTGTTATTTACCACTGAGAACTTGACAGGAACCCCCTATTTCTGAAGATACTACATATGTGAGTTATAGAACAAATAAGGAGAAATCAAGCTGGCACTGACATCCAGATTTCATCTCTACAGGCTAACTTTCATCATTCTAGAAGATGCTATGCAAACTGCCAGAAGAGGAAAGTGATTGTCAACCTTGCTAGCTGTGAACCCTGTGAGCTACCATAACAACCAGCCTGTTAAGAGGTGCCTACTTGTGCAACAGTAGCACAATTGCTATGTGAATAACCAGAGCCACTTTCTGATTATATTTAAGGCCCACTTCACAAGATGGAGCCTATGCTTGACATTGATAGCAGGCCTAGGAGCCTGTGGCTACACAGGTCACAGGCCATGGAGAGAAGTTACTACTATTATTCTGCTAAATGACCACGGTATTAAACTGACTCCTAATGACTCATCAGAGAGATTAATGTCTCTCTCATCTCTCATCAGAGAAGTCTTTTGCAGGAGATGGCAACTAACACAGAATGGCCTCATGCAGTGAATGAAAGACTGGAGTGCTTGGCCTTAAACAGGACCCTATATCAAGCCCTCGCCTTTATTAGGATCCAGTTGGTATCCTAATGTTTGCAGAACTGTGCCATGTACTCATATTCATGCATACATTACGCAGTATGCGACTTTGGAAAGACAGTGCTTCATTAGGTGAAATGTCACTTGAAACAACAGTGAGAAAAATAGGCATTTAATTGACTTAGCTGTTGGGTCTCTAGCCTAACCCTGAGCCCTGGGGGCAGATGGAGCAGATTTCCTAAGGCGGTGGGAGTTGCCCACAGGAGATAGACTAGGGTGCCCTGCAGGCAAGCCTTGAAGGAGACAGGAGAGGAGGCAAGGGACATTTGGCATCAGAGCTGTGACCTTAGAGAGAGGTGGGAAGAGGCCAGGTTCATGTGAATGGCAGATGCAGCAGTGAGATAGAGAGAGGTGGAACAAGGGGACTGGTGCTGGGAGCTGTTGGTTCTTAGAGACAAGGCTCAGGGACCACTGTGGAAGAGAGGGTGGAAAGACTGCAGGAACCAGAGGTGGGAAATGGCTACAAGGAAAATGATTTCCAGAAAGCAGGGCAGTTACTCACATGAATTTACAGCAGTCATAACAGCATGCGCAAGACCTGTGTAAACTCAAGTCAGATGAATTCCCAGCGTCAGGGAGGGCTGTACGGTGGTGAGAAACCTCAGCCCTAGCTGAGGAACTTTGGGCGACTGATAGCTACTGGGAGAGGGGGAGTCAGTTTTCTTTAAGGGTGTGATGCTGGGGCTGTTGATCAGGTTCCAGGGGATGAACCCACACGTAAGGGTATTTGGGAACACAGATTAGATTTGATAGGCCCAAAAATAATAATAGAAGATTCTTAAATATTCAATAAAATATTTGAAAAAAGGAAAATAAAAAATAATAAGTAAATGCATCAAGAGAAAGTTTAAGATGTTTGGAGGCCGGCGTGTCTATAATAGACACAGAGAAGATGATACACTACATTGATTTCAAACCAAACAACAACAAAAATAATAAATAACCAACCTTTGGAAGAGTGCTATGTACTCTTTTGACCTTTCACCAACCCCTACATTTCTTACATTTTAATTTTATTTTTATTTTGTATGTATGAATATATGACCTGCATGTGTGTAAGTGCACTTGTTTTGCACAATGCCCACAGAAGTCCGAAGAGGGCATCAGATGCCCTGGAACTGGAGTTATAGACAGTTTTGAGCTGCCTTGTGGGTGCTGGGATTCTAACCCAGGCCCTCTGCAAAAGCAATCAAAGCTCTTAAACACTGAACCATCTCTCCAGTCCCCCCATTTTTGTTAATTTAATTTTATTTTTTTTGGCCTTTTTGAAACAGGGTCTCCTTGTAGCCCCAGCTGACCTGAAACTCACCGTGTAGACCAGGCTGGCCTTGAGCTCACAGAGATCTGATCTGCCTCTGCCTCCCAAGTGCTGGGATTAAAGGCATGTGCCACCACACCTAGGCTATTTAAACATTTAAAAAGAAAAAAAACTATAAACTCTCTTAGTTTTAGCCAAAATAATCTATTCCAGCTTGATTTTATACTATTTGCTTTATGTTGTCTTTATTTTTTTATTGAAGTACTTTGTTGCTAAATGCCATTTATGGCTCAGCATGGTATTTTGAATAAAAACAGAGATGAGGGATGTTTTTCACGGGGGCTTCCCCTCCAGAGTACTTCCAGATTCTGAAAGTGTGTTTGGAAGGCATGGCTACGGCACCAGTCCATCACCCAGTTACTGCAGAGTGACAGTGAACTGATACTCTGGCTGATGTTCTCGCTTTGGGAAAATCAGTATAAATAGAAGAAATAACGGGGTGTGTTATACTACAAGCTAGATAGTGACCAACAGTATCAAAAATTAAAGAGAAGACGACAAAAGGGAAAGACTTGGGTACCCTATGAGCAAAGCCTTGAAAGAGACAGGAAGCAGGGACACTTGGGTTAGAGCTGTGGCCCTAGAGAGAAGTGGGAAGAGGCCAGGTTCGTGTGAATGGCAGATGCACCAGTGAGGGACACAGAGGTGGGAAAGAGAGCAAAAGAGGAGACTGGGAGCCCTTCGTCCTTGTGAAGACACAGGGAGTCTCGCAGGAGTTCAGGAGAAAGCATGCTAGGCAGAGGTTACAGAGCCATCAGCCTGCTTCTAATAGTGCATAGTGTACTCCCTGAAAGGCCATGTTCAAGTGCTGGATTCCAGCAGCCATGTGGCTGTGACCTGCTTTAGAAATAGGACCCTTACAGAAGTCATCAGATCCAGATTAGGCCATTAGAAAGAGACACACTCGCTTATGACTGGTGTCACTACAAGGAGAGAGACACAGGGACCACACTATCTGGATATGGAGATGGCTAAGTCGGCTATAAGCCGATGATGAACTGCCACCATGGGATGAAGTAAAGACAGATTGTCCCCTAAGGCTTTCTTTGGGAGAACACACCTAAACTTCAGATTTTCAGCCACCAGAATGGTAGAGAACAAGGGCTCTCATTGTAAGTCCCCTTATTTGTGGTCTGTTATCTCAGCCATTGGGGGAACTGATCACCAGATTATGGTGAGACTCGGGGTAAGAGGGTGGCACGGGTGGAAGGGGAGAGGGGGCCACTGGACCAGCTGCTCTGCTGTCCTTCACAGACTCTCAGTTCGTGGCCAGACACCCAGGCCAATGGACATGGTTGGCTTTGTGGGGTGTGGCAGGGTCTCAAGGCAGGGGGCACTAGTAAGGAGCACTCGTAAGAAGCTGACACACGCTTATGATCTCAGCACTCAAGAGGCTGAAAGCTTGAGGCTAGCCTTGGCCAAGTTTAGATAACAAGAACTAGTCTGAATTTAAAATGTATATATATATATATATATATATATATATATATATATGTATATATATGATATGATTTTATGTATGTATGTAAAAGCCAAGAACCACAAATGAGACAAAACATGTGATGTTTGTCCTCTTAATACTACTTAACTATTTAATATAATTGTCTCCAATTACATCACTTTTCCCATAAAGAACATAACTTGGTTCTTCATTATGGCAGAAAAAATTCATATATAACTGTGAGGGAGAAGGTATGTAAGAATGAGTGTGGGGATGAGTGTGAAGAGTGAGTGTGAAGTAGTGAATGTGAAGCTTGAGTGTGAAGATGCCTGTGTAAGGCATGTGTGAGTAGGACAAATGTGTGAGATAGTGTGAGCACTAAGTGCATCCGTGTGCTAATTTGCACTGAGGCACGTACCAGATGTCTGGAAATTTTGGGGTGCTGACTTCCGTGGTTGACATGACGATATTGTCATATACAGGAAAGTCTGTAGCACGGCCATATCTGATACATAAGCTCCTAGATACCCCTGTGTCTGATCTCCTGAAGATGAGGGCAGCATGAATCCGACACCCCTTTAAAGCTAGGTGGCAGAGCTTCTCCTGCCACCATACCTTACTCCCGCTGGGCTTCTACAGATGCCCCAATGCACCCACTGGGTGCCCTAACCCTAAGCAAATGTTACTGCACTGACCCTTTCCTTTCCCTGGGAAAATATTCCCCCAACTGTGACCCTGGCTAGGTGCTAGTCAGTTTTTTCTTACTCTGGCAAATGTCTTAAACAACTTAAAGGACAGAAGATCCTGTTCATGTTTCAGAGGCTTCAGTCTGTGATCGTCGGGTCCCACTGTTTTTAGGTTCACTGCAAGGGAGAAACATCATGGAGGGGTATGGCCAAGGAACACCGCTTACCTCATGATGATCAGGTGCAAAAGACCTGGGATGAAAAGACCCTTCAAAAGCATACTCCCAGTGACCGACTGCCTCCAAGTACATCCTACCGTCCAGAGTTCCGCTGCCTCCCAGTAGCCTCTTCAAACTCTGAACCCATCGATGGTTTGAGTGTTGATAAAGTCTGAGCCCTCAGGATCTATTTATATCTGGAAACACAATCCAGACACATCCGGGGTTAACTTTATTGATCTTGGCACCTCTCAAACAAACCATATTGATAATCAAGATTTACCACTCCACTAGGGAATTCATCTCTGGAACTCACCTGTCCCCCAGCCAAAGAAAGGGCACATGACTGAGCCCTGGTGATACATTTGGCCTCCACGGGAACAGTGGGTTTAAGGCTATAGATAAATCCCAAGCAGGAACATCATCCTTCTGGGAAAACTGACAAGTAACTGCCCAAACTAAGAGGATCTGGTACCCTTGGATTGCTACAGCCACCTTCCCACTGTCCATGAGAGAATCTATTTTCAGTAGGAGTTGGTATGTCCAAGAAGGATGAAGCAGCAAGCTGAGAAACAGAGGTGGAGACAGAAGTGGGAGGAGAAAGTAAGATGATGCCACTGTGTTTAAACTCTGGGCACAGACGTGAATGAATGCTCAGTCGTGGGCTTCAAGCTGAGATGAAGACCCTTCCCTCCTCCTGCATTCATGTTCCAAGGTACAGGCACTCCTGCTTCCATTGAAATCAAAGCTCCATCTGTGTCTGCTCCTTGCTGGGATCTTTTCTCCTTCCCAGTCAGGAATCCTCTGATACTCCAGAGGCCTGTCCTTGCCTTCTTGGTGTGCTGGCTGGTGCCCTGTCATCCTGGCTCTCCAGTGAAGGAACAAAGGTCCTCTTGAACATCCTTTGCAATTCAGCTGTTTGGTCCTTCGGCTTGGTGCTGGAATTCCTAGTGGGTTCCCCAGGCTTGAACTTCTGGGATTCCTTCTTTCTACCCTGTGTCTGCATTGGAAGAAGACAGTGGATCACTGCAGTCCACACACGGCAGTCACCTGGCCAATGGAAACCCCAGCCCTCTGAGTCCCTTCCCAGCTTACGAAGGACAAGTGTCTCCCACAGGTGCTCTGTCATGGCCCGTGCGCTCTCCTTTTATTCATCTCTGTCCAGTGCTGAGGATCTTTCAGCTCCTACCCTTAGGGATCCTGCCTGCAGGACATCTCTCTTCTCTTGAGTACAGTTGTCCCTTCTTATCCATGGTGTTTATGAGGTGATTTGGAGCCTTGTTATATAAAGAAAATTCTATTAACTACATTCACTCATGTCACTTATTTATATAAACATGCATTTTAAATTGAGTCCTGGGCCTTAGCAGTTAAGGGCACCAGTTGCTGTTGCCGCAGAGGACCTGGGTTTGAATCCCAACACTCACATGGTGGCTAACAACCATCTATGACTCCAGTCCAGGGGATTCAAAGTCCTCTTTTGCTCTCCTTGGGCATGGCATGACATAGTATACTTACTTACATGAAAGCAATACACTCATACACATAGAATAAAAATAATGAAAAGAACCTGAGTTCTGGATCGGTACATTTAACCCAAGTTGAGGTGAAAACATCTGATTTTTTTTCCCTCTTATGATGTATAGACTGCAGAGTTTTTATTTTTAAAGATCTCAGGGTAGTGTATGATTTTGTTAGATTTTGTACTGAACATTTTGTAGCTTACAACAGAAATCTGGTTCTGTGGTAGGTTAATAGGAATTGCCCCTGTGAAAGGAGAGTGTGTGAGTGCACAGACTATGAAATTTTGATGTGTGTGTGATATTACCTCTGATATCATCTTCTGGGAGCATGATGGTCTCACCCCCTAAGGTAAATTCAGCAAGATGGTTATTATGACTTGTGCTTTGTTGCATTTTAGAGTTTTATTTCCTGTAATTTACCTTCAGTACATAATTAAAGCATTGCTTTATATATATACATACATATGAAAATATTTTATAAAAGTCTGCCTCTGTACTGAACACACAGTGTTTTTCTTTTCATTACTCCCTATAGACACAGGACTAACACTGCAAATGATTGTCAGTAACTTGCAAATGATTTATTTGACAGGACAATGTGCATAGGTCACACTTGAAACTATGCTATTTTTATATAAGGACTTGGGCACCCCTGCATTGATAGCTGCAGGATCTGGAGGGGCTTTGGACCCATCTCCTGTGGATTCTCAGGGATGGCTGCTCCAGCCGTCCACATCAGCATCAACTAGATGTGAGAGAATAAGTCCACCAACTCCAGTCTACACTAGCTACTGTCCCAAAGAAAGTCACTCAAAAGATGAGGCTACCTTGAACATCTTGCATCACCTGCTGGCAGATGATTGGTGAGGGATCTTGGATGTGGCTCTGGCCACTTTCTACAAGTCCTGTGATTTCCTGTTAGCAATTTTGCCCCCTTGCTCTTGGCTTTGAAGTTTTAGCGAGTCTCCAGAACTGGGAAGTTCAAGTCAATGCTTTACCAAGTGATTGTGGTGGAGGCTGTATGGTGTGCAGGTAGAGTCATAACATGGACACCTTCCTGAGGTCTTAGGGTCTGTTTTTACGGAAGCTTGCTTTTCCCCAGAAGGCCCTGTAAACACTAAGTTTATTACTGGTGCATCTCAATTCCCTGCCGTCCATTTGGTATCCCCCAGGAATTCTCTGCTTACCAAGAGGCCTGAGTATTCTCTTGGCCTGCTCCTGGCAACGAATGCCCATGAGCTCATGGATAAACAAGTCAATACAGGAATTGATGTACTACCTTCTCCAAAGGTACTCAGGTCAGTGATTTTCCATGTGAAAGCTCATGACCAGTTTTTACTCTGACCAGAAGCACAGCTGCTTTCCACCCACACAGAAATGTGAGTATCTAAGCTCTCTACAGACACCTAGCATGAGAGGTGAACCCTATCACATGGTAATTACAACCACACAAAGAGCTTTGTAGAGAGAGAGGGGCAGCCACCAGTTTGAAAACAGAAACACAAGAGCATTTGTGTGTACAAGTACATGTGTACATGTGTGTATGTGTGTGCGTGGAGGCCAGAGGACAACTTTGGTTGTCATTTCTCAGGTGCCCTTCATTTTTCTTCTCTAAGACAGGATCACTTATTGGCCTGAAACTCATCGAGTAGGCTAGACTGGCTGGCTAGGGAACCCCAGGCATCTGCCTGTCTCTGCCTCCCCAGTGCAACCATATCTGATTTTTGATTGTGCTTTCTGGGGTTTGAACTCTGTTCTTCATGGCTACAAGGCATTGATCACTTTACCAGCTGAGTCATCTCCCCAGCCTCCAGGAGCATGCTTCATGGCATAGGAAACACAGATACTCCTTAGTGCATTGATTCAAAGCTAACACACTGGTTCACAGGCCAAACTAAATCAGCCTCACATGAGCCACAAGCCCGCTCTCCTAAGCTAACCACTACCCTAACTTTGTGTGAACCACACTCATGCTTTTTTTGTTTCACTTAATGATATGTTTTAAAATTGACCCTCTCCCCCTACTCTATTCTTTTTCTTACAGTCCATCTGTTTATAGCATGGGTCATCCTCCAAGACCAGATCAGGCTATCATGGCTCCGTCCAGAAGTGGCCCTGTGTCCTCTCCATGATGCTGGACACAGAGGTATGATCAAATTCAGGTCCAGTTCTTCCAGGAAGGCAACAGGTGCCATTGTGCTTTGTCATCAGGAGGCCCCCTTTTTAAAACTGTAATTTCTATGAAATATGTTCTCTGATACTCCATGTGTGTACAGGGTGTTGTGGTTGCTCCCATTCCCCATAAATCTGTTTCTTACAGTGTTCATGTCTTTTTGTTTTACTTTGTGACCCACTTTAACCATGGATATCTGTGTGACCAAGAGTTTGGAACTGTCTGGTGGAGTCTGATGAGCTCACAGTGTGGGGCCTTTCAGTGCTGGAAGATCCTGGGCCAACACCTGGCTTAAGGAGCATAGCTCTGCTCACTTCCCTCTCTGTCAAGCATGAATGATGCACAAGAGTCTTGGCTACTAAGGGCCTCAAGATCCGGCCCCTCTGCTCCCCTCAGGTACATGAAATGAAGTAAGGGAGGAGAACCAGGGTTTGCTATTGTTTATACAGAGTGTAAAACAGGCAGGAAAACACTCGTTCGGAAAGTTCGCCCCTAACTAATAGAGAGTGCTGGTTCCAGGCAGGTCAGTGTCTCTGCAAGGTTACAGTCTACATGCTCCCTGGAAGTAAGTGTCTAAGCATCACATGTGCATGGGGTTAGCTCAGAACTCATGAAGCCTGGAGCTAGCCAGTTAAGCAGCATTTCCAGAGACTGGCTTTTCTTCGTTTCTATCATTTGCTAAGTTAGAGAGGTAAGAGCTTGGACCTTCTGTGCGTCACACACAGGGCCACACGTTGGGTATGGGTGTTAGTATACAATACAGGCCTGTGGTTCCTGCATGCTAGACAAGCTGGCTGGGGAACAGATACCATAGGACTGCCACAGGGTCCCTGGAGGTACAGTGCCATCCTCTCTATTCACCTGTCTCATGGAGACATGGGCGGGACACCAAGAGAAATCCTTGGAAAGAGCCACCACTGGCCAGCCTGAGGCCACTCTTAGCTCTGCACTTCTGGGTTCCAAAGGTACCCTTCAGGTCAGAGGATGACTCTCGCTGCTGCCCACACAGCAGCAACTGTGATCCACAGGGGTCCCCAGAGTCCAACTACTTCAGAACCCTCAACCCATAGATGGAAGGTGATTGCATAAATGTTCCAGGTTGGGCCTGGGTGATGTGCTATCTTAAGGGAGGCCTGTGCAGTGTTCTTTATTGCAAGTAGGCTCAAAGAGACCCCACTCCATCAGTGGCTAGAGCAGCCTAAAGCCAGCACGATACTGCCCAACTAAATGGCTATTGGTAGATTCTGGCTACAATTGATTGTCTTCGGGTTCATACCCACACGTGAGGTGACATCTGTGACTGCGGTGCCTGACTCTACGCTTGCTTGTATGCAGTCCTTCCTTCTAGCCAGAAGATAGCCTCCTCTCCCAGCACAGGAAGCACCCTGGGCACTGGCCTCCCGCTGGAAGGGATGTGTACCAAAATGAAGCTCTGACTAGCTATTGTGCCATCCTCCCTGCTCTCCCACCTGCTGACCAAGGGAAGAGCAGGCAGAAGCTCCAATCAGTCTGTTGTAGAGGAAGCTCACTGGGAAGGCCAGAACCCTTTGATTCGGGTTCTTATTCTTGTTGATGAAAGAATTTATAGAGGGATACGACAAAACAGCAAGCAAAAGATTTATTAAAAAGAAGAAATTTTGAGAGAGCCAATACCTCTGCACTGGGCGCAGCATGGAAGACCTCACCAGGAGGAACACACTGGGGCTCCTGGGAAGTTGAGGACGTGTTTAATGTGGAGCCCAGAGTGAAAGTTGTTCTATAACTGGTTGCTGAACGGGAGGCCAGAACTCTATGTGATGGGGCGTAGACCAGAGATGATGCGGCACAGAACCATCCCAATGGCCTCCGAGAGGAACTGTGTGAGACAGGAGCCCACAGGAGGAATGTGTGGGAGAGGGGAGGAGGCAGGGAGGACCAGGTGCAGCATCCTTCATCCCTGCACTCTGGTCTCACCCTAACAGCAGTTTATGGAGCATTCACAGTGCACCTGACTCCATTAAGTACTTCCATTCCCTAAAAGACAGATTAATCTATTTTACTAGGTAGATAATTGGAGAATATTAAACCTAAACACTGCTCTAAAAGTCACTGGGAAGCTTCCAGCCGCTTCCATAAAGAAGCAGTTTGCTGACAATCCTGGAGTCTCAGGGCTGGCCTTGGACACTGCACTGTGAGCTCACCAGTCTCGTCCCAGTTGCCAACTCCAACTCCAACTAAACAAAATCTAAAATAGAGCTTACTAAGAATGGAAAGGCCTAGCAGTGGGTTTAATATCTTCAGGCCAAGAGCCTAAGAAGGTCCTACCTCTCACTGTGTCTTCCTTGTGTCCTGGTCTCTACTGCCGCCTCCCCCCACTTCCCTCAGGGGCCCTGGCTACTCTCCACCCACAATGTCCTAATATCCAAACATACCACTGAGCAGAGTTCAGCAAGTCCCACACATCCCTCTCTCAGGAGCCCTGCCTCCCTTGATGTCTCTGGCTAGCTCACAAATTGCATGTCCACTGCCAGGGTCTACAGAAAAAAGGGTTCAAGCAGGTCCAGATAGCAAACCTTCACTGGAACACACGGAGTCTGTCTCTCTGGAACACTGTAGACAGTGGCCATCCTGAGGCCTTGACACCAAGTTTCGCATTGAGTGTTAATTACTTTTCTCATCACTATGATAAAATAACAACAACTTAAAGAAGAAAATGTTTGTTTTGGCTCATAGTTTGAAGGGATCCAATCAACCATGATGGGGTGACATACCAGAAGGACCATAAGACAGCTGGTATCATCCTGTCCCCAGTCAGGAAACAGAGGGATGAATGTTGTTCTTAGCTAACTTTCTCATTTTTACGTCTTTATTCAGTCCAGGACCCCAGGCCATGGGGTAACAGCGCCCACATTCAGGGTGGATCATCCTTCCTTAGTTAAATCGCTCTGGAAACACCTTCACATACCTGCCCAGAGGAGTGATTCCTAGGTGATTCTAAATCTCATCAAACTGACCATCACCTTGAGATAGCAACATTGATTTTTTTTGTTTGTTTTGTTTTTCTGTCATGTGCAATTCCCGTCCCTTAAAGCAAAGGTCAGATATCTTTCTAAGTTGAAGTGGGTGCTGGTGTCCTGAAAATTATGTTTGTCTGCTCTGTTAAAAAGCCTCAGTTTCTTTCCCACTGACATGCCACCCATTTTTAAGAACTGATACACTCGTTAAGACGCAGTTGTCATTTTGCAGGATGGTGTGCACAAGGCCCTGTTCAGTGCAGGGCAGAGCCTGGAGCAGAAGGGAATGGGCAGCAGGCCAGGGACCCAGGCAGCTCGACTGCACCATCACAGCTGCTGTGGAACAATAAGGAGTCAGAACTCACCAGACTCCCAGCTCCTTATAGAGGTTGGTCTGGAAGCAGAGGGGAGAGTGGCCTGGCCCAGCAAATGTGTGGCCCGACTCGTCCTGCCACTGACCCACCCAAACAACTCCTTAAAACATGGAATTGTGGAGTTGGCAGATTTACATTGGAAAGGTCCAGAATTGAGTTCTCAGAGGGAACGGGAGGGCAGAAGGCAGGAATGGAGGAATGTGTGCCCACAAGACTGAGGGCTAAGGCTGTCAGGTTCGGCAGCCAAGAGGGAATCAACATTCTAGGAAGGTGGTGAAAGAGAGCGATGGAGAAACTGGGCATTATGGCTGGGGACCGGGAAGTACTTTGTTTTTATTGTTCTTTGAAAAGTGCAAAAACATGTAACAAGAACTGTAACTTCATCTGGTCATTGGATGTGCTGGTTAGTTTTTGTCAACCTGACTCATACTAGAGTCACCTGGAAGAGGGGACCTCAATTGAGGAAGTTCCTCAATCAGATTGGTCTGTGGCCATGTCTGTGCTGATATTTTCTTAATTGCTAATTGATGTAGGTAGGCCCAGACCATTGTTAGTCATTCATTCCCTGGGCAGGTGGGCCTGTCCTATATAAGAGAGGTAGCTGAGTGAGCCAGGGAAGCAAGCCAGTGAGCAGCATCCTTCCATGGCCTCTGCTTCAGTTCCTGCCTCCAGGTTTGTGCCTTGAGCTCCTGTTTTGGCTTTTTCCCCCTCAGTGATGGACCTTATCCTAATAACTGAAATAAACCCTTTCTTCCTCAAGTTGCTTTTAGTCAGTACGTAGCTTGCCTTGAAACTAGCGTACATCAATCTGTGCATTGTAGAGATGGAGCTCAGAGTCCTTCAGGCACAGCAGCAGAGGGGGCTCAAATCTAGATGGCTATGATTTTTTTGAGACAAGGTGGCCTAGGTTAATTCTAAACTCACTATGTGGTTGAGGATGACCTTGAACTCCCAATCATCCTGCCTCCACCTCTCAAGTGCTAGGATTATAGAAATACATCATCACTTCCTGCAAATCCAGATTTCTTATTCTGGTCTACTCTCCTCCAAAGTCAGGGGTGTCTGTCTGCATTAGAGATGCTTGACCTTGCAGCTGTCCACACTGCAGCACAGGGCACCAGGCTAAGGTCCTCCTAAACAACACTTTCACATGGGTATGCTCTTTTCACCTTTTAATTGAGGTAGAAAATTAATACACATATTTAAATATATATTTATGTATGTAACTTGATGAACCTTTGTTATTATACACATCTGTGTGTTCTTTTATATACATTCCAAGCCTAGATGAAAGTACCCGGAAGGATCTTTTATAAGCCTTTCCCAGTGTGGTCTTTAATACTGAATGTCAACTTCACAGGCTACAGAATCACATAGGAGACAAGAATCATGTAGGAGACAAGCTGCTGGGCGTGTCTGGAAAGTGCTCCTAGACTGGGTTAGTTGAAATAAGAAAACCCATCCCATGGGCTGGGGTCCTAGACAATAAAAAGGGAAAAGTGAACTGAACACCAGCATCCTGACAACAGATGGACTGTGACCACCTGCGTGGTGTTCCTGTCTCCATGTCATCCCCACCATGACGAACTGCACCCTTGCCTTGTGAGCCGTAATAAAACCCTTCTTTCCTTAAGTTGCTTTTGTCAGATACTTTGTCAGAGCAACAAGAAAAGGAGATAATGCACTCAATTAACACATCTCTGTTATTAGAGACCAGTTCCATGGTTTGTGGATTTATGCAAATGCATTCATAAGGCATATGCTCCTGATATTCATTCACACTTTTGCCCACAGCAGTGGTTCTTTTTTGTGGTTGTGTAGTACTCCACTACAAGTCTCCTAATTGCTTATCTATTTTTCTCTTGATAGACATTTAGCTTAATTCCACTCTGCCATATTAAAATAGCTGCCAGCAACATTCCTATACATGTCTTTTACATGAGTTAAAAAAAAAAAAGGCATCTCCTGATGCTGAGTACTTATCCAGGTCTACAGGAGAGTGTCAATAACAATGACTTTACATAGAAAAATCATTGAAATGTTGTTTATACTTGAAAGCAGAAATAATGTAGGCCAGATCATTAAAACTTAGCTGCTGAAATTTACTATCTATATGCAGAGAAAAGACAGTTTAGATCCTTATATCATTTACTAAAATAAGAGCATCAAACGATCATGGAACAGTAAATTACAGGAAGAAGTATGTGGTCCTTACATCTTGGCACAGCAGAGATTTCTAAGTATGCACAGTCACTAAATAACTGAAAATGGAAAGAGCACAACTTTCATTTCATAGTATCTTACATTTCTTTAGGTCAAGATACACAATTAGCAAAACTGTAATTCATTTAAATTCAGAAACACATTGACAGCAGACATACATCCTGAAAGGGTAATGAGCGAAGACAACCAAGTTGACTCACGCACACAGGTAGAGAAAGCTCAGCCACCCGAAGAAAAGAGTATACAGCCTGCAGAAATGGGGCCTGGAGAGATAGCTCAGTGGTTAAGAGCCCATACTGCTTTTGCAGAAGACCTGGGTTCAGTTCCCAGAACCCACATAGAGCAGCTCACAAACAACTGTAACTCTAGTTCCAAGGGATCCAATGCTTTCTGGAGGAGCCCTTGTGTGCACATACACACACCCCACACACAAATAGATAAATATTTTTTAAAGCCTGAAGGAATGAAAAGAGAAAAATGGAAAGGCGTGGTCCCTGGGCTGAGAACACTTAAACCTTGCTAACAACAACTGAAGAGCAGATGACGTGTCACAAAGTACAGATATAAGCGGGAGAGCCTTGAGGTGCGGAGAGTGGAAGGAGACGAATTCTCACTGGCAGAAGCAATTCAGTGGTATGTGTAGGCAACATTTCCAGGTGTTCAGCACCTTAGGACCAGTCCTTCTATGTGCAGAACTTTGTCTTCAGGGAATGATGCAAAATATAAACAAAAATTTGTGTAGAATACTTTAACTCAGATATTATTTTACAGCTATAAAGAACTAACAACAGTGATATCTGACTACAGAAAAAAAAAAGAAAAATGAGTGTCCCCATGACCGCACTCGAATGGAGATAGTCTTTAGACGAGGCCCTCCTGCAGGCAAATCCAGGATGCCAGGCACAGGGCAGCACCTAGATCTACACACTTCGCTCTGGTAGCCCCAGCAGTCATGTGGATGCATCTGTGGATACAGATGTTCAGTGCCCGGACGGAGTCTGACACTTAAACTACAAAGAACCTTAAACTCCAAGGCCGGGGAGGCACTGATGGGTTCAGAACCCTGGAGAACTCCAGAGACAATATGGCAGATGACAGCACGGTCACAGTGGGAAACCGGAGAGAAAGAAGCTTGCTGTGGGTTCACTGTTGTTCAGTCAGACAGGTGTGGGGGTTGGGAGGGGAAGAAGGAGTTGGAAAAGATGTTGATAAACAGAAGGTGCCCAGAGAGGACAGGGCCATAGCCATGGATATGTGCACAGTTGTGTAAGTCCATCACACACTCCAAACACAGCCAGAAGCAGATTTTCTTCTCTTGTACATGGGAGAGCCTAAAGCGAGATAGAGCTGTTTTGTGATCCTGTCTCTAACCTTGTGTGGTGTTGAGCTCTGGTAACATTACAGGTGCCTAAGATAAGGGGAGTAAGAAGAATGTCACCAAGCTCTGGGGGACATTAAAAGGACAGAGCAGTGGGAAGCCAGGATGAGTGAGCCACTTTGTGGCCGTGCTTGACTTTGACCAAGGTGTTTTGATTAAGCTAGGCTGACTGGCCAGCATGTTCTAAGTAAAAAAAAAAAAGCGATATAAAGGAATAAGCCATAGAAGGTTCCTAGATAGAAAGGTTTTATTTAAATATTTGAAAACTAGTGTGACAACTTGGTTAGGAAAGTGCTTACTTTGTTAAGCATGAGAATTTAATTTGATCCCGCAGGAACTACAATTTAAAAACCTGGGTGTGGGGGCATGTGTTTGCAATCTCAGCACTGGAGAGGTGGAGTAGGTGGATCCCTGGATCTTGCTGGCCAGTCAGCCTAGCTTAATGAGCAAGCCTCATGCGCATGAGAAATACCTTTTAAAAAATACAATGTTGGTGCTGGAGAGATGGCTCAGTGGTTAAGAACACTGGCTGCTGTGGCAGAGGACCTGGGTTTGGTTCCCAACATCCACATGATGGCTAACAACTATCTGTAACTCCAGTTCCAGGGTACTGAATGCTGTCTTTTGATCTCCAAGAGTACTGGAAGACATGGGTGCATTTATATACATGCAGACAATACCCTTATGCACAGAAAATAAAAATAATAAGTAAAATATTTTTAAAAATACAATGTAGATGGCACAAGAGAAATTATATCTAGATGTCCTAGCCTCCATATGTATGTACACACATACAAATAAATACACACACATGTGAAAACCTGTGGAAAATATATATACTTTGTTCTGTGAAATGCTGGCTATCAAGTGCCCATAAGGTATTTTTAAAAAGCTAACAAGGCACATCCTTTTAGCTTCATAAAAATAAGAACTCCTATGTATCCAGAAACTGCAGGATTCAGGCTCAGGGAAAAGACCAATCCCCAAATGGATTGCCCTTCCAAGGCAGAGAGGACAACTTAAAGATCTAAGCACAGAGAGTGACAGATGGCAGCCAGGTGATGGTTCCCATTCACAGATGTGGAGCAGATTGGAGAATCCCACCTGCAGGGTCCTACCTTGAGGGCATTTTTCAGAGAAATCCAGTTAAAGAATGATAAATGATTTAGATCATTGGGTTTACTCTAGAATGTAAAATTGACTTAATATTAAAAATCATTTAATGTAGATCACTACACTTTTAAATTAAAGTGGAAAAGTCAAAGATTATCTCAGTGAGTATTGGAAAATGTTAGATAAAATTTCACATCTATTCATCTTTAGGTTATTAGCCTCCTGAGATAGAAGAATTTTCTTTAAACTGAAAAAAAACTGAATCTACAAAGGTCTTAGAGCAAATACTTTGCCAAATCACAGAATATAAACATTTCTTTTCAAAAGGAGCAAAGAGGGCCTAGAGAAATGGCTGAGTCAGGAAAGTGCTTGCCATGTAAACATGAGGACCTGAGTTCAGATGCCCAGCACCCACGTGAAAAGCTAAAATTGGTAGAGTGTCTCTTTAATCCCATCACTGGGGAAGTAGACGCAGGAGGAGCCCTGGGGCTTGTTGGTTAGCCAGTCTGGTTGAACCAGTGAGCCCCAGGTTTAGTGAGAGACTGTCTCAAAAAACAAGATGGAAGCTGGACATGGTGGCACACGCCTTTAATCTCAGCCCTCAGGAGGCAGAGGCAGGCTGATCTCTATGAGATTGAGGCCAGCTTGGGCTACATAGCCAGGTCAGCTGGGACTACAGGGAGACTCTGTCTCAAAAAGAACCCCAAATTAAAAAAAAATGTAGTGGAAGGTGACAGTAGAAAATACCTGACATTGATCTCTGGCGTTCACACCCACCCACATACATGTGCACGTGCATGAATAAACAACAAAGAAGAGCCACCTTTACATGCTAGTGGTTCCAGCCTGTTGGGTAGATGAGGTGTGTTGAGAGGCATAAAGGGGAACTTGGAAAGGAGACTTGTGAGCAATGTCATTTGCATATTAGCTCCAAAGAACTCCACCTATATATTAGGAGTTCAAATTAGGAGATCCACAAGAAGACCTAACAACAACACTGCATGTTTTATTTCTTCACCCAAGCAACAAAAGGAAAATTCTATTTTGTATACAGATAGTATTTATAAGAGGAAAAAAAGACACAAAGTGCTAGGACTAAATCTAACCAGATATGCTTGAGACCTTTATGGGCAAAATTACATAACTTTATACAAAGAAAGTTTAAAATCTCCTAAGCAGATTGGGAAATGTTCCATGTTTGTGGGTAGGGAACTCAGTGTCTTAAAGATGTCCAATGTTTCTAAGTTTATTTCAGTCTTCACAAGGTGGTTCATTAAACTTGTCAAGCTGGCTCTAAATGTATAAGGAAGAGTTCAGTCATGCCTTCTGTGAATGAGGTGATGGGAATTTGCCAGGCACTAGGGTTTCCTTTGGAAGTCCAGCAACACTTCCTTTATGTAGCATCTACCTGATAAACCAGACCACCAGGGGAGAGGAGAAAGGACACCGAGGCTGCCCCATGCAACCATGTGAACCTGACACATCAGAGAAGTTCAAGGTCAGATGATGCAAAAACCACACATTCCAAACATGATTGGAAGTGGGGAGAGAGAAAGGGAGTTTGAGCCACACAGAAGATACAGAGATCCAGCCCAGGTGCATTACAGCCCCAAAGAGAATGCGAATAGTGAAGCAATTATTTGAGAATGCAGGGAATGGGGAATGTGGGGGGGGGGTGGAGAATGGGGACGGGGGAGTATTTAAACAAAACAAGAAACGCACAAAACCCCAAAAGGAAAGTGGAGAAATTTGATTTAAGCAAAATTCGGAATTGTAGCTCATTCAAAAGACAGCTTCAAGAGAATGAAAGGACAAGTAACCAACTGGTAAACACATATTTCAGAAAGCACCAGCCCTTGCTATATGTTAGCAATGTCAGCAAGTTAGGGTGGAATTTACAACTTGCACATTTACTTAAGAAAGTAATTTCCATTACACACAAAAATTGAAGGACAGAATGAGCGTGGGATGCCACTCCTCCCCCTGGAAGAAGGTGAGAGAATATACTCGCATGTCAAGTGATTGGTGACAAGAACGTTCGCTGCTAAAATTGTGTAAGGCAGACTGGCTCAGTGGGTAAAGCAATTGCCACACAAGCATAAGGACCTGAGTTCAAATCCTCAGAACACACATAAAACAAGGCATGACATCATGCACCTGTAATCCCAGCACGCCTATGTCAAGATAGGAGGTGGAGACAAGGAAGCTGTAGAATATTAGTAATGCGTGTAATATGATTAATGTAAGTACAGGGAGAAATGGGTACGTCTGTAAAAATCACAAAAAAGTCAGAGAATAATACAAATCTGGGCTGGGGACAAGGCCAGTCAGAGGAATTTAAAAGTCAACTGATTTCAAACTGCAACGTTTGAAGATTGAAAGCACAGTCTGTTTAATCAGGGCTAATACTGTTTCATCTGGTTAATGGAAATCTGTTTAGCTAAGAAGTTTCTGAATGAATGCAGAATCCCTATGCAGTTAAACATGAGTTTGAAGAACAAGAGTGAAGGATGAAAGCCAGGTGTGGTCATGCATGCCTTTAATCCCACACTCTGCAGGCAGAGGCAGGTGGATCCCTGTGAGATTGAGGCCAGCCTGGTCACCATAGTGAGCCCCAGACCAGCTGGGGTCCAGGCCAGCTCGGGCTATAGGGAGACCCCGTCTCAAAAAGACCAAAAATAATTAAAATAAGTAAAAATAAAAACAGAGTTTTCCACTCCTCTGACAAAAAGTCATAGAGGATACATGCATTTCCAGAGACGAAGAGACTGGGAATAGTCTCCCTCTTTGAATTAACTCCACATCAAAAGTCGCGCATCCATCTTTATGGTATTGGAAATTAAGAATTAGAAGAAGCAGATTTCAGATCATTGAGCCAGCACATCAGCCTGATTTCATAGATTAATCTTGAAACTACATCTTTTCCTCTAAAAACTTGTTTTCCTATTGGCTGCCTTCATCCCTCTCCAGCAAGCAATGGCTTTAAACATCCACTACACTTCTGAAACTAAATAGAGACACATTTTGCATACTCATGTGCACTATGTATTTGTATCTATTTTCTGGAACCTGCCTTGTTGTGGGAGGGTGCTGCAGTTTTTGCAATGGCTGGCCCTACTCCTCAGAGGGCTTTGTTTCCATTCCTGCCCACATGTCTTCAGGAGACTCTCTAAGCAATTCTGAGAAACTGGAGGCCAGTCTGCAAGTATGCTGCCTGTAGCTCAGACACCCCTTCCTGGTCATAGTCCCTGCTCCTACCCAACATGTATTGCTCCTTATTCTTTATAGATCATTCCAGGGTACCCTTGGAAGCCCCATGTGGCTTTTGGGAAGCAAGTTTCCCCATCCCTGAGATATCAGTGCTTCACTACCATACAGGGAAGATCCTTCTATAATGTTCCATTAAATGACTGGCTCACAGACAAGTGACAGGGCACAAAATGATGACAGCAGTTACAGACTGTATAAACATGGAAGGCAGAAGATCCAGAGGGCTTTCAGAGACACTTATGTGACCTTTTCAATAACCATAGAAAAGCTTTCTATTTTTTTTAAGATTCATTTTAGTTTTAATTTTATGTGTGTGTGTGAATGCACACATATGCATGTAAGGTGCTGTGGAGGCCAGGAGAGGGCTCCCCCATAGCTGGAGCTACCAGTGGTTGTGTCTCCATGTGGGTGGTGAGACTCTGGTCCTCAGGAAAAGCAATAAATGTTCTTAACTCTCTGTGGTCTCTCTAGTCCCTAAAGACCACTTTGTAATTAGAAAAAAATTATAGGAATTAATCCCAAAGCATGTCACAATCTTGACAAGAGTGCATGGGACATCCTGAAAGGTCCTTTGAAAATGGGTCTGTCTCAAGAGTAGAGAGTGAACTGAACACTCGGGCTATTCCAGACAAGACCATAATGAACACATGTAAATCTTCACCTCTGGAAAATAACCAGGGGTCACTCTTGGGAAGTACCACTTTAGCATTCAACAAGTAATTCCAGAAGCTAAAAGCAGAGGATGTAGGCACTAGGTTTGCATCCTTCAGGTAGACCCAACCCAGTGTCTTCAGCTGCTCCACCGACAGCTCTGGTAGCATCTCTTTCCCAGCTTTCTGGCAAATGCACCGAGATACCAAACTTCTTGATCTGTGCCAGTCTGATAGCTGAATGGTACCACACTGTGGTTTTAATTTTCATCATCTTGCTACAAAAGAGACAGGCAGATTTCCTGTTTGAGGCTCTCTTGCATCTGCTTCCCCTGTTCAGGACTTTGTGTTGGATAGCATATTTTCACAGTAATGTTTTTGGTCTCGTTGTTCTTTTAAGAGAATCTTAAGGTACTAAATAATCATGTAATCAGTATTTCATCCTTGACTCTGGCTGCAATGTTTTTCCCTTTAACTCTCCTGCTCTTTCCCCTACGGGATTCTATTTTAAAATGTTAAATTTATTTCCTTGGACATTTTTCCTAAGTTTCATGGCTGTATTCTAAATATCAGTTCTTTTGGTTTATTTATCACTTCTGTGAAGGAAGACAGGAGTTTGGTTTTAAGGTGTCTTCGGATGATGCTGCCCACACCTGGGAAAGGTTCTGTGTTATCACTGGAGTCAGTGAAACTCCAGCTTTCTAACCCAGCACTTCTGCCCTGTGTGGCAGGATTGACTCCATACTTATGAATGGCCTTCTGATTTGAACGGCAGGCCTGCTTCCCATGTCCACTACACCCTGTGTTTCCTAGGCACACTGGTGGGATCTGACGTGCCATTCTGTTCTCTGACAGGGAAAGGAATCAGCCTGTTACTGGGACTCGGATGGTGACAGGGGACACCAGCTGCTAGAGCCAGAGGCTCACAGACAGAAAGCAGCTTGAGTTTCCTGGATGCTTGTTTTCTCAAGTACCGTGGAGTGGAGTGATGTGCAGAGGCTATCCCTGTAGGGAGGTGTCTCAGCCAACAGCCTGGCTTGAGAAATCCACCTGTGTGGTAGAGGAAACGAAAGGAGGCTGTACTTCACCCAGAGAAAATCTCATCAGAGAATGGGGTTTACTGCAGGCACTACCCTGGCAATGGCTGAAGGAGGACTGGCCAGCCTCTGTATGTCCCTGTCTTATCCATGTAAAGCAAGTGGAAGCTGAGTGACCAAGACACTTGGGGGACCAAGAGGTCTGGGGGGACCAAAAAGCCTGGGAGACCAAGAGACTCCAGGGGACAGAGAGATCTGGCGGAACCAAGAGAATCAAGAAGACCAAGAGACCTGGAGGACCAAAAGCCCTGGTAGAACAATGCCCACAAGCACAGTTATAGGCTCACAGGGATTGCCCACAGAATAATTGAGTACACAGTGGCTGATGAATGCGACAGCATTTGCTCTGTTCTTGGGTCTGTACAACTTCATCAGCAGATAACCCAGAAGTGTGCCTTTAGAACAACAGTTTATTAGATGGTAGTTCTGGTACCCTAGTCAAGAGGGTATGAGCAGGCCAAAATCAACCAGAATATATCAATTTGACTCGCTGTGAAATGACGTTTACAGACCGTCCTTACCATTTTCCTTCTCTGTGAAATAGTCAGCTCCTAACTTGGGAAGCAGAGTCTGACTTGAAGAACCTGTGTGGCCTACACGGCTACCCTTATCTGTGAAATGGGCTCTGGGTTATTGTACTAGAATGTATCAACTCTGCATAATTAAGTTTGAAACTGTAATCCACGAGGACTTATGAAAAAGGCGTTTCTCCTCTCTGGTATCAGCTAGGAAGATTATAAACAGAAAGAGCAAAATTATCTGCAAACTTAAGGGGAAAAAAATCACGATGGAGACAAGCAATGAATGAATGAATTATATTTAAGAAACATCTGGATATGAATGGCAGGAGCATAATACCATTACAGTGTGGAACTGCTCCTCTGCAATGGAACACTGAATTAATACTTAATGTGTTGGCTGTTTTCTACACCGGCTTCTGTGTGCATACTGGAAGTTCCTCACGGCATAGGTGGATAGCCACCGAAACCTCTCTGAAGGCAGAGCACCCAAAGCAGATACAGATGATTTCCAAATCAATTTACAATGAGGTGCTCAAAGTCTAACATCCATATAGCAAAATAAAAAGATGTGGAAAACGAGATCCATCTTAAAGTTGCCACACTTTTCTTCCACTTGGCTTTATTTTTTCTTTTCCTACGCATACATAATTTTCTTCACAAGCCAAGATGGAGGTCAGTCAATCTTCCTCGATCCTTTTTTTCTGTTTTGTCTGCTTGCTTGTATTCTGAGATGGGGCCTCACCATGTAGTCCAGGATGGCCTCAAACTTCGGGCAAGTCTGACTCTGCTTCCTACTACACCAGACTCATGTTTTCTTACTATAACTTGCTATCTATCACCTTTTCCCAGAATCTTCTTGAATAGAGAATCTAATGTGAAATTTGACACTTTGAAACATTCTAGGCTCAATGATGAAAACTGTGTTGAACAATTCTATTATAATGTTACATTGTACTGCTAGACATCAAAGAGCTTTAAGAAAAAACATTTTTTTTAAAAAAAGATGGAACCCAACTTTCTCCGCAAATTGATAAGGAGAGGCCAAAACAGCAGCATCAAGAATTAAAATTACAGTTGAGGAAAAGATCGGATGATCTGATAATACTGTGTGGCAATTTCTGCTTTTAAATTATATGCCAAAACCAAAGATGCCGGTTAAAACAGGAAGTCCTCAACTACATAAAGAAGCAAATGCCTTACTAAGGTAGAAGGGTGCAGGGGCAAAGGCCTATGTTTTGGATGATTCCAAAGGATGAGGCATTAGCCATACTCACCACATGTTGAGCTTCTTAGTATACGAAGATTTCTAGGTTCGAGGTGAAGAGACATACAAATGCCCTGGACACTAATGTCCTTTCTGACACTCACTGTGAGGGATGTGGGTGCCATACTGAACATACAATGTGAAGACGTTTCAAATGCAGCATACATTTACCCAATAAGAGTCAAATATCATTTGACTCATTTTGGTGGATTTTAGATTTTTTATTATTTTAAATTATGTGTGTTTGTCTATGTGCATGTTGAGGGCAAGATATACATGAGTGTAGGTGCCTGTGGAGGCCAGAGGCATTGGATCTCCAGGCTAGAGTCAGAGGTGGTTGTGAATCACCTGATGTGGGTGCTTGGACTCAAACTCAGGTCCTCTGCAAGAGCAGTACACATTCTTACCCTCTGAGCCATCTCTCCAGCCCCTGTATTTTTTCCTTTTTTAAAAAATAGCATTGAATAACAAAGTTTTTAAATTCTCATGTTCAGAAGCTGGAAAGGTATGCTTTCAGCAGGAAATAGAATGTTAGGAAGGATCGACACGCAATTCCTTTTCTTTTTTTAGCAAGGTGCAGTAGTCTGGCATCTGGAACTTTCAAGAACTAGCAAACCCGGAAAGACACACTGCTGTTTGCCTCTTGGTAGCAATTCTCAGAATGTGTTTATCTAGACTTCAGTCTCCATTGGGCTGAGGCAGCTCCAGGGGAACCAGCACTGCAAGGTTGGGGTAGAATTTCACAAGTGGCTGCTTTAGTGACTTTGTTGTGAAATCACTAATGCTTATGCCCTTCAGTTACTTTAGTTAGTATCCTTTGTGCTTTAAATGAGGCAAAAAGTAAAATACATGTGTGAATAGCTAACTGGCTGTGTGGTTTTGCAGTGCTCAGGGATATAACCCAGGGTTTCACTCAGTACTGATTCATACTTTGTCTGACAGGGTCTCATTTTGTATCCCTGCCTGGCCTAGAACTCCCCATACATCCATCTGCCTTCTGCTTCCCTAGTGCTGGAATTAAAAGTGTGTGCCATCACACCTGGACCTGATTCGCCTTTTTAACATAGAATGAAAGTGTGGACTCATAGGACAGATGGATGACAATTCCCCCATCCAGGAATTAAAAGACTTTAATTCCCAGGTGATCAAGAATCATATAATCTGTATTATGGAAGAATTTTAAAAATATTTCCTACAAACAGCTAAAAATCACGTCATGGTATGTGAACACAATAAAATACTAGTTTTTACTATTATTGATGTTTAAATTTTATTTTTATTATTCTGTGCGTGTGTGTGTGTGTGTGTGTGTGTGTGTGTGTGTGTGTGTGTGTAATGAATACCATGTATCTGCAGGTAACCTCAGAGGCCAGAAGAGGGTGTTGGATCCCCTGGGACTGAAATTATAGACAGTTGTGAGTCATCTGACATAGGTGCTGGGAGCTAAACTTGGGTCTTCTGATAGAGCAGAAAGCACTTTTTAACTGCTGAGCCATCTCTTTAGCCTGATTGATATGATTGACATGTTATACCAGCTTTAGCTTTAAACCCACTGAAGGAAGCCCAAGGACATGATTGGCGGTACATACATTAAGTCTTTGGGTTCCTTCCCTCTGGCTGAGTAACCACTCTCTCTGAATACATGACTAACATGCACATCTCCAGCATCTTGCAGTATAACAGAATCTGGCATGGTCTAAACAGAGACTAAAACACTTTTAAAAAGATAGCTCCATATTTAGAATTAGTAAAATAGTAGTTAGTGTGTAAATTCTAATTATCTTACTCAGAAGCATAGTGGAGGTGAACACTTATTAACTAACATGCATACTGTATAGTTTTGAAACCTTCTTTATTTACCACCCATAATTTCTCAGTTTTTCATTTTCAGTAGGTGATTTTGGCTTATTCTATAAAGGATCTGAGGTTGAACGGCCACCATAGGGGAATGTGTTAGTTCATCTCAGGGTTGATCTGAGAACAATCCTGGGCTTAGATTCTTGGTTTTTGTTTAATGTTGCTTTTGGCTACTTTTCTAAAATTTTAAATGGGCATTGATAAACATTTTCTACTCCAGTGTGTTAAAAGGGGTACACACTAGTTCTGTGGTTATTCAGCTATTTACAAAAGTTCTTGCTCGTGCACCCTACCTAATCACCAGCCCTGCTGTTGGTCAATCAGCATCAGTATTTTTGTTTTGTTGTTTTGCTTTGTTTTGGAGACAGGGTCTCACTGAGCAGCCCGTAGCTCACTATGTAGACTAGGCTGGCCTCAAACTTATAGAGATTTGTCTGTGTCTGCCTCCCGAGTGCTGGGTTTAAAGGTGTGTGCCATCACGAAGTATTTCTCTGTTTTATGTTAAATCATTTTTACTAACTTCCTTCAGGATCAGAGGAAAGCAAGTATGTATCAGGTGGTAAGCAATTTCCTATAAGAACCATGAGTGGAGGCGCAACTGTGTTTGCTCCCTGGAGCCCGAAGTCTTGGGAAGAAATGTGGCCAGTGGGTGGCAGTATGGGTAAGAGCCAGCCACATTTCCTCTTGCTAATCCTTAGGCTGGATTTTAAAACAATTCTAAGGACAGACTTTCTAAGCCTGGAAGCAGCCTGCTAATGGCTGCCCAGGGAAGGTTTCCAAGGGTGAGACATTCCACAAAAAACCAGGGCACCTGGCAAGAAACAGCTGGCTGGGTCTGCTATCATATGATCAGCTTCCAAACCCAGGGCCAGTGCTTGCTCCTGATCACCAGAGGGATCAATGAGCTGACCTTGCTCTCTGTAGACTACAGACTTGCACAAGGTCACGCCCAGCTTCCCCTACTGCGCATCCAGAAAATAAAGCTGTGTCACTTCAGAGACATTCTTAATGTCATCGGCTTTGGCTGTACAGACAGAGATGCAGGCAGTTTTGATCTCCTTTGGAAGAAAAATGGAATCAGGTCATTTTAACTGGGCAGCTGTAGCTATAGCAATCAACACACAGCATCAGTTTAGTCATACTAAATAGAAGTGTGATGTTACAGGGTCCAAAGTATTCCAAGGAGAACTGATAGACTTGGAAGAACTCTTACATCACATTCTTGCTACTCAGATATGGACATGCAAGATTTTTATTTGGCAGCACTAGGATTGAACCCAAAGAGGCAAGTACTCTACCAATGAACGATATCCACCTGACCTAACAGTGCAATGTTAGGAAATTTTGTTAAGACTAAAAAAAAAGTTTTCTTTTAAATCTAGCAACACATTCCCAAAAATCAAACATAACAAAATCCAAGGTGTGTTGACAATAATTTAAAATTCCTGACTGTAGTGATTTTTTGAGTGCTTATTTCTTTAATATATTGAAAATGAATTTTTGAATATTGGATTCACTGCATTTGTATATGCACTATATAAATATTTTTCTAAATAGCACTAATTCAATTCATATACTTCCCAGGAAACGTCTTACTTTAAATATTACAGTTACTTCATATAGCATTCAATAAGTATTTATCTTGGAACCCCTCCCCACATTGAGCACCTAGCATTACTGAATCACTATGTTTGTTTGTTTGTTTGAGATGGGGTCTCCCTGTACCCCCCAGTTGACCTGGAACTTGCTATGTAAACCAAGCTGACTTGGATTTCACAGAGATCTGCCTGCCTCTGCCTCCCCAGTGCTGAAATTAAAGGTATCAATATCTTTAATGAGCAGAATAGATACTAAAGAGGAAAACCATTACAATTCCCAGGGAATTGATGCAATCCAGTTATACACATTGCCATTGTTTAAGTGTTTGCATTGCCATCTACAGATACTAAGTCATCCAAAAGACAGTTACATTCTTGCAGGTAAATCATTTTGTTGCAAATACAGAGTTAGTACATTACAAAATCCTTGCCCAATTTCAGTTGAAACATACTAGCAAAGAGATTAGGCAGAGGAAAAAAAAAAAAAACTGGTAAAAGACAGTAAGTTCCCCAATAATCCCTAGGGGGACAATTCTGTATGTGGTACATTACTCAGAAATGCAAAAATATTAGATAAGCAAGTGAAACAGGGGAATGAGTCTTTTCTAAGAGATTAAATACACCTACCAACATAAACCAGCAACTTCGTGCTTCTGGGAATCCGTTTGAAGTTAGAGCTAGCAAGGGTTCTCACCGGCTGGGCAGCTTTCCATTTAACAATCTGCTTAGTCAGTGTTTAGAGATCATCTAGCCCCAAAACCTGTCAGACACTTAATTCATCAAGAATTATAGAGAAAGAGAAACTATATGGTTTTCTCCTTCTACACTTGCCTCTCTTACATGAAACAAAGATGATCCTTATTATTATTGGTAATAGTATTTATAGTATGGGTTTGCAATGCATTTTACCCATCTATAGAACTAATTCCTTTATGAAAAAAAATACTTTATTCCAGAAAGGAGAACTGTGATTTCATGGGTCTATGTTAAAAAGAAACTCTCAAGTCCTCCTTGGTAAAACGTATGGCCATTTGTCAGCTGTGAAAGGAAAGCAAGCTGCCAAGGAAAGATCCCGAACCAGGAGAAAAACCTGCAGTCGGGCTGTTTGCTGGCAATGGGCCAGGCACACGGCACCAAGTCCTGCGTTTAGAGAATGTCGACAGATGTGAGGAGCCGACTTCTCTTTTTTTCTGCTGAAAAAAGTATGGGAGAACAGTTGGAAAATCACAAGATGCACAACCAGCTTCCAATAAATGAATAGTTTATCTGGAAGCAGGAAGGGGAGAGGAAAAGGTGGGGACCACTGGGTTCTTCCAGTAAAGTGTGGCACCAGCCCTCCCCAGTGCAGATCCTGTGAAGAATGAAGAGAGGACCTCTCACATTCGCCCTCAAAAGGTCCAGGGCTTCAGAATGACCAGTGTCAGTTTGCTGCTGTTAAGACACCTGCCCTTAGTGAGGAGGGGCCACTGATGGAGGTGGTGTCTCTTCCCTCACTTCTCTGGCGCTGCTGTCTTGAGAGCTGAGGCAGCATGTGGGGAAAGTGTCACCTGCCAACTTAAGAGCTCCTGAGGCCTTAACCTACACACAGTGGCATTTACCATTAGCACAGCCCAGTGAAGAACAAAGCTAGCACTGGCCAAGCTCCAGTGGGTACAGCACGTCAACACCCAACACATTCCTAAAAATCTAATTTTGCATTAAAAGTCAAAATCAAAAGGAAAACAGAACGGTTGCTAAAGATCTTTTCTCAAAAATTAGCATCAAGAGTAACAAGAGATGGCCTGGAATCCTAGTTGGGGTTACTCAATAGGCAGGCCCATTTGTGTGTCTCCTAAGTGGGATGCAAATTACCAACGACATAAAATCGAGACACATTTCCTTCAAGCTCCAAGATAAAAATCCTGTCACGTTGTTTCTTTTCAATAGAAGTACTGCTTGGTGATATAGATAAGCATGAAAACGCTAATGAAATCTAAAACAGAAGACAGATATGAGGCAGAATCCATAAGGCGCATGCATGCGAGCCACACACACACACAGGCTCCTTTGTGCACACATAAGCATGCACATAATCACATCCACTGATGTCTTAGTTTTTTTTTTTTTTTGTGGTTGTTGTTTCTTTCTTTTCCTTTTTGCTGTTTTATAAGACAGGGTCTCCCTATAGCCCCAGCTGGCCTAGAACTCACTGTCGACCAGGCTGGCCTCAGTCTCAAGGATTCGCTAACCTCTACATCCCAAGTGGTAGGTTTGAAGGTTGTATGACACCATGTCCAGCTGAAG
The DNA here is from genome assembly GCA_035773235.1 of Eospalax fontanierii. Lineage (NCBI taxonomy): Eukaryota > Metazoa > Chordata > Mammalia > Rodentia > Spalacidae > Eospalax > Eospalax fontanierii. The sequence goes on from CM069524.1 coordinate 43,458,726, forward strand.
TCTTACTTTTAAAGGTCTGGTTTAAAATAGAAGGTGGACTTTCAACACTCCTCTTTGAGGTCAATTTCATATCTGCAACACTAATTGCCCCAAACCTATGCTGCTCATCAATAACTACTACTGTACACACTGTAAAAGTGAAAAAGGTCCCGTATTTGTCAGAGTTCACTTGGCACATAGAATTCACTGTCACATTTTATACAAATGCTAAAATATCTACCACCCTTTCAAAAATTGCACTCTGAATCTATGTCCCTTAAAGGTCTCATTGTATTTATAATAAAGACTTTATAAATTATCCAGGGTAGTCTAAGGCAAACTTTTAGGACTTAAACAAAGACTAGATAGCAAGATAAACTATTATCACAAACTGTTTCATGTACTTTTTCCAGGTAGGCAACGGTTTGTTTTGTTTAGCAGTCTGTTTAGGATTCCGAGGCTGCCCTCTCTGAACTCATTCCTCCCTCACTAGCGGCCCTCACACTGTAATTTAGGAGATACAACGTGTGGGTGCTTATGTGTCTTCGACTCTGAAAGTCATAAAGGCCACGTAGATACAAAAATTCAAAGCAGTAGTTCAAGGGCATCTTCAGGCTGGCGCCGCGCCGGGAGCCGCGCTCCTGGGTACAGCAACGCCCGCTGGCAGCCTGGGCGCGGGGCGCGGGCAGAGCGCCCGCCAAGGGACTTGCTCCGCGCTCTGGCCCTGGCCCGCCCCTTCCCGGCACTATGGAAACCGCATTTTCCTACGCCAGCACGTCCTCCTCCTCGCTCCTATTACATCCAGAACAGCCGGCTTCCACTTCCCAGGAACCTGACAAGTGAATGGCGCTGATGACGCCCCGGAAAGAGCCCACGGCTGGGGGGCGGGGGAAGGGGGCGCCCTGGCGGGTGGGGCTGGTTCCGGGGCGCCTCGCCGCGCCCTTCACTGCCCACACCCCTCGCCCTACTCTCCGCCAGTTAAGGGCATCAGGCTGCCATCGATCGGGAGGTCGCGGGCCACGGCTGTGAAGCTCGTAAACAAGCTGGGCCGCGCGCCCGCCACCCCCGCACCGGGCACCGCCCAGCGCAGAGGAGACGTGCGCCCACCGGGCAGGTCCGGGGTCCAATCGCCTGGGGGATACTCCGGCACACGGGCTGCCAGGTGCATTGCCCCTGCAGGCGCGGGACTCGCGGAGAGGAGCTACCAGGCAGAAGGCTGCGGCCTCCGGGTCCCCGGATCTCCCCCGCCCCGGCCATCCCCTCCCCGCGCCCCTCCGCGGCGGAAGCTCAGAGCGCAATTAATGCAGGGAAAGGCGGGAGGGAAGGGCCCCGCGCGCCTCACCCGCCCTCCTCCGCGCCCCCTTTCCCGCCCTGGGTGGCATCGCCTCCGCGCACATCCACAACCAGCCTCTGATTAATGAGCCCCAGCCCGGCCCCCACCGCGCCCGGCCCCGGACTCCGCGGGAGGGGGAGGGGACGGCGGGAAACACGGCCCGGGGAGAAAGGGGGGCGGGCCAGGGTGCTCGGCCCGCCTCCCCAGAACCTCACGTCCATTGGTTAAACGCCCCGTCCATTGGGGGGCGCGGCGCCAATGCAGGGCTGCTGGGCGGGGCGGGCCGCGTCGTGTGTGCCTGCGTAACGCCGAGTCACATGTTGTTTTGCTCTTCTTAGTTCAGTCACTCGGTGCGCGATGTGTTACTCACTGTGCGGCGGGCACCGCGAGGAGCCCGGGTCGCCGTTGGCAGCAGCAGCCACAGCAGCAGCAGCAGCCCCGGCGGCGGCGCGCGCCCCGAGTGTCCGGACGCACCCCGGCTTCGCAGAGCTCAGCACGGCGGCGGCAGCAGCAGCAGCGGAGCGGCCGCGCGCGTCCTAGGCTCGGCCCCGAGACTCGGGGACCCCGACTCTCGGCCCAGCCAGCGAGTCCCCGGGCGCCGCCCGAGAGCCCGAGAGGCAGCGGCCGCGGTCACTGGGAGTGCGGGACGACCACCGCACGCGCCGGGCATCCTCCGGAGCGGCGTAGGGCCCTGCGCCACCCAGCCGAGCGGGCCTGCTCGGACCTGACCCACCTCCTGGGCCCGGGGGACTCGCGTTTGACTGAGCGGCGGGTGGCGGGGAGCCGCCCCCGCCGGCGCCCCTCGGCCCTGCCCAGCCCCTGCGCCCCGGGCCCGGCGGCGCGGCCTGAAGCGCCGGCCATGGCTAGCCGGCCGCTGCCTGGACCCCCCGCGGGCGGCGACGGCCCGAACCTCAACAACAACAACAACAACAACAACAACCACAGCGTGCGCAAGTGCGGCTACCTGCGCAAACAGAAGCACGGTCACAAGCGCTTCTTCGTGCTGCGCGGCCCCGGCGCGGGCGGCGACGAGGCCACAGCGGGCACGGGCGGGGGGTCGGCGCCGCAGCCGCCACGACTCGAGTACTATGAGAGCGAGAAGAAGTGGAGGAGCAAGGCGGGCGCGCCGAAGCGGGTGATCGCGCTCGACTGCTGCCTGAACATCAACAAGCGCGCGGACGCCAAACACAAGTACCTGATCGCCCTCTACACCAAGGACGAGTACTTCGCGGTGGCAGCGGAGAACGAGCAGGAGCAGGAGGGCTGGTACCGGGCGCTCACCGACCTGGTCAGTGAGGGCCGCGCGGCCAGCGACGCGGCCACCGCCAGCCGGGCCACCGGCGGGTCCTGCAGCGCCTCCCTGCCGGGTGCCCTGGGCGGCTCTGCGGGCGCCGCCGGCTCGGATGACAGCTACGGGCTCGTGGCGCCCGCCACGGCCGCCTACCGCGAGGTGTGGCAGGTGAACCTGAAGCCCAAGGGCCTGGGCCAAAGCAAAAACCTGACGGGCGTGTACCGCCTGTGCCTGTCGGCGCGCACCATCGGCTTCGTGAAGCTCAACTGCGAGCAGCCGTCGGTGACGCTGCAGCTCATGAACATCCGCCGCTGCGGCCACTCGGACAGCTTCTTCTTCATCGAGGTGGGCCGCTCGGCCGTCACGGGCCCCGGCGAGCTGTGGATGCAAGCCGACGACTCGGTGGTGGCGCAGAACATCCACGAGACCATCCTGGAGGCCATGAAGGCGCTGAAGGAGCTCTTCGAGTTCCGGCCGCGCAGCAAGAGCCAGTCGTCCGGGTCGTCGGCCACGCACCCCATCAGTGTCCCGGGCGCGCGCCGCCACCACCACCTGGTCAACTTGCCCCCTAGCCAGACGGGTCTGGTTCGCCGCTCGCGCACGGACAGCCTGGCCGCCACCCCGCCGGCCGCCAAGTGCAACTCGTGTCGGGTCCGTACAGCCAGCGAGGGCGACGGCGGCGCGGCCGCTGGAGCCGGCCCTGCAGCAGGCAGGCCGGTGTCGGTGGCTGGGAGCCCCCTGAGTCCCGGACCGGTGCGCGCACCCCTGAGCCGCTCGCACACCCTGAGCGGCGGCTGCGGAGGCCGCCCGAGCAAAGTGACGCTGGCGCCGGCAGGGGGCGCCCTGCAACACAGCCGTTCCATGTCCATGCCGGTGGCGCACTCACCGCCGGCAGCCACCAGCCCTGGGAGCCTGTCCTCCAGCAGTGGGCACGGCTCGGGCTCCTATCCGTTGCCCCCCGGCCCACATCCGCACCTGCCGCACCCCTTGCACCACCCCCCAGGCCAGCGCCCCTCTAGCGGCAGCGCCTCTGCCTCCGGCTCCCCCAGTGACCCGGGCTTCATGTCCCTGGACGAGTATGGCTCCAGCCCTGGCGACCTGAGAGCCTTCTGCAGCCACAGGAGCAACACACCCGAGTCCATCGCGGAGACCCCACCAGCCAGGGACGGCAGTGGGGGCGAGCTCTATGGGTACATGACCATGGATAGGCCCCTGAGCCACTGTGGTCGCCCCTACCGTAGAGTCTCAGGGGATGGGGCTCCAGACCTGGACCGAGGACTAAGGAAGAGAACTTATTCCCTGACCACACCCGCCAGGCAGCGGCCGGTGCCCCATCCCTCCTCTGCCTCCCTGGACGAGTACACCCTCATGCGGGCCACCTTTTCAGGGAGCTCAGGCCGCCTCTGCCCATCCTTCCCTGCATCCTCCCCCAGAGTGGCCTACCACCCTTATCCCGAGGACTACGGGGACATTGAGATTGGCTCTCACAAGAGCTCCAGCAGTAACCTGGGAGCTGATGATGGCTACATGCCCATGACCCCTGGGGCAGCCCTCATGGGTGGTGGCCCCAGTAGCTGCAAGAGCGATGACTACATGCCCATGAGCCCCACCAGCGTGTCTGCCCCCAAGCAGATACTGCAGCCCAGGCCTGCAGCAGCGGCCTTGCCCCCCTCTGGAGCCCCAGTGCAGGCGCCACCATCTGTGGCGGGCAGGACCTTCCCAGCGAATGGAGGCGGCTACAAGGCGAACTCTCCAGCGGAGAGCTCCCCTGAGGACAGCGGGTACATGCGCATGTGGTGTGCTTCCAAGCTGTCCGTGGAGAGCGCCGACCCAAAGCTGCTCCCCAACGGGGACTACCTCAACATGTCCCCCAGCGAGGCAGGCACCGCCGGCACCCCTCCTGACTTCTTCTCAGCAGCTTTGCATGGAGGCGGGGAGGGCCTCAAAGGTGTCCCTGGTTACTGTTACAGCTCTTTGCCCCGCTCTTATAAAGCCCCCTACACCTGCAGTGGGGACAACGACCAGTACGTGCTCATGAGCTCCCCCGTGGGGCGGATTTTGGAAGAGGAGAGGCTGGAACCCCAGGCCACCCCAGGGACCACCCAATTGGCTGGCACCTTTGGGGCAGGTGGAGGTGGCCATAGCCAGCCTCATCACTCAGTAGTGCCTTCTCCCATGAGACCGAGCGGCAGCAGTGGCCGCCAGGAGGGTTTCCTGAGCCAGCGCTGCCGGGCAGTACGGCCCACTCGCCTGTCTCTAGAGGGCCTTCAGACTCTCCCCAGCATGCATGAGTACCCTGTGCCTGCAGAGCCCAAGAGCCCTGGCGAGTACATCAACATTGACTTTAGCGAGGCCGGCGCTCGCCTGTCCCCGCCTGCCCCCCCACTGCTGGCATCTGCGGCCTCATCCTCTTCGTTACTCTCCGCCAGTAGTCCTGCCTCCTCCCTGGGCTCAGGCACCCCAGGCACCAGCAGCGACAGCCGGCAGCGCTCCCCACTCTCTGACTATATGAACCTCGATTTCAGCTCTCCTAAGTCCCCTAAGCCTGGTGCCCACAGTGGGGATCCAGCGGGCTCCCTGGATGGCCTCCTCTCCCCAGAGGCCTCCTCCCCGTACCCACCTCTGCCCCCGCGTCCCTCGGCCTCCCCATCCTCCCTGCAGCAGCCTCTGCCACCTGCCCCAGGAGAGCTGTACCGCTTGCCTCCAGTGTCAGTTTCTGCCACCTCCCAGGGCCCCAGCGCTGCCTCAACCTCCTCTGAGCCTGGGGATAATGGTGACTATACCGAGATGGCCTTTGGCGTGGCCGCAACCCCACCACAACCGATTGCAGCACCCCCAAAGCCAGAAGGTGCCCGAGTGACCAGCCCCACATCGGGCTTGAAGAGGCTGAGTCTCATGGACCAGGTGTCTGGGGTGGAGGCCTTCCTGCAGGCCAGCCAGTCCCCTGACCCCCACCGGGGAGCCAAGGTCATCCGTGCAGACCCACAGGGTGGGCGCCGCCGCCACAGCTCTGAGACCTTTTCATCGACTACCACGGTCACCCCGGTATCTCCATCCTTCGCTCACAGCTCCAAGCGTCACAACTCAGCCTCTGTGGAAAATGTCTCTCTCAGGAAAAGCGGTGAGGGCAGTAGCAGCAGCATCCTGGGAGGGGGCCTTGGAGGAGGTGATGAGCCACTCACATCCCCAGGACAGGGACCGCAGTCACTGGCGGTGCCCCCTGCACCACAGGCTAGGCCGTGGAACCCAGGTCAGCCTGGAGGTCTGGTTGGCTGTCCTGGGGGCACTGGTTCTCCCATGCGCAGAGAGACCTCCGCAGGCTTCCAAAACGGCCTCAACTATATTGCCATTGATGTGAGGGATGAGCCAGGGCCCTTGTGCCAGCCTCAGCCGCAGCATCCACAGTCAGGAGACAAGAGCTCCTGGGGCCGGACCCGGAGCCTTGGAGGGCTCCTTAGCACCGTTGGAGGCAGTGGTACTAGTGGGGTGTGTGGGGGCCCAGGCCCTGGCACCTTGCCCTCTGCCAGCACCTATGCCAGCATCGACTTCTTGTCTCATCACTTGAAGGAGGCCACAGTTGTGAAAGGTGAGGCCTTTTGACTTTGAGTCTGGGAGAGAAGGTGGGGCAGTGGGTGGCTTTGGATTTCACCCTTCTTCCCTAGTGGCTCCTTGGCCTAAATGCCAGCATGCTGGCTAGGACTTGTCCCTTTTGGCTGCCATGTCCTCTTCTTTCCCCAAAGAGCTTGTCAGGAACATTCACATGGCCTTTGAGTAGAGTTGACACCTTCCCCGTGGGAGGGAGACTTTGGCCTTGTTTTCTGTCTGTCCCTCGCTTCCATACGTCCTAGTGGTCCTGCTCTTCCCATTGGTTGGCACAGTGGAAGTCCTCCAGATGGGCCTGGATCTGCACAGTGGCTGGAAGGGGGCTGCCAAGTACCTGATGGCACGAGCTATTGCCTCTGTGAGTGGCTGGGCCCCAGTCACTGTTTCCCAGCTAAAAGAGCCCCTCAGGAAGCGAGTTTTTGTGGCTGTTCATGGATCAGTTATGGTCATTTCAAGTTCACACATAAACTTACTTGTCCTTCAGAGGCACCATATTTCAAAGGAGTGAAATGGTAGCGTGGCGTGTACAGCCTTGTGACAGCTGTTCAGATCTGCTCGTACCTGGGAGTTGCCTGGAGGGTTTCCCGCCTGAGGGCTCAGGGTAGGGAAACCCCCACAGACTTTGAGTGCTGCAGGTCAGGTTGCCTGACCCAGAATGGCGTTGTTGGTAAGACCCCAGTTGTTCTGGGGAAGTTTGAGAATTCCAGAGCCACAAAAGGTAGTTGTGGGCTAGATGGACAGAGGACCAGTGCTTGTTAACACTCAGACAGGTTTTAGAATCTGGGATTGAAAAGAAACAAATGGAAGATGAAAACACAGGTCCTTTTCAAGAGCAGTGGGGCACAAAGGTGGTTCTCTCGCCTCATCAAATATCCATGAGCACAGAGATGGGCTTGCTGTGCAGCTGGCAGAGTCTTCTGTCCTTCTTAGACTGCCTGGGCATGAGTGGGAGGCACAGGGGACAGGCACTGGAGAGCTCAAGTGTTTTCTATACGGGGTTGCTAGCAGGACTGCCTGGGAGCCACATTGTAGACAGCGATGTTTGGAGGATAGATACTGGCCTGACATTAACAGTCTGATGGTTGTTAGATGATGGATGATCTTCATGCCATAGGGACTTGTACACCTTTTGTTCTTAAATTAAGCAGACCAGTTTAATGTTCTCTGTTTTATAGTATACTTGGAACTAATAGTCCATGGGATTTAGAGTCATAGTTGTAGGGCGAATACCCTGTTATTCTTGGGTAACTGAGGGAAAGCTGTTTCCTTTTTTTAATTAAAACCATGGGGTAGAGGATGAAAAGGCTCCAGGAATTATCAGGAGTACTGCACTTTAGCATTTAGTTAAATCAACTGGAAGTTGTCAGAATGTGTCTCCTCTATGGTGAGTCTCTCAGCTCAAGGTCACTTTGCTGTTTAAATAGTACAAAATTGCTGGAGTGCCTTGTAGTCTGAGGCTAGCTAAGCCATAGGCCATATAAACACAGCACAGGGGTGTAATTGAACAGGGAAAATTTTCTCACATTCATTCATTCATTCATTCATTCACTCATTCATATTCTCTCCTTCCACCTTGCCTACCCTGGTGGAGGGGGTAGGTGAACCTGCAGGATTAGGTGGGGCTGGGGTAGGTGGTCTCCCACTCTGGGAACCTCAGCCCCCAGGCCATAACTTCAGGCTGTGGTAGTCACTACATTCAGAAAAAGGATTTGCAGGCAGTGTTGCCCCTTGTAGTGAGAATGCTTAACTGTAGGGGGTAAGTTTGTTTAGACACCTGGTTCTGCTATCTGGTTTAAGGTTTCTCACCAGGATAAAATTCCTGTCAGCCTGCTGGATTCACAGATGTGAAATCCAAACAGTACTTCATATGAGCAGATAAGAGAACTTGTCACTGTCTTTGTGGGTATCAGGCCAAACTCCTTTCTAAAAAGGAAAAGGGGTGTTTTAAAGGAAAAAACAGGTAACTACAGTTCATCCATTGTGCCAAAACCACATGGTCAAAGGGAGGAATGGGTGCCAAATTGAGTTTCTAGTGAATCGACTTGTGCAATTAGCAGCAACAGGATGCTGGAAGTAGCCTGCACCTTGACCCACAGAGCTGGGTCCTTGGGGTCTGTTGGAGCCAGAAATGGTACATTCTGACCCCCAGGATAGACACCTACTTTTGTGTAGCTCATGTCCAGGTAGAAGTTTGAAATATGCACAGATTAAAAGCTCTCAGTACATAAATGTGCTTTGAAAGAGTGCTTCATGGAAGTCAGACTAGGTAGATGGCTTTGTAGATGAGATACAGAATGTACTTTCTGATGGCCGTGCTCTGTCTGCCCCAGCTCCTAGCAGTGGTCTGTGCCTCCACCCAGGGCTGCAATGTTCCTCATGGGCAGACCTCGTTAGTTCCGCAGAAGCAGAATACTTTGGCTCAATGTGAGTAGTGTGTAGTGATTGTCTAAGTAGTAATATAGGCATAAAGTCTCAAAGTTAACAATTGAGTGGGGAACAGAGCTGATTAAGAAACTGGTACACCTCAGGCGTTTGATGTGTGTGATGTGTGTCATTACCTCCATAGTTGTATGTATGTGTATGTGTGTGTGTGTGTGTGTGTGTGTGTGTGTATGTTCTTTGGGGGAAAGAGAGGGTCACTTAGATATTTTGTGTGTGTAGGTGTAGAATAATTTGACTATTCCACCAGAATTGTTTTCTTGTTTTAGAACTGGAAATTGTTGAATTGACTGTGTTTTAAAATGGCTTCCTATAAAATTATATATTTTTTGCATTAGGGTTATAGATTAATTAGTACAGTCCCTAAAATATTAGTTTAGTTCTCCCCTCTAGTGGGATTTTTACTGTAAAATTGGTTTCTATGTATGTAGGAAGGTGATTTGACTAGAAGTGCCATGGAAAGCATCTGTATTTAAATTTTGTTTCATCAGAGGACTGTCCACTCATATCCTAAGTAAAAGGTTGTGAGATGAGGGGTGTTTCCAAAAAGGAAAAGGACAGTCATGATTTACTCAGAAAGCTCTGCCTTTAGAAACTCTAAAGCAGAGTTGCAGTGGGATCCCTGGAGCCAACACGGCAGCTGTGCTGGCCTATCCTGGTCTATCCTGTAGTGCCTTTGCAGACTAGACAGCAGCCTCCTTTCAGGAAGAGACAGCCAAAGTGCTGAGGAAAACACACAGGCTTTCGTGAATGAAAGTCACGTGGTTTATTCTGCTTCCTTTATTGAAAGAAGCCTTCAGAGAAGCCATGCTTCAGAGAAGGAAGGAGGGAGGAGTCAGGAAGCCAGGGTTCTCCTTGCTAATCTCCTCAGGTCGCCGGTGACTCTGGGGAAGCCACTTAACCTTTCTTTTCACCGTGTGTTCTGTGGAACTGAGTGATTCCAGTCCTTGCTGCCTAGCAGGGAGATAGAAGCAGGAATGTCTTAAGCCCTTGCAGCAGACGGTGGTAATAATAAATGCGACAATTCCGATAGTGTCGGAATATTAGGAGGGATGACACTTGGGGAAATTAAAAATAAATAAGTAAATTAAAAATAAGTAAAACCCAGGCCCTCAGTGGTCTGAGATGGAGGCAGTACCTTAAATGCTTACCAAATTCCCTGCCCCCTTGGCTAGTTGTGCTCTAGGTCCTTTCTTCCTGAATGCTTTAGGATTTCTTCAAAGGGAGGTGGGCAGCTCAGTGGTAGAGCAAGTGCTTTGCATGTGAGAGGCCTTAGATTCCTTCTCTAGCCCCAGCAAAACAGATCTGCTGAGAGAAAAAAAAAAATGACAAAGTAACAATGTAGAGAGGCTTGAATTACATAGTAGCAAAACAGTTCAGGAAAACAGCTCTGAGGTCTGACCTGTCTTCAAAGGGCGCTTTGCATTCCCCCTGTGATTTGTTCAGGTATTAACAGCTGTTGACAAGGTGGGCATGGATAATTAGAATACACATTTTAAAAAATCCACTCTTAATTCAGGAAGCTCTAACAGAAGCAGAACCACTAACACTTAAACTCTCTTGTTATTAGCTGGTGCCCTGCTGGTTGACTTGGGGATCATGCCTGAAGTTTTGATTTGAGCACTGTGCTGTTTGGTGGTTGGAATGGGGAGGGCATGATGGTCTCTTGTTGTTCACCCTTAAAAGAGTGGTTTTAATAGTACTTTCCTCCCTTTAGCTGTATCAGAGTTACACTGAAGCTCTTTAGGGAAGAGAAGAACCTGTGAATTTTAGCCACAGCTGAGTATAAAGGCTTTCTGTTCAAAGCCCTAGGAATGTCTTTTTCTTTAGAAGTGTAGTTCCAAGAGCTAGGTAACTTTTGATATCAGATTTGGCAAATGGAAAGGTTTTTTTTGTTTTGGGTTTTTTTGGGGGGGGGTAGCACAGAGTGGAGAACACTTGGTTCACCTTAGAAACTTAGGGGAAAATGTAACTTTACTCTTAATCTGCATTGCCAAGTAGGGCAGGGGCCACATTGACTCAGAGGGGAGCGGAGCCTCAGGCACAGAGGCCCCAGCCACTGGCCAAGCCTTTGCTGAGGGGCCAGTGGAGGGAATGGAGTCTCTGCAGGCGTTCTAGACAGGAGTGACTATAACAATGTATATTTCTATACACGAGGGGCAAAACACTTTAATAAACATTTTGAGTCTCCACATGGTAGTAACAGTGGCCGTATATATATCAGGCCATGGGTTCCATAGCAGCAGAACTCCCCAGATCCAAAGAGGACACTTTCTTCCTTTTCTCTGATTTGAATGTTTCAGTCAGGACTGCAGGGGTGACTTGCTTTGTCAGTCTGGATGGATAGGTGGCTGGCTGGTGGTGGCAGGGGTCAGTTACAGTGTTTCTGGAGGGAGAGGTGGGGGAGATGCTGAAGTCAGTGTTAGGTGTGTACGTGGGGGACTGTTTCTCTGAGGTTAGTGGTGGCCATGGATCATGGAGTATCTTTCAGGACAACTTCCTAAGTTGATGTTGGTGGTACCCTGAAGTAACTCACATTGAAGAAAGTTAAAATAGAGAGAAGGAAGTGAGCCACACATTGGGAGCTGCTTGCTCTGTGCGGAATGTGCCGCATACAACCTCTGGGTGAGCAGTTTTATTTCTTAATTAACTTTATGTATTAGAATGCTGAAATAAAGATGAGTTAAAACATACAGATGGTGTGTAGGTGATAAAGCAGTCCATTAAATAATTGCAGTTTCTTTTCTGCTATGCTAGAAAAAATACTGTTATTTATGAACAGTCATGTTTATTTGTTCAAAAACAATAAAAAAAAGAGCAGGTCAATGTATCTTTAAACTTTATTCCACTTTCTTGTGCCAGATGTTTGAAGCAGATATTTCCTGCTTCTTGTGCATCTACCTATATTTGGGATATTTGATTAAATGTTTAGATTCAAAATATATCTTAAAGGTAAACAGTTGTGTGAATTCTAAGTACAAAGTCTTGTAATATTTATTTTAAAGATTATCAGGGTTTCCAGAAATATATATGTAGGGCTGATGTGTGTTTGTCTGCATGTACATGTGTGTATGTATGTTTATGTATCTGAGTGTCCACATATGTGTACATCTATGTATGTGGTCGTGTGTGTGCCCATACTGTTTACTCCAGTCATGGTACAAGGAGGGTGTATTGTTTTTCTTCATAGTTGAAACTCTAAAAGTAACGAGTTTTCTAATCACATAGAACTTTGTACAGTAACCAAGAATAGTGGTGTTACTGTTCTTTTAATCTGTGTAGAACTGATGCAGACTCTTCAGGGAATCATGATATTTGTTTTGGGTTTTTTGAGGCATGAATGTAAGTTTTCGGTAGTTCGTCATTGGACATGCTTTCATTACTGGCTCAGACTCTGCGTGTATTTGTTGGGACTGACTCATGCTTTGGCACAGTGTTTAGTGTTTATGAATATGGCATAGTTTCTCTACTCTATGGGCTTAACTTAGACCACCTTAAGGGACCAAAGTGTGTGATTAACAACCCAGAAACTTGGTGAGCACAGGATGCTTTTGAAAGAATCCTACTGAAGTTGGATACAGTGTAAATGAAACTAGTATTGTGATCAATACTGAAAGATAACCAGGGCAAAAGAATTGGGTGAAATTGAAAACTGTTTTTCTTTGTAGTGTTTATTTCTGTGCAAATAATATCATGCAGTACTACGATCCTGCGGTGTAGACAGATTCAGCTTTTGTTGGGATTAAAGAGCCTGCTGTTTAGAGGGGCCAGGTGAGCTTCTGAAGTCTCAGCCTACAAGAGACAGTGCTGGGCTCCAGGGTCCTTAGCCCCAGGCTCTGTGTCAGATTATTCATAAACCACCCTGCCTCAGATGTTTCTAGCCAGCGTGTTTCATACTCCACTCAGGTGATGGTTAATTTTCCTCCTCAGAATATTATTAATTCGGAGCAAAATTGGGACAGCAAAGAAGAGTGGACAACTGGGAGAGACCTCAAACTTATTTTTTAGCCAGTTTTCTACCTGCCAGTTTGAGGAACATATGAGTTCTTTCCAAGCTCCTTTTTTGTCTGTGGATTAGGGAGTTCATGGTCAAGTTACTGGTGGGTCAGCTGTTGTGGTCCAGCCTTCTCTCCTGGACCTCTCATGACTCCTGAGTTGGAGCACTGCGAAGTTTTAGTAAAGCACAGAGAATATAATACTTGAAACAAGATACTACCTCCAAGTCAAAACTCCTTCAACGCAGTGTGGGGCAATCAGAAAAATAATAGAAGTGTGTTTAGGGTGCAGAACTGGGAACCACTGACATACCTTGCTGTTTTTAAGGCCTTAAAGACGGATTTTTCAAGGTCAGATCCAGTTAATGTGGAGTTGTTAGTAAACACTGCGGGGAGTAGTATTTGTGGAAGGTGGTCCTGAAGGTGCATGCCTTGGCTGGGACTTCTGAGCACTAACTCTCCCAGGCTTAACTGCTCTCACACAACAGCTGTGCATGTGCAGCATGGCGACCAGCTCTCTAGCTGCTGCAGTTTGGGAAACTGCTTGTGTGCAAATGAAAACACAAATCCCTGGAAGCTGGTAGAGATGGGAGCTGTGCATGAAGGGATGGAGAGTAGAAGTACTGATCAAAGGATGTTGTAGGCTAGTTCAGATCTGAAGACCAGGGCTACCTGAGAACCCTAAAGTCCTACTCAGTGGACAGACCCCGTCCTGCTGACCCATGATGCAGCGGCAGGTTACTGTTCTTGGCCACTGTCTTATGTGTCCTATAAGTGGAATATCACACACCCCTCACTGTGAATGAGCCCATTAACAGCTTCCAAAGAAATGAGTCATTAAGCCAGTTAATGGTGAGTTGATTTGGAAACTCAGCAATTTAGACTTTGCCTCAGGACCAGTAAGTAGCTAGTCAGCTGTTGCTGGGTGGTCATCTCCCAAGGACCAAGTGCTCCACTAGGGTTTTACTGTTTTTAAGATCCTTTTTAAAAATTCTAGGGAAAATTATTTAGCTGGATATTTACATGGCTAGAAATGAATTTCATTCCAAATGAATTGGACACACACTCCCTGCTTCCGATGGTTTCATTATAAAAGAATACTTAAGCAAACACCACGAAGAATAAATTAGATACCCAGAGTTTAAAAACTGTAGTGAATGAGGCCTACTGCCCTGGGCAATTGTTTTGTTTTCATTGGCTCATTGTCCTAGTAGAGGACTCCTCCTCCCTAGCAGATGGCAGTCCCAGGCTTCGTGCCTGCCATCTAGAGTAGTATGCTTCCAGAGCAGGCTGATGGAGGGACATTCCCACAGGACAAACAGGGCTAAGGAAGTGTCTTCAGGTTCAGGGAGAAAGTCAAATTCAAAGTTCCCTATTTTGCCATTGTGGATCTGTTGATCACTTACTATAAAAAGAGTTTTTAGGGGCAAAAGAATGGGCTCTAGCAGCCCTAAGAGACAGATCTCAGCCACCATTCTCAGTATGCCGATTATACAGAACAGTGATGGTCAGAAGTAGAGAGAGGAGATTTCATCAAAGCACAGAAGGGAATGGATAGAGAGGTGTCCCCTGCCCACATGTCCAGCGTGGAGCACAGAAATGAGCTTTAGGTTTAAATACAGGACGCACTGGGGCTGGGGGCAGGGGATGTGCATGATTATGCAGTTCTTGTCAGGGTATGGTCTGCCCATCCTGGTGGTTCTGCAGGTTGTCCAAATTGTTGCTTGTGAGGACAAGCTGGTTCCGATTCGGATGAGCAGCCTTGTACTCCTTGGTGATTGCCCTCATGGGGGTCTGTCCCCGGAAGGCTCGGCTGTTCCTGGAATCCAAGTTTAGGACAGCAGCTTATCAGTGCCTTCAACTGTGAAGGGGGACAAGATAGATTAGGTAGTCTGAGCCAAAGTTTAAGAGATGACACAAAAAGAAGACTGGGAGGTCAGGCCTTAGTCTTGTTTCTAGTTACTCTTTGGGCCCAGATGAGGAGTTAGTGTTTTGTTTTGTTCTTTGTTTTGTTTGCCAAAGTGTCTCTAACTAAGAACTTCAACTTTCTGTTGAGCCGTGAAGGACATTTTCCTAGAAAACCTATCTAAGCAATCTTAGAAGGCTTTTCTCAGTATGGGGTATATGGATCTCCTGTGTGAGTCCGTGCACCCCCGACAAGTGAGCACATGCCTTGAACCCCCTGGTTACCATGTGGTCTTGTTCATTACAGCTGTAAGAGAAGGGGTGGGTACGGTGGGGGGGGGGGGTCCTGTCCTTCCCTGGGTTCAGGATCTTGGCTTTCCTAGTGGGAGGGGAAATGGTATGAAGTCTCAGAGATAGGCGGAGAGGACTTCACCAAATATTTTACATGTGCAAATAACACTTTAGAGACCTGAGGCAGTAAGCAGGACTACCCACAGTGTGGATTATAGGGTGTGGGCTAGAATCTGGGTTGTGTGAAAAGGTCAGACCTAGAGCTAGTACTAGGACTCTGGTATTCCATAGTACACAGCAGACATGGCGGCCTCCCAAGCTTCCCAGACTTCAGAGAGGAGGTTGTACTGGCCACATTGGCCCACCATGACCTTAGATACATCTATTAAAAGCTAGACCACTCCAGTGAGTTGTTCTGCTATATCCTGGTAAGACAGCAGGCTTATAGTTTTTACTTACGTGCAAGTGACCTGAACTCATCTATATAGGAAAAGCAGAGAACAAACCCACAAGTGCCCCCTGCACCCATCCGTTCACACTCACCAAGTGAGCTGGGCAAAATTTCTCCAGAGAACTTCTGTCATGTCCAGTAGACGTCTGACATTGTCAGTTCGGTAGTGTCAGTTCGGTAGTGTCAGTGGGCTGTCAGTGGGCTGTGGTAATAAGATATATGGACCACAAAACTGATAAGTCACTTGTGGAGTGTTGCAAGTCTGCATTTTCATTGCAGTTACTTTCAGAAAACTCCTTTATCTTAGCTGGTTAGAGTAAGGGAATGTTGTCAGGTATTTGAAAATCCACATCTTTAATAATGAACTGCTGAATTCCTAGCTATGAAAACCACACAAAGTAATTTTTAGTACATGTGTTAGTGAATTTGCAAGTGCTTGTGGTTTCATTTTATCATGTTTCTTTAAATGGGAGTTTACTTTTACAAGTTATGCAGCGTCCATCTGTAGTACCATTTTGGTTTAAGGGTCCAACTCCAGTGTGAAGGATGCTGTGGAGCCAGCTCACCTTGATGAAGCATGGCTTTGGGCTGCAGTTTGATTTATCATCAGTGATGGTTTATATGGAGCATTAGTTGCAAATGAAGCAACAAGTGCAGCAAACTACCCATGTTTTCCTGGTGTGCATGTGTCACTCAGTGTCCAGAGCACTGTGACCCCAGGCATATGGCTTCCACTTGTGGAGTTTGCCCGGGTCACCAGCACACTCACAAGTCATGGACTTGAGCTGTTCCTGGGAGGCAGAACATTGTTTACATCTTGGGCCAATCTGTTTATGGAGCATCCCCTGCTCTAGTAGAGGTGCAGACAGTGTGGAATGCAGGGACAGTGCATCAGGTCTCTGCAAAGCCAATGTGGCCACGTCCCCCATACAGCTGTTTTCTTGGAATCACACTGATCCACCATTGACACCCACCAATGGGACGCTTGGTTGTGTTGAGCCTGGTGAATTCCCTGCAGGTGCTGATTCATAATAAAGTAGTCATCTCTTTCTATCAGTCATGTTTGTGGTTGCTCTGGTTAGCATTTTGTACCAAGTGAAGCCCATGTTTATTCCTCAATTTCGTTACTAGAAGAAGAAGGAAATATTTGGAAAGACGTGTAAACCTTATTGTGGAGTGAAGACACCTGCTGTATCTCTTGAGGTTAGGGAAGCCAGTGAAAGTCATAACATAGCCTGTGATTGTCTGAAGGAAATCAAGGAAAAATTTCTTGCCGTGAGTCACCTAGTTTCACAAATCTCAGCACATGAAACGTTCTTCACAGTCAGATGGACTCCTCAGTTGGTGTCCCTAGGTGTCCTCCCCTGCAAGAAGCATTGTCTCTGTACTTGATGTTTTCTGCCCCCATCCCATCTCCAGTCGTCCAGTCACTACACAAGTGGCAAGTGTGGCCCCTCCCTCTGCATCTTTCCTTAGGCTCCCAAGGTCTCACAGCTTTGAGGAACTAGAAGTGCATCAGGCCATGAAAAGTATCTGTTGAAGTTCAGTGTCCTTTGACTGTGATGCAGGAATCTGTTCCCTAAAAAACCCCATCCTGAGTAGCTCTCTGAGTTACTAACTTTCCTTCTCCTGAGTTGCTTTCCTCCAGCTGATGTGGAGGACTGGGCTAGAAATGTGGGCTCCCAGCATGCCTGTCTAGATGGGAGTATGTTTGCTGACTGACCTCTAACCCAGTCCCTGGGTCTGAGTGACAGGTGCAGGTGGCATGTCCTTGCTCTGTGTGACACCCACTGGTCATCCAGGAGGGTTGGCTCTGTTTACCATCCCCACTCCAGCTATTTATCCCTGTCCACTGGTGCCTTGATCCTAAGTCGAGCCTGGGGATCCTGGGCCTTGGTGCCCTAGTGTAGGGGACTGTCCAGTGCTCGAGCATCTTAAAATGTACATGGATAGGCATCCTTGTTGGTGGAGGCTCTACCTGGGTCGAAGCCATCTTTTCTTCTGAAGTGTGGTCTCTATGGGGACCTGGCTCACCTTATAAACATGCCGGTCTTCGGGTATTTGGTTGTGGTAAATGGCATGTGCCTCGCTTGGGTGTCTGTGGATCATGTGAAATTGGCTGGTCAGTATAGGCTTTCGCTGGAGGGAAATAGGAAAAGGCAGCCACCAGCACCTTGTCCCTTGTCTCCACTCTTGCAGGGAGCTCTAACTCTTGGCTTGCCTTCTTTGCATTTTCTTGGCACATAAGTTTTATAAGGCATGATCCCTTTATTTCTTGCTGCTAAAAGTCTGACAGGCAGCACTGCTTTCGAAAGCACGTGTCCTCTTTGCAGAGGAGTTGGAGTGCCGGCCAGCATCTGCCTTCACCTCTCTGTAGACCAGAGAGAAGACAGGCTGCTCCATACCCAGCTTTGACCAGCCCAAGCCCCACCTGGCTGTGTGCTGTGAAGGCTGGGTGTCTTGCTGTCCTTGTGGCAGACGCTTGACTTTGGCTTCATCCTGCCCTGGAATGACAAGGGCAGGGAGGCAGAGGCACTCTGAGCACATGGGAACTTTTAGCTCTCTGTGACCCGGAGTAGTTCTTCCCTGCCACTTTCATGCAGCTCAACTGAGTGAACTCCTTTTGTGGGAGACCTGCCTGCCTTTGATTTATGTATCTGCCAGTGGTTCATTTAGTGGAGATTATTCAAAGTATTCCTAGATGCAGCATATGAGGGGGATAGAGCTGTGTGTGACAGCAGGTGCCCTAGGTCTGGCTACTGTGGTTCCCCAAAAGCCAGAAGGAACCCAGAACTATGGAGTCCAAAGAAGTCTTTGTTGTTCTAAACAGCATGTGGCTGCATGCCTTCGTGGCTGAAGGTACGCAGTGAAGGGAAGGAATCCAGAGCATGAATCATACCAGAAACATGTGCTTTTTGATGTGAGAAATACGTATCCATGTATGTTTTGTTTATAGTTATTGAAGTTTCTATATAGAATCTCTTTGGATAATTACACTGTGACACTTCTGAAGGATTGGGGGAGGGGAGAGAATCTCCCCCATCTTCATTAGGAGGCATGATTGACCTCACTGAAGTATTGTGTGGCTGAGTGTGGCTATAGTCCTGGGTCCAGCCTCAGGTATGACTCTGGTTGGTAACCTCCATGTGTGCATCTCATTGAGCCATGGGAATCTGTGTGGTTTCAGGTATGGGGATACCCTGCCCTGAGCCACTCCTGTGTCCCCAGGGAGCTACAGTCTATATCTGTGGTGGCTCACAAGGATATAAGCTGGGACAGAGCCCACACTCCTTTAGCTCTTAGATTGGTTGCTCTCCTCATTGCTCTGACAAAAGCCACTCAAGATAGGTTTATTTGGACTCACAATTGGAGAGTACAGTCCATCATGGTGGGGAAGACATGACTGCAAAAACTTGAGGCAGCTGATCACATTGTATCTGTAGCCAGGAAGCAGAGAGGGATGAATTCTGCTGCTCAGTTCTTTTTCATTCTGATCGCTAGCTCATGGTGTCCTCCACGCTTAGGGTGGATCTTCCAAGCCCAGTTAACTCCATCTGGACACTTTCTCACAGATATGCCAAGAAGTCTGTCACCTAAGTGTGTCTAGATCATGTCAAATTGACAATCAACATTAGCCGTCATAGCTCCCAAGCTGGGCTTAAACCTTCAACCTTAGCTTGCCAGGTCATCCTTACAGTCAGGGGGTGGGGTACTCATGTGAACACCCAGGGGCCTGACTTGTATCTCTCTCTCTCTGAAAGAAACTGCCAGAATCTGTGAATCCTGGTATAGCCTGGGAGGGAGTGTACCTGCCAAGTTGGTTAATAGTTAAAGGAAAAAGCAGGGATCCGTTCTGAATACTCACTGCGCGGCTCCTTAATTTGACAGGAAAAATAGAAGGTTTTATAACTTAAGATGTAAGCATTTTTATAGTGTACATAAAACGTACTTTTTACATCAGTATGAGTCATACACACAGAAACATGCTACATCTGAGAAAAGAGTAAAACAGTCAGTATAGAACACTTGTAATATTTTGATTGGTTGATTTTCTGAGACAGAGTCTTATTATGGTATCCCTGGCTGGCCTAGAACTCAATGTAGAGCACACTGGCCTTGAACTCAAGAGATTCATCTGCATCTGCCCCCCTCAAGTGCTGGGATGAAAGGCAAAGGCAAGCACACTTGTGATTTTAATGCAAATTCTGGTCCCAGATATTCCCTTCAGAGTGAAAGCAGAGCCCTTGTTCAAATCGTTCAAGAGAAAAGATTTGGAACTGTAGATGTGACATGTATAAATTTTTCTTTGTGACATCAAATACCAGTGTAGTGCACACTTACTGATAGATGTATTTGTACTTCTGTGCTGTGCATTAAAAAGCCCAGGAGAACTGTTCTAAAGGGTGTTGGCTTCATGCAGTCCTATGACTTGCAGGGTCTGTAAGAGGATAGCGTAGCCTTTTGCAGACAGTGTTGCGTTTCTGAAGCGCGTAAGCTTGCAGATAATTTCCAGGGGGTATCAGTGAGTCTCAGGTGTAACACACAGGTGGAAAATACATGGTGCTCTTTTGACAAACTTGTCTGCGTCTTCTCATGGGTTTCCTTAATAAATGTTACTAGATTTATCTCCTGCTTTGAAAGGGTTAGCAGACTCTGCTTTGTGAGGGTCAGGCACTGAAGGTTCAGGCTTGGTTGCCATAGTTACCTAACTGCACTTGAGGTGGAGCAGTAGAAATGGTCCTGTGTACATGAGTATATGTGGCTGGCTTCCAATAAAACTTTATTTGTAGAGACAGGATGCTTGCCAGACTGGCTCTGTGTCAGTGACCTCTGCCTGGCACCATCATTATCGTGAAGTAGAGAGAAAATTCATTCTTCTTTCTGGGTCTCAGCACTCGGGTTTCATTTTTCTTAGAAAATTGTGGTTAGCTTTTCTGCTCAGCAATAGCAAAATCTATAAGAGTAATTTCTTTAGCTTAATTTAGCTTGACTAAGGGACTAAGGAGCATTGTTCTGGGTGCAGAGGACATGAAGGGAGGGTGTGACCAGATTCAGTCTAGCAAGGAAGCTGGTTTCCCAAAGCATGCATACATCTCTTACTGCTACTTATTAAATAGGATCAGATACTAGGATGGTATTTAATGTCCTGTGAAGGGAGTTCTATAAAGAGCCAGTGAAAGAAAAATATTGCATAATCTTGTACATAGAGTCCAAAAATAAAATCTCAAAACCAAGGTCAAATATACAGAGAGCTCAATAAAACTGGTTATCACAGGGGTGAATAGGTAGAGGGAGAGAAAGGACACAGAGTAGCTGGTGCATAGAACACACAGCTCTGGGAGTCTAGTAGGTATTACAGTTATATTAGGGAAAACAAGTTTTTAACTGTTCTGCCACCCAAATGCCAGTAGGGGAGGTAATGAAATGTAACTGATAAAGCCACTTCACAAGATAACCTCTCTACTGTGTAAATATATTCCCTAGTAGGATGTGTAACTCTTAAATTTGCACAGCAACAAATTTTCACAAAATGAAACAATGCAGAGCAACGATGCAGGACAGAAATGTGAAGTGTGGGCCCTCACCCCTGCTGCACCCTGCACATTCCTTATGGTGGCCACAGGGAGCCTTTGCTTTTTCCCTGGCCATGCGGGAAACCCTGGTCATTCTTGCTTTCTCCTCTGGTCTTTAACAAACTAGGGTTAGCATGTCCTGATTTGAGAGAAGGGGGTCCCAAGAGACTTTGGACTCCTAGGGGTTCAGTCTGTAGTGGGAAAACACTGTTGCTCATGTGTTGTTCGATCTGTGCCTGCAGATGAGTTGTGGGATTCTTGTTATAAAAGAATCGCTCACACAATGCCCATGTTCAAATAGAAGCCCAGAAGAAAACAACCATTGGAACATCAGGCTGCAAAGCCATGGAGTCTACATCGGCAGGTTCCTGTGGGCGAAGCTTTGGGTGTGTAGAGGAAGTTTGAAGTGAGATGCTTCACAGGCTGGGAGGCCTCTGAGCGACCAGGTGGCTGGGTCATTAAGAGACTGTCTTCCTTGAAGGATTAAACAGAAGTCAAAGGGCAGGTGCCTTTTATTCACTCCTGCCTTGTGAGAACACTAGATTGTCTCATCTTGTCTAGGATTGTGTCATTAGCAAGTTACAACTCGATGTTATGGAATTCCTTTAATAACAAGCATTCAAAACAAAATGATTTTAATTGTCAGTGGAAGTGTGAGTGAGCTCATGTAAAAGAAAGCTGGACTCTCAAGCCGGTTGTCATGGGGAGCTTCATCATCCATATTTTCTAAGTGTTTTTTTTTTTCCAATTTATAAGAAAATTTAAAGTAACCGTTTTTCTTAGAATCTCTGGCTTATTTGTTATCACACCCAACCTTACTTGTTTCGTATTCTTACAGTGTTTTGCTTTTAAAAGTAAGGAGATACTAAGTTATCAGGCATACTTTTCTAGGAATTTCTCTTCCAACTGAAAAGCTGGTTTTCCCTCCTAGTTCTGAGTTTAAATGAAAAGCCTAAACTGGGCACCGAGTTAGACTTAAAAGTTGTTAGAATACACCTCAGAGCTCATTCTTCTTTAATTTGACTTGCTACTAGAAATACAAAATACAGCACTAAGAGTATATGGTTTTCCTTCATCATGAAAATCAGTATTTATGTAAATAGAACTTGTAATGCAGACAGTCCTGGGTATCTTAAGGCATCTCTACCATTCCTGCACTGCATAGAGCCTCTGTGGGGCTCTGAGT
Organism: Eospalax fontanierii; assembly: GCA_035773235.1. Lineage (NCBI taxonomy): Eukaryota > Metazoa > Chordata > Mammalia > Rodentia > Spalacidae > Eospalax > Eospalax fontanierii. Next base: position 43,480,772 of record CM069524.1, read on the forward strand.
GGGGATCTGTGGGGGGCTGTGTATGTAGCCTCCCTCCTTGGGGATCTGCATGGGATACAGCCATGACAAGCTCTCTGGAGAGAGCCAGGACCTTCAGGGCAGAGCTACCATGACCCATTAGTATGTGTGGGATCCTGAACACTGAAATGGAACCTTAATGTCAAACATAGACAAACTCAGAGTCTCGTGAGAAATGCCAGTGAAGAGGTGGTATCTGGCTCGCCTGACTCAGATGCCCAGATCTTACTTGCTGGGGTTAGCCTACCTTCTTTCTTGCTCTCAGGCTCTGGACTAGGTGGTACTGTGGCAGTTCACTGTTTGGATGCTTGTTCCAGATATTTCCACAGCAGTCTATCAGCAGTATGTCTTCTGTTCTTCCTTCTTCCCTCCCTCCCGTCCTTTCTTCTTTCCTTCTGTCTCTCCCTCTCTTCCCCTTTCTCTTCCTGCCTCCCGGGGATCTAAGGGCCTTTAGAGGTAGGAATACTGGGGCTCATTTGCATTCTGTCTATCTTTAAAACAAATACTTTAATATCCACATGAAGATACACCATGTTTGGACGCTCTCCACCCCATCCCCTCTTAGTCTAACCCCATTCTCCCCTACTTTTGCCCCTCCCTCCCTCCCTCCCTCCCTCCCTCCCTCCCTCCCTCTCTCTCTCTCTCTCTCTCTCTCTCTCTCTCTCTCTCTCTCTCTTTCTCTCTCTCTCTCTTTCTCAACTTCATACCCACTGGGTCCCTTTAGTGTGGGCGTGGTTATGGGACCATCTCCTGGAACATGGGGAGCCTCTCAGGTCCTGCATCCTTGAAAAAAAAGTGGCTCCCTTTTCTCTAATCCTCAGATATCTGCTCTTTCAAGTGGAAAAGGTGACCTGAAAGCTGATCCTTGGGGTGTTAAGCTTCCCGGCCCTGGGGACTGCATCCCACAAAGGGCTGTCAGTCATCTCCAGTGACAGCTGAAGGAAGGTGGGAATAGCTGGGCCCCTGACTGATGGGACAAAGAACTTCTTGTTGCTGCTGCTGGTTTGCTTTTACTCCGTACTCTGCACGTATGCTTCTTTGCGGGGTTTGTCTTTGCTGTACTGAGGTTGGGTGTAGAATGGGAAGGGACATTTAAATCTTGTGACTACAGAGAGTTTCCTGCACCACCAGGAGTGGAAGGGGGATCTGTCTGCTTGTCCTGTACACGGCTCAGGATCCTTCCTGTATTCCTGGTGCGTTTCACCACCACAGGTCTGAGAAGTCCAGAGAGTCCCTTCTTAGGGTATATGCAGAGTGGCCACCAGTTAGTCACCTTTGAGTTGCTTCTGATAGAGTTGACGTAGCTAATGAATAAATAAATGTATGCTGGTTCCCCATCCTTAGGAACTATAAATATTTAAGGTTAATAATGCCAGATTAGTAGTGCTAGAAAATATTTTCCTTCCTCATTGTCTTCATGAGCCATACCAAGAACTCCCTTAAAAACAAACTGAAAGGCAGGCATGAGGGTGCTCACATTCCTAGTTACAGTCCAGCTCTGCCTCCTTTCTGGGCAGGAAATCAGAGGTCAAAGGGTATGGCTTCCAGCAGGGCAGGCCCCTGTGCTGGCAGAGGCCACCCAGGCTCACCCCCTGGCCTTTAGTGTCCAAGATGCCTTGCCAGCCTCCTGCATGTGTTCATTGCTGGGTGGGTGTTCCCTTAACCTTGAAGGTTTGGGCATTGGCCCAGTGTGTGCAACATAGATTTTACCACCAGCTCACGTTGGAGAAAGTATGGTAGATGTCGGTAGAGGTAAACAGCTTCAGTCTTCAGCCTACTTTCTATAAGAATGAAAAAGACAGCAGTTTCTGGGCAATCCCTTTCTCTTACTTGCCTTCTTCGCCAATGCTTCCCTGTGTTAGGGCTCTGTGGAATCAAGTGCTTCTGTGGATCCAGCCAGAGGTGCCTCCCACAGTTTCATTGCTTCTCATGGTTCATTCTGTTTACATTTAGGGACAGGGAGTCCTCCTAGTTCAACCACTTTAGGAACATCTCTCCAGGAAACATTGGTGATCCAGCACTCTGCTAGTAAGATCCAGCATTTTGCTAGTGTAGACGGCTGAGGAGGAGTAAGAACTAGAGTCCCTTGCTTCCAAAGGAGGCCTGAGTCACAGCTCCCTGTCCCCCACATCAACCCCCCAACCCTGTGCTGCTGGCATCCATAGACTGTAGGCCTCTTTGACCTCACAGCAAGCATTCACCCACACTGCATTGCCCTGTGTGCTTGCATGAGAAGCTGTGGATAGCTCCCATCCTGGGCCCATCTGTCTCAGAGCCTGCGGCCATCCTGGGTCTCCTCTCCCTGTCCACGCCTTCCAGCATCGGTCACAAGCGATGTGGCCCATTCATCTTCACATAAGAATACTGGTTTTGGTTGGCTTCTTTTCCCAAATCTTGGAGAATAACCTGCTTGAGAATAGAATTCAGAAGGAACCTTGTAAAAATCTGAGGCCCATTGCATAGCTGATGATGCCCTCCCTCCTGTCAGCGCATGCTGACACTCAAAAATTGAGGTTTTAGAAACGCTATAGTACTTAAAAAAACAACAACAATGGTTAAGGCCTGGTATGGTGGTGCATGCCTTTAATTTCAGTATTTAGGAGGCAGAGGCAGGAGGATCTCTGTGAATTCAAGGCTAGCCAGGGCTACTAGTGAAACCCTGTTTCAAAAAATAAAATATGATTTTGAGTTTGATTTGATTGGTGTTCAGGAAAAACCTGGTGGGTTAGAGTTGGATTCCCCCCCCCCCCCATTTACATGACTGTCCTCATTGGAGAAACTGAAGGACTCACTTAGCCATTTTCAAGATAATGAGATCAGAGTTAACAGACAGTTTTGCTCCCTCTCTCCCAACTGTTGTGTGAAAATAAAATAGACTGACTGGAGATCTTTCTGTAGGTGGAGTCACAGATGTTGCTTGCTGCTTGGGGTGGAGATGAGACTCAGCTGAGTGTCAACTCTTATCATTTTAGCATAAAACTGGGCCCTGATTAATAAGGGCTGCCAGCACTTAGGCCACTGCAGTCTCTTGGGATTTAAAAAAAAAAAAAATGACTATGATCAATAAAATTGCTGGAGGGCAAGACCTTTCCTTTCCAAGAGGAAGTGCTGAATCTAGCTGTTCTCCCATTCCATTTGCGGAATGTTGTTTTTCTGTTATTTTTTAAAGAATGCAAAACAGGGAGGCGGGGAGAGGGTGGGAGGTTGGTTCCAAGTGTCACAGTGATGTATGCATGGTGTTTCCAAAAGAGGCCGCAGAGCTGCAGGGTTTGCCTGGCACCCCACAGGTTCTTCTGCATGGATTCATGTGCTTGGCTCGAGGGAGGCTGCACCCTTTCAGGGGCTCCTCGGCTTCAGGGTGCACTGTGGTTTCGATTCCCTTGAGCTTAAGGAGGAGAAGAAAAGAATTAGATACACACACACACACACACACACACACACACACAGGAAAATAAAACTAGAGTGTTGAGGTTCAAGAGTCAGTGGTCAGAGGTTATGCAATTTGAAAGGTGTGTCCAGTATTGCATAGAGGATCTTAGATCTACAAAGAAAGACTTACCTGTTTAAGACAGAGAGGCCTCTTAGCCGACATCCTGGGGAGTGATGTAAGTCTCAATGTGTCAGTTTGTGAGAAACGCCAAGAAACTTTGAAGAAAAAAAAAGGCACTGTGGGAAACTTTGAAGAAAAAAAAAAGGCACCATGACGTGACATGCCATTCTTCAAAGTTGGGCTATCTGGTAATGAAAGAGGAAGTGTCTGTTTACTTTTACTTTACACGCTGGGGGTAGAGCCCTGGTTGCAGGGGTGTGGTACTCTCCCTGAGGGAGGAGCAAACAGTCACATGGTCTTCCTCCTGACCCTGAGCTCCGCAGCAAAGTCAGTTACTTTGGTACTTGGGCAGATGAGTACATAGTGGTAAAAGACGCTGAGATCTGCGTAACAGCACAGGTTTAGCCTGGTTAAGAAGAGGAAGGTAATCAGCAGGGTGAACTGGGGACAGAGGAGCAAACTTGGGACATCCCTTCCTCAGCACTGTGGCATACATTCGAAGAGTCAGCCAAGTAAAGGTCAGTCACAGTGCAGCTCTCAGCAGACCACTGAGGCACGAAGCAGCTGTCAGTCATCCCTTCCGATAGATGCTCCGTGTGCAGGTTAAAATCCCAACCCTCTGTCTCTTGTTACCCCTCTGCTGGAGGAATCTGCGGGAGTGTACAGGGATTTTTCTCACCTGTATGCACAATTGGGAGTGGAGCCAGCTGCCCCACCCCCAGGGCAGCCAGCCTGTTTGCCCCAAGGTCCTGTTCTGGAAAAGAGAGTGATGAGCCTTCACTTCGGAACGCACCTCTTTTCAGGGGAGTGGCCCAGATTCTGGGCATGAGTGCAGGGGCCTTTTGGGGGCACTCTGGTCCCGGGAGGGTAACTCACGAGTTCTCTGCTCTTTTTCAGAGTGAAGCACCACCTGCCCCATTGCCACCAAGTCACACTCAGAATCCATTCAAAGGAGCTGCTTGGAGTGTTTCCACCCTCACACTGCGCACACTTCTATCGAAAAAGAGCAGTTCTGCATTTTCAGACTTCTGTGAATTGTGTCAGACAAGGAACCAAGAGACAAGGTCGCCTCTCTCACCGCCTGGTCCCCAGCGGGGCACCAGCCATCGTCCCACTGTTGGCTGTCGTGTTGTGTTTTCTTGGCTAACTGAATGAGCTGCTGGAGTTACACTCCAGGAGATTGAATATTCTTACTGGCCTTCTCAAATGGTGGCCATTGTCTTTGTTTTATTCTTACTTTCATTTTAGCAAAGTGGATTAATCCCTCCGCATGCAAGGAGTTGCTTCAAAACCAACAAAAGTGGTCAAATCTGGTATTTACTGGCTTATGCTCAAAACTATCACAGTCCTACCTCAGTTCAGGAGAAGTCGGATTGCATGGCAGGGTACCGGGGTACAGCTCTGCCCCAGGGTAATGTACAGACCATGATATTTAAGTAGGTGTGGGCTCTAGTGCAGGTACCTGCTATGTTTATTTACACACTGAGCCCAGTGTGGGACTGACAGTTCTCCAGAGGAGTGAAATCTGGGATTGGACTTCAAAGACGGATTAATCTTAATGATTCCTAAATGTGACTGGAGCAACCTCCTTTTGAAAATCATCAACCGCATTGGGTGTTGGGGGGGCATGGGAGGGGGTGGATCTCTCTTTGTACCTTTAACAGGCTTGTTGAATCTTCTCTATAGATGTTTATGTAAGTACTTAAGATCGCAAAAGCCTTTTGTCCTATCCACAAGCTGGGGTGTCAACCGCTCTTGGCTCGCATTTCTTTAACCAAAAACTCATGTAGGCATGCTTGCAACTCAAGGATGATTTGGGTTTGGTAGATTTCGTTTTTTAAATGTATTATCTTTGATATAATGTTACTGTGTTGGCCAACAAGGCTTCGAAGAATAGAGAGCGGGGTGGGGAGGCACTCAGCTCCTATACTGTTGATGGCACACAGCACTTGTCAGCAGTGCTTGACAAGACTACTCTGGTTCTGTGTTTTCAGTGTTCTGAAAGTGTCAGTGTTGTGGCAATTCTTTCACGTGTCACCTAGATGCAAAAGTGCTGAGCTTGCTGGCAGAAAGTCCGTCACTTTGCTGCTCCCGACGTGTGGCTGGGGGCCCCGCCTCCTCTCTCTCCCCCCTAGTGCCTGTCTCCCTAATAGTCCTGTAGAGGCCACACTAATTCTTGGAAATTATGTGAGTTGTTGGTTTATTTTTTACTGTTGTTGTTGTTTTGTTTTTGTTTGGGAGAAAAAAAAATATATATATATATAAATATATAGATATATATCACTATAGAATAACGCATTAATAAAATGAGACTTTTAGAGGAAGACCAAAAATTTCCATGTCTTAAAAATATATTTAATGGCAATGCAACTGTCTTCCTGCTTCCGTGCTGAACTTGTAGAACAGAGGATTGTATTGAAGACAACGCTGAATGTAAATTGATCCCCCTGTGCATTTTCAAGGTTTTCCTTTTCTGAAATTATACATCACAGCAGTATGCATAGGCCATACGATGCTAGACTGAAGGTCTGTCCTGATGTTTGATATACCTTATTGAGTTGTAGAAAATCTGCATTTTTATTTAGTGTTGGGACTAGGAATCTGCGCTGTATTTGCTGCAAAGCTCCTCTGGGGACAGAAGAAGTGACGCAGACCTGCTGACCACAACACACCAGACAGATGTGAGCATCTTGATGTTGGGAGTGGTCACCACAGGACACAGATGGCTCGTGTCCCTGTTGGAGCCAAAACAAGTGAGATGAGAAGTGGAGATGACACTAACTTCTCATCCTGTACATTTCAAGAGAAGAAGAAGGCAGAGGCAATATTTGCATCCTTAATTTAGTTTACAGAATGGAACCAAAATGTATAAATGTTATGTTTGCTAAAATTTCACAATGTATATTGGGTCTTTGTACATTTTGCCTGAATTAAACTTAAATTTAAAATATTTTTTGCTATATGAACTTTAACAGTTATTAAACAGTGTTTTTGTTTTGGGTACATATTGTTTCCGGATATCAAGGTGTTAAATATATTTCTTGCTATTGTGTTATGACAAGAGACTTACCCTCCCTGCTGTCTTCCACTGTACATGCTGTACATAGGGGTCACGTGGCCCCACTGGAGATGAGAATAAACTGGAGTAGACTAGTGTGCTGTGTTTAGTCTGTATTGACCATGGATGCCCTCCTTAATAGCCCATATGCAATAAAATAAAATACATTATTTATGAAATGAATAAAGCTTCGAGGTATTTTCTGCATAATTACAGATTTAACATGGAACCAGTCTGGGGCAGAGTTGGGGGAAGGGGTCTTGGAGTTAGCAAGTTCATTCGGCTTCTCAAAATACTTCAACACCTTTTGATTTTAAACTTGCTATTACTAAACAGAAAATGTTCCTTAAGTCACAATCTCAATGAAAAGTTAATATGTTGTCTTTTTTTTTTTTTTTTCTGTTGCTGTGATAAAATACTCCGATGAAAGCAACTTCAGGGAGAAGGGTTTATTCTGGTTCACAGGTATGGTCCATCATGGTGGGGAGGTCAAGGCTGCAGGAGCTTGAAGTAGCTGATGACATCTTAGCACAATCAGGAAGCAGAGAGAGATGAACACTGCTGCTCTGCTCCTTCTCTGTGTACACAGTCCAGGTTCCCCGTCAGGGAATGGTGCCATTTACAGTGACAGCCATCCCACCATTCCTAACCTCATCAGAGTAATCCTCCACAGACATACCGAAGTGATTCCAGATTCTGTCAAGTTGACAACTAACCATCACACGTGTTTAGGGGAATAGTAGTTTTAATAATGTGTCCTTGCAATGGGTTGGGCACTGTTCTGGGTGCTTGACTGATTCCCTCCTAGCCATTCACGCCTCAGGAAATATACATTGTCCCTCTGCTTTATGGATGAGCAGACTACCACGGAGTAGTAAAGGGACCTGACGACGCACAGGCCACTGGGGCAGACATATTCCGAGCAGGGAGGTCTGGAGTGTGTTCTCGAGTCCTGTGTGCTTCCCCTGACACCCTCACAGAAGTGGATGCACTAACACACATCAAGACATGGTGTAACCATCAGACCCAAGGTGTAGAAAATACAAACATGGTGCTGACCGATTCGGAACAATAACAGTTTTACCTCCTTGTTGGAAGTAACTTTTTGTTATATAACATACACACCATTTTTTTTTTTTTTTGAACAGGCAGAGCTATTTGGAAACTTTTAAATCAATGAAGCCAGCCAACATGGTGGTAGGATTTTTCATTGGGTTCTGTGGCTCTGTTCTGCTTGGGTGGAGTACTCCAAGGGACCCTGTTAGTCCCACAGGTGGGATGCAAGCTCCACAGACTTGGCATACTCAGATTCCACCATATTTTTGTACTGAAGGGCGGATGAGCTGGGCCTTCCACACAAAAGTGGGCAAGTCAAGAAATGGCAGATGCAGTCCTCATGGAGCCTGCTGGTATGAGTATGGAGATGGGTTTATTTCACAAGTTCACAGAGCTGGAAATACTCAGGGCCAGTCTAGAAGCTTCTAACAGAGTGAAGAACCTATTACACTGATGGAGTGTTTGATCTGACCCTGAAGCCCAACTCTCAGGTGATTCTAGACTCTGTCAGGTTGATAACTAACCATCATATGTTACTGCATGACTACAGTTTAAGGACAAAGTGGTTATGTGCAGAAAAGTCACTTCCAGGGGCTAGAGAGATGGCTATAGCGGTTAAGAGCACTGGTTGCTCTTGCAGAGGACATGGGTTCGATTCTCAACACACACATGACAGCTCATAACTGTTCGTAACTTTTGTTCCAGGGTATCCTGGAAGGCATTTTATGACACAGGTGCACTTAAGCACGCATGTAGGCAATACACTCATAGGAATAAAATAATAAAAATAAATGAAATAATTTTTTAAAAGTCACTTCCAACAAGGAAGTAAAACTGTTCTTGATGAGAATCTGTCAGCATAATTTTTATGTTTTCTGTTCCTAAGTTGCACTTTGAGGCTGATGGTCACATCATGTCTTGATGTGTGTTGGTCAGAAACTGATGTGGAAGGTTGTCTTTCTACCTAGGAGTCCAGTCTCTGAGCCAATGATAGGCTGACAGCTAATCCTGTTGCACACCTGATACATGTCACCTCACATCACCACTCAGCAAGGTTTTCAGTAGCAGGTACATGGACTCCAGGTTGATCTTGTGCCCCAGTAGTTGGAATGAACTGGTATTGCTTTGTCATGGCATCTTTTGGATGCCACCCATCCAAGCGTAGAAGGGCAGGTCCCTCGGATGTTACCCTCCCTACCGTGAGTACATCTCTTGCACTTTGAATCTTGTGACTGAGTGAAAAGTGGTATTTCTGGTTCTCTCTGGCTGTGCTGGTCATCTAGATGTGTTATAACTGCAGCCAACAGAGCGTCAGTCCAGGGTCCACTGGTGGCTGGTCTCTCTGTCCTCTTTCTGAGTGCTTTCTCTTCCCAGCTCCAAGATGCAGCTGTGACTTCCTGCCTGCTCTTTCTGTGTGTCCTGAGCTTCAGGCTGCACTCACTTCCCAGAACCAAATATTAGAATTCCTGCCCATCCACTATGGAGAGAAAGCCCAGTCTTCTTAGATTTAGCACCTCTTGCCTACACTCTATGTTTATTCTGCTGTTTCCTATTCTGTTTCAGAATGCCTTCCTTTCATCCAGGAACTCAAAAAGTTTATAATTTTTTACCCAGATTACTTATACCCCAAGATCCCCATCAGGTGCCTTACCAACATGTCTGGATGACATCAGACTCTTACAGGGAACACACAGCAGGTGCCTGTCCCCAGACCCTCCCAACCATCACACTGAACTCTCAGGCAATATTGACAGATAACTCTGCTGATGTACAGAATTTTCTAGAACAGATGTGAGACATGTTAAATAACTGTAGTAAGTAGGATGTGTTTAGATACAAGCTACAGAGATCTCAATTGAATAGTTCTTCAAATGGGAGTTTATAAACAAGAGGTGTGTCTCACACTTCTGGTGGCTGAAGAGGCTGAGGAGTCCAGATATGTGGTGGTAGTAGATTAGGTGTCTGGGCAGGAGGGAGAGACAGAAAGAAAGAAGTTGAGCTTCTCTCTCTCTCCCTCCCTCCCTCTCTCTCTCTCCCTCTCTCCCTCCCTTCCTCTCTTTCTCTCTCACTCTCACATACACACACATCTCTCGTCCCTTAACAAGGCAGAAATCCCATTAAGAGCTGGATCCTTTGACCTAAACATACCCAAAAGACCCACCTCTCCCCACCATGTGTGGCACTATTCCCTGGGGCAGTGGGCAAGGGATCGGTATAGGAAAGCTACCTACGCCGGGCATGATGGCCCACGCCTTTAATCTCAGCACTCCAGAGGCAGAGGCAGGCGGATCTCTGTGAGATCAAGTCCAGCCTGATCTACATAGGGAGTTCCAGGCCAACTAAGCTTGAGTTTGCCAGTGAGCCAGAATCAGTGTTCCTCCGCTGGTTCCTGATTTAAGTTCCTGCCCTGACTTCCCTTAATGATGCACAGTGACCTGGAAGTTTAAGCCAAATAAACCTTTTCCTTCCTAAGTTGCTTAGGTCAGAGTGTTTCACCACAGCCACAGAATGAAGCCAGGGAAGTTGGAGGTCTCAGTTTACTGCCTTTACAACTGGACTGTTTTCATTCTGAGTTTGTTTTGTTTTGTTTTTACTAACTCAGTTTGAGGGTTCTTTTTTTTTAATCTTGGCTGTGCTACTGCTCAAACCCAGGGCCTTACACATACTAAGCAAGAGTTCTACCACTGAGCCACATCTCCAGCCCTAATTTAAACTCTTAATTTATTGAATAACGTGATGGTGACAAACTGATTCCAAGTTCAGGTCATTTCCTTGGAACTTGCTTTGTCCAAATATTTTCTTTACAATCCGTTCCTTTTCTGCCTCTTTGGACTCAACCTCTGCCTCTTACCCCAGGGTGATAAAGGGACACTTTTTAAAATGTCAACTAAATTTGAATCCCTTTATGACTCTGTGCTTGGCATAAAAATCCTTTCACGACTGTGCACTGCACTAGTATGTTGAAACCTCCTTCTTCCTCCTCAGAACTGTACTTACTCTTCATATAATCAGTCAGGATAGGCAGGCAAGGCCACAGGAGCATGCAACCCTTAACTTCAATAGCATATCAGTCAGGATCGGACACAAGGCTAAGGCACAGCTCTAACAGCCTCATGGCCGCCAGTGGGCAGTCCAAGGTGTCTATCTTCCAGATAGTGTGTGAGCATTTATGGTGAGAAAGACCATGTTAGAGGCTATGCCCCTGGCCCACAGCTGCTGTGAAGAGATGTTCATCTCTACTCTCCTCTCACATGCAAAAGCCTCTGGGCTGACTATCAGTGAACCCAGGCAAAGGAAGGTCCAACTTTCGGAAGGTCCTGCTGGTCAGCCAGAGTCTGAACTTAACTCACTCCCTTCACTCAGCTCTTCCCTGCTGTCTTCCTGGTGTGAGCACAGTCCGCAACGCACACTGCCTTTTGAAATGAGTGTGCCCATCTCATATTCTTTTGCAACACTCATGCATTCAGTGACTTTGAGTGATTGCACTATGATTTGAACAATTTATTTTTTTTGGAGACGGTCTCATGGAGCCCTGGTTGGCCCCAAACTCACTATGTAACTGAGGGTCCTCCTGCATCCACCTCCAGGGTGCTAGGATGACACGTGTATATGCAAACACCAGGTTTATGCCGTGCTGAGGTCGGAGCCCAGGGCTTTTTGTGCATGCCAGGCAAATGCTTTACTAACTGAGCCACCTTCCCAGCCATACTTGCATGATTTCCTCAGCACTTATCTGTTGGCATTATGGAGGCATGGCGTTACTCAGAGAATAAACCCAATTCTCTGGGTTATTCTATGCAAACACTCTTGAGGCCTAACGTGTGCGGAAATCCCCTTTGAGTGCCTTCCATGTGTGAGAATCAAGTTTTGCCACATCTAACAGAAAAGACAAAACTATAATGACCTGGACACACTCGCTGCTGGATAGAAGGGGCATATGTATTTGTCTCTTTAAAACTACATGCTCTTGTGCTGCAAGACACTTCCTTTTCAGTGAGAAGGCATGAAAGTCACATGGGGACCTTGGTTCTGGTAGGAGGCTCCTCTAGCTTAGTATCCCACTCATACCGTTTGCCTGGGGGTAAAGGTTTATACAAGTTCATAAGAGTCTGTAGGCCTCTGCTTCTCCGATTGAGAGGATATGAGGAAGGAAATGTCCTGACTCCCAGCTGCGGTGGCCACATACAGGTGCAGGTATGCCTCTCCTCCTTCCCATGTAGTGTCACTGTGACCCTGAGAGGGAGTGGCTGAACTGGGGTACCTGCCTCCTGAGCTTTCTTTCATCAGATGAAGACAAATAAGGCAGTGGATGCAGATAGTTTGAGCAGGAAGACAGAGGGCACACAGTGCACTTGCTTGGCCTGCTGTATGCCTGACAGGAAGGGAACCATTGTTGAATGGGCGAGGAAGTGCCAAGGCCCTGAGGCAGGGACGTGTTCCACAAACTGAAAAAGCAGGAAGGCGGCCAAGGATCAAGTTTCTCCTCTGCTACCCACTTTTCCCAGCTGTCCCTCCAGAGCTTCCATGTTTGGGCGAGATGCGATTGCCGGCATAATTGTTCACAATTTTGCCCTCTGTGTAATGAGAGCTCTCTACTTCCTAACTCAGAGAAGTGGGAGGTCAGTCTTAAGCAACAAAGTAAGACCATGTGCTCTGAGAGCTTCCTCTTTTGGAGATAGGTCTGTTCCATGGTCCAGGGTACAACACCGATGGGTTGGTCTTTGGGTGGACAGTGTGCCCCAGCATGGTGTACATGTGCTGCCTGCCTTCCATTATATGCAGGTGGAGGGCAGGCAGCAGCGAAGGGCTGCTTCCTCTGCTCTGATGCTCACAAAGGGCTTGGTTACCTTGGTGACCTAGTGCTGCTGCAGACTGTCTCAGGCAGGACCATGGCTTCTCTCCATCTGCATGTGTCCAAGGACAATGTGTGGGAGCACCGGCTTGCTGGTTGTCTCAATGCTGACCTGCTGTTCTCTAGTCTTGCTGCTCCGTGTGCCCTGCGTGGCCAGGCAGTTCTCTGTTGCAGGACATTCTGTGCGCTACGTGCCACCCCTGACCTGCGAGCTAAAGAGCTGAACCCATGCTAACAGGACGTGATGTTGATTGTACCATCTCCATTCCCCCTTTGGGTGTTTAAATATCTCACAGATTTCCAGGCTGCATTTTCTTTATCCACTGATATAAAATATTATCAGTTCTATCCATCTCTTAGATTTCTTGAAAGGTCCAGAGTACACAGAAGAAAAAGAAAAATCAATGACAGTTCCCTGATGTAAGGTGTGTCACATGCCAAACATCTGCTGACCTGAGTCAGGAAGAAGGTGGTCTCTTCCTGTCAGAATAACCAAAGAGAAGGTGAAAATCCAGCTTTTCTTCAGACTCCTGCTACCATGCCTGACCTGATTCTTCAAGGCTGAGAACTGCCTGGGAGCTGGTGTGTTGGGTGTGGGCGAGCAGTGTGGAGAAACCCTGGTCTTGCTGGCGATCCCAGCACAGAGACATCTTGTTTATATGAGTTTGCTCAACCCTTTTGTTTCCTGAGACAGGAGGAGAAGCTTGTTTAAGAAGCAGTGGCTAGGGGCCGGAGAGATGGCTTAGTGGTTAAGAGCACTGGCTGCTCTTGCAGAAGACCCAGATGCAGCTCCCAGCACCTGTTTGGTGGTTCACAGCCATCTGTAATTCAGTTCAGGGAATCTGACACCCTCTTCTCCTTCACAGGAATTACATACCTATGGTGGGATTTACATACGTAAGGACAAAACACTGATACATATAAAGCAAAAATAAATACGTCCACAAAAAATATTTTTGAAAGAAGCTGTGGTTTTGACTGCTGTGGAGAAAGAACCAAAGAACCGTGCCATGGGTGAGCACCCAGCTGGGGGCCTGCCATGGCTTGTGGGTGACATCCCTGGCTTTTTCTTCCCTCACCATTGGTCCTTGAGTCAAAGCCCTCCTGAGCTCCCACAGAGGGCAGCTCTGGTACTCTCTAGTCTTTCGAGGATCTGCCCAGAGGCCTCCAGGCCTCATCTGAAGCCGTTCCCTGGCCAGCAGCCAGTGTTTTGTTTACTGCTCACAGAGCAAACGCACTCCTTCCTCCCACCCGGTTCGGTTCATTTTCTGAAGACATCATCCCTCTTGGCTCCCTGTCCGTGTTTCCTGCTTCCGGCTGCCCAGCCTGGCACAACCAGGCGAAGCGGCTGCTCCAGCACCGGGCTCCTCCGTCCTCCCAGCATAACTACCCCACAGCAAGGCCAGCCCTGGGCTCTCTGGCCAGCTGCGCTTTCCCTCTTTGAATTTCTTTCCTCCTGTGAATTATTAAAGTGCCTGCACTTTTCGAGGCTTCCAAAGTGCCACAGGCAGAGTAGCACACTGGACCTACACTCTAAAGTTAGAATTAACCCCTTTAGTTGGTTCGAGTACATGGTCTCCCATTCTGAGAGCAGCCCCCACCCCCTGATCCCTCTCGGGTTTGGTTTCTAGTATCTAAATCCAGGCCTTGCTCTGGAAGTGAACTTGCCTCCTGGCACCCCTGGCAGGCTAATGGAAGACAGCAGGAAGTAGACAGGCCCAGTTTCAGCATTTCTACCTCCCTACATGACACTCTCCTCAGACAGAAGGCAAAGCTGAGGGTCTCAGGATGGTGACTCCTCCCTGTCTCCATCTCCTCACCCAGCACTCCTTGTTCCACAGAAAGCTCTCTCCTAGTTACCTGGAGGCACCAGGCATGACTGACAACCCGCTCAGGGCAGCAAGTCCCTGAGGAAAGCTCACAGCTCCATCACTGCAGCGAGCTTTCTTTGCCTGGGGGCTGTTTATCTGGTGACTCAGACAGGATGCAAGGCCAGATGGTTAGCATCTTCTTGAACTGTTTAAGGAACATTCACACCCGAAAGGGGCCTCACACCACCACTTCCAGTCTGGAGTTTCAGCCTCTGTGATGTGCCTTTATCAACTATCTTCAGGAAGGAAAAGATTTTAATATTGTTCCCTTTGTACTCAAGAGAGGCCTCTGATTATACTGTGGTACATACACATTTGCAAGTAAACTTAGAATGCATGGGAAGAGGTTGTATGCGTGTGCGTGTGTGTATGTTTGTGTTGCACGAACCTATTCCTATGGATAAAGTACATACTTGTGCATGAGGCCAGTAGTCAATATTGGTGTATTCTTCAGTTGTTCTCCACCTCATTTTTTGAGACAGATTCTTCCTTACCTGGAAACTCACCAGTTCAGCTGGCCTAGGGACCCACCTGTTTCTGCCTCCCCGGCACTGGGATTGCAGACAGCGAGGGGGCACACAGCTTTTATGTTATTGCTGGGGGCTCATACTTGTCCTCCTGCTTATGTGCAAACACGTAACCAAAAGAACTAACTCCCTAGCCTGTGCTATTTTCTAGAAATCAAAACTTCTAGGTGGGTGTGGTGGCATATGCCTTTAATTCCAGTACTGGGGAGGCAGAGGCAGGTGGATCTCTGTGAGTTCAAGGCCAACCTGGTCTACATACCAGGTTCCAGGACAGCTGGGGCTACAGGGAGACCCTGCCTCAAGAAAAAGACCAAAAATAAAAAATAAAAACAAGAGTTTATTTTTTAAAGTATTTTATTCATTTATTTTAATTTATGTGTATTGTCTGCATGTGTGTAAGTGCACCTGTGCCATGCAGTGCCTATGGAGGTCAGAAGAAGGTGTCAGATCCCCTTGAACTAGAGTTACACTCTTGTTAGTTGCCATGTAGGTGCTAGGATTCGAACCCAGGTCCTCTGTAAGAGCAATCAGTGCTCTTAACTGCTGAGTCATCTCTCCAGCCCCAGAACATCTCATTTTTATTTGTAAAACGCCATCTTGAATATGGAGATATCCAAGGAAAGGTATTTACGTGGAGCTTAAAACCAGTGGCCAACAAGGGACAGGATGCTGTTCTTACCCCAGGAACATGGGCAATGCAAAGACTGAAGGAGGCCCTGGGAAAAGTCGGGCAGAAAGGTAGCATCACTAGCTCCTTAGGTTCTGTTATCCACAGGCAGAAAAAGTCCCTCAGCTGTCTGTGAGTAGGCAAGAAGTTCCCCTGGGCCCAACAGTCAGATGGGCCTCAGGATGAAGCCAGCAATCTACCTCACATCTCTGGGAACATTTGCATTAACAGTCTTCTTTGGAAGGTAAAAGAGTTCTCTTTCTCCCAGTGCTAGAGATTGAACCAAGAGCCTCATGCATGCTTGGCAATTGCTGAGCCACACGCACAGCCCTCTTTTTATTTTTGAGTTCAAAGTCTCACTACATTTCCCAGACTGGCCTTGAACTGGTGCTTGAACCCAGAGTAGCTGAGATTTCTTTTCTTTTTATCACTTCCAGAAGCCTAGTTGAGAAGAAGAGTAGAATAAAGATTGGTACAGTAAAAGGGAAGAAGGCTCCCTTGTGTGGCAGTGGGCAAATCCAACCTCTCTGCTACGTTGTTTCCCAAGTAATGGAACTAGATTCATTTGACAGACATTGTCAGTGATCACCCATCTGCATTAGGCCAAAAGTTTTCTGTAGAATTCATCGATTTTATCATAAATGACAAGCCTTCAGTTATGTGTAAGGAACCCTGAAGTCTCTTTACTAATCATAAATGGCACGCTCTGTGACAGATTACAGAATCAACCAGACATGCGAGGTCTTAGCGGGGCCTGAAAGCCGGGAATCCCTAAACTCCAAGATTCAGAGGTCTCCCACCCCATCGAAAAAAATCCTGTTTTGCTGGTCCTGCCCTGGATCCATCCACTGTTGCCCCTGCTGTTGCCGAGCTGCTCCTCTGTGAGGCTGCAGCCTCTCTCTCTCCGCACCAACTCTTGCAGCGTTGAAACATACTGAGGACAAATATGGAAAAGTGACGGAGCCAATGCCAGCTTCATCTCCCAAGTCTCAGTTTCTGCTTGCTCTCCTGCCCAGAAGGGGCCCAGGCTGGTCTGCTGGGTGATCAGAGGCCTCATGGAGTCAACCCCAGCCAGCTGGTCATTCCGGATGGATGCAGAAGCCTGTGGAGGTAAGGAGCCCCCCTGCAGAGTCTGAGGCTCTGAGAAGATGTACACCCTGCTGGAGCCTGCTGCAGAGGTCGTGTGGTCATTGCGGACAGCACCATGAGACAGGGGTGCCTCTTGAGCTGGTTCCCAGTAAGAGATCATCCCCAGTCCTCACCGTTCCTCTGTCCTCCCACCCATCCTCTTCTGTGGCTTTCTGTGGCTTTCTACTCAGGATTATGCTGAAACAGGTATGTGAGGATAAGTGAAGTCAAGAGTTTGGTCAAGAAATGTCTAGAGACTCCAGATGCCCGGCTGTTGCCATAGTCACAATGTTCCTCACAGCTTGCAGGTGATGCACACATTAAGTATGCATTCTCTGTTCTCATTTTAGGTCCCACTGCTAAGTCCTGAGTCCTGTCTGAGTTTTTCAGTCTACTTCCTAATCTGCTCCCTGGATTCTGCCCAGGCTCGATCTGGGGGACCCCTGCAATCAGGTAGATTCACCAAACAGGAGCCCTCCTTCCCAGTTCTCCGCCCTCTGAGCTGCCTTCCTCGGAGCTGCTGAGTGAGCCCCTTTCTGGAACTTGACACAGGATAGGGACCCTGTTGCCATCTTCAGCCACCTTCTTCCAGTCTGTGCAAGTTAGAAGGCCAATGGAAGGACCATAACATTGGGACCTAATATAAAGAATGAAGACCCATGGAGATGCCCAAGGACAGGGCCACACCCTCTGTTCTGAAGAGTTAAGGAAAGCGATGGAGGGGAAGAAATGTTAGCCACAGCCAGAGAGGCAAAGGACTTCTTCCAGATACAGAACAGAAGGAATCAGTGTCTACTTCCTGTCTCACTGTTGCTTTCTCCTGGTTTCAGTGACTACCAGCTGTGATGGTTAATTTTACTGTCAGCTTCATAAGACCTACAGTCACCTAGGAGACCTCTGGGCATGTCTGTGAGCACATTTCCAGAGAGGCTTAACTGAGGAAGCTAAATGTGGCTAGCACCCTATCCCATGGGCTGGGGTCTTGGACTGAATAATTGGAGGAGGTGAGCTGAGCGCCAGCATTCATCTCTCCCTGTTTACTGACAGTAGACACAATGTGACCAGCTGCCTCCTGTTCACTTTCTCCATCACAATAAACTACATCCTGGAATGGAGCCAAATAAACCCTTCCTTCCACAAGTTATTTTTGTTAGGCATTTTGTTATAACAACAAAAAGTAACATAACAACTTTCTAGATAGCATAAAAATAACCCATCAGCCCTTGGTAGATCCCTAGGACTGGAAGTGGAACACACTGGTAAAGTTTTCCTAGCATGTGACAAGCAGTGAGGTTAATCCTCAGGACGGACCCAATAATAATAAGACAAAATTGCAACCTCTAGAGACCCTTTCTCAGTGCTAATTGGGGGCTAGACCTTGTAGCAAACATTTCACATCAGCGGCTCTTTTAAAATACACCGCAAAATTGACCCAGAGAGTTCAGGTGCACAAACCCAAGGGATGGCGCTGCCCTCTTCCAGAGTAGGTCTTTCCTCTTCAGGTGACCCTCTCCGGAAACACCCTCACAGAGTCCTGTCTTCTAGGTCACTCCTAATCCAGTCAAGTAGACAATGAGAAGCTACCACACCATCCTCCTCATGTCCACCTTCCTCTCTTCACGTCCATGTCGAGTTCATGCAGATATGGCTTGATGTCTGCATCTTGCAGAGGAACCTATTCTTTGCCTTCAGCAAGCCAAAATTTGGCTTTGGGGCCACCATACCCAGGGCTTTCTCCTCTGAGGTCTTTTCCGCTTCTTCCTTTAGTGACCACACAAACAGTGCTCTACCCGCGACCCCTTGTGGTGTTGTTCACACACCTCACCGTGTCTACCCCGTGTTTGTCGATGTGCAAGTACTCTCTACTGCTATGGACAGTCTTTTGGGCCCTCAGACCCAGGTCTCCAGCAACTTCCTGAAATGATTGCTCAGATGGCTGATAAACATCGGAGGTTTAAGACTTGCCCCCGTCTGAGGCCCTCCCTTCTCTCCACCATCACCGCCATCATCCACCAGCCCTCCCCGTCGTAGACTGGCGATCACGCTGCAGGGTACCTGCTAGTCTAGCTGCCTTCCTTCACGTGTCCCCTGTGGAGGCCGGCTTCCTTCCTCACTGCAGTAGCAGTATATAAAGTTAGTTTGCTTTGATTACAGATCAATTGTCTTTTATATTTTTTATTTATAGTCTGAAATTAGGTTTAATTTGTTTATTCTTTAGTTTTTGTTTTGTTTGTTTGTCTTTTTTTGAGACACGGTTTTACACTTTAGCTCAGGCTAAACTGGAACTTAGTATGTCGGCCAAGCTAGTCTTAAATCATTCACAGTAACACTCCTGTCTCAGCCTCCCCAAATGTTATGATTTCAGGTACAAAGGGTCATGCCTGGTTTGCATTTACTTTTTTTAGGGAACAAATAGTTCCCTGTAATTCTAAAAAAATGTTTTCTTAGATAATCCAAGGAGCTCAAAGACCGGTTCAAATTATAACTCGATATGCAAAACGGTACCTAACACTTGAGGACACAACTAGGACTTAATGCTACTTTCTTGGGTCATTAGCTATGTGTAGTGCCCTGGAAGACTAATTGTAGGAAATCTTTTATATCTTTAACACCATGGAAAATTTTTCATTATTAAATATGCTATGCCAAGTTTCAGACTCGGACAGAGTCTGGTGGTGGCAAAGATTGCACACATTTGTTGACCAGACCTTTTCAAGTATTAAGCCACCACTCTCTCAAAAATATATGAAATAGGGGCTGGAGCTCTGGCTCAGTGGTTAAGAGCACTACTTGATCTTCCAGAGGACCCACATTCAGTTCCCAGCACCCACTGACAGCTAACAACCATCCACAGCCCCAGTTCCATGGGGATCTGTTGCACTCTCTGGTCTCCATGGGCATTGCCCACACATGGTACATCCCTGTAGGCAAAACACTCATACACCGAAAATAAAAATAAATAAATCAAAATTTAACAAAATAAAACAAGTCAACATTCATGCACTATGAGTCATTTACATAACTTTCCCAAGCACTGCTTAAGAAAACGAAAGAGCTGACTCAGGAGTAGAGCAATGTAACAATGTATGTGGACTCTTCCTCAGCAGTTTCTTCCAGGGACTTCCTCTTCAGTTCTGCACACTGCATCCTTAGGGGAGAGGTCACAGTCAAGCATGTGTCCCAGGACCATGCAGAAAGTCCTGAATCTGATGATGGATGGTGGGGAGTTCTTAGGAGGAAGCCGTGCACACACGCTTGGCGACTGCGGTGAGCCAGGTGCCTGTGTAGAATCAAAAGAGCCTGCAGGCATTCCTGATCTGAAGAAAACACTTTAATTAATATGTAAAACAGCAGTGGGAAGAAAAGCAAGGTTAATTTCCAAACCACATCAGTAAGGGCACATTCAGGTTAGGAAACCTTGGAAACTTACTGGCCCTCTTGTCTGAAGCCACAGAGGTGCTTTTGTGTGAAAGCGGCTCCCTGGGTGCTCAAAGGCCCTTTTATCTGCCCCCCACAGTGGCATTCCTTTCTCTGTGCTTCAAAACATCCCCTTGACTGGCAGGCTGTTGTCTTTCATTTGCAATGCACCCTCTATTTTTGTTTAGGACTGGCTGCCACAGGCTGTTTAGAAGAGAAAGAGGTTAAGTTTCTTTTTTTCCGCGTAGCCTGCCCTGTCTCTAAGCTAGTCATCTTTGTCCTTGGTGTCCAGGACCCCCTTTGGCTCCCAAGAAATTCTTCTGTCTAGGTCTGGGCTAAGCCTGAGGATTACCTCCTGAGCTGAGGTCCGGAACTCATTTGAGCAGAAGGCATAAAATGTACATGGTGCCAAAGACCAACACCTGCCCCAAACCCTGGAATCTCCAAGATCAGACAGGACAGGCCTCAGGGTGGGCAAGTCTTTCCCTAGCTGGGCAACTCCACTCAGTGCTGATAATGAGCCCTCTGAAAACACTTCTGATGCTTCCTGCATGAGATTCCTGGCCACATTTTGAAGAAGCATGTCTGACAACTGCTCTTAGAAGCCTTGTCTAGGAGAGTCTGGAAGCTTAGATTAGGTTACCTTTGCCCTCCCTCTCTTTTTCGAGCAAATCACCGACTCCTATCAGCTCACCAGCCATGAGCCATTCAGGAGGCCCCAGAACAGGGCAGGAAATTGTCCTGAGTCGCACACATTTTGGAGAACCAGATGTCCTACAGAATTTCAGTGGAGTTCAAGGCCTCCATTCCTTTCCCTGGCACAGCAAAGAAAACAAAGCAATAGGAGAAGAAACAAGCAACTCTAGAAGCTTCTTCCCTTGAAGACAAGAATATCAACATATATATGGGAACATCTTCACAGGCCTTCAGAGGTTTCTGCCAAGCCATTGTTTGTCCCTCTGTTCCAAGTTTTCTGCATTGTCTTCAACCCAGAAACCATCCAGTCTAGCCCAGAGAGCAGCTGCCAGCCTCCAGTCTGTGGCTCCTTTTTTCTTCCCCATCCATCCTGTGGGCCAGAGTTGTCCCTCACCAAGGTCCCAGTGACTCTCCGTGGAAACCGCGTACACTGTTGTTGGAGGTCAGGTCCTGCAAGCTCTGCAATTCTTGCTCGCTCCCAAGTGTGCATGTCAGACTCTTTCTCTCTATATTCATGAGCACTGAGGCTCTGCTTGAAAAGTGAAGTATATATTTAAGAACCATCCATCAAACTGGCCTCCATCAAAGTCCTGAGTCTTTGTAGTTGGAAATGCATAGCGCAGTGCTCCTGTTGCCTTCGAAGACCTGTTCTGTAGGTTCTGGCCCTCGTTCATTCCTTGTTGTTCATTCCTTGTTGATGCTGTCTTTACTCTTCACCTTTGCCCCAGTCTCTAAGAATGATGTGATTACAACACACTTCCTCTGGTGTCATGCAGTTTCTATGCACAGGTAACATGATGAGAGAAAGGAAACTGTCCAAGGGACAAAGGGGACCCATAGAAGGGGGAGGGTCACAGGGCATGAGGGGTTATGTTCAAAGGGGTCATACTTGCATGAAAGTGGCCTTATGTAACTCAGTCTAATAAAACTTTAAAAACCGAGAAACAAAAAGGTGTTCTTTCACAACTGGTCACCACAGCTCCAGAGCTGTCACCTGTGGGCCTCTCCTCAGACCTCCAACAGAGAGTGCTACACCCCATAGGGGCGTTGGGGTGGCTGTGTCTGTGGAGGGAGGCCTTGACCACCTGTGTCCTTTGCTGCTTGGTCAGGAGCTTTCAGAGAGCACAGTTGCCTGGAGGATAATGAGATTATTCACTGGGCATTTATTATGTGCTAACAGAGATTTTTTTTTTTTTTTATGGAAATCTCCATAAAGCCAGTAAAGTAGATATTGAAATTTACAGACCAGGAAACTAAGGCTTTGCAGAAGAAAGGCCTCCTCTAAGGTCATATGGTGGGCGTGGGTTGTGGCAGAGCTGAGAGGGCACCATCCTTGGACTTCTCCAGCCCTTTGCAGGGTGCAGTGCTTGCTGCTCTCCTCAGTCCTGGCTTGGATTTCTCTAGGGAGAACCTGTGAGTCGTTGATGTTGTTATTGTTATTCTAAATTGGATTACATATAAATTTTCTCTCCCTCCAACATGCAGTGAGGTTTTGGCAGCCAAAGAAGATGCATTGCCTAACTGTTGCCATGGGTGATTTTCGCAGATTGCTGACCTGGGCCCAGGGCCATCACCAGAGTCACTGCTCCAAAGAGCCACCTTTCTAAGTGCAGAGGAAATCTCATGTGACCCTTCTCTGCTTTTAAGCACCAAATTCATGTTGGAGGCTGTGTAAGGAAGACTGGCTTTTCTGTTTTACTTGAGAGCAGCAAGCTGTCAGCTGAGCTGGGGATGCAGGGCCTTCGTTCTGATTCTGACTCCTGCATCTGGGGTGGAGAGTCCTTCTGCCATGTGATGGGCAAGCAGGTGACTTAGTGTGAAGATTAAAATCATGTACTTTTGGGCTGGGGAGATGGCTCAGCAGTTAAGAGCACTGGCCACTCTTCCACAGGACCTAGGTTCCTAGCACTGACATGGCCGCTAAAAATTCTCTGAAACTCCAGTTCCAGGGGATCTGAAGCTTTCTTCTGACCTCCTCAGGCATTGCATACACATGGTGCACTTACACACATATAGGCAAAACACTCATGCATATAAAAATTAAATAAATTTTAAAAATATCCTGGGCTTCAGGTTCAAGCAACCACCCATGGTCTGAAAGGAAACCGGTCAGTATCTCTTCCTGCCTTGTATGCGTTATATTCGATATGTGATTTACATTTTAGGGGTTTATAATAGCAGAGCACTGTCACATCTTTTGAAGCCTATTATGACTTTTTTCCTTTCCTGCCAGTCTGCTGTTGTCCTGTCTCTTGCCCTCATCCAGCCCAAATGAAGCAGCCAGAAGTGTCAGGGAGCCAGTTCTCTGAGTTGAGCAATTAAGTCAAATCAGACACTTGAACAGAATCTCATTTCTGCTTGGGACCAGCTAGAGCTTCTTTGAAGTTTGGGATGAAGTCTGTATGTGTCAACAATATCCACTGTATCTGATGGGGCTAGGTGGGACTCCCAGGGCGGACAAAGCCTCCTATGTCAGTGACCAGGCCTGTCTCATCCAGCCTCTCTTCTAACTTGGACTCCTTCCCCTCTTTGTTTTTCAGGGTGGATCTTACCTGGGGGAACCCAGCACAGGAACTGGGTAGGGACTGGAGGAAGCTTAGGGGGAGAGAGGACATCTGGTGGATGGTGTCTGTTAATGGGCATCACATAAAGCTGGGCAGTGCATTTTCTCATAATAAAATATTCACCTGCAGCAGCAGGAACAGGGGATCTTCAGGTCTGCGCTCATCTGTCAGCTCATGTTGCAGACCACAGCCACAGTGTTTCCCAAGGTCAGGGAAGTGCTCTTTAATAAGGTATGTTTCTTCTTTTTCTGATAAATATGTGACTTCACCTTTTGTATCGTTTACAAAATCACTTGGGCACATTCAGACTCAGGTTGGTCTAATGAGGGTGCCGTCCAGCATTCTAACACTGCAGGGCTGGGAAGACAGCACAGGCTGTGAAGTGCCTGCCACGCAAACAGGTTTAATCTCCAGCACTCACTTAAAAGTCAGGCACAGAATCAAGTGCCTATAATGTTAGTGCTGGACAGGTGGGGACAGGTGTTGAGCTAGTCTCGCCAAATTGGGGAGTTCTGGGTTCAGGGAGAGATCTTGTCTTTTAACAAATAAGGTAAACAGAATAGCAAGATGGCTCAGTGGGTAAAAGTGCTTTTACCCAAAGATAACGACCTGAGTTCAATCCTCAGAACCTGCACGGTAGAAGGAAAGAATCAACTCCTATATGTTATCCTCTAACCTCCACACATGTGTGTGTGCACACACAAGCACACACACACACACACACATACACACAATAAGTAGATACAATTGAAAATTTAAAAATAATAAGGCAGAGAGTGAATGAGGAAGATACTCACTCTTGATCTCTGATCTCCACATAAACACACACAAAAATTCAGAACATTTTTTATTTATGTTCATCTTGTGTGTTTGGGTGTTTTGCCTGCATGTATTCAAGCACATCGTGTGCATGTCCTCGGGAGGCCAGAAGAGGGCTTGAATTGCTTGGAACTAGAGTTACAGATGGTTGTTAGCTGCCGTATGGATGCTGGGAATTGAACACTGGTCCTCTACAAGCGCATGCGAGTGCTGTTAACTGCTGAGCCATCTCTCTCACTCCACACAAAAAAATGTTCAACAAAATGAAATAAAACAGAACCAATGTTTTCCTCAGTTATTTCTAGGTCAAACAAGTTTTGAAGTGTAAGCATGGGTCTCTGGTAAGCCCTATTCCATCCAGGAATATTTTGGCTTAGCCCAATCAAACAGCATTCATGACCTAGTCTGACAGGTATTCAGGATGTTCCATGAGGTGATTTTTCTTTTCAACTATCTTATCAGCCAGGCCGACTAGTCCATGTGGCTGTCTGCTCAGTTTTGCAGCCTTCAGCTGTTCTGGAAGGTGAAAAAATATCCCACTGTGGAAAAATCAATACACTTGTCTCTTAGAGACATAGAGCTACCATGTTGCAGGGATAGATGCCTCAGTAATACCTGGATTGATCACCTTGATTATATCTCTATTTGATGGAGAGACCTTAGGTTAAGTAAAATAAAGCTCAACTGACAGGCAGCTTGTTTAGGCAATTGTTTTAATAATGAACTTGGTAATTTCAAAAGCAACAGTAGAACAGCCACTGTTTCTCTTAGAAAACGGTCAAAGACAGTGATAGGAGAAGTGCCTTGTTGGGAGCAAGTTTTCTTGATGTTTTTGAAATTGGTTCTGCTTATAGTTTCAACTGTAAAGGCTTTGAATTTGGCTCCATTTGGAGCTCATCAAATTAGAGCTTTTGCTCTGGTTTTACTTGAGATTCTGTTTGGTTAGAATCCCAGTGTCTGAACAGGATCCATTTTCATTATGGCAGGTCAATAACAGGAAAAACTGGATTGGCAGGCTGCCCTGTTCCCCCTGCATCTGCTCAACACAGACATAGAAGTGAAATGTCACTGTTCCTGCCTCAGGAGTCCACGGGGAGTCTCAGGACTGTCAGCCCGGGGATGGCCAGTAGATGACAGACATCAAGGAGTCTGACTCTGGTCCCTGCCCTCAAACACCTGCTGAGGACACCAGGAGATGGAAGCTCCTTAGGAGTGTTTGTCTCCACAGTGACTCACAGATAGATGGGTCTGAGTGTCTCCTGGCTCTCCGACTATTGAGCTTCTATCCTGTAGCTCCAAATATACAGGTAGTCGGAAATGTGAATTGTAAACTTCAGCATTTTCATAGTCCAAACATCAGCATTAAACCATGGTTGTATAATTACATGCAACTATATCCCCATGCAAGTATAAATATTCTAAGAAGGTAGAAGCAGACAGAAACGTCTTTCATCTCAATGCAGTCCTACCCATTACAGGTCAAGCCAAGTGCTTCTCAAACACAGTCATTACAGTAACCCTGTAATTTTTTCAGAAGCAGGTTTTCTTAGCTCTGCTACAAGCATGGCTTTTTCTGGGCTGAAAATGGATGATGGAGTCACTATCTCGTTTTTCTGTTCACCAGAACTGAGCTGGGGTGGGGGTGGGCTTGGGGGTGGGGAAGGCTGTGGGACCCCAGACACTGTTTCATGAACCCCTCACTTCATGCCCATGGTGAAGGCCTTCCCTGTCACTGTGATAAAGTACTCTGATAAAAGTAACTTAATGGAGGAAGGTTTATTTTAGACAATAGTTCAAGGTTCTGCCTATCATTAGGGAAGCCAGGCAGAGGGAGCTGGTCACAGCTCATCTGCCATTGGAAACAGGGATCAAAACATGCTGGTGCTCAGCTTACATTCTTCACTTTGTGCAGCCCAGTATCCCTGGCCCAGCAAATGGTCCTGCCCACATCAATTAATGTAATCAAGGTAAACCTCACAGGCTAGCTCTGAGGCCTATCTCACAGGTGAATTTAAATTCTGTCAAGCGGACAGTTAACTCAAACCATCACTCATGGCGGTTCAGCCAGCTGATTCTGAAGTTCACTTAGGATCGTCATAAGCTATGGATGCGATGAAACCCATAGGACTCTGCTCGCCTTTGCTTCTGGATCAGTGACCCAAGCAGGCAGCTGTACTGCACTGCCAGCAGATATGAACAAAGCAGATGAATGGCATATTGACAGCACTGGGCTCAGTCAGAGCGTAGTTAAGGTTCTTGTGTGGTTCCTGTAGACATTTTTTTGGGGGGGCAGGGGTGGTTAAATGAAGTTTGAAGAGGAACTCAGTGCCTCTCACAGTCAGGGAGGTGTCTACTGGTGAGCTGTGTGCCTCAGCTCCTCTTATTTGCTTTTTAATTGAGGAATACTGTTTTTCATTTCATCTTCATTTTTCTTTCTCTCCTTCCTTCCTCCCTTCCCCACCCTTCCTAGGAATCGTGCAGTTCCATGCTTAAGCATTCTTGCCAGCCTTCTCCCGCTTCTGCTACTGCTGAGTCACTTTCCTTAGCTATGGCCTAACACATCAGCACAGTGACCCTTACAGCAAACAGAACAATCCCTTCGAACCCTAGGACAGGTGAAGGACCTTTACACACACACACACACACACACACACACACACACACACACACACACACACACACTGTGGTGCAATGCAGTCAGGAACACCAAATGATTGACAGCCTAATAACAAGCAGTTTGTTCAAAGGAGGCCCACCTGCCAGATCAAGGCTGGCAGCTGGGAAATTCTTGCATGTTCTGAGGGTCTGTCATATACAATGCTGAAGCTGTAGATACAGGTATGTAAGCACTGATGTGATATTTTGTGATATTTAAAGAGTCTCTCTCTTTTTTTTCTTTTCCTGGGATGGAGAACCAAGAGAACAGAGTTTACAGATGGAAAATGAGAAAGCAAACTGAACAGTGACTTGTTCTTCAGAGCAAACAGAGCCAAGGCCAGCGGTGGCACATACAACCAAGAGCTGGCTTGTGCAAACAACGGAGATTATGAAAGCCAAGCTCTCTGCCACTGACAATCATTGTCTTTAATTACCAGACCTAGGAGTAGCACTTAATGCTTCCCGTTTGCACAAACGTTAGGTGCAAATGATGCTGAAAAGTGAGAAGTGCAAGTCCGAAAAAGGCTTGTTCATGAATCTAGTGGAGAACCGCATGGATGGGAGGGGCACAGGCAGACAAAAGTCTGTTCTCCCTCTCCCTTGGCCTGCTTACACCCTGTTTCTCCTTTAGAGTCCAGCAGAGACTCTTCTTTAGGGCATATCCACCCCGATCCTTGTTCACCTCTGGGGGTGTGTGTGAAATCTATACTCTGGTCTTACCTTTGCAAGAACACCAGCTTCAACTTCCTCTCTTTCACTTACACCAGAGCCAGGAAAGTGGGCTCCACCTGGGACTCAACTTTGGAAAACTAAATAGCAAAAATGAGCATGATTCTGATTAGTCCTTGACACACGGTGACACAGAAGTCCCCCAGCTCCACCCAAGGTGGGGGTGCTCTCTCTTTCTGTCTCCTTTCCTCCTAGTGCCTGAGTAAGATGTGTGTTACCAAGTTGTGAATGGTGGAGGATGTGGAAACCAGCCCAAGGGGCTGCATTTTGGTTTTAAAAGTGGATTCAGATATTTGGAACATGATCTTATCTCTGAGAGATAATAAAACTCTATCCTTTAGCCAACTAGGGGAAGAAGAATAAGGTCATCTGTGAGATGGCCTTTGAGTCAAGCCTGGAGCCCTGTGCTGAGAACTTTAGCCCTCCCTTGGGTACACAGATGCCTGAGAACTGAGTGGTCCTTCCTTCCTTCACTGTTGGTGGGCTTCTCAAGCTAGGCATTGGGAGGTCATTCTGTGTCTAACAAATTATAGGTATCTGTAATGGGAACAACTAAACAAGACAGATCAGGGTCTCTGTGGTCTGCTGGTCCCTCAGTGAAAACACTGGGCCCTTCGGAATCCTGGGGCAAGCCTCTCAGGGCAGGTCCGTAGAGAGAATCCACCACAGATGTAAGGACCCTGCATTAGCACAGGTGGTTCCAAGTCCCTTTAATTCTTAACAGTGAATTCCTGCTTCGGATGCCATGGATGTTTCTCACAAATGTAATTCAAAGCACTAATTAGCTTCTCTGAAGCAGTAACATCTCTCTCTTTGGATAAAGGTCTGCTAGAACCATTCAATATTTATTTGCTACTGTGTTTGAAAGACCAGTTGTCAATTCTAAGTATAAAACTGAACTTGAATCTAGTCTTTGGCCCTGGTGTTTAACACTGTGACACATATTTCTACTTTAATGGTGACGATGTGAGGTTGGGATCGTGGGAATAAGAGATTTGATATAGATAATGATTACTCATGCTTGTGGTATGTGTGTGCAACACATGGCATGTACATCATTTGTGTACCTACACCCATGCATACCTATTGATAGGATGTCAGCTTCTTTGCAAAACATATGCTTTATTCATCCCCCCCCCCCCAAATATTTGCCTAGCAAAAGTGTGCTTGAAATATTTAGACTGTTAATTTAAGAGAATTCTCCCTGGAAAAACAAAGAGCCATGCTTTTGTTTCCAGTGCTGTTTGATTCCTCCCACGCCCTAAAGCCCAGCATCTTAAATTGTGGATCATGACCCCTTTCAGAATCATATAAATAAATGAGGGGGTTGCAAGAATTTGGCAAAACAAAAGTCTTTTGGACAAGCAGTAAGCAAAAATTAATTCAAAATCCACCCTGTAATGATTCTGAGGTAATTCTCCAATATCACTCCTGCATCAGCTCCACAGCAGCCTGGGCTCTGAACACACAACACAGAGCCAAGAGTCTCCCAACACCCTCAGCTCAGATCTCAGCCACCCCACGTTCTGAATTGCAGGGCTTTGACTATGTAGACAGAATTTTCTGCTCTTATAGAAGCCTAACAATTTGGGGGCTGGTTAAGAGCACTGGATGCTCTTGCAGAGGACCCTCCCAGAATCCACATGGCAGCTAACAACCATCCGTAACTCCAGTTCCAGGGATTCCAATGCCCTCTTCTGACCTCCAGGGGCATTGCACAACATAGGTGCACTTACACACATGCAGACAATATACTCATACACATAAAAAATAAAAATTAAATAAGATATGTATTTTTTAAAGAAACATAATTTAATTATGGAAAACAAGGACTCTTAATAATACTGTCACATCAGGGTCAAGTTAGTTTATCTTTGGATTGTATTCTTGAATGCTTGATTTAAAAAAATAATTGTTGTTTGTGTTGTTGACTTGAGAGTCATAAAAACTGTTCAGTGGCCTGGTGTGGAGGCACAAACCTTTAATCCCAGCATGTGGGAGGCAGAGGCAGGCAGATCTCTGTGTGACTGAGGCCAGCCTGGTCTACATAGTTCCAGGCCAGCTGAGGCTACAGGGAGATCGTGTTTCAAACCCAAACCCAAAACAAATCAATAAGACATTTCAATGTATTTTGGTATGGGATCAGGACAAAATTTCCAACAATTACTGAGTGACCCTAAACATACCCTCCCTAATCCCTACTATACATTGTGTGAAGTGGTGTTCTCAGCATTATTCATTATGAAACCAATAACCAATCAACTCAAAACAAAAAGGTTGACGATGTTCTGTGTCCTTCAGTATCAAATATTCGGATTTAATTCTTTTTTTTAATTAAATATAAACAAACACATCCATTTCATTAATAAGCAATGATGAAATTATATGTATACCAAAGACTTCTCTGAAAATAAATTTTGTTATGATTTCAGCAAATGTTTGATTTGTACATCTGTTTTATACACCTATTTACCTGAGGTAAAAAGAGACCAGGAGTCGGAGTATCCAGAGCCGGGCTTCAAGCAAAGTTTTGCTTTGTGTGTCTGTAGGGTGGGATTGGGGCGGTGTACAGGTCTTGAAACTAGAAAGGACAACATGAGACGGGAACTGGGGGAAGGAGGAAGGGCCGGTAATAGAATACATGTGACATGAAAGCAGAAGGGGCGGTGAGGGGAGGAGAGGTCGGAGGTGGGGGTCTGGGACAGAGATGGGGATCGGGGCCGGAGGTTCAGCCAAAACAGAGCTGGTGTGAAAGTGTCACAGGGGAAACGGTTATTTGGTATGTATAATTTAAAAAAATCGAATTAAAGAATGCGAGAGAGAACTGTGCTTAAAAACTTGTATTTTTTGCCCTTTTTTGTCACTCAGGACCCAGGAACAAAGTCCTAGGGGCAAAGAGCCTGCTTTACTGCATCCAGAGTTTTATGGCCATCCCCTCCCACCAAGCTTTCTCTCTGCTGGCCAGGAGCCCTTTTCAATTCACCCCCCACCCCCAGTCCTCTTCTGTCCCCTGGTCCGGCAGTGGCCCAGAGGAATGCCAAGAATTCCTTTAAAAAGAGAACAGGAGATTTCCTGGTAGGGTGTAAAGTAGCCCACCAGCCGGGCCCTGAAGGGTCAGACACACCATCAGCCTAGGAGCTCTGTGTGTCCCACTGACTTCACAGAAGGATATTCTTAGGGAATTAGAATTCAATCATAGTGTTTCAGTAGGTGAATAGTAGATAATATTATGTCTTAAGAAATGTTTGGTCTTCAAAATAAATTTCTCTGGTAGTAAAAGCAATAAAACAAAAACAACAACGAAGTCTCAACAGAGCGGTGCGGGAGCGGGGGGGGGAGGGGCACAAGAGGACAGAGGCCCACCCCTAAAAGGTGGATTCTCCTTAATCCATGCTAAAGGGATAGGCAGGATAATTAGTGCTTTAATGAGATGGTGTTTTCCTAACCAGAATGTCCACCTCCTTAAGCAGTAACTTATCTGGTGTGGCTATGCAGCTTTCTAAGTCTGTCCCTTTTTCTGAATTCTTCAGAAAAAAGCCTGCTCTTTTCTTCTTTCTTTTAAAAAATATTGTATTATTTTCTTTTATGTGTATGAGTATACTGCTTGCTTATAGGTAGGTGCATCCGTGCTGTCCAATACCTGTGGCGGTCAGAAGAGGAAATCAGATCCCCTGGAACTGGAGCTGTGGATGGTTGTGAGTTTCCATGTAGGTGCTGGGAATTGAACCCAGGTCCTCTGAAAGAGCAACCAGGGCTCTGAATCACTGAACCATCCTCTAGACCCTCCCTTTCTTCTTTCTATTTCTTTTCTAAGCATGTTTTCTTAACACTTTGAGCTCTCCAGCTGCTAGCTAGTCTGCCTTGTGTCTGACCTCCATCCTAACTTAAACTTCCTGGCCTCTGTCCCCCCCCCACCCCTTCTTCTCCGCTCTGGCTCTAGCTGTCTTCTATAATCCAGAGAGCCTGGAAGCCTGGAGCCCCACACAGGGCAGGAAGGACACTTGGGACATTTGTGGGCCACGAGCTACACATACCTTATCCCAGCCTGGGTGCCAACTCTGGTAGATCTTGTTTCAAAGGTGAAGTACTTTGCTGGGTCACAGGCAGGAGGCAGGGTGATGGGCATGAACATGTCCTGCCACAGTTCTCTGGTCCTTGCTTTGTCTTGTCCCTGCAGTGTTCGCAGAGCTGTAGACTCTTGCTGGGTTCCTAATACACGTCTGCTCCTCCTTGCTCACCGTAGATGTCTGGGGTCAGGGTCTTTCAGGAGAAATCCTGAATGAGACTTGTATCCTACCCACCTTTACTCATTCGTTCCTTCATTCCTTTGGTCATGTGCTTTTCATTGCTGTTACACTCAAGGCCCCAAGCAAAAAGTCTCAGCTCCAAAGACCCTGGAGTGAATGTTCTCTGCTCTAGAAATGATAACACTAACTGCTATTATTATCTGAGGCGACTGTGCTGTGGATTGAACGGTCTTATTCAAATTCATGTGGCGTACCGAGGTGGCCCCAGTGCTGTATATGGAGATAGGATCTTCACAGACTTAAAATCTCTGGGATGAATTCTGTATGGTGAGGGTCTTCTGGGGGAAATTTGTATACACACAGGCAAGGATGGAGACTGGGACAGATATCTCTCAGGTTCAGAAGGAGCTAGACCTAGACAGCCTGAGCCTGGACTTCAAGCCCATTAGAACCTTGAGCTAATAGAACAAACCCAACTAATAGCACTTTTTGTGACTTCTGTGGTGGCCCTGACAGTGTAATAGAACCAGCAATACATAGCATGTGTACCTATATGCTATCTGCGTTTGAAAGCAAAGCACTTTGAATGCAGTACCTGAATTAAACCTCCCTGTCACTAAAGTGACCTACAGATCTGGGGCCGGAAAACTATAAAATCTGAGTGCCTCACAGCCAGTGGTGAGACACACTGACACACACCCACACCCCTGACTCCAGGCCCTTTCCCTTTCAATGGCATGGCACTTTACTTTCTTCCTGGCAGACTCCATGAAGTCCTCCCTGTTGGCTGGATCCCAGCCCTGCATGTCTCCACTGTGAATTGTCCTTGTGTCTCAAATGTCAACAGCATCGTCATAACAACGAACAATTTCTCCAAGTCCGTATGATCCTCAGGGAGTGTGACATCAACAAGGCTAGCTCTCGTTTTCCTAGTGTCCACTCAGCCAAAACCTTGTTGAATGGAGAAGGTGATCTCGGGAGTGGGCCACAGCCTCAGAGAGGAAGTGCACAACGCTGTTGTTACTTCTGGCAGCAGAAGTGACCCGAACAAAGCCAGCCTGGTGCTGTGTGGAGCCTTTTATGAATAGATCACTGTTCACAGTGCACAGGCCAGTGTGGCTTCAGTGCCAGCCCAGCTCCTTGTCTTGTAAGATAGGGGTGGGGGTTGGTGACAGCAGATTTGTAGGGGGCAGGTCTGAGGGTTTCTGTGGGAATGGGACCTTGGTGGTGCCTTCCTGTCCTAGCCCCTTGCTAGGCACTCAAGGACCCTTTCCTCTTGGCAACCCTTGAGACTGCTGGGGGCTTTGAGAGGCCGATCCTTTAGACTGTGCATTGTAGTGATTACTTTATGGGGCTTTTTGTTTGTTTGCTTTTCTGAGACTGGGTCTCCCTGTAGACCCAGGTGTCCTGGGATTGGCTACATATAGACCAGGCTGGCCTTGATCTTGCAGAGATCTGCCTGCCTCTGGCTCCCAGATAAAGGCATGCACCACCATGCCTGCCTCAGGTTTTTATTTTTTGAGACAGGGTCTCACTCTGTACCCCTGTCTGGCCTCAGACTTACAGAGATCCACCTGCCTTTGCCTCTAAGTGTTTAATCATCTTAAAGTGTAGGATGAATCTGGCAAGGTCAGGCAGGCTCCCAGCCTGCTGGCCTAGAACTAGCTAGAACCGATATTGAGCATGCATGCACAGTGAACACTTCCTGGGATCAAACCTGGGGCAGCTCTCAGTCTAGCAGCCATCCAGGACCAATGGGAGCGATGAACTTTGGATTGTCAGGTGTTCAGGATCTACCAGAATGAAGTACGTCAAATGACTAGATAAAGACTTCCCCTAAGCCTGACAAAAATATAAATCCTGTTCCTTTCTAAAATGAAACGAGATCATGGCTCCACTTTCTCCCAGGGTCTGTGACGTTGACTCTGCGCCTCCTTATCCCTCCCCCAAGGGACATTAGCCAACATTAAAGGATTGCATCACTATGCCTTGCTGGATTCATTTCAACAAGTTTGAGTGAACTACGGTCTTTGGAAGTGAGTTTCCTTGAGTTATTGTTGTTTATTCAATATTTATTTCTTTTCCTGATACTGACTTTATATTCAAAGATTATTATGCAAAATTGTTAGGGATGTTCAGTGTTTTTAGACTAACAAACAGAATTGTCCCCTAACATTGTATAAAGTAAACAATCTAGCCCAGTCTCGTAACCCAGGATTGTAATCGCAGCTATCCCCAAGGCTGAGGCTGAAGGACCACAGTTTAAGACCCGTCTGGGATGTAGAGCAAGTTGAAGGCCAGCCTGACCAACTTAGAGAAAGTGGAGCCATGATCTCGTTTCATTTTAGAAAGGAACAGGATTTATATTTTTGTCAGGCTTAGGGGAAGTCTTTATCTAGTCATTTGACGTACTTCATTCTGGTAGATCCTGAACACCTGACAATCCAAAGTTCATCGCTCCCATTGGTCCTGGATGGCTGCTAGACTGAGAGCTGCCCCAGGTTTGATCCCAGGAAGTGTTCACTGTGCATGCATGCTCAATATCGGTTCTAGCTCGTACTAGGCCAGCAGGCTGGGAGCCTGGACCTTGCCAGATTCATCCTACACTTTAAGATGATTAAACACTTAGAGGCAAAGGCAGGTGGATCTCTGTTGGTCAGATCTCTTTTCCTGTCAGAAAAGGAAAATTAATAAGAAGACTGGAAGCACAGTGCAGTGGTCCACCTCTTGCTTGTCACGTACAAGGTCAGGGTTTCATCCTCTCCTGTAAGTCTCCAAGCAAGAGATCCCACTAATCACATCAATTGAATCACTATTCTTGTGGAATTCTGGCTGTTAAAAGATGAACAAACAGCGAATCTGAAGGTTATGAGATAAATTTCTCTCATGTGATTTCTATTCTGAAGTTTTACAAAGCAAGAACACGAGGCTCTGCCTAGTTTTGTCTGAAAACATGCTTGGCATTTACACAATTCGACTTG
The DNA here is from genome assembly GCA_035773235.1 of Eospalax fontanierii. NCBI lineage: Eukaryota > Metazoa > Chordata > Mammalia > Rodentia > Spalacidae > Eospalax > Eospalax fontanierii. The sequence continues at coordinate 43,515,610 of CM069524.1, forward strand.
GTCAGTAGTTGAGGTGAGAATCAGATGCTGTATCTCAGCAGGCAGCTGGAGGCCGAGGTGGAAGAGGAGCAGCCTGGACTGGCCCCCTCTGATGGAGGGGTTCAGATGGTGCTGGAGGGAACACCCATTGCTCAGGTGGCAGCACTCCACCTATTAATGCCAGTTTTCCACCTCACTGGACTTGACTCTTACCAGGAAATCCCATGATTTAAGAACAGAAAAAAATCATCTCATCGTGGTCAATTGCCAGTTTTTATGGAAGACAAACTTCCAATTGAGGGAACACACAGACTGGACAAACGGACTTGTCTGAGATCACACAACAATGACCAAGACTGAGGCTGTGAACTAGGTTGTTTCCAGCTGAAGCCAGACACTAGCAGTCACTTGTTAATTAGAACTGCATTGCTGTGGCCTTTGCTCTGTCCTTATCATCTGACTTCCAGGGCCTAGCATGGAGTCTGGGGCACAGAGCACAAGTGTGTGTCACATTAAAGCACTGAAGAACAGAAGCCTCTTTGTCCTCAGGATAACTTTTTTAAAAAGCTTTCTTATTTTTAAATTGTGTGTGTATATGTGTATGTGTACCTGAGAGTAGTCCAGAAGAGGGTCTTGGATCTCCTGGAGTTAGACTTACAGGTAGTTGTGAGCTGCTTGATGTAGGTGCTAGGAACCAACCCTGGGTCCTCTGAGGACAGCATGTGCTCTTAGCTGCTGAGCCGTCTCTCCAGCTCCTCTCATGATCACTTTTAAAACAGACCTATGCTACTGAGTGCACAGATAGATTCGGCCCTCGTATTGCTCTTTAGCCCGTTTTGCTACTGGGAGCTAGTGATTGAAGCATTTTATGACAGAAGAAGATTAAAAATTGACACGAAAATGAAGTTGGGAGAATCCTCATATATCTTCTATCCAGGCTACAAGTTTTTCACATTACCACAAGAGGGTCATGGAGATGACATTAACAAGGTGCTTACTCAGCAGCTCTTGGTGATACCAAAGGCCATGGGTCGTTCTCCTGCAATACAGCCATAGATCCAAAGCGGTCAGTTAAGCTTTGAAAAGCTCATTCAGCTTTGCAGCCTCCAGGTCGTCTACAGGAGAAGGTACAGTAGTCCTTCGAGTTATAATCGGCACTGTAATCTGTGCACTAGGCACCTGGCATCTCGCCAACTGCGGGTTGAAGATAGTTTGGAAATTTTAAAAATTAAAAATAACCACATCATAAAAATGAATTAAATAAATACAGTGTAACTACTACTTGAACAGCATTCATATTGTCCTGGGCATTACAATCTAGAGCGGTGTGAAGCACCAGGAGGCTGTTTGTAAGCTTTACACTATGTCATGGGGGAACTTGAATGCCAGGATTTTGGAGGGGATCCTGGAGCCATCTCTAGTAATGCCGAGGAATATCTGTAGTGGGGTCCCCAGGAAGCATTTTGTTCTTGTGTGTAAGTAGTTGTTTGAAGACAACGAAGAAAGACTCCAAGGCCATAGCATGCTGTATTCAGAGTAGGGAGAGCGATTCAGAGCAGTATTGAAAAAGAAGTCCCATGCTTCTCTTCCTGAAGAGTTTTAGAATTTGGCATGTCTTCAGCATGCAGATTGTGAATTGTCTTCTGTCCACTCTGCCTTGTGTATTTATAAAAAGAATGCATTTATAGTTTTAAAAATTCAGGTTTCAGGCTGGAGAGATGGCTCCATGGTTAAGGACACTGGCTGTTCTTGCAGAGGACCTGTGTTCAGTTCCTAGGTGCCACATCGTAGATAACAACCTTCCATAACTCCAGTTCCAGGAGGTCCAGCATCCTCTTCTGACCTTTGTGGGCATTGCACATATATGGTGCACATATACAAGGAAACAAAACAACCATATACATAAAATTAAAATAAATAATAAAGATTTAAAATTCAGATTGCACGTACACAAACACTTCTCAGAAATGGTCTGAGTATTGTGCTATAACTACAAAGCTACTGCTTTTCAGTTGTACACAGGACAGTCATTGTTTTGTTTTTTTCCAAGCTGACAGAAGTTGTTTCCCAGATGACGTGGGAACTTCCCATGAATGAAGCAAACTCTGCAAGTCATGCCCTATCTCACAGTCTCTGAGGCCAGTTACAGGATGCAGTGGCTCAAGTCTCTATTGTAGACTCCCACACTGTGGAGTGAAGTGGAATTCATCCCATCATTAAGGAATCAACATCTGTGCTGACTGGCAGGCCTGTCTTTCCTGCAGCCTGGGCTCAGCCCCAAGTGTTCCACCTCAATTCCATCATCCTTTCTTAGGCCTGCTAATCTCTCCAAATGTGTTAGCTGATGATTTAAGGTGTGATCACTCCCAGGAGGATTGCATTTCAGAAGAGGACTCCAATATAGAAAATACCTGTACAGATAGGAGTTGGAGGAGGGGAAGTTGTTATATTTTTAACCTACTTATACACTGGACCCCTGTCCATTTTACCCTTCTCCAGTAAAAGCACCCCTCCCCTCCCCCCGAGCCCACCCCATGCATAATATAGCTCCCTCCAATGCCGAGAGTTCTCAGCATCATATTCTCCCTGGAACATAGCCCATCACAATAATTCCAGCCTGAAGTCTGGTTTATCTGCCTGTTGTCTTAGCTACAGACTGCAGCTCTATAAATGTGGTTGATTTGCTCTGGAACTGAATCCCAGAGACTGACTGCTGTTGTTTGCTTCCTTGATGATGTGGGAGGAGCAAATGTGTGCTCCCAGATCACACACCTGCCACTGCTCAGGTGGACTACGTACTCAGAAACAGAATGACGTATTTCATGCTTTGTGCTTAAAATACTATTACAATGTCTGATCCCTATTTGCTCAGGCACTTGGACAGTCTTTGAGATCGAGTGACTGATGAATTAGGCTTTTTTTCACTATGGTTTTATTCTGCTGGAATCCGTGTGAACATTGTTTATACGAAATATTACTACACATGTGTTCTGTCACTATTTTCAATTTATTCTAATGTCATGAGAATCATAATAACATTGATTTGTATGTTCAAAAGCAAATGTTTCTGGGGTTCTCTCTTTGGCCAATCAAATTACTATGCATTGCATCTGCACCCAGGAATGTAGACATAGAATAGAGGGGTATTTCTTCCTATATGTTATCCCATTGCAGTCTTCCTGACACCCTGCTGTGCACAGCTTGTAGGGAATCAGCATGGCTTCCTTCACTCTCAGGGTGACTGATGTCTGTTTGGACTGGGGTTGGCCAGAGAGACCACAGTTAACATTATGAGGCTGTTTTCCTGAAAGGGGCTTTGAGCTGTATTCTACTTAGAGAAGATGAACCTCAAAGCCTCATGGGTAAAGCTACAGACTGTCCCCAAAGGAAGAACTTAGAGTCAGCCACTAGCTTCCAGCTTAATAGCCATCTGTACTCATTGGGAAGGATCTAATTTTGATATGAAGCAGAAATAGATTAATACACCTTGAACTTGTAAAATTTGGTGAATTTTAGTGAAGATGGTCACTATAATTTCAGACATCGTCAGCTGTAGAAATTCTTTCATCATCACACGTCATCACCATCACCATCATCATCACCATCAACACCACCGCCACCACCACCACCATCATCATCACCATCATCATCATCATCACACGTCATCACCATCACCATCATCATCACCATCAACACCACCGCCACCACCACCACCATCATCATCACCATCATCATCATCACCACCATCACCGTAATCATCATAATCATAATCATCACCATCACCATAATCATCATCAATTATAGTGCTAGAGCTAAAGGGATAAAACCCAGGGCGCAATACATTCTTTTATTTGTTGATCTGTCTCCCCATCTGAGCATATGCACCAAACTTGCTTTTTCTCATCTTTATCTTTCCAGCTGAATAATGACATTGTGTTGTGGGATTTAAGAACGTGGCTTTTTGCAGAGATAGTAAGGAGCCAACTGTTCAGCATCCCATTCTACCTTAGGTGGAAGGTGGCAGATGCATCACCTTCTACCTTCCAAGTTACTGTACAGTTAATTATGCACGTCCAGTTTTGCACACCAGCTAAGAATCCTTCTCATACTCTAACTCAGCCATTTCTGGACAATTCTCTTCTAAGCCAAATTTGAGGAACATGCTCATTTATCAATGGATATTATTTTTCAGCCTTCAATTTAAAATCTTTTTTTAAAATTTTTCTTTGAGACAGGGCCTCACTATGCAGCCCTGGCTAGACTGTAGACTAGGCTGGTCTTGAACTCAAAGAGCTTGACTCTGTCTCTCATGGGCTGGCCTTAAAGGCATGCATCACCATGCCCGGTTTAAAAGTATTCTTAATGACTACTTAAAAACACACAAAAGGGTGCTGGAGAGATGGCTCAGCAGTTCAGAGCACTGGCTACTCTTGCAGAGGACCCAGGCTTGGTTCCCAGCAGCTCCATGGTGGATAACAATCAATCATCTATAACTCCAATTCCAGGGAATCTGACATCCTTTTCTGACCTCCAAGGACACTGCATGACATAGATGTACTTAGATACATGTAGGCAATACACTCATATGCATAAAATTACAGTAAGTAAATAAAATATTAAACACACACATAAAAATAGTGAGAAAATAGTATAAAGAGACACACCTGTCACCATCAGCAGCGGAACAATCTCTTAGCTTGTCTTGTTTCATTGATATCTCTCACCCAGGGCCGGAGTACACAAGTGAAGCCACTGTGAGAGTAAGGACTCAGCCTTAGTGAGCACTCGGGGTGTTTGGCTGTCTATTTATGTGGGGAGGGGCTTGTAGGAAAACTTGGCTTGCTCTTCTAATACATAGTGCAGCACATGGCCCCTTGAAGTAGTAATATCTATAGTATGTCCCTAGAATATCCAACCCTTTGTCTTACTTTTAACTGGATGAGTTCACATGTGTGTCAGCTAGATATCAGATGTCCATATGTGGACAGGAGAATGCAGTCAGTTCTATGAAATCACTGTCTCCACATGGCTATCTTTGTGTGCTAAAGCATCTGGTGTGTGTTCAAGAGTGGCTGGTGGCCAGAGCTGCACAGTAAACCTGAATCTGGTCACTCTGAGGTAACCTGAGGTAACCCATTCAGTCAGTTACTCTGGGCTACACCTTCCGCATTTCTTCTCTCTGCTTTGTTATTTTGAGATAGGATCTCTCTCTATCCCCCTAGGCTGGCCTACAACAGGATAACCTCCCGCCTCTACATGCCCTGCCCTGGGATTACTGGCTTGTGGCCATAAACCTGGCCCTTTTAGTTATTTGTTAAGCATATATTCAGCAGCGACTTTCTACCAGGCCCTGTGGAGGACACACTACCAGTGCATCCCTTTTTTCCAGTCTTCAGGGGACGAGATGGAGCTAGATTTTCTCCAAGCCACCCCCAGCTCTGTGGGTAGTGTTTGTAATTAGTGCTTTTGTGTTAATGTTCTCTTCCAAAGAATGCTTGACTCCGTATTGCTGAGAGTATGAAAACTTTAGTTACCACACTCATGGACAAATCAGCATTTGCAGCTTTCATTTCTAATTGTCCCCTCTGCCATCCTCCAGTGACAGAATTTATAAACAGAAAGTCAGGTTGTCAACAAGAAGTTTGAGTCTGTAGTCTTCTAACAATGTCGGACATGGTGCTTGGTCCAGTACAGCCGGGTAGTGTGCAGGGCTAAGAAGTAGATTAGAATGTCCTGAAATGCTGTCTTGATTCAGATTTCGGAGAGGACACTGCCAAGCTTAGACCCCAGAGGTGAAGAAACAAAAGATCTTCACCTAAACCTATCATCCAGGTACTCAGAAGGCAGAGGCAGGAGGATGCTGAGTTGGAGACTGACCTATTAGATAGTTAGACAATGTCTCAAATTGTTTGTGTTGATTTGAATTAACAGCTGGGTTCCATTTTCAATTCCTGAAACAGATTTTCTGATCTTTCCAAATGTTTAGACATTTGGCAGTACCTGAATGTCCTAACTATTTAGATAGAATGCTTCATGATATTTTTACAATTTTATTTGGACATTCTCTAAATTAAAATTTGTTTTCTTTTACTAACTAAAATAATTTTTTTGTTTGCTTGATGCTACTGTGAGTGGGATTTAAAAAATTAGCTGAGTGTGGTGGAAAAGTAGAGGCAGGCAGATCGCAGTGAGAATGAGGCCAGACTGGTCTACACAGCAAGTTCTAGGCCAGCTATGGGTACATGGAGATCCTGTCTCAATAAACCCAAACCAGAACTAAACCAAATAAACAAATAAAAAACCCACATCATTAAATGGCGGGATCCTCGTGTTTGAAACCCCTGGTGGAGATCTGCTGCAATGTGACATCCTGGTGTTTTGAGGCTGAATCAGGAAATTTCCAGTCTTACCCATTCTGTCACAGAAGGATGAAGAGATTGGGGTTAGCATCCATCCTTGCAGCATGGCACAAAGAGTAATAAGGAATCACAGCCTGGTTTCTTTGGGCTGTGCTCAGCCAGGTAACCTGAAATGGAGCATGAAGAACCTGGCCAGCATGAAATAAATGGAGAGTACCCCAGGTCCCTAACAGCAGCCTGAGCGCTCCCCACAGAGGGGTGGAGGTCAGGAGTGCTCCAGGACTGCAGGAAGTCAAACTCCCGCTGGGTTCCAGGCGTGCTGCCAACCTCTTCCGGCTCTGTTTCCTCGTCTGTGAAATGGGGTGTGTGGCCTGCCGTGCATGCACATTCAGGAGGCCCTGGTATGAATGCCTGGCGCGCGGCCAGCAGTATGCATTTGCTGTTATTTTTATACAAGTGAATTTGATAACAAGCTAATTACTGAGAGTCAGCTTCCTGTGAAATCTTACTTGTCAAGTTTTGCCCTTGATTCAGTTCATTCATTTACCCATAGATAAAATAAAATACACATTCTAACTGGCTGCGTCCCCTTCAGGTGTTCATGAATATTCATTGAGCACCTACTACCTAAGGATAGGGGCTGGGTGCTCCCTGTTTTTTGAACCTTCTGCAGCGCAGCGCTCTCTCTCTCTCTCTCTCTCTCTCTCTCTCTCTCTCTCTCTCTCTCTCTCTCTCGTGTGTGTGTGTGTGTGTGTGTGTGTGTGTGTGTGTGTGTGATGCTGCACATCACTCTCACCGACCCATTCTCCAAATTCTCCTAGGAGGGATGGGAGTCCCTCGATGGGGCACAGGACTCACTTCCTGCCTGGCCTTACTCTGCTGGCTGCACTGGGTCATCATCAGCCAACATCACAGGCGGGCTTCTCGCTCTGAGAGCATAAAAGGGAGCGACTCCTGTCCTGCCTTGGCCTCCCTCAGAAGGACGCAGTGGCCCACCGGGCATCACTTCTGTGGGTTCTATTCACGCTCCACACCAAGCTGTCTTCCCACAAGCCAACTGGGCGTTCTCACAAGCTTTCTGAAATGAGCGCTGCCTTTGTCCTCACAGAGTGGCGCCCTTGCCTGGGACAATTGCTCCCTCTTTTTGACATCACTGCAGCCTGATTTTCTTCTGAACAACACAGATTCCAGGCACATCGCAAGAGGATTGTTGACCCCTCCCCCAGCTCCTCTGGAGGGTTTCCACAGCAGCTGCGGATCGCTCCCTCCTTTACACATTTCTCCTGTGACAAGATGCGTATCTGTTTGCATCAGGTTGCATCAGATGATGTCAGAAGGCTGGAAGAAAACAAAGTGCTTTCCCTGGGGTGCTGGCCTCTCAGGACCAGAAAAGAGCCCCAGGAGGCCCTGTTTCTGTTAGCCTCCCTCTGGCTTCACACAATCTTCCCGTTGTCCTATCTTCCATATTGTTAGTGGTGGCTGTTTATTTCAAGGTCATTAACAGTGCTTTGGGGGCTGGAGCACAGCTTGCCTAGTCTGATGACACCCTGCATTCAATTAGAAGCAGAAGGAGGGGAGGGGAGCAGTGAGGGATGGTGGGAGGAAGGAGCAGAGGGAGACTTGGGACTTGGATGAATCTCAGTTGGTTGAGAACTTACCTAACATACATGAAGCCTTGAGTTCTATCACTAGCATCAAGTAAAACTGGCATAGCGACAGACTCCTCTAATCTCAGCAAGGGAGATCAGAAGTTCAAGGTCATCCTCAGCTACATGGCGATTTCAAAACCAGCTTGGGCTTCATGAGAGCTTTTTGAAGAAAGGAGGAGGAAGAGGAGAAGGAGGAGGAAGAGGAGAAGGAGGAGGAGGAGGAGGAAATAAACAAGAGAGTGATAGAGCAAGAGAGGAAGAGAAAGAATGTCTCTTCTTCCCCGCTTTCTGGGGCTCACAGTTCACTGTTTATTTAATGACTTTTGATGATCAATGCATTACTGATTCTGTGTTCATCATGATCCAAGGTGATTCAAATATCATCTACAATGTAGGGCTCCTTGTGGAAAGCTTCATCCCACAACTGATTTCCTGTTGATGATTGTCCTGATTTCTTAAAACCATGCTTGTCTTAAGAGACTTTCCTGGGGCCAAATGTTTTCAAACAACATTCAGGTAAATGAATGCTGATTCTGTTCTGTTTAAAGCAGAGGTTACAGTGTGATTTGGTTTCTGTCATGGTTTTTGTCCCCTGCTGGGGTGTGGGGGGGTGGGCAGCTTAGTCTGCTTTAGAAGCTCTGAAGCCTGGACTGGCCCAAGCAGGGTCTGGCCTATGAGAAGAAGCCAGGTTTGTGGAGCTTGTATGAACTACAAGAACACACAAGATAGTCTATGGTGGCTATGAATCATGCCACGAACTGACATTAAGTCACAGTAGTAGTGTGAAGGCAAACAAGATGAAACCAGTTCAGTTTCCTCACCTACCCACAATTCTCTACTGCAGGGGAAACCAGGCATTCTGAGCTCTGAGCACTGAGCTGTCCACTGACCTTCAGGCCCATGTACCTTGGCACCATCCTCAGACTAACAAAGAGGAAGGGGTGGGTTAGGGGTTCTGTGTTCTCCCCAAATAATCTAGCACTTCAGCATTTCCTGCCATAGATTCCCAACTAGATGCCATGCTGCTGCTGGTGGTTTGGGGCTGGGGACAGGGAGGACAAGGAGAGACCTGGTGTGTGGTCAGGGTCTCACCGTGTCTTGCCTGTTGGGCCTCTGAGTCTGTCTGGGATGGTTTCTCTCCCTCTCCTGTGGGGCCTGGAGAAGGTGGTTCAGCAAGGCGTTGGGGGGAGGGGGACCCAGGCTTTGCAGAAGAGGCTCTCATCTCAGTCTTTCTGTCTCTGGGTGTTTACTGAGTCAAGAAAGGAGTAACACAGGGCCAGCCAGATGACCCAGTGGGTAAAGGTGCTTGAAGCACAAGCCTGACAACTTAAGGGTGATCCCTGGAACTCAGGTAATAGTGGAAGGAGAGAGATGACTCCACAAAGTTATCCTCCAGTCTCTACACCTGCACCATGGCATGAGCACTAGGCCCCCTGTAATCGTATATACATACAATAATAACCAATGTTTTAATTATTTTTAGATTGTTTTAATTATTTAAAGATTGTTACGCAAACCCAGAAAGGCATCCAATGGTGTTCTCTGTGTGCTGACTGAAGACTGAAGAGCTGGCTGAAGACTGACTTTTTTGGGTCCTTTCCACCCTGTCATCTTCATTCTACCTTACTGAGGAGCAGGATCACTCTCTAAAGACAGGTAGTGTCCTGCCCTGCCCACAACCCCTGGCTGCCCGTGGCTAACTCCCCATTCTTGACATCCCAGCCCCACCATTTTGTGTATTATGTAGCCCTTGGGGTTCTTCAAGCCATGGGTTGGCAACAACCCACTCCCCCTTTTTGCAGATGTTTATTCCTTTGCTGAACCACTGCTCTCTTCTTTTGACCAGGTAATGCCCTAGGATCCTTCAGAATCCACTTCATTAGGGAAACTTTCTCACTCCCTCTCAGATGAGGTAAATCACTGATGATGTCACTAGGCCACCACACTGTGTGCTTCTTCCTCAATTGTTAGGGAATAGGGCAAATACTTTGGAGACATGCTGATGTAATACCATGCTTTTCTTTTCCTGGTACACGGCTGTCCCTCCTCAGTCAAAGCAACCATCTGCTGGGGTGAAGGGTGACCCACAAGGATGCAGAGAACAGTTTATTCCTCCTGCAAACACTTTGCTTCTGGCGTACTGACTAGGGTAGTGGAGCTCACAGAAATGCCCACGCCCAAAGGTTAGGTTTTATAGACAAAGAATAAAGATTTCCAAGTTAGGAGTCTCTCCTGTGAACAGATCCACAACTACACAAAATGGATTTGAGCATGGAATTCTATGTCCACAAGGTGCTGATGATACTAACAGAGAATGGGGGCAGCTTGTTAAGGCTCTCTGAATTGGAATAGGAGACAAAGCAGACAGATGAAGGCTACTGAGTGTCAGCATGCTGTCTACGCTGGAGTGTCACCTCATGTCAGTGTGGACAGGCCTGTGGACAGGTGGAATCAGGTTACTTGCTCGCTATAATTTATTTTCAGATGGTGGAGGTCCTCTCCTTGTCAGCACACAAATAACTAGCTATATGTGTGTTTCATTCTCTTTAAAACAGGATGAGGGAGGGAACCCATGCCTGGAAAATCTCCTGCTAGGGGCGGAGTGGTTCAAGCCAGCGGCTGCTGGGTTCTTTGCAAAATCTCTGCTCTCTGTGCTTCCTGCAGCCTCCTGAATTCTCGCGTCTCGCACTGTACTCTTCTCTCGGTGCTGTGAGCTTTTCCAGTCTCCCCTGTGTTTTGCTGTTCTTAAATGCTGCCAGGAGGCAGACAGTGTGAGCATTTTTATCTCTGTTCAGTCCTGGGTGAGCTTTGGTTAGGCTTCAACCATCTCTCTGGTTCTTTCTAACCTTTCCATCTTCTGTTTTTTAAAAAATCTGTTGTGTAGGTCGACTTTCATGAAAATATAACTTGTGAGACTTCTGAATTTTCGTTTATTCTCTTGCCTTCTGCTTTGCTTTTATTTTACTTTCTGTGGATGAGTATTGCCTGCGTGTGTATATGTGCGCCCAGGTCAGGCAGTGCCCACGGAGGTCAGAAGAGGGCATTGATCCTCTGGAACTGGATATACAGATGGTTGTTAGCCACCATGAGGGTGCTGGGATTTGAACCTGCGTCTGCTGCAAGCATTGAACCATCTCTCCAGTGCCTTGTTTTGCTTTTTTCCTTTGGTCTCCACAGAAGAGGAGGCTCCTCTCCACACCCTGTGGCCCCCGATTTCATTTGCCAGTTCTTTCCTTCTGCTGGTTCTCCTTCTTCTTTCGACCCCACCCATAGCCACTTCTAACTTTATGGGTGCAATTTCCTCGGCAATCTTTCTGTCTCGCATCGCATGTGTGATTATTAGGATTTGTTTCCTCTCAGGCAAGCTGTTTCACTGGCTCCTCCCTGCCACTATCTGGTTGGCGTGTCTCTGCCTGGGAGGGCCCTAGTCCTGTTCGTTTTTTATGAATGGAGGGCTGGGCTGCTTTGCGCAGGGCTGGTGCAGGTTTCCTCTGCAGTGTACACATCTGTTTCCCGAGCAGCCTGAGCAGCCTCTTCCTTGAATGGTAACTGCAGCCACATAGCAGTGGGTGAGGCAGCAGAAAGGCCGGGGCCTCCTCCCAGCCCCGGCCTCCTCCCAGCCCCGGCCTGGGCCAGCTGCCAAGCCAGGAGGATTTTCCCAAGAGCCAAGATAACTGCATCACAGATACTTCCTGGCTTTCTTGGTTCAGGGCAGCTGCCTTGTCTCTGTGAATGTTCACAGCAGTCCAGGAGAAGAGAACTTCCTCACAGTGCTATGCAATGGCAGTTAGCTGCAAACCACTGAGTCACTCACTGGGCATGCTCAGCTCCTAACTTAGCAGCTGTCTGGTGAATTCATTTATGTCAATTAAAAGAGGAATGGTATTTTTTAAATCTCTAAGTCATCACTGGTTACCGAAAGGCTGTTCATGTGTTGACTTCTAAGGACTTGTGTACTGGTCTAGGTCTGAAATGTCCCCCAGACTCAAGTCTTAAAGGCTTGCTGCCAGTGAATGAGTTTCAGGAAATGACTGGATCTTCAGGACTGTGACCTCACTGGTGGCTTTACTGATGAATTCATAACTTGCTAGCTTTTTAGGAGGTGGAGGAAACTAGGTGGGGCCTAACTGGAGGAGGTGGGGCCTGGTTGGAGAAGTGAGTCTCCAGAGGTATATATATTCTCTCTGGCTCCTTCTTCCCTCTCTGCCTCCAGGAGCTGAGCAACTCTGCTATACACTGCCTGTCGTGACACCCTGCCTAATCACAGCCCAGAAATGTCAGAGCCCAGGGAGAGATAACCCCAATTCACAAGATGGTAAATATAGTAAAGTTTTCCTTCTTCAGTTTTCCTCGTGTGTGTATGTGTGTGTGTGTGTGTGTGTGTGTGTGTGTGTGTGTGTGTGTGTTTGTGTGTGTGAATATTTTTATGTCTGTGATGTGCCTGTGCTTTTCGAAGCCCAGGGCTGATGTTGGAAATCATTCTGGATGGCTTTTCTACCTTATTCATCGAGGCAGGGCTTCTCGGTCTAACCGAGAGTTCACTGATATGACTAGCTTTTCTAACTAGCTTGCTCTAGGGATCCTTTGTCCCTGATATGACTAGCTTTTCTAACTAGCTTGCTCTAGGGATCCTTTGTCCCTGCCTTCTGAAGCTGGAGTTATAGGTGGGCCACCACACCTACTCATCGATTCCTGGAGGAACTGACTCCAGCCCTCACACTTTTGAGACAAGTGCTTTAACCACTGAGCCATCTCCCCAGCCTCAGTCCTTCTTTTTTTGAGTTGTTTGCACACCTCTGCTGGCATCTTCTGCCTACAGTTTCCTTTAATACCTACTTTATTTATTTATTTATTTTTGACAAGATCTCGCTGGTCCCAACCTGCCTGGGATTCACTATATGGACCAGGCTGGCCTCAGTCTTCCAGAGATCTGCCCGCCTCTGCCTCTTGAGGGCTGAGATTAAAGCCAGGCTTTACCAGACCGAGTTTTGATACCTACTTTTTACCATGTCAACTCTGAAAAACTGCTTTGCCAAGATGCAGCATCACGGGGTACAATGCAAGGCGCTGCAACACTGGTGCTGGGCAGGTACACCACATGGGACCAGTGACTGTTCAAGGGGGTGTGTTTCTATAGTGACCCGTGGTTGTCCCGAGTACAGTGTGCAAGCGTGCCAGGCAGCTCTCTTTATGTCAGGCCTGCAAACCTCACAGGGACATGGTCATCCTCAGGAAACAGCATCTGGACCTCATCTTGTGGAGAAGCATGTCCTATGATCTGTAAGCTTATTGGAAGCCTAGGGACAGGGACACAGGCCAGTAGTCCTATGTCACCCTGAGACTCTTGAAATCTTGCCTCTGTGCTGAGCACTCCCTCATGCTGGTGTGGGAAGACAATCTCAGTGTTTCTACCGCAGTCGGATTCCAGTTATTTTCCTTTCCAGCAATGTTACGTTTTCATTTATGAATTTATCTTTAAAAAAAAAAAGAAAACTTGAAAAACAGGAAAAATGGAACCATCTCCTCAGAACTGTGTTTGATCTTCTTGGGAGTCCAATCAGGCTGGACACCGGCTTAATTCTTAAAGATCTGTCTGAATGCTAACAGTGACTTTGAGGTCACAGTGAATCTTGGGTTCCATGTTTCATTCTCTCACTTATTGTTTCAGTCTCCTAGAATCCCAAAGCACCAGCAATAGTCAAACTGTCACGGTTCCTGCATGTTTAATATAACAATCTGAGGCTTGAAATCAGTCAGTTGTATGATAGATTCAGAAGCCAGTGAGATGGCACTAGAAAATAACTCTTCTGTTATTTTCTGGGACTAACCCAGACCTAGAGAGAGAGAGAGCAGAACTTCCCTAAGATGGGCTTAATTTCTAAGTAGAAACAGGACAAAGCATGGCTGATTACCTATCAGGGGCTAAAGCTACATTTATGAAAAAGTGGTACGTTAATGACCAAGGCCAGGCCAGGGTTAACCTGGAAAGAGTTAACCCAGACCTATTGCAAAAAGTGAGTGAGATGGAAGAGAAGCCCCTTACACTACTGCAACAGGACACAAGGAGGAAGAAGCTGTTTGGATACCAGAAAGGGTCTGCCTTTTAGACTCCCGCCTTGCAACTTCTGCCTCACAGCCTCACAGAATCACAGCCTCACAGCCTCACAGCCTCCTCATAGCCTCACAGCCTCCTCATGGTTTCCTTCTCAGTCTCCCAGTCTCATAGCCTCCCACAGCACACGGCCTCCTCACAGCCTCTTCCTTACAGCCTCTGTCTCACACTGCTTTTAAGGATCAGCTGCCCACTGTTTGACACCGTACCTGATGCCTTTCTGATAAAAGACGTTCTACCGTGGATGGCATGGCTGAGCTCGTCCTCATTCACACAGAAAGAACTCGTTCCAAAGTCTCCCTTTTCATGTGTCTAAGATGTTGGGATAAATTAACCATTGTGGGGCATGGAATGACCAACAACACTGTCCATGGTATTTGTCATCCCAGCTAGGAAATTCTCTCCACTCCAAACACTCCTTCTCGGTGGGTTTCAGTCACTACTTTACCATCAGAGCCCCCAAGATAGATGCTACAGGTAAAGCTGTGAGCACGTCCAGTCGTCATCCTGCTGGGTCCCAGAACTCAGCAGTGTGGTGTCGCATCATTATCAGGGAGGTCTAGATCCCCAGTGGCACAGACACCCTGAGCTCACAGAGGCCTGATCTGAAGCCGGCTTTCCTGCAGTAGCATAGGTCTGACCATGTGCAGCTGCTTCAGTTCTGGGTGATGTCCCCTGCTGTTTGCGCCTGCTCTCCCCACCCACGCCAGGGGCACCTGATTCTCTGCACTGAGCTCCCAGTCTTCTCTTTCCCTTTGTCCACTTTCCCCAGGATCACTCTGTTAGGGATCCAACTTTTCATACTGGTTTCTGTCCAGAGTCACTATAGCCCAAACCACATTCCAGAAGCTCGGGGCGAATGGGTTGACTCCTCTGGAGCCCCAGACACTCTCAGCACATTTACAGAAACATCCTGATTCCTGGTAAGAGGGCTGCAGAGGTCCTTGGTGCGGCTGCAGCCTACCAGCATCCCTGGCACGCAGGCTCCATGCAGCCGATTCCCAGCACAGCCGTAGGAGCCCAGCCTGCTCTCCTCTCCCCGGAAGTGGACTTCTCCGCCTCCCACAGTCACCTCTTGGACTCTGTCATTCTCCCTGGCCCCTGCTGTGTCACTTCTGTGCTGGCCTCGTTTGCCTGTGGTGTGTGCCTTGCCTTATCCAAAAATGACTCTGAAGCTTGTGCTTGCTTCCGTTCTAGAATGGCTATCCTTTTTTACTAGATTTGCATCCAAATTTACTTCACAAAATAAGATCCTTAAGATATCTTTAGATCAAGGAGCATGGATGGCATATTCGTAGTGCCCAGTTTCCTATTTTTCAGATCCACCTAGAACAGGACCAAGAAGCTGTGGAGTTAACAGGACCAAGAAGCTATGGAGTTTGGACTGTGACCCAAGACATTTGACCTCTCTTAGAAAAACAATGTTGGTTATATAATAGACTAATCATAAACTTTAAGAAATATTTTATTTATGATTTTTTATTTTATGTGTGTGAGTGTTTTGCCTGCATGTGTGTCAATGCATCTGTGTTGTGCGATGCCTGTGGAGGTCTGAAGAGGGCATTGGATTCCCTGGGAACTGGAGTTACAGACAGTTGCTAGCTGCCATGTGGTGCTGGCAACTGAACCTAGGTCGTCTGTGAGAGCAATCAGTGTTTTTAACTGCTGAGCCATCTCTCTAGACCTGTAATCCTAAACTTTTAATGCATGCATGAGAGTAAAAAGAATGTGTGTGCTTCAGTTTTCCAGTTTCTGGAAGGCCTCTGTGAATTACCCCGTGACCCTGTGACGGGCATCATGGTCTCCCCACATCCCAGAAAGAAACAAGTAGCAAATATTTGGGGAAAAAAAAAAAGAAAAAAGAAAAAGTCAAGACAAGAAGTCTGTTTGGGAACCAAATTCAGGGGTTCATAGTTAGTTCAAGGGCTACATTCGTATTCTGTGGCTGTAGAGAGAAAATGAAGGCATTAACAAGGGAAAAGACACTGGTTAAGGGACTGGAGAGATGACTGAGCTGTTAAAAACACTGACTGCTCTTACAGGGGACATAGATTCGATTCCCATATGGTGACTAACAACCATCTGTAACTCCAGTTCCAGGGGTTCTGACGCCCCCTTCTGACCTCCACAGGCATTGCACAACATGGGTACACTTACACACACGCAGGCAATACACTCATACACATAAAATTAAAAAAAAATTTTTTTAAAGACACCTCTTAAGACGTAGTTAAGATGAATCCACTCCTCTGCTCTGACTAACCCATGGTGGGACAGAGTATGCTGATTGTCTCTGCAAGCGATGTACGCGAGGGCGACAGATGAGGAAAACATGCTTTACAAAACACAAAGGATCTCACAGAAGACTTGTGGAATCGAGCTACTCTATTCCAACAAGGAGGCTTGCATTCCCAGCTCTGATTTGGGCGTGTTCCCTCAGACATACTAGGTGGTCTCCCCAGCTTTAGTCTTCTCAGCTGAGGAGTGACAACAACCAGGTGACCTCACAGATCTCTTCTGGTGGACAGAATCCTTATCTGTGGGATTCCTTATAAGCTCAGTGGCTCATTGGCTGCTATGGCTGAAGACACTCCAGAGTTCCTGCATTGCAAGATGGACGCTGCAGCTCTGTTCTGTCTCCGATAGTTTGGAGGACACGGCATCCACCTGTCCTCTAGCTGTGCACAGTCCTATTCCCTTCTCTGTTCTTTAGATACTCCAGTTACCTCAATTGATCCCACTGTGTTTCCCCTCATTGACCCCATATGCAATTATCACTATTGTCTCAGATGTCTTTCTGGAGCTTCATGTATTTAACTCCCATAGTCCTCTTTGCTTCAATATCCTGCAAGTGCCTCTCACTCCAAATGTATAGCACTGAATTCATGACTCCTGTTTTCTAACCGATCGCTTTTGCAATAGAATATTAATTGATTTCCTTTCCTCTCTAATCCGTCTTCCCTCTGCAACAGAATGATCCCACTAAAACCCAAATCTAATCATGTTTCTCGCCTGATCAAAAATCTCTGGTTTCCCTATTGCATCCAGAATTCATTTGGAAGTGTTCTGAAGTCCTCCCTACCCTCCTCCTTTGCTTCTTAAGTCTTTGTTCTCTGACATGTGAGCCCTTCAGCCACACAGGAAGGTTGACTGTTTTTCTTCTGGCTTGTAGTTCCATCAGTTTTGATACATGTACAGATTGGTGTAAACTCTCTGGCAATCAGGATACCAAACAATTTCATCACTCCTAAACTCCTTCGGGCCACTGCTTTAATGACATACCCTCTGTACACATGCCTGCTCTTGGCAACTCCTAAATAGGGGGCCTCACTGTAGGTTTGTCTTCACAATGACTTCATTGTAAGGTACATGGGCTTCTAAGACTAGCCTCCTCCAACTTCTCCACCCCCATCTCTCCTCCTCTTCCTCCTCCTCCTGCTCTTCCTTCTGATCCTCCTCCTCCTCCTCCTCCTTCTACTCCTGCTCCTCCTCCTCCTCCTCCTCCTCTTCCTCCTTCTCCTTCTCCTCCTCCTCCATAGTGCCTTTAAGATTCATTTAAGCTATGACACTTAGTTCATTTCTTTTCATGGCTGACTTATAATCAATGGAGCTGAGGCTCCTTTGCTTGTTCATTCACTCATCTGTTGAGAGACACTTTGGTTATTCAAGCTTGGTGCAATTATGACATTCAAGAGCAGGTTCTTTTGTGGAGACCTCTTTCTATTTCCCTAAGGTAAAATCCTCAGATATAGTGAGGGTGTTTCACCTTAAAACACCTGCATGATTATCATCCAGAGTGAATACCTTTTTGTGTTTTTAAAAGTTTACAGTTGATCCTGATGCCCAGCCAGGTTTGGGTCATATCTATGAATAGTCATTTATGCTCCCTGTAAACTCTAAGCTGCCAACGAGCAGGGGGTTCTTGGCACCCCAAAGCTCAGCTACATGGAAGTATAGTCGAACTGATGTGAGAGGATGTGATGTGATCCTTTCCCTGTGGGTGTGCTTATATGCTGTCTGGCTCAGCCTCAATGCACTGAGAAAGTCTGGATGGATCATGTGAACACTGTCTTCCTTCCTACCTATACATTACTTTCTGTGCTGATTATGTTTTAAGCAGTCATCATAATGACTTTACTTGTTTAGTTATTGAACAAATAGCAGTTAACATTGCACATTGCTACCTGAAAATATTCCTTCAAATTTAACAAAGTATTTTAGAACTAAAATTTGCACTTATCAAACAGAAATGTTCTATCTTGTGACTCATTGTTTTAGATTATTTTGCTTGTTTATTTATTTATTTATTTATTTATTATTTTTCTGTCTTTGGGTTCAAACCAAGGGTTTTGTGCATACTAGACAAGCCCTGTATCACAGAGGCAGACCCCAAGCCATGGTTAGATTGTAAAGCACAGACAAAAGTTTTAAGACCAGTCACTGATGTGTCCTATCCCTGAAGCTCTGGGATAGGCTTGACATTTCCTAAGCCATGAACTTTATCAATGATATTCAATTCAAAGCATTCTGACGTAAATTACATCATCAAGTAGCATAAGAATTTCACATGTATATTTAAAGTTTTTGAGAATTACACTTTTATTTTATGATTAGTTTTTGTTACCTTGACACAAACCTAAGCATATCTGTGAAGAAGGAACCTCAATGGAGGAATTTCCTCCAGCAGATTGACCTGTGGGCATATCTGTGAGGCATTTTTGGGAGATGGGTGTTGAGACAGGGACTCCCCAGTAGCCCCAGATGGCCTGAAACTCACTACATAGACCAGGCTGTCCTGGTTTTTACAGGGATTTGCCTGCCTCTGCCACCTGAATACTGGGATTAAAGGTTTGTGCTACTACGCCCAGCCTGCAAGGCATTTTGTTAGTCGGTGATTAAAGTGGGAGGGCCCAGCCATTGTCCATGGGTGGGTGGGCCTGGGCTATATAAGGAAGGTAGCTGAGTGAGCCAGTAAGCAGCTTTTCTACACGGTCTCTGCTTCAGTTCCTGCTTCCAGGTTCTTGCCTTGAGCAACTGCCTTGGCTTTCCACTATGATGGACTGTAACTCATGAGATGAAATTTGAACCCTTTCCTACCCAAGTTGGTTTTGGTCAGTGTTTTATCACAGCAACAAAAGGAAACCTGAATAATATATTGTAGGGGAGGCACTCATGCACATATGTGTGTTGTGGCACATACATGGAGGTCAGAGGACAACCTGTAGGAGTTAGTTCTCTCCTTCCATCATGTGGATATGGGGATCGAACTCAGGTTATCAGGTGTGGTTGGGCAAGCTCCTTTACCTGCTGAGCCATCTTGCTAGCCCCTCATGTATACCTTGATAATTAAATATGTTGTGATAAAGATGGCCATAATTACATGATTCTTAAGTTTCTGTTATGTTAAAAGAAATAAACTGAGTTGCAGTGGAAAGTGTTCTCTCAAACAACAAGACACGCAACATTTCTAAGTGTGACCTCATCCTTCCTCAGAGGTGATGTGGGAACAACAGTGGGAAAGACGCACCTCTGACTCTTTGGTGTTTGTGAGCCAAGAGGAGGAAGTGCTTGGTGTCCCGGAGCATGGAGCTATGCTGGAGCAGGAGTGGTCATTTTTCTGTAGGAAATGGTTAAGTCGGATCTTGTCCACACTCCTCTGCTCCGCGGAAGCAGCCGGGAAACAGCACTGGGCAGCACATGGGACAGCAGGGTGAAAGTGGCTCAGGTCAGAATAGCACTGGCTAGAGTGGGTGGGGAGTGGGCTGCCTCTGAGTTGGAGGAATGAGTATTCAAAGGATCAAATGCCTTACCAGTGGAGGGACCCAACTTTTCAGTATTTTCATCCTCTGTCTTGATGGAAAATACAAGATTTGTGTGCTTTTCACAAAACAGAGAACACAGATCAGGAGTGGCAATTTACATAGCCTCGTTCTTGGGCTTCCAGCTTCTGCTGTCCAGCAAGGACGGTGGTGCGACAAAGCACTGAGTTTGGCATTGAGGTGCGTACAACGGGGTGACAACCTCTTCTCTGCCCCACCCAGGCGCTCAGAGTCCAGCCAGGATGTGCCTAGCTGGGGGTCCTGAGCTGGGGGTCCTGACCTGCGGGTCACTATATCAGGTTAATAGGTCATGACCTTCCTTTAAGAGAACAGACCTGACTGGCCACATTAGGCAAGAACAGCAAATAACAAAGGGCGTCATGTAGAGCACACTGTTTCCTAGATTCTCGGTGGGCATGCATATACATGAGTGAGTGTGTGCCGGAGGATGCTGTCCTTAATGAAAAAGAGCCAGAAGCTGTTCCTGAAAAGATGAAACTTTGGAAAGAATACAGTTGAGTTACTGTAATTTATAAAAGTTATGTGTAGATGGGACAATTGTGAAAAACTGAGAAGCAAAAAAAAAAAAAAAAAAAAAAAAAAAAACCAGAAAGATTTTTGCATCTAATTTGCTCCCCAAGCGATTCAAAGGAATCCCAAATAGAATTGAGAAACAGGCTATGAATGCTCAAAGGACAGAAGAGATACTTGCCTCTATCCACAGGTGGACGCTTTAGAAACGTCCCTTCCTCGGGGGACATGAAGCAGGAGAACACAGACACACAGTGATGAGGCGACCTCTGTGACCTCCACTTACACAGCTTTCTTCAATGGTTCCAAGGTGTTGCTCTATCCTCCCTCTGCTAAGTCCCTTTTGTATGATGGTGGGTGCCCCCTCCTCACCTGGAAGCTGGGGTAAAGGTCAAGATGACTTTAGGACAGGTGGGAGAGGCCAGTTTCCAGCTCTTTCTTACTGTGTCTAGTGGCTGGTTTGGATCCTATATCTTCCCACTGTACCCTTTCCAGAGCTACAGTTGTGCCTCAGAGCAGAGAAATTGGGCATAGAAAGGTCTGCACTGATGATGCCATGCAGGCCCCCAGATTTGTAGGCCTTCCTTCTCAGCAGGACAGAGCATATCCTCCGGAAGCCACATTCAGACTTGGTTCTGCCCCGCCCCCTCCGTCCACGACAGGCCCTGCTTTCCTGAGGTGATGGCACAGAGAGCTCATATTCCTGACAGAGGACATTCTTCTCTGAGGCACATATATACAGGTTAGGATTCCACAAGCACCAGGAGAGCTTGGTTGCATTAATGAGGGCCAGAGAAGACTAACTTGGGGCCAATCCAAACCGTGAATAGTGGTCACAGGTGATCAGAACTAAAGTAGGAAAGTGTCCTCATTGAGTGACCCACATCACCATTCGAGAACGATCCCAGGTGGCTCTGGTAATAACAACTGAGCCACGTGTAGCTGCACAAAGTCTGACGTCATTCACTCTGACACATGCGCGAGTCCTGGGTTCACTGGTGCCCAGTCCTCTTTTCCACTGCGAGAAAAGAAACGTAGTGGCTGAGACTTGGGAGTTGATGGGAATCTCCCATTGCTTATTATAGTGGGAGATGAGAGGTATAAGGCATCATGGGAAATGTTACTCTGAATGTCCTTCAGGTAGAACCAACAGGATATGCTAATAGACAAGTCTTGGAAACAGCTGCTATGGCCTTTGGTTTCACCATGAAATTGTGTGATTATGAACCAAGCCGTCCACAGCATAAAGTTCATGTAAACCCAGGCCCTCTGCAAAGGAGGCCAGAGTCTAAGCTCAGGACAGCTGCTCTGTATACTTGGGCAGACAAGGCTGGGAGGCCTGGATGTTTTCAGAGATGGGTCACAAGGAGGAGCCTCCACAGGACCCTGTCAGAGCTGGCGGGATGTCTACAGTCACTGTGGACTGTTTCTGTCACACAGTGCCTCTTGCTTTCCTAGCATGCAGAGAAAGAAAACAAGAGCCCAGCTAGTGGAAACTGTGAAAGAATGCTTTGAAAGCCGGGTCTGAGGGCATACTCATAGGAGCTCCTGCTGGAAGCAGAATTAGAATTCTGCACAGACAAAAAAGGTCAGCCCAGAGGACCATGACTCTGTCCTTCTCTCATAAAAGAAGTGGAGGCGATTTAAATGTCAAAAACTACAAAGGCCCAGTGGATAAATGGGTTCCAGAATTAAAGAGCAACTTCTGCCCACATCGTGGACACCTGCCTTTTCCCAGAAGCCCCCCGATGTGTGCAGAGGGCCACATGCCTTCCCGGCATTCTTCTCTGCTCCCTGTTCAATGGAACTGCGTCTGCAGAGCTGTCCCTAAGCAGCTACACAGCACTCCCTGTCCTCTCTGCACCACTTTTTTTCCCAACTCTTCCCACCAAATGATGCATCCTGTCAACTCTCCTTACCTGAGCCTCAGCTTCTCTTCCAGCATGTTAGTTCCCCGAAGTGTGCCAGATGTTTTGGCTGCAGTGGAACCACCCAAGAACACTGGCCAGCTTAGGACAGGTGCCTACGAATTAACTATTTGCCTAATGAACAAGTGATTGAATAAATGACTAGAAGTAAGTTTAAAAACTAATATTTCAGGACTTGTTCTCAGAGGGTCAGAGTTGGTTTTCATTTGCATTATATGCAAGTAACTTATTCATGCCCTTTTCAAAAAGGACACAGGATGTCTTGTAAAATGTACATGCAATATGACAACAATAGACAGTGAAATTAGAGCAAAGAGAACAAGGTGGCTTTGTTTTTGTGGACAGGAAATGTATATCCCCCCCCTTCTCTCTTTCTCCATCTACGTGTATGAGTGTTTGTCTGTAAGTGCATCCATGTTGTACAATGCCCATGGAGACCAGAAGAGGTCATTTTATTTCTTGGAACTGGAGTTATGGATGGTTGTTAGCTGCCATGTGGATGCTGGGAACCAAACCTGGGCTCCTCTGCAAGAGCAGCCAGTGCTCTTAAATGCTGAGCCATCTCTCCAGCCCCTGGAAATGTGTATTTCTGAGAATACCTCTCTAGTATATTCCAAGACTCAATATGGAAAACGTGTGGCATCTGAGGACAATGGTTCCTGCACATCACAGTATGGGGTGGGCTAATGATTTACCCTTAAAATCATGACCCTTTTCTAAGGACTCTCACAAGGTTGAGATAATGAAAAGACTTTTCTCAATTTAAAAAAATCCCTGGCAGGTTAACTCTGTTTCTTAAATCTTTGGCTCCCTTTGCAGCTTATCTGTTAGGCATCATTTGGACTGACAAGAAGTAGGAGCAAGTTCCCAGCCCTTCAGAGTGCCTTGGGAGCCGCTGGGGAGATCCCCTGGTGGTAAGGTTCGCCATGTGCTTGCAAAAGCTACCTAGCGTTTGCACCAAGAGAAATCAATTCAGTTTTGCAAGTGAAGGTAAATATTGATGTTTCATCGGTGTGTTTTCTGACTTTTGATGTATCATCTTCTAAACAACCAAGACCCCTGCTCAGCCACAGTGACCTTTCTGGACCTTCTGAAACACGAATGGAGGCATCTTCTCAAGGTAGTGAAAATGCAGAACCAAGCCTCTGCACGTTGGAGGTTCAGGCTTACTCAGCCTTGTTCACTATTCCCACGTGTGTTCATGATGAGCCTTTTTCATTGATCGAATTATACAAAGTGGCTTGTGAAGTTGTGTGTACTGGGAGGCATCCCTCCACCTGTAGACCACAGCATTATGCTCTGATACAAAAGTCCAGATTTGTTTCTGTCTCCTTGGCCTGGCACCTGTATACTTGGGCTCAAAAGCTGTATGTGGCTCTAAATGAGTTGTCATGAAGAATCCCGTCAAAATCAAGTTGAAACTATTCCACAAAGGACAGATTTGGGAACTACAAATGAATACACCAACACACTGATTCTGCCCCCCCCCCCCACCAGAGCTGCAGACTTTGGAACCCACATAGCCACCTCCCTGCCCCCCCCCCCCCCCCCCCCCGCTTTCCCTCCCCTCCCAAGGTCAGTGAACTTCCTTCCAGTGAACTAAGCCCGCACCTCAGACAGCCCACCCTTAGGATGGGCGCCTCTGACCTCAGGCCCACCTGTATTTCCTTCACACTTCCTGCTGTTTTGGCCTGCCGAGTCAGACCCAGTGGGCTGTGGACTCCCAGTCCTCTCAGCTCTTCTACCCTGTCCTCACTGGTTGCTTAATGTTTCCTTTAGCCCAGACCTTATGGAGCCAGAACCAGCTGAGCCTCTAACAGAAGGGCTCTGCTGCTGGGTCAAAGTCAGGATGAGGGAATTCTTCCAGGCTGGGGTAAACACCACCTTTTCCCTAGTTGACCTGCCTGTGTTGAAAACACACCCACCCTTCCTGCTCAGATTACAGGCTTAGACTTGACCTTGAGCCAAGGTGCTTGCTTTCTGCATCTCTCTGGGCTTTCCCTGGGAGGTAACTGGACAGGCGGCTCAGACAGCATGCAGGTCTTCTGGTTTTGACTGCACACAGCCAAGGCATGTTTATTTTGATTAAGTGATATTTAATGTGCAGGAAGCATCTGGAAGACAATTTCTCATTGTCCCATTTTAAAAGATGTGCCAATTGTCTATGTAACCTCTTTTCCAATTACGTAGTATGAGATCTGACGTAAATTTGTTCAATCCCTTGTTTGATCTTGGGGTGCCATATGCCCTGTGGGGATTCAACATTTGAGGCAATCACAGGATGTTCTGGAGCTCAGGTAGGTTGTTCTTAGTCCTTAGAAATGTAACTCAGAGATTAGTGATGTCATCAATAGGTTGGGAAATATTGACATCCAACAAAAACCTCAGAGCTGAAACAGAGCTGGGGTGGGGTGTACTTCTCTGACCAGGCTCCAGTTAGCTTCACGTTTGCCTGACTACATGAACTTTAAACTAATGAATCTTTGCTTTGTGAAGCAGAGCTTTCAAACTGCATCATTAGATATGTGCAGGTCATCTTCTGAGGCCACGAGCCCTCTCGGGGTTTGTCTACTTCTGTGACCTCTGGCCCTGTTGGGTGTCAAGCTTGTCCTGGAGCCAGGAGACATGCAGCCAGTCTCTGCAAGTCTGCATCTCAGAGGCAGAGTCCAGCCCTGGAAGGTTGTGGTGACAACTACACGTAGGCTGTCACTGCATGTGGTGTGGGCACATCTAGAGAGCTGGGTGCTGTTGTCACTGGGGCCTGTATGTAGCCGGTATCTTCTTGCCCTTTTCCTGCAGGGGTTCCAGCACACTTAGACCCTTCTCCTCTAACTCACTGTCTCTGTCCACCCCTGCACCGAGCACCTGTCTCACCCTGCCTCCACATGCATGGACATTCCTACGGGGACAAAGCCATCCAGGCAAAGCCCTGAGGTTGCAGACGACAGCCCCGCTTACCTCATCTGCTCATTTGAAGTCACTTCTCTTCCCCTTTAAGGCACACACTCCACTGCTTCTCCATTAGCTCATCTGCTCCTCTCTATGTCTCCTCAATCTCTCTGTCCACTCTTGCTAGAGACAGGAAACACCTTCTTCACAAACCTCCAGTGTTGAGATCCCTCTTGGTTTTATCTCCTTCCTCTGTTTCTCTCTGCATTCCCTCCCACAGCTTGCTGTGTCCTCTCAACACTCAAAACCTTCCTACAAACATTATATTAGAACTCCACATTTTGTCCTTAGCCGATCAAAACTTTTATTGAATTTGTTATTTGTGTTAGAAACTGGGCTGGAGTTTGTGGGAGAGAAAGGGGAAAAAGTGGATCAGTGAGATGGCCTTGCAAGCTTGATGACTTGAATTCAACCTGCAGCCCACATAAAAAAGATGAAGTGATGCCCATCTGTAATCTCAGTATTCCCACAGAGAGACAGGAGACAGAGACAAGAGAATTACCCAGAAGCTCACAGGCCAGCTAGCCTGGAGTACATAGCATGCCAGAAACAAGAAAGACCCTGCTTCAAAAACAAGGTGGCAGGAGAGAATGACTCTTGAAAACTGTCCCCTGACCTACACATGTGCACCCTGGCATGTGCCTGCACTCACATGTACACAGCCCCTCCCCCATAATTTCAGAGGTGGCATCCTTGATGCTGTGTGGCAGTTGTGTAGCTCAGGGACACTTGTCTGGAGATCCCTCCAGGAGAAGACATAAGCAGCCTAGCCTGGGATGCCTCTTGTCTTCAGGAATCACTCTGACTTTATCTAGTGGGATTAGATCTCCTTGTCCCATTCCACTGGAGAGCTTGAAAGGCCCGGACCAAGCGGAAGGGGAAACGGGCAGCAGAAGAGCCTGGCTGAGAGGATAAGGGGTAGGAAGTTCAGTGCCGGGGGCGGGGGGGGGCAGAGCTCAAAGCTGACGGGGGTCTCAGCGATTCTTAGCAGCGTGGTGTTATGCAGACAGAGGCACCAGGTGTGGCGCTGGGGTGGGGGAAGCTTTGACGGTCGAGACGTAGGAGCAGAGGACAGGAAGCTAAAGGAGCATCCATCAAGACCCCCAGCGAGCTTCCTACAGAGCACGGTGATGGGGGCAAGATGGCCTTGGAGTCTTCTCCCTCTGCTGGAGTTGGAATCCAGCTCCCACTTCATCACCGTAAACAAATACTCTCCCGCTGACACACCTGCCTACTCCCAGCCCAGGGAGCCGGATTGGCTCCAGTGGGCGGGATCAAAGACGCTGAAGTTCGTACAGGGGCAGTGACCGTGGAGGTGGAGGACAGTTTCCAGCCACACTGGGGTACAATTCGAAAGTCCCCAGCAGGTGACACCAGGATAACCCAGGTTTCTGCCTCCTGGTTCTGGATATCATGTTGTTCATACCTCTGGTTTCTTCAAAAGCCAGCAGTAGTGTGACAGAGACAAGCAATGGGTCCATACTGCACAGGTCTGGTGCAGGGCTGGGCCCAGGGCAAGGGCGCTCTCTAAGCCCTGCTTTCTGCGCCAGGCTTCACTTGCAGGAGAGTTCTCTTTCAAAGTTGATTGTCGCTGCAGTGGCTGGCATGACTCCCAGACCTCACAGGTTGATTGACAGGCCTGGGTTCTGCACTAATCTGTCTTCATCATTTCCTGTGTGTTCACAGGGACCCCAGGGGGAAGTGGCTGCTTCTAAGCATGTCACTGTGCCATGGAGGACTCTGGCCCTTCAGCACCTTATGCTGCCAGGAGAAAGGCACTCTGTGCAGAACACGTTGGTCTCAGTCTGGTCCAGTAGGCACACTATGTGATGCTCTGGAAGAAGCCCAAGGCCTGGAAACTGAGTCTCTCTGCTAGGTGACTTGGATAGTTCTTTAACTAGTACCGTAATACTGATCAGCCACCATCCCTGTAGGTCTGCAATTCAATGAAATACTATGATGTAGTGAGCTGAGTTCTGTGGAGTATACAATTATGCCATGTAGACTATGAAAAGTCCCTTCTCCAATACTGTCCCAGGGATACTTAGTCCCTTATGTCATATATGGGTTTATGATTGAAAAGCAATTTTGATATTCTTTCCAAGTGAATCTTTCTCTCTCTCTTCAAGATTTTGTTTATTTATTATTTTTGTATTATGTGTATGAGCGTATTGCCTGCATGTGTGTGATTGCACCCGTGTTGGGCAATGCTTGGGGAGGTCAGAAGAGTGTGTCAGACCCCCTGGAGCTGGAGTTATGACTGATTGTTAACCACCATGTGGGTGCTGGGAATTGAACCTGTGTCTTCTCCAAGAGCAGGTTAGTGCTCTTAACCGCTGACCTATCTCTCTAGCCTTCTATCTCACTGATTTTTTTTAAACTGTGTAAGCTTCAGACATATGCACTGTGATCAACATGGGTGTCTATAAAGAAGGGCATAACTGTTGGGGCGGAGCTTAAAGCTGACGGATAGATGATAATAAGGTGAATACTCACTCTGGAATGCAACGGAATGTCTTATTTGTTGCACATTGTATTTTAAAACAAGAATTATTTTACGTTTTTGTGTCTGGCAGCAAAGGACAGATGGTGGCTACGGGGCATGGTCACTGGTCAGTCCCTGTAGTGGGAGGTTGGGTCTTCTATAAGGTTCTCTCCAGGGCCCTGGGAAGTACCCCATCCTGTGAGACTTTTACTTAATCTCTGACACTGTTCATTATCTGCATCCATCATTGCCTCTCCATCTTCTCTTCCCAACTCAGTCTCCTGTATCACCTAAAATTGCTCCTATTGGCCTCCCTGAGGCCTTAGTTTCCCCACCTACACCCACAGCTCCCTCCCCAAGAATGCCCCCTCCTGTGAGCTAAGCCCTATTCCATCTCTGCATGCCACCCCACAGGGACACCCTCCACTCCTCCTGTGACCAGCAGTCTGTTTTGCCTGCCCTCTTTCTAGCTGGTGTGCATGGGTTTTGACACTCCTGGACTATAAACCCCAGCGCCAAGGCCACAGCTGGGTCATGCTTCATCACAGCAACCATCTACTCCAGACGTGTGACAAGTCTCAGGGCCCCCTCCACTGTCTGTGTCTTGGTTCAGGGGCATTTGAGGTCAGTGTATCTGTAACAAGAACAAGAACAGACAGTAGAAGTCAGACACTTTTTCTTTTGTCTCTACCCAAAAAGTTTGTTGTGAAGAGGAGGCAATAGAATTTGAAAATTCAGTTACTCAGTAGACAGATACCTATTAAACAGCTTGTCACAGATGTGATAAAGCATTGCACATGGGCTGGACTATGAAGAACATTGAAACATCCAGAAGATAAAGCCAGGAAAATGGAGTGGGGACCTGCAGCTTTAGACAGTGCAATCCTGGGAGACGTGAGAGAGAGAGCAGCCTGGTAGTTCAGATGGAGACAGAGAGCAGGATAATTCATATTTTATGTTATAAGCACTCAGGGACATGGTGGTAACATATCTGAGATGTTGAAATGTAAATTTATAAACACTATTTCTGTGAGAGAGGGTTTTTTTTTTTTTTCAAGACAGGTTCTCAGTATGTAGCCCCAGTCTTCTTGGAACTCACTATGTAGACCAGGCTGGCCTCCATCTCACAAGGACCTGCCTGCCTCTGCCTTCTAAGTGCTGAGATTAAAGGCTTGTGCCAACTCTTGAAGCTGTGAGTTTTCCGAACATAAATTAACTGTATTTTTTTTGTAGCTTACATTCTAACTCTTCTAGAAATAATGGTTAAAATTAATTGAATAACGTGGTAGAGTGTTTATTACAAGAGGGAGATTTATAAACTCACATTAGATACTTTGAATCCATCTTAATTTTCACTCATGGACCAGAGCACCTAATATCGATTTAATAAATATGTCTGGGTGGGTTCTTCTCACTTAGCATCTGTCTTGCCCCTATCTAATCCACTGAGGTGGTGTTTGGCTCTTCTCTTTCATTAATCTCTTTGACGGATCCTTTTAACTTTGCTTTGTGTCTCAAAGGTGACAAATTGATGTGTTAAGAAAAAAACATTTATAACACTTGGACCGCAAACCACCAAAGCACAGTAGTTAAAAGCAAAAAGTATTTATTTTCAAAACAAATAGATTAAAAAATACGTAAGGCCATAGCACTTGTGAATTCATGTGCAGCAGTTGAAATAATACAAAGAGACACCATGTGCCAAGTTTCCCCCAAGGGGGATATTATGTAAAACGGCAGTGCTCACATGGAAGTACAAACAGGATCCACACTGTGTGTGTGCCTACAAGCTCCATTCAGTTCCATCACCCATGCGGGTCCGCATATTCGCCCACTCTCCCAGTGCTGAGAAATGCCACACCCTCTTCCTACCCTCCCACTTCCTCAATCCTTAATGCCTGGGAGACATTTTTATACTTGTGTCAGGGATGAACTGGGTGCCTGTATGAAACTGGTCTTAACTCCGGATGCTTAGGACTGTCACCTTGCCTGGAAGGAAGATCTTTGCAATGATCAAGTTCAAATAGAGTGGTTCCTATTCCAGGATGACTGTTGCACTTACAAAGAGGGAGGAATTTGACTGCTATGGTTTGGCTATGAAATGTCTCCCACAGAACCGTGTGTCTGAACACCAGCTGGTGGTGCTGTTTTAGACAGTTGTGCAGACTTGAGGAGGTGATGATGACCTGGAGGAAATGGGTCACTGGGGCTGGTGGGCTTGAAGTTGATATCCAGGCCCTGCTTGTCTGCTTTCTGCTTTCTGTTCTGCCAAGATATAAAGCCATAAGGGCTCCCAGTCAGAGCTCGTGCCATCTTAGAGTCACCTGCCCATACCTGCCTTGCCATGGTGAACTGTATCTCTTAAACTGTGAGCCAAAAATCAATCATCCCTTCCTTAAGTTACTTCTGCAGGCATTCAGTCACAGCAATGGGATGAGTGACTAACAGAGACCTGTACAGAGGAAACATGTCACCTCTGTTTTGTGTGAAGATGGAGAGACAGCCACTAGTATGTATGGGGCGAGCAGCTACCAGGAGACAGCTATGAAGCAGATTCAGCCTCAGAGGAGTCAGTACTTTGATCTCAGACTTTCAGCCTTCAGAACTGCAAGGCAGTGACAGTGTGTTTTTTGAGCTTCTAATTCGGGGTTATTTATTATGCCAACCCCATGAAATTAATGTTATAAAGTATGTCTATATTATCATGCATTGAAGAGGCTTTAAACTTCTCAGTAGCTCACCAACAGAATGTTTTTTACCATGTACCTTCTCAAGACTTAGAAGGCTTTTGTATCCACAGGACTGTGATCTTGGGTGCCTTGATTCCCACCTCTTCAGGAATCTTCCTCGGTGGCATCTCTGTAATGCTTCCTGATTTTAGATACATCCCAAAATCATTAAGAAAAGATAAAACAATAAAAAAGCAAAAAGAAAACAAAGGAATGACTCTATAAATTTTATTTATTGTATGTGTATGAGTATTTTACCTAAAACTCCCTCTGTAGATCAGGCTGGCCATGAATGATCTGCCTGCCTCTGCCTCTCAAGTGCTGGGACAGAGCTGTGTGCCACCACACCCATGCCCAGCTATGGGTAGATTGCTTAGCAAATTCTCTCTCTGCCTCTGTCTCTGCCTCTGCCTCTCTCTCTCTCTCTCCCTCCCTCTCCGCCTCTCTCTCTCTCTCTCTCTCTTTCTTTCTTTCTTTCTTTCTCTCTGTTCTATCTTACAGACAAACATGGGGTAAAAAGGTTAAGCAGCTTGGAGCCTCTTCTCTCCTCACTAGCGCCCTGTCCCTACATTAGAAACAGAGATCACTCTTCTCTGTTTTGTTTTGGTTGTTGTTTTTTGGTGGTAATGATTGACCCACGGCCTCATGAATGAAAAGCATGGACTCTACCATGGATCCACATCCCCACCATGCACTGTACCATGGGTCCACATCCCCAGCTTGCTGTATTATTTTTTAAAATGATGATCATCCCATGGCTCAGAACAATACAGAGTGAAAAGTTTATTGGAAATGGACAGGTACCCATCGAACGCTCGTACAGAGGGATGCATGGTTCAGTCTCTTGGAAGAGAGCACTACTTGATTTTGGTCATTCTCACCTTTCAAGTCTTCCTGTAGTACCTGTGAGAAGTGCTCTAGGATCTCTTTATGCCTCTGGTAAGCTGCGCTTTGGTAGCTACTCTTTAAAGTAATCAAAGAATCAATATTCTTTTTTCATTCTTTGGTCATTTTATGGGTGAATATGATGTTTTAGACTACATCTCCCTCTTCCCCCTCCAACTCTTCCTAGACACCCCTCCAATATTCTCCTAACTTAGACCCTCCTCTTCTTCCTCCTCCTCCTCTCCCCCCTCCTGTCCTCCTTCTCTTTCTTCAAACCCACTGAATCTAAGTAGTGTGACTCACACATGCATGGGCATGGGGTCATTCACCGGAGCATGGGGAACCTACCAGCAACTGTACCCCTTAAGAAAACTGACTCCTCCTCTCCTAGCAGCTATCAACTGCCAGAGGCTCCTCAGGTAGGGTTGGGGTCTCATGAATCCCTCTGCCAACCATGTTGGAATGCTGACTGTCTCAATCTTGTAGGTCTTGGGTAGGTAGCCACAACTGCTCTGAGTTCAGGAGTGCACTGGTCCTATAATGTCCAGAGGACACCATTATGTAACAGTCTTCCCCAACATCTCTTATAATCTATCTTCTCCCTCTTCCTCACTCCCCCTGAGTCTTTGGGGGAGCAGGGGAGACATGAATGTCACATTTAGGACTGAACACTTCATAGTTACTTACTTCTGCACTTTGACCAATTGTGAGTCTCAGAGTTACAAGTTCAATATCCTTTCTTTTTAAAAGATTTATTATTTATACATGTGTACATGTGTATGTCTTTGTGTATATATGCACATGTGTGTACAGGTGCCTGTGGAAGTAAGAAGAGAGTATTGGACCTCCTGGAACTGGAGGCTGTGAACTGCTAGACTTGGGTGCTGGGAATTGAACTCTGATCCTCTGAAAAAGCAGCCAGTGCTCTTAACTGCTGAGCCATCTCCCTTGCCCCAAGATTCTCTATTATTAATGTGCTACCAAGCATGACATAGCTGAGGGCTAACCTGGGATGCTAAGGTGCAGTATTAAGGGTTAGCCTAGCAGGCTGCTAGAATGAAAGCTTCTGAGTTAGACTGAAACTTACCAGCTTTGTGCCCATGTGCTGCCCCCTGTGAAGTGGGAGTGGAACAGAGTCTACCTGACTGGGAGGGAGTTAGTGAGATGATCCAGGTAAATAGTTGAAGCAACAATGCGCAGACATGAACCCTGGACAGTGCTAGTTGCCATAATTGCACAGTGTTCAATCACATCAGTGAAATTACTTTGTATGACTAGAAAAAGAAGCTAGCACATTTTGCTCATTACTTTACAAGAGTTATATTTCCCATTGCTCAGTCTATCAGTTGATTTACAGGGTCTTTTCTTTTCTTTTTTTTCTTTTAAGATTTACTTGTTTTAATTTTTTACTTATTTGCATGTGTATGACTGTGTGAGTGTATGCCACTTGTGGGTGGGTTCCAGTGGGGGCCAAAGGAGGGTGTCAGTCCTCTCGAACTGGAGTTACAGGTGGTCGTGAGTCATCAGACCCAGGGTCTAGAGACTGAGCTCTGTTCCTCTGGAAGAGCAGGAAGCACTTTTAAATGCTGAGCATCTCTCCAGCCCTCCGCAGGGTCTTCTATGGCTGTGATTATTTTTCTGTCAGAGCACATTTGCTTCTTCACCCTCTATGTTGTAACAGCCCTGTGGATATGGATGCTCCTGCTCATTACCACCTATCCAGACCATTGGCTGATGCCTGGGAACCCATGTCCCAAAGCTCAGGACGATGGTGGCTTTTGTTAACAGTTTCTTCCCTTTGGAAAAGATGGACCCACAATTTCCCTTCACCCTGGAAGAAGAACTAGAAGCAGTTTCCCCAGCAATGTAAGCTGTTTCTCACATGAGACGCTGCTCATGGAGGAGGCAGTTGAGACCTCACTCTTAAGAGGCCATCCCAAGCTCAGCCTGCCTCAGCAGCTACCCCATATACATTTCCCTGTGCCAAGCCTCCTTCAATGGACAAGGCTCAGTCTTAACACAGAGGCTCACATCCCAGGGGAGAAACATGATCCCTGAAGAAACAGGAGGGAGGAACACATGGTGCCGAACCAGTAAATCTAGGGGGACCCTGCTGTGCCCAGCTGTCTGCTCTTCCGCTCCCAGTCTGCTCTGTGTGATGGAGATGAAGGGCCTGGAGAGAGAAGTCGTGTGCCCTGCTGAAGGCCACCAGGACACCAGGAAAAACTAGGATTCAGGTCTCCCCATCCAGGCAATGATGGATCCAAACTTTGTGGCATTGAAGGCTCTCTGGAGCCCAGAGCTTCTTTTTAATTCTCAAATTCAAGCTATTGAATGCTGGTATCATTCGTTCACTTATTTAGGATGCATAGGTTAAATTTCTCTGACATATCAGTTGTTTGTGAAGTCCTAGAATTTAAGGGATGAAACGACAAAGTGTTAAGGTGGCCTGAGGTTACTCAGACAGACCAGAAGCCAATGAGGCAACTGTGAATTTATGCTTCATTGAACATTACAAGAGATGATGGTGTGATATGTGGGAAAACATTCTTTGAAGGGTGGGGCAGTGGAGAACGGTCCTCTTCAGGACCCAGAGTCAAGAGGATAAAGCTTAAGGACCAGCCCTACTCAGGGTAGACGGGAAATGGGAGGACAGGGTGACAGGACAAGACTTCAGAGAGGAGAGTGTGCAGGCCAGAAGGGAATAGAGACGCAAAGTTTTCTGCAAACAAAAGGGAGAAAACCAGGGTGCTGGGGGGTCCAGCAGAATCCCTGCTGCCCTGGGAAGTGTTTTTACCTTGCCTCTCATTTGTCGGAGCATCAGGCAGGTCCTGAGAAGGGCAGGCCAGAGAACCTCTTGAGCATGGAGGAGAATGAAGGCTGATGTCCGCCTCTGGCCTTTTTTTCTGCAGGTTTATGTCTTGAGAGCTGTGCTTATGGGGCCACGAGACCATTTCCCTCTCTTTCTCTCTGGGTTTCTAAGCAACAAGATGAAGCTTTATGGAGGCAGACATTTGGGACCTGAGCCCAGGGCTCTGCCGTCATCAGGCCACGGACCGACGTGTGCATTCTGGAACTCGAAGCTAGCTTGCCCAGGTTGAGAAATCAGCCTTCTCACAGATCCAGTAGTGAGGAGGCTCCCTCCCCTATAGACACCCAAACCCAAAGCCCCAGAGAGGTGCTGAGTGAAAACACATTTCATTGAGTTGGGGTTTTGTTGCAAAATAGATAAACTTGCACGGTTTCCAGGCCAATGGGACTCATACTGCCGAGAGGTTGACCAAGTTGGCAGTGACTTCTGGAAGTCTCTCTGTGGCACTGGAATGAGTTGTTTCATTAGGACTAGCCCTCAGAGGAGAACATGTGAGTGGGCCAGGAAACTGAGTGAACCAAGTCCCCCAGAACATTGCGTTGTAACACTGGGCATTTTTCCATACCCCAGGGGCCTTTGCCCCAGAAGAGATCATGGCTTGGCAGTGATACAGAATGGAGGTTCTGAGGCAGCACAGCGAGGAAGGGAAGCTGCTGTTGCTCTCCCTCCATTTTAAAAATTATTGCTATATACATACAATAGCATAGTATGATATCTACCCACTTAGAGTCCACAGTACAATTGTTTTCAGATGATTCACAGAGTTATACACCCAACACTACAATCCAATCGCAGAATATTTTTATTACTATCCCCCAAAACACCCCTGCATTCGTTATTACCCCTATTCTTATCTAGTCCATCTCCTGGCAACCATCTGCCTGCTACTATCCCTGTGAGTTTGGAGCTTAAGACATTTTGCATCAGAGCCATGCCATGTCTTTCATCCTTTATGGGTGATTCATGCTATGGCATGTGCCAATGTTTTCTTCTTTTTGTGGCTGCATAGTACTCCACTGACTCAAAAAAACACGTTTATTTTGTACCTTTGCTTTTTAAATACAGAATTTAGAAAATATCCGACACAATTGTGCTATCTTTGGATACACTGGCTTTAACATAGTAATGCCTAAATGTCGATCACCAGTTCCTCATGGGGCATTGATGACGTTCTACTGCTGGGTTCTCCATTCATCTGGGTTTTGTCTTCTGCTGCCTGTTGAGAGA
Source organism: Eospalax fontanierii (assembly GCA_035773235.1). Lineage (NCBI taxonomy): Eukaryota > Metazoa > Chordata > Mammalia > Rodentia > Spalacidae > Eospalax > Eospalax fontanierii. Next base: position 43,551,134 of record CM069524.1, read on the forward strand.
GGCTCTGTCTGTGTCCTGGGCTAGGTGCCATGCTTTGTCAGGCATGTTTTTCACCCAAGAAGCAGGGTTTCTGAGCTCATTGCTGAGGAAAGGGGTCTGCTGTGGGGCTTGGGCATTTTGTAAGTTTCCCAAGGCTGACATTCCTGTGGGCTGATGGATTGTGGGCTGAGTGTGAAAAGACTCAGTCTACTGTTTGAAATGTTCTTTGAGGGAGTGTATTTATGTCCTCCTGCCATTTGGACCTGTAGTCACATCACCTGGCGTCCCCAGCACAGTATCTGTTAATCACCCATGTAGGTGACAAGGACGCAGCAAAGGACTAAGGTTGAGCCAGCACCCCTCCTAGCGTGGCCTCCCGTGGGCTCAATGAAGACATGAGTGTGGCGGAGATGATGTCCACACCGGGCAGAGGTAGCCAAGCCCAAGTCATCATGATTTTCAGAAGGTCCCACGGGTGGGCCACCTGCTCTGCACTGGGAAGAGGCACCTTCACCTGTTGTTTGGAGGGTACCCTCTGGTGGCTCCCTAGAAGAACAAACACAGTCCCAGTCTCCACCAGAGGAGCCAGGCTGCAGGGGTCTGAGCAGAAGAGAGGCAATGTCCTCAGGACAGGCTACTTTGCTGCTCAGCTCTGTCTTCTTGGCACCTCGCTGGGGACCACCCCACAGGTGCGACCTTATGTTAGAGCCCTCTCGTAATGTCCCTGCATTGCCGCAGTCAGTTTACAGGAAGTTTGCTGGCTCTGATTATGACAGTCCCTCCTTTCAGAGCTCTGAAGTCCCCTGAACCAACACATCCAGAAAACTGAAATTCAAATTTTCTCTTCTTCAGTTGTTCCTTGCTAAGCAGAGAACACAGACCAGAACACACACCACATAGGTCTATGGGAAGAGTTCAGGCAGTCAGGGATGCTGAGCAGCGTCAGAGCAGCCAGAGATGGAAAGTGGGCTTGGTGGCAGGACTGGAGGACAGGCTATACTATCTCCTGCAAGTAAACGGACAGGCTTCCAAGTGTGGCCTGGCCTCTCCTGGCACCCTGGGAGATGTGAACTTCCCCCTCGATTCCTGGATTTATTTGGGGGTAATGGGCTTTGGAAAGGTTGCAGGAGGTTGAGCCTGGCCTGACACTGAAACTCCAGCCAAGACCAGAGGGACTTGGGGCTGCTGCTGGAGCCCCTTAGATCCTGTCTTCCCTGGGATCTAGTGCCACCTGGAGATCTGCATAGTGACCGCTCTCCAGTCCCTTAGTGGACGCAAGACTGTATCTTCCTCCCTGCCTTCCTGTGCAGCTTGGTCTGAGTGTTTTGGGCCACCCTTCCCCAAGGCTCTGCAGAGGATGCCTTGGGGCACATACAGACCATCCCTGAGGAATAGTCTTGTGCTATGTTCACAACACAGTTTGAACAAACCAGCCTACTGGAGAAGTACAAGTATTCCTCAGGCTATCCTGAGCAACAGTTCATCAGGGGGTTCACTTACAAGGGATCTCCTCCCCCTGTCTGTTCTCACTGCACCAGGCTGTCCTCCAGGCCCCCAGACACCTAGGCTGGAGGTGCAGCCCCACAGTGGCTAACTGCCCTTTGTCCTTTCTACCAAACTGCACTGTGGAGTTAATGCTTGATTGACGCCATACTTTTGGGTCCATCATATTATGCAAGCGACAAAGACATCAGGAGAACTTGTTCTGTTCCAGTTACGTTTCCATCACTGTGATCAAATAGCTGGCAAGAAGCAATGTATGGCAGGAAAGACAGATTTTGGCTCACAGTGTGAGGGGACAGTCTGCCATGATGGAGAAGGCATGGTGGGAGGAGTGGGAGGCTGCTTGCTTACATCTGAGACGATTAGGAAGCCCTGAGTGCACAGGAAATGGGACCAGGACTGTAAGGCCTGCTCCCCAGTGATCTATTTCCTCCAGCTGTGCATCTTCTTCCAAAAATTTTACAACCTCTGAAAGAGTACATATCATCAGCACGTGACCAAATATTCGGACTCATGACCCAAGAGAGATGTTTTGCATTCAAATCCTTTCCTTCCTTCCTTCCTTCCTTCCTTCCTTCCTTCCTTCCTTCCTTCCTTCCTTCCTTCCTTCCTTCCTTCTTTCTCTTTCTGTCTTTCTCCCTCTCTCCTTCTCTCTCTTCCTTCCTTTCTTTCTTTTGGGGAACAGGATTCTTAATACCAGGTCTCACTACGTAATACTGGTTGGCCTGGAACTTGCTATGTAGATCAGGCTAGCCTACTTCTGCCTCCTGAGTGCTGGGATTAAGGGATGTGTCACTATGCCAGGAAACATGGCGTTCTTTCTAGGAAGCATTTAATCACCCAGCCTTCCCTGCTCCCCCAGGGCAGGAAGGAAGCAGGGACCTGTAGCAGTGGAGACCAGATGGGGCACAGGCACTGGAAGACACTCCAAGAAGGGTCTCAGTGCTTTTCAGGCTAAAGCCACAGAAAATTGGATCTGCATACCTCATCCTCTACCAGCCCAGAGGGGCCTCATGTTCAGGGACAACTTTAAGCCATTCTGGGGGAAAAAAAAATGGCGAAAGAATAAAAGAAGAAAGTTTTTGTTTCTAACTTGATGAAGGGGCTCAGGTGATGGAGTGCACTTCCCTCCCGGGGTGTTTCTGCGAGGAACATAGCCCACCTAGGGGCTCCCTTTCCTTGAGCAGGGAGCCTTCACTTTTGTTTTTAAATTCCACACTTCTCTGAAGCAGTTATCGGTACTAGCTGGGCCCTTCCCTTGCCTGGGGCGGGAAACTTTTATTTTGACTGGTTGGATTTCTTTTTTCTCCCTTAGAATCTGCTCCTTTATTCCCAAATGTAAAATTCAAGCTTCAAAGCAAATCCCCTCCCCACTCAGAGCCAAATAAGGCAAGAATCTACACAAAGCCCAGGATTGTTGGGGTTTCTAGTCAGGTTTCAGCCAGGCCCAGGCCGGCATTCCAGACATAGTGCAGGCCGTCCCTACCTTCAGGCACTTAGCAACACGCTGCATTTGAATTTGCTTAAAACTATTAAGAAGTAATTAAGTAGTTACAGGGTCTTTTTTTTCAGCCTAGCGGAGGCTGGGAAGGGAGGTGGGCTCAGTGAAAGGGAAATAGCCCAGCCTCCCGGCCTCGCTTTCCTTTGAGCTGACCTTGCACGCTAATAAATTCATCCTGTATTTTTTCTGCCACTGCCAATTTATGGCCTACAGGAAACTAATCTTGTACAATGACTACCTTCCTGTACTTAGTTCGTAAGTAGAGCCAAATGGATTTGGTGGCGGAAGAGCTCCCCAGCAGTTCCCGGGAAACAGTGCTGAGCCCAGCAAGATCTGATAGGGGCTGCTGCTCTCACTGACTCTGTATAATTAGGTTCCTGTTTTGGCTGCCCAGCACTTAAGAACAGAAAATAAAAAGCAGCCCTTAGGCCACGCCTACCACAGTGGTTTCAGTTCCAAGCCTGAAAGGAAGATGGTGTTTGTAACATGCTGGAGAGACTCAGTGTAGGGAAGAAAATGTGCTGTGCACAAGGACCACCAACATGTCACCAGGGTCTTTGATGAGCAATAAGACTCTGCTTTGGGACTTAAAAAAATGCTCTTATAGGAGCAAATTCTGAAATGAACTAATAAAAGATTGTTTTTATTTCAGAGCTGAAGCATTCTTTAACAGGAAGAGAGAGGAGAAAGGAAGGGAAAGGTAGGAAGAAGAGCTGGAGGGCGGGACAGGATAGAAGGAAGAGGACAGAGGGGAAATTATCTTCCATAAATTGACTAGACCGAGGTGGATTAAAATGCAGGTATGTTGACAAAAGACTGGGAACATGCAATATCTAGAGTGTGTATGTGTGTATACAGTCAAACATGCTTGTGATTGTGTGTGTGTGTGTATGTGTGTGCATGAGCCTGCATGGAACTTATCAACTGGGCTAGACTGACTGGTGAGAGAGCTCCAGGGTTCCCCTGTCTGCTCCCCAGCACTGAGGTTACATGTGTGTGCTGCTGCACCCGGCTTTTATGTGGCTGCTGGGGATCTAATGTGAGCTCCTCAGGCTTGTATGGAAAGTATTCTACCAACCGTGCCATCTTCCCAGCTCTGACATGCGATATCTTTCTGATCTACTGAGAAGAGAAGATAGAAAGCGGGCAGGCAGGCATATGAGGGCAGGGACCCCAAAAGCAGCAGTTCTGCAAATGCCCTTGGTTCTATGGGCAGGAATGCCAGAAGGGACCTCTAGTTTCTTATCTCCTTCTGCCTTTGGGCAAAACATAAGGGCCAGGACAAGAGCTCCGGTCCAGGCAGTGATCCCTTCTCGTGAATGACTTGGAACTGGGTCTCCAGATTTTCATGGTAAAAATGGGTTATATCTATTCCCCGATTTCCGTTCACCCCCTACATGGTTTGGGAGTTACATCTTCAGAGGAGGAAAATGTTCTAGTAAAGAATGGAATCTACATATAGGACGACCAGTGCCACTGTCTCCTCCCTCAAGAGTTGGCAGGTCCAAGACTGGGCCAAGGGACCACTTCTGAGGATGGTGGCACCAGTCCAGGAAGGTGGGCTCACCTTGAGCCTGCTAAAGAGATGGGCAGAATCACTGTGCTTTTAATGAGACAATGTACTTTTCCTTCCCAGAATTCCTAACCCTCTCTTGCTTACAAAATGTAGTCATGCTGCTTGGTAGTCCGACTGCTCTTCTGAATTACTCAGGAAAGTGTAACTTTCACTTTCTTCTTTCTATCTGTGTTCTAAGCATGTTTTCCTTAACACTGTGGGCTTTCTTCCTCTTTCTGTACAGCGTCCTTCCCCAGCATGAGGTTGCCTCTCTGCCGTGTGAGTGATTGACCTCCATGTGGTCTTAATACATGCAGTGGAACTACTTTCCTTTTCTCCTTTGGGCAGTTGCTGAGATTTACTATTTGCCTTCCTTGGGGTTTTTCTTTTAAATGCTAATGAAATTGCCTTGAAATTTTGTTTGGGTCTGTTCTTAAATTGTTCTTGAATTCTTTTATTAATAAGTCTAAAACCCCAAGAAGGGACCCCAATTTCCCCAGGTATCACTGCAAATACTGTGTGTGACTGAGCGGGGAAACAAGTGTGTGCTTTAGAGGAGCTGAAAGAAATCTCTGAAAAGTTTCTGGCTCGCCACGGCCTCTCTGAGGCTCCCCATGGCCTCTCTGAGGCTCCCCATGGCCTCTCTGAGGCTCCCCATGGCCTGGCTGAGGCTCCTTATCTCACAGTTAGGAGCAGCACTTCATGCCCACATTGATGGCTTTGTGAACTGTGCCTACTTATTGCTTTATGTTGTTCTAGAAATGCAATGAAGTTGATGATGCAGAGAGGGTGGAGTCTTCTACACAAAGGCTGACAACATCTCCATGACCAAGATATGTGGGCAGAGATGACCCACAGCTGGGTCAGATGAGGCATGTCTCTGTTACTTTTTAGTCCAGCTAGGTAAGGACTCCTGCTTAGATGTGCTGGCTGACAATCTCAGGCTATAGTCCAGGCCTGTGGGTTTCCCAGAAGTTCTGTGGGACTTGATTGGGCTTCACAACTGGGACTGGGAAGGATCACACGTTATCATGAAATATCATGGACCCAGTTCCCTAGGGCCTCGGGTCCCTGTAGTCTCTGAGGCTGACCAGATTTACTAGCTGTTGCAAAGCTAGAAGCAAATGAGGCTGGGGTCAGAGAGAGACTGCTTCCTCCAGAGGTCATGCATGGGATGTTTACCTCTCAACTGTACTTTCCCCAACTATAAACGTAAATCCAGTGGAGGAGGAGACAGAATGCAGTGATATAAAGGGGGGAGGTGAATCACGGAGTAGGAAGGAGTACATGGGTTGGGACTGGGAGGGCAGGGCAGAGGGGGAGTGTGTGGGGATAACCAACACTAAAGGCCTTTGAAAAAGTCATACGGAAACCTACCACTCTAGAGGCTACTAAAAATATATACATCTACAACGGAAAAGGAGTTAAGTGGAATTAACCTATAACAGGGGGACAATGCCCCTACCAGAAACCTCAGACTAACAAATAAAAATCCCAGTGCCAGGAATGGACTGTCTCTTTTTGGAGCTGTTGACCAGGCGGGGGTCTTATAGATCCTCCAACAATGTTGGCTACTGTTATTGCTCTTTGCTCCCCACCAGGACTTGATTGTAGACCCTATGGTTGAAATCATTGCATACATGAGATATAGAACAGACAAGGAGAGATTAAGCTGGCTTGAAGCTTCATCTCTATTGGCTAGCTTTCGTAGTGTTAGAAGGTGCTATGCATGCTACCAGAAGGGAAAAGTAATCATCCACCTTGTCCAGCGGTGAACCCTGTGAGCTATAGTCATGCCTGGCCTGCCAAGACATGCCCACTGGTGCAATGTTGGCACAAATGTGGTGGGAGCAACTCGCCATTTTCTGAGTGGATTTAAGGTCTTCACAAGATGGAGCCCATATTCTGTACTGTTATCAGGTCTAAGAACCTGTGACTAGACAGGTCACAGCACTGGGGACAGCCTACTACTATTATTCTGCTAAGTGGACATAGTATTAAACTGACTCCTAATGATTTATTGTTATACCCATAGATTAATTCATCTCTCAGTTCTTATCAGAGAAGCTTCTTGCAGTAGATGGTGACTAAAACAAAGACCCACAACTGAGCTCAGAGAATTAGAGACTGTGGAGTGCTGAGCCCTACATGGGACACCTATATCACATCCTCTCTTCCCAAGGTTCAGGGATCGTTGAAAAATCAGGGCTGGAGAAATTGTAAGAGCTAGAGGTGGTAGATGGCTGCAAAAACCAGTGTTTTCCAGACAATGGGGCAGTTACACAGATGAACTCACAGTAGGAGTAATAGCATGTGCAAGGCCTACACAACCTCAAGCCAGACAAATGACCATTGTGGAGGTGGGGACGTAGGCAAGAAGCCCCAGCCCTAGCCAAGGAACTATTGGCAATTGATAGCTACTGAGAGAGGGAAAGTCAGTTTTCTTAAAGAATGTGATACTGGGTAGGTTGACCAGGATCCAGAGAGAGGACTCACATCCAACCCTCATTGAGGAACAAAAATTATACTCAATAGGGTTTCAAAAAATGATGATATAGGGCATGAAGAATGGGAGTGGTATCACAAGGTGAAAGTGGAGATGGGGACAGGGATCCAAAATGTTCTAAATACAGTGTATGAAATTCTCAAAGAATCAAATAAAAAAGAAGAGAAATATTTATAAGTATATACAGAAATACAAACACCAATAACAGTACAAATAACTCCATATCTGCTCTGGGACTTTGCTAGATTAGATGAAACTTAAAATCCCAATAAGTTATCATTGATTCTCTTTATATTATTTCTCTTTTCAAAATCACAAATAAGAGTGAAAGACTTTGTGAAAAAAAGGAAGACCATTAATACCTGACCAATAGAATCCTATAAAGATTGGAAAGTATGAGAATAAAATGATAAACACATATGACATCACTGATCTCATAACTTTAAGTAAAAATTCTTTATATTAGTCACCAACCTACCGATTTACCATTATTAATATTAATAGGCATATTGACTGGTTTAAGCAGTGTCTTTGAATGGTGGAAATACCACATGTTGTAGGAGGCACTGAATGATCTAGAGTGGATTAGAATAGTCAGACAAAGATTATCGGAAGTGGCTGCCAGGAAGATTCCAGAAGGGACTTCGTTCGTGGTCTCCCTCCACATCCTGAAAATCACCAGGTCTCAGGATTTGTGCCTTCAGTTTTTAGGATATGTTGTAGGTTCAGTTGTTTCTCTATGCTTTGTCTTCTTTAGGCATTGAGTCTAGACATGAACCAAGAATATAGTGCCTAAGGAAGACTGCATTCTCTCTGTAGGTGGCCAAAATGGTTCCTGATGTCTATCAAGGGAGAGAAGGGCAGGGCACAGGCTGGGCCACCTGCCTCCAGGGACAGTGAAAATATAAGACAGGTCTGCTCTGTGGGAGGCTTCTCCTCTGACTCATGGCTCATTACTTGTTGAGGTCACAGATTCAGAGCCTTCCGTTCTAACTTTATTTAGCCTCTTCCTTCCTGTCCTAAGGCATGCTTTGGGACCGTATCTTTGAAGGCGTTGACAGGTACCATGAATTGCAGACTGAACACATGGAGTGACTTGTGGATGTCCCCTGAATCCAGTAGTCTCCTGGTTCAGCTCCCCCTGCTGCCCAGGAGGAACCTTAGTCTGGGCTGTTCTAGGTGTCTAGGAGACATCCCTGGCCTCAGGCTGTTAACACGTAAGGCAAAGCAGATGAACTCCTTCCTCAGCCAGCATTGCCATGTAGCTCTGTATCCATGGCAATATTTCCGATGCATTGCTTCAAGATACAGTTGATGAAATGGTTCCGATGAATAGAACAGCTTTGTGCTTAGCCTTGGATGCTGTCAGTCTCCAAATGCTTAAAAGAAAGAACCCCCCTCAAACGGCGAATAACGGATGGGAACTCCCAACTCCCGAGTATGTTACAGACGAAGATTGGGTTGTGACAATCTGCAGCTTTACTTCACTGAGTGGGATGATAAAGAATGAATTCAAATCACAGGATTTGTGGGGGTGGGGAGTCTGTCCCCCAGGAGAGTGAGGAGGTCTGCTAGGAAATCAGTCTGTGAGTGTCAGAGGCCGATAAAAGCTGTCCGTTACCTCAGGCTGCATGAGAGTGAGCAACCCTGAAATGTGCTCACAGTACTTTTGCTGCGAAGGCCTTGGATCATCAGGACAGTGTCAGTGAACATAAGTGTGCAAAGAGAAAGGCTGCTCATCTGTCCTCCTGTGTGGAGGCTGAATCAGTAGACTCAGGAGTAAAGGAGGGAGGTTTCCAGGGGCAGGAAGTGTGTGTGTGTGTGTGTGGTGTGTAGTGAAGGGAAGAAAAGCGTTGGTGACTGAGGGACAAAAACAGTCAGGAGTCAGTTCTATCACTGTGGGATAGCTGCAGCCAGCTGCAATTTATCACGTATTTCAAAATAGCTAAAAGAAAGGACTTGGCATGTTCCCAGCACTAGGAAGTGACCACTGTTTGAGGTGGTGGGAATGGTAATCACCCCGTGTGGAGCACGGCATTGCACACGTGCTAAAATACCACACTGTACCCCAGGAATGTGCGTGGTTGTTATGTCAGTTAAAAAGAAAATGAGCCTAGGCCAGGCCTGGTGGTATAGGCCTGTAAATCCCTGCTACAGAGGAGGATGAGGAGGCAGGAAGATTGCAAGTTCATGACCAGCATGGGCAATTTGGTGAGACCTTGTCTCAAAATAAAAGTGAAAAGATGGTTGAGGATACAGCCATGTGTTAGAGTGTTACCTAATTTGTAGAAGGCCCTAGGTTCCATCCACAGTACCCCAAAGTAAAACAAATATAAACACAGGAAAAAAAAATCTAGAAGGCAGAAGTTAGGCCTTCACCGCAGGTCAGCAATGAGAATTCCACAAGCTGCTTGTGAGCTGCTTCCCTGTTTCTTTCTGTTGGGTTCCTCCTCTGTGAAAGACAGTACTCTTCACTCCACAGGATCACTGTGAACTGATGGGCTGTGCTACTCACATTACCAGGGGCTCCTGGAAGGGTCATGTGACATGGTGTGCATAGAGGACTTAGCACAGGGCACAAATGGTAGCCTTGGCTATTTTTAGTATTGTCTTTGTCCTCTGTGCTAAGATCCTCTCATCTCTCCTGGATGAATGTTCATTTGACAAGAGTCCAAGGACAGAAGTTTCTTGCTCCTCTCTGGTGGGGCCAGTTGGTCTTTTCCAATCCTCCGGGACTGGCAGCTGACAGGGATCATCCACGGGGCTCACTGTCCTTTATTTAGGATGCTGGCAAGTCATGAGGGACTCATAACTGAGCAGTGTGCTGGCTTTGGGGACTGTGCCTTCCTTGTTAAGCTGAGACTCGGCTCGTGTGACCTGGGAACACTCCAGGTCGGAGCTGTGGTGCTCGTGCAACAAGCACACCCCAAGTAGGTTCAGGCTGCTGAAGTTCCCACGGAGTTTCAAAGTCTTTATTCTCTCTTTACACATGAACGTACCAGTTTTCAGTAGCAGAGTCAACAGGATCAGAGAATCCCTTGGGCTCACTGACATGCTGGTTCTTGGACTCCACTCATGCCTGACCCGCCCCTGGCCCCCCTTTAAAACAAAGGATGCTTCCAGAGACACAGCCTGCATTTAGCTGTCAAGCTTCCTTGCCCTCTGACTCCCCAGATTTTGGAGACTGATGCTGCTGATTTCTGCATCTGGATCTGTCTGATGTTTCCTGTGACTGGTCCACATGGAACATTTATGGCAAGAGAGGCCAGGACTGACCCTGTGGCTCCTACTTTCAGTCCCTGTGTGAGCAGCACCACTGATTCAATCTGTGACTCAGGTTGGGCTGTGATTTCTCACTGTTCCCTTCCTAGTCAGTATAATTATACTACTTCAAAACCATGCCAGTATCTCGTTCCCAATCCAATGTGTAATTTAGTCATTTGTGTTTTTATCTGATGCAGGACGGACTTAGGGCTTTCTATTTTATTCAGCGATGACAATCTGATGTTATCATTACTTATGTCGAGGCTTACATTTCTTTTTTTTTAACTCATTTTTCAATTGTCTATAATAATGGATTTCATTATGACATTTCCATACATGTACACAATGTGCTTTGATCATGTTCGCCCCTATTAGCCTCTCTTGTCCCCTCCCTCTCTTCGTAATTTCTTTCTCTTTTCAGTCGTTCTTCCTTCTGTTTTCAGCATGTTCACTGCCTGGATTTGGGAGACTCAGGGAATGGGCACTCTTCTAGCTGCCCTGTGTGCCTGTGCTCCAAGCTCTTCTAGCTGTTGAGGCCCATCTTGAACCCCCCTGCTGGAGACACCCATTGGTGGTTTCTCCAAGGAGAGTCGATTCTTGAGAGGAGAACGGGATTCAGATGTCCCTGTGGGTACTCTAGAAACCCACTTGAGCAGGGAGATCACAGCTCTCGCCACGTGTTGACACACCACTGGTGCTTGCAGACTTTCCTGTGTCCTCTTTATGAAGAAGTGTGTCTACAGGTTGGATACTCAGCTTGTTCAGGGCCAGCCTTTGGGTTTGTTAAACATTTCACTATGAAGTCACTCCCTTAGAACCACACATACAGTTGGAACTGAGGACCACACAGGAAACCAGCAGGAGGTATTCTGAGTTCAGTGTCACAGGATAAGGAGTCAGGAAGCATGACGGGGTGTGTTAGCTATGTCCACATCACATGACAGAAACAACATGGGAAGAAAGTGCTTTCTATGCAAGCATGGGGACATGAGTTCAATTCTCAGAACCCATGTTATAACACATATATGTAATTCCAGTGCTGGGGAGGCAGAGACAAGTGAATCCTTGGGCCTCCCTGGCCAGCTAGCCTTGCCTACTTGGTAAACTCCAAGCCAGTGAGAGACTCTGTCTTAAAAAACACAGTAGAGCAAAAAGCCAAGATGGTTGTCTCTTGTAGAACAAGACCTGAGGTTGCCATTTAGCTTTCACAGACTTGTGCATGCATGTGCACATATACCCACATGCATGCACATACAAAAATCTAGATAGAGTGGGAAATCAAATATAGAACAAGAAAAATGAAGATCTTTGTTAGAACATTAACCTTGAGAAGGTGCTTTCTAAATGCTAACCCCGCTGAAGGAATCTGTACATCCAAATATGTAAAAAGTATATTCAAACATGTAGAGTAACAAAAACTAAAAACAAGGACAAAATTAAAAGACAGTTCAGTAGTTAAGAGAGCTAGCTGCTCTCGCAGAGGGCCCAGGTTCAATTCCTAGCACCCACATGGTGCTAACAACTGTCCATAACTCCAATTCCAGGGGAATCTGACACCTCTTCTGACTTCCGTAGGCATTGCATGGCATGGTTACACTTGCATAGATGCAGGCAATACACTTATACACATAAAATAAAAATGATAAATAAAATATTTGAGAAAGACAATTACAAAAGGTTAAATACTTTTAATAGGTCAGAGGGCACAAAGAAACAGATGTCTAAGGTGAACAAATATAGAAATTTAGTATGATTTAAGACTCTAGGTCCTGTTGGGTGTGGTGGCACAAGACTTTAATCCCAGCACTCAGGAAGCAGTCAGGTGGATCTCTGTGGCCAGCCTGGTCTACATAGCAAGTTTAAGGCCAGCTGGGCCTACAGAGAGACTCTGTGTCAAAAAGACAAAAAGGACTCTAGGCCCTCATATATTGTATTTAGAATTGGAGCTAAATACAAAGACAAAGACACACATACCGTACCACACATAGATACACACACACACACACACACACACACACACACACACATACACACTGATAGCTGTATTAATTTGCTTCCCATGGGAACCTTTTTGTCATCTACATATATCCCATAGCATATTACTTACAATAAATATACATAGCAAAATATTCTTTTACAAGTTGTCAGTGGCCCTATATGTGCATAGTAGGTCTTTAATCAATCAATAACAAAGGATGCCTGCTCCAAAAGATAGTTCCAAGCATAAGAACACTAAAAGCACAATTGGATATAGCCATGAACTTGACCTAGGATCATAAAAGCACTGCTCGGCTCAGTATTTCTGTTCTATTTGATATCTGTTGCTGTTAGGAAACACTGACTAAAAACAACTTGGGGAAGAAAGGGTTTATTTAAGTTAATAACTCCCAGGTCACAATCCATCACTGAGAGACGCCAGGCAGGAACTGAAGGCAGGAACCTGCGGGTTGGAACTAAAGCAGAGACCATGGAGGAGCACTACCCACTGGTTTGCTTACCCTTGCTGACTCTACTCTTTTTCTTTCTTCTTTGCTTTCCTTCCTTCCTTTCTTTTTTTGAATCAATGTCTCAAATATATAGCTCTGGCTGGCCTGGAACTCACAGAGAGCTACTTGCCTCTGCCTGGAGTGTGCTGGGATTAAAGAGAGGGCTGGGCTTCCTACAACAATTAGCAATTATCAAATTCCTTAAGCAGTTATGGTGGCACATGTCTTTAACCCCAATACATGTGAGGCAGAGGTAGCAGACCTCTGCAAGCCAACCTAGTCTGCATAGTGAGTTCCAGACCTGCTAGGGCTGCTGGAACAATCTGTCTCAGAGAGGTTAAAAAGAAAATGGCTCAATTGCTTCACAGACATGTGCAAGGCCAATCCAGTGGGGGACATTCCTCAACTGATGGTCGTCCCTCTTCCTAGGTGACTACGGTTTGTGTCAGGTTGACAAGAATTAACCAGCACATCATTTCCACAGCATTGTGTTCCACTGCATGTGGTCATCATAAAGCCTGAGTTAGGTGCCAGCATCATCATCATCATCACTGCCATCACCACTACTACCATTAACATAATCATATTCATCACTATCAACATCATTATCACCATCACCATCACCATCATCACTGTTGTTATTGTCATCCTCATTTTGTGAAAAGGGAATCTAAGTGGGGGCTTGGCAAAGATTTCTTATGTCAGGTAGTGGCAGAACTCACACCCACAATTGGTTGTGGGTTACCTCAGGGTACCAAGCACCTGCACCTTGATGTCAGGAATCATTTCTGCGTCCCAATTTTAGAACTGGCTGTGAGAACCCAGTATCTCCCCAAACTATCAACATAATTCTCTCACCTTAAAAACAAACAGTGTGATTTGTGAAAGGGGCGCTGTGCTCCGACTAACACAAAACCTCCACAGACGCACAGAAATGGAGAAGATTCTAAAATCACCCTTTCTCTCACTCCCTGGTATTTCCCCCAGCTTTGCTGTTTTAGAGCATACAATATCTTCTGACTTTTCTGACAGCCAGCTGCTGGGCTGATTTAGGCTTGAGTTGCCTTTTTCTGGCATCACCCTATAGCTTTGAAGATCTGATTTCCAGTCCAGATGTTACCATTAAACCCACACAGGCAGCCAGGCAGGCAGGTCTGCGTAAAGCTGCAGCCCCCGACCCCCTTGTCTGGCCATTCATCAAGTTGCTCTGGGAAGTGCTACCCGAGCTCTGGGTCACTACACGCTTTCTGCCGGGTCACTTATTTTTTTATGAAAAGTACTGAGATGAATAGGGAGGAACTCACGGCATCACCTGCTTACCAGCATCTCCAGCCTCAGGTCACAGCAGGGCATCCAGCAAGAGCAAAACTCATAGTATTGCTCATTTTTGCCCCAAAGTATTTTTCACAAAAGGAGAACACTTTAGACTTCATTGTTTTAAGTGTTTCTTCTCTGAAGAACCCATTGGCTGTACAAACAGTCCTCACCCACTGCAGCGTTTAGAAGAGTGTTTTGGTCTGACACGGGAAAGGAAGAGAAGAAAGAGAATATTGGAGGGCTGGGCTAACTCCTGCCTGAAAGACCACTGCCCCAGGACCAGGACCAGCTGCATGGAACAGTGTAGTAGGGGGTCTGTGGTGACTTGTCCATTGGTGGAGTTAATTTATTTACTATACCTTTCCAAGGAATGCTTTCAGAAGGGAAAGATTTCCTGACTTGCAATTTTTCAAAAAGAATATTTTACTATGTATATTTATTGTATGTAATATGTTATGGGATATATGTAGATGATAAAAAGGTTCCCATGGGAAACAACACAGTTATCAGTGTGTGTGTGTGTGTGTGTGCGCGTGTATCTGTGTGTGGTATGGTATGTGTGTCTTTGTCTACGTACTTAGCTCCAATTCTAAATACATGAGGACCTAGAGTCCTTTTTGTCTTTTTGACACAGAGTCTCTCTGTAGGCCCAGCTGGCCTTAAACTTGCTATGTAGACCAGGCTGGCCACAGAGATCCACCTGACTGCTTCCTGAGTGCTGGGATTAAAGTCTTGTGCCACCACACCCAACAGGACCTAGAGTCTTAAATCATACTAAATTTCTATATTTGTTCACCTTAGACATCTGTTTCTTTGTGCCCTCTGACTTACATCTCCCCATTTCCTCTGACCTCCTCCATGGCTACAACTATATTTTCTAACTCTGTACATTTGAATTTGGTCTTCCAAAATCCACATATAAACGAGATCACATGTCTTTTTCGTTTTGCATAGTCCTCCAGGCTCACTCATGCTGTAGCTAGTGGTGAGATCTTATTCGTTTTTAGGGCAGAATAATAGTCCCTTGTATGCAATGCCATTCATACATTGGCAGACACTGGTGGCTGGCCTGTCTTGGTTGTAGTGAGCCTGGAAGTCTGGGCATCCTCACCAGGTGCTGAACTTACTTCCTTTGAATGTATGTCCAGAGGGGCATTGCTGGGTTCTAGGATAGTCCTATCTTTAACTTCTTTAGATACTTCCATCCTGTTTTCAGTGGCTGCCTCAGTCCACATTCATAGGATCAGAAACATGTGTTCTCCACAGCATGTGTTCTGCCTCATCTGTTTGGTCCTAGACACTCCGCTGGCTGTCAGCTGGGGTCTCTTATGCTTTTATTTGCAGGTAACTGATGAAGCATGGTGCTGAACATCCTCTCTCGTTCCTGATAGCTGTTCTTAGTCTTTCGGGGGAATTGTCTACTTTGATATTTTGCTCATATTCTTTCATTGACATAAAATTACACACATCTATAGGCTACAGTTTATTAATCCAGTGTAAGTATTGGATGTGTAATGAATAAATCTAGGTAATTAGCATTTAATTTGTAACAGTTACATTTATTAATTTTCTTTGAATGTGTGTGTGTGTGTGTGTGTGTGTGTGTGTGTGTGTGTCAGGGGGAGTGCACACATGAAACAGCGTGCATGTGGAGATCAAAGGACAACTTGTGAGATTCCGTTTCCTGCTTCTACCATGTGGGTTCCAGGGATAGAACTCAGGTTCTCAGACTGCTGACAAGCCTTCTTACCCACTGTGTCACTTGACTGGCCTGGTCATTAGCATGCTAGCTTCTTAAACATCATGTTATTTTCTGTGTTGGACCTTCAAATTTGTCTTTCTAGGTCCTTATAAAAGACATAATGAAGTATTGTAACACGTAGTCACTGTCCTAGCTTGCTTTCAATTGCTGTAATTAAAAATACTTACTAAAACCAACTTGGGAAAGAAAGGATTTATTTTATCTTACATCTTCCAGGTCACAGTTCAACACCGAGGGAAATCAAGCAGGAACTCAGGGCAGGAACCTGGAGCCCAGACCTTGGAGGCATTCTCCTTACTGGCTTGCTTCTCTGGTCTGTGCTCACCCTGCTTTCTTAAAGGACCAAAGACCACTGCCCAAGGTTGACACCACCCACAATGGACTGGATCCTCCCACATCACTCAACAATTAAGAAAATGCCCCATAGACATTGCCACAGTCCAATCCAATGGAGGGAATTCCTCACCTGAGATTCCCTCCACCCAGGTGTGTCAAGCTGAAGCTATGTAGCATAGCCACTCATAGTGCTTACAAGGCTAGACCCGATTCCTCCCATCTCACTGCATTGTGTTCATATATCTCTGTACAATTTATAAATTTATATAATTGCTCACTTATTTTCTGAGTCAGGGTTTCTCTGGGTCACTGAGGTTGACTTCCAACTTGTGATTTTCCTGCCTCAGGCTCACTAGTTCTATGATAAGAAGCAATTGCCACCACACCTGGCATACAGTTTGTTTTTTTTCAATTAAAGTTTAGACTTGCTTCGAGACCCCAATAAACTACTGTAAGCTATGGGTCTGTAGAAGCCAAGAAACACATACAAAAGCTGCCTGTGCCTCCTAGACTTGTCTGGCTACTTCTCTGAATTAGATGAGTTCTGAGATGTTGGCTCCTTCTGTTCCAAAGACCCACTGTGTAAATGATGATCATGGTAGCAGAATCAGCACTACAATGCCCACTTTGAAACCAACGGGATTGCTATTTGATACATTCTTTTGTGACTTTTCCTGAGGAGACATCAACAAGTATCTCTTCACCCCAGATAAGGCTCCAGTAGAGGACAAAGAAAGGATTCAACCCAAGCCTAGCTTGGTGAAGCAGGGAGCTTACCAGTGTTACCTGCAGGAACACAGGTGAGTGCTGTTCACACAAGTGACTCAGAGTCAGCAGCATCACCGAAAATTACTCCCCCAGAATGGGTGACAACCCATTAAAACTTCATCCCCAGAATTCCTTGCAGGGCTTAGGGGCCGTGTGGCTGGCTGGAGAGTCCTCTCTCTGGTAACTGAGGTTGCTTAGATAACCTTGTGAATCTTGTTTCAGGATCTTGCTTCGCTTTGTAAAGTTCTATGTACTTCCTATGCTTTTCATGTTGTTTTTTTCTTAGTCCTGTGAGTTTTCCTCTTCCCATTGGGAGGGAATGTCTCAGGTCAGAGGAAGCAACTGTACACCGTACCTGAAACAGAAGGATCTCTGTGAACAAAGAAAACCTACGGGCACTTAATAGACTTTCTCCATGTTCTCTGGAAATGATGACTTTTAATACACCCTTGTTGAACAATGCTGCATTGATTATGCCCTGAGACAAGTGCCTGTCTCTGAGCCATGGCTATCATTTTTTGAAAGCTGTCAGGAGATATGCATGCACTAATGCAGTTAGTTGGCAAGAGCAGCTGTGTGTATCTGGACCCAAACTGTCAGGGACGAATTCCAGATCCAACAGTGATGATGTTCTCTCATTATTAGTGAAGCATCACCGACGTCAGAACTGAGTATCAGCGAGTCAGTTTGGAGCCTGGTTTGAGTTCATTTGACATCACCTTCTTCCTTGTTTTATACTGTTGTTCTAAAGTCCCAGCTGAAGCCCAGGGCTCTGTGCTCAGCCCAGCTCTGCTTTGGTGAGGGCACTGCTGTTTGCTCTCCTGAGATTTGTTCTTAGGGGTTTCTGAGTTTGTAGCTTACAAGAGCCATCCAGAGAAATGAACAGTTTTTTAATCCAGCTGATCCCAGGAAGCAAATGTACACTGCTGTGTGCAGAGCCTTCTGACTCTGCCAACTCAGACTCACATAGATATAAAAAAGAAAGCCTGCGTTTATGTCATTTGATATACAGTTTCAGATCAGAGAGAATTCAAATGCACCACATTCTGCCTGCTTCCCTCTGAATCTCCTGAGACCCCTTCCTCCTTCAGATTAAACACGTTCACCTTTAATATCATGCTTTTATAGAGCTTGGGTTTTCTTCTGTAGTATAAACCAAAGCTTTGTGCTGTGAGCCCAGGAACTCGGAAGCCTTTGAAGGTACAGTGTTTAGATCCTGATGGCGTTGCCTCAAGCCTAGGCCACTGCTCCACAGCTCAGCTGGCTCACGCATGATCACTCGGGAGACCACTTGCTTCTGATGCTACCAGAGAAAGTGAACAGCTGTTTTCTTTTGCATGCCCTTTACAAAGTCACGATAGAAGCAAAGCAGGAAGATGTCAGCCAGTGAGAAAGACAGGACCTAGGAGCCTCCAGCCTTCTGTAGAGAGCCAGTGGTCCCTCAGGGAGGACATGCCTCAGCTCTAGTCCTTCTCAGGAACCTAGGGGATACAGCCAGCCAGAGGATGTCTATGCTGCTACTGTCTACACAGCTCTGCTGTGCAGCTTGTTCTGACTTTCTAGAGAGACCAACCTCCTGAGAAAGCCTGACAGGTCCTTAAGGATCAAGACTTTTTGTTGTTTACTTTCTGAGATGGGACATCACTATTTGGCTTGGGCTGGTTTTAATCTTGTGGCAATCCTCCTGTCTCAGTCTCCTGAGTGCTGAGATTAAAGTGTGTACCATCACACCTGGCCAGATCGAGACCTTTGATATCTGAGATGAAAGCTTTCATTGCTGTGGGGCTACTCTGGGACTTGCTCTCATCCCCCTGCCCAGGTGAGGTGGCTTTCTCTGCCTACCTGCTTCAGGCCCGGGAGAGGCTCTGGAAGGCTCTTGCTGGTCTTCCTGCAGCAGGAGAGGGAAAATCAGATACCCTGGGTTCAGAGTCGAACTCTTCCTCTCATACTGGAAGTCAGCCTGTCATTTGAGTTGGAACTCCAGCCTGGTCTAACTCACCACACACCATCTATCAAGGTTCCTAGCTCCGCAGTCAGCCTGCCAGACTCACGGAGTTCATTCTGCCCTAATGGGACAAAGAGGCTTTGGCTCAGCTCGTCTCCAAAATCTCTGGGGAGACCTTTGACACAATTTCAGTGTGTCCAAATTCAAGCCGCTTCTGTTCAAATCAGTGGGTGCTTTCTGGCTTATCTACTATGAATATAGAAACACGCCCTGTCACACATTCTTGCACCAACACTCACATGCACATGCATACACAGAGACCCAGGGTCCCCTCTAGCATTGTATGACTACTTCTAGAACTCACGTCCCACCCCTACTTCTCTGACATTTGCAAGCCATCATCTCTACATCTTCGCCCTTTGCTTCACAAGTTGTTTCCTTAGGTCGCAGTCTCCCCCTTCCTCTGTTGCAAACTTATATTGAGATTCACAGGAACTTTCAAGAGCAGAACACCTTGTCCCAGTTGCAACACTGCTGTCATCACCATAGCTTCCTGGGACCCAAAGGGTCCTGCTGCCCTTGCACAGTCAGCTTCGTGTTCCCTCCTCCCCCTAGGAAGACGGTTCACAGTTCAGTGTAAAGCATGATAGTGTCTGTCTGTCTGGATGTGTCAGTTACTGTTCTCGTTGTCAGGACAACAATTAATTTTGCTAGGATCAAAGCAGCTTAAGGAAGGAAAGGCTTGTTTTGGCTCAGGTTTGGGATGCAGTCTATTACCGTGGGAACAGCATTGTGGTCGGAGCTTGAGACAGCTGGATACACGGTGCACTGTGTCCATAGTCGTAAACAGAGAGGTGAATGCCGATGCTCAGCAAACTTCTTTCTTTTTGTTCAGTCCAGGTTCCCAGCCCACAGAACAGTGCCACTCACATTCAGGGTGGGTCTTCTCACCTCAGTTAACCCGATTAAGAAAATCCTCGTAGGCAGGCCCACTGGCCAACCTAAGCTAGACAATTCCTAATTGGAACTTCCTTCTCAGGTGATTGTAGAGTGTGTCAAGCTATCAGTTCAGGAAAACCATCACAGATACCATTCATCCGTTTCTAGATAATATTTGCTAATTTTATTCATCTAGACGCAGTAGGTGAAGTAAGTGGTGTGTGGCTATGAACTTGACATGCCTTTTCCCTAGAGCAAACTTGTGTGGTAGAGAATTTTACACAGCGGCAGAGTTTGACTTTCAGGCTGGAGTGATGCTCAAAGGGTAAAGTGTTTGCCCTGGAAGTGTGAAGACCTGAGTTCAGATTCCCAGCACTCATGTAAAAGCAAGGCATGCAATGCATACCTGTAATCCCATACTGGGGATGGGGGTGGTGGTAGACACAGGCAGATTTCTGAGGCTTGCTGACCAGTCAGTCTAGCCAAACTGGAGAGCTCCGGACTCGGTGAGAGACCTTGTCTCATCAAATAAGATGGCGAGTGATAGAACACAGGAAGTCAGCTTTTGGCCTCTGTATGTACATCCATGCATGCATAAGAAAGTGTACCCATGTATACACATACACACTCCCAAATAATAAAAAAATAAGCTTAAAAAAATAAAAAGAGTCTGACTTTCAACATTTTTCAGATACCGGATAATAACTAGCTCAGGCAACCTAAAACATTTTAAGTGGATGAATTAAAATATGGTAATTTTCAAAACCACGAATATAAAAATACCTTAACTTTTCAAACAGAAAACTATATTTAGTAACAAATCATTGTATGTGGCACAGCTAAGGACATGCTTTAGTGGACATGCAGGGTGTAATTTGAACAGATCTTCACATTTAGCAAATGGTGGACTACTAAGCTTTGTATCAAGGGATACAAACCCATGATTATGGGGAGGGGGTGTTCACATAGGGCTATTGGGCTCTGTAGTCAAAGAAACAAATCTGTAATTATATAGGTCTTTCATCTAGTGAGGCTGTCTTCTGTATCTAGGGATATAGACTTGTGGTTATGGGAATCTTTCATGCAGGGAGGCTGACCCTTATTCAGGGATACAGACCTGTGGTTATAAGAGTCTTTCTTAAAATCTAAAACATCTTCAGATTTTGGCATCTTTGGGATGATCTGGCTCCAATGGCTTGAGGACACCCAGGTAGGATGCTTGTGTGGTAAGCTACACTAGAATGCTTCACATATTAATGAACAAAATAATCTGTGGTCATGTGTAGCAATTAAACTACTCAAGAAAATCATGTCTGTATATTGGATATAGAGTTGCCATGAGAGATCTAGAAAGACAACTTAAATAGGAACTACGAAAAAGCAGGTGTGTTTAACTATGATTTAATGAAGAAAAGGTCATTGTGTCTTTATGTGAAGATGAGTGAATTGCATATGAGTTTTTCTCTACCTTGAGAAGTTGTAAATTAATTATCCAACCTGAATTTTCACATGGGAAGGTGTTTAAGTCTTATAAGGAAACATCCTGTTCTCATAATGTAGCATCTGGAGATGCACCGACTAGCTACACTCTTCTGGGATCATGCAGGATGGAAGAACCCAACCTTGATTTTCTAGGGCTGTAGGGAAGAAATCTTAGATTTGGCATTTCCACGTCAGGGAAGGAAAGTCGGGGTTTGGCTGGGCAGGGCCCTGTATGATAGTCATGCTGAACATGCAGACCCCACATTTTTGGTGGCTACCAGGTGGCTGGTGTTGATGGTAAGGAAAGCAGACTTCGCTCTATGAGCACTTGAGTCTTGGTTCGTTGTTAGTGGCCATGAACTTGGGGCGTTGTTCTCAGAGTCAGTTTCTATGTGTTAAGGCTAAGGTACCGCCAGTCATTGATGTCATCCTCTAACAAAGACTCATGTGAAGCTTTTCTCACAGTGTCTGCTGCCACAAGTTGAGTACTTGATTGATGCTCCCAGGGGAAATCCACACCCCTGGATGACTTCCTATTCCGGTACTTTTAGCCTTGTGTCTCGGGCCTTTGACAATAAGGAAACACTTCATTTCCAGTTTGCAAGAGAAAGTCGTTGCTGCAAGATTATGACAGGAAATATAATTCTGACAGTCA
The DNA here is from genome assembly GCA_035773235.1 of Eospalax fontanierii. Classification (NCBI taxonomy): domain Eukaryota; kingdom Metazoa; phylum Chordata; class Mammalia; order Rodentia; family Spalacidae; genus Eospalax; species Eospalax fontanierii. The sequence continues at coordinate 43,573,132 of CM069524.1, forward strand.
CATTTTTTTTCCCTAGACTCCAGTTTCCTGTCTGTGAACTTGGGCGTTGCCGGGTTTGAACCTTGGCTAGTCGCTAGAGAGAGGCTTCAAAGGCCAGATTCCTAAGACAGCCAGAACTTTTCAGGACTTGTTTTATCAAAGTGACCCAAGTGGGGGTTCTGACTCTCCATTCTTTGACTCCTAATCCCTTTTCCCGAAAAGACAAATTGCTGCTGTTGACACAGCCATTCCAAATTCTTATCATCAGAAATCCAAGCATAATTGTGGAGGACAATTTTGGGGGCCAGGGATAGAGGGTCTGGAGGAGCCAGGAGATTAAGGAAGATTCATGGAGCTGCTGCTAATGAGACATTCTTTATTTTCTTCAGACAAGGGCAGGCGGCTGATGGGCACATGACAGCCCATGTGTCCTTGGTCCCAAGGACTTGTTTTTTTTTTTTAATAGGAAATCACATAAAGGTGGCTTATTGCCCAAATGGGCACTCTAACAGATTGCCTACTGTTATAGAACAGATTATATCATTGTTTACTTTTGGAGCCCCGGATATCCTGTGTCAGCCATTTTGTACTGACTCATAACCTTCCAGATGTTTAGTGTTAGCCTTCTGGGCCCATGCTAGAAATCCATGTCAATAGCCTTGATATCTTATAATGGTCAATATTATTCTTCTCATTTTTTCCATTTTTCAGATGAAACCAAAACAGAGACAGGAGAGTGCTATAAGGTATCATGCCTGGAAACTGTAAAGGTTATGCATGTCACCATTTAAACCTTAGTGGGCCAAGGGCTGGTTGGTATATTTTCTTATCAATGGATCATTATGACTCTTATCTGACATTTTACCTAAGCCATGTGTATAGATTTTCAGGTAGGAAAGGGCAGCGGATCTCCTTGTTTCTGACTACGTGCAGCTTTCCCTTGCCTGTTATTTGATGGGCAGAAGGGTTCACTGATCAGCTATTCACTGGGCATAGCTTCATTCTTACCTTACAATTGGGAGTATCCAATTTCCTGTCCTCTAACATCTGATGCAGCCCCCTCTTTCTGTGAAGTTCTAAACACTCTTCATTGGGCTGTTGTCTCATAGCAGTACAAACTCAGACTGGACTCTGAGCCTCTGACTCTGGATCTGTCCTAGGTCCAGGCCTTTCTGGCACTCGGTTCTGGAATGAAGTCAAGAGAGAAGACATGTGCAGAGAAGAAATTCATAGATGCTTCCCCTTTTTCCTCATTAGATGTTTCAGAAATAGACACTTCATCCTTTTGTGGGAAGATTACAAATGCAAGACTTTGCTCCTGCTCCTCCTCCAAGTCGGGGTTCCATGGGCAAGTATGTCTGCACTTATCTATCCACAGAGCAGCTGGCGTCTTTCATCTCTTCTCATTTTGTATGTTGTTATCTGCAGCAATGTTTACAGTCTGTAACATTTAACTATTATAAGATTAGTAAAAATAGGTAATTGGATGTTTTTCTATGTTTTTGTAAAAGAGGACTTTTTTTTTGTAATGGTTGCAGTCTTACTAAATGTGTGTTGAACAAATGAAAGAATGATTCCAGGGTCACATCATGACTATGACTGGAAACAGTCTTATCTAACAATTTGAATGCTTGTTTCAAATGTGTGTGTGTGTGTGTGTGTGTGCTTGTGTGTGTGTGGTGTATAAGTCTGTATGTGTGTATCTGCAGGTATCTTTCTTGATTGCGTTTCACCTTACTTTTTTGAAACAGTGTCTGTCATTCAACCTGGAGCTCATTGATTCAGCTAGACTGGCTGGCTAGGGAGCTCCAGGTGTTATCCTGTCTCTGCTCCCACAAAGTTGGGGTTTCAGCAGTACACACTCATGCTCAGCTTTTACCTGGGTACTGAGATCCAAAATCAGGTCCTCATTTTACCAACTGAGCTATCTATCTCCCCAGACCATGCATGTGGATTTGCTGAAAACTTTTTCTTCGAAAAAGCTTTAAAAAAATTGCAATAATTTTGGATTTTGAGGGAAGATTCTTAGAATCAGGCCAGAGAGTTAGTGTTAACAGTTTGTGTGATGATGGGTGCCTGTTAGAACCCAGAAAGGAACCCTGCACGATTACTTTTCATTCATCTACAGGTCTACTTAGATATCACTAGGTTTTTAAGTTGATGTTCCTTCATCTGTATTAGGATCGAACTCCGGATGCTACATTGTATGGAAAACAAATTGAGATTTTTTTTTTTCCTGAGGAATTAAAAGGGTAAAGCTTCCTTTTTAGAAAATGACAATTGGACTTTATAAGAAGTTGGCAGAATTATTTTGTAAAGAACAAGATAGTACCTTGTTTTTATGGTCCATTTAATCTCTGTTGCAGCAACTTAATTCTGCCATTGTAGTGCAAACAATGACTGATATAAGTCATGTGCATGCTGTGTTGCAATAAAACTTTATTTATAAAGACAGGTTGTAAGCCATGTCTCAGCAATAGGCATGCTTGTCATCCTCTAACTTTACTAATTTGTGAATCATCACCAAGCCCGATTTACTTGTTATTAAAATTTACCTTTTCATATTGCTACTAAAGCATTTGGATCTAAATTCAATGTACTTTGTGCCAAAGGATGTAAGTGGACTCTGTCTTGAAGTGCCCTGAATTCTCTTGACTAGAGATTTCTCTCTCTGCTTTTATGCACACCCAGAATCCTCATGCATGACACTTACCCATCATAATAGAACCTTAAGCTACTCATTTGTGATCATTACCATAGGATAAAGGTCTGGATTAATGTCTTCCATGGGGGACACTTTTGAACAGACTGTAAGTCTAGCTAATTCATTCTTTTTCATTGAAATTTACTTCTAATAAAATTCATTCACCTTTCATGTGATTACATTTGTATGATACTTCTTTGAGAAGTTCAGTGTTCATTTTGAGTTAATCTCTCTCTCTTTCTCTCTCTGTATGTGTGTGTTTGTGTGCTAGGTATATATTCTGGGGCCTTGTTCTATCATTCCTTTTTGTTGCTGTTGTTGTTAACAGAGAATTGAAGGAAAGATCCAGAGAATGCTGGAATCCTGTAATCTACATGCCCAGCTCCACTTTGGGATGGTTAATTCTCTTTTAACTTTGCAGGGCCATGGGAGAGCCAGATAGTTTGGTGGAATCTTTTCTGGGAGTATCTGTGAGAGTGTTTCTGAATGAGATTAACATTTGAATCAACATACTGTGGAAAACAGAGCAGTGCCCCTCTGATCTATTGAAGGACTGAACAGGAGGCCGAGTGACTCCTCCCCTTTGCCTGTGTCAAAGCTCTGGTAGTTGCCTTTTCCTGACTTTTCACTGAAACTGAAGGTGTTATAAAATTTTATAGTTAGAGGATATGGTTTTTCAACCCTGTCTCTTTCTTTGAAAATGTTTACTGATAGGCTTTGAGCTTTCTCTCGTCTCCAAATGTCCTTGACAGTCACATAACTCTTCATTTTTTCATATTGGAGAGACCATGTCCATGATGGGTTCTTTTGTAGGTTTCTGTAGGTTTTCAGTGTGCTGATTAGATCATATATACAATCCAGCTTGTATTTAGAGATTGATACAGCTAGAGAAAGAGACTTTCCCAGAGTTATAAGGCGTGGCTAGCTTTTGGCATGTTTGGAGGACAATAAAACAACAGTAAAAAGGAATTTCTAAGAACATCCTTGACTTATGAATAATCTCATTTTACTTCCTGCTTGGCCTGTCTAAGAGCAATTGATCCTCCTGGGAAGGCCCAGGCTCCCTGAGTCCCTGGGATCAGGCTGGTGATGGGAAGATAGGAGGTAATTGGTGAGTTTCTCTGGGGAGCCCTCAGGCTACTTCCCCTGCCTCATCTGTGAAGGACAACTTGGAGGCCTGATGTAAAGAAGGATCCAGGAGATAAGCAAATACCATCATAGGAGCATTTATGGAGTGCCCGATATAATCGTTACAAGAAAGAATGTGAAACTATATTTAGACTGACATTTACTTTTAAACGAGAGGTTTTTAATACTTTTAGCTCTCTGGGAATCTCCTGGTCACCATGGATTAAATATCTAGGGGCAAAAACCAACCAACCAATCAAACAAACAGATAAACAACAAACAAAAAGAGTTGCATGAAGTTTTGCTTAAAATTTTAAAGGTTTCTTGAACCCTCTGCCCCTCAGACCTACACTGGACTCTGACTGTGAAGTCCCCTTCTGAAAGGCATGTTGCAATATGTAAACATGAGTTCTACTAAAGTGTGTTTCATAGCTGTGCTCCCTGCAAACCCTGACAGTTTCCTTCCAGAACCATAGCCTGTTAGCAAACTATGGCCTACTGGCTCAATGTGCCCAGCCACCTGTTTTTGTAAGTAAGGTCTCATTGAACCATGGTCGCGAAAGTGACAATGGAGCAGACCAGAGGAAATGGGATGGTCTGAGTGTGACCCAAATCTTCGTTCAGCGTGATTATTGGAGGCTGTTCCGAGTTCCCTCCTGACCCATCCTCTTATTCTTTTTGCCCCTAGATACAGTTACCTTCTGTCCCAACAGCTCTATGTTCTCTTCTAGTTTCATTCCACTAAGATCTTTCTTATTGGACCTGTGTTTTTTGGACTCAAATCTGGTTTCAGGCTGTCTCAGTCCCAGCAATTTCTCCTGGATATTGCTGATGTTCTGAACCAGAAGAAAGTCCATTCTAATTCATTCCTCCTTCTGTCTGCTCATCAGAGAGGCTGAACTAAGCCTGGTAAGGCCTTCAGGTATCAACTCATACCCCCAACTCATACCTCAGGTACTCAGACCTGAGCTTGGGCCTTGCTCATGGGAGCAGTCTGGCCTGTCTGGTTCGAACATCTTTATATTCCCTTCTTTTTAAGCAGAACTTGCCATGTAGCTATTGAGTACTGGAGTGGATAAAACCATGAAAGCCACCATATATTTGCTGCTGATGGGTCATGTGTGATTCTCTTCCTTCTTTACTGCTGGGGAGTCCAATGAGAGAGCATGTCCTACCCCGAAGCTATTGTTCCTTCAAGTATTCCCTGTTCTTCTTCAGGAACTGGAGAGTATCAGGCCTGTGTTCACAAGTGGATGGCATACGACTGTTTTGAGAGTAGCATCTATTCGTTGCTCACCAAGAATTAGACAGGAAACAGAAGCCTGAGGAGAATTTGTAGAAGGTCATGGGCCAATGGCAAAGGCTGGACTCTGCTCCTGGTCTGGGGGCTTATTCCAGAGCTTTGTCTTCTGACTAAACATGATCTGGGGTCAGGGGGACACTTCCATGGCTAGCTTTGTTCTAGTCTGTGAAGGAAGGAAAACCCAGTGCTTTACAACCTCATGAGTGGAGATTTGGTCACCCGTGTAAGACTCAATTTCTAGGTGTTTACTCATCTGCAATGTGCAAGGTCATAAAAGATGTGAATCTGCTTCTGTGGCGAGTAAGTACTTTTCTGGTGTGAGAGGATCCTGACACACAGCCCTACCTGTGGTAAGAAAGCAGTGTAAAGGGTCAGTAGTACTTGCAGAGAACCCTAAGAAGCACATATGTGGGAGGCTAAGCCAGTGTGTGTCGGGGGGGAAGTAGCACTGGGTTCGAGGAACTGGGTCGGTCACTAAGGTCGTCTGGGAAGACCAGTCAGTTGGAAATGCCATAAGAACCCCTTCCTCTGAGTGAGGCAGGTGAGGGCTTTGTGTCTTGACCCCTGCGGAGCACAGCCCGCAGGGAGCACTGCTGGAGATGCATATTCTGTCGCTGCTCACGTGAAGTGTGCCATAGGAACCACGATCACGACCCACAAAAGACAGACTGGTTTTGATTAACGATCAAATGCAGGGCACATACCTGCTCATAGACATATGCTACAGTTACAGACATCTGTGGTCCTGGCGTCTGGCCCACACACAGACAGGAATGCCAAACACCATGGAGGCATCAACCAAGGATAGACAAGCTGGTATGTCGGTAGGGAAATATCTGCTCTGGCCATGCTGAGTTCTTTGTGGAAAGAAGCCAAGCAGGATGCCAGGAAGGTTTGTTCTAGAGGGCTGTTGTGCTGAAGCTTAATACACATTTTATTAATTAAGTTAAAAAACCCTGGGATACTTAAATACTTTTTATCAATGTGATGCAGGGCGGCTTTCCCTTTCCAGTACTGATGGACAGTGTCCAGGATGGTGCCCGTCCTCAGCACCTGCTTGGTGTCACAGTTACCTTTTTTCCTTCTTGCTTCCCTTGTTCAGTCCCCAACAAAGTCAAAAGCGAATCCTTGGGTGGCCAGTACACCTTTTGAAGCCTCTAATCCTCATTGACATATTTCTATGTTCCTGGGAACCCCATCGAGTTTTACCCCAAGAGGGTGGTAGGTAGGCTTAGACCTGCTCACTTGGCTAAAGAAAAACACATGTCGAAAGATGGAACTGATCCTCAGGGTCCTTTTGGTAAACACACGGTGGAGTATTCATTATTTAAGTAGCGTTTGCCCTCTGAAAAAGACTGATATCATCAGGAGGCAGAAGTCGATACTTAGGCAGCTAATGAACATCATAGACTATGCTGTAGTTGACGGCTGTGTGCCTACACCTGTACCAAGTGTCTGAGTTAGGAAAGAAATGTCTGAGTAGGCTCCCCTCAGAGACACTATGGTAGAAAAGTAACACAAAGGAACCTGGAGGAAATAGTACACAGCGGCCCAGAAATAGTGAGTACACTATAACCCAGAAATAGTACAGCAACCCGGAAGCACAGACATGTTGCTTTTACTAAAATGGAGTTAGTGCAAATGTGCTTCCTGTTGGGAATGAATTAACTGAGATACACGGGCATTTGTTACTTTACATCTATAACCATCACTTAATCCCTAAACCATCCCAGGAGACACTCATCTGCTTGGCCACATGCGGTTACACAGTGAATCTACAGGTGTGTGTTTGCCTCAAGGAAGTATTCTATACAGTCTGGAAACAGATCTATGCTAGCTCTGTTTTGGGTTTTGAAGAAGCGAGTTTATTAAGTGGATAGCCAGCAAAAGTAAAGCGATAAATGGCAAACAGTAGCTAGAGAGAAGCAGCAGATGAAAGAAACACAGCATCAGTTGTTTACCGGCAACAGGAGCGATGACATCATAGCCTGATTGAGAAGTAAACAAAAGTAATATTCAACCGGAGGCTTAAAACTGTGCTGCAGAAATGGCTGGGGAAGGCCTGTTGAGGCAGCCAGCTGGAGTTCTCAATTGAGAGACAGTGAGGTAGTGTAGAACATTCCCAGGTAAAAGAACAGATAATAGCAAAAACGTGTCATCACACTGAGCCTTCCCAATACCCAGCAGAAACTAGTAACCTCTGTTAGAAGCAGTTGAACTTCTATCTTTCTAAACGATGCATTTTTTATTACTGTTGTCTTACTATACAGCCTTAGCTGGCCTGGAACTCACTATGTAGACCAGGCTGGCCTCAGACTCACAAAGATCTACCTGCATCTGCCTCCTGAGTGCTGGGTTAAAACCATGTGCCATTATACCCTTTCTAGGACACAGTGTTTTAATACCCATAGCTGCTTCCCATTTTTTTTCTCTCTCTGTTACAGAGCCAAGGGACCATCCAGACTCAGGACAGGGGTTTTGGAGGACACTTGACATAAACATGCTTGGGTCTGAAGTTGGGTGGTCAGTTCTGCTTCTAAAGTCAACATCTCATTGAACTCAAACAGCACATAGTTATTTGCCAATGTAATGGACATCCCCGGAGGTTAGGGAAGGAGGGAAAATACAAACCAATCATAATAAGAGAAGGACGGCTTAGGAAAGCTGGAGGTGGGGGATGGGAAATGGGAGGGGCGAGGCTTCTGCCCTGGAGCCTACAGCTGGTCAAGTGGATTTAGGTACCAGTGTAACTGGAATGCTGTGAGTGACAGATCAGTATGGGCTCTGATGCTGGGTACCTGTGTGGGCTGTACAGCCTCTCTGAGAGACACTTCCATTTAGCCTGTGGTCATGATGGGGAAAAGTGTCTCTTGTTGATGTCATCAGGTTAACACAGTGTGGATTAGGGTGGTGAGCAGTCCAAATGAATGATACTTACGTAAAGAAAATGTTTGGACACAGCTGCCTAAGGGGAAGAAGAGGGAGGCCAGTACTGGGGCACTGTGCCTACAAGTCAGAGGATCTAAGTGTGACCTCTGCAGGTAGCTGGGAGAGACAGTAGGGACCCTTCCCTAAAGCCCTGGAAGGTGTGCAGCTCTGCCTTCACCGTGATCTCAGACTTCCAGCCTCTAGAACTGCCCTCTAAGCCACCCAGATTACCATCCTTTGTGCCATACTCAGGAATTGACATGGGCTTCGCAGCTCCTTGATCAGACCTCTGAGACAAGGGGACCTTGTGTACAGTGAGGTTACAGCATCTGACAATAGAAAGCTGTGAGCAGAGAGAAAGCCCGCAAGGGGCATGGCACACAGATGGGTGGGGAGACTGACCTGGCAGTGACTGCATGCAGAGGGATGGGCACAGTGGCTATGAGGTGGGCTTTGCAGATAGGCTCAGATGCATCTACTGGGGATGAGGTCGGGGACACTACTGAGCATGGTGGGGTGGGGCATGTAAATGTGAACCGTGGTGGCTGGTGGGGACTGACAGGCAGCTTACTGTTGAGTTTGGTTTTCTAGGCTGATGACCATCTCTCTGTCTTACTCATCACCTCCAGCTGTGGAGGAGCTGGTGCCATGTGAGCCCATGGGCACCTTGGGGAAGCAGGGTTTTCATTCTGCAGCTGGACCTTGTGCAGAAGGCATACCCACCACAGGTCAGGGCCAACCTGCCCTGAGCCCTCCGGGGTCATGGGATGCAGCCAGGGATTCTTGTCACCACTGTTCTACCAGTCCCAATGTGGCTGCTTTGTGGGTGCTTGGGGGTTGTATCCCCAAAGCCATCAAAGTTTTAGGCATTTCCTCATTGCAGTTTTTGGTATAGCACACAGTTCATCAGTTTAATTTCTTTGTCTCTTATAGTTTCATGTCTTATGGAAAAATCTTTGAGCGATCTTTAGGGCGTCATCTGAGAGGTTCTACATCCTATGCTATACCACGGTGTTTGTTTCCAGACTTTTAGCTAAAGGCCTCTGTGGCAGAGCAGGTCTTCAGCGGGTGGGTTAGTTACTTTTCTTGATGCCATGAGAAACTTTCTACTAAATCAACTTAAGGAAAAGAAGTTTTTTTTCAGCTCACAGTTTCAGGAATGGTCCATCGTGGTGGGGAAGGAAGGCATTGTGGCAGGAGTGTGAGGCAGCTGGTAGTGTTGTATCTGCAGTCAGGAAGCAAGAGAGATGAAGCCAATACTTACCTTCTCCTTTTTATTCAGTCTGGAACCCCAGGCCATGGGATCAGGCCACCTACGTTTAGAGTGGGGCTTCTCACCTTGATTAGTGCCAAGAGACTGTTCCATGGTGATTCTAAATCCCTTCAAACTGAGGCTCAAGATGGCGTCTCAGAGAGGGTAAATGAACTCCGGAGACTTTGGCTTTCAGAGTACTCCAGGCTGCAGCCTGACTGAGGGGCCTTTGCTATTTCCTGCTGGGACAGGATTGTGCCCTTGGGCCACCTCCCACCTGGCCCTGACCTGTCAGGTCAGGAAGCAGAAAGAAGGCCTTTCTAGGATGCCTCCAATGTCCAAAGATACCTTTTGACTCACGTAGCACATAGCCTGGATTCTTTTTTGTAAGGTCAGTAAGAAAGGCCTCTGCTAAAGAGGTGGCGTTTTTCCAGAAAGAAACTGATGGGCTATAATCAAACTCAAACAAGAATCACTGGAGTTACCATTATCTTGCATGTCTTTGGTGAATCTTTCTTTCTGTCATCAGGAACATTTGGTGCTAAAGAATTCTGTAAGTTGCCATTTGTCTGCCCACCTGCTGTGCCACATGCAGAGATCTGTACAGGTCCCCCATCTTCTTCAGATGGTCACTTGACCAGAGAGAGAAGAACCTGAAAATGTCAGAAGATAGGGGAAGGTTGTTACATGGTTGTCCTCTACCTGGCAAGCTATGGAGAAAGCACTGGTCTCAAGCCTGGGGGTAACTGCCTGCTCAGGATTATAAATTTGTTGATCCTCTGCAAAAAAAGGAGAAGCTGGGAGAACTGGGTCTCCCTCCCAACCAACCAGGGGCCTGATTGTACCTGGGAGAGGGACCAAGAATATGAGCAGAGGAATCTGGAGAGGGCTAGCCCCTTCACCATCTTGGGCAGATGCCAGGAGGTCACAGGGTTCCTGCCCGGATGAGAATTTGTTATGCAGCCTCAGTGGGGGAGGTCCTCCTCCCACTCCTGTAAGTAAGCCCCTCACCCATTGCTCTATAAGTAAGCCCAAATAAACTCTGGTTTCTCAAACTGTTGTTTGGTGAAATTACACCTCACTTTGTGGTGAGGGATCTAGAGGGAGGCGGGGCTGGACACCTCTGTGCCTCCCAGAAAGAATGTCCGCAACAAAGGTCCTGCCCAGTGCTGCCCGGAAGGGCTGCTGCTCCTGTTCCTGGAGACTCGGATAAGGCCACTAGCACACAGAAGCCAGAGTTCCGCAGGACCAAATGCGGTTACATAATCAAAACCACTGCAGCAAAGAAACAAACACATGAAAATGTTGTTTTGGTGTTTGCAGCACCAATTGCACAGGCGATCACCAGGGTGAAGACTCCACTGTAAAGATGACCAGCGCTGAGGAGAAAGGACATGGGGTGATGCTCATGCAATAAACAAGCACCAATATGCTTCTTGTTGCCTGAAGTAACTTGACCTTCATGCCTCCCAAATTGTACTTTACCTGGGCAAGTGATATTTTCAAAGTGCAAAGCCTAAGAGGTTGCAAACAGGGAAACTGAGATAAATGAAAGAGACTGTGGGCAAAGGGAAGTCTAGATCAACAATAGGTGAGAAATAATAGGCGGTTGGCAGTATGAGACATGAAAACTGTTTGTCTCCAGCCCACTCCCTTCAGCCTTGGCCAGACTGGCTGAGCACACTCCTCTGGGAGAATGCAAGCCTCAGGAACACAGAAGCAAATGTGGCAAGTCCGTACCCGGGGTTTCTTTTGTTTTTGAACAGCACAGACTGAAATCAGTCTGTGAAAAGAACCAGTCTGTCAATATGTCCTTGTTTTTCTACACCAGCTAGGAACACGGCTCACTTTCAGAAACCCAGAGGAACACAAGCTGCCTTTTGTCATTAAGTGCCCCTGGAAAGTAGACTTTGGAAGCCATACTTTCTTGGGGGACAGTCTTAGTTACTTAGCTTGTCTGACCTTGTGCTGTGGATAACAGGGTGCTCCTTTGATGGGGTTGTCTCCCCTAGTTCCCTTGAAGCCCACGGTGCTTGCACTGTGGGAGTGTGTCAGACGGGGAGGTCAATTGACTTCATGTTGCTCAGAGGAGCATGTACTATGATACAGTGAGAGATTTCAGGGAGAATGGACTACCAGAGACCTAGGTTACCTTGAGATCCCCTTCCAAGAGCTCTGTGGTCCACATCTCTCATACCTAGACAATCATCCCACTCAGCCATTATCAAGTCTCCTGGGAGTTTGAGAGCAGAGGCAAGAAAAGGCTGCTCTCTCCTCGACTGAGTGGCTACTAGAGAAAAAAAAGATGTGGCCTTAATCTGGCTTTTGTCTACAGCCCCTCTCCTCCTAAGCACCTTTCCACCCTCGCATTCCTATACTGGAAAAAAGAAAGAATCTATATCAAGCTGTGATGTATTCTTGTCAAATGTAGTGGATTCATCAATTGCTCAAGGTTCATGGAATTTTATAAGGAAAAAAGAGCCACACACACAAAAATCAAAACCACACACTGACACACACAGACACAGACACAGACACAGACACACACACACACACACACACTCTTCTAGCAATCCGGCGATAGAAAAACGAGTGGACAATGTTTATACTTTAGAAAGAAATCTTTAAATAAAGAGAGGAAAAACAATGAAAAATAATCATTTGGTCTATTTCCCCAACATATTGCCTTTTTATTTGCTAGTGTATGCATTTCAACTTTGGCCAAGAAATCTGCTTCTCTGCTTATTGCTGAAGAGCAGGCATCACCAGGCAAGTCTGTCACTATGGCAAATGCTTTGTACCAGAACAAGACTGCAAGGGAGGGTAGTGCCGACAATGGCTCACATTCACACAGCCGAAGAGAAAAGTCACCATCCTCGGGCCATAGAATTGTGAAGGCTCGTGGAGCACTGCATCAGAACCACAAAGAGCCATTTCCGGAGATGTAAGCCAGCTAAGAGTTGTGGGAGAGACATAAAGCCTGCTCTCAACGGATCTCCTTGAGCAGTGTAGACATAATCACAAGAGAAGTTAAAGATGGGCTTGAAACAGCAGGTGGACAATTATCTTAATGCGATGCATGCATGATTAACTGGGAGATGAATTATTCAGATGGGGGCTGCTGTGGGAATCCGGAGGAGGGAGGAGTGGTGGACAGTGTTTAATGGAGAAAACCCTCACCGAAAAGACAGTGTCTGATGCTGGACAGTGATGGGAAAGGCCAGGGAGAGAGTCATGGTAAAGGTAAAATGTATGTTGAGGGACTGGGATGTTTGCTAAAACAGGGATCTTTGCCTGAGAAGAAAGGAGAAGGGAGGGCTTCTGAATTGAAAAGATCAATGCCTTTCTGTTCTCAGATTTCCTTTTGAAAAGTTAAGGATATGTGTCAGGTAAGGAGGAGATGCTGAAAGTGTTAGATTGACTGTGTGTCCATGTCTTCCCGAAGGATGCTGACTCTAATGATGACTGCTGAGTGCACACTGTAGGTCAGTCTCACCCAGCTTGACTCAGTAGAGTTTTGGAGTAGTCTTGCTTCAGTGGGGCATTGGCTTTCCACATCATCTTGCTCTGGACCCTGAACCCAGAGTGGCATTCAGATTCCAGTGGTGCATTCCAGTTTGTGTTTTCTGACCACCCATGGCTCAGCCTCTCCAGACTTAAGGTTCTAGGTCACACATTCCAATCCATTCACAACCCAACCTTCAGTGTTTGCTTCCTCATCTCTCCTAAGCTTACTGCCTGCTTTCAGGAACTGGCCGGTTTCTAGGGTTACAGGCCCAGCTCAGCTCTGCTTCTGAAAAGCTAGCATTGGACAGTCCTGCCTTTTGTGTGAGAGGCATCTATAGGCCACGCATCTGAACTATCTCTCAACAATCTTCTGATGGCCACTTGACTCACCCACTTCCAAGTGTCAATTGCTAGAGGAGTTTCTGGAGCATTGCGAAGCATTGACCTACTGAGAGCTCTGTCATTTCTCCCAGAACCACAGTGTATAAAGACCCACCAAGAATGAAGAGCCTGCAGTGTTGTATACCCTAGGCCTAACCCTAACCCTAATTTACTCCTATGTTTAAAAAATGTGATGAATAGGAGAGATATAGAGGGGAAAATTATCCTTAAAGGATGAGTCTGGAGGCTTCTTGGCTCTAGGGAATGAATTAAGAGAGGACTGAAGTGTCCAGGACAGGTAACAAAGAGAAAGAAGAAGGAGGTGGGTGGAGGTGGGGGGCATTCAAGGAGGGTGGGCAGCTGAGTCTCAGCTCATAACTGGGTAGAAGCAGTCCCTTTCCTCTGTGCCTTCAAGTGAGCGTGGGTGATTTTTCTAGAGAAAAGAACATAGAAACAAGCCAGCTAAGAACAAATGAGGGAGCTTGGGAACTACTAATGCTTAAAGAGAAAGAGAGAGAGAGAGAGAGAGAGAGAGAGAGAGAGAGAGAGAGAGAGAAGAGATTCAGAGGGAGAAGATGAAGGGAAACCAGTGGAGACACAGAGAAGAAAGCTAGAGAAAAAGGTTGACAGAGAATTAGGGTCACAGGTGTCAGATATGTAACTCACAACTTCAAAACGGGCGGATCAGACACGTCCTGTGTCAAGAAGGCACCATGAGAATGGAATAAACTCAGGTGAGTAGGAGGGGCTCACAGATGCTCACGGTCATAGCTGGTCTCCAGAGATGAGCTGGACCAAGCCGGTCAAGCAGTCAGCATCCACCGACAGCTCCATGAGTTTCCACCTGGATTTGTGTGTGAATGAGAGTGATAACTGAAGAATTCAAAAGTATAGTATTTATTATTTTTATTTTAGGTGTATGAGTGCATTGCCTTCTTGTAGTTAGGTGCACCTGTGCCATGCAGTGCCCTCAGAGGTCAGAAGAGGGCATTGGATCCTCTGGAACTGGAGTTATGCATAGTTCTTAGCTGCCATATAGGTGCTGGGAATCAAACCCAGGTCTTTTGCAATAGCAGCCAGTGCTCCTAACTGCTGAGCCCTCTCTCCAGCCCCTGATAACTGAAGAATTTGGCTGTGAAAAGAATGAAGGTTATAGTTACACGGCTCTCCCTCATTCTCTCTGTCTCTTTCCATCTTTGTCTCTCTGTCTCTATCTCTGTGTATGTCTCTATGCATGTATGTGTTGTGTATGTCTTTATTTGCCTGTGTTGTTTCTGTATGTCTGCGTGCACATGTGCCCACATGTGAAGTCAGGAGAAGTCTATCTGTGTTATCACTTCCAAAGACGAAAGAGATGAGGGAAGAAGGACCCGGTGCTGGAGAAAGGAGGAGGATGGGGACTGCTAGTGTGTCTCCTGACCTGTTTGTAAGCAGGTGTAAGGAGGTGTTCATCTTGAGGCACGTGTGTGTGTCTAGTGAGACCACTTAGCATAATGAGAGAGGCCTTGGCACCTAGCGGTAAGGGTGGGCTGGCTTCTGTGTTGTCCTTGGGGCTGCCATAGTAACGCACAGCAGGCTGGGGGTTTAGGCAACAGAATGCTGTCTCCTCATAGGTCTGGAGATGGGTGCCAACACGGTCCTTTTCTGGGAGGCCTTTCCTCCTGGCTGACAGCCGTCTGTAACCTCAAGTGACTCTTTCCTGTGTTAGAGCCTGATTCTCATGGCCTCATTTACCCAGCATTAGTCCTTAAAGAATCCCTCTCCAAGCTCATCACACTGGGGGTCTGGGATTTCACCATGTGAATCAGGAAAAGCTCAGACTATGATCATGTCCTTTGCTTGTTTGGGCTTGGAGTGGCCATGGGTAGAGACTGGCTGGAGAAGAAGTTCCCATAGCTGTTCCAGTGTGCTCATGAGGGAAGTCAGACCTCCCTGAGGCTGGAGAAGGTACAAAAGGTGACACGGAGGAGCATAGGACTGAGTGACCACAGGACTGACCTCTGGTGAGAAGCAGACAGGCTTTTTTAGTGATTAAGAATGATCAAGGCTCAGCTTTGAGCCCCAGATGTCTCTGATGTTTGCAACTTGTACCTGATCTAAGAGGACTGGGCAGCCCACTGTTCCTAAAACTGTTAAATAGAAAGAAGTGGGAGATGGTTTTCTCTCTCTTTTCAAATAATTATTTAAAAAATTCTTTGATAATTTTTACACGAATGTAGAGTTTTCATCCCCTGTTACTCACCTCATTTTCTGCTCTCTCGTTTAATGCTTTTCCTTCTCAAAAAGGCCCCTCCTACGTTGACATTTTTGGGTTTACTGATTTTAATCAAGGTTGCTTGCAGGAGCACCTGCGTGTGTGTGTGTGTGTGTGTGTGTATGTGTGCGTGTATCTGTTATTTATCAGAACATGGGCAACTTATCCATGGTTATACCACTAAAGAAAATGACATCCCTCCCCCAATATGCATGAACTTCCCATAGTTCCTCTGTGACGGGTGAGGCCTCATGAGCTCCAGTCTCACATGACATGGTGATAGGCCCATCTTGCGGAGGTCACCAAGGCTTCAGCAAGCTCATGAATGCAAGAGCTGTGTCATGTCCAGAAGACACTGTGCCACAGCACTCCTCCACATTTGGATCTTCCCACCCCTTCTTTGGGCTTTCTCTTTTAAAGTACCCATGGAGATTCCTAGGTAGTGGACCACAAGCTGCAGTCAACCTGTGGCTAGGGACTGGAAGTGTTCCCAGTGGTCATCTACTGGCCCAGGATTAGAGACTCACCCTAGTCACTCTCATGCAGATCTGATGAAGTAAGTGGCTTTTGTTATTGGGCATGATGGAACTCTGCATATGGTCATTGCCATCTGGGATTGCCTCTGCACGTGATGCCAAGCCTCTGTCTCTTGTCATGAGACTGAGCAGCAATGTGTCAGGCCTTATCTTGGGTGTTTCTTCAGTTGATGTTGGTGGCCATGGGGCAGCTTGGTTGGAATCTGTATGGCTGTAGGAACGAAGTCTAGTTTAGATGCTCTGTGTAGATACAACTATAACCTAAACATAGATTTTAACCACAAAATCTTTAAAAAGAACAATTAAGAAGAGTTCATTGTGTGGGGCTTCTTTCCTTTCTCTTCCTTCCCCTCCCTTCCCCTCCCCTCCCTGCTCTCTGTTTCCATCTGTCTGCCTTTCTCTTTCTTCTGAAGAAATTGAATGCACCAGTTATGTCAATGTCTAGAGTTGGGAACAGGCTCCTGGGAATTTGCTCATTCATGGAAGAGGCAGCTGTATTCCAGCCTGCATGTCCCCACCCCTTTTGAATAAGCCATTGGAGCTTGGGAGTGAAACCCTTGGCCCAGCTTCCTTACCATCACCCTGTTGGCACTGTGGTAGCTGGCTTCTTCCCGGTCCTTACTGCTTATGGGGCAGGACTTTCTTCCCAGGTCACCTCTGAGTCTTTCCTCACTCCCTTGGCTTTCCCATCCTTTGCTCTCTAGGGCAGGTATGCACACTGTTCTTCCTTCAAATGCATCTCATCTACAATGGAAATAGGTTTCTTAGAATCAAAGAATTCATCTGTATTTTTATGTTTTATTCTCCCCTGCTCCCTGCAGAGACACAAATATGAGCCTTAAACCATGCATGACACTTGACCCTGGCTTCCCAGACCCTCTCTACATAGCTAAATAGCATGACAGCTCAGCCTAACCTGCAACTTGGTAACCCCACCCCGATGTTGGGAGGGCAACTGCTTGTCGAAGTAGAGAATTTCTACCTGTTGGCCTCTTATTGTAAATGCACAGGAACTGCTTTGGTTTCTGTCCATCTTCCCCTAACAAATCTATTCCTGATGAGCTGAACACTTCCGTGTTAGCATTAGCTCTCTGGGACTTTATGTAATGGGGTTAAAATGACAACATTATGAGATGCCTATGGGCAAGCATTACAGTATTGCCAACACATCCTCCTGGATACATTTCCTGTGGTCTTGGATATTAAAAATGCATGAGGTTTGTGTATCACTTGAGCTCTGCATCAGCACTAGCCCTGCTGTATAGATCCATGAGGAGATGAGCGCTACACTTTTACAGTATGCTCCTTCCACTGTAAACATGCTCCTGAGTTTGAAGGTTTTCCTGTCAACCCTCCAGCAGCAAGTGTTGCATGTCCAAATGGTCCAGGGGATAGGGTGTGCTTTAGTGGTCATTTGTTGCAAAGAAACATGCTGAATGGTCAACTGGAGCATCCCAGTGCCTAGGAACCCCTTTGCATCCAATATAGAGGGGAGGGCAGGGTGTCCATGGACTTGCCAGTGGGAGTGATGAGTGTGGCTTCTGAAGATGGGACTTGAACTTGTGCTAGCCCCACCTGAAGAGCTTGTGCTCTTGTCGATCCTTTTGCTCACAAGCTGCTGCTGCTGAGGTCCTGCTGAGGGACAGGAGAGAAGAGACAAGGCAGCGGATCCTGAAAGCTTAGCGTGCAGCCATGGGTAAGGGTTGAAAATAGGGTAAGCATCACTGAGGGATGGGCACAGTAATGGGGGCACTTAGCAGATACCCACTCTCAAATGGAGGAGTTTCAGGGCTTATTAAAGTGGGGAGAAGGAGCTAGTCATGAAGTAGTGGGGATCGGAGAAAGAGCAGCCAGTAAGGAAGGACAGCCACACACTGCCCCATGCGATGTTCAACTTCAAGACAGTGAGACCTGAAGCATGTAGATAGTGGAGCCAACCAAAGGCACAGAGTAGACATGTGCTATTTTGCTTTTGTGCAGCTCAGATGTGGCTGTGTCCTTCAGAAGCCGAGTATGCCTGGATTCAACGCATCTCCAGCATTCTTCCATGGATTCTTCAGTACAGGTAGACATGAGATGGGGAGAAGCAGGAAAGAGGGCCAGCCAGATTGAAGATGGGGTTTCTGTCAGGTGGGCGATTTCAGGTTACTATGAGCAGAAATGGAATGACTAAACGATAAGAATGATAAAGAAATGCATGACTGAGACACTGGTCTGTGTGCCATGGAATTCCTTCTGGCTGCTGGTAGTGTCAGCTTTGGGTAGAGGTTGGATTCCCATAGCAAAATCTTTGTTCATGAGAAGAATTGTTCAGGAAAATGACAAGATGCAAGCCTTGTAGTTTGGGGACGTTGCCATGGTTACCTTGATCCAAGTACTATTCTGGGAGCTGTAAGCCCAGCTCCAGTCAAGGCTGAGGACATCTCCCTCCAATGGCACTTTCATTTTTTGGGGAAAGAGGGCCAGTGTCCAGTATGGGAATCAGTGAGGGGAATGGGGAAGAGGTAGGACTTCTGCAGAGAGTTTAGATCTGGTGATGGAACTGGAAGCTATCGAGGAGCTTAATGACCTCTGGAGTTGGCTACGTTGTTTTGGTCTGTTTGCAGTAGCACCTGTTGCTCACTCAGAGACACTGTCAGCCTCTGTCCTCCTAACCTCTTGGGGTGAGGCCCATGTACTCTTCCCAAGCTTCAAGAACTTAGCTATCTTATCAACGTAGGGACCACTATGGCAGGACTGTCCCTGTGGGCCCAGGGTCCTCCATAGGCAGATGAACCCTATTGAATTTCATGGGAGGCAGGTGGAGGGATCATAGTTGTCTTCCTTTGTGTTATTAGGGAATCAGGCAGGAAATAAAACCAGCCATCATAATCTGCATTTATATGTAGACTTTCCTTTAAAAATATTTTAAAAAAGACCCTTTCTAGAAGTTAAAAAGGGTGGAAATTCAGATCACATTTATCATCCTTTTAGAGGTAGCATTCTCAAATATATATTTAATTTTGCTGCATCCTTGTCAATTAGTTCCAACCGCATGGCTATCTAGGACCTTCCAGACTGGCCTTAGAAATCCTTCCCATTCCAACTTGCTTTTTACTTCAAGTTTTGTGCAAATTCTAGTGGAGGTTCAATCAACCCCAGTGAAGAGGTGTACCCTGTCTGATCCAAGAGACTCCCTAAATAACACATGTTATTGCTGCAGCCCTTGATTACCTCCCAGAACTTAAAGGTAAGGCCCTATTGCTGAAGACGTGACATACTTTGGACATAGGACTTGGAGCAATTGAGCTGAAACTGACCTGTAAACCTCCTCTCTGAAGACAGACTCTCATAGCATCAGAAGAGATACTATGCAAGCTGCCAAAGGAGAAAACCAATCAATGATCCCACCTGGTCATCAAGCCTATGAACTACAACAATGAGCATCCCGGAAAACTACCTCTATTGGTGCGGTATTGGTGCTTTTGTCTGGGGTAATCAACAGTTGTCTCAGTGAATTTATTAGCCTTGTTCAATAACAGGGAATCCATGCATTGTACTATAAACATCGCCAGATACACATAGTTGGAGAGGTCAAAGACCCTAGACAAGAATCCATATTTGTCACTTACCTAGATCATCATAATTTTTATTATATTCTAAATATGTATCCTCATATTTACAGACAAGTGCATCTCTTGCCACTCATCCAAAAAGCTTTTTTTTTTTTTTTGTAACAGATGCAGACTATTACAAAGTTCCTCAATGGGTCAAATGCAGAGACTAAGTGTCTGTGAGATGCCCAGCCCTAAGTGAAACATGTACTATGCAACCTCTACATCTAAGGCTTTAGGAACACTGGGGAAGACAAGACAGAAAGAATGTAAGAGCAGAGGGCCAAGATACCTTGAGCTGGCTGATTCTAGACATGTTGTGAAGCTATACCAATGAAATCTCCACAGTCTAGAACTCTGAGATCTGCATAATGACAAAGCCAATTGATGTGCCAAGGTGGATGGGGGCAACTTCACAGGGTCCCAATCAAGACGAAGAGCTACAAGGAATTAATGGACGGTGAGGGAAAGTGAATCAGATTTTTCCAGGGACTAGCTCCCTGAGAAGTTATCTTATTCTGAGTGGGCAGCCCTAAACATGTATATGCACACTGCTAAATGGACTCAGTGTTTATGTATGTATGTATGTATGTATATTTATCAAAGCATGTATGCATATGTAACAATAACAGTCAAAGACAAGAACAAAGAATTGAGAGGGAGCAGAGAAACCTCAAAGGAGTTGGTGGGGAACTGGAAGGGATGGAAATAATTAAAAGACAATACTCATGTGTAGAATTTTCAAAAATAAAACAACAAAAATTTAAAGAAGTATGCTCTGAGCCTAAGCACTGCTCCCACACTGATAGGGGTTTAGTTAGTGGGCCTCTTCCTATGTCCTTCCAGGAACCCAGGGGATTCTGAAGCCTAGGAGCATTGCACTCAGAGGAACTTGTGTCACTCTATTAGAGTAAACTATGTGAAACTCACCAGACAATATCACTTTTATATTATTCAGCCCATGGTCCATTTTCCTTATCTTTGATAGAGTCCCTAATTTTTTTATTCTAGGCTAGCTGGCTGCCTGCCCATCAGAAAGACTGTATTTTGCAAGGATGGCCAAAAGATTAACTTTCAGTTGGGCTAGGGAGATGACTTGGGTTAAAACATTGCCTACACAAACAAAAAGATCAGATTTGGGATCTCTAGAACCCAGTAAATGCCAAGTGGGTGTGGTGTAATTCCAGCCTTGAAAGGTGAAGACAACAGACCCCCTGACTAATCTAGACAGTGAGACTAGCCATAATAGTGGTCTCTGGGTTTGACTGAAAGACTCTGTCTCAAAGAATAAGGTGGAAGAGTGATCCAGGAAATTCCTCACATCAGCCTTGGACTTCCACATGCAAACCCTCATACATGCATATATATATATATATATATATATATATATATATATATATATACACACACATGTGAGCTCACACATATTCAAACATGCTCACACACAGGTGCTTACACACATGTGAACACATATCCACAGATGCACATATGCTACACACACATAAAGACAGGGAAAAAAAAAGATTCACGTTCAGTTAATCTATCACGTTCTTGTTGTGATAAAATACCCAGACAAAAACAGCTTAAGGAAGAAGGAGTTCATCTGGCTTGCAACTCCAGGTCACAGTGCATCATTTCTGAGAAGCCAAGGTTGGAGCTTGAAGCAGCTGTAGCCACATCACATCCAAGAGCTGAGAAGGAATAGTGCGTACATGAGCCTGCTGTTCGGCTCCGCTTCTCCACCTTCTCTCCTCTTACACAGATCAGGACCCTCTGCCCAGAGAATGGTGCTGGGTCTTCCCAGTCAATTAAAGGTATCAAGACAGTTCTCCACAGGCATACTCAGGGGACCACCTGATCTAGACAATCCCTCGTGGAGACTGGCTTCCCAGGTGATTCTAGGCTGTGCCAAATTCACAGTTAAAAGCAACCATCTTAAGGTCTAACAAGCACATTGAAGGTTTCTGGCCTACTCAGAAGAGATGGCCTGCACATACTTCTCATATCTCTTTGTAGCCCTTGTTCTGCTCTGCTGCCTGGAATGCAGGCATGATCGGTAGAGTTCTTTCACCTGTCTTTGAACATGAGAATAAAGGATTCATCCGAGAGATTATGAAGTGGCCAATCATATCAGACTTGGACTTTCTATTTTCTTAGCCACAGGCATTGCATGGAACTTCTCCTGACTGACTACCCAGTGAATCTAATCTACTGTTTTCTTTTTAACGTGTTTACTTTCTCCATGGATTGTAGAATCCTTAAGGGCAGGAGTTGTGTGTGTGTGTACGCTTGCACATGCTTATACATGTCACTGTGTGTGCATGGAGGTCAGTGGTCAATTTTCAGGAGCCTTCTCACCTTGTTTTTTGAGGCAGGGTCTCTCTCGCTTTTGCTGCTTTGTGGGTTAGACTTGATGAGCTTCCACGTTGACTCTCCTGTCTCTGTCTCCTATTTCCAGTAGGAGCGATTGCAGATGCCTGCTACCACACTGGCTTTTAATCTGGGTGCTGATGATTGAGCTCGCGCCAGCAGGCTTGCACGGCAAGTGATTTTGTCCACTGAGCCACCTCCCTGGCCCAGGAGTTACACTTTTGGTATCTGCTGTCATGCATCCTGCAGTACACACAGCGTAATGCCTGCGCTGTAGGATCCTTGGCATTAATAAGGTAAAATAGCCTCCTTTGCTGTGAGACAGGGTCTCATGTATCTCAGGCTGGCTGAGAATAACTGTGAACTTTTGATCTTTCTGTCTCCACCTCCTGAATGTTGGTATTACAGATATGAGCCATTATACACGGCTTATAGTGTGCTGGGGATTGAATCTAGTGCTTCATAATGCTAAGTAAGCACTTTACCACTGAGCTAGAGTCACAGACTTATTCTGCTGCTCTGAACTGATTTGTTGAAGTACAGATTATGAAAATGAAAGGCAACATTGAAATCATATAAGAGTTGTAAACCCAAAACCCTAAAGAACTCTCAGAAATGAATGAGAAAACAGACCAAACTACAATCCACAGACATTTTCTACAGGAGACAGTGCTGATACATATCAAAATATAGACACCAAGTATTCTGTTTTCACAGGAAAGCTCACTCAAGACTTGTACTCTGAGACTCAAAAGCTTGAGGCCAATGGATCACAAAGGAAGTGTTGATAAACCCTCTTTGTTAAAGAGAAGGAGGAAGGCAGGATAAGCTGGGGAGATAGCTGGGGTGACTGGCTTCTGGAGATCACAGCAGACCCCTCCATCATGACCACAGTGTCAGAGTTGATGGGTTGCCAGGAAACATTCTTTGTATTATTGGTAAGGTTACAAAGCTACACCTTCTTTTTGTCAATTCCAGATTTGTATTCAACTACCAGGAACCTTATAAACCCTGCAGATGGAGATAATCACATTATTATAAATAAGATGTGGAGCCACGCCTCTGACTAACCATATAATACTGGGTAGTGTAGGTTCCCTGCAGTCCACAGGCATGCATGAGTTGACTAGTAATGAAATTATAGCAATACAATTTTCACTCTATGGGAGAAGTTTATTAGCGCAGCTAAAACTCTCAAAATAATCAATTTATAAATCGAAATGAGCCATTAGGATGAGGGAGGCCTTGCAGATATTAGGTCAATGTCTAAATCAATAATATTGGACATCACTGGTGACACTTGGTCGTGTAGCAAATGGGTCAACTATGTTTCTCCAAATAAAATCATGGGCAATTAAATATGATTTCTCATCAAAAAAGACTTGTGGCAGTGTCATAGACCTAATTCCCCCATCTGAGATTTAGGGAGCTGCAGGAAGTCCACATTTGATGTAGTCACTGGATAGTGGCTTGCTAAAGAAAATATTTGCTAATGCCACATAGAGGGAATGGTGGCTGTGGCTTTGTGGGAGGTGGATGGTGACAGGGCTCTGGGGTTCAGGTTTGATTCCTCTGTGTCCTGACCTGTGGCTTCCTCAGCATTCAACATCCATATGGGAGAGGAAGAGCAGCCAGGAGGGAAAGTCAAGGCACTTTAGATGATTTGGGAGAAGCACAGCCTCATCTGGACAGAGGAACACGGAGGGAGGGACAAGGTGGTGCCAGGCGGGACTAGGAACTCAGGCAAAGTCCTGGATGTGGGGAATAGGTGTGAGGCTCAGGGACCTAAGGAGCAGAACAAAATGTGTCTGAAGGACAGGCAAAACTATTATGCAATGTTGAAATAAGAGGATGGGCTGGCTGCCCTGTGCCTCTTGGTTACATCTGAGCTTTTAGCCTGTCCCTATTCCTCCAGCCACTTGCCTACCTGCCCCCAGCAGTCCCGCTTCACATGCATAAGCTTCTAAGTGCTGCCGACAGGATCCAACACAGGAGCCTCAAACAACCAAAGTTTATTTTTCTGATTTCCCAAAGTCTAAGGTCAAAGTGTCAGCAGGGCCATATCTCTCTGAAGTCTCCGGAACATTCTGACCTTTGTCTGCTTCTTCCTGACACCTGTGCTTCCTGGCATGCCCTAGTGTTCCCAGCCTGCAGAAGCCTCCCCGGATCTCTCCCATGGGTGTATCTACACCTTTGTTTCTTCAAGACACCTGAACTTAGAGACTGTCTTAGACCAAAGAGATGTACTTATCGCCTCATAACCAACATCTGCTAAGACCTGTCTGCATACGAGGCCACAATCTAAGTCCTGAGTAGACATGAATTTGGTGGGGGACCCTGTTCCATACCACTGTTTCTCACTTTTTCTGACATGGCATGGAACACAGACAATCTCAGTGTGCCCCAGCACCTGCTGCTCTTTGGTACTGGCAAAGCTGTAAGATTGGACAGTCTTCAGGACCGATGGATGCCCTAGGAAGGATGGTGCTTCCCTCAATACCTCATCACTTTCCTTGGAAGCTAGGGTACTCAGTTCTCTCTTTGCTTGCCATTGCACCCAGTCACAGTCATTAGCCTTTTGTGCCCTGGCTGGAAGCAGATATCTCACATGTTCCTTGTCTCTTTGTCATCTATCCTGCTCCCATGTACCTTATCATTAACAAGACCTAAGGAGATGCTTTATGGAGTTTATGTATTCTGTACTCCTCTAATGACCAAAATTGAAGGACTATTTATAGTCCACAAAAATCTGCTAAATTAGCATTGATAACATATTAAAGTTAAGTGGTTAGTTCCTTTATGCACACTATATTCACAAACAGCTGTGTGGAGTCATTCATGTAGGTGTCTTATCCACCTTTCAAAAGTAGAATAGTCTGTGTCCCTAAACTATTTGTCCTGTCATAAGAAGAGGATGAGTAAAGCCAGATAACCATGCTTCCTTCACCCAGATAGTACTGTGGGAGGACCCAGAGTGCGACAAGGCCAAGTGGGAAGCAAAGGCTATGGATGGAGAGATAGCAATGCTGGCTGTCTGGGAAAGAGATCCCTAGGTGTTCCCTTATAATATTTATGCCTGAATGCTTCTGTTTTGTTTGGAATGCATCTGACTAATTAAATATTAGTCCATTTGATTAACTTTCAGGAGACAGGACTTCCATTGGAAGCAATGATTTCTTCATCTCCATAATAAAATTGATTTTTGTGCACTTTTCTCATTTGTAGTCGAGGTAACCCAGCGTCTTCTGGGCTGATGGCTCCAGGAGTCGACACATTTCATGTGGCCTTCTGAGGTAACATGCAGGAAATTACAAGTTAGTCATTTAACCTTTCTGCCTCAGTTATCCAGTCTGCAGCTTTGTGATAATTAGGTCTTTGTTAGCGAAAGGAAGGAGGAAAGCCAGACGAACGAAGACAGGCTGTTAGTGAGCCAAGCGTTCAGCTTGTCAGAATGTCAGATACGAAAGCACCTTGTTGGTATAGAACAAGACCATGAAGATGTTCATGTACACGAGCATTACGTCAGTAATAACACGGGCTCATAATGTGACTGAGTTTCAAAGATGGCAGAGCACCATCTTGATGTTTAATGACTTTCTGTCACACCACACTGTCCCTCTAGTTTACAAGGCTTAGACAATCCTGTTCTGACTTACCTTTCCCATGGGAAGAACTGGAAGTGGATTCTGGACTGAAAGTGAAAGTTTTTGACAATAAACAACTGGTGTCCTTGGAAGGTCTCTGCAGATAACTGAGACTACAGAGACTCTTGTCCTCTTCAGTGTCCCCCAAAGTGTGGCCCCCACACTACAGGCCTTGCTGAAGTTTTGGGCACTCTGTGCTTACTGGGTTATGTTTTTGTTTCCCTTACTACTTTCTGTTTTCCACAGTGACAACGGCAGCACAGAGTGAACTTAGTGCAAATCCATCCAAGGGAAACATGAGAAATAAGAAGGAGAATATAAATAGATGGGTGTTCTGCTGTCGGTGGTATGACAGAAGCCTAGACACTTCTCAGATAAACATGGTGGGAGCCTTCAGTTTGCCACAGTCCCCAGTGACCAGGACACCAGCCTCAAAACTTGGCAAACTGGTTAAACAGGAATGCTTTCAGTCTGGCCTATTGTGCAGGCTGCTGAAGTAATCTTTGCTTTCTTTTTATACCCTGAGACATCCTGAGGTGCTGGAGAAACTACCAGTCAGGTATTGGGTCAGAGTCTTCGGCAACTGGGAAGTCATTGAGTTTATTTTGTGCCTCAGAACATGATGGTTAATTTATATTGTCAACTTCATATACTCTAGAATTACCTGGGGGTGGGAGTGTCTCAATGAGGGATTGTCTA
Organism: Eospalax fontanierii; assembly: GCA_035773235.1. Lineage (NCBI taxonomy): Eukaryota > Metazoa > Chordata > Mammalia > Rodentia > Spalacidae > Eospalax > Eospalax fontanierii. The sequence goes on from CM069524.1 coordinate 43,599,410, forward strand.
CATTGAGTTGGCCTGTGGCGTGTCTGTGGGGGATTGTTTTAATTAAGTTAATTGATGTGCCCACTGTGGGTAACACCATTCCCTAGAAAAGGAATCCTGGACTGAATAAGAGTGGAGACAATGAGCTGAGCAAGCAAGCCTGTGAGGATTTATTCTATCTGTGCTTTTGACTGTGGGTGTGATGTAGCTAGCTGTTTGAACTTCCCACCTTGTCTTCTCCACAATGATGGACTCTAAGCAGAAATAAAAACCTTTCTTTTCTAAATTGCCTTTTGCTAGAGTATTTTATCATAGCAACAGAAATAAAATGAGAACAGACAGATTTCAATCTACAAAGGAAGAAATTGACAAGAGTCATCTAGTCATATTGCAAAGATTCTGTGTATGACTTTCAACAAATTTGAAAATAAAACATAGAAAGGACAATGAAATAGAAGATAAGCCACACAGTGGAAGATTGGATTTTTAAGGTAGTTTGGCTGGAGAGGGGTGCAGAGAAACTTCTATATTTCAAGCCCGCATTTTAAAAGCTCTTTGATTTTAGTGCTATGGTTTTTATTTTGTGCTGTAATGTTTCTTGTGGTTTAGCCAAAGAAAAACAAATGGGAGGATGGAAGAATATGGGACCCTGTAGACAGGGGGCTTTATTTCATGGTGGGGGTGGGCCCTGAGGACTGAGCACAGGGACACAGTAGAGAGAAGGTGTCATCTCATCATGGGAGTGGGTGCTGGGGACAGGGCACGGTAGCACTTGGTGACAGCCAATGGGACACCTTTATGTTCATTGAATTACGGAGTATGTTAATTATTGAGCTATGAAATGAGAAAATAAAACAAGGGGCCAGAGAGATGGCTCAGTGGTTAAGATCACTGGCTGCTCTTGCAGAGGATCCAGGTTCAATTCCCGCACCCACATGGTGGCTAACAACTGTCTGTAAGTCCAGTTCTAGGGGTTCTGATGCCCTCTTCTCCACAGGCATTGCATGACACAGGCGCACTTATATACAAGCAGACAATACATTCCTGCACTTAAAATAAAAATAATAAAAAAATATAAAAATTAAAATAATAAGCGAAAACAATGAAATGGTCAGCTTCTTTCCCTATGCACAAAACTGGGTTTGGAGACAGGATTAACATGAATTGAGAGCTAAGTAAACCCCAAAATCATTATTAATTAAATTCCAAACTCGGTGAGCTCTCAGGACTGCGGAAGTTGAGATTTTTTGTGCTTTGTTAGACAGGAATGGCTTCATGAAGGGGGCGGGTGGGACAGAATGGGGCGAAACAAGCGGATTGGCTCTCTCAGACACAGGAAGGATCAAGCAAGCAAAGCCTGTGGGAGAATGTGAAAGTGGTCATGCTGTCCCCATGTGACAAGACTTGTCCTTCCAGATCATCTTCTGAACACTGATGTTTGTGAACATTGCCCCTGCGTGAAGTGCCACCTTGATACTCTGCTGGGGGCAAGAGACTCACAGATGACCACAAGATGCTGTAGATGTCCCCAAGACCCCAGCACTCACCTGTAGCTGACAGTTAGGCTCTGTAAATGACTGTGAGGCCCAGAGACAGCCATAGACCTTGTAGATGACTGTGTGACCCCACAGGCAGCTATAAGATCCTGCAGGTAGCTATATAATCATCCTGTGGATGATAGAGAGACCCTGAAGATTGCTGTGAGACCCTATAGATGGCCCTGAAGATGGCTGTGCGATCCACAGACAGCCATGAGACCTTGTAGATGACTGAGAGACCCTGCAGGCAGCTACAATGCTCTTCAGATGACTATGAAACTTTGTAGGTGATTGTGACACCCCACAGATGGCTGTGAGACTCCAGAGCTAGCTGTGATTCTCCCACAAATGGATTTTCCTGACTAATTGTGCATTGATACTAATCAACACATGATTATCTCCTGGTGTTTACTGTAATGTGTATGTTCCTACAGAAACTTGGGCAACACAGGACAGTACAACAGGGAATGCAGAAACAACTGGTCATCTCATTACTAAGGAGACACACAACCAGTCCAGTGTGTATTTGTTGTGGCCTTTTGGTATATACAAACATTAAAGTGACATTCTCCACAAAATATGAATATCTTGATTCTCAAAATTCATATTATCTCATGATGACTTTTAAGTTGTTATTCTCTGAAATGCACTGAATAATGTTAATATGAACCCTAATGTTTAATTATTCTTGAATTCTTGGAGTAAATTTTACTTGTTGGATGGGAACATTTACTACCAGTTAGATCTTGTGAGTGTTTGACTTTTGGCTGCAGTCTTGTGCTGGTAAAGTTCACTCAGAGTCTTGTTACTGCAAACATCTAGATATGCTGAACAAAAATAGAAGCCATGGTCTAAGGAAGGGACCAGATTCTAGAATCAAAGCCAATCCTGCCACACTCAGTGGGAACAGGTGTACCCAGGAGCGGGGAGCGGGGAGTGGGTAGAGGATGTGGGAACTGAGGTCAGGGCCAATCCAGGAATGAGACAAAGGAAGGACTGAAATTATCTGCCCTTTGTAAACCTGGGAACTTGGCCTACGAATACCCTCAAAAGCAAACAAACAGCAAAAAGTAAAGCAAAACAAACAACAAAACTCAAAAACCCATGCTGTGTAGATCTCTGGTCCAAAGTTCTGCAGCAAAAGGAATTATTTTTTTCTCAACCACAATAGGATCAAGAGGAAGACAGTGGAAGGTTCTCTATGTTCTGGGACAAAAATACTGTCGACTTAGAATTCCAATGCAGAAAAGGATTCAGACAATATAAATATAATTTCTGGATAAATGCTGCAAGAGTTTGATGCAGGGAATTATAATTAATGAAAATTCTGAAAGTTGCTTGAAGCAGAAGATTTCACGTGGAATGCCGAAAATAAATGCATGGAACGGAGAGGTGGGCTGACTTAAAATGACATTAAGTGAGTGGAATAATTTTGTGATTCTTTATAAAGTAGAAAACATAGAAATTGTATAGCCAAATCCAGCATTTGGATTCGTGGGTAACCACGAACAGGAGCTGTCGTGGTTGACTTTTGGCTTACCTGAGCCAATGGTAGTATACATTTGAGAGTCCTACTAAAATGCTAGAAAGTGCAATTCTAAAGAAATGGATGAGAAGGACATGCATGAATAAGCGGTTGAGTAGATCCTCTTAAAGGTAATGAAAACCATGCTGACAATTAATGAACTAACATTATAAAGAGAAAAACTAGGTTATATAACACACAGATAGACAAAAATTCTACACAGTTGCTTTACAAACATATCCAGTGGTCATCAGATCAATTAAAATAGGCTCAGCCTTGTGTGTGAGCTTTATGCTGGTGTGTGTGTATACACTTATGTGTCTATGTGACTGAATTGTAACCCCTACTCGTGTGTTGAAGCTCTAATGCTCCTTGTGACTGTATGATATTTGGAGTTAGTTTTCAAAGAGTCAATTGAGGTTAAGCGAGGTCATAGGCTGGGCCTTTGTCCAATATGACAAGCGTCCTTCTAAGAAGAGACTCGGACACTGGCATATTGGCACCAAAGAAGAGAGCGTCTGAGGACACACAGACGGGGTAACAGCAAGTCAAAAGGACTCAGGAGAAACTCAACCTTGACCTTGGGCATCCAGTCCCTAGAGCTGGAAGTTCACACTTCTATAGCATACGTGTCTAATACTATTGCTGCGGCTGGGCATGTTAATATAGAATATGTGCTGCAGGTAGCTGCATGTACAAGTACTTCTAGAATAGATACTTTAAGTTTTCTTGTCTAGGAATGTATAAGAAGATGAGACAACAGAAAAGTGACTTTGGTGGAGAGTCTAGCTGGTAGTTTTTGTAATGGAGGCATGCTGGGTAGCTTTAGTTGTGCTTGACACACCTGGGTTGAGGGAGCCTCAACTGAGGAGTTACCTCCACTTGCCTGTGGCCTTGTCTGTGGCACATCTTCTTGATTGCTGAGTGGTGTGGGAGGATTCAACGCACTGTGGCCAGTGCCACCTTTGGACAGATTGTTGTGTATTGTATAAGAAAGCAGGCTGAGCATGCGCCAAGGGAGCAGGCCAGTAAGTAGCATTCTTCCATGGCCTGTGCCCCAGCTTCTGCCTCCAGGTTCCTGCCCTGAGCTCCTACCTTGGTCTCAAGTCTTAGTGATGAACTGTGACCTGGGAGACATAAGAGAAATAAACCCTTTCTTCCCCAAGTTGGTTTTGTCATAGCAATTGGAAACAAACTAGAACAGAAATTGGTACCAGAGAGTGAGTGGGCTATTGTTGTGACAGACCTGACTCAGTTGTTTTTTGGGAGGATTGTGGAAGTGTTTGGAACTTTGGGCTAGAAAAACCATTGAGTGCTTAAGAGTTTGTTGCTGTGGCACTTGGAATAGTTATGCTGAAAGAGTTGTAAACCTGGCTTGCGAAGTTTCAAAGGGAAGCAGAGACTATCAGGGTTGTTGGTGTGATATTTTGAATTGAGACTCTGTGGGTTCTGATCAGCTCGGGTTGAAGAATCAGCTGGGATGAAGAAGAGACCAGCACCACTAAAGGAGAACTTTTGTTTTACTGGAACAATTGATCCTGTTTAGCTGTGACCGGAGACCATCATCATCAAGGTGAAATCTTCTGGGAAGTGTTTCCTCAGAGTCAGTACACAGAAGCTGTGGTCCAGCGGAGGCCTGAGCCTCCATCTCAAGCTGGAAGCAGGACTTGGTAATGTGCAAGAGTCTCCCCCATGATTCTGATTTTGAAAGTGGGAGGGGGTCTCAGTGAGCAGCTGAGGCTTGGCACTGTGAGAGGCCAGGAAAGGCTGTTGGTGAAAGTACCTTGGTTACAGTGAAGAAAGACTCCAGGATTGCAGGGTCATGGAGAGAATCTGAGGTTTTGCACCAGGAGAGGCCAAAAGAATCCACTGGTGAAGATGTAGCTTCAGTTTCAGTGGAGACTTCAGCTTTTTGGAGATGTCAGGATGATGCGATGACCACCAAGGGCAGCAGCAGGTGTGGAATGGAGCCGGCCTGAGCCTGTGAGACAAACTGGGTGTGCTGGGGATGGTTGAGCTGGAGAAGTGTAGCTACTGTAGCCCTCCGGGGTCCGAAGACCGTGAGTGGATCTCAGATGTCCGGTCTTGAGCTCTTTGCGGGACTTACGTTTTGATTAGAATTTTGCCGAATTCTTTCTTTTGAAACAAGACAGTATTTGCTTTGGATTTTACAGGAGCCCACAGTTAAGAGATTTTAAAAAGAGGCTGTGAACTTTTAAGTGTTTGGATTTTTTTAAAGACTGTGGGGCTTTTAAGGTTGTACTGTCTTACGTTGTGATATTAATGTCAGCATCATTTCTTGGGGACAAGAAATGGAAAGGTTGTGGTTCAATAGTGATGTCTTTTGTGTGTCAAATTGACAAGAGGTCAATTATGCTGGATAGTTTTAGTGTCAACTTGACACACTTGGACTGAGGGAAACTCAGTTGGGGAATTGTCTCCGTTGGACTGGCCTGTGACCATGTCTGTGTGGTATTTTCTTGATTGCTGAGTAATGTGGGAAGGCTCAGCCCACAAGGAGGTGATACCCCTGGGCAGGTTTTTCTGTACTATATAAGAAAGCACACTGAGCATGGACCAGGGGAACAAGTCTGTGCTTTAGTTCCTGCCTCCAGGTTCCTGCCCTGAATTCTTTCCTTGGGCTCCCTAAATGATGAACTGTGACCTGGGAGATGTAAACTAAATTAACTCTTTCCTCCCCAAGTTGATATTGTCAGAGTGTTTTGTCACAGAGATTAGAAGCAAACTAGAACAGCGAAGGAGCTGGACATGACTGATTGCAGATTGCAGATTGCAATGAATGAGATCTCAACCTAGATGGTAATTACCCACCCCTGTATCATTCTTTACACTGAGCTACATGTAATGCTACATGCAGATTGAAAATTGTACAATTAAAGGAAAACTCAAAGGATTACCGAGTAGGTAACTTAGGGTATGTATTGGTTACTTTTTTTGCTGTGATAAAACACCATGATCAAAAGTCACTTACGGTAGAAAGAGTTTATTTTGACTTAAGTTCCAGAGGAAAGTCAATAATGGCAGGGGAGACATTACAGTAGACATCTGGAGCAGGAAGCTGAGACATCATATCTTCAACTACATGTGGAAAGCAGAGAGCAAACTGGAAGTGGGGTGAGGCCTATCAACTCTGAAAGCCCGCCCTGGTGATGTACTTCCTCCAGCAAGGCTGTACTTCCTGAAGCTTCCATAACCTCCCCAAACAGCATCTCCAGCTTTGGACCAAGTGTTTATAAATACGTGAGACTATGGGAGATATGTCTCATTCAAACTACAAGCGGTCATGTTTGTTTGTTTGTTTTGGAGGACCCAGTAAGAAGACTAGAGGAGACATCAAGGGCTTCAGGATTGCATCATATACCTTTCCCTTAGACCAGAAGGTGGCAAACATGTTCATCATGACATTTTTAAATATCCGCATACATTGTTACGTATTCATCTTGCATCTGACATTTAAGAAAATCTATTTTAAGAAAAGCATAAGAGAATAGTAATTCCAATTACTATTTATAAATCCAACCACTATTTTTATTTACAGAGGTGCCTAACTAATAAGATTGCCAGAAAAAAATGTGGGATACCCAGGGAGCCTTGAAACTCAAATAAGCAGTAGGAAGTTTTAGGGAAGATTGTCCCAAATACTGTATGGGATGTACGTATGCTGAAATGTCGCCCAGTTTATAGGAAATGCTGACTTAACCAGAACCCCTCTGCTTTTAATAGTGAGCCTGCAAACCCCACTCAGTATGGGTGCTATGCTACCCAGGAGTCCTATTTGAGATCTTGTTCCATGCACAGCATCAGCATCCCCACTAAGATTACCTTCTCTTCTCACCATTGATTCTTCTCTTAGCACTGGGCTGCTGTACAAGTTTATTCATTCCTTGGGCATCTCTACCTAAATGTGTCCAAGAACAGACTCATTATCTTGTCTTTTAAACAGGATAATGGTTCCCCTGAACTTTCCTGTTTGTGTCAAAGATGTTGTCTCAGGATTCTTTGTTGAATTTGACAGAAACTCAATTGGACCAGGTGGAGTCGAGCGGCGGTTTATGGCTGGGTGCAGTTGACTCGAGTGGCGAGGGAATGTCCTCCAGCCTTGGGAGTGAGGGGCTGTGCTCAGCATTAGCCACCATGCCTCACCTTAGCTCTGTTGCATGGCTTGTGTAGCTACGTTTTTATTTTTCCTCTGCTTCATCCTCTTCTATTCCTTTCCTTCTCTGTCCTATTTATTTTGATTTAGTTTTCATGAATTAATAGCAATTATGCACATTTATGGGGTACAATGTGATGTTTCCAATATCTACTCACTGTAGATCAATCAAGTCAGGTATGTTAGCATATCCATCACCACAAAGATTCTTTTTGGGAGAACATTTACAACCCTTCACATTAGGGCTGGAGAGATAGCTCAGTAGGTAAGAGTGCTTACTCTACTAGCATGAGAACCTGAGGTTAAATCCTTAGCACCTGTATAAAAGCTGGGCATAGCCGAATGTGTCTATAACTTCAGCATTGTGGGGCAGAGACAGGCTGGTCCTGAAAGCTCACTGGCCAGTTAGCCTAGCAAAAACAGTGAGTTTCCTGTTCAGTCAGACACCCTGTCTGTCTCATGGTAATAAGGCAGAAAGCCATAGAGGAAGACACCTGACACCCTGTTCTGACTTACATATGTGTGCAAATAGGTGCATGTACCATACACAAAAACACAACACACACACACACAAATAAAATTTTTCTCAGCATATTGTGAAATATGCAGCGTGTCATGGCTAGCTGTGGTCACCATTTTGTGTCAAGAACACCTGAACTTTCTCCCTTATCCAACTGAAACTTTGTACCTGCTCACCTAGGCTCCCTTTCCAGGGCCATCCACCCAGCCCATCCCTGGTAACCTTGTTCACCTTTACTCCATGAGTCTGGAGTTTGGTTTCAGAATCTTCATGACTGATATCACAGGTATTTTACCCCTCACTGCTTTCCCTGTTTCATGTAACAGGTTCTCTCCGGATCATCCATAAATTGACCTGATTCATGCCTTCCTTCCTACCCTCTTCATTCCCTCCCTCACTCTCTCCATCCCTTCCCTCTCCTCCTCTTTTCCTTCTTCCTTTATTTTTCTCTTTCTATTTTTGGTAAAATCTCATATAACCCAGGCTGGCTTCAAATTTGCTACAGAGCCAAGGATGACCTTAACTTTTGATCCTCCTGCTTTCACCTCCTGCGTGCGAAGATTACATGCTTGTGCCGTCGTGGCCAGAGTATGCAGCGTTGGGATGGAGCCCAGAGTGTCCTGCATGCTAGGCACACTCTCTTCCACGAGCTACCACTCTAGTTCTCCTTTTCTTTTTTAAGGTTGACAATCTGTTGAATATATGTATTGTACTTTCTTTGTCTTCATCCGTTGATGGACTAACAGGCTGATTGCACATCTTAGTACTGTGATTAGCAATGAAGCGAAGATGGCTGTATGGTGTCTCTTCTGTATGCTGACCTCACTTCCTTTGGGTGTGTACCAAGAAGTGTGGTTGCCAGATCACACTGCAGTTCTTTCAGGAAAGATGGCCCTATTATTGGGGAGTTATTAGACACTGTGACACTCAGGGGTATGGTTGGTGTTGAATACACTGGTTCTATCTCATGGGTCCCCTGTCCTGATCATGTGAATGAATTTGAGTGATAGCTTAACCCATCATCAGACATACAATACCCAGAAAATGTTGCATTATTATTATTGATTTTTTTAAAAAACTAAGAGCTCAAGCAGTGCTTCTGGACCCCACCACAGACATGTGGGTCTCTGTAAGTCTGCCATCTTTTATGAATTCTTCATAAAAGCATAATCTTTCTTTTTATTCTTCATGTTCCTTTTGTAAACATGTTTTCTTGAATGCTTTGGGCTGCCCTAGCATCTTGTATTTCTTTATTTTTTTTCTCTAAAGCTTCCTTTTCTCAGCCATCTGGCTGCCAGTCCGCCATGTGTCTGACCTCCACGAGGGCTGTAAACCTACATGGCTTCTGAGATTCCCAGCTTGCCTGTCTTGAGAATTTTTCTTTAAATTCTAATAAAATTTTAGTAAAGCTTTAAAAAAAATAACCAGAAACTCATGAGAGACATTATTTCTAGGAAGAAAGTTACAGAGGTTGGCATTTTCTTAGGAATCCAGAACCAAAGCTGGAAGATACTGTTTCCACTGTCTGCCTGTCAGAATCACTATCTAGGTGCTTGGGGCACTGTATGCTGGGTGGATCACACTCAGCTAGCCCACAAGTACTCCTCCTCCTCCTCTCTTCCTGCTCCTTCCCCTCCTCCCCCTCCCCTCTCCTTCTCCTCCTCCTCTCCTCCTTCTCTCTCCTTTCTCTCATTTTATGTCTGAAGTAGGCTGTGATGTTCATTGCAAATATTTATTATCAAAACATTGCATAACTGGTTAAAGAAAATCAGGCAGGTACAAGGCATATAATAAAGCCCAGCAATGCCTTGGCCAGTCCTGTCTTCAGTGTCTTCAGCCACTTGAGCTTTCCTCAGTCATTCCTTTGTGTTGTCACCTCCTTCCTGTGTTGACTCACTGCTCATCAAGGAGACATGCGAGACATGCGGTGGTCTCCTTTCTCTCTGCTGGGATCAGTGAGCTTCCACAAGCAGCTCCTCGCCTCTTGTCTCCTCACCACCCCTCATTCACCAGGTGGAGGTGGGTCAGGACCTTCCCACTTCTGAGCCTCATATAGCTCCTCACCGAGTCAGGCAGCCTGTGGTGGCTGCATTGCCTTCAGTGTAGAGTCCTTTTCTCTGGAAGTACATGGTTTGGTTCTGTGTCATGTACGGTAAATTCTACCCCAGGTCCTCACACATCTCAGACCGTCATTCCCCCTCCCCTGTACGTGATGAGTGATATTATATGTACACATTCCTTGTATTTATAACGGAAATGTCTGAGCCAGATATGCAAAATGTCCCGTGTGGTCGAACCTTCCCAACTGTATGTACTCTCTCCTGCCTGAACTTGGCACTTTGTTTAAGCCATGCGCTTGTGAGTGTGTATGAAGGGCAACATATTCTGGGAAATGAATCAGATTCGTTCTTGTTTACTACAAACCACCAGCTCCAAGTTAAAGGTTGTGAAACTGGGCGTTCTAGGTTACCTTCCACATGCATGAGAACAGTGACTGTGTGGATGGAAGTGTCTTCCAGAGAGTGAAGAGCTACCAGATGGTACAGATGGCTTGCTTGCCTGGGCTGGGGCAAGACCAGCCCCAAGGGTGTACAGGGCTTGGGAGATGGGTCTTCTGCTGAGATGAAAAGATACATTCTTGGAATGAAGGATGTATCAGGAATCACTGGATCAGATTGCTGCTTCTCTCTGAACCCAGAGTAAGTATCATGGGCTGTGCTGAGTTGAGGAATCCTCAGGCTGTGTGTGGCATTATAAGCTTGCCTCCTGCAGTTTGAAGACATTATGCTTCATGCATTTCTCCATCATCCCTCTTCTCCATGAACTGTCAGTCAAGTGAAACTGCACAGCTCTGAGACTAATCAGGTGTGCACCGCTATGATTTTTGTGACTTCAGTATGCTTTTCTAATCTGCTTGAAATACGCTTCCTCCTGTATAAATGATGCTTATGACCACAGCCTTGTAAGATGTCCAGTGTATTACCAAGGATACATGGTTGTTCTGTTATGTTTAGGTATGAATGACTTTGCCAATCACAGCAGGTGAAGGAGTGAGGAAACTTCCCTGACTTACTTTCTTTGATTTATCACACTAGACACAAACTGTTCTCAAGAGTAAAAACTTAGAAGGTAGCTTTGCAAAGACAGTAAGTTTGTATTTCTTGCAAAACCATCGACTCAAAAGACTATTGATTGGCTCTGATGTCAGCTGACTGTTGGCTCTTGAAATCCACTTGCTGTGCCAGAGGGAGATCAACATTTTTTCAAGACTTCAGTGCTTTAGCCAAGGTAAAGGATGAAAGGCAAAAGATATAGCTTCAGCAAGAGGCTACTGGGAAACTTTTAAACAAGTGAGTTTATTTTTAAGCCTAGAAGTCATTTCAAGGAAATTTCAGAACAAGTGGAGATATTGCTAGTGCATGGGGGACGCAGGCGTCTCTCAGGTGGGTAAGGGTCTTAATTATCGGCTGAAGTTCTCTTCCCTTTCATCAGTACCAAAGATTAAACGATTCCTATGATTCAACAGGTGTTTTACACTGCATTGAAATTCCTGGTAGCGTTGACTTTGTAATTTGGGAACTACAAGTAAATTTTAGAGGGTAGGCAGCTTGGAAAATATAAAACCCATGAGTAATGAGGACCTGCTTTGGGTGACGCCACTTCTTAAACCGTGGGTCTCAGGGATCATGGAACCAGATGTGCGGTTGTGAAAAATTTGGCAACAGTAAATGTTCTGAATATGTAATAACCAAAAATTAATTCTAAATCAAATGCACAATCACTGAGGTGTCTGGAAGGTCTGTTATGTCACAATGACTTCACTGCAGCCTTGGTTCTGAACGTACAGCCTGGGGGCTTTGCCCTGGATACTCTATCATTTTAGACACCATTGATCATCACCTGACATGCCTCGGCTTAGGTTCCAAACTACTGTGTGTTAGAATTGCAGTATTTTAACCGTACATGCAAAGTTTTCTGCTCTAACAGGAACCTAATGCTTTAATGATGGACAATAAAGACTTTCAAGGTTTTTCTATTGTCATTCTTCATCACATGTCAAATTAGTCCTTTGGATTATATTCTGTTCAATTGTTTTATTTTAAAAACTGCTGTTTGAGTCACTAAATTGAGTTTCATTAAAAAAAAATCACTAGATAAATTTTGGCTTTGGATTCAGGATGGAATTTTCAACAATTCTGAAAGGTCCTAACCACACTTCTGCCATTTTATATTATGTATTTATGAACAGTAATGTTCTAAGCATTGACCAGTATGAAATAAAAATATTGTTCAACTCTGACAAAGTGTCCTGCAGTGTCAAGTTGTCACTCAGAATTTAATTATCTTTTAAAAAATATATTTTTAGTTTTTATTTATGTTTTTATTTAAGCATATGGATGTGCATATCTCTGTGTATGTATGTCACATGTGTGTGAGTACCCATGAAGGCTAGAAGATGGCATAAGATCCTTCAGAGCTGGAGTTACATGTGGTTGTGAGCCATCTGATATGGGTGCTGGGAATCAAACTCATGTCCTTTGGAAGAATATTAAGTATTCTTAATCACTGAGCCAGCTCTCCTGCAAAAATAAACAAGCACATCCGTCTCAGTAGAATGCAGTTTGCTTTTTTCTTTAATAAATAGTAACATTATATATACACTAAAGAATTGTTTTAAAATAGGTTTCTTTATGATTTATTATCAATACATGTTTCATTTGTACATCTATTTTTATATATCTATATAGCTGGGTAATGTAAAGATTTCTTGGGTGAGAAGGGGTAGTGAATAGAAACATTTAAGAAGCTCTAGTCTATGATTCTAAATTTCTTCTGGTCTCAGCATCTATATTTTAGCCTTAAGTGTACCAGAAAGAATCTATAGATAGAGTTTGACTGGGGACCTTTCCTGGGCTGGGGGCCAGAGCTGTCTTCAGGGTGTCTTTCCTGGTGCTCTGGTTCATGGCAAAGAATTGCTTGGAAAGATACCCTTGGTACCCCCAATACTGTCTGGATGTTAGAGGTCAAAAGTAAAGGACTGTGCTTCTGTTCCAGAGGGTTAGGTTTCCTTAGGGTTCCTTCTCTATACGTTATCACGGAAACCCAGAGAAGGGAGGTTGCAAGTTAGGTGTTTCAAACAATTTGTTCATCTTCTTTGGACCCTACACACCTCATGTCTGCAAAAAAAGAAAATAAATACAAATACTGTTAATATTCATGCTGCCACTTCTCTGGAGCACAGTGACTGTCAGTGCAGAGCTTTGCACTCTCCAGATGTTCAGAGTCTGGAGCAGATGCTACGTGACAAGGCACTGTAAGATCAAGAAATACAGAGGAAGATGCCTCCTCTTTGATACAACGTCTTGAGTTTTTAGCATGTGTATGATGTATGTATATGAGTACACATGCATATGTGGATGTACCTACCCATACCTGTGCATGTGGAGGCTAGAAGTTACTGTCAAGTGTCTACCTCTATCACTGTCCACTGTATGATGTTGAGACCACTAGACCTGGAGCTTACTGATTGGCCAGTTTGACTTACCGGTGATCTGAGACCTTCCTGTATCTGCCTTGAAGTCCTGGGATTACAGATGTGCACCCAGCTTCTCAGTGGGTGCTGGGAACTCAAACCCTCATATTTGTGCTGCAAGTGTTTTGCCCACGGAGTTATCTTCCCAGACCTCTTTCCTGAGTGTTGCTATGGAGCACAGCAAGTGCCCTAGGCAGTGTGTCTGACTCTGCTCTGAGTGGCGTGTAGCTGGGGTCCTCATGAAATACTTGCTTTGCATGCTGGGGTAGGGAGGAATGAATCAGCTCTTAGTCACAAAGACAGGCTGGGTGAAAGTCTAAGTCACCCATCTCTCAGCTGGGTCTTTCTCCTTCGTATGAACAAGGAAGTTTTGGAACTTTTTCATTCTTTTGCTTTTGGGGAGGCTGTGAAGGCAGATAAAAAGGAATGAAAGACCTTTCTAGTACCTGGAACCTTTAGTCTGCTATTTAAAATGGAGCACAGACAGAAACACAAGTGACTCCCATCAATCACATGACAGGGAGTTCACCTGTGGGGAGTCATGTGGTCTGGTTGGAGAGGCCCTGGAGTGAGTGGATACTTATTCACAGAGGCAGAGACCTAGACATGGTCGACCCTGGAACCCACAATGAGCTTGTCCAGAGGTGATCCACTACTATGAGGTCATAAATGAGATGAGTGACACACTAAACAGATCAGGAGCTGGGAGATGCTGTTGTCTGGGTCTGCTAGGGCATCTGTCCCCAAATTCGTGTTCAAAACCAGCCCTCACTGGGGTAGAATGTGGAGGTTTAGGGCTGATTAAATCAGGCAACTGGAATGAACTGGTCACACCCTTTCCCCTTTCTCTCCTTCCAGTCATGTGAGGTCAAGGGGCCATTTTATAAGCAGAGAATTACCTTCATCAGACCTTCAAACCTGTTGACACCCTGATACTGAATGTTCAGCCTCCCAGAACCATCCAGGAAAAGGCATGTTGCTATTACTGTTACTTACAAATGTTCAAGTCTCGAGGATTCTGTTATAGAAGCACAAAGAAAAGGAGTCACGTGTAATTTATTGGAGATTATATAGGATGACAGGTGCCTGTCCTGAATCATTGAGGGCCACTGATGGCTGGTCCATCATCAGTGATGAAGACAGCTTTCTGATTCCTATGAGATAGTTCAAAAAGTACTTGAAGTGGCCTGTCTGCACACTGAACAATGGACCTCAGGCTACAAACAACAAGACAGTTCGATATCATAGTAGAACTACAGCCATTTGAAGTCTCTCTTATCAGGTCTGAGAAATCAGGCCCTTGCCTTCCTTGCCCAGTGTTCCACAGGGCTTTGTATTCTCTTAGCTCCTGACCATTCTAAATTAAGGAGGCTCAGCCTCTGAACATTAAACTTCCCTTCCAGAGTGCTATCTTTCTTGGAATGAAAGAAAAGTGTTGTTTTGTTTTTCAAAAAGCCAAGTTCACATTTGAGCCTCAGTAACCCTCAGGGATGTCTCCAAGCTCCTGGACTGTAGGTCCAGTGCCCCTGAAAGGGGAGAGTGTTCACAGAGCTGGGTTCAGAAATATTCTGTGTATTAATGAAGAATAGATATCTCAGGTTCTGGAGACCTAGGAGCAGGCATGTTCCAGGTCCCAGGGGTTGAGGGAAAAGAAGTTGCCACAGTCATCTGCTGTACCTGTTCCCAAGCAGGGCCACATGTCTTAGCATTTTGTAGAGAGGCTAACACTGTGCTCCAAAAAGAGGCTGGAAAAAGGTGATATTGATGATGTTAAGAAACCAGTATCAGGTTTGTTACTTGCAAAAGTGGAACAATACTGGAACCGTTTCTTATCTTTTTAAAAAGGTAGCTCTGGTGGGAACATCTTGAGCGCCTCCAATTCCATAGCTCTCTCTTCCCTCTCCCAGCTTTCCCAGCACCTCCAGAATGAAGATATTAATGGGGATGCAGCAGAATCCTGTCTCTTTTCTTTTTTTTTTTTTTTCTATTCATAGAATCTCACCCTTGTCAACTGATAGCATTGTCAGAGGGGAAGAGAGAGATGATGTGCATAACAACACAGTGCAGAAAATATTTCTGCACACATGAAACTAAATAGGAAATAAAGATATGGTGCATAGGTATCAAGGGCATTCATGATGTCAAAGCTCGGCAGTTTAGACTGCTACCCACACTCTTCCTCAGCCTGCTTACCGAACTCCCACCAGATGATGACAGCTGGATGGGAAATCATGTCATAGAGCAGGAACCGCCATTTGGATGGCACAGGGAACAGGGGACGGCTCTGAGAGCTGTCTTCCTGTCTCTGCCAGCACAGACTTCCCAGTTCTTACCGATATGTGATATCACATTATTACAGCCTCCTTGCAATCATCCGTCACACTTTTGGAGTGGGAGAAAGGGAGATTAATTGTAGGGTGAAACTCTTCAACAATTTGCTGGACCTCTACAGTCCTGACATTAATCTTCTCCCAAGAGCCCTATCAACTTGAAAAATCAACCAGGCTAAACCATCACGTAGATTCATGCAAATGGGAACACATAAATAGTGTGCAGAGACAGAGGTGGGGAAGGGCTGCTGGGTACCAGAGAACCTGCCAGGAAGGAAAATGATACATGGAGCTCTTTCTCCAGAAGGCTCTAACGATGAACATGCCATTTATTCACAGCCGTGCTCTGTTTAGTTAGAATTGCTTATTTCGGACTTGGGCGAGGGAAGGCATGGACAACATTTCCATGTCCAGGTTGTTTTCAAATTATGTGAATAAAAATCACTTGGGTGTTTGTACTCCCGAACACTTTTCTGTCCATTGGCAGAGTCCAGTGACCATCTGCCTACGCCTACATATACCTCCATTTGAAAGGAAAATAAGCAAGAGAATTGATTTCAGGTCTTCTCACACGATTTTGCCATGATTTTCATACCAAGCTAGATTAGTCTTATCATGTATAAAACTAGCCAGAGTACTGGACTGCTGGATGCAGCTTGGAAGACTTGAGTCAGATTGTGCACACATAGATTCCATCTTAGGTAAGGACTCCTGAGGACACAGGGGCACTTGAGCCTAGGCTTTCTGTGAGCTCAGAAGTGACCACAGGTGGCTATTCCAGGCTTTGATGGGGCCACGCCCACGTGTTTTCTTCTCAGTTACAAGCTGCTAATTTCTAGCATTGGTGGAGTGGAAATGTAAAGTGAATGTGGGCCTATGTCTTGCTTGGCTGCTGGTGAACTGGGTCTTCTTCTTATCTCTGCTGAGCTCAGTTCCTTGTTTAGTTCTGGGTCCATGTTTTCCAGCTAACCGAATGAGGTGGAACAGAATTACAGCTAAGATAAAGGAATTCAGGAAAATGGAAGTTTGGAAAGACACTCAAATTTAGATTGTTTCCTTAGTTTATCTAAAAGGTATATATCAAGTCCATAAAGTTAATGTTTGGAACTAAATTTAAAGTGGAATTAAAAATGAAAATTAATTCAGCCCTTTTAATGTTTTTCCTTCCATTGTAAATTATACACTGTTGTAGGATCAAGCTAAGACACGAGTTTAAAAAGTCAGGCAAGCTGTTATTTTTTCCCAGTTATTCATTCAATTCTTATTTATTGAGAACTTCCAGAGTTCCTGAGAACTGAGCAGGGCAGTCAAGAAGCTTGTCATTCAGACAACCCAAGAGAGATACCTGGACATTAGCTAACACAGTAGCAGATGAATGACACCATGTGCTAGGATTTATGGCTAGGAAAGATAGTTGAATGAATGGAAACATCAGGACTGAGGGATAGTTTGGCCTTTGATTACCAACTAAATTAATAATTCATTTAAATAAAGCTAATTGCTTAGCTTACCTAAGTCACTCAAATCTATGCACTAGACAAATGTGCTTTCACTTGGAGGACCTTTTTTTGTCTCATGGAGCCCCATTTGACAAACATTTGGTGGGAACATCTTTTTTCTACACAGATCATTTCCTTAATGAAAACAATTATTAATGCTTTCTAGTACTCATTAAGTGCCACACACACACACACACACATACACACACACACACACACACACACACACACACACACACAGGGGCAGAGACCAACAGCCAGACAGACACATGCACACACAGGCCTTTCCCTGTAAACAGTGGTGGGAAGGGCGTGTTTTCATCACTGTTGATGTCTCACAATGGCATTATAAACAGACTCCTTTGCTTTTTCCCAAGGGTTTAGGAGATGAGGATTGTCTATGGTTACACATTTATCAAATACTCCAGCTGCTGGAGATACAGAGATGATTGACTTGATCCTTGCCCTGCAACTTATGCCTAGAGGAAGAACATGAGCAAGTGTCAGCAGGGATGGTGGAGCCCTGTGCCAAGGCTCACTCTCAAAGGTGGAGCAGAACACACACTAAGAATTAGACCCAAGACCTCATAAGCCAGTAGGCATGGTGACATTAGGTTTCTTTTTTTAAAGAAGGTGGCCCGTGTAAGTTGAGGCCATATGTAAAGATGCTCCTGAATTCTAGCAATGTTCTTGAAGTGAAAAGGGAATTACTCTTGTGATCTTTCTGCAAACAGCCATGATCTCCAATACTCTTAGCAAATAAAAAAGTATGTTTGCTGGGTTATTTTAGTTTATATTGACTGTCAACACTTAGCTGGCACTGGGAAGTACAGAGTGGCAGGCGATACCATCCTTCAGTAAAAATTAGAAGATGTTGGAGGTTTCTGGAGATTAAAATCTCCTTGGACTTGTATCCTATTCTGTTCTTTAAGAAAAATCCGTCAGCAAAAGTTTGAGATATTGACTCAATATCAGAACAATAAGTGTATTAGTTACTTTTCTGTTGCTGTGATAAAACACCATGACCAAGGCAACTCAGAAGGAAGAGTTTATTTAGCTCAGGGTTCCAGAGGGATAAAAGTCACTGTGGAGGGGAGCGTGGCAGCAGAGGTAGATGGAGTGGGAATCTGAGAGCTCAAGCAGGCACAGGAAGCAGGGGGAGAAACTGGAAATGGCAAAAGGCTATGAACTGTCAAAGCCACCAATGCTGTGCTTCCTTTAGCAAGGCTGCAGCTCCTAAACCTCTCCAAGCAATGCTACCGACTGGGGCCAAGTATTCAAATACAAGACTCTGGGGGGACATTTCTCATTCAAACTACCAGAACCTGGCAGAGAAACACAAGGGCTGTCATGTTGGCTTACAGTTTTAGAAGGACTCAGTCCGTCATAATGAGTGAGGCAGAGCAGCTCTGTCTGTGCTGATGGACTTTACATCATGGGGAACTAAAAACCCAACAAAGGGCCAGAACTCCAGTCTAGGATATAACCTCCTAAAGCCTGCCTCTAGTGACACACTTTCCCCTGCAGGGCCCCACCGTCCAAACCTTCCACAGCTTCCAGAGTAGAGCCACCAACCAGGAAGCAAGAATTCAAAGCATTAGCCTGCCAGAGACACTTCAGATTCAAACCATAACAAGAAGTACACAAAGTACTAACAAAGGGATAAGAATTTGAATCTTGCAGAATAAAGTGGTTTTAACAGATTCTTAAATTATTTAGAGAATGTTTTTTAGAATCAAAACATACCAGACCTGCTCACAAAGTATTGAGATTCAGAATGTATGAATGTTGGATTCTAATAACATGCATATGCATGTGTGTATGCATACGTGCATATATGTGTGAATGCACAGCTTTCTGTTTCTATGAACATGTGTGTGTATAATTTAAGCCTCAAGCAGTGATGCATTTATGCATCCCTGTGTAATTAGCCTGAGGCGTTTCAGATGACCTGCTTAGACCCAGCCTGCTTTTCCAGACACGCTTCCTCTAACCCTTCACTTATGCGAACCCCCACATAGGGAAGGCTGAACTCTATTTCAAAGAACCCCGTGCTTTTTCCTATTACAGAGTTCTGAAAGAATTCCAGGTGTTTGGGGTCATGAGCAGCCTCTTCTCATTTAAAAGGGGCACACGCTGAACATGGCATTCAGTCCAAGCCTTCTCAAGGCTCATTAAGCTGGCTGCTCTTGCTTCTCTTGAAGCATGTTATACATGCTCATTTTGCCCTGGGAATGTGCTTAAGGGAAACATTTCACCACAAACACCACAAAAACCTCACCATAGAGCGAGATATGTTGATACATGACTTTAATCCCAGCACTTGAGAGGTAGACGCAGCTCCCTGTGAGATGGAGGCTAATCTGGTCTACATAGTGAGTTCTAGGCCATCAGGGGCTATAGGGACACTGTGATAGCTAATCTTGGTTGTCAACCTAACAGGACCTTGAATTAACTGAAATGAGAGGCTTTCTTGATTGATTTATTTGAAACTGGAAGACACACCCCATAAATGCGGGTATCTTCTTCTGATTGAGGCCCGTATAAAAGGTTGTGGCAGAAGGATGCAGACATCTTTCATCTGCTTGCCTTCTCTCTCACTGGCAAGGTCAACTTGTCGCTATGGCATTCCTTCACTGCTAGTAGAACCAACTTACCGGGATTCCAATGTAGGCTGAAGACTAACAGACCTCCAGGAATCCTCCAGATCTTCAGCTCCAGTTTGGGACTGCTGAGACATCCAGCCTCATGGGCTGAGCAGCTGCCAGATTCTCAGCCTCTCCAGTGTGGTGCGGCCATTGTTGGACTACTCAGACTCTGTCCTGTAAGCTAGTCTAATAAAGCCATATATATATAATCAGTTCTGTTTCTTTAGAGAACCCTGATTCATACAGAGACTCTGTCTCAGAAACAAAGAAACAACAAACACTTCATTAGACGACTGAACACAGACTTTACAAAGGATACACAGAAATCATAGAAAATGAAGACTTCTTACCAGAATATCTGAATATCTTCTCTGAGACAGATGCTAGCCCTATAGACCATGTATTACTTGACTTCTCTGTTTTCACTATCATCTTGCATTTTATTTATTTTTTGTGAATATCATACATGAGTATACTTTTGATTATTTCCATCCTCTCATGTCCCCTTCCAACTCTTCCCATGTTACTCTCAATTTCTTGTCTTTTTTGTTATTTATTATTGTTACATATACATACACTTACATGTATGTACAACTTAAAGGGAGGTTTCCCTTGCCTGACATTGTTATTTAATATGTATAGTTTTCAGTAGGCTTATGAACTAATACATTTCCCTTTGGTTTTTACACCACCTAAGCATTATTTATTTATGGCTTGACTTCTTAAGCTTGAACACTGTCTTCTTTGTTTACATGAGGCCTGTTATTGAAGGTCCCTGTGTAATGTTCCTTGTATACCAGGAAACATGAGAGGAAAATGCCACAAAGTGAGTAGACACAGGTTACAAGGGATGTTCTTCCCAGAATCCTGGTGCAGAGACTGTACAATGATTTGAGCAGCTGCCAGGATGGAGGGAGATGCTGTATATTCTTTACCTTCTGTAGATGAGTTTGGAAACATATTCTAGGAAACAAATTCTTAGAAATTAGAATACATTATCCAACTGCAATTAAAAAAGCCTTTCTGAAACCAGTGTCGGTGAAGACATGGAGAGATTAGAACCTTCACCCACATTCCACTGGGAATGAAAAATGGTTTACTACTTTGGAGAAGAGTTTGACAAGTCCTCAAAATGCTAAACATAGAGTTACCATGTGACTGCAATTCTACAGCTAGATACATGTGGAGAGAATCGAAGACTTATGTCTACACAAAACTTGTACACAAATGTTCTTCTGTGCTTTATTCATAATCGCCAAACTGGAAGTAAACGTTCATCAACAGATGGCTGCATAAACAAAATGTGGAGTGTCTGTGCCATAAAACCTTTATTAGAGGTTCTATAAGAAGAAGATCATGTCCTGATACACGCAGCAGCGTGGACAAACCTTGAAAACATTATGCTAAGCAAAGGAAGCAGCAATAACCACATATTGTGTGATTCCATTTATACCAAAATGTCCAGAACAGGCAACTCCATGCACAGAAAGTAGGTTAGTGGTTGCTAGGAGATCTGAGGGGCGTGAGGGACGGGATAGAGACTGCTAATGTGTCTTATTTTGGGAGGATGACAGATAGTGCTGATGGTTTTACAATTCTGTGAATAAACTAAGAGTGTTTGGATTATATAGTTTTAAAATGAAGTTTCTGGTATGAGAGTATTTCAATAAAATAATTGCAAAACTCTTTCTGAGCTTTTCTATTACTCTTTCAGAATTTCAGACATACATATAATGAAATACCATCATGTCCACTCACGTTTCCCGTCTCCGACACCCTCACACTCCCGACCCCCAGCCCCACATGTCCACCTCTTGCCTTCATGATAGCTCAAACCTTGGTCTTGACCAATTCCCATAAAAGGTCAAGATGTACTTGGATGTTTTGAGATAAACTTAGCCGTTGGCTAAGATAAAAATCAAATCTTAAGATAAACAAGAGAACAAAGCAATTCAAGTCATTGTAGCCACATGTTGGAATTTCGTGTTTTCAAACATCTAAAGAGGATCATCCAGAAAATGAATCAGAACGATAGAGATAGGTTTGTGCAATTCTGTCACAGATGGTCTGATTTAAACACATTTCGAGTGATGATAAATACAGAAGCCTATGGCGGTCTGTGATATGAGACTCTGGTTCCGTTATGAGACCAGATGAGCAAGTCTTCCGAGAGGGTTTCTGTTTTGTCTTTCTATTTTCCGCAGCACAGTGTGTGTGTGAGAGCTGAAGGCAGATTAACAGAGCCACTATTTTATAGCTGTTCTGTTTTGAAAGGTACCTCACCCAGCAATAAAATAAACATCCTTGCCTCTTTACAAGAATAGAATTTTAAAGGGCAGCCTATTCTGGAACATGGTGCATGCTTGATAAAGTTTTCGTGACAGAATTCATAAAATAATAAATATTTGAATGGATAACTGTGGAACATGTGAAAGAGGAGCAGAACTGAGACCCATCCCGTGCTTTCAACGTGATCTTTTCCTTCAATTTCAGTGTAAGTGTGGAAATGTAAAAACATTAAAAATTTTTATTTATTATTTTTTTATTTTTTGTAGGTGCACCCATGTCATGCAATGCCTGTGGAGGTTAGAAGAGGGCGTTGGAGTCCCTGGAACTGGAGTTACAGATAATTGTTAGTCGCCGTGTGATGACTGGGAATCGAACCCAAGTCCTCTGCAAGAGGAACCAGTGCTTTTAACCCTGGAGTCATCTCTCCAACCCCATAAAAGCATTTTTTAAACCAAATAATTATCCAAATACATTTGAAGCCATGTTTGTGTATGATATATATCCTGAAGGCTCTTTCCTGTATTCATGACCTGTAAGCTAATAAGAAGTGGTGATCCATCAAAAAAAAAATTGAGGCCAGCATTTCCCGAAAAATAGTTTCAGAGCGAAGCGCAGTTCTAAGTTACAGCATGTGACTGTAAAACATTTTTGTTGATATTACGGAACACTGAGAAGGTGGAGACTTCATCAGTCCTTATTCGTTTTCTCCCGCAATACGGTGACATCAACATTCTGCAGGAATGGATAATGTTGAGTGTGAATCTATGACAGTTTCCCAGGAGCTCAAGCTTTTATGGATGTGCGCTGTTCAGCAAGGGTGTGGGATGCTTAGTGGGATGTCACTCAATACAATCATACTCTTTGTTGACTGAGATTCCTTTGGTTGATATTTTAGGTCACTTTCCACTTTTTGAAACTTTCAAAAGGCAAAAGCCAGCCAACCTTCCTTATTACACTGACTTGGTTCACAGGTATCTATCTGTATGTGATGGTTGCTGATTTTAGGACTTTGAGGCTCTTCTTGGGCTTTCTCTGAAGCAGCCAGTGACTTTGTTTATAGTCACAACTGACCCCTTCAATGTCTCTCAACAAAGCCAGAACTGAGGACCTGCCAGTCAGAAGCTTTAGGTGAAATTCGCTGATTTCTAAAGGTTTAGGGAATTCTTCATATATTTTCATAGATTTACACACTCTGAGATTGGCATGAAGTGGAAATAGAGAGATGATCTTAAATTCAAGTAGGAAAATGCTGCCATGCAGCTGGTCACACTCACATTGTTTTACAAAAGAAAATATAGCATTTTGCCATCCAGAGTCTAGACAGACAGATCCCCTAGATTTGGTAGGCAAGCAGCATCTCCCTCCCATCTTTGGGCTGCTCATCCAAGCTCATAATAAATGAGGAAATATCTGTCCCCTGCTTCTCAACCCTGCGCTCCTGGATCCTGTTCCTGACACTTCTGCCCAACAGAGCTCTCCAAACGAACCTTCCACCTGAGACTTTATTGCCTCTATTTCTTCGTCGTGGCATTCTACCCCTTCAGACTCTTCTTACGCATTCACCCACCCAGACTGTGACAAGGTGGTTACAACCCCACTCTGCACTCTTTGTTCTTATCACCTGCCCTGGACATGTGGCCAGCCCGTTTACAACTTTGTTTTGCAGTTAATGTGGGTATGTCTGTGCCAGGGGGCTGGGTCATGAATTCTGGGAAGTCAGTCACCACTCTGATGGATGGTTGCAAGGTCCTCCACACTGGCAGCTTGCAATAAACGTCTGTTGACTGAATGAACAAGTGAGGAGAGATTAAAATTGAGTCACTTGCTCATCTAAAAGGTGCCTCAGTGGTGAATTATTAAACCAGGTGTGGCGACTCTCAGCGTTCCTTGGACCCGCCTGCCTGTGGTTTGGAAGCCGAGGCCCTGTGGTCACTGAAGAATCAGGCATGTGGATGTACTCCCCTGAGTTGTACTGGGAAGATTTTGATTGTTGTACACAAAACAAGCTTCCACCTTGCTCTGTTTCTATTTAACCCACTAGTCCCGCCACTCTTTGGTTATAGGTCACTCTTGTCACTCTGATCACAAAAGAGGCATCCATTTGTAAGACAGGTTTGAAATTTTCACTCCAGAATTCATATACATAACCCAGGATGGATCTGTTTCCCTTGAGTGACAGTGAACTTTTTGTGACTGACGCTGCAGTTTGGTCCCTCGGTCTCATGCAGTAGCAGTGACAATGACAGAGGAAGGAATTCCAGCAAGTGTCCAAACACCTTCTCTCAATGGGTTGTTTTCAAAGGTTCCAACACAGTTCCTTTAGGTACCAAGGGTCAGAGGCAGTCCAAACAAATGCTTGACAATAATAGGTACAAAGGACTCGTGTCCTTGGCAAATGATTAACCATCAGCTATCATAAACAAAAATGTTCTATACATTTGATAAACAGTCTTGTAAAAGAACACAGGAAGCAAGGAAAGCACGTCTCTTAAAATCCAAAGCCAGTCATCAGACAGCTGGGGAAAGTGTGAGGGCTTTCAGTGGAGTAGGGTGTACTTTGTGCCATCTGGAACCCAGTGACGTGCTTGCACCATCATTGAAATGTACCGTCAGCTGCCCTGAATTTCTTCTTTCCTGTGTGTGTCTGACAGCTATTTCACAAAGGTTCACCCCCAAAGCTACTGGGTTGGGGTGCTCCTTTTCTTCCCTTCTGTTTCCTCTTTTCCTTAAAACGAGAAAGCATCTAGTCACGACCCTCGCCAGAACAGGAAGACCATGAAGCTCTGAGAAAAAACACAGCAAAACACTTGGCTGTGTCTCCAGAGGAGCCTAAGAGTAAAAGTGTGACTATTAAAAAGACTCCTCCCCTCATTTTTGCCGGAGTGTAGGCAGCATGTGACCATCTGCAGTGGCCAAGTTGGAAAATTATTCAAATATTTTCCAGTATTTTTTCCTGCAGAAAAACAAGACTCTCTGAAGCTTAGCCTTAGTGGTTCTACACGGTTGCTTTGCAAGTGATGTAAGAGAATGACTCCTTCCTTAGGTTCTGAGTTAACCACAGTGTAGTCAGCAGCTAGCAACATTCTGGTATAAAACGGAAAAATTAAACACTGTGACCTGAACAGCATTGGTTGCTGAGGAAGCTGGTGGACCTGCCAAACACATGGCAGACCTCAGGGATCTAGGCAAGATATTATAAAACTGAGAAATAGGGCAGGTCATGATGCTGTGCTCAGCTGTTTTTGGTCTACAGGGATGCTAGAAATGGAGCTCCTTACACTGCTCACTGCAAATAAGAAGTCAGGACTTTGGCTAGGGACTTGAGCTCAATTCTGAACAGCCATGTTGAGTGACTCACAACCTTCTTGAACTCCCGTGCCAGAGGATCTGACATCTTCTTCTGGACTCCAAGAGCATCTGCACTCTTGCACACACACACACACACACACACACACACACAAACATACACGCAAAGTAAATCTTAAAAAGAGAGAAGCCAAGAGTCCTTCTTATTAATTTTGTAATACTCCTTTCTTGTCCTGTTCCAGAGTCGTGTGTCAGCAATAAAACAATACAATATTCAGAGCTCAGGACACTGCAGTCATTCAGGGTGGAGGTTAGAGACCAGGAAGGACAAGGCCTACAGAGACAGAAGGCACGAGTTACCAGCCACTGTCCTCCCAAATAGCCTTCCACTGTGGCTTAGAACCTGTGTCTGTTCCTTCTTCAGGGGTTCAGGCTACAGACTTTGATGCAAATCAAACTCAGAGAGTTTCATACTATGGCTGTTCTGCATGACCCAGATGTGCTCCCTAGGATCCCTCTGCTGCCTTGCCTCTCACTGAACCTGACCCTGGACTCCCTCCTGTGTGGAGGGCAGAGGCCAGGCCCATGGGTTTGAGCAGATATCCTATTGTAAATTCCATGAGTGTATTACCACAGCTGCTCATTTGCCTTAAAATTTTCCTGTAAGAGGTGCTGCATGGCCGTAGAACTCCTTCTTCGAGATAACCCGCAGCCGAGGGTTCCCTCCAGTAGGTGGGATAATGGTGTGGTGGTAAGCAAGGCAATGACTGCAAGTCACACAGCTGCAGGCCTGAGGCACAGAAGAGCTCCTTTCATGAACTGCTCTCATTCAGAAAGCTCAGACAAGCATACAGTGGCCTTATCCTCACTAATAAGAGATTTGTCCCCAGTAATCTCACCATTTGCGATTACTCAACGGATGTAGCATCTTCAGCTGGGTAAGAGGACAAGGCTCCAAGGAGCCTCTCTGCTCTTTGACTAGTGCACTGGTCACATTTCAATGGTTTCTACAGGTTATTAGCTCTACTCATCACGGTCTAGTTTGTTTTTCTCTAGAAACCTCGACACTTAAATCTTGCCATTTTGGTATGGTTCTTATGTTAAGGGAGTGTTTGTGTGTGTATGTGTGTGTGCATGCATGTGTGCGTGTTTATCTCAATTCTAAACAATCTTGTGGCTTACTCCTTTAAGCTTATGTTCCCCCTTCTTAAGTGCTCTTTGATCATGCCTTTGGTTTTTCTGAATTAGTATTGGTGCTGGGAGTGGGTGTGTAATGAACCCTGGTACAGACTGAGCCTGACACTGGCACATTTTACTGCATTGACCAGGTACCGACCAGGTTGGTGTACACTCTGGGTTACCATTGTATGTGAAAACTGCATCAAGTCAAGGCTGCCCTGAGAGAGGCCCAAGTTCATCCGAGGTCAAGGGCAAAGGTGAGATTCAAGTTCAGATAAGGTGAGTTCTAGAAACTTGACTACATATTGCTGGAGTTTTCTGCTTCTCGTTTGCTATCTGAACATGGTTGCGAAGTCCTTTACAACACTTTTATCTTTGTAACTCCAGCTCTTAGAACTGGGCCTCTGGCAATGTTTTAGAGGCCTTCCTTCGAGAGTGTATGTGTCCGTGTCCATCTGCACAAGCAGAGAGAGGCTAGTAGTGTCAGATACTGTCCTTCCTGTCCTCAGAAACTTCCACCTCCCTGGCTGATGCCTCCACTCTCTGAGGGCGTGGGATGCCGTTGACATCTGGTCCCTCCCTCCCAGAGTACCTGCTTCTCCCCTGTTTTCCCCGCTAACTGTTCTTTTTTTTCCAACCCTTGGGGAAGTGAATCATCCATATGTCAGTACCTGGCCAAATGCTCCAATCCAGCCCTCAGAGAGCAAGAACTAGTATGGTTTAAATGTGGAATGCCCCCTACAGACCCACACATTGGAACATATGGTACCGGCTGGAAGAGTTGGTTGAGGTTGTCTAGGAAGGGAAGACTAAGTGGAAGTGAGTCACTGGGTGAGGAGAAGGTTTATAGTACGCTTTGCTTCTCGCCCTTTCTACAAATCCCGAGGCCTGAGATATGAGCAAGCAGCCTTATGCTCCTTCTGCCACAAGAGTGAACCACACACACCTTCCCCACCCCGACAGACTGTATCCCAAACCAAGAGCTGACACTAGCCTGCCTCTCTTATGCAGCTTCTCGTCAGGTTATCTGGTCACAGGAAAGAGAGGAGCAGGTAGCATGCACAGTTAAGTTACAGTGTCAGCTTCACATTGCCCATCCTACGTTGGACGTTGGCCAGTAGGTATGTGGGTCCATTCATCTAGTTTTGCTTTGCTTCCAGTAGGTCCCCAAGTGAAGAGTGTCAAACGATCCCCATTCCCTTCTCCATACCTCTACATCCTACTGAGCACCTGCTGTGTGACTGATGGTCCAGGTATGCAGGGATGAGACCTGGAGCCTCTGTTCTTCTAGAGGTTAGGATCTAGAAGCCAAGATGGACTTGACAGACAGAAAGAAGGCACGAGAAGCTTCTGGCAGCAGCCTTTGGAAGCATGGCCCTAGTCTTACTGAGCCTATAACTGTGGTTGTATCATCTAACTACCCCGACCTCAGGTAGTCCATCTGTGACAAGGGGATGTTGTCAGCATTTCACAGGGTTACTGAAGGGTTTGACTGCATGAACAAGTTTGAAAGTGCTGGGGCATGTTTAGACACATGGCAAGTGGTTTCTGCGTGCCCATCATTCTTACACCAGGCAGGTCTCACTTCTCCTGGGTGCAATGAGAACCTCCCTATAGAAGGACATGTGTGTACAGGGATCCAGGGAAGTTGTCCTTGGGAGAAGAAAAGGGGAGGGGGTCACAGAGCCTTCAGGTGAGCTGACGAAAGAGAAGGAGTGATATCTGAGCTCTATGAGCTCGTCCTCTGTCAGTTGACTCCTGTTGATAACCAGGTCTTCTTCCGGCACACTTCCTGTCTGTGCATCTCCAGGAAAAAAGACCAACCAGGCAGTGCTCAAATCTGCCCTCTGCTCCTCTCCTGCCTGCTTGTATCCCTTTGCTGGAATCTGATGGAACTCTTCAGTCCTTCACACACTCCTCACTTCTGCAGCACTAGGGAAAAGCAGCCAGATGTAACATGGAAATGCCCGGGCAAACTATACTCCAATAAAACATTATTTATACAAATATCCTAATGCAGGATCTATCTGTTGGCTGGGGCTTTTCTCCTGCCTGTCTTAGACTATAAAATTTCCTTTGGAAAACTCAAAGTTGTTACTCAATATAGGAACACTGAAAATTCATGTGAAAGTTCAACACAGTTAAAAGCCAATTCCTTTCTCACTAAAATTAGCTCCCTCTCTAGACTCCTGTTTCTGGGGAGTCTGATGGTGACACTTAGGGATGAATATTTGGCTCTTCCTTTCTGCCAACTGCTGCAACCGTTACGCTCCAGTCTTGAAAATCTACCAAGCTCTGATGTTCCTCTGCCCCAGCAGACCCAACCCCCATCCCTCTGACCATGGCGCCTGCCTTGCTCTTGAGGTTCTCTGCTGTCGGACACACATCCGCTCTCAAGAACACAGCTCAGCTCTGGCCTTTGTCATGAAGCCTTTCTGTTTATTCTCTCGTACACTGATCTCTCTCACTTCTAAACTCTTCGGCCCACTTGTCAGTCATCCATATGCTGCCTTCTGTCGCCTTTTCAGGTTTTAGAAATGCTTACATTGTTTCCCCAATGACACCAGAGTTCCCCATCATGGACAGTGTGCTTTTCTCTATATGTGTGCACCCATCATAGAAAATCCAGCATCTTAGACACCTGTGGGGCGTCATAAGAAAAATGACCATACAGTAGGTCCCAAAGAAAATTCTACTACATAAGAATAAAATTCCTATGAAAAGCAGTCATTTAGGAAAGCTACCACAAAACAAAAACCACGAGAAGTGACTAGGCTTATTATATATTAAATACACTACAAAGCTTTGAGAATTAAATTAGTGTAGCCTTGGTTCATGAACAGATAATGAGACTAGAATAGCATATCTGGAAATAGATTTATGCATGTGAAATTTTAGTATGAGACAAAGGTGATATCTTCAGTTGCTGGGGCAAAAAGTAGCTCGTCCTATGACACCTAACATTACTATATTCAAGAAAGTTACCCAGCCGGCTTGGTACTGGATGTGTGGGAATGTATGGTTAAATGATTGGATGAATGAATTCTAGGTTGGAACAAAGGAACAATAAAACAAATTATTTAATTTTTTAGGTCTGTTTTCAATATTTGTTTATAATTTGAATCCTAGAATTCTCTCCTTTGTCTTCAGAGAAACTAAAACCCAGGAGAATGGTGCTAAAATTCCCAATTGCCCCACTCAAGGACCTTGTCTCAGCAGGTGGTTTGGAAATCAAGGCAGGTGAAATAGTTACAGGAAAAACAGCACTAGCCAAACCTTAAACACAACCTGGAAAAGCTGGTGTTCCCTTCTCTTTGGAGAGACTGGAAGTGTGTTTCCTACAGAATTAAGGTAATCAGCTGAAAAGTACAATCAGAGAGACTCTGGGACACTCAGTTGTCTCTGTAAATGATGCTGTTTCTGCTGAGGAAATCATGACTGGTCAGAGTGTAGAGAGTGACTGTGAAGTGCTCAGCCCTAAACGGGACATCTGTATCACACCCACTTCTCCAAGACTCAGGGAACTTCTAAGAGGAGAGGGCAGAAAGACTGTAAGAGCCAGCAGTTGGGGAGGACTCTTGCATGTCTTCTGGACATGGGAAGACTGTTACATTCATGAACTCACAGCAACTGTGGCTGCCTGCATGCGACCTGCATGAGATCAAGTCAGTCAATCTTTCAAGCATGAAGCTGGAAGGGTTCACAGGCCCCGACTCCAGCTGTGGAGCTATTGATGGTTGACAGTGTCTCCGGGAGGGAGAGTCGATTTTCTTCAGGTATGTGATCTCTGGTAGGTTGCCCATCCTCCAGTGGATGGCCCCACGCCCATGAGTATATGGACAGCACTAACTGGACTCAATGGGTTATTTAAAATAAAGACAGGAAGTTGGGAAGGGAGTGTGGGATGAGGAGCGTCTGAGAGGAGTCTGAGGTAGGAAGGGGATAGTAAACATGCTCAAGGTGCGTGTAGGAAATTCTCAAAGGATGAATGAACAGAATTACATTAAAAACACACAAAGTAGGGCTAGAGAAACGACTCAGCAGTTAACAGTGACTGCTCTTACAGAAGATCCAGGTTCAAATCCCAGAACCTACATGGTGGCTAATAACCATCTATAACTCCAGTTCCAGGGGATCTGACAACCTCTTCTGACCGCTACAGGCATTGTACAACATAGGTGCACTTACATATATGCAGGCATAACACTCATATATGCAGGCAAAACACTCATACATGAAATAAAAATACAAAGCTAAGTGAAACGCACAAGGCAACAACAGGAGCGCCCCTCGTGTTTCAAATACCTCTTCCGTCCTTGCTCCTCCTCAGCCTGTTCTCTGCCAAGCAACTGAAGCTGGCATGCTCTCCATTCAGGGTACCACTCAGAACTGGCATTGGCACAGGAGCGACACAGCCCAGTGTCCACCTACTGACCCTGTCCCTAATAAGACACAAACTCAAGTCTGCTCTGGGTGGCAGCATAGCTTTCAGTTTCCTCTTCACCTCTCTCAGGAGGTGCCAGTGGAAGGAACCCTTCTTTAGTTATTTCTGCGTTGTGTTCCTTTCACCCTAACCAGCCACCTCCCTTCTCTTCACCTCTGTGAAGAACCAAGCATCCTTAGCCTGTTTTTACAGAAGGGTGCAGACTCATCTCCTCCTGAGACAGACCCCAGAAGCAGGTCAGGAAGTACATTGACTTGACTAGCTCAACCTCCCGTGAGGACAGGAAATCTCACCTGTTGGCTGACGTTCTGGATGTTTGCCACCTTCGATGCTGGCTGGCGTGAAATGAGTGGCAAAGGTGTGTGCTTGCTATTGTTGAACAGGATCCAGGTATTGACTAGAACTGGAAGGGCTTTGAAAAAAAATCTAAGTAGGTCATTACAGCAATCCAAACCGTGGAGACTTGTGAGCAGCACATTACTATTTCCAGACTTGATTACCCAGGAAATGACCTGCGAAGGGGCTGGAATCATCCAAAATCAATAACCCAATGCTAGGAATGCTGCATATTTTTGTTAGTCTTTCACATATCAATGATAAAATACCTACTCTGGATAGATGAGATTTGTAGCTCTCCCAGAGTCAGGCTTATATACCATGCATTCTGGCCCAGGAAGATGACGGTGCTTGCGTGGACAGGTGTGGCTGCACCTACCAGGGGAAGTAGTAGACAGCCAGAATGCAGGGTAGGTGTGGTGTAGGTGTCCCTTGGGTACTGTCTTGGTCAGTGTTTGTAGAGCTCAGGTTTTCATGGTGATTCTGAGTCTCATTCCATTGGCAGCAAATTTACTTTCTCTGCATTGATTGGGTTATGGAGTGAGGCACTGCATATCAATGAGTAGTATTCATGCTGGGAGAGCAAACAGAAGGCAGTGAAACCAAGGCCAAAGGGTTAGATACAGGCAGAGAACGATTGCCAAAGGACAGTAGTCATAGAATCCAAAGCCAAGGCAGCCTCAGTGACGGTTCATTCTGCCGCAATAGATATTCCAATAGAGCCTCACTCTGCACACAAAAGCTTCCCATCCCTGCTCTGTGGCCTACCAAGCTGTTCTGTTCTTTGTAGTTTTTTTCTATGTGATATTTCTATGGGAGCCCTGCCTCATCCCTAAATAAGAACTCTTATAAATGAAGAATCATTTGTTCATATCCAAATAAGCCAGATTTGTGAAGAAGCCCCTGGAATTTCTTCGTGGTCACCAGGGCCCTTGCCAGAATGCCCGATGATTTGTGAGTTGGTTAGGAACAACAGATGAAGAAATGGCAGCATGCTTCATGCCAGGAAGGGAACGAAGTCTGCACCAGGCTAATCTGGCTATGCTGGGGTGGCTTGGTGTTAGAAACTGAGCCTGAAGCAGTTAGCATTTAGTCCTGAGAACGGGAACAGTGAGAAGCAGAACGAGATGACCCGTCTCTGGCATTTCCTGGTCCTTCAACTCTGCTCCTCCCCGAGGACTGGCTGTTTGCTCTCATCTCTGCACTTGGCTTTCGGTCTCGGCACGTGGTTGGTTAACACTAGGGACAGAAGGTTGGTGCTGACCAACCTGGAGTAAGGAGAGGTGGAGGCAGGTTTCCTCGTCAGATATTCCCCAAAACTGGTATTGTACCCAAGGAGGTCGTATTAACTCAGATAAGCACCGAAGTGACCCTGTGGTATGGCCACATAGATACACACACAGATGCACACAGATTTAGGATAAGGAATTGTTGGTGTGATCCAGAGACAAAGAAGCCTTAAGTTCTGTGGTGGTGCCCCCAGGAGGGCCCTCTGTATCTCCAGTGTGTGCTTCAGGGATTGAGGGCCAGGAGAGCAAAGAGGTGAGCTCCATGTGAAAGCCACAGGCTGCATCGGAAGTCCCAGTGCTTGTTCTCAGAGCAGAAGCTGGGGTGCAGCAGAGGTCAGGCAGTACCAGGCATTCACCCCGTGGACAGCTGTGCTCTTTACTCAGTCCCTGCCTGAAGGCTTCTCTCTTCCAAAACACCCCAGTAGCCATGGACACAGCAACTTGTGACCAGGTTCTTGTGTACCCCAGGTCATGTGAGTTGGCTACCAGAGATCTGACCCAAATTCCTAGCTGCGGTGAGCACATTTTAGGATCTGAGAAAGGGCTACGTTTTCCCTTCTTGCCTCTTTTGGGGCAACTATCAGGAAATTCTTGAGGGTCACGTGGCTGTGTAGAGTGAATCAATAATAAGGTGTGTATGAGATGTAATGAAATGTGTGTTGTAGCAGGGATGTATGCAGTAGGCCTTGTCTGTGTTTTGTACACTAAACCATTCCAAGTCTGTCAAATGTAATTTGTCTTTCTAAGTGAACAGATGAACACAGGTCTCCATGCAAACCAAACAGACTGACTGTTTTCTAAGGTAGCCCTAGGTGCTTTTTACAGTCTCAGGGAGCCAAGTGCTACAGTTATCCTTCATACTATTTTCCCTTTCTGGGAGTATGCAGGGGGAAGAGTCTTCACAAGCTGACACTGGCTACCTGTGTCACATGATACAGCCTCCATGTTCCCTGTGAAGAGCAGAAGTGCGGCTTCTGTTCTTTCTGGCAGAAGGACAGTCTTTCATCTAAGAACAAATCTGCATGAAGGAGCACGAATAGCTGGATATCCATGTGCACACATCCCACACATACATACATAACATACGCAGACATATCACACACCACACACATGTACACATATACCACATACATACCCACACCCACAATACCATACACATGCATGCTACATATGTACACACACCACACATACATACATGCACATATCATAACACCACACACACATACATATATCACATACCATTCAAACACACATGTACACATACATACATATATACCATAAACATTCATGTATGTATATATAACCTATACATACAGACATGCACCAGATACACACATATACACATACCAAACATATATACACACACCACACACACTATTCCATACACAGATACATGTACTACATAAACATACTCACTTATCCACCACATGCACACACATACACACCACACAACATCTACACCCCAACAGTCACATACACATTCACACATACCACATATATACACAATACACATAACACACATTTGCACACATGCATATCCACATGCACACACATACTCACACACAACACATACATCCCCCACTTACATACACGTTCACACACACCACACATACATACCCATATACACACACATTTCTCTGCAAGCATGAGTCCACACACGAACATGCAAGAACTGAAACTTGAAGAAAGAATAAAAGACTTGAGTTGGAGATCCGTGTGCCCCGGGGATCTCTTCCACTTTTCTTGGGTAATTTTCATGTCAATGGGAAAATAGAAAATGTGAATACGAGCTTGTTTTTCAAACCTGAGGGAAGATTCTATCTTTACCTTACATTCCAGTGTATTCTGTGAAAGCTGTCAATTCAGGTAGACTTTTAAACTGAGACTCAGCTCACCTTTCTATCAGACGAAGGATGGCTTACTGTCACTCACACAGTTGACTCCCCCACCCCTGCCCATGTCTGCAATGCTGTAGAAATCTCTTGCTTCCCTGCTTAAAGGGCAGAACTGGTCCCAAGAGCTAGAGCTAGAACCTTCTCTCAGTGGGATGCCACCAATGTCCCATTCTGATAATTTCTTTCTCATGATGCCGCTGACGAACAGTACCCTGGGATTACACTGATTTAGATAATGCAGTGTATAGGGCCATCTGGCCTAGATTCTGCCCATGCATCATGTGCTAGTTTTGCCCTAGGCCTTTACAAGCCAGATCTGAAGCAGTGATTGCTTTTGTATCTCCATGTTCTAAAAGAAGCTTCAAGGCCCTCATGTTGTCTGCCAAGATGCCCCATTGACCGCGTCATGCAAATGTGTCTTGTCTTGCAGTTTGTGCCATTCCACTGTTTCTCAGGGGTTCCTGGTGCATCTCTTCTGCTCTTGTTCTGAGGTGTCTTTTTTAGTATGAGACGATCCAGTTATAGACAGATCTACACAGCTGTTATTTTGTTTTGTTTTTGAATAATGACCATCTTAGTTATTTTTCTTGTTGTTCTGCCCCCCAAAAAATCTGACCAGAAGAAATTTAAGGCTAGGAAAGTGGCTCGGTGGGTGATGTGCCTGCCATATAAGTGCGAGGACTTGATTTCGAATCCTCAGCGTCCATGTAAGCTGCACATGGTAGAGCGCCTCCGTAACCCCACATTCCTAACGTGAAATGGGAGGCAGAGACAGGAGAATCCCTGGCAGCTCCAAGGCAGCTAGCCTGGCATAGCCAACAGTGAACAGAGAGACCCTGTGTCAAATAAGGTCGAAAGTGAGGGTCAACCCTGGGGTTGTCCTGTGAGCTCCACACATGACGGTGGCGCACACACACACGCACACACACACACGCACACACGCGCGTGCACACGCACATACACACACATACACACATACACACGTGCGTGCACACACACATACACACACACATGCGCGTGCACACACATACACACACATACACACAAACACATACACACATACACAGACATACACACAGACATACACAGACACACACACACACACATACACATGCGCGCGTGCGCGCACACACACACACACACACGCGCGTGCACACACACATACACACACATACACACACATACACACATATACATACACACACATACACACACTCGTGCACACACACATACACACATACACAGACATACACACACATACACACATACACACACATACACACACACATACACACACACACCTCTTAAGGAAAGAAATATTTATTTTGGTTCATGATTTGAAAGTGCAGTCTGAGTAAGCTCTTTTAGGGTGATTGGCTCCAGGCCATGGCGATGGAAGCAGGAGGCTGCATGCACCCATCATCAAAGGCCAGGCAGTAGAGACAAAAAGTGGAATGAGAATATAAACCTCAAGGCCTGCCCCACTTCCCAGAGACTCAGTTCCTACAGTCAAGTTCCAGACCTCCCAACACAGTGTTACCAGTTGGGGACCAGGTTTCCAAACACACAAACTCATGGAGGACATTTTATATCCAGACTATGACATGGCTGTCGAGCCTCTCTGATATTTCAAGTAACACCTTCGATTGTAATGAAAAGGGATTTGAATGCAAATCTCAACTTAACACATACCAGCCAGACTTAAAAACAAACATTTTAATATAACACTCAACTGTGAAATCATGTGTTACTTGCATCCATGGTTATCACAATTGATTGGCACAGTTCTCTTCTGTATCAGACAGCAGTTACATGGTGCTTTATAATCAGCATACTGGACATGCCTTGGCTATCATTATCCATGGGGTATACAAGCTCTATATAGGTTCCAGTGTAGGCATATTTCTCTGGTCTCCCAATGTTCTGAAGGACTCAGCAGCCTGAGGGTTTCTCTGTTAGGGGTGGAAACAGTCAGTGCTCCCCAGAGAGAGCAAAAAAGCCAATCAGATGAGTGAACTGAGGGTTAGAATAGAGAGAGAGAGAGATGGGTAGATTAATAGATGAATAGACTGATTAAATAGATAAAAGACTGATAGAAGGATAGATAGATGATGAATGCATAGATTAGATAGATGACAGGTAGCTAGATAGGTAAATAGGTAGATAGATGCTTAGATAGATGATAGATAAATAGATCAATAAGAGATGAATGATAGATGAGTAAATGATAAATGAATAAATTAGATGACAGGCAGATAAATAAATACATAGGTGATAGATGGATAGACGATAGATAGTTGATAGATATTTGATAGATAGATGAGGCGGATACATAGTTAGGTGAACAGATTTATAGGGAGGTTAGCTTATGCAATTATGGAGGCGAGAAATCATACAACAGGCAATCTGTGAGTTGGAGACCTGGGCTCGGTCTCAGCCTGCAAGCTGAGATGAGAGAAGATGTGTCTCAGTCTTGTGGCTGAAGAGCATCTATGGGAGGGGCAGGGAAAGGAAATCCTTCTCATTGACCCTCAGCGCCTCTAATGATAGCCACCCCACTGAAGATGGATCTTTTTCACTGAGCCCACTGATTCATATGCCAGTGTCCTCTGGAGATCCTCCACCCCCATGAATGAACCCAGAAGAAATACTGTACCAGTCCTTTCCTCAATTCAGTCATGTTGACACCCAGTCCTAACTGTCTTAGTCTGATAGAAATTATTCTTTTGGGAGATGAATTTGTGTGTTTCTTTGCACATCCTAGTCTGTGAACTTGGTTGGGGCTGGGTTGCAGTCTCTCTCTCTCTCTCTCTCTCTCTCTCTCTCTCTCTCTCTCTCTTCTACCTGTTGTAAAAGGCATCAACAGTGTAGTTAAAAGAAAGCTGTGACAATTACGGGGGTGGGGTAGAACTAAACTATTGTCCCCATCAAGAGAAAAAGCTTTGGGAGTCGCCTAGATCTGAAAATAAATCTACTTCTAGTCCTGATAGTTGTTACAAGGTCATTGCCTTTAACATTAGAAAGCAACATTATGCAGCCTAAGAGCTGACTACATGCACTAAACTGAGGTCAAAATATTTGGAGCTGGGGAGACAGTTGTGCGATGAAGAGAATGGAAATTCACCCCAGAACCTACACACAAAACTAAGTGTGGTGGCGCAGGCTTGTGATCCCAGCAGGGGGAAGACAAGACAAGGGCCCTGAAGACAAGGGCTAGTCTCACCTAATCAGTGAGCCCAGGTCCCAGTGAGAGACACTGTCTCAGAAACAAGGTAGACAGATCTGGAAGAATGACACCTGAGGCAAGCCTCTGCCCTATACACACATGCACACACAGGCATGCACATACATGTTCAGGCACACACACGTATACACATGAATTTATTCCTTTTGAAAATCAAATGTACCCTAAACATTTGAGGATTTTATTCATTCTGGATATTAAAGAGAGTGCTATACCCTTACAGATTTTTTTTCAAGGCTAAAGAATGAAATCCTGATGCTCACACACCTTACATAAGCACTTGGCTACTGAGAGCTATGCTCCCAGTTCAGAGCTAAAAAAAAAAAAATTGAGACAGAGTCTTTCTGGCCTCAAACTCTAGTCCTGGGTGCTGGGAATTACAGATGTACTGTTCTAGTCCGCTGTAGCCCTGATGCTAAGTTTTTGAAAGATGAGTTCCGAGAGCCTTTTGTACACGAAAGAATGGGCGCAGGAGAACCATGTGCTGCAGGTGGCCACTCTGCCACTGAGAAGCAGGTTACAATCCTGTGTGCTCTGATGTCTGTGTTTTAAAGGGTGCTCAGTCCTGTGAATTGTGTGCCTGCGCGTGTGTGGGAGAGCACTGGGAAGCCAGCACTATAGGATCCCTGAGCCTGTGTCACAGATTCCTTTAGAATTTGAGCAGGTCAGTTATATCGGGCCTTGTGGAAGCTTCTCTGACTTGTCTTCATCATAGGCCTGTCCAGAAAGATGCAAGAAAGAGTGATAAATATCACTGTAGGATATTTATGGACCCTACCTGACTTTTCTTTAAAAAAAATGAAGAAGTAACTTCATCCTCTCCCAGGTCCTCGGAAAAATGTCAGCCTCTGCTTGTCCTGTGTTTGGCTGTTGTCACACAAGAACACACATACTGCCTTACTGTTTGAATGGAGGCACAAAGAAGCACAATGGCCCTGGGGAATTTAGATTTCCTCTTCCTCTTTCGTGGTTCCTCTTGGCAGGTTCTCATGGGAATCTGGCTTGCTGTGAGTAGACCTTTGTGTTCCTAGCTAAGTGAAAAGGATGAACGAATGGAGAGAGGTGGTTAAAGGCGGCAAGCCCTCACGAATGACCATGGGTAGATTTCCAGTAGATGGCCATGGCAGCTGCACTTTTATCTGTGGATGTAACAACCTTTCCAACTAGGTTTTGCTCTCAGTAGTTATGAAAGAGTCTGCCAATGCCACTGGGCAGTGGTGATGACATGTGATCCACGGTGACAGAAACATTATTTTCAAATGAAGCTACTTAGTGATGGCTTTATAAAAATTTTCCCCTTTGGATTTCCAGACTTTTTCATTCATGCTACAGAATCCCATTATAAACACAGAACAGTTCAAAGCCTTGGTTAGGAAACCTGGTCATGCTCCTTGATTGATTGTATAGTACAACTGAGATTCTTGAAAGTTCAAGGATGTCCCCAAGGTCTCAAGGCTCAAGGGGGTGTGGCTGGGCAGTGACCCAGGCCTCCTGACTCCAGGCCCATGTCTCTGCTTGCTCCATATAAGCTTATCTAACATGCTCAGCCAAATGGAAACTTCCAAGTTACTCTGTGCTCACACAGATGGACCGTGTCACTCCAATGACGTACCTCCCTTGGAAAACAAAACAAGATTCCTCATGGTGGTCCCCTTGTGCGTAGATGGTAGCAAATGCTTGTTTGCCAATCCTTCTGTCTCCTCCCTTTCTGTGTCCCATTGAGATCATGGAAACACAAAGTAAATAACCAGGGAGAAAAATGCCTCTGAGAGTATTTATTTAATAGTATTGTTCCAGGATATGCACAAAGATAAAGACTGTGTAATGAATGGGAGACTCTGGAGGCCAAGCACCACAAAGTTCTATCCTGTACCTGCATTACCCCTGCCAGGGTGAGGCCACATGTTACCTCAGGACATGCCCTTATAAAAGAGTCACTTTGCCAAGCTGCCAACATGTCCTCCTCTCCCCAGAGTATCAAAGGAAAGAGCAAAGAACACTCTGGGGCCCTGGCACGGTGTACAAGTGTCAAAGAAGGAAGCAGGCAGGTGGAGTGTGACCCAGGGACAGCCACAAGGGTACACAGCCAGGCAAGGGAGCTCCCACAGTGGAAGAAATCACAGGACGGGTGTCCCAGAAGGACCTTTGGACTGAACCAGACCTAGAAGTCCCAGGCAGCCAAGGTAGGGCTGTGGGCTTACAAAACACCTGCAGCTAGCTCTAGCAGGATCGGCTTCCAGCCTTGCAACACTCTCATGGCCAGGAGCAAGCTGTGTGCTCTGTGAGTCCAGGGCTGCAAGCAGAACAGGACGGAACTAGGTTCTGGTGTCTCTCTGAGACACAGGAAAAGGTCTGCGACTCATAACTCAGTGTGTTAGCTTTCAATGCCTCCCTCACCCTCCTTGGACTCAGCAAACAAACAGACCAGAAAAACATTGCCGGCCAGATTGGAAGCGTGTCAAATGAAATATGGAGTGTAGACCCACTCACATCTCTGTATGCTTAACGACCATTGACTTTTTAAATAGGCTTTCAAATAAAAAGCCTTCTGGATGAGACACAGATTTGAAAGGATTACTAGAAAGAATAGCTTGAGTACCTCACTTATTTTACATTACTCCCCTCTCATACAGTGAGCTCTGCCTTCCTCCTGACTCTCCATACTTATGTATCTACAGTGCAAATTGTTTTACCACAAAAATGCCATAGAGGTAACCGAATGGGGCAATGAATGGATTTTTCATAAACAGAACTGTTTATTCTCTACTTGCCTGCATAAGGAGCTTGGAAAAAACACAATTAGAAAAGACAGGGTCTTGCTGGCTT
Source organism: Eospalax fontanierii (assembly GCA_035773235.1). Lineage (NCBI taxonomy): Eukaryota > Metazoa > Chordata > Mammalia > Rodentia > Spalacidae > Eospalax > Eospalax fontanierii. The sequence goes on from CM069524.1 coordinate 43,639,964, forward strand.
CCTGAACAATCACATTTAATTGATATGGAAACACAGTCTATTGCTTTGTCTAATTTTGTATCTTTACCAAATATAGTGGATTAGACACTGTGTTTCTTTTTTTTGTTGCTGTTTGTTTTGAGACAGGGTCTCCCTGTAGCCCCAGCTGGCTTGGAACTTTCTATGTAGACTAGACTGGACTGGATCGCACAGAGATCTGCCTATCTTTGCCTAGGATGCTGGGATTAAAGGCATGTGCCAACATGCCCAGCTGACATCTTGTTTCTTAATGTATAATTGGCTAGACAGACTGGTCAGTGTGCTCTCAGGATCTACCTGTCTCCAACCCCCAGTACTGGGGTGGCAGGCACAGGTAGCCATGCCTGACTTTTGTATGTGTGCTGGAGATTTGAACTCAGGTCCTCCAGCTTGCAGGGTAAGTGCTCTTACCTACAGAGTCATCTCCCCATCCCCTACATATGAAGTTTCTTAGCCCTAGTCAGGGTGCACCCTGTAATTCTAGTACTCTGCAAGTTGAGGCAGGAGGGTCTTGAGTCTGAGGCCAGTCTGAGCTATGTAGGGAGATACTGTCTCCAAAGACAATAGCTGGGCATCTAGCTCAGAGGCAGAGCATCTGAGCAGCACAGTCAGTACTTCAAGAGCCATTGCCTTCAACGTGAGGCCAAGCTGCTGCGTTCCAGCGGCAGCTGATCCCCACTTCTCTTCTCCCTCCCCTCCTTCTCTCTGTCTCCCAGCCCCCTGCTACCTCCTCTTTTATGTGTGTGTTTACCTCAGGGTAAGCTTAGCGTTACACTGAAGATCTTTGGCAGAAAATTATACATAATATTATATATAATTACATGTGATGTATGATTATATATAATTCTGTTCTGTTAGCAAAGTTAGCTAAGAACTACCGTCTTGTCCTTCACTCCCTATTAAGTAAAATTATGGTTATGGTTAAAATGGTCTTAGTTTCTAATTTAATGGGGTTCAATCTTTGCTTTCATTGACTCTTCTCAAATCTGCTTCTATACAGTACACGGGGTGGGGGACAAAAAACAACGATGGAAGAAGATAAGCTGAAGAGCAAACCGAAAGCAGGGAGGAATGAAAATGGGGAGAGGGAGGCAGAAGTGGGGGGCAGGGAGAGTGGGGACCAGAGACCTCAAGGAGGAAGGACTGGAGGGTTCAGAGGATATGCTCAGAGTTCCCCAAGTGCTGTGCTCTTTGACTCCCCAGTTACCCCGAGAGCGGGCACACAGGCAACATTAAGTCATCTGGCACCTGAGGACTTCTGTTCAGAGGGGCTGGGGACCCTGCTTATGGGTGTGTGTTAATAGGAACTTGTGGCAAGGCACCAGACTGGTTCCAGATCCTTCTGCTTGGTGTTCTGGCCAGTGCTTTCTATCAGAAGCACTTGGGATGGTCTTGGTTCCTTCTAGCTGTGGGAAGTTGAGGGGACGTGCACGGAAGTGAAGAGGCTCTGGTGGGGAGGACTGCTGACTTCTTGAAGCGACTTCAGCCTGGTTGTCACACCAGAGAAGCTGGCGCTCAGAGCTTAAATCACACGCATTTTTATTTTTCTGTTTTCTTTCTCTTGCCTAATGTGGGTCAAAGCTCAGGTTCTAACCCCAGGGTAGATGTACAAGGTCGCAGGGCAGGGCTGTCTCTCCTCTCTCCTGGTGTCAGCACACCAGGACTACAGGCGCTGACAGACGTCGTCAGACAGGAGTGCATCATGCTTCCTCACCTGCCGGAGGTGAGACCTTTCTCTTTGACTGTGCTGTGAGAAAAGCAGGGACAGGAGGAGGAGAAGCTGCACGGGCCCCTGTGGCAAACCTTTTATGTTCAACCATTGCAAATGCAGGTGGAATCATGAGGCCTGACCTCCTGGTCCAAAGCTGTGGCAGAGAGCCCACTTTCTTTCCTAGGACAACAGGGAGCTAGTACTCAGGGAAGGGAGCCATGGGCTACTGGGAGGAGAACAACGAGTGCCATGGCATGGGCTGGCATCCTGACCTTGGACACACTCACCGGTCCCATAACTCAGGAGGTGGGAGCAGCAGCTGCATCAGAGGTCTGCAGCTATAGTCATCCCCTTGTCCTACAATGTCCCAGGTCACTTACAAACCTGTACTTCTCAGCACAGGGCAGCAGCTCCAGAGAAAACACAGAGGGTGGTGTTTGCATTCACTTCTTGTTACCTCGTGGGTTCTGAGCCAGCAGGAACGTCATCTGAGGGGTCCGAGACAGGAACAGGTACAGCTAGCCTGCTAAGTGAGCCACTCTCAGAAATCTGTTTTCCTTAATGAGTTAGTGGGAAGAGCAAAGTCTGAAAGCAAATCATAAATTCTTGCTGTATTAGGGAAGAAACTGTTTTTGAAAACAGCTCCACTGGCTTTGGGGTGCAGACGGTCCCTGAAGGCCAGAAATCAACTAGAAACTTGCAGGAAGGAGCTCGACCAGCTCTCTGGCCACCTCAGTCTTTCTTGTTCTTAACAAGAATTCAAAGGCAGAGATAACACGAATTATTCAGCACACCTTTCACTGGTTTCTCATCTCTTCATGATCCCTAGCATGGGCACCAGCTTGTTATTTTGTTTCACATTATTGAGTGACTACAGGGTTCTCAATAGGTGGATGAGAGCAGGGTCTTGGTGACCCCCGAGGGACAGTCCCATCAATGGGACTGTGCTACAACTGTGGTTGAAAATATGGTCTACAGTTTAAAGCTGTTCAAGAAAAACAGTTCTACTAACTCGAGAAGAAATAGGAAAATTATCCTTTGCATAACAGACCCTAAATAAATTTTGAGTTTGTCTAAGTGATAATTAACATAAAGAAGGTGGTGGTAGTCTTGTTAGTGATTTCTGTGGCATGATGAGTTCATGAAAATGATATATCTGGAGGACTCCTTTGAGCTGTGTAGCTTGCTTTACTGATAGTGCTACACTTGTCTGTTGAGAAACTGAACACAAAAGTTTGAAAAACCTGATATTTTGAGGTGAAACATTAGGAGGGCTTTTTCTCTTAACAGTCATATCTCCGGTGGAACTGCTGTGAATGGCTGACTGGGATTTGGATGTCAGCTTTGCAAGCACGAGGACCTGAGTTTGAATCCCCAGTACCCCCACAAAAAGCAGGGCACAATGGCATGCACTGTAATCCCAACACTGGGGAGGCAGAGACAGGAGGATCCATCCCTGGGGCTTGCTAATCCCAGGCTGGCTGGATCCAGGTCTATTGAGAGATCTTGTCACCTGCTCATTGCCTTGGCTTTGGATGTCTGGTGTAAGGAAGGTTCAGCGGTATGAAGTAGAGCCCTTGTGTGTATCTGTTCCCCTTGGTTTCTAAGCAAACACCTTTCACTGGTTTCTCATCTCTTCATGATCCCTAGCATGGGCACCAGCTTGTTATTTTGTTTCACATTATTGAGTGACTACAGGGTTCTCAATAGGTGGATGAGAGCAGGGTCTTGGTGACCCCCGAGGGACAGTCCCATCAATGGGACTGTGCTACAACTGTGGATACCCTTTGAACATGCCCTTTCGGTGTGTCAGGGAAGAGACTTTGTTTATGGGGTAACGGTCTTCCTGGCTGCCTGCTGCCAAGAATCCAGCTCCTTTCCCAGAAATACTTCTCCACAGAGGGAAGATAAATATCCCCTCCCATCAAAGTTAGGGAGATAGCGGTGACCGTGTACACACCCAAAGCCTGCGCTATCTGTGCATGTGTGCTGAGAAACACAAAGCACTGGGGATACTGGTAGGTCCTGGGTGCAGCAGCTCCAGACCAAGGGAGCAGAAAGGGTGGGTGCAGAGCAGCAAGGTCAGGAAGGCAACCAAATCACCCATGCTGAGTGCCAAAATAAAGAGGAAAGCAGAAGCTGAGAAAGGTCTAAGGGTGCAGGGGGTGAGAAAGGCCCTCACAGAAATTCCATCCAGTTGATGGGTGCTGAAATAGAAGATAGTTACTCAAGTAACATCTGTTTTGTTTGCACCTGGTACAGAAAAGCACATGCAAGAATGCCCAAAGCCAGCGGGATCGCCTCTGCCCCAGGCCCTGGAGCCCTAGGCAGAGGGCAGATGTTCTGTCCTAAGACAAGGAAGCTTTGCAGGAACAGACATCTTGGCTTCTCTTGTAGAGGAAGAGACTCCCATTAGTTTAAAGGTCAAATTTAAGTATATCCTTGGTGGAATCAAATAAAAGAAAAGAGATATCTCAGGCAGTTAGAATTTCTAAGGAACTAACACAGATGGTGCAAAGGGAATGGCACGGGGAAGGTGTGCAGGGAGGGATGAGGGTCTCAGGAGAGCTCGGCAGGGGAGGCTGCAAAGGCCGAGTGGGTTCCCACAATATTGCATGACTTCTGCAGAAGGCATATGTCTGTGGATGTATGTTTGACATATGCATGCATGTGTGTATGCATGATCACACATGGGGGTATGTGTACGTGTATATAATATGTATATTATGCATCTCTGTATACATATGATATATGTATGCATGCATGTATGTATGGTGTATATATGTATGTGTATATGGTGTATATATTTGTGTATGTATGACATATGTATGTGTATATGTTGGTGTGTATGTTTAACCGTGTCTCTCTATATATTTATATATGCATGTATGTGTATATATTGTGTATGGATGTATGCATGCATGTGTCCATGGTGTATGTGTGTGTGTGTGTGTGAAATATACTTGTTTGTATAATGGTGTATGTGTGTCTGTGTCTATGTGTGTTTGTATGATATATGCATGTATGTGTGTATATGGTGTATGTATGTTTGCATGGTATATGTATGTGTGTGTTTGTAATATATCTATAGGTGTCTGTGCATATGTATGGTGTATATGTATGTATGTGTGTCTGTGTATGCATGGTGTATGTGTGTTTATGTGTTCATGTGCATGTGTTTATGTGTATTTGTGTGTATGGTGCATGTATATATCTGTGTGTCTGCGTGTTTCTGTGTATGTGTGTTTGTAGACATGTTTACATATGCTCATGTGAACATATCAGTGTTTCCTCGTTGATGCTTAGGGAAGATGAAAGCCTGACTGGAGGAGAGATTCTCAGAGAGGTCATGATTCCATGACAGACAGCTGCAGTTGGAGGTGCTGTGAGATCTAGAGAGTAAATGGAGTTACAATGATAAAGAACATTCTCAGTGAAATGAAGCCCAAAGCCTTCCATGATGACCCAGCTCAGAGCATTCATCTCTGTGTGTGTAAGGGCAGTTTGAGTCGGATTACTACCTCTACCTCTCAGCCATTTCTTCAATGAGAAGTAACCACTGCTTGTCACTTTAACATGGGACACACACACTGGAACTTCCCTTCTTCCAGATCATTCTGTGGTAAAGCTAAAATGAGGCTGGATTATGTAAACAGACATATCCAAAGGTGAATAAGAGACCTTCCATCTGTGAGCTCTACTCCCTGAAAACCCTCTAGTCACCAGCATCTCAGGAAGAAAAGAACTTCCCGCCAACTCAGTCATAGAACACCTATTTTAGGTAACTAGAAACTTGGTTGAGAGTATGACCAAAGGTCCCATGCACAGTGAAAAAGGATCCTGCCTACACTGGTTTCCAAACAAGGCTTTCTTTTCAGTGCTCTAAAGCTCACTGCATCATCCCTCCTTGCCGATAGTTGACTAGATGTAACATGTGCACTGGGCTCCTCCAGGTTTATGTAGGAGATTCAGCACAATGGTATGGAGGTTGGTTCTAGTAGATTCTGGAACTTGAAGAGATCCTGCCATTGGCAGCAGTAAAGCCAAGGCCATGGGAGAGAATCAGAGCATCACTTTGGGGAGGGAGAGATGAAAAGAGGTGCCAGGTCTGAACTCCATGGAGGATAAACTAATATCCTGCTAAGGACTCTCTTAGATTCCGTCATCAGCTCCATAAGAATGAAAGAATGAACAGAAGACACTGAGCGAGCACTGTGTGTATGACAGTGACCTGGTGCTCATGGGCCAGTCTTCCCCAGGATGTAGGGTGGTGGCCACACCTACACCTGTGCTCGGGATTGCTGGTACTTTGTAGCAACTGCAGTAGCAGAGTTTTAAAATATCTGCTGTGTCACACCAGTGATGTATAATATAATGGTTCTAAATTATCTTTCTACTTATTACAATATCTTTGTTAGTTAGAGATAGTTATTGATAGATAGATGATAGATAGATAGATAGATGGATAGATAGATAATAGGGTTCTAGTTTAATTTCCTGTTGCTTTGGTAAAACATTGACCAAAACAAACTTGAGGAGAAGAGGGGGTCATTTAGCTTATGGGTCATAATCCACCATCAAGGGAAGCCAAGTCAGGAACTCAAGGCAGGAACCTAGAGGCAGGACCTGAAGCAAAGACCATGGAGGAACACTGCTTACTGACTTGCTCTCCTGGCTTCTTCAGTCATCTTTCTTATATAGCCCAGATTCACCTGTCCAGGAATGGTATTTCCCATAGTGGGCTGGGTCCTTCTACGTCAACTAACATTTAAGAAAATACCTCAAAGACATGGCCATAGGCCATTCTGAACACAAACCGGATGACTCCAGTTTGTGTCAATTTGTCAAAAACTAAACAGCATAGATGATTGATAGATAGATAGATAGATAGATAGATGACAGATAAATGTCCTCTCTCCCAAAGACAGTAAGGTATCTTATAAAAGAAATAATAGAAACAAGCAAAATCTGCCAAATAAAAACCCAACAAATTGGGGCAGAGCCAGCTACAGTCGCTAAGTGTGAGACGTGCAGATAGGCCTCATGCAGGCAGCAGGGAGCAAGAGGATTAAGCTCCACAGACTGTCATGTGAGAGTGGAAGGTCCTGGAACTTCTCAGTCACACCCATGGCTTGGGGAGGACTGGAACCAGCTCCCACAGAGCATGCAAGCACCATTCATTAGCATACAGCTTGAAGCATCCTTCAGCAGAAATCAGATCCAATACTGAGGCAGATTTCATTAACGTGTTCGTTTTATCTCCACGACTGATCCTGTCTGAGATGGGCCCTGGGCCGTCTAGATACCAGCCTCTCTCAGATGCTGTTCAAGTGTTTCTTGGAAATTAGGCTTGAGCAGCTCTGGATGGCAGGAGATAAGGGGCAGGGCCTCAGTGTGGAATACAGAGCTGGCTAATGGCAGAGGAAGGAGAGACACATGCCAGAAGAGCAGGAGCAGAGCCAGCTCTTCCCTTAAAACACCGCGAGCCCACAGGACAGGCGATGTTCGAAGACAGGGTGCTGCAGAACACCTGCTTGCAGGACTGAAGCTCTTTTTGCAGAAAGCAGTGGTAGATCTGTTCTGGAATCGGAGAACTGAGCTCTCCCCATCAAGTGGTGCCCCCACATCTCCATCCTGTGACCTGGGCTCCAGGCTCCCCACTAACCCTGGCCTCCGGAGTAGAAAAAACGGCTGTAGGGTATTTAGCATGTGTCTCATCTGATGTCAGACATTTGGGGGAATTCAGCAACAACTGTCTGAGATTTTAGCTGGTGTTGGCAGCTGGGGGAGGAGTCTTTTTTTCTCCATCACTCCTATTAAATCCTTTCCCATTTTCCTGTCTTTATTTCTTCCTTGTGCATTTATTGAGTGACTGTTGTGAGTGGGCCCTGGAAGATGTGGTTAGCCTGTAGAGAGAAGGCAGTGCAGCTACCCTGACCTTCCCACGTGACTGTCACTGTGGCTGAGGGAGAATGATCTGCAAAGGAGATGTCAGGACAGGCACCAGAACAGCCTGGCCTGTGGAATTATTTGATACATATTGTCTAGATGTTAGAGAATCCACCATTGGCATCTTTGTCTGGTTACCACAACATCCATCGTTTAGACTGGAGGTAGAGGCCAGCCATTCATGGTCTGTGACAATGACGCTGAACTGTTTCTGTTTCAGACCCAACCCTTCCAAAGGTGAGGCATTTTCAACCAAGCCGTAAGGCAGATTCTGTGTGAGGGCTGGTGAACCCTGTTGAAAACATCTGTATTTTCTTGGTACAGCAAAGGGAGGGGTTTCCATCACTTGGGGTCCAGGATGTGGTGGGTACCTTGAGAATGACTGTCAGGGTGTGTGCAGGGATTGTACATTTGCTATTTTCTAAGGTTAATGTGAACGCTGGGAATACAATGATGACTAGCAAGCTGTCCCTTCCTGAAGGAACTGGGGGCCCAGTGAGGCAAGGCAAGCACTCACAGCCTATGTGTGTCTCCACAGGTCTCTTGGCTGCCATTACATTTTGTAAGTATTTTCTATTTTGACAGATCACTTCAGAGTTTTTTTTTTTCTTTCTATTTTTCTTTTGGGGCATTGGTAGAATTTGATGTCTGCCCTTTTCCAGTGTATTGATTGATAGACTGACTAATCAATTATCTTTTTGAGACAAGGTCTCCCTGTTGCCCCTGCTGGCCTGGAACTTGCTATGTAGACCAGACTTGCTTCAGTCTTACAGAGATCCAAGGCCTCTGCATCCTAAGTGCTGGGATTAAAGCCACCATCCCTGGCTCAGTGTTTTTGTTTTTAACAAATAAAAATTATATCTATATCTAGATATATATTTACATTGTCTCATATATGTATTGCTTTGAGTAGAACACTTAACACTACTCAGCAGTTTTCAAGTATGCCATATATTGTTTTTAATTGTAGTCAGAGATATGGTACAACAGGTTTCTTGAACTTATTTTTCATTTATGAACGAAATTGTATATCTTTGAAGGTTAATATTGATTGTTATCTTGATTGGATTGAGACATGTCTAGGAGACTGTTAGAAGATACCTCTGGATAGGCTGTGAGGGTGAGTCCAGAGAGGAGCTAAACAGAGGAAGACCTTCTTTGAATGGAGCATTCTGTAGCTTGGTCCTACACGAAATAGAACGAGGGAAAGGAGCAGGAGCTCTAGCACAGGCACGGCTTCTCTCATAGCTTCTCATCGCAGCCTCCCTGACATGAGCCGGCTCTGCCGTTTCCTCTCCTCTGCCGTGGACAGAAGGCGCTGTAACTGAGCTAAGCACACCCTCCTTCCACGTTGCTTCTCTCTAGAATTTGATCACAGCAACATGAAGCCATACGCAGTGTTAGTTTTACTTCTTCATTTCTAATTTGGATGCCGTTTAGTCTCTTTCTTGCCTAATTGTGGTTGAAGAGAAGTATTGAAAGCAGGCACCTTTGCCTTGCTCCTGGTTTCCAAGGGGAAGCTATAGACTTTTTACTGTTCAGTTGATGCTAGCTGTGGGTTTGCTATATGTGTCCTGTTCTGGTTTGGTTTCTGTCACTGTAACACTGTGATAAACATCATGACCCAACTTTGGGGTCATGGGACCCAACTTTGGGAAAGGGTTAATTTTACCTAACACTTTACAGTTCATCATCCAGGGAAACCAAGACAGGAACTCAAGGCAGGAACCTGGAGGCAGGAACTGGGGCAGAGACCATGAGGAATGCTGCCTACTTTCTTGCTCCCAGGCCATCTTTTGTCCATAGTTTCTTGGTCCCTCCTGTGCCAATTTAACAATTAAGAAAATGCCTCACAGACACGGCCACAGGCCAGTATGATGAAGAAAATTCCTCTGCTAAGGTTCACCGGGTATGTCAGGTTGACAATCGAAGCTCATCATGCCAGGATCTTTGCTATGCTGATGTGTATTCCTTCTATATGCAATTTGAGAGATTTTCTTTCTTTCTTTTCTTTTTTAAATAAAGGACGCTGAATTTTGTCAAATGACTTTTCTACTTCTGCAGTGATCGTGAGGTTTTCCCGTTCATGCTGCTCCTGTGTGTAACACTGCCATAGGCCTGTGTTTGTTGGATACTGCCTGAGTCCTGGGGAGAGGCCCAGCTGATCATAGCGAAAGATCTGTCCTTGTGCTGTGCTCTTGGGTTTGCTTGGCTGTGGCCTGTTGATGTTTTTCTTCCATGTTCATTAGGGGACTTTGTTTTCATGTAGTGCTCTTACCTGGCCATGGTAATGGTATAACACTAGGGCTTTCTAAAATGAATTCTGAAGATAGTTCATTTTCCATGATTTTTTTTTAAAGAAGAATTTGAGAAGAATTAGTAGTATTAGTTCTTTCTTAAATATTTGGTGGCATTCAGCATGAAAGTCATGGGTCTCTTTGTTTCCTTTAATATCTAATGGGAAAGATTTTTTTCTGTTTTCTGTCTCCGTTCCCTCAGTGTGACTGGCACGTTCCGATCTGCTGCTTCTTCATAGTTCAGCCCTGACAGGCTGCTCTTATCAAGGGCTGTAACTATTCCTTCTAGATTATCCACCGTAATTGTTCCCAGTGGTCTCATAACCTTTTACATTTCGGTGCTGAGTCAAAATGTCTCCTTTTACATTCTGATTTCTGTCTTCTACTTTTTCTGCTAGATCTGCTGAAACTCCATTGATTTTGTTTATGTTGGAAACAACTCTTAGTTCGCTCAACCTTTGCCCTACTCCCTGCTCTGGTCCTTAATAAGGTCCTATTTCTTTCCCTCTGAACTTTGGGCCTATCTTGTTCCTCCTTTTTTCTCTTTAAGGCTAAACATTAGGTTGTTTATCTAGGATCTTCTCTCCCTAATGAAAGTGCTTACTGCCATAAATTTCTTTCCTCAGCCTGTTTTGCCAAAGTTTTGTATATTGCAAAGCCATTTTGTTTATTTCAGGGCATTTCCTAACTTTAAGTTTTTTTGTTGACCACATGTTTGCATAGGAGCATGTTGTTTAATCTCCATACATTTTGAATCTTATTTTTTATAGGATTGTGGCTGGAAAAGATACTATATTATTCCAAAATTTATTGACTTACCTTGTATTTTATGTTCTATGTTGGAGAATGTTGTGTGTATACTTTGGAAAAATTTGTATCCTACCTCAGTTGGACAGAATGTTCTAGATTTGTTTCTAAGGTCCATTTGGCCTAAAATATAGATCCAGTCCAATGTTCCCTCATTATTTATTTTTTTCTGAATGATTTGTCTGTTAATCAAGTCAGCTCTTTGTGGATTGGAGGACGTATCTCTGTCTCCCTCTTTTGGGTTCGCTCAGGCAGATGGATCTGGTTAGCTCGGTCGCAGAGCTGTGGGTATCCTGTGTGAGCCCTGTTGTGGATACTGATTACCTCTGTCTTCTCTTATCCCAACACATAGGCACCGATGCTATTGATGACCCTCTCTATGGGATACCCCCTCCTTTGCTCAATTCTGCAGATTCTTGACCTCTCTCTGAGTCAGACAGGAGACTATATTTGCTTTATTCTGGGAGGATGAAGGCTATAGGCTCCAATTCCCCCATCTTTGTCTGTCTTATCCTCATTTATTTCCTGAGTTTCCCTCCTGCCTTTTGCATCCACCCTTCCCTCTGACGTGAGCATATCAGTTCAGTGGCTCTTGGAGCTTGCAACGAGCTTCTGGCTTGGGACAGTTGGCTTGTGTAAGGCAGTTATGACTCAAGTGCTGGTTTCCTCTTTAGCTGGGTTTGGAAATACCAAAGGACAGCCTGTCTTCCTGGTCATATTCTGATATTTCTGTTTTGGGTTACAAAGGAAGCATTGAGGTTTCAGAAATAAAACCTCAGGTTGTTAGCCAAACATGTAGAAGTCAGCAAACATCATAATTGTACAATATAAATGCTGTCATGGGAAGCCAGGTTGAACTGTGGACTGCTGGAGGCTGTGTTTCTCCCTCTAAGAAAGGCCCCATAAGGTTGGGAGGCGAAGGGTCTCTCTGGAAGACTCCTCCCTCCCCCTTTCTGCTCACAGCCAATTCAGTATCTTGCCCCAAACTTCAACATAGCTATTGATACACCTCTTGGCCTTCATGGTGGACACAACACTCCTTCCTCTTTAATGATTCTACCTTCTTTTCTTTCCTTCCCTCCCTTCCTCCCTTCCTTCTTCTACCCATTCTAGGTGCCAGACAATTGCACTCAGAAAAGCATGACTGAACCAATTGTAAAATATCCCCTGTCCCAAGTTCATCAGGTGCCAGCTTTTACTCACCGTGGAGGAGGAGGGGGTTCAACATCATCCCAGTATAACCACAGCCCAAGTGCCCTGGGCGCTCCACCCCGTCCTCCCATGAAGGATCCTAGGAGGCCCTGCTCCACCCCGTTCCCCATGAAGATTCCCTTAGGCCCCGGTTCACATCTTCTGGCCATGCTCTTGACATGAGAGACACTAGTAGTGGGAAGGTTTGTGGCTGTGCTGCCGCCAGGGCGAAAGATAAACACTGCTTTTCAGATCTGAGGGGACATAGGAAGAAGCACTTAGGTAAAAGAAAAGACAAATTAATCAGCCTGTCAGACCCTCAGCTAGCACAAAAAAGGGAGACTCTTGCATAAGGAGGCCCACTCCCTAGCAGGCGGAATGTCCGTTTTATTCCATAGTTTCCTGTTCCAAAGGTGTTTGTCAGTTAGCATAGATTTCACAATGATTATATAAGACTGATCAAAGATGGAATATTAAATAAGTCAAACTGATCTTAAAGTTGCGTGTGTGGAGGGCCTAGAGTTTACAATCTTGAAGCATGATACCATTTTTTAAAACATGATAACTCAATGGATATTGAACACAAAATTGTGATAAAATCAAAAGTAAAAGGTTTTATTAAATTTTCAAAAGCACATTTCACTTGATTGAGCATTTTAACGTTAAATTTTGCTCTCTGCCCATTGTGATTTGGATTTTGCTGACTTTCATGGAGACACAAGTACAACTAGTGCTCAGGTGACTTGCTGTACACAGAGTTCTGGCCATCCCCGACATTCCTATCTATATTCACTATAGCATTCTCCTGGAGGGAAAAGTTGGAAGGAGAAGGAACCAAAAATCTCTTGTGTGGATCCCGCCACTGATTTCACTGCAAATTATTCTATAAGTTGTAATTACATTGTGTGAGGAAACTGAAGCCTTTCATATTTTCTGCTATAATGTGAGTTCACCTCCTCTGTGACCATATTCCTGTGTTTGGATGTGAAACATAGACCTCTGAAAACTGCCTCAAAGATTTTATTACTAAGCCAGGTATGATAGTAAGCCCCTTTAATCCCAGCACTTGGGAGGCACAGGTGGGCAAATGAATCCGTGAGACTGAGGCCAGCTGCGGCTACATACTGAGACCCTGTCTCAACAAGCAAACAGCAAACAAAACAATAGCAAAGCACTTTTACAGAATCTCATTTTCTACTGATCCTGTGCTATGACTTTTTTCACATTAAAATAATAAAAAATTCCTACAAAAACCTAAAACCTACAATGATGAGCACTGCTGGTACAGCAGACGTTATCTCCCAAGACCCACATTATAGAGCTGGGATTTGTGATTCTTCTGAAGCGAAGTCCAGGTTAAGCTGTGCCAAGCACATTAAAACAACTACCCGCATTTTGCTATCATAAAGAATATCCATCTAGAAGGCAGCTTACATTTCAGACATCAGTGCATGAGTTGGGTTTCTCCTTTTCTGAACCTTGAGGTACAGGCTTTCATTGTGACTGGTCTGCCGGTCCCTCTGAGTCTGAGATTGGTCCCGATTAATGACCCCAGACTGCTATAGAACCAACCTTTCTGTCAGGTACTTTGTCTTCTTCCAAGGGAGTTGTTAGGAAGGCTATCCAAGGAGCACTCCAGCTATTTTCTGTCGAAGATGTCATTCCACTACTGAAACAAGGCCAGGTGTCTACAGCCTTCGCTGTGGGAAACTGGCTCAGGGTCCTGGAAGGATACGGTGTTAGGGTTGATCAGACAACAGGTCAGAATTTATCTGAAAATGTTGTCTATGCAAAAATGGTGCCAAGATTCTAAGCACCCCATTTCCTCCTCCTTTTTTTTATAGAAAGAAACTAGGACAGTTCCTAGCCGAGTGTCTTCCTGAGTTGACTGGCTGTCTCTTTGCTGTCACCGCCCTTGGGAGACCACGCTCCTACATTAGGGTAGAAAGCAGGTGGAGCTTCAGTTTTTCTTTCTCTCTCTTGCCTTTTCTTAGACTATCTGGCTGTCATCATTATGTTTTGGTATTATTTACTTGTATTTTTTGTATTTTTGTATGTATTACTATGTTCTTCCCTGACTCCATGAGACACATCCTCCAGAACTCAAAGGTAATAAGAGTCTCTAATTCCCTATTTGATCCTCATCATTCTAAAGCAGCAAATTCAGAGAAAGTGAGTCTGGATTTCCCAGCCCCTGCCGTGTCTCCACAGAGGAGAGTCTTTGGAGACATCCTCCCTGGCTGCTCTTCAGATAGCCCTGCTTTTGCCTTGCACACTGGCTTGGAAGGTGTAGAGTGCCCATGAGTGGCTCACAGGCTGAACACAAGCTCTGGAAAAGGAGACTTGGACTTTTATTTTCAAAATATCAGAATGACCAAGTCTGTATGAGTAGAACGCATTAAGGTTAAGTAGAGGGAAACTTGTTACATTTCAGGAAGGCCGAGCAGTACGGGGCAGTCCCCAGCAGCAGGGCAGAGCTCTGAAGTGAATGACCCCTCCAGGTTCTCAGAACACCCTGGCACTGGCTTCTGGAAGATGCCCCCTTAGCCTGATGCTCTCAATGACTTCTGAGAAGCTCTGGGAGGCTTCTGACATGGCCCTGTGCTAAAGAAAGGGGCTTGTAGTGTAGGATTCCACACTGTATCCAAAAGCACAGGATGTGAATCTGCGAAGGGACTGGTAGGGCAGGGGGTGTTGACGGGGACCGAGGGAGCAAAGAGAAGGTGGGGGAAGTTAGAGAGCGAGCAGAATTTATGCTATGCATGTCTAAAACTTCCAAAGTGCAAAGGGAATCAATTATAAATTGTGTAGGAGTAGGAAATAAATAAACTGTGAGATCCAGCAAGATTTACAGGAGCACAGGACCACGCCAGCTGCCTCCAGAGCCCCTCTCCCCCAGTCTCCCATCTTCTCTCAGGGTGAACCATTGGTGTCGAATCTGTTCTAATTGTTTAAGACAAGGCTCTGACGCCCAAGGTCCAAAGCCACCTTGATATTAACTAATGAGTGTATATCTGAAACAGTAGATTTGAAAATGCAATCTTGATGGATTTTTAAATGCAAACCCAAGCCTCATAAGGCACAATGCTGAAAAAAAATTAAAAAAGAAAAGTAAAAGATTTGAAGTCTTATGCAGCCTTGATATGGCCAGAGAATTGCTCTTTTAGTATGAGATCAGGGCTCTCCTCCCTCTTCTTTGGGAGAATTAGCGTATTATGTAAATTACTTTACAAACGTGGTGAAGATGTCATTAATAAAACATGAAAGCAGAATCCGTGTCGTCAATTAGCATTTTCATTGTGTTTCCAGGCCAGTTTCAGCTTATAGCTGACTCTACCCTGTGAACATTATACTGTTGCTGGAAACTCCCGCTTGCTGGTTCAGCTTGAGCAGTGTCTGGGCTGTGACCTGGTGGGCAGGTGTGATGGGAGGCCAGGAGACACATGGTGGATGGGAACAAGAGCACAGTTGGATAGAGCATCGGTGGAGCTCAGTTTGGTTGGTGTTTGAAAGCAGAGGCCCTGGGTCAGTTCTGTTGGGTGCTGGGGACCCTGGCTGAGCAGGTCAAGTTCAGATGGAGTAGTCCCAGCATCCACATTTTCCAGTAGGTTGATTTACCACTTGTTGCCCTGGTGTGGTTGACCTGGAAAGGCGGATTCTTTAGTATCTGATTGTACAGAGTGTTTGGGGTTCTTGGATACAGTAGTGGGGCTCTGGTAGCCCATCCCCATGCATATTGAAACCAAAGATGTTTTCTTCAAAATAAGCTATGCCTCTCAGTCCCTGTGTGTGTGTACTATTTCAAGGAAAACGAAGTTTTCCTGTTTCACTGTTATCCAGTGAATGTTATTAATCCTGAGTCTCACAGAAGTGGGTAAGCATATTAGTTACTTTTCCTGATGCTCTGACCAAATGCTTAACAAGAAGCAGCTTAAGGAAAGGAGGGTTTATTTTGGCTGACAGTTTGGGGGAAACAGTGGGAAGGCATGGCAGCAGGAGTGTGGAGCAGCAGGTCACATTGCAGCCAGAGTCAGGAAGCAGAGAGAAAAGGATGCAGTGCTCACTGCGCTAGCTCCTTTATTCAGTTTGGGACAAAGTTACGGTGGGTCTTCCCATCTCAACCCCAAGATTCCCTCAAGGGTGGGCACGCCCAGAAACTTGTCTCTCAGATGATTCCTGATCTTGTCAAGTTGACAATACTAACCATCACACTGAGCCAGGCGGAACAGTTGCATAGGAACCATTGGATGAAGATGATGGCTGCTGCCTTTCACCAGGTTGCTGAGGTCCTGTGATAGGACCAAGGTGGGCTGAGAACAAGCATCAGCCATAGGTCTAATGGTCCAGCCAGGCTGTGCGTGCTAAGCAAAGCCCATGATGGCTAACAGCTCTGAGGTGAGGACTCACAGCACAGCCTCACCTGCCCCAAGGAGTGATCCCCAGGGGAGCTGCTCACACCTGGTCTGGGTGCCACCTCGCCTTGTCCTGTGCCTGGGAGGTACTAGGTGGACCACACCTCTCTGAGTGACTCCAGTGATGTTCACCTTTCAAATATTTAACTTTTACCTGTTTAATATTTAGTAAGCCTGGAGGAATAAATGACGAATTATTGAAGATATTAATGTTTTAAAACCAAAAGGGGTAAAAGTTACCCTTATAGTTTTGTATCAAAAACTCATTCACAGGCATTAATTTTTTAATATAACATTCCTTTATGAGCACAAGTACAAAGCTTGCTGATAAGTTCTCAAGTTCTGGGGGTGGGGGCTTTGCTATTTTTCTGGGTTAAGAAGATTCAGAGTTTCAGAGTGGAATTACCCTGATGTTGTTCAAAACCTTGAAAAGAAATCAGGTGTGATGGTTTCAAGGTCCTCCTAATGGGAAATTTGAGGGGATGTCTAGAAGCCTGAGCTACTGGAACCCTTCAGATCCCGACTCCACGAAGGGAGTACCTTTCAGATCTGTGCTTTCTGGGTGTCAGGAAACAGAAGGGGGTTAGGGTGTGCCAGTGAGAGAAGAACCCATAGGTGGGGCTTTATTAAGGGTAAGCCAGGGGTCTGGAGATGTGGCTCAGTGGTTAAGAGTACTGGCTGTTCTTGTAAAGGACCCAGCTTCAAATCTCAGCACCCACATGGCAGCTAACAACTGTCCATACCTCCAGCTCCTGGGCATACAACCTTCTTCTGATCTCTGTGGGCATTGAACAACATGAGCGCGCTTACACACATGCAAGCAATACACGATACACATAAACTAAAAATAATGCAATATATTTTTAAAAGGATGAGGCAGTGGGAGTGGCTTGGGGGAGCGTCTGGAGAGGAGAAAGGAGCCGCCTCGCCCTGCTTTCTGTCACAGGTGCAAGACTCAAGGTCACCCTGGACTTCTCTTTGGGAAAAGGCTGGTCTTGTCCTGTTGGGACTGCCCTAGGAAAATCCTGTCTCATTCTTCCTGGGTTTGGGTGTCCTCACCAGCACCCCCAGCATGTCCCATTACAAGGAGTATTCAGAATGGGCATGAAAGTGTGTGGAAGAACTAGGTGCTACTCAGAGACCATAGGTGGCCTTTAGACTAAGAACAGTGACTGGAAGAAGTTCTCGAGGTCATCACATGCAATTGGAAAAGAGAGAGGATCTTGGGTTTGTTTTTTAAGTGGAAAGGCAGAAAAGAGTCAGACCTCTAGGTCAGTCCCACCTCAGTTTCTTTCTGGATAGACAGCAAGCCTGTCCCACTGTGGAAACATGTTGTCAGGCCCTCAGGAGCCTCAGCTGCAGGGCGGGTGACAGGAACCCAGGAAGGAAATGCTATTTCCCCTGCTGAGACTCGTTGTCATGGAGCAGAGACCCTCTGCTCTCTTCAGAGGACCATGAGCATGTGGAGCTGTTGGTCAGAGCCTCTGTGCACTGCAAATGGCAGCTCAGGACCGTGTCACGGCGAGGAGAAGAAGGTAGAGTTTAAAATAGCAGAGGAAGCTCTGGAACGCTTGTCCGGCAACTAAGGGGAGCCTTTCCCTTTGTGGCAGTTCTTCAGAGGGAACGGCAAGTGGGTCCCAAGGGGAAGGGCAGTTGCAGCTGCAGACAGAAACGCACACTGGTTCCAAGCTTTTCAGTGGAGAGAATGCAGGCAGGTGACAAATATCAATTCTTCCTATTTATGGAGTGAGTAAAGAGTGTATTGAAGTAAAAGCTGAGGTAGCCGAAGCTTTAAGATTGCACATGTGAAATAAACTTACAAAGATCTTGAAAATTTTTAGTCAAAGGCTCAGAACCACACATTGCAGGGTGCTCTCTGGACTTCGAGACACAGAGGCAGGTTCTTAAAAATAACCCTGGACAGAAGCTTTTAGAGCAACCCTGAAAAACTGATCTCAACCGACCTTCATGAGTGCTTGAGACAGACTTCTAGGGAATTCTCTTATAATTTTCCAGCAGGCTGTATATTTTCTTTTCTTGAGGCACAACACTTGTACTTTGGAGAAGGACAAATTTCCTGTCAGGATTTTTCCATTGGTTCCTGGCCAGTTTAGGAATTACCTAGAGATTATCAAACCTTTCCATCCAGAGAAAACATTTCTTTTGGCCATTTGTTTTTGGCTTTTGGAGTGGGCAGGTGGAAGAGTCAGAAGGCGTGCTTATCAAAGCCCTTGTTAACATACACATACATGCACAGAGACATATACAGACATAAAGATATACACATCTACACACATGCATGTACACAAATACATGCACATGCATACCATACACACAAATATACACATATACATACACATATGCACAGACATACACACATGTACTCACAGGCATACACATACACATTTACAGATATGTAGCACACACATACACGCATACAGAGGTATGCATACATATACATGCATACATATACACTGTACATACACATACATACATAACACACTATATACCTATGCACACAGACATGTACACAAATGCACACACATACCTACATATATATACACACATATACATGTACATCTATACTACACAAACACACATCACACATGCACATGTATACATATACAGGCATAGACACATACACATATAACACAGTACACACACACACATACACACATGCACATATATACACACCACACATACTTTCAGACACATACCTACATTCATGCTTATTTTATAAAGTAGTCTTTTAAAGAAGACCATTTCAGGAAGCCCATGGCTGATGACAGGGGTGTGTGACTTGGCTGTGCCCATTATAGACTTGCTCGGCAAATACAGAGCTAAGGTTCTCTGCAGGCCCGGCCCTGGATGCTGGGGAGTTCCTAGCACTGTCTTTGCAGAGGGATCATCCCATATTTCTGCTCTCAAATGTAAATCTTAACTCCGATGACTCTTAGCAGACGGTCTCCTGCCCCACAGATGGCAGGATATTTGATAGACCTCCCTTCTTTCCAGGGTTTATTCCCTCTTTGCTGTTCATTTCCTTCTGTCCACGAGTACCCTCCCCAAGCCCTATGCCCCTGTGCCAAGTTTCCCCAACCTTCTCTCTCAGGAGAGCAGGTTTCTTGGGCTCTCCATTCTGTCTGTGTGTATTCAAATTTTTGTGCATGCACAGGAGTTCATGTGCCTGTGGATGCCAAGGGGTGATATCAAGTGTCGTCCTCGACTTATCTCTACATTATATTTTTTGAGACAGAGTCTCTCACTGAACCTGGAGCTTACTGATTGGCTAGACCTGCTGACTAGCAAGACCCAGGGATCCTGTTTTGTCCGTCTTCCCAGCTCCGGGGTCACAGGTGCTTGCCACTGGACCCAGCTTCTTCTATGGGTATTGGGGATCAAATGCAAGTCCTCGTGCTTATACAGCAGGCACTTTACCCACTGAGTCATCTCTCTAGAACCCCCACATGCTCCAGTTTTGACTGTGCAGCTTGCTTTCAGCTCAGCCACGTGATTAAGACCCTGAGAAAAAGCAGTGGGCCACTCAGAGTCCCTAATGGATCGCTGTCTTTCCTGCTTCTCTTCCTCTATCCTTTCTGGATTTCCATTTCATTTTGTGAATCTTTCAGACCAGAGCTGCTTTGTCCTGGGGTAGGTGGGATATAGCTTGTCTGACCTGATTAAGGTCTTTGTAACTTGAGGCCATGTCCCCCTGCTCTGTGTCCTGTGTTGACTGTAGAGCCTAGCTTACTATTCAGCTTTAAGCAATGTTTTACATTTCTTTTGCTGAGTCTTTTTCTTCCTCGATCGTGGCCGTTCAAGGGTGGTTCTACATACCTCAGGCTGCTGGATCTCCTGGGCCTTTTATTCCATAGGGAGGACTACTCAGGAGCACCTGTGGAGAACGGGATGTTTGTTGACCCTGATGTCCTGATTATGAATGCTGGACAGTCTTGCCTCAGTGGGTCAGATGGATAAGAAATAGCCATTTATGCTAGAGCTAGATAAAAGTTCTGTAATAAGCAGCTCAAAGAGCACCATGGGAATACGTAAGAGGAAGTTAGACTTTCAGAGTGCAGAGGAAGATGGAAGGAAGGGGAATTTCCTCTCTCTTGAAAAGAGATTAGGATAGAGTTCTGCTTCCAGTACCCACTGGTGGCTTTGCTAGGTAGGAAGACAGTGTAAGATGGTACCGAGAAGGAGGCAAAGACTGAACAGCATCAAGTGCCCTTCACCAACCAAAGACAGAGCTGGTGCTTTGGCCTGAGTCCGATTTCTAGGCAGAAGTTAAGATCATATCATTTTCATGCTAGAAAGTTGAGTCTGACACAACAGAAAACTGCCTAAGACATGAGCAAGTAGGCAAACCAGATGAGGAGCCTCCTGATGATGTGAAGGTATCCCTGTGATGCCTAGATGGCCAAGCTGAGCAGCATTCAGATGAGGAGACTGCTGGAGACAAGGGACATGAAGATTCTCATCTCACCACACCAGCAGTGTCCACTGAACGGGCAGTCTGCTGAGAGCTTCATAGGAAAATCGGAGGGACAGCTCTGCTTCACCCACCCTGGTTGTTGTGGGAACAGTCCTGACAGAACAGCCTAGAGCTGCCTCTACCACAGGAAGTGCGATTTCCATAAGAACAAAGAATAGGTGCAAAGTGTGGGCATAGCATGCAGGTTTATACACATGTGAAGCTTTCTTCTCGTGCTTGGGATGTAGCTCAGTAGTAGAGGTTGAGTGCTTGCCTAGCATGCAAGACGTTTGGATTCAGTCCCCAGTGCCAACAACAGTATTGTTATAGTCAACAGGAAAAAGGAAAGAAGGAAGGAAGGAAGGAAGGAAACTATTTCTTCAGTTTTTGGCTATATGGAGAAGAAAATATAAATCAAGAAATCTGCTAAAACATAAAATTACAAACTGCTCAGTGAAAATCTGAACATATAGTCCTTATAAAATAAATCTGTATGCATATGAATAATTAAACATACCCACACATTATTGCTTGGATGTGATATCTCCAAATTTTAGGTGTTGCCAGTACAGTGGCAGTGAGAGGCTTGTGTCTGACAGGTGACTAGGCCATGAGAACTCCATCCATATGAATGGATTAAAGCCTTCAGAAAAAGACTCTACCAAACACAATTTTCTCTTTTAAAATCCCTTTTCTATCCTTTTTTGGTCTTCTACCATTTATGTTACAGCGTGCAAGGTGATACACTGGAAGCCATCTTTGAAACAAGGAGCATGAACGATGCCGTCCCAGAAGCAGGGAGCGTGCAAGGCATGGTCCTGGAAGCGTGTTGATGCCTGAATCTTAGACCTCCTCACCTCTTGAACTCTGCCTAATACATTTGTTCTCTTCATAAACTATCCAGTTGATGGCATTTTGTTATGGCAGCACAAAGGGACTAAGACATCATATTACCTCATACTGTTGGATAGTTGTATGCACAGATTTCTCTTCACATAGAAGGTCAGAAGTATTTACTGATTTACTGCTCAGAACAGAACTTGTCTCACTGGGGAGATTTTCCAGGAGCAAAGGCTCCCATATTCTCAGACTTCCATCTCTACAGTCAGGTGCTGTCAGGTTTAGTGCTTACTGAACCCTTCAGGTTTAGTGTTTTGCAGACACACATATACCGGGGGGGGGGGGGGAGAGAGAGAGAGAGAGATACTCCCTCAAATAAACATCAATACAAACCACAGAAAAGCTGTGGTTGACAAAGGGGAGAGCACTTGCTACTATTTAGGAAGATCACTTCAGTGAGATTGGACCCTGAAGAATGTAGGGTTCTATTGTCAGATACAACGTCTGGGAGTGCTACCAGGGATATCTTTTCTTGGAGGGCAACTCAGTGTGGAGAAACATTCAGACAGGGTTGCTACCAAACAATAGCTGGGAAAGAATCCCTTCCTTCCTTCCTTCCTTCCTTCCTTCCTTCCTTCCTTCCTTCCTTCCTTCCTTCCTTCCTTCCTTCCTTCCTTCCTTCTTCCCTCCCTCCCTCCCTCCCTCCCTCCCTCCCTCCCTCCCTCCCTCCTTCCTTCCTTCCTTCCTTCCCTTCCTTCCTTCCTCTGTCCCTCCCTCCCTCCTTCCTTCCCTCCTTCCCTCTCTCTCTCCCTCCACCTCTCCCTGCTTTCCTTTCTCCTAACCCTCTCTCTCAAAATTCCACCTGACACAAGAATTACCTTCAGATGTGTGGTATAGTAACGTTAAGTTAGCATCAAGCACCACGCTAAACAACAGGTCTCTGGAAGGTTCTGAAACACCACTCACCATTCGACTCCCTCTCACACTCCTTTCACCTCTGAGAATGTGCTATTTTCTTGTGTTCGTGACATTTTAGCAGAGATTTGCACATTGGGAAATCTTACTGAGAGTGAGATTCTACCAGTTTGGGTGGGGCTTAGGAGAGTATCCTGATCCTTCTGTCTCAAGAAAGACCTGCTGAGGATGTCCCTACTCCAGTGCTATTTTGAAAACCTGGCCAAGGCCATGATTCTCCCTGCTATCTGGACATACACACACACACACACACACACACACACACACACACGAACACTGAAAGTGAAATCCAGTGCTATTTTGTAAATAGCTGGGTAAGTCTATGATTCTCCTTTATATCTGGTGACTACAAAATTTAACAAACTGAGTTAGTGATCAAGCAAGGCCAACAGATAATAAGCCAGGCTTTTGGCTTCTTAGTCTTGCTCGGAAACCAGCTCCCATCCGACCATCCAGCCACACAGGTTATTTGGAGAGGCTGTGGATGAGAAGCCTGCTAATTGCTGACCTCCTCTGTAAAATGCAAGGTTTCAAGCCAGCTACTGCAGCTTAGATGTGGACTGTCCACAAAGTCCCATTAAAGGCAGGTTGTCAGGGTGGCAGGGTCCAGTACTGCAAGATGGTGGAGATTTTAAGAGGCGGGGTCTACCAGGAGTCTTTAGGTCACTGTGGATGTGCCCTGGAAGAGGACTGTGGGACACTAATTTCTTTCTTTCTCTGTTTTATGACCATCATGCATGAGGTAAGAAGTGTTCTCCAACACATGTGGCCACCATAGGACCTCATCCTGGGGCCAAGAACAACAGGATCAATCAACCAGGGGCAGGAGTCTCTAAAACACTGAGCCAAATTGGACTTTTAAATTTGATTGTCTCAGATGTTTATTGCAATAGCAAAAAACTGACTATCATACCACCTACCAAAAAACCTCAGGGGGAGAAGGGAACACATGTGGCCAAAGGACGGTTGCATCTCTGTTGGAGGCAGCAGTCCTCCCCGCTTCCAGTGCCTGAGCCAGGAGCAGCCCATTGATTTAGAGTTTCCTGTTATTGTGCCATGGGCAGGGGGGCTCAGAGGAAGTGTGTCTGTATCTTAAACATATGTGGGTAGGGAGAGAACGGCGAGCCACAGTTCCTTGTTGCCTTGGGAAGCTCTTGATAAGAGTGGACAGCAACCCCTGCCTCATATCTAATCATAAACAAGGGAGAAGGGATGGAGGGATACCTGGATTTCTTAGCTACATCATTCTGGGTTTAGGAAGCTTAGCCTGTGACATGAGCATCCTCATTAGACAAAAGCAATCAGTATCCTTGTAAGTCAGCCTTATACACAAGGGATATCGTGTGAGTTCAGGAGGTTAAACATACTGCCTGGAGTAACCAGGGCTGGTCCTGCGGGAGGGGAACGTACTGATGGATTCAAGTTCAATAAACACAGATGAATGGCATTGTAGAGGCTGAACCAGGAGTTGCGTTCACTGTCCTGTTTCTTATACAGTCCTTAGCAAGTCCTCAGGCTTGGGGGGTTTTGAGGTTGTGACAATGACCAAGTGACTTCAGTTTTATATAAACATTTCAATTTGCTCCATACATAAAAATGAGGTTTTCACAGAAGAAATGGAAAGGAACAGGACTGTACAGAATGTACTTCCTGTTCCACAGAGCAGCCCCCACAGCAAGAGTGTAGCTGGTGTGCATAGTTATGTTTTCTTATCTATAACCACTTCAGGTCTGAAGATAAAGGGTGAATTGGAAATGTAAGATAAAAAGTCCCCAAGAACTGGAGGAAATGAGAGAGGAAATGCTTGTCATTTGAGGGTGGTGGGTCGCTGGTCTATTTGCAGATGTGGTTGAAGTCCATGTCTCAGAGCCTTCCTATGTCTCCCTAGTCCTCCAGCATGTTGCTAAGCCACACCTTCCTTGTAGGCAGGAGACCTTCTTCTTGGAGACTCCAGGCATGGGTTTTGGGAATTGCCTGATATCAGATGAAAATGTGTGGAACTGGGGCCGGGGAGATGGCTCAGTCTGTAAAGTGCTCCCTGAACAAGCAGGACTGATTTCATCTCCCCACCTGTACTCATTAGGAATGATAATGCTTATGCCTGGTAGAATTATGATGATAGCCAGCTAATCCTACCACACGGATTATTTAAATACATATGTGAAAGTATGTTTCTTTATTAATCAAGCTCAATTTGTCCAGATCTAGTGTGGGCCAGGAGAGTTGTTGGTCAGGGTATGAGAGTTCTGAGGATAACTGGTATACTTCTCTCCTGGAGCTTGCAGTAAAGTCAAGGGGCAGATGACATAGGTAAAATAGGTAAGAAATCAGGGCTGAGAACATAGCTCAGCAATGAAACAGTTGTCTAGAATGTGTGAGGCCCGCTTTCTATTCCCAGCACTGCAAACACAAATAAATAAGTAAATATATTAAAAAACAAGCTTGTTGTAGACAGAGTACTTCCAGAAGAGTTAGCACCAGGGTCTGTGTATTAGCTACTCTTCTGGTGCTATTATAAAACACCATGATCAAAACAAGTTATAGGAGAAAGAACTGACCTACAGTTCCAGAGGATGGGTCCATACTGGCTTTCCTTTGAACCATCCCTGACAAGTGAGAAATGGCTTATGGTAAGAACATTTTTACCATTATCCATTTAGGGAGGAGAGGAAAGCTGAAGATGAGATACGTGTTCCCATACTTTCACTTGGAGTCTTAGGTGCTAGGGGCGCCTAACAGAAAATATTATTCAACTGATGAAGATAAATTGAGCACATTGAGGACAGGGCAGCAGTCAGCATGAAGTCACTTGACTGTGGATATCTCAGGCACCTCATACGCATTAAGAGCCATGTGAACAGAGTTTAGTTCCTTTGGTCTCAGAGGCGTGACTCTCTAACATGCTAGAAATGACTCAGAACTATCTATGGGTTATGAAAACAACTCCCAGGCCCAATCCCATTGCATCTCCAAGCTTGCATTTTGAAATAGACTCAGAAGCAATGGTATGGTACCAAAATGCGTTTTCCTAACTTGAAGATGCTGGGCACCACTGTCTTCATGGCAGACAGTATTCAGACAGCATCGTACAGGGCTCTAATGCTCAGGAGTGGAGAGGAAGACCAGAATAAGAGCGCAGAGTGGGCTAATGCCTTGCTCTAACTTTGACATCTGACTTTGTTGTTGAAGCAGGCTGTTCCACAAGCACTTGGAGCTATCTGCCTACCTTCCTGTAGGCTCCATAAACAAACCCACCTCTCTGAGAGTCCATCCCCTGTGCCTCTGACCACTGTCCCTCTTTTTACTCAAGGATGCCTCTCACCAGCGGTCTTCCATTCTCTTCATCATCAGTATCTCCTCTTCTTCATCATCACTATCACCACATGATCATTCTGTCGCTCCTTTCACCTTAAAACAACCGAGGGACCAGTATGCTCCTGACTGTGTCCTTCTCTGGCATCCCTCCACTCTCTTTGCAGAGAACTCTTTGGGAGACTTGCCTGCCTTGTCCAGATCCTCCGCACCCTCACTCCTGAAGTATACATGAACCACGTTTCCATATGACTTCCACACATAGCTACTTTCGTCCAGACCGCGGACCTCCCTATCCCTAAATCTGGGGCCAGTTTTCAGTCTCAAGTTTCAGCTTCTACCTTGCTGCAACTCTGATTATAAACAGTGCTGGTCAAAAACTAAAGTTTCAGCTACTGGAAATAAGATGAAAAAGTGAAAGCTTAGGGGCGATTCCTTCGTCATGCCAGGCGCTGGAGACTGAGCATGAGACACATTCATCTCAAGATCCTCTGAGCCAGTCATTTCATTAATTTTATATGTCATTACGCTTTCAACAAATATGAATGCTTTTGCCCTTACCTTTAAACTTGCCTGCAGTGCATGATTTATTCCCAGTGAGGATCATTTTGTACAGGTCCACCCACTGTTTTATTAGAAATCCCTTAGTGATGGTATACTGTCCAAAATACAACATGCTTTGGTATTTGGTCTTCTGTTGCAACCTGTTCTGTCATTCAAAGGGAGTGAGTAGTGTAGGAACAGGGCTTCCTCCCCGGCGAAGAGCCCGCATGACTCAGTGCGCAGGCTGGGAGGGGAAGGTTCATCTCTAGGCCAAGGGTTGGGCATTTGGGGACGTGGTCCCTATGCTGGGCTTGTGGAAGACATGACTGATAGACAAATGGTCTTCCATCATCCACAGGATGACTTAGGAATCCCTGAAGCTGTAGTGCTCCAGTGAGACATGGGCAGATGGAAGGAGCTTGACTGGTAACAGCTCCAGCTTAGAAAAACTACCAGCTTTTTTGGAGTTGATGGGGACTTAGACATCTCTTAATGGAGACTCTGACTAATCGAGCTAATGGGAACTTGGACACTTCTTGATAGATGCCTTGGCTTAACAGAAGGAGATGATGATGGTTCTGGAGACAAACACCTCAGATGCAATTGCAGGGTTTTGTTTCTGTTTGACAAACATCTGTTGAAGTGTGGGTTTTAAATATTTTCTCATCCATCCCCTCCTTGAACTTGACAGTTGCCCTCAGCTCAGTTGCTCACATTTGCTAATAAAGAAACTAAGGCAGAGGGCAGTTCAGTAGAATGTCTGTCTCCCAAGAATGAGAGGTTGCGGTTTGAGCTCATAGTCAGGATACCAGGCAGCCTTGGATTGCATATTTTTGACCAGTGCTGGTCAGAAGAGACCTAGGAGTTATTCTTGTTCATGAGTTCAGCTTATCCTTAAAAAGGTCACTGGCTTTTCCTATAACAGGGGAGAAAGCAGGGCAGAAGTGAAGCTTGTGGAGGCAAAGTCTGGGGGTGAGAGCCTGGCCGCTGCTCTTGGGGGCTCCCTGTGGGTGGTGTCCAGGAGCACCAGGCACTTGAACTTCCTTTCCAATTCTGAGCCCTCTGAGTGGGAATTTCCAACAGCCCCAACAGCTTCAAACACATAAAATGGATGTTACAAAGAAGTGTTTGTAGCATATATGGTTAAAATGGAGGGAAGGAAGGAGAGAGGAATGACACAGGCAGGGCCTTGAGCCCAAGTTCCATTAAGAACTAGGTTACAGTCTTGATGGTCACAGGTAGTAGGAGTTCGCAGACTCGGAGGAAAGCTTGTATCAGTTCTGTTTGTTTTGGTGATGAGGAGAAGCATCAAAAATCTAGATGTCAAAGTCGTCTATTTAAAAACTGAAATGATTTCGTAATGTCGATAGCATAAAAAGCATGAAATTCTTAGTCAAGCTAATCTAGATGAACAGGGGAAATTAAGCAGGGGCCGTCTAAGTCCTAGGAACAGACGACTAAGACCATGTATGGGGCAGCACATAGCCCAGTTTGTGTTAAGCTTCCCAGCAGCCAAGTATGTGATGTATGCAGATGGTTTCCAACTAATGACAGCTCAGCTTAAGAGTGCCACCTTTCCAGTGGTGCAGAAGCACAATATGACATCATTCTTTTCAATGTTCAGGAAATCAAATGTTAATAAACACTTTATTATAAAAATCTGTGTTCTATGATTTTGCCCAAGTTTAGCCAAACACAAGTGTCCTGAGTACATTTAAGGTACGGTAGGCTGGGATGTTTGGTAGGTTAGATGTTTTAAATGCACTTTTGACTCATGGTATTTTGAATTTAGGATGGTTTATCGGCATATAAATCCACAGTGAGTCCAGGCATATCTCTACATGATTCACAGTAATAAGATGAAACAGACCACAGATAGACAGCCAGGCTTCTACATCTTTTCTGACACAGGCAAGTGGAATTTCTCCTGGGGAAGGTCCTAAAAATGATCTATTTGAAATGATAGGAACTTCCACATTAAATGATGTGTGTTTCAGGAGTCCCTCATGGTGCTCATCATGGCAGATCTGTGAAACCACACAGCAGTGTGAGCCACAGGCAGCCTGGCAGGGCACCCACACATGCCTTAGGTCAGGCTGGCTGCTGGCTGTCCACCTGGTAGATAGGAGTCAGGGTGACACTCAGTGCCAGAACTCATGGGCTCAGAGACCCGGACCTTTCTCATTGCCTGAATCACAGTGGCAGAGATGGCCAACAGAGGTCACAGAGTTCCTGTTTTTTTGCTGGGTCATACTACACAGGTGAGTTTCAGACAGGCTTGGGGACTGGCCACACACTGATGTCAGGCAGGAGTGGAAGATAATGTACCACAAAGTGAAGCTATACAGCAGAGGTGATGCCTCACATTAGTTCCAAAGAACTGCCCATCAGTTGGGGTCCCTCACCAGTTACCCATCTGTGCAACCATTCCACAATCTTATGGACCCTTTCATTGCAGGAACAAGCTAAACCCTAGATATGGGATCATCTCTGACCTCACGAAGATTATACTGTGCCCAAGAAGTTTGATAGGACGTTGCTCCAACATAAGAAGGCCATGCAGGGTGTTAGGAGTGGTGATGAGGCGGGAACCTGAAGAGGCCTGGAAGGTATCTACACGCTATGGAAGGAAATGGACTTCCTGGAAGGGGCCAGAGAAAGAAGGGTATCCAATACAGAAAAGTTGAAGGAAGAAGAGCAGCAAGAGTCAGGAAAAGAAGCAGAAAACAAGATAATATGCTGCTGTTACTCTTTTTATAAACATTAATGAGAACAGTTTTAAGTATTAAAAGATAAAATGATCAGACCACATAAATGTAAATATCTCCAAGTAAACAAGCCTTGATCAAATGGTACTAAGTCTAAAAGTAAACAGATGATGTGCTGGCTGTTTTTTTTTTTTTTTTTTTTTTTGTCAACTTGACACAAACTACAGTCATCAGGGAAGAGGGAGTCTCAACTGAAAAACTGCCTTGATCATAGTGGCTTGTGGCCATGTCTGTGTGGCATTTTATTCATTCTTAGTTGATGTGGGGGGGGGCCAGTCCTCTGTGGGTGGTGCCATCCCTAGGCAGGGGGGCCTGAGCTGAATAAGAAGGGAGAAGAGCAGGCAGGGGAAGCCAGCCAGGAAGTAGCACTTCTTCCCGGTCTCTGCTTCAGTTCCTATCTCCCTATTCCTGCGCTGACTTTGCTTGATGACCGACTGTGACTTTGGAGTTGTAAAATGAAATAAATTCTCTCTTCGTTAAGTTGTTTGGGTCATGGTATTTATCACAGCAACAGAAAGCAGAGTAGAACAGGTGGGAAACATCTAGAAAAAGGCAAAGTAGACGGCTGGTCTGAAGGAAGGAGAGCAAACCACAATACAGGCAAGATCCATCAAAGGATCATGTGAGGCCGGAGAAGAGAAAAACGGCTTGAAATGCAAGCGTGGCATGGAATGAAAAAGGCACAGAATGTCCACACGCTGACGCAGCACTCACTGACGCAGCGCTCGCTGACGCAGCGCTCGCTGTCCCCTCCAGTCCCACCAGGCAGCACAGGACCCGTTTGCAGTAACCATGTCAGTGAGGTTTGGCAATCTGATGGTATGCTTTGGAGTGTCAGTGGTGGTGTGGTGGGCTGTACTGGGGCCACAACAGCATGGCAGACGTCTGGAGAAGGCTGAGAAGGGACCCTGAAGAAGTAGTAAGGGGTCATGGAAGAGCAGGGTACAGTCAGAGGGGGAGTAAGGAGACCCGGAGGAGGGGGCATGCAGAGGAGAGGAGGGAAGAATTTGAAGACTGGAAGGTGGGACTGCATGTTGGCATGAGGGGCGCAGTCACCAGTCACCTTTCTCCAGAGGTCTGTGGGTTGCTTTGGTCACTACAGGTCTCATCTACTCCTTGGTAGCTGATGCAGCCACCTCAGAATTATAGGGGTGCAGGAGAAAAGTTTCTACCAGAGAAGCAGGCGCCAAAATCCAGTGGGGATGAGTCAGACAGGGAGAGCTATGTCTGGTGGTGAATATCACGCGACTTGGTAGCCAGAGGGGAGCATGTCAGCACAGAGCAGGCAGGACTGCTTAGTCACCGTATCCCAGCTCATGGCGGTGTAGTATGACACATGCATAGACAGCACCCAGAAGATGATCTTGCTGTGGACAGGGAGCCAGGCTCAGGATGGTCAAGGTGTTGAGCTTATATCCTGCATGAAGAAGATGACTTGGGGAACTGGTTGTAAATACTCAACCAAAGGTTTAAATGAAGGTGGATCTCTTTCCATCCCACTGAGGGGTGGACTTGCACTGCCTCATCCTGCTGGGAAAAAAGGGTACCAGACGCTAGACTTTGTGTCCAGAACTAGCCACCAAGCAGTATTCTTGTTGGAGGAAGCCTGGCCTGCTGGAGCTCTGACTGGAACTTCTGTCTCCCAGGACTCCAGGCATAGCTGTCTTTTGTTAAGAGTCTCCATTTGGGTAATTTGTTGCACTAACCATAGGGATCTAATACTCTTCCTGAATGACTCTCTTCTGCTAGATTAGCTTTCTGTGTTCTATATTGCAGTTTTCCACACAATATCCATGTGCCATTGTAAATGACTCCGTAGGCAGTAATCAGGGCCCATTGCTGAGATCGATCATTGTATCTCTGTCTTGCCCTGTCAATATTGATCCTGGTTGCAGGGTTGACTGACATTTTACGCCAAATTGAGCAGTGTGAAAGATTAGGGGAGGCAAAAAAAAATTGGGATAAATGGATATAAAGTTTTCGAGAAAAAGATTTTTCAAAATGCATTTGAGAATTACTAACATCACATACGTGTGTGTGTGTGTGTGTGTGTGTGTATGTCTGTCTGTCTGTCTGGGTGGTTTCCCAATGTTCACAGTCTCTCAAGTGGAGAAATTTACAATTATAACCTGCTCAACAAGTCCCACGGGTGGCAAACATTTGTCAGTTGTTTCATGGGCTTTAAAACAATACAGCATTAGAATGTTCGCTAATATATTTTATTAAAAGTCACGAAAAAAGTCGACTATCGCTATGGTTGTAGTATATGTATAATTCCAGTTATGGATCTCTGTAACTGATAAGTGTATCAAGACTTGGTTGAATGTGTGTATGAATATGTGTGTGTACATGTGTGTGAATGTGCATACATATGTACATATACATAGGTGTATGTATTATATGTGTGCATGTGTGTGGGTGTACTAAAAGTACTAGGGCACTGCGTCTCTCCCTTCTGGGTCTCTTTGATAGAAGGCAAGAGAGACTGACTGTTTCTGCTTTGGCCAACCAGCCACATACAGCATCTGGTACTGAGATAGTTCATCAAGTTATTCATAACACAATCTCTTCTGGGTTTTGCAACGGTTTATAGCCTGGCTTTCAGACTAGCTCATGTCATTTTAACACTGTGGAACATCTATTTGACTACACCTTTTACTTCTTTCTTTAAAGTCTCAAGATTTGGCTTTTCAGAGGGATGCTGAAACACAGAAAGCCCACATCAAACCAGGAACATTGGCACTTTATCCCAGAACAGGAATATCTCTTGCTCATCTTTGTCAGCCAGCTCTACAATTGGAATTGCTGCCCATTGTCAAGGCACAGGATCTGGAGCAGAGGATGGTGGAGGCAGGAGTGGGTCCTTTCACCTTCATGACATAGATATGAGCAAAGTGAGGAAGGGACGGGGAGAAAAGGATACCCATTGCACCATGACATCTCTCAGGTTACACACCTGAGTCAGGTCTGGCATTGTTGCTTCTGACCAGTGATTGACAAAGACAAAGCCTAGAGAAGACACCGTGTCTAAAGCCACAGGGCCCCATACTGCATCTGGGTTTAGCACAGACCCTAGGCCCTGTCCAGCATTTTCTCTGTACTGCAAAATGGCAGTCAGGTCAGCTCAGCTTATGGCTCATGAAGGTGTCAAAAATCAACACCAAGAAAAATTGGTGGCGTTCTTGAGCATATTAGCTAAAGATGGTTGTTGTTGCCATCAGTTGGAGGACTGTTTTCTCTTTACTTTCCTAAGCCCCTCTGTGATTTTATGGTTTGGGGCCAAGAGTAATCAAATTGAACAAGTTCAGGAGTGACTCTGATTTTCTTGTAATGCTTGAGAAGACTGAGAGTTAATCTGTAAGGAACTCTGAGAAATCAATGGGACGAGTATTTCAAATTTCTTCAACACATTCCTCTTGGTCAAGAGAGAAAAAGACAGGATTACAGCTTTAGAGATTTCAGAAAGTTCCATTTCTCAAGTTCTTTCCACTTTTTAGGGTACACAAAGAGGGACTACATGTATTAAGTGCTAATATATGTTCCGAAACCAGCCACTTGTTAACCAGAATGTCTTTGGAAAGTTATTTAACCTCTGGGCTTCCATTTCTTCTCACTCTGATGGAAATACTCAGCAATGCTTCCAGTCTTCAGAGCAAAGGAGCTGCCACAGGGGAAGAGCTGCAGACAGAGCCTGGCGTTGCACCAAGGCTCACCAAGTAGTGCTCAGCTCTACAGTGTAGCCTGAATGCCTCTTTTTGTCTCTTGGTTTGTTTTTGTTCTTTCTAACCTATACTTTGGCTTTCTTATTTAAAGTTAATACGCTGGAGAGATTCTTGAAGTAACGATTAACAATTCCATTGGTCCCCTTGGTGTGTCTGTTTAATCAATCACATTCAGGAGCCTTGGGTTTCTCCTTGCAAGAGAATTTTAAGTACACATACATATAACTGATATATATATATATTCACACATATCTGATATGGTACATATACACACATACATAAACATGCATATAGTTGATTTATATGTACCTAAATAATATATAAATACATAATTGATATTATATATGGAAAAACACATATGTATATAATTGACAAAGCATATATAATTGTTATTACACATACATATGCACATTTATACTTACATATGTATATCATTTTTATATATCATTAATGAATACACTGGTACTTTAGTTATTTTATTTTTTTCTTGAGACAAGTTTTCACACTGTAGCCCAGGGTGACCTGGAGCTTATAGCAGTCCTTCTGCCTCATTCTCCTGAGTTGCTGTGATTACAAACATGGGGGCCTGGGTCTGTATATAATTGATACTTCACGCACACACATATCCAAATATATATAGTTTATAGTGTATCATAATTGATATGATATGCATAGATTTGATCTGGTATAATACACACACATGCACACACATACATACATAGCTAATTTATTACCTGACTATTTCCAGGTCAAGTAAGAAGAGAAAGCACAGGTGAATCTCTGTGGACATATCTGCTGACAAGGTTCCTTGGGACTCTTTCTGGGGGAACAAAAGTTCTAAGGATTGGTAGTCTGTTAGCCAAGGCGTGAAGAACATGGGTCTGTGGCCCAGCCATACATACTCTCCTCACCCTCCTGGCTAGATCCTGTTTCTAGGAAGCCACTAGAGCTGTGCAGATGACCCACTCTGCTGATGGCAACATCCCTTAGCTCAGGACACAGATGATTGCTCATAGCCTCTTTAATTCCTTTGTAAGAAATGCAGATCCTCTGAGCAGCGGTGCCCCATGATTTCTTAAAAGCATCATAGCTGGCATCCAGGAACTTGGGCTCTGCGCTGTGGGAGGTCAGCTGCCCCGTAGGACAAACTTCTAGTAGGTGATGAAGACACAGGTTTGTACTGAAAGACTGGGTGGTAAGCCCCTGATGGTATCATGTGGTGATCTTCCTTTTCCCACAGGCCCATACAGTCCCTTATGAGAAGAACAGGCCCCAAAATGCCCACACACAGCCTCTTCGGTGGCTTGTGGTTAGGGATCCTTTGTGGGGAGGATGTGTATGTTAGAACTCACAGTGGCTGAGGGCTTCTTTCTCCATGCCACACTCTATCTGTGATCTCTTTAGTTGTTCATGCAAGGCTGCGAGGTGGTGGCTGCTGTGTTACTTCTTTAAACACTTTGAGTTGATCTGCCCCTCAGTATACTCCACTACTGGAGTCTCCAAATCTTGCTGTTATCATCAACCCAGAGTGAGACCCATCTGTCATGGCAACTTCCTGCCTCAGTACTCTCAGTAGACAGAACAACCCTTCCCCAAGTTCAAGTCTAGAATGTGTGGACATACCACCTTAAAGGACAAAGGAGATATCCAGGGTCAAGTTAAGAGTCTTCAAGTCGGTAGAAAATGCTGGAGAACCTGGAAAGCCTAATGTAGTCACCAGAATTGCATTAGTGGAAGAGGCATGGAGCTTCCAGGTCTCCTGTTGTCAATCGTGGCTGTTCACTAGGATCCTCATCCATGGAAGAGGGAGCAGAACTTCAGAGCCTGTGATGGTTAATCTGGTTGTCATTTGGCTGTATTGAAAGACACCTGAAAAACTGGTGGAGTGCTCTGAGTGTGTCTCAGAGGGTGTTTCCATAGATGATTGGCATGTGGTCAGTGGACTGAGAATATCTGAATAAGGGAACACAGTTCCAATAGGCCAGGAACTTGGAAGGAGAAAAGAGCAGGAGGAAGGCAGCCCGGCCAGCATGCAAGCCAGGACCTTCAGGAGCGTGCGCGCTGTTCGCTGCTGCCATCACCTGTGGATGCAAACACAGGCCCACATCGGCCACTCCATAGAGGCTTCCAGACCTTCAGTCTCTGATGCTTGCGAGCTGCACCATAGGTCCCTCTTTTTCATGGACTGAGCAGCTGCTGGTTCCCCAGCCCTCTTTCCTGTGACAGCCAGTACGGTGTGATCCAGCCTCTGGCAGTGTGAGCTGATCTAATAAATCCCTCTCATAATGGCATATGCCTTCAACTGATCTTGTTCCTCTAGTGAACCCCAGTGAATACAGCATCAGAGTGATGTGTCATACACACAAAACACCATGGCTGCTCTGCTCTGGGAAGAAAGCACTAGTTTCCTTTCTGTTGCTGTGACAAAAACACTGGTCAGAAACAACCGAGGGAGGGAAAAGGTTTATCTTTTCCAGGTCACACACAGTCCATCACTGAGGGAATCAGGGCAGGAACAGAAGCAGGAAATTGAACAGAAACCATGGAGGAATGCAGCTTACTGGCTCACTCATAGGCTGCTTTGTTATACAGCCCAGGACCACCTTCCCAAGGAAGGGTTCTGTTCACAGGGGTTTGGGCCCACTAGGATCAATTAAGACAATCCCCCACAGACATGCCCACAGGCCAATCTGAGTTGAGAAATCTCTCAGTTGGGATTTCCTTCTTTGATAACTCTAGCCAGTATCACAAAGATAACTAGGATGGCAATAAGCTAATGATCAGCAGTGACTTCAAGAATCAAGAAAGAGCAAAGAAAGGGTTTTTTTCTTGGAGTCCTTGGGAGGAACACAGCCTTTTTGTGGGCCTGGCTTTAGCCTAGGGAACTCATTTTGGCTCTCCTTCCGTCGTTTAAGATGACATACTTTTGTGGTGTTAAGCTTCTGCTTGGGGTGGTTTGTCACAACAGTAGCTGGAAACTCATAAATCCCCTCATCACCTCCAAAGGTGCATTTCCAGAGTTTTCCTTAAAGATCAGGCAGAGCAGTGATGTCATTTCAAACAGGACGCTTTACGTCATTCACAGTTACACAAAACACTAGGTGTGTATGACAGCTGTCTCCCGTAATGCACCATCCCGCTAACACGAAGCACCCCGACCTACTCCAGGGATCTATCTTGCATGCCTGGTAGCAAAGGAAGAGGAATGCTGCAGGAAGATGGACTGTGTGGAGCACTACAGAGTGGAAGTGTGGCTGCCTTTCTCTTTGTTTATGTCCTTTATCATCTCACTTGATGATGACTGTGATGTTTCTAAGAATCCCGAGACTCATCTTCCCCCTGACCTCTTTCTTCTGTCCCTCTCAAAGCTGAACCTGTGTTCAAATGGTCCAGGTGATGGTGAACAGTGTGGTGAGAGATAAGATGAGCAGTGAGTGTACATTAAGGGTTCTCCCAGGGAGGAAGTCCACTGTCTAGGCTGAGATGTTTTCCCATGGCTGAGTTTTGTAGCATCACATCCCTCACCTTGTCCAGCTCCTCCAGGAGTGCTTTCCTCACTCCCACCAGTAATTCCAAAGGCCGATGAGCATCCATAGGGCCCTCAGAGGTAGGCAAGAGTGGCAAACCTTTGATTGCAGCTTTGTGTCTGACTTTATCAATGGCTGCAGCACACAGAAAGAGGAAGTTATTAGAAGTTCAAACCTGGAGCTGTGTGTTTTCCTGGACAGCCATCTGGGTGTATGCACACTGACTGTGTGCTTCCAGGAAGATAAGGCTGTGACCAAGGCACCAGTAAGAGAAAGACCACAGAGAGTCTAATTCAGAAGAAAGAACAAAAAGAAAACACAGAGATTCAATCACAACACTGATAAGTACAGGCACACATTGAGCACTTACTGTATGTAGCAGGAACTGGTCTAAACAACTATATTATCTTGTCTACATTTTCTAGGAACTCTGTGGTTCAGGGACTTACTTGTATTTTCTAGAAGAAGAAACCAAAGCAAGAAAGAGTTAAGCATCTTGCTGAAACATTGCATGGTTCATAAGTCAAGAGTTTCAATGCAGACCTGGCGGTCTACCCTCAAAGTGCACAGCCTACCCCATGGTATATGCAGGAGGCAGGTTTCACATAAAACAACTGCAGATATTATATGTAGGAAATATGGGATCTCTTGGTTAAACAGGACTGAGAATGGAGCTGAATGGTGAAGTACTTGCCTGGCATGAGGAGGCTTTGTTTTGATTCCTATCAATGAAAGAACAATCAGAAAAGAAAAAGAGAAAGAAGGGCTAAGTGGCAGAACGATGACAGCAGGCAGGATGTGCTGAAGAAAACCTGTAAAATCCAGGAGAGGAAACCTCCAAACCTTTCCCTCAGGGAGAAAAGTGACAGGAGACTAAGTGAGTGAAATATAATAGACTGTGGTATATTCTGGCAAATAATGATAGGGAATCTTCCAGAACTAATGAAAGCTCTCAGAACTAAGATTACAAAGGCAGGTGTCATGCCAAGCAGAAGAGAGAAATTCACATCTGGTTCGATTAGAACATCAGAAACAAAACATCAAATGTTTAGAGCCGGGCAGCCTGTCGTCCTCACAGAGGAAGGAGAGGCGACCCCACGTGTGACAACCTGGCAACACGCTCAGAGATAGATGTGGATACATCCAGGGTGTCCACTTGGGGTCATGTAGGCAACCTTTGACCCAAGGATGAAACAACATGTTTTCTGGCACAAAAGCCACAGAATGCTTACTTCACAAATTCCTCTTGTAAAATGTACATGGAGGGCAATATCCTATCAGAATAGGAAGAAATTCAGGAGCATGCTGTGATACAGAAGAGTTAGCAAGCACATGTGCATTTTATCAGGGTCAAAATAAGCAGAGACCTCAAACAAAACAAGTCCAGCATGAAAGAAGAGCTGTGGAAATAGAGACTCAGTGCACAGGTGATTGGTAGCAAATACACAGGACTGCCTCAGAGAGATGGGAGAAGACCATGCCCAGCAAACCAGTGCCCACTCCAGGGACAGGTGGAAACTGATTAACTCAAAATAAGTAGGAAAAGTAAAATTGTTGGTCTTAGTAAAATAAATAAAACTGAAAGAAAATTAAATGGGAGTTGGGCCTGGTGGCACACCCCTTTAATCCCAGCACTCGGGAGGCAGAGGCAGGCAGATTTCTATGAGAGGGAGGCCAGCCTGGTCTGCATAGTGAGTTACAGGCCAGCTGGTGCTTCAGGGAGACCCTGTCTCAAAAAAAGTCTGTCAATCAATAAGCAAGCAAACAAACCACAACCACCACCACCAAAAAACCCCCCAAAACAAAAAAAAAAACAAAACAACAAAAAAAACCAAAAAATAACCCTAAAATAAAGAAGATTAAAAGAAGAATAAAAACTTTTTTAGACAATAGAAAAATAAGCTTTGCCTAATTAGAAATTAGAGAAAAAGAAATAAAAAGTCAAGTTCAGTAAATAAAGCGCAAACCAAGTCATCAGTGATGTCAGTGCATGTAAAAAGCTAAACTAATTGAGCAGACATCTTTAGATTCGGCTGAGGATGGAGACCACCGTGCACACAGCTCCAGCAACTGTTTGTCACGAAGACAAAGCCACGTTGCATCCCTTTAACTTTTTGCTTATCAATTAATTTTCCTTCTTTAAACTTTTTACCATGTGTATGCCCTGCACATAGTACTGTGTTATATAAGGATGTATATAATATGCTCAGTATATTGTATTTTTTCAAGTAAATGAATTTAAGGAAGATATGCCACCAAATATGTCAATAAGCAAATTAGGATAATGCCTTTGTTCCCAGGCAATGCAAGTCATAAGGCCCAAGTAATGGTCACAAAGAACACTGGACAGAATAGTAAGAATGAAAAGGTGTTTCCATAGCCAGTAACAGAAGCTCCTTTCTGTCAAGGACTTGTGAGGTGGTCATGAGAACCTTGTGTCACAGGGCCAGGTAACAGCCCTGGATTCTAAATCACCATTCAGTCCTGGGTGCTGTTCTGTAACCAAGCCCAATACAATAGCCACAGAACACCCAGAGAATTGATTAACATTCCAATACACATGGACATAAAGAAAATCATACTAAATAACTCCCGAGTCATAAAAGAACCAGACATGGGAAATACCTAACGAAAACAATATGGCGGCAGCCATATGGTGTACGAGAACCTGCTGCAGTGAACCCAGGAGGAAGTGACAATTTCAGTCATACTTCATAAAGAGAAGAAGAAAAAGTAAGGAAATTCAGCATCTAACTTAAAAGTTAAGAAAAAGAAGTTAAGAGTTAACCCTAATACGTTGGGAGGAAGTGAAAACTTGCAAGAGCCAATGAAATGGAGGAGAACAATGATAACACAAACAATAATGAATCTGAAATATTAGCAAGAAAAAGAAGCCGTGGCTTCTTTTTAAACTATTGTAGGGCAAATGACTACATATTTAACTGATTTAAAAAAAGAATGAGGGCTGCGGAGATGGCTCAGCAGTTAAGAGCACGTGTTGCTTATCCAGAGGACTCCAGTCTGATTTCTAGCTCCCACATTAGGTGGCCCACAACCACTTATGACTCCAGTTCCGGGTGGATCTGACGCCTCTGGCCTCTGCACTCACATGCACATACATGCACACACACACACACACACACACACACACAATATTAAGATGGGATTAAAAGACATCTACAAACAAGGCAAATAGGCAAACAAACAAATGTTTCAGACTCTTGTAAGTAAGAATATGTATCTGTCTCTTGAGCACAGAATTCTTATCCAAACGAGGAAATGAAGAGTTAATCTAAGAAGATGAGGTTGGAGCCTGGAGCTATGGTCACATGGCGTCCACTGGCCTGTCCTACACCCAACTGCAGTCATTCACTCTCAAATGTAAAGTCTGGCTGTGTCATTACCAAGCAAAGCCATTGTATCAGTCCCCCCACAACCCCTGCTCATGAACCCCACACTCTGCACACACCCCCCTGACTTTCCAGCTGCTCAGTTCTCTGGCATGCACAGTCTCTTTGGTTCCACAGCCCACTAATTGTATCGAATTTTTCTTGTCCTGCTGTCCCCACGTAGGTTTTCATGTTCTTGTGCTCTAGCACAAGTTCTACGCCAGCCACTGACTCAAGGCCCTTGAATGCATTTTGGTTCCCTGGTCCTGCCTTGCTTCAAGATGCCTGCCTCTAGCCCTGTGCAGCCCACATCTGCAACAATTCAGCCAGATCTTGACTGGAGAAAATCCACTAGTCACATTGGCCTCCCGGGGAAGGAATGACTTCAGACCTCCAGGTGGCCTTGGAGCCCCTGACTCTGACACCATGTGTCCCTGGCCCGCTGTCTTCTCACTCACCTTGGTGACTAGCTCACACTTGCTCCTCTCTCCCAGAGTTCCTGGCAGGTTTTTGTCTCCTTATTCACATCCCTCACGTCATCAGATGCGTGTGCTTCTGTATCGCCGTAACTGCTCCTACCCGGGTTTGTACTCCTGCATTAGCAAGGGGACACTCT
Organism: Eospalax fontanierii; assembly: GCA_035773235.1. Taxonomy (NCBI): domain Eukaryota; kingdom Metazoa; phylum Chordata; class Mammalia; order Rodentia; family Spalacidae; genus Eospalax; species Eospalax fontanierii. The sequence continues at coordinate 43,680,515 of CM069524.1, forward strand.
CTCTGCATTCCCACCTTTTACCAGAAGTGGGCAGTTTCTGTCCCCAGCCCACACACTCTCCACTCACTCGGCAGATCCGAGGGCTCCTGCCTATTCCATGGCATTCGTTCTCCTTCGTGTACTGTTGGGGTTTCAGCCCTGGGACCACTTCCATTATGACATCCACCCATTACGAACTCTTTTTCTTACCTGAAAAACTCACCCCGACTGTCCTATCTAACCTGGTGCTGTTCCATAATGTCTACTTTTCACAAACAGAAATCTCTAAGTTTTGTCTATATTGACTCCTTCTCATCCTCAAACCTAGCCCAGTGAGGAAAGCAGCTCAATGAAGGATGACCACTGAGCCTCAGAGGGTGTCACCTCAGCGCACAGTCCTCCTTGGTAAACTTCGTTGCCGAGGATCATTCTGTTACTTGACCTCTGCTTGTGTTTAGCATGTCTCCCTCCCTCTGATATAACTGTCCCCCATGGTGACATGCACCCTGTGTCCTTCTATCTCCATGATCTCTCATGATCATGTGTACCTTGCTGTCTTTCTATCTCCATAGCATCTCATGGTTACATGGAGTCCATTGTCTTTCCATCTCCTAGTCTCTTATGGTCCTGTATACCCTGATATCCTTCTGACTCCCTGGTTAAGCCATACATATTCTTTGCCAGTTCCCCTCCTGACCCACAGGCTCATTGACTTGGGACACATAGGGACTGAGGATTGTCCTTTCTTCTCTCCCCTGGTCCCACACACTATCTAGGGAATTTCAACTAGCATTGTGGTTTAAGATAACATCTGTCTGTGGATAATGCCCCAAACTCCACCTCTAACACAGCATCTCCCATGAAGTTCAGACTGCATCTTTCCTTGCCAGCTCCATGGTTCCAAGTGACCCTAACAAGATTAGCAAGCTGGCCAAACCACCCCGGCCCTTTTTTCTGGTTCCTTGAAAAGTCCTTCCACCTTGCTTTCAGGACTAGGCCTTGCCTTGACTCCTCTTTTCATCTCACATGCCTCATTGGTTTTACTATGAGACATTTTCAAATGGCATATTTTCCTGCCATATCTACTGCAGCTGCTCGGAACTTAGACTAGCCTCCTACAAGAAGTTATGAAATTGAAAATGAGAATTTGCCTGCCTGATGGTAGCGGTGGAGATCAGGCAGTCATCTGAAAGAACACCTGTGGTATTTACTGAAGGCAAGCACAGTGTAATTTATAAATTAGATGGACTCACTAGGTCCCTAAGGGTTACACACATCACTGGTGGCAATCGGAGAGAATCAAAAGAACCTAGATGTCTGTCCATTATGAGCATTGTAAGATCAACTGACATGTGGGATGTGGGGAAAGTGTGTGATTATATTCTGTGCACAAGAAGCAGCAGATCAACAGCATAGAGATGATTCAAGAGCACAGGATGACGTGTATCTGCACATTCATTCCCTTTATCTCAAGGATGCACTTGTACCAAGGACATTCAGAAAGCGCATTTGAGTCAGAGTTTCAGTACAGACAATATTCAGTGGTGGACAATGAAGAGGAAAATAATACAACAAACTAAAGAGACAGGTCCCTGATAGACAGCAGTCAAGGTCTCTGACTCACGCAGCCCACTCCCCAAGGGAGCTTGCGGGAAGACAGGAGGGAGGGCTAAGAGCAGTGTAGGGATGATCCAAGCTCATTCTCACACATCCTATCCCACCTAGCATCAACTCTGCCTCAGGGTTCCCAGGGAAGCTCAGCTATGCATGTGAGTGAATCCAGTCACCCAGTGCCTTTTACAGAATGGTAGAACTTTATGAGACCTTTGATTGAGAGAAAGACTACACCAAATTTTGTGTAATGTCCTCATGCTGAATGAGTTAGTTGGAAAATGCTTATCCTCTCATGCACGTGGACGGGCATGTGCATAGACATATACTCACAGAAGCATGCATATGCATATACACACATATACAATTATGCTTGGGCACACACACACAAACTCGCACAAACATATATACATACACATGCACTCACACAAACACGCATCTTTACACACATATACTCAAACATGTATGTACACACATGAACTCACAGAAGCATGCATTTGCACACATATATTCTCACACAGTGTGCATGTACACACACGCTCACACAAGAATGCATATGCACACCTATACATTCACACAGAATTCATGTTCACACTTATACTCACACGGGCTTGCATGTACACACATATACACTTACACAAACATGTATATATAACATGTATACTCACACAGGCATGCATGTTCACACATACACTCACATAAACATGCTCGTGCACACACATCACTCACACATGGCAGAAGCCTTTAAGCGTAGAAAAATGGGTAAAAAGAAATCAGATCTGTAAGAAGGCAGGCACTAACTCCAATGTGCCCAAATGCAGAGCCCAAAGCCTCCACTGGCAATCTGGGAAGGTTTATCTTGATAGCCAACTTGGCCGCTCTGAAATCAACTAAGAGCAAGAAATGCCTTTGGGCAGGTCTACAAAGGCATCATTAAGGGAAAACCCGGGCGGAGACCTTTAGACAGCTCCTTCCAGTGGCACTGAAGAGGGAGGAGAATGAGGTGTCCCTGCCTGGGCCTTCCCCTGGTGAGTGGGACGTTGCCCCTGCCTCGGCCTCCTCCTGGTGAGTGGGACGTTGCCCCTGCCTCGGCCTCCTCCTGGTGAGTGGGACGTTGCCCCTGCCTCGGCCTCCTCCTGGTGAGTGGGACGTTGCCCCTGCCTCGGCCTCCTCCTGGTGAGTGGGACGTTGCCGCTGCTGTTCTTCAATGATGGGAACCCAGCTTTTTTGTCCTTTCAATGTGGACTGAATACCAGAGGCTCTTCTGGACTCTTTTGGGTCTTCCGTGGCACACTGGGACTGCTGAGACATCCAGCCTTGTGGACTGAGCAGCTACCTTGTTCTCTTGGTCTCTCCAACATGCAGACTGCCTTGTTCAACTGCCCAGGCCGTATCCCGTAAGCCAGTCTTATCAATCTCCTTTTGTAAATACATTCATTCTGTTGGTTCTGTTCCTTTAGAAAATCCTGACTAATGCACAGCCTCTTTGCGGGGATTAACATGGAGAGTAAGGGAGCAAGAAACAGGGCTCTGGGTCAGCTTGCAGATTTGCAGTGGAATTCAGACCTTCTGCATAGAGCCAGGACGGCTGAAAGAGAGGTAGCTTCAAAAAGAGAAAGAAGCCATCTGCATGCAGGAGATCTGGGAAGACACCTCCCCCACTGTTCCCTTGCCAACGGTAGTCAAGGCAAGCCCCCAGACCTCAGGATGGAAAGCTTGGCATGATGTGCATGTGGGGCTCAGTGCATAGTGCCTTGAACTCAGGGAATTTCCAAGAAAGATGCTACATGAAGCAGTCCCGGGCAGGCTGCAGCCAGTGCATTTTAGCTAAATCCCCTCTGTAAACTAGTCTCAATCTTGCTTCTTAGGGCATCCCATCTACTACATTTACCAATATTCGTATGTGTTTGCACATGTGCACACACAGGCCTACACACGATTACCATGCAACAGGAAAACCAGTCACTGTAAATGAGAAAGCAGATGCCACAGCGACTTACTTGTATTCTTAAAGACTTGGAGTGGGTATTACAGAGATCAGAATAAAAATGGCCAAAGATGTAGAGATGGTACGGGGGCGGAGGAGAGGAAGGGATGCTGGCAAAACACTCCAGAACTGATTAAAATAAGATGCCCGCAGAGGGGACAGACCAGCAAGCAAAACAAACATCAGTCCGAAGTGCTCGAACCGGTAAACGATCTCTCATGATCAAGAGTGAAATAGTCATGCATTTTGGAATAACAAGAACTGAAAGAATTTACAGTTCCTGTGGGAATGTGGGACATGAACATGAAAATGTCCCAGAGAAGGGGTGATGACCGGCAGGTCTAGCAGGAAATGGGACAGTCTAAACCAGCACTGGCCTATATAGTGATAATCAAAACGTCAACTTGATCTACAACTAACAATCTGGGATATTACAGACTACCACAGCAGGGTATCTTGATGGGGATGGTGAGCCGACATCCTGACGTCTGTCGTGTTCAGGACAAGACAGTGTATTGGATGCACTTCAGACTTACTGTCCTAATTGGAGACATTAAATAAATTAGGACAAATAAATATAATATAGAAAGCAGAAACACAAATACAGAAGTTCAAAACAAGATAGTTGAAATCAATTTAAATATACTAGTAATCCCAGTACATAAATTTACTAGATGAAAGAAAAAGAATTCCAGATGAGAATTAAAAAATCAAATTATATGTCCTTTGCACGAGATTTGCCTAAAGCCTGAGAATATAGAGCTGCTCAGGTAATTAATTGAAAAATGGATGTCAGGCAGATAACAACCACAGGAAGCCAGGCATGCTAATATTAATACCAGAGAAAAGGGCCAAAAGGCAAAGCACGATTAGCATGAGCACGACCATTATGTCTTGATTTAAGTCTAAACTGCCCAGGAGGTTATAAAAAGTCTAAATATTTATGGATGTAATAAAATAGCCACAGAATATTTTTAAAAGTGACAGGATTATATGGAGATAAAGGCAAATCCATTAATGGACTTGAATATATTCTTGGCTAGAGACTGATAGGTCATACAGGAAATATTTAGTACAGAGAGAAATATTTGAACCACACAATTAACAAGCCAGACTTCACAGGCGTAGAATGAGAATTGTTCAATAACTGGAGAATCATTATTTTGATCATTATAAGGAAATTTACGTAAATATCATGCCCTATGTCACAAAAGAAATCCAAGTGAATTTTAAAGAATTAAATTAGAACAGGCCATCTTCCCTGGTTACAAGGAAACCAAGCTCTACATCAATAACAAGACAGAAAGTATGAGCAAATCACCTCTAAAAATGCATACATTCAGAAACATTGCAAGCATCTGATTCATATATAAATCACCAACTGAAAGAAAAAATGTGGGGACTGGTGAGATTGCTTAGGCCCTGCCCTTCAAGCCTGACAACCCAAATTCGGTCTAGAACCCACATAAAAGTGAAAGGAGAGAAGACTCCACAAAGTTGTCTTCTGACTTCTACACATGTGCTGTGGCCTGCACAACCCCCCCAATAATAATAAATAAGATAAAATAGGAAAAATAAAGCAAAATTTAAGTGAAAAAATTAACCAAACAATAGTGAAAGATAACACCTATCAAAATATATGAGAGATGATGAAAGGGAGGTTTATAGGAATATTTATAGATCAGAGAAAAGAACACTGAGGAAAATTAATAAATTACTCTATATGTCAGAGGAATCAGTAAAATCAAATTAGCAAAAACATAGAAAGGAGAAAAATAAACGAATAGAATAAATAAAGTGGCCCAAGAATGATACAAAGTTTACACAGGTCAAACACTGGTTCCTTAAAGATCCCCAAAATATAAATCTCTGGCAATGTTGATGTTATTCAGAAAAGGAGCCTATGCAGATTTAAAAGTAATTTAAAAATTATAAAAGAACAAACATAATGAATATAATTTATAACATAATTTATAGAATTATACCCAAACTGGTGTTTTTCAAAATATGAAGTTATTTATATTTGAATGAGAAGGTGTGAATAATCCTATTCATCAGGCCCAGGAAACACTTTAAATCTCTTCAAAGCAAACCTCAGACCCATACAGTGTAGGAGAGTTCTAAATCTTTAAGGAAAACTATTTCAAATGTACACAAACTCTTCTCAAAATATGCAGAGTAAAAACTCCATCAGTTGTTCTTTAAGGCATGTGCAACTTCCTCATCAAAATCAAACAAGGCACGGAAATCATGAGCTGGCCTCACAGGGAGCTAGATGCTTTCCCCCTCCCTTCTTTACTGTGGAGTGTCAGGCCTCATGCCTGAGCCATGGTCTCACTGATCTTGACCTTCTCACCACTTACCTCTGGTGAAGAGAGAAAATCCCGACTGACTTGAGCTGCCCTGAGGGCCAGTGTGGGCAAACAATGAGGAGATGCTAGGACTCTGACATCCTCAGGGCTGTGGGCTTATCTTGATTTTCATTCTTGAATCTTTGTTGATCACCAGCGTATGCAGAGCTGGTTGACACCAGTCTTAAGAGAAAAACATGCTTTCATCCTGACATGATGGAAAGCCACACTGATGGCTACATGTACATGTGCTAATGAATGTAAGAGGGTCCAGCCCACTGTGGGCGGTGCCATCCCTAGGCAGTGGGCCTGTGCTGTATAAGAAAGGGAGCCAAGGAAGCCAGGGGGAGCAAGACAGCAAGCAGTGCTCCTCCATGGTCTCTGCTTCAGTTCCTGCCTCCAGTTCCTGCCGTGAGTTCCTCTTCCATCAGTAATGAACTATTGTCTGGCAGAGAGCAATCCAGGCAGGGGTAACAGTGTCCACCCTTTGTCCCCCACCATATGGCAGGGAGTGTGCCCCCAGGAACACCTGAGATCAAGGGAAGCAGATGGCAGCTCAGAGGGACACTGAGAGATAGCAGTGCTGTTAGCCATGCCCAGCAGACATGGAGGGAATGGAAGCTCGGAAGGGCATCCAGCGTCCTTAAAGATGGAGTGATGGCTCAGAAGGGCATCCAGTGTCGTTAAAGATGGAGTGATGGCTCGGAACCGTTCTCAGTCTAGAACCTTCCATTACAGTAAAAGTTCATGGGACCAGCTAGGACACATGGGATCTGCCTCAGTGAGGGGTGGCTACAGATCACATGAGGATGCTGGAGAGGTTTGAGATAAATGGAGGCATGTCGCTGAGGTAAGGAAGAGAAAGGGAGGAACTTCATGATGGGACATAGGGGGCATATGTGCCTGTTTTCTGTTGGTACTGAAAAATATACAGAAAAGAGATTCACTTAACTGACAGGTTTGAATGCTCTATCTGGTCTCTGCTGAGAGCTCTTTGGCAGCATCAGCACATGGTGATGGCATTATGGAAGGAGTGTACCCAAGATGGCTCACTCTCTTATAACAAGTTCATGAAAATTCCTAAGAATACACCTTCCACTAGACTCCACTCCTTCTTAATACGACACACCAGAAAAGACAACCTGCCTCCCTGGGACTAAGCCTCCCACACAGGGACCCTTGATTTCAAAACACAAACAAATGATCTCAGTGTCTAAGGAAAGAAAACGAACCTACGAAGGACTACTGGGAGATGGAACCACATTCTTGTCCACGTTTTGTTTCTGATTCTCTGATACAGCACTCTGACCTTTGGGGAGGCAGGATTTATTTTGGCTCACAATTCTAGATGACAGTCCATCATTTCAGGGACGTTACAGGGGCAGGAGCCTGAGACAGCTGGTCACTCCACATTCACAATCAGGAGCCTGAGATGGCTGGTCACTGCACATTCACAGTCAAGAGTGCAAAGAAATGAGTGTAGCCATGCCGCCTGCTTGTTTACTCAGTTCACCTTCTTCACTCTCACAATCCAGGGTTCAACCTAGGAAATGGTGTCATTCACAGCTCTGAGTCAATTAGCAATCCAAACAACCCCCCTTCAGGCCAGTCTGATCCAGATAACTCTAAAATTTGAGGCTCTCTTCTCTGGGGATCCTGGGTTGTATCAAATTGGCAGTTAAAACTAACCAGCTCAGTGGACAAACAGGATTCATGGAGAAGAGCTGTGTTCTGTGTTAGGTGCAGGAAAAAGGAAAGAACTCAGCATGGAGAGTCTTGGAGACAGTGGTGATGTGAGGTATAAACGCGAGGCTCGAGTGCTAGAGACCCACGGTTACTCACTGTCTGTGCGTGAATGGAACAAATCCAATGGATTGTGGATGCTTATAAACCCTCAGAGATGACAGACAACAGTTTAGGATTCAGTTTGAAGGGACTTCACCACAGTCCTTGGACAGAGGTAAAAAGGGAGGCGAGCAACAGAGTGGAAGAAAATCCAGAGAAATATGAAATCACAGACGGCAAAAGAGGAGAGAGCCTTGGGGGAGGAGCTGTGGCCAGAGGGTTGGCTGCTCTCCGTGGATGAAGCAGAAGAGCAGGAACACTGGCTGTACCAAGTGTTCTGAAACCAGGTTCAGTGAGGCAGGAAAAAGTGAGGAAGAACAGGGAGTTCCAAAGACAAACACTGCCTTTCTAATTCCCAAGGGTGCTGCGGATCCCTGTGGTCATTCCCACCTCCCCTGCCCGGGCATGTAGTTTTCCAAGTAAAAGAAGAGACTCGGGCCAGAGAGAGAACCATTTCCCTCTTGTTTTCAATTGAGAAGAGACTTGCCAGAGAAAGATTTGTGATTGAGCTTATGGTGACCACCACACAGCTTTCGAACATCCCCGTAGTCCACCCTGTGCTTAGCCTTTCCACATAGCTTTTAAAGCCTCAAAACACTGATCCCTCATAACGGTTTGCTCTGTCTGCTGCCATTGGGACTGGATCAGAGACACATTGCCCATCTTCCATCCTGGGGTGTTGTCATTGCAAAGTTGTCTCCTCATTTAGTGCTGTAGTTTCTCTGAGTTGTCTTTCCTCTGGGAATAACCAAAATACACCAGCACTAGCAGGAATTTTGCTAAAATGCTATTTCCTAGTTCATGTCATTCCAAATTCAGATTTGTTGCTCCTCTGTTGAACCTCTGAACTCTTTTCTCCAGGAAGCTCTGGAATAGTTGGTCTGGGGTTCATACACTGAGAAACACTGCCTTGTATATTATGTTAGCCCTGAGTTCTTGCCTATTAAAAGAGGGTATACTTGAGAGAGGTTTTCACCAAAAGTTGAGAAGAGGATGCTGTTATGTGACACTACTCCTGGAGAGATGTGAACAAGTATCTACTCACCCCAGATGGGGAATCAATGATAGACCACCAAAGGCCAACTTGGTGAACCAATGAGTTTCACTGGGGCTACTTATAGAGGCTGAAACGAGTCACAGGTAACAGCATCACCCCAAACCTACCCCAGCATGGGTGACAGCTCATGAAAGCAGGAGCCCTGGAGTGCACCGCACAGGCAACTCAACAGGTTGGTGAGTGTCACTTCTGGTCAACTCAGTTGGTCTGAGCCTCTTCCAGGAAGCTCAGTTTGTCTAAGAGTATCTATCAGCGGTTCTGAGGGCTTATGTAAGCTGGGGGTGAGGAGCCTAGTGCATCTGGGTAGTTTCAGGGGCTTCTTGAAGGTACTGAGCTCTTTACTTCCTTTTAGAATACCCTGTTGTTTTAACTCAGAGGAAATTCCACAACAGATAGGATTCTAGTTTCATCTCTGTGACTGTGATGAAACAGCCTGACCAACAGTGACTTCGAGGAGGAAAGTGGCTTACAGTTCCAGGTTACAGGGAGGTTACAGATGTCGGAGACTGAGCTGGCACATCACATCCATAGTCAAGGGCAGAGAGGTGAGCGGACCCATGCCGCCCATTTGTGGCTCCCTTCTGTCCAGTTAGCTTCTTCATTAATACAGTTCGGGACACAGTCTAGGAAATATTGTCACCCACAGTGAACTGGGTTATCCTACATCAACTAAAAATCAAGATGACAACAACATCCCTGCCACCACCATCATAGATGTGCCCCAAAACAGATCTAAGCAATCCTTTCAGATGAGGCTGTCTTCTTGGGTGAGTCTATGTTGTGGCAAGTGGCATTCAAAACTAATCAGAGCTGTGTCTTGCTAAATGTCAGCTGACTGACAAACAAGTAAGTCTCTCTATGCTGGAATGTCTCCTGCTTTGCCAAGGCTGGTCCTCAGGCTCTGTCACCAGGGTGTCCTTTTCTTCAGCAGGGCCAGCCCAAGGCTAGCCCTCTTTTCTCCCAGGTGTTCCTGTCAGGACTGTCCTTTGAGAGAGACCACAGGGCTGTCTATAATCAGCACCCCAAGATGGAATGTATATTCTTAAAGGGACAAAGAAAGGAGAGATTAAAAAAAAAAAAAAGAAACTAAACGATAAGTTATTTGGTAATTTAGATTTTCCCATTTCCTCAAATCTTTGTGGCTCCAGGCCAAACAATAGTTGAAAAAAATGAGAAGGAAAAACAGAATTGGCATGCATGTTCAAAAATCCATATTTAAATTGTTCGTAATTTGATTATTTTTATGGGTTCTATTAATCAGAAGAGAAGTTAAATGCAAATGTAAGCATTTTAAGTTCTCAAAATTTATGCAGAAAAATCTGAGTAGAATTCTAAGAATATGTATGTATATGTAATATATAAGTTGTAATTGAAAAGCCTTTCCAAGAACATTTGCTTAATAAATAGAAACAAGAGTAGAAATTTTTGCAATGCTAACTATCGTGTTACGTTCTCCAAATCTTGCAAGATGCTGTGACATCTATCACAGGTACCATTTTGAAGAGAAGTGATCTTTAACATCTATTTCATGAGAAAAATGGAAGATGAAAGAAAACCCACATGTTTCAGCCAGAAAGGGCTTCTAAGAATCCTGTGATCGTTAACCGACATCTGTAGTGATGAGAATGAACCATCTTTGCTCAAAGGCACCAGAGAGCATCGAAGTCTAAGTCTAGGACATGATTTGGAACCTGTCCATGCATCCGTTTAAAAATAGAGATGGAGAGGCATGCTTTCAGCCAGGACTGCCTCAACTACCCTCTCATTAAGAAGGAGAGTGCTGAAAGAGACACATTGGCTTGCTGAGGCTCAGCTGAGTTGCTTAAACCAACAGACTGATAAAGGTCTTGCATCATGTTGCGGCATCTACTTGCCTCAGGCTGGTTCTGGGAATGTGGAGTCTAGAGCTTAGGGGTGATCACTGGCACCCCTTCTGTGGGCACTTTGTTCCCCTTTGGGGCTCCATCAGTGCCTGGTATCTGTCATCTGTGTTGTTAGGTAAAGGCTGATTTCCATAGTCATTAGATCACATGTTTAGAAAACAAATCACCGTGATTCAAAGCCAGTGATAAAACTAACCTCCCCTTGGAAAACACTGAATCTTGCTAAGGAAAATGAATAAAAGTCTCTTGCTGATCAAAATCTCTGTCCCAGGTGTCTCCTGGTTCCTGCCTTGTCTCACGCTGGACTTAGCTGCTCAGTGAAGGATGCATAGAATCAGTATCTAATTGATTCTTCCAGACTGGAATAAGAGCCACGAGGAAGGAAAAAAAAAATTCAAAGCATGGGTGTGACTTTGTCCTTTAGCTATAGTGTCATCTGCTCCTCAGCTCCTGTTCATATCTGCAGTGGGAAGAACTCCACTTTGCATATTGGGAAATGGTGTAGTCACCCACTGAGTCACTCAAGAATGCGACCCCTGGGTTCTACAGTGGCTCAAGGAACCCGTTGTGTACAGTTTTGGGGTAGAGCATTTGGGGATCTTGTAAGCACAGCCAGATTATCCTGCCCACCTGTAAGCATCACCTGCTTTCAGAGATCATAGACTATATATCAGCTTCATTAAAAATGGGAACATGAGAAGACATGTTGACATCACAGCAATACGGAGACACTGGTCTGTCTAGTATGATGATTTGGGAAGCATCTCGGTGCATTTGTGACCAGCCACAAATCTGTGACACAGCTCACTTTGCGGAAGCAGATGGTCCTACAGGGCTGCGTCTTGGAGGCTTCTATATTGAAGTCAAGTATGCTTTCGGGGCCTGGGGAAGAAAGCTGGGCTCTCCCATTGCTTCAGCTTCCATGTGCACTGTCCTCTAGCAAGACCCCAGTGCACTTCTTTGGATGACTACACTGAGAACCTGTGACTGGTTTCTGTGGTCCTTTCAGCTGCTGGTTAATTGACATGATGGTCTCATCCGACCACATTCATGGAATCCCGTGAATTCTCACAAGAGCGGTGGAACCCAACGGAGACGCTTCTTCTCTAAATGTACCATCCTTCCTTCAAACACTCTTCAAGAACATGGTAACTGCAACCCAGTAGGAGTCCACATGCAGGCTGTAGATATACAGAAGCCATCACGCAGGAGGAGTTAGGTGTAGGCATTCGCCATCCTCAGAAGGACACCATGCTCAGTGGCTTTCCACTCATGAGCTTCTGATATTCTGACTGGAAACCTGAGCAAACCCTACTGGTTCATCAAGCCTTGGACCCACCCAGCCTCATCACACTAGTTTCTCCTCAGCTTAGTTTCCCTCCTGGAGGACTCTCCCCTTCCTGCTCAAATCCTGGATCTAATGTGTTCTGACAGAGGGTCTGAATCTCGTTAATCAAACTTCCCAGAAGACAACATCAGGATAGGATGACCTATCCTACTGCTGTGTTATCCAGAGCTGCTGCCTTCTGCACCTGCATACAGGTTGAGACAGTATTGAAACTGGTGGAATTAAATCTATGTCAGATCTTCTGGTTTTAATGTGTAATGTCTCCAATAGGCTTGTGTGTTTGAACACTTGATCTTCAGCTAGTGGCACTGAATTAGAAGGTTGTAGAACTTTTAGGAGTAGAGCCTCATTGAAGAAAGTGGGCCCTGTGGGTGGGCCTTGAAGTTTTATAGCTCAGTCCCACTTCCTGTCCACCTTCAACTTCCTATAGTGTGGCCAGCCAACACATGCTCATGTTGCTACATCTTTCTTTCCATGATGCACAATAGCCTCAGACTCTGAGGTAGAGTAAATCCTTTCTTCCTTAAGTTGCTTTTGTCTGGTATTTTGTCATAGCAATGGGAGCTAATACAGATCTACTCTTTATCTGGAAGGAAGACATTGGGTAAATCTTGCTGAAATTACTTCACTTTTCTCTGTTCTGACCTGTTGCCTTCACCCATGAATAGACATTAACAATGACCCCGATTCTATCAGTATCAGTCAGGGGACTCCTTGGGTATTGTTGAGTGAAAACAAGCTCTCTCATTCTGTGAGGGCCAGTCTCAGTTCTTGTGTGATCTTTGGCCCTTAGAATACATGGTTTGAGTGCCACATGCTGTTGGTTCCCAGGAAACTGTGCTTGTGAACTCCATTACTTATCCAAATGTATGTACTCAGACTTGAAAACCAAGGTCGGGTATTTTTGAAGTTATTTGTGGACTTCTATAACAAGTGACTGAAAATTTGAGATATCCAAGGTGTTCATCTCCTGCAGTAGTATGGGAAGGAGAGAGACATTCATCTTACCAGTGTGTGCCTTTCCATGTCTAATGTTTCTATATTTTTGTGCTTTTTGTTGGCATTTTTTGCTTGAAGGGTCTGTGGGTGGCATTGCTGCCCGATGGCCCCGAGCACAGGGAAACTGGTGCACGTTGCAAGAAAATGCATGTGTAAGATGGACTTCCTTCAGAAAAAGTTTAGCCATGGGTTCAGGGCTACTGAGTCAAAAATGCATAAGCACGGCACCTTTAAACAGAAGCCCACACGAAAGAAGATTGCATGTTGATTCATTGATGAACTCTGACTTGCAGAGCCTCCCCAACCCTGAACCCAAGGTTCCTCCTGCTGGAGTGCCTCTGTATTCACGGAGTCAGAGCAGGGGCTCTGACTTCAGAACATGACTTCTGGAGACAAGAATCCACCGCACTTATACAAATGCCATATCTGACACATTCCTCCTTGGCTGTTTGTATGTGTTAAGTTCCTGGGTTAAAATGACTTTAAATGGCACAATCAAGACCAATTTCTCTCACCAATGATGGCCTGATGTGGAGATGCATCACCTGCATCAACGTCGCAGATGCAGAGACACCACTGTAGGTGTGAGGGTCTGGGGGATGCTCTGCCTAAAACCCAGGGAGCATCATTTCCTTCTGTGCTCATACATTGAGAAGAATTTTCTATGCCCACTGGTACCCAGGCATTGAGGAGACAGGGAGTTAGTTGTTGGGTGACATAGTGAGGGAGCATCACAGTTGAGTTCCAAACACCCTTGACCTGTTTGACTCCAAACTCTGAACCCCCAGGTGGTCCAGTTTCCCTCTTGGAGGCAGACTCTTCACTGGTAGCTGAAAACTCTTCTGGACTCTGAATTAGTCGCTTTTCTCACCTTGAGAAAAATATCTGTCAAAAATAATTTATGGAAGGAAGGAAGGGTTGATTTCACGGTTTGGGCTTCGAGGGCACATTCCATCATGGACGGGAAGGAAGGCAGGGTGGCGGGAGTGTGAGGCGGCTGTTCACAACGCATCTGCTGTCAGGAAGCAGAGGGATCGATGCTGGTGCTCGGCGCTGTCTCTTCTTGCTTCAGACTCGGATCGTGGCTCAGCAGGGACTGTGACCACTGCCCTGTCACTCCATCCAACAGGAAAGGTCACAGGCGTTCTGACGGTGCGGACTCCAACCCTCTCCAGCTAGCTGAACGTCCCAACGTCCATTAACGAGTATGTGTTGGACACATGTGCAGATGTAATGGGACAGAGACAGTAAGCGGTCTCTCTGCCCTCTCACCTTTCCCTTGTTCATTCCTACTCTTATTAATTATAAAGTGGTTAAGAATTATGAAAATTTAGCATTGGGGAACTAAACAAACCAAGAAAGAACATGTTTCTAACTCCTCCAGTTCATTTGCAGACTCACTTTGACAGAGTTTCATACCAGTGTCCATGGTGCTCACAGTCACAGGGCTCTGTGGCTCCTCAGCTTCCTGCACTTACACATCCTCCCACTTCCTGTCATGTTCTCGTCACTTCAATTCGACCATGTGAAAAAAACACCCAGACAAGCTTAATTATTAAAACCAGGACAGTATGCTGGAAGTCTTTCTCTGTGGCATGGCAAGCATAATGCAAACCAGTCATGCTCAACTGCAGAACTTTCCAAGGCACACTCATTACAAAATTTAGGGAAGTATTAATCTTTTGTCCTACAAGTATAATAAAGAAAAAGATTGTGCCAGCAAAGTCAGCTTGGGTGAGTGAGGTTTTTGTGTTTATATGATGGATCAAGTGTAAGTTCTGTCAGAATTCCAGTGGAATGGGACAAAGGCCTGCTTCTGAGAAACACACTTGGGAAGGAAGAATCACGGGTAAAGCACAGTCTGAGAGTTTATCAAAGGTGCCCTTGGTGGCTCAGTTTGCAGTGGGAGCTGACACTGAGCTTCCTCCTAGCCCTGGGTGTTCTTATGGTGCCTTAAATATTTGGTCACTCACTTATGAACTGGAGCAACAGCCCCTTCCTTTGTGATCAAGTGGAATCTAAGCTTGTGATGGTTACAGCTTGGCAGGATCTAGAATGGCCTAGGAGATGAGCCTCTGGGCATGTCTGTGGAGAGGTTCTTACATAGGGTTAATTGAAGTGGGAAGGCCTATCCTAAGTGTTGGTCATGACCCGAGACTATATCAAAAAGAGACAGTGAGCTGAGCAGTAACATCGGTCTCTCTGCTTCCAGCTGCCTCACACTCCTGCCACCCTGACTTCCCATCCATGATGGACGTGCCCTTGAACCCCAAACCATGAAATCATTCCTTCCTTCCTTCCATAAATTATTTTTGTCAGGTATTTTTCTCACCATCTGCCTGTTCATTTCTGTAGGCTGTGTACCATCTGAAGAAAAACAAGCCATTTCATAATTCAGTCTCTTATACCTTAAAAGAGGTGTGAAAAAATGTAATTGGTCTGGGGTCTTACCTGCAGGAACTTCAGTTCATTGATTGCAATACCTAGTGTGAGGAATTGTAGAAAGGTGGCACAAAATTTTATACCATTTCCCTCATGATCCATTCAAACTTGCATTTGTGTATTAGGCAGTCAGAATATCACCTTCCTACAAACACATCATCATCTCCTGAAGAAATCCCACAGAACACAGGCTCAACTCTCATGCCAACTACGGAACTTAACTGTAGTTTTATATGTTAATTATACCGATTAGTAGAGGACACAGGTGCAATGATAAATGAGAAACAGATTCTTCAACAGGAATGACATCTGTGTCTATTGTGTGTTTGGCTGTTACTGTACATAGTAAAGAGTTTCACAGGTTCCATAGTGCCCTCCAAAACTATGAGAGCTGGGCTTCAGGGAGGAGGCTTCCAGGTCAGTTCCAGCTCCATTGTTCCAAGTCCTGTGTCTGGAGTGTGTCTTGTCTTCAGCAATAGGGTCTTACTTTCAAGTTCTGGGAAGCAATCAAGAGTTGTGGAGATAGCTTGTATAATTTTGGGTGTCTCTTTGACTACCCTGGCCAACAACTTGAAGAGGTATTTCTTCTCTCTGTCACCATTTCTTGTTACGTAGCCTTCAGGTACACACATGCGCTCATGTACAAATATATGTGTATTTTTCAGTAGAAGTTTGAACTAATACATATCCCCCTGTTTTTTCACACCAGCTAAGCATTATTTACCTCTCCTCTCTCTCTCCTTGTCTAACTCTTACTCCTCCCGCCCCAGTTAAAGTACCTCCATTTTCCCCATTTCACCCTTGATAACACCTGTCTTCTGTGGCCCCTTCCCTCTTGAGTACCTTCTTCCCTTTTACCCCCACAGTTCCTTATGTAACCCTCCCTTTTCCCTGTCCAGTTAAATACCCCATTTTACCCAGTTCACCCTTTGTAACACCTGCCTCCAGCCTTTCCTCTCTCAGGTTCCTTCTTTCCCTTGACCCGCATGGTTTCTTTCCATTTTCCTGGCTCCTGCAGTTACATGAGGATATTTGGTGCTAAGATCCACAAATGAGGGAGAACACACGTTGTTTGTTTTTCCGAGTCTGTGTCGCTTCATCTAGTATAACAGTTTCTAGTTTCATCCATTTACCTGCAGATTTCACGATCTTGTCTTTCTTTACAACTGAGTAGAACTCCATTTTATAGATGTGCCATGTTTTCATTATCCGCTCGTCAGTTGAGGGACACTTCCATTTCTTAGCTATTGTGAAAAGAGCAGCCACAAACATGGATGTAAGTACCTCTAGAGAAGGATGAGTCCTCTGGGTATATGCCAAGGAGTGGTATAACTGGATCGTATGGTGGATTTATTTTTAATTCTTTAAGAGCTCTCCACGCTGCTTTCCATAGTGATTGTATGAGTTCACCATCCCACCAGCAGTGAACGAATGTTCCCTTTCCCACATCCTCTCCATCATTTGGTATCATTTCTCTCTTGATCTGAGCCAGTCTGACTGGGATAAGATGAAATCTTAAAGTGGTTTTGATTTGCATTTCCCTAGCTACTAAGGAGGTTGAACACTTTTGAAGGTGTTTCTTATCCACTTTTATTTCTTCTTTTGAGAACTCTCTGTTGAGATCCATAGCCACATGATTCAATTAGGTCATTTGTTTTCTTGATTCTTTGTTCTTTGAGTTCTTTATATATTATGGATATTAATCATCTATCAGATGTGTAGCTGATGAAGATTTTCTCCCACCCTGTGGGTTTTCTGTTCACTTCCTTGGTTGTTTCTTTTTTGGTACAGAAGCTTTTTAGGTTAATGAGGTCCCACTTGTTGGTTGTTGACCTCAATTCCTGAGCAACTGAAGTCTGATTTAGAAAGTCATTTCCTGCACCTATACCTCATAGGTGACTGCCTATATTCTCTTCTAACAGTTTCAGAGTTTTAGATTTCACATTGAGGTCTTTGATCCATTTGCAGTTGACTTTTATGCAGGATGAATGATAAGGGTCTAGTTTCATTCTTCTACAGATAGAGATCTAGTTTTATCAGCACCATTTGTTGAAGATGCTCCCTGTCCTCCAGTGCTGGTTCTTGGCACTTTTTTCAAATATTAGGTGACTGAAATTGCGTGTACTTGTGTTTGGATCTTCAATTATGTTCTCTTGATTTGCAGGTCTGTTTTGTGCCAGAACCATGCTGTTTGGTGACTATAGTTCCATAATATAGTTTGAGATCTGGAATAACAATTCTCCTAGCATTTCTCTTCCTGCTCATGATTGCTTTGTCTATCTAGGGTCTTTTGTTATTCCATATGAATTTTAGGATTTTTTTCCTAGTCCTTTGAAGAATGCCATGGGGATTTTCATTGAGATTGCATTGAGTTTGTAGGTTGCTTTTGGTAGAATGGTCATTTTCACAATATTAGTTCTTCCAATCTATGAGCATAGGAGGTTCTTCCATCTCCTGGTGTTTTCCTCAATCTCTTTCTTCAAAGATTTAAAATTTTCATTACAGAAACCTTTAATGTCTTTGGTCAAGCTTATTCCTAGATTTTTTTTTTTGAGGCTATTGTGAATGGGACTGTTTCCATGTACTCTTTCTCTGATCAATTGTTATTAGCATATAGAAAGGCTACTGAGTTTTGTAGATTGATTTTCGTAACCACCGTTTTGCATGTTAATCATATCATTTCTAGGAGTTTTCTGGTGGAATTTTTGAGGTCTCTTATGTATAATATCATAGCAGACAGGGATAACTTGACCTCTTCTTTTGCAATTAGTACTCCTTTAATTTCCTTCTCTTGTCTTATTGCTCTTGCGAGAGTTTCAAATGCTGTGTTAAAAAGGAGTGGAGGTAGTGGACAGCCTTGTCTGCTTCCTGATTTTAATGGGGATGTTTCTACTTTTTCTCCATTTAGAATGATGTTGGCTATGGGTTTGTTGTATATACAATTATATTGAGGTATGTTCCCTACAATCCAATTCCCTCTAGGGCTTTTAACATGAATGCATGTTGGATTTTGTCAAGGCCTTTTCTGCATCTATTGAGATCATCATGTGATTTTTATCTTTAAGACCATTTACATGATTTATTACATTTATTGACTTAAGCATATTGAACCTCCTATATCTCTAGAATAAAACTGATTTACAAGTTGCTAAGGGAGAACATCAATTGATGGTTGAGCCTCATCTTTAAGCCTAATAACCACAATAATGATTGGCATAATAAGCTATATTGGTGCAGTAGTGGCACTTTTATCTTGGGGGTAATCAACAGCTGTTTTATTGGCCTTAAAACTCACTCAATGAGAAGAAACTCATGTGTGGTACTGTAAACATAGCCAAATACATATCGCTGGTGAAGGTATAGATCTTTGGGAAAACCCTAAGGCTGTTACATCTCTTAGACAAATTTAATTTCTATATACAAATATTGATCCTTATATTTACAGACAAGTATGTCAATCACCACTCATCAAAGAAGCTTCTTTTGCAACAGACTGAGACTATCACTGAGTACCACAACTGGTCATATACAGAGAATGTGTCTGAGCTGCCCAACCCTAAGTGACATGTCTACAATGGAAACTCTACACCTAAAGTTCACAGAACATAATAGAACAAGGGGAACAGAGATTAATGCATCTCTCAATTTCCATTAGTGAAGCTCCCTCATGGACCAGCGGACAATGAACACAAAAGACCACAAACGGCCAAAGAGTAGAAAGTAAGATTCTGCATAGTGCTGGTCCCAGGACAGGATGCCTACATTAAATTTCACCCACCCAGAGCTCAACAACCATTACAGAAGAGGGGTCTGAAAGATGATAAGAGTCAGGGGAGAAGATGCATGACCATATGGAAACAGAGTCTTACATGAAATCCGGCGGGGCAGGCCGTGGTGGTGGTGGTGGGGTCCGAATGGGGGACGGAGTGTAAAGATGACTAAGATGTTTTGTATGAAATGTACAAACAGTCAATGAATATAGACAAAACAAAACTTCACTGGGGCTGTGTCATAGGAGAGGTGCCATCTGAATATCCATAGTATTGGCCTGTTTTGTCATGTGTTCTATAACATTTATCCCCTTCCCAGACACCGCATGAGCAAAGGCAAGTGGAAGAGCTGAGATAAAACAACCTGTCAGATGCGATGGCTCCTCCTGCACCCCCAGGACCCACCTACGTTCTCATGCTGAAGTCTGCTCCACTGAGTCCTGGCTCCATTTTCTTGAGGTTGGCAGCATCACTAATGCACACCACCCCGTTGGCAGTACATTAGTTTTACTCTGGCTTTTAACGTTTGTGGGTAAAACTGAACTGCTATTTCTTCACAAACACAGCACTTACATCATCCACTTTATGAGCTACCTGACGTTGATGTGCTGCTGATGAATAGCCAGTAATGAGAAATAAGTTGTTTTTGAGCACCACACTTTCATATTGACATCTAATATCTCTTCTGTAAATCATAAACAGGACAGTCAGTACCGGTTTCCAACTGCATCTATGGCGAGACATCCCTTCATCATCTGACCTGGTCCAGAAAGCTTTCTAGAAAACAGAAATTGTGTGAAATCCAGGTTGCCAGCATGAGGAGAGAGCTGGCGGAACACAGGGTTCTGTTGCTAAGCGATTCCTGGCAAGGAGTATGTGTGCATGAGACGATGGACAATGCCATCGGGAGAGGAGGGATTTCCAAACTGCTGGCAATGCAGTTTCAGAGGCCAAGGGAAGCCAGGATGGAAAGTCAGGAGAACTGGGCAGGGCTGGCAGCCAGAGGCCTCGCCCAGGCTGCATCAGCCCTGGTCCATGAACAGTCACCTGGGTTGAGAAATAATGGAAGTTCCACTGTTTTCAGAGACCAAATACTTTATGTTCTGCCTAGTCCTGCCTCTTGTTGAAAGCCAGTGTGTGAGGATCTGTGGTTCCTAGAGGAAGGTGTCAGAGTGAACACAGTAGCAGCCCAGCCCAGCAGTGTGTGGGGCCTGTGAAGACAAGAGAAAAGGGAAACACACACGTTGTACCACCATTTATGCCAGCAGAGGCATCTGGGACAGTGTGCACTGTGTGGTACTAAGTCCCATCCACCTCAGAAGCTGAAACGGCGTTAGCATCAGCTGGCCACATCTTGTACAGATGAGGAACTGGAGCCCAGAGATTAAATGGTTTGCTCAAGGTTTCACAAGTAACTGATGACCCTGGAACCACAGGTTACCTTTGAACCTTTGGAGGGCATTCTGGTGTTCTGGTATGCTTCACTGATCCTGTGATAAAACACTGACCAAAACCAACTTGGAGAGGAAAAGGGTTTGTTTGACTTGTGGTGCATGAATCAAAGGAAGACCCTGGAGGCAGGAACAGCAGCAAAGACGGAGAAAAGTGCTGCCGACTGGTTTGCTCCCTCTGGCTTGTTCAGCTACCTTTCGTATACAGCCAGGCCCACCTACCCAGAAGTAGCAACATCCGCAGTGGATTAGCCCCCCACCCCAAGTCAATCAGCAAACTAGGAAATGCCTCAAAGACATGCCCAAAAGTCCAGCTGATGGAGAAAATTCTTCAGTTGGGATCCCTTCTTCCTAGATGTGTCAAGCTGACAACCAAGATTAGTCATCACACTTGTGTATAGAGATAAAATATAGACATGGACCTTGAGCACTGGGAAACTTCAGTCTTCATCTGCCAATCCAGTGGACAGGGCCCACAGGAACCAGCAAGGCTACTGAAGTGAACAGGATAGAAAAGTGCGGCAGCACACAGGGGTGCTTACCACAGGATAGAAAGGTGCGGCAGCGCACGGGGGTGCTTACCACAGGATAGAAAGGTGCGGCAGCGCACGCGGGTGCTTACCACAGGATAGAAAGGTGCGGCAGCGCACGGGGGTGCTTACCACAGGATAGAAAGGTGCGGCAGCGCACGGGGGTGCTTACCACAGGATAGAAAGGTGCGGCAGCGCACGCGGGTGCTTACCACAGGATAGAAAGGTGCGGCAGCGCACGGGGGTGCTTACCACAGGATAGAAAGGTGCGGCAGCGCACCGGGGTGTTTCCCCAGTGGCTCCTGCCCTCCCTTCTCTCCACTGGCAAGCTTATGAATATTTTCCTGGCTTTAAGTGACATAAATTATACTTTTCTGAGCCAGTTGTTCTAAATGAAACTTTTGACATGATTTCATGGTATTCTTAAAATTCAAGCTGACAGAGAAGCCCCTTGACAGCAGCTTGGGTCTCTCTGTTTTGAAGTCCAAACTGCATTTTCTCAGGCCTCTCTGCTTTGCTATAGTTGTGAAACACTCATGCCACTGAGTGCTCTCCAGGACCCTCAGCAGCCAGGGAACTTGACAGGAGAAATCAGAAATCCGTGACACTGGTGCGATGGGACATTTTAAAGCAACATGCTTTTTCTGAAATGGAGATATGGTGTAGTTAAACAACATAGGCCTGACAGACGAGTGTTGCTGGACAAGGATGTATGGTTCATCATGCTCCTGGTTCTATGGAGGGCCTTTGCATCAGGCTTAGAAGAACGTCAGAGAGATCCATATTGCTTTCTCAGTTCACCACAAATCGAACTTACAATTGTGCTGTTGTCAGATAAAAATAAAAAATAAAAATGCAACCTAGTTAGGGATGTCTGAAAATTGTATGCAGTGTAAGACAGGGTTTGGGGCTGCATGAGCACATTCCCTGGAGACGTTTCGACCGGAGCAGAGGGAGCCCTTACTCTGACACATCACCCACATCATTCAAGGAGTAAATTTGACATTACCTTCATTTTCTATAAAGGACAGAAAAAAAATTACCCCTTACTGTTGCCATGAGTTCATATGTGTGAAGGGCTTAGCATGGAACACATTTCTATTATTTCTTTGTCTGCAAAATTAGGATGATGTAGGTAAGCTTGGGGGAGGGCTGTCTTGACAATGGAGTGACGTGTATAGGTCACATCCTGAAGACTGAGAAGGAACACTGGGCTCAGATGATGACTGTGGTGAACTTCCCTCCAAAGAGGTGTGATGGGGTCTGTGCCAGTGCCGTGGACAGCATCATCTCCCACTCTCACTGGACTCGAGTTCTAGAGGAAAGTGGGATAGGACTCTGTACAAATTCAGATAAACTACCAGTCCTCCCACTGGATTCCTGTTAGTACAGATCATCCTTTCTTTGTTAAAGTAAGTGTGACCATAGGAAGATTTGTGTAAACAAAGTGTGCCTAACTTGAAAATATATTCTCAACAGAGTCCAGCTCTAGAGCTTCCTGCTTACTCCTAAATCCCTGGAATCTGTCCCCACACCACTGACTCTGACCACGTGATATAAGTTATATATTGTCCTTCAGTATGAGACTCTTTCATAACATGAGAGTGTTTCCTCTCTGCTACAGGAAGACGAATAGCAACGTATCATACACAACTTAGCTTCTAAGACAAATAATTTATGTCAGCAAAGGAACACTGCAATTAAGGCAGTCTAGTGGACACTGCCTTTAGTCCAAGTATAATATGCATTATCAAATCACTCACAGGTTATTTGGACTGTAATTTCAATCTCTAAGTGAGAGAAAGTTAGTTTCAGAATCCCCAGATCACTGGCCTGGGGTGGTAGATTCAAGACACAGTTGCAAATTAAGAGCCCAGTAGTTACTGGTGATTTAAGATTCACAGCCAACATGTGTAAACTCATCAAACTTTAATGAATTCAATATTTAGTAAATAATTAATATTCTTCAAATTTTGCACAAATAAAAGAGTTGCTCTATTTTAAATTTATTTCTTTTTATTTTACATGTATGAGTGTTTTGCCTGCATGGGCACCCATGTCATGCAATGTCTAAGGAGACCCAAAGTGGGTGTCAGATGCTCTGGAACTGGAGTTACAGATAGTTGTCAGCTTCCATGTGGGTGCTGGGAACTGAACTCTGGTCTTCTACAAAAATAGCCAGTTCTCTTAACCACTGAGCCATTCCTCCACCCTCAAGTTGCTCTATTTTAAAATGTTGTTGCTCTAGAATTAAAATCATTTTAAATGTTTCCACAAAAGAATGGGAAGGAGAGACAGACAGAAAAGGAGGCCTGGGTTAAAGGCAGCATCCCAGGCATTCGTTAACCTTTTCAGAGCTGTTGACTATACATTGCTACTGTTTCCGGCCCCAAGAGAATGACAGCTAATAAAAACATCACCGCCTAATGTTACCTAGTGGGACCACAGCACCAATAAATCTGATTGTAATTTTAAGAAACTTAAAAAATATTTTCATTCTTGTGTATGTGTGTCTCTGTGTGTGCTCCACACGCATGCAGGTACCGTGGAGGTCAGAAGAGGGCGTTGAATTCCTTGGAGTTGGAATTGTAGGTGGTTGTGACCTACTTGACAGGGATGCTGGGCATGGAATTCGGGGCCTCTGGAAGAGGAACAAGAGCTTGTAACTGCTGAGCCATCTCTTCAGTCCCCAAATGACATTTATTTTATCTTTGTGTTTTCAATTTTTTAAAATTGAATTTTTGCAATTTTCATGCAATGTAGTTTGATGGTATTTAGACCCTCTCTCCTATCTGCACCTACCTCTGTCTTTCCCCTCAGTCAATAAACTCATACATATCTATATATGGCTTGTAAAGTCTGATTTGTGTCCCCAAGTGTCCAGAGTGAGTCCATCCACTGGACCTACCAAGAGTCCTATCCTTATAAGACCTTGTCTTTCCCCATCCTAGGAGTGAAATCAGTTGCCAAAAGTTCCTTAGGTTGTGTTGGGCAAATGATAATTTTAACCATAGGGTAAAATAAAAATCCAAATTTTATAATATAGAAAAGAATAATAAAACACCGCCTATCAGAATGGATTTCATTGCAGCTAAAACAACATTGAAAAGGTAACCAAGAGTCTTAAACATTTATTAGTAATTAAAAGGAAAAGAGTCCAAGGAAAGAAGTACTGAATTAAATGAATTAGAAAAGAGAAAACATTCACCTAGCACTGCAGTTGGAAGATATTAATAAATATCAAATAGAAACTCATTTATCAGAAAAGTAGTTGCTAAAAAAAAAACAAGGTTATTGAAAAAAATTTAAAGGGACCCACTAAAAGTGAACATAATCAGAAGTATCAAGTGGGAAGATGAAGAGATTCACAAATCTTGAAATGGTTAGTGGAAGAAAACAAATAAAAATATTGTCAAATCTAAGAGTATCTGATCAAATATATTCCCCAAACTTTGAGATCTAGATACATGGTTGAGCCTAATACTAACAAAATTCATTCATGAGCAAGGAGAAGAATCCAACAAATTACTGAAGGAAGAAAGAAATAACTTTGAAAAAGAAACAAACTATGCCTAAGTGTGTCAGCTCAGAGTGGGGATGTTGGGGAATTTCATGATCTGGATAAGCCCAAAAATACCCCAAATTATGAAAGGCTTAGAAAACTAATCTCCCAATTTAAAAACAATTCTCATATGAATTGTAAATAGAAAAAGAATGAGAAAATAATCTCATGTGAATAATGATGCAATAATTCTAAGCATGTTTGCTTATGCGACCTACATGTTTATAAAAAGAGAGCCCTGTGAAGAAGTCCTGTGTTCTATTTCTAGACTACAAGGATAAGTACCTACCAGAAGTAGCTTTTATCTGAAAGTAGTAAATGAGAATACCACAACTCTATTTCCATTAATGCTGAAATTCGTATCTGTGGTTGATTAGTGAAAGTTTTATGAAATAGGACCATCTAGAAAATAACTAGACAGGTCAGGCCTGGTGTCTTACAGCTTTAGTGGCAGCACCTGGGAGGCAGAGGCAGGCAGGTCTCTGTGAGACTGAGGGGCCAGCCTGGTCTCCATAGTGAGTTCCAGGCCAGCTGGGGCCACAGGGAGACCCTGTCTCAGGAAAAAAAAAAAGAAAAGAAAAAGAAAATAGCTAGACAGAAATAATTCTGTATCAACCTCAAATCTGACATACCATCGTGCTTTAAAAAAGCAGCAATCCTAAGAACACCCACAGGTAAGGATGCTTACTGTCAGAGCCACACGTAACTTTTGTACCATTAGATAAGAGACCAAAAGCAAAGGACATACATTTTTGAAAAAAGATAGAAAATATAAATATCTTGAGGAGTATCTATCTATCTGAATTTAATAGTTACAAAGATGGCATGACTATTTAGGAAAAGTCAGTTCGACTGTTTAATGTGTAGTGGAACTGTTGCTCATGGCTATTATCTTCAGGAAAAAAACGAACAAAGTGAGATTTGCTTCCTCATTGCCAACAGTACAATAACTTTCAGATGAATAAAATCCATAAATTTTAAAGAAAACCCACAAAACAATCCCCTCAGCACACAGACATAATGTAGTTTTGTATAGAATTCTTTCTCATAACTGAGTTTTCCTACAAATACCAAAAACTCAGAAGCACTGACAAATTTATTATATTAAACTTAAAAGTTTTTGATTAATTTTATTTTATTTTTATGTGTATGAGCATGTTATGCCTGCATGTAGATAAATGCACACATATCGTGCAGTGCCTGGGGAGACCAGAAGAGGGTGTCAGATCCTCTGGAATTGGAGCTACAGATGGTTGTTACCTGCCATGTGGGTGCTGGGATTTGAACCTGGGTCTTCTGCAAGAACTGCCAGTGGTCTTAGCTGCTGAGCCATCTTTCCAGCCCCTAGTTATATTATACCTTTAAAAATATTTTATTACATATTAAAAAAAAACACCAAAAATATCTTGGAGCTATACCCCAAGTAGAGTGCTACTTAGCTCTCTGTGAGGCCCTGTGTTTGATTGTCAGCACCATATAAACAAACAAACAAACAAAACCAGAAACCAATAAACAAACATACACCCCCAAATCTAGAAATGACACACTCAAAAAAGACTCATAACACAAACTTTAGTGCTATGAGTTGAAAATAGGCAGATAAGTTAACCTCTAACTCCTAGGAGGTCTAGACAACCTTAATGTGTGTTATGTCATTCAAGTCTAAACTAATTAAACCTATGGAGTAGTTACCCCTGCTAGGCTCACCATGGACTCTAACACAATAATACTTGCATGGAGCACCTTACCCAAAAGGCACACACAATGCAGTTGCCACAGATGGATGAAGCAGTTAGTACCTGGAAAAATGACCATCAGGGATTCTGAAAGTTGGTGGTAGAGTCCAGGTGGGTTTAGACCTTCCTGAATCTTACATGACATCAGCAACTAGATCCCTCTGCCCTAAATCTTACCCATAGCATTTTCAGTAAAATAAACTTCTCCTTTGAGCTCAAACGCAGTTACTGGAAGAAGCCATCCATACCCTAGAGAAATCAAGCTACATCTAAGAATGGAAGAGTCAAATGCTGACAAGAGCAACCAAGTTCATCACTAACCAAGGAGACAGATATTCTAAGATTGTATGTAATGCGTAAAACTTTTCTTTGGGGTGGTGGTGCATGCCTTTAGTCCCAACACTCAAGAGGCAGAAACAGATGGGTCTTTGTGAGATCTAGGCCAGCTTGATCTACATAGGGAATTCCAGGTCAGTGAGTCTATAGGGAGGCCCTGTCTCAAAAAGACCAAACAAACAAAAACTGCACTTTTCTTTGGATTAAAAATAGATTTGAAGAAGTGGACAGAGGAGAGGAGACTGCCTATTTCTGCTGAAAACCGCACTGGAGGCTTTAGGGATGGAGATTCTACGATCATCACTCATGTTGGAGAGACTTCCTGATGCTGGAGCTGCCTGTGAATCACACACGCTCCTGTAAGAAACACCAAGAAACTCACTGCTTTCCCAAGCTGGACCTAGAGAGAATTCTTTCCTGGGTCGCCATCACCTACTATAATTGGAGTGAATAGAAATGGACTCTGCAGAGAAAGTCACGCAATAATATGGTATAAAGAGGTGATGGCACGTGATAACACAGATGAAGCACAACCCATGTTGGTAAGAACATGTGGATACATATACACCTTTTATTTTCATGTTGTATCGTTTTGTGTATGTGTGTGTGGATGTACATGCATATGTGTGTACAAGTCTGTAGGAGGGCTGGGGTCAACCTCACTGCCATTTCTAGGAGCCATCCACCTATTTATTTTGAGGCAGGAACTCTCAGTGGGATGTGGAGCTTGTTGATCTAGGCTAGTGGCTAGAGAGCCCCAGGGATCCTCCTGTCCCTGCTTTCCCAGTGCTGGGATTATGAGCACATGCCACCTTGCCTGCCTTTTTACATGGGTGCTAGGAGTTGAACTCAGGTCCTCATGCTTGCACTTTACCAGCTCAGCTAACTCTCCAGCCTCCTGCATATACATCTTTTAACTGGCGGTGACAGTTTTGTGTTTTTATTATGGGACTTCTTTATGTAACATAGGAAAGCAGCAAGTAGTTATTGGATATTATGAATCTATCATTGTGTGTGTCTTTGTGTTCCAAAATTCTTAGTATGAAAGTCAGAGACAAGATTAAATACAGACTCTGTAGACTGAAATTTAAATGGAAAACATTGGTAGGTGCTTATGATGTATTTTTCTTTAAAAGGGCAATTAAATGTTAAAATAATCTATCTGCTTATCTATCTATCTCTCCACTATCTAATTATCTATTGACCTACTTACTTATCATCTATGTAGACCATCTATCACACTATACATATAGCAAACAATAGGAAATAAATGTAAAAGATAAATCCAGTGGATGGGAAGATGGTTCATTGATAAAGTACTTGCCACTTGAGTACCTGAGTTCAACCTTGGAGAACTCACTTAAAAGTCCAGACACATCAGCTTTTGCCTGTAATCCCAGGTCCTGGGAAGTAGAGACATGTGGCTCCCTGGGGCTCATTGGTCAGCTAGTCTTGTTGGATCAATGAATTCTACGTTCAATGAGAGATCCTGTCTCAAACAATAAGATAAAGAGTGACGGAGGAAGACATCAGATGTTGACCTGTGGCCTCTATGTACATGAACAAAGACATACACACCTACACACATGCATACACAAAGATAAACCAAATTTTAAAAATAGCCTCCATGGGTAGTCTCAAGTCACATCTTTTGATGATGTGCCCCTATGTGAACCAACCAACTCTCCCCTCACCCCCCCAGAATACAAAGAAGTGATTGCTGCAATAATCAGGGCAGGAAAGGGTCCCTACAGGTGACAGAAATTTATTGCAGATCGAGCTCTTGAGATGGACATGGTGGCACAAGATTTTAACCTCTCCATAGAGAGAGTAAGATAGGAAGATGGCAATTCCAAAGCCAGCCTGGGCTACATAGCAAGATTGTCTCAACAGCAGCAGCAGAAGCAGCAGCAACAACAACAAAAGAAAAACAAAATGTAAGAGGAAGCATAACTCCTTACCTGAGTATTGAAAGTCTGCCCTGAAATTGTTCATTAAACTGTAGCTTCGGTTTGGGTGTTTCTGGGCACATATAGCACCTGTGATGTAATGTACAAATACAGATTACTATAAAAAATTTACGTTTGTCCCTGTCTGTGTTTACCAAATCCCTAATGAACGCTTACTGTGTGCTGGCCACTGGCTCCAGGTCAAACGCCAGAGGAAGTTGGTAGGTAAAGCCTGATGAACATGTGCAGGATTTCAGAAACTTGGGTTTGCATCTAGCTAAAGTGTTTTCTGAACTCTGTTTATTACTCCACACAGTTGGAAGGTAGAGGCATTATGCTCCAAAGTGATCATTCCTAAAGTAAAGACTCAGAATCCAGCTTTGCTAGATACAGGGTTATGAAACCATTCTGATCCCATCACTCCTGAGACAGAAGCTGACCTGTTTGTAGACTGCTAATCCCACTTTCCATGCCTCTTTGATTGGCTAGATTGAGAAAGGAGTAGATGTTAATCAGCTGAAATTTCAGCCAAAATGCGTCCTAGTGACACTGAAGAAGACAGTGGAGCCTTGAATCAAAGGCAGAGCGAGGCTTTGAACCTGCTTGGGAAAAGAGTGAGTGCCACAGTGCATTTAGGCAACAGTGGTCGAATCTCACTGCCCTGTCCCAGCCTGTGCCTGTAACATAAGATAAAGGTCTGTCTTTGGTAGTGCACATTGAAAGCATGTAACCAGTGGTCCAAGGTTTTAAAGTACAGGAAGAGACCTTTGTTTCATGGTACTTGGTTCCTCTGAAGCTATTTCATGTGACAGAACAGTGTGTCTAAAAGAATGCATTGTGTGCTCACCATCTAATCCCAGGAAAATCAGACTGTTTGCTGTTTTTCCCCCAGAGAAGACAATATATCTATTTCTTTTGAACCAAATCTGCTAAGTGTGTGCTGCCTAGCTATCAGAACTGTTTGGTGATGGATAATATTTGACATCAAAGTCTCCAGGTGAGAGAAAAGATAAAGCCAATGAGATAGGCAGCAGACAGAGAAGAGATTGTATCCCCAGTAACATCCCCAGTTCGTCCCACTTAATCCCTTAATGTTGTCAACAAATAGGAAAATCAAATGAGCTTTCTCTCTCCACCCAGAAAACTCTCCCGGAGCTGTGATGATAGACTGACAGGTTTATGACCTCCAGTGTAAATAAATGGTCTGGCACTGACAGCAATGTCCCACGAGGAGCCCTGCTTTCTCAAAACAAGGCAGCAAAATCCATCACTGTCCCATACTAAGCTTAGGAATGAATAGAAAAAGTTTTCTTACCCTATGCTAAAGCTAATTGTGCATTTGGTTTGGGGAGTTAATTCAGATGATGGTTTCTGACTTTGCCTGTGCTGTCTCCTGAAGACCAGCACTGGGCTGTTTTTGTCAGAGTTGTGTTTAATTCTGGGTATTATACTTTACAGTAGCATCTTGGGAGAATCATCTTAGTGTTGGTAATAGTGGCTCTAAGCATGCAGAAACCGGGCTCTCATCTGGAGCCTCTTTCTCTGCTTTTGTTTCCAGACACGTTAGTCAGTCTCTTTGTCCATCTCTCCCTGGATGAGGCAGAGTTACCAACATCTGCCTCAGATTGTGACACACAGTTACGTGAAATCCTGTACCGAGTGCCATGATCTCTCCACAAAAGCAGTACCACACTGACAGTCTGACTTCTAGAATATCCCTAGTTACCTCAGTGTGAAGACTGCACATTTGGGCATGTCATTTCTATTTGGAAATAAGTCTTCAGTCTTATTAACGTGTTTTTTGCACTATCTAGTGTGCAGAAAATTTACAGAAGGGAAAACCCCGGGCCTACTTCTTTCTGACTTGAAGGGAGATGATGTGGCTGGCTCGGGGCTTCTGCGGTTGGTGGGCTTGGGAAATAATTCCATGTTTGCTGTGCACACACAAGCCATGCCTCCCTTGGCTTTGCTCACAATGGAGACAGAACAAGCTGGTTCTCGGTGAGTGGGGGACATGGAGTCCTGTGCTGTCTGTCTGTCCGCTTCCTTTTCAGGCTCTTCCTTCACTCTTCTTTCTGTGGTATTTCATCCATCAGGAGGGGAAGTAACCAAACAATGGCTGCTGTGGAATACTAAACAGAAAATGGCCAAAGCTTCAACTGGGTTCACTGCCAGGTCAGCCTGAAGTAGGCAGAGTGGAAGAGAATCAGAGGCAGTGTTGACACTGGAGGTATGGGCTGCAGAATGCATGCCAGACAGAAGCCAGGGTGTCCTCCAGTGTGCACACGTGTGTTTGTGTGTGTGTGTGTGTGTGTGTGTGTGTGTGTGTGTGCGTGTATGAACTTGCATCCTCCAAAGAAGTGGGAGGAGGAAGCCTCGTCCATGCCCTTTGTAGAGAGTTAGGCTGCGCAGGACCTCTCAGATGCAGCCTCATGGGACAAGGGGAAAAGGCCTCTTGCAATACTTGTGATGCACCGGCCAGGTGCTCAGAGCCCAGGTGCAGGCCTCCTTGGAGAATGCAGGGCTTGTGACAGGGATGCAAGTGAGTGGGAAGGAGACCTCCTTCCAGTCCAGAAACTCCAGGTCCTCTCCACCAAGACTGGGTCCTGCAAGCAGCACAGGGACTAGTCCTCTTTAGGGGATCGTGGGAAAGGTGGCTTCCAGCCACCAGTAGTGATGGATTGTTCCTAGAAGCACCAGGCAGCAGGAGCGGAGGGAGATGAGCAAGCCGCCCTGTTGCTCCTCCATCCTGGAGTAGCTGCAGCTTAACTGCTGTATGACCTACAGAATGGAGTGGGGGACTTCTGCTCACCACATCCTTCAGAGGCAGAGGTGGCCTAGATCTTCTGCGGGGGCAGGTCCTTCCTTTCCTGCCCTGTTTCCTCCCACGTGCTCCTTCCCTTTCCCGTAAGGCCTGTGGTTACTGGGAACGGAATCCATGATGGTGGGCCTCTTCTCTACTCTCCTGTGGGTCAAGGATCTCACCTCAGCTGCCAGCACTGCATTGTCTCCAATCCTGCCACGGCCAGCTGAGGAGTGTCTTCTGGAGAGTCAGATATACCAGTTCTGTCCTGGTGGGATCCTTGGCCATGATCAAGAAGGTAGAACAGAATAGAATAAACTAGAGACCAGTCTATATCACATTTAGTAAACTACGCCCTTTAATGAAGCCTAATAATGATATGTGCATGTGTGTAATGGGGGAAGGTGGAAGGGAGTGTATGTGTGCATGCATGTATGCATGTGTGTGCATATATGTCTACATTCATTTGTGCATTTGTGAGTATGCATGCATGTGTATACTTGCATCTGAATGTGTGTATATGTATATGCGAGTGTGCACATGTGTGAATGTGTCTGCATGCGTATGTGCATGTGTGTGCGCCTGTGCATGCTGGATAGCTTCAGTTGTCAAGTGGACACATCTGGGAAAAGGGAATCTCAGCTGGGGAACTTCCTCTATCAGATTACCCTGTGGCCGTGTCTGTGAGACATTTTCTTAATTGTTGAGTGAAGTGGGAAGGCTCAGCCCACTGTGAATGGTGCCACGGCTGGGCAGGTGTCCTGGGTTGTATAAGAATGCAGGCTGATGGGGCTGGAGAGATGGCTGAGAGGTTAAGAGCACTTGTTCTTGCAGAGGACCCAGGTTTGATTCTCAGCCTCCACAGGGCAACTAACAACCATCTGTAACTCCAGTTTCAGGGGATTCAATGCCCTCTTCTGACTTCCACAGGCATTGCATGACACAGGGGCACTTACATACATGCAGGCAATACACTCATACACATACACAGGGGCACTTACATACATGCAGGCAATACACTCATACACATAAAAAATAAAAATAATAAATAAAATATTTTTTTTAAAGAAAGCAGGCTGAGCACGGGCCAGAGGAATAAGTCAATTAGCATGTTCCTCCAAGGACTGTGCTTCAGTTCTTGCCTTCAGGTTCCTGCTTGAGCTCCTGTCCTGACTTTCTCAGTGATGGACTGTGACATGGAATTGTAAACCAAATGAACTCTTTTCTCTCCAAGTGGCTTTTAAGTCATGGTGTTTATCACAGCATAGGAAACCAGGACAGTGAGTGTGCATGTGTGTGCTCGTGCATGTTACTTCATCATGTAGCCATCACTTCTCATCTCAACTCACGGTCACAGCCTGAAGTGTATGTAACATGCAGTTTCTGTGGTGGATGTTACTATTACTGTTCGATAGACGTGTTCTCCTCCATCAGCAGGATTATGTGGCTTTGGCCATGGATATCACGATGTTGATGGGACTACAGATGTCCTTCTGGGCAGGAGAACTGGGAAGCTTAATGCAACATCCACTTTTTTGGCTGGAATGTCTCTGTACACACACTGTGATATGGGAAAACAGGCCTAAGACATTTCTAAGCAGGAGATCCGTGAGTCAGAAATAAATCTGTGCTTTCTCAGCTTCTGAGATTTGAGGGGTACCTGCTAGTGAGCAGTCCTACACAGCCGGACTGATACACTCTCTGACCTGGAAGTGTTTCCTGAAGCATTGCCACGAAGCTGCACCCGGAACAATTGCAGCGTCTCTTTCAGTTTCGAAGTGCAGGATCTTAATTCAACTTTTCCTCCTCAGGAAATAGCTTATGGTGTATGCTCTGCACAAAACAGTACGGCACACAGGAGAGGCCTCTGATATCAGCCTGGGGGGCGGCAGAGGATATGTGAATGTTGTTTATGGCCATCTCTGGGATGACTTGGAGAAGACCTGTGGTGAAGCAGGTGCCTGCTGTCCCTGG
Source organism: Eospalax fontanierii (assembly GCA_035773235.1). Lineage (NCBI taxonomy): Eukaryota > Metazoa > Chordata > Mammalia > Rodentia > Spalacidae > Eospalax > Eospalax fontanierii. The sequence continues at coordinate 43,714,128 of CM069524.1, forward strand.
TGGCGGTTGCCACAGAGCTGTCACTGACATGTGCAGGGTGAGCATACTTCCCAGCACAGGGTTTGTGGGTTCCTAAGTTACTCAGCACTCTGCACCCCACCATCAGCTGACATCTGACACTCTGCCTCAGTGGAGGCTCTGCAACCCACCATCAATTGACAACCTGTATGCTGTCGGGGTTGTCCTATGTGTGATAAGGAAAGAAAATTGACTGTGACGGTTCATTTTGCTCACACCTTGATTGGACTAGGAATGCCCATGGTGTCGATGAAGCACATGTTTGGGTGTGTCTGTGAGAGTTTCCGTAGAGGTTTAGCTGAAGGGGAAGATCTTTCCTGCACTAGGGGGCCACCATCCATGGGAAAGACAAACCTCAGCTGAGTGTTGTCCTTCGCTCCTACTGCTCTGATGGGCTGCACCCTTTGCAACTGTGAACTAAGCCTCACCTTTCTTAGCTGATTGTTGTCAGTATTTTATTACAGCAATGAGAAAAACAAGTAACATACTGGTCAATGCCATCCCACTGGTCTCATGACTGTCAAGTCCCATTCGACAATATCAGAGACAGTAAGAAAACATGACTCAGTAGTATATTCCTAATGGAACTATTGTATGAAGTGCACAGGCTAATGTGATTTATTGCTGTACATCCTCATTGTGGCATGCATTAATGTGACAGGGCACTGAATATAAGCCTCACATAGACATGAGGAAGAGAAGACACTTCGGGTGGTTTATTAGATCATCAGAGCACTTCGGGATTCAAAGTGAGGGATCTGGACCCTGTTCTCACCAAGGCAGACAGTATCTGTATGCAGAGGTTGGGAAAGTGCCATCGACCCTGAGGCCACAGTGAGGTGAGGTCTTCTTCCCAAACTACACTGGCCTTGTGACAAAAGACTGTAACTACTCATGACAGTGCTGGATGCTGGGCATCCTTTTAGAAAAGTGGCGCTTCTGCTTTGTTCTGGGTGGCTTTTGGAAATTTTCTGCAGCCTATACAACAGTCTGCAAGGTACATGACCTGGGTTTAATTTTCTGTTTTCTTGGGCCTTTTACCTGATTTCTCCGCGTCTTGGTTTTTCTCACCTACAATGTAGAGGTTTTGAAGGCATCCCCTGCAAGGATTTCTTAGCAAGGGAAATAAGACAAAGTATATGATGCTCCGGGTGCCTGGCCCTCTGAGAGCCCCTATGCATGTGCGCATGTCTTCTCTATGATGTTTTTCTCTGCTGTCATTATTGGGTGAGTTCTGCCTGTCCCTCTGCTCTGCCCGACTTCTTTATGAACTTACTTGCGGGGGGGGGACTTTCTTAACTTCCCAGCGCAGATCTTGATGTTGTCAGTTCTTTAATTCCGAACATGATGAAGTTCCAGAGCCTTGTTTGACTTCTTCTTCCTCACCTGAGAAAGAGGTGAAAAAAATACAGAGCAGGGTTTTCTGGCACTGCCAAGTTGCCAATGGGGGCATATTTTCATGGGTGGAAGCAGATACTGAGGGCTGGGCTGCTGGCACTTCCTACCAAGAGAGTCCCTAAGCCACCCTGCAGGGAGGAGTCTCAAGAAGAAACGGAGCAGAGAATGCATAGTAGGTAAGGGCACAGAGCCCCAGGACAGCACCAAGAAGAAATGTGGCCTTGAGAGAGAATACGAAAGGCTACAGGGATCTTTGGGACCTTCAGCTGGAAGGCAAGTGTCTGTAGGAGGACACAACCCCATGCTGGAATAGGAACTGCTTACAGCAATCAGGAAGAAGGGTCCCTGGGGCTTCCACCACCCAGAGAGATCACATGCTCCTATCAGCATCAAAAAAGCTTGCAGAGGGTGTTGTATCTGTAGCGGGCATTGCTCAGTCCTGGGCTAAAGGTCACTTTGGTCCCACTTTACAGAGTCATAGAGCAGAATGTGAAAAGATCCAACTGCCCCCAAGTGATTTAACTATGTCTTAGATCAAAGAGCAAGAACATTTACAGGAATACACAAATAACCAACACTCAGCAATGTCAAATATGTAATATCAGCAGTGCACCAGTAAAACAGTGTTAAAAATCTGGCATGAAAAACAGCAGATCAACAGAAGCAAAACCAAAACAGACCTAAAAATAACAGGAAAGAATTGTAGAACAGGATGTCAGAGTCACTAGTGTAGTTATGTTCCCTGACTGAGAAGCTGTAGGACCCAAGTCTATTCTAGGAAAACGGGGTCTGTTCTAGGAAAATTGAGCCTGTTCTAGGCAGACATTTAGCATAGGGACTGTGACTAGAAGAGCAATGGACGATGGGATCTGAGGCGTCTGAAGAGAGTCACATGTGGCGGAAACATCACAGAAGAGAGCGTGAGGGTAGAAGAACTGGCTCGTAGTAAAGTGCTCACAAGTGTGAGAACCTGAGTTGACCCACAGAAACCATGTAAAAACAATACCAGATATGGTGGTGTGTACTTGTGATCTCAGTGCTGGGGTGGAGACAAGTGGATCCCTGGGGCTTGCTAGCCAGCTGGTCCAGCTGAATCTGTGATCTCCAGGCCAGCAAAAGGCCATGTCTCAACAAACAAGACAGTATCTGAGGAGGGCCATCCATGCCCACATATGACATGCGCATACATACTCATAAGTGTGCCTACACATGTGAACATGTACACATACATGCACACAACACCATCTGTGTATCACCAGTGCCCTTGAAGGACAGGAGAGAGGAAGAGCCAGGAAGCAGGAGAAAAAACTGATTCCCCCAAATTGCGTCCATTAATGGAAAGCATGAATACAATTTTCCCCACAGCTTAACCATCATCAGCATTTACTTCCACACACGTGTACACACACACACACACACACACACACACAGGTGCACACACATACCTTAAAGAAAATGATGCTAAGAAACTTCATAAAAGACTATGCAAAGCAACTCTTGCCCACATCCTTAGAGGCTTGCTATGAGAGTGAATATGTCCACTTTGATTCCTGAGGCACCTTGTCTTTGCTTGTTTAGATCCACGGTAGAGAACTTGTGTCAAGCTCCCTGGACTTGATCTCAAGGGCCACCCTGGGCACTGCTCCCATCCCCAATTGTCCTATGAACTCTGTGGTTTGAGACTAAACTATTGGTCCCCAGGCATCTCAAGCCTTGTCACCTTAGAGGGAGAGGCTGGCTGCCCAAGCTGCTCACCACTCTCTTGGTTTCTGACTCACCTGGGCCACCTTGCTCCAAGGTCAGTATGGATTGTCATTGCACTCAGAATCCCTGTGGCCCATTCTTGTATTTTTGCCTGCTGAGCTGGGCAAATGATCATGCTGTCTCTGTTGGCCCCTTACACATTTTTTTTAATCGGCATTCATTCATTGTACGGAGTTCAGGGTTTCATAAAGACAATTTTCACTTGCCTTCAAGTATATCAGGTACTTTGGCCATGTTCACCCAGCCCTTCCCCAATCCCCTTCCTCCTCCCTCTACACTACTGCTCATCTCCTTTTCCAAGAGTTTCTCATATACATACATACATGCACACACACACACACACACACACACACATATACGTATATATATGCATGTTCAGTTTTATGTATCAGTTAAAACTCTAGGATCCACACATGAAAATACGAACGGAAATGTGCTCTTGTCTCTCTGGGCTTGGCTTATTTCACCCAGCATGATCTTAGTTGTTTCCTTTTTCCAGCAGTTGACAGAACTTCGTTCTTCATGGCTGAACGTGTGTACATATCACCTTTGTTTTATTTATCTGTTGGCTGATTCCATAACCTAGCCACTGCAAGGACCTCACAGACAGGTTGTCTCTGCTGACTCTGGACCATTCGAAGAGTGATTTTCTGGAGACTGTGTCCCCCTGGCTCCACTCTCCATGGGGCCCCGGAGAAAAGCAGGTGCCCCCTGGACACCATGATGGTTTTTAGCCTAAGGAAAAGGCTTTGCACTGATTCCCTTCCCAGGTCATGGCCTTCACATTTCACATTCCTCCCCTCTCAGCCTTAGATAGTCTCTCTTCTTCTCTGACAAGTGAAACAACAAGCAGGGCAAGGTCAGGGGACAAGGCAAGGAGGCACCGTTTGCCTCTTGGCAAATACGTTTCAGCACCCGAAGTGGAAGTCCAAAGGGACCATGACTGCGACCCCCAGAAGAGAGGCAGAGCTCTCCTCCTCACACCCCAAGAAGGAGACTGGCAAGGAAGACACTAGAAGGTCATCCCGATCCCTGGTGCTCCCCTGCCTGGTGCTTCCCCAGATGCAGACTAGCTCAGTGTTTCATAGTGCTCATCCATATGCCAGAGGATCACCTGAGGCCGCTCGCTCTAGTGAGCATGCTGTAGGCACTGCAAGCAACCTTCAGAAAGTGGGGGTAGGGTTTGCGGCTCCTGGAATCACCGATAGGGTGAGTCGTGGGGCAGATCACAGGCATCTGCTGTGAGCAGAAGACTGGCACTTTGTCAAGGAGTTATAAAGAGGTAAAGTTTCGCCTCCCCGATATAGATAAATACAATTTACCATTGCAGAACATATGAAAAATAGACACAACTGGAAAACTTGGGAAATACTATCTTTTAGAGACATTTTCATAAGCTCATGACTTTTAAATGCAGCAAAAATGATCTAGTTATGAGGTACAAGTAATTTGGCAATAATAGACATGCCAGGAATGATTTATTTTATATTTATTGGAAATTAGGGATTGTAAAAAGACATTACTATAAACAAAGTACTGATTTAAAGTAGCTTAGGCAGGTAGCTCGTCACTTAACTACGATTCAGGAGCTATCTTTATTGGGCTTGAATGCTTCTGTGTAGATTGAAACAGATCTCTATCTGGCTTCATGGATTTTATTAGAATATTTTCTTCATCAATGTGGGTTTATCTTCAGCAGAGCCAAGTACTCAGAACAATCATTATGCATTCAAGTCATCTTCGATTGGGCCTCCTGGCTTCTGTGAGGAGCATTTCTAAGTGCTTCGGTTCCCTCCCTCCTTTCCATCCTCTTCCCATCCTTCCCTCTCTCCCACTCTCTCTTTTTGAAGTAGATTTACCCTTCTCTGTGTTGAACTAATATAAAATACTTAGACAACTTAAAAAAAAAAACAACAAAATCATTGCACTTTGAAAACAGCCATATGAAAAAACAGCTCTGTCCATGCCTAGGAATTATTTGAAACAGATAGTAAAATCCCCAGAGTAAAGAAAGTTGCATTTAGCAGTAAATTTAATTAAGAATAAAGATGCGCAATGGTGGATTAACAAAGGACAAATAACTTATTGGTTTTAATTTAAAAACTACAACAGAGGAAATATATTAATAAAGTTAGTTAAAAACCCAGAGAAACCATGAAAAGAAATTTTCAGATCCTTTGGACTCCCTAATTACTTATTTCAAGAGATTCCCGGGTGTATAGATGAGGAAAAAGAAGATCCTGTGGCCCGAGATCATGAACTGAGCAGACGGCTGGTGCTCAGCAGCTCTGTGCTCACAGCACAGATGAAGAGAGGCAGTCCTTCTAGTGTCCAGACTGAGCAATGACGTGAATCCATTCTGACCAAAGATGGATCTAGTTGGCAGATGTATTTGCAACAGACAGAATGTGCTTTTGTTCAGTCTAGATTCTCCCATACAAAGTGCAGTCACTGGCAAAATAAGTATTTGTTAAAGGAAATAAAGAAATAAAACCAGATAAACCAAGAGGCCTCTGAGACAATATCCATGGTGTGCTGTGTAAACTCTGTCACTGAACGCTGCATTCCCAGGGCTGCAGGGGGAGCTGGTTATGCTGGCGAAATCAGACAGGTAGAGAGATGAGTTCTTTGACAGGGCAACATCATGACCCACTCAGATGACCGCCTCAACATTGTTCCACAGTAATAGCTGACTCTGCAACAGGCCAGCTGGCAGGGAAGCCATGCGTACACCAGATCTGGCATTCTAGCTCTGATTCTATCTATTGACTAAATTGGATTTTATTTGCATTTCTGCTTTGGTTGAATTTTAAGGCCAGGGCCTTACTCTATAGCTCAGGCTGGCCTGGAACTTGCTATGTAGTGGCAATTCTTTTGCCTCAATCATCCAAATGCTGAGATTACAGGTGTGAGACACCAAATCTGGCTTCTTTTGTATTTTTGGATTACACAACATTTTTTAGGTAACTAAAATCTCATTTGTTTCTTCTTTTCAACTTCTTGAAATGACTATTGCAATAATTGATGAAAGATAACCTTTACTTGAGTCTCTAAATTTTGTGAAGGTGGGTGTCCTAGTTTGCTTTCTGTTGCTGTGATAAGCACCATGACCAAAAACAGCTTGGGGAGGAAAGGATTTATTTCCTCATACACTTTACAGTGCATCACTGAGGGAAGTCAAGGTGGAATTCTAGGAACCTGGAGGCAGGGACTGAAGCAGAGTCCACAGAGGGACACCGCTGACTGGCTTGCTCCCTCTGGCTTGTTCAGCTACCTTTAAGTATACAGCCCAGGGTCATCTGCCCAGAAATGGTCACCCCCAGTCGGCTGAGCCCTGCTACCTGAATTAGCAATATAGCAATGGCCCACAGACAGACCCATAGGCCAATGTGATGGAGAAAGTCCCTCAGTTTAGGCTTCCTCTTTGCGAGTATTTCTAGTTTTTGTGAATTGACATCACACTGGGAACAAGCAGATGCTGATAGTTTGGTGCTGGCAATGCTGCTCCCACCCCTGCTGCCTGACCATCCTGTGCACTGAGTAACAGGCTCTGTTATCGTGTTAGCTGGGCATAATGGGTAATTCTAGCACTTAGAAGTAGAAGTAGGAAGGTTAGAAGTTCCAAGCTATCCTTGGCTACATAGTGAGTTTGAGGGCAGCCTGTACTACTTAAGATCCCATCTCATATCAACAAAAATTATTTTGTCACCTTAGCAATGGATTCACAAGAAAAATCACCTGTCCTCAAATTGACTGCTTTCTCTCTCTCTTTCTCTCTCTCTTTCTGTGTGTATTTGTGTGCAGCTATATGTCTGTGTGTGTATGTGTGTATGTGTGTGTGTGTGTGAGAGAGAGAGAGAAAGAGAGAGAGAGAGAGAGAGAGAGAGAGAGAGAGAGAGGAGAGAGAAAACTAGAGGTCAACTTTGGATACTGTTCTTCAGGGACTGTCCCCATTGTTTTGTGAGAGAAGATTTCTCACTGACCTTAAATTGCCAAGTAGATTAGGCTAGGTGACCATGAAGGCCAGATATCAGCCTGTATCTGCCTCTTAAGCACTGGGATTACAAGCACACACCATCAATTATGGCCTAGCTTTTTAAATGCATGGGGGCTAGAACTCAGGTCCTCATGCTTGCACAGCAAGCACTTTGAAAACTGAGCTATCTTCCCAGTCCCTGACTGCAGACTTCAGCTAGAAGTGGTTACTAGATCAGAGTTGAATGAATCTAGTGAGATGGCTTGAGCAGACCTGTACACAGGTGCGATGGTCACCTTCAGGTAGTGAAGCTATGGTGATCCTAAAGAGTGCCTTTCTCCTCATCTCAGTACAGAGTGCTGTGAATGATCCTCATCTCAGTGCAGAGTGCTGTGAATGAAGAGATCCTTCGTTGGTCTGCAGGTGAAAAGTTTGAGCAGAGGTCAACAGAAAAGCACCCGAACTCTCAGGTGATGTCATGCATCTGCCAACCTGGACAGTCACCAAGCAAGCTCTTCTTCTTCACCAAGGTGTGTTTTCTTGGCCATTAAGATCAGAACTCTTCAAGGCCAGATTGGATTCTGGAATGTTAGACTTGGAGGTGAGCTTTAGCTTTCTGGGCAGAGAGTTCGCAAAGTTACTGATGAGTCTTAGTTTTATTTTAAATTTTCTTCATATGTGGAGAGGAGTCTTTCAGCCTGGTGGCTTCATTTTTCCGCTTGTTTCTCAGCAGCAACAAGCTAGTCCTTTGGAGCTTGTTATTTCTATTTTGCAGCAACACAATGTACTGGTAATTATGTTTATTATAGACATCTCAATCTATTATGTCCGAAATATGTTTTAATGCACTTTAATTTAAAAAATAAAGTCACTCATACCCAGTGCAACTTCTTACAGGGAAGAAAGAGCAGTTCCAAACTGAAGGATGCATGAGCAGGTAACGAGACTCCAGTTGATACAGAAATCACAGTCTCGGGTCAGTTCCTTCCCAAGCCTTGGATCTTGTCCAATGACATAAACCCTCCGCAGAGATGGACAGCTGAGAAAGCCTGCCTACACTTCCAGCAGCACTGTTCTCCTGCTCCCACATTGATTCAGTGTTTCTCCCTTGTATCTGCAAACTTAACATTTGACTCTTGTTTCTTCTGCTTCTGGTGCCCACTTGGTCAACTAAGTCAGCCTTAGCCCAGCACAAGGATGGCCCATCTCAGCTGAGAGAGGGAGGGTTGGCCCTCACTGCTTAGAAGGAAGCTAGCATTATGTCCATTCTTTTGCAGGGCATCACATTCAGTAGGCTTGAGTGTCTCAGTTCCTTCCCAGCCTGGGTCAAATTCCATCTCCAAGTTGGGATTACCAGGCACATAGAACCCATCTTCTTCTAGACCAGAACCCATCGTTACATGCAGATTTCCATCTCTTTGAAAGCTGGGCTTGAAATTAGTCATCTGTCACTCTTATTTAAGGGCTCAAGTACCACATGGAGATCATAAAAGGTCTCAACTTCCAGACATATACACTGGTCTCATCAGGATTTCCCCCAAGGGCTGTGCTGGCTTTCTGATTATGCGCTTTGTGTTAGAGCCCTCCCTCTACGCCCATCTTTTCCCTGTCATGTCTCCACTGGGTACGACTCTGTCTCTTGGGTTTGTATACTGGAGCATTGCCTCTTCCCTAGGACCCAAGGAGAATGTGACTGGCCCCTCTACCAGGCACCCCCAGAGACTACAGGTCCCCCATCCCTGTCTTGCCCTTGAGGGCAACCTTAGCTTTGTGGTTTGGGGGCAAAAATCTCAATTATAAAACAATCCAATTTCAATGGCAATTAAGATGCTCAATTTGGTTAACATATGGGGCTGGCCTCATACAGACCACTAAATGCACAGGCATGGTGTCAGTCTTTCCTGAGTGTATGTTGTTTAATCCTTAAGATGCTTAAATGCTAGACAGAAAAGCACACTGTAACACTTAAATCTTATACACACTATTGATGTTAGATTATTAGAAGAGACTCACTTTAGTCTGAACTGTGACCTGAAATTCTAACAGGAAGATATGTTTTCTCCCTTCTGTGGGTACAGGAACACCGTGATGCCCTGAGCACCAGCAACAGAGATACCCCTTTGAAGGTGATTTTTAAACTTGGAAATATTTTCTGGAAGCATCCTTGGTCTCAACATACCTTTGACTCTGTTTCAATTTTATGCATTGTTAAAATTCTCCCGAAAGGCTGAGAGGAAAGAAAATAATTCAGATGCTGGGACACAGCTGGTTACAAAAAAGAAAAAGGGCTGGACATTTATAGTGGGTTCTGTGCAGCTTATCCCAAAGAAAGAGCCACGGCTTCCTTCTGATTTACTCATGGCTATAAGGCTGAAACAATCAACATGGACTGAATTTCAGAAAGGGGAAAACAAACACCAAAGGATAGTGGCCAGTGCTTAGAATAACGGGGTGGGGGTGGGGAATAGACACAGGCCTGGCTTTCACTGGCCAGTCAACGTAACCTATTCAGCAAGTCAAGGTCAGTGTGAGACCCTGTCTCAAAAAGTAAGATTGGTGGGACACAAGAAACACCACCTAAAGGTGATCTCTGACCTCTACCTGCATCCACACACATGTGTGCATACATGCACATATAAGTGCACATATATGAATATGCACAAACATACACACACACACACATATATATACATATATATAAAAAACCCCAAGGGACATCAAAAAAGTTATTACATTTATTTATTTATTTTGTGTGTCTGGGAGTGCACATACTATAGCACACATGTGGAAGTCAGAGAACAACTAATTTACAGGAGCCAGTTCTCTCTTCCAACCATATAGGTCCTGGGGATCGAACTCAGGATACCAAGTTTGGTGGAGAGTGCCTTTAGAGAAGCCCAGACATCTTGCTGGTTCTCACGGGACGAGGAACTGGATTTAGTGTTGTCTGAGCTGGACCTGGCTGCAATGCATAAATGACTCAAAGTACTTTTAAATATTGAAAAAGCCAACTAAAAAAGCTGATTGTTTTCTTGGTACAGTCTTTATTTTTATTTTGCATTCGGTAACTCCACCTAAGTCACCAGCACATTCACAGTACAAGGTCAGCTGAATTGAAAAAAACAGAACAAAAACCCAGAGGGATGATGTTTCAGAAGGAAACAGCAGTGTTGTGTCCCTGGAAGCAAACTTTAATCCTGTGGCTGAGCGGGAATGGAACACAATGGCCGCATGGGGCTAATGGAGAATTCCCGGCTCCGTTCTGTGCTGAAATATTTCATGCCTACATTCATCATTTTTTTTTCTTTCAAGAATGAAAGCAATAAAACAAATGAGAGACCTAATCTTTAGTTCAAATAAATGAAAAGAAATTGAAATCCACTTCATTCCCTGAGAAAAAGGAAGAATAAAACAAGGCTTATTGTGAAGCTGCTCGAAAGGAATGCAGCCTGACGGCCTGGCTTGTCAGTCAGCATCATTGTGGCAAGCTTGCTGTTCCCCTCTGCCTGAAAGCCTGGACTCATGCTGCAAAGACCAACCAGCTACATGCAGAGCAAGAGTGCAGGGGCCTGTTTGCAGCCTTGCTGTGGCCCTGGTCTGAATCCCCACCTGTTTTATGTGCTTCTGCTAGTGTATGCTTGTATGTGTGTGTGTGTGTGCGTGCGTGCGTGCGTGTGTGTGTGTGTGTGTGTGTGTGTGTGTGCAAGGTCTCTCCCTGACAGGACAGACTAGCAGGTCAGTGAGCCCCTGGGGATCTTCCTGTCTCTGCTTCTCTAAGTGCACTCCACATGACTTTTTACTTGGGTGCTGGGGATTTGAACTCAGGTCCATTCTTGGTCAGCAAGCACTTTATTGACTGGGCCATCTCCCTAGCCGTCTCCTTGTCTGTTCTTATTTTTGTGTTTTAAAGACTTATTTGTTCTTACTTTATGTGTGTGTTTTGTCTGCCTGTGTGTGTATGCACCACATGGAGTGGTGTTTTAATCACTGAGCCATCTCTCCAGCCTGCTCACATCTATGTTTAAAGAACAACTTTACAATAGCTCTAAGTCAATAGTTTCATTCTCAGCAGCAGTGAGTAAGGACAGTTTCCACAAGCATAGGCTGCACCCTGGAGACCAACTTTCTTATGTACAAGTCCTGATGAGGTCGGTGTCTAAGAGGCCTGGAAGGTACCAAGACATACAAAACAAATGAAAAGATATGACTTAGGATGTCAGACTGTGTTTATCATTTTTTTTCCTGTTTTGAGTATAGTGTGTATGAGTACATGGTGTATGTGTATGTATATGTCATGTATGCACAGAAGTGTCCAGTGTGGGCACACGTGGAAGCCAGAAACAGGCATCTTCCTATATTGCTCTCTGCCTTATTGCCTTGAGACACAGTCTGTCTCCCCCTGAACCAAAAATTCACTATTGCTGTTCTCAGCTAGCCTGGCTAGCCAGGGAACTCCCAGGATCCACCTGTCTCTACGTCCAGGTGCTAGAGCTACAGGTACATGCAGCACCCAAGCCTGGCTTTTACATATGCTGGGGATACAAACTCAGCTTCTCATGCTTGCAGAACCAATGAACTTACCACTGAGCCCTCTCCGCATCCTGTAGGTGTAACTTTTAACTTCTCTCTGAAGTCCAGTTGGAAAGAGAGACATGTGCTTTCTCATTTGTAATTTCTTTTTCTCACCAGCCTGCCCCTCTGTTCTTACCAGTCTGAGATTTATCTACTGGTCCACGGGCAAGCTTTGTTCATGATTCTTTGGTGTGGACCATTCAGTTTGATGAGCCTGTTGTGTACATGGAAAGCCTACCCCAAATCCATGCATCTTTTGCATATCTCCCTGAAGAACATGTTCATTTAAAGGACTTTATGTAGTACTGTGCAAAAGGGGGTCATCAGGGTCCAGACAGTCACTCACACTCCATGATCCATTAGTGGGTGAGAAATGTGGTCCTTGGCACACTCATAGTCTCACCCCTCCTGACTTGTTGTGTCCCAAGGGTACCATCTCAAGACTTGGACTGTGCTATAACTGATTGAATTGGAGTAGAGCTCCTCCCTAACTGACCATTTTAACAAGCTTTTATATAGCAAAAGAGAATAGGGAGAAAATTACTAAAAATCACATTATACATATTATAGCAAAAGAAAAATTGCTAATAACTAGAAAGCAGGAGTTACATAAAAGCTTGGAAAAAGTATTCTAAACAAAAGGTGATGTACAAAAGAAGCTGTCTCCATGAGTGTGGCCTCTGGTGGAACTTATGGTTGACTGTAAGCAATACTCTGCTACCAGCTCTGCAGGCAGGGAAACCAAGGCCAAGGCATCAGCAGACGTGGTGTCAGCTGAGGGCCACTTTGTGTTTTGCATTAAGTGCCTTCTCACTGTATCTTCCCATGACAGAGAGTAGAGATGAACACTTCCTGTCCTCACAGACCCCAATAGACTCCCCAGAGTACCACTTCCTGCCACCATTCCCCTGGGGACTCAGATTTCAAATACGAATTTGAGGGACACAAATATTCAGTCCGTCTCAGAAATGGACAATGTATTTAGACTACAGTATGTCAACCATATAAAAGATGAGAAACAACAGAAATAAGAAAAGAGTAAGACACTTGCATCAAAAAAGTAAAGTGTTAACGCCTGTCACAAGTAAATTTATTCACAGACACAGTCCCAAGACAAAGAAGACAGTGAATGAAAGAGCTTGGGCTGTGGATGAAAAATTCAAATAAAATGTGGAGTAGGGAGAGGGTGTCTGTCTTTGCAGTTACCAAACAGCTGCCAGCAACTGGAGAAAGTCAGTCCCTCTCTGAAAGGCCCACTGAAACTCGTAGTGTCATCTACAAGGTCTACGCCATGTCTATTCCACAAGCTTCATCAGCCCAATCAGTTCATCTGGAACAGCTGCCCCAGGAGTGTGGCTGGTTTATTAGGCTAGACTTTTAACAATAGTCAAGTCCTGGAGTCAAATGTGTGCCCATTACTGGAAGAAAATGTGATTGTGTGAACATGGGGTTTTAGTCCACTATAAATTTCACCATAAAGAAGAATGAAATTATGTCTTTTGCAGGAAAATGAATGGAACCAAAAGTTATGACATTACACCAAATACACACACACACACACACACACACACACAGAGAGAGAGAGAGAGAGAGAGAGAGAGAGAGAGAGAGAGAGAGAGAATAGAGAGAGGTATTTGAGGAAAAGAAGAAGCAATGGGAGAAAGGAACTCCTCCATCCCTTCCTCCTCTTCCTCTTCTTCTTCTTCCTCCTCTTCCTTTCCTTTTACTTCTTTCTTTATCTCTCCTTCGTGTTTCTTTCACCACAGAAACGTGAGGGTTCTTTTAGGGAATTGTGAGTGAAGGTGCAGGTTCTCTTGCTTCCCGTGGCGTCTTCACTGTGCTTCCTCCTCAGTGCAGTGGAGGCTGATGGGTATTTGCCTGTGTTTTAAGTGGAGACTAAGTACCTTCTCTGAATAGATAATTGGAGGGTGGTTTAGGAGGAATTACGCCCATAACAAAGCATTAATAAGACTCAAGAACTATTGACCATTACTTTTCAAGCTGAAACTGCCTGGTTTGTACCAAATACTCAGAGACAGGAGTCTGCATGTTAAGCTTGAATTGTAAATAATGAAGAACTGCAGTTTTATAGACGTGTTGATGAAAGTCAGCCCGGAGAAAACACAAGCAGAATACAAAAGCCAACAGATAAGCCAGCCCCACAGTGAGATTTCTTATAGGGACTTCCAACTAGTAGCTGATAGCTGCCATTTGATGAATGCTGAGGACTCAGCTGCCGAACAAAACTCCAGACCCTTTGTGAGGTTCCTCAGCATCTGTAGCTGCACTTGGGGTGCAGAGGAGTCTTGCCTTAAACCATCTACACACAGAACTTGGTGTGACAAAACAGCAGTCCCCTGTCCCCTAAGGGATTCAGAATTCATTCCTTTTCGGGTATAAATTCTTCTTGTCGACTACACGGGGAAGATCTCTAGACTGCCTCTTCCTGCACCACTGTCTCTCCTTCAATAGAGCACACCCTCCTTCCTGTTGCTGAGGCTGTCCACATGCTGTTTCTGAGTGGTCTGTCTAACCTTAAGTCAACCCTGCAGCATAAGCCCCACTCAGTAGCACTGTGCAGCAGTCTCTTGTGTCAGCTCCACACCAATGGCGAGGCAGGACCACAGTCCACAGCAAAACATCCAGGAGTAACCCAGGGTCCATCTAGAGGTTCTGTGAGCCCAACGTGTCTTCCGTAAAAAATAGTATTGGAATTTTCCCTTCTCTCGCCGTTTTGTCACCTGGGCCCAAGAGCTAACCTGAGGAGCACAGTCAGAGGTAGAGAACTCTGCACAGAACTCTGCAGTTTTAATCTTGGCACTGGGGCCAGCACAGTTGTCTGTTTCCTGGATGCTTGGATGATACTGACTTGATTATGGGTGTCTAAAACATGATTGATGATTCACTATATTACTTCTTATGTGTATATATTCACATTGACACCACAGTAGATAGTCAAACATTTGCTGAGACAAGTAACAAGTACACATGATGGACAGAATATTTGTTCTCCCCCCAAGGATGCCTACTTTCTAATCCCCAGAATGCATGCCAGCCTCCTTTCTGGCCAAATGGACTTTGTGTTTATAGTGGGGTTAAGGACCCAGAGATGGACCATCATGCTAGTGAAACATGTAGGACCCATGTCATCCTACAGGCTTGGTTAAGAGAGAGAAGGAGGAAGAGAAGAGACCCAGAAGAAAAAGTGGGGAGGAAGGTGTCAGAGATTTGGCTTGGAAAGACATCTGTTGGTGCCTTTGACAATGGAGGAAGTGGTGTGAAGGCAAGGATGAGGTGATGTTCTGATGACGTCTCCCCATGAAGTCTTCAAAAGGAATTCAGCCCACCTGGCACCATGGCCTTAGCCAGAAGACCAGTTAGACTTCTGATTTATGGAAATGCATTTGTATTGTTTTAACACACAAGGTTAGTGGTCATTGGCTATAGCAGAGTAGAAAACAAACTCAGGGCCTAGCGTGTATTTGTTAAAATCAAACCAAAAGAAATGGCAAATGTGTAACATGTGATACATTAAATATACAAGAGAAGGAAAAATGTTCACGGAGACCTAGATACCAGTTATTGAGTTCTTAAATTTCATCTTTCAAAGGATAAGATGGGATAGGAGTTGATTTAAGATTCAGAAAGCAAACTTGGCCTAGTGATATCCTTGCCCCTCACAATATATAAAAACAGCTACTCCGGAGGCTGAAGCAGGATGATGGCAAGTTCAAGTGCTGCTTGGGCTGCAGAGCAAATTCAAGGCCAAACTGAAAAACTTAGTAAGAGTTTGTCTCCAAAAGTAAAAAGAGGGTTCAGGGTCTGACTTGTGCTTGCTGAGCATGCTCAAGACTTACGATCAACTCCCAGTACCACATACAAACACACACACACACACACACACACACGCACACATACACACACACATGCACACTATTTCAGGGGGTTAAGGAGATGACCAAGTAGTACTTGTTGCACAAGCACAGGGACCTGAGTTTGGATTTGCAGAGCTCACATAGAGAAAAAAAGCAGTTATGTATCATAACTCGCTTCTAGCTCAGAGGACCCAGAGGCAAAGAATCCTTAGGACTGGCTGGCCAGCTTGTCTTGCTGGAATGTGAACTCCAGGTTGTATGAGAGACTTTGTCTCAAAACAATGTGGAGAGAGATAAAAGAAGATACTCAGTGTCAGCCTCTGGCCTCCACACTCATGCGCACACATACATATGCCCCTTTGTAGTCACACACAGAGGTATACATGCACACACACACACACACACACACACACACACACACACACAAGTTTCAGAAAAGAGAAAACTTCCCAGTTCTGAGACATTGCAGACAAGTTGAAGACACATTATGTACTAATTTCTTGGAAGTGTCTCCCGGGACTGTGCTCAGAAAAGAGAAGATGGTAAATGGGACGTAGACAACACCATTCCCACAGCCTATCTTTTTTGAACTAGCCTTTTTTTGTAGCACATTAAAGAACGATTCAAAGTCTTTTAAATAGATTATCTTTTGTGATAAATTCCTTACGAATCCCCACTCCACTTTCTGTGTAAACTAAGTAAGTTAAACCTTACCTTCCAAGAGAGCTTCATGAGAAGACGTGATTTTAAGTAAAAGTGTTTTGTGAAAAAGAAAGCATCATTGTCCTCCTGACTGCTGTGTCTGACAAGGATTATGGAGGGACATTCTATCTCTTATTTCCGAGATAGTTTTTATATATCTCATTCCTATACAAGATTGTTGCAATTCAGTTTAGCTCTGAAATCTACATTTCTGTAATTGCTTTCTTTAAATCCTCAAGGATAGGATATTACCAAAAACTCTTGTTCTTTTTTCTCCTCATAGCCATATAGATCTAGTGCTCTATAATGAGATTTGGGAAATGCTACAATGTTTTCCTTCTTAAAAATATTTTCCTTTATTATCCTTTGGTTTCTAAAAATAGACTGGAATTAAATGTCATGTACCTTTGGAATTCATTTTATAAACATCCTTGGTAACTAGGAAACTCACATTGTCATTATTTATAATCTAGGAATTCTTTCCATGGTAACTGTTAGAAGGTCACAATAACGGAGAAGGATGGAGGCCGGAAGCTGATGAAGAATTCGCCAAAGAAGACAGCATGCTCTCTGGAGGGGCTTGTGGTGACGTCCTGGAGCCCAGTTGGTGAGGTAAGCAATCCTGGATTAGGCGGTGGCTGGTGGCTACTCTGAGGTACATTTAATCTCTCTTTCCATTACCCACAGTTAGGACGTTGCACCAGCACACTAGCCTCACTCCCCAGGCTAAGCCCTCTGTGGGCCACGAACTTGGACACATTTAGACTGCTTCTTTGTCGTGCAGCATCAGCAACAGTTTGATGACACTGGCTCACAATATCTAGGATGTAGCTGAAAAGTGGAAGAGTCTCTCTCTGAGATTTGGTCAAATTCAACATGAAACACCCCTGTATCCCAGAACCAGGCTGGCAGAGCCTAGGCATAGTCATGCAGGAACTAGTCCTGGTCCTTGCTTCTGACTTAAATCCCATGGAAGGTGGGACTGGATTCCAGCATCCACCTAACCCTTTGAGACCACAGACAAGCTGGATTCATACTGCACAGCCCTGTAGGAGGTATAGGCAAGTAAAGGACAGAGACCCAGCATTGAGTGAAGATTCTGACTTTCCTTATTTCCAGACTTATAAAAGAAATATTTATAACATACTCATATTTATGATATATATGATAATATAATATTTATAAATATTAATAATAACATTATAATATTATAAATATAAAATTATATTATAAATATTATAATATTTATGGTCACACTCAGCTATATTGTGACAGACTATTGAGAATAAAATTCATTAAAATCAATCTATGATATTAATAAAAGGTGACAGCTCTATATCTGTACCTGATCCCCTTGAGGGGTTAACCACATTGGATCTCTGTTCCTGCTGAAATCCATTTAAAAATGCAATCCAGTGATATGATGTTCACAGTGACTGCTCAGTTCAGCATCCCCCCAACTCTGAAACACTTGTATTCAAAGAACTGAGCAAACATTTCACACATCTACCACTGTGAAGACAGGAGAGGACACCACCTCACTAGGACCTGAGTCCTAGTCCTGAGGTTAAGTGGGATGCTGCTTTTCTGGCAGCAGAGGCTAGCAGAGACCCTAACAGGAGAGACTCTCACCTGCTGTTGGTGGAGGGCAGTTGGAGATATTGAACACTGTCAATATCTCACAAAAGGAAGTTCGCATTTACTGTGACCTGCCAATTTTAGCTTGGGAAAGTCTCCTTAGAGGCATGTTATCGTGCCTGCAGGAGGTCTGCAAAGAGATATTCCTTGTGGAATTGTTTGAAACCCAAAAAGATAATTAGAAGCAATATAAATGTCCTTTGGTTGGGCATTTGTTAGTTGAATTATACCATAACCAGAAAGAGGAGCTTGTAACTATCTTTAAATATGGTGCAGTATCAGAACCAATGTGGAAATGTATTCTATATACCTGAATTTTATAATGTACAACAGAGCCCCAGGAGGCTGAGGGAGGAAGACCCCAAGTTCAAGGCTGCCTGAGGGAGTGCAGGGGAAGCCTGAGCAACTTAGTGAGACCCTAATGCAAAATAAAGAGTAAAACTATAGGGCAAAGGGTGGCTGGGGATGTTGACCAGTGGTAGAGTGCTTGGTTTGTATGCATGAGGTTCTGGGTTCCACCTACAGCCATACAAGATAGTACAATGCAAACATTATATTCTGGTATGTCTCAGAAAGCAATGAAAAGAGAAAAATCAAGTGTTATGTGAATGTTTATAGACCTAAGACGTGCTTAAAGATACATGCAAAAATCCATTTCTTTCTAGTGCTTGGCATTGAAGCCAGTGCCTTGTTTATGCTAGACAAAAGCTCTATCACTGAGTTATACCAAACCCCAAGAAAGCACTTAATGTTATTTTTAAAAAATTTATTGAATTTTTGTTCATTTCTTACAATACATCTTGATTACATGTATTAGACTTCCTCCTGTCTGCACCCTCCAGATCCACCCACATCAGATTTCATGCAGTCTGTCATATATGTTAAGGTCTATTGATTCACAGTTGTGCTTCTAAATGTCCGTTGGGGTGAGTCCATCCTCTGAAATTTGGACTATCCAACATCATTCCTTTAAAAAAAACCGAACTCCCCCTTACCGAGCAGTGATCAGTTGTCAGTACTTCCTCAGCTATGTCTGGGGCTTCCTTTCCGTTTTCCTGCTTCTCTCCTGAGTTTTCATCTGATTTGAGTTTGTGTGGGTCTTGTGTGTCCTGTCCTCCTTGCTCTAAGTTCGTATGAGCAAGTTCCCAGCCTTAAAGTTTTTTTTTTCTAAAGGTGATAAATATAGACCCATGAGGAAGGTTTCTACTTTATTATCACTTCATTAGTCCTTGGTAAAAGTGCAATATATATAATATATGTACATATATTCATAAAATATATGAATTATTTACAAATTCCAAGTTATGATTTATGTATGCAAAAGCATAATTAAAAGGAACATGAAACATTAGAAGACACATTTCAGGGGTTGGAGAGATGGCTCAGTGGTTAAGAGCGCTGACAGCTCTTGCAGAGGACCCAGTTCAACTCTCAGCACCCACATGACAGCTAACAGCTATCGGTAACTCCAGTTCCAGGGGAACCCAATGCCCTCTTATGACCTCCGTGGACATTGCATGACATGAATGTACTTATATACACGCAGGTAATATACTCATATGCATAAAAATAAATGAAAAGTTTAAAAAATAAGACACATTTCAAAAACTGTACATTTTGGCTTATGATTTGTAGTAAACATAGAATAGGTCTTATCTGAAATGTTAGACTAGGAATATTTCAGATCTGGGCTGTGTATGTATTCATAGTGAGATATTTGAAGGGATGTCATCCCATTCTGAACATGAAATCCATTTGTGTTTCTTTTAAATGTGTGTGTATGTATGTGTGTGGTATGTACATATGTGATGTATATACACATGCGTTGTGAGTGCATGAGCCTGTGTGAGCCTAGAGGCCAGAGGATGAACCTGTTGCTAACACCAGGCATAGACTTTTCTATGTTGCTGCTCAAAAATGTAAAATTTTGAAACACTTTGGATTTTGGACTCTTTGGATTGGGTTGTTGTTATCTGGAGTTTCTATGTGAAGACAACTATACATATATCCAAAAAATTGCATTTAATGAAAGACAACATATACAAATAAAATAAGATAGAGACTCTTGGCTTTTATCAAGTCTCCACAAAGCCCTTAGTATATCATCTATGCAACTGTATCCAAATAGAATTCAAGAAGCAAAGATTTAGCTGTCCAGCTCCCGGTAGTGTTGGACTGTGATCTGTACAGAGTAGCCATGTGACCACACCAGTTTCCTGTCTAACTGTCCTCCATGGAGTAAGTAGAAGTGGGAGCTCAGGTGAGAAAGGTCTGGGGCATAGGACATGGAGGAGAAGGAAGCTGGGCAGCTAAGGGCCAGGAGATATACAAAGCCTTCTCCAGTCTTTGGCTAAGGAGTGTGTGTGTGTGTGTGTGTGTGTGTGTGTGTGTGTATGTGTGTCTGTGTATGTGGGGGGAGGATTCCCTGGAAAAGAGCAGCTTAGGGTGGCTGTGAACCACAGCAGATACAACCATCTTAGGGGCTAGAACAGACCAATGAGGAACAGTCTCCGAGGACCTGCCAGGCTTCTAATCACAAACCAAGAAAGGCCACATCTGAGGAAAAGTTCAACTCTTGACTTACTCTAACAATTGTATGATAAACTGAAAAAACTGAGTTGCCAAGAAATTTAAAAATACAAAATTGAATATGCTAATTATGGCTATGTATATATCACACTAGTTTACAGTCATCAAGAATTACATTAAATAAAGTGTGTGCATGAGAGAGAAAGACAGGCAGGAAGGAGGAGGAGGAGGAGGAGAAAGGCGGATGGAGAGAGGAGAGGAGGGGAACTTGAAACATAACCTGAGCTAGTAATAATGCTGATATTGATATTTTCTATGCAACTATGTGTAAGAACTCACCTCTTTTCCTCACTCCACCCCCAAAACTTCATTTCCTGCTTTAGGATCTTTCTCCTGAATGTTGTATTCTTCCTAGTCAATGGACAATGCACATTAAATCTGGAATGTTCTACCCACTCCTAACCACTGAACCAATCCTGAAAAGATGGTCAGCAGCAAGCAACTGTGAGGATGCAAGCTCACCGAGTCCCCGCCCACAGCTGTCATGAGAAAATGGAAAGTGACTGGGTAGTTACTGACACGGCAGGGCACGCCCCCTGCTCTGCCTTACCACTCACTCTCAGAAGAACCACATGTCTAAAGTGCAGATGTGTGCAGATTCCTCCATCCTCATGGAAGACCCAGAAACAATGCAAATATCCAACAATAAGAGTGTGAGTAGCGGCCTGGCATGGTGGCACATGCCTTTAATCCCAGGATGGGGGCGGGGTGGGGGGGACAGGCAGGCGGATCTCTGTTAGTTTGAGCCAGCCAGGTATACGTAGAGAGTTTCAGGCCAGTTGGGGTTACAGGGAGACCAAAAGACCAAAAGACAAAAAAAAAAAAAAAAAGTGTGTAACAACAAATGAGTTATGTGTTTGATAAGATCTATTTGTCATTAAATAAAGATGAGCCATTAACAGACCACAGAGTCGAGTCTCCTAAACAGAGCCCTGTACAACACTGCAGGAAGAGACTCACTACATAAGTTTTGGAAGCTGTGAAATATTCCTATTGAAAACTGACTGGAAGACAAAGAACGATCATTGATGAGTGTCAAGTAAAAATATCAATGTATTGATTGACCTCTACAGTGGTATCCTATATTTGTGAAAAAATGAAAGTCTATTTATCTGTATCCACACTGGAAATCTCAGGAGTCTCCACCAGGTACTACCTCCAGGAGACTGGACCTGGATGAGATGGTTGGAAGGGGGCCTCGGAGGAGCTGGATGAGACTCTTGTGTTCTCTGAATTAGCAATGTTAGCTCCCCTATAAACCTCTTTAATTGCCACCAGTTTGGCTCTATATGAAGGTTAAGGTATGGAGGATCTTTTATTGGAGGCTGATTTTGGATTTTCCAAGTCAGCATTCAAGAAGCACATAAGAATGTTTTTTTGGAAGTTACTTATAGAAATAAAGGAAAAGCGATCAAGATACCCAGAAACTGAGACCTTGACTGTGTCAAGTTTTGGATAGCCACAATGTGTTACTGTAGTCAGTAAAATAATGCTGAAAAAATTTAGCAGCACAAAATGGCACCTATGATCTAATATTAGATTAAATATGGAATGTTCTAGTGTGAAATGGCAGTAATTACTCTGCCTTAATCTCTTACAAGAGCATGCAAGGATTTCCCCAAAACTTTGTCTCTCCTCCCTGAGTCCTCTGGGCAACTAGTGTTGTTCTGACTGTTATACAGGTCTGACCCTTTGCATGTTCAAATCTCTGTTGTGTGACTTTGCAGATCAATCTTGCCAGAATGTCCACACCATGGTTAATATTATCAACTTGACAGGGTCTAGAATCATCAAAGAGACAGGCCTCTGGGTAAGTCTGTGAAGGAGTCTCTGTATTGGGTTAATTGAGGCGGGAAGACCCATCTTAACTATGGATGGTGCCATTCCACGGGGTAGGGTCCCTGAACACATAAAAAGGAGACAGTGAGCTGAGCACCAGCATTCATATCTCTCTGCTTCCTGACTGTGGGTGCCGTGTGATCAGCTGCTTCACACTCAGGCCACCATGCCTTCCCACCATGATGGACTGCATCCTCAAACTGTGAGCCACAATAAAGCCTTTCTTCTTTAACTTGCTTTTGTCAGGTATTTTGTTATAGCAAGAAAGAAAGTAACTAAATAGGCCTCTAGCAGTACAAAACCTTCAGCAGCATTCTGTGTTTACATGTCACTTCCTGATACTTACAGTTCTGAAATCTCTCCCTCACTTTCTCTCTTTTTAGACTGAGGATGGGGATGGTGTGTGTCTTGGTCATAACTGTACACCCTGATGGTGCCAGGGCAGGATGAATGAAAGAAGACATGATAAATACAGAGGGGTGGCCCTAAAATGACACTGAAACTCATATAGACTGCTGCTGCTGGGATGTGCGGGCATGTGCGCGAGTGTGTGCGCGAGTGTGTGTGTGTGTGTGTGTGTGTGTGTGTGTGTGTGTGTGTAGGGGAATATACTTCTTATTTCTCTATCTTCCTTGTAAGTTCCTGACAGTTTGAATAGAAGGCAATAAATGCAACCAAACTTGTTCTCTGAGCTGTAATAGTGCCATTGAACACCTCATTTGGCCACATGAACCCATAGACCAAGGTCTAGCACAACTTCAGGTTTGGGGAAATGTTCCTGGAGCACTGAAATCAGTCTGCTTCAAAGTTTGCTGCTTCTCTGTACTACTTCCCAGGTGGTGAAGAAGATGAAGCAGGCAGTCCACGTGACCGGCCGTGTTTAGTGAGGGGAGACACAATAGCAGAAAAAGAGCCAATCTAGAAGTCTAAAAAAGAAGCTTGTCTGGGTCTAAATCTTGGTTTCCAGAAGCTGTACAGACCCTTGGACTGTCTACTGTGCCCTCTGGCTTCTACTAAGATATCTCTTTTCTGCATAGTGACACGATTGCCCTGAGGCCCCAGACTGAGTCACAGCCCTGGGCCTGTGCCAGAGTCAAAGTGTCTATAAGGCTCAGGGGCCCAGGGACAAGAATGAGATAAGAACTGTGAGTATTCCTGCTGACCTCCTTCTAGGTTTTTCTGAGGAGAGGAGGACCCATGACATCCTCGAGAAACTGCCTGACAAAGTGATAAGGAGACTTGGTCCGAGGGACCCAAGGGGGCTCCATCTTGGAAGGTCTTAGGGAGAGTAGACTGTGTTAAGTACGCAGAGGCCCTGTTTGGAAAGTGTTCTTGCCATAGCAGCAGGTGGCATGGAGACAACAGCTAATCTGGAGATGCCCACCCACTTAGAGATACTCTCCCAGGACAATGGATGCCCACTAAGATGAGGAGGGGGACAAGGCCTCATTAGCTTAGTGTGGAAGATTGTACCAGTTATTCTTGTTCCTCATGAGGTTGGCTAAATCTTCCTGGACCTGCCTCAAGGCTCAGCATCTCTGTCTGTGTGGGGTTTGTTCCTCTCTTTCACAGCTGTGCATCCCTAGCAGAGGTCTTCCATCCTAAACGAAAGCATGGTACCTGCTTCCCAAGAGCTCAAGTCTTCATCCTAGACAGGAAGTGGAGTGAATGACCACTCACTTCCCATTTCTTTGGCCCCACCTTCCAACACTGGAACTTCAGGGAGATAAGGGTACACCTATCTAGCACCTAGTGTTCTTACCTCGACTCCTCTTTCCTCTAACCCATGGGGAGGTGGAAGAGGCAGGCTTCCCCCCAGAAGTGCCTGTCCTACTCATGTACCCATTGTGGCTCCTTTCTGTGCTGGCTTTAATCACTTTCTCCATTCTTGGATGCTGTCGTGATAGAAACATGAGCCTTTGTGACTTACAGGAGAGAAGTATATCTGAAGTACTTTGAAAATGTAATCTCTGTTATGCAAAAGATATGGAGGGAGTAATGAATGTCTCACAGCAGAATATCCTCCTCGGTTGCTTGTCTCAGTGTAGTGTGTGACCAGAGCTTTGTCAAGTAGCCACTGCCTAGAGGTTGATTATACATGGGGGAAATAACAGACGCAAGTCAGATCACTGATCTAATGATAAATTGAATAGTATTTTCTATATATGCCAAGATTGGTTCAAAGGAAATTATCAAAGAGACACAGATTCTAGGACTGTTTGTCTAGATCACTATTAGAACATATTCACTGAGAATTGATTGAAGCTATGAATGAACTGAGCACATTATCAGCCTTTAAACACATACAGATTCTCTCAGTAATTCTCCACCCCAGTGCCTAAATGGAGAAAACCACAGCAATCTAGAGAAAGTGAAACTTTCACCTAAAAGACAGACTGTAACTGGACATGCAAACAGCAACCTCTGGGAGATGGGCTCATGGCAATGCTTCCCTGCTGACATTCCAAGATGCAGACCAGTAGCTGCCCTTGGCTTCTGGTTCTTTTTCTCCAATCTCTTATGCCACCTCAAGAATTGTGTCATTTTCATTACTGCGAAGTTACTGGTACTTTTTGTCTGATTTTTAAATAACACGACCTTTAATCCATCAAGTGGTTAAGTTAGTGGATTTTATGGGATATGTTTCTGAATGTATTTGTAGAGAATTTTTATTAAGTTGTGATTTTTGGACTATTAAAAACTATATCTTTGAACCAGATTCTAAACAAATAAATACAATGAACAAAAGGAATGAGGAAGTCTTTTAAAAATGAACTCAGAACACATAGACACCTCCTACAAAACATTCATTGATGCAACTGTGACCCTCTTACACAAGATAGTCAAATCAGTCTTCTCCTGTGGACTCTTTCTGTGAAGACTTCCTGATTAGTGGAAGTGTTCTCCCAAGACCTGGGTAGACAGACGAAGAGGACAAATTGGAGTGGAAAGTTCTACAGGATGATCTACATTCAAGTCGGAAAAGAGAACAGATGCAGTGTGAAGAGAAGCAGAGTGGACATAGACCTTCGTAGGGACTTCTCTGCTACCTGTACAGAGAAGGTTAGGAATTGTATGCGAGTGCGAATTTCCAAGACATGGCAGGTCAGACAGGATTCAGAGCCTCTGTATCGCATGACTGTACTCTGGTTAAATGGGCAGGAGGAGGATGAGACCATGTGTGGACGGGTCCTAAACCACTGTGGGTTTCGATGCAAGGGCTATTCCAGATAGCCCTCTTCCGTGGAAAGCAGAAAATGGCAGGAACTCAATGGGCAAGACACGAGTGCTAAATGAAATAATAAAATACAATGAAGACCTATAATTAGTATGTATCTCATAAATAAATCTCAGCCTGTAATTAACAGAATTAGCATGTAACAGGTACAAGGCCATCGAATTGAGGTCATGGGACACTGCCATCCAGAGGACTTCGCGCCTTCATTTAGTCAGTCTCTCTAATGAAACCGAAGAGGTGGTGGAATATAGTGGTGATGAACACCCTGATGGTAAGCCACGGAAGAAGACCTGCTCTGTTCCCTTGTATATGGTGCCTAGCTCCTTCCATCACAGATCAGGCCTGTTCCCTGAGGCCACCTCTGGGCTAGTTGGGGGCTCTGTCGCAGGTGGAGACGTATGCTGACAGGTGGCAGAGAAATAGAGAATGTGTGTGTGTGTTACCTCTTCAGGATGTCACTGGTGACATCTGTGTCTGCCTCTGTCTGTCTCTGACTCAAGGTGTGTGTGCCAACAAGCACTTGTATGGGTGTGTGTGTGCATGCAGTGTGCATATCGTCAGAGCTGTGATGAACCTGCAGGCTTTCATGTGTAGTGCTACTTTCTATGCTTGCAGACCCCTGCTAATTCAGAGACTAGCTTGTTGCTTGTAATTTGTCTACTAATAAAAACAAAAGCACCAAGACCATGTGACACAGAGTGAGGACACATGACTGTGAGACGGAAAGAATAAAAAGAACATGAATAATTCTTCAGATAAACAAGACTGACTATGTCAACAGGGATCAAGTAGAAAAATTCTGGAGTTGTAAGAGTATTGGTGGGCAGTATGAGGAGATCATAGTAACTACTGGTTTAAGTTTCCAGACTAAATTATGGCTGGTGATGATGGACATAGCTTAAGATCACATGACCCGGGGCCTCTGATTTGATTCCCACATGGCTGCAGATTGCTCTTTGCGCTAGTGTTAATTAGCTTTTCCTTGTTGCATACAAAATACCTGACAGAGACAAGTGAAAGGAAGAAAGTTGCCTTTGCTTACAGCTTCAGAGGGCTCTGTCTGTCATGGCAGGGAGGCATGATGGAGCAGCGTCACCTCACAGTGGACCCGGGAGCAGAGAAAGGGGCCTCTCCGCACTCTGCTGGCTTTGTTCTTCTCTTTATCCGTGCTAGCCTCTAGTTCGTAATGCTATGCACATTCAAAATGGTCCTTCCCCATCAGTTAATCCTCACAGGCCCAGAGGTGCAGTTTACCTGTCTCCTAGGTGATTTCTAAACCCAGTCAACTTGACAAGATGGGTAAGATCACCAGGTAGTTATTAAGCCCCAGACAACTAGTTAGTGCATTTGATGATTCTACTCTATTCAAAATGACCAGCCAGCACAGCCTAGCTAAGCTTTATGAATCATTTGATACTCCAGAAGTCCTTCTGGCTCAGAGACCTGTGTGTACATCTGAGCTAGCCTGGTTAGTGGGCACTGACCATGATGATGGCCAAGACAGGGATTTCGGTTTGCCCAGCCACACACCGATTATGGCTGATGAATAAATGATAAAATGTCTATAGAGAGGAAAATTGAAATGCTGTTTAAATAGCAAGAAACCCTCAGGTTTTCTGAGCTCTGTGGATGCCTAGGTAGCCACTGAGACATTCCTCTGTAGGAACTGGCCAACTATAGTCATGTGCTAGATGTGTGGCTCCCCAGAGAAACCCTGCACAGGGATGGCAGTGAACATACGTGCTGTCCTACACACAAAAGAACAGCCAGTCTGTAGTAACCTTGGCCAGGTCAGGAGAGTCCTGGGGAACCAATGATGGAAGCCCCACAGAGCTTACACACCACATAGCCTGACATGCTTTGGTCATGAAAACCAAAGCAAAGAAAAACTAACTCACTCTGAAGCCCTAAACTTTTATTCTGGGGCAAACAGAACAACAAAGGTGACTTCCAGCTGCTTGTTTGCACAGACCAGTGTCCTGCTCTCCATGGCTGGTTTCTGTCAGCAACGGATTGCCAGGAATAAAACTCAGAAACCCACCTTCTCCTGCCATCTGTGAGCTTCCCCCAGCTGCTGGCTGCAGCTAGCTTCCGATTCACAGTCCTCCACAGCCATTTTCCTTGCCTCTCCTTATCTTTCAATTAACTGCAGCTGAATTCCTCCCCAAGGAGCCACGGAAACTGATGCGTGGCAGAGCCATTCTGCCCATAAAATATGTTCTTTTTCTCAACTCACTGGAAAGCAATTCTTGTTCGGCTGGTTGTTTTGTTCAAAACAAAACCAGACTTTTGGGAACACAAGATAAATTTCCTGTGGTCTTGGAAAGTGTCCTCTTTATAGGTGACTCCTAGGAGACACAGAAGCCTCACCCTTCTCAGTGGAAGGCTGTGATGTTGCTTTAAAACTCTGTCTTTCCATCTTCTAAGAAACTCTCCATTTTAAATTAGGTGTCACCATAGACCTGGATAGGGAGAGCTACAAGTAGCAACAGGTTTTAAGGGGCACCATAGATCATACATTTTATCAATGAATTTTGTTATCCTAGAATGTGTTTCTGAACAAAATAGCAGCACCTATAATCTATTATTGAAATACACACACTTAAAGTGATAATTATTGTTGACACATACACATTTAAAACCACTTGCTAAATAGTTGGGAAAAATTTAATATCACAAAAACTTAATTTTTAGCCATGTTGCCTATAGACATACAATGTGATCTTCATTATTTAAAAGAAAAATAAAATTTAAAAATGTTAATTTGGGGCTAGAGAGACAGCTCAACAATTAAGTGTGTGTACTGCTCTCGCAGAGGATCCAAGTTTGGTTGCCAGCACCCACATTGGGCAACTCACAACTGCCTGTAAGTCCAGCTCCAGGGGATCCAGTGCCCTCTTCTGGCCTCAGTGTGCATTGCATTCACATGCACAGAGGCACACAGTACACATCAAAATAAAAACTAATCCTAGCATTGCTGATTTCATTATGTTATCATTTATCCAAATCATTTATACACTGAAAAACTCATTCTATTCCATTTTAACTAAAATAATTGATATTTATTTCTTCAGTATATGTAAAAGCCCTTTAAAAGGTTAAAGCTAATGGCAGAAAGCGTTTATTTCAATATTTGATATATTTGAAAATAGCAATAATGTTTATGATGATCTAGGAATAACTTTATAAAGATAATACACCCCATTATGTCTATAAAGGTAAATCTTTTTCTTCACCTTTCTCCATTTTCCTCTGAATATTGCTCTGTCTCTCTCTCTCTCTCTCTCTCTCTCTCTCTCTCTCTCACACACACACACACACATATACATACATATATATATATATATATATATATATATATATATATATCCTCCTTCCTGCCTTGCTCCCTCTTCCCTTTCCCTCTTCCTCTTGTGTCTATCACATACATTCATTTATTTATTTTCCGTCCTGTTCTGTTTTCTCTCCTTCTTCTTCTCTGGCACAGAGAAGCACTGTCCACTCCTTCCTCCCCAGTTGGAATGCAGTTTTAGGGTTGTTCTAGTAAAGCATAAACTTCTCATCTGAAAACCGCAAATTTACATTTAATGCTTTCATTTATGTCCCCGAAGTCAGCATGGAATGTCTCTGTTGTTTACAGACAGGACGCTGCTGCCCATTTTCTCTCTCTAATAGGTCCCCATGCTTTCTGTACCCACAGCACTGTTAGTTGCCGTAGTGTTTTCTCATAGGTTTTTTTTCATACCTCTAACATATACCTAACAGTATAAATGAAAAACATATTATATTCAACGTTTATTCGGTAGTTGGGTTTAAGCATCTCAAGTATTTATATTCTAATAATTTGAAAAATAATACATGGAAATATACTGAGAGCCAAACACGATGGCACATGCCTACAAGCAGGTAGAGGCTAGGAGATCAGGAGCTCAAGGTCATCTTCAACTACAGAGGGGGTTAGAGACCAGCTTAGGCTACATGAGACCTTGCCTCAAAAACAAAACAAAACAAAACAAACAAACAAACAAAAAAACAAGAACTATATGATGGCTAGATTTTGTCAGCTTGACACAAACTAGAGTCACCTGGGAAGAGGGAACCTCAACTGAGGAATTTCCTCTGTCAGACTAGCCTGTGTCGGTGTCTATGAGGCATTTTATTAATTTCTAATTGATGTAGGATGACCCAGGCCACTGTGGGCAGTGCCATCACATTGCAGGTGGTTCTGGGCTGTATAAGAAAGGTAGCTGAGCAAGCCAGTAAGCAACATTCCTTTGTGATCTTTGCTTAAAGCTTCTGCCTTGAGCTTCATCCTGGATTCCCTTGGTGATAGACTATACTGTAAGCTGAACTAAATCTTTTCCTCCTCAAGTTGATTTTGGCCAGTGTTTATCCCAGCAATAAAGAAACCAAACCAGAACAAACTACATGGTAAGAAAAGGAGATTTCACTCACAATAATCACTGTTACTAAAGGAACGGGCTCCCATTGGCCACTGGACAACTTGTCAAGTCTTAGATTATCTGAATACAACACCTTTTCGGGTTCATCTGGACGTTCATGTAGATTTGCTTTTTAATCACAGGAACAGCCAAGATCCCAGCTTCATCAAGCTCCATATCATGGAATGGAGCTTATAAGGATTTAAATTTTAGAGTGAG
Source organism: Eospalax fontanierii (assembly GCA_035773235.1). Classification (NCBI taxonomy): domain Eukaryota; kingdom Metazoa; phylum Chordata; class Mammalia; order Rodentia; family Spalacidae; genus Eospalax; species Eospalax fontanierii. The sequence continues at coordinate 43,744,398 of CM069524.1, forward strand.
TTACCTCTACTCTAATTAGTCCATGGAGGCTCAGGAGATGTTGAGTATGACTATGTGTCCCTTAGACAATGTGGACTATTCTGTGATCACCCTGTGTGTTCTCTCTGACGGCCGAAGAACACTACAGCAGAGCTGAAGAGTCGTGACTTTAGGGCTATACAATATTTCATTAAGATCTATGGACCTAGATAATCATGCAGAGCAAGGCTCACTCATGTATTCAACAAATTCTGCTCTGTGCAATGAAGCAGTGGTAACCCAGGATGGAATGACACACAGTTCAGGAACCAAGTCACCGAAGGCTAGTGAGAAGACCAGGACCAAACTTAGTGATGTCAGATGTTTCATAAAAGTGTGGAGGTGTTTTATGGAGGTAAGAAACCATGTTGGAATCCCATCGAAAGGAGATCCTGTCTCAAGTGAAAATCAGAATCAGGAGGGGATCTCTCCAAGTTTTGGCATCTGAGGTGAGACTGGAAGGATGCAGAACACTCACCAGTAGGAAATATGGAATGAGGACATTGCAGGCAGAATGAGCTGCACAAAAGCCAGAGGCCACATGAAAATGGTAGGACCAGGTTCTAGATCAGAGCATGAATTTGGGGAGGAAGAGGCTGACAGTGAGGATGGGTAGCTGAATGGCAGCTCAGCAGGGCGAGTGTGATGCCTAATCCCCACTGTCCATTTGTGTGTATGTGTGCAGGTGCGTGTGCACACATGTGCAAGTGTGTGGAAGCCACAGGTCAAAATTTAGTGTCTTCCTCGATCACTCTCCACCTTATTTCTGTGACAGGGTCTCTCACTGAACCTGAAGCTCATTGAGTTGGCTGGGCTGCCAGGTCAGTGAGATCCAGGGATTCTCCTGTGTCTGGTCCCTCAAGTCCCCAGCACTGGTGTGACAGGGTTGTGCTCTTGTACTAAGATTTTAAAAAGATTGTGGGGATTTGAACTCAAGTTCTCTTCTCATGCTTGTGTGGCAAGCATTTTACCAACTGAGCCATCTCCCCAGACCTGGACTGTCAGTATGACTGGACTGAGGGATATCTAGGAGATCAGTAGAGCTCACCTCTGCATATGCCTGTGAGGGTGGTTCCAGGGATGACTAGATCTTGAGGAATCGGACCTAAGCAATGATTAACTCCTTGAGAGACTCACAATAGTGTGCCATCAAGGGAGGCGAAAGCAGGAGGCAGAGCCTTGGTGGAGGAAGCAAGCCATGGCGTTGTGTCCTCTGTGCCGGAGCCCGCCAGCAGAAATTGAACCGCACCTGAAGCGGGGAGTGAGGATGAGAAAATGGAGAGAGAGAGAGAGAGAGAGAGAGAGGAAGAGAAAACAAAGGGACAGACTCAGGAGGGCTGTCAGTCACACTGAAGCAGCTTGCCTTTATTAAGTTCCCCCTATTTATACTATGAAATGAGCTAAACATAACAATGAGTGAAAAGTTCAACACAAAACAATACTAATACAGGCAAAATAACTTAAGATGTGATTGGCTTCCTTCAAAGATCTTCAGGTGACCTCAGTCTTGGGTGTAGAATAAACTTCTCCTTAGGTGTAAATCATTTGCATAACGAAAACTCCTGCTTCCAACAGCACTTCCGTGCACGAGATTGACTTCTGCCTAACCCAAAACTAGAGCATAGTTCAAGGCAGGCAAATGGCTGCCCACACCTCTGCTTCCTATGTTCGCCATCTCTGCTTCCCAACCATAGTGGCGACTGCCTTGTCCTCCTCCATCCACTCCTGCTGCTGGGCAAGTCACCAGGGCTGAACCTCTGAAACAACAAAATGAATCTTTTCGGTTGTTTCTGCAGGCATTTGTTCGCAGAGACGGGGCAATTACTACAACTGGCCACCGGAAAGGCTTCAGACTCTCATCTTGCATGACAGATGCAATGAAAGCAGCGAGTGGGACAGCACATGATGCTTCTGTGACTGCAGATGTTTCAGCATTTAGGAGTTAGATCAGGAAAAAGAACGAGAGAGGTAGTGGCAAGGCCAAGACATAACTAAAGAGGCAGAATGTGTATAAATTACAAAACAGAGACAGCCGCCAGGAAGAGTGACAGATTCCAGACAAACAGGAGAGAACAGAACTAATGCTTACAAGTGCTGGGGGTAAAGGGAAGGAGCTAAATTTGAAGCAGTCACAGTAGAGGGAGGCACAGGCACCATCTGGGGGACATGGGCACCATGTGAGTGGCATGGGCGCCATCTGGGAGGCATAGGAACTGTTTGGGGGGCATGAGCACTGTCTGGGTGGTGTAGGTACCATCCTGGGGGCATGAGCACTGTCTGGGTGGTGTAGGTACCATCCTGGAGGCATGAGCACTGTCTGTAGGTCATGGGCACCAGCTGGGAACAGTGGCATCATGCAGGAGGAATGGACACCCTCTGGGGGGCCTGGGTACTGTCTGAGTGGCATAGTCTGTAGGGCATGGGCACCTTCCAGGAGTCATGGGTACTATCTGGGGATAAGGGTACCATTCAGGGTAAGTATAGATACCAGCCAAAGGGTGTAGATACTATCCAGAAGTCTTGAATGCCATCTGGGGGCGTAGGTATCACTGGGGGGCATGGGACTATCCTGGGGGTCTTGAGTACCATCTGGGGGGTATGGGCACAGGCTAGGGAACACGGGCACTGCCTGGGGGGCATAGGCACCATGTGAGCTGAGGTGGTTTGAGATTGCCGGACAAGGCTTCCCCAGGGTCACTGTATCTGAGGGAAGATAAGAGCTGTGCTGGACTAGAACATGTCTTGATGAAGAGTCTCCCAGTGGCCCGGTGACTCTCATGACTCTAGTTTACTCCCAAGGGTCTTGTGGGTAAAAAATGAGGGTCGGCCTCATTTTTGGTAGTCATGATGGTGGTATTTGCAGATGATGACTGAGGAGTCCACCTCAGGGATGCTGAAGAGCATTCCACAGAACACAGAACCCCGACCGCCTGTGACAGGGACTTCTCTGCCCCTAAATGTGAGGAATGGTGAGACTGACTGGGGTGGAGGTCCTGCAGGGTAGAGCTTGGCCATGTGCTGAGTCAGCAGTACCATGAGGAGGGATGACTGTGGGAATGACGGTCTGGCGGAGGAGACACAGGTAGTGGGTATATTTGCCAAGAGACTCAAGTATAGAAAGAATTCAGAATTGATTGGAAAGGAGCCATAGATAGGTGTGATGGCTGTCAACTTGACAGGATCTGGAATTAACTGAAATGAGACTTTCTTGATTGGATTATTTGAAGCCAGAAGATCCATCTTAAACATGGTTGTTACCTTCTAGTGGCAGCCCATATAAAAAGCCATGGCAGGAGGGAGCTTTCTCTTCTTGCCTGCTTGTCTTCTCACTGGGGGGTTCATCTTGTGGCTGTGGCATTTCTCCTGATAGTAGAATGAACTTCTTGAGATTCCAACACAGACTGAAGACTAGCAGACCTCCAGGAATCTTCCAGGCCTTTGGGGCCAGATTGAGACTGCGGAGGCATCCAGCCTCATGAACTGAGCAACTACGGGATTCTCAGCCTCTCCAACATGGCACAGCCATTGATGAACTACTTGGACTCTCTTCTGTAAGCCAACCTAATAAATTCCCACATATTCATCTTTTCAGTTTTGTTTCTTTAGGGAACCCTGACCGATACAATAGGATACCACTTCTAGGAAGAGCCACAGATCAATGGCTGTGTGGGCTTCTGCCTATCATTGTCCATCCATACACCCCACAGCTGTCCTCTGTCCTAGTGGTGCTCCTCCCTGGATACATTCCTACCCAGAACTTTCAGAGGTTCTTGCTTGGAAACAAACCCCTGATTGGAGTTTGTTGTGTCAGCGCCAGTATGGAGTAGGTGTCCAGTACATGGCTGTTCACTACATTTAATTCAGGACAAAGAGCCCAGCTGGGAGGAGGGCTGACCAGAGTGAAAGGATGGGGTAAAGCAAAAACGCCGTTGGTTAAGGAAAGAAAGGAGTAAAGACCCAACTCCCCCATCACATAGGTACTCCTTCATCCCTACCTCTGACAACAGCATTAGGAAATCCTCTAGAACCAATTAGATATGATAGCACATGCTTGTAATTCCAGTGGAAGAAGGAGGGTCAGAAGTTCAAGGTCACTTCCAACTGGACTAGAGGATATTCTGCCTCAAAAAGAGGAGGACATCCATCCAAAACAAATGCAAACAAACCCCTAAAATCCCTCCTCCACAACCCTAGAGAAATGACTTCCCCTATTCCCGATGATATTACACTGCTAGGACTAAGCCAGTGTCCTCCCAGCACTTCGCAGGTGCCAGCCAGCGTTGCATAGTGCCCCCTCTGTTGGTACTCAGCCCTGCCTTGTCGTGGTACCCTCATTGCATCTGTGAAAGGTGTCCTGCACTTTGTGTTCTATTATATTCTCAGCACCCGACAGCAAATCTGACACCAAGCAGATGCTTAACATGAGAGAAATAAGTAATGTCACAAATGAAGAAAATGTGGGTTTGGAGAGATTGAGTCATTGCTGAAGATCATAGAGCTGGCTGGGACAAGAGCAACCTATCTCTGGCTCGGAGGTACGGCCAGTGGAGATCTTTAACATGCTTCTCTTTGTTAGTTGCTAGGCCTTGGGTGATATTCTAACCTTCCAGGACTCCTTTTCTTAAGCCTCACTATGTATCCCTTTCATAATGAAGATTAGAATTTCTGCTATCACCTGGCCTGGATCTCCAGCTCTATTATAGTAGATCTTGCTTTCTGTCCTGCAAAGAGCAGAAGGAAATGGAGCAGAACCAGAGTCTACCAGAGCCTGCTGGGTCCCAGACATGCAGGTCCCTTAATCATTCTATCTCACGAATCCCGGCTCAGTAATTGAAGGGAGGGGAAATTGGGACGTTCAGAAGTCCTTCCTATGGGTAAGTGGAGAGAAATATAAAACTCAACCACAGGAATGTGTTGATTTCTCTGGGATCCATTTGTGCTCATTGGTTGTGTGGGATATGATGTATCACGCTCACAGCTGTTATTATTGTGGATGGTGGTGGGAGAATACATTCTGAATGGAAGGCTATTGGCAGCCTGCTGATTCTAACTGAAACTTGGAATGCTTCAAATTATATAGAAATGGGTCCAGAAAGATTGTTCCATCCTCCACTGGGGGGATAAGAGATTATTTCCTTGAGCTCTGGTTTCTGAACACTTGAACAAAGAATGAGCATCTACCTGTGTATTGGGTGGGGCAGGTAGGATTTGTGAAATAACTGGGTGTGTTGAGGGATGTTTGAGGTGTGCTGGAAAACACACTTTCTCATTATGCCTCCTGTACATGTGTCATCATCTACATTACTACATTTTTAAAGTGGTCACTGCCAAGATCAAAGATTCCTTGTTATTTAATTATACTCATGCGCGGGTCCATCCAGTTAACCAGACACGTCATCCTGAAAGCCTGTTAAAAATGATATAAAGAACAGGCAGTTCTCTATGCAGAAGGGTCTCTCACTGGTCCCTGTGGGATGATTGAGATGGACTAATAGGGCTCCTTCATGTCTAATTTATGTGATTCTAATTATACCATGTTCATTGCCGAAGTTCTTCTCCTCTGCTGACAGTGTGCTCCTCCCTTCCTCCAACCTCGTCGCTTTCTCTCCCATCTTTCCTCAAATTTACATCAATCTTTCTAGGCTTCTTGTAAGTTGATACCCCTCTGAAACAGCACTGTGCACTTAATAGAGGAAGGTGGAAGTGTTTGGGGGGGGAGGGTACTCCAGTTTCCCTGAAATTTGGCACAGTTGGGAATGACAGAAGAGTCGGTCTAGAAAGAACCATGCCAACTGGGTGACGCTAAACTGATCTTTGTGGATTCCATCTTTTGTGACAGAGAGTGACTGTTTTAACACCAGCTTTACAGCACTTCAAAAGACTGGGTGGGAGCATTCTGTTTCCGGCTTTCCCTTGCCAGTAAATCAGGGGCAAGACAACTGGGAAACCACCCAAGAGATTTCAGTGCTCTCAGAGTGAAGGAGCTCAATTCAAGATGCCTTCCTCTTAGTAGAACTTGGGCCTGCATAACTCACCCTTTGCTTTTCTGATCAAATAGCAGAGAAGAGGACAGAGTGCATGGAGAAAGCAGATGTAGCCATGTCCCAGGCCCAGCCACACCCACACGCTGGGTTCTGGGAACATTTGTCTCAGATCCTCCCTGGAGAACTACAGGAGAAGGAGGAGGAAGAGACTGGACAGTGGGCATCCTGCATGAGGTTCATTGTGCCTGGACAGTGGGCATCCTGCATGAGGTTCATTGTGCCGGCACCTCAGTTTTGAAACCCCTTTGGGGAGATGATCACACATTGGCTAATACCTGCATCAACTGGTCTGTTCACCATATTCTTTCTTTTAGTCTCTCTTGAGAGACTAAAATCAGTGTGCATCATGTTTGATTTTCTCAAAAGACTTAAGTGGTGGTAGGCTGGAAGAAATAAACACTCAGCCTTAAAAATATACAGTAATCATTTTCTGCATGTATCTGCATCGTGAACTTAACCCACCAGGCACTCTATGCACAGATTCATCAACAAAGAGTTTTAAAATTTTATTTATTTAATGGATATGAATGTTTTATCTGCATGTATCTAAGTGTACCCCTGTGTGCAATGCCTGCAGAGGCCAAAAGAGGGCGTTGGATTTCTCAGAACTGGAGTCACAGACAGCTGTTAGCCCCCATGTAGATACTGAGAACTGAATCAAGGTCCTCTGCAAGAGCAGCCAGTGCTCTTAACTGCTGAGCCGTCTCTCCAGCCCTGCCAAAGAGCTTTCAAATGGCATCCTGAATGGATGACATCATTATGTGAGTGAAGACCCTTCATCCTTGTGGTCATTTTTCACAAAGTAGACCCTGACTTACTGATAAGGGAAAAGAAGAAACAGAATGCTCCTGCCCAGTCTTTTTTAGTGTTGTAAGTGTGGTATGGAGTCCTTGGCCCTTTAAAGCAGTCTGTCTCAGAAACAAAAGATGGAATCCACACAGATCCGGGGAGAAGTACATATGTCATCCAAGTGAACCTCATTATGCAAGAGGCTTAATTCCATTAAGAAACTGCAGTTTACATTCTTACTGCTTTGAACAATAACAGAAAAGAAATTCCCCACCCCTGTTAGAGCTAATCTTTCCTAATGCTCACCATTGAGCATTGTGTGTTTCCCTGAAAGAGAACTTTCCTGTGTGCTCACTCTACTAGGAGCTCATAGCCCACCCCCACCTCTCACTTTCACTTTTCTTAAGAAATAGAAAAAAATTCCATACATTGTAACCCTTCTGAGAAGCGATGCTCCACCCTGACCATGCTTCAAAACATGGAAGCCCATGGTTCCTGATAAGCCTTTAGCTCTGTCAGAGTATTTATGAGTCTCTGACAGAGACCCAGTTTTAGCTGGGTGTGTGTTATTTGGCCCAATGCTGTATTGTAACTGTGTTCACAGACCCCAAGTTTATAAGACTATTTGTGGTTAGAAAGGTTTCCTGCATATTTATTACTCAACAGTAAACACAGAGGTGAAATTCTCTTTGGTGAACACGTATTTCGAGGCATTTTGGGACTGTTGTTTTAAGCACAGACTCATAAATTCCAGATTATGGTTTTAAATGCTGGCGTGTTTCATCCTGGGGCCACTTGTGTTTCTAATACAAAACCCTGGTGATGGCCCAGGTCCACTGGGGATTGTTGACCTGGGTATTTAACAATACAGTTCATTTATTCTCACTGAGAAGAGTGCTGTGTGAGGATTTAGAAAGGGATTGCAAAGAAAAAGGAAACAATATCCTTTGTTCCCAAAGTATTTGCTTGCTGTGTGATTGAGGAGATGGGGCCCACATGTGAGTATGAAGCAACCATACAAAACAGCCTGCAGTCACCTGGGGTTGGTGCAGTGACCAAGGACTCTGAAAATCGTGTATTGTTCCTCTTGACTGCTGCCTTCTGTTCTTAAGCATAAGGTCCTGAAGTCATGGGTTTGGATTTTAGGTCACTGTTTACTAGCTGTGTGGCTTTGGCCACGGGGTTTAATATTGCTAAACTTCATTCGCCTCGGCTTGACATGATGATGTTGATGCCTCCTTCTTCAGGGTATGTTGTTAAATTCCCTTTATGTGAGGTGTGTATGTAAATCACAGGGCTTGGCTCCTTACAATCACTCAACACTTGTTAGCAATGGCCTCTTTTATTTTCAACTTTTGTTCATTTTAATGAATTAAATGAAATTGTAACCTGAGTTTTGGTGTAAACAAGCCCAAAAGGAAAATAATGTATTCTGGAATAAATGACTTCATATGTTATCAGTGCAAAGGTAGTCAGAGGCAGCTGAGAGCTCAGTTTAGAGCAATAGCTGATCCACTGTGATTCATTTTGCCATGCAAAACTGTAACAGCCCTGGAGGACGTCTGGCCAAAAAAAGGTGTGGATGATCAACACACAATACATGAGCAATCCCGAACACATGGTGCTAAGGAGAAGGAAGTCAGTGATAATCCCAGATTCCTGAAGTGGCCACTGCAGGGAAATTCGTAGACAGAGCACTTTGATAGGAGATGAGAAGTGAGGGCCCCAGAGGGCAGGGCTTGTGTGGTGATGTGAAATACAGGATGAAACATGAACACAGCCACAGTTTAGAACTAAGGCGTGCACATGTCAAAGAGTGGGGTTTACGGTATGTGAATTACATCTCAATAAAGCTGCTGTAGAAAATACGTGTCAGACAAGACAGGGTCAAGGGCAGATTTCTGAGTTCTCCCCAGAGGTCTTACAAAGATCCAATAACTGATGAATTAGCTAATGGTTTTTATGGAATTTATTAAGTAGAAATCCCAGTTAGTATTCATTCAGGGTACACACACCAGGCACACCACACACACACCCTATACACATGATCCATACACATTGACTGTACACACAGACATACCATGCACCATGCAAACTACATCCCCCTACATACACATCTTCCTTACACCCTGGCACAGTCACATGCATACTACACACATCATCCCCAGACTCACACTACACACATACCACATAATACCCACATATAGACTATACTCATACATCTTTCCAACAAGACACACATGATACACATATGTATACACCACACACACACAGTCCATACACATACAGCCACACATACCACACATACACATAGTCCACAAACACACACACACCCAACAAGCCATATACATATATTCTATACAACACCCCCACACACACACATACACACACACACACACATTGAGGAAATGGGAGGTTGAAGGTTTCTGGCAACATAGTTCCATGTCACTGGAGGAGACCTGTGGACTCACTTTTGGGTTGGTGGTTGGGGTTTGTTTCAGTTTGATTGTGAGTGTGAAATGTCCCTCACAGACTCATGTGACTGAATACTTTGATTCCTAGCTGGCAGTGCGGTTTGAAGAGGTTACAGAACCCTAGCTGGCCAATATAGGACCATAGAGGCAGGGCAGAAGAGGGGCTGGACAGCTACCCAGACTGCGATGAACTCCATCATGACCTCCGCCTTGACCTCCCCAGCACAGTGAAGCACATCCTCTCTAACTGTAAGCCAAAGTGAACCTTTCCTCTCCTACGTTGCTCCTGTCAGAGCAACCAAGTACCTAGGATAGGGTCCTCACAGTGTTTGACACAAGATGGCTCCAGAAAAAGCGGGCTGCAATGTCAGCACACAGAGAGGGTGGCTGGGTATTGCAAGATGTGACGTCCTCATTAGAGAGTGCCGCGGAAGCTGGGAAATGAGAGGGAACATGAGGGGGGAGAATAAGAAGGAATGAAAGGAAAATAAGTCAAAATAAAATGGAAACAGAAAGAAGAGCAGAGCATCCCCATCACCAAATGACAAGAGCAGCGATGCAGAAAGCTGCAGAAATCTAATCTCAGATTAGCAGGTGAGGCTGAAAACTTCCCAGGCCTGATTCCAATACAGAGCAGTGAAAACTTCTACAAATTAAATCTAAAAGCACTACCAAAGTTTTCAGTTATTGAACACCATGAGATGAATTGTTTATACAAAAACCGGTATGTAGGATCCTAACTCCAACACCTCAGAAGGGGCACCGTAGTTGAAGTCAGTCCTCAGAAGGGGAAACGGGTTTGAACACTCTCCTTACATTAAACTTTGAAACGGTGCCACTATGGCCTGGCAAGAATGGAAATCCCAAACAGCAGACAGAAGGGAGACATGACGGGGAGACCCAAGGAGAAGATGCCCACAGCCAAGGAGGAAGTGGGGACAGAAACCGCGCAGGCTCAGGAGGAGCCTGGCCTCCAGACCCCTTAATCCTGGACTTCTGGCTTAGCAAGTCAACAGATTTCTGTTGTCTAAGAAAACCATTTTAAACTGCGTTACAGCAGCCAGAGCAAGTTAATACATCAAGGAAAACACTAATGAAAACCAGCAAGATCCTCTGCAGAAAGCTGTAAGATTTTATGGAAATCTATAAGGTAATAATACAACGACAGAGGAGACTCCTGAAGGGATTGAGGCATGGGTGGAGTCAACAGAAGGGTAAGAACTGTGGAGGAGGCAAAGATTGCAGGGCAGCTAAGTTTCCGATACAGGAGGACAGACTCTAAGACCTATTCCAGAAAGATGAAAATATTAAATTTTAAACATTGTTTTTAAATACAATGATATGAACTATAAAAATTTCAGAAGAAAAAAGATGCCGTGTAATAATCAGATTTTCCCAGAACACCAGTGGTCTGAGAGGGTGTGAAACCAGAGCAGACTGGAAGTTCTTTTGCTAGTGTGGGAATCCATACAATTTCCTTTTGTAAAAGGAAAAATCAAGAGTATTTCCAACAAAAAGCATTGCACTAGTGTAGATGCTGGTGTTAAGTGTTGAATGCAAACAGTCTTCCTGACTTGAATCATTAACGGGAAACTCTTGACTTTTTGTTTATCTGGTCCTAAACAACAAGGCTTTTTGATTCCAGCAATGAGGATGAATTGTCATTGATGAAAGGAACTTTCAGATGGTAGCCAGAAACATTTTGATGCAGTAACCATCCGAATGGTAAATGCTCCTAGAATGTTATAGCAAAAGTGTTGCTAAACCAAGGGAAAATAATTAGAATACAGTCCTGAGTATTCAGATAGGAACTATTTGATAGGAACTATTTGTAATTTTAGAAAATAAAAAATAAATACATCTTCTAAAATACTAAGTCTGGCCCTGGTAATACAGACCCATTATCCTAGCTACTCAGGTGGCTGTAGCAGATAGGTCAAAGCTTACCTGAAATATAGGATGAGTTTAAGACCAGCCTACGCAATTGAGTGAGTGACCCTGTCTCAAAATGAAAAGTAAAGAGAAGTTGGTAAAATGCTTGCTCAGCATATTGAGGTTCTCATTACCCAAAATAAAATGAAATAATAATAATAATAAAAAGTATCAGTAAAATAATAACTTTTGGTAAAAACTTATAAATCTAGGCACTGAAATTCTGACCATTATTGGTGTTGAAATTTTATATTGAAAATTATTTTATTACTTTGCTTAAATTGGAAATTCTGTATCTTAGAAGTTAGTCATTTTTCCTTTTGTTTTGGAGGGATAGGGTCTCTCTGTATTAACGGATGGCCTGGTACCCACTGTGTAGATTAGGCTGATCTGCTAGTCTACACAGAGATCTACTAGTGTCTGCCTTCTGAGTACTGGGACCAAAAGCCACCTTTTTACTAATTTTGGAAACATAAAAGAAACTTTAATCTGAAAAATATCAATTTTTATTGTTGATACATGTGAAAAACATCTTAAAGAGAAAGAGTTACAATGAACCTCACTGGGTTCTTCTGTAATGATGGCATTAGGATCAATCAGCCTAAAGTTTCAGCCAGAATGTATAGTCACTGTAGGTACTTAAATTAGGCCACCTGCAGGCTACTGTGGCCACATACGGATGTTCTAAAGGTGTGGACAGTACACTATTCACACCCTTGGTCAATAGTCCCAGTGTATGTAGTACTTTTACCCTATGCCAAGTAAACTGCAGAGAAAGGTCTGAAGAAATGGGGCTTGAAACAAGGGAGTTGGAAGGATGCTGGGATCCTGGTTGTGTCACTCTGTTGTACTATGGTACCAGGTGCTAGAGTTGTAAGCAGTTTGAAGTGCATCAAAATGAGCAGTTCCATGAGATCTGAGCTCAGTAAAACCCATTTTTAGGAAGATGTTTTTCTGTTCGGCTAACAGAAACAGCTTCTTTTCAGTTGTGACCTTTGAAGGCGACCAAATTAACAAAACAAACCAAGTCAACAAGTTACCAAGGCAGCAGAGAGACTTAGGTAAAGCGTAGGTTCTTTACTGCGGCTTGCAAGTTCTAAGAATAATTCTATTTATTTAAAAGAAGCCCAGGGAGTGTTGAATGGAATGATGGGGGCGGAGCACACTGATGACTTTATGAGTCCCTTGCTTAAAGCCCTCATCACCTCATGGCTTTGACAGTTTCCATCCAGTATCCATGTCAATCAGAGTATTGGGTGGTATCATATAAGAGTTATAAGAGTTGACAGTAGTGTTGAGAAGATTACAGAAACAATTACAAAAATAAAAATTATTTGGAGATTAGCATTATTTTAGAGAAAGTTGTGCTGAACATACCACATGGTAAACATTTAAAAAATATCTATAACTTATTTCAGTTAGAAAATTGATAAAGGGGGATTTATTTTTATTTTGAGGTGCATGTATATAGCTAATTAATATGTGAAAAAACATTATGCTAGATAGTAGCAGTTATCAACTTGACACACCTGGGAAGAAGGACCTTCAACAGGGTGAAGAGGAAGTCTACAGAATGAGAGATAATCTTTGTCAGTTATGAGTCTCACAGAAAATTAATGTTTAAAATCTATTAAAAAAATAGTGAAAATTAAACACAAAACACCAAATCATCCAATCAAATGGCAAATGAATTGAACAGAGTTGTCAAAAGAAGAAATATTAGAGCCCAATAAATATATGATGTGGGGCTGGAGAGATGACTCAGGAGTTAAGAGCATTGGGTGTTCTTAAAGAGGACCAGGGTTTGGTTTCCAGCATCCACACAGTGGCTAATAATCATCTGTAACTCTAGTTCCAGAGTCGCTAACAATCATTTGTAACTCGAGTTTCAGGGGATCTTCTACAGGCATTATGTGACATGGATGCACTTGCATGCATGCAGGCAAAACACTCATACACAAAATTAAAAGAAATAAATAAAAATATATAAATATATATGACAAAGTGCTCATCATCCTTAACCTCCAGGGAAAGGCAAAGTAAAACTGCTTTTAGATTCGATCTCACCCCAGTCAGAACGGATAGTGTCAAGAAAATAATACCAAGTGCTGGTGAGGATTGAAGAAAGAGGAATCCTTATATAATGCCAATGGAAATGCAAACTGGTATGCCCACTATGAAAACCAATATGGAGTTCTTGAAAAGCAATTAAAACAAGAACTACCATATAACTGAGCTATACCACTCCTGGGTAATTAATGAACAGACTCTCTGTAAGCCAATATAGTACAAGAGATATTGCACACTCATGTCTATTGTGGTATTATTTACAGCAGTCAAGATATGGTGTATTAGTAAGAGTCTTCTAGAGGAAAAGAACCAGTAGGATGAATACTTATTATATATTAAAAGATAATTTACTAGATGGGCTTACATGGTATGAAATCTGTATCCAACGATGGCTGTCTCACACTGGGGAGGCTGAGAATCTGGTGGTTGCTTAGTTTGTAAGATTGGATGTCTCAAAAGTTCCAACTTGGGACTGTGGGTCTGGAGGATTCCTGGAGAGCTGCTGGTCTTCAGTCTGCATTGGAAATCTGAAGAAAGTGGCTCTATCATCAGTGAAGGAATGCAGCAGTGACAGCTAGCATAGATGAGCTTGCCAGCGAGAGCGAAGGCAAGCAGGCAAAAGGTAAACTTTCATTCTTCTTTGTCCTTTTATCTGGGCTGCCACCAGAAGATACTATCCACATTTAGAGTGGATCTTCCCGCTTCAAATAATCTGATCAGGAAAGCCCCTCACAGAAGTGTCCAAAAGCTTGCATTTTAGTTGATTCTGTATCTAGTCAAGTTGACAACCAAGATTGGTGATGCATAGACAGCCTAGATGCCTAACAGATGACTGAATGTGGTAGTTTGAATCAGAATGTCCCATATAGGCTCCAAGATTTGGATGTTTTTGTCCCCAGTTGCTGGTGCTGTTTTGGGAGGTTTTCTGGGAGGTATGGCCTTGCTGGAGGAAGCATGTCACTAAGAATAGGCTTCGAAAGTTCTTAAGCCTTGCCAAATTTCCAGTGGCTCTCTGCTTTCTGTATCTTCTTGAAGATGTCAGCACTAAGCTTTCAGCTCCTGCTCCAGCCACCTCACCATGCCTCCCTGCCATAATGGACTATAATCCCTCTGGAACCTGGAACCAAAAGTTCAAATAAACTCTTCTTCCTCTAAGTTCCCCTGTAGTGGCGTTTTATCACAGTAACAGAAGAGTGACTAATACAGAAGTCTGTGCCAGCAGTGGGGTATTGCTTCGAGAGACTTGATTTTGCTGTTTTTAAGAGGACTGGGAAAGTGTTTGGAACCTTGGGCTGGAAAAGTCATTGAGTCCTCAGAGCTTAGTGAGCTGTTGCTGTGGAGCTTGGAACAGTTATGCTGAAGAGAAATGTGCATGATAGAGGTCTGGCCTGTGCCATTTCAAGGGAAGTAAAGACTCTCAGAGCTGCTTGTAGTGTATTTTGAATTGAGAATCTGCGAGTTCTGGTCAGCTGGGGATGAAAATTCAGTTTGGATTAAGAAGAGACCAGAACCACTGAAGTGAAACTTTTGCTTTACTGGGATAATTGATGCTGGTTAGCTGGGACTCAGAATCAGTTGTGAGTAACAAGAGAGCAGCATTATGATGGCGAGATCCTATGTAAAGTGTTTCCTCAGGGTCAGTACACAGAAACTGTGGTCCAGAGGGTGCACAAGGCTCTATCTCAAGCTGGAAGCAGGTCTTGGTAATGTGTAAGAGTCCCCTGCAAGGCTCTGGTATTGAAGTCATAAAGGGGTCATGGTGAGAATCTGAGGCTTTTTACTCCAAGAGGCCAGAAGAATGCATTGGAAAATGTGTAGCCTCAGTTTTGGTGGAGACATCAGCATATTAGAGATGCCAAGACCACAAGGCGACCACCAAGGGCGGCAGCAGGTGTGGAGTGGAGCCAACCTGAGCCTATGAAACGAGCTGTGTGTGCTGTGGGCAGCAGAGTCAGAGAAGTGATGCTGCCCAGGACCTTTGGAGCCCAAAAGATCAATGAGTGAATACCAGATGTCCAATTTTGAGTTACTTGCTGGACTTCAGTTTTACTTAAGTGTGCCCGATTCTTCCCTTTTGAAATAAGACAGCACTTAACTTGTTTTGGCTTTTACAGGCGCCTACAGTTTAAAAGACTTTTAAAATAGACTTTGAACTTTTAAAATGTTTGAATTTTTAAGGACTGTGGAACTTTTAAAGTTGTACTGTTTATGATATAATATTAATATTAATATATCTCAGGGACAAGAAATGGGAAGGTTGTGGTTCAATAGTGATATGTTTGTGCATTAAGTTCACAAGGGGTCAATTATGCTGGATAGCTTTAGCTGTCATCTTGACACACCTGGGAAGTTGGAACCTCAATTGGGGAATTGTTTCTGCTGGAATGACCTTGTGGATGCATCTGTGGGGCATTTTCTTGATTGTTGAGTGATGTGGAAGGGCCCAGGGCACTGTAAGTGGTGCCACCCCTGGGCAGGTGGTTCTGGGTTATATAAGAAAGCAGGCTGAGCACAGGCCAGAGGAGCAAGCCAGTAAGCAACATACCTCCATGGTCTATGCTCCAGGTTCCTGCCCCGAGTTTCTGCCTTGATTTCCCTTGATGATGGACTGTGTCGTAAACCAAATAAACCCTTTCTTCTCCAAGCTGGTTCTGATAGTGTTTTCATCACAGCAACAGAAAGAAACTAGAACACTAAATAAAGAACATGTGGTCTATATGCACTACAGAGTTTTATTCAGCTATAAAACTGAGCTAAGTTATATCACTTGCATGAGAAAGGCTGAAACTAGAGATCATTCTGTTAAGTGAAATATGCCAGACTCAGAATGAATGACAAGTATTAAAATGTGGAATCTAGATTTATCCCCAGACAAAACACACACATACACCACACACACACACACACACATGCACATATACACATGCACACACACTTATATACATATATATATATATATATATATATACACACATACACACATACATATACATACTTGCACACACTGAAGTAGAAGGGGGACTCTTTGGAGGAGGGAGACAATTACTTGAAATGAAGAAGAGGAGCAGGAAGGGGAGGAGGACGAGAGCAGGACGTGGGAAGGGAATGAATAAATAACAGTATAGACACGTGTGGGAATCTGATACTAAAGCTCATTCTAAGACATGGAACACACTGGACACACTGGCCCACTTCGGAAACTATCCTTGAGGTAAGCAGTATCATAGAAAGAATTAAAACAGAATTACATGCTGTGTCACTCTAAAAGAAAGTATTGTCTTTTGAGGGAAATGCATGCAACTGTGGGTTCCATTGCACATGGTAGAAAGTGTGGGTATTTTCGTATTCCTTGGCAAGGTGAAGAACTTTATAATCCCAACAGCAAAGGAAGAGCATGTGGAAGCAATCAACGTGTCAACAATGTAAAAATCTTCTTTATTTCATAAGTCAGCATGAATTATATTAAAAGGAAAATAACAGGCAATAGAAACTGCACAAATGTGACAAGCAGATTAGTGAGCTCTAAGCATAAGAAATGGAATGTAAATCAATAGATGAAAAACAGTGGATCACCCAGGAGAAAAGCTCATGAGGTTGTGAATGGACAGCTCATTAAAGCAAGCACAAATACAAGCAGCACACATGCTAGCTAAACGTACCTCTCTCTGGAGGCTGGGGAGATGGCTCAGTGCATAAAATGCTTCCCATGCAAGCACGAAGACCTGTGTTCAGATCCCCGAAACACAAGGAACAGCCAGAAGTGTTTGGTGTACCTGTAATCCAAGCACTGGGGAGCTGGAGACAGAGAGATCCCTGAGGCTAACCTGCTGCCAATCTCCCAAAATTATGCAGTTAGTAAGAGACCCTGTCTCAAAAAATAAGGTGGAATGGTTGAAGATGATGCTTGATGTCATGTGCATACACACACACATACTCATATATACACACTCACACATATACACAAAATAGAACATAAAACTAAGTGTATCTATCTCTGTGTTTGAATTAAATACTTTTATTATGTTAATGACTACTTCCTCTGAGTCTATTTATAAAAATATATTGTGTTGTCCGCCCCCCTCGTGCAGTTACTATTTGTAATTAACAAATATGTGGAGAGATAATTCAAGATATTTAAATAGCTTGTTTCTCATTGTATTGAGGATGTCACTTTTACCCCGTGATGATTATTTTGGGTGGAAACAACGACTACTCTGGTGTTTCCTAAAAGAGGGTTTTCTATTTCTGTTCTTCCTTCTATGTCTATAATCTGGTTTGGGTTAAAATTGAGAGTTCTCCATCAGCTGCTTTTCTATTTTTGTTATTTCTCTTCCTTTTATTTTTTTTTTTTCCAGTTGAAAGATTTCTCCATCAGTAGAGTAGCCAGGCAGAGAGCAGAAGCATGTTAATCAAACGATCAAAGTTGATTTCATCAGCTACTGGTCCAGTCAGCTGCCTTCCCTGCTGTGACATACCAAGCACATATATCATCTCTGTCACCAATATGGAAGAGGAGTTGAATCAGGAGGAGGTCTTAGGCTCACAGAGCAAGATGCTGGACAGGGCAACTAGCCAGAACTCCTCTAAGTGGCCCGGGATGTAAGGAGCTCAAGGTCACCTGGCAACTCAGTGCAGTGGACGTGCGATTTTAAATTATATCCCCGACCAGAAAATGCATATTTAAAGGACAGTTAATGAGATTTCAGGGAAGTGAGCAGGCTGGCTGAGAGCACTGTATTGAAGTGCTGCTTTTTTTGTGGAATTTATACCAGGAGTGTGGCTGTCAAAGTGTTATCACTGGCAGAACTAATGTGGAGAAGAAAACAGATTCTTTGTACAAGTTTTGGATATTTGGGGGGGGGGGGTTTATTTTTATTTTACGTATATGAACATTTTGTAGGTATGTAAGTGTCCCTATGCGTGCAGTGCTCACAGAAGAGCCATAAGAGGGCATGGTATACCCGGAACTGGAGTTACAGATGTTTGTTAGCCACCATGTGGGTGTTGGGAAACAAACCCAGGTCTTCTACAAGAGCAGTCAGTGCTTTTAAATGCTGAGACATCTCTCCAGCCCCCAGGTTCTGCAACTACATAAGTCAGTAATTATTTAAGCAAGGAATGTTAAGAGAACACATGAACACGTGCCGGGTGCAGTGGGGCCTTGTAATCACACGGCCCTTCCAGTATTTATTTTATTGGCATGCCTCAAGATAGAGGCCCTAATGATAGAGTCAGTGTTTTCAGAAAACATATATGTTAAAGCCACATTAAAAATGTATTGCTGTATATTCATTGTACAGAATAATAGGGTATGACATTTTCATATGTTCATATAATGTCTTAAGATCATATTTGCTCCCCCTGTAATCCTTTCTTTTTAAATGTTTGGGAATATCATAGTTATATACAACGCTCTGTGACTCCATTTACCTCTCACCCACCCTTCATCCCCTCCCACTCCTGCCTGCCCCTGCCTTCCCAACTGGCCTCGTGTCCCAGCTTTTCTTTCATAGCTGTGGCATGTTCATGATTTTAATAGTCAACTTGTATCCAGAAGATGGTACCCTGCCCCACTCCTCTCCTTCCTGTAGTTTTGGTCTCCACAGGCCTGTCCATCTTTTCTGATGTTCCATAGGGCTTGGAGGGGCTAACGTGAATGTTTCATTTGGGGCCCAGCACACAGTAGTCACTTATTGTCAGCACTATGACCAATGATGGGTCCCTATAGAGTCACATTTTGTTTGTTTACAACTGAACTGTATTGATACAAAGACTTCCATACAGAGAATGAATATCTATCTAACTATTTATCTATCTATATCTATATCTATCTATATCTATATCTATCTATTTATCTATATCTATATCTATCTATCTATCTATCTATCTATCATCTATCTATCTATCTATATGATGTTTGGGAGCTTAGTAAGGGTTTATCCACAAGGACAAGCCCAGAATGGACCAAATGCCCCAACAGAACAATCATTTAAAAGAGAAAGTCATTGAGGCTGTTCCAATGGGTCTCACTCTAAAGTATTTGAATTGTAAGGTTGATGTGTTCAGGGGAGTCATTTTAATAAGTACAGTACACCTCAAGAAGAGAAAAAAGCTTTACTCAGGCTGTACCATGACTATGTTTAGCTATTTTAGACTCCTCTTGGTAGTGAAACCATCAATTTCAGGCCATGGTCTCTGAACACAGTAAAGATTATGAACTTCCTTACAGCTGTGTCTTCTACAGAAATAAAGTGGAATAAGTTCACAGTCATCAAGAAAATAAGTATTTTCTATTAATGGCAAAGAATCAGAATTAAAGTTTCATGATACAGATGCTGGTTTCAGTCCAAAGTATATTTAGATGATGTGCATCACTACATAGATTACAAGATAACAAGAGAAATTATAGACAATTTAGCAGGTAACAAGTGATAGAAAGATGGTCAATAGGTAATTGCATCAATTGATGGATGAATTGGTAGATGTATATGTGAATGGATGGATGGATGGAAATGATAGATGGGTGAGTGGATGGATGGAGGGATGGATACATAGGTATATAGATAGTTAACAGACAAATAATAGGTAATTAGATGACTAGATGGGTGGATAGATGGATGGATACTAGATAAATGATTAATTATACTTGAGATAAATAATTAGATGGATTGAAGTATAAATGGATGAATGAATGTTGGATGAATGAATAGGTGGATAGATAAGTGGATTGATAGGTGGATGGATAAGTGGATTGATAGGTGGATGGATAGATAGATGGATAGATGGATGGATAGATACTAGATAGATGATTGATGATACATGAGATGATAAATAAGTAGATGAATGGAAGGATAGATAAATGGATGAATGGATGGTTGGATAAATTAGATAGGTTAAGTGGATGGATTGATGGATAGGTGGATGGACAGATGGATGACAGATGGGTGGATAGGTGGATGATAGATGGATGGATAGACTGAAAGATAAGTGGATGGACAGATAGACAGATGGAAAGATGGACAGGTAAAGAGGCAGACAGACATACAAATGGATAATATTTAGTTTACAGATAATACACAAAGACAGCTGTGCCTCATTGCAGTGTTTGTGAAAGTTTGTGAATGAAAACCAAGCCTTTGGCCTGTTCAGTTCAGTCTTCTGAGTTCTTACTTGGGTCATGTGGATTCTGCATACAGATCTCACCCAAGGGGCTCATGCACAGAGGTAGACCAGGGTCTTTTTGCCTTCATTATCCTGCTTTCCTGTTGCATCGCCCCTCTAAAAGTCTTCAGTTTTCCAGGGGAAACTTAGACACACAGCTCAGTGCCTTCTGAACTATCTCCCAGAAAAAGAAAAAATAAAATACTTTACTCAAAGAGAGTGGAATCCAGAAAAGACTTTACAGCTCAGTCCACTGATGAAACACGCTAGAAATGGAGAACTGTGAAAGACCAATCTCTCTGAATCCCAGATGAAATCAAGAGGAAACCGGACCTTTGTGCCACTGTGTCTTGCCAGGGACATGCCCATCTTGAATATCAGAGGGGAATCTTTGCCTGTAAAATCTTAATTTCCTTGAAGTAACCATGTATATAAATAAACACAGACACCAATTCATAAGTAAAGGTAAAGAAACTCAATACCTTCATATTCAGGTGTTTTTCAATGTTGTTGCCTTCTTATCTTGCATAGGAAAAAAAAACTTGAATTAAGACAAACCAACATTGATCCATCCCGGTGGGGAAGGGAAGTCTTATGCTCGTCATTTATGGTTTTCCTCTGCATTTGTTCTTTTAAGTATATGACTATATTTGAGTGTGTCTATATTTATCTATATGTGTATATTTGAAGTGTATGTGCAGGTGTGTGTGTGTGTGTGTGTGTGTGTGGTGTATAGCTGGGATTATTCAGTGGCCAGAGGAGGATGTCAGATGTCCTGCTTTGTCACTCTCTATCTTATTCCCTTGAGACAAGATCTCTTCCTGCACTGGAAGCTAAGCTGATGGCTAGCAAGGCCCAGCCATCTTCCTGCCTTTATCTCCCACAATGCTGGCATCATGCTCAGCTTTTTATGTGGGTTCTGGGGATTTGACCTGAGATCCTCATGCTTGAATAGCAAGTGTTCTTAGCCCCAAAGCCACCTCCATGGCCCTATATACTTCTTTTTTCTAAGATTTTCTAGATCAAATATTATTCTTTCTTATAATCAGAAAAACACAACCTTTTGTTAACGTGATTAGAGCCATATGAGGAGAAGGAAAACAGAGATGAGAGAAGTTGCATCTGGAGAAAGTGGGGTTAGTTCAAGAGACAGTCACCCATCCGTAGTCTACACACTGGAAACTTTTCTTTGAGAACATTTTGATCTTTGGAAACCTCGAGAGCTGCACCAGCCTTGCAGAGTCCTATTTCCGGATTCTGTCACAGCCTAACCTTCCTTCACTGTGGCACCTCAGACAATTTATGACTTCCTGTGCATATGCACAGATATAAAATAAAACAAAATTGCTCTTTTCTTTGGAACATCTGTCTCCCTTATGTGGCAGTTATTGGGCAATTTCCTGAAAAATTTATTAGTAAACCAGGACAAAGAAAAGAAACCTCAGAATAAGCTGTGGAAATTGCAGCATGTGAGCATGACTGAGACACAGCAGGCTCCTGGGACACTGGGATGCTCATGGGACTATTTAAGAAGGGCTCCCCACCTTTCTGCAGAAATCCGAGCTCACTTTTTGCCTCAGCCTTTCAGGATGGGAGACCAAGCTCAAGACAGTATGTTCTAAAACACTGGTGAGCACCGGCTCATACTTGGAGATTTTTAACATTAAGATATCTACCTTCTTTCAAAAACTGTCAGTTAAATTGATATTTTCTTCAAGATACCATAATAGGTGCCAAGTTAAAAGACAAGTTTCTGTAAGAAATTGCTCAGTGTCCTCAAGATTTCACTTTGTTTGACAGAAATTAAAGAAACTACCTAGGAAGAACTGGCTATTTGAAAAAATGGAGTGCCAGATGGCTCTCTCCTTCCCTCCTTCCTTCTTCCTCCCTCCCTCCCTCCTTCCTTCTTTCCTTCCTTCCTCCTTCTTTCCTTCCTTCCTTCTCCCTTCCTTCCTCCCTCCTTCCTTCCTTCTTCCTTCCTCTCTCCGTCCTCTCTATCCCTCCTCCCTCCCTCCCCCTCCCTCCCTTCCTTCCCCTTCCCTTCCTCTCTTTTTCTTTCTTTCTTTCTCCCTCTCCCTCCCGCCTTCTTGCCTTCTCTTCTCTCCCTTCCTCTCCCTCTTCTTTCCCTTCCCCTCTCCCCTTTTGTTCTTTGCTTACTGTTCTAAATCAACAATGAAGAATAATGGAATTTTATTAGTTAATATTATCTTTTTTTTTTTTTTTCAAATTTGCCAGAAGCAAGGATAATAAATTTAGGCTGTGAACAGAAAAGCTAAAATTTGTCATGTTGTTCTTGACATATTGTGGCACCCTGGGTCACCGCCATATCTCTGCTTTATTACTGTCCACAAGTGTTACAGAGCTACTGTTGTGGCTTAGTATATCTTAACCAGTCAGTCAAAGTCAAAATGGAGAAAAAAACATCCCATGGCTTCCCCTCATTGCTTTTGAGGGTCCAACGCACAATGATGCAGACGGCATGATAAAGCTGTGATGTTGGTGCTCTTCGGGTGACAGGTTGAGAAGGGGCTGCCAGAGTGAGAGATACAGGAGCCTGTCCTCCTCCATTCCCCACACAGGTACCCAGACAGGCTGGATTTCCAACTTCGCTAATATGGCTGTGAGGTCAGAAGCAACCGGACAAAGCTGATCTCGGTGTTTTCATATTTTTCTCCATTGAGGGACATGAGTAATTTCTTTTTCCCCTAAATACATAAGAAATAAGGCAAAGACACCTCTTTAACATTATATTTTTATGAAGTTCTATGTGATGGCATTTTGTAACTTCTTTACAAACAAGTTCCGCAGCCTTCTCCAAGCACAGCTTCTGTGGACACAGGAATTATGACCCAGTCAAAGAAAGCAGGTTGCAGCTCCCTACCATGATAGATTTTTCGAAGCTCTGAGAGATGCAACTGTGGATTTTTGTCCTAGCACAATGAAAAACAAAATAAAAGTCCTTTCACTCCCTGGGCTTAGAAAGTGCCAAAGTTATTTGTCCTGAGGTGTCTGATCTGGAAAACCTGCCGGCTGGGGGGCAATTCAGTGCTTTGAAGATTTCATTGTGGTGCGCTGAATAAGCCATAATATAAAGAATGCGGGAACAAGTTGGAAAACTTGCAGCGTATAAACTTTTACTGAACTAAGTCCCTTCATTAAGTAGAAGTAGTACCTTTGAACTACTGGGCCAACACCTGCATAGTAATAAGCTTCATGTGGATTATAACGTTTCTATTTGATGTTTAATGTTTCTTGGAATAGCCCGGCACATCTTAAGAATCTGACTTCGGTGAAAGCTGGGGTGTTTATAGCAGCCTAGCTGGAAGCCATGCGCTTGGTCTGCTCAGCTTTACACTGGTTCTGCTGCTCTGGGGAGTGAGACTTCGGGCCCTGGCAAAGAACTAAGAGGAATTTTGTTCAGCCTCCGCGCGTGCTGCCTGCTCTCGCAGATGACTGGGATGGTGCTCAGAACAGCCATTGCTCACGGTTGTCGTTTCCCTTGGCGAAGGCGGAAGTTGAAGGGGACAAAAGGCTCTGCCATTCCTGGAGCTGACCCAGTGCTGGGAAGCACAGGCCACCCTCTAGGGTTTTCACAGCGGCACTCTGCAATTTAGAATGCTGAAAAAAAAAAAAAAAAGCCTTTGGCAGAGGGCTGGAGGGAGGTGCACTTGGCACTGAGAGTCACAGCCGAGCAGATGGGCTCTCCCCGTCTAGACAGAATGGTACTGTCCCAGACGGAAAGGTCTCCCAGGCCAGACAGTCCTGGAGCACCGTGCTGAGGGGCGCTGAGGCCCCAGAGAGGGAGGAAAACAAGAGAACAGCGCCATGTCCTCGGCTGCAGGGTAATTAGCAGGGTGGGCTGGCCCCGTACTTCTGCTGTGTGTGTGTGTGTGTGTGTGTGTGTGTGTGTGTGTGTGTGTGTGTGTGTCTGTGTGGCAGTGTGGCTCTGTAGTTCCTTAGGTACAGATTTAGCCCTAAGCTCTGCAAGACAGTATTCCACCTGGGTTTTTGAATGGTACTCTGTAAAAGGTAAATCATTCTGCACCTGAGAGTACTCCTAAAGGAAGATGAAATTCTGTTCCATAGTTTATTTTAAACATCAGGTTTCAAATAAAAAAGCTCAGAATCCAGACAAAGATTCAGACAACACTTAAGTTTCCTTGGATTTCATGTTTAAACGGATGGATATTAATGGGGAGCATTATATCTTCAAGACAAGCACCAGCTTGCTGGTAGTACATTTAATTTTTGTGGATCTTGATTTGCAAAGAACATAGGGAAAAATAATTTGGTCCCTTTCACTGCTCCAAATGACACAGCAACATGTACCTGTCTTAGAACAATATATACCAGGTACTGATTTTCACACAGAGTGAAGACATCTCAGTGTGTTTCAGTGTTTATTCCAATTGGTGTCTAGGTCTTCTGCTCGTAGACCAGAGCAATTAATTGCTTTTGTCTAGAGGTGATGCAGATTTGAAAAGCAGGGCCTGAGTTGTGGCATGGAGGTCAGCCAGTGTACTGAAGACCTATGTGCACTGCTTGGCACGAAACAATGCAGAATGTTAACATGGAATGTAAATATTTCTGCCTCTTTTACTTCAAGGTGCCATTTCAAAATATTAGTAGGTGAGTCTTCTGAAGGGGGCAT
This sequence comes from Eospalax fontanierii, assembly GCA_035773235.1. Taxonomy (NCBI): domain Eukaryota; kingdom Metazoa; phylum Chordata; class Mammalia; order Rodentia; family Spalacidae; genus Eospalax; species Eospalax fontanierii. Next base: position 43,769,537 of record CM069524.1, read on the forward strand.
TTTCAGAACTTCATCCTATTTAAACTGCTGTATCGTGGAAGGTGTGAGTAGCTGCAGAGCCAGCCAGAAACCATTCTGTTGCACTCTACTTTACGTCCTGTAAAGGAGGAAGGCGTGACTGACCTGTCAGAGACAGTATTTGCCTCTCTCCCAGGAGTCCTGATGTCTGTGACCAGCACATCCAGGTTAACATGACAATGGTGCTTCACTCTGAGTGTCTGATTGGGTCTCTGTCCTCAGTACCCATCCTGCTCTGCTCCTCACAAGGTCAAGTTGAGAAAAAGATGGGGCTTTTCCCCATGCAACTGAACATACCAAAGGCCCCAAGCAGTGCCTGGCTACCAACAATGGCTGAGGGTCCATGTTAGTCTGTGTTTTGTACACTTTGTCTTTTAATTTTATGCCTGATACATAATCTAAGATCGCTGTTGAAAAAATATCAAGATAGGTCACTAGAAATAGGAAAGGCATGAAATTCAAACGAGGAACAGAAAGAAAGCCTCCACACAACAGGCAATAGGCACAAACTGCCAGAAGCAGCTGTGGCTCCAAAATCGTTCATAGGTTTGAAAAGGATAAAGCTCATTGTTAAAAAGGGCTGCAAAGTTGCTGCCTTCGAGTTTTGGCTAATAAGAACTTAAAACAACATGATACCGTGTTTATGAATTTTAGAAGGGTTTCTTTTAATGCAATAGAAAAATATCCATCATAAAAATAATTTACTACAGAGAGGAAACTATTCATTTGCTACGTAGCCCTGTGGAAATATTGGTCATTTCTCTGTGTCTCAATGTCAAAATAATATTTTTTCTCAAAAACTAAAAGCACATGTTGCTATGCAAGAAAATATAAAAGCCAACTGGAATCAAAGTAAAATCAGTTCTTTGTCTATTTGTTTTTTCTAAAGTAGCTCTACAGTTGAACAGAGGCATGGATTTGACATACGTGTGAAAATGGTGACAGTGGGTATTTTGGTAAGATGTGATTTACTAACCCCCACCAAATTCCCTGTAGTCACACACACACACACACACACACACACACACACACACACACACACACAGCTATTCAGGTAGGACTGGGGTTTCTCACCCATTTGCTGTCTTCCATGCTGGGATTTCATCTGGCTTGAGTTCACATGGGATTTGTGCGGCTGTCATTACTGTGGTGTGTTCGTATGAGCAACTGTCCAGGTATTTGGGAAAAAAAAATTGCAGGAAAATGGATGGAACTGGAAACAATCACACTAAGTGAGGTAATCCCAACCCAGAAAGATGAATGTCATGTGTTCTCTCTCATAGCATGATGCTACATTGAAATCTTAATATACATGTTTCATTTTGAATATCCAGAGATGTTAGGAAGCCACGAGGAGGACTGTCCTTGGACGTAGAACACGGGGCTATAAAGGAGGAAAGGGAAATAATAGAGCAGGAAGGGGGTTACTAGGGTGAGGAACGAGACGGCAAGTAGAAGAGGGGCATGGGAAGGGGTCACCAACAGCAAAGGCCTTTAGAACAAGCCATATGGAAGCCTGCCACCATAGAAGCTCCCTAAAAGTATATATGCATTATAAAAAGAGAGTAACAGGAATTACCTAATAACAGGGAGATATTGCTCCTTCTAGACATTATAAGCATGAAACGTAAAAGCCCAATGGCAGGAATGAACTCCTCTCTAGAAAGCTGTTGACCACGGGTCCTACAGACCCTCAAACAATACTAGCTATTGCCCCTGCTCTTGTTACCCACCAGAACTTCACGGGCAAGACCTTTTTGCTGAAGATACCACATATATGAACCATAGACCAAAGGAGAAGAAATCAAAGCTGGTGCTGACTTCAAAGCCTCATGTTCATGGTTAGCTCTCATAGTGCTGGATGCTGCTATGCATGCTGCCTGAAGAAGTATTTTTCAAGTTTTAACATTGGCAGTTGTTACTTTTCTGTTGCTTTGACAGAAACACTGACCACAGCTACTTATAGAAGGACGAGTTTATTTAGCTTACAGTCCTAGAGGGATTAGAGTCCGTCATGGATGAGAGGCATGGTAGCAGGAGGTGGTCAGAGGAGAAAGCAAAGCAGTCACATCTTCAAGCAGGCACAGTAACTAGAGAGCAATGGAAATCCAGCAAGGCTTAAGAACTCTTAAGCCCTGTTCCTAGTGATGCAGTTCCTCCAGCAAGGCCACAAGGCCACACCTCTTAAGACCTCCCAAAACAGTTCCACTGACTGGGGACAAAATATCCAAATACTTGGAGCCTATGGAGGGCATTCTCATTCAAACCAACACACTCCACATTCCTGGCCCCATAGGCTCATGACCATATAAAATGCAAAATATATTTAGTCTAATCTTAAAAATCCTCACAGTCTTTACCAGTCTCAATATTATTTAAAAATCCAGAGTGCAAAGTCTCTTCTGAGATTCAAGGCAATCTCTTAACTATAAGCTCCTATAAAATCAAAAGACAAATTGCATCCTTCCAACATACAATGGAACTGAATACATATTCTCATTCCAAAAAGGAGGATTGGGGGCTTAGTAAGGAAATACTGGACCAAACCAAATACCAGCAGGGCAAACACCACATTGGTCAGCTTCCCCCACATTACCAGCAGCTTTTCTATGCTGTGGCTTTCTAGGAGTGGAAAACCCCTCTAGCATTTTACTTTCACAAGTCGGAGGCTTAGCTGGGTGTGGTCTTGTCCTGAAGGCACTCTTTCCATTGTTTAAGTGCAAATCTCTAGGCCTCTCCTTAATTGCTCTAATCTCCTTATCAAAGGGAGCCTCTTCTTTAACACAAGTCTTTGCCCCAACATTAATCTTCCTAGTGTTCTTTTTCAATCCAAACTGTAGATTCTGCATTCTTTTTCAGCCCCATTTGTTCTTTTTCACTGTAAATCTGCATAATATTCACCATTAATAGCCACCCCACCATTTCTATGTTTAGGCTCTCTTGAAATTTCCTCCACCAAAGAAATTAGTCCATTGCTTTTCAACTTAGCCTCAGGTAAGTGCTTAGGCTGTGGGCAGACTCCAGCCACACTCTTAACCAAAATATCTCAGTTGCTACTTAAATCCTTATTTTCCTCTGGAACTGCTTTTTCTCTTAACACTATTTCCTACCAGACTCTCACCAGAAGGATTTGTTAAGCTTTACTTACAGCATTTAACAACTTTTTTAGTCCAAACTTCCAAAATCTTCCGCATCCTCCCCAAAGCCTGTATGGTAAGGTTTTGCACAGCCAACAGCCCACTCTCTGGTACTAACTTCTGTCTTAGTCACTTTCCTGTTGCTGTGATAAAACACCATGACCAAGGGAATTTGTGAAAGGAAGAACTTATTTAAGCCTGTGGTTCCAGAGAAATTAGAATACATCATGGTGGCAAGGCATAGTGGCAGAGGTGGCTGAGAAGGCGTGGTGGCAGAGGTGGCCAGAGCAGGAACAGAAAGCTAAGCACTTACCTCTTCAAGCAGGCACAGGAAACAGAGAGAAACTGGAAATCCTGAAAAGCTTAAGAACTCTCAAGTCCTGTTCCCAGTGCTAAGATTCCTCCAGCATGGCCACACCTAAGACCTCCCAAAACAGCACCACCAACTGGGAATAAAATGTCTAAATACTTGGAGCCTATGTGGGACACTGTCATTTAAATCACCACAGCAATATACTCTGTGGATTTCAAAACAATAAACATAATTTCTTATCTGTAGACAAAGAAAGACTGAGTTCTCCTATATAAGCATAGGACTTCTTTGCAAATTCCTTCTAAAACCCCCACTTTCCTTGAAGGCCGGGTGGTCATAGTTCTCTGGGTATCTTCTTGGCACTGGAATTTACTGTCTTTCTTATGCTCTGAGATTTATCATCTCTCCCTAGAAAGTGGCTGTCACATCAGACTCATTCCTCACCTCATTACTAACAGGGTTGACCTGTTAAATCAACCCATTGCACAGCACATCCCAGGGCCTGATGAAGCCCATAAGACATAGACACCTTACTCCAGCTACCTAGATAGAATTCATCTGTGTGACCCCGACCTTCTTTCTGTCCTGTGTTTGCATTGGGTTTTCTGTACAGTCTATGACTTTAGTAAGAAATCTAAGACTATCCTGACTCCCTCTCTGCCTGTGTGCCCAGCTGTAACGTACCCTATCAAAGGTCAGGAGGCTTTTTGCCCTTCATCTGACCCCCATTTTCCTAGTTATCTCTTTTCCAGGTGGCCAGGGTCATTTTTTAAATTCATTTTTATTTTATGTGTATGAGTGTTCTGCTTTCATGTATGTAAGTGTATCCTGTGTATAATGCCCATGGAGACCAGAATAGTGTCAGATCCCCTGGAACTGGAGTTAGGGAGCATTGTTAGTTGCCATATGGGTATTGGCAACTGAACCTGGGTCCTTTGCAAGAGTAGCCAGTGCTCATAACCACAGAGCCATCCCCTCAGCCACAGGTTGATTTTTAATTTAAAAATCTAGTCCAATTGTGCCTTTTCTCTGTTTTGAATCTTCCAGTATCTCCATATTTCCCTGAGATAAAATTGAACTTTACAGTCCAGTCAGCCAGTTTCATGATCCATTGCCACGTGTGATTTCGGAACACTGCCTTGATGTTTCCTTAGTGAGCCCAACTTTTCACACCTCTTTGGTGTTGAGCATACAGTTTTTGCTTCCCAGAAGGTTCTGATTTCCTAAACCATCAGAACAAGCTCCCATCTCTTATTCACCTGCTGAGGAAGACTCCCTTGAAAATGACAAACCAATCAGGACCCTCTGCAGAGGCAAGCTCCCTATTGATGAGAAAGAGGTTATGTTCTCAGAAGTGCATTAGTGTAGGAAATTTCATCATTGTGTAAGCATTATGTGTGTGTTGAAGTGGTTCGTGACTGGGGAGCAAGGGCTGTCATTTATTTTCCATCTTCAGAGTCTTTAATCTAGCTTCTCACATTGTTTCAGATCAATCATGGGATATGGGCTAATATTACTTAGCACACCATCAATGGATTTTGTAGGCTTAGGAGTCATGATGAGCAAAGTGACATGAGATTCATCTGAGCCCAGGAGAACATGGTGAAGCATGAGACATGGTAGAACCCAGGAAACAGGAGACACATGAGGTGCTGCCAGGTCCTGGGGCCTACTACTTTATACAAAGCCTTTTCTTTTTAAGTAGAAGTTTACTCTAAAGTAGAAATAGAAATCATAGTATATGAAATGTAGAAATCAGGAAAATAATCATTCATCATTGTCATGTGCTATATGCTGTCCATAGCTGAGTGTGCTGTTTCTATCTGATTGACAAAGCACCTGCATCACCACAAACTTGTGAGTTTAAGTTTAAAGGGGCCTGTGTCTAAGGTTGTAGGCATTGGGAAATGCATTGAATGTATATGGAGCTCCTGGGTGGGAGGCCTCAGGGGATTTGGGAAAGCACAGTTCCTACAAAGGCTCAGGCTAGAGCCCTGACCACAGGCCTTCTTCAGGCATGACCTTATTCTCACTGCTTAGCTTCTCTGAGTCTCCATTTCTACAGCTAACAATCACACCTGAGAGATGGGGGAGATGGCTCAGTAACTAAAATTCTTGCTGCACAAGCATGAGGACCTGTTTGATTTCCAGAACCTCGGTTTCAAAAATGGGTGTGAAGGTACACGCCTATAATTATAGTGCTGGAGAGGCTAAGATGGACAGGTGCCTGGAGCTTGCTGCCCAGCTTCGTAGCCAAATCATCAAGCTCCAGGTGAGAGTGAAAAACCCTTTCTCTAATAACAAAGTGGAATGTGACTAAGAAAGACATCCAAATCTATTCTTTGGCCTCCACATACACACATGAACACACACTCACATGCATGCATACATACATACACATCACATATATACACTCATGACTGCACACACACTCCAACACACATGTATACATGTGTGTGCACACACTTATTAACATACATGCAATATATACAAACATATGCACTCACACACATGCCTGTACACATACATGCACACATACACACATACATTATATCTAACCTGGATCTTTTCTTTATAGTTCCTATGAAGATAGTGGCTCCTGGGGGAGGGGTGTGAGCCTTACTCTGTCAGTTTCCCTGGGAAGCTGGTCTCAGATCAAGAATTTCTCATTCTATTGGATCAAAGTGTTTTTCTGTCAACTACCAGCTTGAGTGAATTTTTTTTGGTGTCTTTTTTTTTTTTTAGGAACAAATCCTCTCTGTGACTTACTCTTCATCTAAACCTGGCATCGTTTTAGATTGTTATAATATCTACTTCTTTTTTTTACTTCATATTAATTATCTGAGTTACCTTGATACATTTTAAAACTAAATCAATGTCTAGAAACAGTGAGGAAAAATATTGAACCAGTGTCTCTTTCTTAAAATCTTAATAGTCATCTCAAGAATATCATCAGTCCAAAGCTTCAGCTAAGTTTAACATTTCTTTTCCTTTGAGGTGGGTCTGCTCAACATTTAATTACCAATAATTGCCTAGCAGGGAGAATGGTACAAGACATAAATATCAATAATTAGTAATTGTGTGAGATAGTTTAATTCTTTCCTTTGGAGAAATTTATTTCTGCCATTTCTCTAGCACACAGTGCTTGAAATATGAGATAATGGTTTCTTATTGATTTTTAGTGGAACATTGAAGATGTACAAAATATATTTCCATAACTTTGATGGTCATGGGCTTGAGAATGTATTGATTGGTGAGATGTGATACATTTGTTTGTTTAGAATGTGATCATCATGAAAAGAAAGAATGTTCTACAGCAGACCATGTGGCGTGTGCATTAGAGAGGGAGACCTGTGGCTCTGATGCCAGCAAAGCCCCATGCAGTTGGGTTCATAGCACTGTGCAGGCCTGCGTGACTATCTGACCCTCTCTGGCCAGCCTTTAGAATGTCACACCCTCAGCCTTCTCCAATATGAACTGCATAAAGGAGAAACCACCCCTTACTGTATGCATAGAAGGAGACAGAAGAGTACAAGACCATGCTCTGGTTTTAACAACAGGTAGCCAAGAAACTTTGTAATCAGGGCCACTTTGAGAGAAGTGATTATTCCTAAAAGGCATCTCAGGGCTCTTCAGAAAGGAATCATCATTTCTTGTGGAGATAAGAGAGGTCTGAAAACTTCATTGAGGTGCAAATGGTGTTAGTGAAAATTGGGGTATTAATTTATTTATCAGAAAACCCTCTCAGCCTAGATCAGTCAGTTCCAAGGATTTTTTTTTTTCATATCTGAAGTACCTGGATCACAATAGGCTCAATCCAGTTATTGTAGCCATCTTAGAAAGCAAATGAGACTGAATGCAGTCCATCCCATCAGCTACTTGTGGTATTGATCTGAGAACGGCAAGCACTAAGCTAATGGAGCCCAGTCAGCAAGGCTGCTCCTGGAGGAAGTGGCTTTAAGCCAGATCTGACTGGCTGTTCTCTCCCTGCCTCCCCTTGCTGTACACTCATGGTGTAAAGGACAAAGATTTGGGCGAGGCAGGATCTGTGTCACCTTGTTTGTAAATATCAATTCCTGGTAACTAATATATCTAAATGGTGAAGGTACGACAAGGTACTTTTTAGATCCAAACATAGAAGAATACCTCTTAAAAATGAAACTTAAATAAGAAAAGACTTTTTAAATGGGATCCTCCAAATACTGATTGTTAAACAAATGATAAGTTGGACTATATTAAAGTTAATAAGCTCATCTCCTCACAGGAGAGCATTAAGAGAACAAAACCCCAGAGAAGAGAAAGATGTTTACACACACATTTCACAAAAGACTGCACGAGGAAAATGTGAACAAGTCCTGGAAATCAGCAAGAAACAGTCTAATCCAAAAGATAGGTTAAAAGGTGCTGTAAGTCATGTGGTAGAGGTGTATCCAGCCACTAAACATACACATAAAGAGAGGGAATCGCTTCCTTGGTCAGGGGCAAATGCAAGACCTGTGCTCACCACCAGAAAGACAAAGAAATAAAAAGGAGTGTCTGTGAAAATGCCCAATGACCCAACCCAGTGTAAGATGGGGTCTTCACTTTGGGAAACTCTTCAGATAACTTGTCAAAGTAGAGATACACAGGTGTTATCAAAGCCTGGTTGAGTTCTAGACGTAAACCTAACAGAACGGTAGACATAAATACACGTGTGCATGCACACACACACACACACACACACACACATACACATACACCGCAGTATCGATGTGATGTTTATCTAGAATGCTAACGTCATTGGAAGATAAAAATGCAATGCTTCATAGTAATAATCTCACTCATCAAGGCCCAGAAGGGGTAACCTAAGTGTGAGGAAGGCATGTGATAGAATATGATGTGGCAAAGATAGAGTGAAGTCACAATTGAGTTCAAGAGCATGTGAGAGTCTTCATGAGCACCCCATGCATCTAAATAAGTCCGAAACCCAAGAAGTCACCCTGCCCTTCATGCCCTGAGTGCAAAACCCTCAGGTAAGCAAAGTCTTCTACCAAGTCAGAAGGTATTTTTAAAAACTTGCTTTAGTGACTTTCTTCTTGTTGATCAACATCTGTGTCCTGGTGAGCTCCATCCCAGGGCCTTTCCTTCTGTTCAGACCTGTGTATGTGCATGTGAAACATGACTCCAATACCCAGCATAGCTCTCCTGTGGTGTCTGGGACTGACTGCACCAGGATTTTGTACATGCTGAGAACTTACTCTACCCTGGGCTACACTCCTAGCCTTTGGTTTTGGGAGACAACATCTCCAGGTGAGCCTCAAAACTGCAATCCTTCTGCATCGGTCTCCCAAATGCTATGATTATTAGTGTGCATGTTTCACCATGCCCACCTGGTTGTATTTTTTCTTTCTTTTCCCTTTATGTGTGTGATTTTTTGTGCATGTGTGTGTGCATGTATGAGTACATTTATGTAGGGGTAGTGTGCATGTACCTGTGTGTGTGTATGCGTGTGTGTATGTGTGTAGACCAGAGTGATTGACCCCTGCGTTGTTCATCCTCAAGTGCCATCTGTTTTGTTTTTGAAGAAAAGGTCTCTCATTGTCCTGGAACTCACCAATGTAAGCTAAGCAAGCTGGTCAGTGAGCCCCAGGTTTCTGCCTGCCTCTACCTCCCCAGTACTGAGATTACAAGTGACTCTACTGTGCTGGCATTTTTACTTAGGTTCTAATGATAAAATTCAGGTCCTCGTGCTTTTATAGCAAGCACTTTATTGACTAAGGTATTGTCTCAGCCCACTGTATACAACTTAAAAAAAAAAAAAACGTTTGTGTGCGTGTTTGTATGTGTGTTGTGTATATGTACGTTTGTATATATGTGTGATACATGTGCATATTTGTGTGTGCACATGCTGCTGTACACACCTGTGGAGGTCAGAGGATAATGTCCAGAGTCAATCGTCCTCTTCCAGCTTGCTTGAGCAGGGTCTCTTGTCACTTAGTTACTGCTCTGCATGCTCCAGAATAGCTGACCCAGAACTTGCTGAGGATTCTCCTCTCTTTCTCTACCCTCCATGCCAGCACAGGTTGCTGGGATTACAGATGTGTGCCACCACACCAGGCTTTTACATGGGTTTCAAGCATCTGAACTCAGGCCCAAACTCAACCTTGTATGGTAAGTTCTTTGAGTCATCTCCCCAGCCAGCCCCTGCATACAATTCTTGTAGCCACTGTTTATGAGGTCCGTGTGTCCATTTCGTGCTCTTCTCCAGGCACAGCCCATGTTGATTTGGGCTTGACTCCATGACTCTTGCATCAGTGCACAAAGAGAGCCGCTGGACCTGACAGAACTTTGCCACCAGCGCTTGGTAGTGGGTGTCACTAAGCACAAACATGTGGACTTGGATAGGGAACCTCTTAGCACCCTCCCATAGGGAGCAGCATCACAACAGGTCTAGTCACACTGGGGTTTAGTCACTGATTTAAATGCGTAGCAGGATGAAAAGGCAAAAGAAAGATTCCAGGATCAGGATCCCAAGGTCAGGATGCCAGCTCCACAGCTCTGTGACTCTAGGCAAGTGACCAGAGAGCCAGGAACCCCATTTCTCAACTCTGAAAAGAGGATGCTGAATCCCATTTGTAGGAAAATCCATGTGAAATATTTATCATGGGACAGAGCTATATGGGTGCTCCATGAGTGGGACGGACTTTCAAAGGAGTCAGCTTCTTACTGTGGCTCGAGGTCCAGCCCCATCATTCACTGATCTGTGTTTTACGCTGGGGAGGTCCAGACTCATCATTCACATGTTTCATACTGGGGAGGCTGAACCCCATCACTCACTGGCCAGTAATTCACACAGGGGAGGTTCAGCCCCATCACAGTCAGTGTTTTACACTGGAGAGGTCCAGCCCCAACACAGTGTTTCATACTGGAGAGGTCCAACCCCATGATACAGTGTTTCACACTGGGGAGGCTGAGCCCCATCACTCACTGGTCAGTGCTCCACCCTGGAGACAGCCAGCCCCATCACTGTCAGTGCTCCACACTGGGGACATCCAACCCCATCACTCACTGGCCAATGTTTCACACTGGGGAAGTTCAGCCCCATTACTTACTGGCCAGTTTCATACTGGGGACATCCAGCCCCATCATATCAGTGCTTCACACTGGGTAGGTTCAGCCCCATCACTCAGCAGTCAATGCTTCATGCTGTGCAAGTCCAGGCCCATCACTCAGCAGTCAGTGCTTCATGCTGTGGAGGTCCAGGCTCATCACTGGCCAATGTTTCACACTGGGGAGGTTCATCCCCATCACTCACTAGTGCTTCATGTTCCTGTCTCAATCACTGGGGGCAGCCTGTCACTTCCAGAACACAGAATGATGAGTACATTCTTTTTTCCTACCTGGAAGCCTCTTTCATTTATTCCTTAGCCTTGCCCTAATGCCAGCCATTTATACCAACTTCTGTCTCTGTGTAGAGCTATTTACAGGCACTTTCAGCACTGAGACCCTGTTAGAGCCTGTCCTGAAGTTTCTTGCCTTGCACTGAAGTTGTCTTGCTGGATCTCTTCAGATATCTAAGAGTGGATAGCTGATGCATTAAAGCTTTGTGAACTGGCCATGCTTACGTTGGATCATCATTTCAACTAAAACTAGCTACAAAGAAGCAATAAGCATATTTCTTCTCCCTTGGGGTCCATTGGAAACATACCATGAATTGTAAGGATCTAGAATTTTTGTGTCCCCTATCTCAGGTCTCTTGTGCACCCATCTGGGCTAAGATATGGCATTCTAAGGGAGAAGAAGCAGAAGCAGCCACATGCCCTATGCATTAGGTTGTCCTTATTGTTGCAATAAAATGCCTAATAAAAACAAGAAGAAAGAGGGAAGGAAGGAAAAAGGAAGGAAAGTTTATTTCGGCTTACAGTTACAGGATACACATTCCTTAATGGCAAGGGGCATGGCTACAGAACAGTAGGCAACTTTGATGTTTACTGTGAGACGCCACATTACAAACTATGTCTTAACAAAAACAGCCTGACCCTTAGCATCTATTTGCAATTCTCAACTCTGAAAGGAGGATGCTGAATCCCATTTGTAGGAAAATCCATGTGAAATATTTGTAATGGGACAGAGCTATGTGGGTGCTCCATGAGTGGGACGGACTTTCAAAGGACTCAGCTTTTCACTGTGGCAAGAACAAACCCAAACTGCTGAGAACCTGTTCCTTCAGATTTCTCTGGGAACTGTGCTCTTGAACAAGGGCTAATTTTTCTTTTATTAAAACACTATATCCAGCATGAAATGGGGAAGTAAAACTTGGACTTTTATCTTATCAGAGAGGAATTTTATCCTTTCTGATCCCTAAACCTAGGCCAGCACAAATACAACCACAAACATGTTACCAATTTAACCCCACTTACTATTTGCAACACAAATGGGATAATCATATGTTTACTTTTTCGAAGGAATGTCTATTTTTAGTTCTTTCTTGAAAATGCAAAACACTCACACACATTTATACATTGTTCTGGAGTCAAGGGCAAGGAAGGGTCATTAGGAACTAAAGCTACATATACTTTAGGTCACAAGAGGGGATCAAGTCTCAGTGAGCTTGTCTACATTAGAAACAAGCTAAAGTAAAATTAACTTTTTAGTTGCAGGATAAAGTAAATGTCATTAGTCCTGAGTATGTCCATATTGTAAACATCATTCCCATAGGCAAGAGGTCACACTGAGGTCTCAGTCAGAGTCAGAGAGCAATGAACGCTGGTGCTCAGATCACTTTCTCTGTTTCATTTATCCCAGGACCCTAGCCCATGGAATGGCATAATCCATTCCATGGATGGGTCTTTCCACCTCAGTTAAACTAATCTAAAAACCTCCCTCACAAACATGCCCAGAGATTTGTTTCCATAGTGATTATACATCCCATTACTTTGACAATTAAAATTAACTATCATCCCATAAACAGTGGGTGGCTTTTATACTTGTATGTGTTCCGGGGATTCTGTCTGCATATCCATCCTGTGCATCCAGGTGAGATTTGCAGGCAAATGGGTGCTTGCTTAGTTTCTTAAAGCTTTTATCTCTAATATGGCATACTCTTATTTTACAGCTGGGTTCCCTAAAACAAATTTTACTTTAATGTATAAGTTCTCAAGAGTCACCTTCCTGAGGAGCATCCTCTGTTAACCATAGGCTCAGCCTAATATTGCAATATTATAATTGAAATATATGATATGATTTCCAGTCTAAAGGACTTGCAAACCAAAAAGAGCAGTTTTTCGTGGTCTTGAGGCAGAGGCAGTACCACAGTGACCACCACGATGGATTAGCCACTTTAGTAGATTAATAGAGATAATGCATACTTGACCTTTATGTTATAGTGAATGTTTTCGGCTATTGAAATTGTACTTTGAAAGATTCCCAAAGCTTTTAAGAACAATTAATTTACAGAAGAAAAGGAAGGTGCCCAAACCCAAAATAAAAGTCGTTATCTGATTTTTTTTTTTTTTATGGGAGAAAATGACACGGATAGGGGCAGAAAAAGGAACAAAACTGAATGTAAGAATTAATCACCGATCTCTCTAATTGTATCTCTTATCCCAGTCAAGGCTGGTCTTGTGTCTTCCCTCACAAGACTCGGTCCCCGATTTTGTCCAATTCCAAGCTTGCCTGCTTGGAATTCAGTAGTGCCAAGACTCCAGTTCTTTAGAGCAGGCCCGGCATGGAGGATGGAGAGCAGATTGGACTCCTGGGTCTCTGTGAGGCTCCTCAGGCAAGGCCTTAGGGCGAATCTTGACTCTCTATATGAAGATAGAGAAAGATTCCCTCCAGGTCTGCTGTGAATACTTCTGTGAAAGTCTACTCGCCAGGCAACCCCCAGCAAACACCAAGCAGCAGCTGGTGTTTACAAGGAACCTTGGATCTGCGCATCCTCTGTTTACCAGTGTGGAAACCAGGGCACAGAGGTTCCAGGAGACTTGCTTGGCCATGGTAGCAGAAACATTTTCCCTGAGTGTCACTCACTGTAATCTTTTGCTCATGTGGCTTCCTGTGAACTCAGCAGAGAAGGCAACTGGTGTCTGGGAAGGGATGAAGCCAGTATGGGGCCACTCAGGACAAGTTCACCCTTTACAGAGAATTACAAACAAGACAGAAACATCTTGGGAATGGCATCTTACTCTGAAAATGTCAGGTGGACCTAAAACTTGCCCACCTAATATTCCTTTTCTCAGAATGATGTTTACCGATCTGAAAGCCATTAGGAGCTCATCTGCCGAGAATAACAAAATATATTTAGAAACATAAAATATCATCGCTCAGAAGGATATTTCTAGAAAATCCAGCTCAGAATTAAATTTGGGAAATTAAAATGGTTCACCAATATTCGGATAGGCCTGGGAATGCAGTAAGAATGAGACAATTTCACTAAATGAAAACTGTCTTTGCTTCTCATTAAACCTCTTCATTTGCCATTTCTCCTCATGTTCCTTTAAATCACAGTGCGCATCATGAAACAGGCCCAGTGGCCCTGTCCCATGCTTGCTGTCCTCTTCTGTGAATAAAGTAAATCACACTGTTTGTTCATAGCCTTGCCAGGATGAGAACCCACTGTGTGCAGGGATGGCTGTGACCTCCAAGCAGCCACCCAGGCACATCCCACCTGCATTAGCCATGCCTTACCTGTGCAGCTGAACTTGCTCTTGCTGAAATCCATAGCTTCACTAGCTGTCCATTGTTTCCTTTGTGAGTTGAGAACTAACAGGAGACTCATGGCTAGTTAGTGTACTCTCTTCTGGGTGACCCAGGATTGCTCATGTATTCAGAGACCAGTTCCTGGTGTGGCTGAGATATTTGGATATGTGTCTGAGTCTTTCATGCTGATAAGGTGCTGGGAACTCTTTGAATAAATTATTTGGAACCTGCTTTTCCTCTCTTCCTGAAGATGTGTAATTGCTTGGTTCCTGCCCGTGCCTGCCACAATGGCTTCCTGATGGGGATATGTACTGCCCTGGGTACAGATGCTCTCCTGGTTTTTCTACGTTTCTGTTGAGTGTCCTTATGTTTTACTCGCTTCACTTGACACCCTCAGGCTTGCCCAGTAAGGAGTGCATTGCAGCGTCTTTCGGAATGCTTCCTTTCCTTTCCTGTACATCCTCGTTTTTCCTGTCTTGTATCTAATTTCAAGGTGTCAGAGACCATCTTCCTCATGTTTTAGTTGTGTCTCTTCTCACCCTGAGAAGTGGCTACACAGGACTGAAAACTTCTCTAGTCTGTCTATTCATGAGATCATATGATGGTTTGCATGAGGAATATCCCCCATGGGCTCAGGTATTTGAACACTTGGTCCCCAGTTAACGGTTCTATCAGGGGGAGTCATGGAACTTTTAGGACACGGAGCCTGGCGGAAGGCAGTATGTCACTGAGGGTAGGTTTTATGAAACATAGTCTCACCCCGCTTCCGGTTTGCTCTCTCTACTTCCTTGTGTGATTGAGATGTGGCTTCTCAGCCTCTTGTCTCCTGCTGCCATGCCTCCCCTCCCCCCATTTCAATAATCCCCCTGGAACTGTAAGTCAAAATAAACTGTTCCATAAGTCACTTTTGGTCATAGTTATTCCCCTCAGCAACAGAAAGTAACTAATTCAAAGGTTGGTACCAAGAGTGAGGTGTTGTTGTGAAGAAACTGATTGTTCTGTTTGGAGGAATGTAGAAGACTTTAGCACTTTGGACTGCAAAAATGGTTGATTGCTATAGCTGGAGCTTAATAGGGCATTCTAGTTGGATCCTGGAAAAAGACAATGGTGCTGAAAGTAATGCAGACTGTGGAGGTCCAGCCCAAGAGGTTTCAGAAAAAGCAAGGACTTTAAACAGCAACTGGACTGAAGTCTATTCCTGTGACATGTTGGTAAAGAATCTGGTTGCCTTCTGTTCTTGTCCTAAGAACTTGCCTGAGGCTAAATTAAAATGCAATGGACTGATTTTTGAGCAGAGGAACTTTCAAGGCAATATAATGTTGAATCTGTGACTTGATTATTACTAATAACTCTTACGCAGATCTACAATTAAAAAAATAGGGTGGAAAGAAATGTTTTTTTAAATGTACAGTGTGGAGAGAAAAAGAGCAGCAGGAAGCTTGATGTTACAGTCAAGGCAATGTGCTGGAAGAGAGGCTAAAACTGCTAAGGAGATTTAGTGATACTAAGGAGAGACCTCTGCTCCTCACTGGAATATGGGATGGGAACGGTACCCTCAGGACAAGTTCCCACCCAGTTCTCAGTTTGTGAAGGGAGAAAGCATAAAGAGGTTGCTTACTCCTGGAAATCAGTTGCTTCCACATCCACAAGCTGCTGCTGATGTGGTTCAAGAGGGTGATTAATGAGTGTATACCAAGCTGGCAGCTGCACTTCGCAGTGTCATCTTCATGGTACTGGCTTTAAAGACATGAAAGATGTGAGAGTGAGGGACTTGTGGGTTCTTCCTCTGCAGTTTCAGAGAGCCACTGAGGCCAGGCAAAACAAGACAGTTCTAAAGTCGCTGAGAAGGCTCTGAGAAGTCTAGAGACCTTGAGAAGCCATTGCATGAAGCTATGAAATCTGGGTTGCATCGGGAACCCCAAGGTGCTAGAGATGCCAGGATCCTGAGTCATCTACCAAGGAGAGCTATATACAGGGAGGGGAAGCGGTCCTAGAAGAGATGCGTACTGCGAGCAGCAAAGGTGGAGGGGCCGAGCCGCCTAAGCCCAGCACGAAGCTAGAGAATTTGGTGTTTTCCTTGCTGGGTCTCCGTCTTGCTATAGTCCAGTATTTCCTCACTTCGTCCCCTTTCTTCGTTTTTGAAATGGAAGTGTATATTCTTTGCCATTGTATCTGGAAGTCCATAATTTTTTGCCTTTTGATTTTACCAGGCGTCACATTTAAGAGATCCCCTTGAGAAGAGAATTTGGATTTTGGGCTTCTGAACAGTTTGAGACTTAAAGATTATGGGGACTTTTTGAAGACTGACTGCATTTTGTAAGACGAGCTGGGCATGCACCTATGAGCGAGCGTGGAATGCAGTGGTCTGAGTGAGAAATGTTCCTCGTAGACTCAGGAATTTGGAAACTTGGTTCCCAGTTGGTGATGCTATTTTATTTGGAGGAGGTTTAGGAAGTGCAGCCTCCCTGGAAGAATGTCCTGGGGGGGCCAGGCAGGGTTTGAGAGCTCACAGCCAGTTTGCTCTCTCTGCCTCCTCGTGCAGTGGAGATGTGATCTCCCGGCCTCCTGCCCTGCCACCTGCTTGGTGCCTGCTGCCCTGCTTTCTCCGCCGTCATGAACTCTCCCTCTGGAACTGAGTCAACATAAATTCTTCCAGAAGATGCTTGTGGTCATGGTGTTTTATCATGGTGATAAAAGTTAGTATATTTCGTGTCTGCCTATCTCACAAACATAGCTTATCTTGGGCCCTTTGGACTACTCTAAGAAAATGTCACAAATAGCAGAAACTGGTCTGGCAGTTCTGAAGTTTAAGGTCAAGTCACTAATAGAACTGGTGTCTGATGAGGGCCTGGTCCTCGGTTCAAAGTGATCATCTGGTCACCCTCTCCTCCTGTGCTGAGTAGTTTTGTCAACTTGATACAAACTAGAGTCAACCTGGGAAGAAGGAACCTCAACTGAAGAATTTTCTCCTTCAGATTGGCCTGTGGGCCTGTCTGTGGGGTAATTTCTTAATTGCTGGTTGCTGTGGAAGGGCCCAGCCTGCTGTGGGAAGTGACACCCCTGGGCAGGTGGGCCTGGGCTGTGTAAGAAAGGTACTGAGCAAGTTGGGGAAACCAGTCAGTAAGCAGCGTTCTCCATGGTCTCTACTTCAGTTCCTGCCTCCAGGCTCCTGCCTTGCCTTCTGTAAGATGGTTATAAACCCTTCCCTTCCCAATTTGCTTTTGGTTAATGTTTTATCACAACAATAGAAACCAAACTAGAAAATCTCCCTGGATAAAACGGGCAATGAGACTCTCTAGGATCCTTTGGGGGAAGATACTGGCTTCATTCTTGAGGGCTCCTTTCTCCTGACTGGCTTTCCTGTCCAAAGACTCATTCCCAACACCATTGCCTGAGGACTGGAATCTCAACTCAAGAATATTAGAAGGATGTATTTAAGCTAAGTGTTGTGGTACATACCTTTATTCCCAGCTCTCTGGAGGCAGAGGCAGGTGATCTCTGTGAGTCCAAGGCCAGGCTGGACTACATAGCAAGTTCTAGGACAGCCAGGACTGCATAGTGAGATCAGGTCTGAAAAAAAGAGACATGTTTCTTCCAGCAGAGCCAAGAACCTGACAGGTTTTAGAGAGGTGAACTTGAATGACAGAAGACGAGAGACATTTGGAAGTCTATGAAACTTTCTAGTCAACACTCTTTCCTTTGGATCTATAGCATTCGGTATTTGTGATGCCCCTGTTTTCTTATTTTCCTAGCACGTATGTATTGAGTTTGCTCTGTGCTAAGCCCTGCTCTGAGCACAAGGCTGCATCACACTCATGAAAATATGGGCTGACTATCTTCTTCCGACCTGGTGGTTGCTTCAGGGGACAGAAGCAGAGTCACAAAAAGAAAAGAAAACAAACATTAACAAAAAAACCCCAAACAACCAAAATATCAGATAATGCAGAGACTTTTTTTTGTTTTTAACAGTGATACTATTAGGCTTGAAAGTTGTCATAGAAAGTAATTTAGAGGCCAGGGAGATGGCTTAACAGGTCAAGTGCTTGCTTTGCAAGCACAAAGACATGAGTTTGATCTCCAGAACCCACTATACATACATACATACATATATATATATATATATATATATATATATATATATATATATATATCCAGCATGATTGTTGGGGTTTATAACCCTGTGGTGGGTACAGGGAGATCCCTGGAGGTGGCTAGCCAGCTTAGCCAGTTACTCAGCAAGTCCCAGACCAGTAAGAGACATGTCCAAATAAAGCAAATTTAATAATAATAGGGTGAACAACTCCCAAGGAATGACACCAAAGGTGCCTCTACAAGCACGTGCACAAGCACATACAGCCCCCCACCACCCACAAAAATAGCTTGGAATGAAAAAAACAGATCCTATTGGGGGAGGAGCTGTTTGGAAAGGCAAACAAATGACAAGCACAAACCAGTGGTGAGAGGATAGAGGACAACACATTCCAGGCAGAGGCATCAAGGAAGCAATCAATGTCCAGGAGGGAAGGTGACATGCTCACAGCACAGAAAAGCCAGTGGGGTGGCTGCGAAGAGAAAGAGGAAGTGTGTAGGAGACGACGCCAGTGAGATGGGCTGAGACCAGGTCAAAGGGGCCACAACAATGCTAAAGAGTTCAACTGTGCCCACAGCTGAGTGTGTCCCACAGGGCGTTGACATGCCAAAATGAACACTGGCTAAATTGCTGTGGACAGAACACAAGAAGATCCCAGGAAAAGTCTCTCATGTGCCTCAAGGCTAGAGGAGCTGGCTTTGGCACAGGGGAAGGACAGGATGAAAGGAGCTACCTAAGCTGTCTCCTGGCATCATCACAACTTGCTGAGGAGCAGCAGGGAGGCGGTGACACGGACTACAAACGGAAGTTGCATCCTCACAATTTGCAGCAGAGGACAGTGGGGACACGGGGCATAGCAGACAAGTGGAGATGTCAAACAGAAAGTTGGATCTTTGGTTCCCTGGAATTCATGTTGGAGACCAAGCCCAGAAATAATAATATAACAATAATAGTCTTTGGTATGCAGGTAGTGCTTAAAGTCATGGAACAGAAATAGGTAACTCACAAAATATAATGAGGGGCTCCCATCCTCAAGCAAAGGAGACAGGTGTAAGGAAAATGTAAAGGAAGCTTGGTAGAAGAGGAGAGAAATGCGGTCAGGAGATACAGTGTCTGGGCTGACCAGCAAGGGGCCAAGGAAGGTGACGTCATTGGATCCCATGGCTACTATCCCAGTGACTTCTAGAGAGGAATATCTCCTGAGAGTGAAGAGATGGGGACAGGATGAGAGAGCACTGGGGACAGAACAGGCAGGGAGGGAGCTCAGAGTCCTCATGGATGTCCTACCCTCTAGAGGAGCAAGGCAGCGGGCCGTCTGTTGGATGGGAGGAGGGAGTCAAAAGAATAAAAACAAAGCAAAACTCTACACAAAAGCACCTGCTATATACAGATTGAGTTGAGTCAGGAGTGAGACAGTGCTGTTGAAGAGGAGATGCTGGGGCCTTCTGAACGGGAAGGTGAACAGAGAAGAGTGGTTGGCCGCTTTGTGGCAAGGACACCGTGTCCTTCGAAACCTGAGGTTGAGGAGAGATAGAGGACACCCCACCATGCACGATCCAGTGGAGGGTAGTAAGCCAGGAGTGCCTTCTCTTTCCCTCTCTGCCCTAAATGAAGCCTGAGCAGGAGGAGAGATGTTGGTCAAGCTTGGGTGTCAGGTGGTACAAGGTCCATATGCACATTTTATTTGGCTGAGACTTGTACATTCTAAGGTGGCCTTTTGCCTATACTGTGGGACAAAGTGGAAAAGATACACTAGACTGTGTTGACCTCCTCAGAATCCTTAACGGCTACAGAGCTGACTGATGTCTTGTCTCGCTGTTAGTGTGCTTCCTAGACAGACCGTGCCCTACAGGCCCAGGTTTCAGGTACCTACTCACACCTCCCCTCACAGAGTGCCCCCTGTCCTTATTCTGCCTTGCAGCTTTACATCCTGGACCCTGGCTCACATCATTTGTCTAGCTTAATACTGTGTCTCATTTAAAAATGTTTATTATTAGTTATATTTATTTGTTTATTTGTATGTGTACATGTGTGGGGCACATGTGCTATGGAACATGTGTGGAGGGTGGTCATGGGACAAGTTGTGGGAGTCAATTTTTTCCTTCTACCATGTGAGTAGTGTCATTAGGCTTGGTGGCAAACCCTTTTATATGCTGAACCATCTCATTGACTCTACGTGTCTTATTTTTGCCAGGGAAATCGGCCAATTCTTTTCCTCCAATGCAAATCATCCATTTAGGACAGTACCTTTCTGATGGCCTCCTTCTCCGCACTAGTCTGAAATGCACACATTCTGTCTGTTTACACCCACAGAACATTCATCCTCACATTTGTCCAATCCTCAATTCTGTCCTTCAGCAAACACTGTGAATTATCTACAGCATCCTGGAGTGTGGGAACATAGTGTGTGGGCAAGTTTACACAGTCTTTGACTACAGCAGCTCACACTTCAGACACACTGCTCTAGCAGAAGTACTCTCTGGAATTAACTTTAGTCCTTTGTTCTTTTATTTATAACTGGACAATAAAGCACAGACTACATTTCCCAGGCTTCGGTGACACTAGTTCTACCCAATGAGTGGTAAGTTGAAATGTCATATATAACTCATGCAGGAACTGGATACACTCTAAAGTATGCCTCTTTATTCCAATTTTTTAGGCAGTTTCTTGGAATCTATTTGACTACTAAAGCTCTGTTGGCTATCCTGGACAGCACAATAGAGGCCAGAAGCGAGTGAGATTCCAGAAGGACTCTGGGTCCCTGGTACCAGCAAAGTTCCAGTTGGCTCTATTCGGTTCTGTGCTCTTTAAGTAAGACTATATAGGCTTGTTGTTTAAGCTATGGGTATTTGAATAATTCATGCATGCATATTTATGACTAACTAAAATAGGAGCTTCTACTCAAAAAATGTTGGATGCTCTAACAACATGTAATGAGATCCAGTCTGGTGCCTTGAAGAGCTTTTCATGAGCAAGAATTCAAGTTGAGATGAGAATATTTGAAGTTTAATGCTGTCATGGAAGGAGAATAGCCCAGGTAAGGAGGAGTATTACCAAGAAATATTATGAAGAAGAAAAGGTCACACATCAAAGATCCAAGAATGGTGACTTTATCTGAGTGAGTCAGAAAAACAGGGCAGGGCATAAGCCTGGAGAGGCAGGCGGGGACCAGATTATCCCTGATGACGCTGGCATAGCAACAGTTCTGCTCTTCATTCTAAAAAGACTGGGAGGTGGGAGCTACTGAAGAACTTTCCATAAATTTCTCAACAATCAGATGATGACTCCTAAAACATTATGCTTATTGCAGCAGAGAGAATTCACCACAAGGGGAGGTGCGGAAGACCACCTAGGAGCTCACCAGTGTTCTCTGCTCCTGAGGCAGGGCAGCACACAAGCAAGCTTGAAGTCTCCCAGAAAGGCTGAGCTCTCAGTGGAAGGTCAGGAGGATTTCTGTCTTCATCTGGATTTCCTGAAGGTGAGATTTACCTTCTCCAGCGTTTCTTGAACGTGTACACATGCAGTTTACTTCGCTTCCATGGCAGACTCGAGACAGTAGAACTGTATTTTACACATTGTTGTGTCTTCCCAGGCATCCAGCACAGTGCCTTGCTCACAGTTGGTGTTCAATACATATTTATTGATTTAGTTAACGGATGGATGAATAAACAATGGTTGTATAATCCTTCTCGAAGGAATCCAAAGATGTGAGCAGAACTTGCTGGAAGGCTCCTTAGAAAATTGTTTGTTTGCTGACTCTGTTGATATTTGTAGCTAAGGCAGCACGGTCTGAAAGATGAGATCTGATTTTGCAAATTCATTTGCTTGTGAAAACAGTCATGCTGTGGAGGTGTCCGCATGAGCAACCGAGTGGTGCAACTCCTGTCCTCTGGCAGAGTGTGCAAACACACAACTTTGGCCCACTTGCTCTTTTGCAATCATGAAGCAATAACTGTAGGAAACCAGTAGCTTTTAGTTCTTTGTAGGGACAGAGGTTTGAGTAACAAGTTTTGAGTAACAAACGGTTTCACTACATCTTAATTATTATGGGTGATTTACTCGAGCGAATGCTTTAAGTGTCAGGAAAAGATGTAGAAATGGCAAAACAACTGTTATACAAAGTTTGGGAACTGAATGTGACTAAATAGAACCAAATACTTTATGTAACACAAGATATTACTGGCAAATGAGACTTTCCACCATAGGTCATAAACTCAGTGAGACAGGTCTTCACTCAGAAGATCATCCAGCCCGCCTGTCAGGAGGACCCACGAGGCAAAGGAAAACAAGAACTGTCAGCCACCACCATAATGGGCTCTGTATTCAGTATTCTTTACAGAATTCACAAATGATCCCTGATTTCAAAGGCTCATCCAGCATTTTTGAAGGTGATATTCTAGGGGACGAGCCACTCCCATGTTAGAACGGCTTGTCAGTCAAGGGCCTGCTTACACTCACCATGATCACATGCCTAGACAGTACACTGTGCATCAGTGGGTGAAGGATTAGGAAGAGTTTGGAGATGTACCAGATACTTTACACAAATCTCCAGTTGTTGACAGCTCACTACACATCAATTTATCTTAAGAACTTCCTAGAATGTGATGTATCACAGGCTTTGAAAACAGCATGTGAATGGAGCCATTCACAGCCTCTTCTCTCCTCCACATACCAAAAAACCTTTTCAAAGTCAAACTTCTCTTCCCATAAGCAATCAGAAAATTTAAATCACTTAATAATCATCAGATAGCTGCTATCCAGAAAATTTCATTACAATGACTGAAAACATGGCTAGTGTGGAGACTGTGTGGTGGCTTTTTCCCTGAGTGGTTACTTTATTTCTTCTCTCATTTTGTGAATGAAATAATTGAGGGTCGTTTTTAATTTTTTTTTTTTTTTTTTTTTAATTTTGTCTATGCAGATGGCAAGTGCCCTAGTTTTGGCACATAATTTTGTTTTAGTTAATATTGCTGTTATGGTTTAAATGTGTGTCTTCTACAGTCTTGTGTGTTTGAACACTTGGTCCCCAGATGAGGGTGTACTTTGGGAGGTTGTGGGACCTTTTGGACATGGGGTCTAGCTGGCAGATGGTAAGCCGTAAGAGTGGACTGGAGAGCTCTAGGCTGGCCTGCTTACGGTCTGACTCTGCTTCCTGACTCACTGGTATTGTGGTGCCTCTTGCTCCCATCATGATGAAGTCTCTGCCATGAAGAAAAGCATTCCTTTAATCTGAGAACCAGCATAATCCTTCGCTCTTTAGGCTGCTTCTGTCTGGTGTTCTGTCACAACCATGGGAAAAGTAACAAACACAAATACATTATTCACTGACTGCAGAAAATGCATAAGGGCATAAAGAGGAAAGAGCCCTGGCCTCCCAAGGCGAAGGTGAGGCTCCATGCTGCAGCTGAGACAGTAGCTAGCACTGACCGTTGACCTTGGACTCTGCCAGCACTGTGAGTGACACCAGCCCTCACCTCATCTGATTTATTCATTTAGTCACAACTCTTCCTTCATTTCAGTCTCTGTGGCGGCTTGAATGGGTGTCCCCCTAGGCTCCAGGTACTTGGGCACTTGGTCCTCAGTCCGTGGTCCTGTTTGGAGAAGGTCATGGCATCTTTAGGGGGTGTGGCCATGCTGGAGGAAGCACATTACTGGGGCAGCCTTCGAGAGTTCTTAAGCCTTGCAAGATTTCCAGTCACTCTCTAATTCCCATAACTGCTTGAAGATGTGAGCACTCACTTTTCTGCTCTGGCCACCAAGTCTCCAGGCCTCCCTGCCATGACGGACTCTCTCTCGGAACTGTAAGCCAAAGAAGCTCTTCCTTCTAGAAGTTGCCTTGGTCATGGTGGTTTATCAAAGCAACAAAAAATGAACTAATATAGCCTCTATTGAACCTCTGAACATTCTGTAATATATTTGTTTCCATATTATTGAAATGTCTTAGTACACATCATTTTGGATGCTTATATTTTACAGAACGGATGAACTGTAGCATTTTTATTTAAGTAATTTCAATTAATGTAAACTATACTAATATTTTTGTTTAGTCTGAATTAATACTGCTATATGCCTATAATGCCTACATAATTTACATAAATCTTCAAGTATACTCTGATTATGGAATTCCTGTACTAAGGAGTGAAGCATAAGAATGAAGGCTGGGACATTATGCAGACAATATTTCTGAGAGAGGAATTTTTCACAGCTAATGATATTTTACTCCAGCCTAATTTGCCTCTTAGAAATGTCAGTTAAGACCTAGAAATCTGTTAATTATTCAGACATCTCCCAAACCAGCAAGAGAGTGATTTAGATAATTTTGAGGCTCCAGTATTGCTCCTGGAGCAATACTGTCTGCTGTATTTAATTCCTCTGTGAAAAGGGAGCAAGTTTACAAACAGCACTTGCTGCTAGGGCTGTCCTTAAGTCCTGTAAGCACACCCTACTCAGCCTGTGAGAGGGAAGTGGCAGGCCAGCCCAACTCAGAAGTGCTGGCGGTAGGAGGGGATCCTAAGGCTGGGTACCTAAGGGGTGCCCTGCCTCCACACCCCATGGTGAGGATGCTGGTTCGAGATATGATCCCCTCTGTGCAGACCTGTGCCAGCTGCATCTGGTCATTGGCATCCCGTTAGTAGCCTAACATCCTTCTTACTCCTAGTGCCTTCCAAGTGGAGAACAGATCCGGGGCCACATGTCAAGCTCTGGGTGAACAGGTTGCTGGCAAAAATGTTTTGTCTGCTCCCACTTCCTGGAAGGCAGGAGCAATGGTGTGAAACAGAGCTAGATGCACTTCACACTCTGGAGTGATGCCCTGTGATTGCCAGTTCACCAGAGGCTCTTTTGAGAAAGTAAAAGAAGGAAATGAGCTGGACTGCATGAAGAAAATCACCAAACATGCCTATCATTTCATCTTATTTCAGTCTAATGATGGATGCTTAAATGCTGAGAAAAAATAAGAATTTATCACTTAATCCTGAATTATGCATATGTAACAACAAAAAGAAAACACTGTTTCAGTAGTTTATGCAATGTAGGATGTACTGATAAGTATTAGGAATCATGCCTTGTTCTGACAATCAGATGATAGAAGCCATCTTGGCAAGGCCACATGTTTGGGGAAGTGTGGCTAACCTGTGAAAACCTGTCCACTTTAATTCTGATAGCTCTGATGTGGGGATTAAGTACTCAGGTATGAAGCCATGAAACCAACTGGTAAAATATTTTGAGTTTTTTTCAGAAACTATCCAAGAAGTTAGCATGTATGAAGATTCGTCTCATTCTTGAGACGAAAGTAGAGATTTAATTTTTATAGTTTTACTGAAGTATGGCCGATGGACGTAAACTGCACAGAGCTCAGATTTGCACTTTACCAGATGTGGGATCCATGCACATCCCCAAACCCAACCGCACGTCAGGCGCAGCTGGTCCTGCATCCTCAGAGCTCCCTCATGCCCCTAGAACATACCTCCCTCTTTCTCCTCCCAGTCCGTTCCCAAGAAACTGCTACTCACCTTCCTGCTTCTGTTGACAACGGTGCAGGTTCTAGAATGATGTGTAAGTAGACAAGTAAGAGCACTGTCTCCTTTGCTTTCTTTCCCTCTACTTTAGGGAAATGATGATTACTTTAGGATCCATCATATCTTAGTGGAAAATAATAATTCAACCCCTTTTATTGCTGGTATTCTCCTGAATAGATTTAATGTTTGAACAGACATTGGGACTCTTAAATTCATGTTTATTAATGCTTCATAAGAGAAAAATATGATTCATATTCAACTCTTCTGTTTTTACCAACTGGGTAAATTTTTCTGTAGTATCAGTGTTCCTTATGATTCAAAGGAATGCTGCTTATGACATTTTATATTCTCTCTCTCTCTCTCTCTCTCTCTCTCTCTCTCTCTCTCTCTCTCCAGTGTCTTTAATTTGTCCCACCAGTCCCAGAGATCTACCTGTTTTCACCTCCCCAGCACTGGAATTCAAGGGTATGACACTATGCCTAGATTCTTTTTTATGACTAACTTTTTAAAATTAGCATTGCTTTAAAAAAACAACCCAATTACTTTGAAAAACATTGTATAGATTGGAAAATTTAGAAAGGGAATGAATGCAAAATTCACATTACAGCCACAGTGATAAATTTCAGAGTATTGTTGAAGATATGCAGTACATTTTTGTCAGTAAATAATATTCAAAAATTATAGTAGACATACAGAGTTCTTAATTTACATTCTAATATATTTTGTTTATTATGTTTATTTCATGTATATGAATGTATTGCCTGAAATGTATGCATGTGCACCCATATCATGCAATGCATATGAGGGTCAGAAGAAGGCATCAGAGTCCCCTGGAAGTAGAGTTACCGACAGCTGTTAGCCACCATGTGGGTGCTGGGAACCAAACGTGAGTCCTCAAGAGTAGTCAGTTCTCTTAACCTCTAAGCCATCTCTCCAGTCCCAGTGAATATACATTCTAAAATACAATTACATATTTTTAGCTTGAGAATTATATCGATTTAGTTACGTTATTTTTTTTAACTTCCCAGACTGTGATTTTTATCTCTAGAAGTTCAATTAGGTGTAGGGCACAGATGAAGATACACTGGGTAATAGAAGAGTAATGGAAAGCCTCTTGGTACCTGGGAATGGGAGAGGTCCAACGTCAAGGCCTGGGTGCCCAGGACCACGTGTGGAATCAAGACCATAGTTGGCCATCAGAGGAGATGGGAAGTTCATTCTAGAGAATCAGCTCTCCCAAGATTAGACTTTACAAAAGACAGAGACCTTCCCTGTTCCCAGCATAAGCCCAACAAAGTCACTGCCATGTACAACCAGACCTCAAGGGAGGGTGTGGTGGGGAAGGTGGTCAGTCTGAGAAGGCTGAAACTGCTGTCCAACATCAGGAAGTCCTCTATCCTTCAATCTGCTCACCATCAGCCTGCCACTAGAGAAATGTGGAATCATGACTCACTGTTGGGGCCCACAGCTTCAGACTCACAAGAGGGGACCACAGCTCCAGCTCACAAGAGGGGACTGTGGCTCCAGGCGACTACAACTCTAGCTCATGAAAAGGAATGGCATCTCCAGATTCATAGGAAGGGTCACAGCTCAGAGTCACAGAAGGAAACCACAGCTCTGGCTACAGGAGGAGGCCTCAGTTCCAATTCTCAGGAGGAGCCACAGCTCCAGCTGTGCTGAGCTTCTTATATTGGTGGGGATTGAACTCAGGTCCTCTGACTTAGTGGAAATCACCCTTACCACTGAGCCACTTTGTAAATTGTTGGCCTTAATATGGTGTGACTGCCATATGGGATTAGCAGAAACCAGTCTCTGAATATCATGATTTTCCTGGGTTTCCAGGCAGAGCAGCTCCTTCATTCTCCCTGTAAAGACAGTATTCAACCAGTTACCTGTAAATTACTCAATACATCATCATAAAATAGTCCCTATATCAGCTGACTTTGCCCAACTGTGGACTCATGCGAGTTCTGAGCACACTGAAGTTAAGCTTGGTTATGATGTTCAGTAGAGTCACGGTTAATTTTGATTGTCAAATTGGATGAAAATATACATAGAAGATTGGGAGAGCACACCTCTGGGTATGTGAATGTGTTTCTGGAGACAGGAATCGAGGAGAGAGGATCATCCTTGAATGTCACTGACAAATAGGTGGGTCTGAGATGGAACCCATGTGGGAGAAAGGAGAAGCCTTCTAGGGCAGACTTGCCTCTCTCTCTCTCTCTCTCTCTCCCACTCTGCTCCCTGATCACCTTGAGGTGACCAGCCTCCTTGTCACAAGCTCTGCCTCACTCCAGGCCCATAACAATGGAACCAGTCACTATGGATTAAAACCAGGAGCCAAGGTAAACCTTTCTTCCTTAGAATCACTTTGTTTGGGTATTTTTTAACAGTGATGTGAAAGTTAACGGAAACAAGTAGCCTAGACACACTTTGAACTTTCAATATTTTCTACTTACAGGATGATCTTATTGGGAGTTAACTCTCTTGTAAATGGAAGAAGGCTAGATGTGGAAATGGTTTATCTTGACTCCTGAGTCTGAAGCCACCCGCTCTGATGCAAGACTCTCTCACTTAACACTGCTCCTAGGTCCCAGTTTTCTTATTACTGTTGCATTGTATCTCTGGCTGGAATTGGTAGATCCTAGTTGAGCTTCTTGCCCTGAAGCCTTTAAGGACAGGTATGATCTGATCTAACCCTCCAGTCAGGTAACTTTCTGAGCCTCAGTTCACTTGTCATAATCCTGTGCCTCTACGTGTACTAGTCATATCCCCTGAAACCTCCTGCCATCTCCCATTAGAAGGTGAGGTCTAACTTGTGACTCCAGCTTGTTTGACTTGCAGCCCGAGAGCACTTGCCAGACTCAGCTCCTGTTCAGGTGGGACCTGAGCACCTGGGTCTACACAAAGTGCTGTTAGTTTTCATGGCCCCTTGTTGCAGGTGACATCTTTCCTTGTCTTTGTCCAGGCCCCCCTCCCTTGTGGGACCTCATCATCAGGGCTGGGAGGTTGCAGCTTGCAATCTGGCCTGCCTCG
Source organism: Eospalax fontanierii (assembly GCA_035773235.1). Lineage (NCBI taxonomy): Eukaryota > Metazoa > Chordata > Mammalia > Rodentia > Spalacidae > Eospalax > Eospalax fontanierii. Next base: position 43,798,325 of record CM069524.1, read on the forward strand.
GCTCCTCAGTACTGTAGTAGATTAGGATGTGTGGCTTCTGACTGCCATCCACTGCATTTCCTTCCCATGCGTCTTTGAGACTTTGAGACTTGGTGATAAGATGATATACCTTCCATCTGTGCATTGTCATCGATAGAAATGCCCCAAAACAGACCAAGCTGAGACTACACAACCCACTTCCTACTGATACTAAGTCACCAGTCAGTAACCTGATCAAGTCAGTGACTCTGTCACTGGTCCACACCATTGTCCCTTGCTACAGATGGAGGACCCTCCTATCATCTCAGCACCATACTACAAAGCAGAGCAACAAATGGACAGCAGACATTTAAGGGGATGACTAGTAGAAAGGGATTAACAGCAAGGAAGGGAATAAGATTATATACATTATATACACATATGAAATTATAATGAAACCCATTAGTGTGTATAACTAACACATACTAATAAAATATTAACAAAAAATAAGACTAAATTAAATTAAATGAATTCTATTTGGATGTTTGTTGGTGTATTTTATTAAAAATGTTATCTATCCCTAAGATGTCTGGTCCCTGGAGCAAAAACCCTCCTATGGCTGACTGATGCCCACATGATTATTTTGTGCAACATTTTAATATAATGCAGATCTATTACATTTTTAAAGACAGAAATGATGTTATTCTTCAGGACCTGCCTGAGTTTTGATTTCTTTCCCAGTGTTCAAAGACCATACCTTTTTTAATTAATTGCCTTTAAAAAAAAATTCCAGGGTTCTGCTTTTAATTTGTTGATGGATCACAGCCATCAGATCTTTTTCTTTGTGGTTCCTGAAAGCCCACATGACCACTTCTCTCTTCTTTCTGTTTTTCAAAGCTCATAAAGATATTTGGGGATCATGTTTCTAAGTGTTCTCTGGGTCCTGAGGTCTTGTTTGGGGTACTCACTCACATTGGAGTTCTTGTCTTGTGACATTGAATCAGAGCTGCCTTCCCATCTGTGTCTGTGCTGCTGGAGGTATTATCAGTCTGGGGGTGGGGAGGCTGGGTTGTTCTCCCAACCAAGGAAAGAATTTAAAGGCAGAAAAAAAAAACTCAGACCAATAGAAAGCAAGAAGAAAACACGCATCCATACACGTACTCACACGGAGAAACAAAGCTCTGCCTAAGTGGTGTGGGGACCCAGACGCTGAAATCCAGTGTCCACTGGGAAAGACCTGGGTTTTAAGGGTTTTAGTGGTTTTCCCTCCCCTGAATTTAGATTGGTCAACTTAAACAAAGAAGATTGTAAGTTTATGGCTTCAAATGAAAGCTGTCCAAGTTCCTTGGTCTTATCTGAACTGGTTTGAACAAGTCATCGGGAAAGAGAACCCTACTGGCTGGATAGGAATTCCCCAGGCCTCAGTCTCAGACCAAGAAGACAGAAGGATTCTACTTGTATTACCCTCAGTCTCTCTGTTATTAGGGATTAGGACATCAGAGAGAAAGAATATGAATGGCTGGAAGAAAGGCGAGAAAGGAGGGAAGTAGGGAGGGAGGAAGGGAGGGAGGAAGGGAGAGAGGGAGAGAGGGAGGAGGGAGGGAGGGAGGGAGGGGCATTGTGTTGAACACAGTGCAGCCCAGGCTCACCAGGTTCCAAGCCCATCCCATGGGAAATGTATTAGCGTTTCTGTTGCTGTGCTAAAACACCATGACCAAGGGCACAAAAAAAGTTTATTTTGGCTTACAGTTCCTGAGGGATGAGTCCATCATGGTGGGGAGACTTGGTAGCAGGCCCATGTGGTGGCAGCAACAGGAAGCCCAGAGCTCAGGTCTTTAACTATAAACGTGAAGCAGAGAGTGAACTGGAAGTGGCATGAGGCTATGGATTCCCAAACTCTACCCCACTGAGTAACTTTCTTCCTCCAATGAGGTTCTACCTCCTAAAGAGACCATGACCTTCTCCAAATAGCACCACTAAATGGGGACCAAGTACTGATCCAAACCACCTCAGGCAGTTTCTGTGTGCCTCCCTTGGCTGTGTGAGGCACATGTTGACTGGGTACGGAGCTTAGTCCTCGTATAAGGTGTCTCTTACGTCTTTTCCCATCGTGATCCTGCCTTGCATTTCTCCCTTCTAGATCAGCCCAGCCCCTGTTTGCTCACTGCTGAGTGTCTCTGCCCCTTTCTCTTCATCTTGTAGAAATGCTGAGGGACGTGCATACCTCACCTGCCCACCCCACAGTCCACAGTGACAACCAGAAATTCCCAGCAGCAGACTGACCCTCTGAAGACTAATTCACAACAGCCTTTGTCTCAGGGTATCTTGTCGCTGGGGCACAGAGGTCTGTTTTGGAGTTGCTTTGCAGGGAGGGAGGGGAGTGTTGGGTGTCGGAATTCAGTGCAGAGGAGATTACAGAGCTCATATCCAAGTCCTTTTCAATGGGCGGGGGCCTGGACTTCCATTCACAGAGAGGGACACTTAACCAAGACCACATTCTTCCCATGGCTTCACCATTCTCTAAGTCCACATTCATTTCTTTCCATTGTCACCCAAGCAATCAAGGCATTCCTTAAAAACGCACCTTCTGGTAGGATGTTATGACAACGTTAGCAATGACAACAATGACACCCCAAACAACTGAGTTGGAGACCAAATCTCAAATATCTTATGATTCTCCTGCACCCCCCAGTTAAATCAACTAGAAAACTCTTTCCAAAAACAACACCCTGCTTTTCTCAAGTTGACTAACGTGAGAGTAGAAAAAAATCTGTTTGGAATTTCTCTAACCTGATGGCTAATCTTTAAATCACCATGGAAGCACATTTCTAGGTATGCCTATGAGGACATTTCAAGAGAGATTTGATGGAGGAGGGAGGACCCACCCTGAATGTGGGCAACACTGTCCCAAGGGCTAAGGAACCAGATGGAATGGACTGGAGATCGTGCTCTGAACACAGGCATTCATCTCTCTCTGCTTCCTGACTGGGAAAGTAATGTGACCATCTGCGTCCTGCTCCTGTCACCATGGCTTCCCTGAGTCAAGGTAAACTTTTCCTTCCTTAAGCTGCTTTTGTAAGTTGTTTGCTGATGGCAACAAGAAAAGTAACCAATACACAATCTAAAAGCCTGTGCTGGAGATGCCATCATGGAAACAGGGCAAAGTGGGGCAACACATTTGCTTCTGACTTGCCAGGCACCTGCATACTCTTCTTTGCTCACAGGGGACTTGCACTGATCAGTGTTAGGAACAATAACTTCTTATGCTTTGCTTGAGGGAAACTGAATGCTGGAACCAAAACACCTAATGATGTGCACTGTGCCATCGAGTGCAGTATGGGGTTTGACTACCTGAGATCTTTTCTCACCGCCTGTGGGAATTTGAATGAGAATGTCCCCCATGGACTCAAAGTATGGGACATTTTTCCCCCATTGGTGGCCCTTTTTGGGAGGTCTTAGAAGGTGTGGCCATGTTGGAGGAAGCACGTCACTGGGGGTGGGCTTAGAGAGTTCTTAAGCCTCACTGGATCTCCAGTCACTTACTGCTTCCTGTGCCTACTTGAAGATGTGAGCTCTTAGCTTCTACTCCAGCCACCTCTGCAGCCATGCCTCCCTGCAGTGATGGACTCTTACCCCTTTGGAACTGTAAGCTAAATAAACTCTTCCCTTTGTGGGTTCCCTTGGTCAGTGTTTCTGTCACAACAACAGAGAAGTGACTAAGACAGGGACCTTCGAGGTGACTTCTTTCTGAGCTGTCCTATCTCACCTAACTCTTTCAGATTTCTCATTCAGTCATCACACTCACAACCTCACTCGTCGATGGCTTTTCTAGGTATCTTAATAAGGACAAACAAACATACCACTTCAACCAGGATTTCCTTGTGCTGAAAAGCAAAAATCCTGAAGACCTTAGCAAGTAGACACGGGGAATTTGGCAAATGGAAAATGATTATTCTCACCCATTGCTGTTCTCAAATCAATGATGCAGCAAAAATAAAAGCCAAGTTTTTGAGTTGGTGGTTTGTGTCTGTAATCTCAGTACTTGAGAGACTGAGGCTGAAGGATTGCCACAAGTTCCAGCCTAAGACACACAGTGAATTCCAGGTCAGACAGAGACTGTCTCCAGAAAAAGTACAGTCATTATATTCTGAGCCGTGTGGTTTTCTTGGAAAGATAGTTGTGGATATTTTGTAGAATGGGCGTTTACCAAACAGTGTTTTGCTAAAGTTTCATGGTCCAGCGGACCCTGCGCCTACTTCACAACAGTGACACAACTGGCAGAGATCCAACTCTTGCTTCTAGGATGAAGCTAAGGGTGGGTGTCTTCCAGCCTCTGGTCGCCATCTTTCGTCAACTGATCCACATGTAAACTTGTTTGATGTGTGTTTCTGTTGAGTGACACCATGCTTGGTGTTGTACATTCGTTTATTAACATTGAACCCACTAGACCTGTGCCAGAAGGAGGTTTGTCTAACATGCATGCATTCATTTCCAATAAGGCCGGCCACAACCTTCTCACTCCTAGGAATGCCAGTTTGCTCACCTAGCACTGTGTGAAGGGGCCATTTTAAACCATAAAAGTCTCCAAAGAAATCCCAGATATGAAGAATGTGACACTAAATGACCAGAGTAATAGCACCTGCGTATATTATGAAAGCAGAAGTGAGAGCCAGAATGCTTGTCCATCCTTAAAAAGTAACTCAGATTTATGGCTTCATTTGATATGTCCATGAAGGATCCCAGAGGTCTGTGGGCACCGACAGGCTCAGGATGCGAAAGGAGCTGTAATGAATAAGCAAGTTTGGCAATCTGAAATAGTGAAGATAGGCCGTGTGCCAGAACGGTGGTTTAGCATTCGTGTCCTAGATGGACACATTCTCTGATGAGATCATAACTGTTATCTGTGAATGTTATCAAGCTTAGGAAAATATCCCAAACTTGAGTAACATTTCCCTCAGATGCAACTTTACACATTCACCTCTAATTCATCAAACATAGTTTGGGTTGCTCCTGCACTTTTAAGACTGTAACGGCTGGGTCTGCCAGCCACTCCCACAGAGCATAGCTTGCAAATGGGCCTGCAACCTTCTTGCTTCTCAGTCTGAGGTCTTTCTTTTCCCAGGCCTCACAGGGCAGACCAAGACTCAGGTCTGCACCTACTGAGTGATCCAGTTCCCCTCCTCACTCTTGGGTGGGATGAATCTGGGGCACGTGCCATTGAATTCTCAGGTGGTTCTAGTAGGGTCTCACCCCGTTGCCCACAACACACACCTGCTCAGCAGTGCTGCTGTTGGCTGTCAGCCCCCGGCCAGCCCCCCGGCTTCGTACCACACTGGTCACCGTCGGTCTCATGAAAACCTTTTGTCTAACGGCCTAAGTCAGCTTCTGCTTTTGGAGTAACTCTACCTAAGTAGACACAGTTTTCCTGGCTGTCTCAGTGGACTACAAACCATGTCTGCAGATCACATGAGTTCCCAGCTTAGACATCTAGCAGGAACTGTGTCAGTTCTATGACAAAACACCTGAGATAGCTTCAAAGAAGTAAGGGTTTGCTTCAGTTCATAATTTCAGAGGTTTCAGTCAAGAGGAGCCTGGCTCCATGGCTTTGTGAGTGTGGTGATGCCTCCCTCCAGCCCCTCTTCTTGTATGCCTCTGCTGGTGTGGTTCTCCCTGTGTCTCCTGCCTCTGCTCATCAACCATTGGATCCAGGCCCATCCTGTAATTTCCTCTTTGTTGAAGTCTGTAATGATGATCCCAAATAGGGTCTGGGAGATGGCTCAGCAAATAAAGGCACTTGACATCAAACCCGATGACCCAAGTTCAGTCCCTGGAACTCACATAGTAGAAGGAGAGAACTGATTCCCAAAAGTTGTCCTCTGACCCCAACATAGCATGCCTCATACCGCCATCCCCACATACACACACAAAATAAGTAAATGTACTGAAAGAATTTAAACAAAGACTATCCTAAATCTATCCAAAGTACAGTCACCCACTCTGGAAATTAGAATTTGGAAACCATACCCTTGAGACAGAGTCCAGTTCACAACAGCCTGTATCTCGGTCACTTTTCTCATCGCTTTGATTAAGCAGCTTCCAGGAGGAAGGATTTAATTTTGCTCATGGCTGAGGGGATAGAGCCTGTCCTGGTACATCTCCACAAAGCTGGCACTCTTGGAGGAACAGGAAGCTGAGATGGGGGTGCGGCTCCATCAGCTGGCTCTCTCATTTTTCCATTTGACTCAGCCCAGGACCCACACCAGTGGGGTGGCACAGCCCACGTCCATGCAGGTCTTCTTCACTCAGCTCATCCTCGTAGGAAACTCTCACAGGCACTCACTCACAAAGGCTAAATTTCACCAAAGTCTAGGTGTTTCTTAATCCAGTCAAGCAGACTACTGAATTGGACCAAGGGAGTCTGCGAAGTGGCTGTCGAGGAAGGGGCGCTCTGGGCACTTTGAGCAAGGTAGTCCTTGCGGCATAGACCTTGGAAGCGGGTTTCTTTTTTCCCTTTATGCTCACCTTCTCTTTGTTGCTGTGACACAAGTCACCCCTCCACCTCCATTTCATTGCTTATTAAAACCTTGAGAAAATAAAGCGTATATCAAATTGATGTCTCTAGGAATAATTATATTTTCAACCTTAAGTACTTAATTTTCCAATTCAACCTAAGATACTCATTTAACATTTATAAAATATTATTAAATAGATGGTGAAAGTAATAATTACTGATGGCACAAAACTCCTCTAGGACAATCATGCTGTTGAAGAGAGGCTTTTTCTACTACAATCAAATAAAACATTAATGTGAGAATTTTCTGTCCTAGGGATTTGCTAAGTTCAGGGTACCCTCTGCACAGTTTAATTTGTATTCTCTACCAGGAAATGGGTGTGAACATGGCTGATGATAATTGTTTCTAAGGTGCACTGTGTTACGAACGAGTACAGTAGTACCAAGCAGGGCTGGAAAAGGCAACCCCAGATCATACCATTCATCCTGCAGAGTCACATTTCACAGCTGCACTTGCTGAGGTTGTTTTCATCCTCACTGCTTATTTTGTAAGATTAAAAAAAATTAACACTCTATTTGTGACAGAGCAGCCAGCAGGGATGAAAGCACATTGCCTAGGGAAGGAGGTAAATAAGTTGTTTACAGTGTGGTGAGGCAGGACTTGGGGTATGTCCATGGCAAGACAAGAAGATGCCTGGCACAAGTTGCTAATAGCAACAGAGGCAGACCTGCAGAGCCCAAAGCCCAGAAGCCTTTGGGTTTCTGCAACAGGAAGTCACGTCCATGCAGGGTCCTTATCAGCAGAACAGAGAGACAGGTGCACAGGGTCCCCATCTCTGTCTGGCATCAAATATATGTTGTCACCTCACAGGCACTCTAAACAAGGGAACTGTAGTTCTTCTTCCATCAGCAGGGAGAGGAGCCCCCACCATCCCACCACCCCTCTTTCCTGCTCACAGGGAAGAAACAAGGCGTCACCAGGCTTGTTAGCCAGGGTTCTCTAGGGGAACAGATCCAATCAAGTGAAGAAGGATTACAAAGAGAATTTATTAGGCTGGTTTGCATGATATGCACTGGGTAGTCAATAATAACTGCCCCCTTGCTGGATGGAGGACCAGACGGAACCCAAAGAAGCTGGGTTCTGATGTCAGTAAAGAATGACACCGACAGCATCAGGGCAGACTCACTCACCATCAAGGAACAAAGGCAGGCAGGATTGCTTTTCCTATGACCTCCTCATATCTGAGCTGCTGCCACATTGGGCCAGAGCCTGTTTACATGTGTGTTGATCATAGCTGATTCCACATCCAAGCAAGTTGATAATCAAGATTAATCATCTCCCTAGCTGACTCTGATTCTTGCCAGGTGTCGTCTAAGAAGCATGATGGGCATTTTGATTCCATTTTATTGCTGCTCCTTGTTGGCTTCAGTGTGGACTGGCTGTGAATGAGTGGGTGACAGCAGGATCAGCTGTCATCCTCTGACTCTAAAGGACAGGGAATTGACTCCTCTGCTTTGCTGGCAGCTGAGAAGCTCATAAGCACTTTATAAGCTGTGTTAGCTAGTGGCTAGTGTTAGCCTTCCTAGGTCTCTCTCCAGCTGGAGTGCTGAAGGTGGCCCACCCCATGTTAGGAAGACAGAAATAAGCAAGTGCTCTTCCTCAGGGTCGACCAGAATCGAGGAATCGACCCCCAAGTAAAAGCACATGGGTGTGTTATTTCTGCATCATGGACTAACTGGTCAGTTTTTCTGTTGCATGCTGTGTGTGAGTGTGCGGTCCCCTCCCCATGCTGTGTGAGTGTGCAGCCCTCTACCCATGCTGTGAGTGCAGACTTCTCTTCATGTTGTGTGTGAGTGTGCATTCCCTTTCCTCTGACCAAAACTTCTCCTTCTTTGCTGTCCTACTTCCTCTGGACTCATCAACCACTTGAACATGTGCCATTTTTATATACATCACATTCAGCAGGACTACGGGCACCTTCTGGGTGTCTCCAGCTTCATCTTCTGCATCTTTCCACAGCTGGTGGTACAAGACCTCTGCCATTTTCCTGCCAATCTAGAGTAAGCCAGGCTGGCTGGCTTTTGAGTTTCTGGGGACTCTTCCACCTCTTGCCTTCCTGTAGGAAGACCGGGATTAGATGTTTGTAGTACATGTCTGACTGTTATAAGGGTTCTGGGGATTTGAACTCTGGTCCTCATGCTTGCACAAGAGTTTTTACCATGCCCCAATCCCTGCTGGCTTATTCTGGTGGGATCATTCTCATTAGGACAGAAGTCCACAAGACACATGACAAGTATGACACTCCTGCGCTGTGCTCGTGGCTTTAATGTCTCTCTCTTCTGTGCCTACCACTGACCAGAGTTGTCTCTATCACAATGTGTCCATTTTCATACTTGAATTTTTCAAGAGAAAATGTCCAGCAAGTTATTTCATATGTAATGACAATCTATTCTTACCTATTTGCTTTCAGCAGGTCAAGTTTTCCAACTTGAGCTTCTGTTCAGCACCGGTCTAAAGCTCTAGTGAACGGCATATGTGCAGATCTTCACTGTCCATGCCCATTGAAATGTTTTAAATTCCTCAGATCCCAGCCTAACCTGTCATGCATTCTGGTAGCACATTGTCTACCCGGTGGTTTCTTCTTCAGGGAGCCTTTCTTTAAATGCTAATTAATTGGATAATGCATCCTTGCTGTACCTTCAGGTCCAATTCACAATTGGATCTGGCATATGGCGCCAGAGGAATCTCTCCCAAGACACAGCCGGCAGAGTGCACTCATGCACAGAGCTGCTAGGAAGGGAAGGCTCCACCGTGGCCCTGCCCAGCCTCTCTAAGGAGCAGAAGCTCAGAGCCAAGCTGTTTGCTAACCAGTCCCCAACCCTGCCCTGTCCCATGGTTCTCAGTCAGGCTTCACAGAATAAGAAAGCATGCTTCACCTCTAATCACTGGCCATTGTCACTGTGTGAGGATCTGTGGTAACATGCTTGCAAAAGCATGCTGTGATTGTCTCATCCATCCAGGCACAGAGGGGCTGAGAGCTTGGCTGGGAGCTGAGGAGCAGAGCCTGGAGTAGGGCACAGGGTCCAGTGAGCAAGGCAATAAAAGAGCATCTCTGGTGATGAGGTGCATAAGGCATGGTCCTCAGTAATGTGGCCAGGTTCTTTCTTTAGGACCAGGTGTTCATGTCCCAGCTCCTGGAGTGGGAGTGTTGCAGGGAGTCAAAGGTTCATGACTGAGGTCCTCTCTGGAATTTGCCTCAACTGACAAGAGTTGTTGGGATTATGATCTCTTGGCTTCCCTGTGTCAGTCCCACCCAGTGATGGGATGATGCAATCATATGAAAACTGAAATCTGTGGCTGGAGACATGGCCAAGTTGATAAAGTGCTTATCATGCAAGCAAGAGGACCTGGGTTCCAATCCCCAGAACTCATGTAAAACAGACAGGTACCTGTAATCCCAGTACCAGGAGTAGAGAGGCAAGAGAATCTCTAGGGCTTCACTGCTAGTCAGTCTAGTTAATTTGCTAGCTCTGGGTTCAATGAGAGATCCTGCCTCCCAAAATAAGGTGGAACGTGACTGAAAGAAAACATTCAGCATGAACCTTTGGCCTCCACATGCATGTACTTACCTGCACAGACAGAGACAGAGAGACAGAAAGAGACAGACAGAGAGAGACAGACAGAGAGAGGGAGAGAGAGAGAATTGCAGCTCCAACAGAGCACGGTAGTATGTACAGGTAATCTTATCATTCAGGAGGTTAAGGCAGAAAATTTGAAGCAAGTCTGGGCTACTGAGTGGGATCCTATACCTCCTAAATAAACTCCGAACACTTGCTCTAATTCAGATGTCTATCCGTGAATGTAAAAGTGCCCTTACCATCCACCCTGGTCTCTCAGCTTCTGCACAGACCTGCATCCCCACTCCCAGCTACCCAGCGTTGGCCCAGGCTTCCTAGGATACCCTCCTTCTGCAGATGTGGGTCCCCCAGTCTGCCTCAGAGAAAAACTGAATTACAGAGCTGCTGCCCAAGGGAGCTCAGCAAGTGTATCAATCCACTATCCTTGGGGACCACTGTCCATTCCACAGCCAGTACACAATGCCTCTGGCTGGTGGCAGAGCACTGGGTCTTGGCTAGGAGAGTGGTGAGCAGGAGTCCGCTGCTGGTGTCTTGGATGTTTTGCAGACTGATAAAGGCATGGCAGAGCTGCCGGGATTGAGAACCCCTGTCTTCTAGTATCTTGATATTCTGCTTCCATCTTCAGTTTCTCCTGTCCCCCAGCTGAGAGGAAGGTCACTCCTGGCTTTATCGTGAGCATCTTTGTGGCTTTGGGTTGCTACAATGAATTGCCGGAGGTAAGCACACTGGGCATAGGCGGAACTGTAGCTGGGAGGAGTGGGCAGTCCTGTGTTTCTTGCTGAAGCTATTAATGCATTAGAGTCATGATTTGTACAAAGATGCATTTTGCTCCCCAGGGAGCAAGGTTTGACAGTGTCCACAGATATCTGAGTTTTGACAGCTGAGGAGGAATGTCCTAGCAGCTGGTAAACAGAGGCCAGCCTTCTCACAGAACAAGAGCTCCAAATATCCACTGTGCCAAGACTGCAACCCATGTGGGAGAGAGGGAGGGGAAGATGTGAATGTAAATAATAAAAGCTTCTGCTATGCACTGAATGTGTTCCCCAAATTCACAGGTGGAAGCTGTACTCTCCATGTGATAGAATTGGGTGTCAGGGCTCTTGGAATGTACGGTAGCCATGAGAGTGGGGTTCTGTCTTGATAGGACCATTGCCCTCCATTATAAAAATAGGGAGATACTCCAAAGTTCACTTCCTCCTCTGCAGGAGGACACCATGAAGAAGCTGTGGTCTTCAAGCCAGCATGAAATCCTTTCTCAGAAATGCAACTGGCTGGCACTCTGAGCTGACTCCCAGCCTCCAAATGAAATATACACATTGCTGTGGAAGACACCGCTCTATGGCAATTTGTTATAGCAACCCAAACTAGTGCATATGGTCTTTGTCTAAACCCTGGAGTACCTGTCCTCTCAGCTAGCGGGGCAGAAGAAACTGAGGGTAGAGGCAGAATCGCATTAGAAGACACTGATTCTCAAGCCTGGCAGCTTTGCAGCTTTTCTTGAGCTTGCAAAAGAGTGGGGCCCTGAGGATTAGGGTAGGGACAGCTGGGTCACTGGACCTGAACAGCTGCAATCCTTAGACTCCTCCACCCTCTGAACCTGTGGAAATGACCATGTATTCCTATTAAAGTCTCACACTCTTCCCTTGTTTGACTGCTGTGAAAGCTCTTGCTTGGCAGCACGTGCCTAACAGCCCTTTCAGACTTGGTCCTCACCTCTCCCTGAGCCATGGCCTGACCTATCCAGGGAGAAGCAACATCTGTAAATCAGGGAAGGGAGGTCAGAAGGGCCAAGGACAGGACTAGCCACATTCCCAGCAGGACGGAGGAGAGTCTATGTGGGGCTGCATTCCAGTGTGTTAAATCATGGAGGGGACACTGGTGAGGACATGGGAAAGTCTAGTGACATGGGAGTTCGATCATGCAAGTGGACATCTCAGCAGAGCCCACAAGGGATGGGTTATCAACAAATGAAGCTTTTGAGTTATAGAGCTCACTAAGTGGGCTTAAAAGTCTGTGAAGCATCCTAAAGAGCAGCAGCCATGTTACTGCCAGCTCTGCGGATCCCCTAGAAAATTCTGTCCCACATGCATTACTCTGGGCTCTGTGGGTCTAGAAATTCTTGGTCAAGGGCCCCTGAAGAGGATCTCATTCCATTTCTAGTTTTGGCTGTTGTCATGTCCATTCATCGGTTTATTCAACTTTCCATCCATCAGGCTGTCCATCCATCCATCCATCCATCCACCCACCTATCTATCCATCATCCAGTCTATCCATCATCTATCCACCTGTCCATTCATCCATCCACCAACCCACCCACCCATTTGTCTATCCATCATCCATCCATTTTTCCATCCATCTAACCACCTGTCCTTCCATCCATCTTTCCATTCATCCACCCACTCATCCATCCTTCACCCATCAGATCTAGGAGGAAGAGAATCACCACCTTGGAAGAGAGGGCATGGGCTGGGCCTGATAATCAGTTACAAATGCAGAAACACCATAGAGTATGCGGGGCAAGGAGGAGCACCCTTCTTGGAGGCTTGGTAGCTTGAGTGAAATCATCCAACCAGTCATAAAAGAGGCAGGTCTTCTGTTTGAAAATGGTTCTCTGCACTCAGGGTGGGTGACCAGAAGCACAGACTCCATACAAGATGAACATGGGACAGGCAGGTACACCTCTCAAAAAGATAAGCTCATTTGTTGAGGGTTGAATACATAGGAACAAAGAATACTGGATTATTCTTTTGACTTTCAACTATCAAAACTTTTCAAACTGTAATATCCACAGCAGATGAGAGCTCTACAAAATAAGCCTCAGCCATACATGGGACTCAGTTGGCTAATCTTTTTGGTGGCAGCTTAGTAAATATATCCTTTGATCCCATAATTACTTCTCTGGGACTGTGTCCTAAGGTAATACTGCTAAACAGGAAGAAAAGAGCTTGATGAAGAAATATGGCTAATGGACTTGACAAGCCACAGCAGGAAAACACCAGAGGGTTGTGATAACCCTTCTTCTGTTTGGCAGAGGACCATACTGCCGTTTAACAATGATGGGAAATCTGTCATAATATGTAAACTTTAGTAGGATAATAACATCGAAAGACTATTGTAAAGGCTTTCAAAGCAATACCAAATCCCACACATGACACAATGTAGACAGTGCATTAAAGACCCAGGGAACATTTGTTGCAGCACAGACTCCTTGCATCCTTGTAAACACAGTGTATCTGCCACACTAGAATGCTGAGCCTATTTTCTATGCAGAGCAGCTTAATAGTGTCTCCTGTACAGTTGCCAACATGACACCGTTTCTGTAGTATTGTTCATAGTAAAATATGGATGTGAGTTCATAGCATGCCAGCTCATTATCATCCCTATCATATACCTTATAGTCACATGTGTGCTCTGCTTGAGGACAACAGAAGTGCCTCCTCCAAGGATGAAATCCCCAGGGACTCTGTCCCCTGCAGACCAGAGGGGTGAGTTTTCATACACGCCCCACTCCCTGCCCCCAGACGTATCTGAGCACAGATGGGTATAGCTGTTCTGGGAGGCCCACATAAAATGAAAGATTCTTTAAGGCTACCCTGCTTGGAGGTCTGAGTTTATTAGGCAGAAGAATTCTACAGGAAAAGTGACCTATATCTTTTTACAGAGGATGTTAGTCAGGCCTGTCACTCCTGGAGTGGGTGGGAAAGGATCTTCTCTGCTTCTTTAGATGGGAATGTGAAAAGGTCTTTGGGTCCAGGGTTGTTTATTCCTTCTTTTCACCTAGACGCTTTTTATTTGTGGGGTTCTTCTGATGGCTCCCTCCCTTCCCCCACAAGCTTTTCAGTGAAGCCTGGTTTTCTAGAAAAGACTTGTCCTGGCAAGCCTGGGGAGAAAGAAGATGCTGGGAGCATTCTGTTCTTACTGCAGATATTCTCTGTTGGAGACAGAGGGGGAAAGGGAGCGGTGGCTGGAAGAGCTTCCACTTAGCAAGGTCTGCATTCAGACAGGTTGGGTGCCTGGAGATGCTTTGAGCATAGTAGCTGAGCATCCATATCCACCCCATGCCTTGGGAAGGTCAAGGAATAATGCAGGCAGCACAGAACAGGTACTCAGAGACAGGCAGGCATGAGACACTTGAGTTTCCTTTCTCCTTTCCTGGTGATGGGCAGGGTTTGAGGACCCAGCAGCGAGTGGAAGAGGCCATGAAAGGGAAGCACTTTCATCTTTTGGGTTTTAAGGTTCTGGAAATTATTTCACAAGATAGTGAGATGAGATGTGGACAAAGTTGCAATAACGGCCCTGGGGAGGAAGAAGAAATTGTAAGTAGGACAGGTGGGCTCTGGGGTCAGTCAGGGCAGAAGGCTGACCCTTCCTTCTGGGCCTTGCTAGATTTCCCTTCAGTTTGGAGGCACATGAATAACAGACTTGGCTCTCTGGGTTGGTTTTTGTCTGCACCGGGTTTGCACAGGCTTTTCCATAATAGAAAGAGGGTTTCCCCTACTGAGATGCCAGCCGCTCAGGAAGCTCTGCTTCTGGCTTCTGGCTTCTGGCTTCTGGCTTGCAAGCATCATTTGAGCATGACTCAAATGGACAGAGCAAGCACCCTCCTGCGTTGGACCCAGCCTGGAGACAGTACATGTCCCTGCACTGCGCAGGAGACAGAGCAAAACAAGAACTTTGCCTTTGGATTAGGAAGGGGCCAGGGGTTCAAGTCCTTTCCAGGCTGGCCTTCCATATGAGGCCTGCGTTTGCTTCTCCAAGTTCAGGTGCTCAGAGGAGATAGGAGCCATGTGCCTTTTAAAGCTGCACAGCCCTTGCCCAGTGTGTCTCCTGGGCCCAGAGAAGCTGCAACAGGAACTGACAGGGGCTTAAAGAACCAGGTTGCCTAGGGAGGGCAGCAGAGCTGGGCCAGCAGGGGCAGGAAGGCATAAATGATCTGCCTCTCGCCCTGGGGAGGCCCTGGGTTTTATCTGCATCTCTTCCTTCCGCCTGCTCTACTTTGGGAAGGCTGGAGCTGGTGACCCATATGCACTGAATGGATTTTTCTATTTTTACCACTGCCTCTGTTGCTGCCAACACATTCTGGCATTTTCTCCTCTTTTTACATTGCTTGCAGCCTGGATGAAGACAAAAACATAATACCCTGGGCCAAGACAGTTAGAAATCAGGGCAGCAGAGACTCAGGAGCAGAGAAAACAGCAACCTGCCTGCGTGGTGTGGAGTCTCTGCCAGCCAGTGGCGTCTGTCGTTTGTCACTGGTGGGGCTCGTTGGCTGTCAGATGGCATTTGGGAGACTTACTGAAATTACAGTAATCTTCAAAAGCAACAACAAAACAATCAACCTGCCTTTTATTCCTAAACATCAGCTGCATAGGCCAAATCTGAGAAGACTGACCAACCCACAAACACACCAGGCCTTGCTCATCGTATCTTCATTTTATAGAAAATGCGTATTTTTGAGGCATACTACAAGCTGTTTCAAAATCAGTATATATTGTAAAATGGTCCAAAGCAGTGAATTAGCATATGCAAATGCTATACATTCTTGGCTTCTTGTTGTTCTGAGAACACCTAAAATCTATGCAAGTTTCAAGTTCAAAGTACTTTGTATTAGCTAGAGTCTGACTTTATCACTGTTGTTGTTGGTGTTCCTGCTGCTGCTGCGGCTACTGTTATTACTGTAGGACTGGGAATTGAACTCAGAGCCTTGCACGTGTTAGGCAAGCACTCTCACTGAGATCCAACCCTGGCCCTCTTTTTGTTTTTGCTTTTTGAGACACAGGGTTGGAGAATGGGAGCCTGGGGTGGTAGGACTTGGGTAGAAGGGCACAACACTCAGAGGCCTGGGGGAAGAACATAGAATCCTTCTTAGTGTCTCTAAATACGAAATGGTCAGGGAGATTCAACTTGAATTTTTCCTTTCAATATCTTGCACAGTATATGATCAGAAATATGTGCTCAGAGCAAGTGGATAAATAAATGTAAGTCTTTGTGTGTTCTCGGCTCCTACCTTTCTTCTTTCCTTCCTTATTTTTGTGTTCTCTCTCTCTCTCCCTCCACCCCCCTCCTCTCTCTCCCTTTCTTTCTAGTCTTGTTTCAGTATGCCAAGGCCTAGATCAAACAATTGTGGAAGGGTTCCTTTTCATCTTTATTCACTTAGGATACTGCCATAAAGGCTTAATAGGATTGTAAATCTCTTTCTCAGGGTCTCCCTAACACTAAACGTAGTTGTTGCTTAATATGTGTGTTTACAGTCCAGATGAAAGGCGAAGGTCATGTTGTGCAAGTGGCAAGGTCACATGGAAATCCCCCCTGGCTGGCTTGGGATTTCATTCCACAGCCCTGGCCATCTGTTAGTGTGCTGTGGGCACTGCACAAAGCACCCCAGGATGGGTGTGTAGACAACGGAAAGTATGGTTAGATACTTCTAGAAGCAAAGCCCAGGGTAAAACATCCTCGGGGTTGCTTCCTGTGCAGCCTGGCTGACCCTGTTCCTCACTTTTCCCCTGCCCTCTGAAGATTCTGCCGCTGTGGAGGCCTCCTCCCCATTCCTGTCTACATCTTCACATGCCTCCTCCTGCACCACCATCCGTGACTCAGTTTCCCCTTTTAAAGGATACCTTGATGACCTTTCTTAACCTGATGTCTCAGTCTGGGACTTGAGTGGACACAGTTTACCCACAGCAGCTAACACTGAACCCCGCCTGGCCACCCATGCTCTCTCTTTGTGGTGACTCTGTGTCACTCTTTGTGAGTTGCTGCTGAGGGCCTTGGGCTGAGCTTACTGCATAATCAGGGAGAGCTTACAAACCGCATTAAAATTAAATATTTATCCTGATCTTTCATAGCCCTACTTACACAAGGGGCAGTTATTGTGATGCTAATTAGTTTCACCAGCATATAGTTCTTGGCAATAAAAGGTCTGTGCATAATTAGTTTGTATGAAAGAAACAACCCTGGCAAATATTAAATATTTAATAATGAATAATTTAATAACTCAAAATAACTACCAATCATACTTGGCCAGAGAGTCTGCCATCCTGGACTCTGAAAGTGCCAAGACCATAAACAATTCACAAAACAAACGTCAGCCCCCTGCTTCCTCCCACCAGGACAAGTGCACGCAGGGACACCCCATGGCCTGTTCCTCACATCTTGCTCGTGATTCCTGCTTGGTCACATGCAAGGCAAATGGGCAGGGATTCTGCTGGAGCTCCCTGAAGAGGCCAGGCGCAGGAGCTGCAGTAGAAACCTTCTAATTTTCATTTACATCTCTAGCTGCTTGAGGTGGAAATGTGTCTTGCTAGAAGTCGGGTATCCTCAGACTTCAAGTAAGTGTTGCTGCGTAGACTTTAATCTGTAGCAGACATGGAACTTCCAAGCTAATATGAACCTACTCATTATTTTTATTTCTTTCAATTTTTATTTATTTATTTATTTTTATTTTGTGTGTGTGAGTGTTTTGTCTGCATGTATGTAAGTATAGCCTGGTGTATGATGCCCATGGAGGCCAGAAGAGGGTGTTAGATCCCCTGGACCTGGAGTTTACAGACAGTTGTTAGCTGCCATGTGGGTGCTGAGTACCAAATCTCAGTTCTCTGTAAGACCAGCCTGTGCTCTGAACCACTGAGCCATCGCTCCAACCCTTACCAGTTACTTTCTTGTTGCTGTGACCAAATCCAGGCAAGAAGCAACTTAAAGAGGGTCAGGGTACTTTGGCTGTTTCGGCGTGTATGGTCCACAACCGTCAGGGCAGCATGGTTGTGGATAGCTGAGTCAGGGCAGGAACAGGAAGCAGCTGCTTGATCACACCTAAGCAGACCTGGAAATGGAAAGAGATGAATAACAGCAGTCTGCTGGATTTTCTTTTTTATTCAATTTGGAAACCCAACCCATGGGATGGTGCCATTCACATTCAGGGCTGGTCATCTCTCCTCAGTGAATTGTCTCTGCAAAAGCTATCACAGACCTGCCCAAAAGTGTGTATTATTAACATCCTAGGTGTTTCTTAATCTAATCAAAATGGCTGTCTAGAAATTAGCCATCACAATCAACACTGTCATCATCATCATCATCATCATCATTGCCGTCATGTTTGTTGTCATCATCACTATTATAACTGCTTCTTCTAAAGCCTTAGTCTATGACTGGAGACCAATAGACAAAATAAATCAGAAGCTCAAAAGCAATGGAAGGACTGTATGACTTGGGAGAAAACAGAGCATGATTGGAGACCGAGGAAGGTTCGTTTAATAACAGCACAAAGCAGATTCTTGTTGAATGAGCCAGAGATGAAAAAGCGGTGAAAATCAAGATTCACAACCGTGAAACAGGGACAGCCCGTGCAGCAGCTGAGTCAGCTTACCTGGTCCACATGCTGCTCTCATGGAGTCTTTTCTTCCTATGTAGCTGACCCAGACTTTCACCAGTAGTCAAACACAAAACCTGGGTTTTGGTCTCCAGGTGGAAACAGGAGGACAGCTTTGCTTTTCTGCTGATATTGTACAGGAAGCCTGGTACCTAACTATGATCTCCAAGCAGGTACAGACCACTTCAAGACAGACATGCTGATGCCTGACCCCCACCTCCTGCCCCTCAAGCCCTGTGTCTCAGAATATGGTTGTGCCTGGAAATCTGGCCTCCACAGATGTGATTGTAAGAAGTTAAGTGCAGCCATGCTCAGTGGGTTGAGCCGTAATCCAGTCCTGCTGTGTCCTTCTAAGAAGGCAGCTATGTGAAGACAGACAGACCTGGGGGAGGACCCAGATGGTGGGAACAGAACATAGTGATAGAGTTGCAAGCCCAGGGACATCTGGGTTCCAGGAAGCTAGAAGAGGCTCAGAGGCTTCTCCTATAGGCATTAAGTAAAGGAATGTTCTGCTCACCTGTGGTTTCACACTCTGACCCACAGCAGCAGCACTAGAGACTCGATTTCTGCTGTGTGAAGCCACTTAGCCTGCGGTGCCTGATTATAGGGTCTGGGAAAATAGCATGGTGCCAAGTCTTGTGCTTTCTCTAAATCTCAGATTTCTCATCTCAAAAATATGAGAGGTGACCTTAATAAAATTATTATGAAAATTAAAAATAAACATCTAACACATTACATTTTGTCTTTTAGATTTAGGCCACTTCTCAGGGAGATAACACTGGGTTTGTCCTGAACCAATATTCTGCTGCCCTGCTTGATTTCTCTCATCATTAAAGCAGGCACTGGCTGCTCACCCGCCTCACTGACAGAACACGGCAGTAGCTTTTATATATTTCATCCATTTTTGATTGATCTCTGCTCTACTTCCAGAATAGATTTGAGGCAGCATCTCATCAAAACATAGACGCTGGTTTTATGCATGCCAGGGATGGTAACACTAGGAAGACAGGCCAGTAAAGCATACGATGATCTATGTTTATGTGGGAGCTATGTGCCAAAAGGGCGGTAAATTTTTGTGACTCGTATATGAAGATGTATCTTTCTAATACTGGGTGACTCCGGTTACTCAGTTTATTTATTTCATCAATTTTCCCTTTTGTTTTCCCAGAGATTTCTGGGACTGACAGACTGATCACAGTTTAATACAAACTGTGAATCTTGCCCTCTCCCTTTTGAGATTTGTGGAGTAACGGATGGCGTGGGTGGAGCCGCATTTTGGGGCTCTCAGTTTTCTTCGTCTTGGTCTTGGAGCTCTGCTCTGTCTGACTGATCAGCTACAGGTCTCACACATCAGCTGCTGCCCCCGAACACAGGCGGTGTGCTCAGCTCTGTATTTGCCTCTGGCACCTCCTCCCTAAAGCAAGACAGAAAATCTGACAACTGAAGGCCGGCCAAAGGAGCACTGCCCTTCTTAGTCCGTTTCCCCTGATTCCTTCAAGGACAACTTCTGGTCAGCAAAAACTTGCCATTTCACCATCTCTTGCTTTATGGTTCAAAGAATGGACCCCGTAATAGCTTAGACTCGTAGGATACTATAGTTGACGACCCTTTCCCACCTTGACCCTTTTTATTTTCTGGGATTGCTTCAGTAGTTTTATCGGGGTTTCTAGGTAACCACTGACCTCCCTCCAGCTGCTCACTCAGGATATGGGCAGAGTGGTCCTAAGGGTGCGGCCCTGTCTGCTCTGCTCTTTTGGCTGGCTGTCACAGACAGTGGCTGCTTTGAATTTTCCCGAAGACGGGTTACAGTGTACAGCACAAGGCTCAGCGCTGGCCCTCCTGACTGGAAGTGTGGAAAGGGGGAGGAGAGGCTTCTCACACACTGACCGTTCATTCCCTTCAGAGAAGATTATGGGATGCTCTACTGTCCTGCGCTGTTTCCTTGGGGTGGAAACATTCTCTCTTAAAGGGAGAAGTTAGGTTGAGAAGCTCATGAAACTCATGGGACACATTCTCTCAAGCCCCTGGCTGAGGTTACATAAATTGTAAAACACTGCTGGGGAGAGGTGACTGCAGTGGAGATGCTTGCAAGTTGTGCAGGATGCTCCAGGGATGCAGCTTTCTTGAGTCACCCACACTGAGGGGGAGCCTCATACGTTCTCCTATAAGAAACTCCAAGAAACACATTGATCTGTCAGAATGAACTTGAACCATTTCTTTGTTCTGTTGTTGCTTCCTGTGTGCGGTAAATACTGACTTCCCACGAACAGTTTCACAATAGTCCTCAGGGAAAACGGAATCTCAACAACCATCCTTCCATCAACCAAAATCTCTTAAAATATCTCACCTGCTTTCACATTAAGGAGAGATAACAGAAGGGACTGCCAGGGAGCAGAACACTTACCTGTCACAAAGAAAGAGCTGTAGTGTAATCTGGAGAGCAAACTGAAGGTGCCCAACCTCTGAGGACAGAGGATGGTGGGACTGTGTGTTGAAAGAAGATTCCAAGATTATGGGTTATCTTGTTGCCCTGCTTTTCTCCAAAATCAGCAGCTATTGCAGCTTCTGATTGCAAGTTAACCCCACCCAATGGAACAGGGACACAGGAGTTCGAAAGGTGGCAAAACACTGGTCTGTGCTCATGTGGGAAAGTCTTTGGGTTTTGTCTCAAATTCCTTTAACATCATCACCTTAAACAGATCTAGATGGACAATCTCAAGTATAGCCTCTCTCCTTCACCTGAGCGAAGAAGTGAGCACCTTTCCCAGCTCAGACTCTAGGTAGGATTAATCTTGGTATGCAGGTCTTGGATCTATCCTTGGGGTTAATGTGGGGGCCAGCGTGCTCCTGTAGGATCAACCACATCCTTACCACTTTGTGAAATATTAACCTGATACATTTAGGTGGAAATAGTCCAAGGCCAAGTGAGCAAAAAATTGAAGCTGTGATCAGGGACAAGGCCATGTGAGAACTGGACTTAATAAGTAGCACGATAGAGGGGATATTTTATGGTTAGTACTGCACTTCAATTCCATTTATCACCCAGGACACCAAAATTGTTATTTGTTCTATGAGTATGCCTCCATGTCACTGGGAGGAAGGGCTGCTGATGAGTGATTGGAACAACTGAATTAACTCTCTTTCTAGTTCATTGCAATCCAGTAAGTACCAGGTACCAGGCATGTGGCGGTGTGAATCCCATGGAGTTCATACTGTCATCTTCAGTGAATACCTCCAGTCCTTTCTTCCTGTAGTTCAGGTTAGACTCAAAAATAAATGGCAAAGAAACGGGAAGGTTTGAATGGATCCGGTCATGTCAATCATGCAGAAAGCAAGTTCTAAAGCTTCTACAGAGAACATCGAGAGCTTGTGGCCAGGTAAGTAGCTTGCTAGAATATCATGAGCCAGCAATGGCATGACAGTCTACAGGGAAACATGAATCCAAGAGCAGCAGCCTCTCATGATGATGAAGAATTATGTAAAGTAGAAATGTAAGAAAGATTATGGAAGCTGTTGAATTGCTCTTCTTAGGTTTTTTTGACAGCTCTAGATCATATGTGATCGCATCCTTCCTTATTTATCTGCCTCTCAGTGGACAGAGAGGCCCAGACACTGCTGAGCACAGCAATGGTATAGATATATTAACAACCTGTCCATTGCCAGCTTGGGAGAAACTCATATTTCATAGTTCTAATGTAATCAGAGGCTACAAAATTTAATCAAGAGCTTCAGCATTTCATGCCCATGAGAGAGTTACTTTGAAATATTGTTGCTATGTTTTTTTTTTTTTTCCTTTAAGCACAAGGAAAGAACAGTACTTACGTTGGATTTTAAAGCAGTACCGTGGAAATTTTCTGAACATAGAGAAGTTTTTATATTGGGTTCCCATGATTAGAAATCTTAATCTTAAAGCTGAAATTGTTTCCCAAGGAGACATGAAGAGCCAAGCTCTTGATGGTTGGTTTTCCTTTAAAGCAGAAAGGGGACTAGTCATAGATGATGCTCGGCTCAGTGAAAGTAGGAATAATTC
This sequence comes from Eospalax fontanierii, assembly GCA_035773235.1. NCBI lineage: Eukaryota > Metazoa > Chordata > Mammalia > Rodentia > Spalacidae > Eospalax > Eospalax fontanierii. Next base: position 43,820,828 of record CM069524.1, read on the forward strand.
CTAATCACTGCCTTTTAAAAAAGAACACCTTTCTGAATTGTTTTTAAAGACAGCATGTGGGATTACAATTCTAGATTAGGTGAGCTATCATAGGACCATGAAGAACCTAAACTATCGATTTCTGTTAATTCTACAGCACAGACTTCCAGTTGTACGCCTGCAGTCTCACCTCTCTGAGGCCGGACACAGACAGGGGCTTCATGATCTAATCATTTAGGGAAATGCTACATATAATGTCTTTTCTGTGTATTGGAAAGGTGCATGTTTCTTATGACAAAAAGACCTGAATGATTGTAGCAGTGTAATGAAGCCGCCTTCAGGCAAAGGTCAAAACCTTTTAGAGGCGCCCTTTCATTCTGAAACCTGGACCGTATGGAGAGTACTGAACTGCAGTGTAAAAAGAAACAAAATATATCACAGAATCTGGATCTCCCATAACCACAATCATGTTTCTCTGAAACCTGTCATTGGAATAACGTGGTCACAAAGCTGGAAAGATGGCTCAGTGGTTAAAAGCATGTAGTATTTATTCTTCTAGAGGACCTGAGCACCCAGGTCAGGCAACTTACAACTGCCTGGAACTCCAATTTCAGGGACTCTGACACCCTATTCTGGCCTTTGCAGGAACAGCATTCATGTTCAGAAACATACACATATACATAATGAATAATAATAACAATACGAATTTGGGCTGGAGACATGGCTCAGTGGTTAAGAGCACTGGCTGCTCTTGTAGAGGACCTGGGTCTGTTTCCCAGCACCCATATGGTGGGTAATAGCTGTTTGTAACTCCAGTTCAAGGAAATCCAATGCCCCTTCTGCCCTCAACAGGCATTGTAAAACGTGGGTATGTACAGGCAAAACACTTATACACATAAAATAAAGATAAAGAATTTTAAAATAATAAAAAAAATCTTAAAAAATAAACAATTTGGTCTCATGTCTTACAGACAACTTAAAAACCATTTCCTTGGTTTATAATAAAATGCACAGTTTTTGGATGTCCCATTTCCATGTACCTGAGGTGGTACTTGTAACCCTGGGTTTATTTTCTCTGTCGTCAGATGCAGTGGCCTTCCACAGCATGCTGATGCTCGGGGGCAGCTTCACCTCTTTTCCCTGACTTGTCTCAGGCCCCAGTGACCCGAAGAAAAGGCAGAGGAGGCCACACTTATCCTCCTAGGCTGCCAAACCTCCTGGAAACATGGCACACTGAAAGGAGAGATGGACAAGAGATGGAACAGAGGAAACCTCTGAGTACTTGATGTTCCTTGATTCCATGAAGAGGATGGTGTCACCAGGGAATCATTCCCCAGAAAGCTAAGCCCATACTCTGAACTGTGAATGTGAGCATTTTTTATGTCAGAGCTCTGTAACTCAGTCAAGATAAGAGTTTCAGTACAGGACCCAGTTCACTGTGGTGGATGTCATTATAGAAAAAAAAAAAAAAGGTAAGGACCCCAGGGTTCCCTGTGTGATGAGGGAGGTGGGCATCAGAGTGAAAGTACCAGAGTGAAAGCTGGGACCAAAGATTATTGGCAACTTCTTAGAGTTCACATTCTTGGGAAGGGGAATCTGGTTGGCTCAGCCAGGGTATGAGGTCTTCCAGTGACAATGGAATTTCGGCGCAGTTGCTGGGGACCTAGAGGGATCTCAGAGAGTAGAGTAGGGCTTGAGATCTAGGTCCCAGCTCACAGATGCTTTCTACCAGACAGACTGGTACATAGTCACCACACACACACTCTCACACACACAGCCACATATTCTCTATCACATACACATGCATCAAGCACACAGCTGCATGTACATAGCTACATACTCACATGCCCAAAGATACACACCCAATCACATACTTATACACAGTCACACACTCTTACACTCATAGCTGCCCATACACAGCTTCATGCACAAATAGACACCCATATGCACACACACTGTCATACTTATCCACATACAGCCACAGATACGTAAAATGTACAAACACATACTCATATGTACATAAATACAGAGACACAACCTCAGAAATACAGCTTCACTTCAGACAAGCACATGTAGTCGCAGGCTGCACTGACCACACTCGCATGAGATCACACTGTATTTTAAGAAAGGAAGACCTCTGAAGTGACTGAGGAAGGACCTTGCAGAGGGCTCTGTTGTCACAGCACAGGAAGCCGGGAGCCTTTCTGTCCCCATGTCCTCACAGAGCTTCTGAAACAGTCATAAGGAGAGTCATTGTTAATACTCGTGTGTCAAGGGCAAACACTCAATGACAAAGGCCAAGCAGTGTTTTCATCTCAGGAAGAAAAATGGACAAATTCATTTTCCATAATGTGTTGCTCTTCCTGCTCCCCTTCCAAACTGAGTTGATTCATGCTGGACTTCACCTTCCTTAATACAAGCTTTCTTCCACAGTGTTCACACCAGTGGCCAGAGAAACTCCAACACGCAGCATTTGATGCACTTTTCTATACAGGTGAGCCTCCTTTTTGAACAATTTAACATCAAGGTGTGATAACCTGCTTCAGTTGTAAGACAGAGCACAATTTGTGACTCCAAAGAGCTCCTTGGTTTGTTTTTAATCTGTTTGTTTGGGGGTGATCATTAGTAACAGTCTTCAGTTAATCACACTACAGACCTTGATGTGTGATTACTGTTTCCAAAAAGCCATCTTTCTTCCCCAGGAAAGTGAAGTGCACACTTACTCAGGGATTTTCATACTGGCAGTGCCAGGGTGCTGGGTAGTCCCGCTCTCTTCGATTTGCTGGCTGCCCACCAGCATCAAACTGTTGGAACTATTTGGAGTCAGAAAACATTTCAGTAACCCCTAGATAGCATGATTTTCAGGGTTTCTTCCTGCCCTTAATGTTTTATAATTTGCTCCCCCAATCAAGAGCTTATGAAGATTTAGGACTTACATTTTCCTTCTGTAGCCCTTGCCAAAATCTCCCCCTGGCCAGTCCCTTCCAAAGAACTTGGTTCATCCAGAGGCTCGGAGGTTGAAGAGGGACAGGAAGGGTAGACTTCTACAGAGACTGTCTAGGATGAGGACCTTGATCCCAAACTTACATTGTTTGATTCCAATGTTGAATCCTAGCTTCACCTGCCTCCTCCTCTTGATAGGTTGTGTCCTGCATGCTCCCATCAGAGCAGAGAATAAATGTTTTTAAATAGCTTCTGATCTTCCTATCATTAATTTCCTGCTCCCCAAACTGAAATGCCTTGTAATTATCCAGCTGTAGGAACATATAAGATGGTACTAAATTTTGCTTAAGTACAGCCTATCGCCAAAACGGAAGCCAAAATATATAATTAGGTTGGCATTAACGTTAGAGAGCTGTGCAAGGATTTCTGTGTCACAAAGGCTGGGGTGCTCAGGAAAGGCAGGGCTGGCTGGGTGATGTAGCAGAAACCCCATGCTATATAACTCCAGCAGAGCAGTCCTGTTGCTTGTCCACACATACAGTAGGGCTCCATTTTGCAGGTCCTGCCCAAACATCCAGGCTTTCCTGTCACAAGAATAGTGTACACACTCAAATGAAAAGGACGAGTGGTCAGATTAGTGTTTCAAGCTCAACTCACAACAAGAAAACAGTCCATTTTGTCCATACAGAAGAATTAACATACTACTGCTTTTTCCAGACATTATCCCAGGGCCGGGATTGTGACTTTCCTCAATGAATTCCAGAAGAATTCTTTAAACAGGGAAGCAGAGTGGTACTGTTGACTGCTTGTGATGATGGGTAAGTGTCACTGTCAGCTTGTGACCCATGCATTATATACTTCTCTGTTTGCAATCATTTAAAAAAACTCAGCACTGTGACTTCAGATCATTTAGACACTTGGGCATGAAAGTAATAAACATTTTTAGCTCAGAAGTTGCTTAAAGCATATGACATATTTTTAGGAAACAAAGTTATGATATCAGCTGCTAGTGGGCTGAGTATTTAAGCTCTTTTGACCTATAAAAGGGAGAACATCAACCATGGTAGCTTGGGAGAAAAAAATCCGTCCCAATTACTATTAATGAGATTCATTATAATATAGAGTCTCTCAGCAATGAATTTTAAATGTCCCTTGTCCATTTTTCTATCAATACAGCACAAAAGGAAACATCTGCTCCAGGGTGGTCATGGGGCTGCATTCTGATTAGCTGATATGGGTTAATCTATCCAGTATCTCCTCTGTCCTGTTGATGCACAAAGGATCAGCCTCATTCCCATATCACCCAGAGCTCAAAGCTGGGATCTGTGTGGTGTGGTTTGAAATTCACATATTAAAAATAATACCCAGAAATTAAATGCTACTTTCTTTGTTCTTCTTTCTTTTTTTCTAATCTGTACTGACAGAAATTACCTTCGTTGTTTGTTATTATTTGATGGGATGAAATCCTTTGCTAGCACATTTCAGGGAACAAATTGAGTTATTTTGTGAACAACATAAGAATTAATAAAGCCTTTCTAGAAGTTTCTACCTTGAACAGCACTATGTAACAGAAACAGAGAGTAAATCACCTACAGAATTTCATGGTTTCTAATAAACACATTTAAAAAAATAAAAAAGGAGTATGTGAAATCAATTCTAGTAGTAGTTTTTATTAAATCCAATGCATTACGGATATTATTAGACCGACATGCAATCAACATGAATATTGTTGATGTCTCATTTTTCCTCCCTTTTTGGGGTCTTATTCTGACATCCTTCTCCACATTTCAAGCACTGGACAGACTGATGTGGAGAAATACTTTTCTTTGATTCTCATTTAAGAAACTATAAGCCAATGATTAAAAATGAAACAAATAATAGCTGAATTTTTTTCTTTGGGTAAAATACTATTTACATTACAGTTTTACTTTTTCTATAGTAGGTTAAGCATCTTCCTGGTTTTGAGTCTCATTTTTCACTTTTCTAATTTTTGAATGATTTATCACAGAAACTGTGAATTTTTTATAAAAGGATCTGACTTATATAACTACATTAGGGAAGAACTACACTACTAAAAATGATTCTAGCTCTTTAGAAATATCTAGCGAATAGTTTTGCTGATATAAAACATTTTATTTTAGATATTTTATTATTTTTTATTTTATGTGTATGAGTATATTGCCTGGATGTATGTAAGTGCACCTGTGTCTTGCAATGCCCATGGAGGTCAGAAGAGAGCTCCTGGTCCCCTGGCATGGTTGTAACTGCCATGTGGATGCTAGGAATTGAACCCAAGTCCTCTGCAAGAGCATCCAGTGTTCTTAACTGCTGAGCTATCTCTCCAGTCCAGATATAAAGCATTTTGAATTTGTTACATGTAGGGATGGTTCCTAGTCTTCATTTCTACTTCCTGTAGAAACTGAACCACTGAGCACAAATGAAGTTTCAGTCACAGTTCTTCTATCCAGGCAAACACCTGGAAATCTGTTCATTTTCTACTTGTGCTATGGACTAAGTTTAAAGAACACACTTTTATGAACTTATGTTTCTATTTAAATCCAATGTAGGTTTAAGCATTGCCTGAGCAAACCAGTAAGAACTCTCTCCTACTCTCCTCTTACCTGGCAAATGTACCATGTCCAGTTCTTATGGATAACTGCTCACCACTTATGCAACCAAAGGAATCATTTTGAATCCACATCAATTTTTTGGCTTTGTACATGATGCTTTCTAATCCTAGCTCGGTGCTGGTCAAGAAAAGGCAGTATATAAAGAAACAGGTGATCATGAACCTGAGGATGAATACTGAGAGATTCTTGTTTTGAGACAAGGTCCCCTTGTATCGTCAGATGGCCTGGAACTTGCTATGCAGACTAGGCTGGCTTTGATCTCACAGAGATCTGCCTGCCTCTGCCTCCCTCGTGCTGCAATAAAGGCATGTACCACCATACCCAGTGAGAGCTTCTTTTGATGACAAAGCAGACCACAACAGAAGCACAGTGTCAGAAGTAGTTAATTCCAAGAGGAGACCATTGAAAAAAGAATATTGGAAGAAATGTGACTGAGTTATGGTCAGGATCTGGCATCCCTGAGAGGAGAGACCATTCTCAGAGAAAGGCCAGAAAGGAGCGATTGGCTTATCTTTCTAATTAGATGGAAATCTGTAACAGTGGTGGGCTTGGGCTTTTAAAGACACAGACTCACAGAAGCTCCCTTAGGGTTCTTTAAACACTAGTATAGTTGTGAGCCTCATTCCTAATGTACACCAGTATGCTTCTTGACACCATGATCCAGCATTAAAAGAATAATCAAAGAAGGGAGAAAGAACAAAAAGATAAAAGCTGAAAATCTCTTTCTTCACGATATTTATTTGAAACTGTCTTTTATTTTTATCTCTCTGTGAACTTTAGAAGTTCAAGACAAATATTTTGTAACCCTTGGGCATCATATTTACTTCCAATATCCTCATTGTTTTAAAAGTAAACACAGGGGCACATTTTTATAAAACACGAAATAATTATCTATTTTCATTTTACATAGACCAGTGTGGGCCCTGGAGCAAGCTGTGTCCCCCTCATGTTGTCTTATCTGTGCTATCTGCTGGGAGTGTGATGCATAGAAGAGCTTGGATATTCTTGAGCCTCTTTTTCTCATCTGTACAATATATTATTTATATTTCCAGTTTTAAAGATATATTTTATTGGTTATAAACAATTTCATTTCATAGAAAAACTAACCAGGATGTACAGCGAGTTCCTATGCAGCTCCTGTCCTCCAGTCTATCTCACCATCAACACCCTGTACCACCATGGCATCTGTCACATGACCTGCTTTGATCATGAGCATCACCAGTGCCTGGATTTCGCTCTTGATGTGCATTCTGCAGTTTTTAACAAATGCGTATATGTTCTGTTTTTAAGAAAAAAAGATTAAACTTGCAAAGAATGAGGAGTTTAGGAGAATGCACTGCAGAGATTAAAACTTAGTCTAATAATTAATTATAGCCATATATTTTAAATCATCTTTGGGGGCACATGATTCTTTTAAGATTTATTGGAATATCTATAACCTATATCATATGTGATATTAATATGTGACATATCTCTGTGTGATAGTATTATGTGGTGGTTTGAAAGAGAAATGTCCCCCTTAGGCTCAGGTGTTTGAACACATGGTTCCTAGTTGGTGGTGCTGTTTGGGAAGGTTCAGTCTTTCTGGAAGAAGTACATTCCTGGGGGTGGGATTTGAGGGTTTATAACCTTATTCCACTTTCAGCTTTCTTTTCTTTTCCTGGTTGAAGATGCAATCTCTCAACTTCTGGCTCCTGCCCAGTGCCTGCCACCACGCCTCCCTGGACATTATGGACTCTTCTTTTTCTGGTCTGTAAGACAGAATAAGCTCTTTCTTCTATAAGTTGCCCTTGGTCATGGTGTTTTATCATAACAACAGAAAAGTAACTATATAATGTATGTATGATGTATCACATGAATCATACAATTATGTCTTCTGAACACGAGGCATACATGGTCTGAGCTCAGCCACACTCAGAACACCTTTTCACACAGAGTATTCTAAGTACTTGGAGAGAAGCATGCTGGGAAATAGTGCTGTGACAGCAGAGAGAGATGAGAAGTGGCTACTATTCAGCTAGTATTGTGTGGTAGGCTTACATGCCTGGTCAGGATGCCTGTGGTCCATATTCACACTGTAGCCATTACTTTTTTCATCTCTGGAGCAGAATAGCTAACAGAAAAGCTAACTTGAAGGAGGAAAGATTTATTCTGGCTCATCAGGCAGGGAAGGCATGGAGTAAGACCAACTCCTGTCAGTGGCAACCAAGGACATGCGGCCTGAACTCCTTCCATATCAGTAGATGGGAAATCAGAAAGAATTTGGACCAGACCTAGGACCAGGCTCTAACCCATAAGTCCTTCCTTGGTTGACTTACTTCTTCCATAAAGGCCCGATCTTCTCAAGTCTCATAGCCTTTTAAGACTATGCCACCAGTGAGGATCAACTGCTCAAACTCAGCCTGTGAGGGACATATCACACCCAAGCCATAACACACACTGAACACTGATCTTCTGAAAACTGATGGATTAAAATGGGAAAATATAATACTGGACCTACATAGGTCTTAAAGAGACAAAATTAACTTCCCAGGACTCAAGCGAATGCTTGTTGGAATAAGGACTCCAGCAAAGCTTGAGTGTGTCAGTTCAGTAGAGTTGAATGTGTCAAATCATAATGACAAAAAACTCGAGAGTTAGCTCATACACCTCTGATCACCTTACAAAAATGTGGTGATCCTTCTACTCTCTTCCTCTGAAACTTGTAAGGGATCCTGGACTCTGCCATGTGGGCCTGATCTCCCTTGAGAACCCCTGCCTCACTACAGTTTCTCTGTCTGTGCTATCAACATCTCTTCTAATAAATCTTACCCGAAAGGGCAGTCTGCCTCAATGTCCTCTTGACCCAAATGAGAGACCTTTCAGCTGCCTATCTGCTCTGTGCCTCCACCTTCTACACTGGAGAACTAGTTTGTGGGATTTTTATGTTTACTGCTTTGTTTTGTTTTGTTTTGTTTTGCTTTGTTTTGTTTCACAGGGTCTCACCATACAGCCCAGACTGGGCTGGATCCCTAGATCCTCATGCCCTGGCCTCCTGAGTGCTAGGACTACAGAGCTGTGGCACATCAGTCTTTCACCTGAAGCAGCCAAAGCAAGTCTGTATGGTGGGACAGAGGCAGGCCAGCCTTGGGAAGATGGTAAGAGTGGAGAGCTGGTACCCAGGTGTCGGGGCTGAGTCTCCACCTGCAGACGAACTCCATTCTACATGGAAGAACATGAGAGTGGCTGGTGTTCCTAAAGCAATGCCGGCTGTCTTCAGAGAACTACAGTGTCACAGGGCAAAGCCGTGGGCACAGGATGCCTCAGAAGATATCCTGATGGGAGTTCCCAGTACGCCATAAAAGAGGTTATGGGATACATACGTACTGTCTATATGGTTCTCTAAGGACCACTCATCCTGGACAGCTCCTGACACATCAGCTTGATGGGCAACTAGGAGGACAACCTAGAAATACACACGTTGGCTACACTGGGCAAATGACAGCACACATGCATATGCTGGTAAAAACACACAGACAAGTCTGAACTGACCAAAAGTAAAACCGGATGAACCGTGAAACGGCGAAAAACCATTTCTCAAAAGCAGTGATTAATGCACTGATAGGAACCTGAAGGGAAGTTATTAGCAGTGGGACATGGGTTCTGATGTGATTAAGCCCCATCAGATGCTTTTATTGGGCACTTACGTGAAGACACAGAAAACATGCTTCCCAAATTAGTGAGCAATCTTACAACAGGGGAGTGTCTGGACGTGCCAGTGAGAAGCTACAAGGAAATTGCAGAAGCCTGCAATTCAGGCATTCTGTGAACCAAGGCAGAGGGCTCACGAATGCTGAGCAGATGAGGATTTTTGCCTTTGATCAGATTTGGAGAGTTGAAATTTCCTTTCCACTATTTTGTCTAGAAATAATACACAAAGTAAGATCAAAACAAAAATATATGGCCCTCAATTTTAATATAACAAAGAAGAGAAGAAAGAAGGTTGTAGGTAAAGGGTCTCTCAGGAGCAACAGCAGTCAGTATTGAAGCCATGCACAGTGGACACCTGTGGTCCAGGAACCCAGGGAAGATCAACAAAGTCCACTGTCAAACGTAAACAGTCCTGGGGCCAGATCAAACCTTGAGTCATAGGATGGAACTGAACAGCTCCACCTGATCCTGGGAGCAACTCTATAATGAGTGTCCCTATGACAAAGTGTATAGAAAAGAGCTGAAGGAGGACCAAGAAATGTGCTAGTGGCCAGAGAGGTCCTCAGCAGCCTCTTGGGCAGATGCGGGAGCCACACTAGCATGCTCTATTTTGCTAGAATAGATAAGAAAGAGATGCACTTGCACACCCACAGCTGCGATTCCTGCCTTCTTGAAACACTGGCCATGTCCCCGGGTGAAGTCCCTCGGTGTTTACAGTAAGATCAGGGTGTACCTTCTCTAAGTTAGTCCAGGTTCTATACAACAGAAGTTCTTCAGCTATGCTTTGCCCTGAAATACTCCATTTTTTAGCAGATTGTCATTCCGTTTTCAGAATAGAGAGGGACCATGCATTTAAGTGAAAACATGAATGGCACCATCTGTCCAGCATCACCCATAAGGCAAACTGATAAATAACATTTCTGGGAGAAGAAATGTACCCAGTCAGGGTGAACTAAGACTGTATGGGTCCATGGGCATCTTAAAATCCCATCAGAGAAACCAGCCTAAGAATTTGTTGGACACACCAAACCAAAGAGAGGGGATAATGCCTTCATTTGGACCCAACAAAAAGGCAAACACCCAGCACTGTGATGACAATGGCCCTCACTGATCTGTCATCTGACCCCCTGGGTATGACTCAAGAACCAAGAGGCAGAGAGCACTGACTCTTCTTGGGGTTCAGTCTAACACAGTCTCTATTGTTGAAATGTTCTACTCGAGTGCTCTGTACCCATTTTCCTGTTTATCTGGACCTGCATTCCTTCATCTTCCTGTTCCTTCATCTGGATTGGCATCCATCTGTCTGCTGGTCGCTTCATCTGGATCTGCATCCATCCATCTTCCTATTCCTTCCTCTGGACTTGCATATATACATCTATCTGTCCCTTCCTCTGGATCTGCATCCATCCATCTGCCTATCTGTCCCTTCCTCTGAACCTGCGTCCAGGTGGACTAAAATCATCTGCCCATCTGGCCCTGGCCCTGCCTTCACATCTATAGCTGCACTCAGCCCTACAGCTTTTCCCTCAAGCCTGTGGCTCTCACTGCTGCTGCTGCTTTTTCTCCTTTACTACAGCTCGTTGTGAGTTCATTGTCAACACAGAGACCCTGTGTCCCTCCTGGTTCCCCAGCTTCAGCTTCTCAGACGTCTTTAAAACTCTTTGCCCCTTAAGCCTTAGTAGTCACTTTGCAACCTATATATGTAGAGAGAGAGAGAGAGATTTACTATGGAGTCTGAGAGCTAATATTAGTAATTTTTGAAGAGAAGAAAATAATTTATGTTCATCTTCACTGAGGATATGAAAGAAAATGGGATTATTTTGAAAGTATCTTCCATTAAAACCTTGTACCCGAGGCCTGGAGAAATGGCTCAGCTTTTAAGAGCACTGGCTGCTCTTGCAGAGAACCCAGGTTCAATTCCCTGGACCCACCTGGTGAATAACAACTGTCTAAAGTTCTAGTTCCAGGGAATCTGACACCTCCTTGGGCAATGCATGTGTGGGTACACTTATATCTCTATGTAAGCAAGACTTACATAGATAAACTTAAAGAGAAAATACAAATAAACTGGCAAAAACCCTTGTACCTTGTAAATTTATTGCTATTTAATACATTTTGGTATTGTAGAAGGACACAAATGTTTTCATCTGTTTCCAGTTGAATCTGAAAGCCGGTCTACTCAAACATGAGAAGACCTGAGGACCAGCAATATGCTTAGTGATGGTACAATTTTTTATGTGGAGAAAAAGAGCAGATAAATTAGTTTCCAAGTAAAGACATGTTTGAAAAGTTCTACAGCTGAGGAGGGGAAGTCATGATCCAGCTTACCACCCCGAGTTAGAAAGAGGATGGAACCACTGTCTCTGTCAGCGCAACATGAGCAGAGACTCATTAGCTCATGAATGATGTGTTGAGGCAGCAGATGGAGGTGCTGTGTGAGCTGGTATAGCTTGGGGGAAATGAAAAGATTCTAAACACACCAAAAGTGACAGCCAATTAGAGGCAGAACTCTGGAGAACCACAACTATGATTCAGCAACGCCCTTGTCAGGCAGGATGGAGAAAAACAGGCATCGCGAAGTGGAAATAAACAAAGTGTTCTCTCATTAATGGAATCATGGTGAAACAGAAAAGGGAGATGAGAATATCTGGCAGTTTACCTGCACGGAGTTCCAAAATACCAAAATATCTTCAAGTCTCCTTTTATTCCACAAGCTAAGTACTTACACTTCCAGTTTCAAAAGCCATTCCATATCTCAAGAAAAATCCATGCAGAAGAGACTTCATGAAGACAAAGCTGGTAAACTGTCTGAATTCAAGGAATCCTGAGTTTACCAGATGCATCAGCTTCCTCTTGTTCCTGTAGAAAAATATGAAGACTTAAGAATCTAAATTAATATACACTTAAGAGATCATAGTTCTTGGGGTCCCGTTAGTCTCAGGAGACTAAGGCCTGTGTGATGGCCAACCTGCGATTTTTCTGGAAGTTCTTGTAAAGAGATGCTTCTTGGTCTTTTCCAGCTTCTGAAACATCTACACATCTGCCCATGGCTCTTTTCCTCCATTTTCAAAACCAACCTCCTGGCATCTTTCTATCTCCCTGACCACTGCCCCATGGCCAGGTCCCTTCTCTACATATGTGATACTCCTGCCTCCCCCTGATGAATATTCATGATAATTATTCCTCTGTAAGACTATAATATATTCAAAGTTCCTTCTGCCGTTGTTAGGGACCATTTTCACAGTCTTTGGGAAATCAGGATGTAGGTATCTTTGAGGACAAGCATAATTATTCTGCCTGACATAGAATGCAAATCAAAGGTTCCCACAAGGTAGATACAGAGAAAAGTTAAACTTCCTCAGGCTTCTCCACAGCTGAAGGCAGAGAGTGGCCGTCTCTAGCTTTTGCTCAGCTAGCTATCTTATACAGTCTAGGATCCCCTGGCTAGGGATGGCAGCTCCCACAGTGGGCTGGGTCTTCTCACATCAATTAGCAATCAAGAAAATGCCTCATAAATGTATCCACAAGCCAATCTGATTAAGGGAACTCCCCACCCCACCTCCACCGAGACTCTCTCAGATGACTCGTCTGTGTCGCTGAAGCTGACTAGGAGGAAGGGTTGGGAAGGCTGTGGGATGACAATGAACATTTTTTTAAAACCGACTGTGGCAACTTTATTGACTTTTAAAAGTTAACCTGAAGACCAAAAAGGGATGTTCAAGTTGACAGAAAGAAACACACAAATGATCCTCTCCAAGCAATTGATGAAAGCATGATTTCACCTATTAAAAGAAAGGTGCTTAATTCTGTTGAATGGGAGAGTCATCCAGCAGCATACACATACATTAAAATATCACATCAAACCTAGTATACAACACTTTATTGGTGATATTTAAATAATACTGAAAATCAAAACAAAAAATGCTAAAGGAAAATTTAAAATTAGAACATGAATATATAAAAAAGACATAAAGTGAAAAGTGTTCTTTCAAAAATATTTATATTAATGGGATCAAAGTTTTTATATTCTAGTATGTCTTAAAGTAACAGTTTCCTTTTTAAAGCTGTTTTTACAGTATAGAATAATGGGCTTCATTATGGCATGTTCACATATGTGCATGACTGTGCTTGCTCATATTCAGTCTCTTCCAGTGGTCCCCTTCCTTCTCCTAAATACACATGTGTTTCTTCTTATTTTTTTATTCATTTGGCTTCATTTTTATGTGAATGAGTATCTCATTGGCATTCTGTAAGTACATCAGTACATGCAGTGCTCACAGAGACCAGATCTTCTTGGGTCTCCTGGAACAGGAGTAGCAGACAGTTGTTAATTGCCATGTGGGTGCTGGGAAAAGAACTTGGGTCCTCTGCAAGAACAGTCAGTGCTTTCAACCCTGAGCCATCTCTCCACCCAACATGTATATTCTTAAAGCTAGAGTCTGCATGAGAGAGAAGACATGCAGTGTGTATCTTTCTTTGTCACCTCCTCCTTCTCCTTCCTCTGTTTATACCGTTTTCTCAGCGCACACAATTCCGTTTGAACTTCCAGGCCACACACACATATACACATACATATATATGTACACATATAAGCACACACACATACACACGTATTTATATATACATACACACATACTTTTTAAAATATAAATTCTTCATATGAAAGCAAACAAATGTTATTTGCTTTTCTGAGGCTGAATCATCTCATTTAACGTGATAATTTCTACTCGCATTCTTTTCTGCAAACACCATAATGCTGTTATTCTTTTTTTATTTATTATTTTTATTTTATGTGTATAAGTACATTGTATGTAAGTTCATCCTCGTCATCCAATGCCCACTGAGGTCGGAAGAGGTGTTGGATCCTCTGGAACTAGAGTTATAGAAGGTTGTTAGTCACCATGTGTGTGCTTGGAATCAAGCCCTGGTCTTCTGTAAGAGCTGCCAGTACTCTTAACCACTGAGCCGTCTCTCCAGTCTTTACTCTTTTATTTTCATTTCAAGAGTGAGTGTTTTGCCTACATGTATGTAAGTGTACACCTGTGTCTAATGCTTGTAGAGGCCAGAAGAGAGCATGAGAGTTGTGGGTGGTTGGTGGGCATCGTGTGGGTGCTGGGAATTGAACCAGGATCCTCTGCAAGAGCAGCCAGTGCTCTTGACTGCTGAGCCATCTCTCCACTTCCAATTTCATTCTTCTTTATCACTGAACAAAACTCTATTGTGTGTGTGTGTGTGTGTGTGTGTGTGTGTATATACACAATCTTAAATTCATTCTTCTTTATGGGCATCTAGACTGGTCCCATTTCCTGGGTTTTATGGATAAAACAGAAATAAATATTGGTGTGGGTATCTTTGTGGTGCGTGAGTTGGAATCCTTTATGTACATACACAGGAGTTCTATGATGGTTTTGTTTTTCATTTTTTGAGGAACCATCATAAGGATTTCCACTGTAGCTGTGTCTATTCACATTCCTACCTGCAGGATTCCTCTTTCCCCATACATACCAGCACTTGTCAATTGCTTTCTTGATGATCATCATTCTGACTAGGCTAGGGTGAGCCGGAATCGCAGAAAAGTTCTAATCTACTCACATGCTGGCTAAGGATGTTCCACATTTTTCCCTTATATATTTTTGACTATTTGGTTTTCTGCTTTTGAGAACTGTCAGTTCAACTCATTCACCTTTTTATTGATTGAATTTTTTTTTTTTTTAGGATTTAACTTGTTGAATTCTTCACGTGTTCTAGAAATTAACCAGCTATCAGAGGTACAGTTGGCAGTTTTTGTCCCCCCCTGTAGGCTTTCCCTTTACTCAGCTGAGTGTTCTGTTATTACACAGAAGACTTTTAATTTCAGGTAATCCAACTTGTCAATTTTGCTGCTGTTTCCTGAGCTATCAAGAGTTCTTTTCAGAGAGCCCTTGCCGGCGTCTCTATCTTAAAGTGTCTTCCTTATGTTTTCTGCTAGCAGCACCAGATCTTACATTAAAGCCAATGATTCATTTAGAACTGAGTTTTGTAGAGTGAGAGATAGAGATTGAGCTGTATTTTTCCACATGTGAATATCGAGCTTCCTTAACACCACTGATTGAAAAGGCTGTTTTTCTCTTTCTCTAACGCATGTTTTGAGTAATGGGTTCTGTTCACTGTAACTGTAAACTTGACCTGGGAAGAAAGCCTCAACTGAGGAATTGTTTGGATCAGGCTGACCTGTGGACATATGGGTAGGGGAATATCTCATTGTTAAATGATGCAGGAAGGCCCAGTCCATTCTAGGCAGCACATTCCCTAGGCAGGAGTTCCTGAATTGCATAAGATCTAGCTAAGCACAAAGAAGTAAGCAAGGATGTGCATACCCCACGAGCACTAGGCTGTGGATGTGAAGCGACCCACTGCTTAGGTTCCTGCCTTGCCTTCCCTGCTGTCACGCATCATAACTTGGAAGTGTGGGTCAAAGTAAACCTTTCCCTCCTGTATTTTCTTTATTGTTGGGATATTTTATCACAAAAGTGAAACTATAATAGGCATCTTTCATTAAAGATCAGGTGTCTATTGATGCATGGGTTCTGTTCTGGGTCTTCCATTCTATTTCATTGGTCTACATAGCTGTTTCTGTGCCAATACCAGTCTTCTTTTTAAACTATGACTCTGAAGTCAGCTAGATTGGTATATCTAGCATTGTTCTTTGTGCTTAGTATTGCTTTGGTGATGTGTGTGTGTGTGTGTGTGTGTGTGTGTGTGTGTGTGTTTCTATATAAACTTTGAGATTGTTTCTCAGGTTCTATGGAAAATGTCATGGGAATTTGATAAGGATTGCATTGAATTAATAGATCATTTTTTGTATAAGCCATTTTCACAAATTTAATTCTGCTGGTCTGGGAACATGTGAAACTTTTCCATCCAATGAGGCCTTCAATTTCTCCAGTATTTTAAAGTTGTCAGTTTAGAACTCTTTCACCTTTTTGCTGAGGTGTAGTCCTAGGCATTTTATTTATTAATATGAAACTGTTTTGAAGGGATATCTTCTTATCGTTCTCAGAAAGCTCCTTATTGGTATATAGAAAGCTAAGGCTGTTGTATGCTGACTTTGTATCCCATTTGCTTGATGAACATGTTTCTGAGACAGAAGAGCTTTGTGGTGGTCTTGAAAGTTGTTTAAGTATGGGATCATGAGGTCTGAAAACAGAAAGTTTGATGTCTTTCTTTCAAATTTGCGTTTCTTATATTTCTTTCTTTTGTTTTATTGCTCTAGCTATGTTTCCAAGAGCTGTCCTGAATACGAGTGAACTGAGCAAACATCCTTATGTCATTCCCACTTTAGAGGGGATACTTTCATTTGTCTTCGCCAGTTATATATTTGTCATATGAGACCTTCAGTATGTTGAGATATGTTCCTTCAGTTTCTTCAGAGATTTTATAATGACTGAATGTTGAACACTATCAAAGGCCTTTACTTCATGTATTAATTCTGAATTAGTTACATTTCTCTTGCTCTGATAAAATACCACACTTCCCCAGATTTGGTGAAATTCCTTGCTATAAATAGATTTTATATGCTTTTAGTTTTTCTTTAGTTTCTTTTACTCTGTAGATTCTTGGGTTTGATCTTTTAATCATGTCCCAAAGTTCTTAGAAGTTGTGGCAATGCTTGTTTATTAATCTATTTATTACTTATTTTGTATATTGATGTCTGCATGTAGCATTTCACTGGCTGTTTTTCCAACTGTGATATCCTCTTTTTCTGTATAATGTAGCTTATAATGATGCTCTCTGTTCTGTTTTTATTTGCTTGGTGTCAAAATGAAATAGAGGAAAGGAAAAAAGAAAATAGAAGCAAGTTAACATGAGATAAAAAGTACAGAGAAAAAGAAAGATAAAGAATGTTATGCCGTGTGAGGTAAAAGAACAAGAGATTAATCCATAATAATGAGAAATGCACAGAAATACAAGATAATTGTAAGAAACAAACAAACAAAAAAAAAACCCTGTAAAAATAAAGTCCAAATAACTGTAAAATTAGAGTAGAAAGGAAAGAAAAGAGAAAATGTATATGCACACAAAACTGGAGTAGCGTCTGTGTTTGTCTTCTGATCTGGGTGTCTGACAGTAAAGGGAGTTTCTTGTCTTTCCTGCTGTTAGGTTGGTGCTGAATCCACATCAGTCAAATGGCAGATGTGCAGAGGGAGCGGTCTTCCACCTGAATGCATCCCTTCTCTGTGCATCAGGAACCTCTGCTGGGTACACTTAGCTTTGCTGTCCCCTGGCTGAGCAGCTTCTCCAGTGTTTCCCAGACTCCCCAGTTCAAACACCCTGAGTTGGCTATTGCTCTAGCTAGGGTGAGGTGGGGGCTCTCCCAAGTATACTGAGCATGAAGAAGAAAACACTGTATGAAGATTTGTACAGGAAGATCACTCCTGGGCTGCTTTTGAATGCTTGCACATCCTCCCAAGCAGCAAAGAGTTTGATGGAGTGTGTTTGGCTAGAGCTCCAGAATTCTCATTCCTGTCAAAATTGAATCTCATGCAGCTCACAGGTGCTTCCAGAAGTTAAGACCAGGGCTATCAGACTCCATAGTTATCCTTAGGAGATGGACTCAGCTCCTAGTCACTGAAGGTGGGTCTAATACCAACCCAGCTGAGCCTCCTTCTGCCTGAACTTTTCAGCATCCTAGCAACAACTGCTGTGTGACTTTTCCTGGGGTTTATGTAAGCAAACATCTGATACTCTAGAGGGAGCACCAACAACCAGCCTAAGAAATGATTCCATCAATGTCTAGCTTGGTGTACCAATAAATTTACTGGGATTACTTACAGGAGCATGGGTGGCTCAAAGGCAGCTTCATGACCAAAAAGCCCACCCAAGTGTGCGCAGTGACTCAGTGCACATCAGGAGCTCCCTGCTCAACTTGCAGGCTGTTCCAGGAAAGTGTCTCCTCTTCCCCATCAACTGCTAACTGCTTATACACTCAGGGAGGACTTCTGTGAGTCTTGTAACTTCCTGTGCCTTCTAATATCCTGTAAGTTTTGCTAGTTTCCTGAACCATCTAAGCTCTATGAGTCATATAAGCCCCTGTCTCTCTCCAGGAAAGAATGTTTCATTTCAGAAGAAATAGTTATACAACAGCATGGTGCCCTGCCCCTCTGACAGCTGACTCCCACTGCTGCCCCTCACATTGAGGCTGTGGCAGGTTGACCACAGGTTCTCTGGCTTGTCACTATTTCTTGTTATCAGGTCCTCTACAATAGCTCAGCTTTCTGTAAGCTGTTCCCATGCATAGTCCTACAGGGGGAGTGACAAAATGGACCTCTTGCCTAATGCTGAGTTGTCACACACGAGGGACTAGTGTTCTCCAGGACCCACAACTGGACCCGAGGCTCCTGAGAGCTGAGAACTGTGGGCTTCTGTGGGTAGTCTGCCCGCCTCTTCACTGGTGGCTTATCTTCTGTTTGTGACCTGTGAGTCCCTGTGCCCTCCATGGAGCTACAGCCAAGAATACGTGTGGTTCTCCTCCTGCACAGCTGTTCTGCTTCTGCCGTTTTCAGTCGCCCTGGCATTCTTTTTGCGCCCTTCCTCTTCTGCTCTTTGTCTTTGGAGAAGACTCTTCTTTGTTTTCCTCAGGCTTCTCATTTACTGCATCACAGAGAAGCAGCTTCTAATGCACCATCTGACCCCAAAATTGGGCCATAATCTAAATATCAGAGGTCAAATTCTAGATAAAAGCCTCAAAAAGACACAGAAAGACATTTTAGTTCATTAGCTGCTGCTATTCATGGTGGTGGTTTGAACACATTGATTTTTAGGTATAATATATTTTCAATGCTGTAAAGGGAAAAAATCATTATAAACAAAAAAGAAGTGATTGGAACTATAACTGCAAAACAATGGCATACTCAGTGTATGGAAGAATGAGGGAATAAAGTAAATAGACACCTAGATTTCTTCTATAGATGCTAAAATTAAACCCATTCAATAATGAGGTCTAATTAACCAGTAACAAACACATGAAAACCATAATGAGATTTTTGGCAAAGTTCAGCACACTTATAAGGTAGAGTCATCAAAGATGCCTAGAAACGCTCACACTTTTCTGGAGGAAATGACGATCTGAATAACTTTGTAGCAGGCAATTGGGCCATTTCTTTTTCAAAATGTAAAATACGCATGCTCTGTGGTCAATAATTCCACTCCTAGAAATTGTTCTTCTATTAATGTATTTATAGGCTAATAAAATAATTTGGAAAATGGACTGTGTATTGTTCAGTTTTAATCCAGATATAAAATACATATCTATTGACTCATATTGCTACAAATAAATGATTGAGTAAATAAATAAGAGACACAGATAAGGGACAGTAGAGTAGTGTTTCATGCAAAAACAATTCCAGACAACTCTCATACATGTGTCAGCTTCTGAGAAGAGAAGCAGAGCCTGACTCCTCTAGTGTAATCTGTGAGCCATGACTCGCTTCCAGCTGCGTAGGATGAAAGGGGAGGAATAAATACTTCAGTGGAGAAACCTAATGGGACCCTTCGCAGGTGAGCAAGGTCACTATCCACAGTAATAACTCATGGCTGTAGCCCGTCCCTGTGATACAATCTGGTGAAAACAGGCCTTTGTCTCTGTGATTTTCTTCCTAAAAACCTATAACTCCACTCTCATCATGAGAAAACTATTAGACCAATTCCACACAGACACAATCTACAAAATGCCAGCCAAGCAGTCCCCAAGCTGTCAGTCATCCATAAGAACAACTATTGGAGAGATTGCCATGACCAGCAGTACCCTAGGGAAATGTGATGATTAAGTGTAATGTGGGATTCAAGAACAGAAGAGATGGCAAAACTAAGGAAATTTGAATAAAGAACAGTCTAATTAATAATAATGAGTCAACATCTGAGAAGAACTCTGTGGTATTGTATACAATGATAATAAGAAAGACTGAGTGTGGTATATGAGAATTCTCTCTGCTATCTTCCCAATGTTTCTAAATTTCTTACAGTATTGTAAAAAGTTTCACCAAAATTAAGATGGGGAAAAATAAAAACCAGAATATACTAATATTACTAAGATATAACTCAGACATATTTTGTGGAATACTTTTTGCTTTAAACAATATAAGAAGGGAGATTTCAAGTTCATAATACATTGAAATCAAAGAACAGAGGTAAAAAATAAGAAAAACTGGAAATTAGTGCAAAACACAAGGAACAAATACAATACTATTTGAAACAAAAGCTGATGTTTTGTAAAGATAAGTATTATCAGCAAAATGGGCGACTTAGGTCTTTTTCCCATTTATCAATCACATTTTGTCTGCTGTTTTCCAGCTTTAAGAGATTTTCATATATTAGAGATTAAAGCTATTGTATTTATCTCTGATGTATTTATGAAGAATATTTTCTCCAAAATCAAGCTGGTGCTGACTTCAGTGTCTCATTTCTACTAGCTAGCATTCACAGTGCTGGAAGGTGCTATGTATGCTACTGGAAGAAAAAAAAAAGCAAAAACCTTATCTAACTGTGGATCCTGTGAACTACAATTATAACTGACCTGACGATATGTGCCCTCTGGTGTGAAAGTGGCACAAATGTTATGTGAGAAACTAACTCCACTCTAACCAGATTTAAGGTCATTTCCTAGGATGGAGCCCATACCTAACATTGATATCAGACTTAGGAACCTGAGGCTAGACAGGTCTTAGGACAGAAGAGAACCTAACACTAGCTTTCTGCTAAATAGTTTTCTTATTAAACTGGCTCCTATTAAACTGACTTATTGCTATATCTACAAATTAATACATCTCTCAACTCTCACCAGAGAGGTTTCCTTATGCAGCAGATAATGATTAACCCAGAAACCCACAACTGCATAGAACAAGAGGGGCTGCACGGTGCTTATCCCTGAATAGGACACTTATATATCAGACTTCTGGCTTCTAAGGCTCATGAATCATTGCGGAAGAGGGGCTGAAAGATTCTAGAGACACGAGTGATGGATTACTACAAGCAAACAAAGTTTTGCAAACAGCTGGCCAGTTACTTATATGATCTCACAGCAATGCTGACAGCATGCACAAGTCCAATGCAAACTCAAATCAGAACAAATCCCAGTGTAGACATGAGGAAGGTAGTAAGAAATCCTAAACCGATCTATGGCAACAGATAGCTACTGAGAAGGGCAGAGACAATGTCTTTCCAGGATAGGACTCTTCATAGGTTAACCAGGCTCTAGTAGATGGACCCCACACTGAAAGACATTTGGGGACACAAATTAGACTCTATAGACCATATATATATATATATATATATATATATATATATATATGTATGAATTTATATATATATGCAATATATATATATATAATAGAGTACATTAAATTAGTGGGGATAACAAGGGGAGGTGTGGCTAGGGGAATCAAAGAATATGAAAATTCCAAGAATTCAACTTAAAGAAATAAAAAAAAAAACAGTAAAAAAGAATATTTTCTTCAAGTTTAATTTCCATTAACTTTTTCATATGGTGAGATAAAATATAAAGTTGGAATGCTTTTCCTATTTCTTATATACTCAATTTTATCAATTATTTATGGCTTACAAATTTTGAATCACAAATACCAAAGTTAAAGACAAGTTTTGCCCATTTCCTTCTTCTGTGTATGATTGGCACATTTAATACATTTTGTTTCTATTCAAAATGGAAGGGACTTCTCATGACCCCCGTCCTGTTGGCAGAGCCGCCTGAGGAACTTCACGTGGTCCACTCACGGAGCTCTGCACTGCAAACTCAGTACATGTCTCCAATTGAAACAAGGATTACTGCAGATAACTTCAAAATCAAAAGATTAAGGGGATCCTGAGAATGAATGTCTTCAAATTAAACAAAAGTTTTGGTAACAGAAGTTCTGACATTTTGACAAATTTATTTTGCCAGTATTTCTTTTATTTCTTGTGAATTAACAAAGATCATTCTGGAAAAATTCTTCAACTAGCTAAGAGATCAAGCATCTACTCGGGAGAGAGTCAAAAAGCTCGTTTACTCTTTCTCATGCATGAGATCTCAGAATTAGCAACCAAGGCTTCAGGACTGTCTGGGTCCTTAACAGAAGTAAAACTGGGCTTAGATGGATCTTCCTACCTCACTGTTTTACGGCTGGCATGTGGGCCCTACGTCTCTTTTCATGATGAGCCATGTTATCTCAGGAAAATTCCTTCCTAAGTTCAGTCATCATAGCTTACAAAGCAGATATCCCAGGCATGGATGAGGACATCTGCCTCCTTTTAATCTATAGCTAGGCGAGGCTAATTGAGCTAGGAATTGGTCAAATGATCAAGACAGTTTATAAAAATAGATATCACTGGCAGAAGTTTAGATGTCTGTCATGTTTGATCTACATGTTTCCAGGACTAATTGGACCAGGTGCCTCCTTAAAAGATTTGGTGAACTTTCCATTTTCTTAGTTTCACATCTTTACCAACAGCTAGACATAAAATATTATATTAGCATTCACTCAATTAGAATAATATAACTTTTCCTTATCAATGGCAGTAGAATGTTTAACAGATAAACTTCAGAATGTTCTCCTTTTTTCTTCCTTCCTCTCCTCCTATTTTTGCTTCTTCTTTCCTTTTCAGTGGTATAAACACCCCGAGATGTTCATATGGGAGGGTGAGTTTTTGAATGGCTTTCTTAAAACAGACTGGGCTTCCATCCCTCAAGTAGGTCCAAATGCAAGACCAGTCACACAGCTTTAAATGCAACACGCATGGTAAGCATTCAAGCGGCAGGATGCTTTCTCCTGGGGACTAACCAAGTTGTCCTTCAGCCTCCCAAACCCATTCATATCTTCCCTCTCAAACACAAAACTCCAGCTTTATAATTGGCCTCAGGAAATGTCACGGAAAGGTGCTGGCAAGGTAGGCAGGAATGCTAGATCTAAAAGGAAGACAAGCCACCTCGGGTGATAGTTTGCTTCTTGTCTTTGTGCCATTGGCCCATATTTTTGTTGTACATAGTGACATACAAAGTCTAAAAGTGACCTTTATCAATTCAGGAGAGCTCCAGGGGCAAAAGGATGATCAGAAAGAAGCATGCATGCAAATGTGTGTGCATGAAGAGAGAGCTGCAGCGTTCTCATCAAGCGGTGCTGAAGAAAGGACCTCCATTTTCTGAATATGAGCTTTGCTCTTTTTTTTCTTAAATCATCCAAATAAATCTCATGTTCAGGGTCAATCTCTGGCCTCCAGTTACTACCTCTCATCCCTTCATCTCTATGTGGACACAGGGCATCTTGAAATTCATTTAAAAGGCCCCAAATTTTTCTAAAGCCTTGGCTCTGGGGCACCAACTCATGTCCTGTAGACCTGGCCAGATTCACACTTTGAATCCCTTTTGAGCTGTTTGTCTCTGAGGTCTGCTGGCAGATTTATTTTCAACCTTTAGGCTTAAATGCATTTTCTCAGGACAAATCAGCCATAATACTGCATTAATGAAGCTTCTTCATTTAGACTACTGCAGGGAACTCTCATCTATTGATATGCATATTCAGTTCCCATTAATGGTAATAAGAGTGAATTATATGGACATATTGACATAAAAATAGATCCCTTGGGCTTTACCTGTACAGTACATTTTGTTAATTGGGAGGAACTTAAAGAAACAAAACAATAAGAAAAAATAAAACACAAATCAGAAGAAAAGTCATCAACATCATAATTACTTTGAAAAAGGGAGAAATCTGCTGAGTCAGAGCAGGATCTGGCCAAGAGCAAGTCAACCTACAGGTCCCAGATATCACTCTGCTTACACAAGCAGGATATTGTATTAATTACTGCTCTTATTGTTGTGATAAAGTTTTCGACATAAACAGCTTAAGGAAGGACTGGCTTTCTTTGACTCACAGTTCAGGGATGCAGGCCATCCTGGTCAGAAGGCATGGCAACTGCTCACATCGTGTCTGCGATCAAGAAGCAAGATGAGTGCTGCCTGCTCCTCAGCTCACTGCTCCCTTCTGCTTGTTTCTCAGCCCCGGACCCTAGCTTATAGGCTGGTAGCACCCACATTCAAGGTGGATTTTCCCTCCTTGGTTAAGCTTAGGCAACTCGAAATCCAGTAAAGTTGACGGACAAGATTTGTCACTGCAGAAGTGTTGGCAACTGTTGTGCTATAAGTTGTACTGGGCCCTCATTTTTCTCCCAGCTCTGTCTCCCCTGACCCCTACAAATGATCCTCCTGTAGCTGCAGTGGCTGTAATTGGAAGGCAGTTTCAGATCTGGCCAGGAGCTTCCCTCTAAAGTACAGGGATGACAGGTGTATTGTCAACAGAGGTATTCACTATGGCCATCAGTGGACCCCTTGACTGTCTTCCTTGACATTTCCTAAAATTTCTTGGTGCGCAGCAAGGCTAGACTTACAAATGTCTGCTGGATAGCTTCTTGATCCACCCATTCTGTCTGCTAGGGATCTGGGTGAACTGGAATTCAGGAATAATCATTTTACAGAGCACCACACACAATAAAGAGTCAGTCCTTACCTGTCCTCTGAACTAAACATGAATTCTGGGCAATCCTGTTCTTTGCACAGCCCAAGACCTTGCATGATTTCACTCATGTTTCCTGAATCCCAGTTCAATGGAAACAGACAATTATTCCCATCAATAAATGAAGAAGCACTACAGAAACACTAGATCTGCTCACAGAACATGCCTTCGTGGCCCAAGGCTTCTTTGGGATTAGACAACCTTAACCATGTGACAACCTGAGCAGATGGTGCCGGCAGGTGGGGAACCAGGTGCAGATTAGACCAGCTTCAGTCAGTCTACCAGACCATTATGAGCTATACATGCTCTCTAGAGAGGGGCACTGAAGAAGGGCGATGGAATGAGTCCAGCTGTCTGCCAGGAATGGCACACCCCTGACATGACCTTCATGTCACCTATACCAAAGGCTGATTTTTCAGCATCTCTTCTAGTCAGGAAATGTCACAGAAGCTATGCTGGTATGGAAACAAAATGTTAGGGACCCAGGAAAAGCACAGCAAATAGTAATCTCCCATCCATTGCCAACTTCATTAGCTATGCAAATGTATTCAGATGTTCCTCTGATACCACCTCGAGGTGCTGCTGGCAGTCTGCTGCCCCAGGCAAGATGAGGAGAAGAGACACCAGCCCAAGCTGCCCCTTACAGCTACGGACCCTCCTGTGATAGAGTCACTAAAACATTTTGCTGCCCAGGGCAACCACCTGCTCTCCCTGCCTATAAAATGTCCCTGGTGCAACTTAATTCATCTCTAGGATGAATTCATATCACAACTAGACAATCTCAGGCCAGGGTGGAAAAGCAGCTCAAATGCATTCTAATATACCACAGGGAGCATGTGCCTCCAGCTGCAGGCGCCTCTGCCTTCATGTTCTCCATAAGCTGTGCTACCCCAGTTCTGTGCACCCCCTCATCCTCTTAGAGGAGTTTTAGGTGAATGGTTAGGAACAAAAGATGAGGAACAGTAAGGTGTGACTTCCTCCCTCCCTCCCTCTCTCCCTTCCTTCATCCCTCTCCCTCCCTTTTCTCTGTCTATCTCTCTGTTTTTCTCTCTCTCTTGAAACAGGACCTCATGTAGCTCAGGCTGAACTCAACCACTTAGCAAGGATGACCTTGAACTCCTGATTCTCCTGCCTCCTTCATGCTGGGATACAGGTGTGATCCGGCAAGCCTATTTCTTTTTAAATGTATTTTCTATGAGAACAAATTTTAGTTCTTTTCACTTCCTTTCTGACTTCTTTTACAATTCTCTTACAGCTGTGTATGTTGTACATCTGTTTGAACATTTCCTGTTAATCACCATACTAAAAAATCCTTTTGAAAAAAGGATGGAAAATGTAAAGTGGTTGTTGTGTAAAACCGTCTCTTGGTGTTGCTGTGGATACTGTATTGCATGAGATGCAGGCATTGTGTATAGTATATCTAAAATCTCCTGACACTTATGGGGCCAACTCAGTGCCACAAAGCCTTGCCACCATCGATGTAAGTATTCTTAAATCACAACCAGGCAAACAGACAGTTAAATAATATGTGTACTCACACACACACACACACACACACACACACACACACACACACACTTCCATAACAGCCTGAAGTCAGATTTGAATCTGAAGTCTCAGACCCCTTGATCTCTGAGCTTGAGAGGTGACCACTCATCCCAGCCATACTCTCCTCCTGCACTTTGAGTGTACAGATAGATTGCCAGCAATATCTGCTCGCGGATTTCTAGTGCCTTGGAATAAACTTCAGGGGATTCAGCTACATTGCTGGGTGTCTGTGTCTGAGCAGAGGGGCAGTTGAAAGGAAGCATGGGCTCCAACATTGAAAACCCTCTTGGATCTTGGGCATCTTGTCTATTTATAAAGAGCAAGGTGAGGAGATGACCAGACAGAGCCCCCTAAGGTCTTGACACT
Source organism: Eospalax fontanierii (assembly GCA_035773235.1). Lineage (NCBI taxonomy): Eukaryota > Metazoa > Chordata > Mammalia > Rodentia > Spalacidae > Eospalax > Eospalax fontanierii. The sequence goes on from CM069524.1 coordinate 43,847,520, forward strand.
GTGCGGAGAACCTGGGTTCTGGACAGAATGAAAAGGAAGAAATAAGCTAAGCACCAGTGTTCATCACTCCGTGCTTCCTGACTAAGGGTAAGTATCCCTCTGCATCTTTCTGAATGTGGCTCTCAAAACAGCATTGGTCCAGCTGAGCTCAGAATGCCACACCAACAAGGTGTGGGTCAGTCCCAGCTGAGATACTCTCACAGGCTCACAGTATAGAAGCTCCCACTTGATTTCTACTTTAGAACTGCTAGGTAAGATGGGGTTTAGGACCTCCTCTGAGCAGAGTCAATCTACTTGAGTCTCCAAATCTATCTGGAAATGTCACCTTCTGCAGTTCTGGGTCTTTCTGAGAAGCCCATTGCTGAATATTTGGACACATCTACTTAGAGTCATGTTCCTAACCCTGAAAGGTGGGGATTGAATGACAGCGTTTCCCAGTGCACAGCCTCCTTTGCCAACCCAGTTTGGTTAGTGTTGCTATAGTAACCTCCAACCTGTTTTATGAGACACTGATGACTACCAAGAGCTTGACAAAATATCAGGTTGCCAGGGCTGTGGCCAGTATAGAGCATCCTGTGTGCTGAACCCCACTTCCCAGCAGAATGAGGCTTCAATCACTCAGAAGAAGGAGGAATGGAGAGCAAACTGTCACCAACCACAAGGGTGTACATGTCATCAGACTATTGAGCTCAGATTCAGCCATTGTTCTATACCGGATTGGATCAATTCCATATTCTTCACATTGGTTTTCAAAGTGGCCAATGTCTAAAGAAGTAGAATGTATGAAATTAACTCCTGTGTACATATGGAAAAATAGACACAGCATTTCAAAACACCACCTTGGTTTTCTATCTGCCTCTTCCTGACTGTCTTCAGGGTGTGGCCTAATGCAGCTAACCAGCATAGAGGTCCAGCTACCAGACCTTAGGGAGGAGCATGAGTCACAGGTGCCAGAGTGAAATGATAACCCTCAGATGGCAATCTTTTTGCCATAACTGATATTTGGACAAAAAAAAAAAAGAAACAAGTTAGATAGGGTTTGTGGAGATGACTTCATGGGTAAAGGGCTTACTGTGCAAGCAGGAAGATCTCGGCTTGAATCCTTAACACCAAAACAAACAAAGCGTGCTGGCATATGCCTAGAATCCCAAAGGTGGGAGACAGAGGCTGGGATTCCCAGGAGCTTGCTGGCAAACTAGCCTAGCTGGCATGCAGAGCCCCAGCCTCAGAGCTTAAGATGGTGAGAAATTAAGGGAGGCACCTCCACACATGCCTTCATGGATGAATGCGCCCACACATACATGTACAACACACAGAAATGCACACACACACACACACACACACCACATGGAAGTTAGGTAGTACTGTTTTTCAAATCCAGTTTTCTGGGGCTAGAGAGATGATGGCTCAGAGCTTAGGAGCACTGGCTGCTCTTGCAGAGGACCCAGCATCCACATCCAGTAGCTCACAACTGCCTTTAACTTCAGCCCAAGGAATCTGATACCCTCTTCCAGCTTCCTCAGCACACATACATAATAAAAATGAAATACATTTTTTAAAAAAATTCAACTGCTGCAGGAATATTAAGAACATGACACATGTGGCTGATGCATTGAGATGGGAACAGTATGGTTGGTTGCTTTCTTGAAAACAGGCATATGTTTTCTGCAATGGAAACACTACGTTTATGCCATAGTTATTGATTTGTAAAAATTAAATAGGAAGCATCTTAATGGAGTTCAGTGTGAGAAAGATGACTTGCTTATCTGATGAGGTCATTATGATGTCAGAAACCTTTCATCTCAAAGACTAAACACACACACACACATATTTAAATATATATAAATATATATATATATATATATATATTTTTTTTTTTTTAATGTGTGGAAGCAGAGGGATTGCTAATTCAGAGTTGAGACAAGCACAGAGAGGCCTGGGCATGACTCATCCAGGTCAAAACCAGATGATGAATCTAGAAGCTATGCATTGGTTATTTGATTTTGTATGATAGCAGGGTACATGCTGTTCGCTCCGTGCCAGCCAAACAACTCACCGTGAGTGTGTGAGCTAGCACTCTGCAGGGCCTCTGTTCAGATCTGGAAAATGATGGATTTAGCCTCAGTGATGTTCAGCTTCCACTGTGTTAAAGGAGTCACCTGCAAAGCAATTTTAAAATATGAAGCTGAAGCGTGTGATGGTTATACTGATTACCAACTAGACAAGATCTAGAACCACCCAGGAGAAGAATCTCTGTGCATATCTGTTAGGAACTTTCTAGATTAGTTAACTTGGAAGAGAAACCCTACCTTGAATCAGGGTGCCCTATTCCACTAGTTGAGGTCCCAGACTGGATGAAAGGGAGAGTGCACTAGCATCTGTCTCTCTCTGCTTCCTGACTGCTAATATAATGTGACCAGATGCCTCACATTCTGACCACCCACATTGCTGTCCTCATTATTATAGACTGTCTCCCTCAGACTGTGAACCCTAAGAAGCCTTTTTTTCCTTCCTTAAGTTACCTTTGTTTGTTTGTTTGTTTGTGACAGGGTTAGCCCGTAGCCCCAGCTGGCCTATATAGAACTCACTATATGGAAGACCAGGCTGGCCTAGATCTCACAGAGATCTGCCTGCCTCTCTGCCTGCTCCTCCCAAGTGCTGGGATTAAAGGCATGTGCCAGCGTGCCTGCATGGCTTCCTTCAGTTGTTTTTGCCACAGCAATGAGACAAGTAGCTAACACAGAGTCCTTTCTAGACAAGCTGATCCATGGGATTCTATCCAGGCATCTGCCTTGGGTGTGCCTAATTGCAGATGGAATCCGGAGCCACTGGCTCTCCAGGTCTCCACTAGTCCTGGAAAGATGTTCCGGACAGCTCTGCTTCTGGAAAGTAAGTGCGCAGGGGAGTCCCCTGGAATGCTACTTAGCTCAGCCTGCTGTTCCACCAGCATCTGTGAACTTGCAGTTCTCGAAGATCCCAAGTTGCTCTGGCACTGCAATTTAGGGACCAGACATTGAGAAACGCTTTCCAGGGTAACCACACGAAACTCAGCATACCATGCACAGCACAAACCAGCTTGAGTTTCGTAATACACGTTTTTGATGTTGGTATACTACAACCTAGTGAACTGCTATGACAGAACAGGTCACTGGCAAGGGTGCTATGAGTTCTTTCTGGGGGAATCTGGTAGGCAATTTCCAAAGCCTCAATTCTTTAAAATTTTTAAAGATTTATTATTTTTATGTGTATGAGCGTGTTTTCTACATGTAGGTAGGTGCACCTGTGTCATACAGTGCCTGGAGAGGTAAGAAGAGGGTGTCGGGTCCCCATTACAGATGGTTGTTGGCTGCCATGTGGGTGCTGGGAATCAAACCTGGATCCTCTGCAAGAGTGGTCACTTGCCCTTAGCTGATGAGCTATCTCTTCAGGTCCGTGAAGCCTCAATTCTAATCAACGTTGAAACATACACACTGAATGGCACATTATTTCGTCTGTGCTTGGAGTAACTGAAGCCACACTGAGGTGATGTGGAGGCTGCAGGAAAGCCATCCCCGGCACAGTTTGCTCTTTTGATGACCTCCCCAGAACTGAAATCATAGGTCCAATATGGTCATTGCTTTTCCCCAGAGCTGCTCAGACAGAAGTAGACCCAGAAGGAGTCGATGGCTAGGAGCATAGTGGGAAATGACCCCTCCATCCACTGCAGAGGACCCACTGCCTCCCTGGCAGGGCGTCCAAGCCACTTTAACATAGTGACCCCTGCTATCAGTTCTAGCCCTCTGGAACTCTGCACTTCCAATAGTTCAGCACTCTCTGCTGTTGTTTGGAAGTCTGCCTTTGTGGACTAGGACCTCAATATATGCTCTGCTAAAAAGCCAAGTACAGAACTGGGCATGGCACATGCCTCTAATCCCAGCACTCAGGAGGCAGAGGCAGGCAGACTTCTGTGAGTTCAAGGCCAGCCTGGTCTACATAGAGAGTTCCAGGCCAGCTGCGACAACAGGGAGACCTTATCTCAAAAAGAACAACAACCAAAAGAAAGCCAAGTACAAACTAGGGCTCTCTCTTTAGGTGTGCTTTGTGCCCACAGGTGAACATGCAATCTAAGCATTAGTTTTTTTGTTTTTATAGTTTCGTTTTCTTCTGGGCACGTGTCATGTGAGAACAGAGGCAGATGGGAGACCTCATCCATCAAGCATCAGATTCCACGTGTGCCATGGTGGTTGTCAGGCTTCCTGCTTCCTGTGATGTGTGAAGTCCAGCCCCTGTGTTGGTACCTGGGTTCCTTCTCCGCAATGCCTCCTGTCATTCTCAGTTACCCATCAAAGCTGGTGCTCTGAAGAGCTGGTTTGGAAGGAAGGCTTCCTAATTACTATTTTATTATTTTGGAAGTTTCGTACATGAACATGTGTTTAGGGCTGACCATTTGAGATAAAGTGATCGGCGAGCTTGTCCCTGGAGAAAACTGGTTCTCCTTCCCTCGGCAGCCGTTAACTGACGGCAGCTCTTCATCTAGAGGTGGGACCTTGCGAAGGTTACCCCTCACATCCCCAAGTTCACATGTCAGCTGGTGTTGTTGTTATTCAGATCTAGTTTAGGCAGCCATATTGTTGATATTTCATGGGTGCAGCCCCCTACTGTCCTGAAGACACTATCTAACTGCAGGCATCCTGATCCTCTGGCTCTTTTGATTTTTTTATTTCACTTATTCACTACATTTTGACCACAATCCTCTCCAGGAAGATATTTTTATTCTAGTGCACAAGGAGAAAGCTGGCACATTCCGTCCTAAGCTCATCCACCTGTACTATTTAGCCAGACTGTCTCTTATGCCAGGCTCTGAATGAAGAGCTTATTATGTGTGGAGGGAGCTTCAGCATGCTCTGAGACAAGAGCAAATATGATCCCATTTTCCAGATAGGCATACTGAGCCTCAGAAGGATAAGTGAATGGCCTAAAGTAAACAGCAGGTGAAAGACTGACATAGTATGTATGTGTGTATGTGTGTGTGTGTGTGTGTGTGTGTGTGTGTTAAGGGGGGAGGGTGGAAGATCCAACCTAGGATGATTCTGTGGCTGCCCAAACCTGAGTATTAGGATAACTACTCTCCATTCTCCATTCTCAAGTTATCTACAGCAGAAGTAAAGGAAGAAAAGGGAGGTGGGAGGTGGGCAGGTAGAAAGCAGCAAATTTATCTAACTGCTTTTACCTTCCACTTGGCTTGCCAGAAGAATGTGCTAGAGTGAACAACTGCAGACAGAACTGGTTCCTTTAAAACTCCACACAAATTGGCTCCAAACCTATGCTAGGGTCATGGCTGGCTTCAGTTGTCAACTCAACACACCTCTGAGAAAAAGGGAACCTCGGTTGGGGAATTTCCTCTATCTGATTGGCCTGTGGCCAATTCATTGAGTGATGTGGGAAGGCCCAGCTCACTGTGGGTGGTGCCACTCCTGAGCAGGTGTCCTTGGTTGTATAAGAAAGCAGACTAAGCATGGGCCATAGAGCAAGTCAGTAAGCAGCATTCCTCCATGGCCTGTGCCTCAGCTCCAGCCTCCAGGTTTCTGCCCTTAGTTCCTACCCTGAGAGATGAGCTGTGCCCTGGGAGATGTAAGCTAAATAAACCCTTTCATCCCCAAGTTGGTTTTGGTCAGAGTGTTTTGTCACAACAATAGAAAGTAACTAGGAGAGCCAGTCTACCCAAAATGTTTGAGTGGGAAGGTGGTGGGATTCAAAAAGCCTTCTTAGATTCTTTTACCCACAGTTGAGTTTCACCACAGTCTCTATAAACTTCCAAATAAATGAGGGGAATTCTCAATGAACTATGAAATTTGACTTTTATAAGAAGTCAAGTAAGTGTAAAATATGGTCTTAAAACATGGAAACTGAATGTCTTTTCCAAAAGCCATGTGAATAGTCTGATCAGTGAGTGACCCTCAGTGGCTTAGGGCTATCTCCAAAGCTACTGCACCTGATTCCATTAGATGTTAAAAATTGGCATTTTCAGAGTGCCACACAAACAGAAATAGGAGTCCCCTTAATGGTTCCCTTGCACAAGAAAGTGGAACAATCTGGCTATGGTACAGCAATCATTTAGCCCACTCCAGATCCAAGTTGAATACTCAGGATTTATGCCTGGGTTTCATCTTCCCTGAGACGATTTACTGAGAGAAAGCCACACTGAGAGAAAATGCTACAGAGCGAAGGAATGAAGTTGCCTCTTTTGCCTGCTCCTAGTCATACAGTAAGGCTTGAGTAGACTTAACATCTGAGTTCTCTTGTCTAGACCCCCAAATCCTGAGAAACAGAGAGCATGATCCCAACCCTTTTTACCTAGATACTTAGAAAAATAGATGTTCATCGACAGCTGCCACTTGATGGATTGATCCACTAAAGAAACAAAACTAATACTGGTGAATGTTGGCTGCTGACTTCGTTGGGCCTTAATGGACTTGTTCATCAAATGTAGCATCTCCAATGTAGAAGTAAATACATAGGGACCAAAAATATTCAAAATGAAAGAAGGGAGTAGGAGTTTGGACAAGTGAGAAGTTATGTTTCGTACCAAACCAAACTGGACAGTGAGACTTGTTTGAATTTTCCTGAATTTTCAGAATAGTGGAGCTTCACGGGAGAGTTTTGGTTGCTTTGAGTGAGGAGGCCTTGAACACAAAACGTTCCCCCTGAGGCTCCATGTTTGAACACTTGGTCCCTGGCTGGGGTGCTGTCTGGGGAAAGGGGAGGAGTGTTTAGGAGGTGGTGCCTAGCTAGAGGAAGCAAGTCACTGAAAGGCAGGGTTTAAAGTTTTATAGATCAATCTCACTTCATGGCATCTCTCCACTTCCTGTTCCACCAAGATGTGAGCAAGCAGCCTGGTACTCCCATCCCCACAGCCCTGGGCTCCTTGTGCTGCCATACCCTCTCCTTTGTGGTGAAGTGGCTGTGCCTCAAACCACGAGCTGAAATAAATCCCCCTTCCCTGAAACTGCGTCTTGTTAGGTATTTGGTCACAAAGCTGAAAACAGTGTACAACACAGAGTCCTTTTCAGACCTCTCCATTTTTTAAAGTGAAGGAAGTAGTGGTTATGGAGAGAACCTTGTTCACTGGCCTTGAACGCAGAGGAGGAGGAAAGTATCATCTACCAAGCCGTGGGGTGACTGTGTAGAGGTTAGGTCCGACTGTTCGTGTGCAAATATGTTGAGATTTAGCATTAGCTTCACATTGCAGAAGGGCAACTGAGACCGTGTGGAGGAGACACTAGGGCCAGGCAGGGGTGCTTGGAGGCCCCTCACAGGGGGCTTTCTGCCAAGGTTAGGGTTGATAAACTGCCTTCCCTGAGCAGAGAGAGGGATGGAACAGACCTCCTCCACAGGAAGACTATAGGTCACTTAGGTGCTGGGAATGCAGACTCACTTCCGGCTCACACTCCAGTCCAAAGACGTAAACATATTCAAGGCTTTAGAAAGTTGTTCCCTGCCTCCCACTGACAGACTATACAAAATCAAAAAAGTACTTAAACTTAGCCAGACTCAGATAAACTAGGGGGTGACTAAGCACAACACATGTTTCATTTACTCCAGATATTTTGAAATTTTTTTCCTATCTCAATATATTTATGGGATAAAAGACTCTGTCGGGAACAACTCACTGGAGGATACATGTAACTACTGCTGTTACAGAAAAATCAGACCAGCAACAAAGTCAGATGAGGAGAGTAAGTGTTTAATCCACTAGTGGGACTGACACAGGCATCCTTCCATAAAGGAGTCAGCCCCTTGCTCCAGTTTGGGGGGGTGGCGGCCATATATACTCATGTGAGGAATGCAAACAAAAGGTAAATAGCATATAGAAGGCACTTTGCAGGCAACATATGGAATGTTGTAGCTTTGAAGAACAGACTTCTATTCAGGATAACGGCAGGGTGCAGAGGGCTTCCCCGTGTCTAGCTCCTGTCTCAGAGCTTTTCCTGCTCCAAAGTTGTTAATTACCATCACATTGCAAGGTCTTTTAGCAACCACCTGAGGTGCCTTCCTGTTTCCATTGTACTGCCAGGAGTAATAACAGATTCATTGGGTAGAGGTGGCAGATCAACAGCATAGGGTCTGAAAACCTTCTAGATCATTCTCACTTTCTGCTATTCCCAGCAAGGTTCTGTGAATCAGAGTTCAAGTGAATGCGCTCCTGGTGTAGGAAATACAGCCTGACTGACTGCTCTCACAGGCCTTCCCATCCTCCAAGCTCCTCCCTTCTCCCCTGTCCTAGTTTACTGACTAATGAAACACTACTGGTGTGAGGCCACTATCGTTACAGATTAGATCAATGTGACCACATACACACTTTTGAAGATTATTTAGTGTACGTATGTGTGTATGTTTGTGTCATTGTGGCTATGAATGTACTATGGCATGCTTGTGGATGTCAGAGGCCAACTTTTGGGTTCTCTGCACCTTGTTTTTGAGGTAGGGTCTCTCTTATTTCTGCCTCCCTGTCATACAGGGGCATTTCCAGTTGATTCTCCTGTCTCTGCTTCCCATCTTCCCTAGGAGTGTGGGATCACAGCTGCTGCAGAGCATAGACATAGCTGCTGCATCTGGCTTTCTTTATGTGGATTCCAGGGATCCAATTGAAGTTATCAGGCTTACAAGGCAAGAGATTATACTGGCTGAGCTGTGTTTCCTGTCCCACAAACACAGTTTTAAACTAACATTGAGACAAACCCTGATGTTCTAATATAGAATATGTTTGTGTCCTTGTTTTGTTTTGGTTTCTCCTGGATCCCTTCCTTGTTTGCAAAACACTGGCCTCTATCGACCACATAGTTTTGATTTTGAGTGTTTTTGTTTGCTATTAGTGTCAGGTTCAGGGTTCGAGAGACGCAGCAGACAGAAGGGACCGGACTCCGCTGGCAGCTAACAGGACCCGACTTTATTGAGAGAAGACCAGATGGGACTAGCTCCTCCGCACCCACGAGTGGAGAAACGCTAGCCCCCCTTGGGGGCTAGCCTCCCCAAAGAGATGGGGGAGGCTAGACCCCTCACCCCCATCTTGGGGCTGGGGCTCCGGGGAACCAGGCTGGCCGCGCAGCACCAGCAGCACCAGCAGCAGCAGAAGCACAAGCAGCAGAAGCACAAGCCCAAGCCCGTTGTCCAAGTCCTCAAAACCTTTTAAACCTTCAGTCCCCTCCTGGCTTTTAGGGGAGGGGGGTTGCCATGACATCTGATTGATGCTTAAGGCAAGCTTCTGTCCAGGAAGTAGTCCTTTTCCAGAGCTGTTCGTGAATTCCTTGCTTATCTGCCAAGGAATTTGGGATCTGGAGCGGTTTGCAAGGCTTAGATAAGCTCTGGCTCCAGGTTTCTTCCAGAGTCCGAAACTGTTGGGGGGTTTCATTCACACCTTACATTTAGTGTATGAGAACACAAGTTTCTTATTTTTATCATGGTTCACCTCATCTGCTCATCCAGAGATTTCCTCAGTTATAGCTAGGTAAGAATATAGCTAGATGCTTGCCATGGAGGGATTTGGAAATCCATTCCATGACACAGTTCTTCAGAAGCAAGGCTTCCTGAGTCAATATGACTAAACCATTGATGTGATCTGTTCTGTCTGACACCAGGGAGATTTCTCCCTTAGGAAAACATAGGTCGGACAATCCATGAAAATCTGCTTAGTATAGCCAAGGGTTGGGTACACTTCCTTCCTACCGATGATACATTCCCATGTGTCTCAAAAAGCATTGCCAACGACTAACACCCAGGTTGAACTTACAGCATTAAGATTTAGTGGAAATGACCATCAATATAATTGTACTCTGATTTATATCTGTTGGGATGACTGCTATAATAGTTAAAAGATCAGAGCAAAATATTAAGTATAAAATCAGAATTTTTTAAAATCCTAATTATTTTCTTCACTTTGTCAGACTTCTCCAGAGAAAAGAACCCAGAGACAGAACTCTGTATCTGCATTTATGTCTGTCTGTCTCCTTGCCCTGGGGTTGGGCACTGAGCTGACATTCTTAAGGGTCAGGGGCATGATGGGGTCCTGGACTGGATGGTTGCTGTTTTCACTGTTTTACATCCACACATAGGAGAATCGTGGGAAACCCCAGCCACAGTTTTTCTGCCCCAGCTGCATATTATCAACCTTGTTTCCTCTTAAGAATCATGCCTGGTCACCCCAACTGGAAAGGTCACTCAGTCCTTGCCTAATGGGCCAGTGGTGTGGGAAGGAGATGTGGTCCTGTGACAATCACCTTCCCATGAAGAAAATCATTGCTGTGCCCCTTAGGAAACAAAACCATAAATCAGCAGAGTATACAGCTGCAAGGACAAGAGAGAACATTTCAGCTGAGTCTTGATGAGTGAAAGGACATAAGAGAACCAATCCCCTTGGGTTTCTAGACTTGAATCTTAGTTAAATAAGAGCCATGGCCACACTGTGGTTGCCAATTCAGAGAGCCTGCACCATCACCAGAGGACACCAGCCTGGGGCCATCACATGTTACCACATGGCTGCAACTTAAGCAACCATTATTCTCTTGAGTTGGCTACATCAAGGAGATGAGGCATAAGAACCAGAGTACATTGCTGTGCTTCTCAATGGGCAGCAACACCGAGTGGCACTCTCTGGTCGTAGGTCGGTAGTAGGCAGTGCATTCCCTGAGCCTACACAATGTCTTTGGCATGGCATTTCAGTCAATGAGAACACAGTGACCCATTTTCAAGATGGAGACTTTTTATTCCAGTGACTTTTCGTTGTGTAACACTGTCCCTGCGATGTGAACAGACGTCTACGCATTCCACGTGAAGAACAATGACAGACAACGCAAGGGTACCACCGAAGTCCCGTTTGGGGAGCCAGTGAGATTTACAGGGGTTACTTACAAGAGTAGAGTGATTCTCAGCAGCAGCAATGGCTCGAGGATAGGTGCCGCGCCCCCGGCATGGGTGACAGCTTTGGGAAGCAGGAAGCCTGGAATGCATTACACAACCTGGAACAGCTCAACGGGTTGGGAAGAGTCCTTTACAGGCAGTGCAGTTGTTGTGAGCCTCTTCCAGTCAGTTTGGCTGGTTTCTGTGTCTTCCAGGCCGCTTCACTTTGAGAGTCCTCTAAGTGGTGTCTCCCAGCCGTCCTTACTGCTTGTACAAGCTCAGGGCAGAGGGGTTTACTGCACCTGGTCAGTTTCAAGGAATTCCTGAAGCTGTTGAGTTGTTTGCCTCCCTGCAACCCAAGTTCCCTGCAGGGTGGAATGTTTTAGCCCCCTTTAGAACTTCCTGTGTCTTAAGAGCTTTCCTCCAAGATGGAAGTTTTTCTCCTCAGAGGAAATGACTATAAAACACCTTTCCAAAAAGCAAATGCCTTTTCATCAGGAAATGCTGGATCAGTGTGTTGGTAGGGTTGGTATTCCACTGTGGCTAAAGTCAGATCACCATCAATTAATGAAGGTGTATATAGCAGAGCCCCTGTGTAACTTCTACCCCGTCTTTAAAAGCCTCTTTGTGCTTGAGCCACCCTGAAAAAGAATGAAGCGTACTGGAAAAGACTCCCAGAAGTCCAGGGAATGGGCTGCCCACCCGGCCAGGGAGAAGCTCTCACCTGACATGGCTCTGTGCTGATTCTTTACGTGGGATATGAAGATCCTCTGTCTCCATAGTCATTTGAGGAGCCCTTTTCTGCACCTTGCTCAAAATTCAGGTGTATTTTGGATTGTTCTAGCTTGGGCAGGGAAAGAGAACTGACTGACTTCAAAAGTACAACACATCTGAAAGAGCAGTTGTAATTGGACCCACCATTTGATGAACTCTGTGACATTTCCTGTCCTTTATCAGGGTTTTCGCAGACCAGGGGAGGATTGAACCAGGATGTGGTAAGAAATGTCACTTATGTCCTCCTTAAGTCCCAGACTGGTGGTGGTTGGGGGCAGGCTCATCTATGCAGCAGCCTCAGAAAGGGACATCATACCATTTCCTATTTGGTCAAGTAGGAAAGACTCTGACATTCATAGAGAAATTTCTTTCTTGGGGTTTGAAATGTTGATGATGTTTACTGTTCTCTTCACATGACGCTTCTTCCTTGGAATTTTCTAGTTGTTTCCACATTTATGCGGGCGTCAGAAGTTAGTTTACAAACCTTCTTAAAGATGTTCTTCCAAAAATTGCCAGATACACATGTATGCACATTGCATGGATGCACATGCCCATGTGTGCTTATAATGTGCCAACTGATCTTAGCGCTAATAACGCACTGCCCCACAATAGTAAAAACAAGAGCCCTGGCCCAGAAACCTGGGCTTGTCCCTTCTGTTGTTTGAGTACATGAGGAAGAGGTAAAGAAAGGCATTGGCCACTAGCCACAACAGGAGAATCTCACTTTTTAGTTCTTAACACTGAGTTTACAAGTTTTCTCTATACTTAAGTAGAGAATTCCCCACACGTTCCCATGCATGTGGTCCAGATCTTTTCTAGAAAGCAGAATCTGGTCTTATTTCTACTTGTTTTGTTTTCACAAGGCTTGTTGTGTGAGGAAGGAAGAGTAAAGTAATTAGTGAGCTAGGTTAGGTCTGGGGCAGTTAAACATACCCTACAATGGGGCTCACTCCAAAGTTAACAATTACCTTAACATAATATTTGCCTCTCAGGAAGTGGTCATACTGTTTGCCTCTTCCTTCAGTGGGATCTCCTGTGGAGCCGGACTCAAAACAGTGGAAACAAAAGCTGGCTCTTGAGAGAGCATCTGTGGAGCCTGAAAAGTGAGGGAATCACCCTGTCTTGTGGAATGCTTTTGATCTGAGATGCCCAGACATGTGTCTGATTGACAGCTCTGGAGATGTTGCTGGCAACACCTGCAATCATCACTTCCAAAGGATACCAGGCCACATGGTAGAATCCCTGTCCTTTTCAACTGTTAACAAGAAGTGACCTCCAAGGAGAGACTGTATTGATTATTTTTATTGATAACATTATTAAAGCATTTACCCAACTCTGCTTAACTGAATGGAAACTTAAGCCCTCCTGTGAGAAGGGACATACAGTGGATTCTAAGAAAGATTGCTGCTAATAGAATGCAACTGACAAAGACACAGCTATGGTGCATTTTAATGTGGATCTAGAACAGAGCCTTAACCTGCTATGCTGATTCAACAAAGTATTCCAAGTTTTCTCCTAATGTTGGGTTTATTTTGAGGTGGAAGAAACCAATCATCCAATTATCTTCTCTTTCTAAAATGTGAATCTGTCAGGTCTGGAGAGATGGCCCAGGGATTAAAAACACGTGCTGTTCTTTCAGAGAACCAGAGTTTGGTTCTCAGAACTCACCTGTAACTCTAGCCCCACAGGATCTAGTGACCCTCTTCTGGCCTCTCCAATCACCTGCATGCATGTACATATATACAGAGAGAAACACGTATGTACACATGAATAGAAATAAAATAAATCTTGAAATAAGAATGGTTTGTCTTTTAAAATTATCAAACTGTCTTATTTGGATATACCGTGCAGAGTTAACAGACTTTACTGAGGACCTTGTTCTTTGCAGGTTTATAAGCTCTTGGCTTCTTCATGGTGCCCAGAACAAGTGAGCCACCTCTCCAGGAAGCACCCAGCTACAGCAGACACAGACACCATGAAGGACAGCCTTCTCCAAAGGAACTTGTACCTCAAGTGAGAGGATTTATGGGCAAGAAATAATGAGAGAATAACACAGTTTAGTGGGTACTCAAGCACTTAGCTGAAGATAACTTTGACAGATTCGTGAGACGTCTGTAAAGAGTATTGAGTGAGAGAACAGCCCAATTAAAAAGAGGGAGACGTGGAATGCATTTTGAAAAACCTTTATTCTGTATCTACATGTGCACACATAGCTTTGTCAGAGCCCTTTATGCACAAAATGCAGCAGAATACATAAAACACTCCATGCAAGGTGCTTCATTAGACACATGCACGCACACAGGTGTACACAGGTGCTCTTTCTTTCTTTTACAAACACACACACACACATACACACACACACTATATGCTCCAATCCAATAAACTTAATTCTCAAAATCAAATTGTGTTGCTGCCCAGTTTTATTATACCGATCCTCAACTTTGGAGACCACACAGATGAACCACTCAGGAGCTTCCAGAATAACCAGTGTTAGGAGTCATAAATCCTACATTGGAAGGTGGTTTCCCAGAGCCCATGCTTTAGGGCTTGATGCAATCCATTTCTTGGGATAATCAGAAGCCATGCCCTGCTCCTCAAATTCCCTCTCTCCAATTTTTGTCTTCTACATAGATCTCTACTGACCATGAAGCCCATCATATGTTTTATCTCTGCAGAAATATCCAGTCATTTCCCTTTACCTACCTGTTGCTCATGACGGGAGTCATTCTATCTGTTCTCTTGAAATACAGAAGTCAGGCAATGTTTAGGTGCACGGCCAGCCACCTGCCAAGTGGACCAGGTGACATACGCTCTCTGTGCATCATCCATCTCGATCCTCTCTGGCTGTGGCCCCAGTTCTCTTCTGTGCCGACAGCAAGGCCTCCAGCAAGGCCTCCAGCATTTTCTATTTGCATTTCCCAATCCCTCCTCTTGCGGGCTCTTCGCTCTCCTCTCTACTCTCCCAGTGTCAATGCCCTGGGCCACATTGCTGCTGTGACGATGAAGTAGAGCCGTTGCCTCTGAGTCCCTTGAACAGGTAATTCTGCGTCCATCTGTGAGAAGTGGCGTTCTGTGTTTCTTCGTCCTGAGCATCTCTAGCTCATGTTCCTTCCCTAGTTCTTCCATGTCAGGGTGTTCCAGGATTCCACTCCTGGTCCTCATCTTTCCCCTCCTCCGTTCTTGGGACCTCAGCTGCACGACCTCAGATAACACCCCAGCAGCTCTGCAATGCATACAGTCGGAGCTGACCTCTCCCTGCCACTGTGTCCTCCCTTCCCACCCAGTGCCTCTGACATATCTCAAGTGTAACTTATGCAAATCAGCACCACTGCCTCCTGTCACCCCCTTTCCCACGCAGTCTCACACATTCACAACTCACACGAGCACACTGCAAGTGAATGCCTTGCAGGTACATATGTTCACATACCTAGGCGGTCTCTCTCTCGCTCTCTCTGTCTTTCTCCTTCCTTTGCTCTTTCTTTGTGTATGTAACTCTATCCTTCCAGGACTCTGATACAAATCTTAAGAATCAGTCTTGACCTCTCCCTCTTTTTACATTCCACACTTCATTCATCAGGAAATCCCCTTGGCTTTACTTTTGATACGTACCCAGAATCCGACTCCCCAGCTCCATCTAGGCCTGGACCCCTTAAGGTCACACAGAGATTACTATAGCGGTTTCCTACTGCCCTTGGTGTGGACTTCTACCCTTCTACAGGACATTCTCAGAGAAAGAACCCTCCTGAAATACCTCAGCACACGGCTGAATCCTCCAACAGTTCTGCATTTCTCTCCAGAGTTCTGAAATGGACTGCAAAGCCATTGTCTGCCTGGGCCTTTCTCCTGCTCTCACAGGGTTCCTCCCACTCTCCTAACTCTCCTAGTTGCCTGGAAGTTCCTCACCCCAGCAGGAGCCTCCCTTCCTTCCTTCTGCAGTTGTTCTTGCTTCTCTGAAAACTCAGGGTCACCTTTATACTGAAGCCTTGCCGTTCCTTCTCCCTTCTATCATGACCATCCTGCCCCACAGTTCACCTTCTTAGCAGCATTTTTTACCACCTGAAAGACCTATAAAAGTTCCCTTAGCCTCTTAGCACTCTGCAATTCCTGTGTTAGGATGCCTAGTCTTGGTGGCAACAGGAGATAATGTATTATCTGAATTTACCTGGTGCCTGATTTTCAGAGGGTATTTAAGGAAGACATGAACAACAGGAAGCTCTCCATTTACCATGAAGCTTTCAGCCTCTGATTTTTGGATACACAGGCAGATTTCCAAAGTTTCTTGATTTTGTTGATTTTTTTCTCCAGATCTCAAAAAAGGATATGCATGAAATTTTGCCTCTTGTTCATTACAAGATTCTTTAGATTAAAACCTGGTATAAAGTAATCATTCTTTGTGGAAGGAAGGAAGGAAGGAAGGAGGATGAGAGGGAGATGGGGGGAGGGGAAGAAAACTAGATGCTAGACATTTAAACTTCACAAAGATGAAGAGAAATTGGCAGAAGAGAAATTCAGTCAGAACAAGGCCTCATCTCCTTCAGCCCTCTGTTGTTGGGGTTCCATCATTCCAGCCCAGGAATCTCCAAAACAAACAGCATTTCTCCTGTTGGCTCTGGGTGGCCCGCAAGGCAGTATAAACATAACCAGTAGCTTTTGAAGAGCGTGCTTATTTGTGTGGAATCCATGTGAACCCTACCTTCTGGGTTCACATTTTTTTCCTTTGCAGGCACCCTGGAAGCAGTGGGTCATCCATATACCTCAGGTCCTGCAGGAAGGAACTTGTGAGGACCTCAATTACACGGTGTGCAGAGGGCACATGAGCCTCCCCGGGGTAGCAGTCCTGGCAGCAGACATAGGGGTCTGGGTAAATGAAGTTTCTGCTCCATCTTCTTCTCAGTGGGTCAGAGCCTTGATGTGGAGTTTCAGCTGCTGCACCATTTTTGTAGGCGCAGCCAGGTGGAAGCTTGGCTCCCAAGCGCATTAATACCCTTCAAGATGATTTTATGATCTGCTAATTTTCTTCATTATTGGTATTGAATGTTTCCATAAAATAGCCAGAGGAAGTTTATGTTTTTTTGCAGGTTGGTACATATCTTGACTGGAGAAGTGTTGTTTCTTAGAAACATCCTCTTATGGGAAAGGAAAGCTAGCAAGGACCCAGCAGTTCGGTCTTTGTGATGTTCAAAGCAGCTTTCAACACTTTGCAGATTAACTGCAGAGCATGTCCCATAGGCCAGGACTCCTCAGCCTTGGCACTGTGGGTGTCACTCTCCGACTCTTTGAGGGGAGTCCTGTGCTTTGCAGGGTGTTGAGGAGCATTCCTGATCTCCACCTAGAAGACAGCATGAGTGACAACCAAATGTGTCTCCAGACATGGTCCAGCATTCCCTGGGGCTGAGAAATCACCTGGAGCTGAGAAATACCTTAGAACTGTATGAATTTCCTTGGCATGGCACAAAGAACAGAGAGAGGGAAGTTTCTTTCTTAAAAGTGAATCCAGAAAGAACAGCCTTTTTTTTGCCATATTAAAAACAAAACATAATACTTGCTGTAAATATACATCTTCCAAATTGTTTTGTTGATTAAATATATATGATTTAGGCAGCCACTTAATACCAAAAACCCCCACTTCCAGAGTGTGCCTCACGTTTTGACAGGGTTTGGAAGCTACTTACAGGTAAAGGGCACAGAGACACATGTGCAAGTATACAGCTGCACTGAGCAGTTACGTTGTGTGGCTTTTTCACACACAGCCAGAACAAGCACTGTATTCTAATAACATGTTCTTACACAGGCCACAGCACCACTATTTTCTCATTATGTTGTGCCTTGTAATATTGACCACTCCACACACAACATTTTATGAGAAGTTTTATTAAAGCCATTTGTTTTTAATAATAAAGTAGAGAAGGTATTCAGAGCAATCACAGTTTTGAAAATACTATAAACATGTATTAAAAATCTAATAGACCGTAACTAGAATTTTGATTTGTGGAAAATTTGCTATTAACACAACAGAATCACTAATTCCCACCAAAGCTGCTGAGACAGCCTATGGCCGCCAGCAATTTCCAAAGGTTAAAAAAAAATGAACAGAACTACTGTTACTATTATAAATAATTGATTATCATTTGTTATGAAATAATTACCTTTAAGCAATTACTACAGTTAACAAGTGATTGCTTCGAGATTATTGCTTAATCACTATTAAATAACAAAGTACATATGGCAAAAGATATTCTTTGTTTATTATTATTTTTGCAAGCACAGATGGCTTGGTACAATCAGTCAGGAAGACTGATGGGGAGTAATCTTTTTAATGTAATTACCACATAAATACGTCAAATGATTTTTTTGTTTATTTTGCTAATAGTATAACATGATTTTAGTAAAGAGACTGAGAACAGTTACTTTTCCCATTTAACTAGACCGAAAGGAAAAGACATACTCAAACTATTTATAAAGCTTTATTATAAAACCATTAATATTACACAAATATTTATCTCATCTATACATCTTACCTTGTTTTAATCTCAGCTGAAAAAAATGCAAAAAATTGTTAGGACTCAGTGGCAGTGTGTGGCATGCTCACACAATTGGGCCCAGAAAAGTTGGGTCAGAGATAAGCAAATGGTTTTGGAAAGAATGTTGAGGGGAACTGTGAAGATGGTCGGTGTGGAAGACAGTACAGATTTCGGCAGGTCTTTGTTAAGCAATGTCCATATGAAAACACGAGACTCTAGATCATGTCTGTAAGTGCAACATTCGTCATATAGAAATACGAGTTCATGGGAGGGTTCCTGCAGACAGTATCTCCGTTTCCTGTGCTCTGAAACCTGCCTTGCATCTCCAGGGCAAAAGTCGAATCTGAGCTTTGTCCAGATGCAAGTGAAAACGAAAACGAGGTCAGGAAATGACCCCATGTGGGCATTGGGGCAGGGGCTCAGGAGAATCAGGTTTCCCAAGACACCTGTCAGCAAGAACTCTCCTCTCAGATCTGAGGACTTAAGGACTCATCTCTAGGTGCAGAGTGGCCCTGCAGATAAATGGGGGTGGGACTGGGGGAGGGGAGACTCATCTGGCTGAAGCCCAGTGACTGGTTGGAAGTCTGTGTCTCACTTCAGGTCAGGATGCTATTATTGCTTTTGGCTGCAGATGGTTGCAAGATGGTGGCACATATGGTCACTTCCGATTGTAGCACCATCAATATAGTCAGAGGCTCAGATCACAACAAACCACTCCTGACTCCGGAGGCAGAGCTTGAACAGATGCTAGGAGTGCTCCTTGGGGAGGCTCAGCATTGATTGCAGGAGAACGGCTGCTCCAGGGACCAGGCAACTCTACACACAGCTGCTGTTGGAATCCAGAGTCAGACTTCCAGTGTACACTGTGTCCCTGGCTGACTCCATAGGGACCTCTTTCCCCTGGTGGTCATATGCAGATCCCTTTGCTAAAGCAATGCTTAGTCATCAAAAACATCTGTTATCCAGGGGAGTCTCTCTTTCCGCCTAGAAGCAAAGCATACACACCACTTTCAGTGAAAGGGAAAATTCACCTGTGAGGTCCTGGCAGCCAGTTTTCAGCAAATCACTGCCTTTACCAATTCACTTCCCATTCTCTGGCACTAGCTAACTCAAGCTAGTGACTGCTGTCCTGAAAATTCAAACAACCAAGAATCGAATGTCTCTTGCATTAGCGAAGGCAGTAAAGACTCACGTGGTAGAACAAGTTGGAGTTCACTTTACAAACTTACAAATCCTGTGCCCAAGGTTTCCTTAGGCCTCTCATAGTGTTACAGAAGACTTTGCCAGTAACCATGAACAAACCTGTGGAATCCACCTGCTTCTGCTCCACGGCACTCTGGACATAATAATAATTATTCAAAAGGTTCTTCAAAAGGCACCACAATCCTGCCCAGAATTCTTCAAGGAGATCCCATACTACCTGCAATGATCCTCAGTCTTTGGCTATACATTAAAAGCATCCCTAGGTCAAAATGGTCCTATATCCACGGCACATGCACATCTGCATATGGGCAGGGGCCTGTCTTTCATTTCCTCTTGCACTGAGCCCATCAATTTATGCAGAAGCTTCCCTGAAGTAAACATCTTTAAGCCTATGATTGATTATTTCAAAAGTGATGATCTGAGCAGAGTAACTAAAAGTCTTATTTGGATTCAAGAAATTGGGGAAGGTTTAATAGAAGGAAAGAAAGCCCGGCTGATGACCATCAGTTGTTTAGGTTGCTCTATTAGGTCATCCATTTCAACTGAACAATTGCATCATATCCCAAAGGAAAGTTTTGAGTTGTTGATGTCAGTAATGAAACAAGGTCCTCAAGTACACTGATCATGGGAACAGATCATTCCGACTCCGGACTTCCTGTTCCTTTGCTGTGAAATAAGAGCACATTCCCTTGTTTTGACTTCCAGTTTTGTTACTACACAGCACAACCCATTCACTTGACAGATACTAGCTGACCTCATCCTGTATTCCTGTGGTTTTTGCAAGTTTTTGAGAACTGTTATTACCTACAGGCATGCTCCAGACATTTTATGCTTGTTACCAGTTGCTGTGCCTATAGCTGATGACAACTGGAATTGCAGATTTCCTGTGAGTAACTGCAGGGCTGGGGGCCAGACTGGTCCAACAGGACCTCAGCAAGAGAATTCTTATACTCCCAGTGACAGAAACGATCCTCATTGCCAGTACTCCTGATAAGAATCCATCCAAAACTAAGGTTAGTGCACACACGTGGAGGGATGTCTGCAAACATTCCTGGACATTGGCTGTCACACAGCAGTGACGGAGATCATTCTGGTTGGATGGTGCTACTCTCACCTGAATCCGCAAGATCCGAATGAAATACCCTCATGTGTTGAACACTGTTTACAACAACTTCCTCCGAGACAAAACATTCCAATCCACAGGGAAACTCATTAAGGTAAAGAAATAAGCAACACAAAGGCTTCAGGCAGTCCCTGAACCTGAGCAGATTCACTAGGTCCTTCCCTTCACTAGGATCCTGAAGCCTATGTAATGAGTAAAGACTGCTGAGAGTCAAGCTAAGTTACTTAGGAGAGGTTCAGACCAGCTGAGCCACCTGGAAGAGATAGAGACCCGTCAAACTGACCGAAAGAGGCTCCTTCCAGCCTCTTGAGCTACCTGCAAGTCAGGCAGTAAGTTCCAGGTTTCCAGATTTTGTGAGCTCTCACCCATCTTGGGGTGAGCTTTTGGTGATGCAGCTGTCTTTGAGTTGTTTCTTCTCCTGTGAGTAACCCCTCACCCACACTCCTGTAACTAACCAGGGTAAAACTCATTGGTTCACCAGGTTGAACTCTGGTGTCCTGATTTGGTCTGTCATTCGTGCCTGATGTGGGGTGAGTAGGCTTTTGTTCACATCTCCTCAGGAATAGTGTAACACAACAAACACGCTAGCATAAAATACACACATGCACACAAATACTATTGTAGGGTCCATTCATTCAACAAGTAATTTAATTTAGGGTTATAGAGTTATGAGTAAGCCTACAATGAAAGATGAACTAACAGGAGAGGAAAGCTGGCTGGTGAAGCTGTCCAGCTTGAAGAACCAAGAAGTTGAGAAAAACTCTGGAAGGGTCTGATGATAATGAGATCTCTGTTTTAGAGAGATGGTTTCAGCACATGTTTTGATAATGGGTTTGACTTAACAATCATGAGCTTATCAAAGACAAACATCCATTTTAAAGAGCACTCACTGCCTCACTTAAAACCTTTGCTGTCAGTTCAGAGCCACTAGCAAGTGAAACTATTTAATCCAAATAAAATTTAAAAATTGTTTCTTGGTCACAGGGGTCAGAGCTCATGTTCTCACAGGTTACCTTGTGTCTAATTCTGCTGATATACCAGGTGGTACAGGCATTTCCATTGTTGAAGGACATCCATTGATGGTATGTAGCAATAATAGTCTAGACTTATCTAGAGTCAGATTTTTAATGGCTTTAGGGATTTGATCATTTTTAGTGACAAATGAGAGAGGTTGTTGATCTGGAGAAGGGTCTAGATATTTTTCTCTTTTGGACATATTAATAGGTCTAGGCTATACAGTACATAGCAGCCTGGAGTAACTATTGCCCAGCCCTGAAACAATAAAAAGAAGCAGTCTTTTACTCAACTATTTATTGAGAGTAAGATAACAATAGATATTCTTTGATATTTCTCTGGGCCAGGTACTGTGCTGGCTTCATAGATGCTCCCTTTGAATCCCCACAGTAGCCATCTAGGTTGTTTATCACTAGACTTGTGGATGACTGGGCAAACAGCTACAGAGAAGTACCTTTCCCTTAGCTTCCAATGTTAATTGAAGGACTTGGAGAATATATGACCCCAGGAGTAAAGTATTGCCCTAGTTTGATTTCTGTTGCTGGGATAAAGCACTGACCAAAAGTAATTTCGGAAAGGAAAAAGTTTCTTTGGCTTACAGTTTATGGCTTTCCTCAATGACAGACCATAATGTATAAGGCAAAGAGCCCTTTTTCTCCCCAAATTACTTTTGATCCATGTCTTAGTTTGCTTTTAATTGCTGTGACAAAATACTCTGATCAATATCAACTTGGGGAGGAAGGGATTTTTCTCTCACATATCCTGGGTTACAGTTCATCACTGAGGGAGTCCAAGGCAGGAACTCAGGGCAGGAACCTGGAAGCAGGAGCTGAAGCACAGACTACTGAGAAACACTGCTTACTGGTTTGCTCCCCTGGCCCATGCTTAGCCTACTTTCTTACACAATACAGAACAAGTTGTCCAGGGCTGGCACCTCCCACAGTGGACTGAGTCCCCCTATATCACTCAGCAGTCAAGAAAATACCCCACAGACATGGCCACAGGCTAGTCCAATGGAGGAAATTCCCTAATTGAGGCTCCCTCAACCCAGGTGTATTAGTTACTTTCCCGTTACTGAGATAGAAATACTGACCAAGGGAACTTATAAAAGGGAGAGTTTATTATCCTGGAAGGGAGGCATGGAGGCAGAGGTGGCTGGAGAAGACCCAGAAGCTAAGCACTCACATCCTCAAGCAGGCACAGGAAACAGAGCATGACTGGAGATCCAGCAAGTCTTAAGAACTCTCTAAGCCCACCCTTAGTGATGTGCTTCCTCCAGCATGGTTACACCTTCTAAGACGTCCTAAAACACTGTCCCCCCTCCCACTGGGGACAAAATGTCCACATACTTAGAGCCTACAGGGCCATTTTCTTTTAAACTACCACACCAGGTGTGCCTGCCATGTTGCCAATTAAGCTACTCAGCACAATCAGTGTTTTGTCACAGCGACAGAAACCAAACTAGGACCAAAATTGGTACTAGGAGCAAGGTAGACTATCCTGATCCTACAAGGTAAGATTTGTATTTTACAAGTGGCAAAGCCAGAGAAATGGGACAGCCCAAATCCTTTGGAGCCCAGATGACTGAGTTCTAGATATTAGACACTGAGTTACAAGGTTTGACCTATACTGCTTGACTTGAGTTTTGCTTTGACCTGATTGTTATTGTGCTCTCATTCCTCCCTGTTGGAGTAAGAAATATGTAATTATGTTTTATTTTACAGTAAGCCAAATATTCCTCCATGGTCTCTGCTTTAAATTTCTGCCTCCAGATTTCTGCCTGTTTCCAACCTTAGCTTCCTCTGTTGATGGACTGTAATCCATAAGCCAGATGAACCCTTTCCTCTCACAAGCTATTTTTGGTCATTTTTTTTTTTAATCACACTCACAGAGAAGCAAATGCAAACGAGGGGTTTCCCTCATTCCTCAGCACAGTGCCTAATGGAGTGGACACTGTGAGAGTCCTTGTGGAATGAACATACACATCAAGCTTTGAATCCAGGTCCATCTGCCTTCGGAGCATGTGTAAGTTATCCGCAGTGTACTGCACTTAGTTTTTCTGAATAAATGAAAGGTGCTTCTGTCTCTATCTGGGATGGAAAATATTTCAGCAAAGGATCAAATATTGAGCTTGCTTGGCAAGCCCACAGGTTCCTGGGCATCCACTCCTCGCTACCAGTTCATGAGACAGCAACTGTGGACAGCAGAAGGAAATGCAGAATGGACTGTAATATTTGGGTTTGATATACTAACTCCTTTACTGATCCCTAGTAACTATCAGCAAAAATATAATCCACTGTTTATATATTATGTAGCTGATCATGGCTTTGAAAATCCACATACAATAATTCTTCACAGTAGCATCGACCTGAAGTCCCTTTGCTTTTCTACATCAAAATATCAGTGTTTTGCAGTATCTTTTCTTTCTTAGATTGCTAGGATAGGATTTTTTTTTTTCTCTCTTCAGCACATTTGGGAGCTTTGCTGTTAGTAGGGAACACCGCAGAGGTCAGGCTGAAAAGTCACATCTACTAATAAGGGCAATCATGTCTAATGTGAGCTCTGATTCATGTCCCAGATGCAAGCACACAAACGAAATTTCTGCTTACTCCTGAGCTCAGTCATACGCTTGATAATTAGAATGTATTTTTCCAAGGAGAGAAATAAATGACAGCCAGGCTTTGCAGATAGAGAGAACCTAAGGGTTTTTTTTTTTTTTTAATGTCAATTGGAAAATGGATGTAAACCAGTTTATGCTACACATATAAGGGGCTTCATTTCCAAATGTACCTTAGTGTTAAGGTCCCATCCGTGGGGTCTCGTCATGCTTTAGTACACAGGGCTTCCCATTTCCCGTCTACACTATCTACTCATTTTGTTGGAGGTGACTTTGAATGAATGAGATCTTAAGTTCAAGTTTCAAAAGCAAATTGTGTTGTCAGTCCCATATTGTTTCCTTTGATAAACCCTATGGAGTCACATCTGTACAAACACTTTCTGCAGGTGTGCTTTGAAAACACTGGGAATCAGACTTCCTACAGAAGGGTGCTAGGCGGGGAGAGCAGGCTGTGTCCTTGCTCCCTAGCAGCTTGTCCTGATCTACAGCTTCCCTGCTGGAACTTACTGGCCAGGCAGGCATGAGGCTGAGAGGATGATCCCTGCCTCCAATGACTGATAATGGTGAGACCCCGTTCTGCAGGGTTTGGTGAAGAGGGTTGCAGGGTGGGAGGTCGGAGGGTCTCCATAAACAGCAGCAGCTTCAAGCATCTGCTGAAGCTCACATTGCCAGCTGTCCTCTTGCAGAAATATCTGCCTGAGGCCCTCAGATCACTTAGGGTTTTTTTCTTATTTGTTTGTTTTATGGTCTTTGTGAGACAAGGTCTCCCAGTAAGTAGCCTCAGCTGGCCTGGGATTTGCTATGTAGACCAGACTGGTCTTAATCTATGGAAAGCCACCTGCCTCTATTTCCTGGAATTAAAACTGTATACTACCATGCCTGGCTGATCACTTAGTTTTTATATTATTGTTTTAAAAGTTCCCATTCTGGGGGCTGGAGAGATGGCTTAGTAGTTAAGAGTATTGATTGCTCTTGCAGAGGATCCAGGTTTGATTCCCAGCACCCACATGGTGGCTAACAACCATCCATAATGGTTCCAGAGAATCCAATGCCTTCTTCTGAATTCTGCAGTCATTGCTTAACACGGGTGCACTTACACACATGCAGGTAATATACACATAAAAAAATTTTTGAAGTTCCCGTTCTGGGTGTGTTCTCTCTCTCTCTCTCTCTCTCTTTCGCTCTGCCATTGCAGTGACCACTTCTCCTCGGCTGGAGAAAATTGCATTGCATTGAAGAGGAAACTGACAAACAGGTTCATCATAATGCTCTGAAACAAAAATGCAGGGATCCCATTGACTACAGCTTTTCCAGTGTGACAGACTCGGTCTCATCACTTCAACAAGAGAAGTTACCCCGGGCCCAACAGACCAAGCCACAGGGTATATGCAGTGTATGTCAAGGAAGACTCACACGCGCCAGCAAGGTATGGGTGATCTAACAGAGCTGTGAGTCTGTGCCTGCCTCCCTTCCTTTCTCTCTATTCCACCACCCCCCGTCCCTTCTTCTCTCTTCACTCCATCTTTTCCTTTCTTCCCTCCTTCAGCTATTTGCTTAGTATTTACTGTGTAGGGAGCACTGAGTATGCTTTGTGGTGTCATACTCTGGTGGACCACACGGAAAACCATTGAGGTATGATCATCACGCACAGGAGAGTGGGCTGACTGCAGGACATCGCGGTGCTCTGTGGAGGAGTGCAACCTAGAGCTCTAGTACAGCCCCTCCCCGTTGCTGGGCACCTCAGGCTTAGCTTGGGTCACAATGGCTCATTGATGAGACCTTGCCAACATTCTGTGGCTTCAAACAGAAACTCTGCTGTCTGTCTTTCTCACTCCTTTCAGAAGGAAGCTTTATTTCCTTTTTTTTTTTTTTTTATCTTCTAAAGCATTCTATTTTGTGCAGATGTTGGTGACAGGATATTAGAAAATTCTCTGGCAAAAGAACAAGTCTGTCTTTCCAACAAAAATAAATAAGCAGCTGAACATGTGCAGAGGCTGAGATGAAAATAATTTGGGACCCTGGACTGTCCTCATCTCCCGAGGACTCAACGCCCCTCCAAAAAGGGATGTCACCACTGCGTATTGGGACAGGATGGGTTGGGGATAGACACCCTTTCAGCTGTAGGGATTTGGGAAGAAGAATTCTCCTCTGCTCTCTGCACATAGTGGCGTCCTAGGGCTCTCTGTGGTTTCTCAGGAGAGTAAAGACAGACACAGGCAGAACCTAAGAAAAAACACTATATATTACAACCTAGGAGGCTTTGCATTTTAAATTCTTATAGAAATTGTATGATATTAGTAGGGCACAGTGTAATATTTAAATATTTATGTATTGTTAAGGTCTAAATGGAGTGAAACACACCTACAAGGCTTTTCTACTTAGACCTGTTTTTCCTCTCCAAGTGATAAAAATAGCCCCAGAAACCATGAAGTACTGAAACCAATCCAGAATCAATTTCACACAGTGTATAAAGTATCTATGAGGAATCAATCATACCCTTACACTTAAAAAAAGAGTAGTACACAGCCTTGCCTTATGAAGGTGGTAACAACTAATGTGACCCCAAGCTGTATTAAGAATGACTCGTGTCTGTCACCTCAAATCACTCAGGGATATCAGCAGTACCTGGTACGTGTGTACCATACAATCTGTTTCCATCTTGTCGAATGGGCTACTGAGTAATATCCTCCCATATGAATGTTTACAAATCCCCCTGGTGACATGCATCAACTGGTGAATTCCAACATTTTAGAGTTCTATATTCATTTTATAGTTCTCTTTCCTTGGTCTCCCTGTGTTCTCCAGGCTTCCATGTCTTTGTTCTTCTCTCTTCTCCTATTCCCTCCCTCACGGTGACACCCTGTCCTGTAGCCTGTGAGAGAATCCAATGACAGGCTGTCTGGCAGGTCTGAGCTCAGAGTGACTTCTCTGTGCATATAACACTGGCCAATAACAAAATGACCAGAAGACACATGAAGACAGACTGTAAAGTTTTCACATTTAAGACCATTTATTTTGTTATTATATATATAATTTATTCTATTATTATAACATGATCATTATAAAAAACTAGATATTATCATTATAAAGAAAAAAATCATTAGTAATCTCTAAGAGATAACCCCTGTTAACATTATGATTTTTTTTCAGGACTTTTCTCATGTTTGTATGATTACAAAATGATAACAAAAAGAAATGCAAAAACTCTACCTTATGACACTTTTTTCAATGCCTATACGCATCGTTGTTTAAATGGACAAATGTATCATTTTTAGCAGGCATGTGGCCATCCCTGTGTATATGTTGTAGGGATTCGCAAACACGGCTTTTAGTAGTCAGTTGGGTTTTCAGTGGCTTTATTTAAAAACACTGCAATGCATGATTGCCTTCTTAGAAGCAGAGAGGAGGATTGGGATGGGGTTAGGGAGAAGTTTGGGTTATACAGAGAAAGATACTGAGATCTATTACAGAACGTCTCAAGACACTCTCATACACTGTTATTTATTTATTATATATTCAGTTCCTGTGATTTCCTTGTAAAAACATTGACATGGTCATCAAGAGTTCACAGCAAACACCACTTTTTAGGTGCAGAGGAAAGGTGATTATTTTACATTTTTAAAGGAAGGAATTGAAAGCTTATTTTGAATTTTGTGATTTTTAAAAGATTACCTATTCATTGATTAAAGATTTGTTGGCTTAATCACCAGAATTTTAACTGAAAGTCATGAAATGAAACAAAAAGATTTCTCATAGAAAGACCAGGGATAAAGCCAGTCTTATGGATGAAATGAACACTTTATGTTCTACTTTCCTTTATGAATTCTACAACAAGCAAATACACAAGATGTGCCAGGCTAGGTGTTATGCTAGGAACCAGGGTGGGGGATGTTGAGGAGAGATGAAGATGGTTGTTATCATTCATGAGACAATCACTATATGTCGCAGGGCCTCAGTGACATCCAGGGACCTCACACTCCGCCTACACGGTGCCTATTCCATGATATTGTACATGAAACTCCCCTGGCAACTAGGCTGGTGAGTCTCACCTTCAAGCACAGCATCCAGCTCACACTGCTAAATTTAGCTTTGAGTGGGAAGCCAAGCCAGGAGCGTTGAGGTCAGATGCTAAGAGGTGGCTTTTGGAGTTGTCTGGCCACCACGGTACTTAGAGGACTTTACAGTTTGCCCAGTTTGAATAAGTACCCTAACTGAGAGAAGGCTGACTTCACTCAAAGAGGAGGAAATTCCATGGCAATTCCTGAACTCAAGGCGACATAAGCAATTCCCCCCTCCCCAGCCCGTTCAGAAAATTCTAGGCCAGCCAGGCTCTACAGATGCACCAGCCTATTCCTTAAGGCAAGCCATTCTTTCTCTCTCTCTGTCTGTCTCTGTCTCTATCTCTCTCTCTCACACACATATATACAATTTCTATCTTACAAGCACACGTATTTCTCTCTCATACACAATCTGTCGTGCACACCATCTTGCGAAGATACAAGCTCTTACACACTTAGAATCTCTCATACATACAATCTCTCTCAACCACACACACATACACAGTCTCTCTCCTACACATAGCCTCTCACACATATACAATGTCTTACACACAATCTCTCTCTCACACACACATATAATCTCTCTCATACACAATCTCTGTCACATAAAATCTCTCTCATACATATATATAGTCTATCTCATACACACAACCTCATACACATACAATGTCTCTCATACATAATTTCTCTCTCATAGACACAATCCCTCTCACACATACTCTCTCTCTGTCACAAACACACACACACACACACACACACACACACACACACACACAGAACAGAGAAGAACCCTGACTGACATAATTACTATCCTATGACTGGCCATTGTTTAACTTTTCCATTTAAAGATAGCCATAATGGGAAGGTCAAATCAGATTCAACATATAAGAAAACCAGGAACCCAGTTAAGTTTGAATTTCAAATATTCAAGAACTGTTTAATGTGTTATATGGGGCATCGTATGTTAAAATTCAGGTAAGTTCACTGTACCTAGAACTCTTATTCCAACATGCCTGTGGTCAGGGGGCCCACATCACTCTTCTCTTC
Organism: Eospalax fontanierii; assembly: GCA_035773235.1. Classification (NCBI taxonomy): domain Eukaryota; kingdom Metazoa; phylum Chordata; class Mammalia; order Rodentia; family Spalacidae; genus Eospalax; species Eospalax fontanierii. The sequence goes on from CM069524.1 coordinate 43,876,749, forward strand.
AGCCTATAGACTTTCTGATTTTCCACCCTGGCCAGGTGAAACACCACCCTGCTTTGTTGCTCATCCCAGCCCTATTGCAACATGGAAGTTTCTTTGACGCTTTTTATCAGGTCTTCTGTACGTCACACCCTCTGTTAGTAAAAGGCACTCCGCTTCTGCTTCTGATATGGCCATAGACACACTGCCTCCGGGCTCCTCAACTAGAGTTCAGGAACCGTTTCTTCCTCTGAAGAACTCTTTGAGGCATCAGTTACCTCTGCTTCTCAATGTCTGTCTGCCTCCCTCATCCCCCTGTTGACTGACAGACCCTTTTCTTCTCTCCTAAGAAGGTCAGCAGTGTTTTCCTGGGCTCCACAGCACTGTGGCATGAAAGAGATAATTAACAAGGCATTGTAAGTTCTGCTGTTATAGGTCACTCCTCCCTTTCCCAGGCACTCAGCAAACATTTGTGGAAAGAATAAATGAGTGGAGCTCTTCAATAGTGTGGGTGTTACTAATGGTACAATGGCAGGGTTCAAGTTCCAAGATCCTCTTTATTGTAACTACCTGCCACAGGCTCATCTAGCTCACTGACTTCACACTCAGGCAGCACAGAGCCCTTGGAAATGTTGAGTAATTATCATCGTTGGTGTCTGTTGGTACTCCTTGTCTGAGGCATGGCGACTTTTGAAAAAGTCAGCTGGGGAATCTGAGTGTACTGTTTGGTTTTTATTGTCAATTTGACACAACCTAGTGTCACCTAGGAAGAGGAATCCACAGTTGAAGAATTTCCTTGATCAGATTGGTCTGTGGCCATTTCTGTGAGAGAATGTTTTGACTGATGATTGATGTGGAAGGGCCCAGCCTACTGTGGGCAGCACCATCCCCAGGCTCTATAAGAAAACAGGCCAAGTGCTGGGTGTGGTGGCATGCACCTTTAATCTCAGCTCCTGGGACACAGAGGCAGGTGGATCTCTGTGAGATGGGACCACTCTAGTCTACACACTTCTACACTGGATTTGACTAGGGAGACCCTGGAAAAAATAAATAAATAAGACCACTAACAGAGAGCCAGAGAGGCTGATGAGTAGGGTGCCTCCATGGTTTCAGCTTCAGTTCCTGCTTGAGCCTTGATCTAACTTCCATTAATGATGGATCATGACCTGGAAGTATAAGATTAAATAAATCCTGTCCTTCCCAAATTGCTTTTGGTGATGGGGTTTATCACAGCAATGCAAAGTAGAATACTGAGGTACACGTGGCTCAGACTCATTCAAGATCATTTAGCAGGTTGGTGTTCTTAGAACCAGCTTGTCTGAACCTAAGTCCATGAAAGTATCATCATCTTTCTCCAAGGCAGGGGTCACTCACCGTTTAAGATGGGAATTCCTCATTACTGGGCATTGTTTTGTCTTCCAAAATTCCTCTTAAAATGATTCTCAAACATTTCTTGTTTTATGGCTGGAGATTAAGATGATGTTTTCTCAGGGTGCAACCTGTGGGTGGGACTCCTCAAAGCAGAGGAGTCTATGGAATGGTCAGTCACAGGATGCAGAATTTACTGAGGGTCCTGCTCTATCTGCTTGGCTTGGGCCATGTGTAGGGTTAGAGAGGGTGACACCTTCTTCTTGCTCCCCTAGGAGCATGTTGGCCCCTAGGATCAGTGGTGTTACTGAGGCATGATTGGATCATAAGGACACTAATTGGATCAGTGGGCTAATCCATGATGAGTTCAGCTTAATCCATTTGTGAGCTCATAGCTGATTGGACTATTAGGAAGGAGGTGGAGCCTCAATGGAAGAAGCCAATCACTGGGGGATACTCAGAAGTCTCTGAGGGATATGTTGTTCTGGCTCCTTCCTGCTTCTCTGCTTCCGGGCCACCAGGAGATGAGCAGTTTCCTCTGCCACATCCCCTACTGCCGTGATGTTCTGTTTTACCTCAAGACCATAGCCACGGAGTTAGTCGACTATGGACTCTGATACCACGATCCAAAATAAATCTTTCCTCTTTTGAATTGTCTCCCTTTGGTTTTCTGTCACACTGATGGGAAAGTGACTAACATGGTGGGACATTATCTAAATTGATTTCATTATCCATAAGGTACTATTGATTTCCAACAAGGGAGTCTCTATGAGCTGACATCAGTACTACAGGATTTAATTGGTTGTCCTATATGGAGCACTGGAATGTTGTGCTATACTGTGAGTTTTGTGGAAAGGTATGGGGTTGATTGTGTTGTGCTCGCCACAGTTCTATATAGTGAGGGTCATAGTTTGATATCGTGCCATTTCTCTATTACTAAGAAGGACACCATTAAATAACTATGCAAAGTGATTAACAGTTTTAATAAATGTTATAAAGGCAAATAAGACAAGCTGGTGGTGATATGGGAAAAGTAGGATGGTCTGTGAGAGCAGTGGAGGCTTTCCTGTCTTAGGCATGTATAATCTGGAGATTCAAGGTGCTGGACAAAGTCAATAGCTACAAGAACCACCCCAAGCCATTGGCTTTTGGGTTCTTTTGTCTCAAGAAGTTGGAGAATAAAATTCCAGAACAATGGGAGGATGAGTTTGAGAAGGAGTTTTATTATAGGATTGAAAGTGGAACTCAAGAGAAATAAAGAAGGCAGAACTCTTGTATAACAGAAGCAGTCTCTACCAACAAGCTGCTAGTCTAGAGACTTTCATAGGACTTGTGGCAGAAACCGGGGTGAGGCACAGGGAGATGAGCTGGCAGTCCAGTGGGCCTGCCTGTTACAAGGTGTCGGTGACTTTCAGGTACAGGCATGTTGAGACAGGGAGAAAGACAGCGTCCCCTAGTGGGTTCTTAGTCTCATTCATAAAAGACTTTAAGAATGAACCAAAACAGAAGCTTTAGGACAGTTTTATTGGAATTTAAAGAAAAATCCTTAATGCAGGCAAGCTGGGGATCCCAGCAGCTCCCCGAAGGAGGAGAATGGAGGGAGAAGAAAGAAGCCAAAAAGTCATCCAGGTTTAGAGCCCACGTGAAGGACTGGCAGCCACGTGGCTGGGAGAAGAAGCTTTAGAGAAAAAATAAAGAAATACAAGACGCTAGTGCAGTCCCACGTCTTAGAGAAAGCATGTTTAGAAAACAGATACGAGGAACAAAAGAGAAGGAAAGATTTCACTTCTTTGAAGAATTCAGAAACCCTGGCAGACTTATGGAGAGTTACATGTTTGTAACCAGGTGCAGAAGAACTGCCCCAGGAGGCAGGATTCCTGGCAGAAAAAGTTCACTGCCTCATTAACACACTCGGTATTCCACTCATCTATTTAGCGTAACTTAAGTTGAACCCACCTTCCTAAGGGTGGTCCTATGATTACGTGATTGCCCAGTGAAAATGGAAATGTGGGTCTTTCAACAGACAAACTAGAGAATTTATTGTCTATCTCAGTTAGATAGCTATTTGCTCTCTAACAGAAGGACCTGGTAGAGGAGGTGAGAGGGATGGTCAGAATGCAAGCCAGGAGAATAGCAGAACGTTATATAAGAGGCAGCGAGAGTCGTGCTTTCCATGTGTGCCATCCACACACAATCCCCCCTTTCCCTCGTCTCCAGAGATTTCCTGTTGTGTTTGGTGTCTTACCTTCTGGGTTTCTTGAGCTAGCAGGAGGGAGCAGGCATGTTACCTGTAACTTCTGAGTCAGTGCTTAGGAATGTGCCCCAGGATGCTTCCTGGAGACCTTCAAAACACCTCCAAAGCTGAGGGCAAGGCTGGTTTTACATTCAACCCTGCCTGCTCCAACAAATGTCAGAGACTGGGCAGCCCGATTCCCAAGATCCCCAAACAGAAAACCTCAGCCTGACACAGTGATCTAGGAAACAAATGTTTTCCTCAGCCAGCATTGGGGTCTACTGAAGAATATTCACTCTGCCGAGATGGTGTAGGGCAGAGATTGATCCACCCGGAGACCTACTGTGTGTCTTCCTTCTGTGGGAATCATGTGGTTGTTTTCTGCCACTGTGATGGAATAGCTAAGGCTGGCTCATTAATGACATTAAGAGGTTCTGGAGGCTGAGAAATCAAAGTGGGGAGGCCCTTCTCGCCGCATCATTGTATGAATGATAGAGAGAGAGACAGAGACAGAGACAAAGAGAGAGATTTCATGAATGAGAGTGAGAACAAGAGTAAGAGGAAAAGAAAGAGCCACGCTTGTTTTTATGTCCAGTGGGTCTCTAGCAATAATTACTTCGTTTCCCCAATGGAATATGTAGTCTCACAAGGACTCTGCCCTTTGAAAGTTCCTACCTTTCAGCCCTGCTGCATCAGGGATGAAGTTTCCAGAAGACGAATTTTGGGAGACACATTCAGGACATAGCATATGAAATCACAAGGGAACACTCCAGAAGAATGCCCTGTGTCATGAGCAGAAGCCAGTACTTTGGAAAACATTCGCACACTTTGTTAGAGGTGAGAGATTTTTGGGCAGCCAGCAGAATAGAGAGAAGGAGCAGAGAAAAAGGAAAAATAGTCGACTTGTTAGGACCCCAAGTTTCATGGCTGAGGCCTCTAATAAGAGATCGATTAATAAGAGAAAAGCATGTGGTTGTATTGTAAATTTTACATGGCGTGGGAGCCCTCAGAGATGTAGACAGACCCATAGAAATAGGGAATTCTGTTCTGCATGCTGCTTGCCTAGATTTGGTGAAGCCCAAATGGTTGTAAAATATGGCTGGAAAAGATCAGGGGCTGTGTGCAGGCTCTCCTCAGCATCCCTGTCTGCACTCCTTTGCACCCAGTGGAAAGGGCTCCTAGGACCTCTTTCAGTGGTCAAGAGAACTCATTATCTCCTGTTTCCAAAGAATGATGAAGAAGGTCAAGGAGCCCTTCCTGCTTCTTCAGTTTCCTCAGTGCCAAGGAGTCATGTTTTAGGATAACATGTCCTGAACCGCATAGTAGTGTGCTGTTTCATACTTTCTGTAGAGCAACATTCAGGCAGGTTGGCTGGACTGAGGAGGACACCTGAACTTCATGTACCTGTCCATCTGTACATCTGGGCTTCAGCAGAGGACAGAGGTGGGACACAGCCCTAGGGAATACGGCCTTGGATCTTTAGCAATATCCCTCACCTCCTCATAACTTCCACAAAATATAACTCCCAAAGGCATGTTTAATAAAACAACAAATGTCTTACTTCCTCAAATAGTCACTTTGCTGACTGGCTACTGTTCGCTGTGGCTCCTCCTGCAAGGTGGGAACTTGTTTCATTCCACTCCATTCACTTCATGTTAATGCCTTCTCTGCTGTGTACCAAGCTCCTTGGGAGATGACTGTCTTGCTGGTTTCTTGCTGAACCTCTGATTGGTCTGCGTGTGTGTCCTTGTGTGAGTGCATGCATGTATGCATGTGTGAGTGCATACATTTGCGTGTGTGTATGGACTCCTCCACTAATCTCTATGAGCATGGAGTTCTTCCATAAAATAATTTCTGAAATGATGTAGTGAGAAATAGGTTTATTATTATTTTTTCCAATTGCGGAAGAAAAACCATAAACACGCTGCAAACAACTTGCTTGGAATTTCTAAGAGACATTTGAAAGATCAGGCCTCTAGCTCTGCCCAGCCTGATAATTAGCTTAGGAGACCCCTCCCCATTCTACAAGGCAGCCCTAGATTTACACCTCTCTAGATCCATCTTAGCAAGTTCAGTCTTTCCATTAACCCCTGGTAGCCACAATGACTTCCTAATACCAGTTAATTAACAAACACTGGTGTGCCACCAAATGAATTCCTGGGAGAGCCTTTGGTGTGGTCCCCAGACTGTTGGAGTGGAGTGTGAGCCTCTCCTTTGTTCTTCCTAGTCCTTTCCTTGTGGGCTGTATAGCACTTTGAATCTCAAATGAGCTGCTTAATTAGTCTCCCCAGCCATCCTGCTGGATGGGCTAGGCTGTCCATTATCTTCACTTTGCACGTAGTAACGATTTACAGAACTTAGCTGACGTCACCAGAAAATTAGCATACAAGCCAGAATAAAACTCAGTCCCTAAACCTCTGCCCCTCCTCTACAGTTCCCTAGACAGCACCTTCCATCCTGTTGGCATAAAATTACTAAGCGCAGTACCATCTTATTGCGACAAAGTGATCTCCTCCCTGGCACTCAGGGGCCTGGAGTTGAGTCTAAAGGGTTTTGAATATGCTCTATGGATGTCATGTAGACTTTGGTCTCCAAGAAAACAATAGCATTTACACAACCCACAGAACACCTCCCTGCTTCAGGTATTCCAGGGCAGGAACCAGAGAACACACGGCCTCCAGGTGCTTCTTAATAAGGAAGTGTGCATGAAAGGTTTTGGAGCTCACTGGGCCCTGTGACAATGGCAAACCAGACTCCTAGGACCCAGCTGCTTGTGTGATTCTGTGCCTCTGTCTAGTGTGTTTGATGGTTCTGACATGGGAAGGGGCATCTTTTCTGCCTATTAGGAGGAGACCTCATAGGAGATCTGTAAGGCTGAAGTGCAGTGGTTCTTTTTTAGAACAATGTATCAGATATGAAAGACACAAACGTAGACTGTCTCAATCAGCTCATCATTTATGAACACCACACAAGGACTAGCCGGCACCAGGAGATGTGGATGAGATCATCTGCAGGCGAATTTCCAGGGTGACTTTTGGGGGCTGTGGCTGCTGAGAGAAGAGGATGGTACAGGAACTCAAATACTCAGGAATGCTGTGGTCACTATAGACATGTGTCTTATTCATGATGCTCAACTGATGCAGACTCTCAGATTCCATTCCCACCCTCTCTGTTAACAGTAAACAAGTCCTCACTCCCACTGTGGGAAAGGACTAATGACTAATTACTTGTATTTGAAAGTCACCAGAATGGAATCCCAGGGTGGACCCCAGGGTAAAGGAGAGTTTGGGGGATAAGGCAAACACATTCTTTAGATTCCAGATCCCAGTGTGGTGCCTGGGTGCAGCTTGCTCTGGGCAGACTAGAGCTTTAGGAGGGTGGAAGGTGACCCTATTAACTACCTCAACCAGACACTGTTTGAGAATGTTTTGAGAATGAAAAGAATACAGAGATAAGGCAACTCTTTGTTATCAGACTCATCAAAGTCAACCAGTAGCAAGGAAATACTTCTGTTATTATTATTGACACGTTTGAATTTTTTATGTTCAGGAAGTTGCAATCAAGACTGCCTTCTGTATTGATCACCCAACTTATCCTTCAAGAGGCACAACGAGCAGTTCTGAAATTTATCAAAGATGACTGCTTAGAAAAGAGTCCTCTGCCAATAATCATGCTGGTGCCAACTCACACACCCTTACAGGTGAACTGCATTTGGAAGTCATTCTAAATACTGCCTGACTGGTGAAAGCTGACACACGTTAACAGACCTGTCATTAGTACCAAGAAGGAACCCAAGCTCTGTCCTTAGTTCCAAGAAGGCACTGCAGCTCTGTTGCTCCTTTGATAAACCAGCTGATCATTTCAAACAAGTGGTTACACAAACAAACACTGACAGGAATGATAATGGCATGACACCTCCCTGGAACTGTGTTGAGATGAGTGCAGGATAACTTTCAGTAGTCTTCAGGTTTGTATCCGGAAAACAAACAGGTTTTCTTCATGGTTTAGTTACCACAGGTGGCAAATTAATACTCTGGCAGTTTCATCAACTCCCAGGAAACCAGATAACCACAGAAATATTGATGGATCTGATTCTCTGGACCTTCAAAGCCAAAGGCTCTGAGGTCTGTGACTTCACCCAGACTCCTGGGTGACTATCTCTGCACACAGCACACAAGTTGACAATACTTCTTGGTGAGGTGGTTTAGCTGTGTCTGTTCATCAATGTCTAACTGAACCTCTGGTTTCAGTTTCCCCTGTGTGTAGTATAACAGTCTGGCCTTGATGTTCTCTGAGAAATCAGTCCCTGAGAATCTCTTCAAGGTAAAATAACATTAAGGTTTTTGTCCTCTGTTTTTCTCTTAAATGTCAGAAAAGCAGTTTGCTATAAAACTTCAACCTTGGGGCTTGTTCTTGAGTTAGAAATACTAAACAAATTCAAGAAATATTTGCAACCTATTAATCCTGTCCTCAGGTTCCCATGGGAACACAGGTCAGCTGGGCTCAGAAAATCTGCTTGTAGGCACAAGAGGCTGTCTTTCAGGGGGGTAGGCCACCTGTGACACACAAAGGTGCTAGAAGAAAGAGCTGAGGAAGAGAATTGTGTGTCATGACGTGTGATCTGTCCCTGGCTGAGTCCCTGTGGTGAGATCAAGGAACCTGTGACACAGCAGTACCTTTCCTTAGGGTTAACATGGTAAAATCATGACTCTTGGCTTTTGGTCATCAATAATTCAAGCTGCCTTCTTCATGATTTGTGTCCAGATAAAGTAGAAGGAAATTCATCGGATTGGATTTCTTTCTCGTATAACTGTGCTCAATCAAACCTTGATAAATCAAACTGCTTGTCTTAATAAGAAAGCAGTGGAACTCGGCTTCTATGCTTGCTGACAACTTCCTACCCTCTTTCCCCAAAACGGATCTCTAGGGACCAGGCCTGCCCCAAGCTGGCCCACTGCTGTAGAACCTGCTGGGAGCCATGGCAGCAGCAGAGTCAGTACAAGAGATGGGACCCGCTTTACCCCCAACTTCTTGGTTAACACAGAGGCACGCTGCATCTCTTTGGCTAAGGGTTTCTGAAGAGAAGCAGAATTAAAAGTCGCAGTTCATTCTTCAGAGTCACAGACCGGGTCTCAATGTGAAGGCCTCTAGAGACAGAAGGAAACCGTATCTTTCAGCTTCCGTTGACCAAGCAGCGGGGTGGCAGGCACATGCTCAGCACGTCAGTTCATTATTGGCAAATGGTCTACTGCTTTATTATCAAACACAGAGCATCTTATTCATCAGTTCCACCCTGAGTTACTGTATGTTAGAGGAAAGACTTGGGACAATTTTAATGGGGATTGAAAAACACCTTCTGACTGCCCCGCTGGGTCAGGCTATATTCAGCAGTCCTGGGAACAGAAATGAAGATTGAAAAGCAGATTATATAAGTAGATTTCCAAACGGCTAATTAGATTTGGGGACAAGGGAGAAGTTGATATTAAAAAAGTAAATGATGAACGAGGGAGAGGTTTACAGCTAAAGAAAGCTTTGGGAAACAAGATAGGAGTCAAGGGTGGGAAGGGCTACTTCCAAATGAATCCTAGAAGGAAAACTGTCTCCAGCCACCTGAATGAAGCGGAACTCAGGACAACAGATACCTGGGACAGGGATTTAGAAGGTATGCCAAAACATTTGTGGGTAAATAGTTGGGTTGGAGTGATATTATGCTCCGTAATTCCCTTTGAAAAGTTACTTTATTGTCAGCAAAACAAAAAACAAAACAAAACAAAACACAGCTCTTGCTCCAAAGGCAATATGAAATAGTTTATTCTAAGCCAAATGAAAGTAGTCAGGGCCCAGGAACACAGTCAAGTTGCCAAGAATGGCAAGTTCCAGTGTGGAAGCTGTAACATGAGTTTTCATAGTCATAGAACCAAGAAAGTCATAACACAAGGCATGAACAAAAACACTGCTGGGTTCATCAAGTACATGATAACAAAACTCAGAGATCTCTCTTTCAGGTCTTAGATGCTCTCTGATGACAGTCTTAGCTTTGGGACTGGTCAAAGCCAATGGGATGCTAAGTTGATACCCTCTTGTGATAATCCCAAGGATGCTATGTTAAGTACAGAAGGAGGTGGTATGCTCTTAAAGAGACTAAAGGCAGTCCGAGATAAATTTGGCTCTTGATCTGCATTGTTCCAGTTTGCTCCACCAAGAAGTTCTAATCAGTCAACCAGTCTGCAGTCTGCAACATACGTGTGGCTCTTTCAGGGAGCCTTGGTTCATAGTAAGATACCAATGAGGACAAGAGATAGAAACTGGACAGGCAGCTTAGGGTAGGGATCCTAAAAGCTGCAGTTCTAGGAATGTCCTGACTGGAGGCCCGGGAAATCAGAGGCCAGTTCTGGTTCCTATCTCCTTGTTATCTCCTCTGCTAAGCCCCTAACTGAGCCCCTATGCTTAGAAGCTTCCTGTGAGACTGAGCCTGCATTCTAGACACTACTTCCTTCTGGTGAACAGCTTTAGACCTAGAACTCTGATGATCATGGTGGAAACAGGTTGTGTTTATTCCATAATTTCAGCCCACCTTCTAAACAATTTAGGGTCCCCATTCTTGGGAGGAAGATGTTATAGGAACCTTAGACTAAGTCACTGAGGCTGGGTCCCTCCTTGAAGGAACACCCCTGGCTCTGGGCAGAAACACAGTTTTCTGATATGTTCCAAAGATAAAAACATTACGCACCATTGTCTCCTCCCTTAAGAATGAATCCAGCTGGGCCTGTCAATCACCTGGCCAAGAGACTGTCCCCCAGGAGAGCTGACTCACCTGAAGCTATGCTGAAGAGCTGGAGGAATAGTTATTCCTTTAATGAGATAAATGTACGTTTTCCTCCAAGAATCCTTCCCTGTGCAGCTGTTTATGGAGCCTTAGCCACATCACCTATCTCATAAAATTGTGACTTACTCTTTTCTGCTCCTTTCTTTCTGATACTGGCTTAATCCTAGGCATGTTTTTACGGGTGCTTTATGCTTTCTCACTCTTTCTTACAAGCCACCCCTCTTCTGGCCTGTAGCTGCTTGCTGCCGTGTGACTGCACGTGCCAAGCATGCAGCTGAACTCAAATGGATTGACTTACCCCTTCCCATAACCCTCTTCTCTGGGGCTGCTGAGACTTAGAACTTGGTGCCCTGCTGTCTTTCACCTGCTCATGTTGTCCATGAGCCTCTTCCAAGTCCATTTTTAAACTATTTTATTAACAAGACGTAGAGCCTAGAAAGGTTTCCTAGTAGCATGTGGTTTCCTAGTTTCCCTGTAGCGTGTGGTATCTAACATGGGGCTCCCAGTTTCTAGGAACAATGTCTCGGTAAGATCTTAGCATTGGTTCTGGAAACTTCCTTCAAGCACAACACAAGAATAATAGCATATAACAGTTATGTACTCATGTGACCCCCAGGCTTTGCTTTACCACACATGTGGGGATATGAAGTGCTTGATGATAGTGAAGCTGATGACGCAGTCAGTATCCTTGTGTGTCTCTTTGCTCCAATTCTGCCCCTGCTTGTTAATTTCAAGACTTCTCTAAATACACATTTAACCAAGGTTTCACCACAAGGAATATAACCGTTCTGACAGTGTGGTCAAATGTTTCCAAGAGGACTTGCCTGCTGCCATTATCTGTCTTATTGGGCCTTCAAATAAATACCAGTCATCCATACCAGTTGATAGTAAGTGCCGGTAACTGAAAACACATCAGATAAATGCTCTCTGATGCTTTTGGTGCAGGACGCTGGCTGGGAAGCCAAGCTGTCCCCTGTTAGTGCTCCAGTTATGCTATTTAGGGCAATTTAATTAACCTTTCAGTGCTTCCACTTCTGTATCATTCAGAAGGAGACAGTCACACTGCTTCATGGAGATGTTTGAGGATTAATTGAGTGGAGGGACCAAAAGCTCTGCTAATACTGTGGACCACATGAAAGTGTCTGAAAGGATGGCTGTTTTCCAACGTGATGGTGCAACATAATGGACTTCCCATTAGCCCCCTCTCCACCATCCACAGTGGTATGCATAGAGGGCTTACAAGCATACCCAGCATGCTGTCTGCTTTTAATCAGACTTACAAAGCAGTAATAGGCTTTGTACTATTCTAAAGTAAAAGACCAAGCTGACAAACACGCAGATGCAGATGGTCTAGGCTTACTACAATGGCACCAAGTTTGATTTTCCCTTACCATATTTTTGAATTAGTAGATCATTAACCCTGTAGAGAGCTAACCCATAGAACTTCAAACAAGACAGCACCACTGGGTGAAAAGTTCTCATTTCACATATAATTGTACCATATAAACCTCCTTAGTATTTCAAATCAGAATTTAGACATTATATCATTTTTCATAGATATTTCTACATATATCTCGGAGATCTTGAATCTCTTTGAAAATATGGTCCCAAAGTCATTGTCACACTGAAAACGGGGAGTAACTCCTTACATGAGCAAATACCCAGTAAATGTTCAAGTTTTCTGATTTTCTTTTTCTTTTAATATAAGTCTGAGTCAGGATTGCCCGGGTTGGTCTGCAATCAACTGAATTGTTCTTTCGATCTGTCTTAGCACCTAGGCCTCCCTTGCTCCCTTTGACCCATCCATCTTATTTGTTGAAGAAACTGGATTGTTCTGGAGGGAATGTTTTACAGGCCTAGATGGAGTCACACTGTCAGCCTCTGTGGCCCTCCAACTTGCAGACCACGTGTCACAAGACCCAAACCCTGTGAGACAAAGACCCCCACCCCCCACCCCCAGCCCCAGAGCTCTCTGGAGAAACTTCACAATCACACACGTGTGGTCACCATTGCTGTTCTTTTCCAGAAGACACAGGTAAGAAATACACACCTATAAAGAAGGGATGCAGAGTGAATTCAGTACTGCTAATTTAAAACAAATAAGAGTATGCATCTTATTCATTTCATCAAGCCTGTAACTGTGTCTTCATTCTTCTGTGTCTTCATTCTTCTGTGATGCAAACCCCAGGCCTGAATGGCAGTGGAAGTACGATTTTTCCGACAACAGTTACTCATTCTACACAATATAACAACACAGTCTCAGAAGAGTTTTATCCACAGCTAACAAAGAACAGGTTTGCAGGCAGCAATATATCATATTTTTCGTTGGCATATGTGTAGAATAGACACCTCTACATGATTCCTCAGTCAAATGCATCAGTCACTCTACGAACATTTCTAAATTTCCAGTGATTAGAATAAACTTGTTTTATATTTCCATCGCCATATGCATTTTTATTGCCCCCCCCCATTTTGTTTTATTTCCTGCCTTGCTAGGGGAGGGGAGGGATATGGCAGTTCAGGGATAGAACTGGGTTGAACAAACATCTCATCGAAGATGGAAGGGAAGGGCTGCAGTAGCCAGGTCTATGCATCCTCGAGTATCTCTTGCCACAAAACAAGATGAAAGTTTGGAATGCTGCGTCATGGAATCCTGAAAGCCATTCTTGGAGAGGGGTGGCATGCTAGCTCAGCTGTGATCACTTAGGAAGAGGAGGCCCACCTGCTTCAGAAGCACCGTCTTCTAAGTAAGAAGAGCACTGTGTGGCTTTGTGGTAAGTCTGGATTCAATTTTCCTCCTGAGTGCTGCTTTGATGCCTGAAAAAGTCATTTTCAAGGGTTATCTTTGTCCAGGTGGGGATATTCATTTCTTCAAAGGATGAGTTTCTGCAGTATTGCTGTCACCTGGTGTTGTTTCTCGAATCTCTCTTAGTGCAAACTGTTCCTTCATGATTTGCATTCCTCGGTTCACCATATGACAAGCATCTTCTCAGGAGAATCATGTTCTAGAATCAGGCAGGACTGATTCCACTAGCAAACAAAATTGCCTCTTGGTGGGCTTGATACAGAAATAAAGCAACCAAGTCATGTGACATCAAAGTGTTTTCTTCACATTTTAGACTAGATCCTGAAGTTTGTGGTAAATGGAAATTTGTCCTCTTTCCATGCATTCATTAATTCATTATTTGTTCATTTATTCAGTGGGTATTTCGGGATCCTTATCCTGGGTCAGTGTATAGATATCATACTAATTGCTGGAAATTCAGAAGTGAACAGAGTCAATACAAATCCAGTCACAGGGATTTTATGGTCACAAAGAGGAGAGGATCATTATAGAAAAAGTATACATTTTAGGACAATTGTCAATAATGCTGACCTCTAAGAATCACTGTCTAAATTAAGTCATTAAGGACCAGAGAGCAGTAAGAGAGTTTAAAATGGGCTCTCCAGTCGGTACTCCTTTGGTGACGCTGCTTCTGTGTGCTGAATCATCTGTGCCTAAATCTATTGAAGAGGAAGTTTTGCTTATTCTGTGATTGAAAATGCATTTGCTAGCACCCCTGATGTACTTTCTGATTCTAGGAAGTATAGTTATTGATACCAGACTAGTCTTCTGTCATAAACAATCAGAAAAACTAGAAAAAAACAATTCTAAGATATCATTAAATAGGCAATGAAGGAATGTAGTCTTCACTTCCTTCACAAGGAAAGATGAATCATGTAGTCCTTTGATTCCTGGATTTCTGCCTGGATTAATATTCTGGACCATAGTCCAGAATGGACAGTGGCTCTCACTGAGATTGGGAAGGCTGGAGCATTGCCCAAGTAATGCACAGTAGTAACTGGGGGACTTTGCGTGATCCTTGAGTCTGACTGAATAATAGTCTGAACTTATATATCCCCAAAACAGTTGTGAAGGAAAGATAGCAGAAAATGTACAGGAGAGAAAGACAAGTGCTCACATGATGCTGGTAGACACCTATGTTTCCTCTATTCTGGGTGGAAAGATCTTGCCAGCTTTCCAGGGCTTCAGATGAGAGTCTGGGAAACCTACTTCAGGAGTTGAGCAGGACTCAACCTGGAAGAAACCAAAGCTACACTCCCTCTGAAAAAGCTTCAGATTTCCCAGGAAAAATCTGTGGATGTTAAGATGATGCTCAAATAGAGTAACAGTTCTAGAACTAAGCACAGAGCTCCTACTGGGAAGACAGGAATTCATACACTGGACATGGATGCTTCCAAACATCTGATTAAAATTATGGACATGTAGAGAAACAGGAAAATGTGACCTACATCAAGAGAACGAGACATTAACAGAAACAGAGCAGTGCTTTCCTAACTATCAAACCCACTGATTTCAATCCTGTTGTGTCTGTAACTGAAGCTATCAATGTCTCACTAGGAGCATGGCAGCCCAATATCTGTACCTCCATCCTGCCTCTCACCTTTACTTTGGCCCAGACTCCTGTGTACTGTTATTCTATGGTACACAAGCACAGTAATCAGTTAGGAGTGTCTGTCTACCTGCCTTTTCTATCCCCCCCTTGAAGACTGAAGGATAGGGATTAAGTTAAGGTCTTAAACCTGAAAGCAGCTCGTGTGGTAAAAATAACGTTGGCCCTTCAAGCAACAGGGCTTCCTTAGACCATCTTGCAGGGCCAGGATTGTGACAATGGTCAAGGAGACCACATTTAGACCAGGGCTGTTTAATCACACTTCCCTCTGGCCTCTTTCCCAATTCTTCCTCAGTTTAAACTTAAAGCTCATGTCACTGCCCTTAAGACAGGCTTGTTCCTTTTCACTGCGACTCCCATCCTTATTTGGCGTATTGGGACAGGGGACCTAGCTTGGCCTGTTGGTGCTGCTGGAGATGTGGTTTTGCCCTGAAACCCTGATCACAGGCTCTCCTTGCTTGACCCTCTGTGTCCTGTGTGTCTGGGCCTCTTCTTCCACATCAGTGATGCTACTCATCCCACAAATCTGTCAGTTCTGTTATGGTCTTTTCCTGACTCTTGGGTCCAACTTATTTCTAAGTGTCTGTGTTATGTTCAAATTTGTCCCCCAAGCTCAATGGTTGACATTTAATCCTTAATACAACAGTGCTGATAGGCAGAGTACAATAAAAAGTGTTTAGAGTCTTTGTTGGTGAAGTGGGTTGGTTTTCTAGAGTGTAGATTTATTACAAAGGTGAGTTCAGCCTTCTCTTGTTCTTCCGCTTTCTGGCATGAGATGACCCAGCACTGAGGTCTTGGATAGTATGTGCCATGTACTTTGCCTCTCCCCTCCAGAGCCATGAACCCGATGCATGTTGACTCCTCATAAATCCACTTAAGTTATTCAGAAAGTCTTCCTGGCATTCTTTTCTATTTTTTTCCATAATTTTTCTGGATTATGACATGAGCTCTCTAGACAGTCTCCTTTATTCCTATGTCTTTAACCAAATGTTTTCAGGCACTCTGATTCTATAATTAAAGTGTCTTATTAGTTACTGTGTTATGTCTCTGGGTACTAGACTGTCAGAAACTGGCGTATGCATGATTTTCTTTGATTCTCATGCAGCTCCTGTGTGGTAGAAATTTAGAAACTATTAGTATTGTTTTTGTCAATGGAAGAAATTAGAATTTCTTTGCAAATCTGTTGCTTCCCTCAAGGTATCACTAGTAATTCACTAGGGCTGAGCCTTGTGGCTGGTCACAGATTGTACAGTCATGCTTCTTCCTGCTAAGAAAGTGGCTGAAGATTCATTTACTTTTGAAAGATGTCTTTAGAAGGGACAATGTCCCCGCTGTTATAAGGTAACTCCCTTTAATATCTTTTTATGATTTACATGTACATACTTTAAGAAGATTCTATAGTGCTAGGTTCTATGGATTTTTCTAAAGGCATTACTGTTAACATACTCCCTCTGTTGCCCTGCCCTTCTTAGGCATCATAGGTAATGAAAAATAAATAAATAAATCCCCCCAATGCCAGGAATGGACTTTATCTCTGTAAGCTGCTGACTAGAGGTCTCATGGACCCACAAACAATACTGGCCATTGCCTCTGCTCCTGCTTACCCATCAGAACTTGATGGTAAAACTCTGTTGCTGAAGACCGATGTACATGAGTTACAGAACAAATAAGGAGAAATCAGGCTAGTGCTGACTTTAGAGCCTTGTCTCTATTAGCTAGGATTCTCTGTGCTGAAGGGATTATGCAGGCTAATGGAGGGAGAAAACTATACATTCACTTTACCCAGTTGTGAATCCTGTGAAGGACAATGACCACTGGCCTGTCAAGATATGCCCACTGCAAATGGCGCCATGGATTTTAAGGGAATAACCTGCCGCTCTCTAACTGGGTGAAGGTCTACTTCCCAGGATGGTCCCAGAACTGACACTGATATCAGCTTACAAACCTGAGGCTAAACAGCCCATGGGACATAGGGGAGAGCCTAATACTAGTTTTCTACTAAATAGTTGGAATATTAAACTGGTTCCTAATGACTTATTGTTTATATCCTTAGATGAATGCATCTCTCAGCTCTCATCGGAGAAATTTCCTTATGCAGCAGATAGTCATTAACACAGAAACCCACAACTGGTCAGTATGCAGAGAACAAGATGTTACAGACTACTTAACCCCAAGTAGGACACTATAGCAAACTTCTACTTCCCAACACTCAGCAATCATTGCAGGAGAGGGGCCAGAAAGATTGTAAGAGCCAGAGGTATTGGATCACTACAGTGAAACAGAGTTTTCCAGACAGCTCTTCAGTTACTTAGGTAAACTCACAGCAATGATGACAGCATGCACAAGTCCCATGCAAGCTCAATCCAGACAAATCCCAGCATAGACATGGGGAAGTGGGTAAAAAACTTCAACCTAACCTAAGGAAATTTTGGTAACAGATGACTGACTGCTGGGAGAGGGACTGGGAGAAAGTCTCTTTCAAAGATGGGACTCTCAGTAGGTTAACCAGGCTTCAACGGATGGGCCCACACTGAAGGACACCTAGGGACCCAAATTAGGCTTTGTAAGTTATATAATATATAATAGAGTACATTAAGTTAGTCAGGTAGCAATAAGAGAAGGTGAAGATAGGGGAGGGAATCAAATGTATTATATGAAAATTGTAAAAATTCAATAAAAATTCTTTGAAAGATAAAACCCTCCTTTTGGGGCAATGACGTAGATAGGGTTTCTCTGAAGGATGACTTTAAGTGGACCGAGGCAAGCCTGATCAGGTGATGGGTGCCCCACACTCACATTCCACAGAGTACAATTGCATAACGTGCTTTGACTTTCTCCTCTGAACAATTTCAGCTATCTGTGCTCACATGTCCTGCCCTGGGATTGTGTGCCAGCCTGGATGTTTAGTTTCATGACAGACCAGGATTCCTTCCTATGTGGAAACAGGCAGGCCAGTCCAGGCTAACCCCTTACAAGGCCTTTGGTGGCTGACATTTTCACTGTGTTGATAATACTCATTCTGTTTACAGGGAGCCCAGAGCTTACATAATATGAATTCGTCAATGCTGCTGATTGCTTTCCTTACATAGCTCATGACCCAGCCCTGGAGTGAGGAATGCCACACACATTTTTCTCTTAATCCAAAAATCTCCAATATGCTCTGTGATGTAACCCCATAGGTTTTGCTTTGGTACATGACCTGGAAAACTAGCACACCCAAATATGGGTCAACCTCAGTGGTCCTCCGGAAGTAAGTGCTGCCTCCTTCAGATGCACAGTCAGCAGTGAGAACTGAGACACACACACAAACCCATGAGAGCACAGATAAACAAAAGTTCTCAAGGAAATGAAATGTTCACAGACTATCTTTTG
Organism: Eospalax fontanierii; assembly: GCA_035773235.1. Lineage (NCBI taxonomy): Eukaryota > Metazoa > Chordata > Mammalia > Rodentia > Spalacidae > Eospalax > Eospalax fontanierii. The sequence continues at coordinate 43,894,978 of CM069524.1, forward strand.
TCTACATACCTTTTCGTTCCTAATTTAAAACTATCAAGACAAAACTTATTCTGAATTAATTTAATAGCCATATTTTGAATTATAACCTCTCCTGAATCATCTATCCTTTTCAGAGAAACAGAAATAATAGCCTGTCAGGGAAAAAAAAAAACAGAACAAAAAGAAATCTGTTGCTTCCATGGGAGTAGCCCATCTCATATTTATATGTATTCTTATTTAAAATGTTATCAAAGGCACTGCTACCCTTTGCAGTGTTTATTTTAATTTTGATAAAAGACTGCTTGTAACTTCACAATTTTCTATGCAAAAATATACTTTCCTAACTAGAAGTGAAAGTAAGGGCTGGGGGCTTAAGTGTGAGAGGAAGTTCACAGGGCAGTTCTGAATCTCTGACCATGCCATCCCATGTAAGGGTTCCCTGAAAGGCAGCAGTTGGGTAATCAATGGCTGTTGAGAGAGGGAGAGTCAGTTTTCTCCAAGGATGAACCCTCTAGAAACTTACTCAACCCAAGGGTCAATCATAGTCATATATATCTGCAAGCAACACTTAATGCCCTCAAGTATATGTGTGTATATGTGTGTGTGTATATACATATATATATGTATATATGTATATACACACACACATACATGTAACAATAATAATTAAAGAAGAGATCAGGAAATTTAGAGGGAGTGGGGAGTGTGGGAGGAATTGGAGAGGGAGAGGGAGGGATTTAAAATGATGTAAATGCAGTATTTATGTATGAGACTCTCAAAATAATAAAGGCTTAAATTTTAAGATGAATTAAAAATTAAATTAAAAAGGGAACTGTTAGTGTCTACTGGGTTTTAAGCCTGTGTCGCAGTTGTCGCTCACTTGATCACATGAGTGTGCTCAGTGACTGGCAAAGCTTGTGTTTTCCTGTGGGGCCTTGTGTCCTGTCCGCACAAAGTTCTTGGAGGATTTTTTTTCAAAAACAGAATTCTATGTGTTTGCTGTCATCTTGAAGCTATTGATGGAGTTTTGGTGCTGGAGTGGCCGAAATGTTGAAAAATAATGTTTGATGTCAAGGAAAATGTTTCTTTAAATTTTCCTTCAGTGGACTCAACGCAAAGAGAATGAGCACATGAAAACCTGCCAGTGGCCACTGGCACGGCTTCTTTAGGTCCTACTTGAAGAAAATGCCACATTCCAGCCTGGGGGGCTTCAGGGGTCTCTAATATAATTCATCAGTAGGTGTAATGCTTATCCATAATTCCAAAACTCTGGAGGATTGAGGCCAGCCTGGGCTATAAAGTAAGAACTTGTCTTGTTCCTCATCCCACAAAAACAAAACAAAGCAGAACAAATAAAACATCCAAATCAAAAACAAAATCAAAGTGCTAAATGGAGAGAACCCAGCTCACCAAGGAACTCTTAAGTGACTTGTCAACTAAGTGCACTGGCTATTCTGTAGAATTCTGATTTCAAATAACTATAAAACATATGGGATAAGTCAGTTAACAATTTGAGCCCTAACTGGACAGTTGACAACATTAAGGAATAAGTCCTTTTATTGTCCCTTTTTTTAAGTTTTCACATACCTTAGAGCCTCTAAAATGTTTTAAAATGCAGGGATGTGAGGCTCAGTGGTTAAGATCACTAGCTGCTCTTGCAGCAGACCTGGGTTTGGTTCCCAACACCCAAGTCAGGCAGTTTACAACCACCTGAAGCTCTAGTTCCATGAGATCAAATGCCCTCTTCTGGCCCCAAAGAGCTTCTGCACTTCCTTGGTCCACATAAGCTCATGCAGACAAATATGCATACACATACAAATAATACATATTAAAGAAAAAGAAATATGGGTATGTGAAGACTGGCATCCTCTTCCAAACAGTAAGGAAAGGAGCGTGGAGGAAACCAGACTTGGCCTGGGCTGCTAATTTTGGAAGTGAGTGTGAGCAATGGGGCTTAATAACTTTCTAGTCTGTTGACATTTGGCATTTTTTACAATGAAATTTCAAAACCAGCAAAAAGACTGAAGAGTAAAGCAAAAAAAATGTGTATTAATTCCTCAGCATCAGTCGTGACAGCTCCTGTAGTGGAGGAAAAGAGAGTGGGTACACTCAGCAGAGTCCTAAGGTTTTCTGCCTTCTGAACCCAACCAAGGTGAAGATCAGGGATGAAGAGTCCCAGGCTGGCCAAGGATTGTGCCGTGACTACTGGCAGCAGAATCTGAATCAGCTGCCGAGTCCATCCCTTCCTGAATGTCTCCTGAGTGCCTCTTCTGCGTTTTCATGCTTGCTTGGTAAAAATGCGGTCCCCTGAGAACAAAGGGTCACTTTTTGTAGTGAGCACTAAACTCTTCAGTTTAACAAAATTAGGATGGCCTCCATCAAAACCCAAAGTCACAGTAACAAAATCTCATGTGTTTCTGACCTACAATTCTACTAGTAACTAGGATGGGCGATGCTCTTGTCTAGATACCATGCCTGTTGCTCTAGATTCTGAATGAGGCATGTGGGGTTCATCCACGCAGACCGCCTACACAGTTCTGAGTCCAGATGCCAGGCCACTTGGCAGTGAGGAGCCCCAGGGAGGAGGAGCTCAGGTGGAGCTACTGACCATCTGAAGGTTTCTTGTTCTACTCTCCCTACTCTGCATCAAAGCAATACCACTCCGCTTGGGAGACTTGAGAGGACTGAGGGAGTAAAGGGTTTAGGAGAGAAAAGGTCCAAGTTGAATGTGGCTTGTGAGTCCATCCAGTCTGGAGCCGCCTGCCTTCCACTCCAAGCTGAGTCTCACTCCTGCAACCTTGTGAGACTTCAAGAGGCTCTGAATGAGCAGCACTTGAACATTGTATCATATTTCAGGCCCTTTGATTCAAACATAATTTGTACATTTAATAGGAGAACTATTTTTAAGATACTTCAGTGGAGAGATCATGTCTTTCAATATTCTGTGATTCTGAGTGCTAGAAAGATGGATCAGTGGTTTAAGAGTACTTGCTGCTCTTGCAAACAACCTGAGTTCAGGTCTCAGCACCCATGTCTGTATAGTGTACCACAATTGCTTGTAATTTCAGCTACCTGAAATATATATATATTCATATATATATTATATACATATAAACATTCAGACACAATGTTCATATATGTATATATGAAAAAAAGACAAACTGTTTCTGAAAAGAAAACATTCCTGACCTGCCCGCTCCATCTGTCAGGCTTTGCTGGCTGAGCCCCTTTACTCATTTAAACATCCTCTCATGCACTGTACTTATTCGAAAGCTAAGAAGCTTGTGCCCTTGTGAACTATTAAGGTTGGAGTTGTAGTTGAAAAATAACGCTAGTATTAATTCAAGAAACTTGCAAGAAACCATTTAGTTTCCTCAAATCAACAATTCACACTTGTAGATTGTATTCTAGGGATCCCTGCTAATGAGTACTTAACAATTATGGATCTATGAAACTCCCAATCTCACCTTGAATAAATCCTAGTGGCTCCAGAGACAGGAGAGTTAAACTAAATACGGCAACTGCTTAAACAGCTATAGGAAACGAGGTTGCTTTCTAAAGCAGACAGAGTGCAGAGCCTTTAACCAATCAGATAGAAAAAACTGTCCTCTGGGCTCTTAGCTTCAAACCGGTACCTCAAACACAGGGCCTGGCCTGCCTCCCCAGAACTGTAAGCATCACTATGAATCCTGCTGTACTAGTCTGCCTTCTGCTGCTTCAATAAAACACTGACCAAACCAGCCCGTAGAGGAAAGTGTTTATTTGGCTTACAATTCCATATCACAGCTCATCACTGAGAGAAGTCAGGGCAGGAAGCTGGAACAGGAACTGAAGCAGAGACCATGGAGGAGCATGGCTTACTGGCTTGCTTCCCCTGGATTGCTCAGCTACCTTATATAGCCTAGCTCCACTACCTAAGGATGGCATTGCACACAATAGGCTGGGCCCTCCACATCAATCATCAACCAAAAGATTCTTCATAGACATGGCCCTAGGATGGAGAAAAGTCTTCATTTGAGGCTCCCTCTCCCCAGGTTCTCTAGTTTGTATCAAGTTGACAAAAAACTAACCAACACAAATGTGCCTGGATCTTGGCATGCTCAGAGAGCATGAAGTCTAGAAGAATTGGATTTGTGGATGATGAACAGCGTAGTGAGGCCGAAGACACATGGAACAGTCTTCAGACAAATAGGCTGGCAGGCAAAGCCTTTTATTTTATTTATTTTTTAAGAAAAGAACTTATTGTTTTTAAATTTTCCATATAAGTATATATTATATGCTGAGATGTAGGGGCATACCAGGTTTGGGGGCTCATGCCTGTAATCCCAGAACTCAAGAAGCTGGGATATGATAATTGCCATGAGTTTGAGGCCAGCCTGGGACTACAGAGTAAGACCTTGTTTCAGAAAAATAAGTAAATAAAGCAAAATAAAAACTTTGTGCCTTTGCATATGCCTGTTGGGAAACCAAAACCCATATGACGAGGAGACTGTCATCACCTTCCTTACTCTGACCTTTCCCTCAACAGTCATCCATCCTGATGGCAAAAGATGAGAGCCTGAGAGACCGAAGGGCCTTGCATCTTGTGGAGTCCATGCACCAGGTCTTGTCCAGGTCTAGTCTGTCTCTCAACCTGTACTTTCCTTTCTGAGTCTGATGGAGGCATGGTGGTTTCCCACTGGCAGCACAGGTTCTCACAGCAGCCTGAGGTCACACATGATGAACAAGTCCTCTGTCACATGTGGCAAATCTTAAGTCTTAGGGCCTTAACTTTTTCAATAAACACCATCAGTCTCTAGGTTCCCCTTCCACGATTCCGTTTCTGCCTGACATGTCTGATGACCTCTGACACCACCCAGAGATTAGGAAATGGTTTATTTGACCAATTTTCAGGTGGGCCCTTTTCACATGGCAATCATTACAGACCCAGGAACAGAATCATAGAGTTTTCATGCTATAGCAAGAGGCAAACATGTAAATAGAAATTTTGGTAGAAAACTCCAAAGCTTCTGCTTTCTGCTTCTTCACCTGTGAAGTCCTAAAGTTCTGTGTTGGCTTTTCTTCTTTCCTCAAAAACTTTCCCCATGCCCAATTGATATGGGATAAACAGAATATTTAAGTGTGTGACAGGGCGAGTTAGACAAGTGAAGATGGTTGTGAAACCACCGAGGCTATTAAAATAAAATCCATCAGCTTCTGTAGTTCCTCCTGTCCCCTGATTGCTTAAGCCCTGCTCCTGTCCTTCAGTAAGTAGCCCACTTTCTGTCATAGGTTAGTTTACATTTTCAAAAACTTGTGTATAAATGAAACAGTGGAGTGTAACTGTCAATCATCCTTCCCACTGTCTAGATATTTTGAGAGTCATCATCTGACCGTGTATGTTGACAGACTGCTCCTACCATTGTTAAGCAGTATTCCATCATCCTGTGGTTTTTCTCTTCACCTGTTTACAGACACTTGGATTCCTTCTGGTTTGAGGCTACTACAGATGGAAGCATTGTGAGTGTTCATGTGACAGCCTTGGCATACATGTCTCCTTTATTGTCCTGTGTAAAAATGCTGGAGAGGAATGGGTGAATCATATGACAGGGGTTTACTGCTGAACTTGAGAATTCCTTATTCATTTTGTTTTTGAAAATTATTTTATTTATCTTTATTTTTATGTGCATGAGTGTATTGGTTGCATGTAGGTAGGTGCACCAGTGTTGTACAATGTCCATCGAGGTGAGAAGATGGTGTCAGATTCCCTAGAATTGGAATTATGAGTGGTTATTAGCTGACATATGGGTGCTGGGAACTGAACCCCGATCCTCTGCAAGAGGGATAATTGCAGAGCCATCTCTTCAGTCCTATATTTTTAAATTTTATTTTATGTGTATGAGTGCATTGCCTACATGTATACAAGTGAACCTTATGTATACAATGCCTGCAGAGGCCAGAAGAGAGCATTGGATCCCTTGGAATTGGAGTTACTGGTGATTGTTAGCTGCCTTATTAGTGTAGGTAGGTCCTCTACAAAAGCAACCAGTCCTCTCTCTCCAGCTCCTTTGTTTATTTTGGAAACGTCATTTGTTGGTATAATTTTCACCTTTTTGTGTTTATAATGTCTGACGCTATGTGAGTAAACTTTTGATTTTTGTACAGTCTTAATGAATTGAACCCTTAATCAAATATCATCATCTCTGCTCATCTTAGTTTTTAGATCAACCTTCTTCATTGTTGATGTGCTCCCTCTAGCTTGACTCTGATTTGTCTCAGCATAATGTATCTCCATATTTTACTTCTAAACCTTTTTATTTATCTGTGTTTGTTTCTTGTAGCATAATACTGGTCCTTTTAAAATTGCCTTAATCTGATAATATATACTCTGTAATTGGACTATTAGAACACTTAAATTTAATGTGATTATTGGCATGGTTGGGTCTAAACTAAGCGCGTTACTTCCTGTTGGCTGCATACTGTTCTTTTTCCTTTTCTTAATGCCTTATTGCTGATTACTTGTTCAAAATATTTCTTTACATCTTACATTGCAGAGATAGAACAATTATATATGGGTAGAAGATAATGTCTTACATATGCGATATTTTGTTATATTTGGTTATTTACTTTAGGGTCTTTGCTTTCTTTTCTTTTTCTTTTTTCAGACAGGGTGTCTCTACGTAGCCTTGGCTGGCCTTGAACGCACAAAGATTCCCCTGACTCAGCCCCCTGAATGCTGGGAGTAAAGGTGTGCATTACCATATCCAGCAAGTCTATGTTTTCACTCTAATTTGTCATCATCAAATATCCCTGGTGCTATAGGCCCCACAGCACATCCTAGAAGAACTGAGCAGAAGTGAAGTTCCTTCTACATCCCTGTTTGTAGTTCCATTTTTGTTATCACATATTATATTGCATATGTATTTTAATGCATTTTTAATATTTTCAGAGGTAGGGGGATACTCTATGTCATAGTGCACATGGCAAGGCCAGAAGAAAACTCGCAGAAGTCAGTTCTCTCCCTCTGCTATTTGGGTTACAGGGATCTAATTCAGGTCATCGACCTCGGTGGCAAACACCTTACCCAGTGAGTAATCTTGCTGGCCCTGTAAAATGATTCTTACTTGTACTTTCAATTTTCCAGCGATTAAAAACAATTCTGCAGAGAACATAAGAATTCAAATAGCTTGTAAATAAATAATTATAGGATAGCAGCTTAAATAACAGATAAAAGTGAAAATCCTATTTATTTGGGGTGTCAGGAATGAGAAATATAGGTCCTTTTACATGTGCAAACTTAGTAGAAATGTGCTAAGAGGCTTGGACTCAATGAGTCCTTTTCACAAAGTCCTGACCACAAAGTCCCAGTGGGTTCTGCTTGAATATTGAAATTTCTTTTATCTAGAAATTAAAAATACAGTAAAAATGCCTTTTGTATTTATAAAGAAAGTGTCCACTCTGGTGTCCTTTGCTTCTGCCTGTGGCTACTGGTGATCTGTGTCACTTCCTTAGGCAGGAACTACAATCTTAACTTTTCTCCTGGTGACAGAGTCTTTCAGTTCCTGTAGTCTTTATTTCTGTTTCATTCTGAAAGGTGTTTTGCTGGTTATCGAGCGCTAGATGGACAGTTTTTTGTTTTATTTTGTTTTGTTTTGTTTCTTTCCTATAGTATAGAGATGTCAGGCTATTTTGCCTGTTACATAATTTCCTTTTTTATTGATTGTTTTTTGCAATTTTCATACATTATAATCTGATGGTATTTAGATCCTCTCTCCTTATTGCCCCTACTCAACAAGTTTAATGTATTCTATTATGTATATAATAAGGCCTGTAGAGTCTAATTTGTGTCTCCAAATGTTCTTCAGGATGGGGTCCATTCACTGGAGCCTGGCTAACCTACCAAGGGTCCTATCCTTGAAAGAGACTGTCTCTGCCCCTCTCAGCAGCCATTTGTTGCCACAATTTCCTTAGGTGTGGTTGTAGCTTCTCACCCAGTTCCCCATGTCTGTGCTGGGGTTTTGTCTGGTTTGAGATGACATGGGACTTATGCATGCTGTCACCATTGCTATGATTTCATATGAGTAACTGCCCAGATGTCTGGAAAATTCTGTTTCCTTGTGGTCATCTACCACCTCTGGCTTTTATAATCTTTCTGCCCCCTCTTCCACAGTGATCCCTCAGCCTTGCAAGGCAGAAGTTTGATATAGGTACCCTCTTCAGGGATATACACTCTGCTCTTGTTCTCTGCACATCGGCCAGTTGGCCAGTTGTGGGTTTCTGTGTTAATCACTATCTGCTGTATATGGAAGACTTACTGGTGAGTGTTGAGAACTGCATTTATCTCTGGGTAAAACAGTAAGCCATTGGGTAACTATTTAGCAGGACGTTAGTATTAGGTTCTCCCCTACATTCTGTGACCCATCTAGCCTCAGGTTCCTAAGCCTGAGATTAACATCAGGTATGGGGTCCATCCTAGGAGCCATTAGAGAGTGGTTGGTTACTCCCTTAACATTCACGCCAGTATTGCACCAGTGGGCATAGCCTGCCAGGCCAGTTGTTGTAGTTCACGGGATTCACAGCTGGGTAAGGTTGATGCTTATTTGTTCCTTCTAGTAGCATGTATAGCACTTTTCAGCATGACGAAAGCTGTCCAGAGATGAGGCTTTGGAGTGGGTGCCAGCTTGATTTCTCCTTGTCTGTTCTATAGCTCAACTTGCATAGTTTCTTATGACCAACCTGACTATTGTTTCTGTTTTGAGACAGAGTCTCTCTGTACCCCCAGTTGGCCTGGAACTCATTATGTAGACCAGGATGGCCTTATCTCACCGAAGATCCACCACCTCTGTGCTGGGACTAAAGGTGTGGGCTACCACATCCAGCCAGGCCACATTTTTCATTCCTCTTAGAGCCATCTTTTTTCTCGGGGTACTTCGCTTTTCTGTCCCCTCATCATTTTTAGAAATGTGGCTATGTTGTGCCCAGCAGTAGCCTCCATCATCATGGTTCTTGCATTTCGAACATTTTGAGCTTCTGGTGTGTGAAAGTTTTATATTTTCATTAAATTTGAACAGTCTCAACATCCTTCTCCTACTTTCCACACGTTTTTAAAGTTACTTGATGACTTCTCACAGCTCTTAGATGTTCTCTCTCCTTGTTCTTGCCTCTCTCTCATATGTATACATGTTCTTGTGTGTATATGTACACACATCTAGTTCAAATGCTCTGTCTGTGTTTCAGTGAATGATTTATGTCTTTCGTCAGACAGCTGGACCTTTCTTCCGAGTCATTGTCTGCCACTCATCCCACCCAGGCAGCTTCCACCGTCCGCAGTGCAGTTTTGACCTTTAGAGCTGAAATCTCATTTGGTTTCATACATCCCCTGTGTCTACTCGATTTTCTGACTGTGTAGAGCACAGTGAAATTACCGGCCTGTATGCTTTTTCCTGCTAGTCCTTATGTTTTTGTGGTTGCTACGTCACTTTCAGTGGACAGGTTTTCATCATCTTCATCATCTTTACAGCTTGTATTTTCCCAGTAGGTCATCTCTGATTGGCGGACACACATTGCTTTTATACTGTTGGGTGACACAAAGGTACCCATTTCTGTAGATGGGTAAAAGCGCTTTGCCTTGTTTCTCACCTTCTTTGAAGGCTTGTTTGGGAGAATTGGAATGGCCCCCAATTCTGGATAGTAGCTTCCTCTCTAAGGTAAGCCTCTCTTTCAGTCATAACCCACAGACCTGGGTGGGAACAGGATGGTCTGGCTCAGCAGGTTGACATATTGTGACCTCCAGACCCTTCTGCCTCTCATCCTCTGGGTGACTATTTCTGGCTTGGGTGGTCATTTCTTGCAAATGCAGATGGGTTTCAGAGCTTTCTCCTGAACCTTGCTGACATCTGCTCTGAGACCTGGGATCCCTCTCATCTCTCTGCTCCCTCAGTTTACAGCACCTATACCCCCATCTCTGGTGAACAGCATTGGGGTTCTCAGGGCAATGAGCTGGAACTTCAGAGTTCGTCTCCTATGCTTTCTGCTCCCCTCACCAGGGACAATCAGCCCTCTCTGCCTGCACACTGTATCTTAAAAGCCTATGGTTTAGTATGTTTTTCTCTCTTATTTTTCAATTCAGACAAGAGAGGAAATCCAGACCTTGACAAAGAGAAGCAGAAATCGTTCCTGTAACCATATTTGCTTTAATCATTTTGAATTAATTTCTAAGAGTTCCTCCTCCAGCCAGGCATGGTGGTACACACCTTTACTCCCAGCACTCGGGGAGGGGATAGGAAGGGACAGGTGGATCTCTGTGAGTTCAAGGCCAGCATGGTCTACATAGTGAGCTCCAGGTTAGCTGGGGCTACAGGGAATCCTTGTCTCAAAATGACCCTCCCTCTCCCAAATAAAGAGTTCCTCCTTCATCATAGTTGAATATTCTGGGGTTCTGCCCCCAACATCCGAAACAATAAAGACCAGACTTGGTCTAACAGGCTAAGTTCAATAGTGGGTACAAATTTTGAGGACACAGGAAAAAAAAAAATTATAGCTCCACCACGTAAATAGTGGAAAGGCATGCAATGGGAAGAGCTTCCAAGAAACTGTACCTCAACTCTATTCTCACAATAAATGATTTCAAAGGTGGCCAAGAAGACGACTAGGCTGTGGAGACTGGAGAGTGATTCCCCAACAGAAGCACACAGAGCTTGTGGTATCAAAGAAGAATGGAAAAGATACAGTGTCACAAGTCAGCATGTGGTCTGACATCACTATCAGGTGAAAAGAGAGAAGAGATGGGTCATCTTAACTCAAGGTGATTTGTCCTAGTCTTGAAGTTATGAAGACCACTTTGAACCAGTGACAGTATGAAGCTGGTGATAGCTCCTTACCTCTTATTTTGTGCAGTTAGAAAGGAGAAAAAAAGAGAGGGAATAAGGTACAAAGTAGGAGAAAGATGGAGAGGAGAGGTAAGCACTGTCACTTAATTCAGATCTTACCAGAAAAACATTCACTAAATATGAGAATCGGGTGTGTCAATGGAATCTCCCCTAGGCGAGGGAAACAGTCAGCCTATTCTCTTAGACTGTCTGCAGATATTCCCAAAGATTATTTGCATCCTCTTGGGTGTCAGCTATGGTGGCCTATTATCCCAATAAATTTCTACCTCTCCAAAGTTTTGCAAGTTTTCTCTTAGCACAGATTTAGACCCTCCAAAATAAAGGGCTCCCCACTTCCGGTGAGCATCCTGTTCCTAACTCACATTGTCATAAGCCAGCAAAACCAGAACAGAGTCTCTCGTTCATCTACACAGTCGCCTCTCCTTTGCTCTCCTCACGTGGACGGTCTGATGGTGGTCTGTGGGCTCACTCCTTTTACAGAAGCAGGGGCAGAAGGCAGCAGGGAAAGAGCTGCAGGAGCAGCACGCCTGCTGTGCTGTCAGTCCCACCGTGTCCTTTCAGTGCCCCATCCCATGGTTCTAAAGCCCAGAGGAAATGAAGAAACATCACACGTGGACTTACAAAAGATATAAATAATCTCAAAGATTTACAGTGCAAGACTGAGGGACGCTTAAAGAAAAAATAAAGTGGCATGGTGTCTGCTTTTGGAAAACTGAACCTCAAAAAACAGAAGAATCAGAATATTTACAAATGAATAAAAGATTGCAAGAAATAGGAAGCAAAGGACATAAAGACCAACTGTTATTTCGTAAATCTTTGTTTCAATCTGTCATTCTTCAGTCTAGGGACTGGAGGATACTGGAGGATACCCACAATTGAATCTCTTTTTCCTTTCATTTATCCTCTTCCTTTCCTTCCTTCCATTCTCCTTCCCTCTCTCCCTCCCTCCCTCCTTCCTCCCTCCCTCCCTCCCTCCCTCCCTCCTTCCCTCCTCCCTCCCTCCCTCCTTCCCTCCCTCCTTCCCTCCCTCCCTCTCTCTCTCTTCTTCCCTCCCTCCCCTTTTCCATTTGATTGTTCAGATTTAACTTTAACAAAAGTTTGCTGAACACAGTGAAGCCAGCTTCCCTGAACCGTGCTTGCCACTGAGAGGTTTAAATACAAGCTCCCACCGAACTCTACAGCTAGACGTGATGGTTTTCCCAGCCCACTCTGTTTTTCCCCACTGGTTTTCTAAAATAGGACTGGAAACTGCTAATAGAGTGTTTTGGAACTCAGAGTTCTCTGTGGTTTTCTGTCTCCTTAAAAGCATTGGTCCTACTCCCTGCCTTATCAGCTTGAATCAGGGCATTTGTGTGCCTGGAAAATTAGACCTTTCACATGTGACAGGCAAGAGACAGAGAGACAGTCTCTCATAGAGAAAACATCTCAGTGTTGACACGATCACTAAGGATGGAATATTCCCTGTCCCCATGTGGTTCTGGAAAGCATCCAAGTTATTAATAGCCATGGTGACAGGACTGTACATTATATTGTTTCTTCATCGACGGAACGGAATGTTAGGCTGACATGGAAAGTATATGAGCTGACGGTGTCCAGCTCTCCTTTCTCCTTTTGAGGTCTTACTGTTCTTTGTGCTTTTTAACCACTAGTTGTGGACAAACTTCTCAGGGGATGAGGAATAACAAAATGACCTCATGGAAACAGACTGTGGTGACCCACAGCAGATCAAAATAAGGTGGACTCACGCTGGTCACCTTCCCAGGGAGTGCACAAGCTCTGCTCCCCTAGTCCTGGCTATGTCTGTCTACAATAACAAACCCGAATCTCCACACCTGGAACTGTTGGCTCCCATGCTTTCCTGGTCTGGTCTCATAGTCCCTATCTGCTCAAAGACAGAGCATCATGTTGCTCCTGCAGTTGAGATCAACTCAGGAAGGAGCAGTGTGGCAATGATTGCCAGCAGCAAAGCCAGGGATGGGCAAAATGAGGAGGTGGGTGAGCCCACCAAAGACCACTTTAAACAAGTTTGTGACTGTGTAGGACAGACACGGTGGCACATGTCCTTAATCCTAGCACTCAGGGGGAAAGGGCTGGTGAATCTCTGTGAGATTGAGGCCAGTGTAGTCTACATAGAGACTTACAGGCCAGTTGGGTTCAGGGAGACCCTGTCTCAAACAACAGCAAAGATAACAGCAACACAGTCTCTAAGGAGACTGTGTAAAATGGTCCACATTTTTATGAATTGCTGTTTTAATGTGTTTAAAGGGACATCATTGATTCTCTTGCATATCACCAAAATGGTAAGAACTCCTGTGCCTTACAGCTTTCCTTTCACAGTTTCCTCATCAGCCCTGTCATTTGATCCAATCAGCATCTTGCAGACTCAGGAGGCCCCCCCCTCACCTCAGTTTTCTTATTACTCTAATCTCATGTCCTAATGTCTTAGTCTTAGGCAGTTGGGTACTCAGTGTGTCACTACTGTTGTTCTTTATTCTGCAGTCTCAGATGTCTTGTTTTTATGGCTGGCTGCTCTAGTTTGCTTTTGTGAACATGGACCTACTATGAGCATACTATTTGGTAGGCACCCACCCATTTTGATGTGTTGGGGACATCAAAGACCTAAAGTCTTTGTAATTACCCCGGAACTGTGACAGTTTGGGAATTTCTATTTTCTCCTTCACAATCACCAGTGGAAGGAGATATTATTGTAGATATAACACGTCAAAATTCAGCTTGAACAAAGTTACCCTCTCTGTCTAGATCAGTTTGAGCTTTGATGATGATCTATGTAGCTGCTCAGGGCCGTCTTAATCACGTCATTGTTTTTCTACATTCCTTGAAATTTGACTTTACAGTTTTTGGTCAATTTTAGATTTCACAGAAACCTTTAGATCTTCCCCAGGTAAGGGAAGAGCATTCCAAGCCACCACACTTCCTGCCCAGCCTCCCACCCACCCTCTTTATTAGCAGAAAAGGTGCTGTTCTGACTTTGGCAAACTCCATTCCAATTGCCTTCTGCTCCTCTGTCTCCCTCCCTAGTTCTCCTCTAGGCAAGGGCTGACCTATTAGGTAGGGGAGACTGTCTCCAATTTGAAATCATTTTTGTTTCCTTCATTCAAAAGGAAACAGCTGTCTTGGGATGTCAGTCGATCTACATTCTCTAGTCATGTTTGTATTTCTTTGCTTTTTTCAATGTGTGATTGTGTTCTTAAAACTTCCAGTATTTCTTTGAGTGAGCTTCCTTCTGAGTAGATGTATTGCCTCACTGTCCCTTTTAGGCTGTCTATTTTGGGGGACAAAAATAATCTTTTGACTTTTTGACTCAGTTTAAGTATTCACTTATGGGAAGAATAGTAGGAGTTGAGAGCTTCGGTCTCTCTCTCTCTCTCTCTCTCTCTCTCTCTCTCTCTCTCCTTTCCTCCATTTCTACTCCTCTGGTCCAGTGTTCACTAGGAATGGATGTTTATTATCTCCTGCATTCCTGTACCACGGTGGCTGTTCTATTAATTTCATCTTTCCAGGTGTTGTATGGAAAAATAAGACAAACCCATGACTATGCAAAATCACTTGAAAAAGCAAAAGACAAGTAGCAAAACTTAAGTATCCTTTGGCTATTTAGAGCATCTCTAATAGTTAAGTAATGAAGTAGTACCTAGATGAAACAAGGATAACTGATGTTTGTGTCGTTACAGACCACTGCCATGTGTCCCAGTCTGCTTAGTGCTCACTTTCACTCAGAGTAGTCAGTGTATCTACCATCTCTTACTTATAGCTGAACCCACCTGAGGACAATGCATGGGAGTGTATTTTCCATGTTCCAGCATTCAACACATCAGGAAGGTGATGCATTCTACACAAACTGAAGTTTAACCACTTGCTTTATTTTCTTTCCCTACTGTACAAGTTACTTTGCTAGTGGTATGACAAAACACCCTGACCAAGGAAACTTCTAGGAAGAAAAGTCTGTTGGGCTTTTGGTTACAGAGAAATCAGAGTCCACCATGATGGTGGGGAGGCACATCAGGAGGCTGTTCTGAGAGCTCACATCTTCCAACAGACACAAGAAGTAGAGAACCATGCCAGAAGTGGGCAAGTTGTATATTCTCAAAGTCCACCCCCTGTGACGTGCTTCCTCCAGCATGACCACACCTCCTAAAGGTTCCTTAACATTCCACAAACAGGATCATGACATGGGGACCAAGTGTCCAGCTACTGGGGCTATGTGAACACTCTCATTCAAACCACCACCATGCCTTTGTTCTTCATAAAATCTATTTTGGAGTTGCACCTTTCCGTAAACTGAGACTAATCCTCAGAAACATTCTGCCATTTTGGATATGCGTTTCATTTCACCATCCTCATTCATGGCTTACTGCTGTTATTTCTTACCTTTTGTTACTCGAATTAGATTTTCGGTTTCTAAATTTTTTCTATTTTTTAATGTAAGCGAACAAAAACAATTCCCATAGGCTTGCTGTTAAAATGCTTGTGGGATAAGTCCCCACCCCTTGGTTTCCAGTTACCACTGTTGGCTGTTACATCTTGTCTTCCTGTTTTTGGACCCAGCATAATGCTCTAGTCAGCTCCAAATTCTTTCAGGTAAAAGGCCCAGGTCTGAGTTCAGTGTGCTCACTTTTTGGATTCTTTAATACCACAGCATTCTTCCTTAGCCTTTTCCATTTTGTGTCTGTACCTCCCTTCTCCAATGAGGATCCAATCTCAACATCAACACGAGTTCTCATGCAATCAGCAGTTGTTCAACAGCCAAGAACTTTCTAATTATTTCAATAAGACCACACCAATAACAGAGCTCCTGAGCTCCAGGGTTTTGGAATTATATTCTAAGAAAGATGCATGGTTAGAGCCCTGGCCCCACAGCTACATGAATTAGTTTCTTTATTATAGGTGACGTGATTACCAATTTAATTTGGACCTTTATTCAGCTGAGTCTGTTTGTTTTTAATGTAGAGTTTACTTTTTATAGTAACATAAGCAAGATACATGGACAGCAAATTCAGTCCTTGTTCTGAACTAACATGGTATTTGTGAGCTGGTATTTATAACTTGTTTTTTCCATTACCTCCTCTGTGAGACTTTGCCCTTAGCCAAGAGGATTCTAACCAGTGGAGTGGTCTCAGGCTTGACTTCTGGAAAGCCTAAGTCCTGATGAACTTCTACTTAACTCATACCACAAAAATACCGACAGAAGGATATAACCTACAGAATCTCTTGGAGACTCAGAATCCTTATTCCTTACGTAGGGTATTAGTTACTTTTCTGTTATTGTAACAAAACACCATGGCCAAGGCTACGTATAGAAGGGAGAGTTTATTTGGGCTTTCAGTTCCAGAGGGATAGGAATCCATCTTGGCAGGGAGACAGGGCAGCAAGTGGGAGACATGGAGGCAGGATCAGGAAGCTGAGAGCTCACATCTTCAGTCACAAGCAGGAAACAGAGAGAACAAATGGGAAGTGGGGTGAGGCTATGAACTCTCAACCTCTACCCTCAATGACTTATTTCCTCCAACAAGGCTGTACCCCTAAATCTCCACAAAGAATGCCACCAACAAGGGATTGGGCATTCAAATATTTGAGACTATGAGGGATGTTCTCATTCAAACCACCATACCATTCTATTTCCCTCGTGATAAGGACACACTGCTACTTACAGGGACTCCAATGTTGGTTCAGTGAATACAGAGGCTACTAGAACTGTGTCTGTCAACAAATCATTCTTTCCTTGAAACTAAAGCCATTATACAAATAGACCCAAGCCAAAAGTGTATCGCGAGTCTTCAGTGAGTTATCGGAGTAAGTTGTTGCTCCGTTTTCTTACTCTCACATCCTTTATTGGTGTGGGAGAATCAGGACTCACATCTCTAGTATCTGTTACAGGCAACAAACTCCATTTTATTGGGAAAGTACTCCTTTCTTGCAGTGCAGAACCTGCTGGTGCCAGATTTTCAGTGGAACTTCTCACCATCCTTCAAGGCCAAGATGCTTCTGAAGTACCAGATCCCACAAGTCTTAGCCCATCACCTGACTTCTTGATAAACTAAAGTTCTAGGTCAGAGTTTTCCGGGACATTGTGTTAGTTGTAAAGTACTTTGTAATTTTATAGATGGTGGTTTAGAGAGAAGCTCAGGAAGAAGGAATGAGAAATCATAACTAGAGTCCGAGAGGAGAAAGCTTCTCCATGGTAGGAGAGGGCTGTGGTGATTGGTCTGTTGTAGGCACTGGTGGGTGCTGCATGTTGGCTGAGTCTCAACTCTCAGTGAGGTCACCTCTGGTAGGTAGGACATTCAGAAGATGTGGTAAGGTTCATCAGTATGTCAAACATGTAATTAATGCTTACCCATGCGGCATGGTCACTTCCCACAGAAGTCCTTTGAAAGGTCCTAGGGTTTGCTGAGTGACCAGCCCGTCTGACAGTCACAGCGCACGGGCCACTTTCTTAACGTGCTCTAACACCAACTCTTTTAGACGATATTTCCATGTGACTGGACTCTGGAATCCCTGCTTAACTCTCTATCAATTGTTTCCTGTTACCAGTCTTCCAGGTTTGTTTCTTCAGTACCCTTGTTTTCTATTCAAGATGTTGGTTGTTGCCCATGAATTCTTGTAGATCTGTCCCCCTGACTGCCTCTCTTCTAACTGCCCTTCTCTGACTGCCTCTCAACCCTGGACCATGATTTCAGTAACTTTAGTCTTTCCTAGCTTGCAGCCTACTCTGGTGCCATGGGAGATGCATTGAATAAATAATTATTTACGACAAGCATCTGTCAGATGGTGATAGCCATTACAGGCAAAAACTATCTTTAAAAGGCAGGAATGTGTGAAGAGAAATCACAAGCCTGATTAGATTAGTCAGAGAAAGCTACCCTGGCAAGGTAACAGGATCTACTAGTTGGCAGAGGAGAGTCTAAAATTCACTGGGGTTCCCCAGCAGCAGCAGGGTACCTTGGAGTTGCCTATGGAATGGCAGAGACAGGGAGGGTGTTTTACCCTCAGAGAATATGGTTGCCTGGTCTGAGATGTAGTGACAGAATTGTGGTTTTGAGAGACTGCAGGCTAGGAAACCCTGTTTTAGAAGCACACTCCCTGAAGGGAGTTTGTTCTCTGGGCCTTGGGTAAGGCAGAAATAGCCTCATGAAAAATTAAAGAACCAATGTCTCCCCATGTCAGAGAGGCAGGTTCCAAGATTTAGGGCTGTTCAAGTATTCAGAGTACTTAGCTTTTCTCTTCATCCTCGTTCTAGTTCTTGGGTCCTTCAGTTTTTCTACCACCAGCTTGACCCTAGACCCCTATTAGTCTGCACACTGCAGACTTGGGGGTCAAAGCTTCACTTTGATTCCATCCTCTTCACAGCTGTAACCAAACAAGATCTCACAGCTGCAGCTGTCCCCTGGTCTCCAGCCTCAGACCGTGAGCTGAGAGGGACAGACTTCAGACTTCACTTTCCACCTTTAAGATCTTCAGCACAGTTGAAAACAGGCAACTCTGCCTATCTCCACCGCCGCTCCCATCCTTTGTACTGTAACCACTGGTGACAGCGACCAAGGAGCCAAGCTAGCCTGCCCCTCAACGGACACTTGATTTCTCACAGCCAGAGATTACTTTAAATCCTTCCTTCATTCTTGGATTCCATGGATTTCCCACAGAACCCCATCCTTTCACATCACTAGAAACCTCGCTGTTTTCATATTTAATATCTAGGTCCTACTATGCTCTGCAGACCCCTGTTCCCAACAAGTCTGGTGTCTGCGGAACCTCTGGTTCTAATCACTGTGTTCAGGCACCCTCATGTGAAGAAACACCTCAGTTCGCCTAATTTTTACAAGAGATTAAATGACAGGGCTATAGAGGCGTCTCTCTAACATGAACTTGGAGGAAATTCCTGCTCTACAAACTGGGGACTTGGTGTGTGACTGATTCTGAAAGATATCTGCAGAACAGGAAAGCCAGTCCCAGAACTACTTCGCACAGGTTGGAGAGTTGTCACCAAAATTATCCACAGTGTCCTGTGTCAGCACAGGGTTCTGCTGGCTTTGACCATTGTGTTTTCTTGGCCATGATTTTGTTGTTTTAAAGTCACTGTGTTTCTGCTCTCTAGTACTTGGTGACTCGTGATCGTACTTTGCATTGTTTATTTCTGCTGCACTTGTTTGTGATGTCATCTTAGGGAAGGGGAAAGTGGAGCTGGGGTTTCCATTCTATGCTGAGTTCACTGGGAGATGACATGAGACAAAAGATGAGAGTTCCTTGACTGATCAGAGTGAGAGGCTGGAGAATCTCTGATTCCTGGTGTCTTAGTCTGTTCTGGATGCTGTAACAAAATACCATAGACTGAGTGATTCATAACGTAAGAAGTGTATTGCTCACAGTTCTCGAGGACAAAAGTCCCAGGGAAAGATGCAGGTGGATCGCTGTCTGCTGAGGACTTTCTCTGATGCATGCACGCACCTTGTTGTTGCACCTACACATGCAGAAGGGACATGGGGGCCTCCCTGCTTAAAAAGCCACTGATTCCATTCATGAGGAGAGGGTCCTCATGGCTTGACCGTCTCCCAAAGAGCTTGCTTTAATACAATATTACCTACCAACATAGGAACTTGGGGGGTGTGGGGTACCATATTTCTAAATGAGAACTTACCTATACTGACTCAATATGTTCTTCTCTGCAGATGTAGAAATGGACTGCATGCTTTGTGACAGGCAAATACCTTTCAGAGGTCCCAGAGCCTTTTCCAGAGTGCTTACACAGAGTGCTGTAGGGTCTGTTTTTGTTGATGGAACTTCTCCTGGGTATGTAACAGAACATAGTCATGTTTGCAATCTTGTACCATGGCCTCTTTTGGAAATGACTTCTAACTAACCTTGTATCCAAAGTCCATCTTATGTTTTCATATCTTTTAGCATTACCACCACTTGTTTATAATGTAAGCAAGCTTACTAGGCCTTGGGCCTCCTATAGCCTAAACATATAGCTTTAATCCCTTGTCCTTGTCCTTGACCGGGAATTACATATATAAGTGTGTGTGTGTATACTGTGTGTTCTATGTGTATGTGTTGTGTTGTGAGAATATCAAAGCTGCAAGCAGCAAATACTCATTAGAAGCAATAAATCATCCCATTTATATTGTAAACAACAGGTGGGATGAGATTGAGGGCCTCTGTGGTTGTGTGTGCTGTTCTGGGTCAGTAGGGGTAAAATACAGGGTTTTGCTTCTCCTTCTTCATTTAGTGCTGGGTCTACTGCTTCCGTGGAAAATGGGGCTTTAGCTATGGGGAGAAATCCTGAGAGCTCTGTTCTGGGAGAAATCTGAAGGAACAAGTTCTCAGAATAGATCAGAAGAAACAAGTTCTTAGAAAAGATCAGGCCCCATAGTTGTTGGGTTTTTGTTTTGTTTTGTTTGTTTGTTTGTTTGTTTTAGATGAGGCCTTGAACTCACAGAGATCTGCCTGCCTCTGCCTCTCAAGTACAGGGATTTAAGGTGTATGCCCCCCAGCCCTGCCCCATTCTGGGTTTTAATGAAGGCCGAGTCAGGCTGATTTTGTTCAGGCATTGTGGTATCACGCTGGTGCAGCCTATGTTTAGAGAGGATTTGTCTCCCACATTTTCCTGTCCATCAAAAAATTTAAATAATGATTTTAGGACTAAATAAGCATGTGTTTATCTTCAGAGACTTGGGATGGAACAGGATTCTGTAAGGGCTACAGCCAGATACCTACGAAGTTCCTTGGTTGTCTCCCATCCATTCATGCCTGCATCCATTAATTTATTAGCTATTAATGATGGGCAGCTATTCACTGTGTACCAAAGATTGTCCTGGAGCCTGGGGAAGATATTTCATAAACCCCCATAGTTTTGTGCAGACAAGAAAAATCATGATACCAGAGGACAGGTGCTGTAGAGAAGGCATATGAAAATTTAGAAGGCTGATATCTCATTCTGAAACAGTCTACATGCTATATGGTAGCTGAGATGCATATTCTCATTTAATTTGCCCTTTTTATGATTCTTATGTTCAGGATAAATATAATTTTAGAAAATGATCCAAGTTTTTTCTTTAGAATTTATAGTGCCCTGTGTTTTGTTTTCGTAATACTTGGTAGTGCTGCTTTCGAAATAACTGTATGTGGAATTACTTTTCTAGCATCTCTCGTCTCCACTGTAACATGAACTTTTTTGGAGCAGGAACTCCATCTGTTCGACAATGATGCACACTCTTGAGCAGGTGCACCTCCACACAGGTGTGCACATGCATACAGAACACACAAAAGTAAAAAGCAAAAATAGAGAGAAAAGTATGTTCTGGTATACTCACCCAGCTTGGAATTGTTCTCCCACGCTTGGCTGAGCCAGGGCAGAGTGAATCCAGCTTCACTCACAGCGCTGTCCTTGCCTTTCATTTGGCTGAACAGGAGCAGAAAGTCTGGGCTCTGTCTTAGCCCTCCAGGCCAGCTTCAGGCACGTCTGCAGAGAGCTACCAGCAGGGGTGGAAACGAGTCTCACCCACACACCACTGCCAGTACTGGGTTGTGGCTTCTCATCAAGTGAATTGTCTCGTCCACTCTTTAGAGTGGACAAGTGGTTTGGAGCATGTGTCCTGTATGCTTATAAAGGTCACAAAGATGACAAACAAAATGGCTGTGCATGAAGGTAAAATAAAAAGTAAACAACAACAACAACAAAACCTTGGACAATGAGAACGTATTCAGTCAGCAAATAAGGGTCTGAGAGGTGGGAGGATTTTGCTAAATTTTAGAATTTCTGTTCCATTGAATCACTTGTTTCAGTGGTATGCCTCTCGGAGTTAAACATCTCATTATGGTTTCTAATTTAGAGATTATAGTAAAAATGTAGACCACATCATAGTTGTGTTCCCTGGGAGCAAATGTGGTTTTACTTCATTTTACCTAAAATTAATGACTTGACAGGAAAGAGATGGAAATTCCAACCCACTGGCTATCGAAATATAGTAAACTCCTACAAGCAGAACTTCGGTAGAAGCTTTGACCTAGGAGTAATAAATATTACTGCTGTAAATTAGGAGTTCTAAATGAAAACATTGGTTTGACTTGAGGCTGGCATGAAGCAAATGAGTAAATGGTGAATGTTTGGCTGAAAACTAAAACCTCGTGGCATGTGGGTTGTACTTGTAAGTTATAAGCCCGGGGAGCATCACCGACGCCTTCAAATGGGAGGGGAGATGAAGCTAGGGCGCCGGGTTACAGGTGGGGACCGGAAACAAGGGTGCTAGGAACTCACAGCTTGCGTCTTCTGGAGCTCTGCTGTTTCCCCAGAGAGATTTTTCAGGATAACAGGGAAAAAAACAAAGCCATCAGCAACCATAAAACCCTCCTGTCCATCTGCGGAAACATCTGATACCCCACGAATACGCACAAGTTTATGTAGCAGTTAAAAAATAAGTATTTTTTAAGCCTGTAGGTGCTTGTGGCTTTCATGAATGCAGGTTTTGTTGTTTGTCTTTTTTCTCTTGCCTTAGGAAGGGTTATTCCAATCTGCTACAAGCAGGCATACTTGCTTTAATGTTAAAGGGTAGCAGAATTACCTGCCTGGTGCTTAGCAACTGTTCCAGTTCACTTCGGAGTTACACAGCAAGCCCCGCTGTCCTTTTAGGGACCATATGGGACCACCTGAGAATGTCCATGAAACTCACTCTAAACTCCCTGTTCTTATCTTCTAGAGCAGAGCATTTCTTGGGAGTTAGCATCTTACTGTAGTTGATTCCTGCTAGAGACCCCTCTGCTGCACTTCACTGGGAGTCAGACCCACCCACTGCACTGCATTAGAAAGCTCCAAGATCATGTGCTTGTGCTGTTTCCAGAGCGGCAGTAGAACCTCCGGTACAGGTACGGGACCAGTGCTGCGGGTGTGCCTCGAGGGCAAAGAATCCATCCCAGTCTTTGGGCAGAAAAGCACAAGTTTAGGATCAGAATTCTTTGGGAATGGTTTGTATTGGATAAATTCAAATCAGTTTCTTATTTTTTCTTGGCCTAAATCTTCTAAGTTGCATAAGAAGCATCGCACTATTATCACTGAGGGAAGAGATGAAATCACAAACTCAGTGAAAAAAGCATTTTGCGTTCTCTCTTTTGACCAACTAAATGCACAGTGGAGTCAAACATAAGGTGGTTGCAGGCCACAAAGCTCCTCATGTTTCCCGAGGACCAACCATCCTGATGCAGCTGATGTCCACCTTAGTGCACATGCATGCGGGTTATTCCACTCACAGATGCAGGACAGGTAAGCCTGGTTATTCCACCTTGTGAGCTTTGATTAGGAAACGAAGTATAAATGACTTTGCTTGCTAGCTAAAATTCTCTTGCTGTTGCCATTTTTGTTTCTTTATTCATTTTGAGACTAATATACAGAAAATGGCTTTCCAGTTCCTTAGTCTTCCCCTCCCAAGAATATATCATCCCTTCATTGGCAAACACTGTCTCTAGTAACAGAGCCGGAGGGCCTTCTCTTTCTTAATAGTTCAATAGATCACTGATGAGCCATTCGAGGAGACAGGAGGGATTGAGGATTCAGGAATTGGAATTAGCGGCTCCCCAGACCTCTGATTCCCATCTCAGGTGAGCCCCCTACATCACTACTTCTTCTTCAGATCTATCTCCACCCCTTTCACCCAGCTACTCTGAGATTAATGAGTCCAACAAGGACTTGGTGCAGAGTAAATCATTGGAGAGCCTCAGCTGTGATTCTGATAGTCTTTCTTGGTGTCAGCAGCAGCAGCAGCAGCATGAGGAGTTCCATAAACAAGGTACCCTTGTTTTCAGTAGACTTTCCATCCGAGCCATCCTGTGGATGACACTGCTCTCTCTAGACACATGTTGGTTTCCAGGCTGTTTCTACCTGAGCAATTGAGATGGAAGAGATCAGAAGCCTCTGCCTTCTTAGTCATTGCTTCTACCTGGCATAGCAGTGCATTTGCTGTGTAGGTTTTTGACGACCTGAGGTTGTCATTCTTGTCCAACATACCTTGGCACAGTAGGCCTGCGATTCCTACTTGAAACAAGTTGGCAGATATTGACTTCTGGGTTTCTGTCATGGGCTTTAATTTTTCTCAGCATCGGGGTAACAAAGAAAAAGGAAAGTTACATGTAGTATTTTAGCAAGTGCCTAGAGTCGATTAAGTGGAGTGCAATCAGCACACCTAACCTGACAGGTGTTCCTTCGATGGCGGTTGTCTTAGAAGACTGTCCTTGACTTGTAAGCACAGAGATGCGGCATCACAGAAGTGCTCTCCCCGCTCCCCCACCCAGGGCACAGGCACAATACAAAACCTGATTTTCCTGGGAAGGAAGGCAGTGGGTTGGAGACAGTCTTTGACTTGCTGGTGTGGACATGGAGGAGGCAGAATGCCTGAGACTGCTCTGTGCTGTCTGTGGGAGCCAGCTCTGAAAGCATTTGCTTATGCCTGCCCTTAATGTCTCACCATCCCCACACCCCTGCCAGGACTACAGTGTCTCAATCGCTCCTTCCTTTTAGAGTCCCAGTTCACCCAGACCTGACTTCAAGCAGAGACTCCTCACACATGACTGCGATGTGCTTATTCCCCTGGACAGCTCTGCAATCAATTCCAAAGCCCCCAAGACCCAGAGGAGATGAGCCAGGAGACATGAGACAGAAGGACCACTGGTCCCTGAAAGTCTCTGTGGCGTCAACAGATATGCAGGTGTGATTGAAGAAAAATGAAGGAGCAACACTGGGTTAGTGGGTGAGGATGCTTGGTTCTCTGGAAAGATGTTCAACAGCTTTTGTGAATGACCAGCACAGATAGGGATGCAGACTCAGGATAGAAGGATTCCTGATCCTTAGGCCAGATGCCAGCTCAGAGGAAAATACTAAGGGATGAAGGGATGGAGCAACTCCTACCAGAAGGAGTTTTCTTTGATCCACTGTGGGCAACCTCTGGACAATGAAAGTTCTGGGACCAAGGATTGTGTCTAAGTAGGGTTTGCCTTTTTCCCCTCAAGGTTGGAAGAGCAGGGTTTCCCCTGAAGGCCTGAAAGCCCATCCGTTGGTAAAGAGAGAAGACAATGCCACTTCTGATAGCCTCAGTCTTGCCCTGCACATTCTTTTGAAACAGTTGCTATGCTGGTTTGAATGAGAAATGTCCACTATGGGTTAATGTAACTGAATGCTTGCTTCCCAGTTGGTGGCACTCTTTGGGGGAGGTTTAGTACAGCCTTGAGGGAAAAAGCATGTCCCTGGGGATGGACTTGCCCACTTCCGGTTTGCCCTCTCTGTTTCCTGTGTGGATAAAGATTCAATAGCTCAGTTTCTCGTCCCCGTTGCCGGGGGCCACGCCTCTCCTGCTGTTGTGGACTCTCCCTCTGAACCATAAGCCAAAATAAACTCTTTTTTAAGTTGCTTTTGGCCAAGGAATTTTATCACAGGAACAAAAAGTGACTAACAAAGTTGCTTAGCTAAAAAGAATGAGGAAAGCCCCCAGCAGACAAGTACAGTTGCACGTTTCTTGCTGAGACAGCTGTCTACAGTGAACATGATGAATTATCCATGTATATATCAAAATTGTTCAGAAGGTAGTCCTGTCATAGTATGATGATCTGATGGAATAGTTTCATAGAAGAACAGCAGCAGAGTTCTTATTGGGTCTGCCCCTAGCTACCACATGAGCCATTTTGACCCAGTACAGTTGAATGTGTCCCCTCAGATAGACTCAAGGAGAAAATGTCAGAGTACAGAAGAATTGATCCATTGTAAGTAATTATGGATGGTGGATCCCCAGGCTCATTGTTAAAAACCTTAAAGATAAAATTCTCAAATATAATTTAGTGTTATTCTGTCCTTCTGTGGAGATTTGATCCTTTCTTGGGATGTATCAATAACCCTGTTCTCTTTCATGTTCCTTAGACATTAGGCATCAAATGGTGACAACAGAGAAATGTGAGCATGCTGGCTGCCTTCCTTTGAAACAGTCCATCCTCCTTGGGGCTGTGTGGCTGAAGCAAGCCAACAAACATGCCTGGGGGTCTGCGATGGCTAACTCAAAGGCAGTAAGAGGGCATTCCTATTGTGCCCAGCAATTGAATGAATGCATGATTTATTCACCTTTAATTAGTTTCTTGTAAGAAATTTGCACCACTGTGATGTCCTGGCTCACTGCATAAAACCCAGATGACAGTCTGCCGGGGTCAGACCACACAAAAGTGACATCGAAGTATAAATACACTTCAAAAGTCCTGGAAAATGACCTTAGAAATTAGAACAGATGATAGATGTATTATCGACTTCTAATAAAACTCACCCTTTGAAAAATATCATCTTTAAAGTTTACCGTGCATGCTGGATTTTAGAGAAATTTATGGAAGCCAGCATAATAGAAGCTTGCAGGGGTCTGAGGAACTTAGGCAAAGTAGAGAACTACAAAAGTGATTCTTTCCAGGCTCCCACAGGGCTCTGACACCTAAGGGGATCTTTGTCACGTACATGGACACCTTGCAGAGCAGGACACTGCTCACAGTGGAATTTGTGTAATAGTTGTTACTTGTGAATGTGATGTAGAGGAAGAAGGAACATGGAAATTATGTCTTCAGTCTCCTGAAAGCAGTGACTTCCCGTTCTGCAGTAAACGGAAGTGGAGCTGTTTTCATCTTTACTGTGTGGTTCTCTTTGTCCCACTAGGAGCTGTTTGAAAAATGTGATAAGTTTAAGTGAAAAGTTACTTGGAACATAGCTTTAATTTTTCCTCTATAGTTAATTTAAGAACGTTTTTGATGAGAATTAAAATTGAAATCCATTCCTTTAATTCTTTACCGAAAACTTAAATCTAAAAGTTGATGGGGTTGGAGAAGCTCAGTGTAAGATAGGATAAACTGTGTCTCTGTGCCTCTCTCTCTCTCTCTCTCTCTCTCTCTCTCTCTTCTCTCTGTGTACATGAGTGTTTATGTATGCATGTATGTATGGAGGCCAGAGGTCAGTCTTGGGCGTTTATTCTCAGTGATGTTAATCCTTTTCCTTTTTCCTTCTGAGACAGGGTTTCTCATAGGACCTGGAACTCACCTAGTAGACTGGGCTGGCTGGCCAGTGAGCCTCAGGGGCCCTCATGACTTCATCTTCCCAGTGCCGGTTATTCCAAACATGTGCCACCAAGCCCAACTTTTTTAACATGAGTCCTGGGAATGGAACACAGGTCTTTAGATCTATGTGACAAGTCCTTCACTTACTGAATCATCCCCCAGTCCCCAATCTCAGGTCTTCTATTGACATAGCCCTTGTGTTTGACACCTAGCTGGAGTCTGATAGACATGGAGTTTTGACAAAAACGTTTCCATCATTCTAGGCTGTAGAATTTGTAATATTTTTGTCCAAATGAAGTAATATTTATATGTGAAGTCCTTTCACAAATCTTGGATTTTAATTGGTTGTTAGTTTTATTGAGTAGATTTATGTAATCATAATTCTACTAAATTAGATACCACTCCTTAAGAATAGTAATGACGTATTTTTTTCCACCCTGGAAAATACATTTTAACCCAATATAAACATTTTGATAGTAGTTTTTAGAGGCATCTCATAAATAATTTTTTCTAAAAGCAATAGAGTGGGTAGTGTTTGAACAAAGCATCATAATTCATACCAATTACATTGCTAAACATAAGGTTGCAGGCCTAATAATATATCATAATTCATACCTTATGGTCTGGTGGCAATTAAAATACCATCTTTTTTTTTTTTTTGCAAGTGTACAGAACTGTTGGAATATTGCTCCTATGAAATAACGTTCAGAGCTTTATTTCTGAGAATGGCAGCTCTGTCTGCTTTCTTACAGTGGAGCCCTCATTAGAGCCCCACTGAGCACTTTAATGCACATGAAGAACTCCACTTTATCTCTGTGCTTACCTTAAGTTTTGGTGCTATTGAGTCTGCTGATCTTCCTGTCATAAAAGTTTGATAGCCTTGATCACATTGTGCTAGGCGACAATGCACACACTGGCCATCTTTCTCCACAGTGCCGAGGCAGACAGCCAAGTGCAAATGGCTTCTCCCTCTGACAGATAAGGGGCTTGGCTGCTAGCCTCTGAAGGCCAATGTGGGACCTGCAGAGAGTTCGTACCCCATGATCCTTACAGTGCTATAGAAGGTGGACTTCGGCAGCTACATAGACCTTAAGGCTGCGTACCTGGCTGGATAGAGATATGTGTAATTTGGACCATGTGTGTTTTGTGAACCCATTTTCATGTAAGATCTCCTGGAAGTGGCCTTGCAACGTGGTTTCGCACAGCTGTGTATCTGAAACAAGTCACTTAAGTTGAAGATTTTAAAGATTTTAAACCAGGTGTGGTGTGGTGGTACACACCTTTAACCACAGCACTAAGGAGGTAGAGATAGGTGGATATCTGTGAGACTGAGGCCAGCCTGGTCTACAGAGCAACTTCAAGGCCAGCTGGGGCTGCAGTGAGACCCTGTCTCAAAAAGACCCAAGACAAAATAAAACAAAAATTAAAAAGAGATATATTTAACTATAAGATGTTGACCATGTCAGCAAGCAAGTTAAAATGCCATGTTGGAATGATAGAGGTCAAAGTTTATATTCTGACGGACTTCTTTAAAATGCTGGGTATTAATTTCAGTATTAATGCAAGAATGATTCATCATCATGACCTTTTAGGTAGATGTCAGTGCTCTGAACTAAACTCTCTGTATGTGAAGATTTATATTTTGCTACTGGTCCAGTGTGATGGCAGGAGGAGATGGCCCTTTGGGAGGAGATGGGGTCATGGCAATGGAGACCTGATGAAAGCCACCTGGAGGGCTTGCTGCTTTTCTCTCGTATCTCTGCCACAGAGTCACAATGAGAAGCGCCTGATCAGGCAGCTGACACCACCAAGTCTTGAAGAGCCCTGAGCCTGGCCCTCCTGGCTGGCCTCCAGAGCTCTGGGAATAGATGTTCTTTAAGCTGTCCCCTTAGGATGATTTTCTGTATAGCTCAAATGGAGCTGTCATTTTAGCAGTAATAGGTACCACACTAGCACAGTCTGAACAGTGCACACAGGGGTAAGGCCTAGACAGCTCAGGGTCTACTCTAAGCTAAATAAATTTACTATGTGGTGAACAGTCAAACTTCCAGTTCAGCTTAGACCACTAGGTACCTACAGTATGTGAGGCTTGGTAGACCAAAGGAGCTCTGTGTCAAAGGAGAAAGAGCTCCATGTTCTCTTGGTTAGGCTCAGGGAAGTAAGGAGATGACAGAGGAACAGACAGGAGTGGGATAGACTGGGGCTGGCTGCACTAGTTTAGGGGCAGGCCGAGCAGTTCCCTGTGTGACTGTGGAAAACAACGGTAATATTTCAGGCACTGTGTGTGAACCAGAACATTCATTCTGGCTCGTTAGGTGCTCTGACATCTGAGACCTTCCTGGAGGGGCTATAGTCCCCATGGTTAGCTAATTCCCAGACACAATGAGTGACTCATCTTTAAGCATGCTTTTCAAATGCAAAACTACAGATCCTAAACCGTCTTCCTAACTAACCATTCCCTTTACCAGCTTACAGCGCGCGCTCTCTCTCTCTCTCTCTCTCTCTCTCTCATTCCTGTCTACATACTCAAGTCACCGCAGGGTCAGATGCACCCAGAGCCCCCAAGAGAGCACAGAGCAGTCAGTTCTATGGCTGTTTACCATGCCTTGCTCTCTATAAATCACTCTGTCTGAATTTTTGAGTACCATAAACTTTATGTTAGCAGGCATCTCTGAAGCTTGCCAACTGTGGAGAAGGTCGGCATGTGAAGGGAGGCTAGGTGAGGCCTCTTCATTGCTTTTGTGTACTTGAACTGGAAACATAAGAGTTCCTGGAAGACACCACCACCACCAAACCAAGAAAGCAAGAGAGCATGGTTGCACCCTTTATTGGCACAGTAGCTTTGCAAAGGCAGTTATGAATCAAAAGTTCCAAGCACTCGGCAGGTGGAGCCACCGGGCAGAACTTGGGGATAGTGGGCAGAAGCACATAGAAGAGCTAGGTCACTGCATGAGAGTGGGTTGGGTACACAGGAGGGAATCATGCAGTGTTCTTGGGGAGGACAGCACACTGCGACTCCATCCCATGAGGCTCAGCCTGCTTATCTGTACTGTTACAACCCTGTGGTATCACCAGCTAGGAACCTGAAACCCCATGTGTTGAACTGAGTACCATAAATGTCCTGTAATCTATGCCACACAGGGGAGTTGGGTGGGGATAAAGCTTAACCAATGAGTGCCAAAGCCACATTTATCCAGAGGAAATGCCAGGTGCAGGAAAGAGTCACCTCCTGCAGATATGTGAAGCCTAAACCCTGGTTCTCATCTGGCATTCCTGCGGGAGTTAGCCAAAGTCAAAGCCACACGCAGTCTCCAGGCTTTTAGGTGATTTGGGTTAAAAATAAGTATGTGGAATTAAAAAAAAAACCTTAGAAATGGTTTTTTTTAAATCTGTATTTTTGAATAAAGGGAGCACCACCGGTTGCATAAAGTTATAAAACACGGTAATAAACGAGTGGATGATCACCAGGTTTGTAATTCTAATGACACACAAACACCTACAAAGAAATCAACTGTCTGTCCTGTGCACAGCATTGTAGTAAAGCCACTGGGGGGACAGTGGCCAAAATGGGGCATGCTAAAAGCAGCCGCTGGAGCAGCTCTCCCCACTGCCCTGCCTTCCCGCCTCATCCACACTGCCCGCAGCCTCTCCGGCTGTTTGGGGGCAGTGTGGGCCTACAGATCAGTGTGCTACCCAGAAGAGGATAAGAAGGAATCAACACACACACACAGACACATACACACAGGAGACGTTGAGTAGTCAGTCTAGTGTCCTGTGCTTTTGTGGAAATGCCTGGAGGGGAGACTCCAGAGATCAGAAGGCAGCCTCCTGCAGACACTGCGGTCAAGAGGCAGCTCAGTCACGCGCCTGCAGTCCAGGCCACGTGTCAGATGGTGCTGTCCCAGAGCTCGGAAGGCAGCCTGGTGCAGCAGCCTCCCTCTGGCTCCTTAGGAGTGTGGGCTTCTTGCAGGGCGGTGACGGCGGTGCGCGGGGCTCTGCGTGCCGCAGGGTTTCCTGCCAATCTTCTCGCTCCTCGCAGAGCTTCCTCCTCCAGTCCAGCAGCTCCTGCAGGGCCGCACTTTCGTTCTCTGAGAGTCTCAGCTGATGGATCACCTGTCGGGGAAGAGGAGAAGGGTAGGTACGAATGCATGAATGAGCTGGAAGTGTGACAGCAACAGCAGGGTGTGAAGGGCAGGGCTGGCTGGGGTAGAAACAGACAGCGTCTCTTCAAATCCCTAGCCGCAAGTCCGATGGGATCCAGGATGGCAGCAGTGACTGGATGCAGACGATGACCAAACAGAAGCATCGGGAGGTACATACACAGGACAGCATGTACCATATCTCCCGATGGCACAGCTTACCCTGCTGTCTCTGGGACTATAAACACTCATGTGTCATCTTGTACTTTCTCTTCATTTAATTCCTCTTTGAATGGACACACTCCTAGGAACAGGGTCCTCACACTCCACCTCACTGCTGGAGTCACTTATCTGTCTACCCACCCCTACACAAGACCATGAGGCTGACATGGCCTATCCTAACCAATTGCATGAGCCCAAGGACAGACACCCCAGACTCAGAATCTGTTGCTGAAAGCAAGCCACACTAATACCAAAACAGTTCCCAAGCATAGCTGTTGCTGGAGGCAGCTGCTTTAGCTACTTGCTCCCTGGCGACAAGCTAGTTCTGCTGCAGAACACCTTGCCACCTGCTGTGATGTCTAGCCACATTCTCCATATTAAGGTGATGGAGCAAATATGCTTGTCTTGCTCCTGGGCACTCTCTTAGATGAGGAGCCTTCAAACACAAGGACAGGCCCAGCTTTTGCAGGAAAACATCAAAACACACAATTATATTGGCTGCTTCCTCTTGGTTCATAATGGTGCCTGAAAACTGACGTCTGCCAGCCTTGTCCTCAGCCTGGGATCAATGGCGTGAGTAGGTTCTCTTGTTGTGGGCGCCTCTTTTCTGCCAGCAGTTAGTAATCAATAATGCAGACCATTACAGAAACAAGTTTGTGGTTATTCTAACATGATAATGCTTGTTAAAAAAGGTGAGATTCTAGAAATCAGAAAGGGACAAATGAGACCAGACAAGATGGCTCAACCCACATCCCAAGCACCAAATGCTTTGTTCCAGTACCACTTTCATCCCATCGTAACTTCTGCTAAAACCAGGTCATGTCAATGTGACTCTGACATAGAGAACAGTCCTTGGAAAGCCAGCAGGTTTGTTAGTGGTCCTGGTCCAATTCTAAACCAATACCCAAGCCTGCTGGTTACCCATGGGAGGTGATTTTAGGGTCAAAGACAAGGGTTTAAAACACAGAAGCCAGGGAGGTCAGATCCATATTCCAAGTCCATAGCTACATCTCTGGAGGTCCTTATTGTAGCAGCAGTAAATCAACTCAGTTTAAGGGTGGAGAGCTCAGGGCGCATGCACTGCTCGGCTATTCCATTCCTACTGTGGTCATGAGGCCTCCATGGAAAGTATGCTCCACAGCAGGATGGACCCTTATGATTTTTTTTTAGTCTCCAGGATGACCTGCACATGAGACATTCTGCAGGCAGATGCCTATGGATGGCAGACTGCTTCTGCTGACCATGGGGTGAACTAAGAATGTGGGATTGTAGGAATGCATGGAATTTATTCAGCTAAGGAATTCTGTGGAGGGTTGACATGTATGCAGGCGACTTCCCGTGTAGCGTACCCTCCTGTGAGTGCTGTAAAGTGGGTGCTATTTGGATGAGGAAACCGAGGCACAGAAAAGTCAGAGGGTCTGCCCAAAGCCATAGAGCAAAAAGTGGATGCTGGCAGCTTGGCTCCAGAGCCCGTGCTCATGACTTGGACTTTGCTCAGCTTATAATCATCCAACACCTACTATCCAGGGCCTTGTATGCCTGAGTCAGGGTCTCCTTCCAGCATTTTCTCTCCTCTTTTGTCTAAGTGAGCTCAGGGTGACATCGATGTGACTCTCCATGGGGGTATTTGTCCTCGACCCTCTTCCCCCAGCATGCCAGGAAAACCCATTGTGCTCAGTGTCCTGTGTCCCCATGAATGTGGAATATTCTGAGATGAGCTCTTTGGCTCACATTCAGCCCATACCGGTCATCCCTGAAAATCGGTGTTACCAATTCATTCTCGGGAGAGAACATTTACAGAAGGATAGCCCTGCCATGCCAAGCCATTATCTCTTCCCCAACTCTGCTGAGGAAACATCTATCTTCAGTAATATATCCCCATATTCACTTATTTAGGATACAAATCCATAAAGTCCCACTTCTAGGCAAGACACAGTAGGCCAGGGTACACTGCTACTCCCATTAGAGAAATAGGTAAATTGCTGAAGTCAAATTGTTAAAATGTCAGAAAGTTCTCAAAGCGTAACAATTCTAGATGACAGAAAGCTTGCTGACTTGCCAGTAATTACCACCCGACCCTCTCCTCACCCCCATGAGCATATTTTCCAATTCTGAGCTAGTTCTGCAGGTCTGGAGAGCCTTTTCTGGAAGAGAGAGAAACCATGTGACATTCAGCAATGCAGAGGGCTGGAGAAGTGCACTGGGGACTTGGGGCACCTCTCAGGCACAGGCGCTCTCCACAGGGACATTTCCTGAGTTCTTCAAATGTGTGGGTGCCTGGCACCTCCGGCCAAATCTCAAAATGACATTTGCTGCAGCGATAACCCTGTTTTCCAAGCAAAATCCTGGCAGAGTGACAAAAGCCTCAATCATAGCACTGGCCTCATCACCAAGACCTCTGCCAGAGTCTGAAACTGTGTGGAGCATGAAGCTGCACAGCAGGGCTGGCAGTTCTGAGATGCAGAGCTGAGAGGTTTGTAACAATCATGCCCAAGAACCCAGACCTGAGAGCTCTCAGGGAAAAGTTCAGGAGGGTGACTCAAGCATTAGATGGGAACAGAGTGGGAACACTCTAGCAAGTTCCATTTTGGAGCTGATTGAGACATCATCCTTGACCTGAGCTTCCCAGAAGAGGATGGAGGAGGGAGGACCCATCATCCAGAGTGTCTAGCTGCCATGCCAAAGCATTTGACATTGAGACACTGTCATCTATAAAGGTCATAGTTAAGAAGTGTGCAATTGAGTTTTTAAAAATCAAACACACAAAGTAGTTCAATGTTTTAAGTAAGTGTCTGATTTAGTTAGGCTACATCCATAACATTCCTGGACACAGGTGATCCATGGGCCATGGATTGGGCATGACCGGATAGTTATTTATTCATATATATATATATATATATATATATATATATATGTATGTATATATATAATGTTTATCATGCAATCAGAAATTACTATACACATGAAGAGACAACAGAGTTTATCAATCAGCAAAAGCTAACACTGATTCACAATAGATTCAGACACTGGATTCATCAGAAAGAGGCTTTAAAATACCTATGGTTGCATATTTAAGAATACAGAGGAAAAGATGGGCACGTAGAAGAAATAGAGGAATAGAAATATACATAGATGCACGAGATAATGAGGACAATTCAGAGAGGCATGCTCCCCAAAATGCTGTAAACATCGTACGCACATTTCAAAGCTCATAAAATCACATGAAAGATAAACACATAACATTGCTGCTCATAAAAGACAGACACAGGCAGATAACCTTAAAAATGCTGAAAAATCAGGGGGAAGGGCAAACTGTTAAAAATCCAAAAAGAAAGGAAAAGAAAACATATTGAAAGGAACCACAATGAAAGTGAAGGCTGACTTCTTAATAGAAACACTGGAGCCAGAAAACAAAGAAAAACAGACAAAATTATGGAAAGAACTGAACTGAACCCTCTCTGCTCAGTGAAAGCAGCTCTAAAAAATTAAAGAAAAATAAAAATGTTGAACAAATAAAATCAAAGAGACTTGTTCTCAGAAGTCCTGCATTGACATAAAGACAAAAGAGAAAGTTTTTCTTTATATAGGAAATGACACCAGATGGGGGAGGAAATGAAATTTAAGAGAGAATTAGGAACCCCGGGAATAGCATATCCACGGGTACATAGCGGTTAAATGCTTGGAATGTCTCCTAAGACTGTAAGTCATACACAAAACACAAAAGTATGCCAACAATAACTGTACAAGCCAGAGAGATTAAGTAAAGATTAAATGTTTTAGAATGTTCGCAGTATTAAGAAGGTAGTAAAGGCGATAAAAACGTGCTCAGATGTAATTAGCCAGGCATGCATGTCTTACCCTCCAGTGGAAACTCTAAATAAACAATGTAAGAACATTTGTCCACAAACGAAAATGGGGGAAAGCAAAACGATAAATGCTCAGCTTAACTGAAATCAAGCAACATAGAGAGAAGGATTCAAAACAGACTCAGCAGAGTGCTCTGTCCTAAAGGGACACCTGTATCACACCCAGCACACCCCTCCCCTCGGGGCCTTATGGAGCACTGCTAAAAAGGGGAGGAAAGACTGTCAGAGGTAGATAAATATAAATAAACTGTAAGGAGGTAGATAAATAAAAGGGAACAGAATTTTCCAGACAACACGGCAGTTGTGCATATGAACTCACAACAATTATGTCATTATACACAAGACCTGATCAAGCTCAAGCCAGACAAAATCCCAATGTGGAGGTGGGAGGGCATGAAGTCCCATCTGTAGCCATGGGTATTTGATAGTTGCTCGGAGAGGAAGAGTCCGTTTTCTTTAAGGTTGTGAGCCCTCATAGGTTGACCATGCTCCAGGGCAAGCTCCACTCAAGTATTTGGGCAATACAAATAAACCCAGCGAAGAAAAAAAGTAAAGAACGTGAGAGCCGGTGGGAACCTGAGAGCTGGTGGGAACTGAATGGGTGTTGGAGGGATGGGGGAGGGGAAATGTGAACACAGCTCATTGCATGGAACTCTCAAGGATTTAATAAAAAATGTGTAAAAACTGAGATCAATTCCTAGCAAAGTATGAAAACCAGACCATCAGAATCCAAGTCTCTTCTTAGCAGCTAGTATTGGCTCCCGTGCCCCCTCTATCTTTGTGCCAGGCACAGAGTACACCCATCTGTATTTCAGCCGAAGCCTGAACTCTTTTCACATTTACCCTAATGACCAAATATATCCTAGGTGTAACCCATTGCTAAACCTCCTGACAGGAGCAGTCTTGGCTACTATCGTCAAGGCACAGAAGGAGTATCAGTCTTCCCAGTACTCTGGGCAGCTACTGAGACAAACGAGGCTTCATTGGAAGGCTTTTGACAGAAAATGTGTCAAATCCTGTAAGTCACTGTCTGTGTGTGTGTGTGTGTGTGTGTGTGTGTGTGTGTGTGAGAGAGAGAGAGAGAGAGAGAGAGAGAGGGGGAGAGAAAGGTAGAGAGAGACAGAGACAGACAAACAAAGACAGAGACAGGGAGACAGAGACAGAGACAGAATATGCCAGAGATCAGGCTTAGTGTCAGTCCTCAGGACCTGTCCACCTTGTTTGTGGAGACATGATCTCTAATGACTCTGGAAACCATCCACTAGGTTGCCTGGCCAGCCAGCTCCAGAGAGATCCACCTGTTTCCATCTTCCCAGTGCTGGGATTACAGGCACATGACATCACACATGGGTTCTGGTGTGTGAAATCAGGTTCTCATGCTTATATAGTAAACACTTTGACTGCTATCTCCTCAGTCTCTGCATTTCTTTGCGGAAAAAAACAATGCTTTTTCTCTTTTGAAAGCATACCTGTATTTGCTAAAAATACCAAATTCCCAGGTACGTTATAAAAGATGAAGCTTATGTTCACAAACCATTAGCAAGCTCTTCTTAATGAGGTATCCATGGCTTGACTATTGAAGGGATTCTAGAGGAATACTATCTTTGAATCAACAAGCAAGAGCTTTCCATAGTTCCCTGATGAGTGGAAATCTGACTGATGCTTTCAGTAATCATCTTGTGCAAGAGTTGGCAGAACTGCATAAAAGAAATGCCAAAACACTGATACTGTTGCTCTTCATGGAGAAAAGCGTATTCACAAGGTGTGCTTTAAATGGAGGGCAGACATTTTGTATTGGTGATAGGTTATGACTTTGACACAGGGGGATTTAAAGTTATGATCTGTAGTGGTTGCCAAAGAGGAAAACAGTACTTCCTGACTAGTCACATTTAATCTGCCTCATTCGGATCTATTAAGTTTATTAGGCTGCACAATATAGATATCATTTCTCATAGATGATAAAAGAGCTTTGATATTTTAGAACAGTGATCCAATGCATTTGTGAGTGTTATTTCAGTAGTGGCCCAGGAGCATGTAAAGAAGGATTGAGACTACTCCTCAGCATCCCAGATACCTGCATTAGTGTCTTCCAGCCATTCAATCTTAGGTTCTATTGGTAACAACAAAACACACATGGCTTCCTTTACTTCTACTGTTCTTTGACATTTTTCAATACATTAATGTTATCATTAAAAAAGCAGAAATGATTTCATAACCAAGTTTCCATTTTTCTATTGAAAGGGAACTGTTTCATTTCAGAAAGAGACACAATAACAGGAGGTCAGGGAAACTGCTGTGTCTGAGCTGGGGTCAGTGAGCTGGGTTCAGGTTGGCTTCACACTGGGTATGATTCATCCTGCTTAGTTTCTGTGGTAAAGGATGCTTCAGCAGGATCCAATCCCTTGTCTTCAATATCACCATTTCAGATAGCTGGTCCTTTCTTCCTTGTTCCCCTGGAATGCTGTGCGTAACAGTCGGGTGCCCCATCCTCACCATTGAAAGGCAGGGAGAAATTGCAACCCTGGGGCATAGGAAACACTCCCCATCTTCAAACTTCTGGAGCCATGAGTGTCCTGGGCTCCACAAACATGACTCATATCCTGCCTTAAGGTGATCCCACAGATGCATAGCCTTGTTACCCACAGCAGAGACGAGGCACAGCAAAGCAAGAGGGTCTCCAGAGGATTTACAGGGAGAGAAATTGTGGATCTGAATTTTGAAAAATAAGATGCTCACCTAAGCAGTTGGAAAAGAGAAATAACATAGAAGGGATTTTCCAGGTGACTCTGTGTATGCAAGTTCCAGTAATAACACTGGACTTCAGTCCTTAATGGGGAACACCAGCCTTGACTTGAGCTGCTTCTCAGTAACAACAGTGGCCGGAGGAACTGTACGGGAGCCACAGGACCTGAGCTGGAGACTGAATCTGGCTCTAGTGCTTCATCACAGAAGGGCTCACCACCATTATGATACTCATAACAGCACGATAAGGAAATGTGCATGACATGCACAGGTGACTTGAGAAAATAAGGTAAAAACCTAAGGTGCCTGTGATGATCTTGTCATTAGCTTTTGACCTGATGAACTTCCAAAGTACTGCTAAATAATCTTGATGCCTACATCAAATAACAACAGATGAACGTGCCTGTTCACAGGTACAGCCCTGGACCAGAGCTTCCTTTGTTATTAAGGAGAAGCCTTCCAAACACTGAGCAACAGGAGTTATGTCATAACTATGCCTTCTATGTGACCATTTAATGATAGTTTCAAATGTGACTTAAAGCCAGAGAAGGCTAGATGAGCAGGAAATTAAAGGGTTAGGGCTGTTTTAATTTTTTACGTTAGGAGTCAGATTGAAAAAATGAATTTAAGCATATTTTTATAGAAATTTAAACAGTTCTTAAATACAATCGTTCAGAAATAGAAGTTGAATGTTTAGGGTTTTTCAATTTAAAAGTTTTTATATCTCTATTTTTGTAAACTTTTTTAAGGAATGCAGTTCTGCTGTCTATCATTTGAATATATATCAGTTAAGCTAACGTTCTATGTGATTTTATTTTCCATCTTTCTATTAAAAAAAAAAAAGGTAGATCAGGGGCTAGAGAGATGGTTCCAAAGTCAGAAGCACTGCCTACTCTTGCAGAGAACCCAGGTTCAATTCCTAGTACCCACATGGTGGCTAACAACCATTTGTAAGTCCAGTTCCAAAGAATCTAACATCCCCTTCTGGCTTCTGCAGGCATTGCATGACATACATACAATTACATTCATGCAAGCAAACCACCCATGCACATAAAATAAAAATAATAAAGTATTTTAAAAAGGATATCAAAAAGTAATATTTATGGTGTTTCAGGGAAATAAGGAAAGAGTAAATAGATGTAATAGACAAATTAATTTTGTCCTCCCCAAGAAAAGCTCAATGACAGAACAGAGAAAGGAGGTTGAAAGTCCGCAGATACTTCACATAGAAGGCAGTGGTGGAGGTCTGGCTGACTGCTAACATGACGGCAAGGATGACCGGCACTCGCAGAAACTGTCATGACTGTCACTGGCAGCACCTCCACACGACTGGTCTTGGTAGTCACTCCACCAGACACAACCTTTCACCTCCCTGAGCATCATGAGTCTTAATTTTGTTTGATTTTGTAGTTTTTTCAAAACGTTAATTTTTCTTTTAAACACTATTATTTATTATTTTTATTTTATGTGTATGCACGTAATGCCTGCATGTGTGTAAGTGTACTTGTGTTGTGCAGTGCCAGAGGAGGTTGGAAGAGGACATGGGATCCCTTAGAACTGGAGTTACAGACAGATGGTTGTTAGCAGTCATGTGGGTGCTGGAGACTGAATCTGCAAGAGTACCCAGTGCTCTTAACTGCTAAGCTATTTCTCCCCTTAATTATTCATTTTTATTTTAGGTTTTTATCCTATTCATTTTGTAGATTTGTTTTAGTACCTGAATATGATGTAAACCAAAAAAGGAGATTTTATGTAACACAGTGTATATATCTGTAGTTAACATTACTATAAAATAATTTTAAGATGTTAAGGGTCAAGAAGAATTGTTTTTCACTTAGAATGAGTTGTTTAGATGAGGCAAGTTGGAGAAATGTTGATATGTTCCATGTGAACAGTATCTATTACTGCTTGACCAGACTACGGTATCCTTCAGAGTATACAAAATGAGCAAATGAGCCAACCAACAAGCACATTGTATCCAGTGTATGAGCATAGAGTGTCAACGCCCAGACTGTGTTCAAGAAAAGGAAGGCTCATTTTCACTGTATATTTCACATGTGGGTTCATTTTTAAAGACAGAGACAAGTGGCCCCTCATCTCCATTTTATCTAGAGAAAAGAACAACACAGGGTGGCTTCAGGTGACGCCAGGATCACCTTGAACACACTCCTCTACTGAAATGTCTCTCACATCCCAAAGACTCAGATAAGCCCCTTCACACACAGGAAAGCCCTGGGAACTTATTAAAAACACGTGTTGCTGGGAAATTTCAAGGATGTGGGTGGCCTTCCAGCCCAGGCTTGCTGTGTGCATTCATCCATGCCCAGATGGGCTTGAATAGCCAGTAGCAGGGTTGCGGGGAGAG
Organism: Eospalax fontanierii; assembly: GCA_035773235.1. Taxonomy (NCBI): domain Eukaryota; kingdom Metazoa; phylum Chordata; class Mammalia; order Rodentia; family Spalacidae; genus Eospalax; species Eospalax fontanierii. Next base: position 43,935,236 of record CM069524.1, read on the forward strand.
AGTGGGACAGGCACGGAGGGACCTCCTGCCGGCTAGAGAATACAGAGCTTTAAGCTGAAGGGATCAAATGGACTTGTAATATTCCCATCAGTATTATTTTGGGGTGGCATGGAAAATGACATTATTCTAAAACAGGTACAAAACTTAGGCTTTTAGAAAGCTTGGGCTCTCAGTTTGAATGATTTCACAAACCAAATTGCTTAGTGCAAGATCTAATGAGATACTTGAAAACTATTTTGTGATTTTTCAGATTTAACATCCAAGAGATTTGAAAGCTCTGGTGGAGCTTCAGAGCTACTTCTAATTCAGTCATGAGAGCAACATACCAAAGGTCATAGAGTGCTGAGAAAACTGGATCCTTAAAATCAGAGACAAAGGGCCCATTTCACAACCAGCAGATCAGAGCCAGCATGACCAGAGCCACCCACTTGGGGCTATGAGGCTAGAAATAAGTATCCTTCAGGAGCATCCTCTTGTAAGGTCACACCACCTAACTCACGGCCTCACCTATGGCAATGCCAGGTCCTGGGCTCTGCTCCACAGGAAGGCTCCTGAAAGAGAGGAGTATAGCCTTGTGCACGTGATGATGTATTGCCTCCACAGGCTCATGATAAGTGCACAGAAATACAGAAGCGGGCAAGGTTCACACACACTTCCCAGCATGCTGTGCTGTTCTTCCTCAAACAAAACCTCTTCCCCTCACAGGGATTTTAACAGGAAAATTCCTTCACAAAATCAACACTCTGTTGAAAAGAATGGCACAACCCCAAGCGCTCAGTGTGGGACAAAAGCCATGTTGTTTACTCTGCTTTGAGAGTCATACTGACTTCATGTTCAGAAGCTAGGAGATTTGTGTGGTCTGTTTCCCTGCTCAGATTGTGTAGTTGCCTTTGTTGTCCTACAACTAGAACATATCAATTAGACATGACGATAGAGTTTGTTGAAGTGATGTGAAGACCTGTTCTTCAAAGACCGATTTATTTTCTATTTATGTGCATGGGTGTGCCCTTGCATGAGCTTACGTGAACTGCGTGCAAGTAGGTGTCTGTAGAAGCTCAAAGAGGACATCAGATCTCCTGGAGCTGGAGTTAGGTGCTGAGAACTGAACCTAAGTCTTCTGCAAGAGCAGTCAATGCTCTCAACTCCAGCCCTATGAACCTCTCTTGAGACAGTGACTTTCTCCAAACTTAGAGTGAAATGGGTCTGATCTGAGGCTGATAAGGGCTAATACCTGGATCTGTGAGTTCATCTTCAGTAACTTTCTATTGTGTCATGAATAGTTTCCTATGAGAAGAGCTGATTAACATGATAGAAATTTTCCTGACTTCTTATGGACATGCACGGTATGCGTACAGCTAATAATTCTAAATTAGTAACTGGCTCCCGATAAGTGTTTCTTTCAAGGATAAAAATAGTCTTAGTTAAATAATTCAGATGTAAAGTCATATTGCTGTTCATTGGTCTCAGAATTGATTTTTTTTTTCATTGACTATTTACCCAAAGGTGAAAAGAGGCATTTGCTGACTTTTATGGAAATTAAAAGAAGAAAGTGCCCTGGCTTGCTCAATGCTAAATAGTGTTTCAAATGCAAATCTTATTTCTGCTCACTGCTAATAAGATGTTGGAAGAGAGAAAATCTGAAAATGAAAAGTGAAAAACACTCACTATTAAACCAAGACACACTACAAAAATTCTAAAGATGTGGCTTAAAACAGGCTGAGACTCAAAAAAGCCTGATATTTTGCTGTCATTGTTTTTCTTTGGTTGAGGTGGAGGCAGAGTTTCACTCTATCCTAGGCTAGGCTGGAACTGCTGTGTAGCTCAGGTTGGTCTCAAACTTGTACACTTCCAGTAGCTGAGATTACGAGTGTGAGCCAACAAGACCAGCCGGAAAGTCTGTGATTATTGGGGTGTGTCTTTATTTCTAAAAAGAAAAGCCAACAAAACTTATGAGAAAGTGAAAGGACACCTGTGGTTTAGACTGAACATAGATGGTTTCTCCTAATTCAGGAGCTAACTCACTGTGTGTCAATCCGGTGTCGTTCACTCTTGGAATTTTGTTATTTTGGATCTTCTGGTTTAAATGCAGAAGAAGACACCCCTAAAAAGGCACATTAAAGTTTAACTGACATCAACTAACCTAATTTCTTTCTATATCTACACGAACGTGGTTTCCTGAAGGATCAAGAATTCTTCCACTGATAATAATTAACAATGTACTGGAAAACACTTGATATCATTTCAATAGACATTTGTTTGGGTTTGTACTGGTTTTCTACTCTTAAGTTCTAGTTAAGAGTAAAACCAGGCTTTTCATGTTTCTTTATGTTAATTGAAAGTGACAAAACAGAGGACTGGGGAGATGGCTCAGTGGATCAAGTCCTTGTTGCACAAACTTAAAGACCTGAGTTTGAATTCGCCAGAATCTACTTAAAAGTTAGGCAGGTGTGGTAGGCCCACCTGTAATCCTAGCCCTCCAGAGGCAGAGACGGGGATGCTGGGGGTGAGTTGGATAGTTAGACTAGCCAATTTACCAGTTCTGGGTTCAACTGAGAGATCCTGAATCAGTGAATAAAGTGGAAAGAAATCTGGGAAGACACTCATTGCATGCACATGAACACCCCCCAACACACACACACACACACACACACACACACACATGTATTCCCACATACATTCAAACATGGAACATGCACACACACACACAAACACACACACACACACAAGAAAAAAGAACGTGATAAAACAAAACTTATGACTGTAGAAGAAATCATGGGAGGTGACTGACCTGTTGTTTTTGGGATGTGTAGTTTATATGCATTCTGTTTTCTGACTGCAACTCACTTATAAAACACATCACAGTATCAGAATAAATAATCCAATGGTATCAAAAGTCGACGGCACAGATCTAGAGAATATTTACAGTAATGTCTTGTTATTGGCAAATGATTCAGACCAAGGGGACTGATGGAAAGGTATAAAGACATTATATTGGAAATTCAAAAAGCATGATTTTTTAAACCCCTTTTAACTTTCTTTCTTGGGATGAAATGGGAGTCTTGTTGCAAATCTAAGGAAGTGTGACTAAGGACAGTTAATCTGGGTTTGTCCCTTAAAACATGTCTCTTTGTATTATGTGCTTGTTCAAAGACCTTCAATGGCACTACCGTTCCCTACTTAAAAAGTTAAGCCTGCATGGGACAGCCTATCATAATAAGCACTTGAAATTCTGGTCATAGTGATTATTCCTGTCATCCTTTCTCACACAGACCATGTATTGCAGTACAAACAAATGTATGCGGAAAAGCTCCTGTGATTCTAACATTGTTCCTTAAAACAGTGCTTCTGCGGACCCAGTGGAGCCCCTTCTGTCCTACGAATCCCTGTTCCCCAGGAAGTCTACATGCCATAGATTTGTGTGTCATTACTCTAGGACACACTTAAGCAAGGGACAGAAGCAGATGAAATATTATTGGCTGCTTTTCTAGATTCAGAAATTCATCTTTGCATCCTAAAGTCACGTGGATAATGGGTGGAGTCAGTGCAATTCAGATGCATGGAGTTCAGTCAGCCTTCTTGGGTTGTAATTGCTTTATCTTCTAAGAAGTGAAGATAAGCAAACTCCAGTAAGAAGGAATGTATTGATGAAGAAAAAAGAGGCATCTAAGGTAGACTGGCATTAATCAACAAGACTTTCTGTAAGCTGGAGAGATGTCTCAGCAGTTAAGAGTCCATACTCTTCCTGCAGAGGACCCCAAGTTCCATTCCCAACACCCATGTTGGGTGGCTCACAGCCACCTGCACCTCTAGCTCTAGGGGATCCAACGCTTCTGGTCTCTACAAGCGCCTGCATTCATGTGCACATAATCTGCCCCCCCCACCATTCCCATAATTAAAATAAAATAAATCTCCCCCAAAAGTCCAATAATTTACGCATATGATTATTGTTGGAACGTGGAGGAAACAGTTATTTAAAGGCTGCATGAAAGCTGGACTGTAGGACTTGAGCTGGATTGAACACATGAGGAGGAAGCATGAAGAAGGACCGTTTGAGTGCAGGCACCTAAGTAATAGTGCTTATTTGCTTTTCATGCCTAGCTTTCCAAGGATGAAACCACAGAGAAAAGCCCAAAGTACTGTGGGATAGGACTTGAAGGTCAGCTCTGGAGTAGCAACAGGACTGTGAATGAAGAGAAAGGGAGATGAGGCCTGGGTCCGTGAGGCCAGCTAGGGTCCACAGCGGGACAGGGCTGAACCCACCATCTCCGAAGACAGAGGACCTGAGTCATAGCACACTTCCCCCATCTGCTGCATTAGCTGTGTCTTCATTGGTAATTTTCAATTATAGGCTTAGCTATATAATACATTGATTTCTTTAAATATTTATTTCCTATAAATAACAGAAATTCATGGGCTAAAGATAAATTTGATAAACAAGAATGAAGAAAAGCATTTTATGAAACTGTACTTTTAAGGAATCCAATCCAAGATTACAGAAGTCATTAATGATTAGTAAAGGGCTACCGCAGGCTAGCAATTCCCTGCATCGTAGAGCTTCCTGCATCTGAGAAAGCATTTCCTTTCCCTCAGTTGTAGGGAACTATGGGTAAGCAGACACTCCTTGGTAACCACAAATGCACAGAAGGATTTGAAAATAGGAAAATATTTCTTGGGGCCCTAACTTGTTTTAGGGGGTTAGTTTTATTGCTGTGAAAAATCAAATCTCAAAAAGTTTTAATTGCTTAAACCTTCACATGACTAGAGGCCTGAGTGTGTGTAATAGTGAGGTAGAGCACCATGGATTGTTATTTTGTGCTGTCATTTTAGATAAGCAATAATTCTACATAGGAAGATGTGAATAGGTCTGATTTTGGGCTAATTTAGAGAATAAAACCTACTACAGTACGGAGATTAGGCTTAGTTAACAAAGCACACAGATGACAATGCATGGCAGCAATGAGGAATTAATAAGTCAAACAAGGATGAATGGGAATGTGGGCAGCTCATCCCATGTATTATAACAGATAAGCCCAGAGACCAATGGTGTGTTGCAGGGAAGGAACATCTCTTGCTTTGAGGAAGGTGAGACTCTGTTGGGGGATAGGCTTCTGAGTTACCATGAGTGCTTCTGATCCCTTTTTGGTTCCAGGCAGATTCTATATGTACCACCAGGATAGGAAAGGTCACAAAATGTCAGACCAACGGGTATGTTTAACACATTGGAAGTGGCACCCATCACTACAGTTCCTGTTGTTCTGATCTGTCTCAGTCACATGACTGCATCTAACCACAAGGGCAGCTGGAAGATATGGTCCAGCAAGCTATGTAAGAGAGGGATGCCTCAGGGCACAGCACCTCTCCCAGAGGCCTCAGGGTTCATCAGAAGGTCTTGAGCCCAAAGTCAGTGCAAACCAGACAATGGATAAAAAGGCTAAAAGAGAAGAAAACATGTGTCAGGGTGAATAGGAAGGAAAAAGACAAGATTTTGCGAAAGTGAACCTTTTATATCAAGACTTCTTTCCAAAAATAGATAAGAAAAATCACCCCTGAGTGTATAAAATTAATTTAAATCCACGTGGGCTTCGACTTGGCTTTTTATATCATTGACTTCATGACACTTTCTATGATCATGGCTCATCTATTTCGAACCTATTTCTGACAGAGTCAGAAATACAAAGTGACAGCTTCAAATAATAATGTAATCACAGAAATCAGAGAAGAACCAGGCCTCCCAGGTCTGCTGAGGTCGTGTATAGACGCCTCCATCCCTGGAAGCTGATTGTATTTCCACACAATGGGGATCTGTCCACACTTTCAGCCTGAACTTGGTTCGTAGATATGTCAGGAAATATGGGGAAAGGCTTCCTTCTCATCTTGAATATTTTGGGCAGGAATCTACTTATGCATGCATGTATGTATGTATGTATGTCTATATGTATGTATGCATCCATCCATTTGTCTGCTATCTATCTATCCATCTATCTATCCTCTATTTATCCATCCTATATCTATCCACCTGTTATCTACCTACTATTCATCTATCTATACATGATCTGTTATCTATCACTTATCAATCAATCATCTATCATTTTTCAATTACTTCTGTTATCTATTTATAAAGGACATATACATCAATCAAATATCTATCTATCCATTATCTATCTATGATGTATCTATCTATCAACTACCTATCTATTCATCATCCATCTGTTATCTATATATCCATTCATCCATTCATCTGTCAACTATCTATTAGTTTTCTATCTTCTATCATTCAATCAATCTACCTGTTTATCTATCAATGATATATCCATTAATTATCTATCAAAGATTTATCTTTCCATTCATCCATCCATCATCCATCCTACTGCCCATCTACATCTTCTATATATAGTCTTGTGCAGATCAGTTCTCAGACCCAGAATACCGTCTTTATTTATTATTTTGTGTGCACGTGTATTTGTGCTTTATTATTTTGTGTGTATGTGTATGTGTATGTGTATGTGTGCTTGTTCATGTGTTTATGGACAGGCTCACAGGTGAGTGTGGGTCTATGGGGACCAGAGGTCAACCTTGGGTGTCATTCCGCAGGAGCCATCTACTTTGATTTTTGAGATAGGGTCTCTCACTGGGACTCATGTTCACTGATTAGGCTAGGTTGGTTGGCCAGCTAACCCGAGGTATCCACCTGTCTCCACCCCTCCAGTGCTGGGATTACAAGGCTGCACCATCATGCCCAGAATTTTTACGTGAGTTCTGGGAATAGGATGAATGCTCCTCTCACCAGCTGCAGGGATCACCTCTTCCTGGGTGGTCTCTGCTTCATGCAGCTTCCTGAATCTCCGATATACAACCTTCACTCTGCTCAGACCTGCCCCTCTACCAGGGGTCTCTCCTTCCTGCTGACGCAGGTGCTCTCTCTTTATCCTCTTCTACACCACCTTTGGTGGATTATCTACTTGATCTAAACATTGCTTAGTATTTGCTTCCTCCTGTTAGAATTTAACTCCCACAAAAGAAGGTGTTCATTTTACAGACTAAGATATTTCATGTGACCAGGTCTATGTGTGACAGATGTAGAATCTCAGTAGATATTTGCTACTGAATAAACAAATATTCAATGAATGAATCTCTGAACATTCAATTTTATACAATCTACTCTTTAAGAATTCAAAATAGCAGATATATATTATCATGTGCCTTAAGCTGCTTCATATATTATGGATAAGTGCATGCATATAATTACATTGCTCTATGTAGTAGTAAAATAATGCATATCATTCTTTATGGGCAAGACAGGGACTCTTTCAGTCATGTTCATGTGGCTTTAAGATTACATCAATTACAGAAGCAGTGAACACACAGAGTGTGATTCCATTTTCTATCCTCCACCACTGAGGCAGTGCTGTGGCCTTGTTTATTAACTTTATGGACATTTTCAACATGGGCCTAAATAAAAATATTTCATAAAGCTATGTAACATTATATCAATTTGCTTTACTTAATTCTTCTGAGACTGTCATTAGTTGACAGTGAAATTCAGCTGGTAATTTATGTAGTGCTGCTGTGTCCACACAATACAAAAGTGATTGAACACACTCAGTGCTTTCTCTAGACGCTCAGTAGTACCAGGCTGCACACATTCATGCACACCAAACACCACATATGCACACACCCATACACACATGCACATACATTTGCACAGCACACACCCACACCCACACCCCCCCCACATACATATAAATGCATGTGCACATATATACACACATGCATATACACATCCACACATCACACACATACATACACCATACATATACTTGCTACACACAAACACACCACACTCATGGACACACATGCACATGAAACACACATGCATTCACACACCATATGCATATATGCATGTGCACACACACCACACACAAACATACATGTACATACACACGTGCATGCATATAAGCATGTTAGAAAGGCACAAACGAAGCTGCATAATAAGATCTGCATAACAGGCAGTGAGAACATTTTGGAGCCCTCCTGTTTGCTTGGAAGGGCACTCAAAGAGGCCATGGTGAGGGAAGTAACCTTGAAGAAGAGTCTATAAGGTCACAGCAGGCCTAGAAGACAGTCAATTGCTGGCAGGGCCTCAGCGCTATCAGGAGCAAGTCCCAGCATGGCCTTAGGTTGAAAAACAAAATGGGAGCAGCTGTTTTCTGGACAATAGAATGCAACATTTCACCACTAACTGACCTCGGTCTCCAAGACAAAGCCCAGATAACTTGGGTTCTTACATGTAAACAATAAGCTTAAAAACTAGGAATATTGGGGCTGGAGAGATGGCTCAGTGGTTAAGAGCAGAAGTTCAACCTGGTTCAAATCCCAGCACCCCCATGGAGGCTAACAACTGTCCATAACTCCAATTCCAGGGGATCTAACACCCTCTTCTGTACTCTGTGGGCATGACAAGGGTACACTTACATACATGCAAGCATAACACTTATACACATATAATAAAAATAAATAAAATAAAAAAATAGGAAGATTGTGACAGGCAGTATGTTAAGAAAAAGTTTTATTTTCAGCTTTTCTGTGTTAAAAAGATTTTTCTTGAACAGAACAACAGAAACACAGGCCTGAGGGTGAAGGTGAGTCAGCAGCACTCTACTAACGTCACAGATGTACCGGTAAATACGTAAAGTGGGACATAGTTGGTGAACTCATTACAGCTGGACTCTGGGCACGACTGCAAAACAAACTGAACAAAATGAAAGATCATCCACCTGAGGGAACTGGAGAGTAAACAAGAAAGATGGTCCCTCACACTAGATGGCAGCCAAACAAAGAGAATCCTGAAGACAATCCTCTAGAAAGATCTATAAACTGACAGGAAATGATGTCAGATGGGATCTAGCTCAACAGGAATGGCAGAGGACAACAGAGAACCCAGAAGACAGTTCTCTGTCTTGCTTTTCTCTTTGTGTGACTGTTGAAAGCCAAATGCCAATACTGTCCCGAGGTTTTCCTAAACGGACAGAACACAAGGAAGAAGTGAAGGTCGGTGATGGAGGGCATGAGGCCAGGATGATCAGCTACAAATAGACAAAATTTGGCACATTTCTATTTATAGTCACCAAGGCAACCATAGAAACACACTTGCATGGGCATGTGATCAAGGTACCAGGGGTAAACTGAAACAATAGTAAAGGATATTTTAAATAATCTTATAAAAAAGATAAAAAGCACTCGAAGTAAACAGTAAAAGAAGACAAAACAATGCAGACAAATAGGAACAACAAAACCGATTCCCCTAAGTCCAACCATATCTGTAATTACAATAAATGTATATGGTCTGTCAGAAGCGCCTCAGGTTAGAAAAAAAAATAAGACCCATCAAAATGCCACCTGCAATAAACCATGTTAAACAGAGAAATGCATTCAAAGTCACGAGAAGGATGCTTCACAGGAGGTGGTGATGGTTGTAACATTTGATTGTGATGCTAGTTTCAGAGCCAAGACGCCTTTAACACACTGAAATGTACTTTAAAGATGTGGTTTCGAGGAGAAAGTGTATCTTACTAAAGATGTTTAGAAAACGAACAGGATGAAAAGATATACCTTTCTGGCAAGCATGGAAGGAATGACAGACTGCCTGTATTAGTTCCAGACAAAGGGAACTTCACAAAAGCAATGTCCTGAATCAAAGGAATACTGCACCATGATTGCCTGCATCTTTTCTGAAGGTTCATGCTCTAAAACCAGAGCTTTGGGCATGGTAGGCAGAACACACTGCAATCACTGGCAGAGCAGACTCAACTGCCATCACCCTGGGGATGTCAGTGCTTTATCTTTGTAACTGATGGGAAAACAAACAAACAAACAACAACAAAAAAGCAGAAAATGAGCAGGGAATCAGAACTGACTCATCTTCATTGCTGGATCAAATTGATGTGTATAGAAGACTCTTCCAGCCACAGCAGAGCACAGGCTTTCGTCTAGAACACCCACAAGTTCCATCAAGACAGACCCACCCTGGTCTGGAAAGCAAATCTTAAGAATTTCAGGGAATAAAGATACAAGTTATGCTCAGACTGTGACAGAATTAAACTAGAAACCAGCAACAGAAAGATAACTGGAAACCCCCAAGTACCTGGAAAATACACCGCACTGGCCAGAGAGAAAGTCCTGAGGAGAATTAGAAAACATTTTGAATTGGAAGTGTAAACAAATAAAGCCTATGAAGGTTTGCTGGACTCAGCGCATAGTGCTCACATGGAGACTGTCAACACTATTTTTATTAGGGAAACAGGAATCCCTGACACCGGTAATCTATGTTATTTAAATAACAAGAGAAAGAGAGGGGATAAAACACACAAGGGGAAAAAAAAAAAAAAACCACAGGAAAGAGGAACAGAAAATCACAAAAAAAAAAACAAAAAAAAACAGAGCAGTAGAAAAAAATTCAGCAGAATAAGAAGCTGGTTTAAAAAAAAAAGATCAATAGACACCCGGCTGATAATCAGCTGTCCAGGAATACAGAGTAAGCAGTGTTTGCCATGTGTGAAGTTGAGGAGCCGCATTATCCAAAATATGTAAAGAATTTCTAAAATTTGTTTGACCAAGAAAGACATTCAAGCCTGTCAGGAAATTGGTGAGGGCTGGATCTGGACGCCCTGCTCTGAGGAAATACAAAAGCACCTCAGAACAATCAGGTAAATACAAAACGATATCACCATATGACTCAAGTACTACTTGCTAGATTGGCAAAAATCAAATCAATAAACTGTTTGCCAGTGGGCTAATAAATTTGCCCCTTTTATGGAGCAAGTTAGCAGTAACCCATAGTTGAGAACTGCCATGCCTAGAAGCTGAGCACTGTTCTTCCAGGACACCTCCAGCAAACCTTTCTCCCTCGGTTCTGAGCAAGAGGCATTATTTGCGGTTTTCCCCATAGCATGGTTTATAACAACAAAATGTGGAGAAGTTGGCTTTGTAATTTTTCATACAGTTTATCAACTGTGAACAAGTTGTTCTTTAAAAACAGCATGACCATTTTTTTACTTAAAATTTGTATTTGAGAAATCTGTAAAGTGGTAGTTAGACAGGATCACACCTAGAAAGTCATTTCTAGCCACTGCACATCTCCCTCTGCCTGCAGCTTCCGAAGATGGAGGACCATGGCGCAGCAGACAGCACCAGCAGCACCTGTGTGTCCATCTGAAGGACTACATGAGGACCGGTGGAATGCTTCACCTTGAGACACAAGGTGGCCAGATAGTGAGACCACCCTTCAGCACAGGGCTATGCCGCAGGACCCTTTCTGTCCCCTGTGGCTTACTTCCTCTGAGGTTACTGAAGCAACAATGCCATGTTGGACTGATCAAGAGCAAGGACGTGCCTGTCACCAGCAAGGTCCTAGGTCAGCATTTACAACACTGAACCTAAAGCTGGTCCTCAGACTGAAATCAAAAGACAGGTAATGTATCAAAATGGGAAAAATAAAAACCCACGGCAGCAAAATCAGTCAGTCAGCCGATCGATCAATTACTCGAAACAGAAAGATCAGTTGCAGAATAATCTGCAGGAGCAATGTGCTTATTTACACTGAATGCATGCAAGTGTTGGCTGCTATTTATGAGTATGGTATGATTTATGGATTTAGTTGGTGAAGTCCAAATGCAAATGAGGGCTCTGCTGACTTCAGGGTGATAAGTCACTTATGATCTGGCAGGAGGACCGGGATCAAGAACTCCAATATTGATTTCCCTAAAAATACAGCTCAAAAGCTAATATGGCAAAATGTTAAGATTTATTAAAATAGCACATTTTAACCAACCACTATGCTCTTAAAGGTTAAGTCCAGAGTATTCCACAATGAAATAGTTTTTAAAAAATCATATATATGGAACTGGGGAGATGGCTCAGTGGGGAAAGTGCTTGATACATAAGCATAAGAATCTGTGTTTAGACCCTAGTGCCCACATAAAAGTAGGCATGCTTATGTGTGCCTCTGAGCTCAGCACTGAGGAGGCAGAGATAAACAGATCCCGAGGACTTCCTGGCCAGCCAGTCTAGCCAATACCTTGAGCTCCAGGTTCAGTGGGAGACCCTGTCCCAAAATATGAGGTGGAGAGCAATAGAGGCTGCTACTCAAACTTGACGTCTAACCTTCATACACACATACTCTGACAGGTGCACCTGCACACACCTATGAGAACACATATGTGTGAATACATATACATACCTCCCAGGTATATACACACAAAATCACACAGAAAACAGGTTTTTTTTCTTCAAATTCTAGCTAGGCATTGGGTCCTGTGGATTCAATCCAATCCACAGTTTAGATAGCATCTCTTATGCTACAGCCAAGCTGGTGGCCAGGATTCTGACCCTGAAGAGAGGAGGACTGTAGTAACAGCAGAAGCCCTTTGAGAGTCCATGCCACAGCATGCTGGCCATGGTACATGTGTTTTCTTTAAACTGAAAAATAGTGACTCTTTTATACCTCTGCTTGTTAACAAATCTGCAATCCTTACTTAAGTTTCTTTCTTTTGGCTAAATAATTTAACTCAACAGTTGAAATTAATATTGCTATTCATAGAGCCACATCAAGTTCTCGGTGGTGGATCCTGGCTCCTTATACAACATCATCTCTAACCTCAGGTTTTCCATCAAGGACAGTGTTCAGAGAGCACAAGGTCTCTTTTATTTTCTTTAAAAAATACTGTCTCTATTTCGATTTCTCATTCTTCTAACATTTCCTACAACAAAATTCTCCTCACTGACAATAAATGGTAAATACCTTGAGTATAAAATCACTACACATTTAATGATATTTAGGCTACACATATAGAGCAATAGAAAAAATACAAAACACAGGATATTTTTTAACGTTCCAAATTTCTCCTTATCGAAGCAGAGCCTGCCCTCCCTTGAGGAGAGGACTGCTACTTTATTCGAACCAGCAACTTACTGCCTTCATTTCTTGCCCACATGTGAGTCATGAGTACTGAATACTGATTCCCCAAAACCCTGGACATGAGGGGGCACTTCCTATTCTAGATCTCCTTCTGTCTGTAGTTCAGAAGAATAGCTGGATAACCAGACAGACACAGACAGATGGATAGACAGAGAGACGACAGGTGGAGGAAGATAGATTGACAATAGATATACAGATAGATACATAGATAGATCAGCAGATAGATAGCCAGACAGGTAAACAGACAGACAGACGAGAGACAGATAGACATAGAGGACAAGACGACAGACAGGTAGGCAGATCCTTGAAGAAGGATTATCACATTTCTGGTCTTTGCCCTGTGCTTTGCAGTCACCCGTAATATTTAGTGACTGTGTCTGAATACCTTTACTTCACCTGACAGTTTGTTTCAATTCTGTGCTATAATAATCTCCAGCAGTCCATATCAGAACAAAATGAATCTAGAAAGCCAACACTGGACTTATTTAGTGCCCTGCTGCTCTTCATTTTGTTGACGTATGACATTACAAAAAGGTTTCTTTGATGGTTCAGTAAAACAAACCACATAACAATTTGCTTCTGGAGGCGGGTCGATTTTATATTGATCATGGTCCGGCACTCATTGGCAGCTGTGTCAGGGGGGTGGGAAAGGTACTTACTAAGGTCATGGAAGCTGGCCTGCCATGAGTTTATCAAAGATTATCAATGATTTCTTAGGGTGGATGTTTGGAGATGACCAATGTTCACCATAACTTTGTATGTTCGTCACAAAACAAATGGTTTTTAATTTGCCCATCATAAAAAATAAAAGATGACAAAGCATACAATGCTACTGTGAACAGGCAGAGCTGAGGGGAATCAAAACACTGGTGGGAGACTTGCTGATGTGAATAGCAAAAAAACAAAACACACAAACAAACAAAAAGGAACTAGAAGATAAGCTGGAAAGAAAAAAGAAAAGGGACCATTTCAGTCTCTGGCACCATCTGTGAGCCCTTAACAGACAAGTACGCAGCCATGGCCAGAGCCAGGTCACGCCGTACTCCCTTCATTACTCCCTCTGCCACTGTCCCGTCTGCACACCTCCGGCCTCCGCTCTGTGTGTACATGACCTGATGGCTTCCTGTGACAGGTTCCCGGGCCTCTGATTCAGCAGTGGGCATGTTCAGACAGGGGAGGGTGATGGAGAGGAGAGAGGGGAGAAGGCAGGGAGGGGGGAGGAGGGAAAAGGAGGCACACTGAGAGGAGGAGGAAATGGAGGGGGGGAGGACAGAGGCAAGGAAGGGGGAGACGGAAGGGGAAGGAGAGGGGAGGAGTCATCCCTGCCTGGGAGGTGCTGGTACTGTAGTCAGAGCTGAATCTTCTCTGCATTACTTCCAAGGGCCCACATCCTGCCAAACAGTACCAACCTCAGTCAAATCTCACAAGATATACATAGATTAATGTGCTATATCTATAAATGCTGTCCAGTTACAAAACCAATGAGCAATGCTTCTCTACCTTTACAATTCTAGCTTTGAGTCCATGAAGTCATCCAAGGGCCAGTGTATGGAATTCTATGTCCTAATTCATGGGACACAGGGCTGTGTGAACATTCCACCCTGATTCCTGGCATGGACCAGCTAAGCAGACTGTAAATGGCTAAGTCTCCAGCTTTTTTGATCTTTAACTACTTAAAATGAAAATTAACTTTCATTCTTTTCATGTACAGCCACTTTGTTTTGCAAATTACTAAAATGTTATGGTGAAATATAATGTAAACTACATTTTTAAGATTTTGTACCTTGAAGGCAGAAGTACTCACTGTTTACTGAGGCTCTGATCTTATTAGATAGTATTTTATGTTTTTATGGAGAATGAACAGAGGGCTAGAGAGAGAGCTCAGTCAGTGAAGTGCTTCCCTCATAAGCACAAGGATACGAGTTCCATCCCTTAGAACCCACATGAAAAAGCTGAACATCGTGGCACTCACTTGCAATAGGAGCTGTTGGAAGGCAGAGGCAGGTGGATCCCTGGGACACACCAGCCAGACAGACCAGCAAGGGTGGTAAGCTCTAGACCAGTGAGAGTCCTGTCTCGAAAACCAAAGTGGAGATGCACCTGAGGAAGGTGAACTTGTTCTCTGACCTCTACATCTATGGGCAGGTGCATGAACCCACACACTTACAGATGCACACACAACAAATGGACCTGGAGGCACACCTCAGGGGCAGAGTGCATGTTTATCATGAATACACGTGACTCTGTGCTCAACACCCACTCAGCACCAAAACAAAATGAAAGTAAAGATCTTATACACTTAATATACAAAATACTTTTTTGGAAATAAAATGAATTTTATGGCTCATAACAATTAATTTAGTGTGTCAGTCAGAGTCCTATTTGTAAGTCTTAGAAACGGACTCTGGAATTCCGCTTCGGGTCCTGGCTACTTGAGAAGGCAGAACCAGGGAATGCTGAGGTTGAGCAGATTCTGGCAGTGAACTTCTGGGAAAGCCCTTCTGTTGCCCTTGAACACAAACTCCCCCAGGAGAAACCTCTAAGACCTTGTAACTCTTCTTTCCATCCTCTGTGCTCTAGGTTTCCTGCCCACTATCTTCGGGAGACAGAGTGACTCAACACATCTCACATAACCCCGAGCTGTGGAAGCAGAGGAGGCTGGCTCTCCTTTCATTTCATCAAAGTAGCTGAGGAATGTAAAAGCATGACCAGCAGTCAATAAACCAGACCACAAGCATCCAGTATGGCTCTCCAGAGTAACAATTCTTCAAGTGTGTGAAACTTGGATAACATTTTCCTCTTAGTGGTTCACGCTCAGGTCATTTTAAAACCAGGCTATGTGGCCTTAATCTTCTAGCCACGGTCTCAGTGAACTCGCCATTTGATCCTTGGCAAAGTACTAAGTCTCTGTCTTCTTTATCTATAACACATTTTATCTTCATTAAAGAGATGTCACTGAAATCACTGGTGATACTAATTATAAAAACACTGACATCCTCCAAAGGCATTCACTCTAGGTTCATATTCAGTTACACTAGTGGAGGGCCAGTTAATCCAGCACTGATTTCATGCAATTCCTGTGGAATTGTTCTGGCAGGAGATCTAAAGTGCAGCACGTCTCTGTGTCCATACTTCCTCTATAAATGTCACACAAGAGATAAATCTCAGAGGCATGTGGCCATTAAACCTCAGCATCCCATAACTCACAGCTCCTCAGCAGTGAGGAATCTGTCACCGCCCATGAGTTTCTACGGTCAGGATGGCAGAAAGGGAGCACAGGCTGGGCTTCCGTGTGGCGGGTAGGGGAGCAAGGTGAGGCACCAGGGGGGCGCTTCTCCTTCCTGGGACTGGTTCACATTTGTAAAGATCCTTTTTGAAAACCAAAGATGGAAAGGATCCCTGATGACCTTTCCCAAGTTTCTCTGCCCCTTAGCCAAAGTCGTGAAGGAACAGGAGAAGGTCCAGAAACACTCAGTTTATGGACCTGCTTGAAAGCCCTTTCTTTTCTCTCCATAGCACTGGAAAGTAGGAGCTGAGAGGCCTATCACTGCACTGGGACAGAGTCAGCTCCATGATAACAATCAGACCCCGTTCAAGGCAGGGAGATACTGCGGGAATTATCACATGTGCGGCGGCTGCAGTGCTTGCGAAGTAAAGCAGATGCAAGGCTGGAACAGAGGGGGATTAGGACCATCCAATATCACCACCAATCAGCATTTACTTCCCATTTCAGCGCCTATAGATCAGCACAAGTGATTCCCGCGGACTTCCTACGGTAAAGATTTATTTTTAAGATTGAAATCATTGATTTTTTTTCACTCATCTCATCAGTGTTATTTAGAAAAATCTCAGGTCATAATGTGGCTATGCTTATGTGGTGTCAGATACTCCGATGAGAGCTGTCCTCCATCGGACAGAGGATTTCAGCCTGGGTTCTTGGCTGAGGCTGTTTTAGATTTTTATGAAGATGTCTGACATAATGAAACCTACCCAGTATCCTCATATAAGATAAGGCTGCTGCTGCTGCCGCAGTAATGTTCTAATGAGCTGATTGTAAGGTGTTTATAGCTGCTGACTTGTGCCATATCTTGACTACAATGCCACATCATTTCTAAAGATGATCATTAAATGTAGTGTTTAAAAAATACAACATAAAAAATAAATAACTCTAAATTCTGCTATGTAAATTCCTTCTTGTTCTAAACACACTAGTTCTTTAAATATTTTTTTTCTCTGTGGGTGTGGTAGTATATGCCTTTAATCCCAGCACTGTGGAGGCAGAGGTAGTTGGATCTCTGTGAGTTCAAGGCCAGTCTGGTCTACATAGTACACACAGTCTACATAGCCCAGGTCAGCTGAGGCTACAGAGAGACTCTGTTTCAAAAGGACCAAAAAAATGTTTTTTCCTCTTGAATAATCATTATTTGTTGTAATACCTAAAGTCAAATAATGAGTTCTAACAACGTACACAAATGTGCTGCTTAACTTTTGTCACTGGACACACACCAGAGATACCTGAGAAGATGGAACCTCAGGTGAGGATTTCCTCCAATAGACGGGCCTGTGGTCATGTCTGTGGGACATCTTCTTTTTTAAAAAAAAAAAATTATTTACTTTATCTTATATGTATGAATATATTGTCTGCATGTATGTAAATGTACCTGTGTCATGAAAAGCCCATGGAGGTCAGAAGAGGGCGTTTAATCCTCCTGAACTGGAGTTACAGAAAGTTGTTAGCTGCCGTGTGGCTTGAAACTGAACCTAGGTCCCCTGCAAGAGCAGCCAGTGCTCTTAACCACTGAGCCATCTCTCTAGCCCTGGGACATTTTCTTAACTGCCAGTTGATGTAAAAGGGCACAGCCCACTTGGACTTTGCCAGGCCTAGGCAGGTGGGCTTGGGCTGTAGAAGAGAGGTAGCTGAGCAAGTTAGGGTAAGCAAGCCAGTGAGCAGCGTTCCTCCCTGGTTTCTGCTTCCGTTTCTGTTCTAGGTCCCTGCTTCAGTTTCTATCCTGACTTCCCTCACTGATAAATGGTAACACGCAAGCCAAATAAACCCTTTTCCTCTCAAGTTGCTTTAGGTCAGTGTTTTTTGGTTTGTCAACTTTTTATTTTATTTTTGTGTATTTCATACAGAACATCTTAATCATCTTTATACCCCTTCCCCACTGACACTTCCATAGTCCCCCACTGGATTTCATGCCTTCTGTCACGTGTGTTAAGGCCTGTGGAGTCAAGTTAGTGTCCCCAGGTGTCCCTCAGTGCAAGTTCATCCACTGAGGTCTAGTCAGTCTAGGTAGAGTCCCTCTCTTTAAGAAGAGCAGCTCTTTCTCACCCAGCAATAATCAGTTGCTACTAACTCTTTGGTTAAGATTTGTGCCTGCTGCCCATTTCCATAGTTCTGTGTTGGGATTTTTCTGCTTGAGTTTGCATGGGTCTTGTGTATGCTGACACCATGCTGTAGGTTCATACGAGGGAGGCCCCAGGAGCCTGTAAGACTCTATTTCCGTTTGGTCATGCACTCCTTCCCCTGGCTCTTACAATCTTTTTGTACCGCCCATTTCTGCAATGGTCTCTGAGCCCTGGGTAGGTGAAGTTTAATATAAGAGTTCTGTCCAAGGAGCCACACTCTACAGCAACAGACAGGAAATGAGGACAAAGCATCAACTTTGGTGTGGCTGTGCTTTCATCATAAGCAGTGTCTTGTGTATGCATGCATGTGTGCACATGTATGTGCATGTACGAATAAGTATGTGCACATGTGTACGTGTAAGAGTCTGAAGGAACATGTGCTCAGATGGGTGTATGAATGCACACATGTACACATGTATAAGAGCATGTGTGATAACACGAGTACATGTGTGTGCACACTCATGTGTGCATGTGTATAAGAACATATGCAGGCATGTCTGGATGCATGTGCATGTTTGTGTGCATGCATGTAGGAGCCAGAGGTCAACCTCCAGTGTTGTTCCTCAGGAGCCATTGACCTTGTTTTATGAGACAAGATCTCTCTCACTGGCCTAGAACTTGCTAAGTAGACTAGGCTGGCTGGCCAGCTGTTTGGCTCTGCCTCTCCAGGTACGACGATATACGGACATGCCTCCATGCCCAGCTTTTTGCCTGGGTTCTGGATTTCTAGCTTGGTTTGCTTGCACAGCAAACACTTTATTGACTGGGCTGTTTCTGAAGCCCCACATACAGAACTCGGAAGTGCTAACTATGAATGGTGTGCCATATGATCTCAGGGCATCAAGATGCTGCTTCCGTGTTGTGGACAACCCTAACCTCCCATTTCAACCTAGGTCAAAACAGAGAACATCAGCACTGATTAGAAGATTTTATACCATCACCATATCAGACAGTGATTTTAAAGTCCCACAGCATAAATTATGTCTATAATAGTCTATTAAAATGTGCTTATTCGTAATTGTTTTCAGACACTGTTCTTTTTCTGAAGCAAGTAAAAAATTGGAGTCAGCTGGAATGGAGGAGAGACAGGAATGTTCAGTCAAAGGAACACATGTAGAGATGAGAATAATCCAAGTTCTCCAGTCCAGGAGATCTGAGGGTCATATCTCAGCAGCTGTCTGCCACAATTTAACTTCATTCATTGACACACATGTGGGAATAGGCAGTGTCCTTACCTGGGTTGTGTGACTCTCCCGATGTCTCTGAAATGATGAGGTCCCTGTGCTACTCAGACACAATCTTGAGCACCCATCATCCTCTGGTAAACCTGTGGAGGTCAGCATACAGCTGTAGTTAAGTCACAGCTCCTTCGCCTAAATAAGATAACTTTTATATTGACTGTAATAAACAAATATTGCTGTATTTCATGCCCTGAAACATTAATCATCAGTGGACACTCACTGAATACTAAGTTTTGCATTGAAACGGGAATATTGTATATTGCTGAAGTTTCAACACGTAAAAGAGGGAATATACTTTCAAGGAGCTAAAACCACAAGGAAGAAACAGGTCACAGCAGTCAGAGATGAGGAAGAAGCCTGGGAGGTGAGGAGAGCTTTCCACGAGGCTGGAGACACACTGATGAAGCATGTCAAGGCAAAGAGAAGCCGGTGGCTGATGGATTACCTCCTGGGTTACTAGAGAAGGCTGAGTTTGTATTTCAGGTGTGGGCAACAGGGAGAAAAAGAGAGATTAAGGTAGATGAGATGTAAGAAGCAACATGGAGCTGTGGCTGATGGCTCATTTGGGAGGTGACGAGGTACCATGGGAGAAAGGAAGATGGACCATTCACGACACATTCATTCTTAACCCACTACACTGGGACAAAGTGTCCTTCAGAAAATGCACACGGCCCTCCCCGGAAAGACACAGATGCCGCTATGGGGCACCTGATACTGTACTGATTATCCTCCATCGTGGAAGTCCAGTTCTCATCCCCAGCATTTGGTCTGTGGAATTCTCTGTTCTGTGTCTGTCCTGTGCTTCATAAGCAGTTAGTAGCATTCTTGGCCCTGTAATCTACTGGATGCCAGCACCCTGTTCGTGACAACCAAAAATGTTTTTAGACATTGCTAAATGTGCCTTGGGGACAGATCTGGCTCCTTACAATGATTGAAGAGCGACTGATGGAGGTGATGTGTGCTGCCCCAAGTGACTTGATTAATAAATATGAACAGATAAAAGGAGAAATAACTGCTCAACAGAATGAATTCAACCCAGGGAACTTTAAACACCAAAGCAATTACTCGTGTCGTCTGGAAGCTTAATTAACCAGTACAGTTTAATTGATTAAACATATACATGATTCCTAAATTAAAAATCATTAGGAAATCACTGCACATTTTTCCTATTATAGGAGAGGGTCAGTTCCTCAGGGAAGTCTGAAGTCCTACCAACATGCTACAAGGCCTGCCAGTCAGGCCTTCTTGGCAAATAGACAAAAGAGTCTGGGTGAACATTTCCTGTCACAATGTCCAGTGGCAGTTTCTTATGATTTGAAACACTCCAGCCTAGTGGGAGGCTCCTTAAGACCCAGAAAGTTTTGAAGGGAAGCTGTTTAAGACTCAGGAAGTAAACAACTCAAAAATCTCAGAAAGCACCTGAAATTTACCAGAATCACAAGGCCTCTCCGTCCAACTTCACACAGCAGTAAGGGCTGCTAAGAAGAGATCTACCTGTGAGCTGAGGGCAAGCCCCGCAGAGAGCCAGGGCCAGCTTTCAGGAGTCCTCACCCCACCCGCACTGGAGTGGATTTCCAGGGGTGCAGTTGCCTTTGAGTCATTCCTGCTCCTGTCTATAACCCCGATAAACCCGTGTGTTCACCAAGTTGGATTCTGGTAGTGTATTTTCTTTGATCTGTCATTGGTTCCTTATCTGGAGTGAGTAGATGTTTGCTCATGTCTCCTCAGGAATAGCGTCACAAAACTTACTAGGACAGAGCTGATTTCAGGTGGCCCATACCCCACCTTTGAAGGCGCTGGTGAATGTGTCCCAATCAGAAGCAGTGGTGATTACTAGCGGTCCAGGAGAGGGTTGTGTAGGGACACTGGCAGTGATGTGTAGGAAGGTTTACAATCAACCAGATGTATGGAACAAACTAGAGTTCAGACAGGTGCGGGGGAGTTTGCAGGTCTATGCAGAGGCACAATCTGGAGATCATCATGTGCTTGTGAAAAACCAACCAAGTGAATAGGGATTGGGATTCAAGAGAAATACTCCTGCTTAGAGGAGCATGAAGAAGGGGGTGGGAGGGGCTAAGTGCTGAGTGACAGACGAGTGTCCAGTGCACTTGACATCTTAGTTACTTTCTCTTTGCTGTGATAAATCACACTGACGGAAGCAATGTAAGCAGGAAAGCGTTCATTTTGCTCATAGTTCCCAGAGATACAGTCTGTCATGGAGGGGAGGACATGATAGCAACCAAGTTCATCCCACTTTCCGTTCGCTTTCTGCTTCCTGTGAGTTCTTGAAGATGTTAGCTCTCAGTTTTCTACTCCTTTAACCTCTGTTGCCATGCCTCCCTGCCATGATGAACTCATCCCTCTGGAACTGTAAGTCCCAATATGTTTTCTTTTTATAAGTTGCCTTGGTCATGTCGTTTCATCATAGCAACAGAAAAGTAACTAGTACAGACTGCAAAGGTGCAGGTCCAGAACCAAGTCAACAGCACAGTATGCATTACAATCAGTTGCTAAAATTAAGACACATTTATGAATATGAACACAGCAATGAGAAATATAATGACAGACCAAGAAAAGGCCCCACTCATGAGAGGCCAGCAGCCTAATGGGCTGACACTTATTCAAAGTGATTTGAGTGATTTCAAGGGTTAGCCAGACTATAGGCAGGGCCTCAGCACAGACAGGGTCTCTCCTAGAAGATGGTGACAGGACACCTAGCGGACATCTGCACAGATGCCCCAGGGATAGTCAGTGCAGAAGGGTGGCTGCCTCTTGGGGAAAATTAAACAGATAGAGTCAGCATAATGATTCTGGAGGAGATTCCCAAGTAAATGGATTGTTGGGAAATGAAATGGGTTACTAAATGTAAGCAGTAAGTACAATAGAGAAAACGTATCTATTATGCACTAACTTGGCTTGGCTGTGAGAAATGTATAATGAATCAGGATGATGCAAATTCTAAATATTGATCTCACACAATATAGGAAGGATGGAACACAAAATGCAGGTATCACTGGGCAGGGTGAAGAGGAGCAGGGTTCATCCTGTTGGAAGGGATGCAAGAAATCTTCCTGCTGGTTCCGTCATGGAGAGACAGCGAAGTAAGCTGAGAAGAGCAGTCTTGACTGAGAGGACAGGCAAGCCGAGTCATAGGGTGGAAGGTGGTACACTCAGGGAATCAGAGAATGTACTGGAAGGTAAAGCTTGTTAGATATCAGAGGACTTTAAGAACATTTTGCAAGGATGTGACAGTGCTTTGTAGGCAAGAGGTGGCTCTGTAGATGTCTAGGAGGAGATGAGACATCATTTTGTGTAAGTTCTGAGTAAAAGGAAATTTTCATATTAGTTAAGGACATGATGTCTCTAGCACCTGTGGGGATCGGGGGCCAGAATCAGCAGAGAGGGACAGTGGGTGCAGGCCCAAGGCAGGTACATGGAGAGGCGGAGTTGATGAACACAGAGGTGGGTGAGCAGGGGAGCCTGGCATCAGAGGGGGCTTCTCTGAGTGACGGTAGGACAAGAAGAACCCCGGAAAGAGACACCTGGGCTGGGGAAGATCTCTGCAGGCTGCAGGCCTCAGACGGGGAATGCTCAGAACTGCTACTCTCTGACAGGGGAGCCAGAGGTGCCAAACAGGAGCCAGGAACCCTGAGGTGCAAAGGTGTGTGCGTTCAGATGTGTGTGTACATGCACATATAACATGTGGGTGCATACCATGTTCATGTGTGTGTACTAGCAAAATATTTTATTGTTGTCATATTAGAAATAAGGCATTATCTGAAAATGGTGCCAAAGACACAGACCATTTTGGGAAGAATAGACTATGATTTCTCCATGTCAAAATATGCATATGCTTAAAATGCCATCAACTAAAATACAAATGTAAAAAGAACAATATAGAACACTTAAATACATTAAAGATGTTATTATTTTTAAGATATCCTACAAATAAAAATGCAGAGTCTAGGCTCAGTCCTTTTAGAATGGACTAGAATATCTATAGAAAACCATGAGAAATGGCATAAAGGACTTGGGTGACAAACATGCTCATTTTTATTAAGCGTTCAAATAAAGTCCTGCAAGACTACAATAACTTACCCATTGTATCTCCGAAAACATGCTGAAACTGTTCTAGATATTTCAGACTTATTCAAAGAGAATATGAATTGTAATGTGATATCGCGTTCTGAGATTCTAGAGTTCTTGATTGTTCTAACTTTCTTCAATCTGTTTGTGCTCATGCGTGATCACACATGGGCCCACACTAGGATCTGTGTTAGTAGGTTACACAATGCTATTTCTAGTTGTAGTCTGCATGGCCTAGGACATTCAATTCCCAATGAGCTCTTCATCTATTCACACATAATTCCTCATGCCTTGTCAACTCCAGCTCAGAAAATCCCTATGATTTTGCGCATAGGTAATGTTAACTGAACTTGACTGTGCTAAGGCCATCGTTCCAGGATCCCTGGATGAGAAAATTGAGAAGCTGAAAGGTCAAGTACCCTACTTGTACTTAGAGTTGCTATCACTTCAGATCTGGGATTTAGATGCAGAAGGATGACCCTTTAGTCCCCAGGAATGATATCACACTGGAGGAACTGGTGAAGGATCATCTCAACCCATCGATTTTTCGTCTCTAGTTCTCAATAGCAGTGGAGAAAGTTTTAAATGATGTCCAAATTAGACATGACTTACAATGACTTCAAAATGCCTCTAACCAGAGTAGGGTAGGGCTTGGTAGATACTCTAGGAGTATTCTTCCCTAGCAAAGTCACCTTCAGATACTCAAAATAGGAAACTATAAAATTTGCCCCTTTGTCAAGTGGAAGTTTGTTTCCTTACTCTGGCTTTTGGGACTTGAGTCAGAAAACATGGTGGGTCCCAAGGAATCCACACAATTTCTAGAGATAAAGCTGGAGAATGTATATTGATGTGTTTTATGGATTCCAACGCTAAGCTCCCTGGCCAGTAGCTATGTCACAAGGTGTGGTTAATGGAAGCCACACTCTAACATCCCTGGATCTTGTCCTCATGGCCCTCGGGTCAATAAGGCACTGAACACAGTCGAAGGAATGCAAATTTCTTGGTTCCCTGGGTGAGTTCAGCATCTCATCCCTGTAGCCAGTCTTTATCAGTACAAATGATCCAGAATGTACACAGAGAATGAAAATAATGCACATAAAAACAAGAGCATCTTCACAGAGAGATAAATGGAAACTCAAATGTAATGACTCCATATTTAATTGCCATTTTTCCTGAGGCTTCACAATGAAATGTATATTCATTGAGCAACAAAAAAAGAAAATCATACTGATCATTAAATGTCCTAGCTGGAATTTTTTATATCTCTCTTTCCCCACAAAATAAACATCTTTATATTTACAATATTTTGTTTGATATAGCTGAAGCGTTCTAATGCTAAAAACAGTTCTCTAACGTAGTGATAAATAGCCACAAGTCCAGGGAATAATTAAGTACACAAAAAAGATCCAAGTCTGTGTTCACATCAGCAAAAGGATCGCAATTAAAGTAAGTGATCGCTATAATTAGCCACCCATAACTGTATTTCAGCAAATGAGCAAACATAATTATTTCTGGGAAACAGAGGTAGCATGCAGATCCTGGCACTTGGAAGAAAAATCTTTTCCTAGAAAATAATGCTATTCCTGACTCATTTAGAACTTTAAACTATTTTAAACATGCACTTTCTTCTTGTGCCTTTATTTAGAACAGACATTAACTGTACTACGGGGCATAGCGATCTACGCTGAAAACCGCCTCTAGGGGCTGGAGAGATGCTCAGTGGTTAAGAGCACTTGCTGCTCATGAGAAGACTGGAGTTCAGTTCCCAGCACCCATGTCAGGTGGCTCACAATTGCCTGCAACTCCAGCTCCAAGGGATTTGACACCCTCTTTTAGCATCTGCACATACATGGCACACACACACACACACACACACACACACACACAAATAATTTTTTTTAAATCACCTGACAGTTACTATGGTGATGTGCATGTCACAGGAATTTTTCTGGCTCTGTTCTCTGCCTATCAGTTGCTGATTCCTTTGTAACACACACCATTATTTCAATGGGCAGATACTTACTGAGACTCTAGCACACAAGACCTGGCACTGGGTATTTCAGTAGCCCCAGGGAAAGTGTCAGGTGCCAGAAACTCATGGTGTTCATGAAACTCCATCAGTGTTAAATTGTCAAGTTGCTTTGGTAGACTGAATCCCCAAATGAATAATTTCCTTTTTGAGCACAAATCTCATGAGACGTTCAAATGATCTTTAACAAAGAGGGCACAGAGCCAGCTTTGTTTTAAAGTCCTATCTCTTTGCTATTCTAAGGGGAAATCTTAAATCTGTGTTTCAGATGAAAATATATACTCTATTTGCTACAACATGCTGAATTTTAAAGACTTAATTTTATGTTATTAATTTCAAAGAGCATGACTGTGACTGCTTCCATTCTGATCCATTCTTAGAGAGTTCTCCTTCTTCGGTTGCTTTTTGGGGTTGTTCTAATTTTCAGAGTAAGACTTTAGCATCTTATAATGGGTTTTCTATGACCATTTTTCCAAGTTGTAGCTTTTATCTTTTGACTCAAAATATAGATCAATTAAATATTTGGTGATGGTGAGGTGACTTTCTTTTTCCCTCCTTTCTTTATTCCTGCCCTTCTTCTCACTTTAATTTTTTTTGTCATTGGAACTGTGGGATTGGAACCCATATCAAATCAGGAAACAGAAAATGGTCAGCTCCCTGGGGGTTCAGATGTTCTCTAAGGTAGGACTGGCTCTGTGTCTGGTGAGGGGACTCTGTGCCTTACCTCTTCTGGAAATCCCTTCCTGGAGCTTCTTTATGTATATGTCTTTAAGTTAGTTTTTTGAGCATTTCACACATGTATGTAATGTATTCTGTTTGCTCTCTCTGGCCACTCTCTTGTCTCTCTCCCCCTCTTCCTCCTAATTAGTCCTTTCCCAGATAAATGACTTTTGGATTTTGTGTGTAAAATAATTAGTTTAACTAATGCCATCTGTGTGACCTTTGGATTGGGCTCTCCACTGGGACCTGGAGGGGTCAGGTGGGTACACAGCTGAAGGCGATGACTGCCCCTCTCTCTGAATCCATCTGCAGGACATACTTGGGCCTTCATGATGGCCCTGCTGGTTACCTGCAAGTCTGCAGGTCCACAGGGCCATCAAGTGCAGCTTTCATTTGCATTTCTCTATCTGCTCTGGAGGCTGGATTCTGTCAAACATGGTTATGGATGACTAATGGTTGTTGGTCCAAATTTCTACTCAGTTGGATTTTGTTTATGAACAAACTCTGAGCAGGACCCTTGGTTGATTTTCCTGTTTCTTTATGTCTATACCATTCTCTGTCCCTTCCTTTATTTTCCTCTACAGCTTTGATTACTTCACATTTGACATTTAGACTTGAACCCCAGCAGGGCCTGCTTGGTGTGTACAACATGTTTAGCAAAACATTATCCTTTCCCTGCACGGATGCAGATGCCTTTGCTTCCCAGCACCCTACAAGGCCGCCTCTCCCACAAGACGGGCTGCTGCTTAACAAGCTGGGACTGTTGTTTCTTCCCGTCTCTCTCTGGGTCCCTCACACTTTCTGCCATGGTTTCTGAACGTCCCCAACACTGGAGTCATTTCATCTTTAGAATTTTGGGAGGATTTACAGGATAAACCGTTTGGAACTGAGAACTGGGTCTGAAGAGGTTCAATTAAAAGTTCAGTTAATTTAGTATTTGCAGACTGTTCAGCTTTCCTACATCTACATTTTTGATGGAAATCTGTTTGTCTATATAAATACAGAAACTTATTTTGTCATAAATTGCTCTCTTTTTGCTCCGTTGTGATTCCTGTAAGCCGGCAGTAACAACTCTTTCCACCCCTAGAAAGTGTTATCCCTGACCACGCAGTTCTTTTTCTAACACTGTCGTCCATCAATTCTATTCATGTTTTCAAGGATAACTTTTCTCAGACTCTTTTCTTGTTTGTTTGATATTTCAGTGATGTGCATACTTGCCTTTAACACATCTTGCTTCTATCTTGCTTCTGTTTAGTTGTTGTTTCTAACGTTAATGTTTTCATCACACGGACAGCAGTGCATGTGTGTCAAGCTGTGATTTCCATTTATGAAGACATTAGTCATGTCCTGTGCCTTTCCATACCCTGTCTTCTCATACACATTAGCTAGAATATTTTGTTTTGATATTTATATAGTGATATTTATATTGAGTGTTTAGAGGTGCGATTTTTCTTTTCAAATTTAGATCGATTTTAGTTGATGTAGAGACAGGAGATTCAGCCTCTGCAGGCTTTTGAGGCTTGGCAGCTGCAGGAGCTGTGCCTTCCTTGTTTGCCCACAGTTCTGTGGACACCTCCCTCGGTGGAGGTCTCCTGCATCTCCGCCAGCTCTTAGAGTAACTCTCCTGCCTCCTGTCCTGCAGTATTGCTGTCTTGGGCCATGTAAACAGATGACTCATAGACAGTCATCTCTACATCATGACTTCTCTATCCACAGTGCACTTGTGTCACCTACTCTAGTGGACATGGGCACACATCCTGCTTAACAGTCCCACAGTTGATTGTGTGCTGGTTTAGCCTGTGAGATGCTCAGTGAGCTCCCTCCAAGCACTCAGCTCTAGGGAATCCCTTCCTTGTTGTGTGGACTGGATTTAGCAACCCACTTCCAGCAAACAGAAGTGGCTTCCATCCTGGGTGCTGTCCTTGAATCTCTTGTTCGGCAGAAGCCAGGTGCCTTTTGAGGTTGACTTTGGGAAGGCAAGTGTGAAGACTTAGGTATGAGTTTTCTCGTGTCTACCAATAACCATTTGGATGACCTAAGGTTTGTACCATCCCTCAGTTAAGACTCAGGATTACCATACTTTTGGCTAAAATCTTGATCTTGATGGCTGCATCATGAAGAACCTAAACCAAACTACAGCCAGCTTCCTCGTCCTTAGAAAATGTGAAATTACAACCATTTGTTACTTCTCTAATTTTGGGGGTTCATCAGTTCAAGGGTGTTGAACTTAGTTTCAGTTTCAGTGATGATGAACTAAGTCCTATAAGCATTGCCTACATCTGTTTGCAGGGACAGTGTTTATCTCCCTGCTCTGTCTCTGAACAAGGTCACTGAGTCACATGGAAAGTGTTTGCTGAGCTTCATAACAGATCACCAAGTTAGATCTGTGCCCGGATGCTTTTGGGACTGGACAATGGGTTGACATTTCCCACTAGATTAGTTTTTCTGCTTTCCAACATTCTCTTCTTTCCCTAGAATACCACCAACCCTTCCCTCTGTGTCTAGCATGTCTCCAGACCATTTTCTAGAATTCTTTTCCTTTCCTGAGCTTCTACGGGCTTTGCTGTGGAGGTCATCTGGCTTATCTTCCATTTCAACAATTGTGTCTAATTAAATTTAACTTCATCCTGTATGGATTGAGAGCAGTGTTTCTCAGTCTCAACTTCCATTTGCCCCATTCCCCCTTCTACAGGGCATCTCTTTTCCTTTAATACACTTACTGTAGGATGTATATCTGGACTTTAAGAGTCTATCCTGTCAATAGACCATGGCAGTCATTTGTGCCTCTGACTTTCCACCTGATTTCATGTGCTCCTGTGTCTGTTTAATCTACATTAAGTGTTGGTTTTATATTTGGAAAGTATTTTATATTTGTGAATATGTTAAGAGGACTGGGAGACTATTATCAACCTTAGGAACAGACTCACACATTTCTCTCAGAGGCCTATGGAAGCTGTCACTTCATGAGCACTTCTTTCTTACTTGGGGCTTCATCTTTGGTCCTGTTTCTGGTACAAATGACCTTGAGGATGGGAGCTTTAAAGCCCTACCCCCTTTACAGCCTTGGTGATCCCTGGACCCAGTCTGTGCCTGGAGTAACAAGACAACAGAAGCAGAGGTAAGCTTGCCCAGAGTCCCCAGTATCCCTGGGAGAAGAATGTAGGACTTGGGTTACTTTCCTCAGGCTAGCATGGCTAATCTTAAAAATTTGTTTGTTTGATTTTCTTTTAACTTATGTGTCTGAGTGTTTTTTCTGTATGTATGTAAGTGCACTTATGTTGTGCCATGCTTATTGAGACTAGAAGAAGGCACTGGATCCTTTGAAACTGAAGTTACAGGCAGTTGTTAGTTGCCATGTGGGGCTTGCAACCAAACCCAGGTTCTCTGGAAGAGCAGCAAGTGCTCTTGACCGCTGAGCCATTTCTCCAGTCCCTGAAGGCTAATCTTGATCATCAACTTGGCTAGCTTTAGGAACACTTAGGATGGTATTTCTAGCGAGGTTTAACTGTGGAGAAAAGACTCATCATGAACTGGGGCAGCACCCTGGACAGGGGTCCTGGACACAATGAAAATGGAAAAAGGATTGAGCTAGCTGAGGAGCAGCATTCATCTCTCTCAACTTCCTGACTGCCAGCACACAGTGACCAGCTGGCTAAGCTCTTGTCACCATGCCTTCTCTGCCACGACAGACCACATCCTTTCAAACCATGAGCAGCCATAAACCCTTCTCTCCTTAAGCTGCTTCTGTCAGGTGTTTTGTCATAGCAATGAAAATAGGAACTAGTACCATGGCTCAGGGTCTCCATCTTAGTCCCTTCCCAGCAGCCTGCCCCTCTGTTCGGTTGCCTTTAGTCAGAATAAACAGAAATGTCCTGTCTGCTCTTCTGGGCATTTTCCAGGAAAGGACAACTAGATTTTCCCATCAGCCTGAGCCAGAGGTTGTGTCAGAGAGAATGCTTGTCTGAACAATTTTAGATGCATGAAGCCAAGCCAGTATTAAGTGATGAACTCAGTGACCTAAAGCTGGTCTCTGTTTCCTTCATACTGCTCCTTTCACGGTTCTTGGCCATGTGAAGACTAACTGAATAACATCTGCCGGCTGTCCACATCTACTGAGCATAGGACGTGCTTTCTATAGGTTCACACAGCCAGCAGTCCATCAAATCTCTGAAAGTCAACAAACAGTGAATGCAGCTGTACTCTAAGCTAAGCAATAATATATTGATGTTAATGCCTGTGGTGGAACTTCATGGTTTATGTTCCATTTTCCAGTTATTAAGCCTGCTTCACGTTTAAATGCATTCTCCCTCAAAAGCTGATACCACTTAAAACTTTATCTATTGGTCTCTGAGTTTTAAATGCTCACCATTTGAGACAGAATTCCCATTTTCAGCAGCGACAGCACTAGACAGCGAATTGGATAATTGAGTTCCGTGGTTATTTGCGTTTCTGTCTTGAATCTCCGAAGCAATTTCTGATGAACTTGCATCATCCCGGCTAGTTAGGTTCATGTTAGTTCCAAAACCTAAAATTAATTTTAGAAAATGTTATTTTTGCATGGTAAAATGCACTGTAAATCTGAATAAAACACTGGAAGGAAATAATAACAGCTTAAATCAAACATTAATTACTATTAATATAAATAGATCATAATCCTTAATGAAATTTGTAGCCTTAATAGCATTCAAGAAATGTTGCTGTAACACCCTTAAACATAAGTGCTGACAAGCAATTTCATAATTTGTTATTTCCAAAAATACTCCGTTTTTTCTGTAGATCAAAGAGCTTGATATAGTGTTTCCAGTCCTGAAAAGGTCATGAATTCCTGTGCCAAAAATGTTTACTTATAGAATAACAAGTTTTTAAAAAATAAAGCATATGTTGAGAATGATTTAAAAACTTGTATTATGTATTCTATCTGGGGAAACCAAACTTCAAATACACTAAAATACATTTCGTACACTAAAATCAGTACTTAGCAGCGTATAATGTATGTCTTATGTTGAGTGTTCTGAGATGGAGGAAAATAGAAACAATTGTCCAAATTCAGCTAATGGGGTAGAGGAGGCCTGTAAGGCTGTGCAGGATTAGTAAAGCAAACGTCACAAAAGCCGGGTGGTTGTGACGGCATCTCCCTGAGACAGAGGCCTCATGGCTGCCATTTGGCCCTCAGGGAGGGCTTGGGGCGGGCTGGTGTTCGCAGTCAGCTGCTGTCCCTCAGCCCCTCACGGTGTCGGTGGTGTGGCTTCAGACCATGATCTCCATACCTTTCTGTACCTGACTCAGTTTCCCTCTGAGGCTGGGCTGCACACCTGGGATGAATTCTTGCTTCCCTGTGAGCCTTAGACCAGCTGTGACATTAGGGCATATGCTTGAACATAAGTCTGAGTGTGCTGTGCTTGTTCTTTCTTGTTGGTACTTAGTGGATCCTAGGCACCCTGAAAATTAGATCTGTCTCAAGCTTGAGGCTGACACACCATTTAAAAGGGATAATAAATATCATGTGCAATCTTATACTTTGCCTTTAACAGAACTGGGTCTTATCGCCCCTGATGCCAACAGCAACCAACTCAAGAAGCAGAAGTGCCAACAACTTTGCTCTGCTAGAAACTGAGGTGGGAGCCTTGCAGCTGCAGAGCAGCACAGAGTGTGAACACTGATACTGGATTATTGCTCCATCACTTTTTATCACTGAAAGACAATTTATATCACTTTCATTCTTACAATGTCTAGAATGAATTGGAAAGAAGGAGGAAGGTGAGGGGAAAAGCTGAAAAGAAGAATAGGAAGTAGAGAGGGAGAGAAGAAGAAGGAAGGGAGAAGAGGTGGAAATGTGGAAGGAAGAGAAGGAGGGAAGGAGGAAGGGAGAAACAAGGAAGGAAGGGAGGGAGGGAGGCAGAGACGGGGAAGGAAGGAAGACAGGGAGGGAGGAATGGAAGGTCTAGCTTCAGAGTTGTTCTACTTGATGCTTCCTGCCTTCCTCTTTGGCAAGACCATTCCATGGAACTGACATCCGAGTGATACTGCAGGCATCCTTTACCCCAGTGCGCCATCCAGACCCCTGTTGAGTGCTGGCTGCGTGCACACCCTCTGCCTGCAGTGTTTCCACCCATCCTTCTGTGGTTCCTACTCTCTAGTCAGGATTTGGGCCCAGTCACCTGAGGCATCTCTGAGCTACAGGGTATAGTTTGCTCTGTTCAGAAAGGAAAATGTGTAGATATTTAGAAGTAAGGAATGGAGACTGGAGGGAGAGATGGCTCAGGGGTTAAGAGTATCGGCTGCTCTTGCAGAGGCACCAGGTTAGGTTCCTAACACCTACATGGCAGCTATTAACTGTCTATAACTCTAGTTCCAGCGGATTGACACTGCGTTGGACAGCTTTAGTGTCAACTTGACACACCTGGGTTGAGGAAGCCTCAGTTGGGGAGTTGTCTCCATTGAACTGGCCTGTGGCCATGTCTGTGGGGCATTTTCTTGATTTGTTGAGTGGTGTGGGAGGGCCCAGCCCACTGTGGGCAATGCCACCCTTGAGCAGATTGTTCTGTATTGTATAAGAAAGCAGGTTGAGCATTGGCGAAGAGAGCAAGCCAGTAAGCAGCATTCCACCAGGCCTGTGCTTCAGCTCCTGTCAGGTTCCTGCCCTGTGTTCCTACCTTGGGCTCCCTCAGTGATGAACTGTGACCCATAAGATGCAAGTCAAATAAATTCTTTCCTCCCCGAGTCAGTATTTGTCTGAGTGTTTTGTTATAGCAATTGAAGACAAACTGGAACACACACCCTCTTCTGACTTCTATGGTATCGCACAACATGGGTGCAATTACATACCTATAGGCAATATACTCATATACACAAAAGTAAAAATATTAAAATATTTTTAAAAAGAAGTAAGAAGTGTTGGCTAGACAGAATAAAGGCAAAATAGTTAGAACGTCATACCCGAAACCCTTATCAAAGCCATTTTGAACAAAAGAATAAAATTTGGATGCATTATATGACCTGACTTCAAAGCATATTAAGAAGCTGGAGTAATCTTGAATATCACGGTTCTGGCATTTAAATAGGCTCAAGGTAGGAAGAACAGAATGGAGAACTCAGAAGCAAACTTGAACATCTGTAGCCAAGTGACTTTCCACAAGGTCACTAAGAATCCTCACTGGGGACAGGACAAGTGTTTTAATAAATGGTGCTGGATAAACTGGACACTACAGAGTCTTTCCTACCTCTTACCAGTTAAAAATAATAACTCAAAATGGATGAAAGACCATGTGACCCGAAACTATGAAACTCCCAGAAAAGTAAATGTTTCAGGACATGAGAACGGGCAAGAAGATTTTAGGACAAGACCCCAAAGGCACAGGAAACAAGAGCCAGTAGAGACAAATGGGATTAAATCAAACTAAAAATTCTCAGCACAGCCAAAGAAACAACCGATGAAGAGATGGCCTACCGCATGGGAGAAAAAATATTTGCAAGCCTCACCTCTGAGGTGGGTAAAACCTAGAAATCATCAGCAACTCCAAAAGCTCAAGATCAAAACCAAATAGCTGCACTGAAAACAAATGAGAGGCTTCAACAGACATGTATCAAAGAAGACACAGAGATAACAAAAATGGGCGCGAAAATATGCCCAGCCTCACCAATCATCAGGAAAGCACAAACCAAAACTGCTGTGACCTGCCGCTTCCCTTTAAGGAAAATGAACACTGTCAAAAAGACAAAGCGTGGGTACTCGTGAGGATGAGAAAAGGGACCTCTGTGCACTGCTGGGCGAATGTAAATTAGTATAACTATTACGTAAAACAATATGGAAGCTCCTCATAAAATTAAAAATAGAACCACCATGTGACCCAGCAATCCACCCCTGGATACAAAGTCAATGAAATAAGTCACTATGTCAAAGAGACATCTACACTACATGTTCACTGGGGCAATATTAATTACAGATGAGACATAAAGTTCATCCAAGTATCCATCAACAGATGAATGGATAAAGAAAATATAATATGTGTGTGTGTGTGTGTGTGTGTGTGTGTGTGTGTGTGTGTGTGTGAGAACCTCATTCAGCCATAAAAGGAATGAAATTCTGTCACTTGGGGCAGTGTGGGCAACTAAAGATGATTCTGGTAAAAGTAATAAACTAGACCCAGAAAGACAAGTCCTTATGGCTTTACTCATATGTTGACTCTAAAGAAGTTGATCTCATTTGAGTTGAGATGAGAGTGGTGGTTATTGTGGGAATGACTTTTACAATATGGACATGCTGTGGACAGGAGGCTTTTACCAAAGTTTGTATTCAAAAAGTTAAACTTATGGTTTGAGATCATTTAGCATTTTCTCTGCATGCTTGTAATATAAAGCAAATTTACTTTGGCTCCTCTTCTAACCGAAACACATAACCATAACAATTCATGATACTTTCTTGACCCAGATCAGTGTGTGAATGTGTCTGTATGCTTTACACATCAACATATTTCTTGGAAGCAATCAGAAAATTATCCCATGTGTGTTGCAAACTATAGACTGGATTAAATTGATAACATCTGTTTGTATGTGTGCTTGCTGTTATGTCAGCAAGGGTCAGGTAGGGCAAAACCCTTCTAATAAGATAAAGGTTCATGTTCCCTTCCCCGTTTCATGATGGAGGTACAGTTTCAATAAAAGGGAGAGGAAGGCCTCGCTCAAGAGCACAGTTCCAATCTGAAGGAATAGGTTTACAGAGCAGTTTCTATCCCTTCTTGGTTAAAATGGATGGTAAGAGTCAGGATTTAAAAAAATATATTTTTATTTTATTTTGTGTGTATGAGTATATTGCCTGCATGTGTGTAAGTGTACCAGTGTAATGCAATGCTCACGGAGGTCAGAAGAGGGTTTTTGATCCTTTGGAATTGGAGTTACAGATGGTTGTTAGCTGCTGTGTGGTGCTAGGAATCAAACCTGGGTTGTCTCGAGAGCAGCCAGTGCTGTTAACTGCTGAACCATCTCTCCAGGCCTGAGTCAGGATGTTTTTATTCAGGTATTGCTGATATGTGGCATAATGAACTTCCATAGTTACCAGGGGCGCTGAGGAGTATGGGGGGGAGGAGGGGAAGGCGGGCACGGAGTTATAGCTACGTAAGAGTAAGTGCTTATGTGTTGTTGTACAGTAAGGTCACTATCTAGATAATGGTAGAGTAGTGTACATTTCAAAGAGCCAGAAGAAAGACTGCTGTCTTCACCATAAAGAAAGATAGGTGGTTTGAGATGTGTTTGATCTGATTTCAACATCTTATGTAAGCCATGTATTGTAGTACTTACAGGGTACTCCCCCTAAACATGTATCATGTTAATTTTTATCATTTAAAATAAACTGAATTGAAAAATGATCATAGTTTCAAACACTAAGCAGAAGATATAATGTTTAAATGCAACAGTGAGCCATACTGACTGTTAACTCACTTGCCTATAAACACAAACTGAAGAATCATAGTTGAGTCAGCATGTTCAGGAATATGTTGACACCAGTAGGAAGCTGGGCTTAGCATCCTGTGTCAACCCCTTACAATGAGCCTGATGGAGCAGCTGAAGCTGAAAGAGCAGCTTCAGTGTCCTCAAGCCTCCAGACTTCTAATGGATGATGCTAACCAGGTTCCAATTCAAAGCTTCTTAGGACATGGACATCCAAGGGCATTAAGTCTGTGGGCGTGTCTACATTATGCATTCATTCTTCCTTTCAAGTACTAGTTGCATACCAACTATATGCCACATACTCTTGGTGCTGGAGATTAGTAATGAGAGCATGGTCTTGCCACTTGGATCTCATAGCCCCGGAAGGGGCGGAATGACCAACAAGCAAACATACACAGAAGCAATGGAGAGCTTCAGTTGAGCCAGAAGTTTCAGGGGCAGAAAAGCTATTGGGTCAACAATTTGTTCAGGTCAAGCACTATCTCTATGGGGCATCTCAGAGATGGGGTGTGCAGATACTGTGTGTACAGAAGCAAGCTCCCCAAACAGATCTGAAGACCCTGCAACAGGAAAGAACTTTCCAGGAATCACGTAGCAACAGACTGAGGATCCTGGAATGCGGAAGAAAAGGAGAGGCAGTGGTGACACAAGTTTTTCACGTAGGGCCTAGAAGCAGTGGGGAGACGTGGAGGCCTTACTGTCAGGGGAATGGGAGGGTCCCAGAAGGCTGAAAGCAGTAAGTGAGCCCAATGTCAGCAGGAGAGGCTTTATCTGATAGTCAAAGACACAACCTTCTAAGACTGGAAACCCTCAGAATCAGCTCGATGCTAGCTTTCCTCACGGCTGATTTCTATCTTATAAAGATGACACATTGAAATTTATAGCCAAAGCCTTAATTTTACGTAGATATTTATGGAGTAGATTCAGTTGTAACTGCTGTGTGCGCAAACATATGTCTTGTAGGTTAGGTTGCAATCCTTACATTCTTAGATTCTAGTTTATAATAAAACATAGATCTATTTTTGGGTGACTTTGGGTAGGAAGAAGGGAATAGATGCTTAATGTAAGACATGAGAATGAATGGTCATTGGGGTAGCTGTTCCCATTATCCTTACAATCATCACAATGTCCCGAGAGTTCGTCAGGGGCCAGGTCCCTCTAGATAGGATGCTTCATGTCAGTCTCATCCTCATAAGCATTCTCAAGGTCACCCTCACTCCTGTTTTCAAAATGAGGTCATGAAACTGGGCAGAGGCATCTCATACTTGAGTCTTCCATTGAATGTAGACCCAGCTCAAAGGGGTCCCCTGTGCGTACACAGTCTTTTTGTGTTTTCTTCCTCTGTATGTGGCTTCTATCACAGCTCATCTGCTGACAGAAAGGATGGTTTAGCTTCTGTCCTTGACCTCATCACTGATGCTCCATGATGAAGATCCAGGAACCTAATCTGCAAGACGGCATTCTAGCCAATGAAAGTCCTCAGTACCAATATCCCCACGTGGGGATTATCCACACTCAGACATGCTAACCGGGGTGCAGACGTGCGGCTTAGGAGTAACGTGTGGACGTTTGCTCATCACCACTCTTAAAGCCAAATGCATTAAGTGTCTAATGCCCCAACTTGCCAAACACAGCGAGGGGCACATGAAGAAGCTCTGGATGTATTTGATTTTGCTGTGTAGTGGCAGCTCCCTTGCTAAGAGCATCTCTCTTGCCTTGTACTTAAGCACTGACAAAATCACAGTAAAAGCAAGTCAGGAGGACTTTGACGTTAAGTCTGCAGAAGTCTTTGTTCTCAGTGTGCATACTGAAGGAAAGTGAGCCAAAGGAAGGATCAGACTTGCTGACTAAGCAGATGCCGAGAAGCGAGTAGGGAAGGTCTTGCCTAAGAGACACGTTGGGGTCTCTGCACTGTGACACGTGTGTGCTGACTCACTCCTTCTTTCTGCTGGGTGCTTGTAGCACTGGCTGGTGTGAATACCAGTGGAGTCTGAATGCCTGCGGCATTGGGTACAGGTTGGGAAGAAGTGAATCACATCAGGATGTGACTCAAAAACAAGGGCTTGGCTTTATGTAAAGATATGATCATTAAAGGCCAATCCAAGCATGCAATGCAGACCTGTATATACTGACTTTTGACCTAGTAAGAGAGTGTTCTAGCACATCCCTCAGTGTTAACATACAGAAACAATTCAGCTGTCTTCTGCTGATTTTTATGTAAATGAAAGGTCTTTCTGGGAGAGTGTCACACTTGAGAAACTGAGGGTCTCTATGAGAGGTCTCTGTATCCCCTCACCCTTGTCCAAGGGGATACTCAGCAGTGTCTGGAGACTTCTTAGGTAGCTGGGGGAGGCAATAGAGTGGGTGGAGACGACAGATACAGAAGTTTTCCAATAGTACACAGCAAGGCTGGCTGCAGACCAGGGTTTACCTGGCTTAGAATGTTATCATGTCCAGGGCAGGTCTCCTACTTTGCAAAACAGGTCACACATTTCGCATTCTTCTCTAGTCTCTTTATGGTTTCTAGGTTCATTTGAATTTAGGTCCAAATGTATCCTTGGCATGGAAAGGACCCTCCATGACCTGCCTCTCTGTGACCCAGGCCTTATCCCTATTTAGCCTTCTTGCATCTTCACCACCTAGGTTCCTGGTCTGTAGGGACAGCAGAGATCTGACTTGGTCAGGGTTTTATCCTCAAGCAGGAAGGCCTTCTAGGTTACCTCCCAGGTGAGGGCAGCTTGTCCTAGTTCTTCTCACTGTATGGTACATTCTATATCACCAACTTGTTTATGAGCACCTTCCTTTCTCTGGAATGGTGGTGACCTGAGTTCAAAATCTCTTCTGACATGTTCCTAGTACCTACAATTAGCCTGGTATGTAGTGAGAAATCAATACATAGCAGATGAAAGAAAAAAAAGACAGGTAGTGTAACATACACCTACATCTTTAGCACTTGAGAGGTTAAGGTAGGAGGATCTCTGCATGCTGAGGCCAGACGCAGCTACAGAGTGAGTACTAAATCTGCCTAGGTAGCCTTGACAGACCTTGTCTGAAAAAAGAAAACAAAACAAAAGACAAAGAAAAGAAATGAAAAAAAAGGAGAAAGAAAACTAAATAAATTTGACAACATGGCTACAGAAATTTCACTTTTCAAGAAAAGCTACAATGCCCTAACTCTTGCTATCTAAGAATAGCTCACAAGCCTCACACAGATAGCACTCTATCCACCAGCCTACTCCAGAATCTTCTGCTCATGGAACTACCCTGAATGAGGAAAGGGGATTTGAACTTAAAGAAAGTTGTAACAAACTACGTCAGATGAGCAGATCTCAGTGCAGAACAAAAGTAACATGAAAGCCCAAGACATGTCTTCACTGTAAATTCCCAATCCCATAGTAATGAGCTGCAATGAGAACAACCTGGAAGAGCTCCCAAATAATTCAAAAGAATGATTATAGCTGTGGTCAAACAACTCAAAGAAGACAAAAACAAAGAGCTGAGTAGAATGAGGAACTCAATCCAAAATATGAAAAACTGAATTCAATAAGGAGAATTTCTTTTAAAAAGTCAAACTGAAATTATGCACGAAAAAATTAATAATCCAAATAAAACCTCAATGGAAAACCTTCCTAACAGAATGGATCAGATGGAAAACAGAGAATCCAAGGATGGAAAAAAAGTAGAGGAATGGGATTGCTCCGTAAAGTTCAATGAGAAACTGGAAAATATAGATGAACAGAACATGAGACAGCATCAGGACACCATGAAAAGACCTGAATCTTGACTTATGAATCCAGAAGATGGAAAAGAATGTGAAGGCAGAGAGAATATTTTCAATAAAATCATAGAAGAAAATTTCCTGGACCTAGTGATATAAATGCTAATCAAGGTACAAGAAACCCAAATTACACCGAACAGAAATGACCAGAAAGAAACTCTCCACAACATATTAACATTGAAGACACAGAGCAAAGAAAGAGTGGTGAGCGTTACAAGACAGAAAGGTCACTTATAAAGACAGACCCATCAGAGTAACTAACACTTGATCTTTTTTTTTTTTTTTTCTTTTCTTTCTTTTTTTTTTTTTTTTTTTTTGTTCTTTTGAAACACAGTCTCCCTATAGCTCTAGCTGGCCTGGAATTTTCTGTGTAGACTAGGCTGGCCTTGATCTCACAGAGATCTTCCTGCCTCTGCCTCCCAAATGCTGAGATTAAAGGTGTGTATCACCACACCTAGGAACACTTGTTTTTTTTTTTTTTTTTAACAGACATCTTTAAAGACAGAGGGACTGGAAAGATGTATTTCAAATTCTGAAGAAACATAACTGGCAACACAGACTACTATACCTAGTAAAACTATCCATTGAAATTGAAGGAAAAATAAAAACTTTTCAGGATAATGACAGATTAAAGGAATTTATGACCACCAAGCTAGCTCTACAGTGGAAACTAGAAGGGCTACTTCAATGTGAAGAGAAGGATTAACTCACCTAAGAAGGCACAGGACATAAAGACTCCTAGGACAGTTAGTCAAAAGAGTCTAAGAAAACACCACAAAATCAACAAAATGATAGGAATTAATACACATCATTCAATAATAACTCAATATTAATATACTAAGTGCACCAATAAAAAGACATGGCTAGCAGACTGGATTAGAAAACAGGATTCATCTTTTTGCTACTTCCAGGAAATACCCCTTATCATCAATGATCAATACCACCTTGGGATAAAAGAATGGGAAAAGGCATTCTAAGCTAAGAGACGAGCAGATGTAGACATTCTAATACCTGACAAATAGACTTCTAATCAGAACTAGTTAGAAGAGATAAGGGAGGTCATTTAATACTCATTAAAAGAAAATATCGCCGTTAGTATAATTATAATTATAAACATATAATTAGGTGCACCTAATTTCATAAAAGATATACTTCTACATCTAAAAGTGAAGTGGCTGTGCACGACTTCAATGCCCTTCTCTCACTTGGTAGACAGGTCATTTGGACAAAAACTGAGAATCACTGGAGTTAAATAACATCATAAATCAAATGGACCTAAAATATATCTACAGAACATGCCACAAAACAATAAAAAATGTACATCATCTTAGCAGCCCAAGGAACTTTCTCTAAATTTGACCACAAATTAGTAAACAAATCAGGTCTCAACAAATACAGGGAAATTGAGATGACGCCCTGCATTCCTTCTGACCAAGAAGAGCTGCATTTTCTGAAACTGGAAACTAGTTGCATGTTTACTAACTGCAAATCTCGAGCACATCTGGGTATGGAATCATGGCAGGTAATGATTTTTCCCTATCCACAGGCAAAGGCTGGAAACCCACAGAAGGCTTTTCAGTGTTAATGGCATGCCTTTGACTTCCAATTTCTACTTACTTAAAATTACAAGGTAAGGAAAATATCTCATTGCACAAGGTGGACATTTTTTCTTAGTCAACATACCCCAGTCTGCTTTCTCCCTGAGCATATTAACTTGCTGGAGAAAATAACTATAGATATTTAAAGTCAGTGCCGGACCCGTGGTGTGATGTTTCATGTATTTTTGCCATAGTCCTACAAGACCAATAGGTTCTCTAATGGCTTTATAGTCTGTAACATCATCTTCATTGGTGGTGTTGTCTTGAGGCAGAGTCTTACTATTTAGCTCAAGGGAGTCTTGAATTCACTATATAGCCCAGCTTGTCTAGAACTTTCTGTGATCCTCCTGCCTCAGCTTCTTGAGTACTTGGATACTATCGTATAGACTATACACACCAACTCAAGGGAAAAGAATTGTTTTACAATTAAGGTAGAAGAAAACACTGTGTTCATCCTTACCATCAGCTAGTCACCTCATTATTTATTTTCTTCAACAATAATTCAGCATTCTCTACCTTTTTGTATTGAGACAGTATCTTGCTATGAAGCCAGGACTGGCTCTAAAATTCCGTATGTAAATTCAAGCAGACTTGGAACTCACCATGGTCCTCCTACCTCAACTTCCTCCAAAGTGCTGGGATTCCAGGTATGAGGAGGCACCACACCCTGATTAGTCTGGGCTGCTGCTTCTTTATCTATCTATCTATCTATCTATCTATCTATCTATCTATCTATCATCTATCTATCTATCATCTATCTATCTATCTATCTATCTATCTATCTATCTATCTATCATCTCTCTCTCTATCTATCTATCTATCATCATCTATCTGTTTATTGCTTGCACTGGGGGTTGAACCTGGAGCTCAAGCATGCCTGACTAGCCTCTAACTTTGAGCCACATTCTCAACTCCCAGCACACAAGTACACCTTCTGAGGGTCCAATTTCTCAGGCCCCCAGGGGTGGGGTTTGGCTGCTCACCAACAATGACCATCAGGATGCCTTTCAGGTTCCTGTCAAGGCAGCAAGTGACCAGAGGCTGATTCAAAAGCTCCCTAAACGCTCACTCTAAGATTCAACAGGAGAACTTGGAGGGTGGGAAGGACAGAGGAGCCTTTCAGGGGAGGAGATAAGGGGAGAGAGCCCTGGACTGTGCAGGGGACAGAATGAAGGACAGCAGAAAGAGAAGAGGGGGTGGGAAGGGCAGATCTGGCCTGGCCATATCCAAGGGAAAGAAGCCAGCTCTGCTACAGCTTAGAGTGGGGAGGCAAACAAAGCTGCTGCGTCTGGCGCATCTCAGTCTGACTTCCCCCAAGTGCCCTGTGTAAGGGGTGGGAGGTAATGAAGAGAGGAACTTGATAAATAGCACCCTGGCAAAAAGCTCATGAGCTTGGAGGTGAGGCTATAAATAGAAAAATTGTAGGGATTTAGATCAGAGCCCCACAGAAGGGATGTGCAGGTAAGTCAGCATGTCTTCGGTCTGGGGAGTCAGCCCAGTAGGCACCCTCAGTAGGGAGAGGATCAGAGGAAGAGCCAGCACTGGTTGGTAAGGGACTCTGGTCATGGATGGGGACCGTGAAAGAACAATCACACACCCAAGGTTTAACCTGATCTGCAAGCAATCTTTGCAATGAGATCATACATTATGAACCCCCAGGCAAGGAGGTTTTCTCCCAGGAAGGTGCCTAAGTGCCAGTGGGTCCCCTTTGCCAGGCAGGGAGGACGGACAAGTGAGCTGAACTTATACAGGAAGGTCCAGGATGGGGTCGGGGTTGGCAAGGGGAAGGGATGAACCAGCACAATAAGCCAATGTGTCAGACATCCCAGACTGACCAAGGGGAATGGACACTCGGCAAGCACTGGGGTGTTCCTTTAAGAAGAATGCTTTAAAAGCACGATTTCTCTGCTAGTTACTTTAACCTGAGATAACCTTAGCACGGATTTTGGAATCACATGAGCTATGATCTGGGTTTCAGTAACGCAGGAGCAAACCAAACTGGAGCAGTCTGGCTGACTTAATGCTGAGAGTGCTATGTAAGGCAGAAAATATGTGAGGATAGATTTCAGACTCATTACTCATGCTGGCTAGGACTCCTGCTCAACGCTATAGGAAAATTCCTCTTGGGAAAGGCCACTGCTTGAAGGCACAGCGTCTGCTTTCTCCTACTTAGCATTAAGGAAAAGTGAAAACACAGAGCAAAGGACTGGCGCATTTCCCCAGCTTCTAAGCTCTTGCTTTTAGGGTTCAGGAATCATAGCTCAAAGCTAGTAACAAATACACACAGACGGTATGTGATAAAACCTGGACAGATTCATGTTGATCTGAACTTGGCAGTAGGTTTGTGTCAGGCCAAATCTAGCCTGTGTTGCAGGGGCAATGTCTTTCCGATTCCTCATGTTGCTAGAATCTTCCATTATTGCTCAGGAGAAAGATCACAAAGGACTCACAGGGATGTAGTTCAATGGTAGAGCACTTGCCTGGTAGGAGCATACATGAAGTCCTGGGTTCAATCCCTGTACCACAATAAGCAAAATGAACTAAAAATCTAATATAAAGGCTCATAAGTCACTTCCAACACACCTCCTTTCTGCTGCAGCCCATAGGACGGAAGGGGTTTTTGTTTTGTTTTGTTTTTGCTTAGTCCCATGACCC
This sequence comes from Eospalax fontanierii, assembly GCA_035773235.1. Taxonomy (NCBI): domain Eukaryota; kingdom Metazoa; phylum Chordata; class Mammalia; order Rodentia; family Spalacidae; genus Eospalax; species Eospalax fontanierii. The sequence continues at coordinate 43,979,169 of CM069524.1, forward strand.
ATTTGCCTCATAGCATCTCAGAAAGATGAACCCCGCTGGACTAAGTCCTGTAGATACAGCAGCTCATGCAAAGCTCTGATAGAGAGAGATCTCTCAGCTGGAGGGACACAGAGGTGAGAGGAGCAGGGCATCCCTGAAGCAGAAGCCTGTGCGCTCAGGAAGGCAGCACACTGGGTTTGAATCTACTCTAAGCAGCACAAGTTTAACTAACCATCAACATGTGCGACTTATCATCCATTGGCTAACTGTTATAGAAATGTGTGGAGAGAGGTGATGGGGCATCTGGGAACCCAAGACCGAGAGTCCAGGCACCTGTGCCTGTGCTCTGGCCAGAACAAGCCACACTGTGTTGACTGGCACTGCGTGTGTGTGGGAAACCCTAAAACATAGCCTTATAACCCCTGGGAATGAGGAGAGCATGGAGAAGGCTCCCTATTGTCCGAACTGTAAAAGTTCAGGGCAGGGTTCTGGGTTTCCATTCCACTTCATGACTATCCCTCAAAGTCCTGCTCTTGAGATGATGCTTCTAGGGGGCTCACCTCTTCAGCACTGAGGACCAGGATGCCTTCTCAGCAGGTTGAGTTGGGTGGAAGAGGAATGTTTGCTTGTCCTTACTCGTAACTCTCTCCACCCACTCCCTGCCAACTGTAGAGAGACGGTTTAGACTAGAAAACACCAACGGAAGCGGCAAACAGAGTGATATCTTCAACAACATATGTGCCAAGCGAGGAGGGGAGAATGCATCCATGGTAAAGCTAGAAAATGACTGTCAGTGTAAACAAGGTTTCCAGAACCCAAAAATGCACAGAAAATTAAGTCGTGCCAATTTTCTTTTAAATTTAACTAACTGGGTTCTTTTTTTTTTTTTTTTACCCATTTATTCAGTCTCTACCATAAAGGAGGAAAATCATATTAGTTCCTTTCCTTGAACTTGGGTGACTCACGTAATTAGTGAAACCTGTGATCCTTAAACCCAGAGCTGCCTGGCTGGAGCATACCACCAAAACTTGGTCTCCCCAGCCTTGAGGTGACTGATACTGCTGATGGGATAGCATTCCTCAGTGCTGGGTGAGGCAAGAACCTAGGGGCCCCAGACAGTGTACAGATACAGCAAGGTCGCTGACACTCCTTTAGAAAAACAGTTGATGTTCACATGACTGGAAGGAAGAGGAAAAGTTAAAAGTTCCTGATCTTCTGCTGGAAGATCTCTCTGTGAGACTCTGAGAAGGAAAAGTAGCTTGTCATTTGAAAAAAGGAACTCAGGTCAGACAGAAGCTGCAACTTAGTACAGTGTCTGGAACCAACAAGACCTGCAATGCATGCTGTCAGTAAATAAATAAAGCTTGCCACTCTTAATGATGTCTCTAAACCTCTTTGAAATCTTGAATCAAACAGCATCACTGAGTGTGGCTGAATGTTTTTATCATCTTGCCTGAAGTTAACCTCTGATACTTTAAGTCCTCAAAAGAGCTTTGTGTTGGAGGCCATGTCATAGAATAATCCCATTATCTGGGAAAGGAAACATGCTTTCTGAAATCAACACTGAGGGTTCCTAAGATGTTTTCAGTCCCACAGACATTGAAACAAGTCCTGCTTCACAGCCAGGCCCCACCACTGGACGTTCTAATGATCGATTGATTATGACGCTTTGATGATCTCCTCTTATATACTAAGCACAAAGTCTCCATCCCATATCACTCCTCCCAACCTCTAAATTAGTGTAATAATTTCGACCCGGGTGAGTGACTGGTAGGAACCTCCCTCCAACTAAACAGTAAGGATATCAGTAAAATTAATGTTAATAATTGGAGCTTTCTGCTCTGGTGTGGCTTGTAAGTGATCTAGACAAATTTCTGGTTGTGCTGATGTCACGTGGTGCAGGTGAGTGTAACCAAGAGGCATCAAAGCAGTGTGTTGAGACAGAAGGTGAGCCGGAGCCTCTGAGATGCAGCAATAGTGAGTTGCATTTCCATAAGGATTGCGGGTTGTTTCCTGAAAATCTCAAGGGAGTCCAGTACTGGTTGTATACAAAGATAGTGAGACAAGAGACTAAGGGACAAGGTCAATCATCATGAAAATGTGTTTAGAAGACACCAGATTTCCTTATAGGCTCTGCTGCTGGCTACTGGCTATTCACTTCAGGGATGTGTGAACTGGCAGAAGGATCATGGGGTCCTTCAGCTAGCTGTTTCCACATCCCCATATCTCCTCAATTCTGCTATTAGACTCAGCCTTATCACATGTAGGCAGTGACCATGCCTGAGAACTGAAGCTGGAGAAATGTCGTCAGACTACATGAATGAGACTCTTCATGTAGCAGAGAACTGCAGTGCTGGCTTGCGTCATGAAATTTTCCCAAAGGCTTATACATTTAAACACTTGAGCCCTAGATGACAGCATTGTTTGGGAGGGTGTGGAAAAACTAGGTAGAGCACGGCTGGAGGAGATGGGCTTTAGGAGGTAGGCTGTGAGGGTGATAGCCAAACCCACTTCCGGTGCAGTCTATCTGTCCTTCTCAAGCAGCCTCACACTCGCCGTGCTACAGCTAAGAGCTGTCATGTATTCTGTAGTGCTTTTCCCACCATGATGGACTGTATCCTCTTAAACTGTGCATCAAGCTAAACCCTCCTCTCTTGAGTTGTTTCTTGCCAAATATTTGGTTATAAACGAGCAAAGTGACAATACATCTCTGGTTTTGCTACCCAGAAACCTGCTAAGCCTTCCATCCACTGCCTGCCTGGCTTTTGTTCTCAGCCACTCCTTCCTTAGTCACTCATCTTTGTACAAAAAGTGAAAATGTTAAGACCCAAACCCTGAATGCACACACTTGCCTTTGAAATACATATAGTTGTGCACATGTCTATACTTCCGCTCTTAAAGTGGAAATTTCACTAGAAGATTACAGTTGATCAAGAGCCACAGTCTGGGTATGAAGAAGGTCTTTTGGGTTTTTTTTTCGGAACATGGGATAAAGCATAAATTCTCAGGCCACATGGGACAATTTGGGCACCAATGTGAATCAGTGCCGTCTCCCACCTGGATCCTGCCTGCCCCGTTCCCTCTCAGTATATTTTAGAACCTGGCAGGGTACAGGAAGGGAACTGGATTGTATTGTGTGTTATCTTACCATAATTAACAAGGGGCTGTTAAAGTGTGCATGGCAGAGACTCATTACACACGGTGTAAACACGAAAATAGAAGGTGTCAAGAAGGAACCAATAACAGTACGGCCAGAGCCCAAGATGGACAGAGGTGACTGTGGTATGGGAAATAAGGTACCGGACAAAGTGATGTTGAATGTGAACAGCTCTCCCAAAGTATAGAATCGTCTGGGTAATCACAAAAATGATTCCAGTCAGGCACAGTAGGTAATTATACAGGCAGGCAATCACAAATATCAGGTCCTGTTTTCCAAAGCTTTTCAGCAGAATATGTAGTTTTGGTCTAGCCCTATTTTATCTTTGGTCCAGTCTTATTTTATCTTATGCTATTTGTATGTGTATTTGTGTGGCAGGCATGTGAGTATATGCATGTTGGCATGTGTCTGGGCACACATATATGTGGAGGTCCTAAGTTCATGCTGGGGATTATTCTTGTTCATTCTATGTTATTCATCGAGGCAAGGGCTGTCAATCAAACCCATAGTTCCCCTGTCTGCTTTTGGATGCTGGAATTACAGGTCAGCTATCATGCCTACGAGCTTTCATTAAGTTTCTGGGGACCAGAATTCGAGTCCCCACACTTAACTACTGTGCCATCTCCCAGCTGCTCTGTAAGGTAGCAAACTATCCTCTCTGCCACTTCTGACCATTTTGTCACCAAAGGAAGAAAAGAGCAGATGTTACACACTGGTAATGAGATGCAGCTCATCAGGAGGGTCTCTATTCTCTTGCCTAGGGAAAACTGCCGAGTGTCTTGAAGGATGGAGCACCAGGCTTCTCCTGTGAACCCCAGAGGGAATTTAATTTACAATCTAGGACAGAGACACACCATACACAACAGCTTCTTGTTTTAATCGGTTGGTATGGGAAATATTTACTGGTTACGGGAGACAGCCCCCCTCTGAAAACACTGTGCTATTTCTAGAATTTGGGGTACTACTGATGCTTCTGCTGATGGAGCAACACAGCCCTAATGGTTTCTTGGCTGCATTTGGCTCATCTAAGAAATGATGAACTATTTATGCTAGATATTTATCTCTGGTCTGACTGACATGCTAGCTACTGCAGATTTACAGCCAATATGTGAAGGCGATTTCCCTGGATAATTCACACAACTCATAGGATAACTTTTTGATCACACTGTTCTAAATATTTAATTGTGTGGCCCTCTGCTTGGTTTGCTCCTGGGTTCACAGAGTCACAAAGCGGCAGAAACAGCATCTTGGCAACGTCATTGTCAAGAATGAGAAATCCTGAACATTCTCCCAGCAAGTATCGACCACAGGGTCTGAGTGCAGGTCGGAGGCCAGCTCTCAGCTTAGTCATCTTACTTTGCTATCACTGATAACTTTATCTCTGTGTTCACATCATTTAGAAGAAAAGAAGTCCTGCCCATGTTCTAGAAACATGCCGTAGAGGCGGATGAGGGAGCTGTGGGGTGGGGGTGGGGTCCTTTCTCCTGCCCCAGTCAGGTGATATTGGAGGTCCCTGCTGGTTACCTACACTGCCTCAGCATGCTTCCAAGCACACACTGAGGGATCCCTCCCTCACCACTCATCACTGTTTAATGACACGCCTGACACCCATTCATGCAGCATCCCTCCTTCCTTTCAGGCATGCTGGATTCCTGATTCCTAGTGAACACATTCCCTGTGATAAAACTTCAGTGTAGTTTGTTTTCAGGAACAAGTTTCAGAAACTAAGTTTCTGTGTTAGTTTTTCTTTTCTGTTGTGACCAAATATCTGACAAGAAGCAACTTAAGGGAAGGAAAATTTATGTTCACGCCACAGTTCAGGGGCACAGGCCATCGTGGTGGGAAAGGCAAGGTGATGGGGCCTGCTCCTGTCTCTCATAGGAGGCTGCTTTCTCACATCTCCATTAATCAGGAAATGGAGAGGAGAAGGCTGCCTCTCAACTCTTCTCCAGTCTTCATTTTTGTTTTTGAATGTAAAAAATATTTAATGTAATGAACTCACAGATGAAAACGTCACAAAGCTTGATGAAGGTAGCCACCCAAACAATCACTTACCTAGTTCCAAACTCTATTATGTGTCACTGTGAACTTTTCTACAGTTAAAGCAGCCATTCTGTCTAACCCTCCCTTCAGGGTTAGACAGGGAGAGAGAGAGAAGGGATAAATAATGCCTAGCTAGTGTAAAAAACCAGAGGGAATCATATTAGTCCAAAAACGTACTGACAAATTATGCATACAATATCTCTACATGAGTTCATGTGTACAGCTGAAGGCTATATAACAGGAAACAAGGCCAGACAGGGGAAACCTTCCTTTGGGTTGTTGGCCAGGGTAGTCTAAGAGACTCCCCAAATTACATAGGCTTTTGGCACAGCCCTTGATTGCCTCCCAGAACTCGGTAAGGTAAGACCCTATTGCTGAAGGTAGGACATACTTAGGACACAGGATTTGGAGCAATGGAGCTGGAACTGACCTGGAAGTCACCTCCCCTGAAGGCTACCTCTCATAGCTTTGGAGAGAACTATACAAACTATGAATGGAGAGCATTAATCAGTGGCCCAAACCCAGCTTCAAGGTCTAATAACTATACCAGTGGTTAGCACAGCAAATGACATTGGTATACCAGTGGCATTTTTATCTTGGGGATAATCACCAGCTACTTAAATGGGCTTAAAGCCCACTCAATAGGACAAAGCTCATATGTGATACTGTTAATAGAGCCAAATGCACATGGCTGGAGAGATTATAGATCTTAGAGAAAACTCCAAGGCTGTCACATTCCTAGACAAATGTAATTTCTTACCATGTGCAAAATGTGGATCCTTATATTTTCAGCCAAGTATTCCAGTAACCACTCATCAAAGAAGCTTTTTCTGTAACAGACGGAGACTATTACAGAGTTCCACAACTGTTCACACACAGACATTGTCTGTGAATTGCCCAAGTCTAAGTGTAACATCTACAATGCAACCTCTACATCTAACGCTCATGGACTGTAGAACAAGGGACCAAGAGAACACTAACACATCTCTCAGTTCTCATCAATTAAGCTCCCTTATGCAACAGAGGGCCAGGAACACAGAAGGTCACAAATGATCAAAGTGCAGGGAGTAAGAGTCTGCAGAGTGTGGATCCTTGGGCACGACTCATATTAAACTCCACACACCCAGGGCTCAGGGACCACTGCAAAGAGAGTAGAAAACTGTAAGAACCAAGGAGGACATGCATGCCCATGTGGGACTTTGCTTATATGAACCTAGAACAACAGTGTCAACATACACAAACCACATGCAAACTCAAGCAGACAGAAACCCAGAACAGAACTGTGGAAATGGACAACAGGCCCCAATCTTAAAGAACTATTGACACCTGATTACTCTTGGATGAGGAAAAGATGATCTTCTTCAGGGGAGGGACACTGGATAAGCTGAGTAGACCCCAGTGGATGAACTTGCACTGAGGTACATCTGGGGAATGGATGAGTTCCAGTGAGGGAGCGAGTTATGGAAGTGTGCCAATGGGGAAGGGAGTAAAAGATGATCAGTATTGATTAAGATGCCCTGTATGAAATACACAAAAACTAATAAAAAATTTACAGATTAATCCCCAGCCATTTAGAAGCCCTGGGCTTCACTTATAGGTTGACATTTTCACCATTGTTTGTTTTTACGTACTACACACAAGAAAAAAAACAGACAGAGTTAAAACTAGAAAAACCAACTTTGTACCCTATTTCAAGATTTCCTTTTTGTTGTTGATGTTGAGTCCAAAAACCCAGTCTGTGGGCTCCTGCTGCCTTCATCCAGAGAAGATCTTCTCCGCGATTAATTCTCTCTGGAAATAGCCACATAGACACCCCAGGTGTGTCTCACTAACGCTCTGGGTATTTCTTAATCTACTCAAACTGACAGGCCAAATTAACTACCACAGGTCCACCTCCTGTCAATGTGGCACCCAAACACATCACATTTGAACCGTAACAGTTGGGATGTTAAAGAGGCTGAGGCCTAGGGAGAAGAATAAGGTCAAGGTAGTTTGGGAAATAAAGGATGATCCTGATCCCTTCCTATGAAGGGCCTGACCACAGGGAGGCTTTGGGACAGGTGCTTTGAAAGAGCTTTATAGAGGACGAAGGAAAGGAGTGGGGGTAATATCTGAGAAGAACCTTCTCCCAGCTGGCAGCCAGCTCCTGGAGGTCTCCCAGGAATGTTGAGAGCAGTGCAGAAGGTCTTACTTGTTCCTTGCCATGTCTATGTCTGGTAATGTGTTTGCGTTTAACTGCTGAAGGGCATGGCTTCCTCAGGCAGGGTTTTGTATTATTATTTTAATGTTAATTGTTTCTAGAGACTAGGTACAGCACAGAAAGAATTCAGGGTTTGGAAAACAGGAGATGCGACAGGAGATGCTGATTCTGGGACATTAGATTTTGTGATTATGGGAAAAACCATTTAATTCTGAAAGTCTCAGATTGCTCGTTAGTAAACAGGGATGTAACACCTGCTTTGTCTGTCTCACAGAAGAGAAGTCAGCACCTTTGGCCAACAGGAGAAAGTCACAGGGAAACTTCAGCGGCCACACATAGTCTGTCTGGGTGCTCCCATATCGGCAGGCTCTGCCTGTCCCAACATCTCTACCACCACGGTCCTGCTTTTCCTTCAGCTGGCACTGTGTGCTTTGTGCAGGAGAGATTCATTCTAATGGTGATGCAGCATTCTCACAAGAGTGAAAGAAGCAACTATGAGCTTTACAGAGCTTTGTCAGGATGCTGATAAAGAACTTCAGTCCTCCCTCTTTCAGCACCCGAATCCGAGAGTGTATTCTAAAGAACCATGGGCTCCAGACCGACACGTCTCACTCTCATAGGTTTGTTTTCTGCCTGCACTGCTGGGTGTCCCTTCTGCCCTCAGCCTCCCACCATCCCCTGCTTCCACTCTTCCTTCCTGTCTGTCAGGGCTGACTCTAGGCCCCCTTGAAAGGAACGGGGGCACCTGCTCCTCTTCCTGGCTGGGGAAGGCACCCTCTGAGTGCATCAGCTGCTCTGGTCTTCACCTTTCCCAGGCCACTGGGGTTCTGGAACAATCTGAAACCTTCCTTAAAGCAGGTGCATGTGAGGAGAACCAAAGGGATCCTGGAACACTCGGAGCTTGGCCACAGTTAAACAAGTGGTTTAGGACCCAGGCTAAAGGTGTCTTCCTTTACTGGAGTCACTTTCACTGAAGTGAGATCCCAAATGGCCTGGGAAAGGGCAGGGGTAATACCAGATCTGTGCATTTATTGTTCTGGAATTCTGGTAGCAAGCCCCGTGCTTAAATTAAAAGCTATTGGATGACTGTACTGGAATTAGCTCAACAAGTCCACACAAGCCTAGTTATACAACTTCCTTATATGAATTCGTGGGCATTTGGAGAGAGAAACTATTGTAATTTGTGCAAAAAAAAAAAAAAGTCAAACTATAACAAATGCTCAGGTATAAGAAAAGTCTCTCCAAATAATACAGAAAGCAAAGAACTTCTTGCTCTTAAACTAGGTAAATTTGGCTACTGATTAATTTATAAAAAGTCAAAGGACATTTCCTAGTGTAAATGAACAAAGTATGATTTTTTTTTTAACCAGACATTGGAGAATTAGAAACTCTGAAATGGATAGCTGTGGTTCCCAAGCACAGATACCTTTGCTTGCTGTAGAGGAGGCAAGAAATTATTGAAATCTCCCAGGAAGACCTATTCTGCCAAAGCTGGGGTCACAAGCATAACAAGAGCAGAGCCCAGCTTCTCCTTGCTTGATGTCCATGTCCTGGTGAGTGGAGATCTGTCTTCTCTAGGGGTGACAATCTAGTTTCCCTAAAGGACTTAATCATTCAAACAAAGACAGTGTAGTGTTGATTCCAGAGGGTTCCAGAATCTAGTAAAGAATGCTTTACTGCCCTAAGAGGTAGATTTCTGTGTCAGTGGAGGCTGCAGATGGCAACAGGTCCTCATGGAACCTCACGGGTCAGTGAAATGTGCCCTGCTTCTGACCACAGCCTTGATAATGTTCAGGAGTCTCAGGGTGATCTTCCACATGCACACACACTCATACCCATGAACACACAAACACACACTCACACCCATACACACACACACACAGATGCATACACACAGAGACACCAAATATAGACACAGACACATTACTACCACCATCACAGAGTATGACATCTGGAGGAGACAGAAAATTGAGAAGCTTTGGACAGGCTAAAGCAAATGATCTTGCCGTAGGCAAGGGGTTGAGATTTGCATAAGGCAGACTGATTTCTTATGCTGCAGTCTCATTTACATGTATCAGAGTTTAAATGACCATGACGTTGTAACTTATGCCTCAGACATTAGCAGCAGAGAACAAGAGCTTGAGGGAGGCACAAATTTCTGCTGGTAACTCAGAAAGACTGAGGCTATTGGGCTTCTGGCTGCTGAAAGGTATATGGGTAAGTATACTGCACTTGGTGTAGCTGCATCTCAACCTTGTACCATACTGACCTAAGATGTCACCGACTTGATTTTGAACTTAAGAGGAGATGGTAGCTCTTTCTGAATTTGCTCCTTCACACTTCTGTTTGGATGTAGTATTTAGAAATACAGGCTATTGGGGCTGGAAAGATGGCTCAGTGATTAAGAGCACTGACCAGAGGAGCTGGGTTTAGTTCCCAGCACCCATGCGGTGGCTAACAACCATTTGTAATTCCAGTTCTGAGAGATCTGACACCCTCTTCTGGACCTTCTCAGGCATTGCAATACATAGGTGCACTTACACACATGCAGACAATACACTGGTACACATAAAAAAAATAATAAAAGAAAAATATTCATGCTGTTTTCCCAAAGCAGAAGTGCTGTGTGTACCAACTGTCTATTCCAGGAAGCCTCATCAAAGCTGGAATGTGGCCTCCCTGTGTTTGCATCATGAGTGGTGACAGGATGCCCTGGCTTCAGAGTTGTTACCAACACTGGACCCCTGTTCATGGGAGGCAATGCAATGACTACTGGGTCTGAGTTAAAGTGACTTAAGAACGTGTCTTTTCTCTCTGAGGAACATCTATGGCAAAATATTTATAAATATTAACAGAAAGATGTGACACTGGAATGTACTTCCAACTCGCTCAGTGCTATTGAGTGGAGGGGGCAGGAGGAGAGATACAACAGGACAGGCCACAGAGTGGGCTTAGTAATCCATACATTTGGAATTTTCCATAGGTAAACTTCAAAGGGAATTTCTTCTAAAACAAAAAAACCCTGTGGAATAACAGTGCCATATTATAAAAATTCTTTTATAGAATGCAGACTTCCAAACTCAAAATATTCTTATTTGGAATGTTTATATAATCAAATACGGTATTTGAAATTTACAGCAGTTTCCACTTGGCTTAAATTAAACTTTACTCAAAATGCCACAGGGCTTATGTCTAGGAACCATGTCATGTATACCAACTGCTCTTTTTAAGGTAGGTACTCCATCAGTAACGATTTAACCCATTTACTATATGGAAAAACGTGCTTATATTATAGTTTTTGATTGACACCATTTTGAAGTACTGATTTACATCCTTGCATCTTATAAGCTTTATATGCATGGGGTCAGAAAGTAATAAAACTGACTACTTAAATGAATATTTTGAATCAGACTCATCCTTAACTCAGCCTGGCTTCCTTTGACTTTCTTCTTCAGACTCCCACCATATACTGTATTTCTATGGACACTCCATCTTCCCCATCTTTTTCAGTGGGTGGAGAGTGTGCTCAGATTATTAAAATCGTTATTCAGATAAGCTCTCAGACCCAAACTACCTTTCAGAGCAATGGTGCCTCCTAGTGGCTGGACCGAGCCTCTTTTGCCATTTGAATTAGGCCTCATGTTTGCAAAGGAAATAACCGCAAAGAATTAGCACAATAGTGTTAGCCCTAGCATCAGAGGAAAAACATTTGTCAATTAGTGGGACTGGGTGAAAGCATCAAAATCTCTAGTCATTTTTTACCTCAAGAGCCAGGTGGCTTTTCTGGAATTTTATGTGCCTATATATCTAACAGCAATCTGAAAAAGACAGGTTCCACATTCTCACGTTTATGGAATTCCACCCAAAACTCTGTGACACTTAAGCTCTACAGTGATAAAATGCGCATTTAAAAACCTTTTACCTCCATATTTTCTTAACAACATTGTGCTAGAAGTTAAGAGAAGAATCCACAGGACCACATCACTCCTGTCACATTCTGCCACCTATGAGCAGAGTAACTAAGGTGATAATACCTCTGTGCCTCAGTTTTCTTGGCCATAAAATGGATGTAATCATAGCAGGGACCTTAGAGGAGGCAACAAAATAGCAGCTTCTTACAATAGCTCATGGAGCGTCCGCCTGGTCACCTGGCACCGATGTTCAAAGTCAGTAGTTGCACCTGTCAGGTGCACAGTTATGTTTTTTCTGAATGTGTGTTCTGTACCCTTGGAATTTGCAGGATTCTGTGTCTCATGAGGCATATCCAAAGGGTCTACTGGAAGCCTTGCAGGACAGCTTATCCATGTACTCTCAGGCCTCTGGAGACTGAAGCAGAAGGACTGCCCTGAACTGGAGACCAGCCTGGGCCACATAATGAGACCCTGTCCCCAGAGAAACAAACAAACCCAAAACAGAGAAAAACAAGCAGTGAACTGTTGTGAGGAACACTGCTATTTATGAATTCAAACATGGAAGTTTCTAGAAAAGTCATGGAGTGGAATTATACACCAGAGAACTTTTCTTCCTGTATATGATTCCCAGTATATTATAGCACAACATGCTTGGACTGGAAACACTTGTGACGGGGAATTCAGGAGCAATTTAATCTTCTCAAAGTCACCGTATCAAAAAGCAGGAGAAACACTGTGAACCATTAGTAAAATTGTCAGAGCCGTCTGCACACTACAGCGTCCGAGAGTGAACCGCGGCTGGTACCGGCGCCTCGAGGGCGAATTAACCGCAAGCGAGACCGCTTGATGCGAAAGCAATGCAGCCTTTAAAATGCCTTTAAACATGAAGAGACCGGAGAAGAAGATTGAGAACACCATTGAAGGAAAGTGATCCCGGGGCTACAGTAAACTGCGAGTAGCCGTCAGTCAGCCATTCAGAAGAAAGTGGATTTACTCTTCTCTGGATGAAATCGTGTAAACCTTAATAATCATATAAGCTGCTCCAGTACACTGCACAGGCATTAAACCTTTCCCTTCAATTTCTTATCCTAACTCTCTTCACATTCTCAAAGATCAGTCCATTCTATCTCAGGAGGACACAGCACTCAAGCTTGTAAACGTAGTCCCCTCACTGCAGATCATGGAGAATTACCTAGTTCTCAAATGTGTCTGGGGAACTCCTGTTTCTGAGTGGGGAAGGGCCTGGGCTCATGATGTTAAATTTTCTGTTATTACAGCAATGATCATAAATAGTTTAAACCATTTTTTTTTTCAAATTAGAAGTGCTTTCTGAAAATCCACAAATAGAAAATAGATGTCTTATAATCTTACAAGTTGAAACAGCAGTGGCTGTGCTTGAGGTTTGGGCAGATGCTCCTAGGCTGAAGCTGACATCATCACAAGGTTTAAAAAATTAGCAAAGTTACGGGTTGTGCCTGGAGGTCTCCTGACAATTCTCACTCACTCTTCATCCCTGAATTTTCTTTTTAAATAAAAGACTTTTAAAATTATTTATTTATGTTCTTTCTATGTGTCTGCATGTGTCTTTGTGTGTGTCTCCAAAGTATGTCTGTGTGTATGTGTGTGTGTGTGTGTGTGTGTGTGTGTGTGTGTGTACACATGAACACTAATGCCAGAGGGCAGGGCAGGGCTTCAGATCCCCTGGAGTGGGTCATAGGTCCTCTGATGTGGATGCTGGGAACCAAATTCTAGTCCCTGCAAGAGTGGCTCTTAACTGCTGAGCTATCTTTTCTAGCCCCATCCTTGAGATTCCCAAGTAAGATATTAAAGCTCTGTCTAGATGTTCAAGAACTTCATTTCCTTGAACAGAGTGAAATCAAGAAGAATTGATCCAATTCTGGTCTATAGGCAATTAATTTGGTGGGACTGGGGCTTAAATAAACTTTAGTTCTAATATCATATATATTTGAGACAGGGTCTGCATGTAGGCCCAATTGGCCTGGAACTCACTTCGTAGACCAGGCTGGACTCAGTCTAAGAGACCCCCACCTGCCTCTGTCTCCTGAGTACTGGGATCAAAGGTGTGTTCTACCATGCCTGGCTTTTGGGACTCTTTTTGCTCCTTGAAATGAATTGTGAATTTCTAGCATTTGGTTCCTATTTACCAGTACAGTTTCATTTATTAATGGCCTGTGATTAAGATGAAATTGTTATTAAACAAGTCCGCTTCCTTGAGGCATAGCTAGGGAGTGGGTGATCTATCTGCTTGTCAGACTTTCTTAGCCTTGACCTACTTTGCTTCTGTTCAGATTACTTTCTGAGTTTTCTAATTTTGGTGCCTAAAGTCATATCTTCATCAAGTCAGGGAAGCTAACATTTCATTTTGAAGAAAAGGTAGCTTAGTGTACAAAATGCCATGCCTCAGGTGGCACTCATGATCAGCCCCCTTCCACTTAGTCCTAAAAAAGACTCCTCACCCTCAAGTGTCCCTTCTGCTTAGTGGTTCTGTTACCAGATGCCCCCTTCTTGGCAGTAAGTGGGGGTCTGGCGGCTGCACTTCTTTTTAGAATAGGAGATGCCTCGTTTCCTCTCCAAAGTACAGGACACCGGGAATAGAGAGTTGATAAAGGAACCTTCAGTATGTTTTTAAGTGACGACTCTCTGTGATGATGGAGAGAATCTGCAAGCACAGCATACTGACAGGCTCATCCTTGAATGAAGCGAGTGTGATGAGCTCCTTACAAGAGATTATCAAAAAATTCTCACTGAATGGTGTTGCTTACTACATTCCTCATTTGCAGAATATAATGTGAGTGCTTCTTATTGTAGGTGGCTGTCTCTGGCTGCAACAGCCTAAAGCCCAACTCGCTGGAGTGGTCCTTAGGCTCAGTTGTTCATGAGAAAACAAAAACAGAACCGAGCTCAGTTGTTCCTTGGGTTGCCCACCAGAACCACATCCAGTGAGTGGCAGGGTTGTAATGGCAGACGACAGTCCCAGATACCACATCTAGTGAGTGGCAAGGCATGTGACAGTAGCAGATACAATGGGCCAAAATGAGACCCATACGGGACAGGATTACAAGGGAGGATGATGAAAAGTAAATCAAACGCAAAATAGTCACATCATGTTTCAAACAATGCTGTGTCCACTTGTTAGGAAGAGTCATAGGAAAATGAAACCAGTGGGTACATTGTAACCTCTCCATGGCTCGCATGCCTCAATTACTAATTAAGTCAGTTTAGTGCTAAGCATTCCTACACCATGGGAAGTCATTGTTAAAGACATGTTCTTAACTTACTATTTCTGGTTGTAATCAATCTCAGATTGATACCTGCTGCTGTGAATGGTCAGTACCATCCCATCCATTGTATTTTGATATCATGAACATGGACATAATACCTGCACGCACACACACACACACACACACACACACACACACACACACACACAGGATGCTGCAAATGTCTGCTCACCTTCAGCCTCCCTGATCTTACGTCCTGCTGCAGACCTGCGCAATACACTCCTTCCCGAGTTGAAGAGGCTGGCCAGCTCATCCAGGGGGCTGGACAGTGGCCTGGAGTTGGGTGGGCTGTGGTGGCCTGGTGGGGAGGAGGTGGTGGATGAGGTCTTCCTGAGGTCAGCTCTCGCTGCCCTCCCTGGTGAATATTGGACCTTGGCAAAGGAGCTGCAGGGACCCGACACTGGGGCTGAGCTGGGCTTTGGTGGTGTTCTGGGCAGGTCTGCGTTGACCGCTGCTTTAGCTGCAGTGATGAGGACGGAATCCGGTGGGAAGGCGAAGTGTGTGGGTGGCCGGCAAGGTGCAGTGGGTGGCCCGCAGGGCACAGGGGGTGGCCCTGGAGGTGGCGGTGGTGAGGAAGGTGGTGAGACGCGACTGGACCCGTTAAGCACGGTGAATCCAGGGGATGCTGGCTGGTCACTGTCCCCCTTCTGGGTTTTGGAATATTGTGGTGACAATGGACTGGAGCCTTCAGACTGCACAGGATACTTGAGGTTGGTCTCGAGGACAGGCAGTTTCTTCACCTCCAGGGGTGTCAGTGGTGACTCATCAGAGGCTGGGGAGCAGGTTACTGGGGTGGGAGGAAAGACCAAGAGAGGTGGCCGGTGGGGAAGCAGATTGGGGAAGGGTGGAGGGATTTCACAGGTATCCTTGAGGGGCTGGCAGCTCCCCTCACCAGATCCCATGGTGATGGCTTTTCGAGTCTCCAGAAACAGAGGGGGTGAGGTAGGCAGGAAAGAGAGCATCCCTGGTCCACAGCCCTCCTCTGGCAAGAAATATTTCATCTCCTCATACACAGACTCACCCTGGTCAGGGCTGTCAGCCTCTGACCCACCTGACCTGTTTGCATTCCCCACCATCTCAATGTACACAGGCTCAGCATCATCCTCGTAGTCCTCTTGTGGCAATGGAAGGCCCGCGGGCATCCGTGGAGTACACTGAGGCACTAAGTCAGGCCTGGACCACTGAACACACAGTGTCCCTGGGACCTGATGCCTGCCCATCTGGCCCACCACACCTGGGGGCCTTGGTCCCCAGATCTCCTCATAGGAGCCACTGAGCTTCGTATGGGGGCTTCTCTTTGGCTTGCGAGGAGGGATCTTCTTCATGGTGCTGTAATCATCACTGTGCGGTCTGGGCCTTGTCAGAGCTAAGGCAGAAGAGAGGGAAACAGGAGACTTAGTCAGCAAAGTACCCCAAGAAAGCCAAGCCTGACTGGGCATCAGTGACCCTTCCCATGGTCACCTTGGTTGAAGGCCCCAGTGCTTTCTGAGCAGAAGAGGCTCTTGGTTTGAGTTCCTTCTATCTTCCTTGACCTCAGGGAATCTGGAGCCCTGAGATCACCAAAGGAAACCACATTTTGGTCTTGGTGCAAGAGG
Source organism: Eospalax fontanierii (assembly GCA_035773235.1). Lineage (NCBI taxonomy): Eukaryota > Metazoa > Chordata > Mammalia > Rodentia > Spalacidae > Eospalax > Eospalax fontanierii. Next base: position 43,995,356 of record CM069524.1, read on the forward strand.
CACAGTCTCCACGCTGAGGAAGATTTCCCACAGGAAAGGACAACAACAGAGTGAGTTAGGAGGAGGAACCCATCCACTAGGGTGCTAGAGCCCAGTGGTTTTGGAGTGTGTGAAAGTGGAAAGAGATGTAGAAATGCAATTGTATAAGATGCCGAAGCTACCCTTAGTCTCTGTGTGAACACATGTGGCATAGGAAAGCTGCTCTCAGAGGCAGAGGATGGCCGAGCGAGCATGTGCAGAGTGCTTCCTTCCTTTTGTTGGTGCCCTATGTCCACACCCTAATGAGCACAGTAAAGAACAAGGTTGATTCTCTACCTCCATGGCAACCTTTGCTGCCGTAAAGCATGCAACTATTAAGCATGGAGAATGCCCCAGATGCTAAGGACCCAATTCCCCAATAAATAAGCATCATTCCACAGTTGACCCACAGTGGCTCCTGAGCTTCAACCCACCTGTTTGTTTCAACATCATTGTGGAGCTTCTCTGCAGACATCAACAACTAAAGATTTATGGCAGATGGTAATTTTCTCTGACTGGTTTCTGTATTGTTAGTTCCTATATATCCATGCTGAACCTTGACCCTGGGGGATATCTCTGGTTGCCCCAGAGAATAAGATGTTGACAGGGGGAGGGAGGGTCCTATCTTCTGAGGCTGGGCCAAGGCAGTGGGACTCACGCTGCATGAGCCCCATCTGACCTTAAGAAGTGTAGACATTTCAAAGCAGTTCCTCCAGACTGTGGGGAGAGGCCTCCGGGAGGGACCATGTGGAGAAGAGGGAGACACTACAAGAGATAAAGAAGTCTCAGAGCAGAGAGGGTCTGAGGTCAGAAGATCCATGTGTTCCACCATTAGTCTCCAGACTACAGAAATGTATGAGCTACACCCTTAGGAGGCCCCGGCTATGAGAACAGCCATGACCCGGCCTTTGAAGAAGAGTCTAGATGCAAGCAACACTGACAACATCCTTGGATTTCAAGTCGCTGCCTTCTAGGAGGTTTGTTATGTAACCCTGGATATCTCGGGTAGACACCAAAATCTGTATGTGCACTTGGCTCTAACTGTGGAATGGTGGCCTAGCTTGAGGCGATAAGAACTTTAAAGAGACCCTTATCAGGAGCCAGTGGAACTTCCCTAGGAAGTTCTGGGAACAGTTCCTGGAAAGGCAGGACCTGCCGGCTGGAAGAAGCCATACCAAGTCGGCCAGGGCTCTTGGTTGCAGTGATCAGACAAATGGGGAACAAATTGCTAGGCAGCCTGACTTAGAGGACTTTCAGGTAGGGCGACACAGCTCTCTCCAGGGTCCTTCCAGTGTGACAGTGAAGAGATGAGGTAAAGAAGGAGCAGAATATTCTGGATCTGTAAGCACAATACTTCTCCCTAGCATGGTCTGCAGAGGGCCTGTGATTCTAACATGGAGGAAGGACTTGGAGCGGAGATGAGACGCAGAGGCTATCCAGAGAAATGTGCTCTGAAGATGAAACCATGCACGCACCAAAGACATCTTCCGTTAGGACTTCACAGAGACACCTTTTGAAAGAAGCAAAGCCAGAGACCCAGAGTACTATCTCACAGATAGTGCAGAGAGCCCTCAGTACCAGAGAGGTCACCTCAGAGAACTGTGGACATGGCTGGCTAACAGATGTATTGGATGATGAATGAACAGCTCAGAAAGTTTTGAAGGAATTGTGTCTGTGTGCCCAGAAAAGGGCAGAAGCAATTCCCAATGAAGTGACTCGCCCCTAGAACTTCATGTTCAAGGGGCAGGCTGGAAAGTACAGACACCTGTAAGGAAGTCTCCATGACGTGAAGAAATGCAATCCAAAGGTGACCCCAAGATTCCAGAGCATCAACCTAATGGCCATGGAAGTTGACACAGACACCAGGACTCTGTTCCCATCTAGGTCTTAGCAACACATGTCTGGATGTTGCTCAGAACGGTACAGACCAGGAGCCCATAGCATGTCTCCCAGGCATCCCATTCCTCTTCCTCCAGTGGATGTTATCTTTTCAGATTAGAAGCCTTAAGAAAGCCACAGAGTACTCCATCTAGGAAACTTGCCTGAAGTGAATATGAATGCCACAAAGAGCTAAGCAGGACTAGGAAGAAGTTAGGTCCTCCCACTCTGTTTTCAGGGATATGTCTGACTCTTGACCTTTGGGTGATGGTAGAAGGATTTGGAGGTTGCAAGAGGGCATAACTGCATTTTATATGAGAAAAGAGTGAATTGTTTGGTTCAGAGGGTGAAGAAGCTGGATTTTCCAAAATTCTTCCCACAAAGTTATTTCTCTGTTCCTCTCAAGAGTTAGAACCCACATACCCTCGTTAGTATAGACAGGCCCTGGAACTGCCCTAATGGTTAGGATGAGGGGTATGATGCTGTCTGTCTTCCTGGGTGGCTTAGAAAGGTGGCACCCCATCTACCTGCTTCTGTTCTGCCAGGATACCTGCCTTATAGCACTGACTTCCTACATTCGAATTCAAACCTAGAGGCCGTCATGCCACCGAAGCAAGAGCAGAGATCAGTTACAGATACAGAACCTCCAGACATTCAGGCCTCAGACGGCTAAGGCATCACACACGGGGGTGACATGTTTCTAGATGATTCCAGCCACCTTTATGTGGGACCTTGAGTAAGGACTGCCAGATGAGCCAGATACTGAGACTCAGAGCTTGACAGGCAAAGTGAAACAGCCATCGTCTTATTTAAATCACTGTTTGGGTGGGTTGCTAAGCAACAGGACATGGATGCAGTGCTTCTCCAGGTGAAGCCTTCTGTACTAAATGATGAAGTGTAAAAGTCATGGATCTTGTTAGATAAGGCAGCTGAGAAACAGGTTTCTAAGGTCTTCCTAACCAGGCCAAGACTGACGGTGTGACTCTGACATCCACATCATGATCTACTACGGGCAGCTGTGAGGATGGGAGATACTGAATGTAAGGACCCAAATGCCAGCAAGTGCTGACGTTTGTTGTTGACATTATTCCTACTTCCTAGGCAGAAATGAACTGTTGGAATTAGGTGTAGCAGTGCGACAGTGTTCCTTAAAGTGTGGCTGTAGTCTTGGCAAAGGTGGTACATCGGAGAGCTGCGTTGATTCTGTAGCCTGCAGTCTCCTGCCACATCCTCTGAGTATTGAACTGGAATTTATCTGAGGAAGTACTAGAAGTCTCCGTTCTTCATAAACTAAAATTAAGCAATCATGGTTAGAGTATTAAAGTCTAATTTGGCCCCATGGCTATGTCTGGGTGTACACATGTGACAAACTACATTGCAAAAATGAATTTAAGCCTAATAAAGTTTATGTGTGTCGCGTTTTCCTCATTTTTTAGCCCCCAAATTAAAAAATAAAACAATTGCAAGTACTTAACAATGCCATGAAATGAAGCCCGAAGACGTTTCATGGTCTCAGGGTGCTTGATGGAGAAACACTGGGGCTTACCTAATAGGAACTTGGGGGGGTGGTCATACTATATTTTCAAGTCTCAGTAGCTCAAAAATGCCACTTATCTGGTCTGTTAGGAAGTCATATGAAGCCCGTGTCATGTACAAGTACTGTTAGGGGAAAAGTTTCTTCATATAAAACCAAACCAATTTTGGTTGTCAATTTGACACACCTGGAAAGAAGGAATCTCGATTAAGGAATTTCCTCTATCAGATTGGCCTCTGGGCCTGTCTGTGGGGCATTTTCTTGATTCCTAATTGATGTATGAGGGCTCAGCCCACTATGGGTAGTGGCATCTATAAACAGGTGGGCCTGGGCTGCAGAAAGCTGAGTAAGTCAGGGGAAGCAAGCCAGTGAGCAGTGTTCATCCATGGTCTCTGTTTAGTTCCTGCCTTGGCTTCCTTCTATGATAACCTAGGAGATAATCCCCACTCCCCAAGTTGCTTTGGGTCTCAGTGTTTATCACAGCAACAGAAAACACACTGCTACAACAACTTCCCTTTGGGATTTTTTGTTAAGGCACGCTAGTGGCATCTACGTCACCATCTGTGCCAGAGCACAAGTCACAAGACCGGTGTGTGAGAAGTGAATAAATAGGAGAATGAGAAAATACAAGGATGTGTTTAAAATCCCTTGAGTTCCAGTTCTACCTGTGACTTTGCTGAGTCCCAAGGGCTCTGGTATTTTTGTTGTTGCTTTTTCTGCTCCTATCAGAGGGCTCAGGCCCTATTTCATGTTGGCTTTTTTTCACTATTTTATTTCACTTCACACCTTGTGACTACTGACCCCTGATGACCCCAGAACAGTAACCTCCTGGTATGCACACAAACTGGGGACCTTGGTTGGACTTCCTAAGATGTTTTGAGGCCTCCTCAGGTGAGTTTATAGAACTTGCTCTGTGCAAACAGAACACTGAACAGACATTGCATTTTTTGGATTATTTCATAGTTTGGGGGGCTTTAGTCTGAAACTTCAGTCCCCACCTGGCCCAGATCACTTGTCTTAGCAATTTAGGTACCGTTCTTCCTTCCCATGTGGCTCAAATATTCTCTCTTTTTATTCCACTCACCCTACTCCACAGTCTCAGGCACTGTACAGATTGGAAGTTGTTTCTCAGAGCCCAGGATAGTGGGAGAAGAGAACATCTTCCTGTCAGGCCCTGTTCTGTCTGTATCCAGTACATATCCATTGCCACACTGTCTTCTAAGGGTCCTGGATGTTATTCTCCAGCTACCATTGCTGAACTCAGTACAGGACTGCAAGGGTCCTCCCGACATAGGCAAGATGGGTAAGCTTCTAAACCCTTTCCCCGAGGTTACCCTAACTGACTTGTAACAGTAAATAGCAGTCTTTTTAAAGTAAAATTTCCCCTGAAGACCTTTCTCATCTTTTTCTTATACATTCTTAAAGGCAATAGAGACTATTACTTGGATGAGGTCTCAGATGTGCATCCTGCTGGGGTGTCTGCCACAGGGAGAAGACAGGCTCTCATTTGGTGCAGTTTGCAGTTATCTTTTCCTAGGTTGACCTTGTTGTGCTGTATTTCTCTACCTTTGGGTTTTCTTAGTCACTGAGAGAATTCAGTTCCATATCATGTTCAGATTCTGTTTTCTAGTGAGGACTAGTCAATTGTTTTATCTAGAACCATCCCTCCCTCCCACTCTATCACCAACTCTATTTCTCTCTACAGAAATGATCTTCAGCTAAAATCATCATGTGTCTACTTGTCTAATGTGTTTATCTCCTGCCCTTGCCTGGAAGCATGCTAACTCCACGAGGGGAAGACATGCACCTGGGTGTGTGGTGGCTGCTGCAGGATTCATGTGCATGTGCTGATCTGTAAGCATCGGATTTGTGAATGTCCCGTTATTAAGCACTTTGCTTCCCCAATTCTAAAATGAAACATTAACCTATACAGACTAGGTATGGATCTTTGAGAGCGGATGGAGCAAAAACTGTCATTTTCCATTTTTTGCATAAATGTTTTTGGACCCCCCCAAACCAGGCACTTTGTTACCAAGTCTCCAAAGTTATATTGACTGATTTTTGTTGCAGTAACTCTGTATTAATCATTTCACTTACTGTATGAAAAAGGGAGCTTACTTTTTAATTAGATTGTGATCATGGGAAAGCCTGGTGAATATCTTTACCTTTTAATCACTGAAAATTTATATGGAGCAGCAACCAGCTTTTAGAACTGGGTTCTGCTTTGAGACTGCTAATTCAATGCAGAGGTGGGACCCAGAGTGAGGAAAATAATATTTAAGTAGCTTTTCCCTAAGAGGCTTAAAGATTTGAATATTATTTATATTTAATGATTAAAGAGCTTCTGGCAAGCCAGCAATTGGATTTACTTCTATAAAAAATATATTAGGGCCACAATAGTGGCATGGGGCACTCACAGACTGGAAGCCAGCGCACCAGTGAGCCCTGAGCACAGTATTTGCTTGTTCCCCTTTGGCTAACCTTCACTGGCTGCATCCTTGGCAGCAGAGAGGCAGGCACTCACGGCCTCATAGGAGGCGCTCAGCCTGGTGTTTGGGTCCCTCTTTGGCTTTGGCGGAGGCTGTTTCCGTGGAGATGGGAGACCAGGGCTGTCATCCATGCTGAACACGGAGTGCAGTGATGGTGACCGGATGGACGGTTCAGCAAGAGCCTGGGCCAGGCTGTCCACCGCCATGGGGACAGGCACGGAGGAGAAGTGGATATGCCGGGGCGCACCTTGGTCTTCAGCTCTTAGGGGAAAGCAAAACACAAACAGTGGCAGAGCCCCCTGCGCCATTCAAGTGACATTTATGAGTCTGCTCCCCTGACACAGCAGGGTTCTTCGGCAGGGAGCCTTTCTTTCTCCCTGGCCTTGCTGAGGAGACCGCTGGGCAGCTCTCAGCCTCCTGCTCATCCAGGAAGAGCCACCCACCTCATCCAGGTCCTGATGGGCACTGGAGATGCTCGCACCACGGCTGCCTTTCAGCATTCTCCCAGGAACTCAATAGGACTTTCAGGGCTTCATATTTTCCATTAGCCATTCCCAGAATGAATTTTTCACACTCTGATTCTTAAGCAAATCAAAAAGCCAGAATTTCAATCTGAATGATAATTTCTGGGAAATCCATCTTAATAGAGAGTTACTGATGCAGCCAGTGCTGGAGTTCATCACCATTTCCCTCGGTAGGAGGAGGGGATGCTCCATGAAGAACTAAGCACCATTCAGTTTAGCATCCCCCCATTTCTCTCTCTTTCTTTCAAACCGTTTAAATCCCACCAGCAATTACTCATTATGTGCAGAGGTATCATTTTTTTCCCTGTGACTCTGGCCTGTCTCCTGGTGCCAAATGAACTGTGGGTATCCAACAAATGAGAGACAAATGATTCTTCACTTCATTTTATACCAGGCAAATAAATACAAAATCAAATTGAGAAATTGGGGCAACTTCAGTTCCAGCAGAGAAAATAATAAATATTATTCAGGAATTCATTGGAAATTAATAGTTATCTGGCTTTAAAAAAATGCCTTTCTGCCTTCACATGTGAGTATAATCATGTACAACTAACACGATGCCAGAACACTCATGTTAAAGGAGTTTCTGGGCATTGGTTTTATAATTACATCTTTCTGTGGCAGAACACCGAGGGACTGGAACCCACTGCTGTGCGGAGCTGGCCGCCCATGTAGAAAATGAAGTCGCTGAGGATGGGAGCAGGCCACTCACTGGATAATTTGTTTTCTCTGTAATGTTTAATTACAGTTTTCTGTACAAAGGGACTTATTTTTCAACATTTAATCACTGAGATCTTGGAAGCTAATTAGCAAAGACACATTGCCATTTCCACTTTAACAACAACAACAAAAAAATTCATTTGACACAGGCATCGATGGCAAGGGAGAGTCGTTTTCAGAGAGACATGTGAGATTTTCAAAGTCTTCTGGAAAAAAAACCCACACCATTTCTCCCTGGTGATGAATGGACAGGCAAAAGAACCTGAGTATCATCCTGCCTGGGAGTGGGCTTCATATACAGGTGTCTTGGTTTATTACGTTCACTATTTTTATGTTTTCAAAGAGGGGTCTCAGTTCTTTGGAGAGATTTCCAGAAGTTTCTATTCCCCTGCCTCATATCCACTACACCTGTGTAAACATGCTAAAAAGTCCTGCTACATGCTTCTATGACAAATGCAGATGCTCTGGAACTCTGTGTGGAGCCGAGGTCTTTAAGTGACAGAAACATGGTTGATGAAGCAATGATTACTTCATAGGACTGAACTAGCATGTGTAGTACTTAGCTCATGAAGGGACCACTCCGGAAAAGCAATTCTAAGTCTGCTGGGGAGTCTCATATAGCACAGCGGGCTGGCCTGTTCCTATAACCGGTCTCTGTTTGATTGAGCTTTGCTTTCCAGGCTGTTGGGAGCCTCCTGACACCTGGGAGCCCATCCCAGAGGTAATTAAGGTTATTATAAGCTGTCTTACCTTTTGGTTCCTTCCTCTTGCCTGTTCCTATGACAGGAAGCATGCCCTTCCTTCCGGAGCCGGTCATTCTCTCTGGCAATGTCAGATGCGTTCTGAATGACTAGGGCGTCATAGGTTTTCAGTGCCATGTCCTCTGTACTCTGCAAGAAACTCTGGATGGATGTGACCTCTTGCTGCTTGACATTCATTTTCTGGAGTAAGTGCTGGCGTGCCAGAAATCCCCTTATAACTTCACAACAGAACACAACACTAGGTCAGTGAACAGAGAGCTAAAGGGAAGAAAAATCTCAGACGTGCAAACACTGCAGATATAAAATGGGACACATTTGAATAAGAGTTTGCTAGAACATTCCAATTCCAAATTGGGAACTATTGTGATATTGATGTGAAATGTCCCCATAGGCTCCTGTATTTAAACACTTAGTAGCCCCCAGCTGGTGGAAGTATTTGGGAAGGCTATGGAACTCTTAGGAAGTAGAGCCTTATTGGAGAAAGTGATCCACTTAAATTACTTAAGACAGACCTTTAAGGCTTTATAACCCAGCCCCACCTCCATGGATGCAACAGGACTAGCCAGACTCTTGATCCTGCCGCCCTGTCTTCTCTGTCATTGTGAACTGTATCTCTCTGGAACTGTGAGCCAAAATAAACCCTGTCGCCGTTAAGTTGCCTTTGTCAGGGTATTTTATCAGAGCAATAGGAAAGTAACTAAGATAGAAAGGGTGCCATGACTCCATAATGATGGAGCTAAAGGCAACAATTGTTGACCTGAATGAGGTTTCTCATATAAAATTCTCAATAGAGCCCCTCCCATATACATTGGTAATGGGAGATGGAAATTGATGGGCTGGATTAAATCATAGGCTCCTACTGCTCCATTTTGGAATGTGCTAATTATCTTTCATGATCTTGCTTATTCTAGAAACATCTAAGGCTCCCCGTGTTAGTTTTTAAAATATCTCATGCATAATATTTCTATTATTTTTACTTAAAACACAGAGATTGGCACTGTCTTGTGAACTAGAGAGATTTTGCAGAAACAACAGGAAATATATCCTTCCTGCTACCCAGAAATGGAGGTCTAGGAAAAAAATGTGTAAAATTTGGAGAACAAGTAAAATACTCTGAAACCACTAATTGACCAGCAGGAATGTTACTGAAAATAAAAATCAAGGGCACAATGTAAAGATTTTACTGTCTCAGACCCTTATGCCATTTAATGTTGAAACAACTCCATCATATATATGGTTATATATCTACTGGTTACAGTGATAATGGAATTCTTTCGTTTCCTGTAAACACGACCAGGAATGGCAGAATGGGCTCAGATCCCTCTGTGCTGCTGCCAAGCTCCATTTCTGAAGCCTGCAGTCCTCGAGGAGTGATGTGTGGTCCTGGGGGTGGGGATGGAGAGGGAACAGATCAGCAATGGGGGGATGTCACACACAACTGTATTGTAATCAGTAGAAGAAAGAACTAATAATTAGCACAGGGTGGAAATGGAGCAGGCTGCCTTCTGAGGAAAGAGCTGGCTTTCATCCCAAGTGTGGGAAAGACTGGCGTAAAGGCCAGTCCTGGCAGATTCCAGGGGCTGGTGCTGGTTGTGGACGTCTGACATGAGCCTTTCCATGCTGCAGTGCTGTCGGTTTCAGCTCTAAGTTTCTCCTAATAAAGGATGTTGTGGGTCAGCGAAGATGCATTGTTTCATGGAAAAGCACTGTGTCGTTACAGTGACTCTTTATTCTGGGCTTTGAAGAATGTGGCTATGTGGCTATATATGCTCTAAAATCAGGTCATGCCTGTAAAGTAATACATGTAGGTTATGTAAGAGATGGTGGAAGATGAATACATCTTGATCCAATTAGAGATTCAAAGGAAAATAATAGGAAGGTATCCAATATCCATAGGCTCTTTTCCCCCTCCAGATGGCAATGTTAAATGCTGAGTTACTTTGAAATACAGTTTCATTAAGTGCATTGTAAGACAGTCTTATTGAACTATCTATACAAAAACTAAGCTGGGTGTGGCAGACACCTTTAGTCCCAGCAGTTGGGAGGCAGAGGAGGACAGATCTCTATGAGATCAAGGCTAGCCTGGTCTCTGTAGTAAATTCCAGGTCAGCTGGGGCTACAGAGAGACAAAGCAGATCAACAAGTAAACAAAACAAAACCTAAACAATGAAAGTTAGGTCAGACTTTCAGAGACATAAAATACGGAATAAGGCAAAGATGTATTAAGCATGTGATGGGCACACACACTGGATGAAAATGAAGATCTTATCTTGTCTGCCCACCTACTCTGTCTTGTCATAATGAGCAACAGCAATAAAATCAACTGAGGCGTTGACTTTTGTAGGATGCATATTCAAGATTTAAGCTCCTGCAATAAACGGAAGATTAACACAGACCATCTGCCAGACATCCTCTGATGGCCACTGCAGACTGATGGGAGGCATGCTCACTCTGGGAACCTGTTGACTCACATGCAGATGACTCTGTTTCCTCATGTTTCCTTACGTTTTTCATTGGCAGCTTTCTAAAGTATGCTAACAAAGTCTACCAGTTGTCCAAAGTCAGTAGTTCAAGGACAATAAAATTCAGCTTGCCAGAAATGAAGAATGTTATTTTTTTTTTTCAAAGTTTCAAAGTCTGCCTCAGTGACAGCAGTCCTGCTGACTGGACTGTTTCCTTCATAGTTGTCATTTAAGCTTTACTTGGTCAGTCTAGAGAAGATAGGCAATGCATAGTCACAGAGAAAATTTCTATCAGGGAAAATCAGAAATTATAGTGATTCAATTTAAAACTAAAAGTTGCAACTTTTTTCTTCAAATATTTGGTAACCAAAAAATGGAATTTAAAAAAAATGTCTACCGATTATATACATTCTGAGTAAATTTAATATCAACAAAAATGTTGAGGCAACTATCTTAAGAGATGTGAAAAACAGAAACCAGCGCCTAATACTTCACATTTAAAAGCCTGTGATTCTAAAGTGCTTTTTTATGTCCATTATTCCATTTATGCAAAATGCAATTATGCTTTTTAGTCCCAATGTCATTTTCAAAGCCATTCTCAACTTTTATCTTCAGATAAAAAGTGAGCGGGCTGAGCTCACTTATTCCTCCTACTCCAGGTAGGTTATGTGCAGCAAGTTATTCTGTGTAGCTAACTAAGAGAGAAACTCCTAGTGGGTGCCCTGTGGAAGATGGGGCACAGGTTCCTCTGATTATATTTAAGGCAATTCTCTGGGGGCTTTTAGGTACCCTGTTCTATTCACGCACAGCATTATATTACATGGGGCTCTTCCTGTCTCAGTGTCAGCTGTGTCTGCAAAACCAAGTGTAGATCCAGTAAGTGTGGGATGGTGCTGAAGCTGAACTATTAAGGAGCCTCAGGTAAGGCACGGAGTACAGGTGCTCATTTGTCACCTTGGGCTGGGACATGGTGAGGTCCCAACAGTCCTGGCCAGCATCTCTGTTGCTGGGATGTAGTATGAAGTTACAGGGACCAGTTTATCTTAAGTCAGAGAGAAGAGAAATTTGGAGCTCCTCACCCAAAGCTTCTTCTGCTCCAGGCCAGTGAGAGTGGCTTTAAGAGACCAGCCAAGGAGCTTGCTATATATCTTTTGGAATTGGGTGGACATAGAAGAATGCTGAACTTCAAAGTCAAAGCTGTGTTTAGCTGGAAGGGCTATTCCTATGGCGGTGTCTGGCCAGTCTTTATCTTGAGGGTAGGGTAATTTTCAAGTAAGAGATCTCTGCTGGGAGAAGAAGGGCTGAAGGTGACCAGGAGCTGCAAATCAGTGATAAGGGGATGACCCCAGAAGTGCTGACAGTGAGCACAGGGCATCAGGGAAGTGTCCAGCCTATGCAAAGTCTACTAGTCTTTCCTAGCCAGGGAGACCAGTGCTGGGTCAATATACCTGCCACAGTCCTGTCTGTCTTCTTCCTCCTCTTCTTTCTTTTGCCTTTTGGTCCTCTAAGACCCAGAGGTACCTGAGCACACAGGAGTCAGGACCACACACTCTCTCATGGACATTTGTAGGAAGAGACCTGAACTGGCCAAAAGGGATGCTTTGGCTTGGAATAAGGTTCTGAACTCTGGTCAAGATTTCAACCAACCATGTTAAATTCTGACATGGCTGATTAAGACCTTTTAGCATTGGTGACTAAGGGGACCCAGTGGAAATCGATCACAGGGTCACAGCCAAGCAAGACCCACATAAGAACAGGTGCTCTAAATCATCATCTTAGAAAGTTTCTGTGTTAGGGTAAGTTTCAAATACACCAAGACCTAAGCTCACTATGGTACACCAAAAACTGATACATTGATAAATGTTTTCCTCTGTTATTTTTTCACAGGGAATTAAACTAATGTGTGCATTTAAAAATATTTTATTTTTATTTGCATGCGTGTGTATATGTGCATGTGTGTGTGCATGTATGTGTGCACCTGCACATATATCCAGATGCCTGTAGAGTCCAAAAGAAGGCATCACTTTTTATGGCGCTGGAGCTATGGGTGGTTATGAGCTGCCTTGTATGGATTCGGGGAACTGAACTTGGGTCTCTGTAAGAATAGTACTCAGCTAAGAAGACTCAGTCACTGAGTCAGCCCACCCATTGATCACACTCAAAGAATGTTTAAAGGGGCCTGAAAAAGCACAAGGACAGGAGTATGGACATCTGGCACCCACTCAAAAAAGCTAAGTGTGGTCATGCACATCTGTAACCCCAGTGCTGAGGAATAATGGGGTGCCAGAGATGGGTGGGCCCTAGGGTCTTCCTGGCCAGTCAGCGTATCCAGTTAGTTGAACTCCATGCTCAATGAGAGACCCCATATCAAAAAATAAGATGCAGACCAATAGAGGAAGACATTTGGCATTGACCCCTGCTTTCAGGGCATGAAAGGGTGAGCACAGCCTCTCATACCAATGAACATATACACAGGCATACACCACGCACGCGCGCGAGCACACACACACACACACGCACGCACGCACATATACACACACCAAACACATACACAAACACACACAAAGGGCCCGTTTTTTAATGTACCAGGCATATCCATTTTATGTGAGGCATGGTTGTTGTTTTCTTAAATACATGTTTTAAAATATTCATTTGGATTTTGACAGAAAACAAATCCAAAATGGACTCTTTCAAAGTTATAATGCAATAGATGTAATGGCTATAAAAGAAATCACATCAAATGTGATTCATCATCACTCTGTAAAGGAAAATGAAATCAAGAGTTTTTCCTAGTCATAAGTAGAGTTACAGAAAATGCTGCTGATTGGCTGGTTCCAGTGACTCAGAACCTCCAAGACCAGAGTACCCCACTGGGTACCACAGGGATTCACAGTAATGCTGCAATGAATGTAAGCAGGGATCTTAGAGCAGATTTAAAGCCACAATCTTACTGCCCTGCACTTCCTAAAGGAAACATATCTGAAGATAAAGATTGCATAAACAATAAGGCCTGTCTATTTCCTCCTCCAATTTGTGATTTAGGTGAAACAAATGTGATATGTAATTTAATCTAGCATCTAGCCAGTAAGCTAGAAGAGGTCTACAAGCAGGGACGGAGGAACATACATAGTAAATTCGGTCACAAAGTTTCACCAACACCCCATGATTTATCTTGATATAGCTTTTGGGAGTGAATTGGGAGGCCCACTGTGATGCTGGCCCCACTGTCATTTACACTTAGAGGTGATATTTAAAGTGACATCTCAAAGACAGTCTGAATGTTTGCATGTGTGAATACCTTTCTGGCAGGTTACAATCTTTCTCTGTAGCTGGAGACACAGGTCACTGAGTTGGTCGGAGTGCCAGTACTTGAGGAACACTTTTCGGACTCCCATCTACAAAGTAAGCACCATGGTCACATGTTACAGTAAGAAGATGTCAGATGGATGATGGGAAAATAGTCAGACAGGAGATTTTACTGGTAGAAGACCGGAAGGAGCGAAATTAATGTTATGAAATTAACTAAGATACATCTCTCTTATTTTCTAACACTGTTGTGTTTTATTTCATCAAAAGCAAAAAGGTTGTTTTTTTTTTTTTTTTTTTTCTGGCACACTGTTCTGTGTACTCATTGTCACCAGCATGTGAAAGCATCCAAACACTGCGGACTCAGTGGCTACACCAAGGAGTTGGCCTTCACTCTACCTGCAGCTAGCACCACCCTTGCTGAGCCCCTCATGGCAGATCCTCCTCCTCACCTCTCAGCGCTGGCTTTCATATTCTTACTCCTCCCTGCACACAGGAACCCAAACTGGCAAAGTGGACAGGGTTAAACATGTATGGCACGCACTGTTGTCTCTCTACAGCTCTTTTCCCTCAACATGGTATATTACTATACATGGAATGTTTACGCTTCTGATGTTACTGGACTTCAATACAAGAGAAAAAAAGTCTCCAGAAAAGGCATCTCCAAGTACTAGTCTTATAGATGTTTCCATAAACAGGAGCTGTGATAATACTTCTTTAGAATTATTTTTATAAAAGAAATCCAACCTGACATCAAGTAACATCTGTGGAAAACTCTGAGGGCATCTGAGCTTATCTAAATGTATAACCACTGGCCAAGACAGTTGACCAAGAAAACTCCCCAGAACCAGAATGGAAAGCTACAGTCACTAGCTTTTTAAATAATGTTATTGTATGCTGTGTTTCTTTCCTAAAATCCAGAGCAGTGATGTACCTGAGGAATGTTCCTCATAAAGCAAGTGTTCCCAGGCTCTTAGGGGAACAGGTGGGAGTAGCTGTCTTAGTGAGAAGTACAGAGGAAGCTTGGAATGCTGTCCTGCCATGTAAAGGAAAAATACTGCCCACAACAACCTTCATAATCATGCCCCTGGCACTTAAGACAACAACCATTATCATGAGAAGAAGACTAAAGGATGTGCTTCCAAGCATGGGCAGCGGACATTAAAGTGACACACCCCACGGTCTGTACCATACATCACAGTGACAGGCTGGTGCCTATGTCCACACCATTAGGTACTGGAAGGGTTTATAGGCCATGCTCATCTTCTGAATGCTTGGTCAGAGGTGTTTATAAACCTCTCCACAGGCAAGCCAAGTTACTGTAAACATAGTGGTCACTTCCCCTGAAGTCTGTGGCCATTGCCAGGATGAGGCCATTCTGCAGAGAGTGTGGCCCAGAGCTTGCATCCTTCCAACTGGACTGATTAGGAAGATCAGTGTGTTGGGCTCTCGGCTCCCTTCCTAACAGCCCTCTCATTGAAGCTGTGAACTCTCATTTGGCCTTCTCTGAGATGGCTGGAATTGGAGACAGTCACACAGGGAGGTAGTAGCTACTGAGCCTTGTCATTTATTTTTCCTCCTTGTAATGCAATTCTCTCTCCCTCGTCATATTCCATAATTCATGGTCTTTTCATCCTCCTAACTGCTGACTTATTTTGGCAGTGGAGGGAAGAACACTTGGCCCTGTGTTCTGCAGAATGAATCTGTAAGAGAGGCACGGAAGAGGAGGGGCATTCCACTTCTTTCTGCATCATGATTTCGGGGACCTAATTCTTGGTTAGGGGGACAAATTTTAAACAAAATCCACACAATCCTGGGTTCTAACACTGAACTCCCAAACAACATGGTTTGGGAGGAAAAAGAAATCCCGGGGAACCTCATGTATGGAATCAGAAAAACCTGAAGAAGACATTGGAAGGAATCAGGGGAAGGAAATTCTAGCTGCACTGCCTTCATTTAACAGAGATCCTGGGTGGGAAGGCAGTTAGCAACGAAGCAGGCCTCTCATGGCGACATTTCCAACAGTCATTCAAAGCACCAAAATAAATTTATCTAGAACATTGTGCTAGGTTTTGGGAGACAAGCAGGTGGGTCCTTGTTCTCAGGAAGTTCATAGTTTCCTAGGGAAGGTCAGTAGTGAGAAAATTATGGCAAAAGTCCACACTCTGGGCAATGATAGAATTATGTCAAAGAGCACAGACTCAGGAGGAGTAATCAAGAAACTATCAGTAAGGATCCTTGCTTTCTAAGCCATCTGACATTGAGGGATAAGCAGAAAATCTCCAGGGCATCTCCCAAGGGCAGGAGAAGATGACTAGGGAGAAACTGTCACGTTCATGGAAGGCCCCAAGAGGTACAGCTCTGTGGATCAAGGAGGGGAAGAAGTCTCCACGGAAGAGGTACAGCACCATGAAAAGTATGTCAGCAAATCCTGGGCATTTTCCTTATGAGCAGTTTGGATATGTTGGAGGAACAGAGAATCAAGTCTAAATTTTATTGAAGTAGTGTTGGAAATTCAGGTTGAATCTTACCAAGTTCCTTCTGAAAACTATCTGGACAATGGATTGTTTTGCTAAGCTTTGGGAAGATGTGGACAAGCAAATGATGGACTGTTTGGGCTTGGAAATGTTCTACAGCTGCTGCGAGTCTGTTGGCCAACTCTCATTCGCTCTTTACGATTGTGGTCTGCACTTGTTTCCATGAGCAGATCTGACCTTCGCTGTTCTACTTCTTGCGAGGCTTCAATGCCCTCCATTTGGGTCCGAGAGAATAATTCTTCATTTCTTTTATTAAAGGTCACCCTGTACCTTCTGCTAGATACGGTTACATCTGAAGAGCAGGGACTAATAGTCTTAAAATGCACAGTGGAACAGATAGGGAAGGGGAGGATCAATTCAATTTGATTAAGGTCAAACAAAAGAAAAATAGATGAAGAACTGTGGGGGTTTTGTATAAAGTGAGTCATGAGATAGCTGCCAGTATCTTCAGTGGTGAAAATAAGTCACGAGAGAAACTGAAATCCTAAGCCAGAATCTGGCATCTTTCAGCAACCCAGCCTAGTCACGGAACCCAGGAGGTGATGGAATAAATAACAGAGGGAGTAAAACAAAAAAGATAAGAGGATTGAAAACGGTCCAACACTGGTGTCGCCACAGGCGGGGGATCAAGGATTCAACTGACCCATTCTCCTCTAAGCAAGTGAGAGTGCGTAACAGAGGTTTTTCAGGGAATCACTTTGGGTTTGGATAAAGATGCTAAGTGGGTGAAATGGATTCTTCTCACTGTTTTAGAGATTTCGTGGAACACACGGTGGATGACTGAGAAGGACACTGCAGGATCCCAGGGAAGATCTGCAGGGCGGGTGAGAGCAGCTATGGGAAAAAGAGATCTTATGCAGCCCTGGGCTGAGACTGGGACAAGGAAGGGAGAGCAGGTAACTGAGCTCAGGTGTGAGGAGGGAAAGGAATTCTGGGTAGCTGGATGCATGTAGGGATAGGGGTTGGAAGGGCAGTCCTGCTCCCAGAGTTCCTGTCGGTCAGTAACTGGAACAGCCGAGCCTGTGTGAATGTACCCTGATGAAGTGGGACCACAAACTGTGATTGTGACAGGGGCTTCCAGGCCCCTGAGCCACTGGGAGGGGAAAAAAGTCTGATTTCTCATTAGTAGCTCATGAAGATGGGGCTAAGATCATTGTGAAATGGCTTGGATTTTACTTTCATTATATTCAGACAATTTTTTAAAAACTGTAACCAATGGGTGATGTAGTGGGCACTGTTTTGTCAAGTATAAGGCATACTCTGTAGGTATCCAATGGTCTGTGTATTTTGCATTATTTCATCAACTACTGGGGCATATTGTATAGGTTCCCAATGAATGATGCACATTATTTAGTGGTATAGAATTGATTCCTGCTCTTATGGAGTTTCAACATTTGTCTGATTTGGATGGTCTTTTTGAATTTTCATTTGAAAATTTAATGCATAAAACTGTCCATTCATATGAGTAACATGTGACATCATAGGGTACCACCTGCCATTTGGGTACACGGACACATTGTGTAGCATTGCTATCAAGATGAACATTCTTATCTTCCAGAACACTGAGTACTTCTTGTGGAAAACACCCCCAAACCCTTTCTTCCAACCTAACAAAGATCACTATGTATAGCTACTCTACTGCGTAACAGAACATCAGAATTTATTTCTCCTATTTTTTTATCTCTAAAAGATGCCAATGTTTCTTCTCTCCTAAAAGATCAAAATGATCAGGTCACTGGCATTTTGAGGTACTCTTCAGAATTTAGCCCTCTAAATGATCAGGTCACTGGCATTTTGAGGTACTCTTCAGAATTTAGCCCTCTACTTTTCCTGACTCGAGAGGTTAGCAAGGACACAAGTCTGAGACTCCAGCAGGAAAACCCAGTCAAAATTCCCTGAATCCCCAAAGCCAAAAATTTACATCACCAGTCAATGACACTGACTGAGGACAAACTGTCACCACTGCTGGTTTAATACTATGGAATGACTGCTGTTATGGTGTGCAATACTGAACTCATGTTAAGACTCACTGGAATTCAGTCCAAGGGCTCAGCTCACTTACACAATTGATTTGGCGACATTCTCTCCTGAAAGGCTGTTTCTCATTAACTAGGGACAAGAAGAGCTTGGAGCCCCTTCTTTTGCGCTCTGGAGGCACAGTGTTCTTATCTGAGACTAAAATGCTCATGTCACTCCGACCTCTGTAAAAGCAAGCCATCTGTGAGTCACAGTTATCAGGATGTTCCTTAGAAAAACATTAGGATATTTTTGTTTTGAAGTGACAGATTTTAAAGGATTGAACAAAATTGCCATTGATGACTTCCAAAGCTCCAATTATTGCTCCAGTTCTTGGGTACTTTTTAAAGAGGTGTGGTCCGTGGAGGCAGACAAACATAGGAATGCCGATAGGGTGCAGGTGGCACAGGGGCTGTATTGTACAGAGCTAACAAGGGATCCTGTGAACCACTACTCTTTCCTGGAGGAGAGGTTTTAGGATTGCTGTGTGTTTCTGGCAGCACCTTTGAAATAGACCTCATAAAGGAAAAATAGATAGCTGTTATCCCTTGGACACATATTTTTCTCTGCCTTTATGAGATTGAGAAAAATGAATGTGGAGATCAGTTTACATACGGACAGCATAGAAACCACTGAACCCTGCATTTGTAGTGTCCACGGATTCCCTTGGATCTGGAGAAGACACCTCTATGGTCAGCATCCAGAGTGTGAGTTAATGTAGTCTATTCAATCACATAGTGACTGCCTTTCTGGTAGGCAAGTTAAAGAAGAAAGCAAGTGCCATGGCTCTGACCAAGGAAGGGTAGGTATGCCAATTCAAAGGCTGTGCTAAGGAGTTTGGTTACGTATGGGTGATATAGAAAAATGATATGAGTTGTCTTGAAATGAAGGTCTGAGGGAAAAAAATGTTCAACCCCTGCCAGAGGGGAGCAATACGGAGTCACTGCCCACAGAGTAAAAGATGGACGGCCCACAAACCATGCATTCAGCCTGTAAGTTGCCTAGATGAACCTTTCAAATGCACACAGTGCAGGAGAGGAAGAGACAGACGACAAGCAGATATAAGTTGGAGGCAGAGAGGCAATTAGTCTGGTCTTTCTAAGCTCTAGAGTAAAATCTACTTATCTTTTTCAAATTGAACAACTGTCTTAAGTTGCAATATGGACACCCCTCTCCTGAGTGCCTTCTTGAAATGTGGGTTCTGATTCAACAGGTTGGGACGGGAACTGTAATCTCTTTTTCTGTCAGCTGAAGGCTGCGTGATATTGATATCGGTCTGCTGACTATATGCTGCACAGGTTGATTGATGGGTTGAGTCCAGGCCTGCAGCCTCATTGTCTAAAGTTTGCACAGATTTCTGTGTTTTAGGCATTTGTCTTCTATGCTTTCCTCTTCCGCAAATGAGTTCACATCTGTACCTTGCTGAATGAGAGGACAATTTTATCGGGTGTCCCTGAGATATGTACAAGCACGATTTTCCACACACAATTTTCCCTCTGTCCTCACAGGCTATTTCTTTTCCAGGTTAGAAGACATGCCATTAAGAACTTACTCCCAAGAACCACAAGAGTTAGCCAAACTGTTGTATACCTTTTCCTTTAGGTCTATTTAATGGACACTAGTTAGAACAGTTCAGGTTTTTTAAAGAAATCACTCCCCTAAAATAAATATTACTTATTTCAAGTCTGTTTAAACTGATCATTTTTATAAAATGCATCTAATGTGATTCAAAAAACAAAGAGAGTGTACCTCACATTCCAAGGCCACCCTTCCTGGTATGAGTGGCCAAGACCAAATTCTCTGCCTGACTCTGTCTTCTTTCTCAACCTGCTTTTGGAGTCACCTTGAACACTCCCTCTGATCTATTCATCTCTCAGAAACTTTGATGGCTCCATGTAGCCTATACACTAACATGCAAGCTCTTGGATTTAGCCTTCAAAGCCTCCTGTTACACGATTAGTTCTCTCTGAAAGTGAACCCTTTTTCCTCCTGAGAAAGAGAGCTATTTACTGTCATTTCAACTTCCTGCTCATTCCTTTGGAGCAGAAAACTGATGTGAGAAATCCTCCTATACCAGCAGGGCGGAAGTGATGCTGAGACACAGAGTCCTCACTGAACAATGCAATGCTATGTCAGTGTTGTGTTAGATACTATCTCCGCTTCTAAGTTCATAATTATTGGAAAGTGTTACTGATATAGATTAAATTTTAAGGAGACATAACTTATTGAGAATGCTAGTTTCTTTACTTCACACAAAACACTTGATTTTCATTATTGCTAGTCAGAATCAACCTTTACAATGTTTGATTTCCCCTGATGTAAAACTATACACTATTTTAGTATGTACTTTCTACTTCATCACAGCATACAAAATTCAGTTGCATTAAAAACAGTCATCTTCTTTCTCTAAGACGTTAACATTCTAGAAAGCTTCCTGGTGTCTTTTAAAAGACCCTAGCAATGTCAGTTTGCTCCTAGCCTAAATGTACCGCTTCTTGATGCCGACACAAACAATATGAACTTTCTTTCCTGTGTTCTGATGTCTGTAAAGTCTTCCCATTGGACTTGTTTTCCTTCCTGCAGATTGGAGAATGTCACTGTGCTCCTGCAAAGCACAGTTCTTTCTATTTTTTACTGTGCAAAGCAGTTGCTGTGCCTTCCAGGTCACCTCTTTCTAACAGAAGTATCATCTAAAACCCAGCATTTCCTTGTGTGCCCTGAACAGTCCACTGCCCATGGCAGCCCTTTCCAGCTCTCTTTTCATCAAAGCATACAAGTAGCTTACCCTTACATCTTCCCCAGGATTCTTGGTCCTACATTTATAGGCATCATCCTACCATTTCTTTTGTCCTATACACACATGCATCCATCCATTCACTCCTTTGTTCATTTATAAATCAAATATTTGCAAGGTTGTGCCTGATGATAGGCCTTGGGACCACTGGGTAAGTAGGGCATGTCTTATAATTTCTAGAAGCTCAGACAAGTAACTACTGATCTAAGAGTCCTTCTCTGTAGGACAAATTAATGTTCTCTTCCTTGTTGCTTTGCTTGGCTACTTCCAACAATGACCATTACTTTTCATGGTCATGAACAATGACCATTACTTTTCATATATTTATATATGTATATATAAATATTTCAACATGTTACATTCTCACAGTAGTTTTGAAAAATCTACTAAATGGAAATGTTTTAATGTTCAGTCTGGGTCTGAATGTCTGTACTTTTAAATGTCCTCAAAGATAAATTTATACTAAAATACAAGTTCTCTTTGTTATAAATAGATGATTCTTGAAATTTAACTTCAACACAGAAAAGATAATTACAGCCACATGCATCTAATAGAATACTGTATCTTCTAGTAGCTGAAGAAGGTGGTTTGGCTTGAATTACATGTAATTATAGGTTAGGAAAAATTAATTATTCTCACCTAGAACAGAATGGCCTGCACAGCAGGCATGGATGAATAAAACCGCTATTTTGAGCTCATTGGTGAATTAGTCACTGCGGGATCCTATACATTATTTCATTATAAAAATCATATCAATATGGCCAAGAGTGCTGAAAAAAATTCCTGTTCCTAAAGACCTGCATTGTCAATAGTCCATCAAGGCCACACCCAAAGAGGCTGATTTGCCTTAAAATGACAGAGGACAACACATAGGATTAAGTTCATTTACAGAGCACTTTTAATCCTTTTTTCCTTCCAATCAAAGGCCTATGTGATATGGACAGGAGTTACTTCCTGCATGGGAGGTGAGGAATGATGGACAAGACGGGCTGGGCTGTCGCCGCAGCAGCTGCTGTCAGTGGGCTCTGCGCGAGCTCGCGTGAGCCCGGCTCCTCTGCACCTGCCATGCTTTGTTTTGGTGCTCACTTCATTTCTAAAAATATGAGCATCCTTGGCACTGCTTCCTGGCACCGGATCTTATACCGTTCACCACAATTTTAGACATTTGAAACTACTTATATCCCTTTCTGATGGCCTCAAAGCTTGTCAGGTCATTCCCGCATCGTGACTTTTTTGTTGAACTGTGTCCTGTTTACAGTCTTGTCCATCTTTTGGAACCTCACATATGATTTTTGCACCCAGGTTATACTTGCTAAGAAGGACCCAGGTATATTTCTGATCCACATTAATATTTTTATATTTAACGAGTGTCCACTTTTAACACTGGTCAAGTTTCAAAAGTATGTTTGCTGATGGCTGTGGAGGGTTCCCCTCAGCTCCGTGTTTTCTTACCTGCCTCCTCTTTCTAGCCAGTATAGCCTGCTGGACTATGACAGACAGAAGTTAGTTTGCTAACTGATTTCCCAGCCACCTTGTTTAGATAAAACATGTGCAACACATAAATCATACGGCATCACTAGCTCCCCTGAGGCTCATCAGCTGCTCTTCCTGGATCCTGGAGTAGGGCACTTAGACTCCCAGGACCCTTACTCCTGCCAGCACAACTTCTCAGTGTGGTGTGTGTGACCCCACTGGGTAAAACCGGTTTTGCACAGGGTAGAACTCCAAGCATTTTGTGAGAAGTTTCATGGTGTATAACTGCTGCTCAGAAATGCTTGTGGGTCAATGACGAGTTAAGAGCCATGTGCTGCCAGTTGAAAGGATACACACCACATTAATAGCAAAGGTATTTTTGTCTTCCCAGTCTTCAGTGTTTCAGAAATTTTATCACTAATTTTCCTCCAAGGCTGGGAAATTAATGAGAAAGCAAAGGTTAAAATGCACAGCCCAGCCCCTGCATCGCCCCTCCCTGCTGGCTGTCAGGGTTTCTGCTGTCTTGTAACATTGCCAGTTCTATGTGCCCACCTTCACTCAGTCTTAGTACAAACTCTCCCCTGGCCCTTCTTCTCTGCCACATCACACTGCTGGGTCCTTCTCACCCCTTGGATCTCAGTGCCCATCTCAGCTGCATCCCCTTTGATCTGCTGTCACGGTGTACTCCCTGCCTCTCAGTGTGGATCCTAATCAGTGTTTGTTTCTTGATCCATGACACTTTCTCCCCTAGTAGATTGTAAGACATCACACTTGTCATATATAACTTCAGGAACAGGGAAGTCAAATGACCTGTAAATCTGAGGGAGTAAAAATGTGGCTTCCAAGCTCTGAAAACAGATCAGGCACAGGCACAGACAGTTTTTATTTAACCATTGTTTAGATATTTGTGTTATTCTGAGCCATTTGTCTACAGGGATGTAACTCTGAGACTCACACAGGAAACACATGGGAAACAGGTGTGCTCTCTCTTTATGAAGTTCAGATGACAAAAGAGAAAAACGTGGTCTGATCAAACATACAAAGTATTACTTTTTAAATCTGAGTGAGGGCATGCCAGATCTAGGGGTAAATTTACAGAGTTTCTCTCTGCCTTGAGGGACATGCCTCAAAGAACGGGATTGACACAGATGAAGCCAATAGAGTCAACTACTTTCCAACCAATCAGTGACTTGAGGGGGAGGGTCTAGTGGGAAAGCAGTGAAAGCTGGGTAGGAGATGCAAGCAGGGCACCAGGGCCTCCATCTTGGGTGCATGTGCCAGAGATCCACTGGACTTCTGATCAGAATGCTGGCTTCCCCATACAAAATTCCTATCTCTTTCCCTATGGATGAATCCTTTGTAAGTAACCTTGAATAAACTGGTTTCTCCATTGGAAAGCATTCTCCGTTCACTCAATCAGTTCAAACCTGGGGGGTGGGGCTGACGTTCACTCAGTCAGTTCAAACCTGGGGGGTGGGGCTGACGTTCACTCAGTCAGTTCAAACCTAGGGGGTGGGGCTGACGTTCACTCAGTCAGTTCAAACCTGGGGGGTGGGGCTGACGTTCACTCAGTCAGTTCAAACCTAGGGGGTGGGGCTGACGTTCACTCAGTCAGTTCAAACCTAGGGGGTGGGGCTGACGTTCACTCAGTCAGTTCAAACCTAGGGGGTGGGGCTGACGTTCACTCAGTCAGTTCAAACCTAGGGGGTGGGGCTGCCGTCCACCCAGGCAGTTCAAACCTGGGGGGTGGGGCTGCCGTTCACTCAGTCAGTTCAAACCTAGGGGGTGGGGCTGACGTTCACTCAGTCAGTTCAAACCTGGGGGGTGGGGCTGACGTTCACTCAGTCAGTTCAAACCTAGGGGGTGGGGCTGACGTTCACTCAGTCAGTTCAAACCTAGGGGGTGGGGCTGACGTTCACTCAGTCAGTTCAAACCTAGGGGGTGGGGCTGACGTTCACTCAGTCAGTTCAAACCTAGGGGGTGGGGCTGACGTTCACTCAGTCAGTTCAAACCTGGGGGGTGGGGCTGACGTTCACTCAGTCAGTTCAAACCTAGGGGGTGGGGCTGACGTTCACTCAGTCAGTTCAAACCTAGGGGGTGGGGCTGACGTTCACTCAGTCAGTTCAAACCTGGGGGGTGGGGCTGACGTTCACTCAGTCAGTTCAAACCTAGGGGGTGGGGCTGACGTTCACTCAGTCAGTTCAAACCTAGGGGGTGGGGCTGACGTTCACTCAGTCAGTTCAAACCTAGGGGGTGGGGCTGACGTTCACTCAGTCAGTTCAAACCTAGGGGGTGGGGCTGACGTTCACTCAGTCAGTTCAAACCTAGGGGGTGGGGCTGACGTTCACTCAGTCAGTTCAAACCTTGGGGGGGGGGCTGACGTTCACTCAGTCAGTTCAAACCTAGGGGGTGGGGCTGACGTTCACTCAGTCAGTTCAAACCTGGGGGGTGGGGCTGACGTTCACTCAGTCAGTTCAAACCTGGGGGGTGGGGCTGACGTTCACTCAGTCAGTTCAAACCTAGGGGGTGGGGCTGACGTTCACTCAGTCAGTTCAAACCTAGGGGGTGGGGCTGACGTTCACTCAGTCAGTTCAAACCTAGGGGGTGGGGCTGACGTTCACTCAGTCAGTTCAAACCTAGGGGGTGGGGCTGACG
This sequence comes from Eospalax fontanierii, assembly GCA_035773235.1. Lineage (NCBI taxonomy): Eukaryota > Metazoa > Chordata > Mammalia > Rodentia > Spalacidae > Eospalax > Eospalax fontanierii. The sequence goes on from CM069524.1 coordinate 44,020,523, forward strand.
TTCACTCAGTCAGTTCAAACCTAGGGGGTGGGGCTGACGTTCACTCAGTCAGTTCAAACCTGGGGGGTGGGGCTGACGTTCACTCAGTCAGTTCAAACCTAGGGGGTGGGGCTGACGTTCACTCAGTCAGTTCAAACCTGGGGGGTGGGGCTGACGTTCACTCAGTCAGTTCAAACCTGGGGGGTGGGGCTGACGTTCACTCAGTCAGTTCAAACCTGGGGGGTGGGGCTGAACCCCACACCTACTGCAAGAGGAGAATTCTTAAGACACTAGATCTTGCAATGGTTTTTCTTAAAAAGTTCACTCCTGGGCAGTTTGTGTAGATCTTCTTTCCTAATTCATTTTTAGGTTTTTAAAAATCAAGAACACGTATTATAACAAATTATTGGTTTCTCTATGTACAGTGTGTGGCTTTATAACAAAATATTGGTTTCTATAAGTACAATATGTATCTGTGTATAAATATTCAGGAACTAAGAAAGGAGGACAGGAAATTTAAGTGTGAAACCTAGTGCTTTCAGCGAGCATGCTTTTTAGCAGCTTAAAGCCCCAATGTTGACTTTTTCAACACTGATAATTCCAGAGAAAGAGAACAAGAGAAGAGAGTCAGTTTATGGGCTATTTTCTAGCTTGTAGTAACAGGTGATTTATGAAGTGCCCCTGGAGTAATAAAATAAAGGTTATACACCATTAATTTATTGTACTAATAAGAGCCAAGAGCCCTGATAGAACTACCTTATCTGAGAAGAAGTTAGAAGAAAGAAAGGGGGTGGTTAAAACTTTAGCAGTTTTCGGCTCTGACTTTTATTATCTTTTCTCTACTGTGCTATTTTAGATTAATGAAGTAATAAATCCTTCATCCAGTTGATTTTATTTAATGTTATGGTGAAATGTTCATCGTGCAATTCTCAGCAGTGCAAGTACGAATCTTTTAAACATCATATATTTCTCAGACACAAAATGAGATTTAGGCCATTCAATGAAAGTTACAGTAAGAAGACAACGACAGAGGAAATGATGGCTGTAGATGCTCTTTGCTGGGCTTAGTGAAGAAACACAAATGGAAGAGTGCATTTCAGTAAGATTCAGGGGTTTCCTAGATGAGTGGAGCTCTCAGACCTCATCAGAGAAGAGTCTTTGTACAGTTGGTGGCAGTTAATACTGAAACTCAGAACTGGTTAAATAGAGAGAGCAGGTGACTGTGGGGGATGCAGGCACAGTGGGGCGTCTGTGTCCACGCCCCTCCAGCAAGGCTCAGGGAGCATCGTGGAAGAGGGGGTGGAAAGATTTTAAGAGCCAGGGGTTGGAGAGGACTGCTGCACTTGTGAACTCACAGCAGCAGTGGGGGTCTGCACAAGATCAAGCCAGTCGACATTCAGCACGGAATGGGACGGACTCATGAGCTCCCAACTGTAATTGAGAAGATACTGACAATTGCTTCTAGGGGACGGAGAGTCAAGTTTTTTAAGGCTGTGGCCCCTGGTAGGCCCACTGTGTGCCAGTGGGTGTCCTGCACCCAAGTCTATGGACAGTTAAAATTGGAATCAGTGGGCTGTAAAGAAAAAAATTAATAAATATATTATGCTGATATTTAAAAAAAATAGGGGTTTGGTTTCTATGACTACCTTTTGTTATTTCTTTGAGACTCTGTCTTTCTATGTCTGTCTTTCTTTCTCTCTCAGGTACACATACACGCAGATGCTCAGACAGATACACACATCAATCTCCCATCACATAGGTTGCTGGGGGCAAGTCGAAGTTCTCTTTTCACTTCTTGTTTCCTGTCTGTGTGATCCTTTGGCATCCTATGTTTGACTCATCTTCCAACCACTGATGACACATTATCCCTGAGAGGACTATACACTCACCCTTACCCCTGCAGGCAGACACCCCAGACGTTTGCTTCAGGGGCGGGGCACACAGGGACATTCCTTTGCCTCCTTCCATCTCAAACTGCCAGAAATATGCATAATTCAATCTTTCCAAGTGTCACTAATAGTGTTCTGAACAGGGCAAGACCACCCCAGCCTGACTCCCTGTGGCTCTCAGTGTCTGCTCTGAGTGGGACTGGCATCCTAGAATGCTCCCACAGATCTGTTTCTCCACCCGTCATCCCTCCAGATGGCTGAGAAATGAATATAGCATTCAAATAACCACAAAGAAGAAAGCATCCTATAACCAGTTGATGCATATAAAATGTGTGAAAATCTGACTATACCACTTATTTTTCCACTTAGAATTAGTTTCAGAGGTTTTTATTTTACAGAAATGACATAGTATACAAAAGAAGCATGTTTCACAGACCTAATGTCTGTCATGAACTCCCTAGAGTGGGGGATCTGACCAGAGGTGCATATCTGAAGAAGGATTATATCAATGTTACTCCAAATACTCTAAAGTAACAATGAATCTAAAGTAGACACACACACACACACACACACACACACACACATGTGTACATACGTATATATATCAAGAGAAACAATATATCAGAATAACTAATAATGGCAATGGTAATGATAATAAAGTTAAATGACAGATGTTTTAAAAACTTGTTTTGAAAGTATGACTTATTTCAAATTATCTGGATATTTTTTTCCCAGAAATGAAGTAATTCATGGACTTTTTTCTTGTAAAGAAAAATACATTCATTGAGAGGAAGCCAGTACTAAAGGTCAATCATGTAGAATATATTCAGATCATTTCTAGTAATTTCTATTCCTTTTAGCAAAGAATTTAGCCAAATTCTGTCATGCAAATAAGGACACCATTCTTATTAATCACATATATTTTTTAAACATATTGTTCTTTTTACACATGAGCAGCAAACTACAAAAAAGAACGATCTCTTACGTCCCGGTTTTCTTCCCTTTCTTTAAAATAAAATCTCAGTTAAAGAAAAAAAAATCTGTACCAAGGCAGTGATTCTAAGGGAACAATTTCATGGGTGAGTTTGCCAAAACCTGTGTTATCAGTCAAAATTGTGAGAAAGAGCCTAGAATCCTTTTTGTGATGCAGTGGGCTAAATTTGTGAAGACGCAATGGAAATTCTGTATTGGGAAGCCAAAATGCTTTGGAGCGGAACCACGTGACGTACAATGTTTGCACAAATCCTCAAAGTAATTCATTTGGACCTATTTGCAATAGTCTGGACCTAAATTATACTTAGGCAGGTAGCACTTATAAATCTGGAAAATATGTTTCATCATAGTCATAATTTTATAAACATAAATAGAACGCAAAATCACACTTGACTCTTATCTAAAGCAACTCTTTAAATATTATCTATGAAGTTTCTGTTATGAGTTACACCCAATTTCAGAACTCTTGTATGTCTCTGGGTTTATATAAACTATCTAGTATTATTGATGGTTTCCTAGTGACAAGGACATGTTTCTTGGTCCAGCATTGAGACAGACCCATGCCCTGTATCTGCTGTCTCACCACATGGTAGACACAGGTCCTTATGAGGGGGCAGCAGATGAGTGAACAGAGAGGCAGCCACAGCTGTGAGGAAGATTTCTGAGGAATTCTGGGGGGAAGCACTGGATAGGAGAGCAGAATAAGAAATGAAGGCAGCAAGACATGGAAAAAAATCTTTGAAAGTTAGGGAGCATTTTGCTGTGTATTGGCCTTTGAGCAAAGCTCAACACCCTTGAAACAGGGTGAATCTACAAACGGTGGAATGCAAGGCTTTGCACTGCCTTTGCTCAAGAGGATGATACAAGGCTACTTGACCTGGACATACCCACTGTGGACAGCCCCTCCCCCTGCCATTTCCTCATATTAGAGTTGGTCTCAGACCCACTAGATAGTAGCTCTTCTGCTCTGCCTCCTCAGTCTCTTCTTCCCAAAACACAGCAACAGAGCTCAAAGGCATGGAGCTACCGTAGGGCCAGCGGCTGACAGTCTGGGCACAAAGGACACCTTCAGAGTCAGCCCACAACTGGGAGTGGTCATTTGTTTTTCTCTTGTCTGTCTAGAGACTTATAAACACAGAAAGACACCAACAGCAAGGGCAGGTTGCTCAGTAGTAAAGGAATACAAAAGTTTCTGTGATCAAAGCTACACTGCTATCCCTTTCAGGTTTGGAAATCTGACGAAATGGCTCTAGACAGCTATGCTAAAGGGCAGTGATTGAGCTAAATACAGTGGTAAGAACACAGCATTGGCAGAGTCCAGGTTAGCCTCAGTGAAGCAAACTTCCTAGTGAACCAAATATGAAAGTAGCTGCTATTTCAACCAGTATGTAGATTCCTCACATCAGCTCTCTGAGGTTCACTGACCTCACATCTCAGGTGACATCTCTCTACACTGCCTCTTAGCTCTTTCATCATGGAGTTATCAGACTCAAACTCAATAGAGTGAGGAAAAGGCACTGAGTCATTGCATCATGCCAGAGACAAAGGGGCAATTATTTATTCACTGTATTAGTCTCTTTTATGTTGCTGTGATAGAAACACCGACCAAGGGAACTTATAAAAGGAAGGGTTTATCTAGCTTATGGTTCCAAAGGGGCCAGAGTCCATCACGACGGGGAGGCATGGCGGCAGAGGTGGCTGGAGTAGACCCAGAAGCTGAGCATTCACATCTTCAAGCAGACACAGGAAGCAGAGTGCAACTGGAGATCCAGCAAGGCTTAAGAACTCTCTAAGCCCACCCCCAGTGACATGCTTCCTCCACCACGGCCACACCTTCTAAGACCTCCCAAAATGGCACCACCATTTAGAGACAAAATGTCCAAATACTTGGAGCCTGTGGGGGATATTCTCCTTTAGCTCGTTACACTCACTCAGCCCCAAACCTTTGAGTACCTGCCCTCCCGGCATCCCTTTCTCTCTTCCTTCTGTATACCTCTCAAGCGTCAACCCCAATAGCTCTGAAGATGAGACCTCTCCACTCTCAGTGGACATGAAGGAAGTTCTGACTGGCTTCTACAGGATGTAAGAGCACAACAGTCTGGGGCTGGATCTCATCCTGAGGATTTAAGATTGACTATCCAAGGTCTTATCAAAGGGAAGGAGAGATAACAAAAGCCACTAGGTCTCTAAGACCCATTCAAGTGACAATATAAGAATGATATTTTAGGGGCTGGCAAGATGGCTCAGCTGTTAAAAGCACTTGCTACAGCTCCCAGCACCCATCTAAGGCAACTAACAACCTCTGTAACTCCAACTCCAGGGACTCTGATATCCTCTTCTGGTCTCCCTGGATACTTGCACACAAGCGACATACATTCACACATACATACACATGTACACATAAACAGAAATAATGATAGTTGGGTGAACAGAACTGAATTCCTAGTTAACACCATGCAGGTACCTGTACTTGAAAATGACTCCAGTCTTTTCTGTCCTCTAGTATTCTTTTTAAAGATGTGGGACCCAAACCATTCATTGACGGCTAATCATTCAGGGCCCAAGGACGAATGTTTCTGGTTAATTAAAAAGCACTGCACCCTGGAAATATGAGAATAATACCACAGGTACATGAACCACTTTCCTAGCACTTCAGGCAAGCAGCTCCATACTTAATATTTGAGCGGATTCTGAACTTAGAAGAGAATTAATGGCAGCACCCACTGTAACAGCACATTTTAAACAGGTGTTTTGCTTTCCAAAACAAGGACTCTGACTTTCTATGTCAGGAATAATTGAGTTTTTAAACACAAATTATTTTGCTATTTAAGTTTTAATAAAATAAGTTTTATTTCTGTGTAGTCAACTATTCATCTGGCAACATAAAGATGCATATAGTAGGTTCTACCTTGTCAAGGCTGAAAAAAAAGCAGTCTTCTCTAACTAGGAAACACAGAACAAATTACCAGATATGCTTGGAAAATAAATGTAACACCCAGTCCCCTTCTTGCTCTCCCTCTCTCCTGTATTTTCAAGTTTCTTCTATGTATCCAAAAAAGCAAGAAGAAAATGGATTTAAGCCTCTCCCTATTAGAAAAGTTTTGGGCCAGGAGTTGGTGGTACATGCCTTTAATTCTAGCACACTGGAGGCAGAGACAGGTGAATCTCTACGAATTTGAGGCTGGCCTGGTCTACACAGTGGATTCTAGACCAGCCAGGGCTGTATAATGAGTCTCAAAGGAAGAAAAGAAAATTTGATGTCCTTTTTCAAAGTACTAATGTGTGTTTTAATTTAATACAGTCCCAGCTGTGTCTTCAGGTACCCTAGCCTAGACACAGATCTGCAAGGACTGATGGCTGCCAGTGTGCCCTGGTGTGCACACCAGCCTTCTCCACATATCTACATTTGACACAATTCTATGCATTGTACTGGAGGAATCTCTAGTCAGCTCTTGTCTCTGACAGTCACTAGTAGGAAATGTGTTCCAGATTCTCTTTTCTCATACACACACACACACACACACACACACACACACACACACCTATTCTTATTCTTATTTGTGAGCATTCTTTAAAGAAAAAAAATACATACCCTGAAAAATCTTTGCATCACGGTATTCCTAAACCACTACTCTACGATTACATATTTAAAAATTCCAGCAATGACTCAGTGGAAATGACCTCCATATCTACAAACTTGATGAAGCAAACTCTCTGTGGCTCCCACACCGATGTCCCCAGCTCCAGAGTGGTGAGGTGACATCACACTTGGTTAGTAATTCCTCCTCCCTTCTTCCTTTTTAAAACCAATCTCAGCACTGCTGTGCATCCATGACAACCCAGGATGAGTAAGCTTCCTTCTTCAGAGTGTGACTAAAAGTGCAACTTCCGTTATTAGTTAAATAAAAAGCACAAGAGAAGGTGACAAAGGAAGAGCTCGGGTGCCACCGAGAATGAAATCGTGACTCAATGGTGTGTGAGTCCTGGGCTCTTTGTTCCTGGTCATACATGAGTGTGCCTGTGAGTACTCCACATTGGCTGAGATGGTGGCAGACATGCTCTGAGCCTTGGAACCACCCACCTACTGTTTCTGAAGCAGAGTCCTCATTTTGTGCTCATGAGCCACCGCACACTTTCATATGCAGAACTTCTGTGTCAACTTTTAAACATGAGATCTGTGCCTGTTTTCCAGTCACTTTTGTCTTACCAAAGCTCTGAGTCACTACCCTTTGTGCCGCCTACACCTTCTAAGAGCGCCTGGTGCCCCATCTTCAGTGCTCCTGTGTTATCCCCTCCACTCAAACCTCTTCCTGAAACTGGCTAAGGATGCGATTCTGTTGTTTAAGGCGCTCTTCGGTCTCTCACGGGTGTGCCCTGAGTTCTCATGCTTTACTTACTTTCTGTGCTGCCCCAATGATAGCTGCCATGAACCTCTGAACCCCACTTCTCAGGGAACATAGACCATAGTGAAAAGCTTCTAGCTGTGACACTTGTGTGCCCAGTAATGCTCAAAGAAAGTGATAGTTTTACTGTGAGGCAGGTGAGAAGCAAGGCAAAGAGAAACTGAGGAAAGAGGCCTGAACTCCACTTCTCCCAGTCCAGCAGCCTGGGCCTCATCCAAGCACCTTGGTTCAGTCAAGGTTCGCTCCTTACTTGTGTCTTCTGTGACCTCTGCTCCTGTTATAGTTTGCATTTGAAGTGCCCCTTAAAGGCTCATATACTGAAGTGTTGGTCCCTAGCCTGAGGTGCTGGACTCTTAAAAGTTGGACCTAGTGAAAGGAGGTAGGTTGGTTAGGTGTGTCCTTGGAGAGACAACGCGGACACCGAGGGACCCTCTCGCCTTTCCGTCTCTCTCCTACTCTCTTCTCCTTCCTCAAAAACACCCACCAGCTCTGCTCTCCCCTCCCCTCCTTTCTTTCCCATCCCCTTTTTCCTCTTCCTTTCCCTTCTCTCCCCGTCCTCCATGCCAGGAAGTACTCGTTCTGCTCTTCCTTATATTGTGGTGTGGCTCAGCCTTGCCACAAACCCAAACATAATGACCCCACTGGACCATGGCCTGCAGCTGTGAGCCGAGAGAGACTTTCCTTCCTACCCATTGTTCAGCTCAGGGACCTGTCTAGGGGTGCAGGGGCGACAAACACAGCTAAACTTTAGATACTTTTAAAGCTATAGATGCAGGTATGAATCCGAGACCTGGCAAACTGAACCCAGCCTCACTAACATTCCCATTGCTGTGGACATGGGCTGCCTAGAATGCTTGCTGTATAGTGCTTCAACCCGTCAATCATAAGGAATCACATGTTTCCAGAGAACATATTGAGTGTTGTGCCTTGCCAAACATAGAAAGATAATTTATTTTTGCCAGGAAGACTGGTGGCTGCCTCCATGACTCACACCTTTAAAACTCCAGCCCAGTATTTTCATAGCTTATAGGTCACCAACCTGCCAGCCTTGTAATTTACAGTGCTGGAGAACAAGCCGGCATCTCTCCTCTGCAGACTGATCCTTCTCTTCCTCACTCAGAAGCACATCAGCCAGTGGCTCGTATCTGTCAGGGAACAGGAACAAAGAGAAATGAGTGCAGTTACCAACCTCAAGCCAGAGATCAGACTCAATAGGGCTGCTTGATGACGTCATTTCTCAGCATCCTCTTCTTTACCTGAGAATCCCCCCAATCCCATCCACTATGCACACATTAGCCAACGGCGAACAAGCCTCTTCTTCTATGGGAAAAGCGTTCTTAAAATTAGTCAGTTTATGTTTAGCTCCTTCACAGAGTGATACAAATCAGTTATTCAAAGGAAATTGAAAGAGACTAAAATTAACCTATTAGTTGTCACGTAAGTATTTGGTTTGGCTTTATTAAAAAAACTACCCTTTAAGAAATCCAAGCATCTTTTTATTTACTACTTGAGAGAATGAAAGCTCACTGAAAAGGAATATTAAAAACATTGACAATTCCTATTTCAAAGCGAGATGGAATAGCTTCCCCCTCAAAGAGTATTGAGTATTTTAAATGTTTCCAAGAACATTTTTATTTTAGAAATTATCTGAGTAGTCTGAGTGTCACTGCCCCACCTACCGGCAAAGTAATGGGACATAGGTTCCTATAGCTCTTCCAAGAATGACATTCAAAATTGTATAGTCATTGAACATTTATCTAAGATTTCCTTTACACTTACAGTATTTAGCACATATGCAAGAGTGCCCTGAAGTACGGGGACGAGGAGGAGGAAGAGGATGGGGAAAGGAGGGGGAAGAGGAAGAGGATGAAGAGGAAAAGGAGAGGGAAGGCAGAAGGGAGAAATATGCACAGATCTCGGTAATCCCATCACATTGCACCCTGTGGCTATGGCTCTCGGGCTCTGAAAGTTCTTGGAGATAAAATGCAGAAACTTTAGCCACATATTTTCAGTACAATACTTTAGTGTTTCATCTGAAGTAAAGAATCCTGCAGAAAATCTGACACTAACTAAAGTTAAGTTTTTCTGTCTCCTTTAGCCAGTTGAGATATATTGTATTCCCTCTGTGTCTTTGTTTACCGTCTTCCCTTGAGTGGCAGTGAGAGTCTTGGACACTCCATGGACTTGTCCCAGCCCCACACACCCCTCTTTACTTCTCTGAGTCCTGTAGACACCGAACGGACAGCATATGGTGCAGTGTAACAGTAACTGGTGAGGGGTGGGTGCTGGTGAGGAACCCAGTCTGAGAAAATATACCTGTTAGATGGGTATGGTGGTGCACATCAGTAATCTCAGTATTTGGGAGGCAGAGTCAAGAGGCCTGAAAGGCAGCTTGGGCTATATACTGAGTTTGTGGTCAGTCTGAGCTGTATTGTGTGACCCTTTCTCAAAAATAATAGAATAAGGGGCTGAAGAGATGACTCAGTGGTTAAGAGCACTGACTACTCTTGCAGAGGACCCAGGTTCAATTCCTAGCACCCACATGGCAGCTAACAGCTGTCCATGGCTCCACTTCCAGGAGGATTTGGTGCATTCTCTGACTTCCTCAGGCATTGTACAATATGGATGTGCTTACATACATGCAGGCAATACACTCATATACATAAAATTAAAAAATTAAGAAACAAAATAATAAAATAAAATTCAATACACCTGTTACAGACTGAATATGTCATCTAAAATTAATATGTTATTAACTTAGGGAGAGATGGCTCAGTGCTTAAGATTCCTAGCACCTACATGGTAATTAGTCCTTGTGAATGTGATTAGTGCCCTACAGAAAGGCTGAAGGGACCAGAGTTCTCTCAAGCCACATGAGGACACAGCAAGAAAACACCTTCTATGAAAGTGTCCAAGGACACTTGATGTATTGGTTCCTTGAACTTGGATGCTGAGCCTCCAGAACTGGGAGAAATCATTTTCATGTCAATAGCCACCCAATCTATGGTGACTTGTTAGGGTGCCCTCAACTGACTGAGATGATATCAAAGCCTTTCAGTGAAAGATGCTTCCTGTTTCCTTTCCTAAATCCTTAGCAAAGTCCTTGAAAGCTCAGTGTATGATTTTTCCCTGACTGAGAATCTTTATAATCTTGGTAGTTGTGAACCAGTCAAAATAAATTCATCAGTATTAGCAATGACTGACCCTTGTTTGTCATGGATAGAGAAAGAAAAACGTCTACAACAGGGACTAGCTGCAGAAGCTGGAATGCCAGAGGCAAGGCTGTGGACACTGCCTTACTTTGATCATGTCCAATATAATTAATAGCTTGTCGATAGCTAAAAGAGCTCCTGTTTTTAATAGTTCAACAAGAATGTGATTCCTTACACACTAGGCACTGAAGTTAGTTTTGTTTTGTGGTTTCTTCATTTTGTGGTTGTTGTAGAAAACAAAGAGGGCATTTCAGGATTTAACAGAGCAGAGAAAATGGGCATGTGGGCTGCTTGTGAGGACCATGGGAATTTCAGGAGCTGGTAGGGGCCAATGCATGGGGATCATCTGGAAGGTGTTGGACATTCCCCAAAGATGCTGCTTATGTGACAGCCTTGCCTTATGAGCAGGTTTGGACATGTTTAATAGGATTCCACTGGTTTAACGGGGATGATGATGAATTATACATTGTGTTTGACAGAAGAGGCTAAACCCAGGATCTGGAATGAGACATGAGATTGCAAACACAACAGTTTTTCTATAAGTCATCTAAAGATAATGCTGCCCTCTCCAGATACTACCCGTGTGTCTTTGGGTGAAATGCCAAGCCCATCCCCTGCTGCAAACTCTTCAATGTGTTTTGACAGAGCACATACCACTGCAGGTGAAGGGACTGCTTTTTTTTTTTCTTTTTTGCAGATTTCATGCAGTCTAACAGATTTTCACTCGTGAACAATGCAAATAAAAGATGGGAAGCCAAGATCTGGGGTCGAGGAGGGGAGTGAGAAAGTAATTTATTTTTGAGCCCTGAATAAATACCAAGGACTTCCATGTTACCTCACACGCTCTTCGCGGATGCTGAGGCCCACATAGCAATCCTTCTGATGGTGAGAAAGTTGGCTGTTATAGACAGTAAATCACTTGCTCAAGTTCACAGAGATGGTGATAGGGGTTGAACTTTATTACCTCATAAGATAAGTGTATGTAACCTTACTTGAAAATAGGGCCTATGCAAGCAGGTTTGAGAAAGTTAACCTGAGGGGCTGGAGAGATGGCTTCGTGGTTAAGAAGACTGGCTGCTCTTACAGAGGACCCAGGTTGGATTTCCAGCATCCACATGGCAGCTAACAATGGCCTGTAACTCCAATTTCAGTGGATCCAAGACACCCTCTTCTGACCTCCACAGGCATTGCATGACACGGGTGCACTTACACACATGCAGGTAATACGCTCATACACGTAAAATAAAAATAATAAACAAAATATATAAATAAAGTTAATATGAGATTTTTAGGGTAAGCCTTAATCCAATATGATTCATGTCCTTTAAAGAAGAGGAAACCACCAAGTAAGACTCCCAGCACAACACTGTGCAGGGGAGCAGGGACTAGAATGATGTGACGTAAACACAGAAAGACTGGGGGCCGCCAGCAGGGGCCTGGAGAAGCTAGGAAGGGGAACATGAGCTGGCTATCGTCTGGATTTTGGATGTCTGGACTGCAGACTTGTGAGAAAACCTCCTAACGTATGACACTGTTCAGCAGCTGTAGGAAACTGGCTCTGGTTGTAAAGAGTAGCTGAGATGGAGTGAAACCAAGGCTATCTGACACCAGGGCCTGTCTCTCTCCCGCTGCTACAGTGGAGCTGAGTTATAAGAAGCCTGGTTCCAGAGAAATCCACAGTGGAAAAGAAGAGACTGCACCTGAACCTCCATGGCAACTGCCATCAAATCGGGCTTGTGTAGATAAGGGTACTTGGTCTGTTGACCTCTGGGTGACTGGGGCCCCTTTAATTGCAAAGAAGAACCTGTAATGAAATGTAGACGTATTCATGCCCTCAGAAAAGTCAGGGTGTTCCTGTCATTTAGCCAGAATTACACAATGAAGTGAAATTATTCAAATTATCTTTTTATTCTTTCTGATAATTGTCTCGTTCCATTCGGGAACTTTGTTAATTATAACTAAGAGTGTAATGGATATAATTCAAGTATCTGAATATAGTATTAACAAGTCAGAATGGAGAATCTTGAACTTGCTGTTTTTCTCATCTTATATTGTTCATTTGACACTTAAAATGGTATAATTCTGACATTTCAACTGAAAAGCATCATCTGACACAGGGTGGTGAGAACTGCATTCCCGTGATTTTAAAAGTTGTGCCTTTTGCAGTTTGAGTGTCACTTGTATCTGTGGGATTGAAGACATGACTACATTTTGTCACTGAGTTAGCCATGTCCTCCCAGGCATGTACATTTGAGACAGAGGCAGTGGTACCTACCAGTCATGGTCTAGAGCACAGGAACCATCAGAGAGAGGGAGAATTTACTCCCATTCCCCACATGCCCCACCCTCTAGATTCCCCAGCCAGATCTTCTATATCTCCTGAAGACTCTTCACTCAGGCGTTCATTTGTCCTCCACTGGAGATCAACTGACTGAACTAAAAAAGGCAACTCCTGGCTAGCCTGCTCTCTGCATCTCTTTCGTTTGGGACAGGAGAACCACTGTAATTTTACCCCATGTCTAGAACCAAGATTTCAAATCTCCTTATTCAGGATCAACAGATCAATGCTCCATTATAGACTGAGCAGGAAGGAAGTGCTAAGGATGTGCTGGTGAACGAAACAGACAATTCTTTAGTAGAATTGTAGAAAGAGAGAATCAAAAAGGAAGGACAGAAGCATGACAGATTCAATGGCAAAAGACGTGATACCATCAACAGTTGAATGGACAGAAAAGTATGATGCCCATACATAATGGACTTTTATTCACCTGTAAAGGAAATGAAATTAGGTGATTTATAGAAAAGTAGATTAAACTGAAGGCCACCATATTAAGCGAAATAAGCCAAACTCAGAAAGACAAATACTGTTTCCTCAAATGTGTTGATTCTAGATTTTGTACACACACACACACACACACACACACACACACACACACACATAGAGTGTAATTAGAAATGGGACTACATGAGAGAATGAAGGGGACCATGAATTGGGGGGAGGAGAAGATAGGAGTGACTGTGTTCACAGCTCATGATAGACATGAATAAAAATGTACTTATGAAACTGATCATACCCAAAATGAATATATAGATATACAATTCAAATGTTAAGACAGATTATTTTAAAAGCTATGTCAAAGGCCTACTGCTCTGAGCAGATTCCCGGCTGTGAGGATAGAAGTTGCTGCCTCTCTGAGGCTCAGGAGGAGCCCTAGAACCCTGGGTGAGTATCTTTAGCCATCCGTCAGGAACAGGGAAGAGGCCAGGATGGCTGTAAGGAAGCCAGCAACAATCCAGGCGATTTTCTGATGGATAGCCTTGTGGAAGGTGAAAGGAAGAAAGGAAGGGGATCAAGAACCTGGCACAGGATGGGGGCCTGGATGGAGAGGGAGGAGAGCTGGGAAGCCAGTCACTTTCTCAGACTCATGGATGAGCATCAGGGAGACTGCGCAGCTGAGAAGCAGAAGACATATTAAGGTGGGGTGCAGACAGAGACACAGAGCATAGTTTGTGAATATGCCGAAGCCAGGCCCCTTGCCTCCCTGGAGTTGCCAGTTGCTTAGAGGTAGCTGGTCCCTTTACTCTTAGAGTCTTTTGAAGACTGAGTAGGACAGGAACTGTCACTTCAGAAACTGAGGCTACTTCAATATTTAGTGTCCCTGTGGGTCTCACATCCAAAGTTGTATTGGAGGCCCCATGTACCTCTGGCCACTCTTGACATCCTTTTCTTCTGGTCCCTCTATAACCCACATTGCTGATGTGAAGTTAAGAGTTAAGTTTCAAAGTTCTTGAAAACCTCTCTGTAATGGACATTGCTGATTATGTGCTTTCTCTCTGCCAAGGAAGAGATCCTGAGACTGTCCTCAGAGCTCTCTCAGCTCTAAGTACCATGGAACAAAGAGCAGAAACCCAATGTCCAGCGAATTCTTCAGCGGAACAGTCCTATCACACTGGGGTCATTCTGAGGTCTTTGTGCTTTAAGAGAGACAGGTGGCTATAAAAGAAGCAGAAAGAAGCCAACAACCCTTGCAAAGTCCTGAGAAGGACTCCATGAACGCAAGAACATAAACAAGACTTTCTCTCTATAAGTCAACATTCCTTCTAGTTCAGAAAAGATCTCTGACATCCCATTTCCTGGAGTTGGAAATGTAAAAAAAAGAACTTATTAAGTGACCATAGAATTTAGGCTAATAATATAGTTTCTTTAATGTACTGGCTTAAAAAGATAACTAGGAAGTAAAGGAATACAAGCTAGCTGAATTATCTTTTCTAACCTCAGAAGAATTCCTCTGATTTTGTTTCTGTTTGTTGAATACTGACTTTGCTTCCACATTCTCAAAGGAAGTTCTGTGGTAAAAGCGAAGGCTCTGATTTTTTTGGCTCCTGAAATATCTTAAAAATTAATTATCTAAATAAATATTTATTGAACATCTATTATGAGCAAGCTATTCTGCCAGGAAACGTCTAGATTAGCAGATTGTGTGAGGTAATTTCCACTTTCTCTGTCTGTGTTCAATTAGAAAGCAAAACTTTCTTGAACCAAGACTATATTTCAGAAACAAAGTGTTTTCTTATTTCAAGACTATGAAATGCATCACTTTTTTGTCATTCAGAAACACAAAATAATGTTTGTAAAACACAAGTTCTTGTCTAACCCTTTGGGATCAGACTTAATAATCAAGAGAAAGAACAGTGCTTGGAAACTGTTGGAGGGCTGACAGAGAAGGACCATGGGAAGGGAGGAGAGCAAGGCAGAGTCTGAGCCTGGTCTGCAGGGCTGATTGCTGCAGGGGTTGGAGCATGTCTACGTGGAGAACAGGCAGTGAGCTCTGGGGAGTGGAGGGCTAAGAGCAAGCAACATTAGAAATGAAAGATAAACAGAAGGCAGCCATGTCAGACTGCAAGACCTTAACCAGTGGCGGTAAGGCAGAGTGCTGGGCTCAATAGGCTTCTGATAAAAATAAAAAAAAAGACAGATTGCTTCAAGGTGACACAGAATGGTGAAAGTTTTTTTGGAGTGTTTTGTTTTGTAAAGACAAGGAAAAATAGCACAGCTTACAAGCAAATATTCACCAAACTCCTCAGTAGATATATTCCAATCATATTTACTTTTGATGTATTACATTTTAGGATGTGCTAGAACCTACAAGGACACAGCATGGCCACTATCCATTCCACGGGTGCCCCAAATGTGACTGCTGGCTCTGGCTTAAGAGAGCTGCACTTGGCTAGGCCATGGACCTCCTGGATGTTGGCTTTTTTGTCTGTGTTCCTGCTCACAGTAAACACTGTGCAGGTGTGGAGGGCGCTTCCCTAGCTCCTTTTAGCATTCACAGGGCCGAGCTCTGCTGCCTAGCAACAGGCTTGATATGCATCCTGAACACATCAAGGAAGAGGATGGGAAACCTGCACAAGTGAGCTTGAGGAAGAGAAAACCTGTTGCCATGTGGAAAGTGGGAGTCCAACCAAAAGAGGAAGAAGAGAGAGAGAGAGAGAGAGAGAGAGAGGGAGAGATATGCATGGAGAGAAGGTTGGTCTCTCTTTTTTCTGTAAGGCAATCGATGTGAAAACATAGAGATCAAGTTGTGTAAACCATTTATTTTATGGGAACCTGATGTGTCACCTCCTGTGTGTGTTCTGTCTTTCCTTCCCTCTGCTGAGACCATCCCGCCCACCATCACTCTGGCACAAGCTGGCTTTCTATGTAAACACTCCTGCACCCCACCACCTTCCCAAGGGCTTTCTGCATCCGGATGAACAAGTTTCCCTCTGGTCTCCCTGGGCCTCTTTGCGCGTCCTGTGTCTTCCTCTTGCACCCCTCAGAGACAAGAGTTCTACTTCTGTGTCTCCTCTTACCCTAGGGCCCCACAGTCTCACTGTATTTACAGGAATGTCAGAAGACTTTTACTTCCTACTGACTATGAGCCTTCTGGAGTGTTTAGGCCTAGAATTTGACCTTGAGTTTATTTTCATCTGCCTTAGGATCTACCTGAGGCTTACCTGAAGTCACCACAGCCTGTGTAGGGTTCCAACAAGGGAAAAGGAAAGAAGGGTTGTTTCAATAAGTCGATAAGCCTCAGCATTCTCCTTCTGCATTAGGGAGAACAAGCATTGCTTTTGGGTAGAAACCTGGGCACACCACTCACTTGCTGTGAATGTCTTTCCTACCCACTTTCTGGCTCGTCGGCTTCTAGTGAAGGCCATGAAATGTGTGAACAAGTGTCACAGATTCAGTCTGTACTTCCAGGTTGTTTGGAATGAGATGTTATCAATGAAACAGCCATTTGTGACAAGGAGCAAGTGAAGGAAGAGCTGGCCCCTGACATCATGCACACTCACAGGCTGCATCTGTGGAGCTCCAGGAGACTACTATGGATGTTGTCCAGAGAGGCTATGTGAAGATATCCAGAAGTCAGGATTCAAGCAGACATGCCATCTGAATCTAGCTCTGGGTTTCTGACCCAAATGTATCCACTACTTAGTTAACAGGGAAGGTGAGCAGTAAAGGACTTTCAGAACTGGACTCCTATAGCACAGTCATTAGGTCTAACAACTGATAATGGGGCTTCATGAAACTAAAAAGCTTCTGTACATTAAAGGACACCATCATTCAAGTGAAGAGACAATCTACAGAATGGGAAAAAGCAATCTTCACCAGCTACACATCTTACAGAGTGTTAGTATCTAGAATATACAAAGAACTCAAAAAACTAAACATAAAAAAAACAATTAACAATTAGAGCAAGGGGCTGAATAGGAAGTTCTCTAAAGATGAAACACAAATGGCTAAAACATACCTTAAAAATTTTCAACATATCCAGGCATGGTGGCACACGCCTTTAAATTCCAGAACTCAGGAGGCAGAGGCAGGTGGATTTCTGTGAGTTTAAGGCCAGTCTGGTCTACATAGTGAGTTCCATGCCAGATTCAGGGCTACAAGGAGACCCTGTATCAAAAAGACAAAAAACAAGTTCACCATCTTTATTCACCATGAAAATAAAGTGTAAAAGCACTTTGAGATTTCATCTAACCCCTCTCAAATGGCAATGATCTAATAAGCAAAGACAAAGGACATCGAGGACTCTTATTCACTGCTGGTTGGAGTGCAAACTGGTGTGGCCACTTTGAAAATCAGTGTGGAGATTCCTCAAAAATATTGAAATTGATCTACCATATAGATGACCCAGCCATACTACTCTTGAGCATCTAACCAAAAGACACTGTGCCCTCCTACAGAAACACGGCTTCATCTGTGTTCATTGCTGCCCTTTTCCTAATGGCCGGGAATTAGAAACAATTTCAGATGTCTATCAACGAATGAATGAAGGTGTGGTACACATACACATGCAATGCTGTGTTATCAGCTCTTAGAAGACTAAACCTAGAAATTTGCAGGTAAATAAATGGAACTGCAGACGATCATCTTGAGCGAGGTGACCCAGACTCAGAAAGACAAACCTTGCATGTTCTTTCTCATGGCTAGATGCTAGCTTTGAAACCTTAGCTATGCATGATTTAATTTGAAAATACAGACGATTCAAGAGCCTAATAAATGGCTCTGGATGGTGGGGAGAGCTTCCCAGGAGCGGTGATAGGATACAGTGATACCATCAGGAGAGGACGATATTAGACTAGGAAAGATTAATTAGGGAGGGAAATGGGAGGACAGGACAGAGGAAAGAGTATATAGAAAGAGACTACATAGAAACCTACCACTACAGAAGCTTCCTAAACTATATAAATATACATTATTAAAAGAGATTACTGGGTGTTAGAGGCACACACTGGGAAGATACAGCCATAGTCATAGGCTTCATAACACTATGATCAGAAAGCAAATTTCTTTTTGCTACAGGATTTTCAGGATGTGCTACTAAATTATTTTATTTAAAGGAAAAAAAGAGATTAAAAGAAGTCATCTTTTAACAGGTGGACATTACTCTTTCTAGGCATTATAGGTAATGAAAAAAAAGAACTCAATGCAGGGAATGAACTCCCTCTCTGGAAGCTGCTCATCAGGGGTCCCATAGACGCTCAGACAATACTGACCATAGCCCCTGCTTTTGGTTACCCACCAGAACTTGATGGGAAACCACTATTGCTGACAACTTTACATATGTGAACTGAAGAACAAACGAGGAGCAATCAAGCTGGTACTGATTTTAGAGCTTCATCTCCACTGGTTAGAGTTCCCAGTTCTGGATGGTGCTATGCAAACTACCAGAAGGACAAAATAAGCCTCAGCCTTACCCAGCTGTGAATCCTGTGAACTATAACAGCAACTGGCAAGATATGCCCACCTGTGCAACAGTAGCACAAATATTATGGGAGTAAACAACTGCTTATTAATTAGATTGAAGGTGTGCTTCCTAGGATGCAGTCCATATCTGACACTGAGATCAAGCTTAGGAACCTGAAGCTAGACAGGTCACATGGCATAGGGGAGAACCTAATACTAGTTTTTGACTAAATAGTTAACATATCAAACAGACTTTTAGTTAATGACTTAGTGTCATACCCATAGATGAATGCATCTTACAACTCTCACCAGAGAAGTTCCTCATTCAAAAGATGGTGATTGCCATAGAAACTCACAACTGGCCAGCAAGGCACCACAGAGCACTTATCCCTGAATAGGACACCTATATCAAACTTCAGGCAAGGCTCAGAGATCACTGTGGAAGAGGGAGCAGAAAGGTTGTTAAGAGCCAGAGTTGGAGGGGTAGATGAGAACAGTTTTCCAGACAGCTTTTTAGTTACTCATACGAACTCACAGCAATGGTAACAGTGTGTAGAAGTCCCATATGAGTTCAAACCAGAGAAAAAATCCCAGGACAGACATGAGGAAGTGGGTAAGAAGCTTCAATCCAACCTAAGGAAACTGTGGCAACCTATGGCACAAGAAGGGGAAAGTCAGTGTCTTTCAAGTATGGGGCTCTTGGTAGTTTAACCAAGCTCCAGTGGATGGACATTTGGAGACACAAAATGGACTTTATAGGCATAGAGAGATAAGATAGACAGACAAACAGACAGACAGACATTAACTTGGGCTGGGGCAATAAAGGACAGTAGGACTAGGGGAGGGGCTCTAAATATCATCAAATTATATTGTATGAGAACTGCAAAACTCAATAAAAAACTGACTTGGGATGAAGACAGACAGAGCTTCCATCTTCAAACTTTGTGTTTAAAAGGAGAAAGACATCCAGGACAAGGGATAATGTGTGAATGAGGAATATTTACACAAGGCGTAGAGGGAGAAGATCCGCCCTCTAGCCATCCACACTCTGCCCTCAAATTCCACATCAGAAATCAAGGCCACCTGGTCTTCTCTCTCCCTGACCCCTGCGGTGGGAACTGCTCTTGTCATTAACTTGATAGTATCAGCCAGGTACTCCAGAGAGTACTCTCGCAGGTACCAAGTCATCTGCTGGTGCCCTTGCTCAGGTGCTCACACTGCTCTGGGTGTCAGTGTGACATGGCGAAAGGTGGTGGGCGAGACTGGTTACAGCATCCATACAGCCACATCGACTCGAGCCACTGTTTCTATGGCATCTCATTCTAAACCCTGTGTCAGAGCATCTGGCTAGGAGACACCACCCTAACATATGCATTCATGCGGATAGGGATCTGCAAAATAGGGGAAAGTGTTAATTTGTGCTTCAGCTCCTGGGATGGGAAATACCTGTACGCATGCACACAGGATGGAGTCAGAGCATCTGTTATCCATTTCCATGAGGGTGCTCTCAGATTCTTAGTTAAAGCTGGTCTTACCATTCAGCTTAGTTGTGTAATATAACAACATTCAGTTCATTCAAGAAATGGAAGAAGGGCTGGCAAGATGGCTCAGCAGGCGAAGGTGCTTGCTGCCAAGCCTGAAGACCTGAGTTCAATCCCCAGAACCCACATAAAAGAAGGAGAAAATCAAATCCTACAAGCTGTCCTCTGATCTCTACACATGTGCCATGTTGTGTGAGCATGTACACACACACACACACACACACGCACACACGCACACATACACAGATACACAAATGTAATATAAATATCTAGACTGTTTCCTGATAAAGGAACAGACAAAAGATAGTAATGGAAGAAAATGGAACCAAATTAGACAAGTCTCGGTATGGAAGGTACACCAAGTTCATTTCTGGAGCAGTTTTGCAATATGAAAGGTTTATTTATACTGGGTTAGCATTTGTTTTGGAGACACCCCCAGGGTATTTAACCTTTATCCCTGCACACAGAGGCCTTCTTCCATGAGGAGTGTTTAAACCTTGCCTCTGGGGGCTGAGTGTATGACAGAGCTAGAATAATGGTCCGTGGCAAAGTCAGTCCTGCTGCCTCGGAGCCAGCAGTAAGTGCTCCAAAGGGTGCTGAGCACAGCCAGTTCCGTACATTCAAATTGATGGGCATTATTTCTTCATCCTTTGCATTTTGTGATTTACTGGCTGAGCCGTGGCTTGTATTTATCAGGTACAAGAACAGCCTGTTAGTTGAACTAAAAGGAGCAGATGTTCACTTGTTGTTTAAACCCAAATAAGAGACCTCTTGAAGCTCTGTGGTTTATATGCAATTACCCCAATCCTAAAGCAATTTGCTCCCTAATCAAATATTCACCAGGGCCACTCTGACCTCCTGTCGTTAGTTTTTTTTTTCCCCGTAGAACCGGAAGGTAAGATAGGTACATTGACTTACTGAGGATATTTATTGTTCTGCTGCTTTCTCTTCTTCTCAATGGGAGGGGGAGGGCTATTCTTGCAAATGGTTGAGAAGTTTTGTGGAGACAGGTGGCCACTGTAAAAATATAGAACTTAAAGAAGTATATGCCTAGTTCAGATCACTGTGATCATAGCACTTATGAAACATTAAGGAGTTCAGGATGAAATGACAGTTTTCTGCAGAGCAAGCTGGCATGGAGATTAGATCACATTATTTCAAGAGGAACAGAATCTTCCAGAACATCCACATTTGAAGGAGTGTGTCAGGGGCTGAATCAAGATTTAGGATTCACTTGATAAAAATGAACGATGTTCATTTTAGAAAAAATTAATTTTAAAATGAAAACAGAAAATGCTTGTAAAGTAAAAATAAATATTTATGTTGTATGAGGTATTAAATAATAGGAGTATTGAGGTTTGTCAACTGAATGTGATGTCACATTGTTCCAATTAAGACAATACACATATGTATCTTCAAAGCTTTATTTTATGCATATGTGTATCATGTGCATGTAGTGCCCATAGATGCCAGAAGAGGTTGCTGGATCCTCTAAAACCGAGTTATAAGCAGTTGAGAGCAGCCATGTGGATGCTAAGATTCTCTCCAGCTCCTACACATGTGTAGTTTTTGAACATATTAATATGAAACCATCAATGTGAGAGAGGGAATTGTTACTCTTCTGTGAGACCACTGAACTCTCAACTTACTGCCTTTGCATAGTATGGTAAAGATGCTTGATGCAATAAAAGATACCCAGCTGCATTAAAAATTAGAATCCAGATCCAGAACATGTATGCACATGCAAATTAGGCTGTGGATAGAATTGTTACATTAAAACTTGATTATTCTCAATATTTGTAAATACTGGATGGATAGGAGATCTAAATGACAAAAGATGGGTGACATTTGGGATACTTTAGGAATGTAAAAACATTATTTACAGATAGGATAAGCACAAAGATTTGGATTGAAATCGTGTGTGTGTGTGTGTATGTGTGTGTGTGCACGTGCACATATATACATGTGAGTGTGAGATCAGAGGACAATCTAAGGAGCTGTCTCAGGCAGTGTTTCTCACTGGCCAAGTACTCTCAAAGCAGACTAGACTGACTGATGACCAGCTGTGAGAATCCTCCAGTGTCTACCTCCCCAGTCTGAGATTACAAGTGAATATCGTGCACTTTTGGACTGACACTAACTAAAACCCCAAAGGAACTAAGTATGTAAAGCACTTTGAGCCTAAAAGCCCACTCCTATCCATCACTTTGAATGATCACTCTTTAAGACTAATGCTTCCTGGAGCTACAGACAACAATGACTGAGAGATGTCCTGCTTTGGGTGTCTCTTCAGTGACAGCTGGGCTGTCCAGTGGGTCCTGTGGGAGTAAACAGGTTCTATGGAGATGTAAGCTTGCTTGCTTTTGTTAGGTCCATTCAAAGCTCTTTTGTATAGAACTTGAGTTGTAGAAACCTAACCACAGTCAAGTGAGTGCTGTCCACATAGTGCAGTGAGACCCACCTGACCCCAATAAATTCTGCCACCAGAGAATAAAAACTGTTAAATTTTCATTTGAACTGGTTGATACATCTTATGAATGTCCTCTTGACAAAATATTTTCAATGTATGTTCTCATTCTATTTCTATGACAGGCATGATTTTACCCTGTTGAAATCACACTTTGACAGAACACGTTGTGGTGAGAGACCCAGCAAGGGAAAGGCAAACTTCTGAAAAGCAGTCAAAGTGCATTCAGTTCCTCGTGTCAGAGAACGAGGACTTTCCAACAGCAGCCATCAGACTTCTTTGTGTACACAACCCTTTATCAGAACACCCTAGGTCTATGCAGTGGAGAGCCTTTTTTAAGTCAAAAGCTTCAACCACATTTCAGCGTCCCCATCACACTATTCTTCTTCAAAGTAACTTGATGTTTCTATAGCCTATGTCGTTCTCCCTGCTGTTCTTCTCCATTGCACAATCTGTTTCTCTAATAGGTGTGGTCTCCCTCTTCTTCCAACTAGAGGTATATGTTTAGATTGGCTAGTTTTCTCAACACTTTGATGAAACAGAGCATAAACAACTTAAAGGAGGAAGAATGTGCTCTGAAGACTCAGGGTTACTTACAGAGCTTTGGTTCCTGCTTTCTTGGCCCATAAGCTTGGGCAGAACATCACAGAGGCAGGAGTGTGTGGCAGAGGAGGCTCCTCACAGAACAGCATCCAGGGAGCAAAAAGGCATTCAGGAAGGAATCAGGGCAAAGAACAGCTCACAAGAATATTCCCAAAGGACCCACTTCCTCTAGCTCAGCCCCATATCTTAGTTTCCAGATGAGGCTTTGGGAGGATAGTTCATACCCAAACAGGTCAAGGTTCTATGCATTTTCTTCTTGCCTTTAGACTCTTTCCTAATTACCTTAAACACACTCAAGTTTGTAAATTTATGACTTAACTCCTCCATGGAACACATGATGACCACTTCTTGAACTGTGCACTGATATGCTGATTGTTCAGTGGACAGCACAAATTAGATCTCCAAAGGACTCCTCAAGCCATTAAGTCCCACTTTCCTGTTCTCCCACACACCCTGGTGTTGGACACCACTCCACAGAATCTGCTTTCCATCCTCCTCCCTAGCCAGAAATGCACTGCTTTGTCAAAATGAGATCATTAAAATATCTGATCACTCTACAGACTTAGCATCTCTAAATTCATGTCCTTTTCTCCATCTCAGCTAAGTTCTGTCCACAGAGCTCTGATGATCTTCCTTGACTGTTGCAGTCAACTGTATCCTTGCACACTTACCTTGGTCCACCTACATAGCTTTCCAAACTGTTTGGCTTCACCCCTCAATGACTCCTTGCCTTCTGCATACAGCCCTCAATGACTCCCTGCCTTCTGCATACAGCCATCTGTTTTTAGCCTGGCCCCAGGGCTCCTCAAAGGGCAGTTCTTGCTGGATTTTCTCCAAGCTTATTAGCTCTCTGATCATTAGGATCATGCACTCCAGGGACGGTGGGCTGAGCTGGTCATTCTCACACATTGTCCTGGTTTTTCTGTAAGTACCTGTGCATAGCCATCCTGGATCTCCGTTCTGACTGGTTCTATGTGGTTTTTAAGACCCATCACAGTACCATCTACTCCAGGAAACATTGTAGCTCCTTCGCCTGGAAATTCACACTGCCTGTTGTAGATAGCCTTTCCCTGTGTCCTCCCCTTCCTCCTCTCCCTCCTCTTCCTCTTCCCCCTCATCTCCCTCCTTTCTTCTTCCTCATTTTCCTCCTCCTTTCACTCTCTTCCTCATCTATCTTCTCTTCCTTCTCTCTCTCTCTACTCTTCCACTTTCTCCTCTTCCTCCTCACTGCAAATCGGCATTTAAATTTTTTCCTGTCTTAAAATCACTTTATTCATTCATTATTTTAAAGTTCTGAAGTGTCCCATAGTAGCTGTCATAATGGAAACATTCACAAATTACAGAGATAATTAATAAAGGAAAGACTAGGACTGCGATATGCTCCAGCAATTTCCACTACTGAGTACATATGTCCACTTGCATACACATGCATACACACACACAAATACCCCATATGCATACGTACCTACACACATAGACACACATGCACATGTACACATATACACATACACATATACACATTCCCACAAGCATAAACACAAACATATATATGCATGTATACATGTATACACACATGCACACAAACACATACACGCACATGCGAAATATATGCACCTGCACTCTTGCACTCCTGTTTTTATGTCAGTGCTAGCCATAATAGTCAAGATATGGAAGGAGTCTCAATGTGCATCAATAAAGCATGGATATAGAAAATATGATATATTAGTATGTGCACACAGAAGAATACGATGTGACCTTTACAAAGAGGGATATCCTGTCATTTGTAAGAACATAGAAGAATGTTATTTTAAGTAACATCAGTCAGGCACTGGCTGGCAGGTATTAGGTGACCTCAGTAAGATATGGAATCTAAACACATCACACAGATTCCTGGGATGGAGCTCAGATCATCAGGCTGCTAGAGCAAACACTTGTACCCACTGAGACATCTTGCTGGTCCTGTTACCATGATTTTTAAATATCAACCATAGTCCAGTGACATCCAAATATTAGTGTTCTAGTAGAATTTTCTAATGTGTGGCAGCCCGTTGGCCCTTCTACCTCAGGATCCTACCTTGTCTGAGACCAACCTCATTCCTTCCACTGTTCCCTGTCTCTCCCTCATGGTGACCTAACCCAGTGTAGCAGCTCCACAGTTGGAGTCTGGGCTTCTCCTCTGAAATTATCTTGCATCTCTGAGGTTCTTATGTCATCACAAGAGACACTATTTACGTATTCAGAAGGTCTTTCTTCTGATCTGTTCTAGTTCACTTGAATTACCATTGTGTTAACTTTAGTGGTCACTTAAAACTAGTCTCTACTTAGCAGTTAGAAGTGGTTCCTAGCTAGGGCTGGTTCTGTGCTCTTAGGGACATTTGACAATGGCTGCAAAAGGTTTTTGTTGCAATGGACATTGATGGTCCAGTGAATACAGACCAAATATGATGCCAATATTTCCTACATATAGGGCAGTTTCTTATGACAAGGTGTGCCAGATGTTGAGGTTGGGATAGTAGAGTCATGAAGCTCAGGAGTCCCAAAGCATTTTCTTTGGGAATGCAGACAATAAGTACTGTAAGCTTTCTGGCTTCACAGTCTATGTTGAAAAACTTAACTCTGCCTTTGCAGCACAAAGAAACCATAGATGATAGTAAGTGTGTGCATCAATAAAACTTTATTGCATAAAACAGGTTGCTGCTTGGCTGGATTTGGTCTATTGTCCATGTTTTGCTATTCTAGCATAAATAAAAATAAAATAACAACAATCTACTAAGTATTTTGTACCTATGAGCTATAGGATAAAAAACCAAATTCAAATTTCATATCTGAAATACATGAAACCCAGCAGTTCTGGTTGTCTCTCGTTTCTTTGTCCTTATGCTGCTGAAACGAGGAATCTTTTTCCCTGAGCCCTTCCAGCACTCCTCCCTGCACACTCTGTTTCCAAAGTGACCTTGCTTTCCTTTTCCTTAAGTCTGGGATATCTCCCTTCACCTTTGATGGAGGGTTTATTTTCATCTCTGCTTTCAAAGCACCACTGGAAC
This sequence comes from Eospalax fontanierii, assembly GCA_035773235.1. NCBI lineage: Eukaryota > Metazoa > Chordata > Mammalia > Rodentia > Spalacidae > Eospalax > Eospalax fontanierii. The sequence goes on from CM069524.1 coordinate 44,046,893, forward strand.
TTAGGTTCTTAGGAACCTTATTCTGTAGATGCCAAGCTTTTTCAGGCTCCATACACCTGAGCAGTCCTCCCTGTCTGTCTCTTTGGGACACCCAGGGCTGTCTTGACTGTGAGACAATTGAGGATTGACATTTTATTGCTGTGTTCTCTGCACCCACAACAGCATTGGCCATTTTTAGGAACAACATTCACGCTTATGAGTAACCTACACAGTGATGTCTGAGCTTCCAAACTTTCAGGTCATAAGAGACCACTTGGGTAAGATCTAGGGCAAGAAATACAATAACCTTAAGAGGGAAGCAAAGGAGAGGAATCATAACAGAATTCTACTTTCCTAAGTTTTATTTAAAATTGCTCTTTCTCTTGATGCTAAATGCTTCCACGAACTTCGCTGAGAAAGTATATCAGCAGCTTCATCTGCTAAACAAACGAACGGAATCTATGTGAGAAATCTGAGAGAATGGTCAAGATTCACCCAACTTTATTAGTGTGCATGCGCCGCATAGTGTCAGAGTGCTCTCTGCTTGAAACACAAATCGCTATTAGTATGCAATTTCAAACAATCTCCTTGGCCACTGAGATGGAAAGCCAGCAGTCCATAAAAAGTTCAGAGGCATTTTGCGTTAATCTTAATTTTTCCAGTTTTATTATTGACTTTATAAATGTCTGGGAATTACTGCAGACAATTTTCACTGTAAAGATTTCTGAGGTATTACTTGAGAAACATAAGAGACAGCTGTGGTTTCCCTAAGAGGCACAGTAGGTGGTCTTATCCTTACGCACAAGCAGGCAGCACTAAGTAGATTTAGTGAGATTTAAAGAAAAGGGCACATGAAATGGGAGGGAAATGTGGAGTGGGAGTAGGGAAGCATTGGAGGGGAGGAAACTGGGGGATGAATTTGATCAGAATACATTATATGCATGTATGAAATTCTCAAATTTTTTTAAAGCGTTGCCTCTGGGATGGCAACTTAACACACCTGGGAAGAGGACACCTCACCTGAGGAATTTCCTCCATCAAACTGACATGTGGGCATGACTGTGGGGCATTATCTCTATTGTTAATTGATATATTGAGGCTCAGCACACTGTGGGCAGTGTCATCCCTGGACAGGTGGGCCTGAGCTGTATAGGAAAGGTAGCTGAGCAAGGTCAATAAGCAGTGTTCCCCCAGGTCTCTGCTTTGGTTCCTGCCTCCAGGTTCCTGCTTAGAGCTCCTGCCTTAGCTTCCCTTGATGATAGACTGTAAATTGAACTAAATCCCTTTCTCTCCAAGTTGGTTTTGGTCATGGTGGTTATCACAACAACAGAAAGCAAACTAGGACAGCCCTCTACTTTAATTACTTATAAATTCTGAACTGTTTTAAGACTTTTTAACATCTTGGGGTTTCCCTAGGTTGAAACAGTGATATACTACCAGTAAGAGAATGGAAGTTTCCCTGTTTTAAATTCTGTTGTGAGCGAAACAGGTGGCATATTATCTCGAGCCAAGATACTTTTTTTGGGGAGGGGAGGGAAGGGGCTACAAATGTTCAGAATTCTGTTCCGAGCTCTGCATATACGGATATATTTTGAACCATTTGGTAACTGAAGACCTCAACCCAGATTTCTCTAAGAATAAACTGACAATCATCAGCCTCCTGGACAACTTCTAGTCTGCTTAATTTTAACTTAATTAAAACCCATACACATTCCAGCAAGTCTAGTGCTTGTCTCCACTTCCTATCCAAAACCCATGTCTAGCATCCTTGCTTTATAAAATACCAGCTGCTCTATGCTAATTTTTGTACAGAGATATAAGTCTGTTTAGGACAAGTTAGTATACATAATCTGAATAATCAGAGCAGAACAGTGTACCATTCTCCACATTAGCAAAGATTGTCTTACAGTTGCAAATGTTCAAACAATACTTCCATTGTAGGAAGTACTCTTGTAAGATTAGACTGCAGGAGCTCAGAGGCTAACCCAGGGACAATGGGAGGACATTGTTTAGCTAACAGGAAACACACACTGCAAAGATGGATCAGCGGTTATTCTCTGTCACTGATTTTCTCCTCGTTCTCAACAAACACCTGACAATGAGCCATGTGAGGGGGTGAGAGGTTAGTTGCTTCTCAGTTCAGAGGCCTACTGTCCGTCATGGTGGGAAGGTGTGGCAGCGGGAGCACTCGGTGAGCCACAACCTTGCATCCGTAGCTGGAGGCACAGAGAGATGGATGGTGGTCCTCATCTGGCATTGTGTCTTTTTATTCAGTCTAGGACTCCTGCCTACAGGAGGTGTCACACACCTCAGGGTGCATCTTCCCTCCTAGTTAACTTTTCTGAAAATGCCTTCACAGAGACAACCCAAGAGTGTGTGTCTCCTAGGTGATGCTAAACTCAGGCAAGTTGATGAACCATACAACTTAGAATACAGCAAATGCCAAGCAGTAGCCTTCAGGACAATGGACACGAGACACTGAAGTCAAGAGACCCAAAGGCCCAGAATGCAAGTAAGTTAAGCCTTAACGCCCCCTCCCCACCAGCTTACAGCATGGCTTTGCCATGGGGAGGGAAGGCCAACTGAAACTCAGTTAATGAAATCCGTAAGCTTAAGAGGTGTTAGAAGAAATAGAAAACATGATCAAGACATGAAGAATTAATAAAAGATCCAATTTGAGCTCGTAGAACTGAAAACTCTAAAAATTGAAATGAAAAAGTCATAGACTGGTTTAATTCAGAAGATTAGCTGTCATAGGAGAAATGGTTAGTGACCTGAAGACAGCTGTGGACAGTAGAAAAAGAAGATTGCACAAAGACAGTCACAACCCTCAGGGATCAGAACACTGGCTGCTGCCAGACAGCTAGCTGCACACCATGTTATCAGTGGAATCGCAATTACTAAAGGAAGCAAAGAGAGAGGAGGAGGGAGGAAATGTTTGACAAAACTATGGATAAGAGAATCCTGAGTTTGATGAAACCCGTAAACACAAAGATTTGAAAAACCTGACGGAGTCAAGAATACAAAGAAAACTTCACCCATCAAATGACTCAAACTAACACGGAGGAAAAAAAAAATGTTCAAAACAAGTAGAACTGAACAGCACGGTATGGACCAGAGAGTGTGACATTAAGGAACACAGCCAATTTTTCCTTCTTGGAAAAACGGAAGAGTGAAGATTAACACCTGAAAACTACTGAACAAAAATGTCAGCCTTCAATGGCTCACTTCAGAAGATGATCTTTTAAAATGAAGCTGAGACTGAACACACTCCAGGACAGGGCTAGAATTTCTGGGTCCCGAGGGAGAGGACTGCCTGTGAGGCACACCGGAGTGGGATGGAATAGAAAATACCGTTCCTTCAGAGGACAGCATTTTCAGGTTTGGACCCCTGCGCCTTAAGTGGAGAGCTTCCTGGGAATGCTTTCTGTTTACACCAGTATTTATATCTGGGCTACAACTGGTCAGATTCCAAGACATGGGAAGAGGGGAAAACGGTGACTTTACCATCAACTCTGTGCTATTCAGTCAAACAGGAGGAAATGTGCCTTAGATACCTACGTTGAAAGAGACGAAAGCTTTAAGGCTGCTTAGTCAGACTTACACCTTAAGACTGGAGGAGACAAAACTAAACAAACCCACAGGGAAGACAGGGAAGGAAGTGCTGAAATAAGAGCTGAGGTTAATGACTTCCTTTCAGTGGTTATTTGACAGGAAGCAATAGAGATAATATCAAGAACTGTTTCTTTGAATAAATAAAATACATTGATAGAACTCGAGCCAACTGTGAAAAAGAAAGAGCACAGTACCCGGGCTGAGAAGCATCCACTTGAGCCCACAGGGACCTAAATAAGCAGGGTTCCGCCCTGGCTTCTCTGCCTTCATTTTATCTCTCTCCTTTACTTTGGGTCACTGGCTTACTTCTTCAGGTCAGAGTGCTAGCCGGTTGGGCAATGTCTGTCTTACCGATTCATTCTCCTTTAAGACTGAAGATGTACAGATAAGCCATCTTCCTAAGTCTAAAAGCAGTCACTTTGCATTCCAGGAGGAGTAAAATCTCCTGGAACAAAACACACCCCACTCCAAATGAAGGCAACTGTCCACGAGGGGGAGGCTACACCTGGAGCAGGAGTAACTGTCTCCTGAGAAACATCTTCTATCACTGTGTAGGACTGAGGCTGAGAGAATGAACAGCTAGATCACACCTTGGCCAGGACAACTGAACTACATATACACCTCTTGTCCACTACCCCAATTCTTACTCCGTTTAAATGTAAATCTCATGTCAGTTCTTCAGTGTTAAACTCAATATATTGAACCCTTTACTATACTCTTCCTAATGTGGCCACATTGAATAAACCCTCTCTTTCTCCTTTTCACTAATGTTTGCCTCCTTAATTGCTATATTTGAATGGGTGGCCAAGCCTGGCTTGTTAGGGCTTTATCCCTAAAAGCCCCGTATACAGTATCAAAAACAAACTGAAGGATTATTACCACATACTCTGAAGACAGTAAAAAGGTACTAAGGGAATAACCAGGAGAACTCCAGATATACTCGACAACGTAGATGCCACAGAACAGTACCTTAAAAGACACAAATGAGCCAGGTATGACAATTCATACCTGCAATCCCAGTACTCGGGGGAGAGAGAAGCCAGGAGATAACTGCAAATCTGAGGCCAGCTTGGTCTATGTAGTGAGTTCTGAGCCACCCAGGACTACATAGTGAGACCCTTCCTCATATAACATGAAAGCCAAACCAAACCCACAAACTACCAAAATAACCAGAATGGAAGAGATAGCCTGAATTTTCTTAGTGCTCTAGAGGAAACTGAACTCACTCTGAATCCTCTTTCAAATAAATCTGCGTGCTGAGTGGCTTTACTAGAACACACCCCCAATCATTTAAGAAGAATCAGTGCTAATCCTACACAACCTGTCAACAATACTGAAGACAGGACACAATATAGCAGGAAATATTTGTCAATGAAAAAACGAATGCAAATAGGTCTTCAGAAAATGCAATGAACTCAAAGTAATATTAGTCAAGATATTAGGCAAGATGCTTGGATAGAAAGGTTAGCGAACATTTAGATGGTGATTGAGCCCACAGAAAGATACACAGTATCATCAGGGACCATGAAAATGCAAAACAAATCATGAAATAACAGTGTGTTCCCTTGAATGCCAAGATGAAGACTGAAAGGCTTTGCCAGGTGTGGCTGGAAAAGCACCTTTCTTTATGTCTTCTATTAACAGCAAAGAGTTGGAATGCTAAGACTCTTGCTGTTGCTTTCTTAAGATAAAAATCTAACATGGACTCTGGAAATGAGGCATTCTCCCAGATGCATCTAAAGGCACTATACTGTACTGAGAAACTGATGAACCTGAGAAAAGACACACAGGACACACATGCCGTTTCTAGAGACTTTGGGCAGTGTGACAGGTAATCTTGGTTGTCAACTTGATTGGATTTAAAAGTCCTTAGACTAATATTGGGTGTGTCTGTGACTGCATTTTCAGAGAGGCTTAACTAAGATGGGAAGATCTACCTTGAGACCTTATGGTAATTATTAATAACATAATGCTTAATATTGATACAGTGGCAAATCCATATTAAGGACTCCTGGATGGAACTCAGGAACCAAGGCAAGGCTATGGCTTCTGGCAACTCCAAATCACACTGACTTTCTGACTCAGTAAGATGTTTGTACAAGGCGAGAGTGAGTGCATGAGAAATGAATAATGACCGGATGATGAGTGAATGAGCGATGCCCTGGGGGACGATGATAATGAAAGAATAGAGATCAGGACCCAAGCCAGACTGTAAGACGCTCTCATGGCAGGCACTCAGCGTTCACTCAGACATAGTTCCATGCCAGAGCATTTGCCATGCGTGTGCAAGGCCCTAGCCTCTCTCCCCAGCCCTGAAAACAAACAACAGCAAAAATGTCACCTGTCACCAATTGCTCACTTGCTAATGGATATTTTCTATGATTCTGCCTGAGAAGAGATGAATCCATAACACGGGTTAGCTGCCTTAGACCAAGCCCACACTCCTGCTTCCGTCAGGGCACTGAACACCATCTCGCCCATTTTTGTACACATTGCCTGTGCTATGAGGGCCAAGTTGAGCAGCTGGGACAGAAACCACACAGCCTGAAAGTCTGAAGCGCTCACTGCTGCGGCCTTTATAGAAAATCATTGCAGACTGTTGAAGTAGATTATGGAGGAGTGTATGACCCACAATTCACTGAGCAGTGTAACAAGTTACAAATCAAGATACACGACAACTGAAGTTGAAATGACTTTTCATCCCTTACATAAGCGTCTCTCTCATGTTTTGTCTTTCATTGAAAAGTGAAAGACCTTCTTTATTCCACAGGTATACTAAATCTTATACAACCAACCAGCCCTTCAGAATAGATTCAGCAAAATGAATACAGTCAAATTTGGCAAAATTGTCTTGGAAGAAAAGTTTTCCTTTGCCAATTAAAACTTTCAGAAGATTTGATATTTCTTGACCTTAGAAATCCCCATTTCTCTTTAATGATGTATTGACAGGAGCTGGCATGACCAGCCTGCAACAAGGACACTTTGAGAAGTTTTTGGCACAGACCACAACCCTGGTGACTGCCTGCTTCATTGGACAGCTGCTGCCCTCCACTTTTAATCCCATAAACTCATGTATGTCTTCTTTCAGTCCTGTCCCCACATCCCATTTACTGTCATGGCTGTGTTCTTTCACAGCATGGTCTTTCATCAGCAGCTGTGTGGTTTATACAAGCTAAGGGATTCAGGTTATTTCCAGGAGGGATTTTTTTCCAGCATCAATCTGAAAACACAGCTCCAGGTCCCTCCTCAGGCCAAGCATAACACAGTCACCCTGGAGCTTTTGCTGGACAAGTCCTTCTGTCCTTTCCAAATACAGTCACCTCATTAAACATAAGCTCTTCTCGTCAGTGATGGTGACCTACACGCACTGCTAAACATAAATAACTCCTGACATAAATTGTGAACAGGACCTGTAGGAGCCTGCCACCTCATGATCTGGATGCAGAAGATTCTAGAGGATTCTGTCCTGAACCTGGAAGAGGATAGAAACTGGAAAGAGAGAAAAAGAGAGGGACAGGGAAAGCAGGGTCGGGGAAGAAGCCGTGAAACTTTGGCACTATTGAAGCATAGCACACTGAAAGAAGATCCAGTTTCATCAGCATGCAGAATATTGAAGAAATGATTGAGAGACAGTCAAGGATAGGCAACAAGTCTTTTAAATATTACTCAAAACCACTTGTGTGTTTGGGGCGGGGGGAAGGGTGTACACCTGTGTATAAGTGTGAACGCCAGAGGTCATCCTTGGGTATTATTCCTCAGAAGCTGTCTACCTTGTCTTCTGAGACAGGGTCTTTCACTAACGCTAGAGCTCACTAAGTAATCTAGGCTGTTTGGCCAGTGGACCCCAGAGACAGGCCCGTCTCTGCCTCCCCAGTCTTGGTATATAAGCATACACCACTGTGACCAGATTTTTTTTTTCTGGGTTCTGGGAATCAAACTTAGGTCCTTATGCTTGCATGGCCACCTTTTTTTAGTACAATTTTAGATGATTCTTATCTTCCATTCTATAACCTGAAAAACACAGAGTAGGGTTGTATTATCCAACACATGGAATTAACTATAAAACTGGAGAGAGAAGAGAATCGGATCAGTTCATGTGCTGAAGCTTGGCTGTGGAGGATGGTTATTGCTCCCATGGACCTGCTTCTTCTCCAAGCATATGCCTGCTTGTCGTCAAGTTGCCCCATCAGTTCCTTCTATCCTATTGAAAAGGACTGGACTGGACTGGACTGGGTTATAACAGATATGTCCAATAGAGCATACAGGGAACTTGCTGTGCCTGCTTTTGAGGAAGTCTGAATCTGCCTTCCTTCTCTCTTGGGACCTTGATCCAAGATAAGAAACACAGGCTGTTCTGCTGGAGATAGGCCACAGAGGAGACACATGTGAGGGGAAAAATATCACTCAGGTGTCCATCTTAAGTGGGCTCAACCCAATTCCAGGTCTCCTCTGTGTGGTTATATTAGCAAGAGAGCTCTCATGTAAGAGCTACACCACTCATCCCAGTTTTTAGAACAAGGAGGAGTATTACGTTTTTGCTTTGTGCCACTGAGTTTTGGTGTGGTCCGACAGGGCAACAGATGGCTGAGAAAGGAATGGTACTCTCTGTGTGCTTTCCACAGACCTCCCTGGGGAGGAGAATCCTGCTCCAACCTGTGGATGCTGTTTAATGGAATCTGGGAGAGTAATGGCCCCATCAACTCTCTCTCTCTCTCTCTCTCTCTCTCTCTCTCTCTCTCTCTCTCTCTCTGATGAAGGGCATGTGCTAAAACCCAGATCCTGTCATGAAATGAAGACTGCGATGAGGGCTGACCTGAGCTGGGTTCTGTGGCTGCTGAATCCCAGTTAAGCACAACAAAAGGAGAAAGGAGCCTTTGCTATCACAGACCACGCTTTGGACTTTCATTTTGCTGTTGTTCTACAGAATATGTTGGTGAGAGCTGACCTTTACAATGCCATCATACAAGGTCTCACAAACTGAAGAATCAGATCAACAGTAAGTAGAGAAAGTCACTGAAGAGGAAGGGGACAGTCACCTCTGCTGCAGGCCAGGCATTTTCCCAGACCCCTCATAGGGTCCATGGCAGCGACAAGCAAACTTTTGATAAAGGGCCTGAGAGTGAAGGTAAGCTTTTTCGATTCTGCACATCCTGAAGAACCACAAAAAAGAGCCAAATGCAGAGGGGCACATCTGTAACCACAGCAATCCCACAGGGAGATGTGAGGAGCAGACGGGAGAAGCACTGCGGCTCACAGCCCAGCTGGTCTGGAGTGTGCAGTGAAGAAGCAGAAGTGAGAGACTCTGCCTCTCCGAGGTGGAACAGGGGGGCTCAGTCTTTAAGATGGCCTTCTGACTCCACACTGTGCTGTGGAAGACACATGCTCCCTGTACGAGCAATCAGGCTGTCAATTTATCAATCAAATGTAAGGAGTTCATAAACCCCCTGAGCTCTCAGGCCAGCAGAAAGCAGGCAGCTTGTGGTAGCCAGATTTGGGCCAGGGTTGCTGGTCTTTAACGTGTACCCAGTGGTTGAGGTGGGCATTCCCAGAACGGCACAAGAGATTACAATAAGCATGTAGGAAATGTTTTGCACAAGTTTTTCATTTTGAAAAGTATATTAGAAACACAGTCCAATCTGGGACTTACAAAACATCTTCCAAAGAAAAGGGTACCTGCTTATCATGAATAACAAGAATATGTCATTGAATAATGGACAAAGGTAGATTGGATGGCAGGGTTACAGGAGTGAAGTCTCAAAGTTTTCAAAACTATGTGACACGGTTAGGTAAGCTGTATTTGTTTTCATCAACACAGACAGTATCAACAGATACACATATAGTAACAAAGACATACAAACATGGCATGCCTGCTCTTGTGACCTATTGACATCGTACATGCAAATACCAACAACTTGGGTTACCAGAACACAATACTGTATTGTGGAAGGCCTAAACACCAGAACATTTCTAAGAGTTCTGGAGGATTGAGAAATATAAGATCAAATAAACAGCAGTTAAGTTTTTGGTGAGGGTCCTCTATTTTCTTGAGTCTCCTTATGATATAGGCAGGGAGAAAAGGAGTGGTAGAGGGAGGGAGGGAAAGAGACAGAGCAAGAGAGAGAAAGAGAGAGGGGAGAGAGAGAAAGAGATATCCTTGGTATCTCCTCTTAAGATGACTTAGGTCCCTGCATATCAGAGCTACGTTCTCATGATCTCATTCAATCTTAATGACCTCCATAGTCCTCCCCTCCAACACAGTCACACAGAGAATGGAAGTTCAATGTTAATTAGGGGCACTCAGTTCCACTGACGGCTACAGGTCATCGAACGATACACCGTAATTTGCACTGTGTGCCCAACAGAGTACAAGGTCTCACTGCTTCATGCTCAGTTCTATGTGTGTCCAAGCTGGTGACTTGTCTCTGTCCTGGGAAACAACATCTGAAAGTATGCCACACCACCCTCTGAAGTTGCAGTGACCAACAGAGATCAGAGTTCACACAGTGACATCTCCCCAGGAGGTTAACGCCAAGCTTCAATAAGAAGATTACTAGCCATTGCTAAGCCAGACCATGAAGGGTACCCCTGGAACACCATCACTTCCACCCCACATTCCAAGGAGATGTCCTCATCTGCTTTTTTCAATTAATCATCCTGCTGATTTCAGAAAAAACAAATGCTGTCCAGATAATCAGCTGCCAGCTTCCAAACCACAAAACTGGACATCTCCGTTCTTTCTTTCTTTTATCAAGACTTCTGTGGTGAGCACATTCTTTTCGGCAGAGTAAATTTTTGACAGATTTCTCTTCTCTGACAGAATAAGGTAGTTGTGAGAAAAGAGTTATATTGCATACGAATGTAACCAGTGGAATCTGAGGAGTTCCGTTTTGCATGGAAACGATACACTCTGCTATCTGAAATTTTGGCAACGAGTGACTTCTATTAAATTCTACCTGCAGGCCTTGGATTTTATAATGGTGCGTCCTTGCCTGGGGTCCTCTCAAAGTGTGGCTAAGCTTCTGAATATGCAAAGAGCATTAAATTATGTCAGTCCACTGACAACAGCATTTTGATTGTATTTTATTCTAGTTCCACAGAGATTGATAATTTCTCTGTGGATCAATGTTTCTGTCACATTCTGCCAGACTGGCATCTTCCAGTTCAGGGAATCAGTGACACATTTCCAATGAAGTAAATTAATAATACCATTTTTCTGATTAGCCATTGAAAATAAAGACAGGAAGAAATCACATCTCTTTTCCAGATAAGAGAACACTGAAAGGAATACAGAAATTAACTCACAAATATCATTTTCCAGACCTGCAGCTCTTTTTAAAAATCCAATATAAATTCAAAAGTATGCTTATCATTCCTGTTATGAAAAACTTTCAATTGGGAAGCCATCAATTTCCCATGATAGGTTCTATCTGAAGATATTTATTTAGTGCCCATGATGCTGAGAAGTTATGGATGTGTGGACATGCACACAACACATGTATTTAATTTCCAAAGGTAAACTGCATACTGTATTTTTATTGAAGTTGGCTCTGATAGGAGTATATACACAAATATGTAAGGCAAAAATAAAATAATTTTCTAATCATTATGATATATAATATCTTAGCACACACAGAGGAAAGGAGGGAGAAAGAGAGGGAGAGGGAGAGAGAAAGAGAGAGGGAGAGAGAGAGAGCGAGAGAGCCCTACCCTATTCTGTGGGAGACATAGCAGTTCAGATAATTGCATGCTGGAATAGGAATTAAGAAAAAAAATAGTTGCAATAGTTACTCCTGGAGAACCTCTGAAGGTACCTTTAATATTGAACTTCTTTAGATACCATGTTTCTGAAATATTCTCTCAAAGCAAACAAGCAAAAGCACTAAATGTGCTTGCTTTTGTTGGTGGTAAAGTTCATGGATCCTGCCTTGTATGTCACAGAGGGCCCACGAACAGTGCATCACAAACATAGAGGTCACCTGAGAATCCTCACAAATTGATATTTGGAATCAGTGAAGTTTGAGCAAGCTTGAGATTTTACATTCTCTACAAATTCTTCTGATTGTTGAGGAACTAGCATTTCAACTTCAACTTCAAGGGGGGACAACAAACAAAGCAGAACAACAGTTGCCCCAAGTGATATCTGGATATTCAAAGTACTGCCCACACGTTGCCACATTCAGTATCACTGAATAACTGTTAGACATGCTAATTCATAGGATTCACCTTAATACACTGAACACGAAGATTCTGTAACTCAGTGTGTTTTGGAGATTCTGACACTCATGAATATTGGAGACTGTTCCAGGGAAACTTGGAAATAAAGTTGGTCCTATTGATCAAACTATAATGTATCTGGGTCCATGACCTTGGGAGACCATAGACTGCTGGCAGATGACCTTCCATCATCCCTAGCCCCAGGACTGTCATTTAACCTTCGGTATTGAATCATAGATAGAACTGAAACCCAGAACATTCTTGAGTTCTACTCTTGGCTGGCTCCCATTGGGATAAATTTGGGGGTTTCTTAGTTTAAAATTACATATAGGCATCTTTAAAAACTCATTCATCAAAAGGCCACTTCTACTTAATGGTATAGCAGGGCTGACCTCTAACAGTACTATAGGAAAAATGTATAAACATTCACAAAGTAGATATGCCTGAAGACCATTTCTACTTAGGAAATAGAAAATGGTGGTGAAGGTTATTGTTCTTAATGAACACTAATCAATGTTTTACCTCACTGCTCCTGACAAATTCCTCAGAACATACAGTCTTATATCCAGGCTTAATTTAATCTTATCTAGTGCCCCATTTATAACTATTCCTTATAAATCATGAGACATTTTTGCCTATTATTTTACTTATAACCATCATTATTATTATGTTCTCCAAGATTAATACTAGCTTCCCTTGAAAGAACCTTTAACTGCATGGCCACCCTCCCGTGCTTCAGTGATACCTTGTACACAATCACTAAAGTGTTGGCTTCTGCTTTTTGTTGATTAGCCTGAGAGCTTCTATAGGCAAAGAGTATAGAGTCACAGAAATCCACTAACCTAAAAGCATGAACCAGGATAGCATCAATTAGCATAGATTTGTAAGCTAAATGAATAGTCATTAGCTAATTCCTTAAAGTGGATTAATTTATATTATTGATTTTCTTAAAAATTTAACTAAGGTATAGTTAAATAAAAATATATATGACCAGGTGGGGAAGGGATAATGGGTCAGTTGATAGTGTTTTATCTATTGTTTTGGCTATTTTCTGTTGCTGTGATAAAATATTATGACCAAAACCAACTTAAATGAAGAGTTTATTTTAGCTTCCAGTTCCAGAGGGCTGGATGTCTGTGATGGTAGGGAAGACCTGGGGGGCAGGAAGGAAGAAGAGAGAGCACATCTTAAGCACACACAGAGAGCAGAAAGAGCAAGCTGGAAGTTGGGTAAGGCTATAAACTCTCAAAGCTCACCCCCAGTGACCTACTTTCTCCTCCATGCTCTGAAAGTACTATAACTGCTCCAAATCAACATCACCAACCGGTAACCAAACATCCAAATGTATGAGCCTATGGGGGACATTTCTCATTCCTGAGGAACTGAGTTCAGAGCCTTGGAACCTGTGTGATAAAGCTAGCACAGCAGCACACATTTATAGCTATAACTCTGGGGAGGCAGGGACAGACGGCAGGGAGCTCACTGGCCAGATGGCTTGTCTTGCCAAATCCATAGGATTCAGGTTCAGTGAGGGACCCTTTCTCAAAAACTAAGAAATGAAAGGAAGGCAGTTGATGTTAATCTCTGGCCTATACGTGTGTGTGTGTGTGTGTGTGTGTGTGTGTGTGTGTGTATACTTACACACAGAAACATGCACACAGGTACATACCATACAGGTGCACACATACACACCATATGAGCAGGTACACAGTCTGAAAGTGTGAAGATGCTTTGTGGCAGACATGGTTACTCCCAATAGTCTACTATGATAACTCTGTGTGGAAGCTGATGTATGCCTGCAAATACATGATCTCTCTTCCCAAGATTCTCCTTGTCAGAGCACTGTCTGAATTTATATAGCACTAGGTTCAACACACTTCTCTGTAGAACCAAATAATAAACATTTACCAATATTTTGCATTAGGGATGCAGTCTGTTAGTATTACAGTGCAAAATTGGCCATGGACAATGTGTAAACAGCTCCCAGGCAAGGTCCAGTAAAAATCTTCACTTACAAAAACGAGGGGTAAAGGATTCATCCATATTGCTTTCTAACTCTTGATTTAAACTGCATAATGAGGGAGAGAATAACCAGAGACCCAGGGATCGCATTAATAAACGTTCTGCAAATATTAGGCCAGACTTTTATTAGCCTCTTAGGTTCAAGGGTAGCCCCATACTGAAGGAAACTGAAATCGTTTGCAAAGACCTGTCTTCTTTTGGAAAAGTTTGGTAACATTTTACAAAGGCTTTGTTATTTATGCAGGTCACTGTCTACAGGTGAGTAGAAATGCTGAAAGCTATGCCCAAGGAAGAAGCAAAAAGGACCTAGCTGCAATTGTGTCTGTGTGGCTTCTGTAGGAGACCGAAAAACGGTTCTGGATTGACCTACCTGGATAGGAAGTCTGCGAAGGAAGGGCGCTCCGGGTACCCACAGCGGAAGAGCTTCACCAGTTCCAAGACACCGAGGTACTGCAGCTGCGCAGAAACGTAGAAGTGATCAAACGTGCCGGGCAGCTGCGAGGTGTTGGGCTTGATGCAATGCACGAAGTGTGGACTGCACTTCTGTAGCTTCCCAGTAATGTCTGCCAGAGATTTCTGTGGAAAGAGGGGGACGTAGCTGACTCTCCAGAGAAACACTGACTGGAAATATCAAGCATTTTAAACAGCGGTCTGTGCATTCAATCCAAGACATTTTTGTGTACTGTGCATTTGCTCATGGGGGGTGGGGTTCTTCTAAAGTTACTCAAATTATCAAAATGGAAAAGAAATGGTAATGTTAACGAATTTTGCGGTTTAAACAAACACACCAGGCTTTTGAATCTGAAAGAGTCACCAACCCTGAGTTGTGATGCTGTGGTGATGGGGTCTCCTCGTTCCAGTCTTTGGAGGAAAGTGGAAGATCCTTTCTTTTTTAATAACTGAAAGAGGACACAGAGAGAGAGGGAGCGGGGAGGGAGAGAGAGAACAGGTTTATTTTACTGGATTTTGGTTTCAAAGGAAAACGAGAGAAAGAATAAGCCTTACATCCAAGTCAATGAAGTTACAAATACATAAACCAGATCATTGAAATCAACACCAGAGCACTTTTCATGATGCTACCGTAAGTTGGCGAAATGGGCAGCTATGCATAAAGTAACATCCATTGCTGCTAACTCTTCAAGTGTTATGTAGATCGAACTTTCTGCCCATCTGCTCCCATCTTAATTCCATAATAAACACAGATCATGACCAGCACAAGAAACTCTGTGCTGTGCTCTGGTCATGTTGCTAGCTATTCATATGAACTGTTCATATTAATTAAATGTGTAGTAGCTTATTCTGATGCTAATACGATGTGCTCTTCTTTGCAAAGGTGACATTTCTACAGTTGTTAGCTTGTCCTCTTACATTAATAAAGTTACCATAACACAGATATATGGGTTTGGTGCCTTGTTGCCAAGTTTTTCTTTTCCCTCCTTTATTTCTTCTTCTTCTTCTTTTTTTTTTAAAAAAAACCTCTACAAGAGGTAAGTCACTAAGTTACTTCTCTGTGAAAATTGATGATAGATTGTTTTCTTCAGTAAATAATTAAACACGGCTCTTAAAAATATTGCGTGTAGTAAAGATTAAATGATAGTGGAAATTTAAAAACAAATAGTGTAAATAGGGCCATTGAGCGAAGAAACAAAGGGCAAAAAGTAATTAATTAAATTCCACCAGGGTTGAAATAAACCTCATCAAACAGTGCTGACTACATTTCAGAGAGTCAGACACTCTCAGATTAATCTATCTATTGGTCTAAAATGGTTCCTCTTAATACCAAAAGATGGAAGAAAACTTCTGCTAACACACAGGCATCCATTTGGTATAACTGGGAGGACAGGGGCTCATTTCCTTCCATTAGGAAGAAGCATCCAGGGCGGTGATTAATTGTGGCTGACAAGGGAATATAAAATGAAACAGTTGGCCCAGGATCAACCCATTTCTACAAATTCAATGTCACAGGACATGTCCAGTTAAAGAGTGGGTAGAATTCTGTTTTTGTTTTTGGCCAAGGGGCGGATGTGTGAGATAGGGGCAGTTTGATGGGGAAACTAAGTGAAGTGGGGAGCAGAAGACTTAAGAAATTTTGCTAAACCATAAATCTCCACCCTGGAGAGGACCCTGCCGTTTCTCTTTCTGGGAAGAGGCACTGCTGTGAATTATCTCCCTTTTCTAGTCCTTCAGGGAAAAGCCTAATGGCATGTAGGCCTCATAATGTTTAATAATTGAGGTTAAAAATCATGGTTTAGAGGTGTGTGGCGATTTCTTACTCTTCATTTGCAATGTGGATGAAAAAGAAAAGGGCAGAAGGTGTTTAAGACCCTCGGGAATAAAGGTCTTCCTATAAAGGGAGCCCTTTGTCTTTTCAGTGTATGGAGCATGCCTTTCTATGCAGTGAGACAGAAGTCCTGTGATCATCTAGCTCATCAAAGGGTCTGTAATCCTAGGATCTGCTGGCTAAAAGTACATGCAGGCACACACCCACATGTACATGCACACATACTCATATGTACACATATATGCACAAAAACATGTACACAAACATATGTATGCACATGCATGCCCACATACATACATATGCACACAAACACACATACACACATATGCATATACCTGTCACTTTTCTAAACTGTCATTTTAAATTACTCTTTCCTTTAATTGTAGAGCTAGGATATATTTGAGTGTGCTGCAACAGCTGCATTTTTCAACACCGATTGATCTCAACACCTTCAAATTACACATCTCCCTTTTTATATTTTGGCATGTCAATTTGAAAGCAGTCTGGTCTTGTACTCTCAAGAAACATAAAGCAGTGCATACAGATTTCCTCTGTTGCAATACCTCTTTATGGAGTTTCTAGCTCCCTTTAGAAATAGAACTTTCAGGTTATGTGAGGAATCAAATGCACGTGAAGTAAACACACACTTAAAAAATATAATACAGAATTAAGTTCAAAGTCTACAAATACACACTGAAAACATTCTAGTACTTGAAAACAGAAGAGAAATAATGATCCTGTTATAGACCCCAAACCTTGGAAGTGATCACTTCAAGGCTAAGTTACTTAAGCTTATTTCTTCTAAGCCTGTTGCCCTCAGGTTCCTTCCATTCATCAAAAAGGATGATTATAAAGATGAAAAATAAATAGGATGTCACACAGACAACCAATAAGATCACTGAAACTTTGCTTGCTCTTGTTCACTGTAGTGAACTTTTCTACAAGATCTCCCCTCAAATAGTTTGAACTTAGGAAGGCATCTTCCTAATTAGCATTAACTATTAACTTTACACAGCCTAGAATTAAGTGAAATAAAGAGGCTCAGTGGAACGATTTTCTTTATCAGGTTGGTCTGTGGACGTGTTTGTGAGCGGTTGTCTTCACTGCCCTCATCAGTGTGGGAGGGCCCAGCCCACTGGGGGTGTATCATTCCCTGGGCCAGTGGTCCTGGACTGTATAAGAAAGCTAGCTAAGCATGAGCCTGTGAGTGAGACAGAGCGTGAACCAGCAAGCAGTGTTCCTCCATGGGTTCTGCTTCAGATTCCTGCCTTGAGTTCCTGCACTTAATTCCCTTAGTGATGGACTGTGGTCTGGAAGTGGGAAATGAAATGAGCTCTCTCCTCTCCCATGTTATTTTTGGTCCACAGAGAGGAAACTGAACTGAACGGAAACTACACTAAGCAATTTAAACAGAGCAAAAACAGGAACCACAAGAGCTCCTACCTTACTGAGTTCTAGATAATTCTTGTTTACTCCAATACTTGCAGATACTGTAGTTCTCTTATTAAGCAGGGTGGATTTATGTCCTTGGAATTTAAATGAAGGGTAGGAAGAGATGAGGGATCCAGTTTGTGACAGTTTTGACTGGAACAAATGATTGATCACAACATTTTCACTAGCTAGGAAAAAGATAAACAAACATTGTAAATGGCATTAAAATCATTGACTGAGCATCAGACTTACACTTTCATGGAAAAGCTTTAACCACTCCCATATTCTCTCCCACTCTGAAGAGGTCGTGGGCACAATGGACTGTGGAGTCTTTTCTATTCTGTGGCTCTGCTTTACTCATTCCTTGTGACAGATGGTGACCTTCACTGCCCTTAGCTGGAGTCAAAATTATACCTTTCCCGCCTGTGCTCTTGGCCCGTCCCTCTCTGAAGAGTACACTTCCACCAGTCCTGCATGTAGGCACTGAATCTTACTGGCTCAGACCTGACAGGGTTTTATGCACTTGAATGGTCATGAAAACCTATGAGTTTTGACAGCAATTCCCCATTGCAAGAAAATAACCATCCTGGAAAACATTTCACCAGCTGTAGACTAGTTCAGAGGGGCTTTTAAGCACCTGTGGAGACCCTGATGCATCTGGTTGTATCTGTATTAGGTTAAAGAAGGTGCAAACAAAGGTTCTTATGTTCTAACCCAGTTAAGTTGCAAAGGTAAAAGCCATATGACACAGTTTAGACATTAGGTTGCAGAGATCCAACTGTCTGACGTACAGATTCTTTGCCCAGATACTTAGAGTGGGACTGGAGCTGAGATGGGTAGGTTTGGGCTTATGACTCTGAGTAGGAATAGTGCAGGGAAAGAATGTGATGGTTACAGACCTGGAAGAAGCATGCATTGTGTTACTGAGGTCTGTATATAGAGAGCTTGCCCAAGTGGTTTTCTAAAAGCAACATGAAAATGAAATGACAGCACCTAACTTGAAGATTATTCCAAAACTTAAGTGTCAAATACTGTGATAATCTGGATAGGTCACTGAAGAGCAGGCTCTGCCGGTCAGACATTTCATTATGTTTTATGTTGAACTGGTTAGTTTCTATGTTTTCACACATACACACAAAACCACTAAATATCTATATCTATATATACATATATATAGATATAAAATATATATAGTGTATATATACACACATACATATGTGTGTATTGACAATGCCTTCAGTAAAAATTCACTATATTAATAAACTAGCAGGAAGCAAGACAGCTGTCAGATTAGGGAGGCAGAACTGTAGAAGGAACAGTCAAGGAGGAACTCTGTGGTATTGGGTTGAAATTACAGGTTGCAGGAGAAATTTGTGGGTTTTAGCACACAGCTACATAGCTATACATTATTTATATGCACGCCTTACACTTTCTGAGTTTTGAAAAGTCCCAAAAGACATACTCCACAGTAGAAATGAGCTCACCCAGCCGCAGGCCTTTCTGTTCTCCATTAGATTCAGTTTTCCTAAACAAAACTGCCGATTCTATATTGGACAAAAGGAAGATGATCACTGAAGAAATATGGGAAGGGCCTGATGTCCAGAAGTGCTGAAAAAGGCACCTGTCATTAAAAAAAAACCCATAGGAGCTGGCAGGGTGAAGGATCTATTGTCTAAGTATTAGATAATTCTAGCCCTGAAATAATGATATTGTTTATGACTCATAACTAAGATAATAATCTATGAGTCCATCCTACTAACAAAGAAACTAATAAATAATGAGAAAATGGGAGTGTCATCAAAGAACCCCACCGTCAATAGAAAAACAGAGTTTTATAGCCAAAAGAGAAAATCTTAACAATGATGATATAACTCTATGCAAAATTAATAGGTGGATGTCTGATGGGACAAAATGTTTATTTCAACTCACAGTGCTTTCCTAGAGATTATTCCTCAATAACAAGAAACAAAAGCAACTTTAAACCACGAGAACCAGAAGACTGCCTCTCTAGATAGAGGAAGGAACCCGGCATTGATGAGTCAGGTGATCGCCCTTGAAATGCGGCCCTGAGCACTCCACCTCTTTGGTAGTCCTGCTTCTGATCATTTACTGAATTGTTGGAAGATTATTTCCCCATGCTTAAGCACTGCACGAAGTATGCAGACAGTAAGAGGTAGGTGATGCTTCAGAAAACACATGAAGAGAAAGAAGAGGTGAAGACAGAAGATGGGTGATGAAAATATCCATCTGGAGGAAGTAGACACATTTGGCAGTACCCATGGAGGCCTGAAGAGTGCACTGGATCCCTGGAACTGCAGCTATGGACAGTTGTTAACTGCCATGTGGGTGCTAATGTTCCCAGAACAGGAATCAAACTCAGGTCTGCAAAAGTAGCCAATGCTTGTAACTACTGGGCCATCTCTCCAGACCCATTTTTTTAAACTTTAAGTTCCAAACAACCTCAAAATAGCAAATTTTAAAAGAGATATAAACCATGACTCATTTAAAGATATAATTAAACAATCATCATATGTATTTATAGCAAATGTTTATGTGCGTGTATATGTGTGAAGAGACCCATACATGAATATGAATGATGGACATATTATTCTTTGAGTAGAAGTAGAAATGCCCTGAATAAACCTAAAAACACTAGACATAAATATGGAGGGGATCTAAATTTGATTAAGGACCGTTGTATGAAATGTATAAAAGCTCAATTTAAAAAATTAAAAAAAAATAAGGACCACCATATTTCTCTGGTTTATTTCTATCCTTTCTGTAAATGATATAGACAGGCTGCATGAAGATAAGGCAGGGATGTTAATCTAACTAACACAGATTGAGGTCCTCAAGGGACTTCCATTCTGGGCCGTGGCTATAGTTGCATTAACTCAAAGCGAAAGCAGAGTCACCAGATCCTCTGCCTCCTTGTGCCTCTTAGAGCCCTGTCCTGTGGGGGATGTTCCTGGGGAACAGGCTGTTTTAGCCTCTTTCCTTCTTAAAGGAGTCAGTTACTATAAAGCCTAGTGCACACACACTGAAGTAGGAAACATCCCTTTCCAGAACCTACTGCATTTTCACATGGCCCTTTCTGTGTCGTAACGGAATGAGCTAGCAGGCAGTCCTGACTGATAATCAGGTGTGTAGAAGCACAGCAAAGAAAATGACTCAAAGAATTTTAACAATATTGATAGTAAATCTGGTTTTGCTATGCTCAGAAGAGGGATGCTAGTCTACATTTAATTCTTCTTCCCACTGTCTGAGTCAGGAGAATCTGTTTCTGTTCCTAGGTCTATTTACTGCATTGCATTCCTGCGTGAGCTGTGTCTTCAAATCTCCGGGCTTCTGTTGGCTAGATATCTCAAAGACAGAGCTCTTCTTGCACAGAGCTTGCAATAGATACTTTACCTTCTTCAAAGGCAGGACCCTCTCCCCCCGCCTCCCTCAAAGGCAGACCATCACATCTTCTTCAAATGTACACCTCCACTTTCCTCAACTGGAGCTTTCTAATGAGACGAGGATTTCGCTGGATATTATTGTTTGTTGTCTATACCTCTTTGTAACTTTCTGTGGCATCGTAATCTGCAGATTCATATAATACTATCACATTCATGCTTTTTTGCCTGAAGGATGAAATGTGAGAGCCAAGCCTAGCCACTGCAAGTGTCTGTAGAAACAGTTCTACTGGAGCACCACTGTGTGTCTTTGCATGCTACTGTCTCGCTATACCGGAAGAGGTGGGTATTTACAATGACATCCTGAAGCCTAAAATATAGTCTGTAACCCTCCACAGCAAGCGCTTGCCACGTCTATGTGAATCCGCAGGAGCCCACTGTAAAGTCTGCAGAGAATAAAACATACTCATCTGTGTTTTCGGGGAATGTGTTAACAAGTACCCATAAAAGAATGTCTTTAAAATACAGACACTCTATTAAGACAAGCAAGATGGTAACATTTCTAGCCATCCCATTCTCATTGTAAATACATACATAGGTGTTCTATCCCTGTGAAATATGAATGAAGCAAAATTATGTGGCAGCCTCTAAAACATGCTCTGAACTTTGGATCACAAGAGAAACTGAAAGTTAAAAGTGAAAGCTCAGTAACCACAAGGAAGATCCTCCTAACAGTAGTGTGAGGCTCATCTTCTCAACTCTTCCTTTCTTTGTGATTTCATCCCCACCCATGCTTCTGTGCAGAGTCTCAGCGGAAAGAATTCACAGTAGCTGCATGTCTGAGAGAAGAACGGAACTAGCCTCTGTGTAAACAGCGCATCACAGTGGTGCTGCCGTGATGTAGACAGTGATGCCCTTGAGTCCCTGGTGATGCAGATGCCTGACCTTCGACTCAAAGGTAGCTAAGCATTTCATGCGATGTTCTTATTCCCGGAGAGACAAATGGCTCTGTCTCAGCTAGAAGAGTTTAACTCCTGCTTTAAATGGCTACTAGAAAAATGGGAGTCACCACAGAGCTGATATTAAGAAAATAATGGCTAGAGGAGATTAGAATTATATATATATATATATATGTATATATATAAAATTGTGGTATATATAGATTTAGAATATAGCTTTATATATTGTATAGAATTATAGTCAATATATATGTATAAAATATTAATGTCTGCTAAGTAGAGGGAGTCAATAAATTTATATATGTATATATATATGTATTTATATATGTATAAAGTGATAAGCTCTTTGTACTTAGTGGGCATTAATACTTTATAACTGAAGGTAGCTAAGGATAAAATACCACCCTAGCGGTGCTCCAAAGTCATCTTAAGTAATGAAATTCACCCTGCTGTGGCCTAAATAACTTTGGAAGCCACATTCATCTTCTTTAGTCTTCACAGAAGAGCTATTTTATATTCACACCACTAAAGTAGTAAAGGTATTTTACACTCCTAGCTGCTAAAAGCTTAGTCAAATTCCGGTTTTTACTGGATTCCAAATTAGATTGTAATCAATGTATAGTGTGGTGACCCCATTCTTCCTTAGCCTGGACATTAGCGTGCAAATGATATCTCAATTACCCTTTGGGCATATTTTACAGGCAAATGTTAGGAGATCAAGAAATGACTGTATGGCATTTTAACCATACGGGGATAGAAAATCAACTTACTTTTCATTACAAAGAGAAGATTCTGTGAAAGAGAGTCTTTATTTCTTTCCACTGCTCCACCAATTTCATACATTACCTGTAATAAGACAAAATAATTATTAAGGAATAAATGTAACTATGAAAAATTCATTTAAAAATTGCTTAATTTACTTATGTTTTTAAATTACTCATGAAAAATACCTCTTCAGGTTTCAGAGTTCAAGTTCCATGTAGAGGCAAAGCTGGTTACCCAGGTGCTCTTGGCCAGAACACATAGTACCAGACTACAACGTGAGCTTTGTTTTGTGCTAGATTGCAGTAGATAGCCATTGTTCAATGTAAACAGCCTTATATACTACAGGGAAGATTTTCTCAACAGGTTAATCAAGACCTCCAAAAGTCTCTTTTCAATAACTGGACACATTTTTATTAGACATGGTTAGGGAGAAAGTGGACAGAGGTGTTGATCATCCAACAATACTCAAGAATTCTGCCATGGTGAAGAATTATTAAACCCCTAACAACCACAATATTGCAGTGAAAAGCCTTGGATTAGAATTATGGCTTCCTGTGCTAGAAATAGCAGTGCCCAGTGACACGATAAAAGAAAAGTCATCTTATCTTTGTTCCATCCTGGATCTACATGGACTCTGACAGCTCTTTAATGTCCCAGAATTCTAATTTTTAATTTGCAAAATAATAGTAGATGCCTGTCCAGATAGCTACTGTGGTGGAATGCACATGAAGGTTCTTGGCAGACCCTCTAGAACTTAGAAAGTCTAATGTGCTGCTGTACCTCCTGACTAGGATCATGCAACTTTTAGTCCTTAGTCCAACCCACTTTTGGAAACTTAATGAAAACTGAGGTCATTTTCTTCTGATATAATCGTTACAGCTTTTGTTATCATTTTCAGATTCTCCAAACACCAGTCCAGTTGTACTGAGCAGTTTGTGAAGTCTGTGTTCCTCCATTGACTCCCTCTTTCCTAACCACAGTTCTCTGGTACAGACAATTGGAAGTGCTCTAAGACCAAGATATTCAAACCACAACTCTCTTCTCTGGTGGGAGTTGATGTTGTCTCACTCTCTGAACTTGTCCTCCGTCCCCACCACTTATCCCTCAGTTCCTCCTCAGCTCTGAGATCACCACCTCATCCATCTGCTTTTAGGTCTCAGAACTCAGGAGAAGGCATTAAACTCGTTCCCATTCTTAACACTTAAGTAGTGGAAGACAGCCTTGAGGTGTCCTCTGTATCTACAATTGAGGTGACCTCTGCATCTACCGCTTCATGCTAAGGTTTCAGATTGACTCTGTTTGGCTAAAAGTTTGCTGATTCACACCCTCAAGATACCACATTACTGTACCCCCAGTAACTGTCCAAAGTATTTTGGCTGTTCTTTTAGTTTTCAGCTCCATTCTTAAATTCACTGATTTTTTTGGTAGTTGACATTTATCTCTTCTGTTCTGGAAAAATCATGGCTCTCTCACTTGAAAACATCTCTGAGCCTGTCTTTTTTCTTCAAACAGCTCGTCTGTCTTCAGAACAGCATGATGGTGGAGTACTCGATTTGTCAGTATTTCCTCTCCAGGACTGTCCCTGCCATTGCCAACATTACAATGCCCTCACTGCCCCTCCAGTCTCTACTTTTTCACTTACTAATCTCACGTTAGTAAAAGTACTACATATTCTTTTGACTGACCAATAAAAAAAATGTCCAAACACTTATCTCGGCCTGTCACTTCTGCCTTCTACATTCTCCTCTGAGCTCATGTCAGCTCCACTGTTCGATAGGCACAATGACCTGCAAGTGTGGTTTACGGAGCTTCTGTGACCCTGTTGTGCAGACATCTTCAGTATATGCTCCTAGTTTATGATATCAGCTCGTTTTCTGCCCACACAGACACGTGCACCTGCATGGCACACACATGCCCACAACTGCCCTTGCTGGTTTCTGTAAACTCACTCACTCTCTCCTGCTCTGCTAGTGGTTCCTGTCAGACCTGCCCATCCTAACCTCGCTTGTAAGGTGGCTGCCACCTGTCGCACAGAGCCTGTGTGTTTGCTGTCCAGCTCTCTCTGTTCGTTTGGTCATGCATGATCAGTATTTAGTGGAACTGACAGGAACCTTTGCTGTGCAATGACTGAAAATACCATGGTATTGTTTGGTCATTTTAAGATTATTCAGGCCAGGTAAGATGAGGCACTCCTTTAATCCCAGCAGAGGCAGAGAGGCAGGCAGAGA
The DNA here is from genome assembly GCA_035773235.1 of Eospalax fontanierii. Lineage (NCBI taxonomy): Eukaryota > Metazoa > Chordata > Mammalia > Rodentia > Spalacidae > Eospalax > Eospalax fontanierii. Next base: position 44,071,785 of record CM069524.1, read on the forward strand.
GATCCGGTCTCAGCCTGATCTACATAGCAAATTTCAGGCCAGCAGAGGCTACAGTGAGACCCTGTCAAATGAACGAACGAATGAATAAATAAATAAATAAATTTTAAAAGGTCATTCAGATAAGTCTCAAACCATGATGGGATCTGGGAAATTCTTTATACATGGTATCCTTCTTTACAGATCTCAGTAAAGGCTGATGATCTCCAGTAAAACTAAGCCTCACAACTTTTCAACTGGAGATTCTAACTGGCTACATTCCCTAGAAAAAAATGCACTTAACACTCATACATAGACAATAGGAAGTTTATAGCATGTTTAGCAAAGTTTATCTTATTGCTAGTGTATCTGCACAAAGCAACTGAATCACAGTGTGGGTGAACGTACCCACTTTTGTCATATGGAACAAATTCATGAGGCTGAGTCCTCCTCCAGGAGGGAAGTCGTATTCCATAGAACAGTCCAAGTATAAAACCTCTGGTCTTCCTTCTAAGACAAGATTTTAACTGGCTGTTCAGCCCAAACATTAGATACTACCTAGGAAGCTTAGATATTTTATCATAACTGATACAGGAATGTGAACGACTGAAAGTATGTTGCATATAATTAGCAGGCATGGATTCTCAACATTTAAATTCAACTCATTTTTCCTAATCTAAAATCTGAAATCAAGTATTTTTCTTCTGGCATTGCTCGAATATGTTAGTGGAAAAATGGTCTTTGAGACTGTCATTTTCATCCCAAGCAGCATGGCAGCACATTACTACTGTGAGGGCTTCAAGGTAATTTTCAATGGACACATACTATGTGTATCATGAACAGGTATATGGACACTCAACATATGTAGTAAATCATATTATTTAAAGATAAAATACAACCAGATTCTAAACTTGGTCTCTGGCCCTGTACAATGTCTTCAATCTAACTGAGTTTGCGGAAGGTATTATCAATTTAAAATCTAAATATGACCTGGCTGTTGCTATTATCAACATACAGCAGCTGTGATTTCCTGAGTGGTGCCTGAAATTAAAAACAGAAGAGCAAAGAAAGGAAGAAAAGGAGGGATATGAAGGAAGGATGGGACTAGCTGGGAAGAAGGGGCTTTGTGGGAGAGCTAAGGCAATGAGAAAGGGTGGGAAGGATGTAATCACAGTGTACCGTATGCAAGATGATACTGTCAAAAATAAATACCCAGCAGAGAATAGGAGAATGTAGAATGTCAGCCTTAAATGGAACATCTATATCACACCCTTCCCCCCAAGGCTCAGGGACCTTCACAGAAGAGGAGGCAGAAAGATGGTAAGTTCCAGAGGTGGAAGATGACGACAAGGAATCAGCATTTTTCCCAGTAGCAGGGCAGGTGCACATACGAACTCACAGCAATTGTGACAGCATGCACAAGACCTGTACAAGCTGAAGTCAGACAAAACTCCAGCATAGAAGGGGGATGTGTGCACAAAGTACCACTTAGCTAAGAAGCTATTGGCATTTTATGGCTGTTGGGAGAGAAATCAGTTTTGTTTGCTTGTTTGTTTGTTTCAAGAGTGTGACTGTTGCTAGGTTGACCACACTCCAGGGAAGGTTCCACCCTAAAGAGTATTTAAGCAACACAAATTGAACACCCATAGAATGCAAAGCTGAAGCTGAATGGGCAGATGTGATCAAAATACACTATATGAATTTCTCAAAGAACTAAGAAAAATATTCTAGAATCTAAATAAATGGCACCTTCATTAACCTTCTAAATATCACCTTCCCACTGCCTTCCAATCCTACAAGCTAAAACTTTAATTTAGGAATGTCTAGATTGCCGTGAAGTTGTAAGTCACACTCCAGATAACTTCTGTATGCACTTAGCTTCCTGCAATGGCAGCATCCTCCAACATAACCAAACCCTAGAAATTGATCCATGCAGTGAAAATACAGACATTAGCACAGGGTCTTGCTGGTCCACAATTTCTTTTGATATATTTACCCCTTGCATGGCAGTCTGACCCTGTGGGCCCGTTTCTGGGTTCTTTGTTCTGCTACGCTGATGGCAGAATGCAGTCCTCTACTCTCTTACTGAATGTTTACAAAGCTTTATGGCTGATGTGAATGAGGTGCCGTTGACTGATTTTTCCTCAGCTCATTCTTTATAAACATCAACGTAGCTATTTCAGTACCTAACCTTCCCACACAAATTATATAATAATGAGTATATTTCTACATCTACAAAAATATATATTTGAGACCAGTTCTCAATAACTGGCTACCTCCTGGACTCTGCTTCCTTAGTATCCGGATTGTAGATGGGTGTATTTTACCACACCTGGCTGCATAAATACGTTACAAAATTTTGGCTGTGATTTTCATAGGAAATGCTTATCTCTGACAATTTCGGGAGAACTGGTTACACTGGTTATTACTAAACTGATGACTCCTGTGCTGTCTAAACATGAACATGGTACACCTTTCCTATAAACACCCTTGGCTCCTCTATCAATGGTTTTTGCTCTTCAGGATGGACTTTCTATGTGTTATGAGATGTACTTATATCTAAGTATTGATTCATTTATGAGTGACTACAAATGTTATTCTATGTTTAAATTCAGTGTCCACTACTTTTTTCTGTTCCTCATATGTCTGATTGTCTCTCCTCAACAATATGAGATTTTTTTTTTAGTAGATTTTTTTGTGATTTTCTGTACACTGACATTTATGCCATGTATAAACAGGCATGGGCTTATTTCTTCCTTTCCAATCTGTCTATCTTTTATTTCCTTTCTTGCCTCATTAGATTCACAAGAACCTCCAACGCTTATGCAGCAGTGGTGAGAGCCAACATCTTTGCTTTCTTTTTGATCTTGGGAGTAAAACATTCAGTCTGCGCCATTGTGTATAATATTGGCAGTGGCCTGCTCTAGATGCCCTTTCTCTTGGTGATGTCATCTCCTTCACGGCTGTCTTTCTTAGGATTACACATGGCCTGAGCAATGACTGCTGTAGATGCTCTGTCGTGGGGTGACGTTGCCCCCTCTAGTGCTGCCTTTCTTAAAACTGTTGTCATGAATGGATGATGAACTTCATCAAATGCTTTTTCTCCATCTATTGTTGCGATGACATGATTTCTCTTCTTTAGCTTATTAATATATGATGGATTACCATGGATGATGTCCAAATACTGAAGATATTTGCACTCCTGAGACAAAATAAATGTAGTCGTGGAGGATATTTAAACAAATGGCTGACTTGTGTTTGCTAGTATTTTTCTAGTGTTCTTGTATCTCTGCTCTTGAGGGAGATCTGCCTTTAGTACACACTTGTGTGTACATGTGTTCATGCTTATATAACAGCCTCTGTCTGGTTTTGGTATCAGGCTAATACCAGCTTTACAAAATAGACTGGAAAGACTTCTGACTTCTATTTTCCAGATCAGACTGTGGAAAGTTGGTGTTAATTTTCTTTTAAACATTTTGTAGAATTCTCCACTTAAGCCATATGGAAGAGGGAGATTTCTTTTTTGGGGGCTGTTTTAAAATTTCAAATTCCTTTCCTTGATAGTCCTGTTTAAAAGATCTGTTTCACGTAGGGGAAGCTGAGGCAGCTGTGCTCTCTGAGGAACCATGCCATCAGAATCTGTGAGAGCTCCTTGTGGCATTTTGCTTTAGATCTTTTACATTGGCAGGGTCTGCCGACATATTTTCTGGCCTATTCCTGATGTTGGCTATTTTTGTCTTTCTCTTTCGTTCATTTCCAGCCTTACTAGACATTTCTGACTTTTATCCATGTTTCCAAAGGAGCAGTTCAGTTGTCTATTCTTTATTGTTTGAGAATTCATACACACATATAATAGATTAGTGCCTGTCTCAACACTCATCGAGAAGCTTCTCTTTGCAGCAAATGGAGATTACTACAGAGGATCAGCTCTTTGTTAAACAGATCTTCATTCATTTTTTTCCCCAACTCCTTTCATTTTTCTCTCTTTGCCATTGACTGACATTTGTTTACTCTGGGCCGATTTTTCTCCTCAGTTCTTGATGCAGAAACTTAGACTACTGATTTCAGATTTTCTTTATTCCCTGATACACCCCCAGTTGATCTTGCAGATGTCCCTTTCAGTCTTGTAACTGTGTCTTCTATATCTGATCTGCTGTACTTTTCCTCCAGTTGACCATTTGCACATACATCTGCATTCTCGTGTATAAATTCTCCTGTACACACACATACACACACACACACACACACACACACACACACACACACACACAGTGCTCTCAGGATTTTCCCGTCACCTTTTCTTGGTGGGTGCTGATGAGTGTTGGGGTGTTTAGCTGTTTAGTGTCTGAGTATTTCTGCTCAACCTCTTCTTGTCGTTCCCAGTTGAATTGAATCATGGTGGGTGAGCCTCTTCCCTAACCCTTCTGAGCTTTGGACTTGTTGAGTTTAGGTTTATGGGCCAGCATGTGGTCCATTCTGATGCACATTTCCTGGTTCTTACAGAATGCGAGCTCTGCTTCTGGTGGCCCAAGTGTTCCATGGATCCTGAGTTGGTCCTTTTATGTACTGAGTCTGTGCTTAGTTCTGTACAGTGGTTTTGGAAGACACAGAGAAGGTAGTGCTGAGGCTTCTCCTTTACCTTCTGTGTTCTGCTTCCCTCTGATACCTCTGGGCAGGGAGGCAGGCACAACCTCATTGCCATCCCAGGGGAGCAGCAGTCTATCTCCATGTGAATCTCCTCCAAAGGCAAGGAGTGTGAATCTTCATTGCTTCTGGGAGTGGAACTAGGAGTGCAACGCTCCTCCTGGTCCCCAGTCATACTTCTCTGTCCACAGGGTGAGAAGTACAGAAGCGTAAGTCCTTGTTTACTCTTCCTACTTGGGACAGAAGAGCTGTTACCTCGAGACAGTGCTGTAAACTCTCACCCCTCCAGCAGGCTTCCTGGCATGGCCCAGGAGCAGAGGAAGGACACAATATAAATTTAGGAACTTAGTACAGTGAACTCTGAAACAAACCTCTTCCTTCTCTAATTGTGCACACTAAAAGAAAACGGTCACTTTCATAAATGTAACCATTAACACTTGTGTCCTCAGTATTTAAATGGTATGATAAATGGAATTTATAACCTGGACTCAAATAACTCATCTGTTTTTATTATTGTCTTAAATGAATGAGAGACCTTTGGGTAAGTCAGGATTTCCCAGAAGAAGAATCACAGTATGGCATACACTAATGCATGTATAAGGTGGAATTGCCTTACACGTCTGTGAAGACTTAGATTGCCATTGGCACCAGTGGAGACCCAGAGAACTAGGTCTGAGTTCAGGATGAGGGAGAGCTCACGGTGTGGGTTCCAGTCTGCGTCCAAGGACTAAAGAAAGAGGATAAGGAGGCAGGAGGAGGACAAAGGTCCAACACAGATTTCAGACACTGACTTCGGCTTTCACCCCCTTTTCTAGGACCTGAGAGATTGTATTCGCTCATTCTTGCTGGGTGGAAGCCAATCTGCCTGAACAATGCACAGATTTCAATCGAAATCTCTTTCAGAAATACTCTTTCCCTTTCCTAGTCTCTTTCCCATCACTAGCTTGCAAAGGACCCTTGAAATCATCCCTGCTGTCTCTGAGACTGCTAGCCCACCATGAGGACCCATGCTGTCCTCAAATGTTGTCAGATGGAACTCATTTACAACTTTATGAAAGCCTCCTGGGGAGGCCACACACCAAAGGCACCTGCTGGCTATTGTGGTCAAGAAAGTGATGCCAGTGGCAGGAATGGCTGTCACCTGAGGCAACAGATTTGCATGGAAAAGACACAAAGTCAAGCTGTAAGGGACCAGGAGACAGTGAGGACCTTGGAAAGCATGGGGACTATGAAGACCTTTGGGAAGCATGAGGATCCTGGGGACCTTTGGGAAGCATGGGATCATGGAGACCAGAATCCCATGAGGACTGGGGAAACCAAGGGGACCAGAGGGACAAGGGGACAAGGGGCTCTGTAGGGGGGACCAGGGGAACCACAGGAAGATCAGGGGACCAGGAGGACCAGGGGACCAGGAGAATTATGGGGACCAGGCCACTGGGTTCCAGACAACGCAAAGGCAGGATCCTCAAAGATAACCAAATGGACAGGTTTCTACGCAGGTGAAAAATCTATCCTAGAAAGCACCTGTAGCTTGGTGACTGGTTGTCAAGGGAGCAGAAAAACATCAGTTCTCACCATGGAGCACCCAGGGTAATAGAAGGAATGGGAGCAGCCTTGAGGCAGAGAGAATTCCTGGATATTAGGGTAGCTGCTCCGTCCAAGGCTCTGTTCCCCTTTCTCTTGCTGGTCCATTATTTTGGATGTGAAAGAAGAAAGGTGGAAAAAGTAAAAAAATGGAAGCCGGATTAAGATCTTTGTTTCCTCCGCTGTCCTTACATAAGAGGTCATTGCGCCTTACTTATTTCTCCCTTTCAGAAACTGAAGGATACGCGCCATGCTGCGTGTGGCAGCACCCCTCATGCGTGTAATAGAGAAATTTATATGCATGCAGCTGAGAAAAAAAAATCTTTGCGGAAATCATCATATATTCAAAAATTTCTTTTGGAATGATTCTGTTCAATAAAATAACTCAAAAGAAAACTTAGCATTCTGCTTCTGTTTCAGAAGTGAGCATATTCACTGAACGGCTCTGGTGATGGTGCCAGGCAGAGGGTGCGGCACCAACCAGAGACTGGAGGCAGCAGGCTGTTTTTGTCGGGGAGTGGGGTGGGAAGTGTGCTCTCTGTACAGCAATATATACAATTAAAAGATAAATGATGTTGGCCATATATGAAAACAGGGTGATATGAGACTCTTACCACAGCTGTGAATCACAGCTCATCAAATTGCCCAGTTTCTGGCTCCACAAAGGAAATCAAAGCAACAAAATGCTGAGGCGCATGTAGTTTCTAAGTGATGGCTGTCAAGCTCCGACTTGGCTCATCACCAAGGAAACTGGATTCCAAGACAGGCAAGAACCTCAGAAATAGCTCCATCTACCAACACAGTTTTAGTTCCCTGACTTCAAGGCAAGAAGATCTGGCAGCCTTCCCTTGGTGGAAAAGGTCAGGGGTCAGCCAGCTCCGGGAGAAACTCTGCCTGCGTGGACCCTGTGCCCAGTGGGAAGGCCTAGCAAGAATGGGCTGCCCATTTTGTGCGCTTGCTATGTGGCTTGTACAGTGATTCCAAAAACGGAGTTTCCATATTTCCCACAGGGAAACATCCTCTTTCTTTTTATTCATGTAAAGGTAAATCCTCTAGACCTCATCTGAACTCCTTGGTCACTGTTCATAGGAGGTAGGCTGGGAACCTACACTGTCTTAGCAGTTGGTCCTGATGCATATGGAAGCTAGAAAATCAGGGCTTGAGAAAACGGAGCCTGTGAATGTGTGAAAAGTCTGAGTGATTTACTGAGGGTTAGCAAGGGGAATTCACGTCCCAGCTCCCAAAGTCAACCTGCAGTCTTGTCTGGTTGTACTGGTTCCCAACTGTCAGAACACAGGAGGTGGCCTCCCTGAGCCTCAGTTTCTCCTCTGTCCAATTACTGTTCACACTGAAGTTTAATGGTTTTATTATCACAGACCATCAACACATGTAGTTTTAAGAGATGGAGAGGAGGCCTTCCAAGGATACAGGAGTGGACGTGAGTGGCCATCATCTACTACCATTTCTAAGTTGCCTCTAGCATGGATGACAGCAAAGGTAACTAAAATATAAACCTGAGTTGAGTGTGGTGGCTCACACTTGGAATCCCAGTACTCAGAAGATTGAGGCAGGAGGAATGCCATGAGTTCAAATTCAGCCTGGTCTACATAGTGAATTCCAGACCAGTTAGGGGTACAGTGTGAGGCCCAGCCTTCACAAACAAACAACAAAAATGAAATTATACTTGGATTCAGATTATCGTGTTGCATAAATCACATCAAACAGCTGATGCTGCTGTAATAATGCACACTTTTATAATAAAATTTGGAAAATATTGAAGGTAGCCAAATGTAATATTACACCTAATCCATTGTTCTAGAGAGAGCGAGTCTTTAATTTGCATATCTCTATGACATCAATTTTTATAGAACTGCTCTTTCAAGAGCCTGGGACTCTGCACAGATGTGCTGTGACACTTTGGGAAGACATGCTGGTCCTCTGGCTTGTATGCATATTTGCCTATCCAGTGCTGGACAGCTGACCTCACAGAGCTCCAGATAAACTTGCAGAAGGGCTGCATAGCATGAAATTCTGACAAAGAACAAGAAGATTGGGGATCGCAATAGCACTGGTTAACACATCCTCCCTGGTAGTCAGAATCTCCTGTCTGAAGCCCTAGTCACAGTTCCTATGGCCCCAGCTGCCACTGGCTGTCACCACCTGCCCCTGTGATGTCTCTTCCTCCCTTATCTCCTGTCCTTGGGGAAGGTGGGCACTGCCTGCTGTGGCCAGTCTCTGAGTCACCTCACTGTCCTCTGTCTGGTCCTTGCCATTTCTTGTACACAATCAAATCACTGAAATCATCTTTTTCTCTTTGAAAATTTAATGTAGTTTCTTTCAAGACCGGATGGTGGCCCACCTCCACCATTCCCAGCTTCTTGCCTTGTCTTTGCTAGTCTTGGTGCTAACTGTTCAACTTCGTACTGGCTGTGTGCCTCAGAGTGCCAAAGCAGATAGTGCAGCCCAGACTGTCAAATGCCTGGGCAAAGATGATGGGGATTCTGAAGGCACAAAGGAAAGCAGGACGCACGGAAAGGCTGGGGGTGGAGTGCACTGAGAAAGCCGCTGTGCACTGCAAAGAGACTGAGTGAGAGCTGACCCCTACCCGGCCGGGCCCAGGAACTCAGTCACATGAGCAGAGGGATCTCAGCAAAGGAAAGAAGAAACAGCTGGGGAACCGCAGGCTGCTGGACCTGCTGACTCTGCCACTGCCCTCAACTTACGCTATAGTCAGGATGAGCACTGATGGGGCTCTGAGCACTGACACCATGGCATTGCGTTCTTAGGGATGCTCTGGAGCTTCCCATGCAGATTCACTGATCAGACTTCAGCTGCCTTAATTTTCCTTCCATTAGTCTTGCATCACTGGTAGGTTACCCGTAACAGACATACAAAGCATAATGTTAAAATTTGATCATTTTCTATGACCTGCATGCTCTGCTTTGTAAAATAACGTGTTAAGATCAAGCCAAATTGCTAATTACCTTATTATGCAATTAAAATATTTCTGAGATGTGGAGTCACATTTCCATGTGGTTGCAATGATGAAAGTTAAAAGTTCCTCTACAAAGCCCTCCTTCCCCCTCTCAGTAACAGATCAGGCATCTATGGGCATGCTGTATTAGAACTTGGGTGATTGACATATGTGTATGTGTATAAGTTCCTCTGTACTGCATTTAAGTTATAGATCTATGTCCATTTCTATCAATTTATTGACCTACTAGTCTTGTGCCCAATAGGATATACAATAATGATTACTCTATTGATTTAATATCATCCCCAAATGGTCATACCAAACAAGATTATCAAAAATCTCAGTCTCAGTGATCACTGGACATATATAAATCAAATCACAGTGAGATGAGGCACCATCTCACCACCCAAGCTAGAAGGATGACAATGAGTATGCAAACAGTCACAACACACCAGTCAGGGGGCTGAGATGGGAATGTAAATTAGTACAGCAACTAGAAATCACATAGAGAATCCCTTCAAACAATTAACATAGACTCATATGATCCATCCATTGTACTACTGCTTGTATGTCTAAAAGGAATGAAATTGTTCCACCAGAAAGATCTTTGCCCTGCCATGCTTACTGCAGCATGATACACAACAGCTGCTGTACGGAATCAGCCTTGACCAGCAGGGAGTTAACAATACAGAGTCAGAAACACAGAATTAACCTTGACTGTCTGGAGGCTTGGTGTTCAGAAGCCCCACTGAGACCATGAGACAAACCATCCACAGGAGAGGGAGCTTGCTGAGGAAAGCAAGATAAAGGCTGAGAGAGGCTGCCATGCACTGACTGCACTTGAGGCACGAGCAGCTTTTAAGTCAGTTTGTTGTTTATTACAGAGTTCAGTCTGTGAGTATCCACAAAAACTAAGAGTTTCAATGATCAGAAAGGAAACAAAAGCACCACTGGAGTTGCCCGAGTTCCTATCCAGGTACATGTAAAGGCCTACATGTTCTGAATGTGTTTAAAAAGCAGTGAAATCCAAAATAAGATTAAATCTCAATAGCATCTCTCATGGAGAACAGGAATACTAATGCCACTCTGAGATTTGACTTGTAGAAGAGAAAGTGGTGTACTTAAGGACAGAAGGGCACAAAGGCCAGCTTGTTAGCCACAGGTAAAACATCTACAAGGGATTATAGTTTAAGTCTGTTTCTAAAGAGTACACCCAAACAGTCACCTTTAATTTCCAGCAGTGTTAACAGACAAGCAAAGGTGGTAGATGCATTAGAAGCATTCCGCATGCTTTTAAGGTAAATCATTCCTTCGTTCCTTTGTGGATGACTGGTATTTGTACCATCATCAATCCTAAACAGTGAAGGCAACCCTAGAGAGCAGGAGCAGCCAAGGAGACATGGGTGGGCTGGGGAACTGGGACAAGAAGTGGGTGTTTAAGTTTGAGAACAGTAAATATTTGTTAACTGTAGGTCTTCTATGCCTAACCTCCAAATCTGACATACTACAAACTTACCAAACCAAAACCTACCAACAGAATACATATATACACCATACACACACATACACACATATAGATGCACACATACACTCATACACAAACATACACACACACCTACACATACATGCATGCACACTCACGCACATGGCAGGCATACATGCATTCACATGCATACACATGTGCACATACACAACCTGAGAACCATTTTGGGCACCAACATGGCTCTCAAAACCTTTTGGATTTTGGAGTAGTTTCGATTTTGAATTGTCACATTGTGGATGCTCAACTGATACACTTTGTGCAAATATTCCAAAACCTGGAAAAAATCTGAAACACGTGCTCGCCAGTATTTGGGATGAGGGACATTCAACTTGCACTGAGGCTTCTAATTTTGCCACAAGTAAGAGTGGGCTAAATATGGGATTATTTTCAAATGATTTTCTTTTTGGAGTTGAGAGGAAGGATTTGGAAGGTGGTAGGGAGCCCTGTGCAGGTCTGAGCCCCTAGGAGAAGCAGCTGGATCACACATCTGGTAATCACCTTGCCTGTGACACTGAGCCATGAGTGCCCAGCAGCTTCCTGCCTATAGGATCATAAGTATTCATGGTACAGATGGGAGTTCACACATCCTTCACATATACACGCTCTTCCTGCATCATGTTATTTACAAGATGCAAAGTATCCCTAGAAAAGACGTGTTTAGGATTAACAGATGAGAAAATGCCAAACTTTGGAGATACACTTGTGAATTTAATATATCACATCAGAAGACACGTGAAGACTGGTTTAGTAAAATAAATAAATGATCATTTTCAGGAAATGCAAATATGTCTGGTTATTTTTCATGCCTAGCTTCAGCATTCCACTCACAGTCTGATATAAAGGTCTTGATCCCTTATGTGCTGGGGAATTTGCTCTGTAAATCACTAAAAATATAAGCAGAATTTGTGGTTTGGATGTAAACTCCCCCTCCTCCCCCCAGGTTCATACACTTGAGCACTTGGTCCCTAGCTGTTGGTGCAGGTAGAGGGTGCTGTGGAATCTTTGGAAGGTAGGCCCAGCTGGAGGAAATAGGCTGCTGGGGAGGGGGTATCCTTGTAGTATACAGCCTGTGCCATTTCCTGTTCTCTCTCTATTTCTTGATCCACTTAGGCTGAGCCAGCTCTCACCATGAGGAAAGGGAGGACTCACGCTGTCTCTCTTTTCCAACATAAGCAATGGAACTCTCAAACCACGAGCCCAAAGGAACCCTTCCTCTCTCTTCTAGGTATTTGGTCACAGCAACCAGAACAGTAAAAGACTATTTCTTTTCCAAGAAGTGATTCTATCTGATAGTTTTCACCATTTCTTCTGGTTCTGATTAAGGAAGAAGGTCATTAGGGTATACAACAATGTGAAGAGTCCTTCTCCGGACATGAAGAAATCTGGGTGTTAAATTTGACACAACTGAAATTTATGAAAATAGCTCATTTTCTCCCTTTGGGGAAAATTAATTATGAAAAAGTTAATATTTTAGGAAGTACAAAGCTTCATATTTATTACTTTCTGCTTGATCATAAAAATAAGAGAAGGTATTAAACTTATACAGAAACAGACCTCGTCATCCCTGCCTTTCCTCTCTCTCGAGCAGCCTCGGAGAGGGAACCTTAATGGCACCTCCCATGATAACAAGTCTCCCAAGACAACCTTCAAAGGAGAAATTGATGTAGAAATAAGTAAGGGCTTGCTGAGGCTAATTTTTATTTTTAAAAACATCGGACCAAGAGGTGAAACAAATACAGATTGTAAATTAAGCTCTTTCTGTGTGGGTCAAAATAACTTCATCAAATAACCTTTAATAGCATCAGTTTGGCTTAGACCAGACAGATTTGATTGCTGTGTCTGGGGATTCTGCCTGGAGAAAAGAGGGAGAGAAATAAACGGAAGCTGCCCATTGACTGCTCTGTCTCCTTTGTCTTTTGATTTACAGGTTCACTTCGGAGTCTTCCTGGGTACATTGTGTCTCCCACAAATCTCCAGAGACAAAGGCCAGGGACAAGCTGCAAATGGTGTTCCTGACACAGGTGGAATGGGAAGCTGAGCAGACTTGAGTGTTCCCTGCACACTACCCATGTCAATAGGTCAAGGGCACAGAGGTTGCCTTTAATTAGTATGCCGCTTAGAACATGTTAGAATTATGAGTGCGGTGAAGACTTTTTTCCTTCTCAGAGATCTGGGTCGCAGCATAATTGTAAACAAAAGGTAATACTTAAACTTAGTTTATTGATGATTGGGCATATCCATTTTGAGGAGAAAAAATATACAGATATTTGATAGATAGCCCCTAATCAGTACTTTCCTTACTCCATTTCATCGGTAGTATGTTAGCAGCAGGATTCCTGTAAGTCCTATGGAGATCGCAGTAATGAGCCGTAGTGATTTAGATCTATGTGTCTGGGATTATAACTCCCTTTGTAGGGCTGCAGTGTGGGGAGATGGAGAAGAAATCTGACGTACGCATTCGAAATCCACCCAGAGGGAGCAAAACCAAGAGTGCACTGCATCACCAGACTGTAAACTTTATCCCATCATAAAATTACAATGCTGAATATGTACACAAATTGTGGAGAAGGCTTTAATTTTCTTAAGGGAAATAATATCAAAGAGATCTTTTTAAATGGACAGTAAAGTCCCCCATAGTCTATGCTTACTCAAAATATTAGTCGTAAAACTAAATGTTTACAAAATTCTTTTTAATCAAGGTAGAGCCACTCATCACAAAACAACCTGTCTGTCAATGGAAAAGGGAATATGTCACATTAGCACAAACTGAGAATTCATCTGCACGATTTCTCTTTTGGGACAAGTTTATGTCTTCCATAGATGGAGAAGTGGCTGAATTTTCTCCACTTGTCTTTTGAAGGCATCTATGAAGTGCCACGGGAGATATTGGACTATAATGGAGTGGGTAAAACTGTCCAGTGCTAATCAACTTGTGATGCACAAAAGCAATATTCTAACGTGAGTTATGAAACAATGCTTTGCATAATGTAAGCACATGTAAAAGACACAGGAGTCATTAATTTTTGGCAAACCAAACAAATACATTTTACCACTTACGTCTACTGGCCCACCAATATCCTCATCTGAAAATATGGTAAACTGATTGAATGATGCCTTGAATAGTCTTTTGATTTCTCTGATGGGTAGGTAAAAATTCTGATTAATGCTGTGGCCTGTCTACACCACAGACCTTCAACTACTGTTGGAGGGTGATGGCAGACATATGGAAGCTGAGTACTGAGCCCTCCCCTTCATCTTCAGAGGAGGCTGTGAGATTTGATTATAAATACATTTCATAGGTCTTTGCCTTCAAAGTCACACAGCTACAGAGTGAAGCACAGCTCGGTTTGGGTGGGTCTAATGCCTCTGTTCTTTCCACTACACCATATGAATTCTGTAAAGCACAGACAATAAAACCATAAGCATGAGACCCAGTAGGTAGAGGGGAGTCACAAACAGGAGATCTCACGGAATGAGAGATCTGCTACCCCAAAGCAGCTTATATGTTAAATGATGTTTCCCAAATTCTCTCTCACCCAGAACTGCAGTGTCATCTTTATTGGCAAGAAGATTTTTGCATGTGTTATTAACTAAACTAAGAAGGTACCATATTACATTAGGATGGGCCCTACAACCGCACAGGAAGAGGAGAGGAGGCACAGGAAGGCACAGATGAACAGAGCCGCAAGTGATGCGCATGTTCACGAGACTAGGACGCACTGCTGGCTAGAAGGAAACAGCCCCAAAAGTGCTGGAGTTTGCACTTTCATCCTCCACCACTGCGAAACACATGTATCTATGGTGAAGCCACCTAGTTTGTCATCTTCTATTGTGGCAGCCTTAGGAACCTCATCCATAACTGAATCATTGACCTTCACCAACACCTGCTTAGAGGAAATTGACTCAGTAATGCTTATACACAGAGATGTGATCACAATGCATGAAAAGTCCTTTTGAAACTGTAAAATTCCTCATAAGGACCAAGCATCATTACTAACCAGGGCATGGAGAGTTGGAAAAAGTGTAGATTAGGTCAGGAACCTGATCTTCAGAAAGATGATAAAGATATGGAAGGGATGTGCACACGGGACTTCCAGGTGAGGAAGACACACCAGACAAAAAGAGAAGTACAGGGCTCAGCTAAAGAGGAATTAAAGATTGTGAAGGAATTCTAATAGTTACATGCCAACATGAATCATTTTTCGTCCATAAAATTTCATCCATAAAACCACATGAAACAGCAAATATCTCTACTGAATTTCTCAGCAGCCAATAGCCACAAACCAAGTGACTAAAATGAGAGGAAGTTCTTGACTCACAGTTCTGGTGACAGAACCAGGCTGCAGCTCTGACTTACCAGGACGCCCTTCTGGGAACTCCGGAGAGGATTCTTCCTGCTTCTCCGGATGCCTCAGGTCTTGCTGGCTCATTGCCTATATCACTAATCATGGCCTCTTGGGGGTGACACGACTACCTCCATCTCTGTCCCAAAGCCCCTCTGAACATTCCTGGTTAGATTTAGCGTTCCTTCACTAGCTCAGAAGAGCCCCTTACCTTCTCCCTGTAATGACACATGGTGAGGCTTCTACTCCAAACATGAGTATTTACATTTTCAGCATGAAGACCAGTCACATAGGCACGGGACCCATATTTCACAACTACAGGTTTTTACTTAAAGTTTCATTAATTCAATCTTTTTTAAAACCTCAGATCATTTTAGAACTTCATAATCCATTCACTTTTCTCACATCAAAATTTAGGAGCTTTAAAGTACTATTTCAGACTAGAGTTAGTTTAGAATCACCTTAATGGAAATTCAAGTCTCCTAAGAGCCAGTATCTTTTGTCAAGCTATAATTCTTCTTTCCTTCAAGATTCTTAATTTTAATAGCCAATAAAATCAGACACACTTATAGATTTAATGTTTATCTGTGATTTAAATCTGTGGGGTCAAGCACAACTCCTAAAACAGGTAATCCCACATATGATTTCAAATTGGCTAAAACAAATAATCAAACAAAAAGACAAACTCTCAAAGCCCTAAAGCCTTCTTTAATTCAAATGTATGCCCATTAATGAGACCTTGTTAATATTTCATGCACAGTCTCTTCCCATTCACTTTAAAATAGTTCTGTAATGGAGACTGGAGCTGCACTGTGCTCCTAGGAGTAATGAAAAATTCAGATGTGTTTAGGAAAGATCTTCAGTTATAATTCGGATAATGGTACTTAAACATTCCTAAAAGGACCTCTGAGCTTCTGCTTCAAACAAGTTTCAGAAGTGGAACAGGGGCTTCTTGTCAGGCAAGTCCAGAGCCCATCCCCCCATCCACCTGTCCCGCCAGTAAGAGTTGCCTTTCCCATGAGATATAATGTATTCTCATTAAAATAGCCAGGTAAGCCCACCAGGCAGGAACTTGCAGCTATGAGAGATGTTCCATCTCATCCATCTGGACAAGAAGATTCTACCAAGAGATTCAAGGGCCCACGGGGCCATTGAGTCACTGTGGAGGTCAGTGTCAAAGGTCATATAGCATAGACACCACATGCTGCTTTTAAATCAATGAACTTTTTCTACATTTCTTGATTGACAAAATGCAAAATATTCTACTACTGTTTTTTTTCTAATGCAACAGCTCAACATTTAAGTGCAAGTTGGCTATATTTGATGATTCAAATGGCATATGGGTTGACATATTGCCATAAATCACATATAATCTACAGTGTACCATGTGGACAAATCCTTGGGGAGTTCTTTGGCTAAGAATCACTAATACATCACACTGAAAGGAAAGATTTCTGTAAAACCACAAAATTGACACCAATTACAGAAAACTCTCTTAAAAAAACAAAGATGCTTTTAAAAGAAAATTCATGATTCCACTGGGGCTTTGGCTCGGTATCTACTAATCTTTTGGATGTCCCTGGTTTGCTTAATTTCTATCAGAGATCAGTGAGTAATTTCCTATTAATTGAAACTGTTAGTCCTTTCCCCCTCAAAATCTTAAAAACAAAATTAAAATTGAAATGCTATTGAGTGCCCAGAAAAAATAACAACTGAACTCAAAATGATCAAAAGCTATGATTCCAAACTACGTTTTTGTTCATTTTAATGCAGTCAGCATTACTTGCATGTCTACTTTGTCTTTAAAAAAACAAATGTAACAGTCTTATAAGGTAGCTCAGGTGCATGGCTGCTTACCAAAGCTTCTATGAAGCTTTTAAGAAAGCCATTTCTTAAATTATAGGAAGTCATTATACCTGGTTGAAGATTCTTACATGTTTTCTAAAAATTCAGTAAATGTTTAATGACAAGATAGAGATTAAAAATCCTGAACAAAACACTAAAACTTTTTTGTGCTTATAAAGAATTATTACCCACGGATGGAGATACAACATCTTCTGTTGGTTTTTCCCACAGGTCCCTCCAACCATCTAACGACTCCAGTCTACTGTAGCTTCTCACAGCGGACAGATTACTTAATGGCCCCTTCATCATGGGTGTTTAATAGTACCCTTTTGGGGGTTCTGGGATTCTTCTCTTTTCCATATTGTTCTCCACTCTGTTCTTTATTAGGATCGTATGTCAGTGCACGTTCCAAAACATACAAGCATGTTTTTAGAGACAGCTGACCTCTCTCATTCCAGCAGTAAGCGCTTCTGTCATCTCATTAGGATTTCTATTACTCCCTATCTCCACCTGTTCAGAGCATGTGAAACTGAGCATTTCCTTTCCAAGCTGCTCTGAACTTGGCTGACTCAACACAGTCCTTCTCCTGCAAGCAATGTGATGACGCTGAGGGTCCCTCTGCCATCCGACCCCTAGCTTTGCACAGCCCTTCAGTCGCTTTCTTCCTGTCCTCTTCCCCTGCTCTAGCTGAAATTCAGACTCTGACCAAGCACCCGGAAGCCTTCTCTGCTTTCTCCCCATCCACCTACAATCACCTGCTCAGTTGTTCCTACTGCTTCCTCTTTTGTCCCTGTCTAAAGAGCCACAAGCATGAAGTCTTCAATAGGGTGGGTGCTTAACTATGATCTGGCCAAACCTAAGACCTTTAGACATTTCATTCACCACTCTCCCTCATTGCTTTGCCTACTGCAGAGGTTGAAAGACAAGAACCTCCTCCCCAGACTCCCTTCCCTCTGGGAACTAACTGTTCTTTAGCACCCCCTATCACCGTGGCTGGGAGGGCAGACGTGATGGAGGCCACACCTCTGGGGTCTCTGAACTTTTACGAGGAAAGACTGTCACACAGATATTCATCTTTGCTCAGTAGTGGTGAGCCCTGGATCACCTGGACCGCCTTCTTCTTTGATGCTGAGTGCCAGGGTGTGGCTTGCCACTGTTAAGCTGGTAGCTGCAGTGACATCAGAACCTGTAGCAACAGCGTCTATGTGTGGACAACGTCTTCCAGATCAACACTGAAGTCATACATATCTGGGTGGCTTGGTTTCATGGTATGGCTTCCGGGCACTCCTAAATTTCAACTTAAAGTCTCTCCATGTTCTTTACCTGTGCTGAATTATTTTCTGTTTAGACAAGTATAGTGGATTCTACCCAGTGCAACTGACTCCTGAGCCAGTTCCATGTCTTCACTGAAACATCCTCTCTTTCATAGCTAGTGAGCTTCTCTGGAGAACATTTTTACACTCCTTTGAGCCAAATAATTATTTCCTTATGTATAGAAATAGGCAATATTATACAGTAGGCTAACAAGACCAGCATATTAATACTTATTACTTGCCTTTCTCTTATTTGACTATGAAGTGTGGGCATATTCCTGGCTCATCGTTTATCCTCCTTTGGTGGCTAGCAGAGTCTTGGTAAACAAGGATGACCTGGGATTTGCCCTCCAGTACCTAAATTTCTAATAAGTGATCATTTCTAAGGTATGTGTAGGGGTGTGTGTGTGTGTGTGTGTGTATGTGTGTGTGTGTGTGTGTGTGTTTGTGTGTATGTGTTGAGGGGTGTTATAGATCCAAAAGTGAAAGATATTAGCTACAGAGATGAGTTGGATAGAGTCTAAATAGAGGATTTGATAACTAAGATGGATCGATGTGCTCTTGTTAAGGAGGCAGAAAGGAACCTTTCAAGTCTCAATGGTAAGGAGTTTATGAGAGTTTGAATGAGGCAGAAAAACAAAAAGATTAGAACATAGCCTAATGAGAAGTCATGGCCAAAGTCCTGGGAAAAAGTTGCAACAGCTTGGAGCATCTTGATTAGATGGCAAAGGAGCTAGAGGATGTTCATGTAGGTGAGGGTATGGCTCTGAAGGAGGAAATGAGATGTACAAACTTAGCTGGAAAGTTGGGGGAGGGCTGAGTGTTTGCTAAGAAACCTGACATGCTCTAAGAAAAATACTTCAATATTAAACCCGCACTCAGATCAAGTACATTCAGAGGCCCAAAGTTTGTATTAAGAAAGATATCCCCAAAGTATAGAGCAAAGCTCTTGGTGCTAAGCCCACCCCTCTTTTGCTCGTAGTAAATGAGTCTAGACACAATGAGATGGTTGTGCTGTACAGAGCACATCTTCTGATGTTAATTCAGCTCCAGACAAAAAGCAAAGAGCTTGCAAAAAGTTAATTACTCTGGGTTGCTAATACTGTTTTCATTTGTCAAATAACATAGCCAGAAACACCACTCAGCACAGCTTGCTCAGGGCTGCTGGTCCATCAGCACATATGGCTCATCTCTCCGTCCTTTTGACTCACCCTTCCTGCGTAGTGCATGACAGTGAAGGCTGGGCCTTGACCTTTAAGGGCGACGTTCCCATTGCCATCCTTCATGGGAGAATACACTGCATTTGTGTTTGAGGATTCCAGGAGGCTCTGCAGCTTTTTGGGAAGGTTTGGTTCCACTGAACATATCACTTGACTCTGTTCATCCAACAGAGAGAGGAGCCCTGAGGGCTTCTGAAAGTGAAGAAGAGAGAGGTTCGCTTTCGCTGCTGACTGGCGCCTGTCAAGCATGCTCACTTTGTTTTTAGAATAGTCACGTAGATATTCAGGAACGGGGTCCTCACTATTAATACACTTCTGGTTTCCCTCACTATTTTGTCCCTCCCCCCGAGAATATCTGAGAGAACACTCACATCCTCACAGCTTGAGAGTGGGAACAAGAGACAAGAGTAGGCTACAGTATTAAGAAGCACATCTGGTAAGTAACAGAGAAACCACCTTTGTAGACACAGAAGGGAGAAAATGAGAGAAGGTGCTCTACAGATTGCTCGATGGTGCCTGTTTGAAACAGTACTGGGGTATTTACAGAGACTAGAAGTGAATCGATACAGCAGCACATGTTAGCAAGCAGAGGTTGCTGCTGACGTGCTAGGCATTGTCACTCATTTATTTATTCATTAACTCATTTATTTGTCTATGTGTTTATGTGCATTCATATGTGTGTGTCATGCATGCATTTGGCGATCAGAGAACAAACTTGCAGGGTTTGTTTTTCCCTCTCTATCCTGTGGGTTCCAGGGATCGGACTCAGGTTGTCAGGCTCAGTGGCAAGCTCCTTTACCCACTGAACCATCTCTCTGGCCCTTAGGATAGATTTTTATTTATACAATAGAGATACTGAGTTAAATTTGTGTACTATGTGCAGACAGACCAAATATAAGTATAAACACCTCCTGATGCCCTAAGATGCTTAATTATAACCAAAGATTGCATATGCAGATGTAGATTTCCTGCCAGTTTTTCCAAGCTGAAATTGTAGAAATGTTGAAGATCCATAGAAGACATAGCGTGTTTCATGATATCATTATTCTCAGATATTATCTTATAAAACCAATTTGTACACCGGCCACTTGTAACTGCCAAAAAGAGAGTTTTAGTTTTGATAGATAAGAAAATGGCGAGTATCTTTATAGCAACATGCTCTGGTCTTTTCAGTGAACTGGGGAGCTTTCAAATGTCCCTTCAGGCAGGGATAACTTGTGCTTTTCCAAGTATTTTTAGAAGATTATCAGTGTACTGCAGAATAAAATATATCAAATGTTGCAAAATAAAATATGTCAAAACCAAAGCCTTCAGAAAGAAATTTATTTGTCTCTAGTACATCTAAATGCATCTATTAAGTACCTAATTATATTATGGGAATACCTGGAAGAAGAAATCCAAAACTCCAGCCAGATTGCCAAGAGAATAAGCTGTTTCCAAGGCAACTCCCTCTTCTACACACTCTGTCTGCTCTTGTAGGAAAAGCACTTCATCGATATAGTGATGCATCTTCTCATTGGTCATGTTGACACAAAGCTGTGGTGGGAAGAAAACAAAACAGCAGATAACAGCCAGCCATGAAGAACCACTCTCGGTGTGAGGCCATTTCACCCCATGACATATGGTCTGGGGACATTTAGACTAATTAATCCATTAAGAAGACTCAGGAGCTTTGCCTGAGAAGACAGCTTCACTGAGCAACTTCTGGTATGGTACTCTCTGAATGTTTAATTTAAGATGAGTCTGTTCAAAACAACAAGTAAAACCACAGCATCAACTTGCAAATGTTGAGTGAGTTTCCAGAGATAAAAGCTGAAACTTGTTTCTAGTTGCCTCTGGTGGTCCGCAAAAGCTAGCAGATCTCTAGGAATTACATGCAACCCAAGATATTTATCACAAAAACAATGTTTGTACTGAAATGCATTCTTCCTCTAACTATTCATCCCTTCTCTTTCCTCAAAACCTTCTTACCAGGATGATAATGCTATTCTTAATATCTATTTTTATCTTAAAATATTTTATTTATTCTTTATAAATTCATATATATACACCCCTGTATATATAAAGTATTTTGATCACATTCACTCACACTTTCTTCTTGTATCCCCTTCCACTCACACTGAACCCCTTCTTCCCAATAATTCTGCTTTCTACATTCATGTCTTCATCTGTAACATTGCATTCATGTGCAGTGTCTACACAGCAGGGGTCATGTGCAGTGTCTACACAGCAGGGGTCATGTGCAGTGTCTACACAGCAGGGGTCATGTGCAGTGTCTGCACAGCATAGATAAGGGTGAATTACTTGAGCAAGAACAACTCACCAGCGGTTACTCAGCTGAGGAATATGACTCCCCTCCCCAGCAACCACTAACTGTCTTTAACTACTCAGGAAGGGGTGGGGCCTCCCTAGAGGGGAGTCCTTCCCAAACCTATGATGGATTTGGGACAGATTTTATGCAGGTAACTCCAGCTGCTGTGAGTTCAGGAGTGCAACTGCCATGCCAAATGTAAAACAGTCTTTTCTAACCCAAATAAAATCTTCCTTCTCTTCTAGGCTACATTCCCACTTTCTTGCCTTCTATGAATTTATTTTTATTTTCTGAAAATTTCATACATGTGTACAAGGTATCGTGATCATATCTATGTCCTCTTCCTTCCCCCAATCCCTCCCTCCTGTACCTGCACACACGTATCTCTCCCAGCTTCACATCCTCTTTTTAGACATAACTGAATTCAGTTCTTCCTACCCATATGTAAATGGTTGTGGGGTCATCTACTGGGGCCTGGGCAATCGCCTAGTAGCCACCTCCCAAAGGAAAGTGACTCTTCCTTCCTCATCAGCCATCAGTTGCCAATAGCCCCTCAAGTAGGGGAGGGCTGGAAAGCTCTCTACCCTTCACGTTGTAAATTTTCACTGGCTTGATCTTGTGCAAGTCTTGTGCAGGTAACCACAGCCTTCTTCTGTAAAGAGAAAAAAACACAAAAGGCCCGTTTCTAATTCACCTCTAGTCTTCTCTTGAAACTCTCTTCTAAATCGTTCCCCTGTAGCTCCACCAACACTTCTTCTCTGGAAGGCAACAGTGACACCTGCATGTCTAAGTCCCATGTTCAGTTCTCCGCAGCTGCTGTTCTTGGTCCCCCAGTGACACCTGAGAGGCATCTGCTCCCGAGGGCCCAGCCTTTGCAGTCTTGGGTCTTGGCCTCCTTTCTCTATGACTGCTCTTTCCTGACTCCTTCCACAGATGTCTTCTTGGGCTCCATCCACCTGCCTCATCTCTGCTCTGCTTGTACTCACGGCTACAGCACACCTTCAGGCTCACAAACCATCACATTCCCCTATCTGCCCCAGAGTGTCTGTGAATAGCATAACTAAACCAGAACTGTTCGCCAATGTTCCATTCCCCAGAGGAAGCATTTGTGTGCACTTATGATGAGCACTGAGTGCCATATTTTAATAACTTTACAGCTCTTCTTATTCTTCAGTAATGAAATTATCTGAGTATTAGAGGAATTTCACAAAATTTTAAATAGAAGGAATACAAAAATACATTTTTTGAAGCAAAGTAAAATAATTTAAAATTTCTATTTTCCTTCTCTAGCCATTACTTTCATGAATTTCTGTCTTTTGTGTATAATTAAAATGAAAGTGATAAGTGAAGATAATACTGTCACAGCAGGGATTCTATTGGTTCGAGTTTAGGGGTTTTATAGACTCTGTCCTGTGCTTGCAGAACCACACCTAGGGTTTATACGCTGTGAGACACACATGGTAACTAGTCAAGAAGATCTGATTGACATTCTCCTTGATGTCATAATTCATGGGGGTGGGTGGGCCAGCTGGACAGTATCAGGAATGAGCAAGAAAACACATGCCCTGGGGCTCATAGACACAGGATGCATCCCTTCCTTTGACAGCTGTAACGCCTCCCCATTCAGACTGTCTTTGCAATGGTTACCATGCAGGTAGCCTGTGATGTTGCATTTCACCTCGCCAATGCCTGCTTCAGTCACACCTTCAGTCATCAGTTCAGTCGGCTGAAAGAATTATTTTTAGTCCAGAAAATCAATCAGCCAGAGTATGTGCTTATCTAAGAAAGACTTTGTTTTAGATATAAGAAACCTCCAACTTTCCATACACCTCACGAAATGCAGTTGTTAAGTGGTTGAGAGGAAAAGCTCTAGCCAAATGCAATTACTTACTTAATTAATTAATTAATAATAAGGTGGTCCAGCAAGATGTCCCAGAATTTGCTGCCAAATATGATGACCTGAGTTTGATTCTCTGTACCCAAATAGTAGAAGGGGAGAACTGATGTCCAGCTATATCTCCTCTCTCTCTCTCTCTCTCTCTCTCTCTCTCTCTCACACACACACACATACACACACACACACACACACACACACTAAGTAAATAAATAAATGAAACAAAAATCAAAACAGAAGAAAAGGAAGGCTCTAAGGTTTTAGGGTTAGGGTTGAGTGGTGGTGGGAACATGATACAAATGGGAATTCCAAGTTTGAAGAAACGGTCTGGAGTTCTCTGGGTTTTAAAGGACTCATAAGACAATGCCATTTGGTTCTTGTTTATTTTTAGTGTAGGTCTTCTTTTTTGCAATAAGTTTCAGTAGAGAATCTTATTCAAGTCTACAGAAATTCTCTTACACTGGAAAATCAGAGATGTGACCCGAAAGAAAAAGTCCTGCAGTGGGGACACAGCTAGAACTAAGAGTTTCTATTGTTACAGTATGGCTGTCAGTATATCATATTTACATCTTATTTTTAATGTAGTTATACTGATGAATATATTTTATTGTCAGCATAGGTATTTATATCTTATATCCTATATCTTTGATGTCTTTATACTGATAAATACTGCGTTGGGTATATTTCCATGAGTGAAAATTCACTACTTGTATTACTAATAAAGTATTTGTCCATGAACATCCATCATCAGACTAACTTAACTACATCATTCTTTAGAAACCCCAGACTTCCAGCTTTCCAAGGTCTGGCTCAGTGGTGATCCTAGACTTTCCAAGCTCTTGTGCTCTGATCACCCTGTGTTTGAGGCTTTGGAACTAAGTGTCTACGCCTATGCCTTTCCTAAAAAGTGAATTGTCAGCTGTGCAGCAAACCAGTTTCAACTTAGAACAAGACTGCCTCTGCGTTTCTGAGTCTCCCTCTCTGCTCTGACCCATGCTCAGCACCATGGTGTTTGCTCCCTGAGCTTGCCTCAGGCACCTTCTCTTTGCCAGAATCCTACCATCGTCACTGAGTCTGTGACATGATCCCTTTTCCATCAAGGGTTAAGGTGTGTGAGCACCTCAGTTCCTCAGCAACCAGACCACGGTGATAGGGGTACCCTCCCCCAAGAGAATTAGATTCTTACTCTCTGGTACTGCTCACTGGGAAAGTGACTTGTGTCATTGATTGACAGCTGGGAAACAAAGGATGTTATTATGTTCTCCAGAGGGAAAACAGATCCTGGCAGCTCCTGCAGGACAGAGGCCCAGGGGGATTTATCTGGTACAGCTGGTGTGATGACATTAGACCTGGGGAAAATAACAGGAGCCCAGAGAGGTCTTTCCAGAGAAAGCTGGCAACTGTGTTCCAGTCTTGATCTCTGAACAGAAGCTTTTGAACTTTCTTCATATTACTTTCATTCCAAACCTCATCCTAGCTATTGCTTCCATCTTGCATGAACTCTGGTGTCTTCTGGAGGGTTTTCCAGTTTTTCCATCCATGTCAGCCATTCATCTTTAAATGCGGTGAGCTATGAAAATACTAAGAATGTCTATCTCATCTTTAGATTGTACCTGGTGTGGCCCAGTGGCCCAGGAGCAGTTACATGCATGAGTCTTTCTGAGGAAGGAACTTCAGAACTACCAGTAAACGTAACCAAGGTAAAAAACACAGATCTACCGCCCCATGCCCTGTACCAAGCTCAAAATCCTTCCCCCACAAAAAAGTACATTCCACCTAACAAAAGAGGCTCAAACTGGCCAGAAAGCAATTGCTCTACATCCATTTTCATCGAACACACCATGTACAGGTGTGTGTGTGCGTGTGTGTGTGTGTGTATACAAGAGAGTTAGTCACCTTTCTGGAAGCATAAAAAACAATCTTTATTTTTGCTTTTCAGTTCTGCCTGGCAGTGTTGTGGTAAGGGTATGTGAGATCTCCAGGTATTCCTCACAGTAACTTAAACCCAGCAGAAAGGTGAGTATTCATAAATTGCAGTTATTACTGGGGAGTCACTTAATTAGTATACATCCTGTCCTTATTAAAACACATGGTTCATACATTAAGGGCTGCTGCTAACAGGTTTAATAATAAAAATTTTGCATTCCTTGAAAACGCTCTTCAGCAACAGAACCCCGTTGCTTCTCCAGATGGCCCATCATTCCTATTAATGACAAACTTAATTTCTTGAGTAGATTTTCACCAACTGTTCCCCCTTTATTTTTACTGCTCAGTGAAAGCTATCTGCAGCAAAACTATAATAGAGCATGACATATACATCACAGAATTAAAGGAGAAGATTAATTAAAGCTGACTCCAGTAGAAGGCAGAGCCCCAGGCGTTAGACAGTGGTTCTCAATTCTCTATGCTCATTGGAATTAACTGGGGAGCACTTTGAAAAAGGCTGGTGTCTGGGCCTGACCCCAAACCCATTAAATTGGAGTGGGGCCCAGGCACTGATGTGTTTAAAAGCTTTTCAGGTGGCTGTAATGTGGAAACATGATTGAACACACGGAGCTAGATGATGGAACAGGGAACACAATCCATTTACCAATCTGTTCAGCAGTTAATCTGGATATATGTGTAAAGAGTGATGTCTATTAATGTGTGTGTATGATAGAGAGAAAGAGAGTGGGTCAGGGAGAGACACAGAGAAAGAAACAAAGAGAGACACAGAAAGAGAGAGGAGTGATGTTAGATTTCAGATACTGGATATCTCTTAAATATATGCAGAACATTTAATTGGAGATGCCAATAGCTGTTGTCCAAAGGGGAAAAAAATATTGAACAGGCTAATACCTAAGAAAGAAACAGAGCTAATTTAAGTTAAAGAGCTTCTATGCCAAACTCCTCAAGGCCTTT
This sequence comes from Eospalax fontanierii, assembly GCA_035773235.1. Classification (NCBI taxonomy): domain Eukaryota; kingdom Metazoa; phylum Chordata; class Mammalia; order Rodentia; family Spalacidae; genus Eospalax; species Eospalax fontanierii. The sequence goes on from CM069524.1 coordinate 44,098,333, forward strand.
AATGATCAAGTAGTCTATGACTCTCAAACTTGACGCTTCTGAAGAACACTTCCTGTTGCTCAGACTGCTACAGGTGCTTTTTCTGGTATTCCACGGTGGGTCAATTACACCTGAGATCAGTACAGGGGCTGTAAAGTGGAAGTCCCAGGAAGTGTGTGTGGGCAGCGTCTCTCCTGATCTAGTCTTTTGGCACAGGCCTTTCTTCTCCAGAATTCTTGTTTGGGAAGGGTACTTTCAGTGTCTCCTCATAGCATCTACCACCCAGACTGGGAATCTCAGTTACAATAACCTGACCTTAGTTAAAAACAGGCTCTGCACTCCGCACTGTAGAAGGCGCCAGACTCATGTGAGGTCCTCCATCAGCAGGCAGACTTGTCATTGTTTGTTCAAGTTTTCATTTTGGAGATAACACCACTGAGTCCAGTATGGTCCCTGAAGGTCCTGTGTTTGATTTTAGATCTCCTCAATGTAGAGATCTAAAATACGAATCTTGAAGACATGTCTGGGTTATGGGGCTTGGTCCTCATGAGGGAGCCCTGTATTCATCACAGGAGCATGTTCCTTATCACAGGCAGGCTCAGTCCTACCTCTTCCTCTGCTCTCCTGCTCATCTGGGCTGTGGGGAGCAAGCCTTCTACCCCTAGGGAATGCAGTGGTCTAGGAGCCATCTTGGAACTAGACATGGCTTCACCAGACACCAAACCTGTGGGTATACTGACAGGGGGCATCCAGGCCTGCAGAACCATCAGACAATAAGTCTCTGCTTTTATAAATTATTCAGGAACAAGAATTCTTTTACCATCGTGCAAAACTATCAGTTAAATCATAGAGTTGGGTTTGATGGGTTGGTTCTCAGAAAGCAGCCAGCCCATCAACAAATCATTCCATACAATTTGTTGTCAAATTCTACATGATAATATGCTGGGTCAAACTGAAACGTATCAATTTAAAGGAAAATATGTTTCGATATTGTGATAAAACACACCTCTCAGTTTAAATGGAAGCTATGCCTAATAATTAAACATAGCCTCTGTTCGAAATGTCAGGAATTTAGCGTTTCAGTCACTCTTTTCTACTGTATACCATTTTAAAGAAAAATTAATGTATTTGTTTTGTTGTAGCAATGAACGTTTAACTTAACATGCATTCTTCATACAAATTTATCACCATAGGTCTAAAAATGGTTAACATATACATTCTACTGAATTTATTGTCCTTTCAAAATTGCTGTCATTCTTCATAGCTAAAGCTTAGAGTTATGAATATAGCTGGTTGACAGCAGGACACACAGCACTGGGCTTAGTGGCCTTATAGGTCTATTTCTGAGTTACCATTTGGCCCCAGGAGGGCTTTGGGGCTATCCCTTAACATTCTAAGGACTGTCAAAGAGTTGGAGAGCAAACATGAAAATATTGTCACTCAGAGAAGAAGCCCAAGTAAACCTCTCCATCTTCAGTCATCCACAGAAAACCTCCCAGAGGCATTTTCTTAGACCACATGGTTGGGATTTTAGGGCTTTATTTATGAACAGTCACTATGTTCAACCCAAGGTTTCCCTGTGAGATCATCACTGGGAAAGCTAAATTCACTCTTCTCTGGCGTTATCATATAATACCAATATTAATATAACATCATCATTAACTATTAACGAATAAGTATGTAATATGAAATATTGTCTTGTTTTCTCGTCGATATGACAAAAGCACATAAGGAAGACGTTATTTTGTCTCTGGGTTTGAGGGTGCAGGCAGAGAAGGCAGGGGGGCTGCTGTCAGAAAACAGGGAGAGATGAACACTGCTCAGGTGGCCTCCTCTCTTCTCCATTTCCATCCAGCCTGGGCCCCCAATCCAGGGGATGGTGTTACCCACATTTTAGATGTGTTTTTCCTCCTTAGTTAAAATCTCTCTGGAAACACTCTCATAGATACGCCCAGAGGTGTGTCTCCTAGGTGAGTCCAAATCAGTCAACTCGATAATGAAGAGGAAGTATCACATTAACATTGACTATGTTTTTGTGTGCATTATGGTTTCAAATGGATTCTTCCTGCTTGTCTTGTATTATTTCTTCTTAATCACCCTGGTGTGGAGAGGGAAGCTATTCCTGTCTCTGTCAACTCACTGATTTATACTAAATGGATCTGATGTAAAATTCCACCATGTAAAAAATAACTTCTGTACATAAAGCTTATTAAAAGATCATTCTATGTGTACTTTATACAACTACTAAAGTTCTATCTTTTGAGAAATAAAATATAATCATTAAAGAGCATCAGTTAAAGTTTAGAAAATGGCTATTAGTAATAAAAGCTTAAGTCGAGCTTTCAGTAGACTGTTGTTCCAGAGCTAACACAGGATACCAGGCCATGATGCTGATCCTGGTTCTGTGTTATCTACTGGCAGTGACATAGACTATCTGAGTGATCTGGTTTGTTGTTGCTGGGATAAAACATGATCCAAGGCAACTTGAGGAGGCAAGGCCTTATTTAGGTTCATAGTTAGAGGAAGCCAAGGACCTCAAGGTGGGAACCTGAAGGGAGGAACTGAGGCAGAGACCATGGAAGCTTACTGGCTTGCATTCCCTGGCTTGCTCACCTCCTTTCTTGTACAGCCCAGGTCTACCAGCCCATGGATGGCACCACCCACAGTGGGCTGGGTCTGCATACATCAATTAGTCATCAAGAAAATGCCCCATAGATATGGCCACAGGCCACGGAGGATATTCCTCAATTGAGGTTCTCTCTTTCCAGGTGTCTAGTTCGTATTAAACTGACAAAAACTAATGAGCACACTGAGCTTTGCTGCAGCTATACATGATGATGGTTAGTGGATGTGTAAAACATACTTTGAAAAATTAACTATGCAGTGGACATGCTGAAAATCCTCTAACCTTTGGTTTTCTCAAAACAAATGTTCAAAAATGACAGATTACCCAAAGAGGATGTTCTGCTATCCTGTTCTTACACATAGAATTCAGTGTTGTAAGAGGCATATTAAAATTAGCATGTGTTCTGACTCGCAGTACATGAGGGTTTACAGTGGAAATAAATTCCTTATGTAGCATTTTCTTAAAATGTGTTATAAACAATGAGGTGAGTTCCCAAAAGGATTTAAGAAGTTCAGGATCATTGTGAAAAGGATATGCCCAGAGCAGAAAATGATTTAAGACAGAGCTAGGCATGTAATGGCATGTATGGCTTTAGAATCTCCATGTGAAATGAGTTAAAATTGCAATGAAAGTGTTTTATTATACATATACATCTGTTGATCAGCAATCGATTTACATTCATACAGAATACCCTTCAAGAGAGAGTTGTTAAAATCACACAGATGATGCCCAGTTTAAGCTAAAAATAGCATCCTTCATCACTAACTCATTCCCAATTCTCCCCTCCGTGGGCTCTAATTAGAACAGGCCTTCTCCATCACTAGGTGATCTCTACTTTCCTTCCCTCGTGAACTTGGGCAGGTTTGTGACTGCTTCAGCTTCTAGAAGGGTCAGACTCAGAGATTTCAGAAGTTAGAGTAAACATTAAAGTATTGGTTCCCAACCCCTCTTACTTTAGAAAGCCAAAGCAAGAGCAAATTAGCTTCTGCAGAGAGGCCTCCTACAGAGAGCCAGTGAAGGTCAGTGAAGGTCTGCCTGAGGCCTCTATTCCTAAGACCAGAGAGAATTCAACCTCTTCACCCAAAGAATCAATGGACATCAGAGGTATTTACATGTCGTCTAGTATCTAGAGATCGATTACCTGGATCAGTTCACAGTCTCCTACACTTAACTGAGCAAGTCAGGACTCAATAACATTCATACATTAACTGATTTATACCTGTTCAGAATAGTTTTAATCTACAGCTTGTCACAGTTTTCCCAATGTGGTCCATGAAAGAATGCTGTGTATCCTAAAGTTTTTCATACTGGATTGTGCAGACTGCTGTTACCACTCTCTTCTGTCTTTGGCTCTTGGTGATTACTGGTAGGATCATGAAGACTCATGACATAGGCTTCCTTCCTTTCCATTCCTTCTCTCTCTCTTCTTCCCTTCCTTCCTCTATCAGATCACAGGCTACTGTAGCATACATCTATCCACTGAAGTTTATAAAACTATCGCTAAATTATATAACCTATAAAACTAAGTTAATTATATCATACATTAAAAGTCTACTATTGTCCAAAAATTGGCCTCCATGCCCACTCCCTGCCTATGTTGAAATCTTAGTCCCATGGTATTAAAAAGTGGTAAGGTATTATGTGACTATGGTTATTGTACTTTTGAATAGGGTTGTTGCTTTCGGAAAGAAGATTCTTACATCCCACAATGTAAAGACACAGTGGAAATCTCCAACTGTGAAGACACAGAATCTGGCAACAATGGCAATTTGATCCTGAGCTTTCAGACTCCAGAACTATAGGCAATAAATACATACTGTTTATTATTGTTTATGAATTACTCAGCCTAAGGTATTTTGTGAGCGCAGCCCAAGCCCATGAGGACAGAGAAAAGATAAAAGGTAAGAAGCATAGCATCAGACTGCTCCTGCAGAGCTGATGGAGACCACTAAGGTATAAACAGTGGGCCTTGGATAACTTCCTGCCCTCTCCCCAATGGTGTCTCTCTTCTAACCACTGCAAGCTTCTCATAAAGAAATGATTACTACAGAGTAAAAACCAGGAGGAGCTCCACTGTGAAGATGTCTTCCTCACAAGTCTTTCTTCTTTCGATTCAATTGCAAATATATTTGGAAAACTTCAGTTATAATAAAAACACAGTACCAGACACAGTTTTGACCCTACAGGAGTTGGCATTCTAGTCAATAGCTGATGATCAGTCAATAAGCTCAAAACAGAATAACAGAATACAATGAATGCTTATAAAGGCAGCAATATCCCCTTAGGAGTGACTGTGAAGCCAGCGATGATTTGCTACGCATTTTGTGAAAGTGTGCAGTGGAATAGAAAATGAAGACGTCTACTCTGCTAACAACAAGGGAACCCAGACTGAATCAAACCAGTGGCCTTTAAAAAAAGTTCATATGCAAATTTAGGAATTTGCTGCATCCAGTTTGAGATAAGGTTTGCATTCATACTAAGAAATAACCTTATTCTTCCAGATGATTGCTAGTTGCCATTCTGCACAGCAGCAAAGCAGGCCTGCTAAGAAAATGACATATTAAAAAATATTTACCTTTTTCATAATTGAAGCCTATGGATTGATCTTGACATTTTACCCATCAGTGCTTAACACTGGCATTTAAACAGAAGATTGATTCATTTGTTAGATTTGGGGGAAAAAAGTCTCTCCTTGTTGCTCAGAAATCACAAACTGTGAAGATATCCCGAAATATATCATTAAAGTATTTAGCAGAAAGAAAGAATCAAGGGCCCATGTGAGGGCAGCACAATGCCTGTGTTTTCACAAGGAGGCCACACGAGTGCTGTGGGTGTCAACTGTGAACAGGTCAAATGGATCCAGTCTGGATGTGGAACAATGGTGTGGGAGACCAGACCCTCTGGAGGGGACTTCGCAGGGCATGATTCCACTGTGATGACTACATGCTACATGCAGGACACAGGTGGACAGTGAGTGTCACTGCAGACCTGAAGATGCGTATGCTCGCAAGGCGAAGAAGTAAGGTATCCAAGCTGGAGTCAGGAATCAGTCTCACACTGAGCTGAGAAGCTGAACAGAACTGTCTGCAGGCCTGGAGCTGTGTGCGCACGCTCTCCCGCTCACACCACCTGCCTTCTGTGTCTACCAACACTACACAGACACAAGCCTGAAGAGTAAGTCTCCTTTCTACTGAAGCATGAAAGTGTGTGAAAGATGAGCCCATGATCCCCATGGTGTTTCTTCAAACTAGTCCATTAATTCCTCACCCTTGACTGAGGGAGAAAGCTGAAGGGTCAATATGTAGGCGATGTAACACTGTTCTAGAATAAAACAGTGAATTCCAAATGGTTTTCATTGCTTCCGACATGGCCAGACTGACTCCATTTTATGCTAGCTGACTTTTGCTTTACCCTGTTTCTGTCTGGTTATGCTTGCAGACTGTAGCCAGCCAGGCAGAATGTCCCATGCAGGAAGTTTTTACCGCAGTGGGAAACTTACGAATGGCCAGGTAACATGTCCCCTCCCAGCACTTTTATGTAGCCCATTGTTTCTGCAATTCTGAGAAACTTGTTTTTCTTAACTAAAATTTAGAAACTACTTGTTAACTGAAAACATCTTTGTTAACTGACCCTGGTTTGTTGTAACTACAGTTGTTGGCTTTGACGCTGGCATGATGTAATCGTGGTTTAAGACTATAAACTGTACCCTGCTTCTTCTCCGGGTTGAGAGTTCTTTGGGGCATTAACCCCATCTCAGCTCCTGGCTATTATTAAAGGACTATTGATTCTACCATCACTATGTGGAGTTCCTCTGTCTGTCTTGCTTAGTATGATGTTTTCCACATAAAACAGAAAAATGGACACTGGGATTTCCAACAACATCAAAGCCTCTATTGAGTAAGCATGGGCTCTCACAGCTATGTAAGTTTCTGTTACCCTGATTTTAAGGAAAGCCAGGCTGATTATAGACTTGCCACTTTGGCCAGACATCTTTGCTACCAAAACTTACAGAAGTAGATTCCAGATATATTCTACATAACTCCTTGTCCCGCATCATTGATATCAACATTATATATTTTAAGAAAATAAAGCTAAACCAATTACAAATTGCATGAAGTTCAATAACAAAGCAGTAACAAGTTAAATTTTCTCCAAATGCTGGGTAATTACTATCCTTTGTATAGTACAGTGTAGCTTGGGTTTTGATCTTTCCATAGTCTTATTTTCTTTCTCCATTTGATAAGGTAGGCGACTTGTATTTCAACATTTCTTTAACATACAATCTTTAAGTATATTAATTTGTTAAAAATAAACCATTCATGCAGTACTATTAAGATTCCTAAACAAATTAGTGCTTCTTAAAAATACTTTAAAGTGTAGGTAGATTAAAGATAACTTATTTCTCTAATGAATCCTTGTGAATTTCTGATAGCCCTGTATGCGAAAGTCATGTGAAGATGAGTCCACACACAGTAGCATGAGCCTAACTGGGAACTTGCATTCTTAGATGGGCCAGGCTTTCTGGGGGTAGTATCCTGCTTTCAGTTTCATGTTTTCTGTCTTCTCAACCAGCTCAACATTCCTATCCATAGCAGAGCTCAGTCTTCACAGCACTGGTCTCAAACAAGGGATTCAAAACATGTGCACATGCAAGGAATTACAAAAACATTGAGAGAGGACAGACCATCAACACACCAAAAATACTAGCTTGAAAACAAGAAAATGCTTCTTTAAATCCCGCATCTTGGGGATGGAGAGTTGGCTCAGTGGATAAGAGCACTGGCTGCTCTTGCAAAGGACCATGGTTTGATCCCCAGTACCCATACGGTAGCTAACAATCATCTGTAATTCCAGTTCCAGGGTATCTAACCCCCTCTTCTGACCTCTGCAGGCATTGCATTACATAAGTGCAGTTACACATGCAGGCAATACACTCATACACATAAAAATAATCAATGACATTGTTTAAATTCCATATCCGAACGTAATGAAATAATAGTGAGCTGCAAAATCAATTAACTTTCACACAATTTTAAAAGAAGGGCTACTTACTTGTTCAAATTCATTCTTTTGAAATTCTTCAAAACCAAAGATGTCCAGTATTCCAATATCTAAGGTGTGTGGGCTGAAAAGAAACAACCGTAGTGAATGGGCGTGCTTAGTGACCTTCTTGACCTCTGCTTAAGGCTACCACAGTCAGACAACCTCAAATATAGGGCATATCCCTGCCAATTTGGACAGAAAAATTATTATCTAGTGTCTGAAAGTTAGCAGAAACAGGCCATTCTTTTAAGGCTTCTCAAACACAGATACATTAATAAATACACCTTGCTTTCTAGTTAAAAAAATGTTACAATATATGTGTGGTTTAATATTTGTCTCTCTGAGGTGCTATCTGTGTCCCTCCTGATGGACCAGATCTGCAGAATCTAAGAAATGTAAGCCTAGTGCCCAACAGCTCCCTCTTCTCATCTGTGTTTCTGTCTTCCCAGGCTCCTCATACAATGAACCAAGAGCTGTTCCACACAACACAGACACAGCCTAGGGAGTCTCAGCAAACTGTGTCTGTGACCACGAATCGGGCCAAATGTAGCTGCTTCCTACTGTGTGTTGTCTTCACCAAGGAACAGTAAAAAGGAGGAATAGGTGCAATTTTGGAGAAGTAGTTAAACCATCTTGTTTTTCAATGGGAATTAACAACAGTCCTGACAGTCTCTAGCATCCATGTGGCAAGAGCGGAAGCGGGTCAGTGAGGGTGGTTCTACGCACCCAGACCCCAAGAACAGGGTGGAGGTGATAACATGGTCACCTGCCTGAAGCTGCTTTTTGCAAACAGCCTTGGACAATTTGAGCTTCTGGTCAACCCAGAGGAGAGCCCCTGCCTCTCTCAGGCCTCGACCTCTCGTGTCAGGGGGCCCACTCTGTGCTGGCTTCCTGCCAGGGATACACTATTCTTCTGTAATTACTAGAGTGCTAATACTCATTTTCTATCAGCAGAGAATTTTCATGATTTCCTTCCTACTCGTGCTGTCTGAAGACAAGCCTCACCAGCAGTTAGCTGTTTGTGCACTTGTGTTTTGTTCCAGTCCTGATACTTTAAGGTCTCTCAGACATCACTTCGGCAACCACCCTTCCATTTAAAGGTGTAGAGTGATGAGGCTTTGACAGTCTGTCTGTGCAGTTATTTGAAGTAGGCTGTAGAAATATGAGCTTTATAACAGGAAGGGGAACATTCTGAAAACGCCTACTGTCAACTTCATATGTGAAAGAAAGCCATGCCGTGAAAGCCTGGAGGACCCTCTCTGTGTGTCTCTGACTGACTGTATTTGAGTAAAGATATTCGTGTTATCTCACATAATATATCTTAATCGATACTGAATGGTTTGCAGAAGTATCAAAACCACAGTAAAATGAACTAAACAAAGACTAAAAGCATAATATGTGATCTTTTAAATACTTTAGTAACTATAAAACTTTGTTTATTCAGGATAAGTAGTATAAATAAAAGCAAGTTTTTGCCAGCAGTAAGCATTATTTAAAAATTATATCAGCCATTTCTACAATTGTGAAAAAACTCTACTGGTACACTCATTTAGCCATCAATTCATCCACCACCTGGTATCCGCCCATTCTTCCTTTAGCCTGACATCTTTACAGTGTGCACACATACTGGGTCTAACACAGTGATTAGGATCTGCATGATTTATGACTGTGGTTTTGTTGTGGTTGCACATGAGAAAGAGAAAGGGGTTGGGGAGAGTGGGAGGAAGACTCTGTGTATGTGTGTGCATGTGTATTTGTGTGTGCATGTGTATTTATATGTGAATGTGTATATGTGTGTGAATGTATATATATGTGTGTATGAGTACTATATGATTGTGTTTGTGTGTGTATGGTATATATCTGTGTGTGAGTGTATATGATTCTGTGTGGTGTTTGTGCATATTGTAATGTGTATGTATGTGTGTGAGTGTATATGACTATGTGTGTTGTCTGTATGTGATTGTATGTGTGTGGTGTCTGTTTGCGTGTTTACATGTGTGAACTTCTGTTTCCCTGAAATGAGCAGCCTCATTTCTCTTGTTGGAGCTCTGTGATGAAATGTTTTGAGTACTAGAGTTATTTAGTCTTAGTTTATGGAGCACTCTGAATACTCTTGGCCATCATTGATCTCGGAAGCTAAGCAGAGTGGGGCCCAGTCAGTGCTTGATGGGAGTTGTATTCAGTCTTGGATAAGAATCCTGGCTCAGGGGCTGGAGAGATGATGGCTCAGCAGTTAAAAAGACTGGCTGATCTTGCACAGGACCCAGGTTTGGTTTCCAGTGCCCATATGAAGATTAACAACCATCTGTAATTCCAGTTCCAGGGGATCCTATGCCCTCTTCTGACCTCCACAGGCATTGCATCACACGAATGCACTTGCATACAGGGAGGTAGAGCACTCACAGACATAAAAAATTAAATAAAATAGTTTTGAAAGTATTTTTAAAAAAGAATCCTTGCTCAAATATTTTCTGAATAATTGTGGGCAAGTTACGTGAATTTTCTGAGCTGAAGGTTCATTAAGTACAAAAGTAAGATGAGGAAAATCTTTCACCTTTGTTCCAGCTAGAATTAGAAGGGATGTAAACAAAGTTACAGGTAACAGCTGGTATTAGTGCACTCCACTGGGTGGAGGTTTCTAGGTAAAAGAGAAAGATTCAATAGAAGAATATGGTTAATAGACATAGCAGAATATTAATCTCATTATAACTGTGAAGAAAAAAATACTTTTAAAAACATAGGATGAGAGAAATATTTTTCATACACATTTTGGGAGTTCAAATTGATAGGCCTGTCTTCAAAAATTATTTGGTTAGAGCTTGAAAATGTTCATAGCATTGGAAACAGTGTTTCTAAGCAGAGGGACTCATGTTCAGGGAAATGATCAGAAAGTCATTAGAGCCTTCAAAGAAGGACATTCACTGTTACCTTGACTACAGGAACAACAGGAAGGAATGAGAAAGGGTTCTGTGCAAGACGATCAGTTGCGTATCCACATCTCAAGAGTAGTTGATGGAATGAAACTGTCCAGTGAGAAGAAGTGAATACACACTTGGAACAAAGCACAAACCAGTGATATATTCAATAGCCCCAGGAGAGACAGCCTGACGAAAGGAAACGGGGAGAGGGGAGGGTTCTTTGCTCTGCTGCTTATCTTCTAAGCTTTCTATTTTAGAAGAGTTATTTTGATAACAAATATTTCCTTGATGTTTACAAAAATTATGTAAAAACATGGGAAATGTTCACCAACAATGGGAGCCAAAGAGAAGCCAGAAGCAAATGCAAACTGTTAAAGCAGTTGTAAGCTGTGCAATGTCAACCATGTTAACGATACATACACTGGGGACTGGGGAGATGGCTCAGTGGGTAAGGTCTGGGCTGGGCAAACATGAGGACCTGAGTTGGGATCGCCAGAATCGACATGAAAAGCTGAATGTGGCAGCACACCCGCAGTTCAGGTGCTTCTACAGGAAGATACAAGGCAGAGACAGAAGAATCCCCAGAAGTTTCTAGGCCAGTTAGCCTGACGCATGCCTTGGTGAGCAAGAGACCCTGTCTTAAACAACATGAAGGGTCTATGATCTACATATGTGTCTCAACATACACAAACATGTATGTTGGCAAACACATGATATATACACATGCACGTACAAACACACCCAAAGACAAAATATAAATAAATGCAAGGTATAGGAAAAGTTAAGCACAAGAGAAATGTCACAGAGTGATGGTCTGGGAGGCATTCTTAATATTCTAAATATTTTGTACTAGTGTAATAATTTTATCCTTAAACTTACTTAAAGTCCTTTGCTTAAAGATACATATGCATTTTACTACTGGGGTACTTTCTACTAGGAGGGAGAGAGACTTCAAGTAGTTGTGGGGCAGAAGTAAGGTGGAGCCCTATGATAACACTGGCTTTGTCACTCACAGGGCACACAAGCCAGGACAGAATGGGTTCTCCCTACCGAAGGCTGAGTACCCATTTCAGGGGTAGATGCATACTGTGTGTGTCCATCTCAGAGTGGACCCCACTCTATCTGTGTCTATTAGGTTCTCTTCAGTTCATGTATCAGTCTTCCCTGCTTGGTGCTAACTGACCTTCGTAGTGCAGACCTTAAAATTATAGCACAGCTTTGATCGAACTTAAATTATCAATAGATACCAGGGACCCCATGTCATTCCCTCCACACTGTGCCTTCTAGCACAACACTGTGGTGTCAGCTAGCAAGGTAGAGGGGCTCAGCCATTGTGTATGGATGGCCAGTGTGGTGGTTTGAATGAGAATGTCCCCCACAGGCTCTGCGCATTTGGACATTTTGTCCCCAGTTGGTGGCACTGTTTTGGGAGGTCTTAGAAGGTGTGGCCATGCTGGAGGATGCACATTACTGGAGGTGGGCTTAGAGAGATCTAAGCTTTGAGGGCGGGATCTCCAGTCTCTGGCTCTCTGCTTCCTGTGCCTGCTTGAAGAGGTGAGCACTTAGCTACTGTGTCTACTCCAGCCACCTCTGCCACCACGCCTCCCTGCTTGATGGACTGTTGCGCCTTTGGAACCATACGCTAAATAAGCTCTTCCTTTTATAAGTTCTCTTGGTTGGTGTTTCTAGCACAGCAACAAAAACGTGACTAATACAGACAGCAACTAGGCCAAGGATCTGACCTGGGCTAAAAGTGTCAATTGCAAACTATTAACTTAGAGAGGTATTTGTGGGATTCAGAGGGGATCTCTCTTTCATATTCTTTTAACATTTGATTGGATTCCAAAAATATTTAGCCACAAAATAAACATATTATTTAAAAAATGATAAAGAAAACACAGTCAGGAGAAAAATTAAATGTAGGTTGAAGCATGGTGAGAAGGTCTTTTGCAAGGACTGGACCCGGGATTGTTGTTAAGGGAATTGTCGGGGGAGTTTGTGTTTGGGGTCTCAGTTCCTGGAGCTTGAGCAACAGAGCTGTCATCTTCTGTAGAAGGCTCCAACCATGCAAGCATGTCACTCAACACCTAGGCTCCAGAAGGAAGAAGCACAGAGAGCCCTGAGGACCCACCAGTGTTCCGTCTTCCGGGTAGAATGAACTCAGTCATGATATGCTGCCTTTTACTTAAAATTCTGCCTTAGTATTCTCTTGGAATTTTCCTAGTGGCTAACAATTTGCATTTGTCTATTAAAAACATAAATAGCTTTTATATCATGCAAAATACTGCCACACCACTGGTCAGAGTCTGACCTTATGTGGGTGTATAGGTGGAGAGATCTTCGACAGGAAAAAGACTTCTTCATCTCAAATAAACTTTGTCAGAGCTGGGAAGTCAACTGCAGGTGGAAGCCGGGCTTGATTTCCCTTGTCCCTGGCAAAGATTCCCCAGAGAGTCCCCCGAGCATTTCACTGGTTAAGGGAAGTGGCCCACCTTGGCAGAAAGCACTCCGATGAGTTAGCAGTGAATCCGCATCTTTGGCAGATCAGAGACCAATAGAGCATCAGGCTGCATAAATTATTTCAGACTCACCCTTGTTGCTCAATGCCCTTTGAGACAACTGGATTCACACAGAGGTTAGTGTTGGAGAGTCTCTGAAGGGGTCGATAGTACCATGGCATCTGCTTGCTCTGCCTTCAATGCTAATTTGTTTAAAGCACAGTTGTTTGTTTTCTGAACTGACCAGTGTACTCAGGGTAGGGACAAACTCTGAAGTTCTTCTGTTCCGTGGGAGAAATGTGTGAGGGAAAGGTGGAACTCCACTGATGTATTTTAGGGATCCCTTCTCTTTTTTATTCTTTAAAGATGAAGCTTATAGCTTTCTGAAACCATGGCAGTCATGAAAAAACTTCTCAATGGTTGACAGGTAAGCTCCATGTCAAGGTATGAGCAAAGCTCCCTCTTGGCTTCCTCTGTCTTGCATAGAACTGTGCAGCCAATATTGCTCCTAAGCAGGGTCTTTCTTTACATTTCATCTCCTTGGAAATATATGTGAGGAAGTGCAAGTCTGGAGGTCCCCAAGGTGAGTGCTGCAACTAGTTAAAATACAAGAAAAAAATCTTATATCAAGCAGTCACTAAACACTGAGCACCAAGAATTAAGTACTGTGCACTAAGTACTATTATATGATCTCTTCAGAGAATACAGAGAATGCGAAGGCCATGAAGATACACATTATATTAGATGGACTGAGGACTTGCATCTGACCTGGGGAGTCTAGGTCCTAAGCCTGCCTGGTCTGTGAAGTATAGCACAAAACTGTTCCTAACAGCTGGTTACACAGATGATCTAACTTTGCCTAAGTAAAAATTAGGAAGGCACTTCCTTTCTAGGAACTAAAAGTGGGCAGTTTGGGGCTACAGAGGTGGCTCAGCAGCTAAGAACACTGGCTGCTCTGGCAGAGGACCTGGATTTGGTTCCCAGAACCCACATGGCAGCTGAAAAAAAAACAAAAAACAAAAAGCACCTGTAATTCCAGTTCTAGGAGATCTGATGTCCTCTTCTGACCTCTGTGGACATTGTATGTACATGGTACATCCACATACATGCAGATAAAACACTTATACACAGAAAATAAATAAAAGAGTTTTTAAATGTGGGAAGTTCAACCATGTGATTTTCATGAATATGCACATTATAAAAGTCACTTGTCTCCTTCCTATCACAGTTCATGGTTTGCTGCTTTGAATGAATACACATTCCTGTTCATTACAGCCTACATTTACAACTGTGATCTATATGAATGCTTGTCAACCAAAAGTATTTTCAGAAACAGGAATCAAGTCAGCCTATTATATGATTTACTTATTTTAAAAATCATAAACAATATTTAAGTATTTTATTTATTATTTTTATGTTGTGTGTATAAGTATAAGTATACCCATGTTGTACAATGTTTTCTGAGGTCAGAAGAGGGTTTCAGATCTCCCAGAACTGGAGTTATGGATGGTTGTTAGCGGACAGGTGGATGCTAAGACCTAAACCCAGGTCCTCTCCAAGAGTAGTCAGAACACTTAACCATTAAGTCATCTCTCCTGCTCCATAAGTAATATTTAAATTATACCAACCTTAATCTAAAACAGCTCTCATTTCAGTATGGTAGAAAAAATAAATAAATATAACATAATGACTCCACTAATTATTCTGTATGTTATTAAAATGATCGACATCAAGCATAGGAACATAGATGAATAGTTACTATAAATGAAAATAGTCAAGTGAAAAAATCTGTGGAAGTATGAAAAGATAAAACCTTAATACATGTATAGAAGCAGTCTAAATTTTAAATTTTGAATGTGATTTGGTGATCTACTGAAGCTTAAGAAAGTATTGTAAAATGACACAGAAATTCTACTCCTGGGCATGTGTCCAGGAGCACAAGTACACATGTCCGATCAATATACAATATCCAAGGCTGCTTTATCTGTATGACAAAAAAAGAAATGTAGGGGATGGAGAGATGGCTCAGTGGTTGAGAGCACTGGCTGCTCTTGCAGAGGTCATGGGTTCAGTTCTTAGAATTGACATGGTGGCTGATAACTCCAGCTCTAGGGGCTGAGGCTCTCTTCTGGCCTCCATGGGCTTCTGCATGAATGTGATACATATAAACTCACTCAGACATGCACATGAATTTTTCAAAATCTTGAAATTTCCCAAATAACTAAAACTGGTAAGTTAAATAATGCAACAGTGACATGCATTGGTATGTTGTTATATATTTTTACACAGGAATCTTCAACGGGAATAAAGTAAGAATTAGTAACATTTGTAGTCAAAGTTGAACATGCATATCAAGTCAGATTGTTGAATTAAAGAAGCCACCCATGTGAAAGAACAAGAAGGAGCTGGGTTGTCCTGCAGCTCATCTGGGTGGGGACCAGAGGGTCACTGATGGGGGCAGAGACCACAGAACTGTGTAGAGAACATGTGCACTTTACCTAGGCTGAAGTTCAGTAAAATGGTAAGGACATAGGAGCTCATGAGGATCTGAGTTACTCAGAGGGCAGAATTGACGAGGTAAATATTTGCTAAGTGAGATGCTCTTTAGATATGTGTTTATCAGGGCATTGTGATGTGAGGACAGGATGGGTTATTATGATGTACCCTGCCTACTGCACAAGTTCAATCACCATTTATTATCAGACAAATATCTGTTGGGTTGGGGCTTCTTACCCACTTCTATGTGGCATTTTGCATGAGCTTATGTAGTAATTTTGCATGCTGTCACCATTGCTGTGAGTTCATATGAGTAACTTCCTACATGGCTGGAAAGCTCTGTTTCTTTAGGGTCATATTCTACCTCTAACTCTTGAGATCTTTTTGCCTGCTCCTCTGCAATGATCCCTGAGCCTTGGGAGGCAGAAGTTTGATATAGGTGTCCTATTCAGGGATAAGAACTCTACAGTCTCATTCCCTGCACTTGAGCTGCATGAGGAAGCTTCTCAGATGAGAGCTGAGAGCTGTATTACACTATGGGAATAATAATTAGATGTTATGAATTGGTTTAATATTATGCCCTTTTAGCAGAATTAAAGGGAGTATGTTCTACCCCATGACCTATGACCTGTCTGGTTTCAGATATGGGCACCATCTTGTGAAGTAGACCTAAAATCTTAGCAGATAGCAGTTGTTACTTCCATGACATTCATGTTACCATTGTACTAGCTGGCATATCTTGCCAGGCCAGTTGTTATAGCTCACAGGATTCACATTTGAGAAGGCTGATTTAGCTGAGGAACTATTGGCAACTCATAGTGCCCAGGACAGGGAGAGTCAGTGTTATTTAAGAGTGTGAACTCAGTATATTAACTAGTCTCCGGTGGATGGACCCATGCTGAAGGAAATTTGGGGACACAAAATTGACTCAGTATATAAGTTAAACTGGGCAGGGAACATTGGGAGTTGCAGATAGGGGAGAGTGTCTAAATGTGATCAAAATATATTCTATGAGATTCACAACAACTCAATAAAAATGAAGGAAAGAAAAAGATATCTGCAGAGGAGTAAATTAGAGACAAGGTTCCTGAATGGCCAGACCTGAAGAAGAGATGAAGACACGTTCACCAAGGGGCTGGACCTGGTGACCACAGTGGATATCCTACCCTTGTGTTCATTCCCATCTCTGATCATGAATCTTCACTGTCACCTTGCCTGGATTTAGCATTACTAGGAATCACACTTCGAAGCATGACTGTGGTTGTAGTGGATAGCTTTCAGTTGTCAACTTGACACATCTGGGAAGTGGGAACTTGGACTAGGTGAGCTCCTCTATCATATTGGCCTGGGGGTATGACTGTGAGGCATTTTCTTGATTGATTGATGTGAGAAGGCCCAGCCCAGGATGGGTGGTGCCACCCTGGGCAAGTGGTCCTGGGTTGTATAAGAAGGTAGGCTGAGTACAGGCCAAAAGAGCAAGCCAGTAAACAGCATTCCTCCATGGTCTGTGCTACAGCTTCTGCCTCCTAGGTTCCTGCATGAGCTCCTGCTCTAACTTCCCTCAGTGATAGACTGTGACCTGGGAGTGTAAGATGCAGTAAACCCTTTCTCCTCCAAGTTACTTTTGGTCAGTGTTTTATCACAGCAAACAGAAACCAGACTAGAACAGTAGAGGTGTTTCTTGAGATGGTTGCCTAAGTGGAAAGCACATTCCCTGAATGTGGATGGCACTGTCTCAAGGCTGGGATCCAGGAACGAATAAAAGTTGGAAAAGTCAAAAGCCAGGCTAGTACCATCAGTCCTGGCTCTGCGCTTCCTGACTGGTGGAGACGTGAGGAAGGAGGGATCTCAGGGGCATACTTCTGCCAGTATAGACTATTCCACGCCTTCCTAACCTTGAGGGACTGTGTCCTCAAACCTTGAGCCAAATAAATCCTGCCTCGCTTAAGTTACCACTTGTTGGATATTTGGTCACAGCAACAAGAAAAGTAACTAATACCGGACATATCCGCCTCTTCCCTGTATCTGCAGACCCTCTGCTGCTCTCTGAAATCACAGCTTCATCATGGGGCAGAGACTTAGGACCTTCCAGCAAAAGGAAAAAGATGTGATTTCATAGGTTCTGGGTCAAAGGCACAAATTAGAAAAGTGGGTTCTCATTGTTCATGTACAGCATCGTCAGAGAGATTCATGACTTTGAAAGTTTGTGCCTGTATGTGAACTCCTGGGAAACAAAACAGCCACAGCAAAGACAGACCAGACATGAATAATCAGTGCTCTCTGCACATGGCCATAAAGCCAGCGCTGCCTGTCTTAGGTGGAATGCCAAACAGCAGCTGGACTGGTTATCTCTACCCCTGTGTTGGATAGTTTCAGGTTCAACTTGACCCTGCTGGAAAGACGGAATCTACTTGGGGAATTTCCTATATCTGATCGCCCACAGGCATGGCTGTGAGGAATCTTCTTGATTGGTGAGTCATATGGGGAGGGCTCAGTTTACTGTGAGTGGTGCCATCACTGGGCAGGTGGTCCTGGGTTGTATAAGAAAACATGTTGAGCACCAGCCAGAGGAGCAAGCCAGTAAGCAGCTTTCCTCCCTGGTCTCTGCTTCATTTCCCGCCTCCAGGTTCCTCTGCTTAAGTTCCTGTGCGCTACTGCCACTCACGGCACTATGATCCATCAGAACATGTAAGCCAAATAAACGCTTCCTCCCCACTGCCCAAGTTGGTTTCAGTCAGACTGCTATATCAAGCAATAGAAAGTTAACTAGGCCAACCCCCTTCTACATGTGGATCCTGAGTCCCTGTCTTTAGCCTATTCTTAAAAAAAAAAAAACACAAAACAACAATAACAACAAAAACAATGCCAATGAAACAGCTGGTTTGAAGATGTCGGGACTCTGGCCAGGGCTTTCCAGGAGATGCTGATCTCAATTTTGGGTCTAGTTGATGCTGCCCTTTGCTTTCTGTCTTGTGCCAATTTGTAGGCGAGTTGAGGGAACACTGAACAGTAGGACTGCGGGATTACAATCAGGTCACCTAGGTCATGATGAGCAGAGAGGGAATTGTACCTTTCACAGCAAGGGACAGCACTGAAAAGAGAGTGAACCCTGGAGTTCACATTCAACTTTCAGCAGGCCTTTGAGGTAAAAGACAGACAAATACCAAGTGGATGGAAACTTAAAAGGTCCAAAACTCAATTGTGTAGGTCTGGTTTGGTGGCCAAGTGGTTCAGGACTATATAACAAGGCACGATCCCCTTAGGGATATGTAATACAGCAAGTAGACTGGGTGGGAAGGTTCCTATGATCCTCCAAGAAGAAAGATGGTTACTAATCATAAGAAAGAAGTGTTCTTCTGGGTGTAAAAGACTTTGAGGAATGGGTGGACAAGTTCTAGCTAGCAAGCACACACTACTCTGCCAAAGAAAACCACCATGAGTCAAGGTGTCACTGCAACCCAGGCAGGAAGCCATATTCTCCAGGAAGCTGTGACCCTTCTCCCGAGCTTGACCTTGATAGGAAGGAGTAAGTTTACATGGGCCATGGCTTTGCAGAGATGAGGATTTACAGGAGTGACCATCTGATTGGCAGTCTTCAAAATTCCCCTATAATAGAATCAGGCATGGTAGTACACACCTGTAATTCCAGCAGTTGAGCGGCTACAGCAGGAGGATTGATGACATGAGAGACCCTGTCTCATCTACTACTAGTGGTCCCCTCAGTTCTGTTGAGAATCAAAGATCTATAACGTTTACTGCACATTAGCATGATCTGAGTTGAGGTGGGAGCCTGGAGTAATAAGACTTCATTTCTAAGACAAGGAGATTTGGAATGCATCATGAAGACTTTGTGGAACTGGGGGCTGTGCCTGCAGAAAGGGTTCCTGAAAGCGTCTGATCTTTCAGCAAATTCTCAGAACCAGCTCCTATCAGGGGTGGAAACTGCCCTGAGGCCACTAATCTTATTTTACCTCTTCTTAGCATTTTATCACTGTGATCAGATTGCTTGCTAGAGGAATTGTGCCAACTTTTACCCATGGGAAGGAACTCCACATAATTCCTTTGTAAGTAGAAGGAGCAATCAGTCAGTGCACAGGCTCACCATTTGCCCTTCAGTCTGCTCAAGTGGAAAGCATGAACTACTTATCTATATTCTAAAAATTATCAGAATATTAAGGAAGTAGGGAGAGAAGTCAGTGTCAACTGGGAGAGCGTAGAATGACTGCAAGGTGCTTCTTGCAGAGGTCACTAGTCTGCTGTCAGGGTGTTATGTGTCAGAGTCCTTGAGCGTTAAAATTGAATCCTGTAGCTTCCCAGGCGTGTCTCAGTGCTGTCAGTGTATCCCAAGATTCACTGTTTTGAGTAGAGTGAATTACTGTGCTTTGAGCTCCTCCAGTCGTAAAGATGGCTCTCTTTTGACATGAGGAAGACCCTCAGAGGACTTGCTAAATTTGTTTCATGAAATAGTGGCGAATAGGGATGATCTGGCAGAGAGAGGTCTGGTTTCACTGTTCTTCCAGTGGCTCAGAAGAGCAGCTTTGTTGGAGAGATGCAGAGGTGAGGGGGACAAGGGAGGTCGAGGAGATCCAGTGGCTGAGATAACTGGACTGTGCTTTCTAGGCTTGGTGGTGCTGTTACTTTACTTTGAATGCTATGTTATTCTGTACTTCATACCTGTTTGATAACTTCCATTTACCTTTACCATTTTGGCCTTGAGCTAATACATATTTTCAGTAAAAACTAGAAGAACTGGTAGTTTGAGGAACAGTATTGGAAATGATGGACTTTAATAAAAATGAAAGAAAATGTTCTGATATCATTTCAACCTCAGCTACTCTAATGAGGAAACCCTCTTGCCCTAGTGTCTCCAGAGTGTGGGTCTGAGTCACTTGTCCAACCTCACCCTGACCAAACACAGATAGAATCAAAAGCAAGCCAGAAAGCCATGCAGACTGAGCATCCAAGTACAGGGAGAGGGGAATGACAGCTGGAGACTGGAAAAATCAAGATTCACAAGGGAAAGACATTTTATTAAAGATTTCTTATTGTTGAGTGATAAGCTCAGAGCAGGAATCTAGATCCTTTGCATGTTATTAGCCCTGAAATAATTAAAACCTGGTCCTGAGAGAGAGCTCCCAACTAGCATGGTAACTTACTCAGATCCCACCCACTCAGGTATCATTCCCTGCTTTGGAACCAATCCCTTTTGCTCTGCTCCAGGGCTCAGATCTACCCGTCTTAGTTAATCAGAACTGGATCACTTGGTTGCTGTTTTCCTCCTTTGAGACTAAGACCATTCATGCTGATAGAGAACTCCTCACTAGCCTGCCTGGAACCATCCTGCCCCTCCAGTAAAAAAAAAACAAAAGTAAAATCGAGAACCTGAAGCCCAGACCAACTAACTATTCCTAATTGTTCAGAAAGCAACCAAGCTACATCAATAATAAAACAGAACTAAGCCTCAACTCAACAAGGCAGCCTAGAATTTCATATAAGACACAACCAACAAAAGAAGTCTATATGCTCAGCTCACAATATAGAAACCCAAATAATGTGAGAAACCAAGATAAAATGCTCCCATCAAACCCCACCAGTTCTATAGAAATACATTGCAAGAAGAACTACCTGAGGAACCCCAGGACATAGAACAATCATAAACATGATCAAGAAATTCAACACACAACTGAAAGAACTCAAAGAGGATGGGGTAAACTCCTGCCTGAAGCTCAAGAAAATACAAATATACAGATGAACGAACTGACAAAGACAATTCACGATTTGAAAAGTGAATTCACAGAAGAGATAGATATTGAAGAAAAATCAAGCTGAAATGAAGATGGAATTGCAAAGCTCAATAAGCAATTTGAAACAAAAGAAGAAAGCCTCACCAGAAGAATGAATCAAATGGAAAACAGAATGTAAAGACTGGAAGGAAAAGTTGGAGCCCAAGCAAATAATATGAAAAAAATAAATAAAAACACAGGAATAGAATATGCAGGAAATGTGGAATACCATGAAAAAAATAGACATATGCATTATAGGTGTAGAGGAGGAGAAGAATCTCAGGTCAATGGCACTGACCAGACCCTCAAGAAGATTACAGAGAAAACTTTCCTAAATGAAGGAAAGACAAACCCATATATATATACAAGAAACACACAGAGCACCAGACAGGAGCAGAACAGAAACTTAGCACCACATATCATAGTAAAAACACCTACTATATTGAAAAGAGAAGGTACTGAAAGCTACAAGAGAAAACCAAGTTACATATAAAGGAAAATCTATCAGAATTATAGGCGATTTTTCAATGCAAGCTATGAAAACCAGAAGAGCCCAAAGTATAGTATTCCAAGTTCTAAATGACTACAGAAGCCAACCCAGCATACTTTACCCAGAAAAACTGAGTATTTCAATCACATTTGAAAGAGAAAGAAAAATATTCCATGATACAGATAGGTTAAAAGAATCCATGCCCACCAAGTCAGACCTACAGAGAATACACAAAGTAATAAAAAGGATGAAAGAAAGAAAGGAATGACCATACCCAAGTGGCTACAAAATAAATGAAAATGTAATTATTGAAAAGCAAAAGAATAACTAAGAACACAAACAAAATAAGGTGACAGCAACCAATACACCTCTTTTAGTTTTAAATATCAATGGCCTCAACTCCCTAGTGAAAGGAGACAGGGTAGTTGAATGGATTAAGAAACAAAATCCATCTTTTTGTTGTCTGGAAGGAACTCATCTTACTTTCAGGGCAAGTACTTCCTCAGAGTGAAACGATGAAAAATATTCTAGGCGAATGGCACTCAGAAAAAAGTATGCATTACTACACTAATATCTGGTAAAATAGGCTTCAAACTAAAATTAATCAGAAGAGATAAAGAAGGTTTCTTCATTCTAATCAAGGGAATCATCTACCAAGAAGACACCACAATCATGAACATACAGGCATCAAACTCTGGTGTACCCAATTTTATTAAAACAGTACTAATGAATTTCAAGACATAAATTAAACCCAACTCAGGAATAGTATTTGTCTTCAATACCCCATTTTCTCCAACAGACAGATCATCTGGGCAAATACTAAAGAGAGAAACATCTGAATTAAATTATATCATTTATCAAATGGACCTAACAGACATCTACAGAATATTCTACCCATACATCAAAGAATACAAATTTTACTCATCAGCCCATGGAAGGGAACACAAAACAAACCTCAACAAATACAAAAATATTCCATGTATTCTACCATGACAAAATGTAATAAAGCTGAAAATCAAGAGCAAAAGAAGATCTAGTAGATAAATGAACTCCTTAAGGATGAATGAGTCAAAGAATATTCAAGAAAGAAATAGAATTTTTTCTGGAACTAAATGAAAATTATAACACAACACAACAACAAAATCTCTGAGAGATCAAAAGCGGTCCAAAGAAGGAAATTTATAGCTCCAAGTGCCTATATTTAAAAAACAAAAACAAAAACAAAACAGAAAGAGCAAATCCAAAATCCAAATCAACAAAATCACAACAGACACCAAAAAGATCCAGAACAAGGGAATACTTTAAAATCCTATAATCTATTAAACTAGAAAATATAAAAGAAATGGATAAATTTCTAAATTCAGTAGAACCACTAAAGTTAAACCAAGAAGAGATCAACAACTTAAACAGTCCCATAAAAAATAAGGATATCAAAATAGTCATACAAAGCCTGTAGACTGAAATAAGCCCAGGTCCAGATTGATTCAAAGAATAATTTTACCAGATCTTCAAAGATCTACAAACAGCACTGCTTAAATTATTCAAAAAGATAGAAACAGAAGGAGAACTCTCAAACTCCTTCTATAAATTCAGTATTACCCTAATAACAAAACCACATAAAGACACACACACACACACACACACACACACACACACACACACACACACACACATAAGAAAACTATAGGCCCATATCCCTAATAAACATAAGCACAAAAGTTCTCAAGTAAATACTTGCAAAATGCATACAAATACATATGAAAAAGACCATCCATCATGATCAAGTTGTCTTTATTCTAGAGATGCAGGGATGGTTCAATATGCGTAAGTCAATGAACGTAATAACTCATATAAATGGAATTAAAGAGAAAAATCACATGATGATTTCACTAGATGCAGAAAAGTTCTTGGACAAAATCCAACATACATTCATGATAAAACCATTAGATGGAACTGGTCTAGAGGAACATACCTCAATATAATTAAGGCTATATACAACAATCAACATCATTCTAAATGGAGAAAAACTGAAAGCATTACAATTATAATCAGGACCCAGACAAGGTTGTCCACTATCTCCACTCCTTTTCAATATAGTGCTTGAAGCGCTAACTAGAGCAATAAGACTAAAGAAAGAAATTAAAGGGTTACTAACTGGAAAAGAAGAGATGAAACTATACCTATTTGCAGATGATATTTTATACATGAGAGATCTCCAGACTTCCTCCAGAAAACTTCCAGAAATGACCAACACTTTCAGCAAAGTGACCAGATGTTAAAACCAATTTCCAAAAGTCACTAGCACCTAATATACCAATAACAAGCAGTTAAAGATCATGGAAACAATCCCATTCACAATATATATATATATATATATATATAGTGATTATATAAATACATATATACATATATATATATATTAAAGGTATTAAAGATCTCTACATTGAAAACTAAATCTTTGAAGAAAGAGATTGAGAAAGACAAAGGAGCTGTGCACATGGATCGTTAGACTCAATATTGTGAAACAATTTATTGATTCAGTACAATCCCAATAAAAAATCCCCATGACATTCTTCACAGAAATAGAAAAAAAATCTTAAAATTCATATGGAATCACAACGGACTCTGGATAGGCAAAGCAATCCAAAGCACAGGAACAGTGATGGAGGATTTACCATACTAGATTTCAAACTATATTATAGAGCTATAGTCATAAAAACAGCATGGTACTGACACAAAAATTGTCATGAAGATCAATGGAATGAAATAGAAAACCCAAGCATGACTGCATGCAATTTCAGCTACCTGATATTTGACAAAGCTGTCAAGAATGCAGACTTTAGGTAAGACAGCATCTTCAACAAGTAGTGATGGGAAAACTGAATCTCCACATGTAGAGAAATGAAATTAGGCTCATAACTATTAACCTGTACAAAACTCAACCTCAAATGGATAGAAGACCACAACGTGAAACTTGAAATGCTGAAACTGTTAGACGAAAACAGAGTCAGTACTCTATAAGATATAGTGCAGGAAAGGACTTTCTAAATTAGACGTCAGTTGGTCAAGAACAGAAACTTGCAAGCTCTGTGAACTTCTTTATGTGAAAAGAGAGAGAAAAATGCCAACCTCATGGCTAATGTCAGTGTTAAGTCTTCAGTGCCAAGCATGCCCTGTTCTGTGTTCAATAAATGATAACTGCAGCTGGCCTCCCTTCCCTGGGTAGACCAGCTGTACACCCAAAGAAGCCAGGTGTAGGGGATTTACTTGTAAGGGGGTGGTGTGCGCAGGCCAGGAAGTCCAGAGCCCGAAGTGGCCCAGCTTCCGAGTGTGATTCACTTCCCACACAGCCTCCTTAATGAGGCGAGGAACCAACATTCATAAGCAAATATTTAAGTAGAGTCACTGACATATCTTTCTTGGATTTTGTGATTCTAGGGCTCAAACGGAGGACAAGATGGCCGTAAACTCACAATCCTCCTGCCTCCTCGACCTGAAGCCTGGAATTACTGGTGTATACCACCCCACCTGGCTCTTTTCGGCTTTTTGTTCAGAGACAGCATCTCTGTGAGCCAGGACAGACCTTCCTCTGCCCCTTCTGAACTGTTCTGTGGCCTGACCTACTCTGGTGTAACCGACACTGTGCCCCAGAAACCTCCGGTTTACTCCCCTGACTGCACTGAGCAGGGAGGCCATCGGAGTCCAGAGATGGCTCCCATCAGGAAGGAAAGCTGAGCAAAGGTGGCAGATGCTGCGCTGAGTCCTGTCCTTTGCATGAAATATGCATGCACGGGCTTCCACAACCGAAGAGCCAGGAAAGGAAGATGCTGGGTTTTTATCACCCCGTTAAATTACTCTGACATTTTATTGAAACAACTTAGTTTTCAAATATTATTTTCAAAGGAGATTACAGTTATCCTGAAGAAGAAGAAGAAGAAAAAAACCCTGTTGCATGATACTAAAACAGTGCTGTTCCCACTGATCTGCTGAATCCACTTTTCTCCAACTCTTGAAAGCAGGATCAAAGGGGGACGTTCTTCCTTAATTAAATAAACTGAGCTATTCTTGAAAAATATCATAAATATTTTGATTAATGTTAAAATCCAACCTTTAATTTGCCCATGATGTAATCAAAATTTTCCATTTCTACCATTATTCATTATGTGATCTTTAAATCCTGTTTGATTATTAAAATGTGCATGAGGCTCAGCAAAAAACCCTCGTAGTTTGACTCCTTTGGATTCTTCTGTCTGAAAATAGAAGGGATCTCACGAAATAATGACTGGCTCACAAGGTTACAGAGGAAAGACAGCCCACGCCACAGGCAATGCTTGCACATGCCATGTGTGGTGAGAACGAGGAGCAGGAGGGTCCTTTAGAAAGCAGGTTTTGTCTCAGATATTTGCTAAATGGCATAGTTTGGTTGTCATGGTAATCAGCGGAATGGTTTAGACAAGTCCACACAGGAATAGAAGCTTCTTGGGTTACATTCATAAGAATCAAAGAAATCTCATTATTTAATGGGAAAAAAAATCTCAATTTGAATGCAGGAAGGGAAAACAGTGTTGGATTCACTTCTCTGACAAACTGCTTGTTATTATGTCTCTGAAAGAACAGACAGACAAAATAATAGACAAAATATTTAGAGCTAAGCCACATGTAAAACTTCTGGAATGAACCAAGAGGTCCTTAGAGGGGAACTTAGAGACCCTGAGAAAGAAAATGATGGGAAAATATGAAATGAACATTCACCTCATAAGCTCAGAAAACAAAAGAAGCAAAGTTGACAAACCACAGACAGACATAAGCAGAAAATGGACATAAGGATGACAGCCAAAGAAGCAATGGTTCTGAAAATACTTTTTACAGGCAAGTTTTGAACCAGACTGATCAACAAAATTGGAAGGAGGAATGTACGCAAGAATTATCATTTTAATATTGTATGTCATATAATATATACTGTGATTTTAATATAATATGTCATAATATTAACTGAAAGACCATGACACACACCTAGGATAGGCTTGGAGTAAATTCAAAATTCTAAAGTGAGTAGTTCTGCAGAAAACATGTGACTCAAAAAAGAAAGAAAATAATCTAGACACAACCAATTCCTTACCAATGGCTACAGACTGTTCATTTAAGTCAGTTAGAGAGAAAGATACAGAAAGCTACCTATGTACTCAGTAATAATAATTTGATAGGCATATATTATATGAGAGGAGAAGCTAGAGTCATGTCTCACTGATGAAAATAAATGCAGACTATACTCTACTGTGTCAGAGCTACACAGGGCTACGCCTCAGAGGGAGAACAATTCAGTATAAGAAAATACACATCAACACAAGGAACTGGAGGAAAAGATTGCCAACATCCTCATGGATAAAGACCCCAAATCACAAAAACAAATGAAAAGATAAGAGCTTATTATTAAAAAGAACCATGTCATTCATATATAGCCGGATTAAATTCCAGTCAGAGGGTGAGCAAGTGTGGCTGGACGGAATACTAGACTGGAATATAAAATCATTTTAATCCCTCACATATGCAGTATTTGTGACATGTTGAAGACCTACGGCTTTTAGAAAAATTATAAAATGATCTTGGAGTAGGAGAATAATGCCTCCAGTAGGACTCTGAAGTCGAACCTCTGCACAGGACTGAAAACTCCCAGTCCATCTGCAGCATGCTCACATGGCACCTCTCACAGTCACTGTGCAGTCAGAGAACTGCAAACTCATGCTCTGCTGTGATTCCGCTGAAGACCAGCGCCGAGGCAACCCGAGCATGTTTATCAGGAGCAGGCACAAGGGTGCAGTGTCGTTGGCCACTGAGGAAAACGTAGAAAGAGAAGTAAGCGTCTATCAGAGGAGCGCAGATGAGGACATGGTGGGGTTTCTCCATCGACAGCAACGGGTTCAGCAATTAGAAACGGCATGCAGATACGGTTAAATCTCAGTAGCAATGTGGAGTTAAAGAGTGGAGGGCAGAAAATTTACTGCAGGGTTGCACTCCCGCAATTCTTCACGGCACGTGGTCTCACATAGTTGTTAATGAAGAAACGAATAACAGGAAACAAATCCTGTGGAGGAAGGACAAGGACAGCTCCATGCAGGGAAACTAAAGGTGCCTTCAGTCTTGGTCCTGCGTGGTACTGTTCTTCCATCTTAATAACAACCAGTTCTGCCTTGTGTTAACCGTGCTAATTCTAGGTTGTAGATAAATGGGTGACTGCTACATAACTTGGTACTCTTATTGATTATTAAACCTTTTCTAACAAAGAATAAAAGATGATACTGAATGAAGAAAGATATTATAACATGAAGCAGAAAAAAACCCTGGATAGCTATACTTTCATTCTCCCACAGATGCACAGTGGGAGTTTTATTGTTTTCATGAGGCATTTGAAGATTAACAACGTAAACCTATTTACTAAGAATTAAGTACTTTCATTAGGATTAATAAGGTAATGCACAAACTGTCTTTTTCTTTATAACAATTAATTATTCATGAACTATAATCTCTGGATTTTTAATGACTTATGTTCTGTGCCATCTTTCAACTGTCTTATATTTTCCTAAAGAGAACCTTTTGACTTGAAACTTCAACTTGAGAGTTTAAATTTTCACAATCATTTAAGATACTGGAAGGGAAAAAATTAAAACATATGTGTGTGTGTGTGTGTGTGAGTGAGTGTGTGTGTGTGTGTGTGCGTGTGTGTGTGCTTGGTTTTAATGAGATTCATTTATTCTGGAGATATCTTACTAACTCCTGCACTGTTATTTCCAGAGAGTGATGGGGACATGTGAGCTCTGGCAAAACTATGTTAGTTGGTTTGACTATCTTTGAGTTTCTCAGCAACCACTGAACCCCACTGTGCCTGCTGTGTGGAGTCAGCACTGGTTACTCAGGCCATGTGTGCCTGTCCTATGGTGCAGTGCAGTTCCAGTGGAGTTAGTAGATGCATACCTTGGTTCCTTGCTCCCTAGGAGCAGGGTAAGCCCCTGCAGGCTGGCATATTACTTGGAGGCTTCCTGCCTTTAAGGTCTTTCTTGGCCTCTATCTTAGGAGTGAGGTACAATGATTCCTGACTCTTCTTGTATGACTAGATGATCTAACCCTAAGCTATAATTTAGGCCCATTTTCAAACTTTAAATGAAAGAGTTAACCTTCTCAAGTTGGCCTCAATTCTTCAAAAGTGATAAATTATACTTTTGTGTAAGCAATTTATTGCGATAATGGCTATACTCTGGTCCTTAAAGAAATCATACATTGGAGCTGAGTGTGATGGTGTTGTACACCTTTAATCTCAGCACTTGGGAGACGCAGGATAGTGAATCTCTGAGACTGAAGTCAACCTGATCCACATGGTGATCCCCAGGCCAGCTAGGGTTACTGGGAGATCTTAGGTTAAACAAACAAACAAACAAACATACATTGCACCTATAATTTTTTTAAAGGAGGCAAAATCACTAGAAAAATAATTTGAGAACAAAAAAGAAAATTTACAAACACACACACACACACACACACACACACATCTGATTTGAATTTTAGGAATAAAATACCTGAAGGCCACAGTGTAAGGACCTATGAGCGTCTAGGTCTCAGAAAGACCTAGTATACATTGTTGAATACTGATTATACTTTTATAAAACAAACAACCCAGAAATCAGTCTCCCAAAGCCTGGAGCACACTGATGCAACTCTGCCTGCTACAGTATTTAGTGAAGAAAGGGTTTCATGAGCAATTTGAGCTCATGACTAATCTTTCTATATAGAAAGAAAAATATGAATGAATGAAACGAACACCAAAGACAAACCCTAGGTGATAAAGCCCTAGCACTATCATCAGATGCTCAGTAGCTTCTTGTAGGTGCCTTGTATACATGACATGGAAGTAAGCTGGCATATGAGATACTTTCAAGTAACCACCTTCAGTCTATCCTGAGCCTCTAGAGCCTTTCATAAAGAACTTTTTGGCTTTCTGTCCCTAACAGAGGAGATGCTTATTGATAACCTGAAATATGATCTACTAAAGAGAGCACTACAAAACAGACTTATATGCTTGCTGGCATTTAAGTGATATGTTTAAATAATGTGATATTCATTAACTTGAAGGTGTCTCACTGTATGCTTTTAAAATAAATTCCAAATGCTTCTTTTTACTTTCCAATAGATGAATATTTGGAAACCTTCTATTTTATAGTATATAATAAATATAATATAATATAATACATATATTCTATAAAAGAGTTTAAAAGGAGTTAAACTCCCTACACAGGGGTTAATGCTCCTTCCAGAAGGCACAGATCTACAAATAAACAAAAAGCCCAATACTAGATATGTAATTCTTCCCCTCAAGTTTCTGTTTGATGAGGGACATAGACCTCCAAAACAATACCAGCTGCTGGCACTGTTCTCTGTTGCCCACCAGAACTTGATGATAAAACCCTACTGCTGAAGACACCACACCCTTTGGTCACAAGACATGGAGAAAACAAGCTGGTACTGATCAAGAAGCCTCCTCCCTACTGGTTAGTTTCCATAGTGCAGAAAGGTGGTTGAAAAGCTGTCAACAGTCTTACTCAGCTATGACGTCTGTGAGCCAAAGTAATGACCAGCTTGTCAAGACAGGCTCACGGATGCAATGGTGGCATGAATGTTATGGGAGTCAAAACCCCACTTTCTGATTGGCTTTAAATCCTGCTCTACAGAACAAACACCTGGTACCGTCACTCTGGCCAAAACCCCACAGTTACAGAGCTCACAGTCCCGGGGTGAACCTACTACTGTGATTTTGCTAAATGTACGCAGTGTCAAACGACCTTCTAAATTCATCTCTATCCCCATAAATTAATTCAATTCTCACATCTCACCAGAGAATATTCTTTGTGCAGGGGTTGGTGGTTAATGTAGACACTCATAGCTGGTCAGAGCACAAAGCAGAAGTGTTTGTGGAGTGCTCAGCCACAAATGAGACACCTCCGTCATGCTCCCTCAAGTCAAGGCTCAGGGACCATGGAAGAGGAGTGTAAGAGGTCGGGGAGAAATAGGGCCAAACATGTCCCGGGCACGACAAGATCACTGCACTTACGAATTCACAGAAGCCATGCTTGCCTGCACAAGGAATGCACAAGATGAAGCCAGTCATCACCCTAGCATGGAGTGGGAGGGGTTCATAGCACCCCCACGTGACTTCATGAGAGGAATGCCAGTTTTCTCTTAGGGTGTGGCTCCTGGCAGGTGGAACCCGCTTCAGTGAGTGGACCCATAATCAGGAGTATAAAGACAGCACAAACACCATGGACTATAAAATAAAGGGGACGTGAAGTTGGGCGGAGGTGGGTGGGCCTGTGAGGAGCTAGGTGGAGGAGTGAAGTGTGGCTATGATCAAAATACATGTATGCATGAAATTCTCAGAAATTAATATAATTAAAATAATGAGCTTTATGCAAACTTTTAAGAGAATTCCTTATTGAGAAAAATAAACTATTAAGTCATTACAAAAATACATCTACCAATCATGTGTATTAGGAAACTATCAGCAAAAAGTCTTAATTTAGAATTTAGGAATTTTTCATCAAGTAATTAAGAAGTTTATAATCTGAGTATAGATTTTCAGCAAGTGAAGAGAGTCAAGGAACTAAAAATTCTCATGGAAAACTGTAGCTGTGTGTATGTGTGTGTGCACATGGGTATTTTCATGTCCTGTATGTGCACATCTGCATGTGTGTGCTTGTTCATGTGTGTGCATATGTGCATGCATGTGTTTGCACATATGCGTGTGCATGTGTGCATATGTGTGTGATTTCATTCCTTGCACTCTCTTGGGACTTTCTGTGTATGTGTGTGTGTGTGTGTGTGTGTGTGTCTATATGTGTGAAGTCATTCATTGCAGGCATGGTGACACATGCTATCATCTTAGCATTAGGGAGTTTGAGGTAAGAGGGCTACTGTGAGTTCTAGCCTGGGCTACATAGAGAGTTGCAGGTCAACTTGAGCTAGATAGTAAGTCCCTGTCTTAAAAATATTTACACATACATTACATGCTACCCTGATGGCATCAATCTGAGACAAGCAGACATCATAGGAGATTCGACTATCAATATGAACATCAAAAACACTGTCTTGTATTCAAAATCCTTGAATCCCAAAATGTGTTAGCACTCCATCACATTTCACAACTACTAGCCTGTTAGCCATTTCTTAGTAGAGCAGACTAAGGCATAGAACTGAGAAATGAAAACTTCAGCCACTTAACCCACTTACTCCAATTAATGTTCCTTCTTTTCTGGGTGTCCAGTAGAGCTGAGCCTCTGGTTGGGGCTTTTCTTTTACACTAACCTGCATAAGTCTTCAAGACTATAATTATTTTTTGCTCTACCACCCAAAATATGTGGCCTATAGTTCAGAAAGGATAGTGCCATCAAATTACAATATACAGTTCTTCTGAAGAACCACTAAAAAGCTTGCTCTGTTCTTCATAATGCAGATTCACTGCTTTCATTTGGACCCCAGCATTCTCTTAAGGTCTGTCAGATACCCAGGCCAAATGTTCTTCCCCAGACACTGATAGGCCCTTAGGTTCCTCTCCTTTGGGACATGTCATTTCTGAAACTGAGTCATTAGTTTGGGGACACTGGGAAGCTGTGCCCCCTGTCAGTGTTGTCAGCTTTTACAAGCCATCCAGTCATAATGCTGGGGAAAACATGGGCCACCTGGCAAATCCGAACATGAAATCTTGCTGTGCTTCTGGGACTTTTCATACTGACTTCAAAATCCCTCTTCTTCCTTATCTTTCTCCTTGGTATAGTGGCTCATTGGTAACTTTCTTTGTTATATAAACCCATGTTCAGATGTGTGTACTGGGAAGCAGAAGAGAGATTTACTAGCTTGATAACTTTCACAGACAGTCCCTTTTCTCCACCAGCTTTCTCTTCTATCCAACAATCAACCTCAGCATGTGGAGCACATGATGAAATGGGAGGTGGGCTGGTGGCCCCATGCCACCTGGAGAAGGACATTATCATTTTATATGGAAAACCTTGAGCCTTCCTTCCTCTCTGGTCTTCAGCCTAACCTTTGCTGCACCCTACTCTCTGTGGAGCAGGGACCTTGGATCCCCATCTCCCAGCTCAGGGCTCCAGGGCTTTAGTTTATCTTCTCTGTAACAAGGACCCAGCGTCCACCCCTGGAACAATTTCTGCACCCTCCTGATGGAAGAAGAGGTTTATCCCTACTCCATGGGGACCTTGTCTTGGCAATAACTAAAGAACACAGACTTTGTTCTGTGTCACTGTGAACACACTACATCTGTGTCAGAGAAGGATGGATATGAACTAATGATCACTGCTCTCCACAAAGCAAAACTCTGCAACCTGCCCCTCCCTGCATGGCCTTGCACTATGTAGAGTGATGGATATTTCTACTTCTAAAGGAGAAAGCATTTCCTCTCTAAAGCAAGTTAGGTAACAGTGAAATCTGGAAGGAAGTGGCTAGATTGCACCCTGGTCTTCCGACAAGCAAGGCGCCTGAGTGTTTGCAGTCCATCCTGTCTTCATTAATAAACTAATGTAACTAAAAGAGCCACTTTTCAGCTCCCATCCCCACTGTTATCAGTGCAACCTTCCTACTGGGTCACATGCTGGGATAACACCTTCAGGTACCTCATTGAAGGTAATGTTTGCTGCCTGATGACCAAGAAAGAAGCCAGTGGTAATCGGTTAACTCATTGCCACCAAAGTACTTTTCACTACGACATACAGGTCAACTACCATGAGAAAGTAACAATAAGAATTCATAAGAGACCAGAGGCTCAGTGAGAAAGCAATCAAAAACCCCCTCATGTGCATTCAAAACTATATCTTTACCAAATACCATATAAGCATGCCAAACTGTGTTATACATAAAAGTCTTTTATTGTAGTTAGTTCAGATATCAACTTGACACAAACCTAGAGTCACCTGGAAAGACGGAACTTTAACTTAAGAATTTCCTCTGCAAGGCTGGCTTGTGGGCACGTCCGTGGGCATTTTCTTGATTGTTAATTGATATAGGAAGGTCTAACCTACTGCACTGAGGTGGGCTACCATTCCTACACCAGTGGCCTGGGCTATGTAGGAGAGACAGGTAGGGATGAAAAGATGGCTCAATTGTTTAGAGCACTGGCTGTACTTGTAGAGGATCTGAACTTGGGTCCCAGCACCCACATGAAGGTTAGCAACTGCCCATAACTCCAGTTCCAAGGGATCTGACACTGTCCTTTGACTTCTGTGGGAACTGAATGACATGGGTGCACTCACCTATATGAAGGCAACACACTCATACACATAAAATTTTTAAAAATTTATAAAAGAACGACAGATGAGCAAGCCAGTGAAAGCCAGCCACAGTTTCTGCTCCAGTTTCCTGCCTTGAGTTCCTGCCTTCACTTCCACAGTGATGGACTGTAACTTGCAATGTGAAATAAACACTTCCCTCTCAAGCTGCTTTTGCTCATGGTGTTTATCACAGCAACAGAAAAGCAAACTAGAATGCCCTTCCTTTGAGCTACGGAGTTATCTCTTAAAAATCATTTATTTTTAACTTCAATATATTTGTTCATTGGGTATCTATTATAGTTTACAAGAAAACAGATTTGTTCCATGGCTCATATTTCTCAGATATGCCCACCATAATAAATATATGAGAAATATGTTTTACATATATTATTAGTTATTATATGTAATTATATGTGTGAGTATATCTATAGATTTTATTCAGAATTTATGATGCATATAAGTTGAAATAAATTGCAGATTTGGGTGTCTGAAGACATTTGGAGAACTCTCAAGATTCCTACAAACCTATACCTACCTGAGCATCTGCATCTTACAAAACTCGTGCAGATTTCACGTTTTATTAAACTTAAGATTAATAACTTAATCTTGGCTTTATCATTGCCGCATTATGGGTAAGGTCTACTTTTAGGGGTTGCAGTCATTTTTCTTTTTTACCATGATACACTTTTAGCAAGTACTTGTGAATCTCAGCTCAGAATCTCACAGCTGATGTCCTTCACAGAACTGAACACTGCTCTGAGAGAGCCCTTTGGTTAGTCACTATGAAAGTTGAATGGTTGGAATGGTCATAGTCTCTTAAGGCCTTCTCCTATTCCCAATGCCTCGTGAGCCCTCAACTCAGAGGGATCTTGTCCCCACAGGCACACTTGGGAGGGTGGAGACCAAATTTTTCAGTCATGTAAGCCTGAGTCTCTTGAACTGCCCCAAACTACAAGGGGAGGGGGAAGTGTCCAGAAGAGGTGAAATGCATTTCTCATACTTGAAGACTACAAGAAAAGGGGCCCTAGCAAGGGGATTTCATGAGGAGGAGGAGGAGGAGGAGGAGGAGGAGGAGGAGGAGGAGGAGGAAGAGGAGAAGAAGGAGGAGGAGGAGGAGGAGGAGGAGGAGGAGGAGGAGGAAGAGGAGGAGGAGGAGGGATAAGGAAGGAAGGAAGGAAGGAAGGAAGGAAGGAAGGAAGGAAGGAAGGAAGGAAGGAAGGAAGGAAGGAAGGAAAAAAAATATCAAAGAAGCCTCAAGTATCAGCCAGTAGGAAACTCCTTTTCCTTTCCCATGAATCATAGGACCTCATCCCAGCCTCCTGGAAACAAAGTCAGATGTTACCCTTGGTCCAGGAGAGAGAACACTGGCCTTGGAATCTTTTGATTTCTGCTCAGATACTTAGAAAATGTAAAAAACTGGGATTTACTGAGAGTGAGTAAGCGCATCCCTTGAACTTGCTGACGCTCCCTTGGAGTCAGAGACTTTGCCTCGCACTGTAGAGAGAAGGGGCACGAGGACATGAATTTTCAATACATCACAGATCACACTTGAGTAAGAGAGTCCTTATACGATAAGGCAATGATGCAACTACAGGTTCAAAATGGTGTGAGCAATTCTGAAATATATGAATTTGATATAATGATCACACAGCACTCTGTGACTACTGCAACATTGCCTGTAACACTCTTTCCAGATCATTGACAATTTTAATGTGTATCCCTAGCTAATTCTCAAATATTTGCAATTTGATTAGGTGAAAGGACAATAAATCCTAACAGTAAGCCCCTGCCTTTTGAATGTCATATTAGAACAGGTAACGAGTACCACAGTGGAAAAGATTTCTCCAAGGAAGAAGCAAAATGAACCATGGTAGAGAAGGGTGGAATAGAGTCTTTCAACCCCCCTTCACCTCACAAAGATTAATTTTTTTTTGAGACAGTGTCCTCTCTTATAGCCCCAGCTGGCCCAGAACATGTGCTTCCTCTGCTTGTGCCTCCCAAGGGCTTGGATTGCAGGCATGTGCCACAACCCCAGGTACAAGGATTAGTTATTAACACGGTTTTCTATAGCCCAGTGGATTAACCCTGCAATAAAACCTATTCAGACCAACAGGATGAGGGCTGGCCATCCCACAGCTCTTCACATGGCGTCTGTCATCACAGGCCAGGGGTCACCATGCTCAGATGCTGGAATGGCTAGTTTTAAATGTTACCTTCCATGACTTAGCATCACCTGAGAGGAGATCCTCAGTTGAGGAACTGTCTGGATCAGGTAGGGGTGTGGATATGTCTGTCAGGGGATTGTCTTGAATATTACCTGATATAGAAGACATTCCTATATCTGGTTTGGGGCCCCGAACCATACAAGCATAGAGAGGCCTAGCTAAGTTCAGATAAACAAGGAAGAATAATATTCTTCTCTTTACTCATGACTGTGGACACACTGTGACTAGCTGCTTGAATACGTGCCTCAACATCCTTGAAATGGACTGCAACTTGAAATTGGAAGTCAAAGAAGCCCTTTCCTTCTCTACCTTGCTTTTTGACAGTATTTTGTTTTATTACAGCAATAGAAATAAAAACAAGAACAGACAGGAGCAGGTGTGATGCTGATACTTCTTTACTCTAACTGTGAACTCAATAGAAGAGCCCTTGATCTCCTGGGTGGTCATCAAGGTGGTCACTCAGGTTTGGCTCTATGTGTTCAACACAGAGAAATAGAGATTGAAATCCCTCCAGGATCCCCGAGCCTACATATCTTCTGCATCAGCTGGGCCCCTATCTTCTGGATTCAAGAGCGCTTAGTGACACACCCACATGTGTTCTGCAGGTGTCTTGGAGTCAGTCCTGGGCTTCCTTCCACAAAGAGGCAGCTCTGCTACAAATCCCTCTCTCGGCCTTGCCAGCACTGCTGTTTCCCATTGGAGCCTGAGAAGGGATAGAAGAAAGGAGAAGCCACAGCTCTCAGAGCGTGTGCTGGCCACGGCTGCCCTCTCAGGACCGCATGGTCTCCATGCCCATGTGAAGACCGGGGACGTGGTTCATGAGCCAAAATCTATGACCTTTAATAAATGAATTGCTATTTTGACTGCCTCTGCATTTTTTCACGTTGTGACGTGTCCATTGATTGAGGCGCAGAGATGAACATGGTGCTGCTTGCATTCCTGTGTATCCACGGAGGCAGGTTGGTGCCACCAGTGAACTGGAGAGGACCGGGGGCAGACGTGATAAGAAGGAAACACAGAGGATCTGTAGGAGGCTAGAGGACCAAGAGCAGGTGAGAACAGTAACTGTGCCTTAATGTAGATTCTGTTAGTGAGTTTATAGTCTCATACAGTCTCTATCAGAGTCAAGAATTGTAACCTAGCAAAAACAATGTCTCTAGAAGGGGCTAAACATCTGAAGACTCTCATTTTAAAATCCGTCTCTCCAAAGTAAGACTTCTGGAAGGGATGCTAAGTGATCTGCTTCAACTCCTGATTCACTTTCTCAGATATCATGTCTTCAACAATAAAAGGTACAATTTTTAGCTTTGTAACGATTTCCCCAGAAAGTAATGTGCATACATGCACTATGAGAGCAATAAAGTTTTAAATAAATATAAATGGTTGTTATTAAATATTCCTGCGTTTTTATTGCTATTATTATATCTTTACACCTACTTGGATCAAATCACTTTGAACTAAGCCTAATAAATAGTTTCAGCGTGTTTTGCTTTGTACCTGCCTTAATCCTAGCCCAAAGCATCTAGGAAAAGAGCCACACAGATGTCAAACAATAGAGGACATCAGCCCAGAAGATACACATTAATCTTCAACACTGGCTTAGCCAGGCAGACATGCAGGCATGTACATCTTAATTAACTAGTTATCAAGTGTCACCTACCTGACACCCCAAGCCTTTCACCTAGGAAGAAGTCTACATGGAATTGAGGAAGAAAAAGCAGAACTGATTTTTAGTTTTTCACACATTTTACTTTAATCTAGAAAATGAATTGGTGGCTCCAAGAAGAGTCATTTTGACTGCTTTGATCTCATAGGTGCCATTTAAAGCTGGTTGACATCTACCATCTCTTGAAAATTACACATAATAATAAAAACAAAATAAAATAATAAATAAAAACAATGTGGAAATCTGTCCATCCTATCAACTGCAATGCACTTGCTAACTTTAACCAAGGATATATGTGTGTTAATGTTATCATCTTTTCATCTTTACACACACACACACACACACACACACACACACACACACACACACACTGCTTCTAAAAAGAGAAAGGGGGACTGATAAGCAACCCAAAATCTATTGTAAGGTTCTCCCAGTTCTTGAGAGCTTTCTGTGACACAGGAAACATCTTTAAAACCTTAAGAATTCTGTGAATTTCTAAGAGTTAGAAAAAATGCAAATACAACCTTTCCTTGCATTAGTTGGAGATTTCAATCTGAGATTGGGTGATCGCTGGGAAAA
Source organism: Eospalax fontanierii (assembly GCA_035773235.1). Lineage (NCBI taxonomy): Eukaryota > Metazoa > Chordata > Mammalia > Rodentia > Spalacidae > Eospalax > Eospalax fontanierii. Next base: position 44,136,959 of record CM069524.1, read on the forward strand.
CAGGAAGGAGAAAGTGGTAGCTGTGATTCAAAGGAAGATATGTCCCCTTAGTTTTGTGAAGCATGAAATCCATCAATTCAGTTCTCACTCCCCATGAATCCACTCCTTATTCAATTGCTTGTGCAAAGCTGCAAAGGAAAGACTGCCATCTGCTTTTCCACTCCGACACAGTGGGTAAAATATCCATGGGAAGGGACTCAAGGCTTATTCTCTTTAACACATCTAAGTGCTTCCAATCATAAATTCAAGGCCCTCTAGATTTAAATGTCAAGTGGAAACTGCCTAGAAGTTTCTATGTGTCCCCAGATTTATGTATTAATAAAATATTAATCGATCACTATCAATGTGAGCAAGGCTGCTAATAATTTTCCTTGAGGTTAACTTGGTAGAGTTAGCATGCTAATATCAGTCTGTGGACAACTTAGAAAACGCGACAGTTCCTCTCCATTGTCAGCCTCATAGGATTAAGAAATCCTTTCAGGTACACTTTTGGGTGTTCCCAGGAAGGCATTTCCAAGAGGATTAACTGAGGGGAGATTACCTTTCCTGAGTGTGGTCAGTACCATCTCACAGGATAGGTTCTGGAATGAATAAAACAGGGAAAAGGAGCAGGTCAGTCAATCCCAGTCATCCCCCCTCAGCTTCCTGGTCCACTGATTTGTGAGCGAGTTGCCTGGGTGAAGTCCCTCCCACTGCCATGCGTTCCTTACTTGCCTTGTTGGATTTTATTCCTTCAAACCCCAAAGCAAAATCAATCCTTCCTTTAAGTTCCTTCCTTTAGAAGGGCACTGTGTCACACATCTTTGAGGCTAGCACTCAGGAGGGAGGCAGAGGCTGTTGATCTCTCTGAGTTCCAGGTCAGCCAGGGTTACAGGGAGACCCTATCTCAAAAAAAAATAAAAGATCCTTTAGGTGTACTATCACAGAGAGGAGAAGAGAAAACAATACAGAGGAGAACCACAGATTAACCGACAATAAGAATTAACAGCAAAAGTAGAGAGCTCATCCTACCAAAGCGCTTGCAAGGCATTTCTTCTAAATGCAGATCACAGACTGGTTACCCAACACCTCGACTGCTGGGCACTGGGATTTAGACATGTACATTTTCAAGGCTTTCATATCCCTTGGTACTTGAAATCTGAAATGCCTATATTTATTTCAGAGCTTTCTCATTCATACAGGCCAGCTTTAATGTTTTCCAAGAAACCACCAAAGGTGATAATTCTAAGGAATTTGGTAAAGAACTCACAGGACAATAAAGAAATTCTCAGAAGATTTCATTCAAAGACAAGCACGTGTGTGGAGACTGCTGGATGCAATTTTGCTTTCAAATGTCTGTTCAGGGTCGTTATCAGTGACAAGAATAATAACATAGCTTTCCATTGACCAGACGCCATAGAAATCTATAATGTTTAGATGATCAAATAGCTCTGAAAAGCTACTGCTTAGAGATGATTAAGGGTATGAGCTGAGATGATTACCACAGAGACCCTTTGTCCAATACCCATGAAATAAGTAAGGGATCTCAAGAAAGATTATATGCATCATCAAAGTGGTTCTGAGAGAGACATACATTGGCTGCTCGGCCAACTCCTGAGCTTCAGACATTCTTAGACTTGTCTTTTTCCTAGATTCACAAAATTTCTATTCTTCTCAGTACAGAGAAGGCCACATGTATACCTTCAATCCAGACAGAACACATTTGCATATCTATGCATGAGAGAAGGTTTGATTCATCCATCATTGTGGGTGTTGGGAAGATGGGGTGGGGATTAGAGTTCTAAAGCATAATTATTAATACCCTTTCAGCAAAATTACCTTGTTAAATCAGGATGTTTAAATGAAGCCTGCCTCACAGGCCATGCTGGAATATAAAACACCATTAAGAGCTGAGGCTTGAGTTGTGTATTCAGGGACTAGTGTCTACAGTCCCTGAACTCTGTATAACAGGGTAACATCGGAGCCAATATCCACAGATTCTGAGTTGTGTGTGGCAAGGTAATGCAGGGGCCAATGCTCGTATCCTGTGAGTTGTGTATAGTATGGTACACAGGAGCCAGTGTCCACAGGCCCTAAGTTGTGTGTGGCAAGGTACCACAGAAGCAGCATCCACAGTGCCTAAGCTGCATGTCACTAGATAATGCAGGGACCAGCATCTACAGCCCCTGAGCATTATGTGACTGAGTAACCACAGGGAGCAGTGTCTACAGGCCCTGAGCTGTGTACAGCAGAGAAATGCAGGATCAACGTCTAGGACTCCTACCTTTTAAATTCATCTTGACTCTGGAGGCAACCATTCATTGTATTCACCAGAAAGCCAAACAAACGACTGTACAGTGACTTGGCCAAGAGATCTCGGTAAAATGCAGCAATGTGTACAGTATGTCGACGTATTATCACATCTCCTAAAAGAGTAGAAAGAAGAGGAGGCATAAGGACGAGGAACCCCTCATTTAGAAGTCAACAGAACTCTGCACATCCAATTTATTCTCAGCAACATCCACATGCATTCAAAAAATGTTAAAAATGACACTGAGCGTGCCCATCCATTTATGAAGTGTCTGCCCACGTGAGGGCCAGGTGCCTTGACTCCAGCTTTGCACCTTTTGGTAGCTGTGTAATTTCCTCTCAGAAAACCAGCCCTTCTCAGGCTCTTTCAGTAAGCTTCTGATAGTAACTCACTAGTCTGAAGACTGAGCTAGCCCAAGGCATTTGGACACCTACCCATCTAGAAAGTAATAGCCAGATGAACCAAAACACACTTTTTGTGGAGTTTTATGGACAAGTTTGGCCCTCCAGTCAAAATAATTATGTTATTCTAGAATTTACACTGTGGCCTTGGCCAACATGGTTATCACCGTGTCTCAGAATGAACCGGTGTTAAGAGTGGGAGGATGATGTATTTGAAAGACTTAGTTACCTACAGGTAAAAAGCGCATTTGTATTCTAATCAAATGTTTCTATTGATAGAGGGGGAAATGAGAAAATCCAGATAAAAACATTAATGGAGGCTCCTGCTGTGATCCAGGAAAAGAAACTGTAAGAGGCACTTCTGGGTCAAGCTGGCAGGTGTCTGACCTACTCAATGGAGAAGGAAGAGAGGTGCCTAGAGTACCAGGTGAGTAGCTGGGTGGAGAATAGGAAAACTTACTAAGATCTGTAGTATGGAAGGGGAATTCTGAGTAGGGATGAGTTATAGATAATTAGCCCACATAGAGTAGCAGATAAGATCAGTGAGGACTTCTGGAACAAAGGCCCAGAGAGGCCAGTCCTCACAGCTACAGTGAGAAATAACTGCGACACACCTATGAGAGCCAGCCTTCTGCACTGAGCAGGACAGGATGCGCAGCACAGCCAGTAAGTGTGTCACCTGGGGGTTGGGATCTGGACTGTTTTGCCAGACCTGTGAAATTCCAGTGGTTTGGCATTCAGTGATTGACCTCTTTGAATCCTTGAAAGGAAACAGTTATGCTCACCTCGTGACCATTTGTAAGATCAAAAATGACAACACTCAGAGCACTTGGCACAATGCCATCTGCTCATAAACACTGGATAAATGACAGCCCTGATTATGAGCGACAAGGCAGAGGGAGAAGGTTGGCCCCCACACAAAAGGTCCACAGTTTATAGGAATAAATCCTCTTAGATTGATGGCTTTGTTTTTCTAAACTGACAGGTTAGTTAGGAAGGGTGACCAGTTAATCAGAATGATCTCCCAGGAGCATGGAAGAGTTCCCGTCCGGTCAACTCAGGACCACGCTGGCTCAGAAGGCATTTTTTCTTTGGCCCTCAATCCTTGCAAATAGTTTCCCCATGTGGAGACAGGCAAGGTTGTATTTAATTTCCCAATTTGAAAGAGGATCAGGAGTTATACAAAAGTGAAAATCAGGTTGTAGAAAGATTTACCTTTAAAATACTGAATATCAGTTGTTAAGGCAGATGCCAGCTCATCCGTTGATACTTGCAACATACCAGCCACTGAAATTAAAAACAGACTATAAATATAAAGTGACTGTGTTTCTGATACCAGAAACATTACATTTTATGTATTATACACAAGTGTCAAATAGACCCATTAGAACACATGTACAATTAAAGGAAAGCAACTTCTGCCTTCCTGGCTAAATTCATCTAGAGAAACATCTTGAATCTTCAAACATTTAAATAAGATCTTGTAGCTCTCTGGGTTCAGTTGTAACAGGTTTTGTTGTTGTTGTTTGTTTGTTTGTTTCCTTTACTGCTCTTATAGATGACGTTAGCTTATTTTTTTCCAAATTCCTTTTAAAAGTCACTCTGATACAAGTGAAAATAGGGTATTTATTTATAATATGTGCTTTAAAGGTACTTTAAAAAATGTGTGTGTCTAGCAAGGCTAAATCAAAGCAGAGAGAGGCTTTTGGCAATGTCTATAAAGGGAAGTAACTGTGTTTATGTTTAGCTAATAACATTACTCTCAAAGATACTGGGGAGAGGAGTCTGAATGAAGAATAAAGACAGTATCAAATGAAATAAAGAGTATGTTTATGAGCCAGTGCTGTCAGTACGGTGTGCAGAATGACAGCATGAGAGTGCATCTTGCTAATGACTCCCTGAGCCTTCCCCTCCCCCCACTGCTGCCATCACAGGGAGCAGCTACTCAGACTGGCATTTTGTACTGTGTCTCCATCTACTGGCAGGTTTGTGAAACTGCAAAGCAATGAGATTCCTGTCCAGGTGGCTTTCTACTGACCTTGCTCCAGAAGCTGGAGGTCAGAGACAAAGGCAGAGTCTGCCTCTGTCAGCGAGGTGAACTGGATATCTCCGATGTGTAACACTGCTGCTAGAATAACGAACAGATTCTCCACTTCCTATGTGTGCACAAACAGAGAACAGAGAGGCTTGCTCAGAAAACGATGCCAAGGGAGCCTTTGAAAACCTGAAAGTATAAGCATGCTGTACATTCTTTTGGTGGGTTTGTAACTTTTCAGATCCACAGTGCTTTACAAAACGGCTCCTGTCAACTTTAGAGTCAAATCTCAGCTCAGTGCACGTTCCTCATAAATCGATGCTGCCGTCCCTCAGATCTAAGAGGAAGGAAATGCTACTCTGATACGAATCAATGACTTCTAGATAGCTATTATGCCAAAAAAAAGAAGAAGGATTATATTTTTGGCTCTGACTAGCCACCCGTTTCTTTCGAGGTCAGCCTTAACTTCTGACTCTGGGCTCTAGAGAGAGGTGGGGCAGACAGACTGCAATGGCTGCTTCATTCAAAGAGCTACATGCTGGAGTCAATTCCCTAGGCTGCTCTCCCTTGAGATAAATTGATGCAACAATTACAGATCTGCCCTCTTCTGACGTCAGGGTGACAAGGATGCTGGAGAAGGGGTGCTAATTGCCTTTCAAAGCATTTCAGGAAAAGTCAGGCAACAAGCCCTGTTGAGAGCTCTCCTTGCACATAAGCTGCAGAAAGTAGGAGAAACCTGGTCTGGAAACCTGGAGCTTCAGGAAGGAGAAAGAACACTCAAAGTCTGCTTTAGGGCAGTGATTTTTATGGTGAGAATAAAAAATCAAGAGTCACCTGCTGGGACTGGAGAGACAGCTCTGTGGTTCAGAGCACTGACTGCTCTTGCAGAGGGAGGACCTAAGTTGAGGTCCCTTTGTGGGGGTCCCTTGAATCACTCCAGAACACATCATTTTCCTCATATGGTATTATAATTTTATCATCTTGAAAGAGAGAGCCTGGAGACATCAATCTCTGTAATTTCTAGGGGCAACACTGTGCAGTTCTGACACTGCTAAAAGGTGCATCTGCTGCTCCCGAGAGCACCAGTGTCTCCTACAGAATTCGCTCTGACTTCACAGAGCAGCGTTTCCCCATCTTCTTAAATTACATAACGCATCTCCCCCTTTTCAATAATGTTCTTAACTTTCTAAATGGTTTTGTATCTGAATTGTGAGCACCTCTGGAGAAACAGGCAGGAAGACTTTGTGCTGCCCTCAAGGATCCTATAATTCAGTGATGGAGAAAGAGCTGTGAAAATTAGCTATGACTCACATTGCAATGTGGTGAATTCGAATCAGAGGAAAATGTCCCCTGTGGGAGTCGGGAAGCTGGGACTTCGCTGTGGCCTGCCATGGACAGTGGTGCCTTTCTGCCTCACTAGCCTGTCTGTTGTTAGGAATGAAGGGCAGATATTGGGGCATTGGAGTGAACATGTCTTCCAGAACTATAACCACTTGCATGTTTTGATCCAATGGCCTTACCAGCCTAGAAACACCTTCTTCCTTTAAATCATAGTAGATATGAGATCCCTCCTAAATGGAATAATTTTTACTCTTCAAGCCACTTTAAAGGCTCAGGATGAAGGGACAGATATCAAGTCTTTTGTTAAAATGTACATGAGTCTTTTACCAAAGGTTATTAGACTATCAGACACCTCAGCCAGTGGGTGTATTTTGCTCACCTTGCCTTTGAGGATCAAGCATGGAATTTCAAAGACCTGTTTCCAAGTGACTGGTATGTTGGTAAAATGGTCCCTGTCTGTGCTCCTGTTTCCTATGCAAGCTTGAAATTCTAGGCAGGAAAATTCTAAGGAGGGAGGGATTGGAAAATAAGAACAGGAGCCAGTGCAAACACAGAAAGAATGGGTGGGGCCAAGAAAAGACAGAAAGACAGGAACTGGGTAATAGAATCCAAAGACCCAGACACCATCAGATGTAGGCTCCTTTCTAGACTCCAGGTTCGGAGAGATGTGAGGGTGGGGCCAAGCAAAGTGCCCCAAGGAACCCACTTAGGGCAAGTCGTCCCCTTCCTCTGAGCTTCTCCCTGCCTTTCACTCACTCCCCTTCAGCCAGGGCTATGGGCAGGAACGAGACACAAAGGCCCATGACACTCCATATGGAGCCTTCAGGAAAGCAAAAGGGCTTATACTTCAGACTACATCGGGATCAGGAGCTGGTGCATTCCAAGGTCCCCAGTGATCTTTTGCTAATTATTCCTGAGACTTTGCATACAACTCCAAACACTGCCAGATTAAGAGAGCAGGAACGGCATGGAAACAGAGATGACTTCTCAGCACTCTCTGGGACTTAAACATTCGTATCTGGTGTTGTTGGTCAATGCTGTTCAGAGCAGTAACTAGTAACCACATGGCTATTTAAATTTAAATTAATTAAAGAAAAACTATGAAAAATGTATTTCTTCAATTTCATTAGCCACATATCAAGTGTCCAGTAGCCTGACAAGGCTGCAGTGTAGGCTGCATGGCATGGTCACAGGTTTTTCCTTTGCTCAGAAACTCTATGGCATAGCAGCATACTGAAGCCTTTTCATGGGGGTTTTCAGCTTCCTAGAGAAGACATTTAAAGAAAGTGAGTACATTAATGTCCAAAGTGATTCTTAACAATGCACAATTACTTCAGACTGTCCAGGTTCCTCATGGGTGGGTCAATACAGTCATTGGGTTTTTTGGGGATACTTGTATGAACGGGCTTTTCCACTATCGACAACCACACTGTGCTCTTCATTCAGTACATTTATTGAGCATCTCTATGTCTCTGGTTCCTGCAATCATTCCATCTTGTTTGATGTTCTCCACCCCACTGGACAGTAAGTTCCAGGAGGCAGGGCTGGAAGCCTGCTCTCTGACGAATCAACACCAAGGTTGTCAACAATCCTTGGCCTTCACTAGACTTCAGAAAATAGTTCCGGATGAGTAACTTTATAAACTGGCGGAAGGTTGGTTTTCTCAGTGAAGCACTGATGATGTCACTCACCAAGTTACTGAAGCCAATTACACCCAGAGCTTGTTTCAGAACTGTGAATCTCTCCCTGTTCAGAGAACGCTGTGCTGTGGATACATCTTCCCCGAGGCCCGGGTTCAAATACCTGTCAGGATAAACATGCAGCATTATGGCTTAAAGTCAAACGCAGTGGTTAAAAGTCACCTTGTCTGTATCTGATCTCTGCGATAATGGGAATCGCCTGGACGTTGTGTCCCCAGTGTTTACGCAGGTACTGGTACATAGGAGCACATGATGTTTCAGGAAAGGGGACAGTGGCTCTTGTTGTACCAGAACATAATCACACCACTGGACACAGAGCTCATCTTAACCTGAACCCTTGTAGGAGGAGGAGCTTGCCAGCATGGTCTGTACTTCATATAGAAAGTTGGCAGGTGGTGTAATGGCATTATAATTCACATTTGCATCAAAGATACTTAATTTATACTAATGTATTATCTCTTCTTGCCAGCATCATTTAATTTTGAGATTGCTGATTAATTCATTGATTTATTCCTTTCACTTAGCAAGCATAGAGGCACTGACTACCAAATGCAACCACACCAAGAAGCTGAGGTTATAAAGACCAAGGTCTTACCTGGGAACCTCAGCAGCAACAAATGATGTACCCTGGGCAGAGATGAGACGTGCCGGCTATAACATAGACAGAGCAAGGAAGATGAGAGGTGGGTGTGAGATGCTTGCGATGGGTGCTAAGAGCAGACCACAAGGAAACACTGTGTAGGAATGAGGCTCTGTTCTGAGAGCTGACATATGAGTAAGAATGAGCTTAGCTTGCACCACCAAGTCCCTGGATCACACAGCAGCATGTGTGAAGGTGCACAAGGTTGGTCATACATAGTGTTCACAATGAATACATGTCAGCAAAATGAAAGTCCAAGATGAGAAAAACAAAGATTGCTGAGCTTGGAGAAGCAGCCTGGACTCTGTGCATCTTGCAAAAGACTTTCAGGATGTTCTGAAAATGCCAGAAATCCCCGAAGAGCTGGACGTGGAGAGGAGGAGTGGTTAGGTTAATTCAGGAGTAATCTGGGTTTGCAAAGGCAAAGCGTCTGGATATGGGGAATCTAAGGGAGTGCGCGGTCCAGGTACAGATGTGGGAAGACAGAGTCATTGAGGAGGGACTGGGGACAGAGGGACGGAACAGGCTGATCCGGGAATGGGAACAAGGAAAGTCACACATGACACTTTTTAAGTATCCTTGGAATGGGATACTGGGTCTGCTCAACCAGGGAGGGAGTGTGTCTTCTGTGACAGAAAGTTTCATATGTATATTAGTCATGCCAAAATTAAACTACTTGTTAAGCTCCGAGAAATACCAGACAGAAGAAATGTCTCTCAGAAAAGACTGGAAAAGAAAATCTAGAAGTCCTCTTGTGCAGAACCCTGACACCCTCACCCCACGGATGAGCTCACAAATGATGGGACTTTAGACTTTTAAGGTTATCTTTTCTCCCCTAGATGCTACATATTCAAGAAAACATAAAATACTTGAAGGATGGAAGACTCTTGAAGAAGGCATGGGACATAGAGGGATGGAGGGTGAGTATGATCAAAATACTTCCTATTTCAGGCATGAAAATAATGTCGCAATAAAATTCATTTTTTACAATTCATATACATCAATAATAAACCTCAAGGCAAGAATGAATTGAAGTCTTAAAAAATGAATTTAGAACTGAAGAAAGGATTGTTCCAGCCAGGAGTAGGAAAAGCAATCCTATGAGAACCATCAACGTGAAAGAAGGCACCTTAAAGAAAAGAATGTGTCCTCAACAGTGAGGTCAGGAGGTGACTTTCAGCAGTCAATTTTCTTCTTCTACCTTGTGGGTCCCAGGGATCAAACTCAGGTTGTCAGGCTTGGTTGCAAGCACCTCTACCCACCGAGTCACCACCCTGGCATGAAAAAATGTGGATGGGAAAACAGGGTAGGACTAATTCTGCCAAGTCGAAGCTGTTGGCCACAAACATTTAAGGTCCAAATTCTGCAGACTATTTTTTAGTATTCCTTCAGTCTGTCTTCACTCAAAGTCACGGAGAGAATTATTTCACCTACTTGAAAAGGGCCTGAAGCTTGCCCAAGATCATATAGAGGGCAATCACGCATACTGTTTCTGACCCTGGAACTTCTCAAGCTCAGCTCTACATTTCCTGAGGGGAATGATACTGAAAAGCCTAGCTGGCTGTTCCTTTGCTGATGGCAGTCAGTTCCTACTGCAAACTCCTGGTTCTCTAGCAGAAAAAAAGCAGTCCAAGCCCACAGAAACTTGCAATCACTGTTTTCATTTCATGGACAGAATTTGATTGAACAGAGGCAGACTTTCTGGCTTCGGACATTTGACTGAACTGGTGTCAAGAAGGAAAGTCATTAGTATTGTTTCTTGAAAATATGTTCAGATAACCTCCATTCCCTCCAATGGAACCATTTTTCATTTAGGTATGTCCTTTTCTTCTCTGAAAATGTTAATCATGTAAGCATGGTCGGTACTCCTCAAAGCAAATTCTATGGAAAATGCATTTTGGTGTTCTTAGAGTGACAAATCGCATAGTCAAAAAGTGATAAATGGAAGGAAATATGTTTATTCAATGGTTATTTAACTGCAAGGATGTGCCTGAAATAAACACAAAGGGGAAGAAGGACGGAGGGAATAAGTGAGGCAGGGGGGACAGGGGAGGAGAGCAGGAGGTGGGGAAGGCAAGCTCTCTTCTCAGTGCTCCTCAAACTTGACCCAACATCACCCAAGTTTCAAAACTCCAAAAGCTTTCAGACCTGTCCTCACCCTTGCTGACCCTCAAACTACAAAGCTTTCTGTATCTTTCTGAATTAATGAAAAGAGTTCCTAGGACACAAAACAGAAAGGAAGCAAAGTCCTAACAGATGGCCTGAAGATCATTTGCATGAATCCCTGAGGTTTCCTCCAGACCACGGGCTCATGGGATTGTCTTTTTTTTTTTCTATTTTGTTCATTACTGTATCGTCACTCTTTCTTTTGAAAAATTATCATTTGAGAATTTCATGCATGTATACAATGTACAATAATCACATTCATATCCCATTTCTCCCTCTAACTCTCCCCCCAGGATCCTCCCAACTTCCCATGAGTATTATATATAATCTGAGTTTTTATTTAAAGTTTATTTGTTATGTAATTTGTTATGAGTGTATTGCTTGCATGTAGGTAGGTGCACCCATGTCACACAGTGCCCGAGGCAGTTAGAAGAGGGCTTCGGATCCCCTAGAACTGGAGTTACAGAAGGTTGTTAGCCACCATGTAGGTGCTGAGAATCAAACCTGGGTCCTGGCACACTTAACCACTGAGCCATCTCTCTAGCTGCCATAAGCTGATTTTTTAAAAAGTTCTATAAAACCACAAGCATCAGAACATGAGAGTGTGTTTCTCCTGAGCTCTTCCTGTGAGAACATGCTGTGCTTTTTTGTTTGCTCAGTTGTATTCCAAGAATATGTTGCAATGTGGCCATTCGACCATTTGTGGGATGCTGGGGTATTTCCACTTTGGAGGTATTATAGTAAAGTCCTAGGAGCACTTACATGTGAATGCTTCTTCAGTTCTAAGTGTTGTTGCTGTGACTCACAGCAAGGATGGAGTGTAGCAGTTGCCTCTTGTATCTTTTATCAGAAACTATTCTACCCTTCTCCAAGGTGGCTGTGCTGCTTTATACTGCCACCAGCACCGCACGGAAGCCCTTCTCCACCTGCTCTCCATGATTTGTTATCATATTTTAAAAATATATTGTTTTTATTATTTTTATTTTATGTGTATGAGTGTATTGTTGGCATGTGTGTAAGTGCACCTGGGTCCTGCAATGTCTGTGGAGGTCAGAAGAAGGGGTTGAACCACCTGGAACTGGAGTTACAGACAGTTGTTAGCTGCCATGTGGGTGCTGGGAACTGAACCCAGGTCCCCTGCAAGAGCAGTCAGTGCTCTTAACTGCTGAACCATCGCTCCAGCCTTGTTATGCTTTTACGTTAGTTGATGTATTGTGACCTATCCCTGGGAGTTTAATATGCATTTCTCTAATGGTTAACAAGAAATATCTTCATGCACCTCTTCCCTGTCTGTATGCTCCTTGGTGATAGTCAGTTTTGTAATGTAATTAAGACAGCTGGTTTTCTACTATTGACTGAAGATCTTGTTATATATTCTCAGTATTAGTCATTTGTGGATATGTGGTCTGCAAAATTTTCTTCAAGTCTCTGTCTGTCTTATGATTATTTTAAGTAAGTTTTTCAAAAAACAAAACTTAGACCATGGTGTGACTTACATATCACTTTTCCCTTGTACTGCTTTGGTGTCTGGGGTTATGGGTGAAAACTGGCCTTCTTTTAGATTTCTGAGTTCATTCTTCCATAAAAATTTCAGAGTTTCAGATCAGTCCATGACTCCCCTTTTGTTTGTTTGACCCAGGGTCTCACTATGCGGACCTGGCTGACCTGTAACTTGCTATGCAGACCAGGCTGATCTAAACTCAGTTTGATGATATTTGGATTCCCTCTCCTATCCACACCTCCCCTTACTGCCTCCCACCCAACTTAATGTGCCCAACTATATGTGTGTGTGTATGTTACACACACACAATGACCTACAGAATCTAATTTGTGTCCCCAGATATCCTTCAGTGTGAGTCTATCCACTGGAACCTGGTTAACCTACCAAGAATCTCATCTATGGAAGACTGTCTCTGCCCCTCCCAATAGCCATAAATTGCCAAAATTTCATGAGGCTGAGTTGCTGTTTCTTACCAACTTCTGCACATCTGTGCCTGGATTTTGTCTGGTTTGAGCTTGCATGACCATGATCCCTTTTAAACTGTCTCTAAAGTGTGAGTTTTTCCTCAGTTTTCCTTGTTATTTTTGTTCTGTTTTTGTTACTGTTTCTGTGTTTCTGGGATGGAACCCAAGGCCTTGCACAAGATTCCAGACATGGGGCCCAACAGTGTGGTGCATCCTGTTTTGATTCTTTTTCTAATAAAATCATTTTATTTTTATTTTATGTGTATGAGTGTTTTTCCTGCATGTATGTCATGCACCTGAGTCATGCAAAGGCCAGGCCAGCAAGGGTCAGAAGAGGGAGTCAGATCCCTGGAACTGGAGTTACGGACAGTGTCAGCCACCATGTGGGGGCTAGGAATTGAACCTGGGTCCTCTGGAAGAGCAACCAGTACTCTTAACTGCTTTCCAGGCCCTGAACAGTTATATTTTGTCACAAGTATCTACTTCCGCAGCACTGTTTTCCTGAAAGGCCACCTTCCCTTCTCTTCTCTGGATTACTTTGGATGTACTTGTGTGAGCCTACTTCAGCAATCTGAGTTCCACTCCTTTTCTCTATTTAACTACTGTCTACCAACACCATGCAATCTAGATTTTAAACTAGTTATGTGTCAAGTCTTAAAATAGGTGGGTTGAATCCTCTGATTTTAGCCTTCTTTTTAGTAAGGATTTTGGCTATTTCTAGGTCTGGGTCTTTACATGTACAAGTTTAATTTAAGCTCATGTGTCAACATTATTGAGGTCGCATGGGGAAAGACATCCACCCTATGAATCATCCTGGGTGATGGCTGACATTGCTGCTATCTGGAATATGGTATGCCTTTTATTTCACTCATGAGGATTTGTGATTCAGCAAGCTAATCCTATAAATGTTTTGCTAAGCATATACCTAAGTATTTCATTTTCTTTAATCTCAAAGGGGTTTATGATTGAATTTTTGCTCCCACATGCTCATTGTTAGTACATTGTAGCTAATATACATGATTGATTTTGTGTATTAATCTAACATGCCCTCACATGCGGAACACATTTATAAATTTTAGTTGATTTTTATAGGGATTTTGGGTTCCCTTTTCTCACAAGCTTTGACCTTGATTTCTTTAAGCTTATAAATATTCTATAGATTAGTATGGAAATAATCACGTTGCATCAAATATACCTTTTTATTATATTTTAGCATGTGAAAGTGGGCTCCAGTTGTGAAAAATCTACTTCATATTTAGATGAAAGATTTTATTATAAATAAATTTTGTTTACAATAAGCTAGTAACTACACCTGTTCACTATAAATTACTTTAAAAATATTTTATTTATTATTTTTATGTGTGTGAGTGTATTGCATGCATGCAGGTAGGTACACTCAAGTCTTGTAATGCCTTCAGAGGTCAGAAGAGGGCTTTCAAATCTCCTGGAACTGGAGACGGTTGTTAGCTGCCATGTGCTGCTGGGAATTGAACTCGGGTCCTCTGTAAGAGCAGGCCGTGCTCTTAATCACTTAATCACTGAACCAGCCCCCGCCCCCATAGCCTACTTTTAATCAATGGATCCATTCTAATTTTTTCACTGACCTGAGAACAAATAGCATACTGATAAGGTCTCTTCAGTAGACTAATTACATAGCTAAAATAATTAGTATATGATTGTGGTTTGTGTGTGCTTGTGCGTGTGTGTTCTAATTTTCCTTTATCACAAAGTAAAAAAGGTCCTGGAAAGCTTCTTCTGCCACCTGAGAACATGGGGATAAAGTCTACCTGTGCAGCAGATCACAAGGCATCTTCGTTCACAGAAGAATCCACAGTGGAGGATTCTTTTAGGATGTGCTGTGTAAAAGAGCAACTTAAAATGCTTCTGCACAGGCTACAGCCTCCCTCTAAGGAGGAGGAATCCAGGGCAGCAATGACAGGATGTGAATTGCAAACACAAACAATGGTCATTTGTGGAAACACGATCATTGAATTTCAAAGGCTTGTGTCCTCTCCTTGTGCCACACAAGGGCTGTGCTTCAGGGACGATAGGCACATCAACAGAGCAGCATGCCCATTCTCACAGGTACTGCCATTTAGCACACAAGAAACAAATTTGTCACCTGCATGTATACCCCTGGTACATGGAGACAGACGCAAACAGAAATAGAAGATCCTACTCATTCAAAACAAAGTAGTGGTTCTATTCATCAATCAGAGCTCAGAAGTTCCAAGCAGTGTGCTTTGTTCTGCTTTAATCAGTCCTGTGAATGCAGAATAAAGTCTTCTCCATCATTGGAAGAGCAACCTTTTAAGTGGTGACATTTACTATATAAATAGAAAACAGACAGAGGAACAGCAGACAGGTGACCTGCACGTGGACAGCAGTTTTGAAGACGATGGGAAGTGCTTTCCTGCCCTCCCTTACTCCTGAACAGGAAATACATTGCTTTATTGTTTTCAAGCTGTCTGGAACCTATTAAGTAACTCTAAGTCTTTCCCAGTATAATATAAATACATTTTTATTAACCACAGGTTTAGATCCATAAATCTCCATCACTGAAAATATTAATAGACTAGCCACAAACAGTTGTTTGAAAAGAGAAAGCCTTCAAGGGTCCACAGAAAGAAAGAATTCACTGAATAAATTACATACTCAGAAAGACTTGGTGTCCTATGACATTCCCAGAATGGCTGGTCCATATTTTTCTAATTAATCAAAAAATTTCTTCAAAACATCTAGGGAAATTTTCTGAGTTCTCTCCATCTTGTGCATAGCCAGTTTTCTTGAATGGGGTTCTCGGGGAGACCCGGTATGGGAAGAAGGGGCAAAGGGCTTTGTCTTTTCCAAAGGACCCCGGGCTTGAAAACCAAAGGCCAGTATTAATGTGTCCCTAGGCCTGTGTCCAACAGTGTTCGCTATGCCAGAGGAAGGACACTCTTGGCTTTTGACAGAATCATATGTAGACAGCTGCCAGTGTTTAAATGGATGGGCTAGGAAACAGGAAGCGCAGGCTTGTTTCAGAATGTGTGGATTGGGCTGGTCGTAGTGATCAAGGGATCAGTTGAACAAACGGAGGCTGCTGGACTGTGTCTGCTGCTGGAGGCTGGGAAGGGAGCAGAGTTTTTTCCAGATGATACCAAATCATCCTGAGGCTGCCTGAGGGCTCTGTCTATGAAGAGGGGCAGGTACCCACAGGTACCAAGGTATTGCAGCCAAGGTGGACAGAGGCTGAAATCTTCCCCAGGGGGTGGGGGTGGGGGGGTCTCACCACCAAAAACATTACAGAAGCTCAACATTATTTTCATACATGTATACAATGTATCTTAATCATATCCACCCCCTACTCCCCTGCCTCCTCCAACTCTCCCTGAGCTGGCCCAACAAATATCCCACGCACCCCACAAAACCTACCAAGTTCAATTAAATTAGTACTGCTTGTTTGTGCAAGAGCATGGGGTCATCCACTGGGACCCTGACACCGACACCATTTTATTTTTGTTAAGTATCAGTTCTCACTTAAGAGCTGAGCAGAAGTGATGTTGCTAAGCGCACACAATGTCACTCACACATGCCTTTACTCCCACGCACATCTTTGCTTGTTATCCTGGCTAGGAAAGGGTTGGAAGTCATGGTTCCACCCCAGGAACTCTTGTTCTATTGTACCCCTTTGGCTCCTGTTTCTGAGTACTTTTAACCCTGTATATGCTGGCCCTATTCACATCATCACTCATGAGCTACATATTTTTAAAAAATTATGTCATCTAAAATAGAATTCATGTGTAATACTATAATATAGATTTTAAAATAAAACCGTGCCAAGATAGTATAAAGCAAAACTGATCGAAAGGAACCATGAAGTCTCCAAAAATGAAGCTATTTACTATCTTTGTCCTCATTCTAAAGTCTCTTCAACTTCTCAGACATTCCTGCCTACATGCTTAATTTATACTAATTAATAATAACAAAATGTACGAAAAGCAATGCAAGAAATTCAAACAACAAAAGCTGCTCCTGGCTATAGAAGCTTTAAGATCAGAATTGCTTCTATCTCAAAGAAAACTTGAAGAAAATTATGTCATTGTACATATTTACAATTACAGATTATATGAAAGTCAAAAACTCCCAAAACTTATTCTGAGTGAAGGTCAGAATGATGGCCTAAGCTCTACCCCAATGTCAGGATGTTAGTGTGAAAAATCCCAGGGGGTCATGTAAGAACATGAGAAAAGACCCTACAGAACCTGAGCGCCCAGTACATGGAATATAAGAGTTGCCTCAGTGAAAGACTTGGAAGATACTTCTTGCAGA
Source organism: Eospalax fontanierii (assembly GCA_035773235.1). NCBI lineage: Eukaryota > Metazoa > Chordata > Mammalia > Rodentia > Spalacidae > Eospalax > Eospalax fontanierii. The sequence goes on from CM069524.1 coordinate 44,153,808, forward strand.
AGATGAATTCTAAAATCCTTCAAACAAGTTGACACATGTTTGCAAGCTCAGAGGCAAAAATCCAGACTATTCTGATTTCCCTCAAATTCAGTAAACAATACAACACCCAGGCATGCTTAGGAAATAGTAAAATAAGACTCAGAACAAGCAGAGTTGTCACACATTTACCACCATACCATGTCTACTGCAAGGCTACTCTTATTTAGGAACATACGTGTAGTTGTCTACATCAATTCCAGCCATTAAAATGTTAGCAAATTAATAAATGAGGAAAACTGTGATTAAACTCAGATGTTCTTAAAATGTCAAAATTCTTTTCAGTCTTCAAGTATGCAAGACTATGTACATTTTCCCAGAAATAAGAGTGAGGGTTTGGTCCTGTGGACTCTTTAGGTATTATGAGTCGTAAGTGTCTTTCAGTCCAGTCTCCTTCCTTGTCATATTAATATGTGTATCTACGGCATTGAACCCTTTAAAAGTGAGCCACAAATATCAACTTTTATGAAAAGAATAGCTTCTAAAATAAGCAAGATTAAATCAGCACAGATTGTAGGGAACCTAAAACTTCAAGGAGGAGTTAGTCACACACAAAAGAATAAGGAAGTCCAGTTTTCTTTGATCAAATTCGGACCACAGGTCTCATTCTGTCTCCTTTTCCTGTTCTCAAAAAGTTGTGCTAAAGAGTAAGTTGAACAATCACTTGTGGTGGGATATGCCTATATGATATGCTTAAGAGGTAGAGGCAGAAGGATCATCAGTTCAAGGCCAGCCTGTGCTACACATTTGACAGAATACAGGAAATTCAGTGAGAGAGGGATATGGGAGCTCCAGATGGGGATTAAGATGTATGAAATGCACAAAAACTCTCTCTCTCCATATATATATATATATATATATATATATATATATATATATATATATTCTAAAAAATAGTTTGACACACACAAGAATAAGTTGGGCAGATGCTCCTGTCACCAGCGTGTTCTGAGCAAGGTGCTCAGATGTGGTGATAGAGAGAAAGCATCGAGGGAGCTGCACAGAAGCTGTCTTGAGGGTCGCTCTAGGTGTGGTCCTGGTTGGATTATCCTGGCTTGGAACCCTGATAGGTTGATGTGCTGACACCCTCTATGCCCACTCCCCTAACATCCTTCATAGTTACAATTCTTCTACCTTCCCAGATGGAAAGTCTGTTCATCTGAACCCAGCATGCCGCAGCATCAACCACGTGTTTAACCAGATGGCACAAAGTTCACTTTAGAAAGTCTGCTAGTGTACAACATTTAAAGTATTGACAATGAGGCTGGAGAAATGGCTCAGTGATTAAGAGAGCTGGTTGTCCTTGCAGAGGATCTGGGCTCAGTTCCCAGCATCTACATGGTGGCTAGCAACCATCCTTAACTCCAGTTCCAGGGGACCCAGTGCCCTCCGTTGGCTTTTGAAGGTACTGCAGGATATGGGTTCATTTACATACAGGGAGGCAAAACACTCATACACATAAAAATAAATAAATACAAAATAAAATTTAAAAAGAAACAAAGTGCTGACAATGGGGTTGGGGAAACGGCTGGGGAGACGGCTCAGTGGAGAAAGTCAGTAGAGCGTGGGAAGCAAGCATGAGGACTTGAGTTAGGAGCACCAGCACCCACACAAAAAGTCAGCTAGGGCAGCATGTACCTACAGTCTCAGGGTTGAGATTGTTGGAGACAGAAGAATCACTGGAGCTAGCTGGTCTGTCAATCTGGCCAAATTAGTGAGCTCCAGGCTCAGTGAGACCTTGTCTCAAAAAGAAAAAATTAAAACCAAAAAAGCTGAGGTGGAGTAAACTATTGACATCAACACCTGTCCTCGAAACATGCATGCACATACACACATACAAGTGTACATACACACAAACATGTACACATACAGCGCACACACACACACACACAAACACACCCTGCTCCTCATGCTGGGTTTACAAGATGCTGCTTCATCTCCTTGATGATCCGGGCCAGGATCCTGACCAAGGCCCAATGATGTGCTTGTTGTTTTCTATTTAGTCCATACTCTACAGATACATGCCATCTGGACTGAATATATTCTTGTAGTAAGCATCTGTCTAAAGATACCATTCCATCCTTGTTGATAAATGAATTCCTTCCAGAAATATAGTGTCTGTGTGTTGGAACCATGGGTACTTATGGACTGCTGTTGTGCCTCTGTCTTTGGGGTCAGAACATTCTTCAAATGAATGGACATACCATTATAGAAAACAATCCAAGTTTTGTTTATTCATGAAATTATTCACTCTACAAGATATTGATGGCAATCATCCTTCCTGTTGGGGTAAACCCTGAATAAAGCAGGCTGTCCTTTCTCCTGTCACTCTATAACAGGGAGACATTAAACAAAAGACAGAGGTGATAGAAATTTCTAGAATCCAGGGAAGGGTAGCAGCTTGTGATTCTCAGGTGAATCGGAGATTTGTAAAGACATATCTAAGAACTGCAAGTGCATGAGAGACATTATATCATGTCTCTGATAAACATTGTTAATTTAAAATGACAAAGCTTCAGTCAAGACAACAGAAATTCTGTTGTCAGGAACTCTGATTTCTGGGAATTCAAAGACAAATGATGTGTAGTAATTGTTCACAGAGCACAAGAAAATCAACAAGAAAGAAGAGTCAGGACAAAATGCCTATGATTTATAGGAATGATTACATACCATCCTGCATTATATTGACAGGAAGGATATTGAACAGCAAAGATTCTTTGAGTCTGAAAAAGCAAACCAATATTGAAAGCTTGCTCTTGGTTTACTCAGATTCTCGTATGCTGGAGCCTGGTCTGAAAACCATTGGCTTTAGCAGAAACTCTAACTGTGCATTTCAGTCACGATGGGTTAAGCTGCAGATCTACAAATGCACTTAGTCTGAACAGCACTTTGCTAAAGGCTTTGTGATCCTGAGGATTTTCCAAACATTAAAACAATCTCTCGTTTAAGGAAGGTGAATTTAGAAGCCATGCAAGTTATTTGCCCAAATGTGCTTGTTATAATAATTATGTTATGCAAGATAGAACAAAAAGAGCCAAACTGAATTGCCACTTGAAATAATAAATGAAGGATCGAGAAACAAATCTCTCATCACAGAGAATTAAATGATGAACCTGTGGGGCAGGTCACGAAAAGCAGGTCAGGTGTCCCACTGGCACCCTGTGAACACACAGGACTGTGTTTACTATAGACTCACAATGGGCTGTGTTTGTGCCAAGAAATCTACAAGACAGCTTATTGTATATATGTAAAACTAAACGGACTTCTAAATATTTAATGAAATTCACTCAATTCAACAAAATTTGAGTTAAAGAAAACATATTTTCTTATAACCAAAGCAATACCACAGGGCATGTAAATTCCAAGATAATCTGAACTTTTATAGCTACATAGCTAGAGTGAGAGGATGTATCTCTCATTTGAATCCATGCCTAGAGATCACTCTAAGACAACCACAAGGCGAGCTGATGCCTGTCTGTTTCTAAGTTTTAGCTGACTCTCTTTATGGTGTTTAGTCACATGGGGAGAATATTTCTTCACTTTAGAATGTCTCTCAGAGGGAACAGAACAGGTTCAGGACCCAGAAAAGGGCTGGTGTCACCCCGAGTCTATCCCCGGCTCCATCTCTCACCATGGACCATGATCTCTCCTCTCTATCTTTTACTGAATCTAGATTCAGACTATAGACTCCATCCAGTCATTCACCCAGTTCAGCCACCTTTCCAAAACCCTTCTCCCTGGGAGCCATGCATGCCAATCAAGCCATGCGCAGCTGAAGGCCACTCTGTGGATCAGAAGGTGACGGGGCAGCCCAAGGTGAGTAGAACATTCTCCAAATGACCCTTTTAAAGATATGCTCTGGTGTAACACGGGCAGAAAGGTACCCTGTAGAGTGGGATCACTCTACAGACTATGTGGCATCAGCCCTGTACTTTAATTCCTCAGTCACCTGGATGTTTCTGCTACTTGTGGTGTTCACACTCTCTTATTGTTAAATGATTATTCAAAACCATCTGCAAGCAAAAACTTCATGGGTAAGTGTATACGGGGAAAACACAAGCATTCTTCCACTGTGCTGACAAGAGATGAGAACTTAAGGAAGGGCAGTTAAGACAAACAGGTAGTCATCATTGCATGCTGTTCTGTTTACCATGAAATATTTGAACAGGTGAACTATCACAACATGTTTTGGACAAAGTGTTCTGGCCTGGATGTTATGCACAGATGTTATGCGAATCACAGACAGGATGGGTCCCTATGACAGATGATGGAACTGCGGGCAGTGTTACCCAGGGCTTTCTGTGGACATGTAAGAAGTTTTGTGTGTGTGGAAGTATCAGCTAAAGCCATTCAAAACCTGAAGTTCCAGATCAGCTATTTCTAATGATGTTCTCCAAATGTGTAGAGAAGTGCTTAGAATTAGCAAAATATATCGCTGGAATGAAATTTTATAGGATCCATTTTCTGAGCTGATGCAGACTGCTTATCTGCTGTAAATTGTCCCCTTCCCCTTTAGTTAGTAATAATCACATGCATGCAGAGGGTTCCAAATGTTCCATCCTGAATTAATAAGTAGCTCCAAATAGGTTAAAAAAGTCCAAGTGCACTATGCATTCTAATGTATAAATAAGCAAAACAAAGAATCTCCTTGTTTGTTTAAATGGGAAATATACTACTGGTTACAAATGACTTGTTGAGTCCTCTGGGACCCTGTGGACCAGATCACTCGAAAACATAACTTTGAGAAATGTGCTGATGAGGATGGCAGGAGTTAAAACATAGAGCCAGCTCAGCTTCCTGAATCCTATGCTTTGAGACATTGGGAGGAGCTGCATAGACAGTACAGGGCCCACAGTGAATGTCTCAGTGTAGACAAGCATACAGCACACACCCTTTCACAAGGGGGAGGTGACCACCAGTGACATGTCAGGGACGGGATTCAGAGACAATCACAACTACACTCAGAGAAAAGACTTCCTGGCAAGAGGGAGCACCAAGCTACTTTGTCCTTACGCCAAGCAGGGCAGGCAAGATTCAGGGGGTGAGTGACAGCAGAAGGAATGAGGCTGTGTTACCCACTGTCAGAGGACTGGCAAATAGGGACAGACAGAGATGTTGACAGAGACTTTTAGATGGGCAAGAATTCCACCAAGCAGTGGTGTCTGAACTTTTTCCATCACAGAAACTTCAAACCTAAATTCTAAGGATGGACCGCCTATAAAACAGATGGCACAGATCTGCTCAGCTCAGAGAGAGCTTCTACCACAGGCTGTTTGCAGAGGGAGCTGGGACCACGCACTGCCAGCATCAATCCTGTTCGGCACCGTCATGGATGGCACTACCCATTCCTCTCCCAAGGCGGCATCAGGGACCGCCATGTCCGTTTCTCCGTATCCCTACCAAGCTGGTACTTACAGTAGCACAGCTGTGCTTCTGAAGTCTTTTCCGTTCACAACCCCGGTTTCACCGAGGGCATTTTTATGGTACCCTGCTGTGATGACTAATCTTAGCTGTCAATTCAACACATCTGGGAAAAGGGAACTTCAGTTGAAGAATGTCCTTCATCCGATTGGCTGTGGCCCTGTCTGTGAGGAATTATCTTCACAGTTGATTGATGTGGGGGCGCCCAGCCCACTGTGGGCAGTACCACTCCTTGGCGGGTGGGCCTGGGTTGTTTAAGAAAGCAGGCTGAGCATGAAGAGAAGAGAGTAAGTGCAGAAAGAGCATTCCTCTGAAGAACTTCAAACTCTTGCCCTGAGTTCCTGCCTTGGCTTCCCATAATGATGTACTGTGAGTTGTAAGTCAAACAATCCCATTCCTCCCCAAGAAGATTTGGGTCATTGTATTTTACCACAAGAAGAGAAAATCAAACTAGAACACCAGGGCATCTATGTAGTTATTTAGGTATACAAAATAGGCATACAAATCAAACATTTACTAATAGTAAGCCATAAAGAAATTGATTTTAAAATGATTCTTTGATAGGAACTTAATTTTACCACTTATTAGAGTAGAAAAGACATACACAAACTAATGAGATGAGGCGACTGTCTATTTTACATAGAAAATTAAATCTTAGCTGAATGTCTGGTCTGCAACGTGTAGGCGCCTTCAGCATTTTCAGAGTTATTGACTGAGTTTATGATCAGAAATTCTGAAAATTCTGCTTCACATAAATACATAGTACAAAATAGCAGAAACAAGTTTCAGGCCATTTAGAAACTGCTGATAATTCTGCCTTTATCCCAAGTCAAGATTCTTTGAGTCATTTTTGTGAGACTCAAGTCAGCAACTCAAAAACATTTGTAAAAATCCAACATTCAAATACAATACAGTCTTAAAACAGACTAAGTTCATACCAACATGCTGAAAAAGTGATGGTAGAAAATTTCAGAAAATTTATGTGTCTAGGTATGACTATGTGTATGTATGTCTATGTGTATGTTTTCTTACATGTGTATATGTGTCTACATGTGTGCTTATGTGTATGTGTGTGTGCATCCTGATGGAGGAATAAGTGCTTTTTTCCAGTGATTAGTCTCTGTACAACTAGTGAGAGCAAATCTTTGTTCCAGGGAAGAAAGAGTGTGGCATGCAGCAGGTGCACATCCACCCACAGGGGTTACCTGCAGCACAGTAGCATTCTGCTCACCTCCCAACTCTCGCCGAAGATGAGAACTGCTGTGCTTGGTCAGTGGGTCATGCTCTGAAATGTCCAAGTTAACTTCTTCATGTAAATTCATATCAGCCAATAAATAACTTCTGGGTTATATTGGTCCAGATGAATCATCTCTTCTGCACCATTCCTTGGAGTCTACAGAAAACTCAGTTCAGCCCAGGAGAGGTGTTGCCTCTCTACCCAGGAGCTGGGAATGGATCATGGGCTTGATTGTGTTCTTGGCTTCCTGCCATTCAGAATTAAGGCAACAGTGTCTTTTGGGGGATGGCATTAAACATCAGCCAGAAGCACCCAGGAGATCCTGGCACCTTCTAGGAAAGTTTAAAATAGGATTTGTTTTGTGTTCTTACTCTTGAAAGGGTGGGACTATCACCTTTCCAGTTCTGCATCTTTTTTTAATATGGTAAATATTTTTCAAGGTTTTATTTTATTTTTAATCATATGTATATGTGTATGAGCATGTGCACTTGAGTGCAGGTGCCCAAGGAGATCAGAGAGGACATCAGATCCCCTGGAGCTGGAGTCACAAGTAGCTATCTGTCACCTGATGTGAGAGCCGAACTTGGATCCTCTGTAAGATCAGTATACACTCTTTAACTACTGAGCCATCTCTCCAGCCTGAGTATTACATCTTTGAAACTTTGTTAGTTCTTCTGAAAACAGTAAAGCCATCATAGTCCATGCTCTCAGAAGTGATCTAGGACATTTCATCATGGAGAGATAAGGCAGGGGTCAGCCCAGACAGCCTCTATGTGCTCATGCAACGCTGGAGGGTGTAGTGGGTCTACACAGGTCTCTGTCTTCTCATGGATGAGGCGGATGCTGACGACCCTGGGTCAGTGTTGTTAGGACCAAAGCAAGAAAGTGAACATAAGCAGGGAAAAGGTTCCTGTAGTTCACCTTGTTTTAATAGTCTGTTAGTGATTGTTTTGATTAATAGTCTGTTAGTGATTGTTTTGATTCCTGCCCCAAACAACATAGCCAACTTTCCCACCAAGTTTCTGAACCTCAGTAAACAGCATGTCCACTCCTGCTGAACATGGAAATGGTTCCCTTACTTCTCTTTTCTCCCCATCATCATCTTCCTGACACACTGGGCTTGGGCACCACTCTTTTTTATTTTCCCGATAGTTGCTCATGCATTCCTGTTGGGCCTCCTCACACTAACTGGCCTGCAAGAAAAGTTGGAGACTATTGAACAGTCAGGGGTCTGCTCTAAGGGAGAAGAGACTTTAGAGCCAGGGATTTCCTTCTGCTTCCATGAGAATCTTTCTGTGTTTGCCCTTGAGGGCAGAACAGCATCATCCTGGAGCCCTGCTGTCCTTGGTTCCGCTGCAGCACTTCCTGTGTCCTGTGACTAGGAGCCACCTGACTGATGGTACACTTTTAGAGCCGAGCCTCTGCTCAGACAGTCTGTGTGCCCCTGGGCACACATCACACTCATGCATGTTGTATGATACATATCATAAATCACACAAGTAACACGCACACATTGCACAGACATGCATGTGCATACATACATACATATCATGCACACCCAGACACACATTCCCACACATGCACATATACACATATACATATAAACATGCACATACGTGCACTTCACACATACACATACAAGCATATACATCACAATACACATATGCATATGTATACTCTCATACACATACATACACACATATATACTCACACATACATCTGTGAAATATGAATGTGGTACTGTGAAATAGCAGTGGGGTTACCCAGAAACCAGCTGAGCCAGGCCTGTGCCCTTCCTCAGTCTCCGAAAGCCACACCTCCATCTACAACCCAGTCAGACATCGCAGAGCAAACCATACCATGCCATCCAAGGTGCTCTCTCCAAGGCATCCTATAATCTTATTTACCTAAAAGGTGAAAAATTAAGAAAAAATTCTTGGCAATTTTTTGAGATGTAACTTGAGAGCCACTAAACTGCACGTATAACTCCTGCTAAGGCCCTCAAGCAGAGCTCTCCTCTGAGAAGTCAACACCAAGCTCTTAGGTATAACTTAAGTCTTTCCATGAATGCCCCTCCTTTTAGTAACCCCCACACTTAAAGTTTTGTTAAAAATCTCGTTAATAAACTCCATCTGTGCTTCCTAATGGATTGTTCTGAAATTCTTTTTTTGCAGTGAAGTCAGGGCCTCAGTTTGTCCAGGATGGAGTACCCTAAGGGATAATTGCTACTCAGGCTACAGGGGGCAGTGTGGAGTGGCCTGTGTTCCTGCAGTATGATCGTCAACACCATGAGAGTGCGCTCTGATGCTCTTGGGAAATTAAGAGGTAAGAATCTTTGTTATCAGTGACTAGGCACATGGACTCAGGTTAGAATTTCCAAAATGAGAAATAAAATTCTCTGAACGTATGCCGTAACCTGGGTATGCAGAGCAAAGAGACATTTCTCTCTTTCCCTTAACCCTGGAGTGCAGCCACCAGCCCAGAGTCAGATGATGCAAGTTTCCAAACTACTATGCTGCTCTCCCTGCTCAAGTGGACAAGGAACTTCAAGCAACCCCCTCCACACAGACACAGTGGATTGGGTACTCTTACATCAATTACAATCAAGAAAATGTCTCACCAACATACCCACAGGCTAATCTGATGGAGACAATTGCTCAGTTGAGGTTCTCTCTTCTCAGGTGTGTCAAGTTGACAACTGAAGCTAATTATAACAAGTCAGTTATTTCATCTCTGGGTAGCAGTGTCCTCAGTCATAAAACAGGGACTGTGTTAATTATAATCTCATGCCATTATTAAGACAATGCTATGAGGGTTAATTACTTAGCATGCAACCTGGCACCCCATCGAGTAAAGTGAGACATTTAATGAAGTTCTAAGTGAAGCTTCCTGGTGGTTTTATTTGTACACACAAATAAACATGTATGTTTATTCTCATGCGTTTATTCATGTAGTTATCATGTGAGTGCACTGTCAAAGGTTAAACAGTGTTATTGCTGTCAAAAATCTGGCAGAGCAATAGTTAAGAAGTCAACTTTGGCAAGGTCATCTTCCTGTGGTTGAAGCGATGCACTCTGGGATGTAGAGTCATTACTGAGATTATGTGACAGCCATTGACACAAATAATTTGAGAACTGAGAAGCCTGATGTGCATACAGCTCTGCCCATGCTGTCTGGGTTACTCACCACAGCCCTTAGCCAGCTCCTCTGCACCACGGGGACACCAAGAATGAGTTACTGAGAATAAGCCAAGCCCTGTAGGAGATCCTTCATCAACAGTAGCTCACAGGAAGAACAATTTCTATAATATGGACATGTTACAGACAAATGCCCTTTACCTGTTCTTGCAACCAAAAAGTTAATCTTAGGTTTTGAGATCATTTAACAGTATCTCAGGTTGCTTATAATTCAAAACAAGCTTACTAGGCCTTGGGCTCCTCTTGTAACAAAAATACATAGCTTTAATCCCTCATGATCCTTTCTTGCCCTTGACACAGAACAATGTATGAATGTGTGTGTATGTGTGTTTGTGTGTGTGTGTGTGTTTTGCATATCAAGTAAGCAATGCAAGCAGTAAATATTCACTGGAAGCAATGAGATAATCAACTCATTTGTATTGCAAGCAATAGGTTGGATTAAATTGATAACATCTGTTTGTGCTCATGTGTGCTGTTCTAAGTTTGAAAAAGGAAAATCCTCTGATAAAGATTAACTTTTACTTCCCCATTTCATAATGGACATACAGTTTCTATAACAGAGAAAGGCATTTGTTTGAGAACACAGTTCCTAGAGAATTCTGAAAGAACAGGTACTCAGCATCTTGGGTCCCCTCTTGGCTAAAATGGATGCTGAGTCAGGCTATAGAGTGGCATTGCTTTGTCACAACTCACATTGTCTCAGAAACATCCCAATATCAACAACAAAGCCAACAGCAAAAGACGTCCCTATACACAGTTCCCTTGCCTAGAATATGTGACTGAACAAAAGTTCATTATGACATGAAATCACAAAGAACTATCTTTATATAACATTGAAGTTTTTGCTTGTCATTTCAAACATTATGTGAAGTGTCTTCAAATTAAGCTCAACATTTGTAATAACCCCTTGGCATAGAACACTGTTTCCTGGGAGTTAATTGCTGTACTCTCCTGTGACAGGTGTGTTTCCAGCCATCACAAGTTCAAACCACAGTGAGTCAGCGCATCCTTTCTCTAAATCTGAGGTGAGGACCGGGTCACCTGCTCTGAGTCAGATGACTGCTTGTTTTCCAGTACAATTCAAAGCCTGACCTTTGCTGAAGAGTGTTATTATGCAGCCCCACAATTCTTTCCATCATCAATCAACAGGGAGGGAGATTAAGATTCACTTTTTAAAATTTAAAAGCCTAACTTTTCTGAAGCTTAAACTCAGAGAAACTGGTTAAAGTAAATTGCAGATAAGCAGGTAACGATGTACTGCTTTCATTAAATGTTGATTTCCAGGAACATAAATCACATTTATTTCCTAGATATAATAGATCATGCATAAAAAGAAAATAATTGAAATAGTGCTTGAAAAATGAACAGCTGGGGCAAAAAAGAAAGCACAGAAGAAACCACAAATAAAAAATAATGAAGCTCTTGTTTCAGGGGATAGTTTATTCTGATCTGTCTCCTGAGCTGGGGAGATTTCGCCCTCTTGTGGGATTCTCGGTATACAGTCTCCTTGCCATAGCTCAAAATGTTACAAAGCTGGTGATAACATTTGTGGAGCACATTTGGGCAGAGTGTTATACATGTTTTCATTCGGGTCAGTAGAGGGATGGGTTCACACTCCATCCCATCTAAGCTCTGTAATTACAGACTACTGTTTTCTATAGAGCACCCCCATGTTACAGGCACAGAAGTATTTTAGGTTGATTTTAATACTGAAATAAGTGTCTATACATTTTATGTGACACTATGAAAATGCCTAACTCTAAACAAAGAGCCAAAATTAAAAGATGTATTTGTCACATGGATTCTAAGAACTTGAGTGACAGCTTTGTCTGCCTTTGGAGTAACAATCAGAGAAGGCTAGATGTCCTGCTGCTGCTCCCTGACAGCTGATCTGTATCATCCAGGTAACTAACTGCTATGAATGAGGACAAAGTGGGATCCATCCGAAGACTCAGGCTTGTGATGCTCTGTAATAATTCCTTTCAGACTCAACTTTTATTTCACCAATACAGCACTCTCAGCTGCATTATAGAATGAGTGAGCAAGCAGGGATATTAAGATGGTAATGTGTATCTGGTTTGTTCTGTTTAATAAAGGTCAGCAGTTTCTAAAGAGCATCAGATAAAGACACATATAGTGCAGTGAATACATATATATATATATATATATATATATATATATATATATATGACCACAAGCACTCTTACTGTTATACAAGAATTGCATTAAGCATTTTAGCCGTAGAGATTTCCTTTACTGATGAGCACCAGATTTAAGGAGCAGATTCACAAAGGAAGTTTACAAAGATGAAAGGTTCAATCTTTCAATTTTAGAAAGTTAGCAAATTCAAATCTAGATCTGATTGGCAGCCCATAGTCAAAAGTACAGTTCTTAATGTTCATAATTACTAATCCATGGTTGGACCTTAACCCAAATTCCAACATCAAAGCAACATAAAATTTCTCAAGTGTTACCAATATTGTAAATATGAGAAAACCCATCAATATTGTAAATGTAAAAAGAGCCATAGAACACTGTAATATGTGTAAGATTTTATAACTGGTGAAATAGCTTGTTTTCTCATTAAACAGTGTCACTTCCCGGTAAAAGGCCACAGTGCACACGTTTCCACTGACATCTTTATAGGTCTGGAGCAGTGATGTGCATTATTATTGAAAATGTTATTTTGTGCACATTAGGTATTCATGATATATTTTAATAGAGCACCTGCTTTGTTCAAGGGCACTGAAGTATTCATGACTGCTGAACATCCCTGCTGGAGCTCCTTATGGAAACACCCAGGTGGCTGGTTTATGGCATCCGTAGTGACCTGGGTTCTCTCTGCAGAGAGATGAGCTTTTGAATTGAAGCCTGGGAAGGAGCCTGCTCCAAAGTTCTCACATTCTGAAGACCCACCAACCACAGACCTAGAAGCAAATGGCATTTTGGATGACGTGACTGTCGCCTGTGGCTCTACAGTAACTCCTATAAACAAAGCCAGACTGATATATATGCCACACATATGCATTCAGACACAACCTCACTCTCTGGACAGCCTTAATGCAGTGAGCTTTAGGCTCTTCTTGTAGGAGACTCCACCAGAGCTCCCTGTAACAGCAGGGTTCCAGGGCCATGCTTTTCTTCCCAGGGATGTGGCTAGATACAGATGCCTGGGATTGTAAAACAGGAAGTCAGTCTCAGGCAGAGAGGTTCAGCCTCACTGCTATGCACCATACAGCATCTTCCTGGTTTTGGTTTTGTTATTCTCCCTTGGACAAGGAGAAGATTTGATAATCAATACTCCTAATGTCCAGAGAGCTTGGAATTTCCCTTACTTCTATGTGTGTTACAGTGTTTCTTCTCTGTCTATTGATTTGAGGGACAGAAAGCCCAAACAATGTTTCTCTTTAAACAAAACACAAGTCTGATAAAGGCAACTTAGCTTCTTGACTACTTTCTTAGAAACATGACACATTATGAATACTCCCCAGACATAAGTTTTTCACTGAAATTTTAATGTTGGTGATCAGTTCTCTGACGGTAAGTTTTTATGGCCAGCTTATTCTCTGACTCACAATCTCCGTGGGACTTCTCCAGTCCCAAGTCAGGCTGAGTAAGGTCCCACCTCCCTGAGAAAGCCCTCTCATCTGCACCTCCTTGACCCTTGTCTCCACCTTTACCTGTCAGGACCAATCCTCAGGCTTCATCCCTCATAAGCTGCCCTCATCCTTGGCTATGGTTTGAATGTAGTTTGAGTTTCTCTCCAGGAAGGAGCTTGGTCCTCAGTGTGATGATGCTAAAGAGACGGGACTACTGGAAGATGCTTAGTCACAGAACTGCCTTTGAGAGGCACTGGGGTAGGTTTCCTGAGACCCTGAGTAAGTTTTCCTGAGAGTATTATTATAACCAATGAAAGCCCAGCTCCTGGAAGCCTCCATGCTTCCTGTTTTGTGACGTGTTCTCCACCCTCACACACTGGCCACTGCTATGATTTGCAAGGTAGGTAACACAGTCAAGAAGATCCTCATCAGAGCCTGCACCGTGCTGCTTAGACTTTCAGTCTCCAAAACACATAAAGTTAGTATACTCCTGTTATTTCATTCTATTTTTGCAAAAAAGAATCAGGAATCCTCTCCATAAACGGTACCCTGTGCTGGTGGAGTGTGGCTACAGAAGCCATTTTAAACCTGCACCTTTTCCTCCAATGAATTTCACTCTAACCCAAACCTCCCACCTTCAGCACTGGCCCTGGATCTGACTACTTCTTACTTCTTCATCCCTACTACCTAGTCAGTCCGCTTCTACTTCCGGAAGACCACATCAGGTACCCAGCTTGTGCTCCACCCGTGACCATGACAGAGAATCTGTACAGATGGACAGTCCTCTCCCAAATGAAAACCAGTTCACTGGAGACCCAGAAACCCTGGACATTCTCACTAGACCCAGAATGAAATCCAAATCCCTGTTCACCGCTGTCATATTCCTGGGCAGTTCTGCTCACAACTGTTCAGTCACATGGTCACTGTCTCTCCTCACCCTGTGCACCGGGGTCTTCTTGCTATTTCTCAAATACACCATCTTCTCCTAAGCCCATCTCCATCTGTCCAGGATACTCCACCTAGGCCCTTGCACATCCTCCTCCAGTGTTTGAACAGCAGATGCCACCTGAAATGCCCCTCCCTGGCTGATCCATCTAAAACAGTCATCTGCCACTTGGTCCCTGAGCTGATTTATTTGTCATCAAATCACCTTGACAACTACTCACTCATTCACAGCATGGCTTCCCCCAAGGGAACTTAATAGATTAAGACAGAGAAATCAACACAGGAAGTAGAACTGGAGAGGAGCTGGAGATCTGTGGCTCTGTGTGCTCCTATTCTGGGTGGGTTTCTCCTATCACCTCTAATTCTCATCCTGACCCAAATCCAGCCCAGTGCCGTGCAGGACTCAGACAGCAGCAGCATGAACATGTCACGGTGCCAGTGTTCTTTAACTGATTATATTTGTGACCCCAGGTTTCCATTATTGGCACCAATGAATCCCCATTTTAACGAATGCTTTTTGTCTCTAGTGAATAAAATCTGCCCCTCAGTGAATGTACACAGTTCCTCATTTCCATTATGTAATTTCATCTGTTATTAATGAATATCATTATTCAAATCACAGTTGCAACATTTCAGAAGATGACGAAAGGTTAGAAACACAATACTAATGTTATACCCCAAAGAGCCAAGAGTAATTTAGAAGTTTACGTGTGCTTTCATGTTCTTGTCTGAAGACCAGTGAGACTGAACAGTAAATTCATACACACAGAGGTAAACTGCTCCCCACACTCAACATACCATTGGAACCCTGTTATATGGATAGTGAAGACCTAATGATAGCCAATAATTCTCCTCTGAAAAAGATGAAGACAATTTAAAATGACAGCACAGCATGCTCACAATTTGAAGGCAGAACTGTTAGAACATTCTAGATCACTCACCGGTGTGCACATAAGTTATTAAGGTGAAGTCCAGACTTTTCCTCAGTAGATAACCCATCCATCAACAAGGAGAAAATCAGAAAATTGCTCTGGCCAAGAGGCTGTACAACAAGCCTGGATTTCTCTAGCATATAGGTATAAATTCTGGCTGGATAAAAAAAAGAAAAGGGATTCTGTTAAATGGCATCATTAGCGACATTTCCATAGATTTACACATGCTAATTAGTCATAAGAGGTAACTACAAAGCTTCTCTTCCAACACAGTCATTAAGAAAAGTATGAAGAGATTTTACTTTCTAGAGCAGTTTTAGATGTTCTGAGATGCTAAGCTCAAGGCACTAACAATTCAAATACATCCCAACTCCTGCTGCCCAAGCCAGCGCTTTCTCTGATAACATCTTGTGTGATACATGGTTAAGTCTGAGGAGCCCTTATTGGTCCAACCTCATCTGCCAGGTTAGTGCTTCATATTAGAGTTCACCCTGTATCCCACAGTTGACAGCTTCAGAGAAAGCTTATGATTTCACACAGGATCCCCTCACCATGCAGTGTGCACGTGTATGCACATGTGTACATGTATGCACATGTGCACGTGTATGCGCACGTGTACGTGTATGCACATGTGCATGCATGTATGCATGGTATCACATGGGGGTCTCTCACTGTGCAGCGTGTGTGTGCGAACATGTCTCCATGGCTACTTAATCAGACAGAAGTTTCAAGGTGAGGTCTTTCACACTTTTTTCACTCACTTTTCTCTTTAAACAAAAACTTGGCAGAGGCATTTTCTGCTTACTATTACTTCTGAAATAATTACTGATCAAGAGAGCCTATTTTTCACTCCACACAAGTGTGTAGTAACCACTGCCACAATTGCTGCACTTCACTGTTTTCTCTCTCCAGCAGCAGGTGAGAAGGGAAGGCTGGGAGGCCCCAGTGCCTCTGGCCTTGGAGCCTGGCTGATCGTGCACGCTTCCCCCAGCCAGGGCACAAGCTTTAGTTGAAGCAGTATTCAGTGCTAATCAAATGCCAAATCACGACTGACTGTAACACCCTTCATCTAAATTCCTACACAAGGTAATTATTAATCATCCTAGTTAGCTCATCTCCAGCAGGGAATAAAATTGCTGTGGATTAATGAGATTCTGATCAGTAGGACAAAAAAAAAATGGTCTCGAAGGAGCTTCTAGATCGAAGTGCACTCCAGTAAGACTTTAATATTCTTCCAAGCAGGGAAGGAAGATTCTCCAGTTTCTAAAGTGGGTTTGTAGAAGGTCAAGGAGGAGATGGGGCTTTTGAGTGGGCAAGGCTGCGGGACTTACTGCTGCCAGGTTCCACACACAGAAAAAGAGCTTCCCGTCACCGAAGGCCTGGGTCATCAATATTGGCATGCTTCAATAGCTCTTTTGTGCAGGAAACAGCCTTGATTAGAAACACAGGTGTAATCCTCTACAGCCATCTCCATGTCAAGTGACAGTTCTCAAAAAGTCTCCAGATAGGTACATATGAACTTATTTCTCACTAAGTGTTAAACTTGTGAAAATACATGTTTGATGTTTATACACAGTGTCTCATATAATTGATGTGTTTCAGTAGCTTGGCCAGTTTTTCTTCTCTCTTTTCTCTTCAAGAAAGATAAATCACACTGTTCTCTTTCCCAGGACTTCCAGAACGCTCTAACACTTACTCTTATCCTGTCCCACCTGTCCAGTTATAAATTCACAAAAAGCTAGGGTCTCCAGAAGCCCCTTCCTGCCTTCCCGGAGCTGTCACTCAGATTACTATCTCAGGGAACAAATACTTGTTTTCCTCTATGCATGTATTTCTTCTTTTTTCATACATGGTCAGGTGAATGAGTGTTTATCTAGGAGCCATCATGGAGAGTAAAGTAAAATGAGGGGTTCCTCCGAGACACAAGCATCCGAATCTGGTACACTCACCCTCCGTGCACCCCTTAACTTTGTTTTGCCTAGCCATAATATGTGGAAGAATCGACTGAAATGTCTCAGGGTCCCTCTGGATTCCAGAAGGTACCACTGAAAACATCCACTGCATGCTGGATACCAGGTGCTTTCCAGTCACGGCCTCTTCTAATTGCTGTCACTGGCCTTTGCACATTCAAACCCATCTGCCTTATCTCCAAAGCTCTTGGCATAAGACAGTATTGATTAAAGCACTCCAGAACTCTTAAGCATGTCCAGTGGAGTACGTAACACCAAGGGAACTGGTGATGTGAATGAAAGTAGCTCAGCTCTCAAGTCTTTCAATTATTTTAAAATCGGAACTGGAAAGAGAAGAGCAAGAAATCTTTCACATGTGCTCTATCTCATTTTACTAACTCCTAAGCTTCAGATTTCCTAAGCATATAACAGAGTGGGGTACATTAACTGAAAGGCATTTCCCACTGTTAGTAGATTTCAGTTTCAACAGAAGTATAGCCCGAATTATCCAGTCCACAGAAAGACAAAAAGCCAAATACATTTCCCATTCCACCTCAGAGCTCTGAGTCTACCTCCCTTTGCAGTAACCCAGAATATTCCTGGCAAAGGAGAATATTTGTGTTTACATGAAAGTAAAAGAAAAAGAAAAAGGAAGGAAGGAAAAAAGAAAGAAAGGAAGGAAGGGAGAAGAAAGATAACGACCTTCTCCGCTCTGGGAATCCTGTGGATCTGGGGTGCCGTCATCACCATGGTGGAGACATGGAAAGCGAGGCAGAGAAGGTCAGATGGTCTGTCCACAGCCATGGGGGGAGAGCAGGGTCCACACCAGGCCCAGTGGCTCTGGCACGTGGGCTTTTACCCTGTTCTAGGGAGCTTAAGTTGAGAACCATGTGTACGTTGGCTTTTGACCTTGCTAGGAATGTTGCTGATATCCATGATGCAGTGAAAATACAGCGTTATAGCTTCTAGATGTCCACCTTCCTTCCATACAAGCTGGATGGGAAACAACAGCTCTGAACTCCACGCTAACGCATTTGTATGACAGTGAGGTCCTCCACTTCTTGGGATATAGACATCTTCTGAAATACCTTCTGAAAGTCCTTCCATCAGTGTTTAGTGAATAATGAACATTCTAGAAGACGAGATAATGTGACTTTTTGAAGAATTATCAGATCAGTATTTAAGATTTTCCTGGGTTAAACAACATGGTTCAGCACTGAAATTCTAGCTGCTGATGGAGGTGTGGGGCACTGAGTCCTCTGTCTTCCTCAGCACTCTCTACCCAAAGAGAGGCTAATGATACCACCTTTAAGGCGGTGCTCATGGCAACTTCCCAGCATTTTCTCCATCCTTTCAGAAGCAACTATGTTCAACCACCACAGGTCCAACCATAACACCAAGAAGTAGATGCAATCAGAAGTTCTTCATTTCCAATCAAAAGAAACACAAAGAGAAGGAATGTGCCAAACAATCTGCTTGACGTGATTTGAATAAAATAGCCTTACTTCAGTTTGATTACTTGTTTTAACGAACTTTTAAAATTTTTTAGCAGCCTGACCTGAAGAACAGAACTCTCTTTTGAACTGGTCTACACTGGTTTACGTTAATCCATCTTTCTTTAAAATATATTTTGCATACATGTGTGTGTTTGCATGCACACCTGCATACTAGTGTACTTTCCCATGCACATGTGGAAGTCAGAGGTTGGCATCGGGTGTCTTCAGACCTCATTCTCCACCTTGCTTACTATTGGAGACAGGGAGTCTCACTGAATCCAGACCTCACTGATGGCAGCTAGGCTGGCTAGCCAGTGAGCTCTGGGAGCCTGCCACCCAGTGCAAGGGTCACAGTCATGTATAACTATATTTAGCTTTCACCTAAGGACTAAAGATCTAAACTCAGGTCCTCAGGCCTGCATAGTAGGCACTGTACTAACCAAATCATCTCTCCAGCCTTGGATCTTCCACTAAAGAGAATGTTAGTACCAGATTAAGTGGTCCAGAAATACAGCATGTACTTATAGCTTCCGAAAGTATTTTCAATGCTTATTTTTCTCAGAAGTGGAGTTATTTGTTCTTAAACTTAAAATAATTTTGGACAGTAAAAGCCTTTTCTCATTCCCTGTGGCAAGCTGAATTTTGTGCCATAAAAAATACACCCAAGTCCTTGCCCCAGGACCTGGGAATGAGGCCTTGCTTGGAAACAGGAGCTATATAGAGACCCTTAAGTTTCAATGAGGTCAGACTGGGGATGGGTGAGTTCTGATGTGATATGACTGATATCCTTTGAAGAGGACAGGAGGCAACTGGCAAAGGCATGAGTTGACAGAGACCAGACTGCGGATGCACGTGTAAGTCAAACAGAGGCACAGGATGAGCTCAGAAGCGGGATGGGACAAGAAGGTGCTTTTCTGTAGCTGTCAAGAGCGCAGGTCTACAGACTCATCAATCCAGACTTGCAGCTCCCAGGGCAGTAAGCTAGTCCTCGTGGGGCAGGGGTCAAGTGACTCAGTTCATTTGTTTGGTGTTGTATGGAAGTTTCCTCTGAATTGAACTATTCCCTTTAGGTGGGAGGGGGCGACTGTTAAGACTCAGGAGAGGGAGATGTCAATGTCTTAGAGGTTCTCAAAGGCCCCTCCCAGCTTTATATAAGCAGAAAAAATGACTGCTTGGGGTGGAAACTCTGACTAGCAGAGCTGCAGAGAGAGAGAGTCTGACCCAGGGAGATGCCTGCAAGTTGTGCACAGCGACTCAGCTGTCATTAGTCGCCACCTGTGCAGCAGCGGGCTGTGCAGTGATGCAGCTGATTTTGAGTCATTCTACTCCTGTGAGTGACACCTCACCTTACCACTGTTAAGTGGCCCCAATAAACTCATGGGTTCACCAAACTGGGCTTTGGTGAAACTGCTACCTTGGACTGTTGTAGGTTCTCTTTCTGGGGTGAGTAGAGATGTATACGTTGAGTCTCCCTTGGAAGTCTCTCACACAACAGTTTGTTACAGCAGGTCTCAGACACCAACATTCTCGTACATCCTCTCAGCCCCATGCCCATTGTGTTTTATGTTAACAAGAATCAGGAGACAACCCATAAGGGCTGTCAAGTCCTTTCTGGACCTCGGCCCATCAGACCAACAGTGGAGAGAGATCTCATTCTCAGACTTTGAGTCTGCTGAGCTCTAAGCGGTGTCTTCACAGTAATCTTCAAGCTCTGTATATGACTGCTTGTAGCACTCGGTGTCGGCTTTTCCCCATTTGAACTCATCTGCTGTCATGGTGAGATGCGCAACACCGCCGAGCTTGTATGATGAGTACTCTTGTGACTAGGTCAAAGTATCCATTCCGGGAGCATGGACCAGATTTTTACAATACACAGCACAGATTTGTTCTCAGAATCTGGTCCATGGAGTGAAGCATAGTAGAGAAACATGTCACACTTCCCTCCCCGAGTCTTTTCTGCCCAGACTCAGCACTGTCCACTCAATCTTCACTTTCGTGATACCCATTCTCTCAATACACCATTTCACTCTTCCATGCACAGACAGAAGTGAGCTCCTCTGTCGAGCCCTTCCGGGGACTTGGAGTACTTAGGACCTGGCAGACAGTTCCACGAACTTCTGTAGATATGGTCCCAAACAACATTGACCTGTTTTGTTTCTAAGCAGTTGTGGTGTTATTAATGAAAATAATCACCAAAGCATTTTGGCCAAATCTTTAAAAGATCACAGTAAGAAGCTGTCAATCTTATAAATGTAGATGATGGGAATTGAATTCAGAGTGTTAATTAGACTGAAAAACCCATATGTAAGATAAGGAAATATCTAGTTGCCTCGATGATGTCTGCAGGATGGTTTCTAAAAGAGTCAGTCAGGTTACACACAGTGCTAGATTTCATTACACTCTGGCCAGAGTCTCCTCCCTGTGGATTTGGAGCTAAGAATATTCATGATCTGTGTAGTAGCCTTCAGCCTGTGGGCCAGTGGGCTATTTATGGGTTTGACTGAACTAGAGACATGGGGACTGCTTACTAATGGAGACTGTGATCACCAGAAGGTTCTAGAAGGATTTGCTATAGGATTTGTGTGTGTGTGTGTGTGTGTGTGTGTGTGTGTGTGTGTGTGTATTGCATGATATGTGCATGTGTCCTTGTGAGGGTGTGCCATGTTGTGTATGAAGAAATCAGAGCACAACCTCAAGTGTTGGTCCTTTCCTATTCTTTGTTGGAGTCAGGGTCTGTCATTTGTTGTTTCACACACCAGGCTAGCTGGTCTTTGAGCTTCTGGAAATTCTCCAGTCTCTACCTCCCAGCACTGTAGCAGTGTTGGGATTGCAAGTGTGCAGTGCTGTGCCAAGCTGTACATGGTGTCTAGGGATTAGAACTCAGGTCCTCACTCTTACAGGGCAAGTAAGTGCTTTACCCACTGAGCCATCTCCTCCACCCTCTCTAGTTCTTCTTATGCACCTGTTATTTTCTAGATTGATATTCCTGAGAAAGGGAACACTGAATCTCTCCACACACAAGACAGAAAATAAAGACATGTAAAGCAATGGATACAAATCTGGGAACCAGTTAGCGTGTCCCCATGCTAAAGAGAATACAGATTGAGAATTGTCCTAGTGGTGCCTCAGATGAGCAGTCTCTACTTGGCAGTATGTGGACCAGAGCCTGTGCTTGTTGGGCTCAGGAAAAGCCACTGCTCAAACATCAATGTGCATGAGAGTTCCTAGGGAGTGTCCTTCCACACAGCGGAACAAGCAGGTGGCCAGTGGCCTGGGACTCAGCACTGCTAACTGATCACCTGTCAGTCTGACTACAGTGTTCATCCTCATTCCCATCCCCGAAAGGTAAAGGCCAAATCACAGTCTTTCCTGTTTTAGCTTCTAATATCTGGGGACCCTGTCACTCATTTTATGCCTAGAGTCAGGACGCACTGGTCAGTGAAAACTCAGAGCAGAAACTGCTTACAATAAAAGGTCTGGGTAGAGGCCTTGGCTCACTGGGGAGTCATGAACCACGATGTGGATACGAGGCAGGAGGCATAAAATGCAATGAGGTTCTGTAGTACTGTGACCTTAAGAGTGAAAGGCACCATATCCTTCCCCTGTAGGAGCCGAGGCTCCAACTTCCACCTAAAATAATTCGTTTTTGTACCTTGTATGCATATTAAGAAATTCTATTTAATAGAAGCTTGAATTTATCTACACTTGCAGCAAAACATTGTTTTGTTTTGTTAATAGATTATAGTCAAAACTCATTTCCCCTTCTAGAAGGGAAGACAGAGTAACTCAAAAAAGCTAGATAAAACTAAACCTGTTTAAAATTCATTGATTGGGATGCCTGTGTCCTGACAACTCTTACAAAGCCTTTTAAAATCAGTGACTCTCCCAGAGAGATGAGACATTCCACCCACAATAGAATTTATATAATTAATCTGTGTGACTGGAACATGGAGAACTTTCAGTGGAGTCCAAGTCAAATTATAAAAACATACACTCAGTATTTAAATCAAACAAGAAATCGGTTCTGCTCCAGTTTAGTTTGGTAATTATTTTAATGTCTGGATTGGTTCTAATTCAATCTTTTTAGAATACAGATTTGATTTAAATAGATCATTGTGTTTAGTGTGAAGGAGTTGCATGTGGTTATGGTTTATTTGAGTATTTGTATCTTCATGTGAGGAAGCTGAATCATTTCTATTTTTCACTTAGGTTTTTATCTACATTACATAGTCTATACTGTAGTCCTCTGGGAAAGCCTCACTTGCACTTGAGGATATTTCGATGCCCAGTAGGTTTCTAACTTGAAACCTGACACCCAGGAGGTGGCCACAGTCACACACCCTTGTTCACCTCCTTATAATAAAATGTTTCCAGGATATCATTATGAAGAGTGGGGCTGGAGAATGACTCAGTCATTAATTAATAGTATGTACTTTCCTACAGAGGACCTGAGTTCAGTTCCCAGTACCCATGACAAGAAGCTCACAACCATCTGTAACTCCAGCTCTGGGGTATCTGCACTTACATGTGTGTGTGTGTGTGTGTGTGTGTGTGTGTGCACGCACACACAAACACACAAAAGAAAATAAACCTTAAAAAATAACATAAACCCATATGTGATGGAGGATAGATTTTACAGTTCCTGTGATAATTCATAGTTGGCTTCTCTCTGCTGTGTGCATGCTTTAGAGTGGCCCAGATAGTAAATACAAATCTCATTGGTCGCAGGGTCTCTGCCTCCCTGAACACAGGGACTTTTTGCTGGCTCATTGTTTACCTACCTCCAGTTACATGCCTTTTTCTCTCACAGAACTGAAGCTCCCAGTACTGTATGAGGCAACTGGACACATTGTTGAGTGTGGTTTTGGCATGTCCAAAGGCTTCCAGGATGCACATGGCCTGCAACACGGGAGAGAATTTGAAGTCCTTCTTGAAAATAAGTAACTGGAGAGTAACAACAACGTTGTAAGGAATATTCTATTATCTAGAAGGTTCTGTGCAGTTTACATAACATCATGTTGAATTTTAAGGAAATTGTTTTCCTCAAAAGTAAATTATGAGTGTAGAGTATCAGAAATTGTGGCCACCATTAGTAAAGTGACACATACTTTACCTCTACCTACTATTTAAATGCAGGGCAATATTCTCCATAGAAACACACACACACACACACACACTCACACACAGAGTTTAACACATGTCACTTGAAATTTAAACTTTAATAAAGCAGAAGATTGCTTTATGCATGAGTGTGTGCATGTGTGCATTTGTGTGTATATGTGTATGAGAGCATGTGTATGTGTGTGTGTACTTGGTGTTTATGGTATGTGTGCCTATGTGTGTGTCCTGCTCTTACATTCTCTGCATTATTCTTTTGAGACAGGGTCTTCACTGACTCTAGAGCTAGGCTGTAGCCAGTAAGTCACAGCAATCTTTCTGTCTCTGCCCCTGCCCAACTGTCCCAGAAGGTGCTAGTTTACAGGCATGTAGACGACAGCCAGACTTTTAAACTAGATCCTGGGAATTTGAACTCGGGTCCTTATCCTGTATATCTTACTTGCTGAGTTATTTCTATAGCTCCTTGATGTTTTTGAAGAGAAGAATTAAAGTGTTATAAACCTGAGTCAAAAATTCTTCTAAAATAATACTTTGTGTGAACATCTGCAGTCATCTGAATGCTCACATGTTTCCACACACTCTCTTACTTTGTTTTGTCTTTTGACACAGGATCGTTTGAAGCTCTGCTGGCCTGGAACCCACTATGCAGAGCAGGCCAGCATCAAACTCACAAAGATCCACCTGTATGTATCTGCCTCCCAAATGCTCAGATTAATGTCATGAGCCCCCATGTCCTGTCTATTTCCAGACACTCTTCAACCTCCAGCCCACTGCCCTCTCCCTTGGCCCCACTGTACCCCACTGCAACCCATCCTCTCCTGCAGAAACATATCCAAATATCTAATTGAGGGCTGTACTTGACTCCTCCCCATCCATTGTCTCAGAGGTAGTGAGTTGAAAGTTCTGAAACTCTAGTGTAAAGCTCCTCAAGTGTTTCCTGGGATCTGATATTATCTCTAGAAGAGTTTCTTCACATACTATCAGTGAAATAAAATCCATGTCTTATCCATCAACTAACTGTACCTCCGATAATTATGCCAACAGAACGATTTTCCAAAATGTATGAAAGTCTGGAAGAGTCTGTTTCAGGATATTCTTGGAATATGTTAACTGCAGTTTCTGAATTAACCACAAGATGGCACACAGCTCTTTCCTATTGCTTTCCTGGCCCCTCACCCTAGTTCCTTTAACTACATTAATTTTTGAGAAGTGACTATAAGTTTTTAACAAATGCTTTAAATGCACTTTAACAGTTTTGAGTATTTGCTATACTAAGGCATTTATTCTTCCAAGAAACGTTCTATATTATAAATGATTATAAAGCAACACTTTGATTCTAATTACAAATCAAAGATGCTAAAAGTTGTGATAATGAAACATGTTTGACCGTTGTTTTTGAAACTTGAATTTTTGAAGATATGTTAAATTCCTACAAAACTCTATGATTTGGACCTCAAAAATAATTTGATCAAAAGTAAACTGACAGCAGAGAGGACAAAACTGTTTTCTGGAAAAACAACAACAACAAAAGAATCAGTGATCAGTAGACTCTTATTTTTCTTGTTAAAGATTTAGGATATAGATAACTATGTACATGTTAAAATTAATATCGTAATTCTATTCCATGCTAGAAATGTGTTAGTAAAATATTTATGTTTAAAGTCATAAAACAGGATGAATTTAAACAGTATTTTAACTTTGGGTTATCTTTGTGCAGTCTGATGGTAAAGCAGACTTTCATTTTTCTACAAGAAAGCCGATTATGGATGATGGATAATGCACACTCCGATAGGAAGTGCGCGGAATGACTAAATCAATCTGCATGTGAGAGGGGGCAGGGAGGCTGCCTTCTTATCTCAGGTTTTGTGGCACTAAACAGGTCCCTTGACCTGCCCCCTCCACTCCCCCAACAGCATTTTCCTTTATTCTAACAGGGGAATGACTTCTCTGACACTTGTATATGTAAAACACTCATCTTTATTCCGGTCACACAGTAAACAGGTCACAGATGACTGGTTTGGTTTCTGTCAGTAACTGTAGACACCATTTCTATTGTGCTTACTATGTGCCATCCACATCCGAATATGGTGTGTGTGTGTGTGTGTGTGTGTGTGTGTGGTGCGTGTGTGTGTGAACGCAAGCATGTGTGTGCACACCATGGTTTCCAACCTCATCACTTATGTGTCCACTTTACCAGAAATGACATAGAGTATGTAACTGTCAAACTCATGGACTCTAAACATGGTCGCTGGGATGTGAGCCCAGGCACTCTGGTGGTAGGCTCCCACACTTAATCACATTTAATCACATAGCTGTTGTGTTGGTATGTGGACAAAGACACAACATGTGAATCAGGAAGCTAATATGAAGCAAAAGAGATTTTTTAAAATTTAGGTTTTAAATAGAGTTTTTTCACAGCAAACGTTGCTGCTCCACATTCCAAGACAAGCTCTCCAGGAACCAGCAGGTTTTCTTCTTTAATTCTCCAGCCAGCCAAGAGGTGGTGCTAAATAAATGTGCTAAGAGAATTATGAAGCAAATCCCAAATGGTGTTATTTCACTGCTCCCCATGATTTTCAAACAAACCTATGAGAATTCACACATCCACAGAAATTTAAATATAAATTAGAGACGTCACAATTATGTCTCCTCAGTATTTGCTGATTGAAATTTTATTGGCATACCTTTTTCATTTATACTCCATCTTAAAAATTTCAATAGTTATAATGATTATGTGCTATTAAAGTAGCAGTTAATATATTGTATTTCCTAGAAATAGATGTCTGTAAGCTCTTTAATGAACATCTACATATCCATCAATCAAACTCGGCTGGTCACTCCCCTCTGCAAAGGGCCTGTTAATAAATGTTTATTTAACTGATCTGAGTGGAATTGAATGTTTCTGAACTTCATTTGGGCTGGAACTGGCAAGAAGTTCCAGGCACTTTCTTTCCAGAACATGGCTTTTCTGTTCCAATAAATCCAACGACATGGAAAATCCCCTGCTTCTGGTGTTTGAGATTCAACTACAGGGATTAGAATCAAAACAGTGCTTGTTGAAACTGTGCGAGACAGAAGAGTGGTATTCCTGGCCATAGGTCTCCACTTTCCAGCCTGAGCGTTGACGACAGTGAAGCTGCTGGCGCAGGCTGGACAGGAACCCGCGGCCCTTCTAACAGGCTGCAGAAGCAGCAAACATCTCAGCTGCGCAGTCCTCAGGAGTGTTTGGCTTAGGGACAAAGAGCAAGCTCTTGTTTAGAATTGAGTGCCCCCTCACCCCCCGGCACCTCTCAGACCCTGCCATGTCTGTCTCCATCCCTATCTCCGGACCCCAGGAACACCAGACTGCTATCAATCTTGAACTTGTAGGTCCTTCCTCTGATCTGAGATGGGAACTGCTGCAGCGACAAAGGAGTCACTAGCGCCACCTGCAGGAGGCCTCCCTCCTGGTCCCGGGTGGCGGTCTGCTGGGACGCCACCTCCAGGCACTCTCACTTTTATTTCTCCACCTTCTTTGAATTATCTTTTCTTTACTAACTTGGGATAGGTAAAACCTTCAGTGACTTCTCTCACAGCAGCAGAATTCTGGGCAAAACTGTCTGCTTTAGAGGTCACCAGCCTTCCCCAGGGGGGGGAAAAAACTGTCTGTTTGGGTGAGGGCTCCCACTGAGGGCTCACAATCCGTAAATACTGTCTCTGGGACAGCTCACCTACCCCTCCTAGTGTCTCCTAGGAGTGCGCAGTCAACTTGGCTAGCTCTGAATTCAAACTTTCTGCTGATAGCTCTGTATAGCAAGGACATCTTCTGCCCATTTCGCCAAGAAGATTCTTCTCTCCTGCAGGGAACACTGGCCTGCCTTTAAAATCTGCTGCATTTCACAGATACCCTACAATGCTATGAGGCTTTATGGACTGTTCACATATTTATCTAATACTTGCATGAAATCCCTGCATATGCCCTGGGTTGCTTTGCTGAAACTGTGCCAGAGTAATTTTCAGGAACTCCTTAGACAATGATATTCATGTGAACGAATTTCAAGGAAAGGAAAAATCCCACAGTTGAGACGGCGTTTAAGCCATGCTCAAACCTGGACAATACTTTTCATGAGATGAGCAATCACTTATTTATGGACCAGCGAGATGGTTCGGTGGGTCAAGGCTCAGGAGAACAACTAGGGATGTATTCACTTCAACTAAACTGCAAAGCCAGTTTACATGAAGCAATCCAAAATGTGTCTCAGAAATGAGGCAGCCTGCTGTCCCACTAGACATCATGCTAATAAATAATTCTTAGTGTGTAATTTAGAGGGCGACTGTTGTTCATTGTCATTTCAATTAAGTCAATGGATTCTATTATTTCCATTAGTTAACCCACATTTATTTTATAACCATGTTGATTTATTCATGTTCTAACTGCATCAGTCATTGGCAGATCAGCAAATCTGAAGAAAGAAGACAGGTTCAGCAGTCTTCCTAAGTCGACTACGATTGATGTACTATTTGGAATTGTAGGGTGGGAGCAACATCCTGCGCACTACGGCACTGGCTTCATAAACAGCCAAACATTAAAGCCCCTAATGAGCACAGAAGATACCATATGGTAAGTTCAGGATTTATTTGTTTGTTTTTTAAAACAGGATCTCCCTGTAGCTCCAGATGGCCTGGAACTGACTATGTAGACCAGGCTAGCCTCAATCTCACCAAAATCAGTCTGCCTCTGTACTGGGATTAAAGATATATACCATCGCACAATCTTTATTAGTAGAAAAATCCTCTGACTCAGGTAAAAGCTTAGCAATCTATTGAGGGTAGATTTAAATTTTTAAGGACCTAGAGGTATTCTGACCAAACAGAAGCTCCTCCTCAAACTTTTAGAGGAGGAATCAGGTATTATGAATTTCTAGAACAGTCCCAAAGAGGTGTCCTCCAAGTAAAAATAATGGTCCTGAGCACAACAGACAAAGGGACACAAATGACTCTGAAATGCCGACAGCACTGTGTTCATGACACACCACTAGATTTTTGATGCTTAAACTTTTCGATGGTGTTATTTTCCTGAAATGGTCTAAAGTTATAGGAGCTGTTTTACTCCAGCTTCATTCGCTGTTTTTAAATATAAAAACACTGTAAAAATATAGGTCTCTCTGTGCTGTGTGTGCGGTGGGGCATTGGAGTGACTCAGTCTACCCACAACATCTCTTCTCCCAGTTAGTGGTTTAATCTGAACACAAGGCTGCCTACTCAGAGCACAGCTTTGTGAGTACTGCAAGTCTATAATTGCAAACAGACATGGGGTATTGCCTCCTCATGTGAGACGCTCTCTCCCTGGTGTAGAACCTTCTCTCTTCCTCTAATATGCTGAGAAGATGCCTGGCCCTGAATAATCCCTGGAAGCAAAGTATTTTATCATCCAAGAGCAGCTGTGTGAACATTGGAGATGGTTCAACATAGGGAGAGGAAGAAACCCACTCGGAACTGCCTCTGAGAGAATCCACCGAGGGACAAGCGATGCTCTCAACCACAGTTTGGGCCTATGGAATTTTCATGGGCCAATGGCTGATGAACCAGACCATGGGATGCTATGTTAGAGACAGGGCGAGAGATGGAGTGAGGATGAATCCTAGCCTGCAGGCCATGATGAAAAAGCAACTGCACCATGGCTTACACTGAGCAGCATAGGACGAGTGCTAATTCAACTCGGACCTGTCTTTGAAGGTCTGGACCTGTCTGTGACCTGTCTAGAAGTCAGCAGGAAAGCTGCTCTGCACGCAGCTGGTCTGCTGGAGAGATACGGACTAGGATGGGGAGTGGATGGCTCGCTGATGGAACTGGTCATAGGGCCGGGGGCACAACGATGATGTCCTCCAGCATAACAGGTTAGGCCAAACTGAGGGTGAGTGCCACGAGATCCAGTTCCTGCAGAACTATTTCCAGTCCAGATGCTGACAGGTGAAGGTTCTGTCTGGTCTGAAGTGGAGCCCAGGACAGCAGACTGTTGAGTCCTGTCTCTTTTGTGATAGGTTATTGTGATGTTTAGTGGTCACTGTAAAGGTGATTGGAGTTGGGATCACCACAGAACACATCTGAACATGACTATGAGAGTTTTCTCAAGGGTTTACCTGAGAAGGAAAACTCTCATTGAATATGGGGGCACCAATCCGTGAGCTAGGATCTTGAACTGAGTACAAAGAAGAAAGTGATCTGAACATGGGCATTCGTCTCTCTGCTTCCTGATTATGGATGTAATATGACGAACTGCTGATGCGATGCCTTCTCCACCAACCATGATGAACTATTCCCTCAAACTGTGAACCAAAAACAAGCCCTTTCTTCCTTAAGACACTTTTGTCAGGTATTTTGTCATAGCAATGAGAAAAGTAACCGGTACAGTTGCTGATGGTTTTCTGCCTATTCCCTGCCTCTTGCGTTCTTCTTGTGTTGATGTGTTGTGCTGCAAGAAGCTTCTAGCCCTAAATTGCTATGGTCTGACAGATCGTGTGAACCAACCATGCTAGAACTGTTCAAGCCTGTGAACAAGCATTGGTCAGGTCTTCTGAGCACCATCGCTAAGTTTGCCATGGAAAACCATCTCAGCTTCATCTACTTGGCTGACAGTAGAACTTTGTGATCCTCCCTTGAACTCTGGTAGCAATTTACACAATTTACTAGCAGGGCCAAGGGTTATGGAATTCCATTGAATACAACAGTACAAATGTTTCTGACTTCCTTTAGACTCCTGGGTTGAAGGCCTGCCTGACAGAGTCATTTGGGTTTACTGCTGCAATTTCTTTCAGATGTTGAAATCTTATTATCAGCTCTAAGATTCCCCTGCAGCCCTGGCTTTTCAGTAGTGTAGGGGAATTTTCTATGTGAACACACACAAAAAAACTTCTAAGTACATTAGATATTCTCGGAGCAAAGAGATGTCACGATGAGCAAATATAAAAATGATGTATGTTCGAAGTACTTTTAACTAATAAAAGAAAATAAATATTTACTTAATATCACCTTCTATCAGGGTTCGATTTCTTTCGTTTTGCTTTTTCTCTACAGATTCTGACCACTTCCTGTGATGACGGCCCCAGTACTGTCACGGGGCTCCAATCTTGCTTCGATCCACTCACTCTTGTATTCGCCTATGCAGAACAACTTACGTGCTTGAATCTGGAGTCAAACATGGCCCGACTGGAGCTGGCCCTGCAGGTCAGGTGCCTCATGATGTGCTTGCTGGCTTCAGTCTTCCCTGATCCTCTCTCTCCACTGTGATAAATTGAGGGAAACACAAGTTCACTGGCTTGGAAAAGGCAAAATATAAATAAATAAATAAATAAATAATAACCAGAGGTAGATCATTGTCAGACTCAGAGACAGCAAGAGATGATCATAACACCCCTTCCTGAGTTGACTTCAATTTGCTCAGTCTGTTATAATCACTGAGTCAGCACATGCCCTGTCGTGTATGTACTAGTGTGTTAGTGTCAGGACTACAGATGAATACCACACATCTGTCCTGAAACGGCTGTTCAGGCACAGAGCCATGTGACCAGCGAGCACAGCAGGAAGCACAGTAGGCTGACAGGGAAGGTGCAGAGGACTTGACCTCAGTGTTGTAAATATGAGCCATGGAGGGATTCCGGGATGAAAGGAGGCCATAGCAGGAAGGGCACATGTCTGTCCTGGAGCCACGCAGCACTGGTCAGGGGAAGTCTTCAAGTCCTCCTGAGAGTCCTAGCAAAGACCCCACATTTATGTGGGTTGCTCCCAATCTTCTTGTGAACTACTCTCTCTGGGAAGAGAGCCTTGGTCAGGCAGTTACACATACTGATGCAAGAAGGTCTTGAGACAAGGATAGTACTCCTGGCCCTTGGCAGACTCCAAAATAAACCTTTCTTGGTGCCTTTGGTCCTAAGTGTGAGTGCTGTATGCTTTTCTTTAATCTAGAATGGCCTCATCACCAGCAACAAAAAATCCCAGTGCTATCTTGCAGGCACACTTCTTTCATTTATTCATCTAATTTTCACCAGCAGTAGCTGTTATTACCCTGATACCAGATGACAGTGAGTGAACACAGTATTCTGGTGTGAAAATTATAAAGGGCTCGGAGGTTCGATAAAGTAGTTTATGGATCTAGGGAGATCACTCAGCAACAGTCTTTATCTGATAGTCATTACAAAACAAAACAAAAGAACTGTTTTACAAGTATTTCCCAGCTTCCTTGGAATACATATTGTATTTAATTAAGTAATTAAAGAAAACTGTTGGCATTTGAATTATTTAAATAGCAACCTGCTGATGAATGCCTGTCTCATTTCAGTTATCCTTACTCATGTGAACACTGAGAAACAAAATCATCTACTTTACAATGTGATCTTAAAATAGCTTGTAAATAAACTACGATGTTTCTGATCTGCTACTAATTTATAGGATGTCTCTTTCAGGAATATTTTACTTCCGATGACCAAATTCTGAATGACCCCTTGTCTATGCCACTTCTGGGACACAAAAGCAGCTCAGTAAGTAAATGGGAAAGCTTGGTTGGACTCTCCAGGGCCAACTTGAATGCAGATGAGATTACAGTAGAGGAAGGCATCTCCCAGTCATGCCAAACCAGGAGGGTCAAAATCTTATCACACTGAAGAATAATCATGCCACAGGTTAGTTCTATCATCTCAGACCAGGCCTTTGGTTTGTTTTGCTTATGAGGATTTCTGAATCTGTGGTAACCCTAAGATGAAGAAATGTGATTTTTCTTTCTAAACTATTCTTTTTTCAAAACAAGTGGCTGATATGTGCATTAGTAAATCTTAGAATACATTCAGAAGGAACATTAGTACATAATATTAAAGAAGAATTCTACAGGGGAAAAAAACATTCAGTGAGCAAAAGTTTGTAGAAATCAGCCCGAAAATGGACTGGCAACATGGTTCAGTGGGCAAAGTGCTTGCTTCCAAGCCTGATGGCCTGAGTTCAATAGTTCAATCTCTAGAACCCACATGATCAAAGGCAAAAAATGACTCTCAAAAGGTGGCAAGTTGGCCTCTATCCTCCACAAGGGTGCATGCAAATAAACTTTTTGTATTTTTTTTAAGGGACAGGCTGAACAAATAGAGGCAGGATTGGCCATGGTAGGTGCTTGGGGGCACTGTTGGCTCCCCCAGGGCAGATCCCCAGAGAACAGCCACACGGGCTCCTCGCTTACCTCCCTTTCAGAGCAGAGTTAGGGACCAATGTTTTCCAGAACTCATGTCCCATCACTGGAGAGTCTGCTTTCGAGGGGAGTGTCTCAGTGAGGATTTTGTTAAGTTCATGGATTTGTGTCAGGCATTTTAAAGAAGATTGGGTAGGGAGGGCTCTTGCTTTCTCTGTGGGTCACAAGAGGCTGGGATGTAAACCCTCAGACCCTTCAGAGCACGAAACATGGCCACCTTCCCTTTCAGTCTCCATGGAACTTTTAAAAACTCTCATTTTATTTGAGACATGTCTCATATGTAGAGTAGGTTGACCTTAAACTCATGACGATCCTCCTCCCTCAGCCTCGCCAATGCTTGGATTATAGATGCATGCCACCAAGCTTGGCTCCTGTATGGGATTTCATAAAGTAAAAGCAGGTATGCAAATGCTGATTTAGAATTGTAGTAAACACTTGGGTTCTAGCCCTGCAGTGTTTCCATTGCATTTGAACTTGTATCCTGGCCTGCTTTATATCCTTGTTCAATTTCCAGCAAAGCACACATGAGCAGGAAGGCAAAGTCAGGGGTCTTCGCAGACAGGACTCTGGCAGGAGCGTGGCCAAATGGAAAATGTAGACCTTACTTTTTATTACATTTAATTAATCAATTACTTTATTACTTTATTGTGTGTGTGTGCGCGTGGGCATAGGTGTGGGTGCCCATGCCACAGCACATGCATACAGGTCAGAGGATAACCTGCAGGAACTGCTTCTCGCTTTCTACCATGTTCAGGACCTGGACTCAGGTCCTCAGGTTGAGTGGAAAAAGCCTTTACCCACTGAACATCTCACTGGCCCAAATTTCATTTATTTATTTGTAGCAATGTGGAAATCTATTACAAAAGGTTTTAGCATAGATTTAAGTAGTAACACTACGAGAGAGAAACATCTTAGAAAATGACAGCTCAGCCCACCTTATAGGGGCACAGACTTTTCTAACAGGGTGCCTCCCAAATCTCATCTTAATCCTTAATTATTTCTTGAATTCTCTGCCAACACACACTCACACTTTACCCCTCCTTCTGTGTCCTTCCGCTCACACTTCTTAAAAATTTTTTGCTACAATGTAAATTGTCTTTCTGTGTTTTGCAAATTATCGGTTACCTTTCAAATAAAAACCACCTATGGAGAACGATTTGGTAAAAGGAGAGCAAAGGGAATGTTACAAACGGCGGGAAAACATTCTTCTGCTGAAGGGACAAAGCTGTATTTCAGATATCACCACACTCTTGAGTCGTGGCTGAGGCACACTGGTGTAAAGAGCTTTGTCACATTTGTTTCTTGAATTTGAAAGCAGATTTGCTATGGCCTTAAGTTTAAAATATTCAAAATGAAGTGGGTTTCAGGCTGTCAGTTACCCTTGATTCTGCTCCACCAGGGGCTGCTTTAAGAGGAAGGAAGTCGGCCCTTTGTAACAAGACCAATAACCTTTTGGAAAGATGGACTTTGAAGGAGGTGAGTGAGGAAGGACTGCATCCCAGCCCTGGGGATCTGTAAGTGGGAACTGGGGGCCTCACCTGAGGATGAAGCTCTGTGGCCTGCGCTCCTGGAACAGCCTGTGGAAGGCCCGCTCTGCACAGGAGAAGAGGTGGGGGGGCAACGAGGGGCTCCGCTGGCCTGTGGGGCTCAGATAGAGCTGTGATACCTAGGCAAGCAGACAAAAGACAACAGGATGGTGAAACTGGGACCCTTCCTTAGCCCGAGACCCGTCTATCTACCTGTATAGAATTCAGGTGAAGAAAGCTCTAAACTGAAGCCTGTTAGGTCTACAGAACACTTGTACAATCCTAACTCTCTTAGCACAATTCCATTAGGCTGAGAGGCAAACCAGAAGATTAGATTTATTCTTTGTTTCTTGGTTCACACATATTAAATTATTCTCTTATCTTAAATAACAATCACTCTCAGAATTCCAGTGAAATAATAAACCACCATTGAATAAGACTAAACTGTAGCCATTCAGTTTCTCTCTGAAGTGGTTAGGGTGGACATGCTAAGATTGCAGGGATTCTAAGAATCACATAGAAACTGGTATACCCATTTCTCAGAGATACAACAATGTAAGTACCCTAATTTCACTGAATCTGTAACCTATGATCACCACCAGGATTTGTTGCTAGTATTGTTAATTCTCTAGTTCCTGAATTTTACAAGGTGACTGTCTCGAATCTTTAAGGACAAATGGGTCAGGAGTCCAGAGGGGACTTTTCTGCTTTTAATTATTTCAACATTTAAAAAGAAATAATATGGCCACTAAATAATAGTGTTATGTAATTTGCAATACATAAAACAACCGAGAACTGCTACGATAGGTTAAATTTTGCAGGACACATTTCTGTTCTTATTTAAATCTTTTTTATTTTTTGAGAATTTCATACATATCGGTGCCCCCTCCAACTCCTCACATGTCCCCCATTCTTTCTCAGTTCCTTCCCTCTTCTTTGATTATTATCATTTCTTTATAAAATTTATTTACAAAATAATCAATTATTTATATGTTATTTATAAATATTCATATATGCATGTATGTCTATAATGCACTAAGTTCATTTAGTGGTGCTCCTGTGTACTTGCCAACTGGGGATTAGATGACCTCTCAGGGAACTAGCCCCTGAGGAAAACTGATTTTCCTTCCTTCAGATTCATTGCTTGCCTGTAGCTCTTCATCTTGAGGTGGGATTTCCCCATCCACAGTAGTATGTCAATTGTTTTTGTCGTTATACAGATCTATCATACTGTGGAGATTTCAGGGATACAGGTCTCTATTATGTCTATAATGCATTATCTAGCTACAGCCTTTCTCTTCCTCTGGTGCTTTCAATCTTTCTGTCCTCTTCTCTGCTATGGTCCTTGATGCTTAAGCATAGGCATCACGTTGGTGGTTGTAATATGATTTTACTTTTCTAGTGGTGACAAAACAGTTTTAAAAGCAAAATGTTTGTCAGTGAGGATCTCACTGACATCATAAGCCAAGCCAGAGAAGAGACCTTAGAACATGAATGGTTTCCAGTGCCCATTCATGTATCTTATTCTGTTTCTATGAACCAATATGGAGTTGGCTGAGTTTTGCTGGACATTAGACATGATTGGGAATCACTGTAGTGATGACTGCTCATGATAAGACCCACGACCTCCTTAGCTCTCCTGTCCTGTAAAACCCTTCTTCTCCACGAAGCCTTGGAGTGGGAATGCAGAAGTTCTGCTCCTGGCAGCTTCTGTGCAGAGATGATTGTTTTGTAAAATTATGTGGAAATAATAACAGGACAGTGACATGTTCAGTTTGGGTGTTTTGTGTGTATGATAATAGACACAAAATCGATGTCTGCTTTTGTGCATCCAGAGGGCTGTAAGACCACTTTAAGTGTTTCTTCACATGAGTAGCCGACAGTAAATTGTAAAGCTCTCAAATTGCTGGAGAAGACACTGAGTCAACACTGAATCAAGATCCTGCATCAACCTCACACCAACAATTTTGTGAGAAGCTGCTTATATAGACAGAAAGGTACAAACTCCAAGATTCTGCATAATCAGTGTGAATTCCAAAATGCCAGGCACTTGTAGATTTGATTCTGGTCTTTTAAAGTAGGTTAGTTTTCTGTAGGCTTCATCAAGGAGAGCTTCTCCTCACATATTTTCAGTTTGTTTTTCTCTGCTTATGACAGTTGAAAATGATGAACGCAATGAATATGTGTCCCTGTGTACTAAACAGCCATTAAATACTTGATATATTAAAACAAAACGATTTGTATTTAAACTACATACATTATATAAATTATAGTTCATAATCACAGATATCTATGTTCTAAGTTCCAATGAACTATTCTTGCAATCATTATAATATATCACTTAACCTTGTTCCTCGATAAAGGCCTAATGTTTCTCTCTTCTCCTCTAGTAACATGAATTTCTTTAAAAAACTGAACGTACAACACATTATTTAGAGTCATAAACTTATCACTTGGCTTGAAACATTAAAGCCAAGTAAAGCACACATATCAGGTTTCTTCCATTAGAGTGAATCAGTTAATGCCATTGTTATGTAACTTTGCCTTATACTTATAATTGACCTCTTTATATCCAAAGATGCCTTTAAATAGGAGTTAATTTGGTGTATCTATTTTTCATTCAATTATTCGAAAACTGACTCCACTATAAATTTCTTATAAACTCTAGATTCAATTGTGACCCATAAATATAAGCGAGAATAATGTATTATTAATTTTAAATAGCATGATGTATGCTTTCTCCATTTTCATCTCCCCCAGAAGATAAATATAGAATTAAATAGTAATGAACATTAAATCACAAGCTCAGGTTTTAAAGGCAAACGATTTTCTTATTTTCTGATGCCAATACAACAAAAATAGATTTTCCCAGCGTTAACTCACTGTTATGATGAAGGAACTGGTATCCCATTCATTATTTTATCATGAACACCTGCACAATCTATACAAAATGAGAATTAGGCATCTAATTTAGACCTCAGAGAATCCCCTTCACAGCTAGGATCTAAGGAACAAGATCTCAGGAGGACCGTAGTACACAGAGTCCACTTGACTTTCTGTGTGACCTTTCCTCAGTGTATGTGGCTGTTTTTATGAGTAGAGCTCATTGACTTTGCAAGTGTCTAGAAAGCTAAGCAGGGATCAGAGCAGGCTGTGTGCTAATGGAAACAGTCAGAATCAGGGGCAGTGCTCAGTAACAGAGGAAAGGCTTGAGGCAATCATCGTAACTTCCCAGCTGAAACTTGTGTGGGGAAACAGCACATGGATAGGAACCAGTAGAAATTCAACAAGCCCTTGCTTGGTAAAGATGTGTGCCTACAGCTTATATGCCCTTACCAGCCCCCAGGAGAAAAAAAAATCAATGTTTTTTTTTTGGTAAAAGACTTAAAGCATCTTTCCTTTATGCGTTACTACAATAGATACAGAAATATTAGTTATGACTCAACGGCAAAGGGACAGAAATAGCCCCAGTCTTTCTCCAACACCATTCAATAGCTGCCTGTTGATTAACTCCAGTCCGTACATGGAGCTTACGGAATGGTTAATGGCTCATTCCCCTGTTTATCAGGCTTCCATGGACTCTCAGATGCTGAGGCAAGGTTAGGTGGGACAAGAACAGAGCAGTATGTAATAGAACTTGGCAAGAAGTGTGCCTGTGGGTAATGAGTGGCCCTCTATTCTCAAGGGTCACATCTGTGGGAGTTATCTGATCCCTGGTGGGCTTAGAAATCATGATTTCTATCCTACCGTCTCTGCCTTACGGGATCAGGAATGTGTGCTTCCTTCCTGTCTCCCCTTTGCCAGGCACTTGCTGATTAGGAACTTTGTTTTACAACTGAAGCGACTGTGCACATACAAAAAGAGCGCTACTTAAGTTACTGTGAAGCAGTACTATTTAAAATCATTCACTTGGCTAGAATGCCTTACCACCAGCAATAAATCTATTACATTAGAAAGTCCTATCTTAAACCTCACCCACCCATGGCTCAGGGATCCTCGTGGAAGAGGGGGTGGAAAGATTGTAAGAGCCAAGACTGGTTCATGATCATGAGGAAATAGAGTCTTCCAGACCTGTGGGAACCTGCTCATATGAATCTGCGTCAGTGGTGACAGCATGGACAAGACCCATGAAATCGCAAGCAGATAAAAACACAGCATAGAACTGGGGAAATGGGTAGCAGACCCCAACCTTAGCCAAGAAACTACTGGTAGCTGATTACTGCTGAGTGAGGGAGAGCTGATCTTCTTTAAGAGAGAGACTCTAGACAGGCTGACTAGACCCCAGCAGATGAACTTGCACTGAGGAACATCTGGGTAGACAAACTTCACTCGACAGGCCTTAACATATATGACAGGATGCATGAAGTACTGTGATGGGAATATGGGAGATGCAGGTAGGCAGGGTGTATAAAGATGATTGGGATATTTTGTATGCAATGCACAACAATTTAATAAAAAGTATAAAATGAAAAAGAAAGTCTTCTGATAACACTGCCAGACTTGGGAACTTGCACAGTACACGTCCTGTCTCCCGTCACCACTGCTCTAATCTAAAAGAACTTCAGAAAGAAGTCCAGTGTTCAAGTACGGGCTTTAGGCTGCTCCTTTCTGAGTTAGTGCAGAATGTGTGGAAATATTGTTACATATTATATAATTTTCGTCTTTTGAGTACCATCATAGAACAGTTATACACTTTAAGGACTAAAGATACTTTTGATAAAATAATTCTGACTTCCAAAGCTGCCATAGAACACGTTTTTTAAAAACCACACTACTATTTAAGTGAGAAAAATATTGAGACATACAATTTTTAAGTATTTTTCTTTTATTTTTATGTCACCCAATGAAAAACTGTATGACTAATGTCTCTTTGAATTATTAAATTATGGCATTTAAAAGTCATACTTACCATAGTAGAATAAATTGGGAGTTCTTTGAATGGGTTAACAAGCAAAAGAATGTCCCCAATGAAAGTCTGCCAAAAAAGGTGTAAAAAATCCATGAACAACACAAACAGAATCAATTAAATTAAAATTATATAATTTAGAAATTATTATGTAAAATATTATGAATCAATAAAAATCATACTTTAATACCTTAACATTGTTTCAAATATTTTTAATTTAAGAACTAGAAAATTCACATTTAAATTAAATGAAACTGTTAGGCTTTCTTTCAAAGACATGATCAGGGAAATGATTAGATTATAAGAATTTCCTTGAAAGGGAATTTGAGTGCATCAGACTGGGCAAACAATACAGAATATGAGATAATGCTCCTCCCAATAGTCATAGACTATCGGTTATAAAACCCAGTGCTAGACAGGTGTTGTGGTACATGCCTTTTATTCTAACTCACAAGAGGCAGAGGCAAGTGGATCTCTGAGGCCAGCCTGTTCTATACAGTCAATTTGAGGACAGCCAGTGCTACATAGTAAGACCTTGACTCAACAGAGTAAAGAAACAAAACACTCCAGTGTTGGGAAAGGGAAACCCTCCTTCAAGTTGTTGGTCATAAGGGTCCAAGAGACTCCCTAAAGAATATAAGCTATTGTTATTGCCCTTGGTTGCCTCTCAGAACTTGAAGCTAGGACCCTATTGCTGCAGACATCACACACTTCAGATACAGAACTTGAAAGATTTGAGCTATAACTGACAGGAGCTGAGAACCAGCTGTCAATCAAAAGGTGCTATGCAAGCTGCCAAGGGAGAATCAGTAGTTCTACTTAGCTGTAAAGCCTGCAAATCATGACAATGATTTGCCCAGAAATATATCCACTACAGTGAAATAGTAGTACTCGCATCATGGGGATAGCTAACAGCTGTGTACTTGGACCTAGAGTCACCCAGCAGTACAGAATTCATGCCTGGTATTGTAAAACCTAGCCAACTATCCATGGCTGAAGAGCTCATACTCCCAAGAAGGGAACCTACTTCTGCCATTTTCTTAAATCAGTATAATTTCTAAGTATATTGTAAAAACTTGCTATTTTACCCACAGATAAGTGGAGCTCTCGCCCCTCACCAAGAAGGCTTCTTTTTGGCAGCAGGTGGAGGCTACTAGAGATTCACAACTGTGAAAACGCAGAGCATAAATGGCAGAGGGAATCTCAGCCCCAACTGATACATCTACAACACAACCCTTACATCAGAGAAGCAGGAGTAGAAGATTTTAAGAGCCTGAGGGCCAGAATACAAGTTGTGAGGAAGTAGTGTCTTCTAGACATGACTAGGATGTTAAGTCCATCAAATCTGAACAATGCTCTTATTCTGCACAGTTCCTGGCAAGCTCACACCTCATCACCTGCAAGCTCTTTTCTGTTTGAAGGTTTGGGAACTTCCCGTTGCTACAGATCTGTGGAAACTCCCCACCCTAATGTCTACATGAATCTATACATTCAGTGCTTAAGCAAGGCACAGCTGGTATAGAAGGACCATGTGACAAAACAAACACAGAAAAGAGAGACCTTGTCAAACAACCAAGTTAGCTGAAATAGCCAAAGTATTTATAGCTCATCTCGGACTTAACTGTCATGGATAAATACATATTAACTTCTTTTTCTTGTGCTTAAAGATGGGTTCAGTGTAAGAGGTCTCCTGGGTTACTACGTGTATTCAGGGAAAATTCCTTATGCCACGTGCACAGCAGTGAACCAAACAGGAATTCCCTGTCTATGAACCTGTAATTCTGCATGGATTTTATAATTCTACTCTGGGCATGCATATACCTGAGTTCATGGTGAGCATGTGTGCACATTTGTGTGTACATAGTAGGTGAGACAGACAATAGACTCTAAATAAGGGAAACACATTGTACTGGATGGTGAAGAGTTTGTGGAAAAAAAAAAAAAACAGAAAAGGTGAGGGAGAGAAAGCACATGGCACAACTGGAAACAAGCCCATTTCCAGTCTGTCTCTCTACTTCCTGTGACTGCCAAATAGCCCTGAAAGTGAGGGCATTGGCATGCTGACCTGAGATGAGCAAAGGGGTGCTGTACACACAGACACACCCTTCCAGGGCTTCAAGCGATCAGCATGGTTGGAGGAGATACCCCAGTAGCACAGCAGAGGCACTGAAAGTCAGAAACCTGCGTGACAAGAAAAGGATCCGAAGCCCATGTGGATTCCTTTGGACTCTGGCCACACCCTGAATGAGCCTGAAGTCCCTTATGCAGAGCTGATACTATGCAGGATTTGTTCTAATGGGTCGTACTGTGTTTTGTGCTGAGAACAGACAGAAGGAGGTGAAGGAGAGTGTAAATTGCGGGAATTGGAGTAGAACTCAAGAATGGCTGGTAGAAGTACAGGTTGCATCCTATGTACTTCTTGAAAGAGGATTGATGGGTTTTCCAGGAATATTAGAAGTGGACTAGGAGTCTGGTAGCCTTAACAGAGTCTAGTA
Organism: Eospalax fontanierii; assembly: GCA_035773235.1. NCBI lineage: Eukaryota > Metazoa > Chordata > Mammalia > Rodentia > Spalacidae > Eospalax > Eospalax fontanierii. The sequence goes on from CM069524.1 coordinate 44,195,873, forward strand.
GCAGAGGCTGGGCATGCCTGCCTGTCCAGAGGATGAGGTAGGAGGATCCCAAGTATGGTGGTTTGAATGAGACTGTCCCCCACAGGCTCCAACTATTTGGACATTTGGTCCCCAGCACATGGTGCTGTTTGGGGAGGTTCAAGGAACCTTTAGGAGCTATGACTATGCTGGAAGAAGCATGTCACTGGGGACAGGTTTGAGAATATATAGCTTTCCCATTTCCAGTCTGGTTATCTCTGCTTCCTGTGCCTGCTTGAAGATGTGGGCACTCAGATTTCTGCTCCAGCTGTGTCCTGGAAGCTACCTCCCCATCATGGAGGACTCTTAACACTCTGGAACTATAAATTTTACCTTCTACAATTTGTTTTTGTCATTGTATTTTATCATAGCAACAGAAAAGTAACTAATACAGAAGTTGGTACCCGAGACTGAGCTGTTGTGAAGAATCTGACCATCTAGGTTTTCAGAGGAATGTGGAAAACTTTGGAAATTTGAACTACAAAAGCATTTGAATGCTGTAGGTAGAGCTTAACAGGCCATTTTCATTGGAGCCTGGAAGAACGTGGTGGTGAGAACACTGTAGTTTGGGGAAGTGGGGGTACTTAAGCATGACTGGGATATTATGACAAAATCTCTGGCTACAATGTGCTGACATCCAAGAGCTTACCTGAGGCTAAGTTGAAAAGGAATGGACTAATTTCTTTGGTGGATGAAATTTAAAGACAGCCTGACATTGAATTAGTGGCATGGTTATTAACAGTGAATTTTATGCAGCTCTACAGGGAAAATGAGCAAATGGGGCAGAAAGAAATGCAGAATGTGCAGTTTGGAAAAAAAATGTAACTAATACACAATATGAAGTTGCCATGGAATTAGTGTTTCTGGCCTGTGGGGAAGACATGACTGTTTTAGCTTGAAGTAATCTGTGAAAGTTAATAGTATCAGGATAAGGCCCGTGCTGAAGGAACGTTCTCTTTGATAAGAAGATTAGAGCCATTAAGCAGAGCCCCCCACCTCCAGATTTTCACTCAAACAATGAAAAGCGTACCCTGAGGGCAAGACCCCATCCAGCTGAGGTTCCTTGTGAAAGGAAAATGCGTAAGGAGTTTTCTACTCCTAGAAAACTGCACTAGACCAAAGTTGTGAATGTGGATCAAACTACCAAAGGCCCAGCCCGAGCTGGCACCCAAACTTGGCAGTGTCATTTTATGATGCTGGCTCTACAGACATGAAAGATATTGGGCCCATCTAAAATGGCGCCTCGAGGAAGTGAAACTAAAGCAGAAGGCACCAAGAGATAAACGAGAATTCCCCGAAATGAGGAAGCTGCAACGAAACAGAAACCTACTGTGCTAATGAGTTGAAATGAAGAGATGCTTACAAGACTGGGGTGGGGGACACCCGTTCTTGCTCCATGGTTTCAGAAAGCTGTTGAGGCCAGGCAGCATTCAGCAGGGGAGTCCCTGAAGGTGGAAGATCCTAGGAAGCCAAGAGACCTTGAGAGGCCACTGCGTGAGACTGTAAAGGTGAAGCCTTGGTGGTAACAGAGACTCAAGATACTGGTCCTCAGAGCCATGAGACATTTGCCGAGGATTACCACATACAGGGAGCGGAAACAGCTCAGTGGAAATGCGTATTGCCTGGAGGATTGAACCATCCAAACCTTTTGGAAGGAAAGTCCCAGAAGTTGAATATGGATTTGTTGTTTGCCCTGCTGGTTTGAGGCCTTGCTTCAGTTTGGTTTATCCTCAGTATAGTGTGTCTACATTCCTCTCTTTTGGAATGAGAATGTGTATTCAGTTCCATGGTATGTTGTAAGTATGTAATTTACTTTTTGATTTTGCATGGGGCTACAGTTTATAGAATGCTTTGAATATCGGAACAGAATTAGGACTTTTGAACAATATTGAGACTGTGAAGGACAATGGGTATTTCTAAACCTATACTAAATACATTTTTAATTGTAATATGATCTTGAGCCCATGGAGGCCAGGGAATGGAACATGGTGGTTTGAATAAGAATGTCCCCCATGTACAGGATTTGTATCAGGCCCTGTATTTGTACAATTGGGCTCAAGTTTGTGGTGCTGTTTGGGGTGGGTCATGAAGCCTTGAGGAGGTGTGGCTATGCTGAAGGAAGCACATAACTGGTGGTAGGCTTTGAGAGTTCATAGCCATGCCCACTTCCAGTCTGTCTCTCTGCTTCCTGGGACAGCTGGAAGATATGAACACTCCACTTTATACTCCAGTGCCTCCTTCCAAGATGGACGTTTACCACGCTGAAACCATAAGCCCAATAAACTCTTCTATAAGTTGCCTTGGTCATGGTGCTTTATCATAGCAGCAGAAAAGTAACTAATGTACCATATTTAAGGCCAGCCTGGGCAATGTAACAAGACTTTGTCTCAAAATAAGTAAAAAGATGGGGAGGGATGTATCCCAGTGGTAGGGAGCTTATATAATGTAGCATGTGTAAGGCTCTAGTTTCAATCCTCAGTACCACAAAAAAGAGCAGAGGAATATAACTAACACTAACTTTCCTCTGTAGTGTGCCAGCCAGAGAAACAGGAAGAACAGAGCTACATTGGCCTGATGGGCTGGTATAGGGGAAGAGCAGGTAGGAAGAGGTCAAAGACCAAAAGCACTTATTATTAATTTGGAGCAACCACTAAACTAGTTTTTTTGAACTGTGAGGAAGTCATGGTTGTTTTTGTTTGAATTAATTATGGACTGATACTTTTGTAAAACATAATAAAAATTAATTTCTTGAATTATGAGAATAAAAACTGACACAGAGGCATAAAAATTCAAACCTTGAATTTCACTCATTCCATCAGATTTGAATTAAACTACAAACTACCCTAAGAAGGCAGGTTAGGTAGCACACAACTATAAATCCAGCTGAGGTAGAGGCAGGAGAACCAGGAGTTCAAGGCCCAGCCTCTGCTACATGGTGAGTTCAAGTCCAACCTGCGATACATGATTCCCTGGCTCAGAGAAACCAATAAAATGAATTGTCTAAAGGTGTTATTACCTTTGAAGACCTGTGATAAAATGTCCACATGCTGGGAAGTCTAGAGATGATACTGGAGACACACTTATTCAATCATAATGTTGAAATTACATACCAGTACTTCAGATGCGAGTTCAGATACCGTAACTTAGAGCAGTCCTTTCATATAATTAATCTTTAATATTTCAAGTATGGGGGCAAAGAGAGTTATATATCACCAGTAGCAAGTGCATAACTGAAATGACTTTTGGCATAGCAGGAGATGCTGTTTCTGATGATGCAGATGGAGAGAGAACCATAGTAGAGCAAGGTTATGCTGAATATCATCCACTGTGAGGAGGAGTGAGGCCCTGGGAATAGGTAGGAAGAACTTGACCTTCAAGGTTAGCAGTGCTGACCAGGCATTGTGTCTGCACGACCAGCCTGGCTCTATCCTCACCAAGTTCCCAGTCTGGATCTGGATCAGTATCTCCTTGTGACCGATAACACCAACAGGACCAGTTCCCACCATGACCCACACTCTGATGAGAGAGAGAGCCCAACGTGACATAGGAGGTTCAGGGGAGACACAGAGACAGAATCACTTTTGAGTGGGATTTTATAAAGCTCTGTATTTCAGAGAGTAGAAAGAGAATGTTGGAGGAGAGAAGAATATCAGAAAGTTCCTGATGCAGGGAGAAGCAGGGAGCACCCTGAGGGGAAGGCAGTGAAGCCCGCTTGTGTGTTAGAGATGCACAGCTTTCTCAGCTACAACGCCAGGCTCTGGGACAAAGGCTGTGCTTGGCCTGCCAGGAGAGGCTGCCGGAGCAATTTGGATGGGAGCTCTGTGATTATCCTGATGCTCTGTAAAGACTGTTCTTGTCCACTGTGAGATCAGTGGACTAAGTATCTTCAAATTTGGGGGCTGCTGGTACCAGGATGTGGTGGCCATCAGGGTATGGAACTAGGATGAATGAACCTTTAAGAGCCAAAGCCATTGGAGAAGCTTGAAGATCAGGATCAAAAACAATTCAGTCTTTCCATACTGTCGCCCTCTAGTACCAGCATGCAGAGTAAAACACTTTAACTGGGCCTGGTAGCACAGGCTTCTTGGTAGCCTCAAGCAGAAGGACTCAAAGATCAAGGATGTCAAGGCCTTGACACAGTCTTGGCCATTATCAAGATCCTGTCTCTAAATAGTCAACAGAGGGGAGTGGGATGTAGATCAACAGCACAGAACTTGACTAGCATGTGCAAGGCCCTGAATTCAGTTCTTGATTCTACAAAAACGAAACCAATTTTTAAAAAACAATTGAGAAATGATTACCATGCTGCAAAAAAAAAAAAAAAAAAAAAAAAAGGGCCCCAAATCTGGAATGAACATAAGAAGCACTTTACAAAAGTGCCAGGAAGACGGCAGAGACTAAAGTAATCAGGTCTCACCATGTACGCTAATGGCTCAGCTTCAATAATTTTGATACAAGTGTTTAATTTTAAATATATATTATGGTGGCAGGCAATTTATCAAAGCATTAAGAAGCTGCATCGCATCTTCATAGTCTAATCAGGACCTGACAATTATTACTTGTAGGGGAATCTCAGACTTCGCATTTACATGAAAATTACTTAATCAGTAGATTAGGACAAAATGGGTGTTATCAGGTACATGCATAATCAGAATCCCACAGGCATTTGGATTGAATTGTGCTGGGCTCAGTATGGAGCATAACAAAATCATCAAAATGTGCGTGTGTGTGTGTGTGTGTGTGTGTGTGTGTGTGTGGTGTATTTAAGAGAGAGAGATTTTGAGATTATAGATTGTCTAAATTGTTGCCAGCATTGTAATAAATAACAAATAAAACAAGGATAGAGTCACATTTTTTTTTTGGTGTTCTTTAAATAGGGTCTCCCTGTAGCCCCAGCTAGCCTGGAACTCACTATGTAGACCAGGCTGGCCGAGATTTACATATATCTACCTGTTTCTGTCTCCTGAGTGCTGGCATTAAAGGCATATGCCACCATACCCAGCTTCTAGAATCACTTTCAAACTTTTTTTTTTAAATATTTTTATTTTATGAGGGTTATACCTGCATCTACGTAAGTGCACCCATGTTGTGCAGTTTCCACAGAGGACAGAAGAGGGCATAGGATCTTTTGGGAATTGGAGTTACAGACAGCTATCAGCCACCATGTGGGACCTGGAATTCGAACCCAGGTTCTTCTGCAAGAACAGTTGAGTCATCTCTCCAGCCCTAGAACCACTTTTAATAAGTTCATCATCTGAGTGGTAATTTTGTATCCTATTATCATAAGTCTGTGCACACATACTTTCTTTCACACAGAAAACCTTCCTGATAACCTAGAGCAGACTCCCTCTCCGTGCAGCTCAAGAGGCTGCCCGCAGGCACAGTCCATGGATAGGCTGCCCACAGGCACAGTCAGTGGATCTTCTCAGTTGCCCTTTTCAAACTTGAATGATAAAGGTTGCTGACACAGAGTCATTTATACATAGGTGATCTTCAGATCCTGCTGGTGTTGGCAAGACCTACTGCTCAGTCAGACAGCACGAAATTGAACTTTGTACTGTTGTCTAACTGCAGAGTACTAGCTTATAACTAACTCTGAAATTTGAAACTTTAGAACTTGACTAATAACTTTCCCAAACTGAATTATGAGAAAGTCAGCCTCAGCCATGATGGCCACAAGTGTCTATAGACCAGTCACTTATAATACTTGCAGTCTTGGCAGGGACAATAGCCTCAATAGGACAAAGCATACACAAGCAGTTCTGAGGGCACTCACATATATCTGGTCATTCCCAAAGCGCTTCTGAATTTCATACAGCAGGCTGCCATCATTGAGCTCACTGAGTGTGGCAAGGTCATCACTGGGAGCAGGAGGCATGAGCTGGACCTGTAGTAAGGCAAAGATCAGTTTAACCATTGCTAGTTACTTTCTGATAAACTTCACAGAGACCTGATCCAGGGTCACCTATATGTCAGACATCTGAAGACCATGTGGAAACCATTGTTAAAAGATGAGAAGGTTCAATGAGGATGAAACATATTCAGATGAAAACTTGTATCCTATACCAAGTGACACACACATGAACACCATATACACACACGTAAATACATACAAACAAATACACATATACCATATACACACATACCACATACACACACATACACACTCTGTGTGATATCTTGTGCTGATATCCTTATGCCCATGGAGATCATTTTAGCACATTAAATGCACCACCATTCCTAGACTGGAAGTCAGATCTGTGTGAACTGAGTCATTGGTGGGGTCAGCTGACAAGCTCTCATAGGGTCCCCAAAGCTAACCCTGTGGTATTGTTGCTCGCATATGGAGTTCAGTTTCTGCCTTCATGCAGAATAGGATCAGGACTTAAGCATGGACTCCAGACTTGGGGCTTGTGATTATTTTTATTCTGTTCTGCATTGTTTAACTAATCTTTAATTAAGATTAAGTTATCTGTGAGATTAGGGCAGCTATCAGGAGGAAAAAAACACTTATTTTAAAACTGAACATTTCAAATAAAAACCAGATTAATTTGGAAATGAACAATACCCGATCTTATGAATGCAAGGCATGCTCCGAAAAGTTGATATTTGTTGGAATAGAGGAACTGATTTTCTATGTCAAAAAAATAGAAGAAAAACTCTAATCTGTGAATGGTCTAGTTCCAGTGAGTCCCGGGATATACATAGTACATTTTAAATAAAAGCGAACTTGCTGTGTGATTTGGATTTATGTTTGTGATACATGTTTCTCCTTGTGTTTTATATCTGTATTACACAGTGTATTATTTATTGCTTGTCTCATTACTGAATAATTTAAATATAATTGCTACTGTTTATCAGTTAAGTACTTACAGAGGGAAAGTTATTACACATTTTAAAATGTTAAATTTAGGACTGCTTTCCTGAAATTGGTGCATATTTCACAAGACAAAATCTTCTCTGACAGTTCATGAAGATATTCTACTGTTCCCCCAGGCAATGTCTCTCCCTAATGTAGTAAAAACAGAGAGACCCTGCCCTGAGCATCTCAGAGTTCAGGAGAGAGTGTGGTACATCCCACTTAGAAGATGCAAAGTTGGGGTTTCTGGGCATTGGACACCAAGACTTTCTATAAGTGGAAACAAAATTCTCACCAGTATCAGGTTTGGTAATTTGAAAACCAATTTGCATAATATTCCAGGTCTCAGAAATGTCATCTGCCACTGATCCCCAATACTCACATAGGCAACTAGGCATCCAGAGAGTGATATTTTCTACACTTTTGCAGCATTTTAAATATCAAAATATCTTTCATACTTCATTTATTCAGAGAACATAGCATGGTCTTACTAAAAATCACTTATTTGGTGGGGAGTTAGAGGCACAGTTCTAAGACTTTTTAACACTCTCAGAAACATTTAGTTCAAAAGCAATATCTTAGGATTGGAATTTCTCAAAATAAAAAACAATAATAAAGAAGAGGTTAGGAGTTTGAGAGGAAATGGGGAGAGAGAAGGGTAGAAATGATATAAACACACTCGTGTATGAAATGATATAGATACATTACTCACGTATGAAATTCTTAAAAAAATAAAAAGCTAAATTTTAAAAAAAAGATTAGGAACAAAATACAATGAAAACAAAGCAAAAACAGAAGTCAGATTGTTCCAGATCCTCTGTTTACTGGGTTCTTAAAGTAATTTGGTGATTGTATGGTGTGACAGTTAATTTTTGTGGCCAACTTGGTCAGACCTAGAAGGAACTGAGGTGTTCTTCTGAACAGGTCTGTGAGGGTGCTACTTAGGATGATTAACTGAAGAGGGCAGACTGTCCCCTAGACTGGGAAGCACCTTCTGGTGTAGCCCAGACACACAAAGACATGAAGGAAATGCAGGAACCTTTTCCTACCCTACTTTGCTCCTTGCTGGTGAGTACATCTACTCTGTTCCTCCTGTGGCTGCTGCCATCTTTCATTGACACTGGAACCCAGTGTCTTTTGCCCCTCCAGTGTATGCTGGAGACCAGCAGCTCTCCTGGAATCCTTCAGGCCTTCAGTGTGAACCTGGGTCTGCTAAGGCACTCAGCCTTGTGGACTGTCAGTTCTCAGCTTCTCCAATGTGCAAGAGGCCATTGTTAGACTATTAGACCATATCATGTAAGCCAATCTAATAATTCCGTTTGTAATATATCTTCATTCTGTCTGTTCTGTTCTTTCAGAGAACCTGAACACACATGGAATAAGATTCTTAACATTTCTCTGCAAAGTCTGGCAGATAGAGCAGTCAGTGGGCAGACCTTGGGGACACTGTGAGACCTGCTTTTGTTCAACCTTGGTGAAGTAACAGGCAGTTCCCTCCCTCTGTACAGCTGGCCATTCTGGGCTCATCACTTGTGCTGACTCAAGTAGACATCTAGGACTCTAGTCTGTGCCTCTATGTTTTGGGAGTTAAACTTCTACCTGTCTAAGTCTAGGGCATCTAACACTGGCCTCCTCCTGGGTGAACAGCACTGAAATCTCACTTGTGTAATTCCTTTAGCTGTGAGATATTGATATTTTTATTTCTTATTATTATTTCAGGAAACTGCTTTCCCTTTTGTGAAGCTTTTCCTTTTTCTGTGCACTATTATAAAAACTGGTGTGTGCTCATTTGGTGACTATGCTATGCTGAATTTGAAAGTCTTTTAGGGTAGAGAAGAAGAAGCCGGATGATGTGTGGGAGACTTCTGAATGTGGCTGAGTGTGGGACACTCTCAAGTGGCTGGTGTGGCTGAGGGAGGGAGGCAAAGACAGCAGAGATGCAGAGGGAGTGAAAAACCCTCAAGGCCACGGCAAACACTGCTTAGGCCCAAGGGCTATGAAAAGCTGCTCGGGGTCTTAAATGTCTGCACAGAAAGGTTGTATTCACTTTACAAAAGTAGCATCTTGGCAGCTGGAGGTAAAAGGTGGAGGTGCTGAGCCTAAGTACCAAAGAAAGGAGCCTCAGGAAAGGATGAAGGAGGGAAGACAGATGCTGGACATACTCAGTGGATGGCTGCTAATACATATTTGGTGTCTAATATATACTTCACTAGTTTAGAATAGGTGGGAGGTTTTGTTTTATTGTTAACAACTTGTCTGTATTCTAGGACCACAGACTGGAATGTTTGGAGTTGGATATGAAAGGAATCTAAAAAATTAAGTAAACCTGGGGAAAATGTGTTTTCTAGAAAGGAAAGGGCTTCTGGCAGAGGTCTTACATGGAGAGCCTGATGAAAGGAGCCGTCTTCACTGGTTTCCTTTCAACATTTGTTTAACATTTTTATTTATGTGTATGTATGTGCTCACCCGTGTTTATGTGCATCACATGTGTACAGGTGCCAGTAGAGGCCATAGGCGGGTGTTAATCATCTGAAACTCGGGTTATAGGAGTGTGTGAGCCACTTAATGTGGGTGCTAGATACTGAACCTGGGTCGTCTCTGCAAGCAGTGTGCCCTTTTAACCACTGAGCCATCTTTCATCAGATTTTTTTCTTTTAATGCCTGCAAAATTTTTCCCAGAATACAAAAATCTCAAGCAAGATATAGATACCTCCAAAACGATGAATGTGGGTATGTGTGCAGACACAGAGGTTGATATCTATATATGGTATGCTGGATGTATGATACATGGCATAAATCAGTGATATGACTGCAAGAACTCTGAACAATTCAAAAGATAAAGCCAAAACCTACTGCAGGTTAGTATTCGTTTTTAACTCCTGAAACAACCATAAAAATAGAAAAATCAAGTAACATCTTACACATCATTACAGCAAATTTCCTCTTATAACCAGTGAAAAGGCTAAGACTCTGATTCCAGTTCCACCATGGTTAGAGAAAGTCTAGCTCAGATTGATGGATGACCCACAGGAGCCCTTCTGGACACGTTCCTGGAATTCTGTGGGTTTTCATCCCAGGAGGCACAGGTGCACTGGGTGGGGAGAAAGTACTGCAGTGACATTACAAACAGGGTGTGAGGCTTAGAGTGGCACGGGGCACTGAACACAACGTCAGAGCCAATCAGTGACAAGTACTTCATCGGATTTATCATGTCAAGATTACAAAATGATCCGCAGAAGAGCTCTGGCATTCTAAGCAGTATTTTCAAAGGCACGGGTTCTTTACAAAGATTTACTAACACAAAAGGGACTGTTGTTATATCATTTGAAAGAAAACGGATGCACTGGAGACAGTCACTGAAATATTCATTTGCATAATTACCTATTTGACAAGCCTACATCTTACAAAACCTGGAAGGAAAGCTGAGTGGGTTTCATTTTAATTGTTAAACATTGTTCTACATGACCTGTTTCTTTATAAAATGTTACTGAGAACTTTGTGGCTTGGGAAAGCCCTCTCCAAGGTCTTCCTGTGTTATATGACTGCATGACCCACACAAAGACAGCACTGCCTCTCTAGGGAGGGCCATTCAACCAGTCACTGATGAGAATGACTGCAAGCATGAGGCTGGATCTAGATAAGTGTTACAGCTCATAAAACCTGAATCTGTACCATGTCTTCCCAGAAGGCAAGTTGCATAAAATGATTATAATATTTTTAATATCTGGGATGCAGAAGTGAAGATACTAAGATCATAGAAACCATGGTACAAGGACTCTACCTGATGCCTTAGGCCAGAAATGGTTTCTTATTTTAGAAAAAATATATTTTATTTATTATTATTTTTATTTTATGTGTATGAGAGTATTATCAACATGTACGTAAGTGCCCCCATGTCATGCAGTGCCTACAGAGGTAGAAGAGGGCATTGGATCCCCTGGAACTGGAGTTATGGATGGTTTTTAGCCACCATGTGGGTACTGGGAATCGAACCTGGGTCTCTGCAAGAGCAGTCAGTGCTCTTAACCTCTGAGCCATCTCTTTAGCCCCATGTCTTCTTATTTTTGAAGAATGTTTAATTTCTTCTAAAAATGTTATGTTAAATTGCCACTTAAAAGCTATCAATTTGCTAGACAGAAATAATTTTGACTCTGCAGAGAAAAAAAATCTACGCACCTTGATGAAAGAATGAACCAAGTTTGTGCTTCCTTAATTAAATAACACTTATCATTTTATTACTGCCAGGCTCAGGTAAATATTTAATAGCCTAAAGACAAATTAATAGTAGCAGATAATAACTCATATATAAACAGTGACTACCAGTCATGTAAGGATTGTAATTGCATCATCATGATTTTAACTGTCAGAAAATTTCAGCTGTAGGGAAGTCTTTCTATAAACCAGCTAAGAAAATAGTTCAAAACGCTGCCTATAAAGGGACTCCTTTCCAAACATTTTTATTTCCTTGCTTTGTCTGAAGTAATCTAAATTAAAATTTAATTTGGAGAAAAAGGTATCCTGAACAGATTTAGCTGCCAACTCACTATAATGTAGAGTCACCTGGGAAGACAATCTTAATGGAGGATTGTCTAGATCAGGTTGAACTGTGGACATATCTGTGGGGGACTGTCTTGATTATCAATCAGTGTAGGAAGACCCAGGCCACTGTGGGAGGCACCATGCCCTCGGCTGAGGTTCCTGAGCAATGTAAGGGAAAGACAGCTGAGAGCAGGAAACAAGCAAGGACATGCGTATTTTTTGTTCTTAACTGTGGATGTGAAGCAAGGAGCCTCTTGAGCTCCAGCCTTGACTTCCCCAAATGATAGACTGTAACTTGGAACTTTAAGCAAATGAATCCCTTTCTCCCCTAAATTGCTTTTGTCAGGGTATTTTTTCACAGCAACAGACCTGAAATTCAAACAGAAAGTATTTGGAAAATCTGACTAAAGTGAAGTATACTCGAATTAGAGATGCTGAAACCAAAGGGGTGTGCATATATACATATACACGTACACACCTCCACACATATATATGCACATACACACATATATACACACATATTCACACACAAACTTATATGCGTACATACATAAACACAAATATGCACACATACACATGTACACATATTCACATATACACACACAAATTTACGCACAAACAAACACATATAAACATACACACACCACATAGATATGAACATACAGACATGCAGATACATGCATACACATGCATACACATCATACACATACATTTACACACCCACTGCAAAGTCACAGCTACTTTTAAAGAGAATGACTCTCAAAGCAATCCTTGGACTGTCTTATGTCTGTTTGGATTGTTGGAAGAAACAGAAAACAAAATACTTGATAATCAAAGGCAGCTAGAAACATCAAAGAGTCACTATATTGGTGAATGAACAATTGATGGCAAAATTCATATTAGTCTGAAACTAACTAGCAATTGCGTTTCTTAATGATCTGTACAAGGACCTCTTTACAGGAATCTTAAACAGGACCCTAGCCTATGAACACATGAGCAATCATTGAATAGAGATAACAGACACTGACTTTGAACTCAGTTGGCTTTGTAGTGTGCCCTCGCAAGAACACTTGAAAACACTCAGGAGTCACCTGCTCAGGCTTGCTGCTGCCATTCACCGCGGTGTTCTCAGGGGTGCCATCCTGGGACTGCTGCTTGCACAGACCTTTCGTTGCATCTTTGAACATAATGTCTTTTTCCAACAAGCTGTCTTGCTTGGCAATTGGTAGCACCAGGGGGCTGCTACAAGAAACAATCAATACTATAATTAGTTTTCTTCTAGCATTGCTGTATCAATCAAAAGCTACCAGAGAACTATATCAGGTGTTAACTCAGATAAAACCACTTTCTGTACACTGTAGGAAACCTGTAAAGTTTTCTTTTAATTCCACATTGTATTCAATGTCACCTTTGAAAGGAAAAAAATACATTCAACTACAAAAGAAAATATTTACAGAGATCTATTTAATTGTAATAGAAAAATCAATAAGTAATTTGAAACTATTTGAAATGCATAATGAACTGAGTACAACATTTAAATGCGAAAACGGATTACAAATAAATGTAGAAAGTTACAAGCATATGACTAAAGTATAATGAATAGAGTCAGGTGCGGAGGTACATATCTTAAATCTCAGCACTCTGCAGACAGAAACAGGCATATCTCTGTGAGCTCAAGGCTAGCCTGGTCTACACAGAAAATTACAAGCCAGCTGGGGCTTCAAGGAGATCCTTCTCTCTCTCTCTCTCTCTCTCTCTCTCTCTCTCTCTCTCTCTCTCTCTCACACACACACACACACACATAAATCCTATGAAGAATATAAGGTTTGACATATAGAATCATGGGCAATATTTTGAGTTTGAGTTTGTAATAAAATACTTATATAAGAGCCAGAAAAACAAAATGCTGAGGATTGATGCATTTCAAGAAAAATAGATTTTGTTACTCGTAAACATCTCAAACAAGGCAAAAAGATAAATCAAAGTTAGTTCATCACTTTCCTTTCTAAAGTGCACTGTCAAAGCCACTCCTTTGTAATGCTCATACCAAACAGATATGATAAAAACGTTGAATTTGCATCATGACACTTTAATACACAATTTAAGAATGGCTCTCTTCCATGTTGCCATTCAAGTAGAAATGCATGCCTATTTCATCAAGTGAATATATATAAGCAGTTATTTTATGGGATCTGTAAAACTGGTTATGATTCTAATGAGCTGATGGAAATTACTTGCTTTGTGAAATTTCAAGTTTATCTAACTCATATATGGTAAAACTGACTCTTGTGGGTAGGCAGGTCAATGATTTGTGCATGCAGTATATGTGTGTGTGCATTCATATATGTGCATGTGTTCACTCAAGAGGCAGGCAGCCAGACGTTGACATCCAGGTGTCTTCCCCAATGGCTTCTCCAACTTATTTTTCTTTTATTTTTCCATCTTATTTTTCAAGTCAGGGTATCTCACTGAACCCAGCGCTCACTGTTTTAGCTAGGATAGCTGACCCTTAAGTCCCAGGGATCTGGATCCACCTATCTCCACATGCCCAGGGCTAGGGTAAAGGTACATAGTACCAAACTCAGCTTTACCTGGGTGATGGGCATCTGAGCTCAGGACGTCACACTTGTGCATCAAGCACTTACATACTAAGCTGTCTCTCCAGGTCCAGTCTAATGATTTATGACAAAATTGTTCATAGTCCAGTGATGAAAACAACCAGTCACAGATAGAAGCTGTTTTATAACCCTTTTCACAACTATTAGAATAAAATATTATTATTAAATGTGTTAATGACTTCTCCCTGTGACTTTTTTCTCAGTGTATATTTTTTACTGAATTTTTGAATTTTCATAATTTACATCTTAATCATATTTAGACTTCTTCCCCCAGTTGCATCCCCATAGGCCCCTCCCTGGATTTGATGCATTCTATCAAATATGTTAAGGGCTACTGAGTCAAGTTTGTTTACCCAATGTCCCTTGATATAAGTTCATCAACTGAAGAGTCTAGTCAGCCTCTCTTTCTCTCTCTTACTTGGTACACATGGTATGATTACCACAATGGTACTAATCACACATCTGCCACTAACCACCTTTCACGTTAGATTCCCAGAACATGTTTATTTTATACCTGAAAGTTTATACCTATGACCAACACCACTGAAAGTCCTTACACACACTGGTGGGGTCCCTGCTTCTACCGGACTATCCTTTCCGATTTCTGGTCTAAGTAAGGTCAAGCCATACTAGTGTTTCTGTGTCTGCCTTATTCCACTAAGCGTGATATATTCCAAGTTTATCTACCTTGTTGCAAAGGACAGGATCATTTTTATAGTTTCATAATTTTCCCCCGAATCTCCTTATCTATCCATTCGATGATGCACCTGTATTTTATTTCTGTATCTTGGCCATTTTAAATAATGTCCACATGAACATTTTGTGCAGATACATCTTTAGCATGACCATTTCATGTCTGTGGTATATATCTCAGGGTTGGGGTTGCCGGACTACACGGCAGGTGGATTTTACCTCTCAGAGCAACCTCTGCATGATGTGAACACCCTCAGCGGCAGTGCAACACTTTCCTCCACGCCCTCCCCACTGCTTATCTTGTTTGGTGGTTAATGATACTGAGAACTTCGCCACTGACTCTGGGCCATTGGCATGTCACCTCTTGGAAAAACCCCTCTCAAAGTCCCTTGACTGTTTTTAAAAATCACCTGGATTTTTTTGGTTTGTTTTGGTTTCTGTTCTCGAGTTCTTTGAATTTCTCACTTGTTTTGGATATTCGCCCTTTACCATTTACAAGTTTTGGAAGAATTTTCTCCAAGCCTTCTGATGATGTACTTAAAATAATTTTTTAGTACATTTTGTGTGTGTGTGTGTGTGTGTGTGTGTGTGTGTGTGTGTGTGTGTGTGTAGGTCAGAGGACAATGTACAGAAGTTGGTTCTTTTATACCATGTGTGTGCTGGGTGGAACTCAGGTGGTCAGGCTTTTTGACAAGTGCCTTTCCCTGAGGATACATCTTTCCACTGTTAATTCTTTTGTTTGGTTTCCTTGCTGTGCAAAGGCCATTTTCATACTTGGGGATTTTTGCTTTTATTTCTTTTGCTTTAGGAGTCATATCTGAAATAACCAGTCATAACAGTCAAGGCCAATGTTAAAGAATTTTTCTTTCTTTTCTTCAAAGATTATGCTTTCAAATCTCACATTTAAGTCTTCTCTTAGCTTCTAGTTAATTCCTCTCTAAGTGTAAGAATCTTAGATGTGTGTGCGTCTGTCATTCCCTTGCCACTTACTGAAGTGGCTGACCTTTTCCCACTGTGCGTCCCCTGTAAGGGTTCAGCTGACCATGTGTGCTAGCATCTGTCTCTAGACTCTCTACTCTGTCCCATTGCGGTGGTGGTTTCTACACCAATTTCATCCTGTTCTGATTTTAAAAATTTTGCAGTATAGCCTGGAGATAGGAATGAGATGCCTCCAACTTGGTTCTTTCTCAAAGTTGTTTTGGCTATTTCAAGCCTTTTATGAATTAATTCAGAGTCTGTTTGATAAAGTGTTGATTCAAATCCTGTGGTCATTTGGTGGAGGCTCTCTGTTTCCAGATTACAGATAGTCTATATTCTGGATACAATTCTTTAGTCCAACAGGCCCTTGATGTAGATTTTCTCTCACCCTATATTGGATAATTTCCATAATAGTGTACTCAAAGAACAATGCTTCTCTTTCTTATGTCTTATTTAAGAGTGATTTTCCCTCTCAGTTCTGTAGGCCACAGTGTGTGGTCTTTTGTTTAGATGCTATGTGTGATTCAAAGCATGGTGTGGTGCCTTCTACTTCTGGATTCTCCATGTATGACACTACACTGTCTTGACTGATGTATTGCCTCAGGAAGCCTTGAACCTAACTTACAGGAGACAGTTTGCATTTTCCTTTTCAAAATTTTTTTGGCTCTTCAAAGCACTTTGTAGTTTCACATGAAATTTAGAATCCATAGTCAATTTTCCCAGAAATGCCTGTTGGGATCTTGATTAATGTATTTAATTGACAAATCAATGTGAAGAAAATTTCAGTACTAACTGTTAAATTTTGTCATCCATAAGAACATTTGACTGGTTTATTCCAATCTTTGCTAATTTCTCTCATCAATATTTTGTAGCTTTCATAATTAAAATAACCCAAGTGGTTTGTTCGATGTATTCTGGCACATTCCATGTCTTGTGCTATTATAAATGTGTTTTTTTAAATTTGTTACAATCAGTGATTGCTAGTAAATATACAAATATAAATGATTTTATATTAATCTTGATGGGGAGGAAGGGTGTAATTTGGAGGGTTTTTATCACAAGGTTCCATTGTTTCTGCCATCTATATCTTCTATATGTTTGTCCCAAGTAATCTAGGAAAAGTAGGAAAGGTGAAGAGAAAGACAGGTGAGCCTGTACTAGAGTCAGGCTGCATGGAATGGCAGAAGAACAAAGTTTACAGAAATGGGAGTCCATTTCACATTCTTTGGACTCTGAATGATGATGGTTCATGGGACTTCAGCCACTGAAGAACTCTGCAGTAGGCAAGGGCAGTGGAGCATGCACTGATAAGAAGAAATGGTGCCCAGAGTTAAAACGGGCACAAACTTTCACACCTGGAGAAGCATACCACACTGTATAACCTTGACAAGCTGTGCAATCACTAGGTAAAATGCACCTGCAAAATGGCTAAGGCAAGGGTTCTGGCTGCAGAAGACTAGAGATGACTGGGGTAGACTCCTGACAGACACAGGACTCAGAGCTTCCTCTGTGTATCAATCAGCCTTCTTTGCCCTCCTGACGTAGGAGGGTATGAAGGGAAAAGGTGAAGACACAGTTGGACCCAGGTGGATGTTTATTCAGAGAAATGCTATGGTTCGGAAGGGAAACCAGTCAGGACTCAGTACCTTCAAAACAAGTACTAGACAGAGTATCAAGCAGACAAAAGCCATTCACTCTCCTCTTGGGTGAATGTTGCCTGCACTCTAATAAAGTGAGCAGGAATATGAAGGGTCTCAGGGACCACACAACTGTCCCTCTCAATAGTGACTCTTAGAAAGCTTCCTAAATAAGGTGTGTGTGCAGTCTTTGAGAAAATTCATATCCACATCTCAATACCCACAACCGATAAACAACAACTAATTTCCACAATGGTCACTTCCCTTCTGCTACCCACATTGAAGCAATGCCTGTCTCTCCCAATTAAATGGATCATTCTTAGGGCTCCCAAGTGTACCACCTGGGCCTTGTGGACATAGCAGCCTTCGAGTATGTTCAAAAAGTTGCTCTGACTTTTCTTAAAGAGTCACTTATATGAATGAATTGCCCGTAATATATTTTTACAGTTTTGTGGTGTTTAGCCTGTGCCACTGTCTGTCTAAGCACATCCATGCACTAATGCTTCATGGTGAGAACATCATTGTCAGGTAGACATTATTTTATGCCTGCTTTACACATGAGTAAACCAAGGAAAGAAGAAGGTGCTTTGGTGATGTAGCAGACACAGGACTGTGGTGGGAGCCTTACACATGTCTGTGCTCCAATCTATGTGCATTACCACCAGGGAACACAGCTTCCTAAAACTTCCACTCAGGCTGAAGATGTGGCTCAGAATTCCTGCTTACCATCCAGGAAACCTGGGGTTCTTCCCTAATATAATATACCATGGTTGTGGTGATCCATGTCTGTAATCCCAACACTTGGGATTTGAGGTTGGAGGATCAGTAAGTTCAATGTCATCCTTAGCTTCATGAGTTTGAGGCCAATTTGAGCTACATGAGATTTTGTCCCAAAAAAGATTCTTAAAAACGACTCTTAATCCCCTAAAAACATTTTCTCCAGTTATTTCCTTCATATATCAATCACTTCTTTTTTTCCTGCATTGTTGGGAAGTTAAAAACCTGAAGACTCTTCTATGTACTTCGATTTGGACATAAAGTGATTAAAGATGGTTTGACGGTCAAGGTAGAAATAAGCAAAATCATTTATAAAATGCTAAAAATCATCCACTATAAATGAATTATAAAGGAAGAAACAGTTTAGTTCACAGGTGCAACCCTTGTTTCGCATCTCAAACGCAATCACAGTATTAATACCATGATCCAGGAGAGCTATGGCAAGGAAGGTGAATGGTCAAAGACAGTGGACACCTCACTGTAGTTGGGTTATTGCTCAAGGTGGCAACCATAAACCATCATTCAGTCTACGCAGGCTCCTCAAACCTCTGGCTACAGCTTCACCTCTGAAAGTTTCAGGGATGAAACAAGGCGATATTTATACCTGTATCAGTTCGATGGTTAGTTCTGAGATGGAGCAAGGTCTTCCCGTCTATTACTTTTTCACCTGAATCTTTAAAAGTAAACCTGGCTCTTATTCAGCTAGACCATGGGGATGTTCTAAGGTCTGCTGCTAAGAGTATTTCAAAGAAGTAGCTACAAATGTTCTTATAAGTGCAACAAAACACCTATAAATAATATGAAATGGAACATGAATGAGTCAAAATGTGCTTTCTGTAAGAATTATGTGAAAAGTTCACTTACGACGATGGTTTATGACATGGTATGAAATTTGTAGACAAGAATTCTTTAGTTTTCTATTTTTTTCTCTTTTTTAAAAAATATTTTATTTATTATTTTTATTTTATGTGTATGAGTGTTAAGCCTGCATGTATGTAAGTGCACCTGTGTTATGCAACACCTGCAGAGGTCAGGTGTCGAATCCACTGGAACTGGAGTTACTGATGGTTGTTAGCCTCCATGTGGGTGCCAAGAATCAAACCCGGGTCCTCTGCAAGAGCAGCCAACGTATCTTAACTGTAACCTTGGTCAGTAACAATATGTAAGTTAATGTTTGTATATTTAAATTTTCACTGGCCATGCTTACAGAATTTACAGAAATACATACTGAATGTTATTTTTCTAGGAAAAAAGCAATATTCTTCACAGTAGCTGTTGGAAATTCTTTCGGCACACATTATCATTTGTTTAGTAATGAGGGAAATATTTATAAGATTAATTTTTAAAAATAAAATGCAGTTATGTTTAAAGGGCTAAACCCACTGAAGATGAGGAAATATATATAAAGAGCAAAAAGAACCATGAGAGTTACCAGTAAGTTTTTCCAAAAGTTGAACTAATGACCAAAAAAGCCTTTTCCTTCCATTTCTCATTGGAACCTGAAATTGGCTTCTCACTAGGTCCAGGCTCCTGACTTCCTGACTTTCTACCAGAGCACTGGCTTAAAAAAATCTCAATGGTAAATTCTTTCTCTGCTCCACTGAGATGTTTAACTTCTTGTTATAATTGCTAATACATATCCATTAGGCTGATCAATGGATTCTCCAGTAGGATAAACCTATATATAAACACATCACATGCTATGACCATCCACTCCTGCCCTCGTCCCCTCCCACCCCTGCCTGCCTGCCGCTGTTTTAGGACTTAGGAGTATCTCTCCCTAGGACATGGGGGTCATCTCCATTCATGCACATCGAAGGAGACAGTTTCTGGAGACAGAATATTGACTTTGATAAGATACAAAAGGGCTCCCTGGGCCACATCTCTGAGCTGCTTCTCCCTGCAGGACCACAGTGCTTCTGTGCTAGCTCACTGCTCACTGGAAACACCTGCTGTGGGTTCAGCAGGATTGAACTTCTTCTCTCCTCAGTGCTACAGGCCTGAATGCTGTCTTTCTGGCCTGCTTGCCTGTGCTGGCGCTGATCTTCTGCAAGGCTAATAAGTGATTTCTTTCCCCGCACACTTCTCTATGCTTTTCTGGAAGGTCTAATTTCTTCAACAGACAAGTTTCACTTTGCTTATGAAACAGAAATGATTAGTAACAGAAAATTACCAGTAAGAACCTGAAGAATTAGAATTGATGAGATCTTGCTCAGATGAACCTATAGCAATGATGTAGGCATGCTCAAGACCCGTGCAAACTCAAGCAGACAAACACCCAGCACAGGACTAGGGAAATGGGCAGCAGACCCCAATCTTTGCTGGAAAAATATTGACAATTGATTAGTGTTTGGTGAGGATGCGGTGATCTTCTTAAAGTGAGGGACTCTGGTTAGGCTGACTAGAGCTCAGTGATTGAACTTGCATTGAGGAACATTTGGGGATACTAACTTGATAACAATAGACCTTAACACAGATGAAAGAATGCATAGATTCCAGCTGGGGGCAAAGTGGGGAGGTGATAGTCAGGAGGGGGCATAAAGATGATTAGGATTGATTGAGATGCTCTGTATGAAATACATAATGACTCAATTAAAAAAAGAGAAACAGAATTGAAACACCACATTTTTTTCTGAAAGAAGGCTTTCATTAGCACAGATTCCATAAACAGAAGGAAGAAGTGATCCCATGCAAAGCCAGTTAGATTAACATAGCACAGAGCTTTAACTCTCATTGTGAGAAGAAAAATCAGATGGGAATACCCCAGGAAACAGCCAATGTCTGAACACTGCTGGATTTACTCAAGACTTACTTATTTGAATAAACATAAAAGGAATCTCAGGCTGTGTGAATGTGCCTGTGGTGGATGGGATAAATGGGATTGTATTTCCACAACTGAAATAGGAACGCAACGTGATAAGAAAGGCGAACAATTGTTATAACTAAACTGAGTTTTAGAACACTACAGAGAAGAAATAAAATTGATTCTATTGAGACATATTCCACCCACAGTCACAGTAGCAACACAACATCTAAAAGAAACCAAAGTGAGATGCTGGTGCTTAAAGGAAAGGGCTGGTTTGTAGTGCCCCAAGTTCATCTTACAGACACAGCCACAGAAATGAATTACGCCAGGAAATTCAACCAACTTTTGGGATTTTCTGTTTTTATAAAATAAGTCTATGATCCAAAGATTAGAGTTAGATGAAATAGCTCTCAGAAAGACTTAATTAATTAGTCTCAAGACTTAAGACAAGAATTAAATAATTCTTATAATCAGCCTCCCTGAAAATTAAAATTTTTGGAAGAAAAATATTGTCAATTTAAAATTATCCTGATAAAATATGATTTCTATCTATGTTAGAAATAAAACTTTCATTGTGTCACCGACATGGACTTGAATTTTTCAGACATTAATGCTCATCTCAATATTTTAAATATGAATTTGCCAGGAAAAATTCAAAATATATCATTAAAAGGAAATAAAATCTTTAAAATAGACTTTACGCACATATGAAGAGTTTCTGAACATTTCAAGTGCTGTATGCATCAGATATTACTCCCTAAATCAATCATTTTGTCTGTGTTCTGTGGTATTCTCTCTGTCCACTATGGGACTACAGAAGTCCTTTCTATGTGTGTAGGGTATCATGTGAGGGTGTGTAGGAGATATATGCCTATATGTGCATGTATGTAGAAGTCAGAGGACAACCTTGGGAGTTGAAACTCTGCCTCTACCTACCCTTTTAAAGACTGAGTCTCTCACTGGCCTGTAACTTGGCAAGTATGCTAGACCCACTGGTTAGCCAGTCCCAGTAACTGCTTCTGCCTCCCCAGTCCTGGGATCACAGCACAAGTCACCACACTTGGCTTTCTAACATGGGTTCTGGGATCAAACTCAGGTCCTCAGGCTTGCATAGTCTGTACTTTTCTGAGCCATCTCCCTAGCCACAGAATTCTTTTCTGAGGGAAAAATTCCCAAGGAATTGATTGATGATTTTATTAAAACTTTGTAATTCCATTCTGTAGAATTTTAACAAGACAGTCATAGTATTTGATGACTGTCCAGTAGAATTCATTACTATCTAAACATATGAATGAATATACACACTAAATGAAATTTGTAATGCCAAAGTCCTTTTAAATACCGGCAATATATGTAAACATGCATTATTATAATTGCAGAAACAACAATCAATTCATTCATCGTTAAAAATATTAACCAGAGGAGGCTGGAGAGACAGTTCAGTGGTTAAGAGCATTGACTGCTCTTGCACAGGACCCAGGTTCGCTTCCTAGAGCCCACATGACAGCTAGCAACCATCTGTAAGTCCAGTTCGAGGAGATTCTACCCCCTCTCTGACCTCCTTGGGCATTGCACAACATGGGTGCACTTACACATATACAAGCAATGCCCTCATACACATAAAATAAAAATAATAAATAAAAATTTTAAAAACTAACCATAAATAAATTTGTACAAGCAATTTTATACCAGAGGTTCTCCTTTCAATCAAAACAGAATGTGAGTTTACAACTCTGACACTTTTAAACTTAAAGCAGACTTTACAATGATTCATGGGGTGTGAACAGGAGAAAAACTAGACAGCACCAACCCCACCCTGGGCACCAGGCCATTCTGGTTCTAAAGGATTTCTTCAGATAGTGATGGGATGAAGGCCAATTCTGGTCATACAAATTCTTTCCTAATGTTGAAACACAGTGAACAGTCCTGCATCACTTGTGACTGATGCTTTCTGAGAAGCTGGTGAAAAGGCAACCTCTTCATCATGTGTGCATCACAGAGTACTTCTTTGTAAACAGAGATGGCTACCTGTCACTGGGACTACTGTGCAGCCTTTTGTTGATGGAGATACTGCTGAGCCCATTGTTGGCACAACGGCTCTGGAGAATAATCCTAAAATCCT
Organism: Eospalax fontanierii; assembly: GCA_035773235.1. Taxonomy (NCBI): domain Eukaryota; kingdom Metazoa; phylum Chordata; class Mammalia; order Rodentia; family Spalacidae; genus Eospalax; species Eospalax fontanierii. Next base: position 44,218,920 of record CM069524.1, read on the forward strand.
GCGGCAAGGAGCAAGTTATCAAAAGAAAGGACATCCGAGGTGAGACAACCTGGGCACCCAGCTCAGTGCACCCAATGCTATGTCTGCTGCATGAATCAGGAACTGAGCAAGGAATCTTCAGGAAACAAAAGTTGATTTTTCTGTAACAGGAAACTTAGACAGTGGCTGAGCCTTGATAAAGGATTGTCTAGATCAGGCTGGCCTGTGAGAATGTCTGTGGGGTACTGTCTTGGTTGCATTTATGGAGGTGAGAAGACCAGCCCACTGTGGGTAGCAGCATTCACTGGGCTGGGGTCCTGGACAGTGTAAGCACAGAGAAGGTACTGAGAACTATGTATGCATTTGCTTCTCTCTGATCTTGACTGTGGATGTGATGTGCTTGCTATGATGTGCTATGATCTGGAATTGTGAGTTAAAACCTTTTCTCTCCCTAGTTGCTCTTTGTTGGGGTGTTTAATCACAGCGATAGGAATGGAGCTAGAATGACAACTCTTATTCCTCCCTGTAAGATCCCTTAGTATCACCAGGTGATGATTTTATATAGCAGGCAAGAAAGAGATAAAGGACAGAAAATTCTTATAAAGTTGTCATTTTCATCAATAAAACGGCCCCTGTCCTGGAAGTCAATTAAACAGAGATGAAGGTTTTCACATGGTTTTGGTGATGTATCCTTATAATCCTAGCACTTGGGAGATGGAGGCAGGAGGATCAGAAGTTCAAAGGTAGCCTCAGCTATAAACTGAGTTCAAGGCCAACTGGACTTCATAAGACCATATCTCATCACCACCAAAGGTGCAATTTTTGTGTGTTGTTTGTAATGGAGACTTAAATAGAGCCTATTTTCCTTCCTTTTAATAGGTAGTATCCTACTCAATAGACACCCAATTCAGTGACCAAGCCAGCAGCTTCTAGGGTCTGGAATTTTGTCCCCAAATTTACTTGCTGAATCCTTATCTCTGGAATTACAGCCATGAGAGGTGGGAAATTCAGGAAGTGACTCCAAGAATGAGAGTCGGGCATTTATAAGTCACTCAAGGAACTGTTTTCTTCTGTCCTTCCACAGTGTGAAGGCTTCCCAGAAGTCCTGTCCATGAGAACAAGAACTCCCCAGATACCATACTGGCTGGCAGGACCTTAACTGTGGACTTCTTCCCTTCTAACACTACAAGCAATACCTGTCTGTCAGTCCCTAAGTCTGTGGCAAACAGACTCAGACTCAGTCATGAGACAGCGGCAAACCACTCACCGCCACTTGAGAGCTTAAGCTGAAGTGCACTTTTGACTGGAAGTTTTCCTTTACTGAACACAGTGGTGGTCCACAGGATGAGACGAAATTCACTCATAACCACAAAGCAGCAAAAGCTTTGAGCCTATTTCTGAAGGAAGGAGGATCAAGCTTGTGTGTGCACTCTTGCTTAGCGAACTCTGCTAGGCTAAGGGTCCCCAGAAACCACCAGGCCAGGGCCTTGAATGGTAAAGATCTGGCTACCAGTTGGTGCTACTGGGAGGTAGTGGAAGTTTTAGGAAAGGGGTTTCCGGGGAAGCCTTCAGGTCAGTGGGGGTGGCTTCTTTGTCTATTTTGCTTCCTGGCTTCAAGGTGAGTGATTTTGTTCTGGCACAAACTCCAGTCATGAGGAGTTGACTCGCCACAAGCCCAAAGCAAGGGGATTTGGTGACATCTGATCATAGACTAGACCCTCTGAAACTGAGCTAAAACTTTTTCTCATTGTAGACAGACCCTGTCAGATATATTGTTAGAAGCATTGAAAGCTGACTCACAGAGGGACCTCTGCATAGCTGAGTGGCATTTGTAAGTCTGGGTCTAAGTGGGTTGTTCTGTGTTCTTTTCCCAACCACAACAACTTCAGTTCTCACACTCCAAACCTTGGAGCTCAAAGTAGCTTCATTATGAGGGGTTTGCATGTGTCTCATCCTGTTCGAGCCCATCTCACAGCCAGGACAGCAACAAAGCAGACTCGGGATAACTGAGGAACTGAAATTGTTGGACGGTGGAGAAGTGAACACATCATGTAGCCCAGGGTCTTGCTTCAGCCTCCTGACTGCTGGGATTGTAGGACTGCTCCACCATGTCCAATAAATGACAAACACACATACTACTGAAATGGTTTATATATTATTTTCCCATATACAAAGCTAGCATAAAATGGTCACTGCTAATTCATTTCTTAAATGTAATAAAATTTATTCACCTGACAAACACATGGAATGTGACGGAAATATTTTGAATGTTTGAATTGCAGTGTTATGCTCACAAATCATGCTAACAATATCCAGACCGGCCTCCACAACCGACAGCATCCCTTAACAGGTTTATCAGCATTGAGAAACATCTAGACGACTTGCTGACCACTGGCCTTGTGGGCCAGTGCCTTTAATTCTGGTGACTCCATTTTCCCTGGAGGGGCACTGAGGCATGGCTCCTCCATTTCCCATCCTCAGGACATTTAAAGAACAATGCGAGGCTGAGGTTTAGCAGCAGGAGCAAGAGAAACAGCAGTTGTTAGACAACCATACTTGAGGCCCACCGAGTACAAATGTGCTTCTCAGTGTAGCTGACCCAGCTCCTTCACAAATTTCAGGGAGATCCTGCACATAAGGAACACCCTCGCATATTGTGTACAGGCAAGGATCAAAGGACTTTCCATCATATGAGATTTTCTTTTTCAATTGCACAGTAACACCGTGGGTACTGTGAGTCTGGGAAGATGCCCAGACAATCTTCCTGAGCCCAGCTGTCCCCATTAGGCTAGAAAGCAGGAACAGAGTATGAAGGCTTGGATTCTAACTAAAGCTCCCGCCTGCTTGAGGTCTGCCACATACCTGGGATTCAGAATCCTCATACAGAGTGTAGATAATTAAATCTATCAATCTGGTGTCTTGGGAGTTCAAAGGAGACTGGCAGAGTGGATATGAGAACCTTACAGATATGCAAATCCTTTATTCTGCAGTGAGCAGGAGAGCTCAGAAGAAATCCTGAAATAACCAGGGTGAATTGAGCCCACTGCATAAAATGTGAGGTTTTGAGACTTTCCAGAGAACTGTGTCGATGCCTACTGTGAGTTTCAAGCATCTGCTAGTGTCAAGAAGGGTGCGCGGCACAGTTTACACTCTTCCAGTCAAATCTCCTCCTTCCAGACATTTCTCCTTCGGGCACCAGCCACTGGACCGAACACACTCAGGACCCAGTCCAGCCCTGTTATTCTCTTAGGCAGCCCCTGGCTATGCTCAACCCCGCCCTGACCACATCCTGGACCCTTGGCGCCGAGCAGCACACCTGTCTTTCATCTCAGAAGGCCTGGCAAGCAGCCCCACACCTTCCAGGCAACCCCACAACTCTGGCTGCTGTCTGCTGACACAGGAATTTCCTTCTGGATGCTGAAAATCAAGACATTTTTTCCCCATAGTCACAAACAGATTTAAAGCACCAAACAAAAGCCCTAATTCTGTGCGGTGTGTATCTTAGCTTATAGCTCAATATCTTTCTATCTTCAGAGGACTTTGTTGTGAGAATATGCAGATGAACAAACACTTTATCTTATTCCTCATCACTCATATGTTATTTGCATGGTATTTGCAAAGACACAATTGCTGGTTTAAGTGCTGTGTGAATATTTGCTAAGTACCCATCCAGAATTGAGAAACATGATGTTTATTTTCATTATCATTACCATTCCAGACTGGTAGACTGCAGTTCATATTGGGCATTACCACCCAGAATCAGTGTAGAACCCAAGGGGAAGGCTCAGTTCTCAGCAGGCTGCCTTCACTGTAGACTCCAGTCAAAGTGTACAGGTCTCTGAGCAGCTCATATTGGCAAAACAACTAAGAATTCTGGAATTGCTACAACGCCGTTCAGGTTTAATCATTTGCTAGCATGGCTTCCCAAACAAGAGAGTGCTAAAGGTACAAATGAAGATCAGCCAAGCAAAAAGACACACAGAAAAACCCAGTGCTCTGGTTCCCCTCTCCGGAAACAAGGCACACACATACTGTCTTCCTGCCCACTCGCCTGTCAGGAGTGTCTGTGAGCTCTGCTGTGCAGAGTTGCTCTGGGAGTTCACCACACAGGCGTGGTAGAATCAGTCCTTGGCCACATCCTCTTGAGTAGCCCTTTCACAAAAACTGGGCTGGTTCAACGTCTTCTCCTTTCCACCTCACACTTGGTCTTGCTGGCACTAGTGACTTCTCTCTGTCACTTACCTCCTGGGCAGAACATCCGGTGTGATCCAAAGGCTCAGGACTCACAGAAACACCCCTGTCACCAGGGAAATACCAAGTTTAAAGCCTCCCTCCTAGGAACCAGAGAGAAATCAGGCCAAGTTCTTTCTTCCACAACTCCCAAGTTTTGCATTTGAATCAAAGTGTCATCAAGTTTACTAAACTGCTGAAGGTCATCCTGCTGGAGATGGCAGAGCTGGGTCTGGAACAGGACAGGAGGCTCTGGGGTTGGACTACCTGGGGTGAGAGTGTCTCATGGGTAATGTGAGAAATGGGAACCCCTCTGGAGTTCCTCACCAATCTATAGCAACTGAATTGCAGCTATGTTTGTGTCCAGAGAGCAGGCTGGAGAGAAGAGCACCAAGACAGCAACACGAAAGAAACCACTGAGACCAGAGACTCCTGTCCACCAGGCACTGATAAGAGACTGAGGCTGCGTGATACACAAACATGAGAGATGGTGAGCACTGTGAAAATCACCAGAAAGGATGGGTAGAGGCCTGGCTCCGTGAGTCCCGACCTTTCCCAGCTCTCTCAGCCCCTTCCAGTCTCACAGGTGCTTAGCTGCTTAATACATTGTTTCTGCCACTATCCATGCGGACCTTAGTTCAGTTCTTTGTTGTGGGATATACGAACCTGGAAACCCTATGGGTCTTTCCAGACTCTGACCCACAGCTGCAGCATCCTGGTGTTCATTGTTTCTTCTTCTGTCACTTTCCGAGTGTCCTCTCTGATGCTTTCTGCTCTAACCTTCCTTCCCCAACCCAGATGCCCCCTGCTGCCTCTTGTGTCATACGTGTCCCATTACTCCTCTTCCATGCCCTTTTCTCATTCCCTCCTAACATCTCTTCCCTCTCATGATCCGCCTTCTAGTTTCATCATTTCTGTAGAAGGAACATTCCTTGTACATTACGTCCCTTTCAGACTCCCATACTAAATACACATCCTCAAGAAACTGAAAAGAAACAGGGTGTCCCATTGACAGTATCCCACAATGAAAGCAGGCTGGCCACCAGTGTGGAACTCAGGGCATCAGTTCTTTGTTATCTTGCTTTCTTGTAAATCTTTAGCAATCACTAAAGCAGAAAATGAAGCCAATGAATCAACCATTTCCATAGAAGAGACTCAGGGCTCGCCCCCACTAATTCAGGCCTTTACACAAGTCTTACAAGATCATAGGAAAGCCCCAGAAAAGGAGTGGGGGCTTTTATGGATCAGCTTGAGATGAAACTGTACTTTCACACGGGCATTATAATATTATTTAGCCACCGCAGGGTTGAGGTTAAAAGTCCCAGACTAATTTCTTTGAAACTTTGTATTAAGAGCTTTGCCATAAGTTCAATAACTTCACTTGGCTGTGACCACAAGACGGATATTGAGAAACCTCAGAATATAAGATGACCCAAGTTTGTAATGATTAAACTTGTTGCCCCCTTTTGCTTGAACTTGTAACCCTGCCAATTTCCTTTTGTAACCATATAAAACTTCAGATGAGATTTTAGTAAGCAGCAGCAGATTCAAGCCTCAACCTGAGTTGTGTCTGTCTGTCATTCGCCGAATCCTGAGTTCTCCTAGAGCCTTCACCCCTGTTTTCCCTCGGTATCCAGTCTCCTAGAGGGACGGTCCGCGGCAATCTTGGTTCTTCCATTTCCAGCCCCGAGACCTGAGCAGTTAAGTCAAGTTCTTTGAGACACTCTGGTTCAAGTGCAAAAGGTGGGTTATTTGATAAAGACACCTACAGTTTTGATCAGTCTACTCCATGTAGGCACTATGCAGAATTTCTATATATTATCTTCACAAGGGCTCCATGAACCAGAACAGTGGAGATCCAAGTTAGTAGGTATCAGAATCATCAAGATGCAAAACCCTGAAATAATAGCTCCAGGGTCAGACACAGAGAGGGAATGTTCTACCAGTCCAGTGCTGGAGAGACGGCTCAGCAGTTAGAAACACTGGCTGCTCTTGCGAGGACCTGACACATGGCAGCTAACAACCATCTTTAACTCCAGTTCCAGGGTATCTGGGACCCTCTTCTGGCCTCCATAAGCATTGCATGCGCATGGGTGACTCACATGCACACCAAATACTACTACACATAAAAATAAATAAGTAAAATCTACCAGTCCAGCAGCCTCTGCCACAGCAACCATGGGGCACGGGGGGGGGGGCAGTTATGTGAAAAGATGGGAATGAAAGCAGACACAGCAGGTGTTCAGCTCTCAGTTATTCTCAGTCATGGGGGAGAGAGTACACAGGGCAGTCAAGTTGGGGAAAGTGCACAGATTTTAAGAGAAAAAAATACATAGCAGGATCTGGTCTTAGAGCTACAGAATGTTATATTGGAAGGAACTTTGGAGCTGAACATAACCTGCACATTTTGAGACAAGAGTTTCAGTGTTAATGGGCTAAGTCACATTTTTGAGAACAGGACCATGAAATAACCCTATAACATAAGCTTTACCTACTTACTAAATGTTTTAAGATTTACATTTCTGACCCTGGGACATGGCGGAAGTAATAGCTACTCTTTATGACATCATGATTTACTGCAGAAAGTGCTTGCAGAACAATAAATAAGAATTACAGCAGAAAGAAAGTTTGACTTTCAATCTGAAATAATAGAGAAGTCCATTTTGCTCTTTATTAAAACTTTAGCTAAGTATATTTTGGGAAAATGTGAAACAACGACATCAGGTTACATTATAAAAGAATAGGAAGTTTGGGCTGCAGCTGACAGAGAAGCATGAGAGACCCCCATTCGGATGGGCAGTGATAGAAAGAGGCTGAGACAAAGAACACATTTAACATGCCAGGTGACTCTGCCTTCATGAAGGGATGGCAGCTTCCCTTGATGTGCATGTGGGTCAAAATGCAGATGCTAACTATGGGGTGGGGGACCCTGATGGTCTATGGACTCTGACTGTGAGGTGGGAGGGACCTGGTGGTCTATGGACTCTGACTGTGAGGTGGGAGGGACCTGGTGGTCTATGGACTCTGACTGTGAGGTGGGAGGGACGTGGTGGTCTATGGACTCTGACTGTGGGGTGGGAGGGACCTGAGGGTCTCATTTCTCTCAAACTCCCTGTCCCTGTGGATAAAGATGCTATTTGCTCATAGCTAAACCTTTAAAAAAAGAATTGTTAGAAACACTTCCCTTAAAGGAGCCATTATGAAATCATTTTTCTAATTGTCTTCTTGTGACACCAGTGACCATACTCCATCTTGGGCATACAATGATGGAGCCAGGCATGAACAGAGGAGAGGACACAGAATTCAGTCTCTATTTATACAAAGTAAATGCAGGCTTTCACAATTCTCCTTTGCCTTACGATAGCTCAGAGATTTCTACAAGCAGCTGGAAGATGAGACTGCTGTTAAAACTTCAAGCTGTCAAAGCTTTCCAAAATGTACTTTATGCTCAGAGGTGTGGCACTGTGATAGAGCACTTGCTCAGCATTTGTAAGACCCTGGTTTTCATTCACAGCACTGTAAAAGAAGGGAGGGAGGAAGGAAGGGAGGGAAAGAATTTACTTTGTTTAAATCACTGAAAATTGTGTTATTAAGGAACAATAGCCTTTGTTCACTACAATGCAAGGAACAGCTGGTAAGGAAGTTTGCAGAAGCTGGAAGCAATGAAGAAAAGAGAGGCCAAAGCCCCAGCCCTTTCCAGTGCAGGTGGGAAGGCAGACTGTGTAAACCCTAGAGTTGGAAGAATACTGTTTTTCAAAATGGGTAACGCATTTTTCAGAGAAATACATTGACATTTCCTGTGTTTATGTTAATATGCTGATTTATTTACTATAGAAAACTTTCCAGCATATTTCAGAAACTTGCTCAAATCAAACCCCTTTGTAGTATTAAACTGACAATATCAGCAAGCACCGTCTCTTGTCAGCACAGGGGTCTTTCAGCCTCTGTGAAGCTGTCCTCCCTACCAGGCTTCCGCTGGCCACAGTGAAGCCTTCTGGCAGTTATTAATCATTGCTGGAATCCCAAAAGAATACATCGTAGAAATCCAACTCTTAAGCACAAAACAGCATTCAGCTGAATCTTCATCCCACAGGCTTTCTCCTGCTGCACTGGTCCATAACCCCACACTGGCAATGCAAACGACCACATGAAATGTATCACAATCAAGAATGATGAAAGAAACACTTTCAAAGTGCTCAGATGTGGTTCCCAGGAACCTAGCTACTTGCTAAGGCAACAGGAAGAAAACGTAATTAAATCACATTCTCAATTGTGCAGAGCAAACAAGTCATCGATTATTCTGTTCATAACTTGATTAATCTGTTGTTCAATCAATAATGTGAAAAACATGAAAGTGAAGATGGAGTGTTCTGTTTGAACTTCTAAATAAGGAGAAGCTCAAAACAACCATAGACTCCTACAAAGGTGAATGTTTATGCTACATAAACATTGGGTAATTACACCTACGTGATCTTGTTTCAACACTGAGGTTTACTCTTTCTCTTCATTTAAGTTGTTCTTTGACATTTTCATACATGTATTTATTGTGTTCTGTCTCCTCTCACCCCCCCTTCTCTCTCTCTCTTTCACTCCTGTCATGTTCCTCTCTCCCCACAACCCCCTCATTCAAGTCTTTTTGTTTTATTTTGTGATCAGGATCATATGTGTGGCCATTGGAGTCTGGTGGGCTCATGGTTGGGTCCATAACTGTTGGCAATGACTATTCCTCCTCCAGAATCCATCAGTTAGTTGCCAACAGTTCAGCCAATAGGGCCCCATGAGCTCCGCCTTCATCCATGGTTGACTGTTGACCGGTCTATTGTTTATAATTTGATGTGTGTTTACTTGGAAGTCCATAAGATAATGGTAATAGGAGAGTGAACCATATGGAAATCAATGTTCATATCTATACCTGGAGAGTAAGTTCTTACACAGCAAATACCTACATTATTTCTTCTTCTCAGTAATTTAAGCACAGCATAGCATAAATAATAAGGAGAAATATTTTTGGTTTCAAGACACTTCAAATGTGTTTATCAATTAGACATTTCTGGACTTAACACTTTAATGGTTTTCTCTTTTTTTCTATTGAAAAAAAAACATGACACTATGTTCTTTTCAGCTGTAAACACTGTAAAGGGATGACATGGGGTAGGGCTCAGGGATCTGTGGGTCTGTGTGCTAGGGCAAACAGAGTCCATCTGTCATTTTCAGTTCTGTCACCTGAGAAAGTGGTGAAAGGAGGAACTTTAATGAGGCTTTGAAGATGGAGTAAGAGCAGCTAAAGAAACTCCTTGCATAGAGTCTGCATAACAATACAGCTCCTGTACAGCACAAGTAAACTATTGAATCCAATGATAAATACACCTTCAGGCTAATTAGCAGTTGAGATATTTTTGTATTCTTTTAGCCTGTTAAGTATTTAGAATATTTTATATTTAAAGTGTTTTGAAGAGATTAAGAGTTTGTGGTATGCTTAGCTCTAAAAAGGACTCTATATCACACCCCTGCTCCTGAGACTCAGGATCTTCATGGAAGAGAGAGAAGGAAGAGCCTAAGATCCAGAAGCAGTATGACTGGCCGAAGGGAAACAATGTTCACCAGACATGACATCAGCTGTGTCAGCATGCATAAGACCTGCACAAAGACCAAGCCAGCCTAAATCCCAGCATGGATGGAAGAGGGGCTCATGAGGTCCCACCCCTAGTTGAGGAGCTAGTGATGACTGACATGGCTGGAGGAGTGAAGGCCACCTGTTTTCAGGGATGTGGCCTGAGGGGCCGCTCAGACTCCAGCAGATGGTTCCATATCCATGCACGTACAAGCGGCACTACGTGGTTTTAAGAAAAGAGCACTTGAAGTTGGAAGAGAGAAGTTGTGGTGGTGTAGAGGAGGAGTTGGGAGGGTGGTAGTAGGGTGTGTTTTACCCAAACACATATGAATGTATGAAATTCTCAAACAAAAACTTTTGAGAAATTACTATGCTTTTGAAGGCCTGTGGCGGAGCAGGCTGTGAAGTGAGCTTTCTCACGCTGAGTTCAGGTGCAAGCCGCACACCCCGGGTTGCTTTTGTCAAATGCTTCTCTTCTGCAGGAAACCTGAGTTATGTCAACACACACTGAAGCCTCTCCCTACTTTCATGAAGTAGGTAGGAGCATCTGAAACATCGTTTCTATGAGCTCTTTGCTATTCTGGGGGGAGTCACCTTCCAGGACGCTGCATGATCTGTTTTCCTCTTGGTGAGCCTGAGTGGGTCTCTTACTCAGAGCCAAGAATTAGTTCCAGGCTAATTCTTGGTTAAGGCTGGTGGAGCAATGTGAACACACACACACATACACACACAACACACTCATGAGACATATTTAGCTATATACTCCAATGTGTGCTTTTGGTAGTCAAGTGGGTTTTAACCTCTGTTTTTACCATTTCATTCCTTGTTAGACTGTTGAAGACCCAAGTGGTTTATTTACTGGTCATCCTCAAATACCCACGAATGGGACATCATCCTCAACAGCAGACAAGAAACAGTTCCAGGTAAGCAGTAATCCCTGAAGCTCCCACTGTTGAGTAGAGCAGATCTCCTTTACATCCTGATTTTTAAAATTTATTTTAATTTATGCCTGCCTCTATTGAGATACAGCTCACATAACACAAAATCCCTTCATCATGCTCAGTTTAGTCATTTTTATTATGCTCACAGATCAGTATACACTTTCGCTGGAACCCAAAGACACCCTTTCTCCATGAGAAGCCAGTTCCTGTTGACCCCTCTCTCCAGTCTTGACACCTCTTAATGCATTCCTGTTCTTAGCCATTTGTCTACTCTGAACACTTTTTGTGTGTTTTTATAATATTTCATGAAGGCACTGGGAAGCAGAAGGTCTTGAAGAGAAAATGATAATCATTTTCATGAGTTAAAAGAACACTTCTCCTCCAGGAAATTGATTCTAGATTCAAGTGAGTTACCTCACCTGCCCCATCAGCTGTACTTTGTATTACTTTTTCAGACTTTAAAAAAGAGTGCTTATTATTTCATGTGTATGAGTGTGTTGCCTGCATGGATGTACATGCACCCATGTAGTGCAATGCCCATGAAGGTCAGAAGAGGGCGTCAGATCCTCTGAAACTGGAGTTAGGGAAGGTTGTTAATTTCCATGTAGGTGCTGGGAGCTAAACATAGGTTCTCTACAAGAGCAACCAGTGCTCTTAACCAGTGAGCTATCTCTCCAGTTTCAGCTTTTTCAGACCTTTAACTAAATAACAATTTTTATGACAGTACCTGACATTTTTAAGCATTAAGAAATAGCTGTTGTTAGATGGTGGCGCTTTGCCATATTTATGTTAAGAAAACAAATAAGGTGTTTGCTTTTCCTATTTTAGGACAGTTAACCATTATGATAATCACTGGAAATAATATTTACTTCAGTTAAAGTACAGGAGCCTGTTTAAAGCAGTATCTTCAAAGTCACACCAACTGAAATTTAACAGATCACTTGAGCAGTGATGCTGTGATCACACTGATTTCTTTACTTGTGCTACACTCATTATTATTAGCAACCTCTTTTTGGTAAATATGCTGATCCAAAGTTCCAATATTTGTGACATTTTGGGGTTAGGACTAGTTCCTGTGCAGTGGCCTGCAGCTAAGGAGAAGGAGTGAGAACAGCTGGCTTCCCCAGAACGATCCTGGGAAGTACTTACAGCTTGCTGGAAAATGCTGGAAGGTCGTGTACAATCTCTTCATATGGCTCCTCCTGCACTAAGCTAGGGACAGACAGAGGCTCCTTCAGTTTTTCTTCCCAGGCCATTTCGGCTTTCAGCAGCATCTCCTCAATGAACTCAGAGGCAGCAATATCTACAAGACAGAGTGGGAGATGAGTCAGTGGGCAGTGAAATCCCAGAACAAGCAAGTCTAGAATGCAAAACATACCACAGAAAGCAAGAAACATCAGTGACATATTTACTTACAAATTAAAGAGTTAATGATAGTATTCAGT